>JAPYKT020000003.1:307500-2882500 GCA_028749325.2 Caryopteris x clandonensis | reverse complement strand
ACGTTGGAACGTAGATAAAATATTAGTTAATCATGAACGAATAAATTATTAGGCTAAATAACACTTGTTTGGCAAATTAATTATTTGAAGCCAAGTAACTAATTAATCATGAAAATAATTAATTATTGGGCTAATTCTATTTGTAGGGAAAATATTTAATTATGCCCAAATAATGTTAGAATTAAATAATTAATTGGGAAGTAGTCTTTTTGACTTAGGAATTAATTATAAAAATTACTAAAAGAAGACAATTTAAGGCCTAGTCTTGACCAATACATAAGGAATTGGACTCATAAGCCCATAAGGAAAATAACTCCTAAGCCCATGAAGAGTGATTAGGAGATCAATATAAATTGATCCCCAAGGTGAGGAAGAACAACACACAAGGATGACGCACAAGAGCAGACTTGTCTTCTGCTTTTTGTGTTATCTCTTCTCTATCCTGTCAAGTGTTGAGATCCCGATTATGTTATTAGTTCTAGATTATACATCTTGTTCTATATAGGCATACATGAATAAATGTGTACTGTGTATCAACGCATCAAAGCTAGTGGTGGATAAACTTGGAGAGGAGGTATAAAACGTCATTCATTAAATGTGCGATTTGATCATCTGAAGGATTTCTCATAAGAACATAAATCGCTTTGTATAATTGCTAAACTCTCTTTTAATTAAGTTTACAAAATTGAGCGAGTATAGACATAGATGATTGTTTACTCTGTAGTGTATTTGTATAATCATGGCCTCAATATTCCAACACCAAGCAGTTGAGATTTCATCAACGATCCAATCACATACTTAGATGTTATCATTTCATTTGGGGAATTATTGATAAAGGGAACGTAAGGATGAAACGTGTATCATAGCGGACCCACTAACTAAAGCATTATTACATCAAAGTATTTTTAACAATAAATTAAAAACATACATTCAGATATAAATAGTTAAATAGATAATCAATATGTATACGGTGTGCATAAGCTCTTATATAACTGTTGAAATATCTAAGCCATAGAACATACAAAATACGCAGCGGAAGTAAATAATTAAAAATATTTCTATAATCGATGCCTAAACTTGCACAACCAAATATATGTAATTCTAATTGATGGTTTAGAATCATACCAAGCGATTTCACGTTCTTAGCAAGAATTTTCAGATAATAGGATAGCATGTTGATCAAGGATATTTGAACATTCCTCTCCAAGTTTATACATGTCGAGCCTTGATGCGTAAATACACGATGTAACTTAATTTTTGCATGTCCCGTTTAGAATAAGATACATAATCTAAAACCAAAATATAATCAGGAATCTCGACAATGAGAGGAGAGAGAAGAGATGAGAGAGAAGAGATGAGAAAAAAAAGAGAAGAAGTCAATTTCTAAGGGTTTAGGGTGTCTTAATCTCCGCATGTTTGTCTATCTCCAAGACTAGGCCTTTTGGATGTCTTCTTGGACTTTAATTAATTCCTATAATTAATTCATAAGCCCAAAATATTTCTCTCAATTAATTATTTAATTCTTTATCATTATTTGAGTCTAATTAATTATTTATCCAACAAATAAAACTAGTCCAATAATTAATTATCTCCATGATCATTAAATTACTTAGGCTCAATAATAATTAATTTGTCCAACAAATATTATTTAGCCCAATAATTAATTCATCTATGATTAATTAATTATTTTTCTCCTTTCTAACGCTCTAGAATTTGGTTATGCGTGTGACCCCTTAGGTTCATCACTTCACCTAGTCCAAGAGGAAGCAATCCAATTGCTAGATTAATAAATTCAATCAATTAATCACCTTTAGATGTTTCAATCCTTAGGTAATCAAGACATCCATTCGTTCATGTCCAGCACACACTACTGATGAACTCATAGGCAAAAGATGAATTCAACGTGCAAAATTATCATATGTAGTTATCGTAGAGACACGGTCATTTCGCATGGTTCTCAAATAATAATTGTCATTTAATAATTATGATAATCCTCAAGGACTCAATCGATCAGTTGGCCTTTAACAAGATCATATTTCTTATGTTTTGGCCAAGTGTCTTGCGCAATGTTTTCATTGGATATGACGAGTGTAGGAACTGTAGAGAAACAATCCAAACAATATTACTCTGTGAGCGAACGAATTTTGTGTTATCACTACACTAATTTTAAACTTAATTCCACCGTAACCAATGGGCCTCCATTTGGCCTCTCAAGAGAGGTTTAAGGAACCGGTCAAATATACATCTTCCCTCATGCAAGACAACATGCAAGCAAATATTCTAAAAACTAATTAAAACACATACATAAATCAGAACCTGAAACGGCTACCAAATAGTTTGAGTTCCGATGTGGGATCAGTTTACTATGATTGTTTGGGATGAACATCACATCCACTAGCCTACAGAGTGTCTTAGTACTGATGTCCATGAAACAAGATATCCACTCTTTGAGTGACGAACCGCTCAGTGCAAGCCTATTTGAATCCTACGATATCCTCTCTCGTAGATTCTATGACTTTGAATATTTACAATCTCAATCACCGAGACTTATTATTTCATTACCATCAACTCATGCGTGACCAAATCTCCTAGTTATTTAGATCATGAAATTTTAATTTCATATAATATATTAAATACGGATACATTTGATAAAGAAGAAATATCTTAAACTTTTATTCATATTCATAAAAATTATACTTAAAAAATATCTTTTAGATGCCTAACAAAGCGAAAACTCTACATCATGGTCATTTGTAATCTTCCCACAACATTTCTACTTGGAGGGGCGGGGTGTTGGAGCATACTTCTTGAGCTTTGTTTTAGCTCAACTTTTGGAGGACCACCATACACTTAACACACTCATCTCAACATCTTTTTTGCTAGGAGATCTGCACGTTTTGTACACAATGGAAATAAATGGAGAAATAATACAAAAACAATATTACCATTCTTATTCATATGGAATTACTTCTTTCCTTCAAAATAATATGTGGATGAATTATAAAGTGATGAGCAGCGAACCAAAAAAGAAAAGAATCTTCAATTTTGGATGAACAACAATGGTAGAGAGAATTTTCTCATACCTATACATTCATATTGAAAGCTCTTTCTTAATTTTATGCATGGTGGCATATTACTATATCTTTGAGTTGTGTGTGTGTGTGTGAGAGAGAGAGAGAGAGAGGAGGGAAAAGGAGACAGGTGAATGAATAGTAAAAATGTTGGTTGTATTGATATTATGATTTATACAAGAAGTTCCACAAAACAAAAAAAGGAAATATAAAAATATATAGTAGTTAAGGAGAAGAAGAATGGGTGTTATGGGTGTTTGTCCATGTGAAGAGTTATGCGCATACAGTCGATGGCCCATCCAACCTGTGCGTGTGTTGAATCAAAGTGTTAAAAGCGTGAGAGATGAAGTAAGGAGAATATTTGTGTTCATGAACTGGGACACAGCTGACTCTCCTTAATAATTAATGCCAATTACCACAGATACATTGCTTTTGAACCAATCTCTTCATGTGTGATGTCCATTTCTGAGGGACAAATTATTCCCCCATATTATACATACAACCAATGCATTTACACAACTTCCTATTCCCACATTTCCTATAAATAAAGTGGAAGCTCCTGCAATTAATAATTAATACAAAATTGTGTCCAAACACATATCATGCAAATATGTGGACAAATGTCAACACAATACTATTGATCCTTCTTTCATTACAAGGATTTGTTTGAAAGAAGAAAATCTACATTGAGATGTTCATGGTTTCTATATCTAAGAATATAGACATTGGCATGATTTGGTTTTTATTTAAATTTAAATTCTATACAACATCTTTATTTAAATATATGTTATAATATTCTATAAAATATCATGTTTGATTTTCAAATTTTTAGTAATCATTTCATTATATTTATCGATATATTCATCAATTCTGTAAATGTAAGATATTGATGTATCTACGATCTTTGTATATAATGTGGATTTGATATTAATTTATTTCTCCATTCTATACAAAAATTATATATATGTATAACTAATATAATATAGTAAAACTTTTGGTGGCATTAGTTGTGAGTCTCTTGTGAATCGGACGCGTTATGCACCCAATTTACAGTATTGCTTGTTTAACTAAATAGTATTTCCTCTGATTCAAAATAAGTAATGTTTTAGTAATTTTAATTTTTGCACAATAAGTGACGTTTTACAACTTTCAAGGTGAGAATTAATATTATTTTTCTTATTTACCCTTAACTATTCTTGTAAATGTACATATAATGTGTCTTTTTACACTAATTACTAATGTTTTTTCTCCAGTAATTAAAGGTAGAATAGACACTTGATTTATTTCTTAATATGTGTGGGAATTTATAAAACGACACTTATTTTTTATAGGGGAGAGTATTATGTATTTAATTAAAAAAATTCTTTATTATTAAGAATAACAGACCAGTAATTATATTTTTTAGTTAACAAGTAATATTATGCATTGTGTTGCATGGTATACATAATTTTTTGCGTTATTTTTATTATATATAAAAAAAAAAAAAAAAAGATGGATATGAGTTAAAAGGGGAAGAAAGAAAGAGTGCATGATTGGGTGTAATGTAGGCACCCAAGAGCTTAGACCCATAAAACCTTAAATAGAAAAATGCAAAATATTGCTGTCAGTTGTCCGTTTGTCGTCGCAGGAGAACAATTTACCACATCAAATGTGTCCCTCTCTGTAGGGATCATACCTAACTCCTTCCTTATATTGCATCCTCAATCTGTCTTGGTAAATACATAAGAGTCAACAGAAGATCACACACACTACTGTAATTCATTGCTACCACGTTTATTTCTCCTTCTTGAATTCACTGTTTCCAAATAATTGTGTATTTCAAGAACGAGAGAGAGAGAGAGAGAGAGAGAGAGAGAAGGGATGATGGAGGGTGATGAGATCGTGTACAGAGAATGCTTAAGGAACCATGCAGCCAGCCTTGGAAGCTATGCCACAGATGGGTGCGGAGAATTCACCCCGAATGACGTCACTTCCCCTGCAGGTGGTGGCCTCAACTGTGCTGCATGCGGCTGCCACCGCAACTTCCACCGCAAACTCACGTCCGCCAGCCAATTAGCGCCCGTGGCGGGGATCATAGACTACGGCGGATCAGGACAGCCTGCGGCATACTCGCCGGAGAAAAGCAGCAAGAAAAGGTACAGAACAAAGTTCACGGAGGAGCAGAAGGAGAAAATGCTCGGTTTCGCCGAGAAGTTGGGGTGGAGATTACAAAGGAAAGATGAAGAAGATGAAATCGAGAGGTTCTGCAGAGGGGTTGGGATCACTAGGAAAGTTTTTAAAGTTTGGATGCACAATCACAAAAATTCTCCCTCTCATTCTGCATCCACTGGAAATGCATCTTCTCTCACTCATCAGTAGAGACAATATATATGTGTGTGTGTGTGTGTGTGTGTGCGTGTTGTATGAATACAGGGATTCTAGTAACTTTCAATGCCTATTTTTTTATGACTTGTATTACTTCTACTGTAATAGTAACATCAGCAAAGCTGCTGCTATTGCTTCGTGCATAAGAAATGAGAGGCATTATAGGTAAGAGAAGGAAAATTCTCACATTACAAGATTAATTTATACACAGTGTGTGTGGGTGATACAAAGGGGAATGTAGAATGCAAGATGTGGATCTTTCCTAACTTGTTTCAACTAGAATGGATGGATTGGACAATTTTCTGAAACTTATTTTCTTGAATTTGTCACACTTTTCTTTCAATTTTTGTTACACTTTTCTGTATTGCAAACAAACTCCAATCCAGTTGTGGTAAAGCTTCGTTCGTCAGCATTATGAGTGAAAGGCAGTGGCCTCTTTGTTGCATTCTCAAAGTCAAGTTTCATAATTCAAGTTTGAAATGGAACAAGAAAAAATAAATCTTAATTATTTTAATTATTTTAATTATTTTCCATGAGCCAAGTTCGGGGTTCATAGTCCAGAACTTGGGACTAATAATTTTCAATATTTAGAAGGATAGAAGATTTGGTCCACAACTATTGTAGGAGAGAAAAGGAACAAATAATCTGATAGGGTCTTTCTGCAAGAGAGAGATCATTGCTGAACCCTCTGGGGGGATAGGATCATAAGCTGGCTTACATGATTAAAAGTTTCACTATGATTTCAAATTTGAATGCAGAAGCTGGTATGTCGTACAATACCTGCTCTGCTTGGAAAAAAAAAACTGCTACAATACACAACATCATGGAGGTACATTAATATGGTACTATGAAATCAACTCCAACTTCTCATCATCATTTAGCAAGCATCATCCTCACAAATTCCTCATAATTCACTTGCCCATCACCATCAACATCAGCTTCTCTTATCATCTCGTCAACTTCCTCATCCGTCAGCTTCTCCCCAAGGTTCGTCATTACATGACGCAGCTGCAATTTTCACATCCAACTTCAATTTAAAATGTCTGACCAAATATGAAGAAGCTGGTAATTCAATAGCTCAAGTAACCCAAAAAGTTAAATAAAAATATTGGTAAAACAGAATCAGTAGATATACCTCTGCAGCAGAAATGAAACCATTTTGATCTTTATCGAAGACCTTGAAAGCCTCTCTAAGTTCTTCCTCTGAGTCAGTATCCTTCACAAACAGACAACGGCGTTGACTTTGGTTGGCATATTTATATGTGCATTTCAGACGGATATTCCCAATAGGATTTAGAATACCTTAAATTATTGCTTATGTAATTGATATTTCCAAATAATAAGAGAGGGATACTATTATCACTGGACTGCCGTGCACTCACCTAGAGTCCAAACATTTCTATTACAAATACATATACCATAAATGTAATGTTTTTACTTCTGGCACTAGCCAAATTGTAACTCAAGTAATGTAACAAATAGCCAAATACGTACTTTTGTTTTTCTCAACATCTAGAACAGCCACAAACGATCAACAGAAAAAGTTTATCCTTTCAAACCACAGTAGCCAAGTCATTCATCACATGAATGAATCATCTCTTTGGTTGATGAAAAAAAGAAGTGATGCCATCCATGAAATCACATGCTATGCCAGTTGGATCCCTACGTCATTACTTTTGAAAGTTACCCTACTTCCCAGGTAAACTGTTGCAAAATGATAATTATTTAAAATTGGTTAACAAGGGGTATTTAAAATTATTTACTTATGATTTGCCATACAGTATAGCTCTACTGATTTGATTCTGTACACAATTGTTGTGGATGAGGAAGAGCACCTCAAAAAAATGTATTAAGAGAGTTGAGGCTAATTGAGGCAAAATATTACCCCATTTGTTAGCCAATTCGCTCTGGCTACATGGATCTAGGGGGGTTAAACAGGAGTAGTCGGCTTATTATGACCAACAAAATTACCCACGAATCCAATTAATTCATAAAGGCAAATGACTTCGAGAATGACTAAACAAGCAAGCCACAAATTAGGCACTTGTATAGGGGCACAGCTATTATCCATCTATCAAGATATCTGGGTCAAAGCAATATGAAGTATACCATTAAACTATAACATGACGGAGAAAAATCAGTCTTACCTTCATCTTCCGAGCCATCAAATTCAAGAATTCTGGAAAGTCAATGGTCCCATTTTGATCAGCATCAACTTCATTGATCATATCTTGAAGTTCAGCTTCAGTAGGATTCTGTCCGAGTGATCTCATCACTATACCCAACTCCTTAGTTGTGATACAACCTATGCAGGGATTATATTGATAGTTAATGTGAAACACTCTTCTTTTTTAAGCATCTACAAATAAATGGGAAGTTAAGCACTTAATGTAACAGCATTTAAGAGGTGAAGATATGACAGCTGCTGTCACAAACAAACACCCCTAGAGAAAAAGAGATACCAAGAAAACAGTTTCGATCCTGAAGAACGTTTGGTCACGCTAGTTACAACCATATGCTATTGAAATCATTTGTTTGTCATGAATGACGAAAGCTCAATTGTTTCTACTATAGCACAACGGGAACTTCGATCCTGCATGCAGCTTTAAATTTCATAAATGTATATATCAAGGGAGAAACAACTCTTTAGTCTTCACTTCTAAGAATAGGCTTCATACGGAATGAATTGCCAAAACTACCCAAGCTAGTCAGTCTAAAAATAAAGAAATAATATTTGGAATGTCAGAGAATATGTAGATAAAAGAAGACATAAAATATGGTAGAGTGGGCAATGATTTCACATTTAAATGTCAACAGCCAAGTAATACAAGTTTTCCATCCATTTTCTGATCATACAACTAGTTTTCTTTCTTGATCTCGACATAACATTTTTGTGAAAAATATTATACAAGAGTCTTAAATGTTACATTTTGATGACAATGATCACATTATATAGGATAAAACAGAGTTTGTAAAGTGTTTCAACTGAAACAATTCTCTTACAACCTGAACTCATCTAGGATACGTATCATGCATGAAGCCTTTCTCAAGATCCATATTGCTTAATTACTATGCAGATCCACTCGCGTTGCGACTAGAATCTATATGTTTGGCCCATAAGATGTTTTTTTTCTTATCCAAAATTTGTCCTAATATCTTATGAAGACAGCCATCAGAAAATGTACTGGGCCATGGAGAAATGAACTGAAGCATGCACTTGTAGCAGCCAATACATACATGATCATACAGCATAAAATGAAATGGTATCTTATATTATCCATATTAATGAATCAGATTCGCTACAGACAGGGAACAGAATTGACCTTTCTTACAGCCAAAATTGGTGCTTCTATATAATAAACGCAATATTAAAATATGCAAACATAATGCAAATCGACCATGCGAAGATGGTCATTTCATCATTCTATTTTGTTCTTTTTTCCAATTCACTAAATATATGACCAAAAGAAAGAATTTCCACAAGATCCTAAGATTCTGGACTGCGATTGCAGAAAAATCAAGTAGCACGAAAGACAAAGCAAGTGCGACGGATAGTCTGCATTTTCTTTTATTAAATCACTTAAATAAAAAAACTGCACACTTTGCGCGGCACAAAAAATATAAAATGAGGCCCAGATCCATCAAAAAATGGAAATCGAAAACAAGTATCAACTAGAACGTAAAAAAGAGAAAAGAGCAAAATCGGTAAGAAAAAGAAAAGAAATGGAGAGCATACCATCGCCATCCTTATCGAAGAGACTGAAGGCTTCCTTAAACTCGGCGATCTGCTCCTCCGTCAATTGTTCAGCCATTTCACTTTCAGGCGGATTTACAAAAACACAACGAAATATGTGAGTATTTTTATCCGAGGGTTTTGATATTTCTACTGCGTTTCTCGAGGAGTTTCTATAGTCAAGACTGAATTATAATCCCTCCAGGTTTTTATTTATTTAGTTATTTTTTTTGGAAGCTATAATTCTTCAATTGGGCTATTGACAAACAGAGCCGAATCGGTCTTTGAGTTCTTTATGCTATGTTTGTAATTTTGTCCAAGTTGTTCGAATTCAAGCACTTTAATTTGTTGTTCGTCTGATTTGCTAAGAATATTACGTTTTCATTATGGTCATGAACATATTCTTGAATCAATTAGGCATCATGAACAAGTTATTACAAGATAAATTAAATTAACAAATCTCAAAAATATATATTTATCAAATTCAAATTCAGCTTATGTCTCGTACCACCTAAAGTAACAAAAGTACACAATGAATCTTTAGTTTCTCTAAATTAAATTACAATTATCTTTCAAACAACTAAAAACTTACAAAAGTCAATATTAGAATTTGAACTTTTAATTTTTGTAACTCTAATTTCGTAACAACTAATCTTATTATTTTAAAACATGTTCATGGGTCTTTTTAAATTAATGATTGCAGCTCATATATTTTTATAATTTTTATTTTACATCATCATCATAATAATAATAATAATAATAATAATAATATATTATATTATTATTATTATTATTATTATTATTATTAAAATAGTCCTTAACGAGTTTGTTCACAAAATATAATCAAATAAGTCATTCAATATTGAAATTATATTTTTGTTACTTAAACAAATAGGAAAGAACAATAACCGAATTCGAACACAAACTTTTTTACCAAATATTCTATTCGCCAACAACAATATTCTCCAATTCTCCCGTCAACTTTCATAAATGGGCTCTCAATTTAACCATGATTTATTTTTTTGTCTAATGGTTCTTTTTTTTTCTTATGGAAAAGAAATAATTATTTGACTATATAATAGAGACCGACGAGACCATGCTTTTGCATCACTAAGTAAAGAATTGCTTAATAACTAACCCTTCACCCCCAAGATTATACTTTTGCACCATGGAACTGCAGCCCGTTGTTAGAGACAATTGCTTTGGCAAGTCCAACTCGTCAAATATACGGCTTCTTTCATGTAAGACCATATGCATACTTATAACCCAAGCAATAATTAAAGCACATACAAAAATTAGAAGTCCGATTTTCTTATTGCCACTATGGTTACCAAATGGTTCAAGTTTTGATATATGATCAGTTCAATATGATCGTTTGGGATGAACATCACATCCACTAGCCTACGTAGTGTCTCAACACCAATATCATAGAAATGGGATATCCACTTTCAAAGTGACGTACTGCTTAGAGTCAGCTTACCTAAATCCTACGATATCCCTTCTCGTATATTCCATGACTTAGAACATTTATGATCTGAACCACTGAGACTTATTCCATGACCACTAGCCCGTGCGTGACAAAGTCTCCTAGTTACCGAAATCATAGAATCAATATAATATACTATGTAAACATAAATAAATACGATAAAGAATAAATGTCTTAAACCTTTATTTATATTAAAAAAGAATGTACTTGGAATATGTCTTTTAGGCTAGCCTAACAGTTGGCTGCTATGTCACATATTCCTACACCTCCTACTTGTCCTAAAGCCAACTACCCATATGCTTAAGATCCATCATGTGGTGATTACAAAATATACTTCAAGGTAATGTTTTGATTAGTGGGTCCGCTACGTTTTTCGTTGAGACTATGTGTTCTATCTTCACATACCCTCTATCAATGATTTCACGAATCAAGTGATAGCATCAAAGTATATCCTGGGATCGTTGATGATATCTCGGCTCCTTAGCCTCTATCAAATTAAATTTATAGCGACTAGCCACTTTAAGTGCAGAAGCTACATCTGGCCTAGTACAGAGATTCCATACATGATGTTTCCCATTTTCGAAGCATACAAGACGCACTCCACCTTCACTCTTTCCTCATTTGTCTTGGGAGATATTCTTGGAGATGATCACACTGTGGCATTCCGAAAGATCGCCTCTCTTGAAATTTTCCATCTAGAAGTGTTTAACAACCTTGTCAATGTATTAGGCTTGGGCGAGTTCTAGCAATCACATCGAGCGGTCTTGAAAGGTTTTAATTCCTAGGACGAAGTTCGCATCTCCCAAATCCTTCAAGGAAAACTTGATGGATAGCCATTTCTTGCTCAAGTTCATCTCTTCTTTATCGTTTCTTATTAAAAGAATGTCATCGATGTAAATTGTTAAGATTTACATCGAGCTCTCACTAGCCTTCGTGTACACACATGGTTCATACATGTTCTTGATGAATTCATAGCTCTTTATGACTTCATCAAATCATATGTTCCAACTCCGGGAGACTACCTTAAGTCTATAGATGGATCTATTAAGCCTGCAGACCTTGTCTACGCTCCCTCTAGATGTGAAACCCATTGGTTGATCCATGTAGATCTCATCCTTAATGTCTCAATTAAGGAATGCAATTTTTACATCTATCTGTCATATCTCGAAGTTGTGATATGCAATAATGGCAAGTAAAATTTGAATAAAGTTAGACATTGCTATAGAAGATAAGGTTTCCTCAAAGTTGATTCCCGGCTTCTGAATATAACCCTTCGCTACGAGCCTTACATTATGCGTGGCTATGTTCCCATCCACACCTAGTTTGCACTTGAATATCCACTTACATCCTACTGGCTAAGCCCTAGGAGGTAAATTGACTAACGTCCAAACTTGATTCGAGTGCATGGAGTCCATCTCAACATTATTTGTTCTTCTTGCCATTTCTCAGAGTCGTTATCCAGCAAGGCTTCCTCATATATCTTCCGATCACCATCTGTCTCTTTGATCTACACGATAAGGTTAGTGCTTCTTTTGGGAAGGTGTGATTCCCTTTCAGGTCTCTCTTGAAGATGTGTATTCAATTGTGAAGGAAGTTTTGTTTCTTACCTAGTTTGTGGTACTGGTTCTTGATCTTGAGCTAGCTCAACATCCACCAGTTATTTTGAACTATTTCCGTCCAACGGAATCTGTTCCTCCACAAATTTCACATATCTAGAGATTAACATTTTCTAATCCTCATGATCATAAACATAATACCCCAACATTTTCTTAGGGTATCCCTTGAGTCTAATTTGTTGTCAACCAACCACATTGCATATACATCACATCCCCAAATTCTCAGGTAAGAGTAAATGAAACCTTCTCATGTCACAACTCGTAAGGGGTCTTTGAGACCAACTTTGAAGATGATATATTTAACAATTTCACTATCATCTCGAGGGCATAAACCCAAACAAACGAATGAAGATCGGCCAAAGTCATCATCAGTGAGCGATTCCTCTTCTCCAAAATACCATTTAGTTGCGGAGTATAAGGAGAAGTCCACTGTAATAAGATCCCTTGATCTTCTAAATAGTTTTGGAATTCTCTAGTAAGGTATTCGCCATCTCGATCTTATCAAAGTTCTTTCACTTTGGCTTCCAATTGTTTCTCCACTTCATTCTAAAATGCTTTGAATTTTTCAAAAGCTTCAGACTTATACCTCAAGAGATACACGTACCCATACTGACTGTGGTCAGTAGTAAATGTAATGAAGTAATAATATTCCCCTCGTGCTTCAATACTTAGAGGATCGCATATGTCTATATGGATCAAGTCTAATAGCCCTTGTGCACATTCCATTTGGTCACCAAATGGAAGTTTAGTCATCTTCCATCTAAGGCAAGATTCACAAGTTGGCTTCTCATTCAGTTCAGCTAAGAGCTTCCTTGATGAGACCAATTCTCTTGATCTTCCTTCAAAGATATGACCTAAATGTACTTGTCACATATATGTGTTGTTACTACTTAAGGAGTGTTTTCTTGTTATCATTTGTAATAAATTTGATTTGTTATTCAAGATGTACAAACCATTTGTTTATGTTTCAATTTTATAGAAAGAATCATTGTACGAAATAGAGAAACATCCATCCGTAATCAAAATGAATATCCCAAAGTATCCAAAGTGGATATAGACACAATATTCTTAATTAAATTCTGAACAAAATAATCATCTTGCAAAACAATAAAAAAACAACTAGGAAATTATAAAACTACTTTTCTTATCGCTAATGCACCTTTTGTCGTTCTCCAGCTTAAGAGTTATGTCTTCTGGATGAAGATTCCTACTTTGCTACAGTACATGTTGGTCATTGACCACATGTGCACCACAACTAGTATTAAACATATGTGAATTAGAATTAAAAGTAATATTCAAAATCTCAACAAGAAAAATACTAGTTGCAATAGTAGCGAGCTACTTCTTGCAATCCTTATTCCAATGACTATGTTGGCCGCAATGGAAACACAAGTTCTTCTTCTTCAGACTAGATTTGCTCGGGCCTTTCTTAACTACCCCTCCCTTTGGTTTAGTTACATTCATTCCAACATTTTTCTTCTTTCCTTTAGGATCTTTTGACCCTTACGATGAGATAAAGATGGTTGAGAAACCAATGTCGACACATTAGAACTGACCATGGTGTTTTGGCATTCTTCATTAGATTCACCAGTTCGCTCAAAGTGTGACTTTTGTTAACCAAGAGATAATTGACACAAAATAGTTGAATGAGAAAGGTAGGGAATGTAGGATCAAGTCCTCGTTCAATTCAGCGTACATATCATGACCTAAGTCAGCGAGATGCTCAATGCCCTCGATCATCTTGAGCTCATGCCCTCAATTTCCTGCCATACAACTCACTAAAGATTGCATAGCGTAGTGACTGATTTGACACTTGGAACAAGTCCTTATGCTCAGAATCTAAAACAATTTTTTGATTTCTGAACCAGTCCTCGTAATTTCTACCATCCAGTTTGTTTTGTTAAAGTGTAATGTAATATTAGTTTTTAGTCATTTCAGTTCTTAGCCAAAAGCACATAAATAATCTACAAAGGTAACGGAATAAAACATAAGCCTCCTATGAGTTATAAATAATAAAACATGAATAAGGTCTTTAAATTCATGAGTGCTCCCACTGATTTTATGAATTCTCCTATCCCTAAGGAGACAACCAAAGACCCTTTCGACATCTTAAGTGGGCTTAAGGTCCACAATGCATTCTTATTTTAATCCTCGTATGATTGACGAAATAAAACTATTGAGATAGTTGTCACAATAATAATAAAAAAATATGATCCTTAAGATAATTTGTCTCGTTTTTCTCTTATGCCCACGTGTGTATGACACTAAAGTACTTAACGTTTGTGTATACCCATCATTCTATAGGCTTGTACTAGTGATACGTTTGACCACATATATGTGCTAGAACATACAACTACATACAATCTATTCAAAATAGTTGATATAACTAGGTGGCAACAATCAGGAATTAACCCACGTGTGCGTGGTGTATTGAAAAAGGTCCCTTATTCTTTCATATAACCCTTTGATGGAAGACAAGACTATTCTCTTATCCTATTATGCTCAAATACTTTTACTTAGATTGAATCCAAGAGGAACTTTATGAATTTAAAATCTCATCAACGTTTGCATATTTGTTTAAAGTTATCTATTATCCTAAGCATACATCAACATGCAAGCATAGATAAAAACAACATAAAACATAACCATACATTTCCTAGCATGTTCCTAGACTTAGAGTGACTATGAGCCATTTCCTATGTGATCCAATTCACGAGCCATTATGAATTAGATTCAGATTCAATTTATAATTAATTTTCATTTAGGCATATATATTCTATCTATTACATTTGGGCCTGGCCAAATATTAATAGGCGTTTAATCGCCTTTGACTCCAGCGCTCAACTCGAACAAGTGATCCAGTTCACCATCTTCTTATTAAGTCTTCTAATACAAAAATAGAACCTTACACCTATTTTAGCACTCAAAATAAATTACAAGGCCCAGTTGCCAAAAATGAGAGGATCGCAGTCCTAAAAATTTAATCAATCAAATTAAATCGTATCATAAGAAATTGAAATCATTCAACAACAATCTACACTCGCCTCATGACACTCCAACCATATAAATCGCATAAATAAAATTATCACAATAGAATATGGTTATGTTGAAATCGTAGACATAGTCAAATTTTTCATAAATATCCAATATTTATCTTGGCGTATAAAATCTGATGAAGTATATAGTTTCCTTATATATATATATATGTATATGGAGACATGCAATTTAGGCATATCTTTGACTAGTCAAAGTATATCTACTTGTCATATCCATTTTTAAGATCATATCTTTGAATATTCAAAGCATATCCTAATTACCATAATATGGAGATTATGTAATCTTAGGATATCTTTGAAAAGTCAAAGTATAAATCTTTTTCAACTCTTGAGATATTATTTGCATAATTATTAAAACAAAATACTTGGATAATTTTCGTCTCCTAAATTATCGCAACAAGATATTTCTAAGATTCGTTAGAATCTGGATACGCGATTGGACAAATCAAGCCATTTAAAAAAATCATCTAAGTGCTCGATTGTGCGTTTCTGGTGATCTTAAGCCGCTCGATTGTTTTTTGGTGCGATCCCCGTTTATGCCATCTAGACTTGCATTCGTTGCCCGTTTCACATCATACGCATAATTTAGTACAATATATACAACATGTGATCATGCATCCATTGTCTGATTACCGTTTGTAGATACGTACCCATCACTCTATGATGTAAACGTCAAACTATCACGTATTAAATGGAGAAGTTCAATCAACAGATTATACAAACACCATTAGTTCAACTATTCAATAATTTCCAACAATTTAATTTTTTCAAAAATAAAATTAAAAAATGAATCCATATATATATATATATATATATATATATATAAACAACTAACTCGATAATTAACCTGTATACGGTGTGCAAACATGTTTTGATACCACTGTTGGGATATCTAGGCCTAAGATCATACAACATATAGAGCGGAAGGAAATAATTAAAATTGTTTCTACGATCTATCTCTATACATACACAACCCCGTATACGTAATTAAAAGAGAGTTTAACAATTATACCAAACGATTCAAGTTCTTAGCAGGATTCCTTCGGATGACCGGATTGCACGTTTGATTAAGGACCTTCGTGACCTCATCTCCAAGTTTATCCATGCCCAGCCTTGATGTGTAAATACACGATGTAGCTTGATTCTCATATATCTTAGAATGAGATTAATAATCTAGAATTAAAATATAACCAAGAATCTCAACAATGAGAGAAGAGAGAACGGGAAGAACATGATGGATAGTCGTTCTTGATTGTATATGACGTTCTTCATCACTTTCCCATTCTCACTTTGGAATTTGATACCCTAAGCTCTATTCATGGGCTTAGGAGTCCTCCTCGTATGGGTTTAGGAGTCCTTCTCCTTATGTGTTGAGCTTATCTCCAATACTACACCTTAAAGTGATCTTATTCGACTTAATTAATTCCTAAAATTAATTTTTAGCCCAAATAAAATTAATTATTTTATTCCTTGGGCCCAATTAATTATCCGTCCAACAAATAAAATTAATCTAATAATTAATTATATCCATGATTTACTAATTACTTGGGCTCAAATAATTAATGTGTACAACAAATATTATTTAGTCCAATAATTAATTCATCCATGATTAATTAATTATTTATCCGTTTCAATGAACCAAAATCTAGTTATGCATGTTACCCCTTAGGTGCATCACTTCATATAGTCCAAGAGCAAGCAATCCAATTATAAGATTAATTAATTCAATTAATCAATCACCTTTAGATATCTCAATCCTTAGGTACTCAAGATATTCTTTCGTTCATGTCCATCAAATACTACTAGAAAGACAGACTCATAGATAAAAGATGAATTCGATGTGCGAAGCTTTCATCCGTAGTTACCGTGTAGATATAGTCCTTCGCTTAGTTGTCCGATTAATATATAAGGCGTGGTCACTTAATAAAGACCTATGATTGACCTTAATAGCTATAATGATCCTCACAAACTTGTATTGATATGTTGGCCCATAACGAGATGCCATCTCTTATTTTCTCGCCGGGTGCCTTGCGCAGGGTCATTATTGGATACGAAGAGTGTAGGGAATATAGAAAAACAATCCCAATATATTACTCTGTGGGCCAACGAATTCTATCTTGCTAATACATTCATCTTAAACATAATTCCCCATAACCAACAGGCTCCTATTTGGCCTTTCAAGGGAGGTTTAAGGAACTCATCAAATATATGGTTTCCCTCATGCAGGACCACATGCATGCGTACAGTCTAAGGACTAATTAAAACACCTACATAACTCAGAGCCTCAATTTTTTCCTTACCACTGTGGCTACCAAATAGTTCAAGTTCTGATACAGATCAGTTCAATGTGATCTTTTGGGACGAATATCACATCCACTAGTTTACGTGGTGTCTCAACACCGATATTCACGGAATGGGATATCCACTCCAGGGTGACGTACCGTCAGTGCAAACCTATATGAATCTTACGATATCCGTCGCAGATTCTATGATTTGGAACATTTATGTTCTTAACCACCGAAATTTATTCAACTAGATTTTTTTCCCGTGCGTTGCACGATTTATAATATAATAAGTAATAAAAAATAGCAATATAATTTTAAAATAAAATAATAATTATATCAAATATATTTTGAATAAACATTGTTTAAAATAAAAATATCTCACAATATAAATATATAGTAAATATTAAAATATACCACAATTAATCTATGAAGAAAATTATATTTAAAATAAAAATTTCTTTATATATGCAATATGGATATCACATTGAAAATCATGAAAAAATGATTAATTTAATATATTTTTCATAAAAATGGAGTTAAACGAAAACGTTATAAGCATTTAAAAATTAGGTGAAAACAAAAATATCTGATTGGATGGTTTCCTTTCTAAAAATAGAAATGAAATTTAGGAGGAAAAATGACAATCTTGTACATATTCCCAACTATCCTACTGTTATATAGATATAGATGACCATTAACCTATGTCTGACCAAATCTCCTAGTTGTCGAGATCATATAATTTCAAAAATGTAAACACAAATAAATAAAGAAAATAAAGAAAAGATATCTTAAATTTTTATTTATATTCATAAACAATATACTTGAAATATATCTTTTAAATCAATCAGACAGTTATTTTGTCTCACATTATTCGTCAATCTTAATTTCAAAATGTATGCATGCTTTATAAATCATCATAATTGTACTTGTGAAATTTAATTGAGCATGATAAATGCATACCTTGGAATTGAGCAATGAAACGGAGATGGACGGTGTCGTGTATAATTAAATTTTTTTAATATTTTTCTTCAAGAGAAACTGAATTAATTATAGCTCTATAATCATCATGCAAATAAAAATTTGAAATTTAAAATATAAAGCCCGTATCAAGTTCATCACAAATTGTAAATAGGAAGTTTCAAATCAAATTATCTCCCAATAACATAAAATGCATAAAAACCAATATTTTACAATTATTATTTCTTCTAGGTATTCACCATCATCCACATGACCCATCGATCGTTTCTTTAACCGACCTCCTGCTCGTGACAAGGTGATCTCAAAACTGGGATGAGTATACCATGGTTGCATGACTAAGGTAGCGACTGTGCAAAGCAGTGAGCGGGGGACTTACTTGATGCCAATTTTCCTTCTAAATGGTAAGCGCTTAAATTTTCAGTAATTGATTTGCTTGCAAATCTTCTGAATTTGGTCGAATAAAAAAAAAATGTGGCTAACACTGATTCCATATCTTTGGTGAAGAAACCAAGAAAAAAATGAGACTCTACTAACTATGGTAATATATATATATATATATATATATATTTAACTCTATATATTTTGCCTTTACGAATCTCTAGTATTCCTGTACATATTGAATATATATATATCTATATATATATATATTTATTTATTATTGATAAATAAATTTAGAATCAAATTTATAACTATTTAAAAATAGGATAGTTGGAAAAATTTACAGAAATGTCATTTTCTATCCAAATTATCTTTTTATTTTTAAAATGTATGATATTCAATTAGATTTGTTTTATTTGCTTCTTTACTCTAATTTTCAAAGGCCTATAATGTTTTTATCTCCATTTTTTATTAAAAGTATATTAAATTAATCATCTTTTCATGATCTTCAACTTGACATCTATGTTGCATATATAAAAATAAAATATTAATTTTTAAATAAAAATATTTTTTATAAATTAATTGTGATATATTTTAATATTTTATATATTTTTATATTGTGAAATATTTTTTATTTTAAACAATTTTGATATAATGCTAAAGGACTGTGAGGTATGAATAGCAGACGCGGGAAGCTGTATTGAGCGGAAAGTAAAGGCTACAAAGAGTCAAGCCTTAGAGCAAACAGGAACTATAAATATATTTTATATGAATGTATTTTATTTTAAAAAATTTTATTAATATTTTTATAAAAGTTTATTTAATTATTATATTATAAATTATGCAATGCACGAGAAAAATACTAATTATGATAAAATATTAGTTATAATAATAAAATAATATTTATTTTTTAAATTAATTAATTTTTATATGATACTCAAATATATCTATGGTCGATTCGTATTCTTCTTGATAAGTGAAGAACCTCAATAGTTTAATAAATTAGAACTACCCAAATTAAAATAAATATCTAATAACACACCGCTAATAAAAAGAACTTGAATAATCTTATTAGAAACTTAATATTTTTAAAATAATTTGATTATTTTTCATTGAATAGTTTTATATAATTAGTCATGTTTATACCTATATTAGTAAGGATATAGATTTATTTATTGAATAAATTTATGATTGAAAGATCAAATAAAAAATTTATTAATTATATTTTAAAATAAAAACTATTTAATAATATTATTATAAAAAAATTATGCATCTAATTTTTATTTGCAACTCAAACTCAATAATAATTCAACTTACAATAAACAATTAAATCTAACATATATAATATAATAACACATAGTTTTAATTTATTAATCTAATACCCTCTTTTGATATATAAATTATGTCTTAAATTAAATATTATAAAAAGAAGAATAAAAGCAGGACAGTTTAGCAAAATTATATAAATTCGAATGTGCGGTGAGATTGTGGCAAAAAGTAATTGGCCAATCAATATTTTTTTTTCTTATTTTCACTCTTTTTTTTTTTTTTTTACTTTTTCACTTTAAATTTCAAATGCTTACAACTTTTACGTCTCAATTCATTTTTTCATAAAAAATAATTAATTCTATTTTCAAGATCTTTAATTTGATATCTATATTGTATGTATAAAAATAATTGTTTAAAAACATTGAATATTTTATTTTAATTGAAATATATTTTCATATTTGAAATATTTTTACATAAAATAAAATTGTGAGAAATTTTTATGTAAAATTAAATTTTATTTATATATGATGAATTTTATTTTAGAAAAATATATTATTATTTTATAAAACTATTTATTTACTATATAAAAGTAACAAAATCTCACACGTCACCATAATACGACATGAAACAAAAATTTTTAATTTAATAATTATATTACTATTAATTAAAATTTACTATTATATTATTATAAATATAACAAATCGTGCAATGCACAAGAGAAATATTAGTTTATAAATAGAAACCACAAAATGTCAAAATTCACAATTGACCTGGAAAATGAGAAGAATTAATATTTTAAAAATGCAAAACAGAGTCTTGATTGAGAAATAGAAAACAATAAGCTCGATATGAGGTAAACACATTTAATTATTAGAAATTCTAAATATCTATGGTTAAAAACAAAAAAAAATCTAAAGATTCTCTATTCTGATAAAGATGAAAACATGAATAACACTACACGTAATGCAATTAAGAAGGAGGTTTTTTGGTTTTTTGTTTTTTAATATTGCCATATTACTTAGTAATTATAATAAATCTATAGTTACGCTTTTGTATTACCACTTAACATATTTCATTATAAACACAAAGAGTCGTGTTTCAAATGTCTAATAATTCAAATCCATAACAAAGTTAATTAATCCATAAAAAATAATCAAGAAACAAAAAAAAATAAAAAAAATACATAAAATACTATGTTGTTATTAATTTTATTTTATTTTACAAGAATTTAATGAACGCAGTATTTGTATTGACACATATTTTGCACTAATGCTATATGGTTCGAATTTGAAATCTATAGATATATAAAGTAGGACAGTTAAAAAAAATTACAAAAAAAAGTCACTTTTTTATTTTTAGAAATTGTGATATCCAATAAGATTTTTTTTCTTTTTTTTTTTTTGTGTTTATACTCTAATTTTCAAAGACATATAACTTTTTCATTTCAACTCATTTTTTCATGATTTTCAATTTGGTATCCATATTATATATATAAAAATAAAATATTAAATTTTAAATATAAAATATTTTTTTATAGAATGATTGTGGTATATTTTAATATCTAAGATGTTTTTAAAAATTTATTTCATATAACTATGTATTTTGTTAAAAAATTATATTACATACTCATATTATAAATTGTGCAGCGTACGGAAGAAATACTAGTGTAGATAGTAGGAGCACTTATGTTCGACCTTCCCTTACTCATTGGTCACTAAAATTATGTTTGCTACTTATTTTTTAAAATAAACATATTCACTTGTTTTTTTTTTTTATATATTTGTATATTCTTTTAATATATAAATATTATTTCAATTATTATATGTACAAACTATGGATCCAACGATGCATTACTAGTATTCTTAATAAATATATAGAGACCCAATAGGATCTGAGTCATTGAGATTAGACCATAAATTTATGATCTGAAAGGGATATTGATTTAGGGTGGAAGAAATGCGAGAATAGGTTATGGCATAGAGTGGTACTAGGATCTACTTTCCAACCCCCTATTAAAAAACTAAATTTGATTTTATAAACCTGATCATCTATCTATGTGATATATTTACAAAATAATTAGTTATCATCATGGTTCTAAAATCGGCCTAGGCGGCACCTCATAAATCGATCAATAAATACGGCTAGACGATTAGGCACCCGCCTAGTAGTCGCTTGTCAGACGCCCAACCGCCTAGCCGCACATAATTTTTCTTTTTATTTTTCCAAAATTTTTTAATTTTTAGAATTAAATTATAACAATTTTTTAGCTCGTTTGAATTTTTTTGGTCCGTTTGAAAATATTTATTTATTTTGTCATTTTTTATATTTAGAACTAGAACTTGTTGCTTGTGAGATTTGCATTTCGACTTTGATGGTGTTGTTAATTTGTTATTATGACTAATTAGCTATGTTACAACTGACATGTTTTGACATTTTTACTTATATTATGATAATATGCATATTATCTTGTTGTGATGTTTTGATTTTAGAAAATTTGAAATTTTAATTATTATTGGAAAAATTTAATATATTAGTAATATATTACAATCTATATAATTTATACTGTAAATTATGATAAGACGCTAGGACCCTACCGCCCGGCTAGCGCCTAGCGAAATTTAGAACATTGGTTACTACATAACAAAATATGAAGGCTATGGCTAATTGTGTATCCAAAGTTTTGAAATTTTGAAATTGAGAGTATGACATGCCGTTAAAATATACACTTATATAGTTTATTATTTAAAGTCAAGTAGTTTAACAAAATACATATTAGTCAAATAAAAACTAAACTCCGAGTCTTCATTTTCTAAAATTAAGCTATGCTTCATTAACAACTAACTTAAAATAAAACCCGTTATCAAATTAACTATATAATAAACATCAATCATCTTTTGTATGTTTCATTTAACAACTAATACATTCTCCCAAAAAATTAATTAAACACACTAATAAATTAAATTCAATAATAATATCTCATTAACAAATTAATCCAATAATATAATACAAGCAAGAGATTAATGCTACCTACAGTAAAAATGATTACACAAAAATTAAAATTCAATTGACAATTACTTCATAATAAACACGATATATGACTAAAAAAATTGTTTTTCCTTAATTTTGAAAACTCAAGAGCAACTATATTTACATAAATATTACATGGAACTCATAATCATGTTTTCTTCATAACTATATTTCAGTTATCCTTTCTCCTCATATAGAATTTTGAAGTAGAATTAAAATCTTTGAATCTATCCTATTAACTCACTTGAAGATAAATCACTACAAGAAAAATGCTAATAGACAATGCTATAAAAATAACGGTTTTTAGTAATTTGGGTTGTCGTTTAATGTTTTACAACACTTTTTCATAAAAGCATTGTCTTTTTGTTTAAGTATACGCACAACGACAACGGTTTATCCCTTAAAGACAGTACTTTTATTTTCCTGTTGTCTTTATGCATTTTTTCGCACAACGACAACGCTTTTGTTACAACAGTTATGTTTCATGTGTTGTCTATCAGCGTGAGAAGCGCTAAAAGACAACACTTTTACAGTCATTAACCCCCATAAGGAGATCGTTTATTTTTTGGATCCCCTTTATCAGCGGTTGCATGATCAAACTTGAAAAAAAGTTGTGGATTTGTAAGTTTTAATTTTTTTTAAATCTTTTATTTCCTTATATGATTATCAACTTTTATGAATGAAGGACCATAAGAATGTTCAATATTGAAATTCAAAAGAAAGAACTAAAGCAAGCAACATGGGAAGTACTCAAAGAGGTATAATATCCTTATAATTAATATCCTTTTGTCTCACAGTTCGCACAAATGCAGATCATAATTTGCAGTGACATTTATCTCTAATTAGTCTGTGACTTTTAGAAATAACTATTGTAATCGTTAATTGGATACTTTGTTTTTATTTTTTAGAATTAAGTTGATATTTTTTCTGGACTAACTACATTTTGTAGCGATGTTTATTAGTTTATAAATTTGGATATATTCGTTTTGTTTTAAAAGTTTGGATATATAATAATTATAATAAAAAAAGATCCAAAATGAAAAAAAAATTGTAAAAAAAAAAAACAGTTCTGAAAGACAACAGTAAAAAAACTGTTGCTGTAACATTTTTGCACAAATTTGTAAAAGACAACAGTTACGAACCATTGTGTTTCAAGTGTTGTCTTCATGGGCATAAATTGTAAAAGACAACGGTTATAAACCGTTGTCTTTTATATGAAAAGATAACAAAAAAAACCCCTTGTCTTTTAGCGTCACCTTTAACAACAGTAGATTTAACAAGAATCATAAGTTTAAAAAGACAACAGAAAAATTCGTTTTCAACAAGAATCATAAGTTTAAAAAGACAACAGAAAAATTCGTTATCTATTAACATTTTTGTTGCAATGAATATTTAAATTATTGAATTGATCGATACACAAATATTCACATACAAGATTAATCAGAAGGTGTGTGTATCTTTCAATATGAGTCAAATCTCCCCTCTCATAATTATCTATATATATATACACACACTAAAGTAAATTAAATTTTATTATTATAAAATACTATTTATATTTTCATTTTCCAGATGATAATATTATTGGATAATTTATTTTTTAAAATTTGATTTAATCAATTTATTTTTAATCTTTAATTTATAGTCACATAAATAGACACATGATTAATTATATATTATAATAAACTATTTTAATAAAAAGTAATAGATTGTTTAAAAAAACTAATTTTCTATAAAGTTAGTCAATTTCTTTTTATGAGGTGTGTGTTATTTAAATATTTATGTTTTTTAGAATATTTGCAATTTATCGAACTATTTGTGATTACTCACATATAAAAAAAAAGATACAGTATGACAACGGGTGTGTCTGACTTTTATGTAAGAATTAATTAATATAATTTTTGAAATTAATGATTTCTCTTAATTTAATTTCATAAAATAATTTATTTAGATAATTAAGTATACATTTAATAAGTGCATACTAATAATTTAAAAAAGGAAAAATGTTAGTTCACATGCACGAGATCCATACGATTTTCAGTTGATGTGAGTAAGGTTGATTTGAATTTATGTATTTTTTAGCGGATATAATTGTATCCAACCTATTACACCAATTTTAACTCACACAAGTTTAACATAAATTTGTGTAATAATATTTAGGGAAAATGCATTATAAAAGACCCTCAACTATTATATTTTATTAAGCTCGTGTACTATTATTTCTCATGCTTTTTACAATTCTAACACAACATTGTTGATTAAATCACACCCTATACAAAAACTTCATTTTTATCTTCAAATTATCTTACGTAGCTTAAAACATATCCATCTTGTAATTTAAACCTCTACAATATACGATTTTTTTTCAATCTTTCACAATTTTACAATTCTATCCCGTTATTCAATATTAATGTTCAAATTTATTAAAATAGTAAATAAATTTAACTTTAAAAATTAGTTAAATAAGCATAACTAAAAATTAAATCTCAAATGATGATATTAAATAAAATTTATATCTTGCACAAAAATTGTATATAAATCTGTAATTTTGATGAGAAAATTATTCATTATACAAAACACTTGAAATTAATACAAGAAAATAAAATATTCTAATAATTTTTCTATTAATTAAATGATTAAAATTTATATTTTTCTTGTTATATATATATATATATTATTTTTTTCTTATGAAATATATTTTCAAATAATGCATTTGCCTAATATTTATGAAATTCTATCCGTAGATGGGCCCACAGCAATTAATTAACCTAGTCGATTGTAATTAATTATATGAAGTCAGAAAACAAAAGGTGAAATTAAAGGATTGTGGTACTATTAATAGGCTAAACTAACCACTTATTAAAATCTGCCTATTCTACACCAATACATTTTCCTAATATTATATTTATTACTTATTAATATGAGTCCCTTTCCTCTATTACAAAATCGCTTTTCATCTCTTGGCAATACTAAAAAATTGTTGGCATATATATGTGTATATTAAAAACATCAATGGGTTTTTTGTGGATCGGTTGTATCGTGTACCCAATTTATAATATTATTTATTTAACTAAAAATAATTATTTATTTACTTAAAAAATATTACTACTTTTTAAGATATCAAATTACTAGTAATACTTTTATAGTAACCATACTTTTCTTAACTTGTTGTTCTTCATTCTTAGCTAAAATAGCGCTCACACACACTAACCCTATATTCAATGGAATATTTTGTATGTAATCATAATAGACAATACAAATACAAATGATATAGAAAATGTAATTATTATAAGTATTAGACAATTAAATCTTGTATTTTTTGTCGAAGGACTAAAATCGCACTAATGTTTGGTTGTGCATGGTCAACCATAACTGAACATAATATGACATTTGGCCAACTAAGGTTAAACACACAACATGTCGTTTGGCAAACAACATTTGAACACACAACAAGGCGTTGGTCCAATGATGGCCAACGACCTTGTTGTTTGTTCGACTTTAATGAATCGAACACCATGTTTTATGTTCGATTTCGATTGGCTGAAAATGTGCGTGATATTAGTTCTCTGATGTAAAATAAAATATTTGATTGTCTAATATTTATAATAATTACATTTTCTATGTTATTTGTATTTGTATTTTCCATTATGTATTACTAACAAAATATTTTTTTATTTTAATTCCCCTTATAGTATGTGTTTGTATTTTAGCAAAAAGTGAAAAGTAATTTCAACAATGAAAATATTATTATTTATTTTTATAAAAATATATTTATCATTTACACTATAACAATGAAAAAAGTAATTTTTGTAGTGTGTTAAAAAATAAACCGGTGATCCGACTAGAAAATGGGGTGATAGGATGGGGTGTAATAGTATAAGAAGAAGATATTAAGTATAGAAGAGAAAGGTTGATAAAGGTGGTAGCGAATATAAATAAAAGAGTAAGGACAAGATATACATATGATCATACCTCTCTTCCCAGCCGCCTCCCACTCTCTACTTCTTTTTCATTAATCCCCTAATGTATATTCACACATATAGTGGGTACTTTCGAAGGTTTTTTCTAGATTGAGGTTGAATGGTGAGATCTTCAAAGGCTGCTGTCTGGGATGACAAATTCCTTAACGACAACAGCAATAATAATAAAGTGATGATTGGGGTTGCTAAAAGACGACGGACAAGACAAAGCATACCGAGGGAGTCTCCGCACCAACGTAGCTCTATTTACAGAGGTGTTACTAGGTGATTTCTGCCCTCTGAATTAATTTCTTCGAATTCTTTGTGCTTTTTTTGAATTTATGAAGTTGGCTTCTCAGGCACCGGTGGACGGGTCGGTATGAAGTTCATCTGTGGGACAAAAATTGCTGGAATGAGTCCCAAAAGAAGAAGGGACGACAAGGTTACTACTCATTTTCATTGTTTATTATATCATTTACGACTCCTTGGTTAGTTTCACTTTGTGGGGCTTAAGATTTCTTGTATTATTATTATTATTGTTATTTTTTGGGAAAAATTATAGGAACATGCAGATAATTTCCTACTGATTACTAATGTGATTTATCCTTTCCTTTTTTGAATGGTGGGATCCTACTGAAATGCAGTATATCTAGGTATGTAGTTTTAGCATCTGAGCTCTCTAAATGTTCCAATCTGGCCATCTTTTCATCACAAAATCTTGGTTAGGGGCCTACGATGAGGAAGAAGCTGCTGCACATGCCTATGACTTGGCTGCATTGAAGTATTGGGGACAACATACCATCCTTAATTTTCCTGTAAATTCTCTTTATTTATTTTATCTTTATTTTTTCATCCATCATTCTAATTAACTGTACCTTCTTTCCTTATTTAGGTCTCCACGTATCAGAAAGAAGTAGTTCAAATGAAACACCAATCAAAGGAAGAGTATATTGGTTCATTAAGAAGGTATATAACCACTACAACAACCAATAGCATTCCTTTTTAAATTTAAGTAATGCTGCTAAAACGTATTATCCAAAGAAATATACACAAGAATAACATCTGTCTCTACTATTCGCTCATTAATAACTCACTAACGAACAATAATTATTTAATTAATTAGTAGTTTTCATATCACTTTCTATTACTATGCTATTTCTATTTAGTTGCATATATAAATCGTCATAAAATTTCATCTCTAATTTGAAAAGTAGCGATGGTTTACAAAATGAGACGGTAATTATCACAATAGTGTTATTTGCTACCTATTAAGAATTTATACCCGACAAGTCAAAACCTTTCTGAAAAACATGATTAAATTGTAGGAAAAGCAGTGGATTTTCTCGTGGTGTATCAAAGTATAGAGGCGTTTCAAGGTATGCTCTACAAAATTATATATGCTCTCTTGCACTCACACACACACACACACACACACATATATACATATATATATATTTGATGTACAAGATTTTTAAAAATGAGAAAAAAAGAAGAAGTTATAATTCATAAATACTCGAGGCCCCATTTCATTTTGAATTTGTCATGATCACTTACAATGAGAATGTCTCACGCTCAAAGCTGGATTGCAATAGGTATGAAGTTTCATCTCTTCGGTACCTCAAAAATGGGACAGAGTCACATGATTTATATTAAATTGATGAACAGACACCATCATAATGGAAGATGGGAAGCTCGTATTGGGAGAGTCTTTGGCAATAAATATCTCTACCTTGGAACTTATGGTGAGTTCATCCATTTATTGACAAATTATATTGCTTCTTTTTCATTAAAAGAAAAAAAAACAACAACATTACTATCACCAACTCGGTCGCTAGTATTAATCAAAGGGTACATTTGTTTTATTCTTTTGTGGGTTGTACTACAAAATTATTTGATTAAACTGAAAGAGATAATAAGTTCCTTCGATTTTATTGAAAGTGTATCTCAAAATTAATAGGATCTTATTTTTAAAATTTTACCAAAACACTTACAAAATTTTAAATATCTTATCAGATGCTTCAAGGAGTTTATAACATCATACGCTCTTTTATTTCTCAAATAAGATCTTAGTTTGATCGACTCATTCAAAATTCATATTTTCAATTACAAAAACGTTACTATTAATATCTTATATTGTCTAAGTACTTCAACAACTTTGTTTTAAAATAAGATATAACATTTTATAATATGTTCAAACTTATATGATATTTCATTTATGTCTGTTAAATTTGACTATGTCCAATATATGACTCTAATTTTTGAGTTTTTATAATGACCTCTAATCTTTGATTTCCCTAGAACTACAATAACTTGCCCAAAATTAGTAACGTGGTGGTCGAGCTATCTAAGTGAAAAGTAAAATAGAAGCATTTCATCAAAATTTTCGATGATTTTCTTAAATTCTAATGCAATCGAACATAAATAAACAAAATCAAAAGTCAAAGATTATTATAAAAAAATCATAAAATTAAAGATATTATATTGAATAGAGCCTGAGTTAACGGGCATAATTCTTTTTTTCTTTAATTAAGTTGGGTCCCGCAGTTTTTAAAAGGAAGTTTATAATTAAGCTCTAAAACATCTTATGAAATGCTGCTTCTAAGAAGTTATAATTTCAACTCAAATACCCTCCTATTTTTAAAGAAGTTATAATATCAACTACAATACCCTCTTATTTTTTAATAATATGTTATTTTGATTAGCTCTTTCAACTCCTATACTTTTATTTACAAAACTGTCACTACTTACATTTTATAAATTTCATCCTATTTTATCCAAACACTTCAACAACTTATTTTTAATAAAATATCTAACATCTTATATTATGTTAAAATCTTATAAGATGTTATAAAATGAAGAATAAAATTTAGATTTAGACGAAGATATATATGTAGCATTTCTTAATTCACATTCAATAAAGGTATTTCAGTATTTACTCTCAAAAGTGGTTATAAACAACTATTTTTATAAAGTGGCTAAAAATATTGGGAGTAATATTACAAACAACCCAATATCATAATTTAATTTTATATTTTATACGTACATCTTCAATAGATTAGATTTGTCACATTTCTGTGGTAGTGATATTAGATCTCTATTGGAATAATATTTTAACTTCGTCCCTATTTATGGGTATTATTTAACAACCATTGGAATTCCTCATATTAACTTTTCTAATTCTTGTAGCTACACAGGAAGAAGCAGCGACTGCATATGATATGGCTGCAATAGAGTATCGTGGACTTAATGCCATAACCAACTTTGATCTCAATCGTTACATCAACTTCCATGAGAGTCCTAATAAAGCTCGACAAAACCCTAATGGCAATGTTGAACTTAATTCCATGCAGAATCCTTGTCAAGAATTAGGTTCAGGCTTCATCAACCAGCAGGAAAGCCCGAGTTCCATTCAAACCACCACGTTATCGCATCCTACTACTCCCTCATCAGCCCTTCGGATTCTGCTACAATCGTCCAAGTTCAAGGAAATGTTGATGCAAACTACAACATGTAACAACCTTTCAAGCCCTTTTGAGCCCAACCATCCAAGGAGCAGTTTCCCTGATGATATTCAAACATTGTTCGATATTCAAGACTCGAGCACCTTTTCTGAGAATCATGACATTGTCTTTGGAGACTATGATTCATTTGCATCTCAAATGTTCTGATATGAGCTTGGAGCTTATGCTAAAAAAGAAAGGAATATAAATATTGCAAAACAAATGGGATTGAAATTAAAGAAAAGAAAAAAGAAAAAAAACTTAATAATTTGGAGCTGGTGATATAATTGTTTTTTCTTGTGAATATAAAGGTCAAGAATCAATTCATGGTGAAGGGTAGACAAATTGGAGGGATAGTGATTAAATATGTTTATTTTCTATCTTGAATTAATATAGAAGAAGAGAGAAAAATCGCCCAAGTATTTGATCTTTGATGTACCCACACATATGAATGGATTGATATTTGTGTCATTTTCAATAAAAAAGTTAAAAGTTTTTTGTTACATAAAGCCCTGCATCTCTAATTTATTATTCTTTATCTTTAATTAATGATCAATATATGTAGTGGCCTCTTTTCCTTTCTCTTATTATAAGGAATATGATACAACCCACGTTATTGATAGCAGCTACTTGGCCCAACGAGAAGACGAAGGAGAAAAGCACGGCTCACATATGAGAAAAGAATGCGCAAGTAGCTGACACAACATTTCCACGACACCACAATTCTTGATTTACATAGAAATGGTTCCCTCCCCATTCTTTTTTGCCAGTTTTTCTGGGTTAGTAGTGATATAAATAAGAGATAGACTAGCAATATGGGTATGAATGGTGCTATGTTGCTTCTTTCTGTGTTTTCTCTCTCTTTCTGTAACTCTTCTCCGCTTTTGTAATTGATTGGGAGTTTCAACCTACTCAAATGTTCTTCATATATATCATTGTTGCTTTCATTGTTCCCTTGCCATGGCTAAAATAGACCACACAACAGGGATTAGAGCTACCAATCCAACTCAAAAAAAAGAATATCAACCGTCCTGACACAATCTAGAGAATCAGTCTATGAACATGCATCAGACCTTCAAACAATATATGCAGAATTGGGATTCCCGTTTTACAAAGTTTCGCCTACAAACATGGATTTCCTTTACTGGGAGCCTTTAAGTTGAACTCCAATGGGGCTTCTAGCCTTGAACCTCTCACAAAAACACCAATACACTTCCCTATTCTCGATCTATGAAAATAGAAATACCCAAATTCGATGGCATGGATCCAACCGAATGGATACTCCAAGCTCAAGATTCTTTGATTTACAAGGAACACCAGATCATCTATGTAAGTATAAAATCACGTAAACATAATCGAGATCATGATATAACATGATCTTAGAACTTCATATATGATTTTCAGATTCCATATATAAGATCATGAGGAAGACACTAACCTTGAGAAGCATATCTTGTTTCCTTTCTTGATTATGATAATAATTGATTTCTCCCTCTTTGATGCTAAAAGAAATTGATGTCTCTCCACAATCTTACTTTTAAACATAGAATAATGTTTGTACTTGACAGAAAATAATGTAACTGTGCATTCCTTTTACAGGCGGACAACCGATTTTTGATAGAGTTCTTAAGCAGATATAAGTGTTAAGCAGGTAGAGTTCTTAAGAATATAAAACTCTTAACCAGATAGAACTCTTTCTTAGTCATGTTCTATCAATATAATGACAATCCTTATGAGATTACAACTAATCTAAATTTATCCAGTAAATATTATTTATTTAAATAAAAAATAATATATTTCTTAATATCTTAATATCATAATTTGATCACACATGGCCACATTATATAATCTTACATTTTCCCACTTAACCCATGTGGTAGAATTTATCTTTCATTGTTTGCATAATAACATAATTTCCACAACATAGTATAAGTTTTCTTTCATTTGGTCAGATCATAATGTCAATATTAAGTATAAACTAATACGAGTCATGGCGGTTCCGAGTCATTTACTCGACATAGTTCCTTCCATGTACCTGATAAACATAGGATTTACATGCAATTCAGAGTCATTATGCATAGTTTTTAGGAAATTGCATATACCTAAGTGGCAAAGTTATAATGATTTTGATATATTTTGTCACATTACGGGTTTGTTAAAGTTTTGACGGAAAATGTACATTTGAGGTTGCACAGACTGCGCCACGAGTCACACAAGCTGCACGAAAATTGAGGACGGGCTATAGACGCATGGACCGTGCAAGGAATTGCATGGCCCGTGCTCCATTCTAGAACACCTCGTCTTTGGATCCTTGAAGCACAAACCATGCTCCTTGATGCACAAACCGTGCTTGGTTATTTCACACGGACCGTGCATCCCTTGCAGGGACCGTACTTGGTCACTTCTCACGGACCGTGCATCTCTTGAACGGACTGTGCGCCGTTGCGAGACTCACTCTTAACCATCACTATTCGCCGTGATGCATGTTTATCCTCTCGTTCCAAAGCATATTTTCAACGATACTGAAACCCTAATAATTTGTTATAAGTGGAGGAGCGTGGGAACAATGAAGAACATCACTTCTTAGAGCTAGAAACAAATATACAAAATAGAATCAAGCATCCGGTCATCGGAGAGAAGAGAAACGAAGATCGTTGGCCATAAGTTGTAGTTCATTATTTTCTCTTTTTCTATAGATGTCAGCTATAGTTGTCAACTCGTTTTCTATGAATTACGAGTTGACAATGAATAGCTAAACGCTTACGGCAAGATTGGTATGAGTGAATGAAAAAAATACATGAATGAAATCCATTTAGGAAGGAAATGATGATGGGAAAGGAATGATACAAATATATTCATTCGAGCGATTGGTATGTTAAAGGAATAACATAAATATTATATTAAAATATGTACCTAAAATCATTATTAATTATAAAAATCTGTAATAGCAATCAGTAATAGAAATTGTAATTAATAAAGTTAATAATTATTACCACCACAAAATAATAGTAACAATAATAACGATAAGTATAGTTATTCTATGATTATAATAATTAATAACAATATTTTGTAATTATTTTATTATAATAAAAAATTATTATTGTTTCTATTACTATTAAATTAATAATAATTATTTATTTATTATAATAACTACTATTTTTAATGAGCAAATATTATTGATTATTATAATCATATAATAATAATTATATTATTAATAATTTTTTTATTATATTGTATTAATAATAATAACAAAATAATAATTATATTATTATTAATTGTTTTAATTATTTTATAACAATAATATTTATTATTATTACTTTTATTATTAATATGTTAAATAATTAGTATTATCAGTTGATTATAATAATTACTCTTTTATGATTATAGTCCTAGAATAATTATTATATTATTAATAATATTTTTAAATATATTATTATTATTATTATTATTATTATTATTATTATTATTATGTTCATTCTAAATTGTAAGGAATAGCTAATACCATGGGTTGTGGAAGGAATGGCTAATTCCATGAATGTGGGAGTAGGAATATGATGATTCCCAACATAAAATTATACCAATCATAAGAATTGGAATGAATATGGAATTGGTCATTCCATTCTCACCTCATTCATTCATACCAATCATGCCGTTAGTGATTCTAGAGCTTGTGCAATTGTGGATTCATATGATTTTCTTTTATGATATTATTCTTTTCCTATATTTGTTTATGCTTCCTTGATTTGATTGTCGTATGAAATAATGTGGCGAATAATTGCATATGTGTAATTAATCCATTATCACTCGATATAGAGTAATTGATTAACGGATTAAGAATGCATAACATGAACATGATAAATCGAGAGATTGGTAAGTATTATAATGAGAATAAATCTTAGGAACTATTTGGAGTTAGATAACACTGTGACATTGAGAAATGATCAGTGAAGTATAATCTATTTTTGGATTTAACTCGAGAGAGAGGGTCTAATTACATTAGTGATTCTCTTACGAATATATAAATTACATATGATTTGATACAGTAAAAGAATTCATATGAACCACAAGAGTGCATGTCCCTACAATCCATTTAACCTCTGAAGTATTTTCGTTATTTGATTATGATTTGTCTTATTAATTTCTATCTTCTATTTTATTTCGTTTTAAATCATCAATCATCACAGTTCGAATCTTTAGATAAAGTAGAATAATATAGACAAATGCGTAGTTGAATTTACATTAGACAGTCACTGTGGATACGATACATGTTCTCACCATAGTTTTACTATAATTTGCCTCGTGCACTTACAAGTCTTTTATTAAGAAACAAAATATCGAACAAGTTTATGGCGCAGTTTCTAGGGACTCGAGTAAATTACACGATACAAATGTTCAAGGAGTTTGATACCAATTGATTTGGAGATTGAAGCAACTGCCAAGCATAGAAGCACATCGAGAACTCGAGTAGACAGGATGACAAAAAAATATAGAATGGATTAAATAGAAGTTATGCGTAGAGAGATGGAGGAGTTGAGAGCACTAATGAGACAACAACAACAACTTCTAGCCTCACCTATTGGTCCTCCACCCATTCGAGAGGCTTTAAAGCCTCTAGTTTCTAAAAATTATGGAGGAGCGTGATTGCAAACCATACGTGCCTATAATTTTGAACTCAAACCGGCATTGATATCTATGGTGTAGCAAAATAAATTTTGTGGTGGTGTACTAGATGATTCTAATGCACATCTGACACAATTTTTGGAGATCAGTGACACCATTAAGATGAACAATGTGGGAAGATGTGATAAGTATTCGATTGTTCTTGTTCTCTTTGAAGGATAAGGTGAAGCAGTGGTATCAATTGTTGGATGAGGATTCAGTTAGAATGTGGTCAGATTTATGCAAGAAATTCCTCACCAAATACTATCCACCAAGTAAAACGTTGGGATCGAAGAACGAGATCACTCAATTTAGACAATTCAATCAAGAGCCTTTGTATGAAGCTTGGAAAGATTTATAGATCTCATCCAAAAATATCACAGACATGAATTTGGAACCGATTAGTAGGTATGCTATTTCTATAATGGTTTATTAAGCTAACTCATAATCAAATTGATGCAGCTGCTAAAGGGACTCTATTGGAATTAACTGCTGAGGAGGCCACAATATTACTAGAAAGGATGGTTGCAAACAGTGCACAATAGCCATCACAAATGAATTTAGTGAGGAAAGTGGCTGAAATTTCGAGCACATCGGATGAATTGAAAAAACTGCCGCACAAATATCCACCATGGCCCAAGCTATTACGTTACTGACTAAGAATTCTATATCACCATCTGAGAATGTTCAAGATCAAGTAGTTGAAATTCAATACACACCAGAAGATGTGAATTATATGCAGGGACAGGGCTACATTAATAATTACAGACATAATTAGAGAGGAAATTAGTTTAGAGAGACAAACTTAAGTATTTGAATCCAAACAATTTCATATAGCCACCACCCGATTTTTCTACTACGAATGGAGTTATAAATTATGGAAATAAACCAAACTTGGAGAATATTCTTGCAGCCTTTATGCAGACCACAAAGCAAAGAATGGATACAGAGGCAACAAAGGTTGACAATTTAGCCATCACAGTGAATTAATTCACAACCAGTATTAGAGATCAAATTAAGTAATTGGAGATGCAAATTGGTCAATTGGCTAAAGTAGTGGGAAGTCAGCAGCAAAAGGGTCAATTTTCTAGCAATACGAGAGTCAACCCAAAAGAGCAGTGTCAAGCTATTCAATTGAGAAACAGGAAGCAATATGAAGGCCCTACAATGCCTACAACTGAAGAAGTTGAAATTGCAGACCAAGAAGTAGACACTGACAAGGAAAAAAAATTAGAAAAACCACAAGAACTCCCAAAAGATGCAACAAGGAATGGGGGTGTAAAAACACCCAATATGTACCACCATCTACATGAGTTCCACCACTACCATTCCCACAAAGGCAGGAAAAATAGATGAAGGATGCACAATTTAAAGGTTTTAGAATTATTCAAAACAATTGTCAATTAATTTAGCTGAAGCTATTGAAAAAATATCTAACTATGCTAATTTTTTTAAGGATATCATGGAAAAGAAAAGGAGAATTGAAGATTACAAGACGATCAACCTGATAAGGAGTGCAGTGTAATTCTCCAACGGAAGCTCCCACAAAAATTGAATGATCCAAGGAGTTATACAATTCCTTGTGTAATTGCTAACACTTATTTTAATAAAGTGTTTTGTGATTTGGGGGCTAGTATAAATTTGATGCCACTATCCATATTTAAGAAATTGGGATTGGGAAAGGTGAAGCCATCATCTATTACATTGCAATTAGCTGATAGATCTATAAAACATTCGAAGGGAATTATAGAAAATATGCTTGTAAAAGTAGATACATTTATATTCTCTATGGAATTTGTCGTATTGGAGATGGAAGAAGACCACAAAGTGCCATTCATATTGGGGAGACCATTCCTAGCCACTGGGAGAACACTTATTGATATGAAAAAATAAGATATAACCTTGAGAGTTAATGATGAGAAGGTGGTATACTAAAGACGATGTTGAAGAATTCAAAGTCATGGATGTGATCCAACCATGTATAGATGAAGAGCATACCAAGAGTTGCCCAACTGAATCACTCGAATTTTGCATAAGTCATTCTATCTTTTCTTGTAAAAATATTATTGATTTTGATAGTGTTGAGTTAATTGAAAGTGCTTTGCTGGATTTCCAAGATTCGGAGATGGACAAACCACAATATGAGAGCCTATCAAGCATTGAAGAAGAAAAGAAGAAACTTGAAGAAAGCCAAAAGAAGTAGAAAAAGCCACACCACTGAAAGAGCTTCCAAGTCATTTATCTTATGCATCTATTGGTGAAGATGAAACTTTTCCGGTATTTGTATCACCTGCCTTGTCAAATTCTGAGTTGAGTAAATTAATAGAGGTACTTCGAGAACATAAAACTACAATAGGTTGGTGTTTAGTTGATTTGAAAGTAATTAATCCATCTATCTGCACACATAGAATTTTAATGGAAGAACCTCATAAACCTTGTGTGCAAAATCAACATAGATTAAATCTGTTATGCAAGAGATAGTTAAGAAGGAAGTATTAAAATTGTTGGACAATGGAATTATTTTTTTCTATTTCTGATAGTGAATGGATAAGTCCTACACAAGTTGTTGCTAAAAAAAGGGGGATGACTGTAGTGAAAAACATGCAAACTAATGAAGTTGTGGCAACCCGAGTAGTTAATGGATGGAGAATTTGCATAAACTATAGGAAATCAAATGAAGCTACACATAAGGATCACTTTCTTTTGCCTTTTATTGATCAAATGTTGGATAGGTTGGCTAGTCATGAATTGAATTGCTTTTTAGATAGATATTTGTGATATAACCAAATAGCCACAAAAGAATTTTTAATCCTAAAGTATTTTTGTTATAATTTCAATACCTCATATGCGTTGAAATGAGAAGCTATGAATCATGTTTTTGTCTGCAATTTAATTATTTTTATTTTTACTTGGGCTATGAATGTTGAATCGAGCACAATATAAATTTATGAGAACCCTACGGACTTTAATCGTGCACGAGCCAAAGTTTTATGGAGAATATTTATCTAAAAAAGTTATTGGCATATGCAAATTTTGATGTGTTTTGATGATACGATTCTAAGAAAAAAAGAAAAAAATGTATTACATGATGTATTTTGCAATGTGTATTTTTTTTTTAGTGTTACAATTAGTCTTATTCCATTTTCTTATGAAACCATTTTTGGTTTATTCAATATGTTTTGTGATGTTTAAAATATAAATAATATATTTAAATTCATATCATTTTAATTTATATATAATATCATTGAGCCAATTTTAAATATTTTTACACATATAATATCAACTAAAATAATATTTACAATTATAGCTATGTAATGCATAGGTAAATACAAGTATCCTAATATAACACAATCAACCCACTAAAAATGTACTATATATTTCATATCTTATATTTTATTTTATATGTAATATATGTGTGGAATTGAAGATTATGAAAATATAATTAATTTGAGATTTTATTCTAGAAAACATTTTTCAAAGGGAAAGTTGTAAAATTTTGAAATTTATTTGCAAAAGTTCTAAAAAATACAACAACTTGAAATTGGTATTTTTGTAGCTTGCTCTACGCGCGCTTTACGGTTTTTTTTTTTTTTTTTTTGGTTTTGTTTTTCGGAGAAGTAGTTATTTCCTTTATCCATATAACATCTCAATTTCAGACCATAAAAAGAATCCAAGCATTTCTATTTTGGCCACCTAAATTTTTATATTAGTTCTAATAATGCATCTCTGTAGTGCTCGACTTGCAAATATACTATAGTTGTCTTTACAATGTGTGACAAGATCGGATAAGAATATATTATCTAATCTTATTATTTGATTACTTTTACTAATTAAAAAATTGCTCTATCCCAAATATTCGATATAAGCACGAGTTTAAAAAAATGCTCATAAGGGCGACATTTTTGGTCAAATGGTTGAAAGGGACAAAAAGTACCCTCACTCAAACCCTACTTTTCTTTCTTTATTATTATTATTATTGCTATTATGTTCTTCCCTGCGATGCACGGATATACTATTATAAGATAATATTATTAAATTTCATGAATACATAAAATTAATATTTTTAAAAAATATTTATAATTATGTTCAATAATTTATATGTGTACCGTGATTATAATAAGGATATAAATATTATATATAACATCATATGTGAACATTCATTAATTTTATTTATAAAATACAATCATCAAATTACCAAATATATAGTATTTTCTTTTGAAATAAAAAAAAGAATAAAATCTGGTATATCAATGTGAACAATTTTTATTATTATATAACATTGAATCTGCCACAAATTCATAATTGATTTGTTAAAATCAGGTAATTATGAAGATATATTAATTTTTTTAGTTTTTATAAAATTCATAACATTACCACTATTAACAAATAAAAATATAAACATTAAAATGAATGCTTATTGGTTAGCAATATAACAACATTTCCTAAAAATCCGTCTTTCCATTTGTGGAAAGAAAAATGGACGAAAAAAAATGATAATAACAAATATAGAAATACTCAGTTTATTATTATATATACTAGTATGTTCTCTCGTGCGATGCACGAAAATATTATTATAGTATAATATTATTAAATTTTAGAAATGTATAAAATTAATATTTTGTAAAAAATATATATAATTATGGTCAATAATTTATATATGTACCATGTTTATAATAAAGATATAAATATTATATATAAAATCAATCATGAAATACATTAAACAATCATGAAATTACCAAATATATAGTATTTTCGTTTAAATTAGGAAAATTGAATAAAAGCTTGTATATCACTGTGAACATTTTTTAATATTATATATAGCATCGAATTTGCCACAAATTCATAATTGATTGTTAAAATCAAATAATTATTGAAATATATGAATTTTTTATTACTTTTGATAAAATTAGTAACATTACAAATATTAACAAATACAAATATAAAAAATTAAAATGAATTCTTATTGGTTAGCAATATAACAACAATTTCGTAAAAATCATCTTTCCATTTGTGGAAAGAAAAATGGACAACAAAATGATAATAATAAATATATAAACAGTCAATTTATTATTATACATATAGATTATTATTGTTGTTGTTGTTGTTGTTGTTTTTGTTGTTGTTGCTGTTGTTGTTGTTATTAGTATTACTATTGCTATTGCTATTGCTATTACTACTAGAAATTCACCCGTGCGTTGCACGGTTATAATAGGTACTATATATACAATTACAAACAAACTAAAAATAAATTATATTTAAATGTATTACATGAATATATTTCTAATCGGAAATGATAAGTATGCATGTTAAAAGCACATAACAATTAGACCTAAAACTACACAAAAATATAATAAAATAAGATAAAAGTCTTAATTTGACATTCAAATTTTTTTTTATAGTATTCATAGAATCGTTTAGAACCTACAAATTACAAAAGACTTCTTTATAAACAACATTAGAAGTCTTGTTGCTATTTTTATTTTCACTATCACAAATAAGTATCTTCAATCCCTTTCGATTAGTAACTCTTGACACTGCAGCGTACAACTAGCCATGACTGAAAACTGGTTTCTTGAGAAATAAGCCAATAACAGGGGTTGTCCTTGAATTTTATTAATTGTCCTAGCATAAGAAACAATCAAAGGATATTGCTTCCGTTGAAACTTAAAGGGCAATCTTGGATCGGATGGTGTCAACGACATTCTAGGAATCATGACCAAACCAGCATTACTCCCTGTAATAACTTTTCCGTCCAAAACATGAAACCTAAGCTTTGTGATTACTAATCTAGTGCCATTACACAATCCAATAGAAGGATTTGTATTCCTCAATAGCGGCATAGGAGTTCCAACCTTTAAAGTCAACTCATGATTCGGAACACTAGAACATTTAAGCTTATTCAAGAATTCTAGAGTGTGCACCTCTACCATCACATCACCATTTGAACGAGGTATAATATATTTTTGCATCACTTGCATTCTTTAAAATCATATGTTCATTTATGCTGCTGACCATGTCAAGAGTAGGACATAGAATGACTCTCTCTTTCAAATATGTAGGATCATGTAACATATTACAAAAATCAGGATAGGTGCTATGGACAATTGTTTCTATAGGATTTTCGTAAAATTTTAGCAGAAGATCTTTTGGAAATTCAATCTCTACAGAACCATGATTTGGACCTCCAATAATACCGTCACCTATATTTGCAATCCAATTTGAAAAAAATTCAACACATTCCATCCTTTAAAAGTCTAATGTTCTTCGTCAATCTCAACAATGTGCACTTATCCTAAATATAAGAAGAATTTATTGTTGACCGGATAATATCCTATCTAACACCTTTTGGAATTATTGGTAAAATTTGACGAAAGTCTCCACCAAAAATAATAGTTTTTCCTCCAAAAAAGATTTTTTATTTGTCGGATCTTTCAACTGCATTACTTCCTTTGGAGACCTATCAAGTGCTTCAAAACAATGTTTATGCATCATCAGAGCTTCATCCCATATGATAAGTTTACACCTTACAATCAGTTCTGCAAGTTCAGTCCCTTGAAATATATTGCATGATGAATTCTCCTTGACATTTATTGGAATCGCAAAACGTAAATGTGTTGTTTGTCCACTGGGCAACAAAAGTGATGCTATACCACTCGAAGCAACATTCAACACGATCTCACCCTTTGATCTTATTGATGCAGACAAAGTTCTCCACAAATACGTCTTCCCAGTACCACCATAACTATAAACGAAAAAAATTCGTCCTTTATCTGAGTCTACTAAATCAATGACCTTGTCATAAACTTGACGTTGCTCATCTGTCAAATTTTCCATGAGATCATTAAGTTCTTTACACAATTCTTGTCGATTATACTGCAATTCTCCATGAATCAATCTATTTATGGACATGCTTGATGAATCATTTTTGCAGTAGGCATAGGTTCAAAATCATGCAAACTTTTTCCAAGATTCCGCATAATTTTTTCAATCTCAATCAGTGCAAAGTTTTTTATATCATCTTTGTTTAGCTCCAAGTCTGCAATTTACAATAACTATTATATATTTTATACAAACATTGTTATTCAATATAAAATAATTGAAATTATCATAAATTGTGGATTCTAATTGTAGAATAATACATTATACCTTCAATCTGTGAAACTAAACGTTATTTGTATAGAACATCTTTAGATAAATACGTCCAACATTTCTCCCAGACTACCTTAGGACGACTCATACAATTCTCTGATAATAATGTCACAAATAACCTCCTCATGGAATGAACATTTGACGAATGACTTGCCTCAACTATTCCATCTATGTATTCCTTGTCATCCTCCAACAATCCTCTAGCATAACATGCATCACGATATGTGTTGCATTGAACATTATCATAAAATTTGAAATCATCATAACTCTCAGGACCATGAACGACATTAATAAGCAATCTAATATAGGAAAGATCACCGCAGCCAGGTGGGATATAATTTATCCATGCAATCGTAAATCCCCTCTTTCTCTTGACTACACTCTATTTTTCTTATCCCACACAAATTTTTGAGGAAATTTAGCATAAAACAACTCTTTAGCTTCAGGATATATTTTGTTGGCTTCAAACCATGGTAAAAACATACTTTGATTAACTGAAGGATGGTCGAGAACATATTCAATCTCGTCAGAATATTCAAAAATGATATTTTCTTCATTTGGAAGATGAAAACTCAATCTCTCCACATGTGGATTCCTAAATTGAATGTCATACCCAAATGTTCTCCAAATTGCTTCGCATGGAGAAATATATCTACAATCATAATACATACTTACCTCATCAACCATTTTTTCGGACTCTTCATCACGCGAGCTTTTATAAAAAGATGCAGTCACACAATCATGCCCTTTATTAATATACTTAAATAAGTATTTAATTGCTCGTGATTGATTGCACCATTCAACATTGATATGAGCTGCATACTTTAGAAGAAGAAAATGGTTATGTGGAACCATATATCTATTATCCAATTCAATGCCATTCTTCAAAATGGTTCGCCCCATATCTTTTTATCTGTAAATTGGATGTCCATCACCATCAATAGATGTAATATCAACAAATTTTTTTTGGAAAATGTTTCGTACATTTATTCTTTGACATGCACGGAGAGTTTTTCTTGGCTAACCCACATGGTCCATGTACTATAAAATTCTCTACAGCAGAGTAATACATAATATCTACATCTTTATCAGGAATTTCAGCAGATGTAAAACGATCAATGTTTTCTGGAGTAGAATGCTTAAATTCCGTATCAAGAAACAACAAAATATGAGCGTGTGGTAGACCACATTTATGAAATTCCACAATGTATATAACTGAAATAGAAAGAAAACAAAATTTATAAAAAATCAAATTAGTTTAATAGAGACATCAATTTTAGAAAAAATAATGAATATGGATTTAAACTATTGTGAAAATGCATGTTTACCTGCTCTGAGTTTTCCAAAAACTTGATTATGTCAAAAATCTTTAATCAAACTGTCCAGTTTGGTTTTAAATACACGACACACAATATCTGGCCTATCTTCAGGATTAAGTCCCCTAGTTTGAACAAACCTTGTTATCTCAGGCCATTTAGGATTGCACGTGAAAGTTATGAACAATGTTGGATACCCGGTCCAACTACAAATCGCCATAGCGTCTTGATAATTCTGAATCATATAACGGGCCCCGCCAGTAAAAGTAGGTGGAAGTACAACACGTATTCCTTGAGCATGTGAAAATGTCTCTCCTTGAAATATAGCATCAGACAAACCTCAATACATATCACATCGCAATTATTTTTGATGTGTACGCACATAACATAATCTTCTAGATTCAATTATTGTGTACCCATCAACAATAATTTGTTGAAGCAACCTCTTAGATGACATCAGTGTTGATACAACACTATCCTTTTCTTGGAAATGATATGCAAATATTCCCTAACACTAACTTTTTTCCTTCCACAAGGAACCTGAAGTCGAGAATCTGAGTAAAGGATATATTCTCTATAACCATCTTCTCCGTTTGGAAATAATATAGGATATTGCAAACCAAGATAAGAAGGATTCAGTTCATTCACACGCTGTAATTGACCAGATTGGGTTTCAACTAAGATATCCCTATTTTGAAATGATACATCAAAATCACCAACAATTAATGCAAGAACTTCTGAGCACGATGGCATATTATATCTTCTTCTATCTCCACCTCTTTTACCTATAAGTTTCAACCTTACATTAGAATGACCTTCCTGAATTTTTAACCAACCATTTGTCTTAACAAAGACATTGTGATTATCCAATGCCGCTTTCAACTCAACAATGATTTCTTCATGAAGATTGTTTATCTCCTGACGTCTCCTAAACACATATATTAAAAGTAAATTATTTATAAAATATTATTTGAAAATCATTTGATTCTACTAATTTAAACAAATTTCAAACTATTAAATACAAACTTGACAGAATATATACAATTCGTGGCTTCATTTTCAGTGTCATAAATATATAATTGTGCAAACTTTGGAATACTTCCTTCAACTGGTAAAAGACTCCCCAACAAATGGTAGTTTTGTCCATGGAGTTTAATATTGGTGGTGAGCTTCCGATATTACACCTCCTATCAATTTTTCCTCCAAGAGATGTGAAAGAAAACAAGTTATTATATGACCTAATGTTTGCTAAAAATGTCTGCTTTTGATGTTTTCTCCAAAGAATAACTCCCGCAAAACTTGAGGTGGCTCTTTTATTGTGGGTAATTGGATTTTTCCTTTCATACAACATAATGAGAATTTTAGTTGTTTTGATTTATAGTTTAATCACAAACGCTCATTAAACGAAAACAACGCTCCACACCACTCACATCTAAAGATGGGGTCTCCAATATCCCAATATTGTTCACCTATATAAAAAATTGTAATCATACAAACTCATATAAATAATATAAGTATAACATCGGGTGTACAATATGAATTATTACCAAAATAACATTTATCATATAATGAGATACATTAAATAATGACCACTTACATGTAACATAGTTTTCTCCTATGCAAGTTTCGTCAAATTCGTCAAACGTATCTGCATTATTTTCATCTTCCACATTATTGGTTTACTCATGTATGATTTCTTCACAAGTCAGATCAATAACCTCTGACAAATTAATGTTGCTAGATGAGAACGAAGGATACAACTGATTATTGGAACTACCCACCTGTGAAATGTCTGTCTGTGAATTGTGACGTTGTCCATCTACAAAATGCAAGCAATAAAATATTAAAACTATAAATGAATATGCAATAAATAAAATCAACATTCAGATAAAGACTTTTACTACATACCATTTATGATTTCACTTATGTGGGTGCGAGATAAAGGATAAGTTATACTCTTCAACGACTGGTGATTTGAATTACTCTTGTTTCATTTTCCATCCTAAGATTCTTTCTTAAAGATGATTCAGATATCTCTAAAACAGAAAAATAGCCATAAACATATTAATAAATGGTCTTTTGCGCAATTACATTTAAAATATTTAACAATTAATATCATTTAATTACAAAAAATATTACACAGACATATTTTCAAATGGTCTTTTGTATAATTAAATTAAAAATATCTAACAAATAATAACGTGTAAATAAAATAAAAGCTATAAATAATTATTGATTTTAATCATCTACTAAGACATTGTTTATCATAAATGCATCATTTATATACTTTATAAATTATAATGTATAAATATTAAAGTGTCATCATAATTAAGTAAATATTTTAGATTTGAATTGTAATTAACTAAATAAAAAGAAAATCCATTAAATAGTTTATTAATTATAATAATATACAAAATATAATTAATAGTTATTTAAAACAAAAACATAATATGGTATGATGCTTAATAATACATGCATAAGTTAGGCCCATTATAGAAATATTTCCCAATATTATTAATTTTTGTCCAACAAAACCCACATTCTGATATAATCTAAAAATCATGGGCCAGTAAAAATTAATAAATTTCATTTTGCAATATCTATATAAACATATATAATATACATAATTCTTCCCAATATATTTTCATATTTCATTTATTTTTTATTTTTAATGGATTTTCCTTATAATTGTCAAATTTAATTCAAATATTACTTGAATAGTGCAATTGCATAAAAAATCTACTATAATTACTTTATATTTCACATAAAAACATTTACATGACAATTATTACTTGAAGCTCACACTAAAAACTTGAATTCGTAAGCACCAATTTAGATATTAAAATAAAAGAATACATTTTATTTATAAAATAAAGTATTGTCAAAAGATTTTTTTACGAATGCGTATGAAAATGAAACAGTAAATCAAATGTATTATTGACTTTGTGTTTGTATGAAATTGAATTGGTATAATGTTTTACCAACTATATTGAATTGTGTTATTTGTGGCACATTATTTAATTAAAACAACAATTTAAAAATCATTTCAATTCAACAACACAATTTATAAATCAAATAGTAATACATATATGCATATATACATATATCATGAAATTGTCGCCATAAAAATTATAAAACTATTTCACTATCCTCCACTGTATAATTATGTGCTACATACAAAACACATAAATTACATAATGAATAATAAAAAGGGGTTTAAGTTGCATATTGTAAAATATTAAAAAGTTATATAGAAAGCCTATCACCATGTGAATTGTAACTGAGTTATTGATCTTCCTCACAGTTAATTGAATTTTTCTTTCCAAAAAATTATTGGTTTGTCTTCAACGAATACCTGTGAATTTATGAACATAGAGAAAATGATAGTAGTGAGATAAGAGATTTGGAATTGTGATTACCAAAACTAAATGATAACATTTTATGTATGAGTATGAACTAACCTCAACTTCATTGTCCATTAAGTTTTAGATGCAGCAGCATGGGTGGCATAGCAGAAAAAGAGTAACCCAATTTCTTTTGATGATTACCTTATAGTATAAGAAATTATTCTATCATATAATCATGTAATTGAGCTGATATATAAAACTGATTTCAGTGTTTTTCACTCCATTATAACTCATTGAGTGAGTCTAGATATTTGATATTTTCCATAAATAATTCCCAAACAAAAAGCAAGACTCATAACTACTACTTATAATCTAATTAAGAAAATGTCTTTTATTAAGAATTTTGTTACCAAGATCACATTTATTATTGACTATATATATCCTAAAATAAATATATATTTTCACAATAACAAGTTTGTTTTATTTAATCCCCAGATTCTAAACTTGCAAATATGAAGTAATTATGACATATCTTGAAAGGCAAAGTATCACATCTAATTTAAGACTGAATTGATGATTATGATATGAGGTTAGAATTTCGTTATCTTTCATTTGATTATCACAACATTAAAACATTATTAACTACTTAACCACCAAAACTATTGAAAAATATAATTGTGTAAAATTGTTGACATAAAAAACTTCACTATATTTTTATTAATAACCATTTGCCCATAAACACATACTACGAAACATAATAAATTGATCCAATTATTCATATAGTGAAGTAGGATTATTATTCAATAATTAAAAGACTTTGATAGTCTCAATCCTTCTCAATCTTGACGACAACGGGTTTGGACTTTTTCAATCGATCACTTGATGAAAATGTGTCAATAAGTGACCATACGACAGTCTGTTTTTCTAAAATCCCGTGTTACTGTCCTTGACATCATCTTCTTTAGGTGGTGAATTGACCTCATCCACAGAGTCGGGCACCTATATCAATAAATAATTAATGGCCAATGTATAAAAAAATTATAATCTTCAATCACATATTAAAAAATATATATTAATTTAGTTTTATGAATGCATTACCTCTTCCTTCTTAATCACCTCATAATTATGTAATTTAGAAAGAATGTCTGAGTCCTGTAAAAATAATAACCAAATAATTAAAATTACTAATACATTATATATATATAATTATATTAAAAACTTATTATGTGAGTTTTTCACTTATCGTGAATTTATGAACTTACCAGACTTTCATCTTGCATCCCAGTATATAATAATATTATACCAAAAAGAATTTCCTTCTCAATCAATGACTCGATCTCGTAAGGCATAGCCTGTTCATCTTCTTTCTACAATAAACATATGTACACCAATAATTAATATATTTCAATTTTCATAAATAGTAAATAAGTATGTAATTTATATTTAATAAATTATAAACCTCACCATTAGCTTCTCTAAGCTCTCCAGCAGTTTTCCCTAATATCTCAACACATACATTTTCCCATAGAATAAATGATAAATTATTGATCTTGTCGAGCACTCTTACCAGAACCTTGTACCTAATGATTAAATATTAATTAATATTAATACAAATATTTATGGACAAATATTACAAAAGCTTAAAAGTTATCACGTGATTATATTATATACATTATATATACTATATACATGTATGCATGATAATAACACCAAAATACAATATATAAAATACGTACCTTAAATTTTCAGAACTTGAATGTGTTTTACAATAGTTGGTAAATAATTTCTCATCGACATTCCTAACTTTCCTCGTGCACTTCTGACATGATAAGTAGTACCAATCCCGATTTTCAACATCAACAATTCTTGCCAGCACCTAGAATGCATCCGACTAAGGTTAAATTTGAACATTATTATTAAAAATACTTAACAAAATATTATAATATTTAAAAATAATAATCAATTGAAAATAACATAATTAGATTGATTTAAAGTTTTGTATTTAAACCTTCATATCAACTAGCTGTCTCAATGTTGTTAAAGATGACTTTCCCCTGGCCAAATCATCATATGTAGATCTTGAAAGAGATATTGTGCTGATTGTGCAACTTCTATTTGGATCAGATTTAATCCTTCAAAAATTAATTCTCACCATATTAATAATCTAAAAACATACACATCTACAAATCTACAAATATAGATATACATATATAAATAAATAAAAATATGTTTGTATTAATATTTAAATAAAAATATTTATTACCTGCTTCTAAACTCACGAATTTCATCACCGTCTCCGTACAAAATCATTTTTGAAGCATGAAATGTATTAGAAACAGTGACTTGACCTGCATTGTAATGCATAAAATCAATATCTAAATCAATATTAAAAGACAATATATTATTTCATAATAATTTTATTTTTCTATTAATATTACCTCTAAATTGTTTGGCTATGAACATCTGTAGTATTACTACGGTGGTTCTGGTCCACCATTGTCTACTGCTTTCAACATCTCATCAACAAAATCTCCCCAGTGTACATGTAACATTATTATTACTTCAAAATATTTGCATAAAAAAAAAAAAAAAAAAAAAAAAAACTCAAATTAGTTGATAACTAAGACAACATAAAATCATATTTTCAAGAAAATATATAATATAATTTTTACTTGGTATCCTGCAAAACTAGATCCATCATTCTTGCTACGCTTCCCCTTATATTCTTATCCTGCGGTGGCATGACGGAAATGATTCTTGCTAAAACATCTGAAAAAAATTCTTAGTCAATATATAAATATTAAAGATACATCATTCAAGACAATGTTAAATAAGATAAGACATACCAATAAGTAGATTCTCATCCAATGTTTCAACATTCATCAAATTTTCAAATAGTACGAAACCATATATGATAGATGGAAATTTGTCATAAAAAGCTTCAGTCATCTGTGTCTGAGTGATAAACAAAAGCTTGAACTTATTCTTTGTTGTCTTGCAACGCATGTTGTTATCAGTAACAACAAAGTTCTTTAAAGCATAGAAAAGACCATCAATTAACTTCTTGCTGTAGAGTACTCTTTGATTTGGTCTAATTGTTACATGCATACTGTTAATTTTGAATTAGTCAAACTTTTAAGAAGATATGTTTTGCCGGTTTCTTCCTTGATAAAAGACCAGATAAGGTTCTCAAACTTGGGCATCAAGTAATATCCCCCAGAATAGGGAAACAGTTGAAGACCGAGTCAAAACTCTATCCTGAAAGAGAGACGGTTGAGGAAAGAAAGGAGAAGTGGAGATCATCATTCCACGAACGTGGCTAAGTGGAAAAGGAAGAAAAAGAGAACTGGAATACTCTATAAAAACAATGGAAGAAGAAAGGAAGAAGATACACTGAACACGATACAAATATCCTGATACAGCAGATCGTTGTTGCCAAGAAGGTTGTCGTCACTCTGACTCGGAACATCCTGCACTGTTCAGCGACGGGTTTTTCCTAATCTGTTGTTGTCAATTCATACACTGAGAGTTTGAGTGATACTTTGTTTCTCTTAGTTTACCTTCTTAGTTAGTTTAGTCGACTTGAAATCCATATTGGATTTCAAGTACTTAAGGATCGTAGGAAGCATTATTCGATCCCTTTTTGTAATTCACTTTTATTAGTGGATAATTTTCGCCCTGTTGGCTTCACAAGTCATTCTTGACTTGTGAATATTTTATTCTGGTGTCTTTTATCTATTTCCATCTGGTACTGTACTTTCAAGTGGTATCAGAGCAGTCACTTGACATACTAAGTGAGGTTCTGGATTTGTCCCATACCAGATGGATATTTTCAATCAACCACGACCGATTCTCCTCTCAAAAGACAACTACGACTACTGGAAGTACCGAACCAGACAAACTATAAAATTAGTAGATTTTCGAGCATGGAATGTTGTCACCGAAGGCTGGACTCCTCCACAGAAAATCGATCAAGATGGGGACACCATAATCAAGCCTCAGTCAGAATGGACGATAGAAGAAATCGCTCAGAGAAACTACCATGAGAAGGCGCTCAATATCATCATGGGAAATGTGGATCTTTACATGTACCGATTGATCAAAAACTGCACTACTGCCAAAGAAGCCTGGGATACACTGGAACGACACTGTGAAGGAAGCGACGCTGTAAGAGAAAGAAAATTACGAATGGTCCATGACAAGTTCGAAAGTCTGAAGATGGAAGAGAGCGAAACAATCTCCACCTACTATGATCGTGTGATAGACCTATCAAATGAAGCAGCATCCCTTGGAGGTCAAATTAGCAACATAACGATGGTAAGTAAAGTGATACGCACTCTTCCTTCCAGATATAATCCTAAAGTCTGTGGAGTAGAAGAATCCCACAATTTGAATATCTTAGAGTTAGACACTTTAATTGGTATTCTGAGAACATACGAGATGAACATGGAGAATCGCGAGAAACAGTATAACAAAGGACAAAAAACTACAGCGTTTATCTCAAAGTCCAAGGAAGACGAAGTGGAGGATGAAGATGAAGAAGAAGACGTGGAACTTATTGGCCCAGACGAAAATCTGAGCGTTGGCCTTCTTACTAGACGATACAACAATCTTACCAAGAAGTTCAACAATAGAAAGAAAAATGCAAAGGTAAAACTTGAAGAAACAACGGAATCATCCTCCCGAAAGACATTTGAACCTGCTGGTCCAAAAGGGAACTATGGACGAAAAACAGCCCCTGAACAATACAGAAATCAGACCCGAAATCTTGATGATGTTCAATGCCGTGCCTGCAGAGGATTCGGTCATTACGCTAATGAATGTGCCAACGTTCTTCGGAGACATGGAAAGTTTATGTGGATAACACTTAGTGAAGAAGAAATCGATGAAATGTATCCAATAGAAGAAGAAATCAAAGCCGCTGCGTTGCTAACATCAATCCACGATTTTTCCGAAGACGAAGAGATACTTACTCCCTCAAGCTCGACAACATCCAACAGGTATAATTTCTTTTCAGATTCTGATTTGAACTATTTTAATGGGTGTATGAGTGATGCAGAATTATTGGAGGAAGAAGAAGATAATTGTATTCTCAAGGAAATCCAAGCCGTACAAACTGAATTACTAAAAAATCTGGATTTATGACAGAAAGAAGCTGAAAACCTGATGAAAGAAAATGAAGAATTGAAAAAGATTGTCTCCAGATTAGAATATACGCTCACAAAGAAGGATGTCCAAATAAGCAAGCTATAAATTGATCTCGAAATTGCAAATGAAACGTTCAGGAAACTGAATACAGGTACCTCTAGACTTGACGAAATATTAACTGTTGGTAATATAGGACATTCTGGAATTGGATATCTTGAAAATTCTGCTGTGGTCAATGCATGTACTCGAACTCAAAATAAAAACCCCATTGTGTTTGTTAGAAAAAATAGCAATGTTCAAAAAACAGTAGTTAAAAGAAAAAGAAAGTATATTTGTCATTACTGTTACAGACCAGGCCATATACGACCATACTGTTAAAAGCTGAAAACTGATCTTTCGTTGACTAACATGTTGCCACAAATGTTGCATAACATTCATCGCAACATCGTGAAATCAAAAAATTCAGCCGTCTGTCAGAATCTAAAATGGGTCCGTAAAAATAGTGTTTCATGTCATGTTGTCTTTACTGCTCTTAAAACTAATCACTCTGAGTCTTGGTATTTCGATAGTGGATGTTCAAGACACATGACAGGTTCAAAACAATACCTCACCAATTATGAAGCATTTCAAGGAGGAACAGTAAGGTATGGTGGAGGAGCACAAGGAAAAATCATAGGAAAAGGAACCCTCTCAGTTGATGGTTTTCCTAACCTTCGAAATGTTTTGCATGTGGACGGATTAATGGCCAATCTAATCAGCATAAGTCAGCTATGTGACGATGAACTACAGATAAAATTTAACAAAGACAAATGTGAAGTGTTTGACTCAACCAATGTTTGTGTTATGACAGGAAAAAGGTCAAGCGACAATTGCTATTTGGTTGGGAAGAACCTGACTTGTAACACTACACAGATAGATGAAACAATCATTTGGCATCAAAAGTTGGGGCACGCAAACCTTAGAAACATGGAAAGATTGATAAGATTAGATGTTGTAAAAGGTTTGCCCAAACTTGAGAAAGGTAAACAGTTTGTGTGTGGAGAATGTCAAAAAGGTAAACAAACTCGAGCCTCTCATGAACACATAAAGTTTATAGGTACAACTCAAAACTTTGAACTAATCCACATGGACCTCATGGGTCCAATGGAAATTGAAAGTTTAGGTGGTAAACAGTATTCATATGTGTTAGTTGATGATTTTTCCCGATATACTTGGATAAATTTTCTTAGAGAAAAATCAGAAACGTATGATGTTTTCAAAAAACTACATGCTAGGTTCAAAAATGTTAACGACGCGTGCATATCACGTATAAGGTCAAATCATGGTAGAGAATTTGAAAACATATCATTTTCAAACTTCTGTGATAAACTTGGAATCATGCATGAATTTTCTGCCCCTAAAACGCCTCAACAGAATGGTGTAGCTGAAAGAAAAAATAGAACTCTACAAGAAATGGCTCGTGTAATGATTAGCTCCAAAAACCTCTCTAAAAGATTTTGGGCCGAAGCCCTCAACACTGCCTGTCACATCTCAAATCGTGTTTTCTTAAGACCCGGCACACACATGACTCCGTATGAAATTTTAAATGGATGTAATCCAAACTTGAAATACTTTCATGTTTTTGGATGTCTGTGCTATGTTCTGAATGATCGTGACAAACTCACAAAATTTGATTCTAAAAGCGACAAAGGAATTTTTCTTGGATATGGTCTTAATAGTCAATCCTATCGAGTCTTCAATCTCAGATTAAAGACCATTCAAGAATCTGTAAATGTGGTATTTGATGATCTTAATGATCTGGTTGGAAAATCAGAAGATGACAGTGTAGGCACATATCTGGAACCCAGGCAAGCTGAAACAATTCAGGAAAATTCGGACCCGGATGTTGAACAGGATGCTGAACCCGACATAGAGCCAACATCGTCCTCCGTTCCAGAAACTGAAAACGAAATGCAAACACTAGACAACTCAGTTATCCAGCAGAATGAACGAAGAGACCCTTCTGGGAGAATAGGAAAAAATCACCCAATAACTCAAGTAATCGGGGATGTTCAAGAAGGAATTACCACACGACGACAGGATCCTGTAAACTACAGAGATATGGTAAAATTCGTTTGTCTTTCATCCATATTTAATAAAGTAAACTCATCATGCTTTGTATCTCAAATTGAACCTAAAAACATTAACGAAGCCTTAGGAGATAGCTTTTGGATAAACGCCATGCATGAAGAATTAAATCAATTCATCAGGAATGACGTTTGGTATTTGGTTCCCCGACCTAAAGGAATTAATGTAATAGGAACGAAATGGATATTTAAGAATAAATCTGATGAATCTGGGAACATTGTAAGAAACAAAGCAAGATTAGTAGCTCAGGGATATACACAAGTGGAAGGGAACGATTTTGATGAAACTTTTGCTCCTGTTGCTAGAATAGAATCTATTAGATTACTCCTAGCCCTTGCATGCTTCATGAAAATAACTCTTCATCAAATGGATGTTAAGGCTGCATTTCTAAATGGAAATTTAAAAGAGGAGGTTTATGTCGAACAACCTAAAGGGTTCGAGGACCCTAATAAGCCTAATCATGTATACCGACTTAATCGAGCCCTCTATGGATTGAAACAAGCCCCTAGAGCATGGTATGAAAGATTAACTGAATTTCTTTTGAACTTTGGTTTTTCAAGAGGTGAAGTAGATCGTACATTGTTTATAAAAAGATCAAATCATGATATATGTGTAGCTCAAATATATGTTGATGATATAGTCTTCGGTTCTACATCCAAAACAATGCTTAATGAATTTGTAGAAGCCATGTCATCAACATTTGAGATGAGTATGGTTGGAGAATTGTGCTACTTTTTAGGTTTGCAGGTGAAACAAAGCTCTGACGGCATTTTCATATCACAAAGCAAATATGCCCGAAATCTTGTTCAAAGATTTGATCTTCAAAATGCCAAACACATGAAAACACCAATGGGATCGACTCAGAAGCTCTGCACAGATGATGTTGGACAAAATGTTGATCCAACATTGTACAGATCGATGATAGGGAGTCTGCTGTATTTGACAGCAAGTCGTCCAGACATCATGTACAGTACTTGTATATGTGCTCGATATCAAGCATTTCCAAAAGAAAGCCATCTAAAAGCTGTCAAAAGAATTATCAGGTATGTTGCTGGAACTTCTAATTTAGGAATCTGGTATTCTAAACACACAAACACGAACTTGGTAGGCTTTAGTGATTCTGACTGGGTAGGGGACATTGATGATCGGAAGAGCACTAGTGGGGGATGTTTCTATCTAGGGAATAACCTAGTCTCCTGGCATAGCCGAAAACAGAACTGTGTCTCCCTCTCTACTGCTGAATCTGAATATGTAGCAGTGGGAGGGTGTTGCACACAATTATTGTGGCTCAAGCAAATGCTAGAATACTACGGTTATCCTAGTGATACTCTTGTTGTTTTCTGTGACAACTCTAGTGCAATAAATATCTCAAAAAATCCTGTTCAACACTCACACACGAAACACATAGATATTCGTCATCATTTTATTCGGGACTTGATGGAAAAAGATCTTATTCGACTAGAATACGTTAATACTGAAAATCAAATAGCTGATATATTCACCAAAGCTCTTGATTACGAGAGATTCTCCAACCTTAGGAAATCTCTTGGTCTATGTGTCATGTGAAATAATCCCTGTTCGAATCTGTACATTTATGTGTAAATTTCTGTATATTCTACCTCTGTGACACCTTTGGCAATTTAAAAAAAAAAATAGGAATCTTAGGCTAAGGATACTCATCAACTAGAGTAACTTGGGGGGCACGGCGCTCGCTACAACGATGCTACCTTGTAAAATACTGATGAGTTGAATAATTCATGAAATGCTTGAGTAACTAGGGCACGGCGTTCGCTGCGACGATGTTCTCTACGTAAAAAGAGTGTTTCCGAATTATTCTTCCAACCTCACATCATAAAGTACCTTGGGGGGCACGACGCTCGCTACGACGATGCTACCTTGAAAAATATGATGAGAACCTGGAATTCTTACCTAATTTTTCGTAAAAAAAAAAAAAAAAAAATTGCCAAAGTTCCAGCCGAAAATATGTTACAAAATACCATAAAATCCTCAAATACATCCTTTGAAATATATGATATTCTACTATTTGAAAATTGGTATTTTTGTATTTTATTTGAAAAAGATTCTGCTTCTTTAAAAATTCTTGGATAAGTGCTCGTGTGTCCTTGTGTTAGTGGGTGGCAGTTGAACTGACTGACAGTTGAGATTTTCGCGCCCTGGCATATCACCAGGCATCTCCCACTTCCGTCTTCTCTCATTGTTGAAAAAACTGCCCAGGAAATAGGATTCAAGTTACATTTCACTGTGCACTGATTTTTTCTCTTTTTCCTCTCACATAACTGAACCTCTCCACTTCCCCTCTCCTCTAACCCCTTTCATTTTCTGAGGTGACAAGGAAACAACAATGGTCGACGAAGCTTCCAGGCGGATCCTCGCCCATATTGTCGAACTACTTGCCCAAGTCACAGCCGCTACGGTCGGCGCTGGTCCGCCGCCGATTTCGCCGTCCTCAGCCGAAACCCTAGCCTCGGCATCACGGATCCACACAGTTGACGCATCGCAGACCCCCGGTCCATCCGCGGTGCTGTCGGAACTCATCCCGGTCTCCGCCTCCACTACCGAGCCTGCGGCGTCGCCCTCCGAACCCTCGCCGCCACCGCCGCCGCCCGCCTCAACCACTCCTGCACCCGTCTCGGCGACCGCGCCTGTGGCGTCGCCAGTTGGTCCTATGCCGACTCCTTCACCGCTGCTTGCTCCCATCTTGACAATTGAACCTGTGCACCCGGTGCCCGAAGAGCCTGCGCGCCCGTCATTTGAGGAGGCGGCTCGCCCGTCGCCCGAGAAAGCTGCGCATCCATCTCCCGAGGCGCCCTCGCGTTCTCCCTCTGAGTTCGCCGAGCCATCTCAACCTCCGCCCGAGTTCGCTGCAGTACACTCGTCGCCTGAGTCGACTCCATCACCGAAATCGGCGTCCTCTCCTTCGAGCCCTAGCCGCGCCTCATCTCCGCTACCTTCGGCGGTCAACGTTGTTTTTCCTCCGCCGTTGATGCAAATGTTTCCTGGCGACCCGGACTACCCTATCGACGTAAGTGATCTTCCAGACGTATCTGCAGTGGGTAAATCCAAATGGAAGATGGGCGAACCTGCATTTCCCAGCCGTCGTTCTGCCCGACTATCTGCCAAGAAATTCAGCACTCCATCCCGGAAAGTGCCGCAAACTGACTCCTGCACTCGTCCCTCCGGCTTGCACTCCTTTCCGGATTCTGATTCTGAAGGCAGCGACACGGAGTTTGTACCCCCGGCTTCGCCGGCTGATGATTCCCTCGCCGACTCTGCCAGTTCTGAACCAATCCCTAGTTCATCCACTATGTCTCACCGAAAGAAACAGCCTATCCGCCGATCCATTGCCGAACTATCTCCATCTCCTGAGCACATCTCCACTTCTCAGAGTCCTGCCCCGGCTTCCTCGCCGAATCCCACCAGTCCGATGCCGAGTTCGCCTCATCCCGAGTCTCCCAAACATTCGCCTTCACACTCTCTCTCTCGAGACCAAGTATCTTCATCACCTGGGTCGAGTCCTGATCCTCGACAGTGGGATTCCTTCCGGTCTCGTCCATATTTGACTGAGAGGCGCATCGACCTCAAGAACTTCCGTAAGTATAATCTTGATAAGTTCTTTGAGAGTCGAAATATGCTATCTGCTGTCTGTTATGCTTCTAGTTTTGTCCAAGATGCTGTCCAGAGTTGTTACTTCTCTATTTCTGCAACCTTTGATGATGTGTCCCACCCTAATTTCGGTCGGGTGATGGTACGTGGGAACCCGTACCACACCACCCCTGAATTAATCAATGTGGAATTGGGAAATATTGCCATCACCCAGCCTAGTTGGTCTGGTGACCTTGACGACATCGCCCAGGCCATCTCTCGTCACATAGTCAAGAAGTGGAAGATGCCGTTCCCGGCCTCCCGTCTGTCTTCTCTATATTCTGTCCTACACAAGCTGGCCGTGTACAACTGGTATCCCTCGCGCAACACTTCTTTAGTCACAATTGAATAGGGAATCCTGCTTTACCATCTGGGCATGAATCATCCGGTCAATCTTGGACATATTATCTTTGAGCAGATCACCACAGCTGGACAAAAATCAGGTGGATTCCTTCCATTTCCATCTCTTATTTACTCCATTCTGATTCGGCAGGGATTTCGACCAACTATCACTGACGTATTCTCCAAAGCTCCGAGATTTCTCACTGTTTATCCAGGATTTCTACAGGGAGATCGTTGATGTGATCTACCATGGATTTCTGACATTCCCTCGAGCTCTACCGCAGCTGTCCCTCCAACTGACGATGCCATCCCCATTTCACGTTCCTTTGTTGTCCGACAGATTCGAGCACTAGATGAGCAAATTCAGCAACTTCTGGCTATCCGGGATGCCCTTTCTTCCCAATTAGGGGGAGATGATGCTGCTGATGGTGCTGCTGCTGGTGCTGCTGCTGCTGCTGCTGATGATGCTGATGACGATGCTGCTGTTGGAGATTCAGATGCCTCCAAGGAATTCTAGGCTGAAGAAAACTATTCTAGTCATTGGTACACTGTCGATAAGCTTGTTGGATACATTTGAGACTTTATTTTTGCTTAAACTGATGCTGATGTTTGAATGCTGAATATTTTGATATAATATGTGACGACTGCTGTGCTATTATGACTGCTTTCTGCTGTGAATATTATTGATGTCATTGCTTAGGTCTGATGCTGAATTATGTGTTTTGGGATATATGCATGGCATGCTAAAGTGATATGAAAGGCTTGTGTGACATTGATTTTTTAATTTTTTGGAAGTCTTACTTGCAATATTGAATGGTGATGTGTACGTGTGCATTGGAATTAAAATAGACTTGGTTAGTATTCTTTCTGTATACATGAATTAAAGGGGAGATTGAATTTAGGGGGAGACACTCAGTGTTTAAATTGATCTTGGAAATTTAGTGTTTATTTGTTGAAAATTGGGAATTGGGAAGAAAGGCAAAAAGGGGAAGATTGTTAATTTTGAATTAGTCAAACTTTTAAGAAGATATGTTTTGCCGGTTTCTTCCTTGATAAAAGACCAGATAAGGTTCTCAAACTTGAGCATCAAGTAATATCCCCCAGAATAGGGAAACAGTTGAAGACCGAGTCAAAACTCTATCCTGAAAGAGAGACGGTTGAGGAAAGAAAGGATAAGTGGAGATCATCATTCCACGAACGTGGCTAAGTGGAAAAGGAAGAAAAAGAGAACTGGAATACTCTATAAAGACAACGGAAGAAGAAAGGAAGAAGATACACTGAACACGATACAAATATCCTGATACAGCAGATCGTTGTTGCCAAGAAGGTTGTCGTCACTCTGACTCCAACATCCTGCACTGTTCAGCGACGGGTTTTTCCTAATCTGTTGTTGTCAATTCATACACTGAGAGTTTGAGTGATACTTTGTTTCTCTTAGTTTACCTTCTTAGCTAGTTTAGTCGACTTGAAATCCATATTGGATTTCAAATACTTAAGGATCGTAGGAAGCATTATTTGATCCCTTTTTGTAATTCACTTTTATTAGTGGATAATTTTCGCCCTGTTGGCTTCATAAGTCATTCTTGACTTGTGAATATTTTATTCTGGTATCTTTTATCTATTTCCATCCGGTACTGTACTTTCACATACGATCACCCTGCAAAAATAAACAAAGACATTATAATAAATATATTTTTGTATTCATTTAAAATAAATTTTTCTTGATATGATTTTTTTTTTTAATGTATACATTCAGTGTTGATAACCCTGCTTTGCTGACTATGTGTTGGGCAGTCATACGAACGAACCAACCTCAACTTCATTGCCCATTAAGTTTTAGATGCAGTAACATGTTTAACCAATGTATATACATAGGTGGCGTTGCTACAAAAAAATAACTCAATTTCTTTCGCTGATTACTATAATTTTTCCTATTTTCCCTATAATATAGGAAGTTGTTATTGCAATATTGTACTCATGTAATTAGGCTCATATATGAAACTGAGTTGAGTGTTTTCACTCGACTAATGTTGTCGATTGACATTCACGCAGCTATTATAAATTCTTTGTGTTATTTTCATAGTACATCATTATTTATGTTACATATCTTAAAACAAAAGAAAAATTATGCATATTATAATTTGGGTATATAAGTATCAAGATTTATATGGAAATGACAATGTAATTCAATACACACATATTTACCAAGTCTCATTTTTAAATTCTCATTTTAAATACTCTGAATAAATGCTTATAAATTAAAAATATATATACAACACACTAATTCAATATTACATGGTTCTCTTAATGTATATAAGACTTTAATCACTAAATGTTGACTATGCATCAAAGTAACTGCTTGAATGAATATATGATGTTTGATATTTTCCATATATAATTCTCAAACAAAAAGCAAGAGTCATAAATACTACTTATTATCTACTTTATTTTAGTATCAATTCATGTATCTAATTAAGAAAATGCCTTCTATTAATAATTTTAAATATTGCACTTTATTATTTCACCAGATTTTCTGCAAAAAAAAAATAAAATCAACATCACATTATATGGATCGCATTTAAAGTACAAGAAGATCCAAGTCAGTAAAATATTTGCAACATCAAAAGCAAAAGATCTGCTATATATTTTGCAATATCAAATTATATGGACTATTGTTCATCGAAAGCAAAAAATCTGCAAATTCTAATAGAACGTCAAATTATATGGACTATTATTTAAATAGTGATGTACCTCGAATTTTACTCAAATTTTGATTTGGAGAAGAAAGCATTGTTGAACTAATATATCAATATGTGTACACGGTATGAGTAATATTCAATTAAAAGATTTTTAATTTTTAATTTTTTTATATTAGAAACTTTTTTATATTTACGATGGCAGTATGGACAAATATCTGTACATTGAAGTAGCTAATGCATGTTTTGTTAGATGGGATCCTTATGGTTTCGAGCTACCTGAATTTGCAATCGTATACGTTCCCAAGAAGAATTCAAAATTTGTGGTCATTAGAAATACTTTTTTTAGTTCATTTTCTAATAATTTTTTTCGTACTTAATGATATTTATAATTATACTTTATGATATATATATATACATATATATATATATATTATTTTATAGGTTGTTCCAGAACATTTCTACATCAATTTGGGAAAGGAAGATTCATCGGCGTTTAAGCTTGATCGGGCAGGCGGTTGTTCACATGAAGTAAAATTGTCAAAATTGGACAATTATTATTGTATTGATTATGGATGGTCTTCATTTGTCCAAGAAAATTTGATTGAAGAATATGACAACAATACGTTTGTGTTTGTCATGCCATCAACATTCAGAGTTACCTTATATGACAAATATGGGGTTTTAAAGGATATTGTTGACAAACGTGACAAAGTGTTACATTTTAGTATAAGGTGGAAGGGTCATTAATTCATAATAAAACTTTTTAAGTGTTATTTTATATTTGTTGATGTCATTTTGGCTGTCATACTTTACATTTTGTATTTATCATACTTTACATTTTGTATTTATGTTGTTCAGAAATAATTTTTTTTTTTTAAATATTACAATCATCCAACTATTTCTTAATATAATACCAATTGCTTATATTATATCTATTAACAAACATGCTCGAAATATTTTTTCATATCCAAATCAATTACTAAAATATATAAGTTTAGTACTTTATATTTTGTGTTACATTATTCAGAAATAATATTTTTTTTAATATTGACAATCTTACAATAATTTCTTAATATAATATCAATTGATTATATTATATCAATTAAAAAACATGCTAGAAAGATTTTTTCGTATCCGAATCAATTACTAAAATATATAAGTCTCGTACTTTACCAATTTATTTGTTTAAATAAATGAATTTGCAGTTTTTTTTGCTTTTGATGTTGCAAAAAATTTACATATTTTACAATTAAATAATTGCACACACCAAATGAAGCTTTGTACAAAAATAGATATTGTTTTGAGCAGGAAAACCATAAAGTTTCCACATTTAGAGGATTCCTCTTTATTGTATGTAAAGATTATTATTATTATTGTTGCTGCTTTTTTTGTTGTTGTTATTATTATTATTATTATACTTATCGTTATTATTATTATAATTATTATCATCGTCCTCATCATCATCATCATCATCATCATCATGATTATTATTATTATTATTATTATTATTATTATTATTATTATTATTAATTTTATTATTATCATCATCATCATCATCTTTATTATTATTATTATCGTTATTATTTTTCTTATTATTATTATTATTATTATTATTAAATTTAACAACATTCAAAAGTAAATAAAGAAAAACCGATGAAGAAAGATTATATTTGTGAGTTTATTTTTTTATAAGGGGTATTAAAGTAATTTTTGTTATCTTAGCAAATGAATACCAAGTATATAAAGGATAAGGATATAACATCTTCATTCCCTAAAGTAAAACACAACCTTGATAATGTTGAAAATCAATACATAATAAGAGATGTAAAATATTTATGTAAAAATATTATCAAAAACAATATATATTTTGTTGCAAAAATAATAATAAATTTAAAAAATGTGTAAAATAATTGCAAAATTAATTTTGTATTGTTATGAATTTTATAACCATTACTATATATGGTTTCATAATCCATCAATTTAAGAATTTTAAGATTATAAAGAAATAATATAAAATATTTATGTGATAAATTTTCATATTTGTAGAACCCAACCACAAATAGTTCAATCCGCTACAAATAATTAAAGTTAAATTTCACTAAAGATGAGCAGAGCAGAGCAGAGCAGAGCAGAAAATTGGATGTACAAATGAGAATCTTGCACGCCTCTGATGAATCATGATGATATACAGACAAAATAGGTCCGACAACAAAGGAAATCCCAATCACTTATACAGTGCAGCAGAGTTTTGAATCAATGGACGCCAAACACATGCAGAAGGCTTGATAACCAGTCAAAGGATATCTGCAACATAAATAGCAATTACTTTATAATCCTAACATTTTAACACCATTTTTTAATATGTATGTATTACAACTTTATTGGGACTTTAGGATCATAAACAATGATTGGTACCTGTAATCCATCACATATTTAGATTTTCCCAGCCTTCCAAGCTGAAGAATACTCTGCTTCCCCTTCCTCTGCAGACACACCACCAAACCCAAAACTTAATTTTTAAAAAGGATAGTTGTGCTGGAATTTTGAAGCTGTTCCCAACTCACCTCCAGAGTTAGTTGGAAGTTCTTCACTGAGCTCTGGATTTTAAGACCTGTTCGTCCTCTGTCTCTGAAATCTAACTCGTATTGTTTTGAAAACTACACAGCAATACCACCTTAGCTCTCTCTATCTGGAGGGTTCGTTTTCATATTTAAAAAAATAATAATTACCTTATTGTAAGAAGGGACCCTAGAGAAGAGCTGATGTGCTCTATCCTTGTTCCCCTCCCACCCATTGGGTAATCCATTTATATGCTGTGCCTGCAAGCAAAGAGAGGTTTAATCCCAATATTTGGAACATTCCATCGGATTGAATCCAAAACTGAAATCTACACCTACCTGATTTGTGTTCTTTAGCTGCATTGATTGGTGCTTTGGTATCCATGCTTTGATGCTTCTATAATTCCCAGTCCAGGTTGATACAGTAGCCATAAATCTGCCAACACAAAAAAATTGTCAGCATTTAAACCTCCCAACACACAAGCAGATGGGTTTTATATCTTACTTGACAGCACCCAATAACTTGGGCTGTTTGGCACTTGAGTTTGAACAATGCCCCTGCAACACACGTTGATTATTAGCCAGCCAAGGCATATTTTTGTTTTTTGTTTTTTGTTTTTGTTTTTTTTTTTTTTTAAATATATAATCTTTGTGCCTTTCTCTCTCTGAAATTCAGAATAACACCAATGGTTGAAGTTCACCTGATCCCATATCATGTATTTGGAGCCCATAATGTTACAAGTAACTATCCCCATCAAACTCTCATCCGAACCAGCCAATACGCCCCTTGCATTTTGAGCTACCATGAACTCTGATCTTCCTCTTCTCTTTCTGTGATGAGCCACAGCAATTTTTCGATTCTGCCGCCCCTTACCCTCCTATTGTATATTATTATTCAATACCAATAATAAAATCGTGGAAAGAAAATACAACAAATAGTAGAACTAGATGATTCTTACATGTGTGTAGAGTGTGTACAAAGTTCCTCCATTAAACCCATCAGGGGATGATTCCTTCACTATGATGCACGTACATCTCCCCACGTCCAGTGGCAAAGGCCTACACAGCAAAGCCCTGCACCATAAACAATAACCTACTTTAGTTTTTAATCAACTAAAGAAAAAAGAAAAAGAGTGAAATAAAATTCATCAACCTATTAGGCAAAGTGGACCAGGACGATGCAGGCGCAGCTTCGGAATCGGAGTAGTCCCACATATCAAGCGAACTAGATTTCTCTGAATCAACAGAATCCCAAACTCGTAATCCGACAACCGAATCCGGTTCGTGCTTTTTGATATACAAATGAAGCGAAGATGGCTTCAGAAAATTCTTCGATTTTTCACGTGAACATATTATCTTGTTCCCATCATCAGGGGCTGCATTTTCTTTGTCATCGTACTTCAATTTCCCAGCAGTATCATTCTCTTTATCATCGCTAATAGCAGCTAACAAATTACGGCGAATGTGAGCTCCAACATTGCTGCCGCCTTCATCGGAGCTGCTGTTACGGTGGTGTTTCTGCTCTATGAGGGGATTGCGGTACAAACAAGTGTACGAGGACTGGCGTGAAATTATGGTTTTCTTGCAACCACCAGCCATTGATTTGGGCCTTTGGATTTGTATTCAGACAGAGAAACAAATTATCCACCTTTATGACACAGATAGTGAATCTTGGGAAAGGTTTATGTTTTTTGTTGTGTGGTTGGATATGGCCTCTGCCTAGTGCTTGATCATAGCAACGACTATTTGAATTTGAAATTTTGAATGGGTGGAAATGTGTGATATTTGAACGGTAACTTTAATGTATGCCATATGGCTGCCACTGTCTTTTCTTTTTGACTTCTTGGAACCTGTGTTGTGATTTGGCTCATATTCTTCTTCTCTATAAAATTAAAGACCGTGCTATATAGTTAGAATTTGATTGGCTAGAATTGATTAAATTTAAATATAAATAATAATTATATTTATAAAATTATCTTTACGCTTTTTAGTAAATTTGGCTTCATAACATTTTTCTTTATGATATTCCTTCCTTTCTTGATTTCCGATCAGGCGTGTTGCTTCTTGAGCATCACAACAAATACGTAAATCAAAATGTAATTTAATGAGCCTCACAATAATGATGAATATACACATCAGCAAAATTTCATTTTAAACCTTCATTTGGCCAGATTCTGAAAGGGGTAGATTAAACTAACACAATTTCAGACCTTCATTTCAAACCTTCATTTCACCAGTTAACACAATTTTATTTCAATGGAGAGTCCAAATATTAAGACAATTAGATCAGCGAAGTAGCATTCTCTCTTCATTCTCGACCCACTGTCTTTGATCAAGCATATCTGCGAATTCTATATCAACCATTTTCTTTTGTGATTTCGGCTGTAAGAGAGAAAATATAGATAAGATGAAGAACGAGAACAATTCATGAACAAGAAATACAACAGATAGTGTGAGGAAATACATATCTTTTTTAAGAGATATGATCAATCTTGAAGGGCATCTCCATTAATTTTGGTGTGATGTTTCACGTTCCCATGCAGCCGTTCTCACAATAAACGAAGAAATGTAATGATTATTTGCACAGTAATCCAAGGGTAATTCATTGCACAATAATCCACGGTAAACGAAGAGACGAATTCTTTCTGTAGATTAGCAGATTTTCTCACAATTTTATTTATATAAAAATATTTTAAAAATTAAAATAAAATAAAAAAGTAAAAGGAGGTTATTGGTGAACTGCACTGTCCCACGTCTCCACCTCCAATAACATCCAATCTCTTTTTTTTTTCAGAAATAAAAAATTAGTAAACAGTTTTGGTGGAAAAATGGTAAATTTGTAATTTAGCCAATCTGTCTTACTTTTATGTAATTATAGATTATACTTTTATTATTATAGTAGAATATAAGATAATCTTATTCTATATATTATATTCCTATATTCTAATTAATATAATATAGTATTATTCTATAGATTATTGAACAATATTATTATTATTATTATTATTATTATTATTATTATTATTAAATAACAAAGTTTAGTATTTTTCTTATATTATAATTTCTGTAAATTCAGAAAATTGTGGATTTATTACATTTTACCCATTATATAGTTATATGATTTATGTATTATATTCATATCTTTTATCATAATCATGTCACACATACAAATTGTTAAAATAATTATATAATATACTCTTATTTTATAAATTTTCATATAATATGCTTACATTATATAGATTTACATATAATATAGTATTATTTTATAGATTTTCATGTAATATGCTCATATTATATAGATTAGAATATATTATAGTATTATTTTATAGATTTACATATAATATACTCTTATTTTATAAATTTTACATATCATATACTCTTATCTTATAGATTTACATGTTATATACTATCTTATAGATTTACATGTAATATACTCTTATCTTATAGATTTACATATAATATACTCTTATTTTATAGATTTTCATGTAATATGCTCATATTATTTAGATTAGAATATATTATAGTATTATTTTATATATTTACTTATAATATACTCTTATTTTATAGATTTTCATATAATATACTCTTATTTTATAGATTAACATGTAATATACTCTTATTTTATAGATTTTCATATAATATACTCTTATTTTATAGATTTTCATGTAATATGCTCATATTATATAGATTAGAATATATTATAGTATTATTTTATAGATTTACTTATAATATACTCTTATTTGATAGATTTTCATATAATATACTCTGATTTTATAGATTTACATGTAATATATTCTTATTTTATAGATTTTCATATAATATACTCTTGTTTTATAGATTTTCATGTAATATGCTCATATTATATATATTAGAATATATTATAGTATTATTTTATAGATTTACATATAATATACTTTTCTTTTATAGATTTTCATATAATATACTCTTATTTTATAGATTTACATGTAATATACTCTTATTTTATAGATTTTCATATAATATACTCTTATTTTTATAGATTTTCATATAATATACTCTTATTTTATAGATTTTCACATAATATACTCTTATTTTATAGATTTTCACGTAATATACTCTTATTTTATAGATTTTTATATAATATACTCTTATTTTATAGATTTCATGTAATATACTCTTATTTTATAGATTTACATATAATATACTCTTATTTTATAGATTTTCATATAATATACTCTTATTTTATAGATTTACATGTAATATACTCTTATTTTATAGATTTTCATATAAGATACTCTTATTTTATATATTTTCATGTAATATACTCTTATTTTATAAATTTTCATGTAATATACTCTTATTTTATAGATTTTCATGTAATATACTCTTATTTTATAGATTTTCACGTAATATACTCTTATTTTGTAGATTTTCATATAATATACTCTTATTTTATAGATTATCATGTAATATACTCTTATTTTATAAATTTTCATATAATATACTCTTATTTTATAGATTATCATGTAATATACTCTTGTTTTATAGATTTTCATATAATATACTCTTATTTATAGATTATCATGTAATATAGTTTTATTATATAGATTTTCATGTAATATGCACATATTATATAGATTAGAATATAATATAGTATTATTTATAGATTATCATGTAATATACTCTTATTTTATAGATTTTCATATAAAGAAAAAAAAAGCTATACAATCTACAAAAGTACTTTAATCATTTAAAAATCTATAAAAGTATTTTAATCATTTAAAAATCTAATTTAATCATTAATAGATGGGAACTCATTAAACCGTGCATGAGCTGCATATTTGCTTGAATAACCGTGCACAGAAATTGAAAGGTTGTGGTATCTTCATTATAAATTGTCAACATAATATTGTTCATGTATTAAACCATTTTCCATACATTGTCCTTCTTCTTAATCCAAAATGACTAATACACCGACAAAATCTCCTGTCTCCAAAGAGTGGAGCGTTCCACCATCCCCAAGAAGTCTTGAGGCTCTATATTTAAACACACGAAATCAACACGATTTGATGAAGAAAGAGATGACGGCGCTGCTCCATAGGCTGATGAAAGTTTGCGATGATGAAGAACTAAGAAACATGGTCCTCGAAGGAGAACGACTAGTTAAGGTGTATGATATTTTTCTTGAAGTTTTGCAATTTCTCGCCTAGAAACCGACATCAAACGCTACTAGTCCGAAAGAAGTGCCTGTTGTCGTCATTCCGGACTCCAGCTCTAGTGCACTCTAATTTATTTTAAATTTGCGAAAATTTGTTTTAACGAGCATACTTTTGGTGCTCTAGTGCATGTTTTCCCTCTTGTTTTAATGATTTCCATCTTTTTTGTTTTATAATCGACTTCGACAAATTTCTAGTCCCTCTTTTTAAGTACTCACAATTAGGAATTAAATAGTGATATTTCGGAACAAAAGCGAAATGACAAAAATAAAAACATTAAATTATTAAAGTAAATTAATTAACAGAATTTTATGACTTTCTGAACTAAAAGCAAATTGATCTTCAAAACAAATTTAATAGAAAAAAGTTTCAATACAAACCACCAATCACTTTAATCATTTTAAAAACATAAATAAAATTGCAGCAATCAAACCAGTCATACTACCAACAAAGAAAATTTTGAAGTTTTTACATATGCAAATTTTCTTCGTGCAAGGAGATCTTAAATCACTGTGTTTTGCACTGCTCTCAGCCTCATCACTTGAATCCATATAAGAATCACCTTCAAAATCACCAGAGTTATCTTCAGGTTGAACAGTAATTGGTCGAAAATATGAATTATATGCATCAACAGCTTCCTTCTCCGTTTTATATGATGAATACAAGCTCCCTTTAAATCCAAGAACATGAGGTGCACACTCTTGCCAACTGCTATATATTCCAGCCCGCACCCCTTTGAAAACAACATAGAATTTTCGTGGCCTCTTATTGTGATATCTCATCTCCATTTATTTTTTCCGAAGAACAAGAAAAGAGAGTTTGAATACAAATGAAAATAAAATTTGGCTTTAATATGAAGACAGATTGGTATGAATTATCATTATAAAAAAATCTTGGAAGTTGTAATATGAAATCTTTGAAATCCTCCTTATTATTGATGGTGAGAGAGAAACCGCCTCATTGATGATGAGAGAGAAACACACTCAAAATTCAAATTCAAACTGAATTACTTATTTTTCCGCCAGTAATTAATAAAGGGCATATTCGACATTTTATATAATTATTTTATAGAAAATTACCAATACACCCTTTTCTGGCTGGCCAGATTCTGGCCACCAATCTTTACCCTAAAATTAAATATATTTATAATATATAATTAATATTTAATAATGAATGTTAAAAATATTTTATTGATAAAAATATATAATTTTGTATTAAAATATATATTTAATCTGTCTCAAATTAAAAAGTCATATTTTTATAATTAATTTACTAATTGTATAAAACTTAAAATATTTAATATGTTTTATAAAAAAAGTAGTAGTTAATATTTATTAATCCAAATCAAATACAGATCACCAAATACAATAAACATCAAACTATAACCCAAATACTCAAGAAAAAATAACTACATTTTTCATATCTATTATGCATTTTAATATAGTATGATATATGTAATATTAAAGATCGTGCAAAAATAATTATTTTAAAATATTATAAATACAAAAAAAATATATAGTAGAAATAAAAAATATTTCTATTTTAATAAATTAAAACTATATATTTCAAAAAAAAAAATTCAACTACTAAAAAACTAACACATCATTTTATATAATATTTTCATTTTTATAAACAAATAATGGATAGGAAAACATATTTAGACCATTTCATTATTACATTATTATATTAGTACATATTAACTTCAATCTTCAATAAAATCTCTTTATATCTTCAAAGTAAACAATCAACAAATATTACTAATACATCCACCAAATGTGTTAAATTACATAGAATTAGAGCAAATCAATTTTATTGTCCTATAAAAAATAAAAAAAATATTACAATTCATCAATTATACATGTCATTATTTATGTAAAAATATTACATAAGAAAATATTAATGCATATTATGTTAAATATAATCCTAAAATTAGTAATTAACATGTATTACATGACAAGTTTTTCATGTAATCTATTAAGACTGAATTAATGAATAATTTATTCGATTAATAAAAAAATATAATGCCTATCATATTAAAAATTACAAAAAATATGTAACGGCTAATATTTTCAAAATTATAAAAAAAATATGTAATTAATTGGGATAGATAATTAATATTCAAATATATTTTCCATGTTATTGTTGCCTGATTTTTTTATAAAACTTCTATTTTTTTTTTGACAATATAATTTTGACAATGTTTTTCGAAGTGGTGGCTGCAGTAAAAGACATTTAGAGTTATTTTCATCTAATGCAAAACATTTCAAGATTTTTTGTTCCATATTGTTCATCCCTGAAAGGTATTAAATTATTTGTAGCGACAAACATTAAGTTATGGTAATTTTTATTACATTTTCATTTTTAGTGTTAATTACTTTTGATGGTAAATTCTATATTTGTTTAAGATAAAATGTGTGTGACTACGATGTTGAACTATTTATGCATGATATCTAAACATCAGGAATATACATTATTGGTTATAACACCCAATGACTTACAATAAAAATAAAAAAGAAAGTAATAAATATAGTTGTTACTTCTTTTTCTTCTTTCTCGGATGCTGAAAAGATGGGGATGGTGATACTTGCTTTTGGACTTTGGAAAAGCTTCGAGATTCTGGAAGACAAACAGAACTAGAAGGTTTGAAATCGAGCGAAGAAGACCATTCTTCGCAAAATGAATATGTCCCGGCTAGTGCTCACGTTCGATGTATCATTTTTAAAGATGAAACGATTTCCATCTTCTGTGTAATAGACCACTAGATTAGAAGCTCCAACAAACTAGAACGATGTGAGAACTGGGTGCTTACTAAAATGCTATGATCTTCGAAAATTTTGAGTGCATGAAATTCAGGTGTCTTTCGTTGCATACAGATATGATCCTATTTATAGGCATCAAATCCAACCGAGCATTAAAGTCTCCGAATTTATGGTGTTAGTGAGCATTAAAACCCCCGGAGTAACTCCCAAAAGTTACTCTTCAACCATTATGATGTACATAACTTTAGGAGATTAACTCTCGACAATTACAATGAATATGGACATCCAATTGTCTAGGTGCGTACGGTATCCACCTTCCACGTGCGTGCGAGAGAAGTAACTCACATAGGTTACTTGTCATTATGACTTTCATAACTTTAGGAGATTAACTCCTACAATTACATGAACCTGGACATCCACTTGTCCAGGCGCGTGCGGGTATCCACCTGTCCAGGTGTGTGCGAAAGAAATTAGTCTTGGAGGTTACTCCCCCATTATGCATTCATAACTTTAGGAGATTAACTCTTAACAGGTACATGAACGAGGACGTCCACTTGTTAAAGTGTGTGTGGACAAAACTCTAGTCTACTGAATTGAGCCGACAAAGTCAGAAGCCCAAGGCCATGGACCACGGCCAAGGCAAAGTCCAAGATCGAGTCGAGTGCACGCGCATGTGTGGCCCCACTTGGTCACCTGCCGATGAAAGTCATTTAATTACATCATAAACTTTGAGAATTAATTTTCTCACTCACCAAACATTGGTTTTCAAAAATTCAATACACTACAATTATCTACTCGTAACGTAGATTAATTATATGCTATTTAATTCCTCCACAATTAAATATTTAACCAATTAATAAATTAATCAAAATAGGTTTGACACTAATTTAATAAACCAAATTTCAAATAATCCCCTACATGAGTGAAAATTAATGCATATATGTATGCAGACACGCAACCCAGTCGTCGAGAGACATTAATGCATAAGATAGCTTGTGGCTTTGAACCATCCATAGTTAATACCATTGGATATATCGGCGGGTTAGTGGATGCAGTCGTTGAACTATTCTACCTTCGTGTATACCTAGTCAATAGTATTAACACAACAAAGTCTCAACATATTATGTTTTCACGTTTTGTCCGTTTTGACCATAGACAGCCTCTTTGTATTCATAAGTGTTACTTTGAAGCGGCCACACTTCTCACTTATATAGGTCATCTCCTATCCCGAGTCTTATGTCATACTCTACCTCAACGAGGCTTATGAATTATTAAAAGTCGAATGACATTTCCTCACCACAACTTTGTAGGATTCCACACTTGGTTTTTTCTCTGTAGAGAAAGCTAGTAATTTTCAAGTGTTCCAACTGAAGCTTTATAACTTAGTTTTTCCATTGAACCAAGTTCTTGGGATCTTTAGTCAACATGGTTGGCTTACCACTATGTCCATTCTTGCTATATGGATTTTAAACTCATTCCCTCTAATAATATGTTCATTTCATCTCAGTTTAGCCCTTTTGTGAGCAAATTCACCAAATTATCTTTCGACTTTATGCAGTCAATCGATATTATACCACTTAAGATCAAATATCTTATGGTATTATGTCTACAACGAATGTGTCTAGGCTTACCATTATATATATTACTATGTGCCCTACCAATGGTAACTTAATAGTCACATTGTATCATCACCGTTGGCACAAGCTTGTACCAACATGGAATGTCTTCAAGGAAATTATGAAGCCATTTTACTTCTTCTACAGTTTTGTCCAAAGCTATGAACTTTGATTCCATAGTGTACCGACCTATACATGTTTGTTTAGTCGATATCCACAACACTGCTCCACTCCCAATAGTGTTAACGTATCCACTAGTGGAGAAGGAGTTTTTAGTGTCTCGTATCCAATTTTCATCACAGTACCTTTCAAGTACAGATGGATATCTTGTGTAGTTCAGCCTGTAATTAAGGGTGTACTTCAAGTATCTTAAAACCCTTATTAGTGATCTCCAATGCTCTTTATTTAGATTACACATAAACATGCTCAATTTGTTACCGAGCTTGTAAGAACAGGTCTCGTACAATTTGTAATGTACATTAAGCTCCATATAATCCTTGCATATTCAAGTTGAGACACTGGATCACCTTTATTCTTACTCAAATGCACGTTGAGTTCCATGGGTGTCTTTACGGTGGACCATCATAAGTATTGAAATTCTTAAGCACTTTCTCAATGTAGTGAGATTGTGTAAGACAATTCCCTTATATGTTCATTCAATTTTGATTCCGAGAATCACATCAACTATGCCCCATATCTTTCATACCGAAATTACGTTTCAACATATGTTTCGTATCAATGACTACATCATGACTGTTACCCATGATTAACATATCGTCAACGTACAAGAAAACTATAATAAATGAGGTAGATGTACCTTTAACATATACACATTTGTCACACTCATTGATTTTGAAACCATTTGATAACATTGTGTTATCAAATTTTATATGCCACTGTTTTGGAGCCTGCTTAAGCCTATATATTGATCGAATGAGTTTTCACACCTTTTTTTCTTGACCTGGCACTCCAAACCCTTCAAATTAATCCATATAGATTTCTTCTTCCAATCACCATTTAAGAACTCAGATCTTACATCCATCTGGTGAATTCAAGATTGTGCAGGGCAACAATCAAGATGAGCATCCAAATGGATGTTATTCTCGTCAGAGGAGAATCAATGCCAAATAAATCATAACCTTCCTTTTGTTTAAACCCTTTGGCTACCAACTGGGCTTTAAACTTGTCAATTGTTTCATCTACTTTATATTTTTTTAAGGATCCACTAGTATCTTAAGGTCTTGCAACCTCATGGGAGATCAACTTGCTACCAAATATGATTTTGCATAATGGAATCAATTTTGCTATTTATAGCTTCATTCCATTGCGACGTATCTGGACTAGATAGAGCTTCTTTAACCATCTTTAACTTATTTTCTAAACTGTAAGTTATGAACTTAGGGCCAAATATTTTAGCAATTTTAGCTCTCTTGTTGTGTCTTGATTTTTCACTCTCTTGAGCAGAACTAGTTGTAGTTTCACGAGTTCTTTTCTTAGAACTCGTCTCTATCCTTTCTTTGTAAGGCTATACATTTTCACAAAATATTGCATTCCTTGATTCTATCATAGTTATTTATGTCATATTAGGAATATTAGATTTATGAATCAAAAATTGATATGCACTACTGTTGAGAGTATAGCCCACAAATATGCAATATACCATCTTAGGTCCAATTCGTACTTGTTTCGGACTAGGCACTTCAAACACCCCCACACTTTGATGTATTTGTAAGATGGTTTACGATCCTTCCATATTTCACTGGGACTTTCATCCTTACCTTTTAGTGGAATCTTATTAAGAATGTGATTGGTCGTTAGGATAGCTTCCCCCCACATGTTTTGTGGTAAACCAAAACTTATCAATATAGCATTCATCATCTCTTTTAGAGTACGATTCTTATGTTCAACAACACCGTTAGATTGTGGCAAATATAGAGTTGTTGTTTGATGAATTATACCCATTTCAGAGCACAACTGTTTAAATGGAGCTACTTATTATCAACCTCTATCACTCCGAATTGATTTAATCCGAATGCTTAGGGGATGATTGGTTTGTACTAAGGAATGTAAATAGGAATATGAATGATAGTAGTAAGGAATGACAATGGGTATGGACTTCATTGTTGTGGTGCTTGTTTGATTTTAAGGAACAAATATCATTACTATTGTTAATGCTTGGTTCATTGAAAAAATTTAGGAATGAAAAATTGTTTTATTTTTTTAATGTTTTTCTTTTTTCTTTTTTGCATTAAATTGTAAATAAAAATTAAGTCAATGGCTTGAAGCAAATTAAACAAGATAGCCACAATTTTGTACAATAATAATAATAATAATAATAATAATAATAATAATAATAATAGAACATTTGAGAATGTACACATGAGGTTGAGTAGAAAATATTGATGTTGTTTTGAGGCAGGATTCATGTAAGAGAAAATGCAAAATGATAAGAAAATGTAATGGGAAGAGAGATAAAAAAGTTCATTCCCCCCAAAATGGTAAGGAATGGGTCATTCCTTTGTTTTGAGGAATCTATTTATAATTCATTAATCAAATATTGGTACCAAGCATTTATTTTTTATTTCTTTCCCATTCCTTAGTTATAAACCCACTAACCAAGCAGACCCTTAGTTGATTTTCCATTTCATTCTTGTAGAGCTTAAAAGCATTGATAACTTCATCTTTACTCCTCAAGAAATAAAACATAACAAAATTTTGTGCAGTCATCAATAACAGTAATGAAGTAATTTATCCCATCTTTAGTTTGCACAAACTTTAGATCACACACATTAGTGGAAACTAATTCTAAAAGTGATGTGCTCCTCTCAACAAATTGAAATGGTAACTTAGCCATTTTGGCTTCTACACAAACTTCACATTTTTCTTGTGAGTTTATTTGAGGTATTGTAAGTAAATATAAATTTACAAACTTTTTATAGCATTGAAATTAACATGTTCTAATCTAATATGCCACAAATTTGGAGCACTCAAGCATGTAAACAAAACTAGAAGTTTTATTTATATATTATTCGCCATTACGGCGTACAACCATTACATTAATTTTGAACATCCCCTTATCAAGATAACCCCTACCACGGAATTATCCAAACTTGCTAAGTACTAACTTTTTCTACTCAAACACTAGGCTAAACTCATGGTTGACTAGGAGAGAACCCGATACCAGATTCTTGCGAATGTCTAAAACATGCAACACATCCTTCAGTTGCAACTCCTTTCCTTCTAGTCAGCTTTGGCACCACGTTTCCAACTCCTGCGACTTTAGAGGTAGCAAGGTTCCCATGTGGAGCTTTCTTCGAGTAGATGGGATGTAGAAGAAGAACACCTCATTTTCAGAATAAACATGGCAAGTGGCACCGGTATCCACAAACCATTCCTTCGGGTTATCCACTAAGTTGGCTTCAAACACCACCGCGATATGTCCATGTCAATAAGCTCTTTGTTCTTCACCACGTTGGCACTTTAACTTTGCTTCCCCTTCTTCTTGGGTTGACAAAAGCCCTTAGCCATGTGGTTTGATTTGCCGCAGTTGGAGGAAACACCTTGGAACTTCAGCTATGGCTGAATCATAGGACTTTTGTTCTTGTCATTTGGCCTCTTCCTCTTGAACAAGGAGCCTTGTTCCATCAGATTGGCCTTGGCCTCGATTGTGACCCATGTCACTCATTTGATTGTCTTCCTTTATTTTGAGCTTGACAATAAGATCCTCCAAAGTCACTCATTTCATTTGTGTTTGAGATAACTCTTGAAGTCCTTCCAGCTTGGAGGCAACTTCTCAATCACAGCTGCAACTTGGAAAGTTTCGAGAAGAGATATTCCCTCAACAACTATATCATGTAGGATCATTTGAAACTCTTTAACCTGTTCCATTAGCCTTTTAGAAACCACCATGTGGAACTCCAAAAACTAACCAACAACAAATTTCTTTGTGCCCGCATCTTCAGCTTTGTACTTCTTCTCCAATGATTCCCACAATTCCTTGGAGGCTTTCACAGCACTAGATACATCATATAACGCATTGCCGGGTCTGTTTAGGGCATAGTTACATCACATGAAGTTATCTTGGTGCCATGCATCAAACCCCGTACATTTTTCATTGTCAGTCAGTTTCAGCTAGCATGGGTGAGTCCTCTTTGAGGAATTTCACCCGGACAAGAGTAGTGAGGTAGAAAAGCATCTTCTATTGATATCTTCCAAATCAGTGCCCAAGAACTTCTCAAGTTTCTCACCTTGGGCAGAAGTAACGACTCTTGTAAAACTCGCCATTGAGGATGTGGAAAGAGAAGATTGAACATAAGTACTATACATTTTGTAATTGTTGGTTATAACATCTAACAATGGCATACAATAAAACATAGAAAGAAAGGAATAGATATAGTTGTTACTCTTTTTTCTTCTTTCTTGAATGCTGAAGAGATGGGGATGGTGATACTTGCTTTTAGACTCTAGGAAAGCTTTGAGATTCTGGAATAGGAACAAAAAATGGAAGGTTCAAAATCAAGCTGAGGAAGACCTCTCTCTACAAAATGAGTACGTCCTGGCTAGTGCTCACGGTTTGACATCTTGTTTTAAAAAATGAAATGATTTTTGTCTTCTTGGTAGCAGCACCACTAGACCAAAAGCTCCAATGAACTAAAACTATCTAAGAACTGGGTGCTCAATAAAATGCTATTATCTTCCAAAATATTGAGTGCATGAAATTCAGGTGTATTTTGTTGCATGCAGATATGGTTCTATTTATAGGCATCAAATCCAACTGAAAATTAAAGTCTTCAAATTTATGGTGTTAGTGGGCTTTCAAACCCCCGAGAGTAACTCTCATAAGTTACTCCTCGACCATTATGATGTTCATAACTTTAGTAGATTTAACTCGTGGCAGTTATAAAGAACATGGACATCCACTTGTCCAAGTGCGTGTGGGCATCCACATGTCCCCGTGCGTGCGGTAGAAGTAACTTTCGGATGTTACTCCCCCATTATGATGTTCATAACTTCAGGAGAGTAACTCTTGATATTACATGAACTTGGACATCCACTTGTCTGGGTGCATGCGGGAGAAATAACTCCCGGAGGTTATTCCCCCTATTATGATGTTCATAGCTTCAAGAGATTAACTCCTGACAGTTACATGAACCTGGACGTCCACTTGTCCAAGTGCGTGCGGACAAAACTCGACTCCACTTGTCAGAGGCCGAGCCGAGTGTGTGCTTGTATGGCCCCACTTGGTCACCCGCCCGTGAAAGTCATTTAATTACATCATAAACTTTGAGCATTAATTTTCCCACTCACAGAAAATTGGTTTTGAGAAATTCAATCCACTACAATTATCTACCCGGAATGTAGATTAATTATACGCTATTTAATTTCTCCTAAATTAAATATTTAACCACTTAAAAAATCAGTCAAAATAGGTTTGACACCTATTTAATAAACAAATTTTCTAACATATACAATGGACCAAAACTTATTGCAAAGTGGATCATGATTTTCTCCTTCAAATGTTTTCCTTATATTTTTACATCAACAATACAAAAAGAAAGATGATTTTCATAACTCTTTCAATCGAGGAACATGATACATTATGAATGTTAAGTCATGGATGACTTTTGCACATGTATAATATTTCTTCTAAGAATCAAAACAAAGATAACTTTTTAGTCAATAAACAATTATTTTCTTTAAATACCAAAACTAGAATAAATGCGATAAAGTCACATTTTGTTAAATAAGATAACACATAGTAAATGTAAAACAATTCATGATGTTAGCACATATACACAAAATAGGCAATGTAAGAAATGTTAAAAATTAATATTTATCTATAAAACAAAAGCAAGCATATTGTCACGAAATTTGGCCTCTTGGGCCATTTTTTCACTTGAACTTGAGAGGTTCACCGCTAGTCAAGTCCAATCTCCAAGACCAAGCTCTTGGCCCACATTTGTGACTCATTTTACATAAAATTCTTTAGAACAATATAAAATAAAGTAAGAATATTCTAGAGGGAGTGTGTCGAACTCTCCATTGTAAAGTAGATTGTAGAGAATTCCAGGAAATCAATCTTAACTGTAGGATCAAGTGGATCACCACCGTCCATTGAGAAGGTGGAGTATTATAAATAGGGACATTCACTTCATTTGTAACCACCAAGTTCCATAAGTGAGTTTGAGTGAATAAAGCTTTCTTACAACTCTTGTGCTCTCTGTCTTTTTCTTGCCAACACTTTAGCACACACTTCACATTCAAGTGAGGCTAACTTAGCAAACACAAGGGGTGGAAACAAGCTAAGGTCGCACATTCATTATTGAGGGAACAAATCCATGATAGGTGGTATCAGAGCCTGGTTTGGGCTTAAGAGTTGTGTACATGGAAGTGATGGCGGGAAATGAATCCAACGTATCTAGGAACGAGGAAGAGAGACCTTTCAAGTCTAACCTAAGAAGAGGCATGACCAAAGTAAGGCTTACAAAGGTACTTTGTGGGAGCCTACCACCGCTAGACTTGAGGAGAAATTTGAGAAGGTCCAACATAATTTCTAGAAGTTGGAGGATCACATCTTAGAGAAGCTTAAAGTGTTCAATGGATATGTGAAGAGATTAGCAACAATGTGGAGGCTTGCTTTGCCAGCATCGAGGATGCCATCCAAGCCTTATGAAACAACATCAAGGAGATGCGGGAAGACTTGGCATTGTGCAAGGGGGTCGCAGCTAATAGGGAGACTAGCATCATCGTTGCTTCACCAAGGGTGTAATGCCCCAAGCCAAGAGGGTTCGACTGGGCAAGAGACGCAAAGGAAGTAGAGAACTATATTTAGCAAATGAAGCAATACTTTGAGGGACTCAACCTTAAGAACAACTTCAATTTATCTCTCTGATACCCCAATGTTATGGTGGCACAAGAAATATGCCGACATGTAATGGGATTCATGTCGAATAGATACTTGGGACAAATTCAAGAAAGAGCTCAAGTGCCACCTTTACCCTGAGAATGTGGTTTATGAGGCCCAAAGGAAGTTAAGGAATTGAAGAAAAGGGACACCATCCGAGAATACATAAAAGAGTTCACCACCTTAATGTTTCAAATCCCCGACCTGACCAACAACGACTTCCTCTTCTACTTCATTGATGGATTGTAAGGTTGGGCTAAGCAAGCGATACATCAACGGGACGTCAAATCAGTAGATGAGGCTATTTTCATCACCGAGTCCATAGCCAACTTCCAACTACATCCGTGCACCGATGCTCCCCCAAACAAAGACAAGTACCCAACCAAAAGTGGGGGAGAGAAGCGGGATGGGAAAGATCGGGCAATCGGGGCAGAGACAACCAAATGAACAACTTTAAGGGAGGTGATGAGCAACCAACCCAATCCAACTATGGGAAAAGAAGAAGGCTTTCATTCTCAAAGATGAATGCAACTTAATTCTTGCACAATTTATAAATCATTACATATAATAATAGTAAACGTGTAAACAAATCAAATAATATAATTAATGATGACAAATCGTAAAGAACCCCCACCTCGACTTTGAAATATGAATAAACTTGAAGAATTTCATGCAATGAGCCTAAACACCGTGTTCTTGATCCAAACAACTTACATTATAATTATAAATATATTAATTATTGATTTAATTAAAACTTGGAAGGATGAAGATAAATGAAATATGAGCATAAATAAAGGTTTATGCTTGATTTGGGGTATGAATGAAAATAGAGGACTATTCTAGAATAATCTGGAAGGTGGAAAAAAGTATGAGGTAAATCATAAATTCCATAAAATCGAAGGATTTATTGGCAATAAAACAAAGGTTTAAATCATCCCCCTTCCCTAGACCAGCCCATCTCCCCACTCTCTCTGTCTCTTCTTCTTTTTGTACTGAAATCAATCTCTCTCTCTCTGTTTTTTTTTTTTTTTTTGTCGTACTGAACTCAATCTCTCTCTCTCTCTCTCTCTCTTTCACTCACTCTTTCTCCATCTCTCTCCCTCTCTCTTTCCTTCTCCTCCTTCTTTCCTTTCTTTTCTCTATTGGTGTATGCACCTAAGCCTTTCTTCTTCTTTTTTTTTTCTTTTTTAATTGTTAACGGAAAGGCTAGGCAAATGGGCTGATTCTCCATATAGTCGTCGGTTGCACATGAGGTTGGGCTACAATCAATAATTTTCAGGCCTTGTATTTAAGGCTCGTCTAGGCTGCAATTTCTACCCTCACCCCCTTTTCTTTTCTTCGATCTCAAGTTTTGGTGTTCTACTTATTTAAGGAGGATTTGTGAGTTATTTTTCAGGGTTGGCTGTAGAACTATGAAAATAAAGATGATGATGCTTTGGTGGTGAACAGTGTTTAGCAGCCACAAGCAGATAATTTTTTTTCAAGAAAAAGGTCGACGACCATTAATAGGCTTGACCAGAGAAAAAAATGAATAACAGAGATTTGTGTAATACCTTGCTTATTCTTGTAATTAGGGTAAACTTTGATGAATTTTGGTTTCTCGTATATGTAGTTGTAGAGATGATTCGACATTAGGGTGAAAGAAATCAGATGAACTTATTAAAATAAAATCTTGGCTTATTATGTATGTGATTTGCAGTTAGAAGAAAGAGGATTTTGTGGAGTTATATCAGGAACACGTTTATGGCTATTGGAATCCACATTCCATTAACAAGATTTTAGCATTGGCTTAAGCTTTTGGGCCATAATTGGGCTCACAAAATTTTGGGCTAAGCTGTTTGGACCCAAAAATAAAAATGCAATTTAAAACAAATAGTTGGCATGATGCAATATGGGCTTATTCAATACAACGAGACATATTAAAAAACATCTTAATAATTCACTAGACTTTACTTAATAAAATAAACTGGACTTAGAATTTAAAATTAATTCGAGACTTAGATCTCTCGAATTTATTCTTAATCTTAAACAACTAATTGGGCTATCTTAAAAATAAAATTGGGCCATTATAACCTAAGAGTTAAAAATAATTAAAATTATGCATACTAATAGACTTATCTTAGCCAATAATAATTAAACAGTGATGTATATACCTAAAATTTAAATAATAAAATAAGGGGCAAAAAATACCGGGCTTTACAACATGCAATGAATTATTGCCCAAAACTTATGTCATTGTCTACAATGGTGGAAAAGCATGAGTCAGAGTCCTTCATGGCAGAAGAGTTGAGTCACAAGGGCTCACTCCAAATCCTTAATGCCCTCAAGGCCAAGCCAGTATCCACGACATCTAGTAAGGGGCAATGTACATAGAAGCATACATCAATGGAGTTTTAACCAAAGCATTGGTAAACATGGGCGCCACCCACAATTTTGTGACGGAGGATGAAGCCAAGAAACTAAGACTTCAATGGATAAGGGGTGAGGGTTGGTTGAAGATGGTGAACACCAAAGCATAACCACTCAACGGTGTAGCCCGAGGCGGAGAGCTACAATTGGGCATTTGGAAAGGCCAAGTGAACTTTTCAGTGGCACCCATGGATGATCTTTGGGTCGTGCTTGGCATGGAGTTCTTATGATAGGTAACTGCTATCCCCATGCCTTACATGATCTACCCTGTTGAGTCGCCCAACGGACGATCTCATGAAGGCAAACAACTGTTGGCCATGCAAGTCACCAAGGTGTGAAACATGGGGAGCCGATATATTTGGCGGTAGTTAAGAAGGAGGACCAACTCGTCGAGAAGATGGAGAAAGTATTACCCATCATTCAGAAAGTCCTTGAGGAGAATAAAGACATCATGCCGGACACACTACCCAACAAACTCCCACCAAGGCGAGAAGTGGACCACAAGATTGAATAACAACCGAGTGTTAAGCCGCCCACCATGGCACCCTACCGAATGGCTCCACCTGAATTACAGGAACTTGGGAGGTAACTAAAGGAGTTGTTGGACACAGGGAAGATCCAACTGTTGATGGCACCTTATTGCGCATGGGTGTTATTCCAAGAGAAACATGACGGGCCATTGAGGACGTGTGTGGACTACAGGGGATAAATAAGGTAATTGTAAAAAATCATTATCTTATCCTGTTAATTGTTAGCTTGTTTGACAGAATTAAAGGAGCCAAGGTGTAAACCAGGATGGATCTACAAAAAGGCTACTACAAGTTCACATAGCAGAAGGAGACAAGCCAAATACAGCGTGTATCACTCGATATTCATCGTGCAAGTGGTTCGTCATGCTCTTTGGACTAACCAACGCCCCAACAACCTTAAGCATACTGATAAACAAGATCTTCTACCCATATCTGGACCAGTTTGTAGTGGTCTACTTGCATGACATTATCATCCACAACAATTCTTTGGAGGAACATGTCGTCTATCTACGCACCGTCTTCCGAGTACTAAGGGAGAGTGAACTTTATTTCAAGAAGAAAAAATGCACGTTCACCATGAAGGAAGTGAAATTTCTTGCACACGTTATTGGACACAGAAGAATGCAAATGGACGGGTCTAAAGTGAAGGCCATCATCGAGTGGGAGGTTGCGACCAAGGTAACTGAACTTACATCTTTTCTTGGTCTTGTTAATTATTACCTGCATCTCATATAGAGATACTCGGTCTGATTTGTACCCTTAACGGACTTGCTCAAGAAAAGGAAGACATGGGAATGGTCCAAAAAATGTGAAGAGGATTCAAGGAGTGAAAGCCTTAATGAGCCAAGAGCTTGTCATGGCATTGCCCCACTTCACCAAAGCGTTCGCTTTGCTATCAGGGGAGTTTTGATGCAAGAGGGGCATCCGATAGCCTTTGAAGGCTGCAAGTTCAATGATATCGAGAGGCAATACATAGTGCAAGAGAAAGAGATGACCATTATGGTCCATTACTTGCGAGTGTGGAGACACTATTTATTGGGGGCATATTTAATAATCAAGATGGACAACATTCCACAAGCTATTCTAGGACCCAATAGAAGCTCTCACCCAAGCAAACATGGTGGCAAGATTTTCTAGCTGAATTCGACTATATGTTGGAATACAAGCCACAGAAAGCCAACGTAGTAGCGGATGTACTAACTTGCAGCCTAGCCAAATGGGACATCATCGAACGCATCAAGGAGGGACTTGAGTATGACACGATGGCTAAGGAACTGATGAAGTTAGCCAAGGAGGGCAACACACAATGTTTTTGGGTAGAAAATGACCTACTCTACCCCAAGGGACAATGATTATTTGTTCCATAATGGAACATCTTAAGGCGGGACCTCATCAAAGAATGTTATGATACCAAGTGGGCAGGACATTTGGGCCAAAAGCACACGATGGCACTTGGAGACCACATATTTTTTGCCCCAATAAAGAATAGTGTCGAGCTCTATGTCAAAATTTATCTTATGTGCTAAGAAGATAAGGTGGAGCATAGGCAACATGCATGACTACTCGAGCCACTACACGTTCCGGAGAGACATGGCATTCCATCTACTTGGACTTCATTAGTACCCTGCACAAATAGGAAGGCTACGGGCCTATCATGGTTGTGATAGACCAATTCTCAAAGCATATGTAGGAATATGTACCCAGGCAGCCAACTGTTAGGTTGGCCTAAAAGAAGTATTCCAAGTACATTCTTTATGAATATAAATAAAACATTTTAAGACATTTCTTCTTTATCGTATTTATTTATGTTTACATTTTACATGATAGTGAAATCCCATAATCTCAATAACTAGGAGACTTGATCACGCACGAGTTTGTGATTATGGAACAAGTCTCGATGGTTGGGATCATAAATATTTCAAGTCATAGTATCTACGAGATGGGATATCGTAGGATTCAGATAGGTTTGCATTGAACGATACACCACTTAAGGAGTGGATATTCCATTCCATGGTTATCGGTGTTGAGACACCACGTAAGCTAGTGGATGTGATGTTCATCCCAAATGATCACATTGAACTAATCTCGCATCAGAACTCAAACCATTTGGTAGCCGTAGTGGTAACGGGAAAATTAAGGTACTAATTTATGTAGGTGGTTTAATTAGTTCATAGACTGTACACATGCATGTGGTCCAACATGAGGAAAGCCGCATATTTGATGGGTTACTAAACCTCTCTTGAGAGGCCAAAACGGGGCTCATTAGTTGTGGTAGAACTATGTTTAAGATTAGTGTATTGGTAAGACAAAATTCGCTGGCCCACAGAGTAATCTGTTTGGATTGCTTCTCTATATTTCCTACACTCTTCGTATCCAATGAAGACCTTGCGCAAGACACCCGGTCAAAACATAAGAAATGGGATCTCATTATGGGCCAATGGATCCACAAAGTATGTGAGAATCATTATAGTTATTAATATCAATCATGGGTCTATAAGAAATGACCAAACTCTATACATTAATTGGAAAACCAAGTGAAGGGACTGTATCTACACAGTAACTATGGATGAAAGGTTTGCACGTCGAGCTAAATAATATTTGTTGTAAAAATTAATTATTTAAGCCCAAGTACTTAATTAGTCATGGAGAGAATTAATTATTCAGTTAATTTTATTTGTTGGACAAATAATTAATTAAGCTAAAATAATGCTAGAATTAAGTAAGTTAATTGGGGAGTAGATATGGGCTTAGGAATTAATTATGCCCAAGGACATAACTTAAGGCATCATCTTGAGGATAGGTCTAACATATAAGGAGTCCATAAGGAGTAGACTCATAAGCCCATAAGGAGCCTACAAGGAGTAGGACTTCTAAGCTCACAAGGAGTGAGACTCATAAGCCCATAAGGAGAGATTAGAGGGTCAATATAAACTGATCTCCAAAGAGAGAATCACATGTAGACAACGATGGAAATCACAAGGGCAACGCCATTCGGCTTTTGTTCTCTCTCTCTTCTCTCTCCTCTCATGTGTTGAGATTCTCAATATATTTTAGTTCTAGATTATACATCTCGTACTATACATGTATACGAGAATTAGACTACACCGTGTATCTACGTATCAAGGTTGGATGTGGATAAACTTTGAGAGGAGGTACGAACGTCCTTGATCAAATGTACAATCCGGCCATCTAAAGGATTCCCGCTAAGAATGTGAATCGTTTGGTATAATTGCTAAACTCTCTTTTAATCATGTATATGGGGTTGTCCAAGTATATGCATAAATCATAGAAATAATTTTAATTATTTATTTCCAATGTGTATTTCGTATAGATATTCTAATAGTACGGGACATTCATCTCATGTATAAAGAACTGCACGGCTGAGGAGGCAGCACGAGGGTTCTTCAAGAATGTCGTGAAGTATTGGAGGGTGTCGAAGAACATTGTGGGCAATCGAGACCCTCGCTTCACAGGACGTCTATGAACGAAGCTATTCAGACTCCTTGGCACCAAGCTCAACTTCTCAACAAGTTTTCATCCGCAGATGGATGGGTAGATGTAATACCCGATTATTTTCACGCAATATTTAATTTTCTTGATTTATTTTATTTTATTTTACTTTACAAGGGCTTATTATTGTCTCAATTAGAATTATTGGACCTTAAGATATTTTTCTCTAATTCTAAATATATATATATATAAATATAATAGATCTTTCAGCCAAGATACGTTATATTTTCTTAGAATCTTATGGTTACAAAGGTTAGCATTTTGTTAGTAAAGAAGATATTTTCTCTCAATTAGTTAGAGGATTAGATACAGATGCATATTTTCTCTCACTAAGAAGATACATCTAGATTTAAATCCTGCCAAACCTATAAATACAACCCAATATTCCTTCAACATTAATGATTCGGGTATTTTAGAACTTCAGGCGAGGAGATAAGGCACGTGGATTAGAAACATATCACTTGCATGAGATTTTTCTTACATTATGAGAAGTCACGTAAGAGGTGGGGTTCTTATACGTTTTATCAGTTTTAAATATTTTGTTTGTTTAAAGTATGATTTGATAGTTACATGTTTTGATACGTTGATACGAGATCATTAATTTGATCCACAATTATATGCTGGCCAAGCTTAGATACGAAATGTTACGTTTGATACAGATGTTATATTATGTTACGCCTGATACGTTTATGTTACTCTCTAATTGTGCTTTTACAACTTTATATTTAATTTTGACAAGCCTGAATCTCACGAGTTGGGTGTAGCTCACCCCTTTTTACCTTCCTACTTTTCAGGATAGGGAGTTTGTCAAGGCGATGGGAGTAGGCGGATGAAGCATATTTTATTATTCTTCTTTGAATTATGGGTTACATTTTATTCATAAATGAATTGAAATTTTATTAGGGATTGTTATGTTTTTCTTCATACTTATCTTAGGAAATAACTGCTTAAGCCTACTTTCATGATTATATGAAGTTATGAGTTTCCCAAATTGAATAATTATTTGATTATGTTTGAATTAATTATATTTTCTGCTGCTATAAATTTTAATGTAGTATGGTTACTTAATCATGTTTTTTTATACGAATTTACATTGAGTACTTAAATTTTGTAGTAAATCAAGTAGAGTCTTAATTCTTTTTATATGCTCTTTAACGACCTAGTTATTAGGATGAAATTCCTTAATATTTATTTACTTATTTTTGATTTAGTAACTTATACTTTTTTTTATTAAAAATATGAAATAAATTAATATATATCTAAATAAATATTTGGGTCGTTAAATTGTGGTATCAGAGCAGGTTTACGTTTCTGTAGACTTATTTAAATTGTGAATTTATGATGAAATGTTTGAAAAACAAATTATATATATATATATGTCAGTTATATGCTTTATCATCTTCTTTCGTTCACCACGACAACTCCAAAGGTATGCAATGAGTTATGATTTATGTTACCCATGTTAAACCTGATATGTATATGGTTACACCCGTCTAAGACCTATTATGCCTGCATGAGAGATATGACACATAGATTTATGCCTTAGTATTATGTGTATTGAGTTGTAGTCGCATGGATTAGATAGATAAGATGGGCCTCGCACGTTGAATGCTTAGAAGAAAAACCGATGAAAAAAAAAACTGCCTATAGTGATTAGTGATGTTGAGTAGAAATAGATTCCAAGCATTTTCCTTTATTTATTTCAATACTCACGGTACGTTATGAAATTTTGAGGACAAAATTATTTTCAACGAGGGTAGGATGTAATACCCGATTATTTTCATGCAATATTTAATTTTCTTGATTTATTTTATATAAGTAATTTCTCATTTCCTTCTTTTAGACAAGGAAATATTTTACATTTCTTATTATTTTATGTTTACGATCTAGCCTATATTGATACTTATAACTCACAAATTAGAATATTCGTGGTAATAGAAATATGGCACCTAGACGTGACAACACTACCGCATCTGCTTCCAGCAATCAAGATCAAGCTGCCCAGAATGAGGTTCCCAACAATCAACAACAGTTGTTGTCGGGACTAGTTGCACTCCTTCAGGGCGCTACGATCAACTCAACAACTACACCCGAACAAACACAAGCTCGGGTTATCAGTTAATTCAGTCACTTTCAACCCCCTGTGTTCAAGGGTACTGAGGGACCTGCTGCTATAGAGGAATGGTTACTCACTACACAAAGCATATTTGAGTACATGTCATACACCGATGCCCAAAGGGTTTCTTGTGCCGTGTTCCAATTGAAGGGTGATGCTAGGACTTTGTGGAATGACTACTGGGGGTTTAGAACCGAGGAGGAGCGCATTGCTCTTACTTGGAAGGATTTCAAGGAGATCGTTATACAGAAGTACTATCCACGGGTGTATCGGGACAAGATGGAAAGAGAATTTATGAATTTCACCCAAGGTAATTTGACAGTCACTGACTATGAACGTAGATTCAATCATTTGTGTCGTTTCGTCCCACACCTAATGGATACTCCACAAAGGAAAGCTTAAATGTTCTGCGATGGGTTACGTGCCGAGATCCACCACCATCTGGCGGGACTTGGAACGATGGCCTATGCTGAAGCAGTAGCAAGGGCGGAAGACATATCTGCCAGCATTGACATGGAAAAGACTAAGCGCAGGGTGATAGATGGTTCCAACAAAAGGAAGTGGAATGAAAATAACCAAAGAAACGGAGGAAATCAAAATAAAAAAAGGGAGGAACAATGGGCCATTTGGGCCCAACCCACAAGATAACTTTCCGACATGCCCCACGTGTGGTAAAAAGCATAGAGGTGAGTGTCTACGTGGAAAAAACAAATGTTTTCGTTGTCGTGAACCAGGACATGTCATATCACAATGTCCAATGAATCAAGATGGATCTAATGGAAGGGCCCCAAACACCGGTTCAGAAGGACGAGCTAGAATTTTTGGTATGACAAAGGAGGCAGAGCAAGAGCCAGGAACTATGTCAGGTATGTTACTAGTTGCGGGAATACCTGCTTTAGTGCTTTTTGATATAGGTGCTACACATTCCTTTATTTCCACAAAATTTTGTGCTATGTGTGCATATAAAAGTATTAAGGAAATGGAACCACTCGAAATCAGTATACCTTCGGGTAAATCAATGAGTACTGATTCATTGGTGAGAATAACTGTTTATGTCAATGAACATGGTTTGGAGGCTGATTTATGTACGCTTGAGATGAACAATTTTGATATTATTTTGGGTATGGACTGGTTGGGTAGATATCAAACTGATATCCATTGTTTAGAGAAAAGGATAATCATACGGTCACTAGATGGTGTAGAAATAATCTTTCACGGGGAAAAATCCAATCCTGTTATACGTGTTATATCATCAATGAAGGCTGTAAAGATGCTTAAGAAAGAAGGGTGTGAAGGATTCTTGGTGAATGTGATGAATGTTCCGTCTCCCGAAACATCATTAACCGATGTACCAATCGTAAGAGAGTTTTTAGATGATTTTCAAAATAGTCTACCGGGAATTCCCCTAGACCGACAAGTGGAATTTACTATAGACTTGGTACCTGGAGTTGCACCAATTTCCAAAACCCCCTATCGTATGGCCCCAAAGGAGTTACACGAACTTAAGGTTCAAATCTAAGAACTATTGGATATGGGTTACATTAAACCAAGTGTTTCACCTTGGGGAACACCGGTTTTGTTCGTAAAGAAGAAGGATGGTTCTATGAGAATATGCATTGATTACCGTGAGCTAAATAGACTTACAATAAAGAATAAGTATCCTCTTCCAAGATTTGAGGATTTATTTGATCAACTCCGAGGAGTGGGAGTATTTTCCAATATTGATTTAAGGTCAGGCTATCATCAACTGAAGATTAAAGAGGGAGATATTCCTAAAACCGCATTTTGAACTCGTTATGGTCATTATGAGTTTGTGGTCATGCTGTTTGGATTAAGTAATGCACTAGCAGTTTTCATGGACTTGATGAATCGAGTGTTTCATTCTTTCTTGGATCAATTTGTAATAGTCTTTATTGATAACATACTCGTGTACTCAAAGAACAAGGAAGAACGTGAGCAACATCTAAGATGGGTGTTGGAAATACTGCGTAAAGAGAATTTGTATGCAAAATTCAGTAAATGTGAATTTTGGCTAGATCGAGTAGTATTTCTTGGGAACATTGTCACATCTGGAGGAATTGAGGTTGATCCGACCAAGGTGGAAGCAGTGAATAATTGGAATGCACCCAATAATGCGAATGAGGTACGCAGTTTCCTAGGACTTGCTGGCTATTACAGAAGATTCATAGAAGGTTTTTCAAAGATAGCTGCACCTATGACACGATTGACATGAAAAGAAGAAAAGTTTATTTGGAATGAGGGGTGTGAAAATAGTTTTCAAGAGCTTAAACAACGCCTTACCACAGCACCAGTACTTACAATCCCAGACCCAACTGAGGAATGCGTGATCTACAGCAATGCATCCAAACAAGGGTTAGGATGTGTACTTATGCAATACGGTAAGGTAGTGGCTTATACGTCGAGACAGTTGAAGTCACACGAGTTAAATTATCCCACACATGATCTTGAGTTAGATGTTGTGTTCATGCTTTAAAAATATGGCATCATTACCTCTATGGGGGTAAGTGTGAAATATACACAGACCATAAAATTCTAAAGTATCTCTTCACACAAAAGGAACTAAACATGAGTCCAAGAAGACGGCTAGAGCTGGTGAAGGATTATGATTGTACAATTCACTATCATCCTGGAAAGGCCAACGTAGTAGCCAATGTACTTAGTCGTAAAACTCGAGGAGAGTTGGCGTGTATCTTGACGAAGGAAGAGAAGCTAGCCAATGAGTTTTCGAGATTGAACATTGAAGTGGTGAGACCACCAAAGATTGTGAATTCAATATTGGCACCCTTGGTAGTAAAATCAATACTAAATGAAAGAATCAAGGAAGGTCAGACTCGTGATGATTTTCTCCCAAAGATGTAGGAGCGAACACTGGCCGGAGAAAATAAAGGATTCACTATCGCTGAGGACGGTACAATGTACTATAAAGGAAGGATATGTGTGCCAAAGGATTTGGAGTTAAGAGAAGTAATTTTAGCTCACAATACGCCTTATACAGCACATCCTGGTAGTACAAAGATGTACCAAGATTTGAGAAAAACCTTTTGGTGGGAAGGATTGAAAAATGATGTAGCGAAATTTGTCAGCAGATGCATGGTTTGCCAAGAAGTGAAATGGGAGCACCAACGACCTTTGGGTTTACTGAAGTCACTCCACATTCCAGAATGGAAGTGGGAACATATTGCAATGGATTTCGTTGTGGGACTTCCACGAACTAAGAAAGGAAATCATGCAGTCTGGGTTATTATTGATCGTCTCACTAAATCGGCGCATTTCATTCCGGTAAAGATGAACTATAGAGTGGATCAGAATGCTCGAATTTATATGCATGAAATTGTGAGATTACATGGAGTTCCAGTATCTATTGTGTCAGACAGAGATACCCGTTTAACTTTAAATTTTTGGAAGAAACTACAAGAGGCCTTAGGAACTAAATTGAGCTTCAGTACTGCTTATCATCCACAAACCGATGGACAATCTGAGAGAACAATACAGATACTTGAAGACATGCTGAGAGCATGTGTTCTAGACATGGGAAATAATTGGGAATATTTTCTGCCTTTAGTAGAATTTGCTTACAATAATAGTTATCAGACAGCTATTGGCATGGCGCCATATGAAGCTCTCTATGGAAAGAAGTGTAGATCACTGGTTTATTGGGATGAGGTTGGGGAAAGGAAGCTTTTGGGACCAGAGATGATTGAAGAGACCATTGCAGTAGTAGAGAAGATACAATAGAGGATTAAAGTAGCTCAGGACCGACAAAAGTCGTACGCCGACAAACGAAGAAAGGATCTTGAGTTTGTAATCGGTGAGAAAGTTTTCTTGAAGGTCGCTCCAATCAAGGGAGTGATTCGTTTTGGTAAGAAAGGGAAGCTAAGACCAAGATATGTGGGGTTCTTATATGGTTTGTAAGTTTTAAATATTTTGTTTGTTTAAAGTATGATTTGATGGTTATATAGTTTGATACATTGATACGGGATCATTAATTTGATCCACCATTATATGCTGGCCAAGCTTTGATACGAAATGTTACGTTTGATACAGATGTTATATTATGTTATGCTTGATACGTTCATGTTACTCTCTAATTGTGCTTTTACAACCTTATATTTAATTTTGACAAGCCTGAACCTCACGAGCAGGGTGTAGCTCACCCCCCTTTTACCTTCCTACTTTTTAGGATAAGGAGTTTGTCAAGGCGACGGGAGATGAAGCATATTTTTATTATTCTTCTTTGAATTATGGGTTACATTTTATTCATAAACGAATTGAAATTTTATTAGGGTTTGTTATGTTTTTCTTCAAACTTATCTTAGGAAATAAATGCTTAAGCCTACTTTCGTGATTATATGAAGTTATGAGTTTTCCAAATTGAATAATTATTTGATTATGTTTGAATTAATTATATTTTCCGCTACTATAAATTTTAATGTAGTAGGTTACTTAATCATGTATTTTATACGATTTACATTGAGTACTTAAATTTTGTAGTAAATCAAGTAGAGTCTTAATTCTTTTTATATGCTCTTTAACGACCTAGTTATTAGGATGAAATTCCTTAATATTTATTTACTTACTTTTGATTTGGTAACTTATACTTTTGTTTTATTAAAAATATGTAATAAATTAATATATATCTATATAAATATTTGGGTCGTTACATCCGCAGATGGATGGGTAGATAGAGCGGGCGAATGCCTTGTTGGAGTGCTACCTGCGGCACTTTGTGAATGCCAACCAACGCGATTGAGCTAAGCTACTTGATATTGCCCAATTCCTATACAACTTGCAGAGGAGTGAAGTTATAGAAAGGAGTTCGTTCGAGCTAGCTATGGGACAACAAAACCCTAACTCCACACACCTTAGCGACACCCCTTATAGATGGGAAAAGTTCGGGGGCAACCAAGATGGTGAAGTCATGGAGGAGAAAGTCGACATTGTCCAATCATGCTTGGAAAAGGCCCGCAAGCAGATGAAGAAATGAGCGGACGAGAAAATTCGACCCTAGGAGTTTACCATTGGAGACTAAGTCTTTGTGAAGTTATTGTAACAACAGTTCAATGCCTTATAGAGCTTGTACAAAAGCTTGATATGAAGGTACGAGGGACTCTTTTCCCATCATTGCTAAGATAGGAAAAGTTTCTTACTGGGTCGACCTACCTAGCACTTTGAAAATTTATCCGGTCTTTTATGTGAGCGTGTTGAAGCCTTATAATTAACGTACAGAAGACCAAAGTCGAGAGTATTCTCAACGAGCACCTCAATGGTCACCAAGTCATTCGAAGGAGAGACATTCCACCCCACACCAAGTACTTAATCAAGTGGAAGGGACTGCCCGAGTCTGAGGCAGCATTGGAACTTAAAGATGATTTGTAGCAATTCGAGGATCAACTACAGCAATACGAGGTGACTAGGACGCGATCGAAATAGGTGGGGGAGAATGTCACGAAATTCGGCATCTTGGGCCATTTTTCCACTTGGACTTGAGAGGTTTACCCCTACTCAAAAGCCCAATGTCCGAGCCCAAGCTCTTGGCCTATATTTGTAACTCATTGTATATAGAATTTTCTAAACCAGTGGATAAAGTAGGAGTATTTTAGAGAGGGTGTGTAGAACTCTCCATTGCAAAATAAATCGTAGAGAATTTAGAAAAGCAATCTTAACCGTAGGACCAAGTCGATCACCACCCTCCATTCAAGAGGTAGAGTAGTATAAATAGGGATATTCACTTCATTTGTAACCACCAAGTACCATAAGTGAATTTTAGTGAATAAATATTTATTATATCTCTTGTGCGCTTTGTTTTCTTTCTTGCCAACACTTTAGCACACACTTCACATTTAGTGAGGCTGACTTAGCAACCGAAATGGACGGAAACAAGTTAAGACTGCAAGGTTCATTGTTGAGGAAACTAGTCTATAACAATATGCACCCATCCATCATGAGCAGCTAAGTTACCATCTATCCATCCTTAGTAACTACCAATAATTTAAAAGCTATACATACACTAAGGTAAAGAACCCCTAACATAGCAGCAATTTAAAATATATATATATATATATATATATATATATATATATATTTAAAACACCCTCCACACTTAAAACAAATAGCCAAGCTTCTTCATCAGAACCACCACCAGAACTGGTTTTAGCAGCATCTTCTCTTCATTGGCACCCTCTTCGTCCTCTTACATCTTCCTCCCACCTTCTTCTAGTCAGTATCTAAATGCCCCTCATCATTACTATGTGCACCTGAACTTCAAACAACCAAAGACTGCATGATGTTGTTTTAGTAAGTCTTTGCAAATTCGTCCAAAACAATTATTTACCATTTTAAGAACTGGAAAAACTTAGCAGGACCGTCAGAAGGCTTCTTCAGACTTGGGACTACTTTAGGCTTTGCACGAGTGTTAACTGTTCATTTGGACACTTTAATGATGGATGCAGTCTCGTCAAGGAAATCTCTCCTTCTCTCATCAATATTCACACTACTTCTTTGTTGAATGACATAAATCAAGCTCGTATTTCATTGTAAACCTTATCTCAGTTGTTAAAATTGGGAAACTTCGTACAGTTCCACACATTGAAGCGTACTCAGTACCAAAAGTAAGACTAGTTTCACCTTAAGGTTTCATCCTAAAATCAATTGATGATAGAAGAAGTTGTTCACTAGACATATAAGTTAGTCTCCCTTTAAAAAATTATTTTTCTCATCTTCTAAATCGAAAAATATCTCATTAAAGTGACAATCCCCAAATCCACAGGTGAAAATAATCATTTGCTAAGTATTTCAAATAGTGTATAATGATTGGAAATTCATCTCCTACATAAATACCTAATCATCTCTAGAACTCGTTTTTATTCATTGTGAGGCACAACAGGTATATATACTGTGTAGCGCGCCAAATAGAACTAATCTTTATTAGCTTAATTCTAAACTAGAAACTAAAATTTTAGTTTCTAATTTTGAATTAAGCTCAATTTTTTTTTTCTCTTTTATTTATTTTTTTAAGAAGTTGTACACTTGTAATTTCTTGTTAAAATTAGTAAATTTGTATTTAAGCTCATTTTTTATTGTATATTTTATCATTTATTTTATTTTTTTCTAATTGTTTTTATATAATTTGTAATGTAAAGTTTTGATTGTTGTAATTTATTTTTTGTAAAATGTAATTGTATTAGTTATATTCAATTCAATCTCTTGTAATATTATTTTTTGTAAGTTGATATTTAAATTCAAATCTCTTACGATCTTATTTTTTGTAAGTTGTAACTTTTTTTTTAGTGATAATAAAATTCAACATAAAAATTTATATTAAAAATATTTAAAAATATCGAGAATCATTTTGGAAGTTGAAAAACAAAATCAGAAACCGAAATGGGAGTTGTAGAACCGCCAGTTTCGGTTCCACGGCACGGTCTAGAACCGGGTTCTGGTGTCTCTAAATGAACATGCACATATTATATATAAACATTTCTTTAAATTATTTAATATTTAAGATGTTTATAGGAATCAATGAATATTATAAAAAAAAAGCTGAATAAATTTTCTTCAGTTATAATTTACAATAGGTATTTGTTATTAATATTTTCCAAGGAATTACTTTCAAAGTTTAATATTCAAATATTCATATTTATTTTCACTGTTTTAGAGAATATAAAATTTATAATACTAGAATTAAACAAGAAATCGTATTTTGGAGGGAGAGGACAGAAACTAAGAATGTTTGACTTGGAAAAGTCCACAAGATATTAACTGTAGGGGGACATGACTATTTATTTTGTTTTAAAGTGTACATAAATTCAGTGGATAAGACTTAAATTAGAAGTCGGATAATTCAAGTAAATAAATACTCTCAATTAATTACATACATTTATAATGTCACATTTCCTGTTTAGTAGATGGAGCTTTTAAAATCTCCTGATAAGTTATTAATACTATAAAACAAGTTTGGCATGCAGCTTTCCCGAATTTATTATTCTCCCCAAACCAAAATCATATACTTGCTTGTACTACATCATTTCCCACAAAAAATTAATAAAGTAGGAAGGAAACTGGGTTGTGGTCCAAAATCCTAACTTTTATTAAAACTCAAACTTAATATGAATTCTCCAACCTACATTAAATAATCAAATTTAACCTAAATAATATATTAATAAAAAAATTAATTTTTATTATAATATCTCATTTTAAATATATGTGATATGCATGTTGAATTAAAGATAATAAAAAGATTAATTTAATATATTATATGTAAAATTGGAACAAAAAATTATTTATATTTAAAAAAATAGTTGTTAAAAGAAAAAGAAAAAGAAACAAACGAATAGGAGGGTGATAACCCAGTAGTTTGTGTGCATACTAAATTTATGAATAGAAGCCACACAAATGTCCAGATTCACAATTCGGCGGAAAATGAGAAAAAAATAAATACTCCTCCATCCTGAAAAAAGAGTTAAGTTTGCAAGAATACAATATATATATATATATATATATATTTTTTTTTTTTTTTTGAGCTCAATTTGATGAAAATACAACATATTTAAACTATAAATAACATTTATATAATTTTTTTATTTATTTTACTGACTTATTCAATCATATATGACATTTTTTTTTAAATTAAATTTTAACTTTAACTAATTAAAAAGACTTTTACTTTCGAATAATTTCTTTATTTTGGTGGGGGTCCATTTTGTTTTATTCTAATGTCTGATTAGTAAAAAAATGTTTTATTTATCAAATTTATTATTCTAATTAATGATGTTAACCACAACAATTAAAAGAACAAAATAGTTGATAATAATTATTTATTTATGTAATAAGAAGATCTCTTGTGTATTAAGTGCACGAATCCTAGGGTATGTGCAACTCAATCCACCCAAAATTCACTTAAAATTAATGGGTGAACATCAAAATATGCTCCAAATTATAATAAATAAATAAAATGTGTCTAGCCGTATGCAGCTCGTGTCCAGCGATTTTGGTTTCTCATAGGGAAACGAGTAATAGTTATTAGTTAATTCAATTATATTTTTTAACTAAACAAGTAATATTGAACAAATTTAATGTTTATTTTCATTAAATTTATACTAATATAATAACAAAGTAGTCTAAAAAAGAATTTATCATACATTCCTCTTCAATAAATAAATATTAGCTAATAATTTCTTATAAACCCTATTTAAATTTAAATTTTGAATAGAGTCAATCAATTTATAATTGAATATATATTGAAAGTAAATGAGTAATCCTATTAAAAGATAAAATAATATTATTTAATTAAACAAGTAATATTTTTAAGTAAAATAAGTAAATTTGAGCAATGTCTTGGTACAAATTCTTATCACATATATTATTTCTTAAGCGTGAATGTACGTATTCCTCTTTGTGGTGCAAGGTAATATCGTTTAATTATAAAAATAATTGCTATTTGTGTTGCAATGTAATAGTCTATATATTAAAATGTATTATCGTTTAAGCTTAAATGTATAACTCTTTGTGTTAAATGATATTATTGTATAATTATAAAATGTTTACTCTATTTATTAAAAGGTATTATTTCTTAACTGTAAAAATATTACTATTTGTATTGAAATGTATTAATATTTAACTGTAAATGTATTGTTCTTTGTATTGAAAGGTATTAGTACTTAACCGTAATTTGTATTATTACTCTTAAGTGTTGGAATGAATTATCGTTTAATCATAAATATATTATCTGTTGTGTTGAAAGATACTACTTCTTAATCATAAATATATTACTTTATATGTTGAAACTTATTACTGTTTAATCGTAATTGTATTACTCTCTATATTGAATGATATTATTTTTTAACAATAAATATATATTACTCTATGTGTTGAAATATACACCAGTTAAACTTAAATATATTATTCTCAATATTGAAAGATAAAAATGTTCAACCGTTAAATGTATTACTATTTAATCGTAAATAATAAGTCCGTCGAATACATAAATAAAATCAAGCATGTAAAATCATAACATTAAAGAAGAGTCACAACACAAATGAATCACACAATTTCTTGCAACACAAAAACTGCAAATTCATTCTTAATTGAGAAGAACAACACCATATAGTTAACGATGAAAAGAGAGAATAAACACAAAAACAACAAACAAAACATCAAAGCATATTTCATTAATCCTACAACCTACTTCCCCATTCTTACTCAACAATTTATCTGTTGCTCACATAGGAACCATTAACAAATTTTATAATATTATTGTTCAATTGTGAATGTATTACATCTTAAACATGAAAGATATTACTTATTTATCTAAAATATAATGATATTATTTTTTAATTAAAAAATATATTTTTATATCGTGTGAAATTTGAAATTTTGAAGGGGACAATTTTATATGAGTGAAAATGTTCTTATATATATATATATATATAAAACTACAAATTTATAAATATGTGTTAATTTTTTTCAAAGAAAGAAAGAAATAAATAAAACTAGCTTAGAAAATAGTTAGTTAGGATTTGATTCATATTTTAAATCAATATATATTACTATAATAAATATGATAATACAATTTTTTTTTGTGGAGACATATCAAAATTGAGCCGAGAATTAGTTCCGCAAAGTAATCGATTAAGATGTAATATTACTTGTATAATGTTGGAAAAAAAACAAACATATCATAACGTGTGACGTTCAAAATTTCTAGGGAGAATAATTTATAGGAATAAACATTTTCTTATACCTATCAACAAAATATATAAATAGATTCACAAATTAGTATTGATTTTTTTACATAAATAGTTTTATTTTTAATTATATCAAATTTTAAGGAAACTATAAATTTTATTTCTAATAGTGATTACAATTGTAATTTGACTATATTGTAAAGTAATTGTTAATAATTAGAAAAAAAATGTAGTTTAGTGGTATGCACCATATTTATAGCGTCAAAAAATCGTTGGATTACAGAAATGATTAAATTTCATAAAATGGTACAATAGTTTCGTTGTAAAAAAAAACATGTCTAAGAAATTCTTTTTTTCGTGCTAACTGATATATATATATATATATATATATATATATCAAACATGCAACAACAACAATTTACGTTTCTTTTATTTTATTTTTTATTCTCTGATGCTTATTGGGTCGGGTTCACCGTGTAATCGATTTATATACGTATTTACCTAAAATAATTGAATGCATATATTAATAATAATGAATGCATATATTAATTAATATATGTGACTTAGTTAATTATGATTACCCCAAGCTTATGAAATTGTTGATCTTGTAGCAGGAGAGTAAAAGAAATGATTTTTTTGTAAATTCGCTAAAAATATTTAGTATTATTTTGATCGTACACAAATACATATTTATATTGCTATTAATAATAATAATAATATATTATTATTCTATTACAAATATTATGAGTTAATTTTTAAAAGTACGATAACATTTGTAATGAAATGTAGATTTAGTGATCGTGTTTATATTATTATATTATAAAAAATAATATGTGAAAGAATTAATGAATTGACTACCACCAATAAAAGATTGTTGGAATTAATTGTTTATATTATTATATTATAAAAAGGATATTTAGATAATAATTGATTGATATAAAAATGATTTAAAAGGTTGATGTAATGTTAATAAATAATATAACATTAAATAAGAATAATGTGTACATAATTTACATTCTAGTTGATGTTATAGAGCGAAAGATAAGCAGTAATTTGTTATTTGTTGTAAAAGACACACTTTCTGTGTCATCCCCCGTTTTGTTCATAAATGGAAAGACGCCTGTGGTAGTGATTGTGATGCGGGGTGGGGGTGAAGAGAGTGATTTTTTGAAATGAATCTGTGTGTTGAGAGGGACGACTCCAGCATCAACCATTACAACTGCGGCACTGAAAAACATGGTGCCTTTCATTATAATACATTTATATGGATGCAGGCCCAAGGACCCTGACCCATTTATTTAACATTATTATTATGTCTTATACAGTACTCCACCCCTCTCTCAGTTTGTATACGCAATTGTGTGTGTATTACGTGTCAAGCAATTATTTCATGGCAGTACGCTACTTTAATGCCTGGTCTGGTAGTAGGGACGGAGGTACCTCCATTTCTCTGACCAACAAAGATCTTCCAATAGTCCAAACAGACTGTCCATCGAAAACACTATTATATGACCCTCTCTCTCTCTCTGTCTCTCTCTCTCATCCTTTTCTTGGAGGAGTAGAGATTAAAACGACTTTCTATTCATTATCTGATTATGTTGATTTGGAAAAAGTTGAAGAACAATCACAGTCCCAATTCGGTGATATGCATAGATGAATAGCCATTATTACGGATTTGGTGATTATCAAGAAGCCTTCCGTCTTTTTCACTATGGAAGTAAAGAGAGCATCATTGTTCCTGAAAAAAGCAAATTATGGCTTTTTATCAGTAACAAATTTCAGTAACAAACACAACATCCAGGCCTTTTATCATAAGAACAATCCACTAATTCAAAAAAAAAAGAAAGAATAAAACTAGATCAGAAGGGTTAATTAATAACCTTCGAGTAAAAGTCAATGAGTACCCTTTTGCATGCATGATAATTATATATATGTAAATTTAATTCTGATCAATTCTCCAAACCCCCCATTCTCTCAAAGCAGCTGATACAGATGAAGAAGCCTCCGAAAATGTGGGTTGAAACCTATGCTTACAGGAATGGCAAGTGATTTCAAAAATAGTAGAGTTAATTTTGTTGGTGGACTGCTCTCTCAGGGCTTGTGCTTTTTCCAGCTCCGCTTGCGCCTGCTGCCGTATTCTTTTTGTGTTGGCGAATTCCTGCTCGGCCAGCTCTATCTGCCTCCTGGCCTGCTGCCGCAACTCCTCCGCGTATGCTTTCTCCGCCACGGCCATCCTCAGCGCCTGCTCTTTCAGAGTCTCGCTCGTGCTACTGCTGTTTCCGGTTTGCGATGAGCCAATGGAGAGCTGCAACTGAGCATTTGAATAGCCCTTGTCGATGCTTCTGCTGCTGGCCTTGGTGAGTAGCTGCAGCTCCAGATTGGTTTCGCTGGAGGGGCTAGGACTCGACGCCGTTCGTGACAAGCAAGGTGCCGGAACCTGCTGAGACCGGAGCCGCCCCATGCTGCAAGCGTCCTGATGCTCGATGAAACTTTCCACCCTACATAACAAACAATTAATTAATTAGTCGAACATATGATCAGCAACCCGGTTGCGGTTTCCCTTAACGCTTTTTCATCTTGTAACCAGCGGTTGCAATGATTTTCATACAGGACAATTTTGAACACCATATATTGTTTAAAAGACTAGTAACATTTACTTCGAAAATGGGTACTGCAGGAAGAAGAAGACGACGGCCACTAGTATTTTTATATATAACCAAGTTATAAAAATGAAAATCAAATAAATCCTAAATGTAATTTAATTATTTCTTAAAGTTTGCATGCATAAATCAAATTATATATCTTAAGACTTGGGATGAAATGTGCCATCGACATTCAAACACCAGGAATAGGATTAGGAAGCAGCTACTAAGAGAAAGTATTAATTAATTGGAGGAGCTGACAAGAGTAAAAAGAAACCTAGTCGAGAACACACACACACACACACACACACACTCACCTTTAACTGAAAAGAAGAGAAACTACAATTAATTGTGCCTTAAACTTTCTAGCACTGAATTCAATAAAAATAAAAATCAATAATGGAAGGACATACTGATTTATGCTATCCTTCTGCAAGAATATATATTATATAAATTTCGTGAAATAAAAAAAAAGCAAAGGAGAGAGAGAGAGAGAAGAACCTGGAGAAGACACGGCCACAGTCGCAAGAGTGGCCGCGGGTGCCACAGGTTTTGAGATGGGCTTTATAATCTGAATGTACTGCGTATCCTTTGGAGCATTTTTGGCAGAGCCATTGCTTGTGATTACTGTGTTTGCGGCGGAAGTGCTTCTTGATGCCGACGAGGTCGCCGAGGGCATGGCAGGGGTCGTGGTGGAGGCAGCTCGGCTCCGGGCACACGAAGACCCGCTTTCGGGCCACCGGAGTCTCGCGCTTTAGCAACTTCCATGGAACCTTATGCCTTCGCCGGTGCATCTGCAGATTCTGGTCCCGCTGGAAACCCTGGTTGCAGATCTCGCAAACGTATCGATCCGATTCCAGAAGGGTTTTTGGAGAGAGAGATACCACTTCTGCATCTGGATCTGCACCAGATTTATTGTTAACAACAAACTTAATATTAATAATTGAGTGGGTATATTACCTGGAGTTCCGGCGGGGCGACGTTTTCTTTTGCTGTTGCTGCTTCCGATTTCGGAAGAAGAAAAGGGCTGCGGATGGGGAGAGGGATTGACGTTGTTCAACATTAATTTCTTATGGGATTTTCAACTTCTAACAAGGAGTATATAACAATTCTTTAAATTAATAATCAGGAGCGAATTCAGAAAATGGCTACAGAATATACGGCTACAACAATCTAATCAAATAGACTCTAGGAAAATAACAAAAATAGCTCAACTCTTGTTTCTTTCTGAACTCTTAACCCTCAGTAAAGGTGTGAAGTCGCCATTAATAGACTTGGTTGGGGGATCAGAGAGAGGGGTTGGGATGAGGAGTGAGAGGGGGTGTTCTTGACCCAAGTTGAAACCAGCAAGAAGAAAATCATCCCCACAAGGGAACAAAACCACACTCATAATGATTTCATGGGCACAGTAAAAAAAATTTGCATGCATAAATACTAGAGGCCAACTGCTTACATACGTACACGTTAAGGGTCTAACTTTTGTCAGCTCCATATTCTATAGCTCACTCAAAGTACTCTATTACCCCTCTATACCCCAACGCCCGGCCCGTACGGACTACTCTATCATCAGTTTTGGTGGTCCTAATTAATTAATCTAAAATCTCTCATTTCCTCCGTGGAAGTTGAACCTCAACATGTGATATTTTCAAAATCACAACGTTTACCCAAGTAAATGAATCATGTGACCAGCGAGAATCTCAACAGTATAAAGTTATACGTTGGTTAAGGATATATATAGCAGCTCAACATCAAGACAACGAACTCACTATGCCCCTAACTCATTATTTAGACAAGAATTTGTCCTAGTCCCTTAATCACTTTCTTTTTGTACTCTCTATTATGTTTCCTCGTAAAATATGCCAAAAAAGGTTGAGTCTAAAAAATAATTTTTAATTTTTAATTTCTTTAATTTTCATTAAATTGTGATTTTATCAATATTAAAATAAAAATAAAATATGTATTTAATTTTATTTTATATAATTTTATTTTCTAACTTTAAAAAAGTAGTGATGTAAGCTCTAGTAAAATATCATCATAATAATGAGTCTAAAAAATTATTTTTTAAAATTTGACTTCTTTAATTTTTCAATAAATTTTGATATTAAAGTATAAAATTACACATAATAAATTTGTATTTAAATTTATTTCTGAAAATATTTTTGATTAATTTTCAAAAACAGTAATGTAAGTCCTGTAAAGTATGCCAGAAAAAAACTGAGTCTAGAAAATAATTTTTATAAATATAATTTCTTTAATTCTTTATTAAATTATGATTTTACCAATAATAAGAAATATTTATTTAAATTTATTTTATATAATTTTATTTTAATTAACATTAAAAAAAATTGTGATGTAAGCTCTAGTAAAATGTCAATAAAAATCGAGTCTGAAAAATAATTTTTTAAAATTGACTTTTTCAATTTTGAAATTTCTTTAAAAATTACGATTTTGCCTCTATAGGGTAAAAAACTGAGTATTTGTTAAATTTTATAATATTTCATCAAACATTAGATTAAAAATTGATTAAATTAATAAATTTATCAGTAAATTATCTAATAATAGGGAATGTATCCATCAAAAATACATTTTTTGAACCATATTACGTGTAAATAAAATTTTGCGTTAAAATTCAACTTTATTGACAAAAAATGCATCATAACTCTTACACATTTGGTTAAAATAATTTTTAATTATGAGAATATTATTAAAATAATGTGTGTAATTTACCGTAAAAATTTCAAGAAAAAATTAATTTTTTTGAAATTATGATTTGCCCCTATAGAGTAAAAAACTGAGTATTTGTTAAAAATTTTAATATTTCATCAAACATTTGATTACAAATGGCATAAATTAATGAATTTAATATTAAATGATCTAATTATAAGGAATGTATGCATGAAAAATACTTTTTTAAGCACTTTATGCATAAATCAATTTCACGTTAAAATTTCATTTTTCTGATAAAATAGCACCATAACTCCTTCACCTTTGGTCAAGAAACTTTGTAATTTTGAAAGTATCACTAAAACAATGTATTGAATGTACTATAAAAATTTTAAGAAATACGATTTTGCCCCTATAGAGAAACAAATTGAGTATTTGTTAAAATTTTCCATATTTCATCAGACATTTGATTATAAATTGATGAAATTAACGAATGTAATATTAAATGATCTAATGTAAGGAATGTATTCATCAAAATACTTTTTTTGAAGCACATTACGCGTAAATCAATTTCACGTTAAAATTTAATATTTTTAACAAAAAATGCATCATAACTCTTTCACCTTTGGTCAAAAAACATTCTAATTTTGAGAATATCACTAAAATAATACATGGAATCTATTGTAAAAATCTCAAGAAAAATTAAATTTCTTTAAAAATAACAATTTTGACCCTATAGGTAAAAAACTGAGTATTTGATATTTTTTTTAATATTTCATAAAACATTATATTACAAATTGATTAAATTAATGAATTTATTAGTAAATTATATAATTATAAGGAATGTATGCATCAAAAATACGATTTATAAACCACATTATGCGTAAAGCAATTTCACATTAAAATTTAACTTTAGTGATGAAAATGCCCCATAACTCTTACACTTTTGGGTCAATACTAGGTAGTTTTGAGAATATCACTAAAATAATGTATGGAATCTACTATAAAAATTTAAGAAAAACTAAATTTCTTTAAAATTTACGATTTAGCCACTATAGGGTAAAAAACTGAGTATTTGTCAAATTTTATAATATTTCATCAACATTAGATTACAAATTGATTAAATTTATGAGTTTATTAGTAAATGATCTAAATATGAGGTATGAATGCATCAAAAATACTTTTTTTGAACCAAATTACCGTAAAGCAATTTCAAGTTAAAATTTAACTTTATTGACGAAAAATGCACTATAACTCATGCACTATCACTAAAATAATGTATGGAATCTATTGTAAAAATTTAAAGAAAAATTAAATTTCTTTAAAAATTACGATTTTGCCCCTATAGGGTAAAAAACAGAGTATTTGTTAAAAGTTTCCATATTTTATCAAACATTTTGTTACAAATGGATTAAATGAATAAACTTAATTAAATGATCTAATTGGAAGGATTTTATGCATCAAAAATATGTTTTTGGAAGCACATTACGCATAAATTAATTTCATGTTCAAATTTAACTTTTTTGACAATAAATGCACCATAACTCTTTCACCTTTGGTAAAGAAAATTTGTAATTTTGAAAATATCACTAAAATACTGTATAACATCTACTATTAAAATTTCATGAAAAATTAAATTTCTTTAAAAATTACGATTTTGCCCCTATAGGGTATAAAATTTAGTTTTTGTTAAATTTTATAATATTTCATCAAAAATTAGATTACAAATTGATTAAATTATTGAATTTATTAGTAAATGATCTAATTATGTGGAATGCATGCATCAAAAATACGTTTTTTTGAACAAAATTATTCGTAAAGCAATTTCATTAAAAATTTTAACTTTATTGACGAAACAAGCACCATAACTCTTCCAACTTTGGTCAAAGTACTTTGTAATTTTGAGAAATCACTAAAATAATGGATGGAATTCTGCTGTAAAGATTTCAAGAAAATTTAAATTTCTTTAAAAATTACGAGTGTTTTTTAAATTTTATAATATTACATGAAACATTATATTACAAATTCATTAAATTAATGAATTTGTTAGTAAATGATCTAATTATAAGGAATGTATGCATCAAAAATATGTTTTTTGACCAACATTATGCGTAAAGCTATTTCACGTTAAAATTTAACTTTATTGACGAAAAATGCACCATAACTCTTACACCTTTGCTGAAAATACTTTGTAATTTTGAGAATATCACTAAAATAATGTATGGAATCTACTATAAAAATTTCAAGAAAAATTAAATTTCTTTAAAAATTATGAATTTGCCCCTATAGAGTAAAAAACCGAGTATTTGTTAATAGTTTCCATATTTTATCAAACATTTGGTTACAAATGAATTAAATTAATAAATTTAATATTAAATGATCTAATTGTATGCATCAAAAATACGTTTTTAGAAGCACATTACGCGTAAATTAATTTCACGGTAAAATTTAACTTATTTGACAATAAATGCACCATAACACTTTCAACTTTGGTAAAACTCCTTTATAATTTTGAGAATATCACTAAAATAATGTATGGAATTTACTTTAAATATTTCAAGATAAATTAAATTTCTTAAAAAATTATCATTTTGCCTATATAGGGTAGAAAACTGATTATTTGTTAAATTTATAATATTTCATTAAAACTTAGATTACAAATTAATTAAATTAATGAGTTTATTAGTAAATGATCTAACTATAAGGAATGTATGCATCAAAAATACTTTTGTCATGGGACATTACGCCTAAAGCAATTTCACATTAAAATTTAACTTTATTGACGAAAAATACACCATAAATCTTACACCTTTGGCCAAAATACTTTGTATTTTTTAGAATATTACTAAAATAATGTATGGAATTTGGCTGTAAAATTTCAAGAACAATTAAATTTATTAATTACGATTTTGCTCCTATAGGGTATAAAACCAAGTGTTTTTTAAATTTTATAATATTTCATCAAACATTATATTATAAATTGATTAAATTAATGAATTTATTAGTAAATGGTCTAAGTATAAGGAATGTACGCATCAAAAATATATTTTTTGAAAAAAATTAAACGTAAATCAATTTCACGTTAAAATTTAACTTTTTTTACAAAAAATGCATCACAACTCTTTCACCTTTGGTAAAAAAAAAAAAACTTTGTAATTTTGAGAATAGAATTTGTTAAATTAATTTTTTTACAAAACTAATTTTTTTTTTTTAAATTATGATTTCGCCTCTATAGTATTTGTTAAATTTTATAATATTTCATCAAACATTAGATTACGAATTGATTAAATTAATGAATTTATTACTAAAATGATATAATAATAAGGAATGTATTCATCCAAAATACGTCTTCTGAACCACATTATTCGTAAAGCAATTTCACGTTAAAATTTAACTTTATTGACGAAAAATGCAACATAACTCGTACACTACTTTATAATTTTGAGACTATCAATATAATAATGTATGTAATCTACTATAAAAATTTAAAGAAAAATTAAATTTCTCTAAAATTACGATTTTGCACCTACAGGGTAAAAAATTGAGTATTTGATAAATTTCCATATTTCTTCAAACATTTGATTACAAATGGATAAAATCAATGAATTTAATATTAAATTATCTAATTGTAAGGACGTATGCATCAAAAATACTTTTCTTGAAGAACATTACGCGTACATTAATTTTACGTTAAAATTTAATTTTTTTGACAAAAAATGCACCATAACTCTTTCACCAATGGCCAAAAACAAGTCTGGAATCTCCTGTAAATATTTCAAGAAAATTTAAATTTCTTTAAAAATTATGATTTTGCCCCTATAGGGCAAATAACTGAGTATTTGTTAAATTTTGTAATATTTTATTAAAAATTAGATTACAATTTGATTAAATTAATGAATTTATTAGTAAATGATCTAATTCTAAGGAAAGTATGCATCAAAAATACTTTTTTTTTTAAAACACATTACGCATAAAGCAATTTCACGTTAAAATACAACTTTATTGACAAAAAATGCACCATAACTCTTACACCTTTGGTCAAATTACTTTGTAATTTTGAGAATATTACTACAATAATGTATGCAATCTTCCTTTAAAACTTTCAAGTAAAATTAAATTTCTTTAAAAATTACGATTTTTACCCTGTAGAGTAAAAAACTGAGTATTAGTTAAATTTCATAATATTTCATCAAACATAAGTTAATAAATTGATTAAATTAATGAATTTATCAGTAAATGATCTAAGTATAAGGAATACATGCATCAAAAATACAGTTTTTGAACCAAATTTTGGGTAAACGAATTTCACGTTAAAATTTAACATTATTGACGAAAAATGAACCATAACTCTTACACCGTTGGTCAAAATACTTCGTAATTTTTAGAATATCTCTAAAATAATGTATGGAATCTACTTAAAATTTTTTAAGGAAAATTAAATTTCTTTTAAAATTACGATTTTTCCCTATAGTGTAAAAAACTAAGTATTTGTTAAATTTTATAATATTTCATAAAAAATCAGATTACAAATTAATTAAATTAATGAATTTATTAGTAAATGATCAAATTATGGATCAAAAATACTTTTTTTTTAACCAAATTATGCGTAAAGCAATTTCACGTTAAAATTTAACTTTATTGACAAAAAATGCACCATAATTCTTACACCTTTGGTCAAAATACTTTGTAATTTTGAGAATATCACTAAAATAATGTTTGAAATCTTCTTTAAAAAATTCAAGTAAAATTACATTTTTTTGAGTTACGATTTTGGCCCTGTAGGTTAAAAAAACTGAGTATTTGTTAAATTTATAATGTGTCATCAAACATTATACTACAGATTGATTTAATTAAGTAATTCATTAGTAAATGATCTAATTATAAAGTATGTTTGCTGAACCAAATTACACGTAAATCAATTTCACGTTAAAACTTAACATTATTGACGAAAAATGAACTATAACTATTCCACCGTTGGACAAAATACTTTGTCATTTTGAGAATATCACTAAAATAATATATGAAATCTATCGTAAAAATTTCATGTAAAATTAAATTTCTTTAAAAATTACAATTTTTGGCCGTGCTAGGTAAAAAAACTGAGTATTTGTTAAATTTGTAATATTTCAACAAACATTATATGACAAATTGATTACATTAATGAAATTATTAGTAAATGATCTAATTGTAAGGAATGTATGCATCAAAAATATGTTTTTCGAATCAAATTACGCGTAAATCAATTTCATGTTAAAATTTAACATTATTGACAAAAAATGCACCATAACTCTTACACCTTTCGACAAAATACTATGTAATTTTGAGAATATCACTAAAATAATATATGGAATCTACTGTAAAAATATTAAGTAAAATTAAATTTCTTTAAAAAATACGATTTTGCCCGTATAGGGTAAATAACTAAGTATTTATTAAATTTCATCAAATATTAGATTACAAATTAATTAAATTAATGAATTTATTAGTAAATGATCTAATTATGAGGAATGCATGCATCAAAAATACATTTTTTAACCAAATTATGCGTAAAGCAATTTCACGTTAACATTATTGTCCAAAAATGCACCAGAACTCATACACCTTTGGACAAAATACTTTGTGATTTTGAGAATATAACGAAAATAATGTTTGGAATCTACTCTAAAAATTTCAAGTAAAATTAAATTTCTTAAAAAATTATGATTTTGCCCCTATAGGGTAAAATACTGAGTATTTGTGAAATTTTATAATATTTCATCAAAAATTAGATTATAAATTGAGTAAATTAATGAATTTATTATTAAATGATCTAATTATAAGGAATGTATGCATAAAAATACCTAATTTAAAGCACATTACGCATAAAACAATTTCACTTTAAAATTTAACTTTATTGACGAAAAATGCTCCATAACTCTCACCTTTGGACAAAATACTTTGTAATTTTGAGAATATAACTAAAATAATGTATGAAATCTACAATAAAAATTTAAAGAAAAATTAAATTTCTTTAAAATTTACAATTTTGCCCCTATAGGGTAAAAAACTAAGTATTTATTAAATTTTATAATATTTCATGAAACATTAGATTAAAAATTGATTAAATTAATGAATTTATTATTAAATGATCTAATTGTAAGGAATGTATGCATAAAAATACCTTTTCTGAAGCACATTATGCGTAAAGTAATTTCACGTTTAAATTTTACTTTATTGACGAAAATTGCATCATAGCTCTAACACTATTGGTCAAATACTTTGTAATTTTGAGAATATCACTAAAATAATTTATTGAACCAACTGAAGAAATTTCAAGAAAAAATAAAGTTCTTTAAAAATTACGATTTTGCCCCTATAGGGTAAAAATTTGAGTATTTGATAAAATTTATAATATTTCATCAAAACTTAGATTAAAAATTGATTAAATTATTGAATTTATTATTAAAATATCTAATTATAAGGAATGTATGCATCAAAAATACCTTTTTTAAAGCACATTACTCGTAAAGTAATTTCACGTTAAAATTTAACTTTATTGACGATAAATGCATCATAAATTTGACACCTTTGGTCAAAATACTTTTTAATTTTGAGAATATCACTAAAATAATGTATGGAATCTTCTTTGAAAATTTCAAGCAAAATTAAATTTCTGTAAAAATTAAGATTTTGCCAGTGTAGGGTAAAAAACTGAGTATTAGTTAAATTTTATAATATTGCATCAAACATTATATTAAAAATTGATTAAATTAATGAATTTATTAGTAAATGATCAAATTTTTAAGGAATCCACACATCAAAAATATGTTTTTAGAATCAAATTACACGTTAAGCAATTTCACGCTAAAAATTAACATTATAGGCCAAAAATACACCAGAACTCTTACAACGTTGGTCAAAATACTTTGTGATTTTTAGAGTATCACTAAAATAATGTATGGAATCTAGTGTAAGGATTTCAAGAAAATTTAAATTCTTTAAAATTTATGATTTTGCTCCTACAGGGTATAAAACTGAGTATTTGTTAAAAAATTTAATATTTAATCAAACATTATATTACAAATCGATTAAATTAATGAATTTATTAGTAAATGATCTAGTTATAAGAAATGTATGCTTCAAAAATATTTTTTCTTAACCACATTATAAGTACTGCAATTTCACGCTAAAATTTAACATTATTGATGAAAAATGCATCATAACACTTATACCTGTGGTCAAAATTCTTTGTAATTTTGATAATATCTCTAAAATAAAGTATGGAATCTTCTATAAAAATTTCAAGAAAAATTAAATTTCTCTAAAATAAATTTTTTGGCCCCTATAGGGTAAAAAACTGAGTATTTGTTAAATTTTATAATATTTCATCAAAAAATAGATTACAAATGGATTAAGTTTATGAATTTATTTGTAAATAATCTAATTATAAGGAATATGTATGCGTCAAAAAAACTTTTTTTAAAGCACATTATACGTAAATCAATTTCACGTTAAAATTTAACTTTATTACTCTTACATATTTAGTTAAAATACTTTATAATTTTGAGAATATCACAAAAATAATGAGTGGAATCTACTGTAAAAATTTCAAGAAAAATTAAATTTGTTTAAAAATTAAGATTTTGCCCCTGTCCGATAAAAAATTGAGTATTTGTTAAAAAAAATTCATATTTCATCAAACAATTGATTACAAATGGATTTAATTAATGAATTTAATATTAAATTATCTTATTGTAAGGATTGTATGCATAAAAAATACTTTTCTTGAATCACATTACGTGTAAATCAATTTCACGTTAAAATTTAATTTTTTTGACAAAAATTGCGCCATAACTATTTCACCTTTGGCCAATTTTTTGTTTAATTTTGAGAATATCACTATAGTAATGTATGTAATCTACTGTAAATATTTCAAGAAATATAAAATTTGTCTATGAATTAAAATTTTCCCCTATAGGGGAAAAAACTGAGTATTTGTTAAATTTTATAATATTTTATCAAACATTAGATTAAAAAGTGATTAAATTATTAAATTTATTAGTAAATGATCTAATTTTAAGGAATGTATGCATCAAAAATACGTTTGTTGAAGAAAACTATACGTAAAGGAATTTAACGTTAAAATTTAACTATATTGACGAAAACTGCACCATAACTCTTACACCTTTGGTCAACATACTTTGTAATTTGGAGATTTCACTAAAATAATGTATGGAATTTACTATAAAAATTTCAAGAAAACCTAAATTTCTTTAAATTTCTTTAAATTTGTTAAATTTTATAATATTTCATTAAACACTTGATTATAAATGGATTAGATTAATGAATTTATTATTAAATAATCTAATTGTAAGGAAAGTATGCATCAACAATACTTTTTTTGAAGCACATTAGGCGTAAATCAATTTCACGTTAAAATTTAACTTTTTGACAAAAAATGCACCATAACTCCTTCACCTTTGGCAAAAAAATCTTTTTATTTTGAGAATATGATTATAATAATATATGCAATATACTGTAAAAATTACAAGAAAATTTTAATTTCTTTGAAAATTACGATTGCCCCTATCGGGTAAAAAATTATGTACTTGTTAAATTTTATAATATTCCATCAAACATTAGATTAAAAATTGATTAAATTAATGAATTATTAGTAAATGATCTAATTATAAGGAATGCAAGCATCAAAAATACATTTTTTGAACCAAATTACGCGTAAAACAATTTCAAATTGAAATTTAACTTTATTGACGAAAAATGCACCATAACTCTTACACCTTTGGTCAAAATACTTTGTAATTTTATGAATATCACTAAAATAATGTATGGAATCCTACTGTAAAAATTTCAACAAAATTAAATTTCATAAAAAGTTATGATTTTGCCCCTATAGGATAAAAAACTGAGTATTGGTTAATTTTTATAATATTTCATCAAACATTATATTATAAATTGATTAATTTAATGAATTTAATGATCTAATTATAAGGAATGCATGAATCTAAAATACATTTTTTAACCAAATTATGTGTAAAGCAATTTCACTTAAAAATTTAACATTATTGACAAAAAATGAACCATTTAACTCTTTCACCATTGGTCAAAATACTTGGTAATTTTAAGAATATCACTAAAATAATGTATGGAAAGAACTGTAAAAATTTCTAGAAAAATTAAATTTCTTTAAAAATTATAATTTTACCCCTACAGGGTAAAAAAACTGAGTATTTGTTAAAATTTGTATAATTTTTTCATAAATTATATTACAAATTTATTAAATTAATGACATTATTAGTAAATGATCTAATTATAAGGATTGTATGCATCAAAAATACTTTTTTAAAGCATATTACGCGTAAAATAATTTCACGCTAAAATTTAACTTTATTGATGGAAAATGCGCCATAACTATTACACCTTTGGTCAAAATACTTTGTAAATTTAGAATATCACCATAATAATGTATAGAATCTACTGTAAAATTTCTAGAAATTTAAATTTCTTTTAAAATTACGATTTTGCCCCTATAGTGTAAATAATTGAATATTTGTTAAATTTTATAATATTTCATCAAACATTATATTAAAAATTAATAAAATTAATAAAGTTATTAGTATATGATCTAATTATAAGGAATGCATGCATCAAAAATACGTTATTTGAACCAAATTATGCGTAAAGTAATGTCACGGTAAAATTTAACATTATTGATGAAAAATGCACTATAACTCTTACAACTTTGGTTAAAATACTTTGTAATTTAGAGAATATCACTAAAATAATATATGGAATCAATTATAAAATTTTCAAGAAAAATTAAATTTCTTTAAGTACGATTTTTGCCCCTAAAGTTTCAAAAATTGAATATTTGTTAAATAATATAATATTTCATCAAAAAATAGATTAAAAATTGTTTAAATTAATGAATTTATTAGTAAATGATCTAATTTTAAGGAATGCATTTTTTTAACAACATTATGCGTAAAGCAATTTCACGTTAAAATTTAACTTTATTGATGAAAAATACACCATAATTCTTACACCTTTGGTCAAAATACTTTGTAATTTTGAGAATATCACTCAAATAATGTATGAAATTTACTGTAAAAATTTCAAGAAAACTTAAATTTCTTTAATTATGATTTTTCCCTTATAGGCTAAAAATATGAGTATTTGTTAAATTTTATAACATTTCATCAAAAATTAGATTTCAAATTGATTAAATTAATGAATTTATTAGTAAATGATCTAATTATAAGGAATGTATGCATCAAAATACTTTTAAGGAATGTATGCATCAAAATACTTTTTGTAGCACATTACGTGTAAATCAATTTCACGTTAAAATTTAACTTTTTTGACAAAAAATGCACCATAACTCTTTCACCTTTGGCAAACGAATATTGTAATTTTGAAAATATGACTAAAATAATGTATGGTATCTACTGTAAATATTTCAAGGAAAATCTATTTTCTTTAAAAATTTCTATTTTGCCCCTATAGGGTAAAAAACTGAGTATTTGTTAAATTTCATAATATTTCATCAAAAATTAGATTACTTAAATTAATTAATTTATTAATAAATGATCTAATTATAAGGAATGTATGCATCAAAAATATTTTTTTTAAAGCACATTACGCGTAAAGCAATTTCGTGTTAAAATTTAACCTTATTGATAAAAAATGCACCATAACTCCCTCATCTTTGGTCAAAATACTTTGTAATTTTGAGAATATCACTAAAATAATGTATGCAATCTCCTATAAATATTTCAAGAAAAACAAATTTCGTTAAAATTACGATTTTGCCCCTACAGGGGAGAAACTGAGTATTTGCTAAATTTTATAATATTTCATGAAATATTATATTACAAATTGATTAAATTAACGATTTTTTTTGTAAATAATCAAATTTGAATGAATGTATGCATGAAAATGCTTTTTTTGAACAACGTTATGCGTAAAGCAATTTCCCATTAAAATTTAACTATATTGACGAAAAATGCACCATAACTCTTACACATTTGGTAAAAATACTTTGTAATTTTGAGAATATCTCAAAAATAATGTATGGAGTCTTCTCCAAAAATTTCAAGAAAAATAAAATTTCTTTAAAAATTACAATTTTGCCCCTATAGTTTAAAAAACTGAGTATTTGTTATATTTTATAATATTTTATCAAAATTTCGATTATAAATTGAATAAATTGATGAATTTATTAGTAAATGATCTAATTATAAGGAATGTATGCATCAAAAATACTTTTTTTAAGGCACATTATTTCACGTTAAAATTTAACTTTATTGACGAAAAATGCACCATAACTATTACTCTTTTGGTCAGAATACTTTGTAATTTTGAGAATATCTCTAAAATAATATATACAATCTACTGTATAAATTACAAGAAAAATTAAATTTCTTTTAAAATTACGATTTTGCACCCATAGAATAAAAAAACTAAGTATTTGTTAAATTTCAAAATATTTCATCAAAAATTAGATTACAAATTGATTACATTAATAAATTTATTAGTAAATGATATAATTTTAAGGAATGTATACATCAAAAATACCTTTTTTGAAAAAAATTATGTGTAAAGCAATTTCACGTTAAAATTTACTTTATTGATAAAAAATGCACCATAATTCTTACACCTTTGGTCAAAATACTTTTTAATTTTTAGAATATCACTAAAATAATGTATGGAATCTATTGTAAATAGTTCAAGAAAATTTAAATTTCTTAAAAAAATACGATTTTGCCCCTATAGGGTAAAAACTGAGTATTTGTGAAATTTTATAATATTTCATCAAACAGTATAATACAAATTGATTAAATTAATGAATTTATTAGTAAATGATATAATTATAAGGAATGCATGCGTCAAATATAAATTTTTTGAACCTAATTATGCGTAAAGCAATTTCACGTTAAAATTTAACTTTATTGACGAGAAATGCACCATAACTCTTACACCTTTGGTCAAAATACTTTGTAATTTTGAGAATATCACTAAAATAATGTACGAAATTTATTGTAAAAATTTGACAAAAAATTGAATTTCTTTAAAAATTATGATTTTACCCCTATAGGGTAAAAAATTGAGAATATGTTGAAGTCTTCCATATTTCATGAAACATTTGATTACAAATGAATTAAATTAATGAATTTACTATGAAATTATCTAATTGTAAGGATGTATGCATCAAAAATACTTTTTCTGAAGCACATTATGCGTAAATAAATTTCACGTTAAAATATAACTTCTTTGACAAAAACGACACCTTAACTCTTTCACTCTTGGCAAAAAAACTTTGTAATTTTTAGAATATCACTAAAATAATGTATGAAATCTAGTGTAAATATTTCAAAAACATTAATTTTGTTAAAAATTACAACTTTGCCCCTATATGATAATATAATTGTAAGGAATGCTTACATCAAAAATATGTTTTTTGAACCACATTATGCGTAAAATAATTTCACGTTAAAATTTAACTTTATTGACGAAAAATGCACCATAACACATACACCTTTGTTCTAAATACTTTGTAATTTTGAGAATATTACTAAAATAATGTATGGAATCTACTGTAAAAATTTCAACAAAAAATAAATTTCTATAAAAATTACAATTTTGCCCCTATAGGGTAAAAAACTGAGTAATTGTTAAATTTCATAATATTTTAGCAAACATTAGATTACAAATTGATTAAATTAATGACTTTATTAGTAAATTATCTAATTATAAGGAATGTATGCAAAAAAATACGACTTTCGAACCACATTACGCGTAAAGTAATTTCACATTAAAATTTAACTTTATTGACGAAAAATGCGCCATAACTATTACATCTAAGGTCAAAATACTTTGTAATTTAGAGAATATTACTAAAATTTTGTGTGGAATCTACTGTAAAAATTTCAAGAGATATTAAATTTCTTTAAATATTACAATTTTACCTCTATAGGGTAAACACTGAGTATTTGTTAAAATTTTTCATATTTGATCAAACATTAGATTAGAAATTGATTAAATTAATGAATGTATTAGTAAATGATCTAACTATATGGAATGTATGCATCAAAAGTACGTGTTTTGGACCAAATTATGCGTAAAGCAATTTCATGTTAAAATTTAACTTTATTGACGAAAAATGCAGCATAACTCTTACACATTTGGTCAAAATACTTTTTAATTTTGAGAATACCACTAAAATACTGTACAAATTTCAACAAAAATTAAATTATTTTAAAATTTTCGATTTTGCCCTTATAGGGTTGTAAACTGAGTATTTGTAAAATTTTATAATATTTTATCAAACATTAGATTACAAATTGATTAAATTAATAAATTTATTAGTAAATAATCTAATTATAAGGAATGTATGCATCAAAAAATACATTTTCTGGACCACATTATACGTAAAATAATTTCACGTTAATATTTCACTTTATGAACGAAAAAATGCTCCATAACTCTTACACCTTTGGTCAAAATACTTTGTGATTTTGAGAATATCTCTAAAATAATGTATGGAATCTTCTGTAAACAATTTTAAAAAAAATTAAATTTATTTAAAAATTACAATTTTGCCCCTATAGGGTAAAAGAGCATAAGTTAAAATTTTCCATGTTTCATCAAACATTCGATTACAAATGGATTAAATTATTGAATTTAATATTAAATGATCTAATTATAAGGAAAGTATGCATCAAAAATATTTTTTTTAAGCACATTACGGGTAAATCAATTTCACGTTAAATATTAATTTTTTTTGACAAAAAAATGGACCATAATTCTTTTACCTTTGGTCAAAATACTTTTGAGAATGTCACTAAAATCATGTATGGAATCTACTGCAAAAATTTCAAGAAATATTAAATTTCTGTAAAAATTATGATTTTGCCCCTATAGGGTAAAAAATTGAGTATTTGTTAAATTTAATAATATCTCATCAAACACTTGATTACAAATGGATTAGATTAATGAATTTAATTTTAAATGATCTAGTTGTAAGGAAAGTATGCATAAAAAATATTTTTCTTGAAGCACATTACGCGTAAATAAATTTCACGTTAAAATTTAATTTTTTTCACAAAAATTGTACCATAACTCTTCAACCTTTGGCAAAAAAAAACTTTGTAATTTTGAGAATATGACAAAAATAATGTATGGAATCTACTATAAGAATTTCAAGAAAAGTTGAATCTCTTTCATAATTCTGAATTTGCCCCTATCGGATAAAAATTGAGTATTTGTTAAATTTTGTAATATTTCATGAATCATTAAATTAGAAATTGATTAAATTAATGAATTTATTTGTAAATGATCTAATTATAAAGAATGCATGCATCAAAATACGTTATTTGAACAAAATTATGCGTAAAGCAATTTCCCATTAAAATTGAAATGTATTGATGAAAAATGCACAATACTCTTACACCTTTGGTCAAAATACTTAGTAATTTTGAGAATAACTTAAAAATAATGTATGGAATCTTCTCTAAAAATTTCAAGAAAAATAAAATTTCTTTAAAAATTACGATTTCCCCCATATAGGTTAAAAAACCGAGTATTTGTTAAATTTTATAATATTTTATAAAAAATTAGATTACAAATTGATTAAATTAATGAATTTATTTGTAAACGATCTAATTATAAGGAATGTATGCATCAAAAATACTTTTTTTTTAAAGCACATTCTTTCACGTTAAAATTTAACTTTATTGACGAAAAATGCACCATAAATATTATACTTTTGGTCAAAATACTTTGTAATTTTGAGAATATCTCTAAAATAATATATGCAATCTACTGTAAAATTTTCAAGAAAAATTAAATTTCTTTAAAAATTACAATTTTGCCCCTATAGAGTAAAAAAACTAAGTATTTGTTAAATTTTAAAATATTTCATAAAAAATTAGATTACAAATTGATTAAATTAATGAATTTATTATTAAATGATCTAATTTTAAGGAATGTATGCTTCAAAAATATGTTTTTTGAACAACATTATACGTAAAATAATTTCACGTTAAAATTTTACTTTATTGATGAAAAATGCACCATAACTCTTACAACTTTGGTCAAAATACTTTATAATTTTGAGAATATCACGAAAATAATGTATGTAATCTAATGTAAATAGTTCAAGAAAATTTAAATTTCTTTAAAGATTACGATTTTGCCCCTATAGGGTAAAAACTGAGTATTTGTGAAATTTTATAATATTTCATCAAACAGTATAGTAAAACATGATTAAATTAATGAATTTATTTGAAAATTATATAATTATAAGGAATTCATGCGTCAAAAATATATTTTTTGAACCTAATTACGTGTGAAGCAATTTCACGTTAAAATTTAACTTTATTGATGAGAAATGCACCATAACTATTACACCTTTGGTCAAAATACTTTGTAATTTTGAGAATATCACTAAAATTATGTATGGAATTTACTGTAAAAATTTGAAGAAAATTTGAATTCTTTGAAAATTATGATTTAAAACATTTCATGAAACATTTGATTACAAATGAATTAAATTAATGAATTTAATATAAAATGATCTAATTGTAAGGATGTATGCACGAAAAATACTTTTTTTGAAGCACATTACGTGTAAATCAATTTCATGTTAAAATTTAACTTTTTTGACAAAAACTACACCTTAAATCTTTCATCTTTGGCAAAAAAACTTTGTAATTTTGAGAATCTCACTAAAAAATTTTATGAAATCTAGCGTAAATATTTCAAAAAAAAATTAATTTCTTTAAAAATTATGACTCTGCCCATATAAGGTAAAAGAAATGAGTATTTGTAAAATTTTATAATATTTTATCAAACATTAGATTACAAATTGACTAAATTAATGAATTTATTAATAAATGATCTAATTTTAAGGAATGTATGCATCAAAAATACTTTTTGGGTTACATTATGTGTAAAACAATTTCACGTTAAAATTTAACTTTATTGACAAAAGATGGACCATAACTCTTACACCTTTGGTAAAAATACTTTGTAATTTTTAGAATATCACTAAAATAATATATGAAATCTACTATAAAATTTCAAGAAAAATTAAATTTTTTTAAAAATTACGATTTTGCCCCTATACAGTAAAAAACTGAGTATTTGTTAAACTTCTTAATATTTCAGCAAACATTCGATTACAAATTGATTAAATTAATGAATCTATAGTAAATTATCTAATTATAAGGATGTATACATCAAAAATACATCTTTTGAACCACCTTACGCGTAAAGCAATTTCACGTTACAATTTAACTTTATTCATGAAAAATGCTCCATAACTCTTACACCTTTGGTCAAAATACTTTGTAATTTTGAGAATATCACTAAAATTATGCGTGGAATCTGCTGTAAAAATTTCAACAAAAATTAAATTTCTTTAAAAATTACGATTTTGCCCCTATAGGGTAAAAAACTGAATATTTGTAAAATGTTATAATATTTCATCAAAAATTATATTACAAATGGATTAAATTAATTATTTTATTAGTAAGTGATCTAATTATAAGGAATGTATGGATAAAGAATATGTTTTTTTGAACCACATTATGCGTAACGCAATTTCACGTTAAAGTTAAACTATTTTGACGAAATATGGTCCATAACTTTTACACCTTTGGTTAAAATACTTTGTAATTTTCAAAGTATCACTAAAATAATGTATGGAATCTTCTGTAAAAATTTCAAGAAAAATTAAATTTCTTTAAAAATTACGATTTTGTCCCTATAGGGTAAAAAACTGAGTATTTGTTAAAAAAATTCATATTTGATCAAACATTTGATTAGAAATTGATCAAACTAATGAATTTATTAATAAATGATCTAATTATAAGGAATGTATGCATCAAAATTAAGTTTTTTTAACCAAATTACGCATAAAACAATTTTACGTTAAGATTTAACTTTTTTGACGAAAAATGCACCATAACTCTTACACCTTTGGTCAAAAAACTTTGTAATTTTGAGAATATCACTAAAATAATGTATGGAATCTAATGTAAAAATTTCAAGAAAAATTAAATTTCTTTAAAAATTACGATTTTGCCCCTATAGGGTAAATAACTGAGTATCTGTTAAATTTTATAATATTTCATCAAACATTAGAATACAAATGGATTAAATTAATTAGTTTATTAGTAAATGATCTAATTATATGGAATCTTTGCATAAAAAATTTGCTTTCTGAACCACATAATGCGTAAAGCAATTTCACGTTAAAATTTAACTTTATTGATGAAATATGCTCCATAATGCTTACACCTTTGGTAAAAAATACTTTGTAATTTTGAGAAATTACTATAATAATCTATGGAAGATACTGCAAAAATTTCAAGAAAAACAAAATTTCTTTAAAAATTACGATTTTGCCCCTAATGGGTAAAAAACTGAATATTTGTTAAATTTTATAATATTTCATCAAACATTAGATTACAATTAACTAAATTAATTAATTAATTAGTAAATGATCTAATTATAAGGAATGTATGCATCAAAAATATGTTTTTTGAACAACATTTTGCAAAAAGCAATTTCATGTTAAAATTTTACTTTATTCGAAAAATGCACCATAATCAGACAACCTTTGGTCAAAATACTTTGTAATTTTAAGAATATCACTAAATAATGTATGGAATATATTGTGAAAATATCATGAAAAGTTAAAATTCCTTAAAAATAACGATCGTGCCACTCTAGGGTAAAAAACTGAGTATTTGTTAAAATTTATAATATTTCATCAAACATTAGATTAAGAATTGATTAAATTAATGAATTAGTAAATGATCAAATTATAAGGAATGTATGCATCAAAAATATATTTTTTGAAACACATTATGCGTAAAGTAATTAACGTTAATATTTAACTTTATTGATAAAAAATGCATCATAACTCTTATAGCTTTGGTCAAAATACTTTTTAATTCCGAGAATATCACTACAATAATGTATGGAATCTTCTCTAAAAGTTTCAAGAAAAATTAAATTTCTTAAAAAATTACGATTTTGCCCGTATAGGGTAAAAACCGAGTATTTGTTAAATTTAATAATATTTCATCAAACATTAGATTAAAAATGGATTAAATTAGTGAATTTATTAGTAGATCATCAAATTATAAGGAATGTATTCATAAAAAATACATTTTGTGAACCACATTATGCGTAAAAAAATTCAAGTTAACATATAACTTTATTGGTGAAATATGCTCCATAACTCTTGCACCTTTGGTCAAAATACTTTATAATTTTGAGAGTATCACTAATAGAATGTATGGAACCTACAGTAAAAATTTCAAGAAAAAGAAAACTTCTTTAAAAATTACAATTTTGCCCCTAATGGCTAAAAAACAGCATATTTGTTAAATTTTATAATATTTCATCAGACATTATATTAAAAATTGATTAAATTAATTAATTTCTTACAAATGGATCTAATTATAAGGAATGCATGCATCAAAAATACGTTTTTAAACCAAATTACGCGTAAAATAATTTTTACAATAAAATTTAACATTATTGACGAAAAATGCATCATAACTCTTATACCTTTGGTCAAAAGACTTTATAATTTTGAGAATATCACTAAAATAATATATAGAATCTATTGTAAAAAATTCAAGAAAAATAATTTTATTTTTAAAAAATAATGATTTTGACCCTATAGGGTGAAAAATAGAGTGTTTGTTAAATTTTATAATATTTCATCAAACAATAAATTACAAATTGATTAATTATTGAATTTAATAGTAAATTATCAAATTATAAGGAATGTATGCATCAAAAATACATTTTTTTAACAACATTATTTATAAAGAAATTTCACGTTAAAATTTAATTTTCTTGTAAAAAAATGCACCATAACTCGTACAACTTTGGTCAAAATACTTTGCAATTTTAAGAATATCACTAAAATAATGTATGGAATCTTTTGTCAAAATTTCAAGAAAAATGAAATTTCTTTAAGAATTACGATTTTACTCCTATATGTTAAAAAACTTAGTATTTGTTAAAAAAATTCATATTTCATCAAAGATTTGATTACAAATGGATTCAATTAATGAATTTAATATTTAATGATATAATTGTAAGGAATGCTTGCATCAAATATACGTTTTTTGAACCAAAATACGAGTAAAGCAATTTCACATTAAAATTTAACTTTATTGACGGAAAATGCACCATAAATCTTACACCTTTGGTAAAAATAGTTTTTTATCACTAAAATAATGTATGGTATCTACTGTAAAATTTTCAAGAAAAAATAAATTTCTATAAAAATTACGATTTTGTCCCTATAGGGTAGAAAACTGGGTATTTGTTAAATTCTAAAATATTTCATCAAGCTATACATTACAAATTCATTAAATTAACAAATTTATTAGTAAATTAGCTAATTATAAGGAATGTATGCATCAAAAATACAATTTTTGAACCACATTATGCGTAAAGAAATTTCACGTTAAAATTTAACTTTATTGTCGAAAAATGGACCATAACTCGTACACCTTTGGTCAAAATATTTTGTAATTTTGAGAATATCACTAAAATAATGTATGGAATGTATTGTAAAAATTTCAAAAAAAATTTAAATTTCTTTACAAATTACGATTTTACCCCTGTATGGTAAAACTTAGTATTTGTTAAAAATTTCCATATTTCATCAAACATTTGATTACAAATGGATTCAATTAATGAATTTAATATTAAATGATCTAATTGTAAAGAATGCTTGCATCAAATATACATTTTTAACCATATTACGCGTAAACCAATTTCACGTTAAAATTTAACTTTATTGACGAAAAATGCTCCATAACTCTTACACCTTTGGTCAAAATACTTTTTTTAAGTTTGAGAATATCACTAAAATAATGTGTGGAATCTACTGTAAATATTTCAAGAAACTTAAATTTCTTAGAAAATTATAATTTTGCTCCTATAGGGTAAAAAACTGAGTATTCGTTAAATTTTATAATATTTCCTCAAACATTAGATTACAAATTATTTAAATTGATGAATTTATCAGTAAATGATCTAATTATAAGGAATGCATGCATTTGAAATACGTTTTGAGCCACATTACGTGTAAAGAAATTTAACGTTAAAATTTAACTTTATTAAAAAAAAATACAACATAACTAAAACGCCTTTGGTAAACATACTTTGAAATTTTGAGAATATCATTAACATAATGTATGAAATCTACTGTAAAAATTTCAAGAAAAATTAAATTTCTTTAAAAATTATGATTTGACCCTTAAAGGGTAAAAAACTGAGTATTTGTTAAAACTTTTTAGATTTCATCAAACATTTGATTACAAATGGATTAAACTAATGAATTTAATATTAAATGATCTAATTGTAAGGAATGCATGCATCAAAATCATGTTTTTTGAACCAAATTACGCGTCAAACAATTTTACATTAAAATTTAACTTTATTGACCAAAAATGCTCCATAACTCTTACACCTTTGGTCAAAATACTTTGTAATTTTGAGAATATAACTAAAATAATGCGCGGAATATACTATAAAAATTTCATGAAAAATTAAAAATTTTTAAATTATGATTTTTCCCTATTGGGTAAAAAACTGAGTATTTATTAAATTTTATAATATTTAATCAAATATTAGATTACAAATTGTTTACATTAATGAATTTATTAGTAATTGATCTAATTATAAGAAATGCATGCATCAAAAATACATTTTCTGAACCAAATTACGCATAAAACAATTTTTACATTAAAATTTAACTTTATTGACAAAAGTTGCACCATAACTCTTACATATTTGGTCAAAATACTTTGTAATTTTGACAATATCACTAAAATAGTCTATGAAATCTACTGTAAATATTTCAAGAAAAATCAAATTTCTTTAAAAATTATGATTTTACCCCTATAGAGGAAAAATTGAGTATTTTTTAAATTTTATAATATTTTATCAAACATTATATTACAAACTGATTAAATTAATGAATTTATTAGTAAATGATCTAATTTTTAGGAATGTATGCATCACAAATACTTGTTTTTGAAGCACATTATGCGTGAATCAATTTAACGTTAAAATTTAACTTTTTTGACAAAAATTGTACCATAACTCTTTGACCTTTGGCCATAAAACTTTGTAATTTTGAAAATATCACTAAAATAATGTATGGAATCTTCTTTAAATATATCAAGGAAAATCAAATTTCTTTAAAAATTATGATTTTGCCCCTATTGGGTAGAAAACTGAGTATTAGTTAAATTTATAATATTTCGTTAAATATTAGATTACAAAGTGATTAAATTAATGAATTTATTAGTAAATAATCTAATCATAAGGATTGCATGCATCAAAAATAAGTTTTTTTGAACCAAATTACGCATAAAACAATTTCATGTAAAATTTTAACATTATTGACGAAAAATGAACCTTAACTGTTGCACCGTTGGTCAAAATACTTTGTAATTTTGAAAATATTACTAAAATAATGTACGGAATCTACTGTAAAAATTTCTAGAAAAATTAAATTTCTTTAAAATTAAGATTTCGCCCCTATAGGGTAAAAAACTGAATATTTTAAATTTTTTATAATATTATATAAATTAATTAAATTAATGAAATTATTAATAAATGATCTAATTATAAGGAATGTAGGCATCAAAAATATGTTTTCTGGACCACATTATCCCTAAAGCAATTTCACGTTTCAATTTATCTTTATTGACGAAAAATGCACCTTAACTCTAACACCTTTGGTCAACACATACTTTGTAATTTTGAGAATTTCACTAAAATAATATATGGAATCTACTGTAAAAATTTCAAGATAAATTAAATTTCTTTAAATATTATAATTTTGCCCCTATAGGGTAAAAAACTGGGTAATTCTTAAATTTTAAAATATGTCATTAAACATTAGATTACAAATTAATTAAATTAATGAACTTCGTAGTAAATGATCTAATTAGAAAGAATGCATGCATATAAAAATACATTCTTTGAACCAAATTATGCTTAAAGAAATTTTACGTTAAAATTTAACTTTATAGATGAAAAATGCACCAAAACTCTTACCCATTTGGTCAATATACTTTGTAATTTTGACCCTGTAGGGTACAAAAAAATTGAGTATTTATCAAATTTAAAAATACTAGTAATGCACCCATGTGTTGCACGATTTGTAATATAGAAATACTTAAAAGTTATATATATAATTTATTAATATATTTTAGTTATTATTGGTATTCAATTCTAAATATAAAGATAGAATAATTTAGAGCATAACAATGAAGAGAAAATGAACCTTGAAAATTTATTAGACATACCACTCCAACTAAAATAAGCAATCTGCAACTTGGAAAATGTATCTTGAAAAACTACTCGAACTTGGTATCAATGCAAAACATACAAAAATTGTCTATAAATATGCATAATATTTACATTTTACAAAACAATAAATATATTTTATATATACAAAAATCAATGAATTTTGTAAGATAATACTAACCACAATCATGTGTGGAAATTTTCTCACATGCATCAACTTTGAAAACAATAACTTCAAATTTAGAAGAAAGCAAAAATGCATGTCTTGATGCTTAATGTTATTTTGATCACAAAATTCATGCCATCCATCTTTAAGCCAAATATTTCCAATGTCGTTAACCCAGTGAGAACAATCCACTCAAAACCTTGAGCATTCACAAGAATTACATTATTGAGGATTACACCACAAATTTTCTAGTAAATTATGGTGGAATCCTCTACAATATTACAAAAAATAAAATTGTTATAATGGAAACTAATTTATGTTATGAAAAATAACAGCTACATTACAAATTTACTGAAACTCCTGTTAAAAACTGACCAATCCATTCGAGTTAAAAATAAATTTATCCTAACATATCTTAAAGAACAATACTTTGTAATTTTGCCCCTATAGGGTAAAAAAACTGAGTATATGTCAAATTTAATATTACTAGTAATGCACCCGTGCGTTGCTTAGTTTGTAATATAGAAATAATTAAAAGTTATGTATATAATTTATTAATATATTTTAGTTATTATTGGCATACAATTTTAAATATAAAGAGAGAATAATTTAGAGCATAACAATGAAGAGAAAATGAATCTTGAAAATTTATTAGACATACCACTCCAACTACAATAAGCAATCTGCAACTTGGAAGATGAATCTTGAAAAACTTCTCGAACTTGGTATCCATGCAAAACATACAAAAATTGTCTATAAATATGCATAATATATACATTTTACAAAAGAATAAATATATTTTATATATACAAAAATTAATGAATTTTGTAAGATAATACTAACCACGGTCATGTGTGGAAATTTTCTCACATGCATCAACTTTGAAAACAATAACTTCAAATTTTGAAGAAAAAAAATGCATGTCTTGATGCTTAGTGTTATTTTGATCACAAAATTCATGCCATCCATTTTTAAGCCAAATATTTCAATTGTTGTTAACCCAGTGGAAACAATGCACTCAAAACCTTGAGCATTCACAAGAATTACATTATTGAGGATTACACCACGAAATTTTCTAGTAAATTCTGGTGGAATCCTCTAGAATATTTCTTACAAAATTAGTTATAATGGCAACTAATTTATGTTATGAAAAATAACAGCTACATTACAAATTTACTGAAACTCCTGTTAAAAACTGACCAATCCACTCGAATTAAAAATAAATTTATCGTAACATATCTTAAAGAAAAATACTTTGTAATTTTGCCTCTATAGGGTAAAAAAACTGAGTATTTGTCAAATTTAATAATACTAGTAATGCACCCGTCCGTTGCACGATTTGTAATATAGAAATAATTAAAAGTTATATATATAATTTATTAATATATTTTAGTTATTATTGGTATTCAATTCTAAATATAAAGAGAGAATAATTTAGAGCATAATAATGAAGAGAAAATGAACCTTGAAAATTTATTAGACATACCACTCCAACTACAATAAGAAATCTGCAACTTGGAAAATGAATGTTGAAAAACTTCTCGAACTTGGTGTCCATGCAAAACATACAAAAATTGTCTATAAATATGCATAATATTTACATTTTACAAAACAATAAATATATTTTATATATACAAAAATCAATGAATTTTGTAAGATAATACTAACCACGATCATGTGTGGAAATTTTCTCACATGCATCAACTTTGAAAACAATAACTTCAAATTTAGAAGAAAAAAATGCATGTCTTGATGCTTAATGTTATTTTGATCCCAAAATTCATGCCATCCATCTTTAAGCCAAATATTTCCAATGTCGTTAATACAGTGGAAACAATCCACTCAAAACCTTGAGCATTCACAAGAATTACATGATTGAGGATTACAGCACGAAATTTTCTAGAAAATTCTAGTGGAATCCTTTACAATATTACAAACAAAATTAGTAATAATGGCAACTAATTTATGTTATGAAAAATAATAGCTACATTACAAATTTACTGAAACTCATGTTAAAAACTGACCAATCCGTTCGAGTTAAAAATAAATTTATCGTATCTTAAAGAACAATACTTTGTAATTTTGGCCCTGTTGGGTAAAAAAACTGAGTATTTGTCAAATTTAATAATAATAGTAATGCACCCGTGTGTTGCACGATTTGTAATATAGAAATAATTAAAAGTTATATATATAATTTATTAATATATTTTAGTTATTATTGGTATTCAATTCTAAATATCAAGAGAGAATAATTTAGAGAATAACAATGAAGAGAAAATGAACCTTGAAAATTTATTAGACGTACGACTCCAACTACAATAAGCAATCTGCAACTTGGAAAATGAATGTTGAAAAATTCTCGAACTTGGTATCCATGCAAAACATACAAAAATTGTTTATAAATATGCATAATATTTACATTTTACAAAACAATAAATATATTTTATATATACAAAAATCAATGAATTTTGTAAGATAATACTAACCACGATCATGTGTGGAAATTTTCTCACATGCATCAACTTTGAAAAGCATAACTTCAAATTTAGAAGAAAAATCAAAAAGAAAAAAAAATGCATGTCTTAATGTTTTCTGTTAATGTTATTTTGATCACAAAATTCATGCCATCCATCTTTAAGCCAAATATTTCCAATGTCGTTAACCCAGTGGAAACAATCCACTCAAAACCTTGAGCATTCACAGGAATTACATTATTAAGGATTACACCACGAAATTTTCTAGTAAATTCTGGTGGAATCCTCTACAATATTACAAACAAAATTAGTTATAATGGCAACTAATTTATGTTATGAAAAATAATAGCTACATTACAAATTTACTGAAACTCCGGTTAAAAACTGACCAATCCATTCGAGTTAAAAATAAATTTATCGTAACATATCTTGAAGAACTTCATATATCCAGTATGATCCATTATCTCTGTTAATTAACATATAGATTAGTAAAATACGGTATATATAACTATATATTATGATAATTGATTGGTGTAAAATATAGATTATCAAAATGCACATAAAAATGATTATAAAAATAACAGCGTAATTAGATCGTAAACCAAAATTGTTTCAACCAAGTGCATCGCTAAGATATCACTTGTCCAAAAATATATGAACATTATCAGTAAAGTTAGCACATGGTGCTACACTATATGTAAATGTGTGTTTCCGTTGAAGAATGAGTCGAGATTCAAAATGAAAAGTGTTTCAGAGTTCTGCTTGTCGAAAATCATATAAATTCTAGCTAAAGAGAATTGGGAAGCAACTATATCATAGTAAAGAATCATAGACTATAAACTTTCTGATAAACTAATACTATCTCAATATACGGGATTATTGAATATATAGTAGAAAGTCAAACATCAGAATACTTAAGTTGTTATAGGCCAATTCATTTAACTAATTCTTAATCAAATAATATCAATATGGTTTCAATGGATCGGATTATAGCATAATGGACCAATATGACATCGTAAGTTAGACAATAATTTTCCAGACCATATTAAAGAATCAAAAGAATTTGTATAACATAGTAAGTTAGACAACAATTTTCGGGACCATATTAAATAATCTCCATGTAGCAAAAAAACATATCAAATATTCCCGAACTATTGATGCCTACCTTTTTGTTCACTATAGTTTTTCGACAGTGCAATGATATTCATCTGTATAACACTAATCTCTAGAGCCAGGTGAAACATGTAATAATAAAAAGAAATATTTAAAAAGTTTCATAACCACAATATTACTATTCAATAAATATTAGGGTTTCCCACATATCCGAATTTACAAATTTGAAGTCAATTTGATGTCCGTTAGGAAAAAAACAATCTTAAATCATTCTATTAGTCACAATAAGAATATATGAGCATTCAAACATGTTACGACAACATCAAAGAGCAATCGCCATGAATCACAAGAAAAAAATAAAAGAATATGTCATTTACAAACGAAAAAACCCACCACTCCCAACCGAACACTTCCAACGACTGGTCTATCCCTTTTTATCTTTACCTCCGCCAACAATTTAATAGATAAATAAGATAAAGAATTAATGAAATCTCATAAAAATATGGATGATATTGAGAAAAGAAATGGGAAATATATTTTTCAAATTATTGTTATTCTTAAAAAAATAAAGAGATTATGTAGCCTCGCATTCTGAAATGAGGTTGTGCTAAAAAAAATTGTGATTCAAAATATGTAAAAAGCAATTTGTAAAAAGAGAGCAGTGACTAGAAACAAATAAAATCAAATTTGTTTTATAATAAAAAAAATTAATGCTAAATGAAAATGAAAGAAGAGATATAAGGGCGTAATTAGCTCCTTAAAAAAGGGAAAATTTTGAAAACATTGACCTACTACTACTACTAGTATTATTATTATTATTATTATTATTATTATTATTATTATTATTATTATTATTATTATGTAGATAGTGACGAAAAAATTTGCAGATTTGAAAAATAACTCTCTTATACAATAAAATGCCAGCAATTAGGTACATTTGAAAATAATTTGAATTTTATTTCGAAATCTATATATGCAACACAAGACAATTATAAGATAGATCAACAATAATTTTATATAGTCATATTATTATTATTATTGATTTAAAAATATTACAATACTAATAAATAGAATTCATCCAAATTCTAATAATAATCCTAATTAAAATATACATTTAAATATTATATAGTTTCACCTACACATTTTTTAGATTGTATTAAAAAATATACTCTAAAAATTTAATTAAAAATCGGATAATGATAGTTGTATAATGCAATGAAAATAAACTGAAATTTCCTTAAAATAAATTAATTATTTAACATGTTAATTACAATAGAAAGTTATCTATATCAATTGTCCAATTACATGATGCCTTGTGTATTCCCAGACTTAGTAAGTATTTTAGGCGGGAAAATGCAATGGTTTCTAAAAGTGTATTGTTTCTACTATTATATATATATATATATATATCAACAAAAAATAGATTACTAATTGATAAAATTGTTGAATTTACTAGTAAATGATCTAATTATAAGGAATGTATGCATCAAAAATACGTTTTTAAAGAAAAATACGCGTAAAACAATTTTACGTTAAAATTGAACTTTATTGACGAGAAATGCACCATAACTCTTACACATTCGGTCAAAATACTTTGTAATTTTGAGAATATCACTAAAATAAAGTATGGAATCTACTATAAAAATTTCAAGAAAAATTAAATTTCTTTAAAAATTATAATTTTTTTCCTATAGGGTAAAAAACTGAGTATTTGTTCACATTTATAATATTTCATAAAAAAATAAGTTACAAATTGATTAAATTAATGAATTTATTAGTAAATGATCTAGTTATAAGGAATGCATGCATCTTAAATACATTTTTCGAACCAAATTACGTGTAATGCAATTTCACGTTAAAATTTAACAATATTAACGAAAAATGCACCATAACTCTTACACATATCGTCAAAATACTATGTAATTTTCAAAATATCGCTAAAATAATGCATGGAATCTACTATAAAATTTTCAAAAAAATTAAATTTCTTTAAAAATTATGACTTTGCCCCTATAGGGTAAAAAATTGAGTAGTTGTTAAATTTTATAATATTTCATCAAACATTAGATAACAAATTAATTAAATCAATGAATTTATTAGTAAATGATCTAATTGTAAGGATAGTATTCATCAAAAATACTTTTTTGAAGCACATTACGTGTAAAGTAATTTTACATTAAAAATTTAACTTTCTTGACGAAAAATGCTCCATAACTCTTTCAACTTTGGTAAAACTACTTTGTAATTTTGACCATATCATTAAAATAATGTATGGAATCTACTGTAAAAATTTCAAGAAAAATTAAATTTCTTTAAAAATTACGATTTTGACCCTATAGTGTAAAAAACTTAGTATCTAATAAATTTTATAATATTTCATCAAAGATTAGGTTGCAAATAGATAAATTAATGCATTTATTAGTAAATGATCTAATTATAAGGAATGTATGCATAAAAAATACGTTGTTTGAAGTACATTATGCTTAAAGCAATTTCACGTTAAAATTTAATTTTATTGACGAAAAATTCACCATAACTCTTACACGTTTGGTCTAAATACTTTGTAATTTTAAGAATATCACTAAAATAATGTATGGAAACTATTGTAAAAATTTCAAGAAAAATTAAATTTCTTTAAAAGTAACGATTTATTTAAAAGTAATGATCTAATTTCACGTTAAAATTTAACTTTATTGATGAAAAATGCATCATAACTCTTTCACCTTTGGTAAAAAAAACTTCGTAATTTTGAGAATATCACTAAAATAATGTATGGAATCTACTATAAAAATTTGAAGAAAACTTAAATTTCTTTAAAAATTACGATTTTGCCCCTAAACAATAATACACTGAGTATTTGTTAAATTTTATAATATTTCATCAAACATTAGATTACAAATTGATTAAATTAATGAATTTATTTGTAATGAATTAATTATTAAGAATGTATGCATCAAAAATACATTTTTTGAACCACATTATGCATAAAACAATTTTACGTCAAAATTTAACTTTATTGACGTAAAATGCACCATAACTCTTACACCTTTGGTCAAAATACTTTATAATTTGTAGAAAATCACTAAAATAATGAATGGAATCTACTTTAGAAATTTCAATAAAAATTAAATTTCTTTAAAAATTACAATTTTACCCCTATAGGGTAAAAAAACATAGTACTTGTTAAATTCTATAATATTTCATAAATAATTAGATTAAAAATTGATTAAAATAATAAATTATTAATAAATGATCTAATTATAAGTAATGTATGAAATAAAAATATGTTTTTTGAACCACCTTATGCATAAAGCAGATTCAAGTCAAAATTTACCTTTATTGACGAAAAATACACCATAACTCTTTCGCCTTTTGTCAAAATAACTAATAATTTTGAGAATATCACTAAAATGATTTATGGAATATACTGTCAAAATTTCAAGAAAAATTAAATATCTTTAAAAATTACGATTTTGCCTCTAAGGGGATAAAATTGAGTATTTGTTAAATTTTATAATATTTAATCAAACATTCGATTACAAATTGATTAAATTAATGACTTTTTAGTAAATGATCTAATTATAAGGAATGCATGAATCAAAAATACATTTTTTGCACCAAATTAGGCGTAAAGCAGTTTCATGATAAATTTTAACTTTATTGACAAAAACTTCATCATAACTCTTACACCTTTGGTCAAAATACTTTGTAATTTTGAAAATATAACTAAAATTATGTGTGGAATCTACCGTAAAATTTTTTAGAAAAATTTAATTTCTTTAAAAATTATGATTTTGCCCCTATAGGGCAAAACACTATGTATTCTTTAAATGATGTAATTGTAAGGAATGTATGCATCAAAAATACCTTTTTTTGAAGCATATTACGCGTGAATCAATTTTATGTTACAATTTAATTTTTTTCGACAAAAAATGCACCATAAATCTTTCGCCTTTTGTCTAAAAACTTTGTAATTTTGAGAATATCACTAAAATAATGTATGGAATATACTGTAAAATTTGAAGAAAAATTAGCGATTTTGCCCCTATTGGGTAAAAAACGGAGTATTTGTTAAAATTTTCCATATTTCCTCAAAAATTAGCGTACTAATTGATTCTATAAATGAATTTAATATTAAATGATTTTATTGTAAGAAATGTATGCATCAATAATACTTTTTTGAAGAAAATTACGCGTGAATCTATTTCACGTTACAATTTAACTTTTTGACAAAAAATGCACCATAGTTTCATCTTGGGTTAAAAACACTTTGTAAGTTTTAGAATATCACTAAAATAATGTTTGGAATCTACTGTAAAATTTCAAGAAAATTTAAATTTCTTTAAAAATTGAGTATTTGTTAAATTTTATAATATTTCATCAAACATGAGATAACAAATTGATTAAATTAATTAATTTAGTAGTAAATGATCTAATTATAAAGATTGTATGCATCAAAAATGCTTTTTTTGACGCACATTATGTGTAAAGTAATTTCACATTAAAATTTAACTTTCTTGAACAAATTGCTTCACAACTCTTTCAACTTTGGTAAAAATAAACTTCGAAATTTTGAGAATATCATTAAAATAATGTATGGAATCTACAGTGAAAATTTCAAGAAAAATTAATTTTTTTTTAAAATTATGATTTTAACCTTATAGGGTTAAAAACTTAGTATCTGTTAAATTTTATAATATTTCATCGAAAATTAGATTACAAATAGATAAATTAATGCATTTATTAATAAATGATCTAATTATAAGAAATGTATGCATAAAAAATACGTTTTTTGAATAACATTATGCGTAAAGCAATTTCACGTTAAAATTTATTTATATTGACAAAAAATGCACCATAACTCTTATACATTTGGTCAAAATACTTTGTAATTTTTAGAATATCACTAAAATAATGAATGAAATCTACTTTAGAAATTTCAAAAAAAATAAATTTCTTTAAAAGTTATGGTTTTGCCCCGATAGGGTAAAAACACAGTGTTTGTTAAATTTTAGAATATTTCATCAAACATTAGATTAAAAATTGATTAAATTAATGATTTTATTAATAAATGATATAATTATAAGGAATGTATGAAACAAACAAACATATGTTTTTAGAACAACCTTATGCATAAAGCAAGTTCACGTCAAAATTTACCTTTATTGATGAAAAATCTACCATAAGTCTTATGCCTTTTGTCAAAATAATTAATAATTTCTAAAATATCACTAAAATAATTTATTTGAATCTACTGAAAAATTTCAAGAAAAATTAAATTTCTTAAAAAATTATAATTTTGCCCCTATAAGGTACAAAAATGAGTATTTGTTAAATTTTATAATATTTCATCAAACATTAGATTACAAATTGATTAAATTAATGATTTTTTTTAGTAAATGATCTTATTATAAGGAATGCATGAATGAAAAATACATTTTTTGCACAAAATTATGCGTAAAGCAATTTCACGATAAATTTTAACTTTATTGATGAAAAATACACTATAACTCTTACACCTTTGGTTAAAATATTTAGTAATTTTGAAATTTAACTAAAATAATGTGAGGAATCTACTGTAAAAATTTCTAGAAAAATTAAATATCTTTAAAATTACAATTTTGCCCCTATAGAGTAAAAAACTAGTCTTTGTTAACATTTCCATATTTCATCAAATATTTGATTACAAATTGATTACATTAATAAATTTAATATTAGATGATCTAATTGTAAGGAATGTATGCATCAAAAATACCTTTTTTTGAGGCATATTACGAGTGAATCAATTTTACGTTGCAATTTAACTTTTTTAACAAAAAATGCACCATAAATCTTTCACCTTTTGTCTAAAATTGTAATTTTTAGAATATCACTAAAATAATGTATGGAATCTACTGTAAAATTTAAAAAAAATTAAATTTATTTAAAAATTACGATTTTGTCCCTATAGGGTAAAAAACTGAGTATTTGTTAAATTTTATAATATTTCATCAAACATTAGATAACAAATTGATCAAATTAATGAATTTATTAGTAAATGATCTAATATAAGGATTTTATGCATCAAAATAATTTTTTTGAAGCACATTACGTGTAAAGTAATTTCATATTAAAATATAACTTTCTTAAGAAAAAATGCTCCATAACTCTTTCAACTTTGGTAAAAAAAAAAAAAAAAAAAAAAAATTGTAATTTTAAGAATATCATTAAAATAATATATTGAATCTACTCTAAAAATTTCAAGAAAAAATAAATTTCTTTAAAAATTACGATTTTGACCCTATATGGTAAAAAACTTAGTATATGTTAAATTTTATAATATTTCATGAAAAAATAGATTGCAAATAGATAAGTTAATGAATTTATTAGTAATGATCTACTTATAAGGAATGTATGCATCAAAAATATTTCATGATCTACATTTTTTGAATAACATTATGCATAAAACAATTTCACGTTAAAATTTAATTTTATTGACGAAAATTGCACCATAACTCTTACACATTTGGTCAAAATACTTAGTAATTTTTAGAATATCACTAAAATAATTTATAGAATTTACTGTAAAAAGTTTAAGAAAAATTAAATTTCTTTAAAAATTACAATTTTGCCCCTAAAGGGTAAAAAACTAAGTATATGTCAAATTTTATAATATTTCATCAAACATTAGATTACAAATTGATTAAATTAATGAATTTATTTGTAAATGATGTAATTATAAAGAATGTATTCATCAAAAATACGTTTTTTGAACAACATTATGCGTAAAGCAATTTCATGTTAAAATTTAACATTATTGACGAAAAATGCACCATAACTCTTACACCTTTGCAAAATAATTTGTAATTTTTAGAATATCACTAAAATAATGAATGGAATCTACTTTAGAAATTCCAAGTAAAATTAAATTTCTTTAAAATTACAATTTTGCCCCTATAGGGTAACAAAAACATAGTATTTGTTAAATTTTATAATATTTCATTAAATAATAGATTACAAATTGATTAGATTAATGAATTTATTAATAAATGATCTAATTATAAGGAATGTATGAAACAAAAATACGTTTTGTGAGCCACCTTATGCATAAAGCAAGTTCACTTCAAAATTTCCTTTCTTGATGAAATATGCACCATATCTCTTACGCCTTTTATCAAATAATTAATAATTTTGAGAATATCACTAAAATAATTTACAGAATCTACTCTAAAAATTTCAAGAAAAATTATAGGGTATAAAAATGAGTATTTGTTAAATATTATAATATTTCATCAAACATTAGATTACAAATTGATTAAATTAATGACTTTTTTTAGTAAATGATATAATTATAAAGAATGCATGAATGAAAAATACGTTTTTTGCACCAAATTATGCGTAAAGCAATTTTACGATAAATTTTAACTTTATTGACGAAAAATTCACCATAACTCTTACACATTTTGTCAAAATACTTTGTAATTTTTAAAATATAACTAAAATAATGTGTGGAATCTGCCCTAAAAATTTCCAGAAAAATTAAATTTCTTTAAAAATTATGATTTTGCCCCTATATGGTAAAAAACTGAATATTTGTTAAAATGTTTCATATTTCATCAAATATTTGACTACAAATTGATTACATTAATAAATTTACTATTAAATGATCTAATTGTAAGGAATGTATGCATCAAAAATACCTTTTTTGAGGCACATTACGCGTGAATCAATTTCACTTTACAATTTAACTTTTTTGACAAAAATGCACCACAAATCTTTCACCTTTTGTCTAAAAACTTTGTAATTTTGAGAATATCATAAAATAATTTATGAAATCTTTTGTAACAAATTCAAGAAAAATTAAATTTCTTTAAAATTTATGATTTTGCCCCTACAGGGTAAAAAATGGAGTATTTGTTAAAATTTTCCATATTTCATCAAACATTTTAATACTAATTGATTAAATAAATGACTTAATATTAAATGATCTAATTGTAAGAAATGTATGCATCAAAAATACTTTTTTTTAGGCACATTATGCGTGAATCAATTTCACGTTATAATTTAACTTTTTTTGACAAAAAAGCCCATAATTTCATCTTTGGTAAAAATACTTTATAATTTTGATAATATCATTAAATAATGCATGGAATCTATTGTAAAATTTCAAGATAATTTAAATTTCTTTAGAAATTATGATTTTGACCTTATAGGGTAAAAACCTGAGCATTTGTTAAACTTTTCAATATTTCAAAAACATTTTATTACTAATTGATTAAATTAATGAATTTAATATTAAATGATCCAATTGTAAGTAATGTGTGCATGAAAAATACTTTTTTTGAAGCACATTATGCGTAAATCAATGCACCATAACATTGTAATTTTGAGAATATCAGTGTGGAATGTACTATGAAAATTTCAAGAAAAATTAAATTTCTTTAAAAATTATCGTTTTTGCCCCTATAAGGTAAAAAACTGAGTATTTATTAAAACATTTCCTATTTCATCAAACATTTGATTACAAATTGATTAAATTGATTAATTTAATATTACATTATCTAATTGTAAGGAATGTATGAATCAAAAATACTTTTTTTGAAGCACATTACGCGTAAATTAATTTCACGTTAATTCAGTGCAATAAGAGGGGATCCCCTATTGAAAGTTTCTTGCTCATTTTAAACTTAACTTTTTTGACAAAAACATGTACCATAACTCTTTCACCTTTGGTTAAAAAAAAAAAACAACAACCTTTGTAATTTTGAGAATATCACTAAAAAATTAAATTTCTTTAAAAATTACGATTTTGCCCCTATAGGATAAAAAACTGAGTATTTGTTAAATTTTATAATGTTTCATCAAATATTAGATTTAAAATTGATTAAATTAATGAATTTATTAATAAATGATCCAATTATAAGGAATGTATGTATCAAAAATACTTTTTTTATAGCATATTACGCATAAAGCAATTTTACGTTATAATTTAACTTTTTTGACAAAAACTGCACCATAAATCTTTCATCTTTGGTAAAAAAATAAACTTTGTAATTTTGAGAATATCACTAAAATAATATATGGAATCTACTGTAAAAAATTACAAGAAATTAAATTTCTTAAAAAATGATGATTCTGCCCTATAGGCTAAAAAACTGAATATTTGTTAAAATTTTCCTTATTTCATCAAACATTTGATTATATATTTATTAAATTAATGAATTTAATATTAAATGATCCAATTGCAAGGAATGTATGCATTAATAACACTTTTTTTGAAGCACAATGCGTAAGTAATTTCACGTTAATATTTTACTTTTTTGACAAATAATGCACCATAATTCTTTCACCTTTGGTCAAAACCTTTGTAATTTTGAGAATATCACTAAAATAATGTATGGAATCTACTTTTATAAATTTCAAGAAAAATTAAATTTGTTTAAAAATTAGAATTTATCCTCTATAGAGTAAAAAAACTAAGTATTTGTTAAATTTTTCCATATTTCATCAACATTTTGATTACAAATTGATCAAATTAATGAATTTAATATTAAATGATCTAATTGTAAGGAATGTATTTTTTTTGAAGCACATTACGCGTGAATCAATTTCACGTTGCAATATTACTTTTTTGACAAACAATGCACCATAAATCTTTCACCTTTGGTCAAAAACTTTGTAATTTTGAGAATACCACTAAAATAATGTATGGAATCTATTGTAAAAATTTGAAGAAATATTAAATTTCAATAAAAATTATAATATTTCGTTAAACAATTTCATAATTAGTCAAACATTTGATTACAAATTTATTAAATTAATGAATTTAATATTAAATGATCCAATTATAAGGAATGTAGGTATTAAAAATACTTGTTTTGAATCACATTAAGCATAATTAATTTCACGTTAAAATTTAAATTTTTGACAAAAAATGGAACAAAACTCTTTCACCTTTGGTAAAAAAACTTTGTAATTTTTAGAATATCACTAAAATAATGTATGGAATCTCCTGTAAAAAAAATTTTAAAAATTAAATTTCTATAAATATTACGATTTTACCACTATAGGGTAAAAATTTGAGTATTTGTTAAAATTTTCCATATTTCATCAAACATTTAATTACAACTTAATTAAAATAATGAACTTAATATTAAATGATATAATTGTAAGGAATGTATGCATAAAAAATACTTTTTTTGAAGCACATTACGCGTAACTCAATTTCATGTTACAATTTAACTTTTTTGACAACAAGTGCACCATAAACTCTTGCACCTTTGGTAAAAGAACTTCGTAATTTTGAGAATATTACTAAAATAATGTATGGAATCTACTATAAAAATTTCATAATAAAGAAATTTGTTTAAAATTTACGATTTTGCCCCTATAAGGTAAAAAATTGAGTATTTGTTAAATTTTATAATATTTCATCATACATTAGATTAAAAATTGATTAATTTAATGAATTTATAAGTAAATGATCAAATTATAAGCAATGTATGTAGCAAAAATATGTTTTTTGAACAACATTATGCATAAACCAATTTCACGTAAAAGTGTAACTTTATTGACACAAAATGCACCATAACTCTTACACCTTTGGTCAAAATATTTATTAATTTTGAGAATATCGCTAAAATAACGTATGAAATCTACCATGGAATATTTAAAAATTAGGATTTTGCCCTCTAGGGGAAAAAACTGAGTATTTGTTAAATTTTATAATATTTCGTCAAACATTAGATTAAAAATAGATTAAATTAATGAATTTATTAGTAAATTATCTAATTATAAGGAATGTATGAAATAAAATTACGTTTTTGAACCACATTATGCGTAAAGCAAGTTCACGTTAAAATTTAACTTTATTGACAAAAATGTATCATAAATCTTACACCTTCGGTCAAAATACTTTTTATTTTTGAGAAAACCACTAAAATAATGTATGGAATCTACTGTAAAAATTTCAAAAAAATTAATTTCTTCAAAAATTATAATTTTGCCGATATAGAGTATTTGTTAAAATTTATAATATTTCATCAAACATTAGATTAAAAATTGATTAAATTAATGAATTTCGTAGTAAATGATCTAATTATAAGGAATGCATGCATCAAAAATATATTTTTCGAACAAATTACACGTAAAGAAATTTCAGGTTAAAAATTAACTTTATTGAGGAAAAATGCACCATAATTGTTACACCTTTGTCCAAAATACTTTGTAATTTTGAGAATATCACTAAAATAGTGTATGGAATCTATTGTAAAAATTTCAAGAAAAATTAAATTTCTTTAAATTTTACGATTTTGCCGCTACAGGGTAAAACCCGGAGTATTTGTTAAAATTTATAATATTTCATCAAACATTAGATTACAACTTGATTAAATTAATGAATTTATTAGTAAATGATCTAATTATAAGGAATGCATTCATCAAAAATACATTTTTCGAACCAAATTATGGTTAAAGAAATTTCACGTTAAAATTTAACTTTATTGAGGAAAAATGCACCATAACTGTTACACCTTTGTTCAAAATACTTTGTAGTTTTCAGAATATTACTAAAATAATTATGGAATCTACTGTGGAAATTTCAAGAAAAATTAAATTTCTTTAATATTTACGATTTCGGTCCTTTAGGGTAAAAATTGAGATTTCGTTGTTAAATTTTATAATATTAATGAAACATTAGATTATAGATTGATTAAATTAATGAATTTATTAGTAAATGATCTAATTCTAAGCAATGTATGCATGAAAAATATTATTTTTGAATCACATTACGTGAAAGAAAATTTCATGTTAAAATTTAACTTGAAATTTCCTTAAACATAATTTGGGTTATAATATTTTATAAATTTTATAATATTTCATCGAACATTAGATTACAGATTGATTAGATTAATGAATTTATTACAAAATTATCTATTTCTTAGCAATGTATGCATTAAAAATATAATTTTTGAACCATATTAGTCGTAAAGAAATTTCACGTTAAATTTAACTTAATTGACGAAAAAAGCACCATAACTCTTAAACCTTTGGTCATAACACTTTGTAATTTTGAGAATATCACAAAAATAATGTGTGGAATCGACTCTAAAAATTTTAAGAAAAAATATGATTTGCCCCTATAGAGTAAAAAATTGAGTATTTGTTAAATTTTATAATAATTCATCAAATATTAGATTAAAAATTGATTAAATTAATGAATTTATTAGTAAATGATCTAATTCTAAGCATTGTAAGCATAAAAAAATGAATTTTGAACCACATTACGCGTAAGGGAAATTTCACCTTAAAAAAACTGAGTATTTTGTTAAATTTTATAATTTTCATCAAACATTAGATTACAGATAGATTAAATTAATGAATTTATTAAATGATCTAATTCTAAACAATGTATGCATCAAAAATATGATTTTGAACCACATTACGCATAAGAAAATTTCACGTAAAAATTTAACTTTATTGACCAAAAAATGGAACATAACTCTTACACCTTTCGTCAGAACACTTTGTAATTTGGAGAATATCTTTTTGAAATAATGTCTAAATCTACTGTAAAAATATCAAGAAAAATTAAATTTCATTAAAAATTATGATTTTGCCCCTATAGGGTAAAAAAACTGAGTATTTGTTGTTAAATTTTATAACATTTCATCAAACATTAGATTATAGATTGATTAAATTAATGAATTTATTATTAAATAATATAATTCTAAGTAATGTATGCATCAAAAATATGATTTTTGAACCACATTACATGTAAGAAAATTTTACATTAAAATTTAACTTTAGTGACAAAAAATGCTCCATAACTGTTACACCTTTGGTCTGGAACACTTTGAAATTTGGAGAATATCACTAAAATAATGTGTGGAATCAACCATAAATATTTCAATAAAAACTAAATTTAATGAAAAATTACGATTTTGCCCATATAGGGTTAAAACTGAGTATTTATTAAATTTTATAATATTTCATCAAACATTAGATTATATATTGATTAAATTAATGAATTTATAAGTAAATAATCTAATACTAAGCAATGTATGCATAAAAATATGATTTTTGAACCGCATTACGTGAAAGGGAATTTCACGGTAAAACTTAACTTTATTGTCGAAAAATGCACCATAACTAAAATAATGTGTGAAATCTACTATAAAAATTTCAAGAAAATTTTAATTTCATGAAAAATTACGATTTTGCCCCTATAGGGTAAAAAAATTAAGTATTTGTTAAATTTTATAATATTTCATCAAACATTATATTATAGATTGATTAATTTAATGAATTAATTAGTAAATGATATAATTCTAAGCAATGTATGCATCAAAAATATGATTTTTGAACCACATTACGCGTAAGAAAATTTCACGTTAAAATTTAACTTTATTGACGAAAAATGAACCATAATTATTACACCTTTGGTCAGAACGCTTTAAAATTTGGAGAATATCACTATAATAATGTATGGAATCTACTGTAAAAATTTCAAGAAAAATTCAATTTCATGAAAAATAACGATTTTGCCCCTATGGGGTAAAAAACTCAGTATTTGTTAAATTGTATAACAGTTCATCCAACATTAGATAAAAGATTGATGAAAGTAATGAATTATGAAGTAAATGATCTAATTCTAAGCAATGTATGTATCAAAAATATGATTTTTGAACCACATTACGCGTGAGAAAATTTCAATTTAAAATTTAACTTTATTGACGAAAAATGTACCATAATTCTTACACCTTTTGTCAGAACACTTTGAAATTTGGAGAATATCACTAAAATAACGTGTGGAATCTACTGTAAAAATTTCAAGAAAAATTAAATTTCATGTAAAATTACGATTTTGCCCCTATAGGGTAAAAAAATTGAGTATTTGTTAAATTATATAATATTTCATCAAACATTAGATTACATATTGATTAAATTAATGAATTTATTAGTAAATGATCTAATTCAAAGCAATGTATGCATAAAATATATAATTTTGGAACCACATTACGCGAAAGAAAATTTCACGTTAAAATTTAATTTTATTGATGAAAAATGTACCATAACTATTACGAATTTGGTCAAAACACTTTGTAATTTGGATAATATCACTAAAATAATATGTGGAATCTACAATAATAATTTTAAGAAAAATTCAATTTCATGAAAAATTACGATTTTGCCCCTATGGGGTAAAAAAATGAGTATTTGTTAAATTTTATAATTTTTATAGAACATTAGATTAAATATTGATTAAATTAAATAATTAATTAGTAGATGATCTAATTCTAAGCAATGTAAGCATAAAAAATGAATTTTGAACCACATTACGCATAAGGGAAATTTCACCTTAAAAAAACTGAGTATTTGTTGATTTTATAATATTTCATCAAACATTAGATTACGGATAGATTAAATTAATGAATTTATCAAATGCTCTAATTCTATGCATTGTATGCATCAAAAATATAAATTTTGAACCACATTACGCGTAAGGAAATTTCACGTTAAAATTTAACTTTGTTGACGAAAAATGCACCATAACTCTTACACATTTGGTCGGAAAACTTGGTAAATCGGAGAATATCACTAAAATAATGTGTGGAATCTACTATAAAAATTTCAAGATAAATTAAATTTCATGAAAATTTACACTTTTGCCCCTATATGGTAAACAAACAGAGTGTTCGTTAAATTTTATAATATTTCATCAAATATTAGATTACAAATTGATTAAATTAATGAATTTATTAGTAAATTATCTAATTCTAAGCAATGTATGCATTAAAAATATAATATTTGAACCACATTAGGCGTAAAGAAATTTCATGTTAAAATTAAACTTTATTGACGAAAAATGCACGATAACTCTTACACCTGTGGTCAGAGCACTTTCTAATTTTGAGAAATTACAAAAATAATGTGTGGAATGTACTGTAAAAATTTCAAGAAAAATTACATTTCATGAAAAATTACTATTTTGCCCCTATAGGGTAAAAACTAAGTATTTGTTAAATTTTATGATATTTCATCAAATATTAGATTACAGATTAATTAATTAATGATATTATTAGTAAATTATATAATTCTAAGCAATGTATGCATCAAAAATATGATTTTTGAACACATTATGCGTAAGAAAATTTCACGTTAACATCTAACTTTTTTCACAAAAAATGCCCCATAACTCTTACAACTTTGGTCAGAATACTTTGTAATTTGGAGAATATTACTAAAATAATGTGTGGGATCTACTGTAAACATTCAAGAAAAATTAAATTTCATTAAAATTTACGATTTTGCCCCTATAGGATAAAAAAACTTGAGTATATGTTAAATTTTAAAATATTTCATCAAACATAGATTACATATTGAATAAATTAATAAATTTAATATACTAAATGATCTAATAATTAGGAATGTAAAAATTAGGAATGATTAAATTTTTCTAAAGCACATTACGTATAAAGCAATTTCACATAAAAATGTAACGTTATTGACGAAAAATGCTTCATAACTCTTACACATTTGGTCAAAATACTTTTTAATTTTAAGAATATTACTAAAATACTGTATGGAATCTACTACAAAAAACTTCAAGAAAAGTTAAATTTCTTTAAAAATCACAATTTTGCCCCTATAGGGTAAAATCTGAATATTTGTTAAATTTTATAATATTTCATCATGATTAAACTAATGATTTAATTAGTAAATGATCTGATTATAAGGAATGTATGCATGAAAAATATGTTTTTTGAAGAAAATTATGCGTAAAGCAATTTCACGTTAAAATTTAACTTTATTGATGAAAAATGCACCACAACTCTTACACCTTTGGTCAAAAAACTTTATAATTTTGAGAATATCACTAAAATAATATATGGAATCTACTATAAGAATTTCAAGAAAAATTAAATTTCTTCAAAATTTACGATTTTGCCCCTATAAGGTAAAAAAAAGAGTATTTGTTAAATTTAATGATATTTCATCAAAAATTAGATTAAAATTTGATAAAATTAATGAACTTATTAGTAAATGATCAAATTATAAAGAATGTATGCATCAAAAATACGTTTTTGGAACAACATTATGCGTAAAGCAATTTAACGTTAATTTTGACTTAATTGACAAAAAATGCACAATAACTCTTACACCTTTGGCCAAAATACTATGTAATTTTTAGAATATCACTAAAATAATGAATGAAATCAGCTCTAAAAATTTATAAATAAAATAAATTTCTCTTAAAATTATGATTTTGCTCCTATAGGGAAAAAAACTAAGTATTTATTAAATTTTATAATATTTCATCATACATTAGATTACATATTGATTACATTAATGAATTTATTAGTAAATGATCTAATTATAAGGAATGTATGCATCAAAAATATGTTTTTTTGAACAACATTATGCGTAAAACAATTTCACGTTAAAATTTAACTTTATTCATAAAAAATACACCCTTACTCTTACACCTTTGGTCAAAAGACTTTTTAATTTTTAGAATATCACTAAAATAATATATGGAATCTACTGTAAAACTTTTAAGAAAAATTAATTTTCTTCAAAATTTACGATTTTGCCCTTATAAGGTAAAAAATGAATATTTGTTAAATTTTATAATATTTTAATCAAACATTAGATTACAAATTGATTAAATTAATGAATTTATTAATAAATAATCTAATTATAAGGAATGTATGCATCAAAAAAATGTTTTTGGAGCAACATTATGCGTAAAGCAATTTCACGTTAATTTTGACTTTATTGACGAAAAATGCACCATAACTCTTACACCTTTGGCCAAAATACCATGTAGTTTTTAGAATATCATTAATATAATGTATGGAATCTGCTCTAAAAATTTAAAAAATAAAATAAAATTTCTTTAGAAATTATGATTTTGCCTCTATAGGGTAAAAAACTGAATATTTATTAAAATTTATAATATTTTATCATATATTAGATTACATATTGATTAAATTAATGAATTTATTAGTAAATGATCTAATTATAAGAATGTATGCACCAAAAATACTTTTTTTTAAGAACATTACGCATAAAACAATGTCATTTAAAATTTAACTTTATTGATGAAAAATGCATCATAACTCTTAACCCTTTGGTCAAAATATTTTGTAATTTTCAGAATATCACTAAAATAATGTATGGAATATACTGTAAAATTTCAAGAAAAAATTAATTTCTTTCAAAATTACGATTTAGTTCCTATAGGGTAAAATAAATGAGTATTTGTTAAATTTTATAATATTTCATCAAAAATTATATTACAAATTGATTACATAAATGAATTTATTAGTAAATGATCTAATTATAAGGAATGCATACATCAAAAATATGATTTTCGAATAAAATTACGCGTATAACAATTTCACGTTAAAATTTAACTTTATTGAAGAAAAATGCACCATAACTCTTACACATTTGGCCAAAGTACTATGTAATTTTAAGAATATCACTAAAATAAAGAATGGAATCTATTGTAAAAATTTCAACAAAAATTAAATTTCTTTAAAAATTACGATTATGCTCCTATAGGGTAAAAAAATGAGTATTTATTAAAATTTATAATATTTCATCAAACATTAGATTACAAATTGACTAAATTAAAGAATTTATTAGTAAATGATCTAATTGTAAGAAATGCATGCATCAACAATACATTATACGAACTAAATTACGCGTAAAGCAATTTCACATTAAAATTTAACGTTACTGACAAAAATTGCATCAAAACTCTTACACATTTGGTCAAAATACTTTGTAATTTTGAGAATATCACTAAAATAATGTATGGAATCTACTGTAAGAATTTCAAGAAAAATTAATTTTTTTTTAAAATTACGATATTCTCCCTATAGGGTAAAAATTTGAATATTTGTTAAAATTTATAATATTTCATCAAACATTTGATTATAAATTTATTAAATTAATGAATTTATTAGCAAATGATCTAATTATAAAGAATGTCTACATCAAAAATATATTTTTTGAACAACATTATGTGTAAACCAATTTCACATTAAAATTTAACTTTATTGATGAAAAATACACCATAACTTTTTCACCTTTAGTCACAAGGCTTTGTAATTTTTAGAGTATCACTAAAATAATATATGGAATCTACTGTAAAAGTTTCAAGAAAAATTAAATTTCTTTAAAATTTACGATTTTGCCCCTATAAGGTAAAAAAACTCAGTGTTTGTTAAATTTTATAATATTTCATCAAACATTAGATTACCAATTGATTAATTTAATGAATTTATTAGTAAATTATCTAATTATAAAGGATGTATGCATCAAAAATACTTTTTTCACATGTTATGGATAAAACAATTTCACGTTAATATTTAACTTTATTCATGAAAAATGTATCATAAATCTTACACTTTTGGTCAAAATACTTTGTAATTTTGAGAATATCACTAAAATAATGTATGGAATCTACTGTAAAAATTTCATGAAAAATTAAATTTTGTTAAAAATTACGATTTTCCCTTAATAGGGTAAAAAACTGAATATTTGTTAAATTTTATAATATTTCATCAAACATTAGATTACAAATTGATTAAATTAATGAATTTATTAGTAAATGATCAAATTATAAGGATTCTATGCATCGAAAATACATTTTTGCATTAACATTATGCGTAAAGCACTTTCACGTTAACATTTGATTTTATTGACGAAAAATGCACCATAACTCTTACACCGTTGGCCAAAATACTTTGTAATTTTTAGATTATCACTAAAATAATGAATGCAATGTGCTTAAAAACTGAATATTTATTAAATTTTATAATATTTCATCACATTAGATTACAGATTGATTATATTAATGAATTTATTAGTAAATGATCTAATTATAAGAAATGTATGCTTCAAAAATACGTTTTTTAAGCACATTATGCATAAATCAATTTCACTTTAAAATCTATCAATATGGACAAAATATGAATCATAATTGTTACCCCTTTCGTCAAATATTTTGTAATTTTCAGAATATCACTAAAATAATGTATGGAATCTAGAGTAAAAATTTCAAGAAATTTTTAATTTATTTCAAAATTACGATTGTACCCCTATAGGGTAAAATAACAGAGTAGGTGTTAAATTTTATAATATTTCATCAAACATTACATTACAAAATGATTACTTAAATGAATTTATTAGTAAATGATCTAATTATAAGGAATGCATACATCAAAAATATGATTTTCAAACAAAATTACGCGTAAAGCAATTTCACCTTAAAATTTAACTTTATTGACGATAAATGAACCATAAATCTTACACCTTTGGCCAAAGTACTATGTAATTTTCATAATATCACTAAAATAAAGAATGGAATCTGCTGTAAAAAATTACAAGAAAAACTAAATTTTTTTAAAAATTATGATTTTGCTCTTGTAGGGTAAAAAACTAAGTATTTGTTAAAATTTATAATATGTCATCAAACATTATATTAAAAATTGACTAAATTAATGAATTTATTAGTAAATGATCTAATTATAAGGAATGCATACATCAAAAATACGTTTTACGAACCAAATTACGCGTACAGCAGTTTCACATTATATTTAACGTTATTGTCAAACAATGCATCAAAACTCTTACACATTTGATCAAAATAATTTACAATTTTGAGAATATCAATAAAATAATGTATGGAATCTACTGTAAAAAGTTCATGAAAATTTAAATCTCTTTAAAAATTATGATTTTGCCCCTATAGGGTAAAAAATTAAAGTATTTGTTTAATTTTATAATATTTCATCAAACATTAGATTACAAATTGATTAAATTAACGAATTTATTAGTAAATGATCTAATTAAAAGGAATGTATGTAGAAAATATGTTTTTTGAACAACATTATGCTAAAGCAATTTCACGTTAACTCTTACACCTTTTGTCAAAAGACTTTGTAATTTTGAGAATATCACTAAAATAATGTATAAAATCTACTGTAAAAATTTAAAGATAAATTAAAGTTCTTAAAAATTACGATTTTACCCCTATAGAGTTAAAAACTAAGTATTTGTTAAAATTAACAATATTTCATCCAACATTAGATTACAAATTTATTAAATTAATGATTTTATTAGTAAATGATCTAATTATAACGAATGCATGTATCAAAAATACATTTTTCGAACCAAATTACGCGTAAAGCAATTTCACATTAAAATTTAACTTTATTAACGAAAAATGTACCATAACTCTTACACCTTTGATCAAAATACTTTGTAATTTTCAGAATATCACAAAAATAACGTATGAAATCTATTGTAAAAATTTCAAGAAAAATTAACTTTCATTTAAATTTACGATTTCGCCCTATAGGGTCAAAAACTAAGTATGTGTTAACATTTATAATATTTCATCAAAGATTAGATAACAAATTGATTAAATTAATGAATTTATTAGTAAATGATCTAATTATAAGGAATGCATGTATAAAAAATACATTTTTTGAACAACATTATGTGTAATGCAATTTCACGTTAAAATTTAACTTTATTGACGAAAAATACACCATAACTATTACACATTTGGTCAATATACTTTGAAATTTAGAGAATATCACTAAAATTATGTATGAAATCTACTTTAAAAATTTCAAGAAAAATTAAATTTCTTTCAAAATTACAATTTTGGCCCTTTAGGGTAAAAAACTGAGTATTTGTTAAATTATATAATATTTCATCAAACAGTTGTTTACAAATTAAAATTAAACAATTTAGTAGTAAATAATCTAATTATAAGGAATGTATGCGTCAACAATACATTTTTTGAATACCATTATGCGTAAAGCAAGTTCACTTTAAATTTTAACATTATTGACGAAAAACGTAGCATAACTCTTACACCTTTGGCCAAAATATATTGTAATTTTGAGAATAATACTAAAATAATGTATGGAATATACTCTAAAAATTTCAAGGAAAATTAAATTTCTTAAAAAATTATGATTTTGCCCCTTTAGGGTAAAAACTGAGTATTTGTTAAATTTTATAATATTTCATAAAACAATAGATTACAAATTGATTAAATAAATAAATTTATTAGTAAATGATCTAATTATAAGGAATGTATGCATCAAAATATATTTTTGAACAACATTATGTATAAAGCAATTTCACGTTAAAATTTAACTTTATTGACAAAAATGCACCATAACTCTTACACGTTTGGTCAAAAGACTTTGTAATTTTGAGAATATCACTAAAATAATGTATGGAATCAACTGTAAAAATTTCAAGAAAAATTAAATATCTTAAAAACTTACGATTTTGCCCCTATAGTGTAAAAAACTGAGTATTTGTGAAATTTTATAATATTTCATCAAACATTAGATAACAAATTGATTAAATTAATGAATTTATTAGTAAATGATCTAATTATTAGGAAAGTATGCATCAAAAATACTTTTTCTAATGCACATTACGCATAAAGATTTTCACGCGAAAATTTCACTTTATTGATGAAAATTTCTTCATAACTCTAACACATTTGGTCAAAATACATTGTAATTTTGAGAATATCAGTAAAATAATGTTTGCAATCTATTGTTAAAATTTCAAGAAAAATTAAATTTCTTTAAAAATTATGATTTTGTCCCTAAAGGGTAAAAATTGAATATTTGTTAAATTTTATTAGATTACAATTTGATAAAATTAATGAATTTATTAATAAATTAGCTAATTATAAGGAATGGATGCATCAAAAATACATATTTGGAACAACATTATGCGTGAAGCAATTTCACGTTAAAATTTGACTTTATTGACGAAAAATACACCATAACTCTTACACCTTTGGTCAAAATACTATGTAATTTTTAGAATATCACTAAAATAATGAATGGAATTTGCTGTAAAACTTTCAAGAAAAATTATCTTTCTTTAAAAATTACAATTTTGCCCCTATAAGGTAAAAAACTGAGTATTTATTAAATTTTATAATTTAATCATACATTAGATTACAAATTCATTAAATTAATAAATTTATTAGTAAATGATCTAATTGTAAGGAATGTAAGCATAAAAAATACTTGTTTTTAAGCACATTACGCATAAAGCAATTTCACTTAAAAATTTAACTTTATTGACGAAAAATGTTCCATAACTCTCACCCCTTTGGTCAAAATATTATGTAATTTTCAGTATATCACTAAAATAATGTAAGGAATCTACTAGAAATATTTCAACAAAAATTTAATTTCTTTCAAAATTATGATTTTGCCCCTATAGGTAAAATAACTCAGTATTTATTAAATTTTATACTATTTCATCAAATTTACATTACAAATTAATTACATAAATGAATTTATTAGTAAATGATCTAATTATGAGGAATGTATACATCAAAAATATGATTTTTGAACAAAATAACGCGTAAAGCAATTTCAAGTTAAAATTTAATTTTATTGACAAAAAATGCATCATAACTCTTACACCATCGCTCAAAATACTTTTAAAATTTGAGAATATCACTAAAATAATATATGAAATCTACTATAGAATTTTTAAGAAAAATTAAATTATTTTAAAAATTACAATTTCGCCCCTATAGGTTACTAAACAGAGTATTTGTAAAATTTTATAATATTTCTTCAAAAATTAGATTACAAATTGATTAAGTTAATGAATTTATTAGTAAATGGTCTAATTATAAGAAATATATGCATCAAAAATATGTTTTTCGAACCACATTATTAGTAAAGAAATTTCACGTTAAAATTTAACTTTATTGACAAAAAATGCACCATAATTTAAACAATATCACTAAAATAATGTATGGAATCTACTATAATAATTTCAAGAAAAAATAAATTTCTTTAAAAATTGCGATTTTGCCTTTATAGGATAAAAAATTGAGTATTTGTTAAATTTAATAATATTTCATCAAACATTTGATTACAAATGGATTAAATTAATTAGTTTCTTAGTAAATGATTTGATTATAAGGAATGTTTGCATAAAAAATATGTTTTTTGAACCAAATTATGCGTAAAGTAATTTCACGTTAACATTTAACTATATATTGACGAAATATGTATCATAACTCTTACACCTTTGGACAAAATACTTTGTAATTTTGAGAATATCTCTAAAATAATGTATGGAATCTACTGTAAACATTTCAAGAAATTTTTTTTTTTTTTTAAATTATGATTTTGCCTCTATAGGATAAATAACTGAGTATTAGTTAAAATTTATAATATTTGATCAAACATTAGAATACAAATGGATTAAATTAATTAGTTTATTAGTAAATGATCTGATTCTAATGAATGTTTGCATAAAAAAATATGTTTTTTGATCCACATTATGCATAAAACAATTTCACGTTAACATTTAACTCTATTGACGAAATATGCTGCATAACTCTTACACCTTTGGACAAAATACTTTATAATTTTGAGATATCACTAAAATAATGTATGGAATCTACTGTAAAAATTATAAGAAAAATAAAATTTCTTTACAAATTATGATTTTGCCACAAATGGGTAAAAAAACTGAGTATTTGTTAAATTTTATAGTATTTCATAAAAATTTAGATTACAAATTGATTAAATTAATGAATTTATTAGTAAATGATCTAATTATAAGGAATGTATGCATCAAAATACGTTTTTTAAACCAAATTATGCATAAAACAATTTTTACAATAAAATTTAACATTATTGACGAAAAATGCACCATAACTCTTACACATTTGGTCAAAATACTCTTTTAATGTTGAGAATATCATTAAAATAATGTGTGGAATCTACTATAAATATTTCAAGAAAAATTAAATTTCTTAAAATTTAATATTTTGCCCCTGTTGGGAAAAAAACTGAGTATTTGTTAAATTTTATAATATTTCCTCAAACATTAGATAACAACTTATTTAAATTAATGAATTTATTAGTAAATGATCTAATTATAAGGAATGCATGCATCTGAAATACATTTTTTGAACCACATTACGCGTAAAGAAATTTTACGTTAAAATTTAACTTTATTGACAAAAAATGCACCATAACTCTAATACCTTTGGTAAAAATACTTTGAAATTTTGAGAATATCACTAAATTAATGTATGGAATCTACTGTAAAAATCTCAAGAAAAATTAAATTTCTTTATAAATTACGATTTTCCCCTATAAGGTAAAAACCTGAGTATTTGTTAAAACTTTTTAGATTTCATCAAATATTTGATTACAAATGGATTAAATTAATGAATTTAATATTAAATGATCTAATTGTAAGGAATGCATGCATCAAAAATATGTTTTTTGAACCAAATTACGCGTAAAGCAATTTCACATTAAAATTTAACTTTATTGACCAAAAATGCTCCATAACTCTTATACATTTGGTCTAAATACTTTGTATTTTTTAGAATATAACTAAAATAATGTGTGGAAAATACTGTAAAAATTTCATAAAAAATTAAATTTCTTTAAAAATTACGATTTTTCCCATATAGGGTAAAAAACTGAGTATTTGTTAAATTTTATAATATTTCATCAAATATTAGATTACAAATTGTTTAAATTAATGAATTTATTAGTAATTGATCTAATTATAAGAAATGCATGCATCAAAAATACATTTTTGAACCAAATTATGCGTAAAACAATTTTTACATTGAAATTTAACTTTATTGACGAAAAATGCACCATAACCCATACACATTTGTTCAAAATACTTTGTAATTTTGAAAATATCACTAAAATAATGTATGGAATCTACTGTAAATATTTTAACAAAAATCAAATTTCTTTAAAAATTATGATTTTGCCCCTATAGGGAAAAAACTGAGTATTTGTTAAATTTATAATATTATATCAAACATTAGATTACAAATTGATTAAATTAATGAATTTATTAGTAAATGATATAATTTAAAGGAATGTGTGCATCAAAAATACTTTTTTTGAAGCACATTACGCGTAAATCAATTTCACGTTAAAATTTAATTTTTTTGACAAAAATTGCACCATAACTCGTTGACCTTTCGTAAAAAATCTTTGTAATTTTGAGAATATCACTAAAATAATGTATGGAATCTTCTTTAAATATTTCAAGGAAAATCAAATTTCTTTAAAAATTATGATTTTGCCCCTATTGGGTAAAAAACTGAGTATTAGTTATATTTTATAATATTTCGTTAAACATTAGATTATAAAGTGATTAAATTAATGAATTTATTAATAAATGATCTAATTATAAGGATTGAATGCATAAAAAATTATGCGTAAAACAATTTCACGTAAAAATTAAACATTATTGATGAAAAATGAACCTTAACTCTTCCACTGTTGGTCAAAATACTTCGTAATTTTGAAAATATCGCTAAAATAATGTACGGAATCTACTATAAAAATTTCTAGAAAAATTAAATTTCTTTAAAAATTAAGATTTTGCCCATATAGGGTAAAGAACTGAATATTTTAAAAAAATTATAATATTAACATAAGATTATAAATTAATTAAATTAATGAAATTATTAGTAAATGATCTAATTATACAAAAAACTATTTGAGTATAGAAATAAAGTTTTAGAAATTTTATTTCTTTTATTTTCAATAAATTTTTATTTTAAAAATATCAAAATATACATAAATAATTTGACTATTTATATTTATTTATTTTTAAATTAACTTTAGAAAAATTAAATTTCTTTAAAAATTAAGATTTTGCTTATATAGGGTAAAAAACTGAATATTTAAAAAAAATTATAATATTAACATAAGATTATAAATTAATTAAATTAATGAAATTATTAGTAAATGATCTAATTATACAAAAAACTATTTGAGTATAGAAATAAAGTTTTAGAAATTTTATTTCTTTTATTTTCAATAAATTTTTATTTTAAAAATATCAAAATATACATAAATAATTTGACTATATATATTTATTTATTTTTAAATTAACTTTAATTAAATTTTGAAAAATAGTGATATAAGTCCAAGTAAATAATTCAGAAAGTTTATTTTTTAAAAAATTGAACTATAATTAATAATTGAAAATAGTGTTATAAGTCCAAGTAAAATATGCAAAAAAATTGAGTTTAGAAAGTAAGTTTTATAAAGTTCATTTCTATGATTTTCATTAAATTTTTATTTAAAATTTTATAATATTTCATCAAACATTAAATTACAGATTTATTAAATTAATGAACTTATTAGTAAATGATCTAATTCTAAGAATTGTATGCATCAAAAATATGATTTTTGAACCACATTATGCGTACGAAAATTTCACGTAAAAATTTAACTTTATTGACGAAAATGCAGCATAAATCGTACACCTTTTGATAGAACTCTTTGTAATTTGGAGAATATCAGTAAAATAATGTGTGGAATTAACTGTAAATATTTTCAAGAAAAATTAAATTTTATGAATAATTACGATTTTGCCCCTATAGGGTAAAAAACTGAGTATTTGTTAAATTTTATAATATTTCATCAAACATTAGATTATAGATTAATTAAATTAATGAATTTATTAGTAAATTAACTAATTCTAAGCAATGCATGCATCAAAAATATGATTTTTGAACCACATTATGCGTACAAAAATTTAACGTTAAAATTTATATTTATTGACAAAAAATGCACCATAACTCTTACACTTTTGGTCAGAAAACTTTGTAATTTGGCAAATATCACTATAATAATGGGTAGAATCTACTGTAAAAATTTCAAAAACAATTAAATTTCATGAAAAATTACAATTTTGCCCCTATTGGGTAAAAAGATTGAGTATTTGGTAAATTTTATAACATTTCATCAAACATTAGATTACAAATTGATTAAATTAATGAATTTATTAGTAACTAATCTAATTTTAGGCAATAAATGCATCAAAATATAATTTTTGAACAACATTACGCATAAGGAAATTTCACGTTAAAATTTAACCTTATTGACGAAAAATGCACCAAAACTCTCACACCTTTTGTTCGAACACTATGTAATTTGGAGAATATCACTAAAATAATGTGTGGCATTTACTTTAAAAATTTCAAGAAAAATTAAATTTCATGAAAAATTATGATTTTGCTCCTATAGGGTAAAAAACTAAGTATTTGTTAAATTTTATATCAAATATTATAGTATAGATTATTTAAATTAATGAATTTATTAATAAATGATCTAATTCTAAGCAATGTATACATGAAAAATATGATTTTTGTACCACATTACGCGTAAGGAAATTTCACGTTAAAATTTAACTTTATTGATGAAAAATGCACCATAACTCTTATACCTTTGGTCATATAACTTTGTAATTTGGAGAATATCACTAAAATAATGTGTGGAATCTACTGTAAAAATATCAAGAAAAATTAAATTTCATGAAAAATTACCATTTTGCCATTATAGGGTAAAAAAAACTTGGTATTTGTTAAATTTTACAATATTTAATCAAACATTAGATTGCAAATCTATTAAATTAATGAATTTATTAGTAAATGATGTAATTCTAAGCAATGTATGCATCACAAATATGATTTTTTGAACCACATTACGCGTACGGAAATTTTACGTTAAAATTTAACTTTATTGACGAAAAATGCACAAACACTCTTACACCTTTTCTTCATACACTATGTAATTTGAAGAATATCACTAAAATAATGTGTGGAATCTACTCTAAAAATTTCAAGAAAATTTAAATTTCATGAAAAATTACGATTTTGCCCCTATAGGGTAAAAAACTTTGTATTTGTTAAATTTTATAATATTTCAACAAACATTAGATTACAGATTGATTAATTTAATAAATTCTTAAGTAAATGATCTAATTCTAAGCAATTTATGCATCAAAAATATGATTTTTGAACCACGTTACGCGTTAGGAAATTTCACGTTAAAATTTAACTTTATTGATGAAAAATAAACCATAACTCTTACAACTTTAGTCAGAATACTTCGTAATTTGGAGAATATCACTAAACTAATTTTTGGAATCTACTGTTAAAATTTTAAGAAAAATTAAATTCCATGAAAAATTACGATTTTGGACCTATAGGGAAAAAAACTGAGTATTGGTATAATTTAACAATATTTCATTTAACATTAGATTGCAGATAGATTAAATTAATAAATTTATTAGTAAATGATCTAATTCTAAGTAATGTATGCATCAAAAATTTAATTTTTGAACCACATTACGCATAAGGAAATATCACGTTAAAATTTAACTTTGTTGACGAGAAATGCACCATAACTCTTACACCTTTGGTCAGAACACTTTATAATTTGGAGAATATCACTAAAATAATGTGTAGAATCTACTGTAAAAATTTCAACAAAATTAAAATTTCATGAAAATTACGATTTTACCCCTATAGGGTAAAGAAACTAAGTATTTGTTAAATTTTATAGTATTTCATCAAACATTAGATTACAGATAGATTAAATTAATGGATTTATTAGTGAAGGATCTAATTCTAAGCAATGATTGCATTACAAATATGTTTTTTGAACCACATTACGCGTAAGGAAATTTCACGTTAAAATTTAACTTTATTGATGAAAATGCACCAGAACTCTTACACCTTTTGTTCGAACACTATGTAATTTGGAGAATATCACTAAAATAATGTGTGGAATCTGATAATATCACTAAAATAATTTATTATTCTACTTTAAAACTTTCAAGAAATATTAAATTTCATGAAAATTTACGATTTTGCCCCTATAGGGTAAAAAAAATGAGTATTTGTTAAATTTTGTAATATTTCATCAAATATTAGATTACAGATTGATTAATTAAATTTATTAGTAAATGTTCTAATTTTAACCAATGTATTCATCAAAAATATTATTTTTGAACCACATTATGCGTAAGGAAATTTTACGTTCGAATCAAACTTTATCGATGAAAAATGCACCAAAACTCTTACAAATTTGGTAAGAACAGTTTGTAATTTGGAGAATATCACTAAAATAATGTGTGGAATCTACTGTAAAAATTTTAAGAAAAATTAAGTTTCATGAAAATTTACGATTTTGCCGCCATAGGCGAAAAAAACTGAATATTTGTCAAATTTTATAATGTTTCATCAAATATTAGATTATAGATTAATTAAATTAATTAATTTAATATTAAATGATCTAAATCTAAGCAATGTATGTATCAAAAATATGATTTTTGAACCACATTACGCGTAAGAAAATTTCACGTTAAAATTTAACTTTTTGACGAAAAATGCATCATAACTCTTACACCTTTGGTTATAACACTTTGTAACTTGGAGAATATCACTAAAATAATGTGTGGAATCTACTGTAAAAAATTCATGAAAAATAAAATTTCACGAAAAATTATGATTTTGCCCCTATAGGGTAAAAAACTTAGTAATTGTTTAATTTTATAGTATTTCATCAAACATTAGGTTACAAATAGATTACATTAATGAATTTATAAGTAAATGGTCTAATTTTAAGCAATGTGTTCATCACAAATATGATTTTTGATCCGCATTATGTGTAACGAAATTTTACGTCAAAATTTAACTTTATTGACAAAAAATGCACCAAAACTCTTATAAATTTGGTTCAACACAAAGTAATTTATAGAATATCTCTAAAATAATGTGTGGAATCTACTGTAAAAATTTCAAGAAAAATTAAACTTCATGAAAAATTACGTTTTTGCCTCTATAAGGTAAAAAAAACAGAGTATTTGTTAAATTTTACAATTTATCAAACATTAGATTATAGATTAATTAAATTAATGAATTTATTAGTAAATGAAATAATTCTAAGCAATGTATGCATCAAAAATATGATTTTGTACCACATTACGAGTAAGAAAATTTCACGTTAAAATTTAACTTTATTGATGAAAAATGCACCATAACTCTTACACCTTTGGTGAGAACATTTTGTAATTTGGAGAATACCATTTAAATAATGTTTGGAATCTACTATAAAAGTTTCAAGAAAAATTACTATTTTGCCCCTATAGGGTAAAAAACTAAGTATTTGTTATATTTTATAATATTTCATAAAATATTAGATTACAGATTGATTAATTAATGAATTTATTAGTAAATGATATAATTCTAAGCAATGTATGCATCAAAAATAAGATTTTTGAACCACATTACGCGTAAGAAAATTTCACGTTAACATCTAACTTTATTGATGAAAAATGCCCCATACCTCTTACAACTTTGGTTAGAACACTTTGTAATTTAGAGAATATCATTAAAATAATATGTGTGTTCTACTGTAAACATTTCAAGAAAAATTAAATTTCATGAAAGTTTACAATTTTGCCCCTACAGGATAAAAAAATTGAGTATTTGTTAAATTTTATAATATTTCATCAAACATAGATAACATAATGATTAAATTAATGAATTTATTAGTAAATAATCTAATTCTAACCAATGTATGAATCAAAAATATGATATTTGAACTACATTACGCGTAAGGAAATTTGACGTTAAAATTTAACTTTATTGACAAAAATTCAGTAAAACTCTTACACCTTTTGTCAGAGCACTTTGTAATTTAGATAATATCACTAAAATAATATTTGGAATCTAATGTACACATTTATAGAAAATTTAAATTTCATTAAAACTTATGATTTTGCCCCTATAGGGAAAAAAACTAAGTATTTGTTAAATTTTATAATATTTCATCAAACATTAGATTACAGATTAAGTAAATTAATGAATTTTTTAGTAAATGATCTAATTATATGCAATGTATGCATCAAAAATATGATTTTTGAAAAATATTACACATAAGAAAATTTCACTTTAAAATTTAACTCTATTGACAAAAATTCACCATAACTCTTACTCCTTTGGATAGAAAACTTTGTAATTTGGAAAATATCACTAAAATATTTTGTGGAATCTACTGTAAAAATTGCAAGAAAATTAAAATTTCATGAAAACTTGCAACTTCGCCCCTAGAGGGTAAAAAAACTTAGTATTTATTAAATTTTATAATATTTCATCAAACATAAGTTACATATTGATTAAATTAATGAATTTGTTAGTAAATAATCTAATTCTAAGCAATGAATGCATAAAAAATATGATATTTGAACCACATTACGCGTAAGGAAATTTCATGTTAAAATTTAATTTTATTGACAAAAATTCAACATAACTCTTACACCTTTGTCAGATTACTTTGTAATTTGGAGAATATCACTAAAATAATGTGTGGAATCTAATGCAGAAATTTCAAGAAAATTTAAATTTCATGAAAAATTACGATTGTGCCCCTATAGGATAAAAATTGAGTATTTGTTAAATTTAATATAATTTCATCAAACATTAGATTAAAGATTGATTAAATTAATAAATTTGTTAGTAAATGATCTAATTTTAAGAAATGTATGCATCAAAATTATAATTTTTAAACCACAATACGCGTAAGGAAATTTCACGTTGAAATTTAACTTTATTCACAAAAATTCACCATAACTCTTACACCTTTGGTATGAAAACTTTGTAATTTGGAGAATATCACTAAAATATTTTGTGGAATCTACTGTAAAAATTGCAAGAAAATTTAAATTTAATGAAAACTTAAGATTTTGCCCCTATTGGGAAAAAAAACAGAGTATTTGTTAAATTTTATAATATTTTATAAAATATTAGATTACAGATTGATTAAATTAATGAATTGATTAGTAAATGATCTAATTCTAAGCAATGTATGCATCAAAATATAATTTTTGAACTACATTACACGTAAGAAAATTTTACGTTAAAATTTAAATTTATTGACGAAAAATGCACCATAACTCTTACACCTTTGGTCAGAACATTCTGCAATTTGGAGAATATCACTAAAATAATGTGTGTAATCTACTGTAAAAATTTAAGAAAAATTATATTTCATGAAAATTTACAATTTTGCCCCTATAGGGCAAAAACACTAAGTTTTTGTTCAATTTTATAATATTTCCTCATACATTAGATTACATATTGATTAAATTAATGAATTTATTAGTAAATGATATAATTATCACCAATGTATGCATCAAAAATATTATTTTTGAACCATATTACACATAAGGAAATTTCACGTTAAAATTTAACTTTATTGACGAAAAAATGCTCCATAACTATTACAAATTTGGTTTAAACACTTTGTAATTTGGAGAATATCAGTAAAATAATGTGTGGAATATACTGTAAAAATTACATGAAAAATTACAATTTTGCCCTTATAAGGAAAAAAATTTGAGTATTTGTAAAATTTTATAACATTTCAACAAAGATTAGATTACAAATCGATTAATGAACTTATTAGTAAATGATCTAATTCTAAGCATTGTAGGCATCAAAAATATGATTTTTGAACCACATTACGCGTACGAAAATTTCATGTTAAAATTTAACATTGTTGACGAAAAATGCACCTTAACTCTTACACCTTTGGTCAGAAACACTTTGTAATTTGGAGAATATCACTAAAATAATGGGTGGAATCTACTGTAAAAATTTTAAGAAAAATTAAATTTCATGAAAAAATACTAATATGCCCCTATAGGGTAAAAAAATGACTATTGGTTAAATTTTATAATATTCATCAAACATTTGATTGGAGATTGATTGAATTAATTAATTTACTAGTAAATGATCTAATTATAAGCAATGTATGAATCATAAACATGATTTTTGAACTACATTACGCGTAAGGAAATTTCATGATAAAATTTAACTTTACTGATGAAAAATACATCATAATTCTTACAGATTTGGTTAGAACACTTTGTAATTTGGAGAATATCACTAAAATAAGGTGTGGAATTTACTGTAAAAATTTCAAGAAAAATTAAATTTCATGAAAATTACGATTTTACCCCTATCAGGTAAAAACAATGAGTATTTGTTAAATTTTATAATATTTCATCAAGCATTAGATTACAGATTGATTAAATTAATGAATTTATTTGTAAATGATCTAATTCTAAGCATTATATGCATCAAAAATATGATTTTTGAACCACATTATGCGTATGGAAATTTCACTTTAAAATTTAACTTTATTAACAACAAATGCACCATAACTCTTACATATTTGGTTAGATAAATTTGTAATTTGGAGAATATCACTATAATAAAGTGTGTAATCTACTGTAAAAATTTACAGAAAAATTAAATATCATGAAAATTATGATTTTTCCCCAATAGGATAAAAAACTGAATATTTGTTAAATTTTATAATATTTCATCAAACATTAGATTACAAATTGATTAAATTAATGAATTTATTAGTAAATGTTCTAATTCTAAGCATTGTATGCATCAAAAATATGATTTTTGAACCACATTACGCGTAAGGAAATTTTATGTTAAAATTTGACTTTGTTGACCAAAAAAAAACCTAAACTCTTCTTACACCTTCGGTCAGAACACTTCGTAATTTGGAGAATATCACTAAAATAATGTGTGGAATCTACTGTAAACTTTTCATGAAAAATTAAATTTCATGAAAATTATGATTTTGCCCTTATACGGTAAAAAATAAGTATTTGTTAAATTTTATAATATTTCATCAAACATGATATTACAGATTGATTAAATTAATGAACTTATTAGTAAATGATCTAGCTCTAAGAAATTTATGCATCAAAAATATGATTTTTGAACCACATTACGCGTAAGGAAATTTCACATTAAAATTTAACTTTATTGACGAAATATACACTCTAGCACCGTTGGTCAAAACACTTTGTAATTTGGAGAATATCACTAAAATAATGTGTGGAATCTACTGTAAAAATTTCAATAAAAATTAAATTTCATGAAAATTATGATTTCGTCCTCTATAGGGTAAAAAAACTAAGTATTTGTTAAATTTTATAATATTTCATCAAACTTTAAATTACAGATTGATTAAATTAATGAACTTATTTGTAAATGATCTAATTCTAAGCATTGTATGCATCAAAAATATTATTTTTGAACCACATTACGCGTAAGGAAATTTCACGTTAAAATTTAACTTTGTTGACGAAAAATGCACCATAACTCTTACACCTTTGGTCAGAACACTTGGTAAATCGGAGAATATCACTAAAATAATGTGTGGAATCTACTGTAAAATTTTCCAGAAAAATTAAATTTCAGGAAAATTATGATTTTTCCCCTATATGTTAAAAAAACCAGTATTTGTTACATTTTATAATATTTCATCAACATTATATTACAGATTGATTAAATTAATGAACTTATTAGTAATTGATTGAATTCTAAGAAATATATACATCAAAAATATGATTTTTGAACCACCTTACGCGTAAGAAAATTTTACGTTAAAATTTAACTTTATTGACGAAAAATACACCATAGCTCTTACACTGTTGGTCAGAATACTTTGTAATTTGGAGAATATTACTAAAAAAATGTGTGGAATCTACTGTAAAAATTTCAAGAAAAATTAAATTTCATGAAAAATTACGATTTTTCCCTTATAGGGTAAAAAAATATAGTATTTGTTAAATTTTATAATATTTCATCAAACATTATATTACAGATTGATTAAATTAATGAACTTATTAGTAAATGATTTAATTCTAAGCTATGTATGCATCAAAATTTTGATTTTTTAACCACATTATGCGTAACAAAATTTCTCGTTAAAATTTAACTTTATTAACAAAAAGTGCTCCATAACTCTTACACCTTTGGTCAAAATACTTTGTAATTTAAAGAATATCACTAAAATAATGTGCGGAATCTACTATAAAATTTTAATGAAAAATTACGATTTTGCCTCTATAGGGTAAAAAAACTTAGTATATTTGTTAAATTTTATAATATTTCATCAAACATTACATTACAGATTAATTAAATAAATAAACTTATAATTAAATGAACTAATTCTAAGGAATGTATGCAACAAAAATACAATCTTTGAACCACGTTACTCGTACGGAAATTTCACTTTAAAATTTAACTTCATTAACTCTTGCACCTTTTGTTCGAACAGTATGTAATTTGACGAAAAAATTAAAATTCATGAAAATTTACAATTTTGCCCCAATAGGGTAAAAAAATGAGTATTTGTTAAATTTTATAATATTTCATCAAATATCATATTACAAATTGATTAATTAATGAATTTTTTAGTAAATGATATAATTCTAAACAATGTATGCATCAAAAATATGATTTTTGAACCACATTACGCGGAAGCAAAATTCACGATAAAATCTAACTTTATTAACGAAAAATGCATCATAACTCTTAAAACTTTGGTCAGAACACTTTGTAATTCGGCAAATATTACTAAAATAATGTGTGGAATCTACTGTAAAAATTTCAAGAAAAATTAAATTTCATGAAAATTTACGATTTTGCCCCCAAAGGCTAAAAATACTTAGTATTTGTAAAATTTTATAACATTTCATCAAACATTAGATTACAGATTGGTTAAATTAATGAATTTATTAGTAAATGATCTAATTCTAAGCAATGTATGCATCAAAAATATGATTTTTGAACCACATTACACGTAAGAAAATTTCACGTTAAGATATAACTTTGTTGACGAAAAATGCACCATAACTCTTACAACTTTGGTCGGAACACTTGGTAATTTGGAGAATATTATTAAAATAATGTGTGAAATCTACTGTAAAATTTCATGGAAAATTAAATTTCACGAAAAACTAAGTATTTGTTATATTTTATAATATTTCATCAAATATTAGATTACAATTTGATTAATTAATGAATTTATTAGTAAAAGATATACTTCTAAGGAATGTATGCATCAAAAGTATGATTTTTGAACCACATTACGCGTGAGAAAATTTCACGTTAACATCTAACTTTATTGACGTCAAATGCCCCATAACTCTTACAACTTTGGTGAGAACACTTTGTAATTTGGAGAATATCACTAAAATAATGTGTGGGATCTACCGTAAACATTTTAAGAAAAATTAAATTTCATGAAAATTTACGATTTTGCCCCTATAGGATAAAAAACTGAATATTTGTTAAATTTTATAATATTGCATCAAACATAGATTACATATTGATTAAATCAATGAATTTATTATTAAATGATCTAATTATTAGGAATATATGCGTCAAAGGTACTTTTTCTAAAGCACATTACACATAAAGCAATTTCACGTGAAAATTTAATATTATTGACGAAAAATGCTTCATAACTCTTAAACAATTGGTCAAAATACTTTATAATTTTGAGAATATCACTAAAATATGTATCGAATCTACAATAAAAATTTCAAGAAAAATTAAAATTCTTTAAAAATTACGATTTTGCCCATATTGGGTAAAATCTAAATATTTGTTAAATTTTATAATATTTCATCAAACATTATATTACAAATTGATTAAATTAATGATTTTATTAGTAAATGATCTAATTATAAGGAATGTCTGCATGAGAAATATGTTTTTTGAACAACATTATACGTAAAGCAATTTCACGTTAAAATTTAACTTTATTAATGAAAAATGCACCACAACTCTTACACCTTTGGTAAAAAAAAAACTTTATAATTTTCAGAATATCACTAAAATAATATATGGAATCTATTGTAAAATTTCAAGAAAAATTAAATTTCTTCAAAATTTATGATTTATGCCCCTATAAGGTAAAAAACTGAGTATTTGTTAAATTTAATAATATTTCATCAAACTAGATCACAAATTGATTAAATTAATGAATTTATTAGTAAATGATCAAATTATAAGGAATGTATGCATCAAAAATATGTTTTTGGAACAACATTATGCGTAAAGCAATTTCATGCTAATTTTGACTTAATTTACGAAAAATGCACAATAACTCTTGTACCTTTGGCCAAAATACTACGAGATTTTTAGAATATAACTAAAATAATGAATGGAATCTACTCTAAGAAGTTCAAAAAAATTAAATTTCTTTAAAAATTATGATTTTGCCTCTATAGGGTAAAAATCTAAGTATTTATTAAATTTTATAATATTTCATCCAACATTAGATTACATATTGATTACATTAATGAATTTATTAGTAAATGATATAATTATGAGGAATGTATGCATCAAAAATATGTTTTTTGAACAACATTATGCGTAAAGCAATTTCACGTTAATATTTAACTTTATTGATGAAAAATGCACCATAACTCTTACACCTTTGGTCAAAATACTTTTTAATTTTGAGAATATCATTAAAATAATATATGGAATCTACTGTAAAAATTTTAAGAAAAAATAAATTTCTTCAAAATTTACGATTTTACCACTATAAGGTAAAAAAATTGAGTATTTGTTAAATTTTATAATATTTCAATCAAACATTAGATTATAAATTGATTAAATTAAGTAATTTATTAGTAAATAATCTAATTATAAGGAATGTATACATGAAAAATACATTTTTGGAGCAACATTATGTGTAAAGCAATTTCACGTTAATTTTGACTTTATTGACAAAAAATGCACCATAACTCTTACACCTTTGGCCAAAATACCATGTAATTTTTAGAATATCATTAAAATAATGAATGGAATCTCTAAAAAAATTTTAAAAAAATAAATTTCTTTAAAAATTACGATTCTTCCTCTATAGGGTAACAAACTGAGTATTTATTAAATTTTATAATATTTTATCATACATTAGATTACAAATTGATTAAATTAATAAATTTAATAGTAAATGATATAATTATAAGGAATGTATGCACCAAAAATACTTTTTTTAAGCACATTACGCATAAAACAATGTCACTTTAAAATTTAACTTTATTGATGAAAAATGCATCATAACTCTTACCCCTTTGGTCAAAATATTTTGTAATTTTCAGAATATCACTAAAATAATGTGTGGAATCTATTGTACAAATTTCAAGAAATTTTTAATTTATTTCAAAATTACGATTTAGTTACTATAGAGTAAAATAAATGACTATTTGTTAAATTTTATAATATTTCATCAAACATTATATTAAAAATTGATTACATAAATGAATTTATTAGTAAATAATCTAATTATAAGGAATGCATACATCAAAATTTTGATTTTCGAACCAAATTATGCGTAAAGCAATTTCACGTTAAAATTCAACTTTATTAACAAAAAAATGCACCATAACTCTTACAGATTTGGCCAAAGTACTATGTAATTTTCAGAATATCACTAAAATAAAGAATGAAATCTACTGTAAAAATTTCAACAAAAATTAAAATTTCTTTAAAAATTACGATTTTGCTCCTGTAGGGTAAAAAACTGAGTATTTGTTGAAATTTATAATATGTCATCAAACATTATATCACAGTTTGACTAAATTAATGAATTTATTAGTAAATGATCTAATTATAAGGAATGCATGCATCAAAAATACGTTTATCGAACCAAATTACACGTAAAGCAATTTCACATTAAATTTAACGTTATTGTCAAAAAATGCATCCACACTCTTACACATTTGGTCAAAATAATTTGAAATTTTGAGAATATCACTAAAATAATGCATGGAATCTACTGTAAAAATTTCAAGAAAAATTAAATTTCTTTAAAAATTATGATTTTACCCCTATAGGGTAAAAATTTGAATATTTGTTAAATTTTCTAATATTTCATCAAACATTTGATTATAAATATATTAAATTAATAAATTTATTAGCAAATGATCTAATTATAAGGAATATATACATAAAAAATATGTTTTTTGAACAACATTGTGCGTAAAGAAATTTCACGTTAAAATTTAACTTTATTGACGAAAAATACACAATAACTTTTTCACCTTTAGTCAAAAGGATTTGTAATTTTGAGAATATCACTAAAAATAATATATGGAATCTACTGTAAAAATTTCAAGAAAAATTAAATTTCTTCAAATTTTACGATTTTGACCCTATAAGGTAAAAAACTTAATATTTGTTAAATTTTATATTATTTCATCAAACATTAGATTACAAATTGATTAATTTAATGAATTTATTAGTAAATTATCTAATTATAAAGGATGTATGCATCAAATATACTTTATTTTAAAGCATGTTATGGATAAAGCAATTTCACATTAAGATTTAACTTTATTTATGAAAAATGTATCATAACACTTACATATTTGGTCAAAATACGTTGTAATTTTGAGAATAACAGTAAAATAATATATGAAATCTACGGTAAAAATTTCATGAAAAATTAAATTTTGTTAAAAATTACGATTTTCCCCAATAGAGTAAAAAACTGAATGTTTGTTGACTTTTATAATATTTCACCAAACATTAGATTAAAAATTAATTAAATTAATGATTTTATTAGTAAATGATCTAATTATAAGGAATTTATTCATCGAAAATACGTTTTTGCAACTACATAATGTGTAAAGTACTTTCACGTTAAAATTTGACTTTATTGACGAAAAATGCACCATAACTCTTACATCATTAGCCAAAATACATTGTAATTTATAAATTATCACTAAAATAATGAATGGAATGTGCTTTAAAAAATTCAAGAAAAATTAGATTTCCTAAAAAATTACGATTTTGCCCCTATAGGGTAAAAAACTAAGTATTTATTAAATTTTATAATATTTCATCATACAATAGATTTCAGATTGATTAAATTAATGAATCTATTAGTAAATTATCTAATTATAAGGAATGTATGCATCAAAAATACTTTTTTTAAGCACATTACGCATAAAGCAATTAATATAGTTAAAATTTAACTATATTAACAAAAGATGAATCATAACTCTTATCCCTTTCGTCAAATATTTTGTAATTTTCAGAATATCACTAAAATAATGTATGAAATCAACTATAAAAATTTCAAGAAAATTTTAATTTCTTTCAAAATTACGATTTTGCCCCTATAGGGTAAAATAATTGAGTATTTGTTAAATTCAAAATGCTTACATTAATGAATTTATTAGGAAATGATCTAATTATCATGAATGCATACATCAAAAATATGATTTTCAAACAAAATTATGCGTAAAGCAATTTCACGTTAAAATTGAACTTTGTTACGATAAATGAACCATAACTCTTACACCTTTGGCCAAAGTACTGGATAATTTTCATAATATCACTAATATAAAGAATGGAATCTGCTGTAAAAATTACAAGAAAAATTAAATTTCTTTAAAAATTACGATTTTGCTCCTGTAGGGTAAAAAACTGAGTATTTGTTGAAATTTATAATATGTCATCAAACATTATATCACAGTTTGACTAAATTAATGAATTTATTAGTAAATGATCTAATTATAAGGAATGCATGCATCAAAAATACGTTTTTCGAACCAAATTACACGTAAAGCAATTTCACATTAAATTTAACGTTATTGTCGAAAAATACATCAAAACTCTTACATATTTGGTCAAAATACTTTGTAATTTTGAGAATAACACTAAAATAATATATGAAATCTACTGTAAAAATTTCATGAAAAATTAAATTTTGTTAAAAATTACGATTTTCCCCAATAGAGTAAAAAACTGAATATTTGTTGAATTTTATAATATTTCACCAAACATTAGATTAAAAATTAATTAAAATAATTATTTTATTAGTAAATGATCTAATTATAAGGAATTTATTCATCGAAAATACGTTTTTGCAACTACATAATGCGTAAAGTACTTTCACGTTAAAATTTGACTTTATTGACGAAAAATGCACCATAACTCTTACATTATTAGCCAAAATACCTTGTAATTTATAAATTATCACTAAAATAATGAATGGAATGTGCTGTAAAAAATTCAAGAAAAATTAGATTTCTTAAAAAATTACGATTTTGCCCCTATAGGGTAAAAAACTAAGTATTTATTAAATTTTATAATATTTCATCATACAATAGATTTCAGATTGATTAAATTAATTAATCTATTAGTAAATTATCTAACTATAAGGAATGTATGCATCAAAAATACTTTTTTTAAGCACATTACGCATAAAGCAAATTCACTTTAAAATTTAACTATATTAACAAAAGATGAATCATAACTCTTGTCCCTTTCGTCAAATATTTTGTAATTTTCAGAATATCACTAAAATAATGTATGAAATCAACTGTAAAAATTTCAAGAAAATTTTAATTTCTTTCAAAATTACGATTTTGCCCCTATAGGGTAAAATAACTGAGTATTTGTTAAATTTTATAATAATTCATCAAATATTACATTACAAAATGCTTACATTAATGAATTTATTAGGAAATGATCTAATTATCATGAATGCATACATCAAAAATATGATTTTCAAACAAAATTACGCGTAAAGCAATTGCACGTTAAAATTGAACTTTGTTACGATAAATGAACCATAACTCTTACACCTTTGGCCAAAGTGCTGGATAATTTTCATAATATCACTAATATAAAGAATGGAATCTGCTGTAAAAATTACAAGAAAAATTAAATTTCTTTAAAAATTACGATTTTGCTCCTGTAGGGTAAAAAACTGAGTATTTGTTGAAATTTATAATATGTCATCAAACATTATATCACAGTTTGACTAAATTAATGAATTTATTAGTAAATGATCTAATTATAAGGAATGCATGCATCAAAAATACGTTTTTCGAAACAAATTACACGTAAAGCAATTTCACATTAAATTTAACGTTATTGTCAAAAAATGCATCCAAACTCTTACACATTTGGTCAAAATAATTTGAAATTTTGAGAATATCACTAAAATAATGCATGGAATCTACTGTAAAAATTTCAAGAAAAATTAAATTTCTTTAAAAATTATGATTTTACCCCTAAAGGGTAAAAATTTGAATATTTGTTAAATTTTCTAATATTTCATCAAACATTTGATTATAAATTTATTAAATTAATAAATTTATTAGCAAATGATCTAATTATAAGGAATGTATGCATCAAAAATATGTTTTTTGAACAACATTGTGCGTAAAGCAATTTCACGTTAAAATTTAACTTTATTGACGAAAAATGCACAATAACTTTTTCACCTTTAGTCAAAAGGATTTGTAATTTTGAGAATATCACTAAAAATAATATATGAAATCTACTGTAAAAATTTCAAGAAAAATTAAATTTCTTCAAATTTTACGATTTTGCCCCTATAAGGTAAAAAACTTATTATTTGTTAAATTTTATATTATTTCATCAAACATTAGATTACAAATTGATTAATTTAATGAATTTATTACTAAATTATCTAATTATAAAGGATGTATGCATCAAATATACTTTATTTTAAAGCATGTTATGGATAAAGCAATTTCACATTAAGATTTAACTTTATTAATGAAAAATGTATCATAACACTTACATATTTGGTCAAAATACTTTGTAATTTTGAGAATAACACTAAAATAATATATGAAATCTACTTTAAGAATTTCATAAAAAATTAAATTTTGTTAAAAATTACGATTTTCCCCAATAGAGTAAAAAACTGAATATTTGTTGAATTTTATAATATTTCACCAAACATTAGATTAAAAATTAATTAAATTAATGATTTTATTAGTAAATGATCTAATTATAAGGAATTTATTCATCGAAAATACGTTTTTGCAACTACATAATGCGTAAAGTACTTTCACGTTAAATTTTGACTTTATTGACGAAAAATGCACCATAACTCTTACATCATTAGCCAAAATACCTTGTAATTTATAAATTATCACTAAAATAATGAATGGAATGTACTGTAAAAAATTCAAGAAAAATTAGATTTCTTAAAAAATTACGATTTTGCCCCTATAGGGTAAAAAACTAATTATTTATTAAATTTTATAATATTTCATCATACAATAGATTTCAGATTGATTAAATTAATGAATCTATTAGTAAATTATCTAACTATAAGGAATGTATGCATCAAAAATACTTTTTTTAAGCACATTACGCATAAAGCAATTTCACTTTAAAATTTAACTATATTAACAAAAGATGAATCATCAATCTTATCCCTTTCGTCAAATATTTTGTAATTTTAAGAATATCACTAAAATAATGTATGAAATCAACTGTAAAAATTTCAAGAAAATTTTAATTTCTTTCAAAATTACGATTTTGCCCCTATAGGGTAAAATAACTGAGTATTTGTTAAATTTTATAATAATTCATCAAATATTACATTACAAAATGCTTACATTAATGAATTTATTAGGAAATGATCTAATTATCATGAATGCATACATCAAAAATATGATTTTCAAACAAAATTACGCGTAAAGCAATTTCACGTTAAAATTGAACTTTGTTACGATAAATGAACCATAACTCTTACACCTTTGGCCAAAGTACTGGATAATTTTCATAATATCACTAATATAAAGAATGGAATCTGCTGTAAAAATTACAAGAAAAATTAAATTTCTTTAAAAATTACGATTTTGCTCCTGTAGGGTAAAAAACTGAGTATTTGTTGAAATTTATAATATGTCATCAAGCATTATGTCACAGTTTGACTAAATTAATGAATTTATTAGTAAATGATCTAATTATAAGGAATGCATGCATCAAAAATACGTTTTTCGAACCAAATTACACGTAAAGCAATTTCACATTAAATTTAACGTTATTGTCGAAAAATGCATCCAAACTCTTACACATTTGGTCAAAATAATTTGAAATTTTGAGAATATCACTAAAATAATGCATGGAGTCTACTGTGAAAATTTCAAGAAAAATTAAATTTCTTTAAAAATTATGATTTTACCCCTATAGGGTAAAAATTTGAATATTTGTTAAATTTTCTAATATTTCATCAAACATTTGATTATAAATTTATTAAATTAATAAATTTATTAGCAAATGATCTAATTATAAGGAATGTATGCATCAAAAATATGTTTTTTTGAACAACATTGTGCGTAAAGCAATTTCACGATAAAATTTAACTTTATTGACGAAAAATGCACAATAAGTTTTTCACCTTTAGTCAAAAGGATTTGTAATTTTGAGAATATCACTAAAAATAATATATGGAATCTACTGTAAAAATTTCAAGAAAAATTAAATTTCTTCAAATTTTACGATTTTGCCCCTATAAGGTAAAAAACTTATTATTTGTTAAATTTTATATTATTTCATCAAACATTAGATTACAAATTGATTAATTTAATGAATTTATTACTAAATTATCTAATTATAAAGGATGTATGCATCAAATATACTTTATTTTAAAGCATGTTATGGATAAAGCAATTTCACATTAAGATTTAACTTTATTTATGAAAAATGTATCATAACACTTACATATTTGGTCAAAATACTTTGTAATTTTGAGAATAACACTAAAATAATATATGAAATCTACTTTAAGAATTTCATGAAAAATTAAATTTTGTTAAAAATTACGATTTTCCCCAATAGAGTAAAAAACTGAATATTTGTTGAATTTTATAATATTTCACCAAACATTAGATTAAAAATTAATTAAATTAATGATTTTATTAGTAAATGATCTAATTATAAGGAATTTATTCATCGAAAATACGTTTTTGCAACTACATAATGCGTAAAGTACTTTCACGTTAAAATTTGACTTTATTGACGAAAAATGCACCATAACTCTTACATCATTAGCCAAAATACCTTGTAATTTATAAATTATCACTAAAATAATGAATGGAATGTGCTGTAAAAAATTCAAGAAAAATTAGATTTCTTAAAAAATTACGATTTTGCCCCTATAGGGTAAAAAACTAAGTATTTATTAAATTTTATAATATTTCATCATACAATAGATTTCAGATTGATTAAATTAATGAATCTATTAGTAAATTATCTAACTATAAGGAATGTATGCATCAAAAATACTTTTTTTAAGCACATTACGCATAAAGCAATTTCACTTTAAAATTTAACTATATTAACAAAAGATGAATCATAACTCTTATCCCTTTCGTCAAATATTTTGTAATTTTAAGAATATCACTAAAATAATGTATGAAATCAACTGTAAAAATTTCAAGAAATTTTTAATTTCTTTCAAAATTACGATTTTGCCCCTATAGGGTAAAATAACTGAGTATTTGTTAAATTTTATAATAATTCATCAAATATTACATTACAAAATGCTTACATTAATGAATTTATTAGGAAATGATCTAATTATCATGAATGCATACATCAAAAATATGATTTTCAAACAAAATTACGCGTAAAGCAATTTCACGTTAAAATTGAACTTTGTTACGATAAATGAACCATAACTCTTACACCTTTGGCCAAAGTACTGGATAATTTTCATAATATCACTAATATAAAGAATGGAATCTGCTGTAAAAATTACAAGAAAAATTAAATTTCTTTAAAAATTACGATTTTGCTCCTGTAGGGTAAAAAACTGAGTATTTGTTGAAATTTATAATATGTCATCAAACATTATATCACAGTTTGACTAAATTAATGAATTTATTAGTAAATGATCTAATTATAAAGAATGCATCCATCAAAAATACGTTTTTCGAACCAAATTACACGTAAAGCAATTTCACATTAAATTTAACGTTATTGTCGAAAAATGCATCCAAACTCTTACACATTTGGTCAAAATAATTTGAAATTTTGAGAATATCACTAAAATAATGCATGGAATCTACTGTAAAAATTTCAAGAAAAATTAAATTTCTTTAAAAATTATGATTTTACCCCTATAGGGTAAAAATTTGAATATTTGTTAAATTTTCTAATATTTCATCAAACATTTGATTATAAATTTATTAAATTAATAAATTTATTAGCAAATGATCTAATTATAAGGAATGTATGCATCAAAAATATGTTTTTTTGAACAACATTGTGCGTAAAGCAATTTCACGATAAAATTTAACTTTATTGACGAAAAATGCACAATAAGTTTTTCACCTTTAGTCAAAAGGATTTGTAATTTTGAGAATATCACTAAAAATAATATATGGAATCTACTGTAAAAATTTCAAGAAAAATTAAATTTCTTCAAATTTTACGATTTTGCCCCTATAAGGTAAAAAACTTATTATTTGTTAAATTTTATATTATTTCATCAAACATTAGATTACAAATTGATTAATTTAATGAATTTATTACTAAATTATCTAATTATAAAGGATGTATGCATCAAATATACTTTATTTTAAAGCATGTTATGGATAAAGCAATTTCACATTAAGATTTAACTTTATTTATGAAAAATGTATCATAACACTTACATATTTGGTCAAAATACTTTGTAATTTTGAGAATAACACTAAAATAATATATGAAATCTACTTTAAGAATTTCATGAAAAATTAAATTTTGTTAAAAATTACGATTTTCCCCAATAGAGTAAAAAACTGAATATTTGTTGAATTTTATAATATTTCACCAAACATTAGATTAAAAATTAATTAAATTAATGATTTTATTAGTAAATGATCTAATTATAAGGAATTTATTCATCGAAAATACGTTTTTGCAACTACATAATGCGTAAAGTACTTTCACGTTAAAATTTGACTTTATTGACGAAAAATGCACCATAACTCTTACATCATTAGCCAAAATACCTTGTAATTTATAAATTATCACTAAAATAATGAATGGAATGTGCTGTAAAAAATTCAAGAAAAATTAGATTTCTTAAAAAATTACGATTTTGCCCCTATAGGGTAAAAAACTAAGTATTTATTAAATTTTATAATATTTCATCATACAATAGATTTCAGATTGATTAAATTAATGAATCTATTAGTAAATTATCTAACTATAAGGAATGTATGCATCAAAAATACTTTTTTTAAGCACATTACGCATAAAGCAATTTCACTTTAAAATTTAACTATATTAACAAAAGATGAATCATAACTCTTATCCCTTTCGTCAAATATTTTGTAATTTTAAGAATATCACTAAAATAATGTATGAAATCAACTGTAAAAATTTCAAGAAATTTTTAATTTCTTTCAAAATTACGATTTTGCCCCTATAGGGTAAAATAACTGAGTATTTGTTAAATTTTATAATAATTCATCAAATATTACATTACAAAATGCTTACATTAATGAATTTATTAGGAAATGATCTAATTATCATGAATGCATACATCAAAAATATGATTTTCAAACAAAATTACGCGTAAAGCAATTTCACGTTAAAATTGAACTTTGTTACGATAAATGAACCATAACTCTTACACCTTTGGCCAAAGTACTGGATAATTTTCATAATATCACTAATATAAAGAATGGAATCTGCTGTAAAAATTACAAGAAAAATTAAATTTCTTTAAAAATTACGATTTTGCTCCTGTAGGGTAAAAAACTGAGTATTTGTTGAAATTTATAATATGTCATCAAACATTATATCACAGTTTGACTAAATTAATGAATTTATTAGTAAATGATCTAATTATAAAGAATGCATCCATCAAAAATACGTTTTTCGAACCAAATTACACGTAAAGCAATTTCACATTAAATTTAACGTTATTGTCGAAAAATGCATCCAAACTCTTACACATTTGGTCAAAATAATTTGAAATTTTGAGAATATCACTAAAATAATGCATGGAATCTACTGTAAAAATTTCAAGAAAAATTAAATTTCTTTAAAAATTATGATTTTACCCCTATAGGGTAAAAATTTGAATATTTGTTAAATTTTCTAATATTTCATCAAACATTTGATTATAAATTTATTAAATTAATAAATTTATTAGCAAATGATCTAATTATAAGGAATGTATGCATCAAAAATATGTTTTTTTGAACAACATTGTGCGTAAAGCAATTTCACGATAAAATTTAACTTTATTGACGAAAAATGCACAATAAGTTTTTCACCTTTAGTCAAAAGGATTTGTAATTTTGAGAATATCACTAAAAATAATATATGGAATCTACTGTAAAAATTTCAAGAAAAATTAAATTTCTTCAAATTTTACGATTTTGCCCCTATAAGGTAAAAAACTTATTATTTGTTAAATTTTATATTATTTCATCAAACATTAGATTACAAATTGATTAATTTAATGAATTTATTACTAAATTATCTAATTATAAAGGATGTATGCATCAAATATACTTTATTTTAAAGCATGTTATGGATAAAGCAATTTCACATTAAGATTTAACTTTATTTATGAAAAATGTATCATAACACTTACATATTTGGTCAAAATACTTTGTAATTTTGAGAATAACACTAAAATAATATATGAAATCTACTTTAAGAATTTCATGAAAAATTAAATTTTGTTAAAAATTACGATTTTCCCCAATAGAGTAAAAAACTGAATATTTGTTGAATTTTATAATATTTCACCAAACATTAGATTAAAAATTAATTAAATTAATGATTTTATTAGTAAATGATCTAATTATAAGGAATTTATTCATCGAAAATACGTTTTTGCAACTACATAATGCGTAAAGTACTTTCACGTTAAAATTTGACTTTATTGACGAAAAATGCACCATAACTCTTACATCATTAGCCAAAATACCTTGTAATTTATAAATTATCACTAAAATAATGAATGGAATGTGCTGTAAAAAATTCAAGAAAAATTAGATTTCTTAAAAAATTACGATTTTGCCCCTATAGGGTAAAAACTAAGTATTTATTAAATTTTATAATATTTCATCATACAATAGATTTCAGATTGATTAAATTAATGAATCTATTAGTAAATTATCTAACTATAAGGAATGTATGCATCAAAAATACTTTTTTTAAGCACATTACGCATAAAGCAATTTCACTTTAAAATTTAACTATATTAACAAAAGATGAATCATAACTCTTATCCCTTTCGTCAAATATTTTGTAATTTTAAGAATATCACTAAAATAATGTATGAAATCAACTGTAAAAATTTCAAGAAATTTTTAATTTCTTTCAAAATTACGATTTTGCCCCTATAGGGTAAAATAACTGAGTATTTGTTAAATTTTATAATAATTCATCAAATATTACATTACAAAATGCTTACATTAATGAATTTATTAGGAAATGATCTAATTATCATGAATGCATACATCAAAAATATGATTTTCAAACAAAATTACGCGTAAAGCAATTTCACGTTAAAATTGAACTTTGTTACGATAAATGAACCATAACTCTTACACCTTTGGCCAAAGTACTGGATAATTTTCATAATATCACTAATATAAAGAATGGAATCTGCTGTAAAAATTACAAGAAAAATTAAATTTCTTTAAAAATTACGATTTTGCTCCTGTAGGGTAAAAAACTGAGTATTTGTTGAAATTTATAATATGTCATCAAACATTATATCACAGTTTGACTAAATTAATGAATTTATTAGTAAATGATCTAATTATAAAGAATGCATCCATCAAAAATACGTTTTTCGAACCAAATTACACGTAAAGCAATTTCACATTAAATTTAACGTTATTGTCGAAAAATGCATCCAAACTCTTACACATTTGGTCAAAATAATTTGAAATTTTGAGAATATCACTAAAATAATGCATGGAATCTACTGTAAAAATTTCAAGAAAAATTAAATTTCTTTAAAAATTATGATTTTACCCCTATAGGGTAAAAATTTGAATATTTGTTAAATTTTCTAATATTTCATCAAACATTTGATTATAAATTTATTAAATTAATAAATTTATTAGCAAATGATCTAATTATAAGGAATGTATGCATCAAAAATATGTTTTTTTGAACAACATTGTGCGTAAAGCAATTTCACGATAAAATTTAACTTTATTGACGAAAAATGCACAATAAGTTTTTCACCTTTAGTCAAAAGGATTTGTAATTTTGAGAATATCACTAAAAATAATATATGGAATCTACTGTAAAAATTTCAAGAAAAATTAAATTTCTTCAAATTTTACGATTTTGCCCCTATAAGGTAAAAAACTTATTATTTGTTAAATTTTATATTATTTCATCAAACATTAGATTACAAATTGATTAATTTAATGAATTTATTACTAAATTATCTAATTATAAAGGATGTATGCATCAAATATACTTTATTTTAAAGCATGTTATGGATAAAGCAATTTCACATTAAGATTTAACTTTATTTATGAAAAATGTATCATAACACTTACATATTTGGTCAAAATACTTTGTAATTTTGAGAATAACACTAAAATAATATATGAAATCTACTTTAAGAATTTCATGAAAAATTAAATTTTGTTAAAAATTACGATTTTCCCCAATAGAGTAAAAAACTGAATATTTGTTGAATTTTATAATATTTCACCAAACATTAGATTAAAAATTAATTAAATTAATGATTTTATTAGTAAATGATCTAATTATAAGGAATTTATTCATCGAAAATACGTTTTTGCAACTACATAATGCGTAAAGTACTTTCACGTTAAAATTTGACTTTATTGACGAAAAATGCACCATAACTCTTACATCATTAGCCAAAATACCTTGTAATTTATAAATTATCACTAAAATAATGAATGGAATGTGCTGTAAAAAATTCAAGAAAAATTAGATTTCTTAAAAAATTACGATTTTGCCCCTATAGGGTAAAAAACTAAGTATTTATTAAATTTTATAATATTTCATCATACAATAGATTTCAGATTGATTAAATTAATGAATCTATTAGTAAATTATCTAATTATAAGGAATGTATGCATCAAAAATACTTTTTTTAAGCACATTACGCATAAAGCAATTTCACTTTAAAATTTAACTATATTAACAAAAGATGAATCATAACTCTTGTCCCTTTCTTCAAATATTTTGTAATTTTCAAAATATCACTAAAATAATGTATGAAATCAACTGTAAAAATTTCAAGAAAATTTTAATTTCTTTCAAAATTACGATTTTGGCCCTATAGGGTAAAATAACTGAGTATTTGTTAAATTTTATAATAATTCATCAAATATTACATTACAAAATGCTTACTTTAATGAATTTATTAGGAAATGATCTAATTATCATGAATGCATACATCAAAAATATGATTTTCAAACAAAATTACGCGTAAAGCAATTTCACGTTAAAATTGAACTTTGTTACGATAAATGAACCATAACTCTTACACCTTTGGCCAAAGTACTGGATAATTTTCATAATATCACTAATATAAAGAATGGAATCTGCTGTAAAAATTACAAGAAAAATTAAATTTCTTTAAAAATTACGATTTTGCTCCTGTAGGGTAAAAAACTGAGTATTTTGTTGAAATTTATAATATGTCATCAAACATTATATCACAGTTTGACTAAATTAATGAATTTATTAGTAAATGATCTAATTATAAAGAATGCATCCATCAAAAATACGTTTTTCGAACCAAATTACACGTAAAGCAATTTCACATTAAATTTAACGTTATTGTCGAAAAATGCATCCAAACTCTTACACATTTGGTCAAAATAATTTGAAATTTTGAGAATATCACTAAAATAATGCATGGAATCTACTGTAAAAATTTCAAGAAAAATTAAATTTCTTTAAAAATTATGATTTTACCCCTATAGGGTAAAAATTTGAATATTTGTTAAATTTTCTAATATTTCATCAAACATTTGATTATAAATTTATTAAATTAATAAATTTATTAGCAAATGATCTAATTATAAGGAATGTATGCATCAAAAATATGTTTTTTTGAACAACATTGTGCGTAAAGCAATTTCACGATAAAATTTAACTTTATTGACGAAAAATGCACAATAAGTTTTTCACCTTTAGTCAAAAGGATTTGTAATTTTGAGAATATCACTAAAAATAATATATGGAATCTACTGTAAAAATTTCAAGAAAAATTAAATTTCTTCAAATTTTACGATTTTGCCCCTATAAGGTAAAAAACTTATTATTTGTTAAATTTTATATTATTTCATCAAACATTAGATTACAAATTGATTAATTTAACGAATTTATTACTAAATTATCTAATTATAAAGGATGTATGCATCAAATATACTTTATTTTAAAGCATGTTATGGATAAAGCAATTTCACATTAAGATTTAACTTTATTTATGAAAAATGTATCATAACACTTACATATTTGGTCAAAATACTTTGTAATTTTGAGAATAACACTAAAATAATATATGAAATCTACTTTAAGAATTTCATGAAAAATTAAATTTTGTTAAAAATTACGATTTTCCCCAATAGAGTAAAAAACTGAATATTTGTTGAATTTTATAATATTTCACCAAACATTAGATTAAAAATTAATTAAATTAATGATTTTATTAGTAAATGATCTAATTATAAGGAATTTATTCATCGAAAATACGTTTTTGCAACTACATAATGCGTAAAGTACTTTCACGTTAAAATTTGACTTTATTGACGAAAAATGCACCATAACTCTTACATCATTAGCCAAAATACCTTGTAATTTATAAATTATCACTAAAATAATGAATGGAATGTGCTGTAAAAAATTCAAGAAAAATTAGATTTCTTAAAAAATTACGATTTTGCCCCTATAGGGTAAAAAACTAAGTATTTATTAAATTTTATAATATTTCATCATACAATAGATTTCAGATTGATTAAATTAATGAATCTATTAGTAAATTATCTAATTATAAGGAATGTATGCATCAAAAATACTTTTTTTAAGCACATTACGCATAAAGCAATTTCACTTTAAAATTTAACTATATTAACAAAAGATGAATCATAACTCTTGTCCCTTTCTTCAAATATTTTGTAATTTTCAAAATATCACTAAAATAATGTATGAAATCAACTGTAAAAATTTCAAGAAAATTTTAATTTCTTTCAAAATTACGATTTTGGCCCTATAGGGTAAAATAACTGAGTATTTGTTAAATTTTATAATAATTCATCAAATATTACATTACAAAATGCTTACTTTAATGAATTTATTAGGAAATGATCTAATTATCATGAATGCATACATCAAAAATATGATTTTCAAACAAAATTACGCGTAAAGCAATTTCACGTTAAAATTGAACTTTGTTACGATAAATGAACCATAACTCTTACACCTTTGGCCAAAGTACTGGATAATTTTCATAATATCACTAATATAAAGAATGGAATCTGCTGTAAAAATTACAAGAAAAATTAAATTTCTTTAAAAATTACGATTTTGCTCCTGTAGGGTAAAAAACTGAGTATTTGTTGAAATTTATAATATGTCATCAAACATTATATCACAGTTTGACTAAATTAATGAATTTATTAGTAAATGATCTAATTATAAGGAATGCATGCATCAAAAATACGTTTTTCGAAACAAATTACACGTAAAACAATTTCACATTAAATTTAACGTTATTGTCGAAAAATGCATCCAAACTCTTACACATTTGGTCAAAATAATTTGAAATTTTGAGAATAGCACTAAAATAATGCAAGGAATCTACTGTAAAAATTTCAAGAAAAAATAAATTTCTTTAAAAATTATGATTTTACCCCTATAGGGTAAAAATTTGAATATTTGTTAAATTTTCTAATATTTTATCAAACATTTGATTATAAATTTATTAAATTAATAAATTTATTAGCAAATGATCTAATTATAAGGAATGTATGCATCAAAAATATGTTTTTTGAACAACATTGTGCGTAAAGCAATTTCACGTTAATATTTAACTTTATTGACGAAAAATGCACAATAACTTTTTCACCTTTAGTCAAAAGAATTTGTAATTTTGAGAATATCACTAAAAATAATATATGGAATATACTGTAAAAATTTCAAGAAAAATTAAATTTCTTCAAATTTTACGATTTTGCCCCTATAAGGTAAAAAACTTATTATTTGTTAAATTTTATATTATTTCATCAAACATTAGATTACAAATTGATTAATTTAATGAATTTATTAGTAAATTATCTAATTATAAAGAATGTATGCATCAAATATACTTTATTTTAAAGCATGTTATGGATAAAGCAATTTCACATTAAGATTTAACTTTATTTATGAAAAATGTATCATAACACTTACATATTTGGTCAAAATACTTTGTAATTTTGAGAATAACACTAAAATAATATTTGAAATCTACTGTAAAAATTTCATGAAAAATTAAATTTTGTTAAAAATTACGATTTTCCCCAATAGAGTAAAAAACTGAATATTTGTTGAATTTTATAATATTTCACCAAACATTAGATTAAAAATTAATTAAATTAATGATTTTATTAGTAAATGATCTAATTATAAGGAATTTATTCATCGAAAATACGTTTTTGCAACTACATAATGCGTAAAGTACTTTCACGTTAAAATTTGACTTTATTGACGAAAAATGCACCATAACTCTTACATCATTAGCCAAAATACCTTGTAATTTATAAATTATCACTAAAATAATGAATGGAATGTGCTGTAAAAAATTCAAGAAAAATTAGATTTCTTAAAAAATTACGATTTTGCCCCTATAGGGTAAAAAACTAAGTATTTATTAAATTTTATAATATTTCATCATACAATAGATTTCAGATTGATTAAATTAATGAATCTATTAGTAAATTATCTAATTATAAGGAATGTATGCTTCAAAAATACTTTTTTTAAGCACATTACGCATAAAGCAATTTCACTTTAAAATTTAACTATATTAACAAAAGATGAATCATAACTCTTATCCCTTTCGTCAAATATTTTGTAATTTTAAGAATATCACTAAAATAATGTATGAAATCAACTGTAAAAATTTCAAGAAAATTTTAATTTCTTTCAAAATTACGATTTTGCCCCTATAGGGTAAAATAACTGAGTATTTGTTAAATTTTGTAATATTTCATCAAATATTACATTACAAAATGCTTACATTAATGAATTTATTAGGAAATGATCTAATTATCATGAATGCATACATCAAAAATATGATTTTCAAACAAAATTACGCGTAAAGCAATTTCACGTTAAAATTGAACTTTGTTACGATAAATGAACCATAACTCTTACACCTTTGGCCAAAGTACTGGATAATTTTCATAATATAACTAATATAAAGAATGGAATCTGCTGTAAAAATTACAAGAAAAATTAAATTTCTTTAAAAATTACGATTTTGCTCCTGTAGGGTAAAAAACTGAGTATTTGTTGAAATTTATAATATGTCATCAAACATTATATCACAGTTTGACTAAATTAATGAATTTATTAGTAAATGATCTAATTATAAGGAATGCATGCATCAAAAATACGTTTTTCGAACCAAATTACACGTAAAGCAATTTCACATTAAATTTAACGTTATTGTCGAAAAATGCATCAAAACTCTTACACATTTGGTCAAAATAATTTGAAATTTTGAGAATATCACTAAAATAATGCATGGATTCTACAGTAAAAATTTCAAAAAAAATTAAATTTCTTTAAAAATTATGATTTTACCCCTATAGGGTAAAAAATTGAATATTTGTTTAATTTTATAATATTTCATCAAACATTAGATTACAAATTGATTAAATTAATGAATTTATTAGTAAATGATCTAATTATAAGGAATACATGCATCAAAATCATTTTCTGAACAACATTATGCTAACGCAATTTCATGTTAAAATTTAACTTTATTGATGAAAAATGCACATAGCTCATACACCTTTAGTCAAAAGACTTTGTAATTTTGAGAATATCATTAAAATAATGAATGGAATCTACTGTAAAAATTTCATGAAAAATTAAGGTTCTTAAAAAATTCTGATTTTACCCCTATAGGGTAAAAAACCGAGTATTTGTTAAAATTAATAATATTTTATCAAACATTAGATTACAAATTGATTAAATTAATTATTTTATTAGTAAATGATCTAATTATAACGAATGCATGTATCAAAAATACATTTTTCAAACCAAATTATGCGTAAAGCAATTTCACATTATAATTCATCTTTATTGACGAAAAATGTACAATAACTCTTACACGTTTGATCAAAATACATTGTAATTTTTGGAATATCACAAAAATTATGTATGAAATCTACTGTAAAAATTTCAAGAAAAATTAACTTTCATTTAAATTTACGATTTCATTTACAATTTGTTTAATTATATATTATTTCATCAAACAGTTGATTACAAATTGATTAAATTAAATAATTTATTAGTAAAAGATCTAATTATAAGGAACGTATGCATCAACAATACATTTTTTGAATACCATTATGCATAACCAAGTTCAATTTGAAATTTAACTTTATTGACGAAAAATGTACCATAACTTTTACACCTTTGGTCAAAATACATTGTAATTTTGAGAATATCACTAAATAATGTATGGAATCTACTCTAAAAATTTCAAGAAAAATTAAATTTCTTAAAAATTACAATTTTGCCCCTTTAGGGTAAAAACTGAGTATTTGTTTAGTTTTATAATATTTCATCAAATAGTTGATTACAAATTGTTTAAATAAATAAATTTATTAGTAAATGATCTAATTATAAGGAATGTATGCATCAAAATATGTTTTTGAACAACATTATGCATAAAGCAATTTCACGTTAAAATTTAACTTTATTGACAAAAAATGCACCATAACTCTTTCATGTTTGGTCAAAAGACTTTGTAATTTTGAGAATATCACTAAAATAATGTATGGAATCTACTGTAAAAATTTCAAGAAAAATTAAATTTCTTAAAAGAGTATTTGTGAAATTTTATAATATTTCATCAAATATCATATAACAAATTGATTAAATTAATAAATTTATTAGTAAATGATCTAATTATCATGAAAGTATGCATCAAAAATACTTTTTCTAATGCACATTGCGCGTAAAGCAATTTCACGTGATAATTTAACTTTATTGACGAAAATTGCTTCATAACTCTAACACATTTGGTCAAAATACTTTGTAATTTTGAGAAAATCACTAAAATAATGTATGGAATCTAATGTAAAAGTTTCAAGAAAAATTAAATTTCTTTAACAATGACAATTTTGTCCCTAAAGGGTAAAAACTGAATATTTGTTAAATTTTATAATATTTCATCAAAATTAGATTAAAATTTGATAAATTAATGAATTTATTAGTAAATTATCTAATTATAAGGAATGGATGAATCAAAAATACATATTTGGAACAACATTATGCGTGAAGCAATTTCACGTTAATTTTGACTTTATTGACAAAAAATGCACCATAACTCTTACATCTTTGGTCAAAATACTATGTAAGTTTTAGAATATCAATAAAATAATGAATGGAATTCGCTATAAAAATTTCAAGAAAAATTATATTTCTTTAAAAATTACAATTTTGCCCCTATAGGGTAAAAAATTGAGTATTTATTAAAATTTATAATATTTCATCATATATTAGATTACAAATTGATTAAAGCAATAAATTTATGAGTAAATGATCTAATTATAAGGAATGTATGAATCAAAAATACTTGTTTTAAGCAAATTACGCATAAAGCAATTTCACTTAAAAATTTAACTTTATTGATGAAAAATGCACCATAACTCTCACCCCTTTGGTCAAAATATTTTGTATTTTTCAGAATATCACTAAAATAATATATGGAATCTACTGTAAAAATTTCAAGAAAAATTTAATTTCTTTCAAAATTACAATTTTGCCCCTATAGGGTAAAATAACACAGTAGTTGTTAAATTTTATACTATTTCATCAAATTTACTTTACAAATTGATTATTAAATTAATTCATTAGTAAATGATCTAATTATGAGGAATGCATACATCAAAAATATGATTTTTGAACAAAATTACGCGTAAAGTAATTTCACATTAAAATTTAATTTTATTGACGAAAAATGCACCATAACTCTTACACCTTCGGTCAAAATACTTTTAAATTTTGAGAATATCACTAAAATAATATATGGAATCTACTATACAATTTTTTAGAAAAATTAAATTATTTTTAAAATTACGATTTCACCCCTATAGTGTAGTAAACTGAGTATTTGTAAAATTTTATAATATGTCTTAAAAAATTAGATTACAAATTGATTAAGTTAATGAATTTATTAGTAAATGGTCTAATTATAAGGAATATATGCATCAAAAATACATTAAAATTCTGAGAATATCACTAAAATAATATATGGAATCTACTGTAAAAATTTCAAGAAAAATTAAATTTCTTTGAAAATTACGGCTTTGCCCCTATAGGGTAAAAACAGAGTATTTGTTAAATTTAATAATATTTCATCAAACATTAGATTATAAATGGATTAAATTAAAGAATTTTTAGTAGATCATCTAATTATAAGGAAAGAATTCATAAAAAATACGATTTTTGAATCACATTATGCGTAAAACAATTTCACATTGACATTGAACTTTATTGACGAAATATGCTCCATAACTCTTAAACCTTTGGTCAAAATACTTTGTAATTTTGAGTATCACTAAAATAACATAAAGAATCTATTGTAGAAATTTCAAGAAAAAGAAAATTTCTTTAAAAATTATGATTTTGCCCCTAATGGGTAAAAAAATTGTGTATTTGTTAAATTTTATAATATTTCATCAAACATTATATTACAAATTGATTAAACTAATGAATTTATTAGTAAAGGATCTAATTATAAGGAATGCATGCATCAAAAATACGTTTTTTAAACCAAATTACGCGTAAAACAATTTTTACAGTAAAATTTATCATTATTGACGAAAAATGCACAATAACTCACCTTTGGTCAAAATATTTTGTGAGATTCTCACTAAAATAATATATGGAATCTTCTGTAAAAATTCAAGAAAAAAAAATTTTTTTTTTTAAAGAATGATTTTGACCCTATAGGGTTAAAAATAGAGTATTTGTTAAATTTTGTAATATTTCATCAAACATTCAATTACAAATTGATTAAATGAATGAATTTATTAGTAAATTATCTAATTATAAGGAATGTATGCATCAAAAATACATTTTTTTAACCAATTTATTCATAAAACAATTCATGTTAAAATTTAAATTTATTGTAGAAAAATGCACCATAACTCGTACAACTTTGGTCAAAATACTTTGCAATTTTGAGAATGTCACTAAAATAATGTATGGAAACTATTGTCAAAATTTCAAGAAAAATTAAATTTTTTAAGAATTACGATTTTACTCCTATATGTTAAAAAACTTAGTATTTGTTAAAAAAATTCATATTTCATCAAAGATTTTATTACAAATGGATTCAATTAATGAATTTAATATTTAGGGATCTAATTGTAAGGAATGTTTGCATCAAAAATATGTTTTTTGAATGAAAATATGCGTAAAGTAATTTCACGTTAAAATTTAACTTTATTGACTGAAAATATACCATAACTCTTACATCTTTGGTCAAAATACTTTGTAATTTTGGGAATATCACTAAAATAATGCATGGTATCTACTGTAAAATTTTCAAGAAAAATTAAATTTCTGTAAAAATTATGATTTTGCCCCTATAGGATAGAAAACTAGGTATTTGTTAAATTCTATAATATTTCGTCAAACATTAGAATAAATATTCATTAGTTTAATAAATTTATTAGTAAATGATCTAATTATAAGGAATGTATGCATCCAAAATACGTTTTTTGAACCACATTATACGTAAAGAAATTTTACGTTAAAATTTAACTTTATTGTCGAAAAATACATCATAACTCGTACACATTTGGTCAAAATACTTTGCAATTTTGAGAATATCACTAATATTATGTATGGACTATATTTTAAAATTTTCAACAAAATTTAAATTTCTTAACAAATTACAATTTTACCCCTATATGGTCAAAACTTAGTATTTGTTAAAACTTTTCAGATTTCATCAAACATTTGATTACAAATGGATTAAATTAAAGAATTTAAAATTAAATGATCTAATTGTAAGGAATGCATGCATCAAAACATGTTTTTGAACCAAATTACGCATAACGCAATTTCACATTAAAATTTAACTTTATTGACAAAAAATGCTCCATAACTCTTACACCTTTGGTAAAAATACTTTGTAATTTTGAGAATATAACTAAAATAATGTGTGGAATATACTGTAAAAATTTCATGAAAAACTAAATTTCTTTAAAAATTACGATTTTCCCATACATCACAAAAAATTGAGTATTTGTTAAATTTGATAATATTTCATCAAATATTAGATTACAAAATGTTTAAATTAATGAATTATTAGTAATTGATCTAATTATAACAAATGCATGCATCAAAAATATGTTTTTGAACCAAATTACATGTAAAACAATTTTTACATTAAAATTTAACTATATTAACGAAAAATGCACCATAACTCTTACACATTTGCTCAAAATACTTTGTAATTTTGACAATATCACTAAAATAATGTATGGAATCTACTATAAATATTTTAAGAAAAATCAAATTTCTTTAAAAATTATGATTTTGCCCCTATAGGAGAAAAACTGAATATTTGTTAAATTTTATATTATTTTATCAAACTTTAGATTACAAATTGATTAAATTAATGAATTTATTAGTAAATGATCTAATTTTAAGGAATTTATGCATCAAAAATACATTTTATGAAGCAAATTACGCGTAAATCATTTTCACGTTAAAATTTAACTCTTTTAAACAAAAATTGCACCATAATTTTTTGACCTTTGGCAAAAAACTTTCTAATTTAGAGAATATCGCTAAAATAATGTATGGAATCTTCCTTAAATATTTCAAGGAAAATCAAATTTCATTAAAAATTATGATTTTGCCCCTATTGGGTAAAAAACTGAGTATTAGTTATATTTTATAATATTTCGTTAAACATTAAATTAATAAATTTATAAGTAAATGATCTAATTATAAGGATTGCATGCATCAAAAATTATGCGTAAAACAATTGCACGTAAAAATTTAACATTATTGACGAAAAATGAACCTTAACTCTTGCATTGTTGGTCAAAATACTTTGCAATTTTTAAAATATAACTAAAATAATGTACGGAATCTACTGTAAAAATTTCTAGAAAATTTAAGATTTTGCCCATATAGGGTAAAAAATTGAATATTTTAAAAAATTTATAATATTAACATAAACTATTTGAGTATAAAAAATTAAATTAATGAAATTATTAGTAAATGATCTAATTATACAGAAAACTATTTGAGTAAAGAAAGTAAGTTTAAGAAATTTTATTTCTATTATTTTCAATAAATTTTTATTTTAACAATATCAAAATATACATAAAGAATTTGATTATATATATTTATTTTTTTTAAATTAACTTTAATTAAATTTTGAAAAATAGTGATATAAGTCCAAGTAAAATTCGCCAAAAACAAAATTGAGTATACAAACTAATAATAATTTGTCAATATATTTACTTTCAAAAAATTTATTTTTAATTAACTTTTACAAAATAGTGATTTATGTACTAGTAAAAATTGCAAAAAAGAAACTAAGCATAGATAATAATTTTTCTGAATTATTTCTTTCATTTTCAATAAAATTTAATTTACTAATATCTAAATAAACATAATTTTTTCTATATATTTATTTTAAAAAATATTTTAAATTAATATTTGAAAATAGTTATATAAGTCTTAGGTAAAATACGCCAAAATAATTGAGTTTAGAAAGTAATTTTTAAAACTTTTAATTCTTTAATTATTAATAAGTTATTATTTTACATATATCAAAATACTCATAAAAAATTAGTCTATATATTTATTCTTACAAAATTATTTTTAATTAATGTCTGAAAAATATTGTTATAAGTCCTAGTAAAATGCACAAAAAGCATTTGATTATAGAAAATAATTTTAAATTTTTTTCTTTTATTTTAAATAAAATTTTATTTTGTAAATATCAAAATACAAATAAATAATTTTTCTGTATATATTTTTTAACCAATTTAACTTTAACTAATTTTGAAAGATAGTGATATAAGTCCTAGTAAACGTCCAAAAAACTACGTTTAGAAAGTAATTTTTTAAACTTTTATTTCTTTTATTTTTCATAAATTTTTATTTTACAAATATTAAAATACAAATAAATAATTTGACAATATATTTATGATTTAAAATTTTATATTTTAATTAATGTTTGAAAAATAGTGAAATAATTCCTAATAAGATACACCAAAAAACAAATCTGAGTTTAGAAAGTAAGTTTTAGAAAGTTTATTTCTTTCATTTTCAATATATTTTATTTTAAAAATATCAAAATATACATAAATAATTTGATTATATATTTATTTTTAAAAAAAATGAACTAAAATTAATAATTGAAAAATAGTATTATAAGTCCAAGTAAAATATGCCAAAAAAAACTGAGTTTAGAAAGTAAGTTTATATAAAGTTTATTTCTTTGATTTTCAATAAATTTTTATTTTAAAAATATCAAAATACACATAAATAATTTGACTATATATTTATTTTTAAAATATTGAACTATAATTAATTATTGAAAAATAGTGTTATAAGTCCACGTAAATATGCCAAAAAAACAAAGTATACAAAGTAATTGTTAGAAATTTCAGTTCTTTAATGTTAAAGAAAGTTTTATTTTACAAATTCAACATACACATAAATAATTTTTCAATATATCTATTTTCCCAAATTTTATTTTAAATTAATTTATGAAAAATAGTGGTGCAAGTCTTAGTAAAATAGGCCAAACAAAACTAAGTGAAGAAAGTAATTGTTAAAAAAGTCATTTCTTTAATTTTAAATAAATTTTATGTTACTATTTAGGAACCAAATTACGTGTAGATAAATTTCACGTTGAAATTTAACTTTATTGACACACAATTCACCATAACTCTTACACCTTTGGTCAAAACACTTTATAATTTGGAGAATATCACTAAAATATTGTGTGGAATCTACTGTAAAAAATTTCAAGAAAAATTAAATTTCATGAAAAATTACGATTCTGCCCCTATAGGGTAAAAAAACTTAGTATTTGTAAATTTTATAATATTTCATCAAACATTAGATTACATATTGATTAAATTAATGAATTTATCAGTAAATGATCTAATTCTAAGCAATGTATGCATCAAAAATATTGTTTTTGAATCACATTACACGTAAGAAAATTTCACATTAAAATTTAACTTTATTGACGAAAAATGCACTATTACTCTTACACCTTTAGTTATAACACTATGTAGTTTGGAGAATATCACTAAGAAAAATAAAATTTCAAGAAAAATTATGATTTTTCCACTATAGGGTAAAAAAACTTAATATTTGTTAAATTTTATAATATTTCATCAGACATTAAATTAAAGATTGATTAAATTAATGAACTTATTAGTAAATGATCTAATTCGAAGCAATGTATGCATCAAAAATATGATTTTTGGACCACATTATGCGAACAAATATTTCACGTTAAAATTTAACTTTACTGACAAAAAATGCACCATAACTCTTACACATTTTTTTAGAACACTTTGTAATTTGGAGTTTATTGAGTGGAATCAACTATAAAAATTTTCAAGAAAAATTACGATTTTGGCCCTATAGGGTAAAAAAACTGAGTATTTGCTAAATTTTATAATATTTCATCAAACATTAGATTATAGATTAATTAAATTAATGAATTTATTAGTAAATGATCTATATCTAAGCAATGTATGCATCAAAAATATAATTTTTGAACCACATTTCGCATACAGAAATTAAACATTAAAATTTAACTTTATTGACGAAAAATGCCCCAAAACTCTTACACCTTTGGTCAGAAAACTTTATAATTTGGAGAATATCACTATAATAATGGGTAGAATCTACTGTAAAAATTTAAAAAATAATTAAATTTCATGAAAAATTATGATTTTGCCCCTATGGGGTAAACAGACTGAGTATTTGTTAAATTTTATAACATTTCATCAAACATTAGATTACAAATTGATTAAATTAATGAATTTATTAGTAAATCATCTAATTCTCTGCAATATATACATCAAAAATATGATTTCTGAAACACATTACGCGTAAGAAAATTTTACGTTAAAATTTAACTTTATTGACGAAAAATGCACCAAAACTCTTACACCTTTTGTTCGAACACTATGTAATTTGGAGAATATCACTAAAATAATGTGTGGAATATACTCTAGAAATTTCAAGAAAAATTAAATTTCATGAAAAATTACGATTTTGCCCTTATAGGGTAAAAACTGAGTATGTGTTAAATTTTATACTTCATCAACTATTAGATTACAAATTATTTAAATTAGTGAATGTATTAGTAAATGATCTAATTCTAAGCAATCTATGCATGAAAAATATGATTTTTGTACCACATTACGCATAAGGAAATTTCACGTTATGATTTAACTTTATTGATGAAAAATGCACCATAACTTTTATACCTTTCATCATAAGACTTTGTAATTTGGATAATATCACTAAAATAATGTGTGGAATCTGCTGTTAAAATTTCAAGAAAAATTAAACTTCATGAAAAATTACGATTTTGCCCCTATAGGGTAAAAAGCATAGTATTTGTTAAATTTTATAATATTTAATCAAACATTAGATTACAGATCTATTAAATTAATAAATTTATTAGCAAATGATGTCATTCTAAGCAATGTATGCATCACAAATATGATTTTTTAACCACATTACGCGTAATGAAATTTCACATTAAAATTTAACTTTATTGACGAAAAATGCATGAACACTCTTACACCTTTTGTTCGAGTATTATGTAATTTGGAGAATATCACTAAAATAATGTGTGGAATCTACTCTACAAATTTTAAGAAAAATTACGATTTTGCACCAATAGGGTAAAAAAAAACTTAGTATTTGTTGAAGTTTATAATATTTCATCAAACATTAGATTATAGATTGATTAATTTAATGAATTTTTTAGTAAATGATCTAATTCTAAGCCATATATGCATCAAAAATATGATTTTTGAACTACATTACGCATAAGGAAATTTCACATTAAAATTTAACTTTATTGACGAAAAAAAAAACCATAACTCTTACAAATTTTGTCAGAACACTTTGTAATTTGGAGAATATTACTAAAATAATGTTTGGAATCTACTATTAAAATTCCAAGAAAAATTACGATTTTGCCCCTATAGAGTAAAAAACTGAGTATTTCTAAAATTTTACAATATTTCATCTAACATTAGATTATAGATTGATTAAATTAATGAATTTATTAGTAAATGATCTAATTCTAAGCAATTTATGCATCAAAAATATGATTTTTGAACCACATTATGTGTAAGAAAATTTCACGTTAAAATTTAACTTTGTTGACGAAAAATACACTATAACTCTTACACCTTTGGTCAGACCACTTTATTATTTGGAGAATATCACTAAAATAATGTGTGGAATCTACTGTAAAAATTTCAAGAAAATTAAAATTATAAGAAAAATTACGATTATGCCCCTATAGGGTAAAGAAACTAAGTATTTGTTAAATTTTATAGCATTTCATCAAACATTAGATTACTGATAGATTAAATTAATGAATTTATTAGTAAATGATCTAATTCTAAGCAATGTATGCATCACAAATATGATTTTCGAACCACATTACGCATAATGAAATTTCACGTTAAAATTTAACTTTATTGACGAAAAATGCACCAAAACTCGTACACCTTTTATTCAAACACCATGTAATTTGGAGAATATCACTAAAATAATGAGTATAATCTACTCTAAAACTTTCAAGAAAAATTAAATTTCATGAAAAATTACGATTTTGCCCCTATAGTGTAAAAAAATGAGTATTTGTTAAATTATGTAATATTTCATCAAATATTAGATTACAGATTGATTAATTAATGAATTTATTAGTAAATGATCTAATTCTAAGCAATGTATGCATCAAAATATTATTTTTGAACCACATTACACGTAAGAAAATATTACGTTAAAATTTAACTTTATTAACGAAAAATGCTCCATAACTCTTGCACCTTCGCTTAGTACACTTTGTAATTTGGAGAATATCACTAAAATAATGTGTGGAATCTACTGTAAAAATTTCATGAAAATTTATATTTCATGAAAAATTACAACTTTGCCCCACTAGGGTGAAAAAATTGAGTATTTGTTAAATTTTATAATATTTCATAAGATATTAAATTACATATTGATTAAATTAATGAATTTATTAGTAAATAACCTAACTATAACCAATGTATGCATCAAAAATATGATTTTTGAACCACATTACGCGTAAGGAAATTTTATTTAAAATTTAACTTTATTGACAAAAAATTCACCAAAACTCTCACACCTTCGGTCAAAACACTTTGTAATTTAGAGAATATAACTAAAATAATGTATGGAATCTACTTGAAAATTTTAAGAAAAATTAAATTTCATGAAAAATTACTATTTTGCCACTATAGGGTAAAAAAATTGAGTATTGGTTAAATTTTATAATATTTCACCAAACATTAGATTATAGATTGATTAAATTAATGAACTTATTTGTAAATGATATAACTATAAGCAATGTATGCATCAAAAATCTTATTTTAGAATGATATTACACGTAAGGACATTTCACGCTAAAATTTAACTTTATTGACGGAAAATGCACCATAACTCATACACCTTTGTGAGAACACTTTGTAATTTAGTGAATAGCACTAAAATAATGTGTGGAATCTACTGTAAAAATTTAATGAACAATTACGATTTTGCCCCTATAGGGTAAAAAAACTGAATATTTGTTAAATTTTACAATATTACATCAAGAGATTGATTAATTAATGAATTTATTAGTAAATGATCTAATTCTAAGCAATGTATGCATCAATAATATGATTTTTGAACCACATTAAGCGTAAAGAAATTTCACGTTCAAATTTAACTTTATTGACGAAAAATGCACCATAACTCTTACACCTTTGGTCAGAACACTTTGCAATTAGGAAAATATCACTAAAATAATGTGTGGAATAGTGTAAAATTTTCAACAAAAATTAAATTTCATGAAAAATTACGATTTTTCCCCTATCGGGCAAAAATCTGAGTATTTGTTAAATTTTATAATATTTCATCAAACATTAGATAACAGATTGAGTAAATTAATGAATTTCTTAGTAAATGATCTAATTCTCAGCAATGTATGCAATAAAAATATGATTTTTCAACCACATTATGCGTAAGGAAATTTCACGTTAAAATTTAACTTTATTGACGAAAAATGCCCAATAACTCTAACACATTTGGTCAAAACACTTTGTGATTTAGAGAACATCACTAAAATAATGTGTGGAATCTACTGAAAAATTTCGAGAAAAATTAAATTTCATAAAAATTTACGATTTTGCCCCTTTACGATTTTGCAACACTTAGTATTTATTATATTTTATAATATTACATCAAACATTAGATTACAGATTCATTAAATTAATCAATTTATTAGTAAATGATCTAATTCTAAGCAATTTATGCATCAAAATATGATTTTTGAACCACATTACGCGTGAGAAAATTTTGCGTTAAAACATAACTTTATTTACGAAAAATTCTCCATAACTCTTACACTTTTGGTCTGAACACTTTGTAATTTGGATGGTAACACCAAAATAATGTATGGAATCTACTATAAAAATTACAAGAAAAATCACAATTTTACCCTTAAGGGTAAAAAACAGAGTATTTGTTAAATTTTATAATATTTCTTCAAACATTACACAACATATTTATTAAATTAATGAACTTATTAGTAAATGATCTAATTCTAACCAATGTATGCATCAAAAATATGATTTTTGAACCACATTACGCGTACGAAAATTTGACGTACAAATTTAACTTTATTGACGAAAAATGCACTATAACTTTTACACCTTTGGTCACAACACTTTGTAATTTGGAGAATATCACTAAAATAATTTGTAGAATCTACTGTAAAAAATTCAAAAAAAATTAAATTTCATAAAAAAAATATGATTTTGCCCCTATAGGGTAACAAATTGTGTATTTGTTTAATTTTAGAATATTTCATCAAACGTTGGATTACAGATTGATTAAATTAAGGAATTGATAGTAAATAATCTAATTCTAAGAAATTTATTCATCAAAAAATAATGTGTAGAATCTATTGTAAAAATTACATAAAAATTTACAATTTTGCCCCTATAGGGTAAAAAAACTAGGTATTTGTTAAATTTATAATATTTCATCAAACATTACATTACAGATTGATTAAACTAATGAAATTATTAGTAAATGTTCTAATTCAAAGCAATGTATGCATCAATAATATGATTTTTGAACCACATTACTTGTACGGAAATTTCACGTTAAAAATTAACTTTATTGACGAAAAATGCACAATAACTCTTACACTTTGCTCATAACACTTTGTAAGTTGGAGAATATCACTAAAATAATGTGTGGAATCTACTGTAGAAATTTATTGAATAATTAAATTTCATGAAAAATTATGATTCTGCCTCTATAGGGTAAAAAACTGAGTATTTGTTAAATTTTATAATATTTCATCAAACATTAGATTACATATTGATTAAATAAATGAATTTATTAGTAAATGATTTAAATCTAAGAAATGTACAAATCAAAAATATGATTTTTGAACCACATTACGCCTAAGGAAATTTCACGTTAAAATTTAACTTTATTGACAAAAATTGCACCATAACTATGACAGCTTTGGTCAGAACACTTTTAATTTGGAGAATATCACAAAAATAATGTGTGGGATCTATTGTAATAATTTCAAGATGAATTAAATTTCATGAAAATTTGCGATTTTGCTCCTGTAGGGTAAAAAACTGAGTATTTGTTAAATTTTATAATATTTCATCAAACATTATAATAAATATTGATTAAATTAATGAACTTATTAGTAAATGAACTATTCCTAAGCAATGTATGCATCAAAAATATGATTTTTGAACCACATTAAGTGTACGAAAATTTCACGTTAAAATTTAACTTTATTGACGAAAAATTCACCATAACTCATACACCTTTGGTCAAAACACTTTGTAATTTTGGAGAATATCACTAAAATAATGTGTGGAATTTAACATAAAAATATCAACAAAATTTAAATTTAATCAAAAATTACAATTTTAGCCCTATAGGGTAAAAAACTGAGTATTTGATACATTAAAACATAACTTTATTGACAAAAATTCACCATAACTTTTTCACCTTTGGTCATAACATTTTGTAATTTGGAGAAATCAATAAAATAATGTGTGGAATCGAATATGAAAATTTCAAGAAATTTTAAATTTCATGAAAAATTATGATTTTGCCTCTATAGGGTAAAAAACTTAGTATTTTATAAATTTTATAAAACATTTGATTACAGATTGATTAAATTAATGAATTTATTAGTACATGGTCTAATTCTAAGCTCTGTATGGATCTAAAATATGATTTTCGAACCACATTAGGCGTAAGGAAAATTCACTTTAAAATTTAACTTTATTGACGAAAAATGCACCATAAATCTTACACATTTGGTCAGAACACTTTGTAATTTAGATAATATCACTAAAATAATGTATGGAATCTACTGTAAAAATATCAAGAAAAATGAAATTTTATGAAAAATTACGCATTTGCCCCTATTGGGTAAAAAAACTAAGTATTTATTAATTTTATAATATTTCATGAAACATTATATTACAGATTGATTGAATTAATGAACTTATTAGCAAATCATCTATTTCTAAGCAATGTACGCATCAAAAAAATGATTTTTGAACCACATTACGCATAAGGAAATGTCACGTTAAAATTTAACTTTATTAATGAAAAATACACCATAACTCTTACACCTTTGGTCAGAACAATTTGTAATTTGGAGAATATCATTAAAATAATGTGTGGAATCTACTAAAAAATTTCAAAAAAAAATTAAATTTCATGAAAAATTATGATTTTGCAACACTTAGTATTTGTTAAATTTTATAATATTTCATGAAACGTTAGATTATAGATTGATTAAATTAATGAATTTATTGCTAAATGATCTAATTCTAAGCAATGTATGCATTTAAAAATATGATTTTTGAACCACAATACGTGGAAGAAAATTGTACGTTAAAATTGAACTTTAATGATGAAAAATGCACCATGCTTATTACACATTTGGTCTGAACACTTTGTAAGTTAGTGAATATAACTAAAATAATGTGTGGAATCTACTGTGAAAATTTAAAGAAAAACTAAATTTCATGAAAAATTACAATTTTGCCCCTATAGAGTAAAAAATTGAGTATTTGTTAAATTTTATAATATTTCAACAAACATTTGATTAAAGATTGATTAAATTAATGAATTTATTAGTAAATGATTTAATTCTAAGCAATGTATGTATCAAAAATATGATTTAGGAACAACTTTACGCGTAAGGAAAATTTCACGTTAAATTTTAACATTATTGATGAAAAATACACCATAACTATTACACATTTGGTCAAAACAATTTTTAATTTGGAGAATATCACTAAAATAAAGTGTGGAATCTACTGTACAAATTTCAAGAAAAAATATATATTATGAAAAAAATTACGATTTTGCACCTATAGGGTAAAAAAAATGAGTATAATATTTCATCAAACATTAGATTACAGATTGATTAAATTAATTAATTTCTTAGTAAATGATCTAATTCTAAGCAATGTATGCATCAAAAATATGTTTTTTAAACCACATTACACGTAAGGACATTTCACGTTAAAATTTAACTTTATTGACAAAAAATACACCAAAACTCTTACACTTGTGGTAAGAACGCTATGTAATTTGGAGAATATCATTAAAATAATGCGTGGAATCTACTATAAAAATTTCAATAACAATTAAATTTCATGAAAATTAACTATTTTGCCCCCACAGGGTAAAAAAACTGAGTATTTGTTAAATTTTATAATATTTCATCAAACATTAGATCGCAGATTGATTAAATTAATGAATTTATTAGTAAATAATATAATTCTAAGCAATGTAACATCAGAAATATAATTTTTGAATAACATTACGCGTAAGCAGTTTCACGTTAAAATTTAACTTTATTAACGATAAATGCATCGTAACTCTTACACCTTCGGTCAGAACGCTTTGTAATTTGGAGAATATCACTAAAATAACATGTAGAATCTACAGTAAAAATTTTAAGAAAAATTACGATTTTGCCCTATACGGTAAAAATCTGAGTATTTGTTAAATTTTATAATATTTCATGAAACATTAGAATATAGATTGATTAAATTAATGAATTTATTAGTAAATGATCTAATTCTAAACAATGTATGCATTAAAAATATGATTTTTGAACCACAGTACTCTTAAGGAAATTTCATGTTAAAATTTAACTTTATTGACGAAAAATGCCCCATAACTATTACACCTTTGGTCATAAGACCTTGTAATTTGGAGAATATCACTAAAACAATGTGTGGAATCTACTATAAAAATTTCAAGAAAAATTAAATATCATGAAAAATTTCGATCTTGCCCTTATAGGTTAGAAAAATAGAGTATTTGTTAAAATTTATAATATTTCATCAAACATTATATTACAGATTGATTATATTAACGAATTTATTAGTAAATGATCAAATTCTAAGCAATGTATTCATCATAAAATAACTCTTACACCTTTGGTTAGAACACTCATAATTTGAAGAATATCACAAAAATAATGTGTGAAATCTATTGTTAAAATTTCAAGAAAAATTAAATTTCAGGAATAATTATGATTTTGCCCCCCTAGGGGTAAAAACTGCATATTTGTTAAATTTTAGAATATTTTATCATACATTAGATTACAGATTGATTACATTAAATAATTTATTAGTAAATGATCTAATTCAAAGCATTGTAGGCATTGAAAATAAATTTTTTGAACGACATTACGTGTAAGGACATTTGACGTTAAAATTTAACTTTATTGACGAAAAATGTACCATAACTCTTACACCATAGGTTAGAACACTTTGTAATATTGTCAAAATCACTAAAATAATGTGTGGAATCAACTCTTAAGATTTTCAAGAAAAAATAAATTTCATGAAAAATTATGATTTTGCCCCGAGTAGGTGCAAACACTAAGTATTTGTTAAATTTTACAATATTTCATCAAACATTAGATTACAGATTGATTAAATAAATAAATTTATTAGTAAATGATCTAATTCTAAGCAATTTATGCATCAAAAATATGATTTTGGAACCACATTATGCGTAAGGACATTTCATTTTAAAATTTAACTTTATTGACAAACAATGCACCATAACTCTTACACCTTTGGTCAGAACAATTTGTAATTTGGAGCATATCACTAAAATAATGAGTGGAATCTACCGTAAAAATTTCAAGAAAAATTAAATTCATAAAATTACGATTTTGCCCCAATAGGTTAAAAAAACTGAGTATTCGTTAAACTTTATAATATTTCATCAAACATTAGATTATAGATTGATTAAATTAATGAATTTATTAGTAAATGATATAATTATAAGAATGTATGCATCAAAAATCTTATTTTTGAACGACATTCCGCGTAAGGACATTTTTACGTTAAAATTTAACTTTATTGACGAAAAATTCACCATAAATCTTACTCCTTTGGTCAGAACACTTTGTAATTTGGTGAATAGCACTAAAATAATGTGTGGAATCTACTGTAAAAATTTCTAGAAAAATTAAATTTCATGAAAAATTATAATTTAGCCCCCATGGGGTAAAAAACTGAGTATATTTTAAATTTTATAATATTTCATCAAACATTAGATTATAGATTGATTAAATTAATGAATTTATTAATAAATGATCTAATTATAAGCAATGTAATGCATTAAAAACATGATTTTTGAACCACATTATGCGTAAAGATATTTCACTTTAAACTTTAACTTTATTGACAAAAACCACACCATAACTCTTACACATTTGGCCTGAACACTTTGTAATTCGAAGAATATCGTTAAAATAATGTGTGGAATCTACTGCAAAAATTTCAAGTAAAATTAAATTTCATGAAAAATTACGATTTTGCCCCTTTATGGTAAAAAAACTAAGTATTTGATAAATTTTATAATATTTCATCAAATATTAAATTATAAATTGATTAAATTAATAAATTTATTAGTAAACGACCAAAATCTAAGTAATGTAAGCATCAGAAATATGATTTTTGAACCACATTATGCGTAAGGACATTTCATGTTAAAATTTAACTTTATTGACAAAAAATACACCATAACTCTTATGGTCCGAACACTTTGTAATTTGGAGAATATCACTAAAATAATGTGTGGAATCTACAGTAAAAATTTTAAGAAAAATTAAATTTCATGAAAAAGTACGATTTTGCTCCTATAGCGTAAAACAACTGAGAATTTGTTAAATTTTATAATATTTTATCAAAGATTATATTATAGATTGATTACACTAATGAATTTATTAGTAAATAATCTAATTTTAAGCAATGTATGCATCAAAAATATGATTTTCAACCACATTACGCGTAAGGGCATTTCACGTTAAAATTGAACCTTATTGACGAAATATGCACCATAACTCTTACACATTTGGTTAGAATGCTTTCTAATTTGGAGAATATCACTAAAATAATGTATCCAATCTACAGTAAAAATTTCAAGAAAAATTAAATTTCATAAAAAATTATGATTTTGCCCCCATAGGGTAAAAACTGTGTATCTATTCAATTTTATAATATTTCATCAAACATTATAGTACAAATTGATTAAATTAATGAATTTATTTGTAAATGATCTAATTCTAAGCAATGTATGCATCAAAATTATGATTTTTGAAACAAATTAAGCGTAAAGACATTTCACGTTAAATTTAACATTATTGATGAAAAATGCACCATAACTCTTACACCATTTGTTAGAACGCTTTGTAATTTGGAGAATTTCACTAAAATAATGTGTGGAATCTTTTGTAAAATTTTTAAGAAAAATTAAATTTCATGAAAAATTACGATTCTGCCACCATAGGGTAAAAAATTGAGCATTTGTTAAATTTTATAATATTTCATCAAACATTAGATTATAGATTGATTAAATTAATGAATTTATTAGTAAATGACGTAATTCTAAGCAATGTATGCATAAAAAATATGATTTTTGAAAAACATTACGAGTATGGACATTTCACGTTAAAATTAAACTTTATTGATGAAAAATGTAGCATAACTCTTACACCTTTGGTCAGAACACTTTGTAATTTGGTGAAGATCACTAAAATAATGTGTCGAATCTACTGTAAAAATTTCAAAAAAAATTAAATTTTATGAAAAATTACGATTTTTCCCCCTAAGGGTAAAAAAACTGAGTATTTGTGAAATTTTATAATATTTCATCAACCATTATATTACAAATAGATTAAATAAATGAATTTATTAGTATTGATATAATTCTACACAATGTAATGCATAAAAAATATGATTTTTGTACCACATTACGCGTAAGGACATTTCACGTTAAAATTTAACTTTATTGACGAAAAATCGCACCATAACCCTTACACCTTTGGTCAGAACAATTTGGAGAATATTGTTAAAATAATGTGTGGAATCTACTGTAAAAATTACAAGAAAAATTAAATTTCATGAAAAATTACGATTTTGCCCCTATAGGGTAAAAAAATTGAGTATTTGTTAAATTTTGTAATATTTCATCAAAACTTAGATTACATATTGATTAAATTAATGAATTTATTAGTAAATGATGCAATTCTAAGCAATGTATGCATCAAAAATATAATTTTTGAACCACATTACGCGTAAGGACATTTCACGTTAAAATTTAACTTTATTAATGAAAAATGCACCATAACTTTTACACCTTTGGTCTAAACACTTTATAATTTGGAGAATATCATTAAAATAATGTGTGGAATCTACTGTATAAATTTCAAGAAAAATTATATTTTATGAAAAATTACGATTTTGCCCCTATAGACAAAAAACTTAGTATTTGTTAATTTTTATAATATTTTATGAAACTTTAGATTACAAATTGATTACATTAATGTATTTACTGGTAAATGATCTAATTATAAGCAATGTATGCATCAAAAATATGATTTTTGAACCACATTACGCATAAGGACATTTCACGTTAATATTTAACTTTGTTGACGAAAAATGCACCATAACATTTACACATTTGGTCAAAACACTTTCTAATTTGGATAATATCACTAAACTAATGTGTGGAATCTACTGTAAAAATTTCAAGAAAAATTAAATTTCTTAAAGAATTACAATTTTTGTCCCCAAAGGGTAAAAAACTGTGTATTTGTTAAATTTTATAATATTTCATCAAACATTTGATTACAAATTGATTAAATTAATAAATTTATTAGTAAATGATGTAATTCTAAGCATTGTGCACCTAAAAATATGATTTTTGACCGACATTATGCGTAAGGACATTTCATGTTAAAATATAACTTTATTGACGAAAAATGCACCATAACTCATACACCTTTGGTCTAAACACTTTGTAATTTGGAGAATACCACTAAAGTAATGTGTGGAATCTTCTGTAAAAATTTCAAGAAAAATTAAATTTCATGTAAAATTACGATTTTGTCCCTATAGGGTAAAAACACTGAGTATTTGTTAAATTTTATAGTATTTCATCAAATATTAAATTACAGATTGATTAAATTACTGAATTTATTAGTAAATGATCTAATTCAAAGCAATGTATGCATCAAAGATATGATTTTTGAACCACATTAAGCGTAAGAAAATTTCACGTTAAAATTTAACTTTATTAAAGAAAAATGCACCATAACTATTACACCTTTTGTCAGAACACTTTATAATTTGGAGAATAACACTAAAATAATGTGTGGAATCTACTACAAAAATTTCAAGAAAAATTTAATTTAAAAAAAAATTACGATTTTGACCCTATAGGGTAAAAAAATTTAGTATTTGTTAAATTTTATAACATTTCATCAAATATTAGATTATAGATTGATTAAATTAATAACTTTATTAGCAAATGATCTAATTCTAAGAAATGTGTACATCTAAAATATGATTTTTGAGGCACATTACGCGAAAGGAAATTTTACGTTAAAATTTAACTTTATTAACGAAAAAACCACCATAACTATTACACATTTGGTCAAAACACTTGTTAATTTGAAGAATATCACTAAAATAATGTGTGGAATCTACTGTAAAAATTTCATGAAAAATTAAATTTGATGAAAAAATTTTATTTTGCCCCTATAGGGTAAAAAAACTGAGTATTTGTTAAATTTTATAATATTTCATCAAACATTAAATTACAGATTGATTAAATTAATGAACTTAATAGTAACTGATCTAATTCTAAGCACTTTATGCATAAAAATATGATTTTTGAACCACATTACGCGTATGGATATTTCACGTTAAAATTTAACTTTATGGACGAAAAATGCACCATAACTCTAACACCTTTGGTCAGAATGCTTTATAATTTGGATAATATCACTAAAATAATATGTGAAATCTACTGTAAAAAATTCCAAAAAAATTACGATTTTGCCCTCTTAGGGTAAAAAAACTGAGTATTTGTTAAAGTTTACAATATTTCATCAAACATTATATTACAGATTGATTAAATTAATGAGTTTATTAGTAAATGATCTAATTCTAAGCAATGTAGGTATCAAAAATATGCTTTTTGAACCACACTACGCGTTTGGACATTTGACGTTAAAATTTAACTTTATTGACGAAAAATACTCCATAACTCTTTCACCTTTGGTCAGAACACTTTGTAATTTGGAGAATATCACTAAAATAATGTGTGGAATCTACTATAAAAATTTCAAGAAAAAATTAAATTTCATAAAAATTACGATTTCGCCCCTTTAGGGTAAAAAATTTGAGTATTTGTTAAATTTTATAATATTCCATTAAACATTAGATTACAGATTAATTAAATTAATGAATTTATTAGTAAATGATCTAATTCTAAGCAATTTATGCATCAAAAATATGATTTTTGAACCACATTAAGCGTAAGGAAATTTGACGTTAAAATTAAACTTTATTGACGAAAAATGTACCATAAATATTACATATTTGTTCAGAACACTTTGTAATTTAGAGAATATCACTATAACAATGTGTGGAATCTTTTTATAAAATTTCAAGAAAAGTTTAATTTCATGAAAAATTATGATTTTGCCCCTATAGGGTAAAAACACAGAGTATTGGTTATGTTTATAATATTCCATCAAATATTAGATTACAGATTGATTTAATTAATGAATTTATTAGTAAATGATCTTATTCAAAGCAATGTATGCATCAAAAACATAATTTTTAAAACACATTATGCGTAAAAAAAATCACGTTAAAATTTAACTTTATTGAAGAAAAATGCACCATAATTATTACACCTTTGGACAAAAACCTTTGTAATTTGGAGAATATCACTAAAATAATGTTTGGAATCTACTGTAAAAATTTCAAGAAAAACTAAATTTGATGAAAAATTATGATTTTGCCCCTATAGGGTAAATTCATTATTTGTTAAATATTATAATATTTAATCAAAAATTAGATTACAGATTGATTAAATTAATTAATTTATTAGTAAATGATCTGCTTCTAAGCAATGTATGCATCAAAAATAAGATTTTTGGGCCATATTACACGTAAGGACATTTCACGTAAAAATTTAGCTTTATTGACGAAAAATACACCATAACTATTACACCTTTGGTCTGAACACTTTGTAATTAGGAGAATACCACTTAAATAATGTGTCGAATCAACTGTAAAAATTTCAAGAAAGATTAAATTTGATGGAAAATTACTATATTGCAAATATAGGGTAAAAATTGAGTATTTGTTTAATTTTATAATATTTCATCAAACATTAGATTACATATTGATTAAATTAATGAATTTATTAGTAAATGATGTACTTCTAAGCAATGTATGCATCAAAAATATGATTTATGAACCACATTACGCGTAAGGACAATTCACGTTAAAATTTAACTTTATTGACGAAAAATGCATCATAACTCTTACATATTTGGTGAGAACATTTTGTAATTTGGAGAATATCACTAAAATAATGTGGAATCTATTGTAAAAAATTCAAGAAATTTTAAATTTTATTAAAAATTACGATTTTGAGTATTTGTTAAATTTTATAATATTTCATGAAACATTAGATTAGAGATTGATTAAATTAATGAATGTATTAGTAAATGATCTAATTCTAAGTAATGTATGCGTCAAAAGTATTTTTTTTAACCACATTACGCGTAAGGACATTTCATGTTAAATTTAACTTTATTGACAAAAAATGCACCATAACTCTTACACCGTTGGTTAGACCACTTTGTAATTTGGAGAATATCACTAAAATAATGTGTGGAATCTACTATAAAAATTTCAAGAAAAATTAAATTTCATTCAAAATTACGATTTTTCCCCTATAGGGTAAAAAAATCGAGTGTTTACTAAATTTTATAATATTTCATCAAACATTGGATTAAAAATTTATTAAATTAATAAATTTATTAGTAAATGATCTAAATTTAAACAATGTATGCATTAAAAATATGATTTTTGAACCACATTACGCTTAAGGACGTTTGACGTTAAAATTCAACTTTATTGACAAAAAATGCACCATAATTCTTACACGTTTGGTCAGAAAACTTTGTAATTTGGTGAATATCACTAAAATAATCTATGGAATCTACTGTAAAAATTTCAAGAAAAATTAAATTTCATAAAAATTACAATTTCGCCCCTTTAGAGTAAAAAAATGAGTATTTGTTAAATTTTATAATATTTCATCAAACATTAGATTACAGATTGATTTCATTACTGAATTTATTAGTAAATGATCTAATTCTATGCAATGTATGTATCAAAAATATGATTTTTGAACCACATTACGTGCAACGACATTTCACATTAAAATTTAGCTTTATTGACGAACAATGCACCATAACTCTTACACCTTTGGTCCGAGCACTTTGTAATTTGGATAATATCACTAAAATAATGTGTGGAATCTACTCTAAAAATTTCAAGAAAAATTACAATTTTGCCCCCATAGGGTAAAAAACTGAGTATTTGTTAAATTTAATAATATTTCATTAAACATTATATTACAGATTGATTAAATTAATGAATTTAGTAGTAAATGATCGAATTCTAAGCAATGTATGTATCAAAATTATGATTTTTGAACCACATTACGTGCAAGGACATTTCACGTTAAAATTTAACTTTATTGAAAAAAAATGCACCGTAACTCTTACATCTTTGGTCCGAACACTTTGTAATTTGGATAATGTCACTAAAATAATGTGTGGAGTCTACTGTAAAAAATTCAAGAAAAATTAAGTTTCATGAAGAATTACGACTTTGCTCCTATAGGGTAAAAAAACTGAGTATTTGTTAAATTTTATTATATTTCATCAAACATTAGATTACATATTGATTAAATTAATGAATTTATTAGTAAATAATCTAATTCTAAGAAATGTATGCATCAAAAATATGTTTTTTGAATCACATTACGCGTGAGGAAATTTTACGTTAAAATATAACTTTATTAACGAAAAATGCACCATAACTATTAAAACTTTGGTCAGAAAACTATGTAATTTGGAGAATATCACTAAAATAATGTGTGAAATCTACTGTAAAAAGTTCAATAAAAATTACGATTTTGCCCCTTTAGTGTAAAAAAACTAAGTATTTGTTAAATTTGATAATATTTCATCAAACATAAGATTATAGATTGATTAAATTAATAAATTTATTAGTAAATGATCTAATTTTAAGAAATGTATGCATCAAAAATATGTTTTTTGAACCACATTACGCATAAGAAAATTTTACGTTAAAATATAACTTTATTGACGAAAAATGCACAATATATATTACACCTTTGGTCAAATTTGTAATTTGGAAAATATCACTAAAATGATGTGTGGAATCTACTGTAAAAATTTCAAGAAAAATTAAATTTCATGAAAAATTATGATTTTGCACCTATACGGTTAAAAAAAACTGAGTATTTGTTAAATTTTATAATATTTCATCAAATATAGATTACAAATTGATTAAATTAATGAATTAATAGTAAATGATCTAATTCTAAGAATTGTATGCATCAAAAATATGATTTTTGAACCACATTACGCGTAAGGAAATTTCACGTTAAAATTTAACTTTATTGAAGAAAAATACACCATAACTCTTACACCTTTGGTCAGAACACTTTGTAATTTGGAGAATATTGTTAAAATAATGTGTGGAATATACTGTAAAAATTACAAGAAAAATTAAATTTCATGAAAATTTACGATTTTGCCCCTGTAGGGTAAAAAAAATTGAGTATTTGTTAAATTTTGTAATATTTCATAAAAATTAGATTACATATTGATTAAATTGATGAATTTATTAGTAAATGATCTAATTCTAAGCAATGTATGCATCAAAAATATGATTTTTGAACCACATTACCCGTAAGGAAATTTCACGTTAAAATTTAACTTTATTGATGAAAAATGCACCATAACTCTTACATTTTTTGTCAGAACACTTTGTAATTTGGAGAATATTGCTAAAATAATGTGTGGAATCTACAGTAAAAATTTCAAGAAAAAATAAATTTCATGAAAAAATATAGGGTAAGAAAACTGAGTATTTGTTAAATTTTATAATATTTCATCAAACATTAGATTACAGATTGATTAAATTAATGAATTTATTAGTTAATGATCTAGTTCTAAGTAATGTATGCATCAAAAATATCATTTTTGAACCACATTACGTGTAAGGAAATTTCACGTTAAAATTTAACTTTATTGATGAAAAATGCACCATAATTGTTACTTCTTTGGTCAGAACACGTTGTAATTTAGAGAATATTGTTGAAATAATGTGCGGAATCTACTGTGGATAGGTAACATAGTGCTTTCTTCAATTTTATGGTGCGTTATCTACTCTTGTTTCTCTACCTTCAACAATAATAATAATAATAGTAATAATATTTTATTATGATTATTTGTTATCTGCACTACTAAATATCTGTATAAATTAATTGTAACATAGCTATTTGATACACATGTATCAAATAACAAATATGTGGTTGCCATTTTAGAGTTTTGATAATTTCTTTGTACAATTCTTTTTTCATACTAATTGTTTGGTTCATTTGCTATGTATTTCATTAAACTAATTGAAATGCATATATTTGATGGCATGTTTTTTGTGGTGGATTTCATTTTTGGATAAGTTAGCTTTCCATTTCTCTTTGATCATTTGATGAATTCTTTTCTCCATTATTGTAGTTATTGATGATTGCATTGGATGGTGTGTGATCAAATATTTTTCAGCTTATTTTGTGACCATGTTGTAACTAATGATTTTTTTGGCTGATTACTTCATAGTTGAATGTGAGATTGATTTAGTTAATTTTGTAAATTGTAGATCTTGATTATTATTTTAGTTCGGTGATTTCTTTATTCTAATTGTTAGTTTCATTTGCTTTGGGTATTTGTGATTGTCTATTACACTAGCTGAAATGCAAATATTTTATGACTCCCTTTTGTGTTGGATTTATTTTTAATGTGTTTGCTTCCCATTTTTATTCTTATTTTTAAGTTCAATCTTTTCCCTAATGATACATATTTGTTAAACAATTATATTTTCACATTCAATGTAGTTTTCAATTTTGATCTTTTGTTCATTATTTTTCCTCTATCATTGAAATTATTGATGATTGCTTATGGATGATGTGAGATCAAACACTATTTAGTTTATTTTCTAATTGTTCTTGATGATTTTTTTGACTGATTACTTTAAAGTTGTTGGAATTTAGCAGGTTGAGTGTGAGATGATTATTCTAAGGTAATTTGGTAAATTGTTGATTTTCATAGTTTGGTGGTATCCTCGTTCTAATTGTTTGGTTCATTTGCTTTTGGTTTTCGTTAAATTTATATATGCTCTTTTTACTAGTTGAAATGCTCATATTTTATAATTCTTTTTTGCAATGGATTTATTTTTTAGTCTGTTTGTTTCTTCTCATATCTAGTCCTCACGTGTTATAAGTTCAATCTTTGTTCTACCGATACATATTTGTTATTTATTAGTTGTTCAAATTTTACAGATTATGATAGATTAGTATAGCTAATTTTTTTGTTTAATTTGATTATGTCTAAGTTCTCTATGATTACTCAATTTAATTGATTGTTTCAATTGGTACTGGTTTTTAGTAAATTTTTATTTGTGTTCATTTTTTTCTCTATCATTGTAGTGTTTGATGGTTGCATTTTAGTTTATTTTTCATTTCTTTTCATCATGTCTTCTTACTTCATCAATATTTTTTCTAATAATAGATACAATATGAGTTTTGAAATTTGATATTTTGTTGATATATTTTCTCTTTTATTGAAGTGATTGTATTTGGATGATGTGTGGTCAAATATTTTTAATTTTATTATGTGAACTTGTTGTTTTGATACTTTTTTTTAGTGATCAATTTACAGTTGCTAGAATTTAGCAGATTGCATGTCATATTAGTCTTGTTAATTTTGTAAATTGTTGGTTTTTATTATGTACAAGTTCAGTGATTTCTTTATTCTGATTGTTTTGTCATTTTTCTCTATGTTTTTTGCATTAAATTTATATATGCTTGACTTTTTACTAGCTGAAATGCTCGTATTTTATTATTCCTTTCTGTGGTGGATTTAATTTTTGATATGTCCGCTTCTCGTTTGTAGTCCTCATCCTCATGTCTTATAAGCCCAATGTTTATTGTAGTGATACATATTTGTTATTCATTATTTGTTAGATTTTGCAGATTGAATGTTATATTAGTTAGTTTCTTATTAATTGTTTAATTTGATTGTTTCTAAGTTCTATGATTTCTTCACTTACATAGTTTAAGTTTTCTATTGGTTTTAGGAATATTTATATTTGTATCGTATTATTTGTTGAAATGCTCATATTTTATAACTCATATTTTTGGTGGATGAGTTTATTTTTCATTTCTTTATTTTCTCTTCTATTTTTTTATCAAACATTTTTCAATTTATTTTGTGAACTTCTTGTTCTGAAAAAAAAAATTCGAGTTATCAATTTATTCTAATTATTTTTTTATATATATATGCTTGATTTTTTACTAGTTGAAATGCTCATATTTTATGACTCCTTTTGTGGTGGATTTAACATTTGATATGTTTGCTTCCCATTTCTACTTCTCATCCTCATGTCTTATAAGCCCAATGTTGTAGTTACACATATTTGTTATTCATTACTTGTTAGGATTTTGTATATTGAATGTTAGATTAGTTAGTTTATTTTTTAAAAATTAATTCAAATAAAAATATAAAAAATAAATATAAATAGACAAATTATTTAATTTATTTGATATTTTTAAAATAAATAGTTACAGAAAATTAAAGCAATTAAATTATTAAAAATTAACTTTCTATATTCATATTTGTTTTGACAAATTTTACTAGGACTTATATCTCTATTGTTTAAAAACAAATTAAAAATAAAATTTTCAAATATAAATATATATATATATATATACAAATTAGTTATGTTTATTCGGATATTTTTTAAATAAAATTTATTTAAAGTTAAAGAAATAAAATTTGTAAAAATTATTTTCTAACATTAGTGTTATATTTTATTTTATTTTTTACGAATTTTACTAGGACTTATATTACTATTATTTATAAATTAATTAAAAATAAAAATTTAGATAATAATAATATACACAAATTATATATGTGTCTTTTGATATTTTTTGGAATAAATATTTATAGAAAATAAATGATATAAAATTTTAATAAATCACATTCTAAACTCACTTTGGTTTTTGGACAATTTTAATGGGACTTATATCACTATTTTTTAAAAATAATTAAAAATAAAAAATTTCAAACTAAATATATAGAAAAAATATTTATTTGTATTCTTATATTTTTAAAAATAAAATTTATCTTTAATTAATTTTTCAAAAATAGTGAGATAATTCCTTGTAAAATATGACAAAAAACTCTGAGTATAAAAAGTAATTTTTAAAACTTTTATTTCTTTAATTTTAAATGAATTTTTTTAAAAAAATATTAAAATATACATAAATATTTTATCTATATATTTAATTTCCAAAATTTTATTTTTAAGAAATTAAAAAATATTGATATAAGTCCTAGTCATAATACACTAAAAAATTACTTAGTATAGAAAGTAATTTTGAAAAATATAATTTCTTTAATTTTAAATAAATTTTTATTTAAAAAATATCAAAAATACACATAAATAATTTTTTCTTATATTTATTTTTTAAGAAAGTATTTTGAATTAAATCCTAATAAAATACGCCAAAAGACTTTTAAGAAGACTCTAATTTCTTTAATTTTTAATAAATTTTTATTTTAAAAATATCAAAATACACGTAAGTAATTTGTCTATATATTTATTTTAAATGATTTTTTCTATTAATTTCTCATAACATAGTAGGGTAAAATACGCCAAAAAGAATTTAGTATAGAAAGTAATTTTTTCAAACTTTAATTTCTTAAATTTTCATTAAATTATTATTTTATAAATATCAAATTACACATAAATAATTTGTCGTATATTTAATTTTAAAAAAAAATATTATTAATTCATTTTTGAAAAAAAGGTATATAAGTCATAATTAAAAAATGTATGTATGTATGTATGTATGTATATGTAAGAATGTATGTATGTATGTATATGTGAGAATGTATGTTTGTAGGTATATATATACGTATGTATGTATGTATGTATATGTAAAAATGTATGTATGTATGTGTATATGCATGTATGTATGTATCTATGTATGTATGCATATGTACATGTATGTATGCAAGCATATGTATGCATGTATGAATGTATGTATATTTAAATGTATGTATATGTATGTATGTATGTATATGTATATGTATATATGTATGCATATGTAAGTATGTATGTATGTATGTATTTATGTATGTATGTATGTATATAAATGTATGTATTTATGTTTGTATATGTGTGTGTACATATGTATGTATATGTATGAATGTATGTATATGCATGTATGTATGTTTGTATATGTATATGTAAGTATGTATGTATATGTATGTATATGTATGTATGTATGTTTGCATATTTATGTATGTATGTATGTATGTATGTATGCATGTATATGAAGGTATGGATTTAAGTTTGTATATGTGCATATATATGTATGTATGTATGTCATAGGTATATATGTATGAACGTATCTATGTATGTATATGCATGCATGTATGTATGTATGTATGTTATAGGTATATATGTATGAACGTATCTATGTATGTATATGCATACATGTTTGTATGTATGTATGTATGTATGTAATGTATGTATATGTATACATATATGTATGATGTATGTATATTTGTATGTATGCATACGTATATGTATGAATGTATGTATGTACGTATGAATGTCTGTATATATAAGTATGTATATTTGTATGTATATTTGTATGTATGTTTGTAGGTGTATATACGTATGAATATATGCATGTATGTACAATCATGTATGCATGTATGTATATGTGTATGTATGTATGTATTTATGTATGTATGTATGTATGTATGTATGTTTGCAGGTATGTATGTATGTATGTATGTATGTATGGATGGATGGATGGATGTATAGGTATGAATGTATATATGTATGTATGTATGTATGTATGTATGTATTTATGTATGTATATGTATATGTATGTATATGTATGTATGTATGTATGTATGTATGTATGTATGTATGTATACTTGTATGAATATATGTATGTATGTATGTATGTATGTATGTATATGTGTATGTATGTATATATGCATGTATAATAATATATGTATGTATGTATGTATGTATATGCATGTATGTATGTATGTATGTATATGTGTATGTATATTTATTTATGTATGTATGCATATATGTTGCATGCATGCATGTATGTATATATGTATGAATATGTGTATGTATGTATGATATGTATATGTATGTATGTATGAATCCATATGTATGTATGTATATGTGTATGTAGGTATGTATGCATATATTTACGTAAGTATGTTTATGTATGTATATGTATATGTATGTATATATATATATTTATGTATGTACGTAAGTATATATGTATGCATGTATGTATGTATGACTATGCATTTACGTTTGTATGTATGTATGTATGAATGTATGTATGCATATTTGTAGGTATGAAGCTAAGCTGTAACAATAGCATATGTCTGCCTAGGGGTCACACCACTCTATTTAGTTTAGTGGGGTTTTTGGGGCATACAGTCGGTGAATTACAATATTAGCAAAGCGGGAAAAGACAGAGGGAGGGGGAGCAGCATCTTATTCTCTTCGCGAGAACTTTCGGATCAGAGAAGCATTCAGAACAGGCTCCGTGAAGCCCATCATCGGTACCCTGCGCTTAGGCAACCATTGCCATAGAAAGAAGAGGCACGAGTGGATGGGAAGGCCCAATGAATTGGGATTTCCCTATTGGTCCAGGTCATTTCAGGGCAAGCAAATCATTTATGATGAAGAGGATGAGGCCGTTCCTCAGGCGCATCTCTAAGACCCATCCCTTGTAGCACACCATTGCTTCTACGTTTCACACAACGCATGATTCCATGGATAGTTTCATTCGACATCGTGATGGAGGACATAGCTTACGATCATCGGGTGTGTATATATATGTGTATGTATGTATATGTATGGATATATGTATGTATGTATTTATATGCATGTCTGTATGTACGTATGCATGTATATGCATGCATGTATGTATGTATGTATGTATGTATATGTGTATTTATGTATATGTATATGCATGTATGAATGTATATATGCATATATGTATGTATGTAAGTAGTATGTATGTTTGTAGGCATATATGTGTATGTATGCATGTATATACATGTATATGTGTATGTATGTATATGTATGTGTGTATGAATGTACATATATATCCACACATATGCTTACATACATATATACATACATACACACATACATACATGCACACATACATACATGTATATACAGTCTATATACATACATACATACATCAGTACACACACATATAAATATATATATATATATACACACATACATACATACACACACAAATATATGCATATACACACATATATGTGTGTATAAGCATATGTGTGTGTATGTATCTGTGTATGTAAGTATTTATGTATGTGTGTACTTATTTGTGTATGTGTGTGTGTGTGTGTGTATGTATCTGTGTATGTGTGTATATGTGCATGTATGCATGTATTTGTGTATGTGTGTATCTGTGTGTGTGTGTGTGTGTGTGTGTATGTTTGTATTTGTGCATGTATGCATATATTTGTGTATGTGTGTATCTGTGTGTGTACGTATCTATGTATGTGTATATATGTGTATGTATGTATGAATGAATGTATGTATGTACGTATATATGTACGTATGTATGTATGTATGTATGTACGTATGTACGTATGCATATATGTATGTATGTATTTGTGTATGTATACATATATGTGTGTATCTGTGTATGTAAGTATGTATATATGTGTGTATGTATATGTGTATGTGTGTATCTATGTATGAATGTATGTGTGTATGTATGTACGTATGTGTGTATCTGTGTATGTATGTAGGTATGTATCTGTTTATGTAAGTATGTATGTGTGTGTACGTATCTGTGTATGTATGTATTTGTGTATGTGTGTATGTGTGTATGTGTGTATGTATGTGTGTATGTATCTATGTATGTGTGTATCTATGTATGTATGTATGTATGTATGTATGTATGTGACACCCACCCTTAGAAACCACAAAACATAGGTTACTTCTAACCTGGTTAAACATGTACGTTTTTTTTTCATTCACATGTAACCTATTTACGAGATATAATTTATCTCCTACACAACAGCTCATTCAAATCCAAGCAAAACCCACAATAGATGCAAAAGTATTCACCACAACCACACTAATATTTACATGCCCAAAAAGATTCATATTATACAAGCCCAAACTGAATAACATAAATAGAACCCCAAAAGCATAGTACGCCCATGGTTTAGCCCCAAAGGTCCTCATCCATGTACACCGATCCCAAAAGTTTGTTGAAGCACGAACAGCATGTCTGGTAAGCCGTAAGCTTACACATCATCATCATGCTCACCTACAATACACAAACTAGGTGAGCTACAGCCCAGTAAGTAGAAATCATGCATGTACGATTAATTAAATACTTGCAGTCTCACATGCCATCGGCTCGGCAAATCGAGTATATCCATGTCTCACATGCCACCGACTCAGTATATCATTTCCATGTCCATATGCCACCGGCCTGACGAATCAAACATATCCATGTTTCACATGCCACCAACCTCGGTACACTAGTAGTGGTCAACATTACATTTTTGTTTCTTTTATCATATAGTGCATGAAGGCAAGCTATGTACAATTTATGCATGCACATGCCCATACTCGTGAATATTATATTTATACAATACTAAATCAGTCATGCACACCATGAAATTCACATCTATCAATATCAAGAGGCACAAATCACAAATATTCCATAAGATAATATTCATATCTATCAATATCAAAAAGCACAAGTCACAAATATTCCATAAGATAATACGAACAAGTATTATGTCTATGCATTGTAGTTGCAAATGGATTTCTACTTACCTTTTTTTTGATAATATATATCCGAGACCCCCTACACGTATGGTTAAGCTAGTAATTTTCCTAGAACCGAAGGCTTGGGGTATCACAATGTATCTGTGCATGTACGTATCTTTGTATGTGAGTATCTTTGTATGAATGTATTTATGTATGTATGTATGTATGTATATGTATATTTAAGTGTGTATGTATGTGTGTACGTATTTGTGTATGTGTATATATATATATATATATGTGTGTGTGTGTGCATGTGTGTGTATGTGTGTATGTGTGTTTGTATGTGTGTATGTGTGTTTGTATGTGTGTATGTATCTATGTATGTGTGTACGTGTGCATGTGTGTATGTATCTATGTATGTGTGTACGTGTGTATGTGTGTATGTATGTATTCATGTATGTAAATATGTATGTATGTTTATGTGTATGTATGTATGTATGTATATGTGCATGTATGTACGTATATGTGCATGTGTGTATCTGTGTATGTAAGTATATATGAATATGTGTACATATCTGTGTATATGTGTATCTGTGTATGTATGTATGTATGTATGTATGTCTGTAAGTATCTGTGCATGTGTATATGAGTATGTATGTATGCATCTATATAATGTACGTATCTGTGTATTTGTATATCTGTGTATATATGTATGAATGTATGTATTTGTGCATGTGTGTATCTGTGTATGTATATATGTATGTATCTATGTATGTAAGTATATATGTATGCGTGTACGTATCTGTGTATGTATGTATGTATGTATGTATGTATGTATGTGTGTGTATGTATGTGTGTATCTGTGTGTGTATGTATGTATGTATGTATGTATCCGTGTATGTTGTATATATGTAAGTATGTATGTGTGTATGTATCTATGTATGTATGTATGTATGCGTGTGTGTATCTGTGTATGTAAGTATGTACGTATGTGTGTACGTATCTGTGTCTGTATGTATGTCTTTTTTGTATGTATGTATGAATGTATCTATGTATGTAAGTATGTATGTATGTGTGTATGTATATATGTATGTGTGTGTCAGTGTATGTATGTATTTATGTACGTACGTTCGTATGTATGAATGTATATATGTAAGTAAGTATGTATGTATGTTTGTACGTATATGTATATATGCGTATATGTGTCTGTATGTATGTTTGTGTATATATATATATGTGTATGTAAGTATGTATGTATTTGTGTTCGTATCTGTGTATGTAAGTATGTATGTATCATGTATGTGTATATATGTGTGTACGTATCTGTGTATGTGTGTATGTGCGTATGTATGTATGTATGTATGTAAGTATCTGTGTATGTGTGTATGTGTGTTCATATGTATGTATGTATGTATGTATGTATGCATGTATGTATGTATATATGTATGTATGTATCTTTGTATGATTGTATATATGTCTATATGTATGTATGTATGTATCTATGTATTTATGCATGTATGTATATGTCTCTTTGTATATGTGTGTGTATGTATGTATGTATGTATGTATGTATGCATCTGTGTATGTGTGTATCTGTGTATGTATGTATGTATATGTGTATGTAAGTATGTATTTATGTGTGTATATGTGTATGTAAATATGTATGCATGTATGTATAATTATATGTGTGTACAATTGTATGTGTGTATATGCGTATATATGTATGTATATGTATGTGTATGTATGTATGTGTATATTTATGTATGTAAGTATGTATCAGTGTATGTGTGTATCTGTGTCAATGTGCATGTATGTATGTATCTATGTATGTAAGTATGTATATATTTGTGTACGTATCTGTGTATATGTGTATCTTTGTATGTATGTATATGTTTATGTGTATGTATGTGTACGTATATGTGTATGTGTGTATGTGTGTATATATGTTTGTATGTATGTATGTATATCTGTATGTTTGTTAATGTGTCTTTATATATGTATGTATATGTGTATGTGTGTTAATGTGTCTTTATGTATGTATGTATGTATGTATGTATCAGTGTATCTAAGTATGTTGGTATGTGTGTATCTGTGTGTGTGTGTATGTATGTATGTATTTGTGTATGCAAGTATGTATGTATGTGTGTATCTACATGTGTGCATGTGTGTATGTGTGTATGTGTGTATGTATGTATATATGTGTATATATGTATATGTGTTTGTAAGTATGTATGTATGTATGTATGTATGTTTATAAGTATGTATGTATCTATGTATGTATGTGTGTATGTTTATATGTATGTATGATGTATAAGTGTATGTGTGTATGTTTGTATGCATGTATGTATATATGTATGTATCTGTGTATGTAAGTATATATGAATGTGTGTCTGTGTATGTGTGTATCTGTGTAAGCATGTATGTATGTATCTGTGTATGTAAGTATGTATGTATGTGTGTACGTATCTATGTATGTGTGTATCTCTGTACGTACGTATGTATGTATGTATGTACGTATGTATGTATGTATGTATGTATCTGTGTATGTGTGTATCTGTGTATGTAAGTATTTGTGTATGTATGGATCTGTGTATGTAAGTATGTATTTATGTGTGTACGCTTCTGTGTATGTGTGTATCTGTGTATGAATGTATCTATGTATGTATGTTTGTACGTATCTGTGTATGTGTGTATTTGTGTCTGATTGTATGTATGTATGTATGTATGTATCTATGTGTACATATATGTGTATCTGTGTATCTGTGTATGTATGTTTCTATGTATATGTGTATTGTGTATGTATGTGTGTACATATCTGTGAATGTATGTATGTGTGTATGAATGTATGTATGTATCTGCATATGTGTGTATTTGTGTATGTAAGTATGCATGTACATGTGTATGCATGTATCTATGTATATGTGTATGTGTCTATATGTTTGTACGTATTTGTGTATGTATGTATGTATGTTTCTGTGTATAGGTGTATATGTGTGTATGTATGTGTGTATGTATGTGTGTGTATGTATGTGTGTATGTGTGTATGTTTATATGTATGTATGATGTATATGTGTATGTGTGTATGTTTGTATGCATGTATGTATATATGTATGTATCTGTGTATGTAAGTATATATGAATGTGTGTCTGTGTATGTGTGTATCTGTGTAAGCATGTATGTATGTATCTGTGTATGTAAGTATGTATGTATGTGTGTGCGTATCTATGTATGTGTGTATCTCTGTACGTACGTATGTATGTATATATGTATGTATGTATGTACGTATGTATGTATGTATATATGTACGTATGTGTGTATCTGTGTATGTAAGTATTTGTGTATGTATGGATCTGTGTATGTAAGTATGTATTTATGTGTGTACGTTTCTCTGTATGTGTGTATCTGTGTATGAATGTATGTATGAATGTATCTATGTATGTATGTTTGTACGTATCTGTGTATGTGTGTATTTGTGTCTGATTGTATGTATGTATGTATGTATCTATGTGTACATATATGTGTATGTGTGTATCTGTGTATGTATGTATCTATGTATATGTGTATGTGTGTACATATCTATGAATGTATGTATGTGTGTATGAATGTATGTATGTATCTGCGTATGTGTGTATTTGTGTATGTGAGTATGCATGTATATGTGTATGCATGTATGTATGTATCTGTGTATGTGTGTATATGTTTGTACGTATTTGTGTATGTATGTATGTATGTTTCTGTGTATAAGTGTATATTTGTGTGTATGTATGTGTGTATGTATGTATGTGTGTCTCTGTGCATGTGTGTATATATGTATGTATGTATGTATGTATGCATATGTGTATGTGTGTATGTATGTGACTACATATCTGTGTATGTGTGTATGTGTGTATGTATGTATGTATCTGCATATGTGTGTATATGTGTCTGTATGTATGTATGTATTTATGTATGCATATATGTATGTATGTATGTTTATGTGTATGTATGTATATGTGTTTGTAAGTATGTATGTATGTGTACACGTATCTATGTATGTGTGTATTTATGTAAGTATGTATGTATGTATCGATGTATGTAAGTATGTATATATGTGTGTACGTATCTTTGTATGTGTGTATGTGTGTATGTGTGTATCATTGTATGCATGTATGTATGTATGTATATGTGTTTGTAAGTATGAATGTATGTGTGTACTTATCTTTGTATGTGAATCTGTGTATGTATGTATGTATCTGTGTATATGTGTGTGTGTGTGTGTGTGTATGTATGTATGTATGTATGTATGTATGTATGTATGTATGTATTTGTGTACGTAAGTATCTGTGTATATTAATATGTATTTATATGTGCACATATCTGTGTATGTGTGTGTCTGTGTATGTATGTCTGTATATATGTATGTATGAATGTATTTTTGCATGTAAGTATGTATGTATGTTTGTACAAATCTGTGTATGTGTGTATCTGTGTCTGTATGTAAGTTTGTATATATATATATATATATGTGTGTGTGTGTATGTAAGTATGTATATGTGTACGTCTGTGTATGTATATATGTATGTATCTGTGTATGTGTGTGTACATATCTCTATATGTGTGTATGTATGTATGTACGTCTCTGTGTTTGTGTGTGTATGTGTGAGTATGCATGCATGCATGTATGTATGTATGTATTTGTGTATGTGTGTATATATGTCTGTATGTATGTATGAACGTATGTATGTATGCATGTATCTTTATATATGCGTATGTATGCATGTATCTTTATATATGCGTATGTATGTATGTATGTATGTATCTGTGTATGTATGTACGTATCTGTGTATGTGTGTATATATGTATGTATGTTTGTATGTATGTATCTGTGTATGTAAGTATGTATGTGTGTGTGTGTATATGTGTATGTGTGTATATGTGTATGTATGTTTGTATGTATGTATCTGTGTATGTAAGTATGTATGTGTGTGTGTATGTATGTATGTCTTTTATGTATGTATGTATGAATGTATCTGTGTATGTACGTACGTATGTATGTGTGTACGTATCTGTGGATGTGTGGATGTGTGGATGCATGTATGTCTCTATGTGTACGTATATGTGTATGTGTATATCTGTGTATTTATGTATGTATGTATCTGTGTATGTGTGTGTGTGTGTGTGTGTGTGTGTGTATGTATGGATCTGCGTATGTGTGTATATGTGTCTATATGTATGTATGTATGTATATATGTAAGTATGTATGTATGCATGCATGTATGTATGTTTCTATGTATGTATGTATGTATCTGTGTATGTGTGTATTTGTGTATGTGTTTTTGTATATATATGTATGTATCTGTGTATGTATGTATGTAAGTATGTATGTATGTGTGTACGTATTTGTGTATGAGTGTGTATGTGTGTGTGTGTGTGTGTATGTATGTATGTATGTGTGTGTTTGTGTATGTAAGTATGTATGTGTGTGTTTGTGTATGTAAGTATGTATGTGTGTACATATATGTATATGAGTGTATGTATGTATTTATGTGTGTATGTGTGTATGTGTGTCGGTGTGTATGTGTGTATGTGTGTAGGTGTGTATGTGTGTAGGTGTGTATGTGTGTAGGTACGTATGCATGTGTGTACATATTTGTGTATGTGTGTATCTGTGTCTGTATGTATGTATGTATGTATGTATGTCTGTATGTATGTTTGTGTACGTATCTGTGTATGTATGTATGTCTTTATGTATGTATGTATGAATGTATTTGTGTATGTAAGTACATATGTATGTATGTATGTATGTATGTATGTATCTGTGTACGTATCTGTCTGTATATAGGTATGTATGAATGTATATGTATACGTATCTGTCTGTATATAGGTATGTATGAATGTATCTGTGTATGTAAGAACGTATGTATGTGTGTATTTGTGTATGTATGTATGTATATATGTGTACGTATGTATGTATCTATGTATGTGTGTATGTATGTATCTATGTATTTGTGTATGTGTGTATCTATGTATGTATGTTTGTATGTATGTATGTATCTATGTATGTATCTGTGTATGAATGTTTCATGTGTACGTATATGTGTATGTGTGTATCTGTGTATCTGTGTATCTGTGTCTGTTTGTATGTATGCATTTATCTATCTATGTAAGTATGTATGTATCTGTGTACGTATATGTGTGTGTGTGTGTATGTCTTTATGTTTGTATGTATGTATGTGTATGTAAGTACGTATGTATGTTTGTATTTGTGTCTATATGTATGTATCTATGTGTACGTATCTATATATCTGTGTATTTGTGTATGTATGTATGTATATATTTGTGTAAGTGTGTATGTCTGTGTGTACATATCTGTGAATGTGCGTATGTGTGTATTTGTGTATGTGTGTATGTATATATGTGTGTATTTGTGTATGTGTGTATGTATATATCTGTGTAAGTGTGTATGTGTGTATGTATATATCTGTGTAAGTGTGTATGTGTGTATGCGTATGTATGTATTTATGTATGTATGTATTTGCGTATGTGTGTATCTGTGTATGTATGTGTGAGTGTATGTATGCATGCATGTATGCATGTTTATGTGTATGTATGTATTTATGTATTTGTGTATGTATGTTTGTATGTATGTATCTGTGTTTGTAAGTATGTGTGTACGTATCTGTATTTGTGTGTATCTACGTATGTATGTATGTATCTGTGTACGTATGTATGTGTGTATCTGTGTACGTATCTATGTATGTGTGTATCTGTGTACGTATCTATGTATGTGTGTATCTGTGTATGTATCTATGTATGTGTGTATCTGTGTATGTTTGTGTGTATGTATCTGTGTGTGTGTGTGTGTACGTGCGTACGTATCTGTGTATGTGTGTAGGTGTGTAGGTGTATAGGTGTGTATGTACGTATGTGTGTATGTGTATCTGTGTCTGTATGTATGTATGTCTGTATCTTTGTATGTGTGTATCTATGTATGTATGTTTGTATGTATCTGTGTATGTAAGTATGTATGTATGTATGTGTGTACGTATCTGTGTATGTGGGTATCTATGTATCTGTATATGTATGTATCTGTATATGTATGTATCTGTATGTATGTATGTGTGTACGTATCTGTGTATGTAAGTATGTATGTATGTGTATGTATCTGTGTATGTGTGTATATTAGCATACAGACGTGCATCGAAACAAAACATAAAATTGAATACCCAGATATGACGCATCATCACCACATTCACGGGATGTCATTCAATACAAAATACAAGATTGAAATACATGTTTATATAGAACAGAACGACCGATGAGCGTGCATTGAAACAAAACATCAAATTGAAAACCCAGATATCATCTATATCATCACTTTCATGTGATATGGATTGAAATAAAATACAGGATTGAAATACGTCTTTATGTACAACACAACATAGTTACATGTCATGAAAATAAAATACGATACTGAAACACAATACGGTGAGAGGCAAGGATAAAAATGGACATTAATAAACAAAGTTACAAAGGAATAACAGAGGTGGGAAACAATTGAAATACAACACACTCTGTTTCACTCATACATGACAAATAAATAATGATATATATTAGGGGAAAAATTTTCTAAACAAGGATACTCACTAAAAACCGCATCCATGCTCTTCTTCTTCTTGATCCATATAATACAGTATACTACCATCAGTCTTCTGCCAACATGAGAGAGAGAGAGAGAGAGAGAGAGAGAGGCAAAAGAAACACAGTGATGAGAGTGTTGGACGAGGTTCATTATAGAATGTATGATGAGGAACACTTTTGGTCTAGAAATGAAAGACATTACACCCACCAAGACTACATCTCGATTATGTTTTGTCCAGAAATCGAACAAAAGCAATGTGAACAGTTGGAAAACTAGGATGATTAATGGCCCAGGCATGGCCTCGTCAATATAATGGCATACAGGTATAACTAGAAATCACATTCACGCTGACCCGTCTTGTAATAATCATGTGAACTTCTTTTTCTTTCGTAGTATTTAATGATTGATCAAAGACCAACTACTTTCTTGACTGTTATAAATGAAGCAGATTAGAATTTTAATCTCCCATGTTCCAGCAGTCCCCCACCTAGAACTTAGTTTACTCTCTGCTGCCCTTGCAGTTTCCCAAATCGGCCCTGCCTAACCCGTCAGATAATGCTAAAAATCAAGCTAGGTGGTTGAGAAACTCATCGCATGAATAGGTTAATGAGCTGGTTTTGCTTCAATCTGAATATTCAATTCGTTATTGTTTTCTGAATCATGATTCTTGAAGTTCGAATCAAATTACGATCCACCTAACTATCGAAAATCATAAGCTACAAATTCTACACAGATTAAATCACAATACAGCATTCTTTTGATCTTTTCTAAACTAACTATCTATCTTCAAGCTTGTTGTCATCAATCAAGTACATAACTCGACGAAACTATGCAAGAACATATGAATCATAATAACATGAATCAAAAGTTTAGGCATAAAATTTATGAAGTATTACCTTTAATTGGTGGGAGATTGTTAGTTTCTTAATCACTCCCTCCAAGCCCTGGTCAATATACTTGTTAGCCTATTCGCAGAGAGTCTCTGCAACGCCTTTTTAGCTCCAGCGACATCCAACTCTGCCAATCTCTGCAAATGCCCGTAAGCCCCAGCTGCAACCAGCCTTTTCCGGCAGCCCTGGCTCCCTCCGGCCAAGATTGCCGCTGCCACCGCCACTGGAAACTTCTTGGAAACAACCTCGTTTTTAGGATCCAACATTTGCATCAGCCTCATCAAACTCTTTTCGTCCCTCACAAACTCTTTCTTATTGGATTTCACCGATAACAACGATAACAATGCTTTCGCCCCAACCTCTTGCATCCCATCTGGCTTCACAGACTCCATTAGCTTCACCAAAGAACCCATACACCCAACAATGGCCCTCTTGTTACCATCACTAATCGCTAAATTAGCAAGCAACGAAGCAGATATGTGCTGTAACATTACATTCCCGTTCTTTAAAAGCTCAGCAATTTGTAATATAAACCCTGTGGATCCAGATAACATTCTGTAGCCTGTATCTGAGGCAGATAACGAAAAAAGTGCGCGCAGAACGTGTTCTAATGTATCAGAATTCGAGCATTCGTACAATAATTGTAACAATTTCTGCAAGCCCTTGTCCTGTAATAATAATCCCCTAAAATACTCACTGGTTGAAGCAAGAATTGATATACAGTTTGCTACTTTTCCCTGTGTAGATGGGCTCCCAGAAACAAGCAACTGCATAAGAACAGAGATAGCTCCTTCTTCTGCCAAAGCATTGCGAATATCTTCAACACAAGAAACATTTCTAATCGCCCCTGCTGCGTAGGATTGAGCTGTAATCGAACCAGATTTACACAATTCGATTAAAATGGGAACTCCGCTGTATGCAGAGATTGCCCAGGAATTATCAGGGTCATCGGTGATGAACTCCACCGCCATGGCGGCTCTTTCTTTCATTGGCATTGAACCACATTCGATGATTCTCAGTAAGGGGCCCAAAGCCCCTTCCTCAAACACGCATTTTCGCGGGGAATCACCGGCGGCGACGAGCAGTGACACCGCCACGACGGCGAGCTCTCTAATGGAATCGTGAACATTCAGATCGAGCAAGGAAATCAAACAGTTCAGATTGCCTTCTTTCGCGACAACTGATGTGGACTTATAATCCTCCGACAGAAGCTCGATTAACGAATCCAAAGCCTTCTGTTTGAACTCCACCCCGCCGATCTGGAGCCGAGTAAAGAGGTCCTTGACGAAAAACGCCACTTCCTCTTTCGACGAACTCACCTCGGGGCGAGAGAGGACAATGGCGGTGGACTGATGAAGGACGCCGGAACGGAGGAGGAGCTCAAGGTCGTTAATCTGCCGGGAAAGCCAGCCAGTGGCCATGTCAAGGTCGGACTGCATGAGCAGCTTGCCGCCGGTGAAGGAAGCGTCGGAGCAGTGGCGGGAGAGAGTTTCGGTGCGGCGGAGTGTGGAGAGCAGGGCTGGGAAGAGGGTGAGGAGGAGGGGATTTTCCGACCAGTGGGGGGAGTCGGAAACTTCAGAGAGGAGGGATTTGAGGGAGGTAAGCTTCGAGCGAATGACCTGCCACCTGGAGCCGAAGCCGATGACGGAAAGAGTGGCGGGAAGGAGTTGGGTCAGGAGTTGGATTACTGTATCGAGCGTTTCCGCGGCGGAAGGCGGCGGAAGAGGTGGAGGGTCGGCGGCGGAATGCATTTCTTCTGGGGGGGTGATTCTTGGGAGTTTCTTTTGTGAAATTTACGAGTGTAAAAAGGGGTTATTGCTGGCAGTGGCGTGAGGGGTTTGGGGTCAGATTATGCGTATGGGAATAATACAGTGATGGTGGGGGGTTGTAAAAAGAAATGGGCAAAAATGACAAAATATTATTGTTTTTCAAAAAAAATTGTAAAATTATAATAAAAAAAAAAAAAATTTATTTTAAGTAAAGTCGCCCCTGCGAGGGGCGACAATCAAAATAAATTTTTTTTTTAATTTTTTTTTTTTGAAGTCGCCCCTGCAAAATTTATTTATTTTTTTTTTTTTTTTTAACGCTGGAGCCTTCACTCGGTCGGGCACTCGGTCGCGCGCCGTACTCGGCCGGCCGAGTGCGAACCCTTACTCGGCCGAGACACTCGGCCCCCGTATTACTCGGCCAACCGAGTACTGCCATCCACTCGGTCACGGCACTCGGTCGACCACTTCACTCGGCTGGCCGAGTGCGAACGCGGATTCTGATTTTTAACATCCACTTCAATTTTTCTCTCTCTATCATATCTATTACCACCCACACACACCACACATTTATCTCTTCCTCATCACTTTCTTCACTTCTTCTTCACTTCTTCTTCACTTCTCCTTTCAATTATCCTTCAATTTCCTTTCAATTTTTCTTCTATATTCACGTTTCGGGTTTCTCCATTTCTCAAAGGTAATTTTTATCTTAAATTTTATGTGTTTGGGTGGTGTGTATGTGTACTGTTGTGTGGGTGTGTATATGATTTTTTTGTGGTATTTTGGTGTGTGTATGGTGTGTGTGTGTTGCTTTGTGTTGTGTGTTGCTTTGTGTTGTGTGTGTGTAGATAGTGGTTTTTTCTCCATTGCTTGTATTGTATGTTGTAGGTGTGGTGTATGTATGAAATGTATGTATGGAATGTGGGTATGGAATGTGGGTATGAAATGTGGGTATGAAATGTGTGTTGTGATGTGTGTTGTGGTGTGTGTGATGTATGCTGTGGTGTATGCTTGTGTGTGTGTTGCTGTGTGTGTTTGTGTGTTGTGTGTGGGTTGCATTTTTGTGTGTGATAGGTGCGTGTGTATGGTTGTGTGCCGTGTTTTGGATATGTGTATGTCGGTCGGTGTATGGTTGTTGCTATATATATTGTTATAAATTTGTCGTTGATATTTTTCTGTTATACATTATTTGATGTAGGTACTGTTGAAATTGTTGATGTTGTTGTGCATTTATCGTAACCCTCAAATTGTTGCCGTTGCGTTGACATATTGATTTATTTCAATTTCAGGTTTGAATTTTTCTATTGTATTAGTTTAAATTAGTTTTATTAAACTTTGCAATAAAGTAATTAATTCCCTATTTTAAGATCATTAACACATCTTTATTATTTAAGATATGGGGTCTTCAAACAACGTCGGTATTGTTGTTTATATTGGGGATTGTAGCGATGTTCCACCTGTTTGTGCAACTAGGGTACCTCGCGACATTGGATATTCCAGCTTGGTATCAAAATTATTTCAATTGACAAGGATTGATAGCAATGAATACAAATTGAACATATCCGCTTCACTACATGCAAACAACAGATATCATCGTATACCAATCAACAACGATGATAATCTATGGTTTTTCTTTGCACCGGATGCGGATAATCAATATGTAGAATTTCATATTGATCCAGAGAAACTGCAAGATAATGTTCTTCCAGATATTATGCCAAGCAATGAGTATTTTCAATATGCTGCTTATTTAAGAGGGGATGGCATTAATAATCCGGCAGTCGTCAGACAAGAGCATACAGTTGGAACCTCAAGGTCCAATAATGAGGGTATTCCAAGTGAAAGAGAAAATGCTCAGACCGATGATCAAACAGATGATCCATTGGTTGACACTTTTGGTGCGAATGAACTAAAAGACTCTGAACCCGATGAAGACGAGTTGTCTAGTGAATCAGATGAAGATGGGGTGGATATTGGTGATATTCAAACTATGTATTCCCCAAATCAAGAGAGATCACCATCCAATCAACAACCATCATTTCCATCAGGTGCTCAGAGATACTCCATGCATCCGAATATCCCGTTCTTCAATGCATCATCACATGAAATGCTTGCGGACTCCTTTGATCTTCCCAAAAATTTTAGATACTATGATCCTACTGAAGGAGTGCTCACAAAAGGCATGGTTTTCAAAGATAAGAAGAGTTTGCAGTCTGCAGTTAAAGATTTTGCAATACGTATAGCGAGGCGTGAATATCGAGTAGATGAAAGCACACCTCTTATATGGAAAATCAAATGCAAAAATAATAGTGAGACTACACGCTGCAACTGGTGGTTGCGTGCAGGTTACAGAAAAAGGATTGATATGTGGGAAATCACTAAGTATGGAGGCCCTCATACGTGTCTAATGAACGCGGTGTCTGTTGACCATCGGAACTTGTGCAAAAACATGATCGCTGCGCTGCTAACTGGGATGGTTCAGACAGATCCCGGGTATGAGATTAAGTGTGTTCAACAGCAAGTGTATGATAAATTTCAATATACAATCTCATACGGTAAGGCATGGCATGGTTTGAAACGGGCAAGAGAAAATGTGTATGGTACATGGGAGAGCTCAGTTTCAGATCTACCCAAATTTTTGGGAGCCCTACAAAAATGGAATCCAGGCACAGTTGTGGAGTGGCGCCACATGCCCGAAGAGACAAATGGTATAAAAATGTTGAAATATGTGTTTTGGGCGTTCAGGCCATGTATAGATGGGTTCCAGCATTGTCGTAAAATAATTAGTGTCGATGGAACTCATCTTTACACTAGATACAAGCACAAGATGTTAATTGATGTTTCCATGGATGCAAATCAACATCTTTTACCTTTGGCGTATGCACTTGTGGACGAAGAAAGTTTTGGTTCTTGGTCATGGTTTCTTCGTATGATATCGAAACACATTGTTCGCGGTAGAGAAGGAATGTGTCTGATTTCAGATAGACACGCCGGTCTTTTGAAAGCTGTGGAAAGAATTCCAGATTTTCAGCCACCTCTTGGAGTCCATCGTTTCTGTTTGAGACATGTGTGTTCGAATTTTAATAGCAAGGTCAAGAATGTGAAGTTAAAGGACATGTGTTGGCAAGCCGGCTCAGCGTTCACAACCAGAGAGTTTGAAAATATAATGGATCAAATTAAGGTGTTGAATGAGAGGGCATATGACTACCTGTGGAAAATTGAAAAGGAACAATGGACTCTTGCCCATGACGGAGGTTGGAGAAATGGAATTTTGACAACAAATCTGTCAGAGTGCATGAATGGCGTGTTAAAAGGTGCACGACGGCTTCCAATCTGTGCCATTGTGCAGGCTACATTTTATCGGTCGATTAAATATTTTCTTGACCGGTTGACACTGGGCCGTGAGATGCAGCAAAGGAACCAGCCATGGCCTGATGAGGTGTACAAGAAGTATGATCAACGACAACGAAAGGCAATGGAACATCAAGTCCATAAGGTCGATTTCACTGATCAAACAGCTTCAGTGAAGACATTCGTGCCAGGAACAACGAGGTGCTATACCCACATTGTCAAGTTGATGCTAAGAGAGTGTAGCTGTGGAGACTGGAGGCAAAACGGCATACCATGTTCCCATGCAATGCAGACTTGTCGACATTTTGGAGTAAATCCGGTGATTTACATGAACTCAGTTTTCAATACAAGTACGTATGTGGACACCTATAGTGGTAAGTTTGAGCCATTGCCTGATGAATATTATTGGGACGAGGCTTCCTTCCAACTGTGTCATAATCCAGCCTTGCGTGAGAAGAGGACTAAAGGAAGAGGCAAGACGAGTAGAATTGAAAATGAAATGGATTGGGCACAAACACGCACTAGACAACAATATCGGGCACAGGATCAAGCTGCTACCCAGGCCGGAACTTCATCTGCCCGTAGATGAGATTGTTGTGTCTGAAATATTGTAATGGTGCTTGTTTTAGATATTTGACATGTATTTTGATAATGTGTATTGAAATTTGATTTAGCGTTGATGTTAACTTCGCACGGGTTTTTAGTGAGATGGGTTGCAGATTTTGTCTAATTTGATGATTTTATGTAATTTTCCGATTTTATGTAATTTGTTCCATTTTCACTCATTTATTGTTCATCTTATTGATTTAATCTAATTGCAGTATGGAGTTCTACGGAGAATATGGCCCTATTAGTGGGGATATATTAAAGCAACAGCACATGCACCGATCTGAGGATGTATTTGCAGGAGAAATTGACCTAAAATTAAAGTGCAGACACGGAAGTGGTATCTTTTGGAGACTCGATGACCATGATCCTTATGAGGTTGACCCAGACGATGATGGTAGGGAAATACTCAGACGTACACAAAGGTTGCATTATCGAGTCATATCGATGTTGTATCGTATGGGATTTTATGGTGTCTACCGATGTGGTGATTATGTAATTAATAATTCATTAATCACTGCACTGGTTGAGAGGTGGCGGCCTTAGGGAGCCTTTCAGACGATCAGTAGACGAAATATACACGCAAGCTAGAGCTCACTTTCATGATCGTCGCCCATCATTCCAACGTATACATTCACATTATGATCCCGAACCGCAACATACATCACAATATAGCCCAGAACCACCCATTTCTACCGGTATCGACATGCAAAGTAACAGTTATTACGCCGCCACCCCAGACTGGGATTTTACGGCAGACGGTCAGTCGTTCACTTCTCTCTTAGAATCTGGCCGTTATACATCTCCGCCTCCAGCATCATGCACTTATGGAAATTTTCTGCCTCAGTTCAATACATCCCCGATCTCATATTCCCATTCTAGCACGCCATTGAATATAGTACATGATCATGTGATTTCGAGGACTGCATCATCATCATCATCAGGTCGTCCATCTTTTAGTTTGAATATTACGACAGATGATAATGATTCGGATAGTGAACCTGTGCCAGAAGAAGAGCGAGGTAGGGGCAAAAGGAAAAAAATAAGGCGTCGTTGTTTTACAGGATCACATTTTGATTATTAGTTTGTTATCTATGTAATTAAACGTACAATGGTTACTTAATTTTACATACGATGTAATTAGACGTACAATCTTTACTATTGTTATTATTATAATTATAATTATAATTATTATTATTATTGTTTTCATTATTAATAAAATCAGAAAAAAGAAAGAAAAAAAATTTGGTTCGTACTCGGTCACCCCGGCCGAGTACCCGACCGGGGTCGACCGAGTGCGAAGGGTGCAGGATTTTGTTCGCACTCGGTCGGCCGAGTACCGCAACATGACCGAGTAAGACAACGTGATGCCCGAGTGCGAAGCATTTCGGACTTCCTTCGCACTCGGGCGGCCGAGTATCTGCGCGGACCGAGTGCAGGAGACCGAGTATATCAGGTGCACTCGGGCGGCCGAGTAAGGCGCGCGACCGAGTGCGAGAGCACGGAAACATTTTATAACCCCTCTTTTCCTCATTCTTCTCACACACAAACACACCCAAACCCTAGCCTCTTCCAATCTCTCATCCTCAATCCAAAAATTTTCATTCAAAGCCATCAATTTCTCAATCAAAATCATTGTACCCATTATTTCAAACAACAAATTGCTCCAATTTTGGGATAAGGTGGTGGATATTTGAAGGATTCAACCAAAAACACCAACTTTCGTTTTTTCAATCTAAAGGTATGTTTTCATTAACCATTGCTTTTGTTCATTACATATGTTGATGAGAGTCTTATTTGGAGCATTTTGACATGAAACTTGATATGTTTTCTTGCAATTTTTCATTGAAGTTTTTTATCGAACACTTGGTGTGCATGATTTTTTGTTCTATATAGATATGTTTTCATGTTAATCTAAGGTTGTTATTTGATTATGTTAATGCTCTACTAATTTGGAGTATTATGGCATGAAAGAATATAGATTTTTGGTTAGTTTTCATTGAAGTTTTTTATCGAACAATTGATATGCATTATAGAAATTGGGAATGTGGCATGATTTAGAGTGAGACCATGATGAAATGATCTTATTACCCCATGAATTTCAATGTTGAATTATGAATTTGCAAAGATGAATATTGTATCATAGGAATCTTCATTTTTTGTTCACATGGATTGGATGTAATACTAATTCATTATCATCTAGGTACCCACAATGGAGCATAGCATGGATGTTGTGAATTCTACTTTCCAATGGAGCGAACACTCCATTGAAGAACAACAAGCTGAGTACGAAAGAATTTTAGCGACCATGCCGGATGCCTACGGCATAAACTTTCCTGATTGGGATACCGACAGTCATAGGTGGTTTGAGGTACAACAGAAAAGAAGGCGAGCCACTCGATGGGCCGATGTTGAGTGCATGCAAGAAATGGGCATCTACGAAGATTTAAAAAAAATGTGCAAGGCTATCGGGTGGACTAAGTTCTTTGGCATGCACGAGAAGACGTATGAGCCTCTCGTTCTTGAATTCTTCTCCCAGCTTCATGTTGGATACAATGACACGGTGCCCGAATCCGTGATATTTCAGCTGGGGAACGAGTCTCGCTATCTTTCGGCCGAAGACCTCAATGGGATTTTTGGATTTCCCAAGAAGAGGTACTCAAATCTGCCCAATGAGAGGGTCAGTTTTCCGGAGTTCAATGTTGTGACTTTTTGGAAGGACATTACAGAGTCTGATCCAGCTCACCCATCGGAGTACCAAGTTAGTCGGTCGAAAGCATCTAGTATTCGAAGCCCGGTCCTTCGATATTTTCACAGGTTCCTCGCCAATACAGTTTTAGCAAAACCTGAGCCTGGAGCGGTCAGTATCGATGAGTTGTTTGTGCTGTGGTGCTTGGTGAAAGGGAAGAAATTCAATGTGGCACCAATGCTGTTAAGGCAATTCGTTCGATCCAAAAAACAAGTTGCTATCCACATTGGAGGTTTGATCACTCCCATTGCTCGCCACTTCGGGGTGAACTTGGAAGGGATGGAAGAGACACCAGGCGAGACAACTATAAACCTGGAAATGCTGTGCAACATGAAGATGTGCCAATTACATCCCGGCACCAGACGATTGTATCTGATTTTATCAGACAAGAAGAGGTTTGCACTGCCGAACTCTCGCCTGACTAATATTGCTGGAGGGAAGGGCCATAATCTTCTACTGAATGGCTCGGCTCATACGGAAGCTATTGAAGAGAGCGAGAATGAATTGAGGAATGAGGAGGAACGAAGGAAGAGGAGGAGAAGGACTACGGATGCCCGATCAGAGCCGATGGAACTTGATGTGGATCATGCACAGGCCGATGAAATGATGGGTGAAGCACAAATGCCCTCGGACGATCAGGCCGGACCTTCACAGCATCCACAGTATCCACCCCAGTATCAAGGGGGGTGGAATGATTGGTCGGATTGGAGAACCGCCTTGGATGCACGTCTGACCAACATAGAAGGGGATGTTGCCGACATGAAAGAGTATATCCATCGTGAAGCTTACAACTCCCAAATTTTACTTGACATGCAAAGGCAACAATACGAGTGGCATGTGCAACAAGGCCATTTCCAGGAAAGGGAATATCCACCGTATCAACCATTCGGCCCATCGAACACACCTTACCGACCCCCTCAGTGAGCCGGCGCCGACTAATTTTTTGTTGTTTTTTGTTGTTTTTATTTCAAACACTTGACTTTGTTGTTTTTTGTTCTTCATTCATGATTTTGAGAACTATTGTTTATTCATGTTTTTGGTTTTTTGTTGTTTATTCATTATTTCTTTATTAAACATAATTTTTACTTATAAAACAAAATTATAGTTATTTGTTGGAAATTCAATTAATCAATACATTTCAAGATGTTATAACAATCTCACTTAACAATTTCATCGAATTTTTACCAAACTAAATAAATTATCTAATATAACACGATAAAAAAAAAGGAAAATTTACAAAAACAGGACGACGAACAAGAAAACGAGAAGAATACAAAAATGAGAAAAATTGAAGTAGATGTTAAAAATCAGAATCCGCGTTCGCACTCGGCCAGCCGAGTGAAGTGGTCGACCGAGTGCCGTGACCGAGTGGATGGCAGTACTCGGTTGGCCGAGTAATACGGGGGCCGAGTGTCTCGGCCGAGTAAGGGTTCGCACTCGGCCGGCCGAGTACGGCGCGCGACCGAGTGCCCGACCGAGTGAAGGCTCCAGCGTTAAAAAAAATAATAATAATAAATAAATAAATAAATTTTGGTCGCCCCTGCCAGGGGCGACTTCAAAAAAAAAAATTAAAAAAAAAAATTATTTTGATTGTCGTCCCTCGCAGGGGCGACTTTACTTAAAATAAAAAAAAAAAATTTTATTATAATTTTACAATTTTTTTTGAAAAACATAATATTTTGTCATTTTTGCCTAAAAAGAAGAGCATAGATGGGGAAATGGCGGAGAGTGGTAAAAAGAAGGAAAGAGGGGTGAGGGTACGGACTGTGCAAGTCCAAGTTGTCAAATCATTACACCTGGGCCCACATCTTATCTTACTCACAAAATAACACTTACTACTATTTTTAAAAAAATATAAATCCTGATAAATGGAAAAACTGAATAAAAGAACCTGAAAATTGCAAAAAATGAAAAAATATATATAATAAGTGAACTGAAAAATAGAAAATTAGTCTCAAAAAAATGCATTATGTGAAATTGTTTTATCATAAATTTAATTCTTAATTCATTTTAATATATGTTTTAAATTTGAAAAAGGTTTTAAAAATTATATATTGTAAAGGTACAAGTAATTTTTTGTCTATATATTTATTGTCTTTTTTTTTATTTTTGAATTATATTTTATGAAGGTCTTATTTCCAAAAAAGGAAATTACTTGTCTTAGCATTCTATTAGCACCATAAATCATGAATTATAATTGTTGAATAGTTTTTTGGGTAGCATGTTTGTAATTAGTTACATTTCTTCAATGAAAGTGACGTGGCCAGTGAGTTAAAGCAAATTGTTAATTAAAGTGTTCATCTAATCTGGAAAAAAAAGTATCGGGCAGGGCTGAGCCTGAGCCCAACGAAGCTGGACCTAGACACTACCATATATTATCTCTTCTCCCAGTCCTAACAAATTTGTAGAGATTTATCAAAATATCCTTTTTTGTTTGTGTGGAGAAAAAGGCATTCAAAAGCTTAAATGCACCAAGTTATTTAAAACTATTTTCTGACCTCCTTGCCTTCTTCTAAAAAAGCTTCCCTTAAATACATATTACAATTTCAAATGCAAAGAGAAGTTTTATTAAGAATATTATGATGAAAATTTTATATAAAAATAATTTAATTTGTTAGAAAGACAGTTCACTCACATGCAAATCCAAGAATTATTAATTTCAAACAAAAAGATAATATTTCAAAAATTAGATTAATTTTAGTATTTCATCTTTTGCAACTCACTATTATAACGAGGATGATTAGTTAACAAACATGTCCTATAGATTTCTACTTCGTTTAAAAAAAGAGCTAATAAATCTTAATTGTTAAATTTTGCGTGCAGGAAATTATTTAGTGATATATATGTGTGTGTGTGTGTGTGTGTGTGAGAGAGAGAGAGAGAGAGAGAGAGAGTATCCATTCTCTTTCATTGAGTTGTAGATTACTTAACTTCAACCATAAGATTTGAGTAAATACTTAATTTAAGGCCTTTACAAGTGTTATATCAATAAAATTAGATTTTTTCATCACTTGGAACACACCCAAACAATTATGCTCAAGATCCTTACATCCACTTGAAGTTCAAAAGCATGGAAATTCACTCAAGGTTAAATAAACAATTGCATTGGAGATTGAATTAAATGTCACCAACCAAATCGAAGATAAGCTCCCATGAGTGTACGATATCTATCTTACACGTAACATGTACTGATAAAGTAAAATACGAAATAAGAAGGGATGGAAAATAAAAGAAGCCTTGAATTGAAGGGTGAAAGAAACAGAATACATGCAAATAATACCTTATTTCTTACCAGACTCCAAAGGCCTCAGCTACTCTTTGAACCTCAAAAAAATTGAATCATGTTGAAGAAACTAAGATCAGCCTGCACTAAGTCTGTTAACTTTTCAATGAAGAAAGAGGAACCCTAAAGCTTTAACCAAGAAGAACACCACAGATTTGCTGCTGCTATGTAGGTGGGAAGAATCTGTTGAGATTGAATGGCAGGGTGTAGAATTCTTCATTCCGATTATCACCTCTGAATGTTCTGAACTTGACCCACCATGGCATCCCTCGATCCTTCTTCGACTTCTCCACCTCAATCGTGTTGTCGAGGAACACGGCGATGATCAAACCCACGGTTGGAGGGGACATGAATATGGTGTTCAAGAATGCATTGAACTGCAAATCGCAGACGCGTGAGATCAAAAACATAAAAAATCTTGCTACTTTTCATTCTTAGCCTATTCTTTGTAGAGATGTTAAAAAGGTCGGGTTTAATGAGATTTGGCTATATAAACCTTGTGTTGACTGCTACAGTGTAAACCGGCCGACAATATTATAAACCTAGCCACCTTGGTTATAAAGGATTTTGGGGGCCACTATACACTTCAGTCAGACAAGTAAAATTACACATTCAATAACTTGAAGCTTGAAGTGAAAATGTAGATAATGTCCAAACATGTGGGCTAACGGCTCGAGCTAAAAAATCCAGACTTAAAAATGAGCTCATAGAATTGAGCCTCAACTCTACAAAGTTTTTGGTTAAACAAGCCAGTCCGCTGGGTCAGAACCCATTAGACACATGCACTTTATGTTGTTTGGATATTCTATTTTATCTCTGTATTTTATTTCATAATTAAAATGCTTACCCATCCTGCATTAGTATGAACTAGGCCACGGCGATGAGGAGTCCAGTACTCGTCGAAAAATTGAGGAATAGAGATCCCAAGGAAAAGTGAAAGTCCGGTTATAAGGAGGTTCCTCATGGAATTCATGTTAGTGAATTGAAGAAATGATAAGCCAACAGAACCTGCATTCGAACAAACAAAACTGTAAAGAAGCAAAAGAAAAATCTCGAAAATGGGAACTCTTTATAGATGATGATATCATACCTACAAGGCCAAATAGAACACAATATAGTGCAGCAAATATTGGAAATGGGATGGATGCAAAAACAGCTCCAAATTTTCCTGCAGTCCAGTGCCAAATCATTAAAGCAGATATATAAATGAATCCGACTGAATGATTTTTCAATATGAAAGTACAAGTGAGGAAAAGAGTTCGTCACAGGTAACATTGTTTTCTAGCCAACTGAAGTCGAGCATATAAAACTAGAGACAATCACATGCTTGAGACAGTGGATTTTCGCAAGCATGTGAAGCTCGATGCTAGAGAAATCCATTGTTTCGAGCATGTGAAGCTTAAGATACCTCTAGTTTCCAGGTTTCGGAGTGCGTGAGAAGAGACAGAACATTGGCAGCAAAAATCTTTGTCTATTCTATATGCTAAAGTGGTTATATCCCTCTGTAATTTATTTTTTTAGTTGTTAGTCAAATTTTACATTTCAAAACAATTGCAGTGTTTTTTCCATAGGAAACCTACAGTATGCCTGTTGAGCTAACTGATACTGACCTAGGATGGAAAAGAATATCATGAAGCCAGCTGAAATCTGAACTACTCTACGGCTTCCAACTCGAGTTAGTCCGAGGAGCCCCACATTTTCCCTGAAACGCGTTAGAAAGCCACCCTATCAGATTTAACTTTGTACTGAGCAGTATCGAGTTATAGTATGAACGAGAAAAATAACTATGCAGTCGATTGTTATTGGTTATACATACACGGATACAGTAGAACCAGTGCCCGTACCAAAAAGACCATCAAGCAGAACACCTATTCCCTGCAAAGTGCAAAGTTACCAATTAGAGAGAGAGAGAGAGAGAGTAGAAACAAACATAAAATGCTATATCATCATATGTTTATGAATGTGCATAAACTGACAGACCTGCCAACCAATGCCCCGACTGAGTACATATGCAGGAGGTGGGGTGGCAATTGCCAGACGAGATGCTGCCTTGTATGCTCCAGTGGACTACAAATTCAACCAACTCAAGATCATATATATGATATGTAGATCAGATATTTGTGCTAGTCAGTTTAAGGGTCGAAAAAATACTGTTTATTACTATGTTACAGATGAGATCAATCAAATAGAGACCAAGATAGCTATGAAAATCCAGGTTTTTTCACCACCACCACCCCCTCCCCCCCCCCCCCCCAAAGTTTCATACCTCAACCATAGAGACAAGAACAGCAGACATCATAGCGAAAGAATGACCAGCAGCAAAAGTAGGTGGCCCCCACTGAAGAGGATAGGGGAACTTGAACCTTAATACCATAAAATAATCTTAGATTCACATGAAAACATTAGAAAAAAGAAAGAAAGAAAGAAGAAACTAATAGAAATACAACCATGGGGCTGTTGATATAAGGTTGGCCCTGTCTGTACGACAACTGATCTGAGTAGCATTGGATTTGCCTCGGTAAGCTCCACTAGCCGTTAGTATGAGGGAATATATCCAAATAATAGAAACGCAGATCAATACAGGAAAGCGTTCAAAGATTGGGAAGTCCCTCATAGGTTTAATGTGCTTCAGATACTGCAATTGGGAAACTGTTACTTGCATGAATATGGGCAAAGCTGGAGTAAGTGCTTTTAAGTTTGAATCTTTATGAGGCAGACTCACTTGTGAGAAGCCAATAACCAAGAGAAGCATTGGCAAACCAATTTCTACACAGTTTCCTAGCTGCAAAACAGATAAGTATACTAGGATTTCAAGATTATATACTTCTAATAAAAAATATGTACCATATGCAAGTTTATGTATATATTTAATGATATTAGATTGCAAATATGCTGCCTGTTAAAATCCACCATTTCACTTTTACAAAGCACGTTTTGTATTCTGAAACAAGATTGGGAATATATGGACATTTCGAAGAACTACATAGAATCGCTGCTTGTAAGAATTAGTTACAGTAAAATCTTCAGATATTTGTCTAGTATATTTTTTACATAAAAACCAAGCAAAGATCATGGAGAAATTTGGGAGTATAATAACACTTACTGCAGGAAATCCTCGTTGAAATAAGCCGAAACCAACTAATCCAACAACAGGTGCCATTCCAAGGGGGCTGAAAAAGCTGTAAAGAAACACACTAAAATTCATCAATATGTTCACAAGTGGAAGTTCTTTAGAGTTCTTGATAATGGGATATAGAAACTATACCGTGAAAAAAGTCCCCATACTTGGCTGTAGCCCAAAATTATTTGTATACTGGCAGCAACTATTAGAGCTCCTTGGATAGCTCTCATAGTTTGTATAAATCTCTGCAAACCAATCAAAATTGATGTAAAATACTAAAAAGACCCACATAAATAAATGAAATAAGAGGTACGTACAACATGAGGCTCATCAATCCGCTGCAATGATGAGTCATTGATAATATATGCTATGGGAACAACATAAGCGAAGGACCCTCCGACAACAGCAGGTAACCTGGTTCCGAATAGTGTCTGAAGAAGGGTGTTAATGCCAGCTACGAATAGCAATGTCTGAATTACCCGTGCTTTGTCCCCCTGTGTGATCAGCAAACACATCACTAAGTGAGAGAGAAAAAGAAAATGGAATGAAAATTCGTGTTTTTGGACAAAATAGTTCAACAATTTCCTTTGGTTGGTGGATGAAAAATCCCTTAGAAAATATAAAGGCCAGAAACTGGGGAGAGAAACTTTTAAGAATATAGATACCCAAGAATTATAGTTACACAACCTTTCAGCCAGACCGTGGCCAATATTTCAGCTGATGAAACTTTCCTAGCTACCTTAAAAATGAGTCAAGACTTACCTCTTCATATCAGTTAATTGACTTGAAAATAAACAAGAAAGCAGCTTACATCATTTCCACCCATCAGAGGGACAAGCATCGTTGGAATCATCACACTTGTGCCAAGTACTAAAATGTAATTCTGAAACGCTAACAAAACCGTTTCAGCTGCATATAAGAAATAGAAGATCAGAGAGATCAAGAAAAATTAACATTTGTTCCTTTTACGCCTAATTATCATTTTGTCACATTAAGATCAATGTGGTAACCTGAAGAGAAAACACTCCATAGAATATTTTATTTTAAGAAACAACATTGTCTTTATTAGCTTGTTTATACGTACCTTGAGAAATAATGTATTTACTAGGAGTACCAACTCAAACATCATAGTTCTTGCGAATTTCCATTATATACTACTTGTAGTAGCAAATGTTGCTTTATTTTCAGGATTTCATCATTGAGCTTCTCTAAACAGCTTCTGTTCTTATTTGTTCATTTATTTTTATTTATTTTATTTTATTTATTTATTTGCCACACTAGGAGGATGAGGCCCACAATTGGTCATATTTCAAATCTTTACGTTTGTACTATTGACACACATGAACTCTTGCACATTTTATCGTATATCTTTCTTACATCAATAAAAGAGCACAAAAGGCAAATCTCTCAGATTCCAAATTCATAAGAAATTAATTCCCACCAAACCAAGTACTCCTAATAAATGATCCCTGCTGTCTTTCACATACAACTATGATTGCACAGTACATTTGAAATAGATCTCTTTTCATGTAGAATAGTAGCAGAAAAGATTCTTTTTCTTTTCTTCACATAATATACCATGTAAATTGAACAAGTACAGATAAAATTTGCAGAAACTTGAAACTTAATATAGTTGAGAATTTTAGGTGAATGGAAATCAAGAAATGTTGCTCGCTAATCACTCTCTAATATTTACTTTCATCAAGTTATCTTCTTTCTTTCATTACTTTGAATTTCGCCAACATATATAATTATAACTTTCTTTGCATTGTCCAGACAACTTGAATGAGTAATATCAGCCTTCATAAAGTGCACACATTGCAAAATCCTCAGTTTGAACATTTACTCAGCAGTTTCAATTAATCCCATTATGAAGAACAGAACAAGTACACAGTAAAATCCATGAAAATCAACTAAAAATTTACTGTACCTATCAACAAACAGACACAAATAGAAGCTGGAATGGCTAAAAGACAAACAATCATTAACCCCAGCAGGATACAGCTTCAGCTTTAATGAGGTAAATAAATGAGGCCACCCCACCTCACCCCACCCCCATCCTACCAGACTACCAGCGGACAAAGGTGGAATATGCTAACTGTAAATATGCAGAGGCGGAGTCCATAAACATTAGGATATCAAAAAGTAACACACGCCAATCACTACCATGAAAGTGAAGCTTCTTGCTGTGTGTGAAAAGTGTGTAGAAGAGAATAATGACACATACGCCATGGAGGATTAGAATCAATGCAGTACTCGAGGTCCTGAAGCTGTTCCATGGGCGGGTGCGCAATGTCACCCATTACTGCGTGTATGAAAGTGTCTCTCAGTGTGTGAGAGAGAGAGAGAGAGATAGAGATAGAACTAGTTACGGAGATAAAATGAAGAAGAAGAAGAAGAAGAATGAAGGTAAGGACTAAGAACAAAGTAAAGCAGCAGGCAACAGGAGATAGAAAAGTTGGAAAAGGTGCAGCCGAGAAGAATATATAAAAGAGAGAGAACAAATATGCCACTCACATAGAAAAAAGTAAAATGGAATATAAATATATACATACAACTATACATATATACACACACACAGTACACAGAGTAGAAGCACTTTGAGATACGTTCCTCATATCATGCGACGATAGGCTTCGGCCTTTTGAATTTATGCTAAATCTGTTGTTAATCTGTTAGTGATACTCTACACACTTTCTCGATTCATTTACCGTTTGAATTCAAAAATATTGTTTCTTTTTAAATATAAGATTTTTAAATTCTCTATTGATATTTTGTATTAAAAATATTATTTAAATTGTTGCCCCGAATCTTGTTGCAATTCTGACTTTTTTCCTCAAATAAAATAAAAAAAATTAAAATCTAAATATTAGTAAGCCTTTTGCATTGTATAATCTAAACTTTTGAAAATATTCACCTAGCTATTGTGGATATATATTAATATGTCACATATTAAGTATCAATTTTAAATAAATAATTTGACTCATTTGCATAAAATATAAACACATCAAATACATAAAGACTAACACATAATAATGATGAGTAAGTGAGTATTCTTTGTCTAATGTGTATGCAATGGTATTATATTCTCAAATTTTTATTGTTCTACATAAAAATTTGAATATATATATATATATATTCAAATGACATTTGTAAATTTTTTCAATAAACAAGTTATTGATCAATACATGTATATCAAATAACATTGAATACTTGTCTTTATATATACAACATACTTTTTTTTTTGTCATTAAGTTAAACGTGTCACCTAATTTACGATATTTCTTATTTATTCAAAAAATATTACTATTAATTTATTATCTTAAAAAATAGTAATATTTTTCAAGTAAATAAAAACTACTTTTTAATTAAATAAGTAATATTATAAATCGATTGCACCGTCCGTTCAATATACATGTGTGTGTGTGTGTGAGAAAAATGAGTGAATAATTATTGTTTTTAAGTAAATATTTTTATATTTAAAAAGAAAAGTGAATATTTGTAAAATATAAATGTAAATGTTTGAAAAGAAAGAAAAAAACTATTAGAGTGAATTATATTTTCGATTGACCGATTAAAAATAATTAAATAGAAAAAAAATGGCAGAACTGTTCAAGAAACAAAACATGTCAATTTCACATGTCAAAATTGGTTAAGATGTGGTCGTGTTTATTTGACCAGTCTGACGACTTTAATATTTTAGTTTGAAGATACATTTCTTATTATTAATACTTTTCTCCAATCACATCTCTTATTTCTATTTTGACACTAAAAATAGCATGTAATTTATTATAAAAAAATAGAGAAATATTAATTTATGTTCGCTAATATTGGCTATGTTCAATATATAACCTCTAATTTTATGACTTTTTAATAACAATCTATATATTTTAGTTTTTTTTAAATTAAGTTTCAAATTTAAGAAATTTATGACAAATTGCTGACGTGACAGTCAAGTTATTTATGTGTAAATAAAATTAAGAGTGTCACATCATCATTTTTCGGTAAATAATTAAAATTCTAACGAATAAAACATAAATTGAACAAAATCAAAAGTCAGAGATCATTATTGAAAATTGTAAACTCTATGGTTATTTATTGGAGTTGGTTGCTAATTTTTTTTATATAAAACATAATATGGTCATTTATTAAATTTTCTAATAAAGTTTTTTTTCTAATTTTTTATTAAATTATATAATTTTGTATTTTGGTTAATTTATTAGGGGCCCCTTTTTTTTCTTTGGAACATGCTCCCAAAAAGTTAAGACCGGGCTTGTAGGGTTGGGCGAGAGTATAGGAGAAATCTTATGAGAAAAGCTTGTTCACAAACTAAAACAAGTCTCTGCAATCTGCATCTCTCTTTTCCCACCCCACCCCCAAAGGGGAAAGCAAAAACATCCAAACCCTCCAATTTCCATTATGTTCTTGATCAAGCAATACTCAAAAATCTGAATGCAAAACTCGTTGCAAGAACATCTTCTGTTGTTTGTAAGATACATTATTACCAAGAATTGTGTCTTACAAACAACATCGTATTGATTGAACATCAAGAATTGGAAATATTTTGGTTGAGGAATCAAGAGTGGTGAGCAGCGTACCTTTTTTGTTGCAGGTGATATGTGATTGAATGACCTTTTTGCTATCATCATCAACAACAACAATGCCAAGCAAGCTTCAAAGGGCAATAGGGGCAGTGAAGGATCAAACCAGCATTGGCCTTGCCAAGGTCTCTAGCACTGCATCCTCTGCTCTTGAGGTTGCTGTCCTAAAAGCCACCACACATGATGATGTCCCGATCGATGAAAAATATGTATACGAAGTCCTTCAGCTTGTCTCCTCCAACAAGTTTCATGCTGCAGCCTGCGCTCGGGCCATCGGGAAGAGGATCGGGCGGACGCGTAATTGGATCGTGGCCCTAAAATCTTTAATGCTTGTTCTCCGAATCTTCCAAGATGGTGACCCTTATTTCCCAAGGGAAGTTCTCCATGCAATGAAAAGGGGTGCCAAGATTCTCAACCTTTCAACCTTTAGGGATGATTCTTGCTCGAGTAGCCCGTGGGATTTCACGTCGTTTGTACGTACATTTGCTCTGTATCTCGATGAGAGGTTGGAGTGCTTCTTGACAGGAAAGTTGCAGAGGAGGAAAAGCAATCATGGGCCGAAGGAAAGTCGGGTGGGGCAAAGGAGTTTGACCTTGAGTAGGAGGCCGAGTGAGCCCGTTCTTGATATGAAACCAGCAATGCTGCTTGATCGGATCACATTTTGGCAACGGTTGCTCGATCGGGCCATTGCTACACGGCCCACAGGTGCTGCCAGGATGAACCGTTTGGTGCAGATATCTCTTTACGCAATTGTTCAGGAGACCTTTGAGCTGTATAAAGACATATCTGATGGGCTCTCACTGATTCTTGATAGCTTCTTTCATTTACAGTTTCAGAACTGTCTGAATGCCTTCCAAGCCTGTGCTAAAGCTGCAAAGCAATTCAAAGAGTTGAACAATTTCTACTCTTTGTGCAAAAGTATAGGTGTAGGTAGAAGCTCCGAGTATCCAACTGTTCAGACCATATCAGAAGAGCTGATTGAGGCTTTGCAGGAATTCTTGAAAGATCAATCTTCGTTTTCATCAAATTCAAAGACCATGGACAGGAATTCGCTTCCTGCAAAACCGGAAAAATCGAAATATTTGATGGAAAGATCGTCTTCTGAGGTAGGATCGCGATGCACCTCATTGGAAGATCTGATCAAAGCCACAGAAACTGGGACTTGCCCTGCTATTTCCATCGATCTAGAGGCCTATTCCGAGCCACAACGAGACGAATCCTTCATACTAAACGATACGGCCTCGACCCGATCGTTGCCTGTGACGAATTCAATGGTTGATCTCATGTCGATTTGGGATGGATCCGAACAAGACGAACGGGAGCAGCAGCTGGATCAGAAGCAGAAAAGCTTTACACATTCATGGCCATCCGATAATTGGGAGCTTGTGCTGACCGAAACCATGTCATCACCATCGCCTTCATCGCAAACAACCTCAGACAATAAAATAGCTTCGGTTGTGGAGGAGAACCACGCCACCACCACCGCTGGCAATATGTCAAACAGTTGGGAGCTTGTTTTATTTGAGCCTTCGCCGTCGCCGTCGCCGTCGCCATCCCCTCCTCCGCTGCCGCCACCGCAGCTACATATCGAACAGCAATTGCCAAATTTCACGACGCCACCAATCAATTACTACAACCCTTTTCTACAGGATACCATGGAAGCATCCAATGTTCTACCTGCAATATCAGTGCCCTCTTTTCAAGCGATTCCTTCATTTTCAATGCAGTTCCACAATCAGAGTTCATTCACAGCGCAAAACGAGAACGACGATCCTTTCTCCGTTGCTTCGTTTTCCGGTGAATCAGTGTTAAATAGTTCCTTGGATCAGCAGAATTTGCTGCATGAACAACAGTTGTGGTTGCGAAACCAAAACAATATCATAGCTAAATATATATGAATTTAGCGCGGTTTTGAAACAGTTCAAATGTAATAATCTGTACCTTTTTTATTATACTATATATATTTATGTTCTTTTTTTCTGCAATATTTTTCAAATATTATTTAACTCTTTTAGCTAATAATAATTAAAGAATATTTTTCAAATATTATTTTTTATTTTCTATCACTCAGATTAATATAATTTAATCATAAAACTGTAAAAAAAAAATCTATAATTAATTATTACGCGTGAGAATTTATTTATAAGCCTAATTTATATTTGTCCAATTGTAACTACAATGGGCCTATTGGGCCTTAAGTAATTAAGGAGAATGGGCATGAAAGGATAAAATAATAAGGCCTATATAATAAAACAAGCCCAGTTCTGATATATAAATTAGTGAGAGCTAGAATTTCTTTCCCTTTAAAATATACGACAACTAATCTATCAAACATATTTTATATTTATAAGTTAATAGTTTATTTTTATATATGTTTTATATATATTAAATTAAAAATAATAAAAACATAATTAATTTGATATATTTTTCATAAAAAATAGAGGTGACACCAAAAAGTTACAAATTTTTAAATTTGAAGTGAAAAACAAAATAAAAATCAATTGTACATTAAACTTCATAAAAATAGTAGTATTTTTTACCTAAAATTTTAACTTACTATTTTTGCTAATTCTCTAAATTTTTGGGGCATACACAATTAACTTAAGAAGGATGGGCTTTATCGAACAAAATAATAAATCCAATATAATAAAACTTAAGCCCAATTTCGAACATATACATCCGTGATCCGTTACAATAATTTGATTAAATCATTAAAGTATGAGATCTTCAATTAATGAACGGTCTATCAAATATTATGAATTAGGATTGAGTTTTATGTGTTATAATTGTATAGTTTGACTCGAATATGTTATAAATGTGTGGACCTTTCTATAAATAAGATGTTTATGGTTATTCATACTCCCAAAATCTCTAAATATACTCTATAATAATTATGATAAAATTAGACATAATAAGTTGACTAAAATACCGTTATATATTTATATTTTTTTTAGTCTGTTCTTAATTTCAACTGCAGAAATCCCCGCTTTGTCTTCTTCTTCTCCATATTTCTTCAATACATAGAAGTTGAAAATGCCAATTCATGGCTTCGCCTTGTCTTCTTCTCCATGTTTCTTCAACACAGAGAAGTTGGAAATGTCAATTCATGGCTTTCTTGATATTCGACTATAAATCTAAAACCTTTCACCGCGATTGTCAAACTTGATAAGCAACAAATATTTAAGTCTATTATTTAAATGTTATTTTCCCCAACTTGATTTTGTTAAAAATTTTGTGTATAAGGATTTATAAATATATATATATATGTTCCCTGTATTTTGTCTTCTTCTTCTCCATATTTTTTTAATTTAGAAATACAAAATTAGAATTGCAGATTTTTACTTTTATTGCATTCTTCTTCTCCATGTTTCTTGAATATTGAAATACAAAATTTTGCAAATTTATTCATGAATTTGTTAAGAATTGTATGTATCATATATATATATATATTGTCTTCTTCTTCTTCATATTTTTTAAATATAAAAATACAAAATTGAAATTGCAGATTCATTCATGACTTTCTTAAGAACTATATATACAAAGATTCATATATATATATATATATATTCCTTCGTCTGAGAGGATTGTAGAATTCATAATAATCATCAACTCTCCTCCTTCTCCCTCAAGTAACACAAATCTGAACAAATTTTATACCATTTCCTCTTCATCGCCAGTTTTTGGGTCATTAAACGTATACATGGCCAAAATTTGTAACAAAGTGTCAACCCCATTCATCTGACCAGGAATTATTTGAAGAGAGAAGGTGTATATTAAAAGAGATATACATTTATGGTAGATTAAAGCATAAAGAAATTGCAGAAATAAACTTTTTTGAGATTTGTCTGTGGAGGCCATGGAATTGCGGGTTATGCAGTTATGTTTGGAATTCTGATTTGTTTTTATTTTTTATTTTTAATAAAAAAAAAGGTATAATAGCCATAAATAGGGTATATTTAGTAAAAAGAAAAAATTATTAATTTTAAATGGGGTATATTTAGAGATTTTGAGGGCCGTACCCAAATAAGATAATGGCGTGCACCCATATATTATAATATTATTTGCTTGGAAATGCAAAAAAAAAAAGCAATTTATTTATAATAAATGTGAATATTCTTATGTATTTTTTAGTTTGATAAAAAATATTATTTTCCTCCTATTAAAAAATATTTATTTTCAAACACAGGGTCTGCACATATTATAATTAAATTAGTTTTTTAGATAAAATAATATATATGTATAAATATTTCTATTTTAATTTTTGTAACAATATGTGCAGATAACAATATAAGCACGCATGCAACATGTGAGATCCACAAAAAAAAAATATATTTGATCTATACGTGTAGATCAAACAATTTTCATTAAAATATAATGCAACATATACTTCATTCGTCTTGTAATAAATATCGTTTTGAAACAAATAATTTATTCTAAAATACATCTTGTTTTAGAAAGTTTAAACTTAATTATTTTTTTCAATTGTCCATATTATAAAGAAGTCTGGTAAATATAAAAATGTTGTTAATCAGATAGATAAAAATATAATTCTTAAATAATATGACTTAATAATTAAACTTAAATAAAAATATAGAAACTAATTTATAGAGTTTTTTTATTTTTTTTAAAATATATGGATTAAATATTAATAATTAATTACTATTTATTTAATTAATTTAGCACCCATGAGAATATCCTTAAACTCCAATGCGAGAGATTTACTACAGGCGGGAAGTTTCAGAAGCAGTTTTACCGGTATACCCTTCCAGTTCAGAGCATCCCTTTCTCTGTCTAATCACTCTTTCTCTCTCACGCAGAACACGCACCCAGACACGCAGTCAACGTGTCCCTGCTCTACGTCCAACACATCTATCCAAGCAAACCTTTATTCCAAATCCCAACTCGAATTCTCTTTGCAATTAATTCAAGCAATCTTGCTCACATTAATGGCGGGCCTTACTGTTTCTGCTGATTTTCGTCCCAAGACGTCTTAATTGGGGCCGTGGCTTTATCGATGCGCTTGTCTACTGCTGTTGTTTCTGTCCATTGATTCCAGCATCAGATCAATCCTGGCCGTCGGCCGCTTCAGATTTTCTCCATTTCTGTTGTTTTAATTCTTGATTTTTTTGTTTAATGAAGTTCGGTGGTGGTGCCTGCTATTCTGATTTTTCTCAACAACTATTTTTATGGAATGCTCTTGATCAGCTTCCAGTAGTACTCTCTTCCTCAGGTTCCGTTTCCTTTTCTTCGTTAACGTAGAGTTGTTTGTTTGTTGATTTTTGGATTGTGATGTTTTGTTTGTTCGTTTTCTTGAAATTGATGGAACAGTGGTGGCCGGTGTAAATTTGAAAAAGAAGGGAGGTTTAGTGTCTAAGTTTGCGGGCAATGGCGAACGGCGACAATGGCCGCTGCTTTTTTCCCTTAACAAGCTTACAAATTGGGTAAATCTTCTGGATTTTCTGGGTTTAGTTTACTTTTGAACACTTTAACTGGTATTAGTTTGTTAAGAGTTATAGATCATTTGCGAATTGGGATGAGATGCACTTATGGTTCTGAGAGATTATGATATTTGAATTTCTCTCAATCAAAAATGGGTTTGCATGTGCTTGTTCATAATATTGTTTGTGGTACTTGGATTTGGAAGCATGCGAAGTTATTTGTGCTTGTTGCTTAGCCTCTGTTAGGAGGTCTTCATTGTTGCCCTGTTTTAGCAGCCAACTAATACTATTGTCCAAATCCTATGTTTCTGTAATTTTGGTTGCATCATATCTTAAATAATTTATTCAATCAGCCCCCAAGCCCCAGATCACACAAATACACAATGGCGCACATATTCAGACATCATGCACCGGAGGCTTTCGTCATAGACATGCAAATCTCAGATTTTTGGTGGAACTTCGATACTTAAATATCTTAATTGGCTAGATGTTCTGTAGGCCTTTTCTAGCCCGCCTCTCCTTTAATGAAACTTCAGGGATGTGTAACAATTATTGGAATAGTACAGACCACTGATTGGTAATTTACTGTTTTTGGTTTAAGGAAATTCTGCCCCTCTCCAAGTCCATATTCATACAGTATTGTGTGTATTATTGTGTGTAGGTGATTGTGTTGCTGCTTAAAATTTCTTCTGGTTTTGCACATTTTCTGAATTTTATGCTAGAGATCATTATTCTGTGTTGATAGAGTTAATTCTGGTAATTTCTCCAGGGATTTACAGTCCTATCTCTCAGATCTCAGCCTATTTATGGCCCCTGACAGTGGCAAACTCTATATCTTGCTGGACAACCGGCCATGGTTGAAAGATCCTGCATCACGGCCAACACATTTGTGGCAGTTTGTGGTCACTAAGGTTGTTAAAGCATCTCTGTTCCTCACTATTCAGAGGGATTTCATAACTTCTATTTTAATTGCTAACTCAGGTGCTTAAAATAATTCTGAAAATTGTGCAGTCCAGGTTGTCCCCCTTTGCCAACACTGGAGGCCGGAAGGACCGAAAGATGATAGAAAACCTTTCAGATTTACAGACTTCTACTTCTTCATCAAACATAAGTAAATTGAAAAACTTAAAAAATTGGTTCGCATTGATTGATGCTGTGACGTTATCCAGGAAGAGGGCTTTGTTACCTGTAAAGAAGCTTAGGAATTCTTTGATTGCAAACAGCAAGTTGCATAGAACTTTGTACGGCTTCATTGTCTTTGAGGTTTCCTGGGGAGATGTACGTGGTATTAACTATTTGAATGAGCTTCAGGTAGCTAGTCTCGGCTTTCTCCTTTAAGTGATGTACTTCTATATCTGTTCCACGAACCTGAATATCCATTTCTTTGTATGCCATGTTAAGACTGATACGTCACTCGCAATAGAGGCTAAAGCCATGAGAAGGTGGGAATTTGACAGCATAGCACAAGCAGTGAGGTCAATATCATCATGGTTCCCTGGATCACTTGATGAGCAGATTCTTTTGAAAGGGCATTTAGATGCTACAATAGGTATTCCATGAATTTACCTCCTTCCACAGTGTCTTTTTTTACTTTCTTAATTATTTGCTATCTTTTCTGCTTCATACACTCACCGAACATTATTAACAAGACTTTTGAGGTGTGAAACACGTAAAGGTAGGAAGCTTCACTTGGATGTATGTACGACATCACAAATAGAAATGAAAATGATGAGCTTATGCATTGAGTTAAGTTAGTATTTTTTGACATATAGTTCTTATGAACACATGCAGGTTAATTTCATTTTATGAACTTGTCCAATGTTCGCCCTTCAATAGCCAGACTCTGAGGCATACCTTAAATCAACTTAGTTATTATTCTTGAACATGAACGGTATTGGATGAGCAATACCATGATTGCATGTGATCTGAATATGAAGTGATGGTGGTGCTTGAACTTTTTGCGGCTAGTAGAATGTTTAGATGTGATATGTCAAGTTGAAGAATATATATTGTCTGTCCAGAATGTATCTCTTTTTTTTTTCTTCCCCCCCCCCCCCACCCCCCCGATTTTTCTATCATAAAGTCTAGTGCAGGAGTTGTGAATTTTGTATATTGTCTGCTCATTTCAGTTTCTTATTTATCAAATCTGCTCAGGTCATGTGCTAATATTCTTATTAAAATAAAATATATTCAGTTAAAATGTCAGTTGTGACTAACATAACTATTCACTGAGCACCTTTAATGCCCTTGAAACGATTGTTCGAGAAAAATGCCAAATAGCTGGCTATGTTGGTTGGTTCAGTGTATTTCGTTAGCAAAATTAGTCACCTGCTAAGTTGGCCTGATCTGAGACTCGTTCATTGATTTCCCTCTTCAACTGGCTGAACAATATGTTTGAGCCACTTAAGTGACATGCTGTCAAGGAATTTGAACCTTGAATTATCATGTGATTGTTTTATTGTTGACAGTGCAACACCTTTTTTTAGTGCCTGTCAAGAGGTACACGATCTTATTCAGATTATCCTAAATTTATATTGCAGAGGAGGTTTTCCATGACACACCAGAAAGTTTTCAAAGGACTAATGAGGCTGATATTGGTGATATGTGTGTTGGAGAAGAATCTCCAAGTTCTTTGAGCCGCAGTTTCAGTGTTCATCCAGTGGAACTAGGAACTATGACAAACACACTAGTCACACCTCCTCCCCTTGATGGTCCTTACAAAAGAAGGAAGCTTATGCTGCCCATTTTTTGTGATCTTGGGGTATCTTCTGGAGAAGCAGACTCTGAAACTGTTGCAGAGCTAAGTGATTGTGAAGAGACACTCCATCCTACTGTCTACCGAGATGTTTTGATTTTGTTCCGCTTTGATGATCGTGACCTCCCCTTTAAATTAAAGCACATAATTATGTCTGATTTGCGGTTACTTACTCTACTTGAAGCTGGACTTCCATCCTGGGTTATTTTCCTGCAATCTTACCCTGTATTTTGCCATCTTTATCGTCCATGGATGTGCCCTTTGGCCAGAGCGTGCTACGTGCTTATATCAATCATCACTGTCCTAATTGGATTTTATGACTTGTACAAAAATGTACCTCTCCTTAAGGCAACAGCATCTAGTTTGTTCGGGCCCTTCTTTGATTGGATCGAATCATTGGAAATGATTTCAAGAATCAAGTATCTGGGAACTATGTTATTTCTTCATAATTTTCAGAAGGCCATAAAGTGGTTTCTTATGGTGACACGGACAATTCGTTCATTTCTTTCATTTGTTATAGACCCAATGTCTGGCCCTGTTGCTGAGTTCTTGGAATTCTTCCTCCCTCTTTGGAGTATGTCCATAAGACTAGCAGAGAGTCTCTTTTCAGTGACTTGGATGGTAGTTGAGTCTTGTTTTACAATGGTAGGAGACGTTGTAGAGATGTTATTGCTGCCGCTATGGTACATCTTGGCTCTTGTATGGAATGTTGGTGAGTTAACAGGCTGGATTGACCACTATATTATAAATTTCTCATTTATGCTAGAGGCTTCTAAGATGTTTTGACTTTTTTTTTTTTTTTTTTTAATTGCAGCAACATCTGTTATATACCCTATATTCTGGATTATGTGGGAAATTCTCTATGCTCCAATACGGGTGGTCCTTGGATTTGGTAGCCTTGTGACTTACTTGTGTACGTCTATGTATAACTTGGTTGGAGATTTGTTGCTACTTGGTAGCAGCATCTTTAACTTCACCAGGGATGTTGAATCAACAGTGAGCTATGAGGCTTCAGTATGGCGCTCTCTTTGGAATGACCTTTTCTCCCAGGTTGTTTATTGTAATACTCTACCTTTGTAATTGGAGTTACATATTTGCTTCCTTGCTTATCTTATGGTCTTTTTTATCAGGTTTTCCGTGCTCTCCGAAGTATCCTTAATGGTTTTGTGGTTTTCTTCACTGCCTGTAACAGACACCGCCTAAGGTAACATATGGTTCTTGAGTTTTTTTCACTATCAAATTTTGATTAATCACTTTCATTTTCTGCGGCATTCTTGCTCTACATAGCGAAAATGTGACAAAATACTGTGCCTAAATATAATGGTAGGATGGAAGATTTTTATGTCGATAGTTAGCTGTTAGTGGAAAATTTTGGCAGTTCCAATTTGGAAGAATACTAACCATTCTCTATTTGTCAAAGAAAGGCGACTTGTTTTTTGCAATCAATGAGGATGATGGGGGGTGGGGTTGGGGGGAGGATGAATTAGGCAACTAATTGGGAGGGAGAGTGACACGGAGAAGGAGAATATACGTAGCAGTGGTCGAGTAATTAAGAGTTGACCAAGATGTCTCTGGATTGAATTTATTCAAACTCAATGTAAACAATTAAGATTGAGTCTGTTTCAGGATTTCTACAAACTACAATATTTTCGTGGAATTGCATTTGCATTTAAAATATACTGTAACGTTTAGACCTATGAAATAGTATTATGCAACTTTATATCCAACGATCTTTGCTTAGCAAAAACCTCATGAGAACCAAATTGTCATTTTATAATTTGGCAATTTGACTATTTCTTTGAACTTTTTAAGTTGACGAAAAATGATAAATGCATAACTTCATCTGGTTTTTTAATGGAGAAAATTTAGAGAGGTTATTATAATTGTGATGATGGGTGGAACAGTAATCTGCAGCTAACTTGCAACAATTGAGCCATCTTAGGTTTCGTATTCAGCTTAAGGTCGTTTGAAATCCCTTGTGTCCTCTGTCTACTACATAGACTGCCATTCTAACCATAGTTTTCTTGAACGCTTATATTCCAGCACCTATAATTATATGAGGGAGGTATACCACAGATTATCACGCAGAGCAAGGAGAGCATCGTCTGAAGAAACAAATGTACATACTTCTGAAGTTCTATCAACTGTAAGTATATCATGTTGAATTAAAGTCATTTAGTGCTTTTTGTTTACTTCTGTTTACTTCTGTTTACGTAGTTACATTGCATGAATGTAAGTTCCCCCTCCCCCGCCCTCTCTCTCTCTCTCTCTCTCATATGACCATGAATACATTATGACGTCCAACTTCACTCTCATTTGAATTTTACATCCTGCAGCCAAGAGGTAGGAAGACTCCCACCAGGAGGTCAAGTCCAGGAAAAATTAGTTGACATCACTCAAATGCTCCGAACAATTTTCAGCGGGTTATATCATCTGTATATAATGGAGGAGGCTGCCAATACTAAAATCAGTGAAATCTGTACAGTAAGCTACATTGTTCTTTTAAATGAAAGAACGCAAAAATCTTGACAAGTTCATCCTATACTTTACCTCTCTCTCTAGTAATTCGATATTCATAACAATGGGAGATAAATTAGGTACAAATAAATTAATTTTGCATCTAGTTGGGTTTTGAACATCGAGGGAGGTTTGATTATATTTTTTTAGTCTCAATTTTCAGTTTCATATTATTGATTTTTGTTTATAAAGTATAATGATGTGAACGGTGGATTTTATTGAATAATTTTTGTAAGACAAAGGGAGTATAAATATATGAATTAATGGTTGTGACATTCATATTTTTAATATTGCGTTTTTTAATATTGCTGTTAAATATACTTTTATATTTTTAATATTGTAATTAAATATAACATTTATTAGAATAGTATGCAAGTCGTGGATCCAATTAAACAGTTTTAATTGAATGTCTTTTATGGTGTAAAACTAAGAAATGAATTTAAAAATAAAAAATAAAGAGTCCTAAAATTTTTGCTACCACATATTAATTCCTATTATGTACCAAATTTGTAACAAAATTGCGGTTTAGGCATAAATTAAATTAAAATTGTGTGAAAATAAATTAAACCGGACCCTATGAATGCAGATTTAATATGAAATGACTGTTAAAAAATTAATAGTTAGTAACATCTTCTCACTCTTAGAATAATAATAAATGGTCTGAATAGATCCAGACAGATTTTCATAATTCCAAAACAAGTTGCTAGCCATAAATTGCTCACACACAAAACAAATTTTGTTCTATTCTTGCACCTGTAACTCTTATTTATGCAACAATGGTGAATTCATAAATGCGAACTGCATACCGAATTGGATTTTTACAAATCAAGCAGCAAGAACCAGCACCTTGATGGTCCCTCTACTATTTGCGGCCAGCATAGTTGGACTTCCGCTCTTCCAGCACACTGCACTGATAAAGTAAGACCCAGCATCTTCTTCGCTATCATCTACATCGGGTGACCCAAAGTTGTGCCACGTGGCAGGTTTCGAAATAGCCTGAGCCGAAACTTGTTTCTTAGTAAAGCGAACAATAAATGTAAAGAGAGTTGCTTGCTAGTGCTGGCAATTCGGGTCTGGCCCGAGCCTGACGGACCAAGGCATTTTATGGGGAAAATTCCTTGGCCCAACCCAACCTAGCCAACTTGATATAATTCAACCTATTTTTGTCAGGCCCGGAACAAACATCACGATCCCATTTTGAGCATAGAAAAAGGCATCAGGCAACTCAGGCTGGCCCAATTTGACAGCTCGATTAGCAACACTTTGCCATCTGAACAATGTGGAAATCATCACATTGCCTTGCAAAATTAGTTTCTCAAGTTTATTTTAGATAGCATACCTTTCATATATTAAATTCCTAAACATTATTTTTTTCATATATTACCACTTATAGGCCTCCATGGGAGAATACTCCCACCTAGATTCTCACTTGCATGGCAAGTGAGATTTCAGAGGCAATTTTTTGTGACATTTTGACTCCTAAAATGTCCATATATTACTGTTATTCATCCCCAACAGAATTTTTCAAGGATGGTAAAGTGTAAAAAAAACGTGTAGTTTGTCAAGGAAAAAGTCTGGAAGGTAATGTGTTGAAACTCGCATACTTCGGATTGTAAAATGTAATCAATTCAAATGAATTTGACAATGCGGAAACTGCTTTAAGTATTAGGGAACATTGGTATTCCAGTCATGTAAGTTTTGCTCTATTGATGAAAAGTACATCCCATATTTTGTCACGATTCCAAAAAAAGGACTGTAAATTTCACAAACTCACTTTCTTGGTCCTACTTTAGGTAAAATGACAGTTAACAAAGGAAAAAATGAATTTCTGAAACTTACAGGACCAATAAACTGAAGTTCGAACAGATGCATGTACCCCCCAAGAGATGGTAAGATGGTTTTAAGTCGAAATAGCCAGTCACAGGAACAAAAAACTGATTCGTGGAACTTAAAAGGACCTTTATAAAAATGTGACAACTTATAGGATGTTTTTCATCAATAGGCCAACTTACAGGACTAAATTAAGAATATTCCCCAAAGTATTATATATCATCACCTTGTGATAGGCAAACACTTCATTTGTTTCACTGCCACAAGCTAGGAACTCGTCGTTCACCGTGAGGCCCACAAAGTTCTTCTCATTCGTGTGGCCTTTAAATGTACGAACCTGAGAACAAAGATTACAAATTCATAACAGGTACTGGTTTTGTATTGTATTGTATTTGGGGGCTATTATAGGAAAGTTCTTGGGGGTTGAATATATGGATTTAATATGAAACGTACGTGCGAATTTTCCTTGACATCCCATAGTCGGAGTGTGCTATCTGTAGATGCGGAAGCAAGCTCATTGCTGTTCAAGAATTTTACATATGAAACTGCTTTCTTGTGGCCACTGAACACGTAGAGCGGATGGCAAGGTTTTCGTAAGTCATAGTAATGGATATGATGATCTGCAGAACCAACCTGCATAAATATTCTTGTTAGGCATTTTGTGCTCTAAAGGAAGTTACGAGTATGAAGACAGAAAATTTATTCAAGAATAAATTGTAAGTATTAGTTGAAACATATCACGAATTGCATAAATAAATAATGCAGGCTCCTTGAGTAAATCACAGCTACTGCTTTCTGATTATCTCAAGGTATTTTGCTCTATTTTCTATGGTTTTTTTCCAGAAGATAATATTATTGCAAATGTTGAATGACAAATTACAAAGAAATGGTATGTTAAATAATCTCAACTGATTTGCCATTGCTAATCATGCATGCAAGCCGGGAGAATAAGAAAGGGGGTGGGAGGTAAAAATAAATAAATTACCGCAACAAATTTGCTAGACTCAGGATTGTACTTTACACAGCATATATTTGCCTTCATATCAATGTTCAGGACACTACCTTCTTGCTTTGTACACCAAACTTTGACCTGAAATTTCTCGCTTGTTATCACGAATTGTAAAAAAGAAATGTCTTCATGAATGAAAGACAAACTAAACAAATGTTATCTTAGATTCAGAACATCAAATTGACAAGTATATATGAGTAGGACCAAAGTATTTAAGTGTCTCAAACAATTACAAATAAAAATTTAATGGCCCTGTATGTGTTTCAATCAAGTGTGTTTATCACTATTCACCCTGACAATTCTAGGTCAAAGAAATGTGTAACAGTTAAATTTGAGGAAAAAAAATTGTTCTAACTATCACCTTGCAGTCATCACTACCAGACACAAGCATCGACGGTTCTGTCGGTGAAAAATCAACACTCCATGCACGTTTTTCATGCTCCTCATATTCCATAACACTCTGAAGAAACCCAAAACCCATAACAATCAGTATCAACTTGGGGGAATGTCTTTATTCTTACTTTTTTTCCCCTTCGAAAAAAAATATATATATTGATTTTTGTGCTACATCTACCTGTCGTGAAGTTACATCCCAAACAGTTACTATGCCCTCATAATCACTGCTAGCTATATGGTTTTTGGTGAACTTATTCCAGCTCAAGCAGCTAAGTTTAGATCGGGTAGCCATCTCAACTACAGGGCAGTGCACATCTGTAGGTTCATTTACAACCTGCAGGGCATAAGCATAGAGTTAGATCCATGTCGTGAAAAATGAGTTTCAGATTTACAATTGCCACTTGTAATAGAAAAAAATCTTTTTTTAACACCACTAAGCGTGAGCGTGCCCCCTCCCCCCCCCCCCCAATAAACCTTTCTTACCTGTACAGCCTACAGTACTACACTAGCCCCCGTACCACAAAAAGAAAGACCGTTTTAACCCAACCCATACATAAATCAGGCAATTCCACCTTCACCAACACATACCATTATTAAAAAAAAAAAATTAAAAAAAAAAAGAAAAAAAAAAAAGAAAGGCCATTCCACCCCACCCCAGACCACCAAAAAATCAGCCTTCCATTTCTAGCAGGCCATGCTATAAAACATCGCTAACCCAGCCAGGGCCAAAACTAGAAAAATAGAGTAGGCAAAAAGTATTTCTATTGGCTAACAAAGAGTGAAATTTAAGGTTTGGCTAAAAAAGAATTTTTTTTATTACACAGGTAGCGATGTTTAGGGGTTCCATCGACTTTCCAAAGAAAAAGTAACCGTTTATTTGCTCCAGATACCATTCAAATAAGGAGTTATTAAGTAGACAACAGCAGCCTTCAATCCAGGATTCTGATGCTCAAAAACATCTACCAGCAGCATCCTGTTCTGCTGGGCACAAAAATATTTATTTTTGTGACATCATTTAGCAGGGATGAGCCTCATGACACATTCCTACCCGATAAGTTAATGAAGAAACTTTGCATATGAAAGGCAATACAAATCATGATTCAGCAGGCAAAACCCCAGCTCCTTTATAAAAGTCAAGCTGGAATATATCTTTGCATGAATGTGCATGCTGTAAAATTGGCTAAGTGTTGTTTCCAACCAAGCCAACTTAAGATAGAAAGAATCAGATCTTCCATTATTCTCTGTAGTTTTTCATGTTTAGTTTGTACCTTTCACATAAGAATTCAGATCGTTCAATGTTAATATGTCCACAGGAAAAAGGTAACTATTACATGATGGATGAATATAGTAAATAACAAAAGAAGGCTCGTAAAAATTCACACATATAACTGGGAAAGGAAAGGGAAAGCGCTAATGGGAAAGAAGCCTACTGAAGAGAAATCAAAAACTTTTATGCGCCGTGAAACTCCAGCAGTGGCAAACAATTCATCATCACGGTCGAACTCTATACTGCAACAAGGGAAGAAGAGTTTATGTAGTTAAGCAGAGACAGAAATAAAAACAAAATAGAAAGGTGGACAAACAAATATCAAAGTAAAATATTTAAAAAGTTCCTCCTTAGGAAATTTTGACTACTGACAGTGCCCCTTCTTCCGTTGCATTTGGAAAATCTGCTCCCGGGGGCGCCTCTCTTGTGGGTAAAAGGTAAGACAGGACAACATAGCAGTATTCTCTAGGTTGGCGGTAATGGTCGGCCTGCTATTTGGCCAAGCCTTATTTATTTAATAGTACAGGGATGGCTCACCAAGCCCGCCTTTTGGTTCCAGATATCATGAACAAAAAGAGGTTCCCACAACTAAGTGATCTAGGAGGAACTGAAAAGCTAATCATTATCCCAACAAAATATATCTGAACAGAATTGCTTGATAAAGTAACAATGAGTTTCGTCCATTGAAAAGAAGTATCCTGGCAGGATCTATGTTTTAGATGAACCGGTGCAATGTTAGGCAAGTTAATCATTTTTACTTATGCATTCCTCATGTCTGTATATGTGAAATAATCATATGGATTGACACCTTCTCTAAGAAGAATCTGCTACGCTAGCCAACTTCTTCTCAAATGTACTATGCATTTCTTCTTTAGATCAGGTGCAAACTTGTATCTATACCTCTTATATTGTATAAGATTTTTCTCCAGGGATTGACAATGGGCGATCTCATGCATCTTGATTGTTTTAGCTCAGGATGTGATTATGTCCATTTTCCATAAGCAAACTTCCACGTTGAGATTTTTTTTCTAGAACTAGCAATTTACTCTCTGGATTCATGACTTACCTAGAAACAATATTGGCTGAATGAAAGAGATCTCCATGCTTAAGTTCAGCAATTACACGCAATCGACTGTTCCAAAAAAATGTCAAAAAATTATCATCAGAAAATTTAATAGACACGTGGAATAGAAGAAATTCACAGTGGAACTGAAGCGAATCTACCTGTACCGAGTGAATGTGCTTAGAACTGACTGGAAATCTGCTAGACCAGAACTATAACCTTCTCTTCTAATAGTAGTTTTCCCTTCCTTTTCTTGCTTCTCTAAATGGTTGGCCAACTGACGTCTCTTTTGCAAGTAAAATTCTTGGAGTTCATTGAACTGCAGGATAAAAGTGATTCCTCAAGCAGAGAATTTGAGAAGGGAACTCATGAGATTGAGAATTGAAAACCTTATTTGACTGAGCATGATGGAGATGCGATCCATATGGCCAACCCCACATAGAGGGATAAAGGCTTAGTTTGTTATCGATAGTTGCGGTTTTGCTGTATCGATAACTAAATATATGACATTCTATATTAAGTTCTAAACCAAATAATATTTTATGAATAAGTCAGTCTCTATCAGTTCTGAAATTCTTGACAAACTATTTCTCAAAGCTTTCACATATCTGGGTCTCCATTGTCCAATAAAATCAAACCCCTCAATGCGAAAAGAGATGACAAATGAATCATTTCATGTTCATGTGTGTTACCTTTAATGTTTCGAGAAAAATTCTATGCTACCAACAATAAATGTGGAATGTACAAAAGATTTACTAAAATAACAGCATGAGAGAAGTCAATATGTTAAACTGACTGAGACAAAATGTTATTACAAGGCATCTTTATATATGTGTAGTCTTCTAATCAGAATTCTTGTCAGGTGTTTACAGCATGCCAATTCTCAACGCAATGGTTTGAGAATAAATAAATACATAAAATTCATATGAGTTCAAATTAGCGATAACATATACCAACATGCATAATATATACCAAAATCACAATAAGAAAAAGTGATGATCATGCTAAGACTTAGTTTATGATTATAAATTTAAAGGATGTTAATATAAATAACTGAAATAAAGATAAATCCTAAAATATCTTATGAGATCTTCAATAATTAATTATTAACAATAATTTATTCATTTTCTCAATCAATATGATCGCGCACGTATTAATTTAGTTTCTACAAACATATTCAGGCATCACATCATATAACAATTAACTTTTTTTGCATATAAGGGCTTGTCAATTAAAACTCTTCCCTAACCTGTGCATGAACACGCTTTTTCCGCATAACAGCCAAACCAGATTGGCTTATATGTTGTGAAGTCGGCTCATTTAGAGAAGCCTCCTTGCTCTTGGTTGCAAGAGGGTTAACTTGAGCCTTTCCTTCATCTTGTTTGTGCAAGAAATTCATAGAAGTTATTCCTCCTGGTGCATAGCAAGAGTTGCATAGAGGGCCTGATATACCTCTATCAATTGAAGAAGAGCGCGATCTAATTCCTAGAGGATCATCAAAGAGCATCTTCAGTTTCACTGAACACCTTTCTCTTGCTTGGTATAGCTGTATCCTATGTCTTTCCACAGCATGTAAGTCATCCTTGATATAGTGGAGATCATTTTGCACCTAACAAGGTAGATTAATTAGGGAAAACATCATATAATCTATAGCGAATTCCAAAATGCAGTTCTCAATAGTTTGAAGACAATCACTCTTTGGAATTTTAAATAGCGAATTTTATGTGACGGACATGCCCACCTAGATTGAGCCATTACTTCCCCTTCAACAATATCTATAAATAAACATCATATTCATTTCATAATTCATTGGGCTGAAACAAGAAAGCCCAATTGACATACAATCATCAAGAAAACATTAATTAATGACGAAAGGCAAAGCGCCAGAAGAACCACTCGATTATCAAGGATTTTTACAGTAAATAGAATAATCTCTTTCTCTAGTTATCTTTATGGTAGACAAACCTCACTAAGTGCATTAGCTTTTTGCTTCTTTAAGCTGTGTAGAAAGTCCAGCAGAATTTGCATGCTTCTCTCTGCTTCTTCTTGTTCCAATTTCCTCTTTTTCTCTACCACCAGAGACAATAGAGAGTCTAACTCCTTTACCGAGACTTCACAGCCCTGTCTAAGGACAAAATACGTCAAGCCTCTGCAGGAAAAGCGGATATAGAAAATATCTTAGCATTGACGGATTGCATATTTTGTTGCATGAGCAGGATACTTAATGTTGAGTAAATCAGAACTCGATTAACAGAATAATTTTCTAGTTGGCAGTTGTCACCAAAGCCATATTACAATGTTATGCACACATCAGGCTATGCATCTACTCAAGCAAATGATTATCCAAACGAGTGCAGTGTCTAATTCTGAAACATATCTATCTTTCTCCAAAGTACTTTAGGACGTTTTCAAAAAGAATTGAAAATAAAATGAAAATTGTCTCCAAATTCATAGAGAAAGAACCATGTCAATTGCAGGCTAAGTCAGCAACCTAGATCTAACATCCTACTGTAGATTGTGCTTGATATAAATGTGTTTTTCAGAATTATAATAGGTGGTTTCTATGCTAACCAGCTTTTCTGACAGAGACAATGTTTCTACTTTAGCACAAATCTTCTGGACATTGTTCAGATGCAAGAAACACCAACAAGCTACAACCAAATAAATTTGAAAGCTGTTTACTCATAATAAACTAGATAAACCAAGAAGGTAAAAGAAGATCTTCCATAAACTCAAATGCAAGCATAGATGAAAGAAGATCTTCCACAGTCAAGAATAACATAAGTTTCCAACTGCAACATGATAAAATTCATTTGAACTTACAGTACCAGGCAATAGGAAGAAAGGTAAGACAACCTGATGTGACATGAATAACAAGAATAAAATATCCAACTCAGGCATAATTTATGTCTAACTTAAATGCGTGGAGTTAATGAAAAACCATTACTAAAAGAAGTAGCTGAAATGTAATAAATAAGTATGTTGTTTAAGGAGAGTGAAGAAGCATTTTGACAGACATGCATTTAAAACCCATTGTATCCTAAACATTAATAAAACTCTCAAGGGACTCCCATGGTCCAAATCAGATTACCTGTTCCAATGACTGACGAAACTGTTCTACAGGAGATGCAGTTTTTGATAGTTGATGGGCAGATGTCTTCTTCAGTAGCTACAAATGTGGTACAGAGAAACCTTATAACAGTGAGCTGCATTGTCAATTAAACTATTTCAAGATGCAAACTAGGTAACATACCAATCAATGGAATACAGTAAAGTAGTCATGAAATGCTGCAGAATCAAGGAGGAAAAGGAACATTGAACAATTTGCTGGAAAAGGGTTAGCAGATGAAGTTCCCAGGTACTAAAGTTCGGATCATTCAGTCCTACAACTTGAAGTGATAGCATGCCTTCACTTTGAACTGTTCAAATTATTATAAGCAATAAAGAAAAAAATCTTAAATACTGCCTTCACTTTGAACTGTTCAAATTATTATAAGCAATTAAGAAAAAAATCTTAAATACTCATTTGCATCACACCACAATAGTCCAGTTGATATATTTGATGTCTCAGACTTTCCTAACTTGCAGAGAGGTGGTGATTTGGGTGAGAAGATCAAAATAGGTGAGCGCAACTATGGTCTCATGGGTTGATAGATTAGTGACCTACAACGACATCCATAAGAGACCAACGATCATCCATATTTAACAGCTTACACCCACAATCTATTTTTTCGAAACGCCAAACAAAAAGAAAATACATATAAATACACCCTGACAAATCAACATACCCCTCTCTCTCTCTCTCTCTCTCTCTCTCTCTCTCTCTCTCGTGTTCTCCCAAACAGCCTTCTCCCCCAACCACCACCACCACCACCAGCATTCTCACTGCCCCTCTAAAACCCACACTCCTCCCTTGATATATAGATTGCAGGTGCATTAGGGTGCTGCCAGTTAGAGATTCTATTACTTGATCCCACTTGAAAGTACAATTTTAGCCTGAAATGGCAGTCTCAGCCGACTCAGTTTCAGCATTAAAAGCAAGAATAAATAAATGGAGTTATTTAAAATCAGATTCCATTGACATCTAACACTCGCGGTTAAAATCCATTTACGAATTAGGAAAAGATACCAACAACAGCTTAAAGACTAAACACGCGCGCACACAAATAATAAACCAGCATTATGCCTAAAACCCACAACATCAAATGCAACAAATTGAAGAATTCCAGCGACGATTGGAACCTTGTCGAGGAGGAAATTGGGGAAGAGCTGAGAAGGAGTCAGAAACTCAGCGCAACACGGGCAATCGCTCTTGTTCTGGAGGTGGGTGACAATACACATGTAGCAGAAGCTATGTCCGCATGATGTTAAGAAGGCATCTTTAATTATCTGCATACATATTGGGCACATCAATTCCTTCTCCACCACCGCCGCCGAAGCTTCATCTCCTCCCGTCTCCGCCCTGTCCACCGCCGGAACCACACCGCCCATCGAGCTATCCCCCATCCGTTGATGATCTAGAATGGAATTGATCGGTATGGATTCCCGGTCGGATGCCGACAGTAGAACAGAGAATCACATCCACGGCGGGTGGGTGGTGCGCGGTAGCGTGGACTGGGTGGAGATTTTTTTAGGGCGTGACAATACAAATACCTGAAGTTATCTTGTTTTCTTCTTCTTCCTCCTTCTCTTTTTAGGCAGTTTTGATGCAATACAATGTTTTTAAATTTTTTAATCAAATATAGGATTTGTGGAAAGGAGTTTCTAAATACACTCTATTTTTTTTTCACATCATATTTACTATTTATACCATACAAAAATATATTTAAATTTTTAAATTTACTAATCCATCCCAAAATACCTATTATACTCTTAAAAAAATTTAAAAAATTAAAAAATCACCCCCTTCCCCTTCTCCCCTTCTCCCGAACTCTCCCCCTCCCCCAAAACCCTGCGCGCCGATTCTCCCCCCCTTCCCCTTCTCTCCACCCCTCATCATGCGAAGATCATGGATGCAGAACGCAAAAATGTGTCAAGTCCAGGTAATCTCTCGCTGTTTCTTTTTGCGTTCATAACTGCGAAGCGTTCGGCGCTGGTTCACCGAACAGCCTGCAGGGCGTTCAAAGAGCACAGGCCGAACATAACAAAAGAAGTTCGGCGCTGGTCTACTGAACAGCTTGCGAGGCGTTCGACGTGCCTTGGCCGAACAGCCTGCGAGTCGAACGTTCGGTTATGGGCCGCCGAACGCTGTGTGAAGTGTTCGGTTGCTATCGGCCGAACGTTTCTGCTTATGTTCGGCTGATGCAGGCCGAACGCTTTCAAAATTCTGGTACGTAGTCTCCGATTTCTGCTGACAGAATTTTAATATATAATACCCTAAACTTACAATAAAACATTTGAAAAACTTACCGAATTTACATATAAATGTTAATTGTCCATCGATATAAGGAAAAAAGATGCTGAAGAAATCAAATTTTTGGATTGAAATTTTTAGAGTTTGAAAGGGAAGAGAAAATGGAAAGGAAAGAGAAAATGGGAAGGGAAGAAAATGGGTTCAGCCAAAAATTAGTTTTTTTAAGGGTATATTGGTCATTTTACAAATGTTTATTTTTTTCCAAAAATATGTTGTGGTGTGGAAAGTAAAAATTGTGGTGGGGATAGAAACCCCCTTTGTGGAAATGTTAAAATTATAAGTGAAGTCTCCCTAGTGGTAGCCACTCTCAATTTTTTAATGTCGCTCCTACAAGGGGCAACCTAAATTTTTTTTTTTTTAAATTGCCCATGGTATGGACGACATTTGTCTTTTTTTTTTTCTTGCCTGTCAAACAGGCGACTACTTTTTTTTTCTTTCTTTCGCCTGTGAAACAGGCAACTACTTCTTTCTTTTTTTTTTTTTCTTTAATTATGTGTATTTATATGCTAGTGTGGGGTTGTGTATTGGTGTGTTTGTGTTTGTGTGTGCGTGTGTAATAATAATAATAATAATAATAATAATAATAATAATAATAATAAATTAATAATAAAACAGGCAACTTCTTTTTTTTTTTTTAATTATGTGTATTTATATGCTTGTGTATGTTTGTATATTGTGTGCTTGTGTGTGTGTGTGGGGTAATAATAATAATAATAATAATAATAATAATAATATTAATAATAATAATAATAATAATTAATAAACATCTATGAAAATGAATTCTAACCCACGTGTGTCTTCTACGGATCGTCTAAAAGGCTCCATAAGATACAGTTGTTCGTCAATGACGAATTGATTCAAAATTTTCAATAACTCTTCCAATAGTTCATCAAAACTACATATTTTTTTTAATTATGTAAAAAATTGAATCAACTCATCATTTCGATCAATTGTATCTTAAGAAGCCCTAGAAGACATGTACACACTATTAGAGCTCAATTTCATTGTTGTTTATTAATTAATTAATAAATAATAATAATAATAATAATAATATTATTATTATTATTATTATTATTATTATTACACACGCACACACAAACACAAACACAAACACACAATACATAAACACACACAAGCATATAAATACATATAATTGAAAAAAAAAAGTTGCTTGTTTTATTATTATTATTATTATTATTGTTATTATTATTATTATTACACAAACAAACACAAACAAGCCAATACACAAACACAACACAAAACATATAAAAACACATAATTAAAAAAAAAAAAAAGAATAGTAGTCGCCTGTTTCACAGGCCAGGAAAGGAGGAAAGAGAAAAAAAAAAGAGTAAAGTAGTCACCTATTTAAGAGGCGAGAAAAAAAAAACAAGGAGAAGGTTGCCCATAGCAGGGGCGATTTAAGAAAAAAAAATTAGGTCGCCCCTCGCGGTGCGACATTAAAAATTGAAAGTCGCCTTCCGCAGGAATGACTTTACTTAAAATTTTAACAACTCCACAAATTTTGTATTTGATTAAATTTTTTAAAAAAATACTATATTACGTCAAAACTGCCCTCTTTTTACCCCCCATATTTCACCATCATTTTTACTTCCTACCTCAATATCATATCAATTTCTTTAGGGTGCAACTGTTCAAACCTCTAAACATACTCCATTATAATTATAATAAAATTAAAGATAACAAATTAACTAACATACTCTTATAAATTTAAAAATAATTTAATTTAATTTTGTTTTCATTTTTTTCTTCTTCAGGCATTATTTCTTCTTCTTTAAGTTACGGTTAATTTAAAGAAAATTTGTTGTTTTGCTTCCTCGACACAAATTCATTGCATTAAAATATGATATTTGTTTTTTTCTTTTTCCCTCCTTTCACATCTACTAATAGATAGAACGATCAAAATATTCATTGTGTGTGTTTATTCTCGATAATCCAAAAAATATTAAAAAACAATCTCATATTTATATTCAAATTTCAAAATGTAGATAATACATAATCTTCAAATTAAAATATGGCTAACCTTCAAAATATGGCTCTATTAATTTATATAAATATTGTATATGTCCTAACATTTCGGTCAACTTTTGCATTTCTATGAGAGTGGGGCTGCATTTTGGCTACATGTGTATCATCTTATAATTATAAGTCTAATCATATCACAAGTTGCTGCTAAGCACAAAAACTTGCAGGTAGAATTGAGTTGGTTAGGTCAGTCCTTCAGGGAGTGGAGTGCTTTTGGATCCAGGTTTTGCCACTTCTGGCAAACATCATTGACCGGATCAATACCCTAGTCAAAAGATTTATGTGGGGTGCTAAAGTATCCCCTGTGGCATGGAGGGAAGTATGCAAGCCCAAAGTTGAAGGTGGACTAGGGCTGCGGGATTTGAGCATATGGAATAAAGCCCTCGTCGCCAAAATATTATGGAATATCCACAGTAAGCAAGACTCTCTTTGGATAAAGTGGGTCCATGGCGAGTATCTGAAGGAAGCGAGTATCTGAGAAGTGCAACAGACTATGAGGGACTCGCCACTTCTCAAGAATATAGTTCACATCCGGGATATGCTCATAGCGAAGTGTGCCGGAGATGTTGCATTGGCGACCACTACTATGACCAGTGGTTTGAGCAAAAAGGAGTGGCTGCTGCTTATGACTTCTTCCGAGAGAAGGGTAGCACGTTATTTTGGCATCGGGCCATATGGAAGCAATTCGTTCCCTCGAAGTTCACTATGACACTTTGGTTGGCAATGAAGGGCAGATTGAAGACTTCGGACAGACTGCAGTTCTTGAATATTTCTCAGGTATGTCCGTTATGTTATATGATGGATGAATCTAACAGCCATTTATTTTTTAGGTGTGGTGCAGCACGGGCTGTTTGGAACAAGGTGAAAGGTTGGTTTCACATTGGTAGGGTACTGACTTCTATAGGGAGTGCCCTGCGATACATTGGCCGGAGCAAACGGGGATCGGCGGTACGTCACAAGGCGAGATGCCTCTCCTTGGCAGCGACGGTAAACCATATATGATATGCTCGTAACTAACTTGTGTTTGAAGACATACCGTTTGATGTTGGTAAGCTTGTTAGGACTATTCAACGAGAGGTTTATACCTGCTTGTTTTCTTTGTATCCGGTTGAGCGAGTCATAGGGCATTTAGAGGACCATGTGCATGGTTGATAGATTTATTGATAGTGAGTGGCCTCTTGATAGCTTGGGGCATATGTATTTTTTGAACTTGCGATCACACCATGTGGTCTTGTTTTTTGGTTTTTGGAATAAAATGAGATGGATGCGTGCGTGGGGACTACTCGGTTCTACCGAGGAGTGCACCCGTGTTGCGTGTGTGGATTTTCTTTTTTGTTCTTTGGCATTTTCCATTATACCAGGGTACTCTTTTCCTCGTATGGTCGCGAGATTTTTAATGAGGCCCGCCCCGTTTCCAATTGGGTTTTTTCGCGGATTTTTCACTGTTTAGGTTTTTTGTTGGCCTTTGTATTTGAGGCACATTCTGTTTTCACATAGTTCTAGCGAACTATGATGATTGCCACCCGACCGGGCATGATTGCCTTGGTTTGTACACCCTCAGGTATGCCTGAGTACTTTGTATATCATATTCTTTTTTATTTATCTAATTTTGCGTTTCAACAAAAAAAAAATTGCTACTAAATCAACTCCATTGTTGCTTGCACTTACTGCCATCACCATCTAGTTCTTTCTTTTTTGCAAGGGTCGATTCGATTCATCATTCATAAAGTTCTCAATATAGTGTTTCATTAACAATCTCCTTTTCTTGGTTCTTTTCTAATTTGTTAATCGATTTTAAAGTGATCAAATAAATAATTAAAATAGAATGCCATGAGAAAAGACATGAGGGAAAGAACGAACTAACAATTTTCTTCTTGGGTCTTCTTGTTTCTTTTTTCTTCTTTCTCTTTTCTCCTTTTCTTTTTCTGTTTTATATTTTATGATTTTCTATTTTTATCTTTTAATGAAAATGATATAATAGGTATAAATGAAGTATATTTAGTAAAAAAAAATTATTAATTTTACATAGGGTGTATTTAGACTTCAGGGTATGTTTAGAGGTTTCGGGGTATGAATAGCCACACCTTCTTATTTTTTAAGTGATAGAGAAGTACAAAAATGGAAAAATATATTATTTTGTATTTTTATAATAATATTATTTCATTGTTAATCTTTTTAATTATGTAAGTTAGTTATACTTGTCCGTCCGTGCAACGCACGTCATATAATATATTTAATTATATTAAAAATTTAGAGTAAAATTGCATTATTATTATTATAAAAATGTATATAACATATTATTTATATCAATTATATAAATAATATTCAATTTAGAATATAGTTTGTCATATTACATTGTATTTTATTTCTTTAAAATTAATTTTATTAAATAATAAATTATACGATATTTTGAAATGAATTTTAAATTGTCCCTGAAACAAAAATAAATATTTAATTTACTAATAACTAATTAGGTTAACTATAAATTATAATATTATATAAATTTAATATTGTATTATTTTTTAAAAAAAACTATATACATTTTTAGCTTAAATCCATTTCAAAATTTGATATACTATTTATTCAAATCCATCACATATATTAAAATTTAAGGAATAATATTCAATTAATAAAAAAAACTATATTTCATACTTTAAATATAATTTATTTATTTCAATGCATACAATATTGATGTTAAATTAAGATAACAAAACGAAGATTAATTTGATACATCAAATGTTAAAAATGAATTTAAAATGAAAAAGATATTTTGATTTTTCAACCTTAGTGAAAAAATTGGAACATTATTTTGAAGTGAATTTTGCATTATCCCTCAACTGAAGATATATATTTTAATTTACTAAAACTATTGAAATTAAACAATAAATTAATAGGATAATATTTTTATTTTTATAAAAAAATTATTTATATTTTTAAGTTAAATCCATATAAAAATTTGAAATCCTATTTATTCAAATTCATCACATATATCTTAATTTTAAAATTAACAATTTAATGCATACAATTTAATATTTCATCCATAAAAATTATATTTCATAATTGTAAATATAATTATTTATTTCAATATATACAATATTAGTGTCAAATTAAAGATCACTAAAAGAAGATTAATTTGATATATCATATATTAAAAAAGAACTTAAAACAAAAATGTTATTTGAAATTTTAAATTGTAATAAACAATTAAAATATGAGAGAGAAAAAAAGAGAGACTCGGTTATATATAAACAGATGTAATAAGAAGACAAAAAAAGTCTGATGATCCTACTTTTATGTTAAAGTATAGATTTTAAAATTAATAATTCAATGTATAAAATTTTATATTTCATCCATTAAAATTATATTCCATAATTATAAATATAATTATTTATTTCAATATATACAATATTGCTATCAAATTAAAGATCACAAAAAGAAGATTAATTTGATATAAAATATATTAAAAACGGACTTAAAACAAAAAAAAATTATTTGAATTTTTAAAATTTTTAGTAAAAAACTATAATAGGAGAAAGAGAAAGTGAAAATTAATATATATATATATATATTTGAAATAAAAAGAATAATAATGTTAAAAAAATTAACACAAAAAATCTCCAATGCACCACATTAGAGAAAAATATTGAGAATTATTAATGAAGTCACACGTGGCAAAAACCAGCTTTTCAACCTCCTTATTTTATATATAGATCAACAAAAAATCGAAGAGCGCACCTTAGAACCTCTAAATGCACCCCAAAATAATTATAAGAAAATTAGACACAATTAAAATTGACTAAAATATGGTGCAATACAATTGAAATTTCAAATTGATAGGATACAATACAATCAAAGACACCTAACAATATTACTTTTAGACTTCAGTTGTGAAAAGCAATATGAATATCCTGTAACTTCTTAACAATATGTATACCCTCTATTAGGTTCGATATTCATATTTCAGAGTATTCTTATCATTCTTACATAATCAAAAGGGGTTTGAATATGTTAAATGACATTTATTTTGGGACATAAGTGGCAACTAACACACCTTAATACATATTTTTTCAGTCTTGACCTGTTTAAATACACAAAAGGCTTATTCATTAGAATGTCATGGGATAATGAAGACGTACAAATTCAATTCAATTACATTAAAATATTTAACCTTGCAAATGGAAATCTCCAAACTTTACATGTTCAAATAAATAAGAGGTTCATTCATTAAAATGTCATGAGATAATGAAAACATACAAATTCAATTAATCACATCAAAATACATAACCTTGCAAATGGAATGAAGATTGACATCCATTTTCTGCTTCTTAATTACATCACCAATTGAAACAAAGAAGAAGCCTAATGGGACAGAGGATGGTAGGTGTCACAGGGGTAATTCAAGAGATAGAATTTTTCGTCCACTGTGCGGCCTAGTTGTCCCAACAATTAGTCAGCCTCACTCCCTTACCAAACACTCGTGTTTAGTTTTGTTTGTAACGTGTTTAAGCAAGCAACCAACCCAATACGTAAGCAATAGTAAAGCACACGCAATATACGGGATAATTCCCAACCTTGTATTACTTCCAACAATTCGTACAAGGGACTTGGCTTAGGCTTGCACACAAAATTACTTTCTTTCGTGCAACTCTAGCCACGGACTTAAATAAACAAAGGCAGCCTAATCTAGGGTGGTGGACATCCCCCACCACTAGGAAATAGGACCAATTATCAGCCAGCAGGTGGCACCGGGGCCAAGTGTCATGCATACGGGGTGCCCACATCAATGGGCAGTTGTTAACTGTCTTTCCTAAATTTCAGGATTTCGGCCAACTGCCTCGCAACTGCCACCAGGGAGCCTGTTCGCGCGCCTAGCTTTGTGCGCCCCGTCTTTGCCCACACTTAGTCTCGCACGCCCATGTATTTGTCCAGCGTGCGGGATATGGCCTTCGTCTGTCGGGCGCACCACTCAACATGTGCATGCCAAATGTGCGCAGCCCCAGCTTGCCGCGCACACCTATTTCCAACCTTCATGCTTATGTTCGCAACCCGCTAGGGCCCGACCACATCTTTGCCAAGCTTTGTACGCCGGGTGCCCACATCCCGTCAGGTGCTGCTGTGTGCCAGCACCTCCTTTACACCTTGGCAAGCAGGAGGCATTGTGCCAAGGAATTCAGCATCTCAAGGGGCTAACAAACTGCCCCCACCAGAGCTACTCGACATCCTCGTCGAGGGTGGAGCTTCTCCCTTTGCCTCCTAATAACCTGCAATAAATTTTTCAAATTTCCATTAGTTAACATCTCTTTCCCATGTAGCATCTACCTCGGATTCACCCTTCCACTGCACCAAATAATATGTCCTTTGATTTTTCTTGCTTTAGCCTTGGGTCCGGTGGTCCAAGATGTTGCACACCTCCTTGGAAAATTGTTGTCTAATAATAGGCAGGGCACGCCTAGCCTGTTTTATTGAGGAATTCAGCAAGTTCTCATGATACTTGTTCAAAAATGACACATGAAATGTTGGATGAACCTTTAGCCTATCCGACAGCTTCAACCGGTATGCAACATTCCCAACTTTTTTAATGATTTCAAAGGGTCCGTCATACTTTGGAATCAATCCCCGATGCACTGTCTTGAAAGATATTTTCTTCCACATTTGTGGAGTTAATTTTAACAAGACTTGCTCACCAACAGTAAACTCCACATGCCTCCGCCCTTTATCAACATATTTCTTCATCCGTCTTTGAGCCTTCCCCAAACTATCTTTGGATTCATCATGCAGCTCATGCTGTGAATGAGCAAAACGGTAAACAGACGGGCAATTTCCACCCGTTCGCTGGACCGCAATCTTGTAGGGAGTCATGGGCTGCTGCCCATACATAATCTCGAACGGACTCATCCCCGTGGCCGAGGCTTTGTGTAGATTGTAACAAAAATGTGCCATGTCTAGCAGACCCACCCAATATTTTTGGCTCATCGAGACATAGTGTCTCAAATATTCCTCCAACAGCTAATTAATGAGTTATGTTTGCCCGTCTATCTGCAGGTGATTAGCTGTAGAGAATTTCAACTATGTTCCCATTATTTTGAACAAGGTTGTCCAAAAGCGACTCGTGAAACGGGAGTCCCTGTCACTGATTATATCCTTCGGAATACCAAAATATTTGATCACATATCGAAAGAATAAGTCAACAGCAACTTCAGCAGGGCAAGCATTAGGCACAACAATAAAAATATCATATTTGGAAAACCGGTCAACAACCACAAAAATGGATGCCTTACCCTCCACCTTCGGGAATCCTGAAATGAAGTCCATGGACACGGACTGGAATGGTCTTTTGTGGATGGGTAAAGGCTGCAACAAACCAGCTTTCTTCTTCCTTTCAAATTTGTCTTGTTGGCACACAAGACAAGTATGAACGTATGCCTCAACATCGTTCACCATCTTTGGCCAATAATATCGATGGGACAGCAATGATAGCATCCTTTCAACTCTCGGATGTCCAGCCCACTGAGGGTTGTGAGTTTCCCTCAAGAGTTGTCTCCTTAGTGCACTGCCCGGTACATATGTCTTTCCACCCTTTGCCTAGAGCAGCTCGTCATCCAGCCAATATTTTCGTAGGTGACCAGCTTTCACCTCTTCAACTAATTTCAAGTAAACAACATTATTGTGGGACTCCTCTCGAATTTTCTCCAAGAAATCTGGCTCAATCAAAGTTAAGGCAGCAATGTACTCATCCACCACTTTTCGACTCAAGGCATCTGCCACTTCATTATGCTGGCCTAGTCGGTGCACCCATTTAAAGTCATATTCACCTAAATACTTCTGCCAACGAGCCTGCTTTGGGGACAACTTCTTTTGAGTCCTGAAATAAGTGTTAGCAACATTATCGGTAACAACAATGAATTTTGTGCCAAGTAAATAATGTCTCCAGTCCTCCAGGCAATGAATTAATGCCGTCATTTCTTTCTCATTGATGTTATACCGCACTTCAGCATTTTTCAATTTTTGGCTTTCAAAGGCAATGTGATGCTTGACTTGCACCAACATCCCACCAAGAGCACGATCAGAAGCATCAATATGTACCTCGAAACGTTTGTCAAACTCCAGGAGTTTGAGAATGGGCTCCGAAGAGATGGCCTATTTTAAGGTCTTGAAGGCCTCCTCGCATGAAATAGTCCATTCCCACTTCTGATCCTTTTTCAGCAAGTCCATCAGAGGGCCAAAAATTTTAGAATAGCCTATGATGAACCGTCTATAATAGTTTGCCAGTCCTAAAAATGATCTCAATTCCGCCACTTTAACAGAAGCTGACCAATCCAACACGGCCTGCACCTTCTTTCGATCCATCTTGATCTTTCCTTGACCAATGATGTGACCAAGGATGTGATTTCCTCCCGACAGAACTCATATTTTTCTTTCTTTGCATACAACTTGTTTTCCCTCAACTTTTGAAAAACAGCTTTCAAATGCAACGAATGATTCTCCAACGATTATGAATATATGACAATGTCATCTAAATATACCACCACAAAGCGATCCAGGAACTCGTACAGCACCTCGTTCATCATGTTGCAAAATGTTACAGGGGCATTCGTTAGTCCAAAAGGCATCACAAGGAATTCAAATGACCCATACCTCGTTACACAGGTAGTTTTTGCTTCATCCCCTTGTGCTATACGAACTTGTCAATATCCCGATCTTACATCAATTTTTGTGTAAAACCGAGCCCGTGTCAGCTTGTCAAATAGATCAAGGGCGTTTAGAATAGAATACTTATTTTTTATAGTGATCTTATTCAAAGCCCTGTAGTCCGCACACATCCGTATTGAGCCATCTGCCTTCTTTTGGAACAAGACAGGACAACCATATGGGGCTTTGGAAGGCTAGATTTACCCACCCTCCAACAATTCGTCCAATTGCTTCCTCAATTCCACCAACTGTGAAGATGGCATTCAATATAGGGCTTAGGCAGGAGGTCTCGCCCCCGGTTCCAATTCGATATGATGGTCACATGCTCGCCTAGGCAGCAATTCTTTTGGTAACTCAGGAGGCATCACGTCCTTGAATTCCAGCAACAAGTCTGCCACACAATCCAACACTTCTTGGCATATGTCAGGCTTGATCTCAACCAATGCAGCCAGATACGTGATTTCTCCATGCTTTAACCCGCCACTGATTTGTAAGGCTGAGAGCAATCCCGATTTGTTCCCAGCAACCTTGGGCTCATCATCTATGTACCTGCCATGCACAAAACAGGGGCAAACATCGTCAGAGACAAGCAGCCCGCCTGGGTGAGGCATCACAGCAACTTTAGCAGCAACAAAGAATTTCATCCCTAGGATAACATCAAAATTGTCAAGAGGTACAACCATCAGGGAACACTTCCCCTTCCACGATCCAACAACAATCTCGATCGTGGCCACCCTGTTGATGGACTGGGCTTCTGAATTAACAACTTTGATCTGACTCACATGTGGGGTCAAGTTTAGTCCCAATTTCTAGACTATCCGGCCTGCCACAAAGTTGTGAGTGGCTCCAGTGTCAATCATCACCATTGTGTCCACTCCATTCATAACTGCCGGTACATACATCAATCCCCTATGTTTTGATGGCGCCCGTGCTCATGGGTTCCATTCTTTTCATCAGCCACAAGTGCATTCAACTTTCTCCGCTTTGGACAGTCTCGCATTTGGTGGTCACATAGAGGAAACAACCCTTCTTAGACTTATCTAACGTGTGATATTGTTAGCCATCCCTAGGCTTGTTTTCATTGCCTGCTGGCGATCCTTCCATATTCTTCTTTTTCTTATTTTTTCAGTCATTCCCGAACTTGCCAGATTTCCCTTTGTCCTTTCCTAATTCTTTCTTTTTTCCCTTCGGGTTGCCAACCATCTTGAAATCAACCAACCAGTCAGCAGCGGCAATGGCGAAAGGCAAATCTTTGACCCCTTGCCTTAGAAGTTCGGTTTGGGTCCATGTTTGCAATCCCATCATAAAGTTGAACAGTTTGTCTTCCTCCGACATATCTCTTATATCCAGAATCAAGTAACTAAATTCCTTGACATACTCACGTACTGACCCGTTGTGCCTCAATTTTCGCAATGAGTCCCTTGCAAGCCATGAAGTATTGCAAGGCAAGAACTGTTCTTTCAGTTCCTTTTTCAGCACCTCCCACGTCTTAATCGGGTCCCGGTTAGCACTGGCTTCGTCAGAGAGGCGCAATCGCCACCATAATTTTGCATCACCCGATAGGTACATACTTGTTACGGACACCTTCTCGAATCCGAGTCATGAGACGCCTGGAAGTATGCTTTCATATCCCATAGAAAATGTTCGAGTTTCTTGGCATTTCGAGAACCACCAAAAGGCTTGGGGTCCGGGACCTTTACTTAGGACGTGTGTCTGTCTTCGCTAGGGCATGCACCCACAACCTTCTTTAGAATTTTAAGGTCATCCTTCACCGTATCCATCCTAAGATCAACAGCACCCGTCAAGACATTAATGTCTTCTTGACAGGACACAATCCGTCCGTCCACAAACTCAAGTAATTCATCCATCGACTTTTGAATGTCTGTCATAATTTTTTCGACATCCAGAATCTGCCGGAAAATACCCATTATTGTGGAAGTTTCGGGGGGCTATCCAAAGAAATTCTCCAGCCTTTGGACCCGGGCCTCCAGGGCCACCACTCGTTCTTGCCAACGATTTGTTTTAGCCATCGTAACAATCGACACCTTGAACCTATAACCATGCTCTGATACCACTTGTCAAAGGGATAATTCAAAAAATAGAATTTTTCGCCAGCTGTGCGGCCTAATTGCCCCAACAATTAGTTAGCCTTTCACTCCCTTACCAAACACTCGTGTTTAGTTTTTTTTGTAACGTGTTTAAGCAAGAAACCAACCCAATACATAAGCAATAGTAATGCACATGCAATATACGGGACAATTCCCAACCTTGTATTACTTCCAACAATTCGTACAAGGGATTTGGCTTAGGCTTGCACACAAAATTACTTTCTTTCGTGCAACTCTAGCCACGAACTTAAATAAATAAAGTCAGCCTAATCTAGTGTAGTGGACATCCCCCACCACTAGGAAATAGGACCAATTATCCGCTAGCAGGTGGTACCGGGGCCAAGTGTCATGCATACGGGGTGTCCACATCAATGGACAGTTGTTAACTGTCTTCCCTAAATTTCAGGATTTCGGCCAACTGCCTCGCAATTGCCACCAGGGAGCCTTGTGCGCGTGCCCCATCTTTGCCCACACTTAGTCCCGCGCACCCATGTATTTGTCCAGCGCGCGGGATATGGCCTTTATCTGTCAGGCGCACCACTCAACATGTGCATGCCCAGCGTGCGCGTGCCAATGCCAACTTGTCCTGTCTCGCGTGCGCTCGGCCCCAGCTTGCCGTGCGCGCCTATTTCCAGCCTTCATGCTTATGTCCGCAACCCGTTAGGGCCCCAACCATATCTTTGCCAAGCTTCGTATGCCGGGTGCCCACATCCCGTCAGGTGCTACTGTGTGCTAGCACGTCCTTTACACCTTGGCATGCAGGACGCGTCGTGCCAAGGATTTCAAGGGGCTAACAGCAGGGACCTTTGTTCGAAGTTTCAATGTTTCTCCAGTCTTTGAAGGAGGTATTTACGTCTTCAAGGGAGGTGATTGTGGTGATAGTGAGATTAAAAGGGTTATTCCATGTTTTTTGTTTTTTGTTTTTATAATTAAAAGGGTATAGTTGGTATAAATGGAGCATATTTTGTAAAAATATAAGAAATATCAATTTTATATGAAATGTATTTCGACTTTTGGGTGTGTTTGGAGGTTTTGGAGTTGTGAACAGCTGCCCCCAAAATTGAATTTATTGTTGAATAATTTAAGTTCTATTTTCACCATTTTAAAAATTAATTAAGATAAAAATTACTAAAAGTATAGAGTTACACAACTTAGACAATTACCACGATAATAAATTTAATTTATAAGTGAACTATAACTAATTTTGCGCAAGATAATATTATAAAAGTATTAGTATGTTCTCTCGTGTGATGCATGGACATATTATTTAGTATAATATTATTAAATTTCAGAAATACATTAACTTAATATTTTTAAAAACTATATATATATAATTATGTTAAATAATTTTATATGTATCATGTTTATAATAAGGATATAAATATTATATATAAAATTATACGTGAACATTAATTAATTTATTTATAAAATACAATCATTTTACCAAATATATAGAATTTTTTTTTTGAAATCAAGAAAATTGAATAAAAGCTAGTATATCAATGCGAACATTTTTTATTATTATATATAGTATCGAATTTGCCACAAATTCATAATTGATTTGATAAATCAAGTAATTATGAAGATATATACAAAATTTTTATTAGTTTTGATCAAATTAGTACCATTGCCAATATCAACAAATAAAAACATAAAAAAATAAAATGAATATTTATTTGTCAGCAATAACAACATTTTCTAAAAATCTGTCTTACCATTTGTGGAAAGAAACAACTACTTTATTATTATATTTATATATACATATATATATATATATAATAGTGATTTTAGGATCGCCCCTAGATTACTGTTTTGCAATTTTTCTCAAAACAAATCCATCCTTTATAACTATTTTATGGTGTTCAATGTGCACTTCAGTTTAGGAATGACAATGGTCGAGTTCAGGGATGGTATTGAAATTATCATTCCAATGCCTGAATGTTATTTTAAGTACCATCTGCGCTCATAGAATTTGGTACGGAGATGGGATTCCCCGTTCGGGAAACCAATTCCCCGCGATATTCTAGATCCCCAATTCATTTACTCTTAAATTAACATTAAATTTTTAATAATTTTGTAGGCAACATTAAAGAAACAGAATATAGAAAAATCAATAAAATACAGCTAAAATTAAAATTGAAATAAAAATAAAATCAAACACAACAAATTGACTAATATATATATATATATATATATATATATTATATAACAAAAAATAGATAGGGAACATGGACGGATACAGGAATCTCCGATTTAACTAAACGGGAACAAGGACTGATCGGGGACATAAATACCATCCCGGCCCCATCCCCACTAATTTGCTTATAGGGAGTCCCCACCCTGACCCCATCCCTGAATTATTTAGGGATTTCCCGCTTCAAAACATTTGATTTTCAATGGGGATGGTTTTCCATGAAATTGCCCGTAACCATAGTTTTTTTTTCTTTTTTTCTTTTTTTTAACTGACTACTTTTAAAGTGATTTTATATCAATTGAGTTGGTGGATTGATGGATGATGTACAAACTAATGATCCTTGTGCTGAGGCGTTTCGAAAGATACTATGAATATGGACCGACTTATTGTATTGATGTCCGATTTGCTAGATTTTTGTCTATGTTTTTTACTATTAGTATGAATAATATAAACTATTAAATTAACAATAGGAATTAGAGCTAGCAAAATGAGTCTGGTCTGACTACACCAACATTATAGGTAGAATGGGTTATATTTTCAGGGCCATGAAATACAATCGAACCTTTTTAACTTGACCCAAAAATTCCAAAGAATTTTAGTACATTTTTTAAGGTTATTATGATCGGCAGAGTTTAATTTTTTATGATGCAATTAAGTTTACGGCTAGCCCAACTTGATTTGATTTGGATCATTGGCCAACAAGTTTGGACCGGATAGCTTGAATTTTCATCTCTAATAGATATCGTCAATTTATGAATAATGTAAAAATTATAAATTAACTTGAATTTGATGTTATTTTTATAAATATTCCCGAGTAATATAAAAACTTGAGATGACCTAAAAATATAACAAAATTTAGTTTAAAACAATTCAAAAAGTTATAAAATAATAATGTAATTGGTCAAAAACAATTTTTTCATAATATTAAATCATTAAAACAGCCAAAATATTTAATTCAATTCGGCGAAAAGAAAAAAAGCGTCTGAATATTATTAATAAAAATCCATTTTGTAAATAAAAATATTCCTGGTTGTGCCACATGCAAGAGGTCGGCGACACTGGGTCCCACTTCTTTTACCAAAAGAGTACAAATTCGCACCTGTGGGCCCCATATACTTCCCAAATCCAACGGCTGACGCTCCATCGTAGAAGATCCAGAAAGGGAACGGCACAGATCTTCCTGCTTGCAGTCCACGCTACAACTTTTGCCCCTTCAACGGCGACGATTTGCCGCATTTCTGAAAAATATAAAAAATTAATAAAATATCCCCTGTATTTCGCGCCCAATTCCTATTTCTTAGTACTATTCGCCGTAGCTGCATTAATAATTATGGTCGAAAGACAAAACTACCCCCAAAGTAGTGTACGGATGATTTCTTTAATCACTAGTACATTTCATATTTTTTATATGTATAATACTTCATAAAATATTATACCAAAATATTCTTTCGAAATGTTCATTAATATAAAAATTTAATCAATATTCCACATTCAAATTATCATAAATATAATAATTTTTAATATATAACATTACAACATCGACTTGATGACGCTGCAATTAGGTAAAACCAAAATCATTTATTCTAATTTTAAATGCCCCAATTATTTGTATGTAGTGCAATCTCTATCATTATCCAAATACACATATTAAATAATATTTTTTATAAATGATGTAAAAATTGCATGAATAAAATATATGAGTCAAATGGCAGAGCAAGAAAATATTTAGCTAACGAAGATATTTAACTCTTCTAGCTAATGAAGATATTAACTCTTCTTAGCACCAGTAACATGTAAACCACATCAAACCAAGACCAAACAATATCCAAATGAGGCGGATTCAATCATCTCCTAGAAGTGTTTTCAGTACGAAATTAAATTCATTGGATATATATGAAATTCAAAGATAAAATAAAACTACGACCGACAATTATATTAGTACCTATTATAAGTTTATACGCAAATCTTTTTGTACTAATAGGACCAGAATAACAACCTCTTATCAGAGTAAGTAAATGATCAAAGATTCCAACAATAGAACAATCAACCTATTGAAAGAGCTTTTAAGAGAACGTAGTAAAATTGAATAAGCGAGTGAGTGGTGGTGCATGGAATGACTTTATTTCGCAGGGAAGATAACTACATGTTATAGAGTACGTATGTTGATTATGAACAGTGATTAAATAAACACTATTTTTTTCAAATAAGAGAGATTTTAACCATATTATTCAAAATAAAACAATGCATGATTATAATTATATAATTCATATAGTTTATTCTTTTACAAGCTACAACTGATTGCAAATTAATTAATTTTAAATTTATTACAATATTTATGTATTAAGTATATATCATATTTATATTTTATATACATAATTTATTATAATGAATTAAACATGTGGACAAAAATATCAGATGTGGAGTTATTGAAAATAGTACAATGATTGAAAATATCGCGGGAATTATAGAATATGGAGTCTGCTAGTGTAAATTCCTGAGAGCTATAAGGTTAAAATCGTCTTTTCAGCCTGCAACCAGTTTCCGTTCATTATTTTGTATAAATAAATAATAAATAATAATGATAAACTATTTCGTGAATTTGATTTAATGTTGTCGTACACGGGTGCAAGAAAATCTTTTGGAAAGAATTCGCAGTTCAATTTTGGGACTTTTTTGAAAGATCCGAAGGCTGAATTCTAGAGAGAGAAATCGAATTGTTTTATCGGAATGATGATAGAATCCGAGTGAAAATAAATTTCTTTTCTTTTTTCTGGCATTAAAAGTTGGCGTGATTTCTGATTTTTTGTCATTGATCATAATCACACGCATGTGTATTCAGTGGGGTAGTAATACAATCGAAATCTAAAGCACAATAAAAGAATAAAATTATCGCATTAAGTACAGTGTAAATATAAGTTTTTGGAAAATCGATGCCGGGGAATCGGAAATTGCAGAGGAATGGTTCAACCTCCGATAGAGCTGAAGGTATGGATTATATATATATATATATAGATATATAGATATATAAAAAATATTTTGGGCAAGATATACAGTTATGGTTATTTTCTGATTTTTTTGGGTTTTTTTTTTTTTTTTTGTACTTTTGCTATTGTTGCTGGTCCAATTTGAAGTAACGATCTTCTGTATCCACTGATGATCGGTTTTCTGTGTTTGCTCATAATGGGGGTTGATTAATATAGCGTTTTCCCCGTGCCATTAGTGTATCATCTCTGGGTACTTTTCGTTGGTGGTAATAAAACTCGTGGTTGAATATCAAGTCATTTTTCCTTTTCGTGTTTTCGTTTTGGGTTAATGTTAGCAATTGATATTGGCAGAAGCAATGAGACGGCTAAAGGTAGAAGGCACTGATGATAATGGTGGAGTGGCTGATGAGCTGGGCGCCTACCCAGATCGACCGGGTGAACCCGATTGTATATACTATTTGAGAACAGGATCATGTGGTTATGGAACCAATTGTCGTTTCAACCACCCCTCTAATCCAGGAGAAGTAAAGAAAATTTGATCTACTTAATTTTTTCTGCAGTTATTGTGTGCGCGATTGCTTATTCAAGTGAAGGAAAGATGTTTTCTGAATGGTTTTGATTTTTCCTGTTTGTTGTTGCTGATCATGGCCAGGTGAATGGTGTTAAAACCACCAGGGAACTTCCTGAAAGAACTGGACAACCAGATTGTGGGGTAATGTACTTCACCATGCACTTGTGTTGCATTCAGTTTCTATTAATAGCTTTTGGCCATTATCTTTAGTGTTTATTTTTCCTGCATATTGGAACCTTAAAATTTTTCTTGGTCAGACATCACTTTAAGTACATTTTTCTTATTGTAATAATGTCTCAATGGTAATGAACGGCTCAATGTTAAGCCATAATTATGGTCGCCACTTTTCCCTTTCAGTTGAATTTTGCAATTTCGATTGATTCTTTTCCATTTGGTCCATCCAAGGCTACTTCTCACTCTCTTTAAGCAAATGATTGTTCCTAGTAGCCAGGGCTGGTATGAAGTTCCCCGCGTTGTTCACCAGCATGGCTGTTTCTTGCCCAGTTTGGAGTATTCGACTAGGAATTTTATATGCATGCATTTCACTTCACTTTTTGGTAATATAGCATGCTGCATTGTGGGAGCAATAAACATTTCTGATGAAGGTATCTTGCTATTTAAGTTAGTTAATCTACCTTGCTTTTTGGTATGTCGTTGCATTTTCTACTCCAACCATTAACTTACATTTATGGCACACTATGGTGGTTGTTTATTTGCTGTTGGAGTCTCTTCTGATGTGGGCTAATTATGGTTCACTGACTTTATAGTTCTCTTTTAAGCCTTCACTGAACTTGCGAACTATGAAGAAATATGCTGAAAAATCAGTAGCTCACTTGTTTAGCCTTGATGAAAGCCTAATTTTCCTTTAAACTCGTGATATTATCTTTTTTGAGAAGTTTATATTGGTTAAATGGACATTCAATAATGTTTATTGGCTTCACAATTGTTCCCGCACGTGTTTAGCTCTCAGTTAGTCGTGATTCTTTTTATTGTAGTCCGTCGTGATAATGTCTATTCTTCGTCGTATGGTAGTTGTTGTTCTTTTATTGCAAAGGGAATGATGAATGGATGTTAGTCTATGCGCTCAGCAGTCGGTTTTATTTGCACCACTGATTTTTGGTCATTTCCAGTCTGAAATTTTATTAGAACTCTAATGTAGACCTTGGTTTAATTTTTCTTTTATGCCCATAGCTTAGACTGGCTCTTGTAACTGATTGCTCTTGTCTTGCAGTATTATCTAAAGACAGGCACCTGCAAGTATGGGTCTACGTGTAAATATCATCACCCTAAGGATAGGCAGGATGATGTCTTGATGAATATGTTGGGCCTACCAATGCGTCAGGTGCTAATGTCTTATATAGTTTGGTTCTTTTAGATTTTAATCCTCAATGTATTACACATTTAATCATACAGAAGTAGCACGGATTCTGATAGATTTGGCAGTGAATTAATGTACTTAGATTATGGCTTATTGTTGTCAGTTGTGTATTTTATCAGGACGCAAGGCCCTGCCCTTATTATATGCGGACTGGATCATGTAAATATGGATACAGTTGCAAGTTCCATCACCCTCAACCCGCATTAGCAGCTAATGTCTTACCTGTAGTGGGACCCATCTATGGTTCCGGTGGCTCTGCAGTTGTACCTTCATCCAGTGCATCATCTGCAGGTGATCTTTCAGCAGCAGCATTATCAAAGGCAACTTATTTTGCTAGCTCTGTCCAACTTCCACAAAGCTACATGCCCTTATTTTTACCTCCATCACAAGGATGGAATGCATATACGGTATGCTGCTTCCTTTTACTATGGCTTTGGCTCAGCCTGTTGTGCTATCTCCTCTCCTTCCTGACTTATCCAGTAGTTGATATCTGCCATTCACAATTAAACTTTGCTGAAATGTGTGGTTCTTGTATATTCATAATTTCTGCATCATTCTTTGTTTCTTATGGAGAATGTACTGTTGGATATGCTCCTTAAGTCACAGGCAACTTAGCTATAGTTGACGCCGAAATTCAATTATGGTCATTTCATTTTAAGAATTATGTCTTAAGAATAGTCCTGCTATGCTATTTTATCTTTTAATGCAAGCATTTAGTTGGTAAAAACTTGTACGAAACTTATATTGCAAGATTGATCTTCCCAGGAATTGGCCCAGACCTTGCCTGTGTTTTAAGGCATATTGACATTGCATGGGATAAATCAGAGGTGAAGAGGAACACAAATATTTTATATGGCTATTGTAGGAATAATACCCGTTTCTTTCCTTCTCCCCTTTCAAACCCTGTTTCTTCTTTTTCAGTGAAACTAGTATGTATATTGCAAAAAATACTAGTAGCTTGATAATACTGTCTATGTTTTGGCAACATTGATCTTCATAAAACATTCCAGTCAAGGCAAAACCACTGAATTTTGTTGTCTGAGGCTGATGTGTTTTTGTGTGTGTGTTTTCTTCTCTCTCTCTAGAGTTCATTCTTCTTGGCATAACTCAATTTGTTATGATGTGTGTATTTCTAATCGCTAGGGAAGCATCAGCCCTCTATCTGCTACAAGTGTCCTCACTGCACCTTCTCCTAATGGGCAGTTGCCAGTCCCATATCTGCCCGAAAGACCAGATCAACCAGAATGCCGATATTTCATGGAGCATGGGAGTTGTAAATATGGATCAGAATGCAAATATCATCATCCCAGAGAGAAGATCTCACAATTTCTCTCAGGTTCTCTTGGCCCACTTGGGCTTCCTTTAAGACCTGTAAGTTGCACAACCTTTTTCACATTCACAATTTAGATTGAAGCGAATCCATCTGGTCAACGGGATTAAAAATAAGTTGAGAATTGATTAGGTCTAATAAGGACACAAATTAAATTTCTCTGGGTGATTTAGACAGGGCTAGTTACTGTTTATTGCACTTTACATGGCAGAACATTTTTTAGTTTGATAAAAAGTTTAAGCACGGTTTAATTTCCTTGCTTTTGATGCTCTAGTTGTGTTCTAATGCAGGGACACCCTGTATGTTCATATTACAGTCTTTACGGGCTCTGCAAATATGGTCCTACTTGTAAATTTGATCACCCGTTGGATGGATATTCTTATGCATATAGCTTGACTGTCCCTCCTCTGGCCACTGCATACTCTCCTCCAACTTCATATCAGAGATCGGTGTCACTGGTGGGTCCCGTATCTGATACATCTCTCTCCAAGCCATCAAAGTTCAGTGACTGGATCAAGAAGGGAGCAACTGCAAGTAACAAAAACCAGCAGTCAAACACAAAAAGAATTGAAGATTCACCAGATAGGTCCGATTCTCTCCCACATTCATCGAAAACCTCTACTGAAGTTATTATTCAGAACGAGTCTGATTGACTTTTTGCAAAACATCCGGAACCACCACCACCACCACCACCACTCACCCAATAGAGGTCTGATTCTCTCCCACATTCGTCAAAGGCCTCTTCTGAAGTTATTATTCAGAACGATTTCTGATTAATGTTTTGTAAAACATCTGGAACCTCGACCATGACCACCACCATTGCCGCCACTTCTTTTGTGGTGGTTTATTTTTGGCTTATTTATCCCCAGATTCTATTACCTTTTTGAGGTGAATGCTCTGTGGAATTTATGTTAATGACTTGGTGACACCTTTTTGATGCCATATTGTCTTTGTTTTCTCTAGCCCTTTTTTGGTGAATGCTCATTTTGTGTGTTTTCTTATTTAACATGGAATTGCTAATTATAGAATGCTCATTTTGTGTGTTTTCTTATTTAACATGGAATTGCTAATTATACTTTGATTTTTTTATTTTTTTTTTCTCAGAAAAAACGGATCTTTCTTTAATATCACTCAACAAACTCTTTTGAATATTTTATAAGATATCACTTTAGTATAGAAATATTATGTTTTATTAAAAAAATATTACTTTTCGTTTGACCAATTCCATCAATGCATAATAATATCTGAACAAACTAAACATCCATTGGTATTATATTCAAAACACATTTGGCTTTCGTGCATTTATGGCTGGATCTAGCCACTGGATCCGTTTTTTATAAGATACAGATATGATCCGACTTGTATGAATTTTGACACGTGCAACTATGCCACATAATTTTTTGTACTAAAATGCACATATTTTCTTGAACTTCAAAAAAAAAAAAAAAATAAATAAATAAAGGCAAAATATGTAATTTTTCCTATTTTATGCATCAAATGCATGCAAAATGTAAATCAATAACATCATTATTACAAGAGTGACATCCACTGTACAACCAAAAACAATAAAACATCATTTTGCAGCAGATGGTCTCAAGCCCCCTAAGAAGATTAATCTGAAAACTTTGCTAAGCGTTCACATAACCTGTCATTTCTCTATTGGGGAACACAACAATTTGTTCAGCTATGCGCGACGGGCGCATCCTTTGGCAAAGGCTCCGGGATCTTAGCAGAGTCTTCAAGAAGTTTTCGTCTAAGCAGTGGCCTTAACTTGAGAGGCCACCTTTTAGGCTTTATTTGGCCCAACAGTTTCATCTGTTCCTTTCTGAACTTTCGGTTGGCATACCATGCTCCACCTCGCCAGCCCAAACCATACCTGCCAATTTAACACAACCAGTAGGGAACTTAAGAGGAAAATTCAAACAACAAAAGCATTTTAGTATAGATCCAATATATAAACAGCAGAATGCATGGAGATATTATAGAGTTTTCCAAGAAGAGTACAGTCTCTTTCAATAAGATAGATCAAGTTTACAAAAAATAGCACAAGATCCAGCAGAAGATTAGTCATCAAAATACAGCTCAACTTCCCATCCCCTTAATATTAATGGATTGTCCATCCTTTATTTCATAGCCAGCTCTCTCTCTCTCTCTCTCGCCTTATCTATTTGGTGGAAAGTATGCAGAAATAGGATAATAGAATTGTCGTAGAGTAGCATATGGTGTATTGTAAAATATACTGTAGTATAAAGGCCATCATGTAAATCTAAACTTATTAAATAGAATAAATCAGTAACGGTGTTTCACTGACCCTATAATCAAACCAGTACCAGCAGTTGCAATGCAAGCTGGCAAACTAACAGTTCCTGAGACAAGTTTTCTTAGCTCAGGATCTTCCATCTGATAATTATTTTTCATCTGCGAAATAAAAAGGAAATAGTCTCATATCAACGGAATAAACAGAGAGAAAACAGGTAGTAAAGTTGAGTAAGAGAAAGAGGAAAACAATATGGCCTTTAGAGATGTTCAATACTCAAAAGTATATACCATATTTCACAGGCAAAAAAACATTATAGAAATAAATAACACTAGAACTCTATAGCTATACCAAACAAGAATAACAGAAACATATACATGAAAATTCAAATTGCAAGAAGGCCCGGAAATAAGGGTTACTATTTGGCATTTCTAGTTTACAAATTTTCATGTTTCACAACACTGAAGAGAAGTGAAAATTTGAGTGCTAATAGGTTCTACAAAGTCGAATGTGGACTACATTTCCAAACTGGATAACCAACTGTTTTTCTGGGACAAATAGTTTTGTAGAATCCCATGATGGCCCTCTCATCCAATTGTAGAGTAAAAAACAAATAACCAAATAAACCACGATTGCAAAAGCAACATCATGATGACATGATAAGGACAGAACTCATAATGATAGAATATAACCAGAGTCTCCAAATCTTATTTGCTTTACTGACTCAAAAATTGCATGGCTCGGAACTTCAAAAGTCAAGAGCTTCTCATTGTTTAAGGTAAATCCTACGAATCTGAATTGTTACAGACACATAGCAAAGGAATTAGGTTAACAGGCTAAACAAGAATAACACAGCCCTATAAATCACACTTGACTATGATAAGAATTAAGCTAACTCTCTTATCTTAGGACCACCATAACATCAAGAAGTTGAGTAAAAAATTTGAATACAATAATACACATTAAAAGAGTTACTTATATTATCAGCTCCATAAAAGAGACGCAATGGTAAGTAACATAAGAATTCAGCAATTGCTTACAGCTTTCTCAATTGACTCAAGCTTTTCTTCGACTCTTGACTGATGAATGTGGCGTAAAGTATAACCTGCATCAACATCCACATCAAATGTGGCACAAATCCTTGACAAAAGCCAAGAGGTAATCTAAAATACGATTTTTTTTTCATTCATTTCCAATTTTCAATCAAGTGATTACACCTTAAAAATATCTTGAGTCGGACTATTAACTCATGTCATGTTCTCCATTCAAACCAAATCCTACAGTGTTGGAACATATCATACCATTACTTTCCTTACCATCACAAGGGCACTTGCTACAAATTCTTCATCACTATCTCATCATACAATGTCTATAAATTTTAACTAGAAATACTTCGATTCATCTTTGTGTACAACATATATTCAGCCTACGAAACATTTCTATACTACCATTGGAACTAACAAAATCAGGCACATGATAAAGACAGAAACTTGAAGAAAATCCTCATCCTCAACATACTCAACTACAAACACAATACAAAAAGGGAGGGGTGGGTAGTTACCAGCCCATGCTGTAGCAACTGATGCAATAGAAGTGGAGACAGTAAACACAACTTTATGCCTCTCAAAGGTATCCTGCAACATCAACCCCACAAAAATTGCCCACAAAAGAAATAAAAAACACAACCCACAAAAAAATAATCGAACAAACTTCACCCCAAATATAAAAATACAACAAACATGTATGAAAAAAAATGATTTTTTAACAGTTACCTTTATGGAAAAGAATGATTCCTGCGCAGCAGACAACGAACTTTGTACTTTTCTTCTCAAGTGGGGCACTGTTAGGTAGTCCACAACCGACGAGCCTGAGGCCCTCAAACGCGGTAAACCTCTATACAATCCTCTCATTTGGAAAAAAAAAAAAACAAACAAGAAGGATGATTTTTCTGGATATTTTTTTTCTGCTTTCTTTGAATGCGAACGATGATTTTACTACATTAATTATGATTTAATTTTCACGGCAAAAAGGGTTTCCATCCTGTGGATTCGTGATGGTAAGCAGCTCAAAGGATTGGGAATCAGAATTAGGAACTTGGGAAGAGTCTATAGACTCGAAATTTCGAAAATAAACTAAATTCTATGAAATTCACACTTTGACCCCTCATCTTTAATATATAGCACTTGGCCCCCTATTACGCTAGTGTAGTTTTTTTATTAGGTCCCTAAATTTTATGACAATTATGATTTCATTAGCAGAAGATACAAAATTGTGCGGAAATATATTTTAGGCCTTTTCTATCCACACCACCATTTCTTCTTTTCACACCACATTTACTAAATACACCACAAAAAATTACATTTAAAATTTCAAAATTACTAACCACACCACAAAAATACCTATAATACCCTTAACACTTAAAAAAAAATTTAAAAAAAAAAAAACAGCAAACCCTACCTCACTCACTCCTGCGAACCCTGCGCGCCGAACCCCCTTTCCCCACACCCGCGCCGAACTGCTCCTAAGCCAACCCCACTGTCGCCGAACTGCTCCCCACCATCCCGAATTACTCGAGAACCTTCCACCGTCGAAGATCATGGACGCCGAACGCAAAACTCCAGGTAATCTGTCGCAATATGTTCCATGAAAATTTCCATTAAATTCGCGAATTCGAAATTCGTTCGGCGCTGGTTGGCCGAACAGCCTGCGAGGCGTTCGGCCAGTGTTGGCCGAACAGCCTGCGAGCCTGTATTATTTTATTTTTAACGTTTCTATGTTAACATTTTAATTTCTTATGTTATAGTTTATGAAAGAAGAAGAAGACGGCCTACAGCATCACATAGACGACTAAGGGCTGCACAGCAAGAGGCGGATCCTTCTGAGGTTCCGGAAGAACAAGAGGAATATGCCGAAATGCCTCAAGAACAAGAGAGGCAAGCCGAGCAGAATGAGATCCTAATTGGCCCATTTCCTGGCGGTCCTTATGATCCATCATTATTGCGAAGCTTCAGAACACATGTAGCTGCCGACGTTTGGAATGGCAATGAGAGAGGCGTTTTAAAATGCCTTTGTCACACTTCGAAGCTTCTAAGATGGGAGTATCCGGAGGATGAGACGACCCGAGTTTGGAGGTCGTATGTGAAACGGTCCGGGCTTCACAAATTGAGCAAAATATCATATAGAGCTCCCAACAGAAACTTGATTTCTGCATTCGTCGAACGTTGGCAGCCGGAGACCAACACTTTTCATTTACCATTTGGTGAGATGACGATCACATTAGATGATGTGTCGTGTTTACTAGGTCTTCCAGTGGTGGGGCAGCCAGTGAATGTGGAAGACGATCCTTCAGAATTCTCGCCTGCACTGATTCATTGATTGTTGGGAGTGTCAGTTGAGGATGCCATATTGGCACTGAATGACAAGAGAGGGCAATCAGTGAAGCTAGAGTGGCTTCGTAGCACATTTTTGGACAGCTGTCAGATTTCTCAGAGACCAGTTGCAGAAAAGGCAGCTCGAGCATATATATTATATATTCTTGGGTGTACAATATTTTCAGACAAAAGTGGTACTCGGATCGCAGCTGGCTATCTGAAGCTACTAGAAGACACAAGTGTGGTCCGGGAATATGCATGGGGTGCTGCTGCCCTTGCCTATCTTTACAGGCAGTTAGGATCTGCATCAAGAGCGGGAGTAAAGCAAATTGCTGGATATCTTACATTATTGGAGGTACGTCATTCTTTGAAAATTATTTATTTTTACGTTATGTTACAATTTTTAATATGTTGTACCATTATATTTGTATATATTTAGGCATGGATTTACGAACACTTTCCGACGAGCCCACGACCTCAATTCAATGTTGAGTACGATCCCAGATTTTCACTAGCTATGAGATGGTCACAGCATGGACAAGGTGGAGCCAACACTTTGGGCTTGCAGGCGTGTAGGGAGTGGTTGGATTCACTTCAACCTCACGAAGTAAGTGTCTTTTTAATTTTTTTTTCTCAAATATATGTATCTTTCCAATATATAACTTGAACAATTCAATACGTAGGTAAACTGGGATCCTTACCAGCAAGTACGTGATCGATTTGAACGTCCTGAAGTGACGTTTTATCATGGGTGCATAAGGGCTCTGGACATTGTCGAACCATACCACCCCGATCGTGTGTTGAGGCAGTTTGGCCATGTCCAGCATATACCGTTGCCTCCATTGGATCCAGACTATGCAAGAAGAGGAAAAAATCCTGGTCAGTATGTACTTGCATGGGGGGTGCTCGGATCCATGTTTCTGTCCTGAGACAGCCATGTTTTGTCCATGCAACGACGAGGGAGACTTGCTCAGCCAATATGGGAGAGTGTACCAGAGTATATGGATTGGTACCGTACATTTTCCCATCCACAGGTCCAAAACCCCGATCGTACATCTGCAGCACGTCATTTTTCGATTGATGCGAACCCTAGTCAATTGTGGGCTCGAAACATTGATGCCCGGAACATTCTTGACCCACTAGTTCGCATGTGGACAACCCAGGATCCGCAGTTATCGCTTGATTACGTGATGCCTAGAGTTGAGCAAGCTGCAAGAGTACTCCACGGTCTCACGTTGGATGATGGGAATGAATCCGATGAGTAGTGATTATAATATATATGTATGACATTAAACTTTTCTAGATTTGAATGTTAAACATTATTTGAATGTTAAACATTATTCAGTGTCCAATATTTTGCCTCCTAATCAATTTATTGTTTGCTCAATATTCAGTTGTGCCTTGAATAAACAAAATTGTTTGGTCATTAAAAAAAAAACAGAACGTAAAAAAAAACAGCACGACAAGTGCTATGTTGTTGAAAAAACAGAACGTAACAAAAAACAACAAAAATGAAGTGTCAGGGCGTTCGGCCAGTGTTGGCCGAACATAACACAACACGTTCGGCCACCACTGGCCGAACACATCACACTGTGTTCGGCTAGGACAAGCCGAACGGTGAAAAAACAGAATGGTGAAAAAAACAGAACGTACAAAAAAACATAAAAAATGAAGTGTCAGGGCGTTCGGCCAGTGTTGGCCGAACATTACACAACATGTTCGGCCACCACTGGCAGAACACATCACATTGTGTTCGGCTAGGACAGGCCGAACATATTTCATTGCGTTCGGCCAACACTGGCCGAACGCCCTGACACTTCATTTTTTATGTTTTTTTGTACGTTCTGTTTTTTTCGGGCATAATAATAATGTTTAAGTTTGTGATTTCAATAATTTCATGTGCGTATGATTTGCTATTTTTTGGGCATATTTCATCATAACTTTGCAAATTTACGATCTATATAAGATGTAATATTATAAATAAATAATATTCAACACTTAAAAAAAACAAAAAAAGTACATATCAGTCATTTCCTAAACAAATGGCATTATACATTTGAAATCGTCTTTTGTAGAATATCTCCCATCCAGCAGCACATGCACTACGATGTTCATGCCATACTTGCAGAATAGGAGGCAAAGGGCATCCAGTGCTTAATGAGACCTGCCACAATGCACGTATAAGAAAAATTGTAAATCATAAAAAAATGAAATAATAAGGAAAGAATTTTACCCCGCAAAAATGCGTGCTTTGATCTACCAAAGCTATGCAAATAAGTTTCGGATCTTCTGGGTTTGCAGTCCTCAGGGGAAGGAAAGTATAGTTTGCAATGGGTGTTAGCACGACAAGTGCTATGTTGTAGACAGTTGCAATCATGTGTCCCATATCAGAGATATCTAGCCAGTGTCGTCTATAGGCTCTCTCCTCAAAACAATGTAATGCATCGTCAACTTCCCCAACACGTCCATGTTCTTTGAATATGGGTGCATACATTTCTCCAAAATTGTGTAATTCATGGATCAAGTCACAACGAACTCTAGACCACGAATCTTCTCCATAGTTCATTAACTCAGCAATTGCACGAAATCCACAATGTCCGTCTCCTCTAACATTCTTAGTCCCACAAACATATGACCGAAAGATAGCAGGAATATCTTCAAAAAATTCAATATCCTTGTTTGTGGTAAGAACATTACATGCACGTCGAACCACCTGGATATCATACAATTATCATTGATTAGGACGGCAAAGAAAAGGAAAAAAACACAAATTTTTTTATACTTCAAAATTACCTTTTGTTTTTCTCGTCGAGTGAAACTAAACATACCACTGGACACATTTTCTCCGCTTATGAAAATTGTTTCTTCCACTGGCGAACAACTGTCATTGATGGATTGAACATACTCAAAAGCACTTGGATCTCTTTTTGTGGAATTGTTCTTTTTTGCTTTTGTTTTGGTAGGACGTCCACGTGTACGTGGTTGGACTTGTGGTTCAATGAGGGATGATGTAGTTGGGTGTGTAAACTCTCTTAACCTCTTCAACATTAACAACTTCTCTGATTCATCATGTGCACCTTCAAATTGATTGACAATTTCATCAAGTGTCTTCTTGAAAGAATTTTTTATGTCATCCGATATATTTTTATTGACTTCATCCACAGGTTCCATATCAAGCTTTCTCCAAAATCTATCAACTCTATCTAGTGGGATAGACATATTCCCCCGAACATATTCAGATAGCTCATGAGCACATGGAAGACCACAAGTTTTTCGCAAAATACACCCACATAATAAAGGATCGATGCCATTTTCTCCAACACCAACTATTTCATCCAAAATCATATCCAAAGCAGAGATAGAAACCATACCCCTTAACATTTTGAATACAGGAGATGAGTACCTATGTTGGACTATGTTGATGCTCTTCTCGAACGAACTTTTGATTGCATTATGCGATGTTTCGAGAAGGATGAAAATTTTTTTCCAACACGTTTCAAAATTGCCTGTACTCGATTGAAGTTGTTTTTTCAACTTTGCATGCTGGCCCTCCGCCCTATATTACAAAAAAAAATATTAATGATCATATAACATATATAACAATATACAGAAATAAAAAAATAATATAGCATATAAATGATGGATGATTATTTATTACCTATTTGTTGTGGTATTTTCAAAATGCATCAAGTTGTTTACCCAACAAGAAACAAATCGCTCCTTATATCCACTTATCCAATTGTCCAAAACATATTTCACAGCCTCTTTTTTATAGGAAAAATCATTCTGAAACCGCTGCAACAACTTTTCGAACATGTGCTCTGACTTGGCAAAAATCAACGAATTCCAATTGCAAGAAAACGAATTCCATTGTTCCTTTGTACTAAAGTATTTCTTGCATTTGGCCATTACATTTCTGTTGATGTGCCACCGACATAGCAAATGATGAGAACTAGGAAAAGTTATCTCGATTGCATTAATCAGTGCAAGTTCTCGGTCGGTTACAAATATTTTGGGTAGGCTGGATTGGTCCATCTAATCTTTAAGGACATTGCATGCCCATAAGTAATTATCCTCCTTTTCGCATTCTAGATAGGCACATGCAACTGAAAATGTCTTGTTTGTGGAAGTCACCCCGACAATTTTTAACAACGGTAGTTTGTACCGGTTTGTTTTGTATGTACAATCCATTAACAAGACATTTGGAAAGGCCCGCAACAACTTCACACTTGTCGGATGGGCCCAAAACATATCTTTGACAACATCTGTTTGCTCACACCGCCTAGTATGGAAAAAAAAATCTTTCTCCTTAAGTTTACCCATGAGATATTGCATTTGTGACATGCCACAGTGTTCGACTTGTTTGTTCTTCTGTCGAATATTGTAGATAGTCTTTATCGTGGATTTATTTTCTGTATACCTCTTCTGCAACGTAAACAATATGTCCCTAGGACGGCTATTACCCGTAGATAGATCAGACACCAATTTCAACTCATTCGTAGTTAAATGACCAGCATAAGAGTGACCCTCTAAATATCTTGCCATCTCATGATTATGCGAACCACAAATAACCTCCAAGGCCCATGCATTAGTCTCTTTATAATATGTTCCTTTTAGTCGAAATGGACAATCGCATTTCTTGGTTCCGCGACGACGAATCTCAATTGTTTTATTCTCTACCTCTTCCAATTCTCTTCCACATTCATTTGTTTCTTGATTTTCACTTTTCTCTTTGTTGCTCTGTTTTTTTTTCTGTGGACGATATTTACCCCTTCGTTCGCAACCTAACCACAAACGAGGTCGTCTACATTCATCTCCAATTTCTGACCTCATCACAACCACTACCATGCCTAATGGGATAGCCTTTTCACGGACCCAAGAAATCAAATTTTCTCGTGATTCGAACAAATCCATTGTATTAAACACATCTTGATAATCAACAACCACCTCGTTGTTATCTGAAATAAAAGCACTTGTTCTTGATGTCTCCTGAAAATAACATTAAATGAATAAGAAAACAACCAAAAAAAGTACAAGACAATTCGTGTTCGGCCTGGAACAGCCGAACATGCGTTCGGCCTAAGGTAGCCGAACAGAACAAACCTTGTTCGCCCTTAGGTAGCCGAACACAACATGAAATGTTCGGCCTTAAGTAGCCGAACACAGAGTAACGTGTTCGGTCATACGAAGCCAAACGTTACTTCAAGTGTTCGGCCTGTATCGGCCGAACGTTTCTGCTTACGTTCGGCTGATACAGGCCGAACACTTCCGAAATTTCTGCTACGCGGCCCCGATTTGTGTTGACAGAATTTTAATGTATAATGCCGTAGTAGTACAATAAAACATTTGAAAAACTTACCGAATTTACATATAATTGTTGATTGTCCATGAATATAAGAAAAAAATATGGTGAATAAATCAAATTTTTGATTTGAAATTTTGAGGGTTTGAAAGAGAAGAGGAAGAGAAGGGGGAAGAGAAGGGAAGAGATCAGAATTTATTTTTTAATTTTGAAGGTTATATTGGTAATTTTGCTAATGTCCATTTTTGTAAAAAAAGTGAATGTGGTGTGAAGAGTAATTTGGGTGGTGTGGATAGCACCACCCTATATTTTATCATATAAGTTCAAAATTTATTTTGTTTCAGTTTTATATAGAGATTGTCTTTGTTATTTATTAATAAATAAATATAGTGGTCCGAATTAAATAATTTTTTAAAAGTCAAACTCATTTAATTTGCTCGAGTTTTTCATCAGAATAAATTTTTATTATCTTATGCTCCTTTTACCTAATTTTACATATTCTACAATTGTTGAAACCAATATTTGTATTTATACTTATAAAGACACAATTATTTATAATTATTGCATAAAAGTGAATAAACTAAATTATCAAACAAAACTGACTAGAAAAATGGCAGTATGACGTGGAATATTGCTATTGGTCCGAACTACGTAGCACCAAATGCAGCTGGTTTTTGAACTTCGCGAAATCTCACACTTAGCTCCAATTGGAAAGAGAAATCAAAGAAATGGAGAAATCGCCACTGATTCCGTTCCTAGTTCTCCTATTCGTTGGAAATTTAGGGGTTCATGCATTGTACGGACCATCGTCCCCCGTCGTTCAGCTGAACCCCAACAATTTCAAGTCCAAGGTACACGAATTTGCTTTCATTTCTCTGTTTCTGAGTTTTTTCTTTTGTTTTTATGTCTGAATTTGTACGAATTTATGTTTTTCTTAGTTTTATTCCCTTACTCTTTTTTTGGGAGTGATAAAATGCTGATTTTTGAGGTATTTGATTCGTTTGTTGATGTGAGTGAAGTTAAGATCCGACCAGTTGTAGTTTCACCTGTGGGCAGTTATTACTTATTTATTATTATTATTATTGTTATTATTATTATTCTTTTGTTCTTCACATTGAGGTTACTATGTTTGCGATGACCATTGAATTGAGGGTATGTTTTAAATCTGAGTATGTTCATTTTATTTTGTTACTGTGCTTGATGATGATTTCGATTTCATGGAGAGGGTGGGATAATCTTGGTCCTGTAAGGTTGTAACTGGTGCAGTACAGCTATCACTTTGGGTTATCCGTGGTCTTCTGAGATTGTGTACTTTGTGCCTTGCAGGTCCTTAATTCTAACGGTGTAGTTTTAGTTGAGTTCTTCGCCCCATGGTGTGGTCATTGTCAAGCGCTGACACCCGCATGGGAGAAGGCGGCTAATGTCTTGAAAGGTGTAGCGACTGTGGCAGCTCTTGATGCGGATGCTCATCAGTCACTAGCTCAGGTGTACTCTTTGTTGAATCATTTGTTTCTGTGATATTGTATTTGTTTATTGATAGATCTTGAACTCATTAGAATGAGTCATACCTCTCTGATTGCTGCTGCATTACTTTCGCCTAGAGTTTGGTCTGCTCTAGAATTAATTCTTACAGTTTAAGACATTGTAAAGATGTATGCCTGGTAAAAATGTGCTGCCTTTAACATTCAAGAATTGGGAGTGTAATTCAAGAATGTTTGTTATCCTACTGGATCATGAAGCTAAGAGACAAATTTAATCCACCCTTTGACTTTTCTTATTTGTCATGTTTCTGGCTGCAGAAGCCCAGGGACATGCAGTGACTTATTATACTCACTCTCAATGGGATTTGGATGTATGCTTGTGTGTGTGTGGTGAAATAGTGTTTATCTTGCTTGTCAGATGTGTGCATTACAATGCTCTGGACCATTGTCCACATTTATTTTATTGACAAAGCCACATAAACAAGGATTTCACCCCTTTTTTAATATTTGTTATTGTGTCCTATAGGAATATGGAATCAGAGGTTTCCCTACCATTAAGGTCTTTGTACCAGGAAAACCCCCTGTAGATTATCAAGGAGCTAGGGATGTCAAGCCCATTGTTGAATATGCGCTGCAACAGGTGAAAATATTTTCTTGTGAGCTTTGTGTTAATTGATTTCTTCTGTTTCATTCTGTTTCCAGACACCTTTTGGTTGTTCTGTTTGTCTGCAAGGAACCTAGAATTACTCTCAAATTAGCATTTTGCATTGTTCTTTTCATTTCAAACTTCACCGCCCAATTCTTGGCCGCTCAATATCTTCTGGCCATAAAGCTTTATGGATCATGACTATAATATCTTAGGTTTCAATTCTTCCTATGAAATGTATTTTATTTATATTGACACTTGCTGTTGTGCTTGAATGCTCATCTGGTCATTGTAACAAGTAACAGTAAATAGTTTTGAATTGTGCAAGGTTTTTGAGCCAGGGATGATACATCATTTCTTCTTTGCTTGTGAATAGTATTGTTCACAAGGGGATTCAGGAAAGAACTAGAGTTCATCTTCTTATTCAATTTGTTCTTTGATAAGGTCAAAGCACTTCTGAAGGACCGTCTGGATGGTAAATCAGGAGGAGGATCCAGTCAGAAGTCGGAGCCTAGTGCATCAGTAGAGCTGAACTCTCGTAATTTTGATGAGTTGGTACTTAAAAGCAAGGAACTCTGGATCGTGGAGTTCTTTGCTCCTTGGTGAGCTAACTGCTATATATATTTATGTTCTTACATGTTTGTAATTGATGCTCTAACAATTAGGTAACCCCCCCCCCCCAACCGGGTGTTTACCCGTTTGGGGTATTCTTCTTTTCCATCCCCATTACTTCTTTTTCAAATCACTTCTATTGCTGCAAGAGAATGGGAAATTGCAATAATTGATTGGGTGAGGTCGTTGAACTTGGAGGACATAAGTTTGAGGATTCACTGCGGTTAGGATGGAGAATTACCACCATGTATATTTTGACTGGTTGAGAGGAATGGAGCTTGTGGTGGTTATGGAATATTTAAGGGCAATAATAGGATCCACAGGAGGGTGATGAGATTTCTAGAGAGAACTGATTGATAGAATCTATTTTGAAGAGAAGTGTTTGAGGATTGTGGACCACTGCTGGTGGGAGGGGGTTGTGGTTGGATTGGGGAATCTTTGGCTGATAGCACAACTTTAGACAAAGATGCTAGGTTCACCGGAAGAGCTACGCTTTAAGGTTTCCACAATATATGGTTTTATAGGTGGCAGAGTAGCCATGGCTTGTCCTTGGATAAGGATGAAGAGGGTTTAGGGGGCTAAAGAGAATTGCAGTAGGTGGACACACACACACACACACACATTTTTATTTTTGGGGTTGGGGTGGGACAAAAAAGAGTAGAAAGTGATGGCAATGGTCTCTTTGAGGTTGAAGTGAAAGCACATTTAAATGGGAGAAGGGACTTTAAAAAGCAAATAGTGGCCAATCAACTGATTGGATGAGAATATCTGGGGCAAATCCTGTTAGTATTCAATATTAACAATATTACCTATATATATATATATAATTGTTTTCTAATCTTTTTGATCCTTCTGGTTTAATATATCTGTCTGTTTTATTCTGATTTTTATTCTGATATATCATAATTAGCTATTTATTATTTTACTTTTGGATTGTTACCCAATTTGCTATTGGAAGGTGTGGACACTGCAAGAAGTTAGCTCCTGAGTGGAAGAAGGCAGCCAAAAATCTCAAGGGTCAGGTGAAGTTGGGCCATGTTGATTGTGATGCAGAAAAAGTAAGTTACAGGCCATTAATAACTTCTAATATAGGCTCTCTCTTTATTTCTTTAACATATAGAGCTTAAGATGATTGCTAGGGGATATGTATATTGCACGCCCTTTCGGTACACCAAGTATAACTAGTTCACGATGTTTAGAAATCCAGAAGTTATAGTTAGTTAGCAAAATACTTCTGTAGTACACGCGCTTTCTCCAAAAGGGTGCAAAGCCAATTTTTGACAAAGTTCACATACGTACATTACATATAATATGTGATATGAGCATCTCCAGTATAAAAAAATGATTTGTACCCCCGAATTTCACATAATGACTATGCATGTCGCTTGATAACATGCTATCTAGCATATTAATCCTAATCTCAAATGATTCTTAGGTCAATCCTTTTGTTTCTTGAGATCAAATAATGGAATGTTTCACATGTCTAACCAATCAGACTCGCCAGTCATTGATGAGCAGGTTTAATGTGCAAGGATTTCCCACTATCTTGGTGTTCGGTGCTGACAAAGATAGTCCATTTCCATATGAAGGTGCCAGATCAGCATCTGCAATTGAATCATTTGCTTTGGAGCACCTCGAAATGAATGCTGCCCCACCTGAAGTCATCGAATTGACTAGCCCAGTAAGGCCCTCCATTCCTTCCTATCCCTATCCTTAGCCCCCCTCTCTCTCTCTCTCACACACACACACACACTCTTCCTGATTTCAACTCCTTTGGGAAAATGGGTGATTGGGTTGTTGCCTATGAGACTGTAATGCTGTGTAATCCTATAGGATGTCATGGAAGAGAAGTGTGGTTCAGCTGCCATCTGCTTTGTTGCATTTCTTCCCGATATTTTGGATTCCAAGGCAGAGGGTAGAAATAAGTACCTTGAGATTTTTCTGTCAGTTGCAGAGAAGTTCAAGAAGAGCCCTTACGGGTAAGCGAAAAGCTCTTTAGGGTGTGCTTGGTTCTTAAATATTTTCCACGCCCCCCCCCCCCCCTCTCTCTCTCTGCACACACACACACACACATATATATTTATATATAATCATTTCCCTGAACACTGTAAATGCTGCAGTTACCTTTGGACTGCTGCGGGCAAGCAGCCTGATCTTGAAAAGCATGTTGGAGTTGGAGGCTATGGATATCCAGCTTTGGTAGCCCTGAATTTGAAGAAGAAAGCTTATGCCCCTCTTAAGAGCGCATTCGAGCGTGATCACGTCATGTGAGGACTTCTCTCTCTTTCTCTCCCTCACTCCCTCAGCACTTCTCTCTCTTTCCCTCCCTCCCTGTCTAATCATATATATTCGTTTTCTCAGAGAGTTTGTGAAAGAAGCTGGGCGTGGTGGAAAAGGAACCCTGCCATTGGAAGGCAGCCCGGAAATTGTGAAGACCGAACCATGGGATGGTAAAGATGGAGAAATAATTGAAGAAGACGAGTTCTCCCTTGAAGAACTCATGGGAGACAGTGTCAGCAAGGATGAACTGTAATTGACATTCTTTTTACATATGAAAGAGAAAACAAGAATCGAGCTAATAGCCTAAAAACCAGTTTTGATGGAACGAGCTGTGTATTGTTTCTTGAATGTGTGTTGAAATTGGCATTTGTACTTCTGGGTTCCTTAGTTCTACACTATCTGGTATAGCCACTTTAATGACTTGCTGTTCTTTCTTACATGCGCTGTTTGTTTGTGTTCGGTAAATAGTATTCCTATCGTTCCAAAAAGAATTATGTCTCGAAATTATTTTTTTCAAAAGAATCATGTTTCGTAAGTCAGATCTTGTTTTATCAGATAAAAATTGAAGTTTTTATTTCATAAATAAGTTATTTATGATCGAATAAGTCAAATCAATAAATCAACAAATAAAAGAAGTTACATAAATAAAAAAAAGTTGTAAGTATGAGTATGAATTTATGAATATTATAATATTGTGTTTTTATTTAATTGATTAAAAATTAAAAAAAATTATATTATTATTATTATTATTATTTTTGGATGGGAGAGCAAATGGATGGGCATGCAAATAAATCACTATGAGCGACAAATTTAAAGAAAACGAAAAGAGACTTTCCTATTTTATATACATATGGGCCATCCATTGGGCCTCAATAAAGAGATATTATTGGGCCTCTAGAGACTACATCTATGTTTACAAGGCTGGAGATTAGAGTAGGCCAACATACCCTATGGACAAGGCCCATTCTCCTCTGAACATATCCTTAGGAGAGCCCAAGTCAACTCGATTGGTCCAATCCAACCAATAATGCTTTTGCATAAACGTAACTCTACGATTTTTTTTTTTTTTTTTTTACATAACAAGTTTGGATGACAAATAACAAACACTAACACACGTGTTTCCGAATCAAAGAAACTTATATAAAACGGTCTTGACTACATGATTTGCAATAAGTTTATTAGTGTGCTCCGACGGATGGAACGCGTCCCAAAATACGTATTTATTTGCATCAGTACACGTAAGAGGATTACGTTCATCACATGCATACCCCATCTCAAACAATCCTGTGGCACAACACCCTCTTTGCGAAACTTCAAACCCTGTAAATTAAGTTAATTCATAAATAATTATATTTTTCAATACGTAAAACCAACAAAATCTAATAAACTACTTCGACAACTTACCATATAACGATGGCTTTGTGATTAGTTCTAGAAGCACATAATAGGGGTTGGAGAAGACCAATTTAAGCCCTGGTATCTCCTTGTTTAGCTTTCTTACCATATCATTCAACTTGCTATTGAAATTCATGGCAACTATATTATAAGTTTCCATGCATTCATTCCCATCTGCTAGGTTTTGTGCCCTTTCTAAGGGCATACAACCCATCGGAGGAAGCCCTCCCAGACTTATTTTACGAGCCCCAAGGCCATGAAGCTTGACAATGAAATTTTTGGCAATCCCAACAAGATAATTTTGGTATTCATCGATTGTATATTGTGATCGTCTTTGCGAAGAAAACGAATAGTAATTCTCTAAAAAGTCGTTAGTTCCGATACTTATCACGTACAGTGCTTTGGTGAGTAGATCAATGGTCTTCCAATCACCAAGATAGGCTCTTAGTCTCTTTTGGTAATCTTTATAGTACTCCAATTCCCTCCAAAAAGGAATGACTCCCTGAAAATATTTAAATTATGTTATGATAATGAATCTTAAAAAGTTTTTAGTTACACGATTTAATTTTTAATTCATGTATGTTTCATGTCATCTAATTCTACATCAACTGCGCAAATTGGCTTAAATTATATCCCACCAAACAAAATATAAAGAAAATTACAGTTAATGAAGAATTTCCACTAGTAGTAAATAATGGCAAATATTATTTTATTTGTGTGCGCGTGCATATATATAAATATATGTGTGTGTGTGTGTGGGGAAGAACTTACCAGCACATCAGAAGTAGCATTATCATATCCAGTCCCAGCAGAAGCAAAAGTGACTCCAACAGCGAAATCCGAAATATTAAAGGCAGGATCCAAGTACGCCGGAACAATCGGGCGGAGTCCGAACGCCTCGGAGATGAAATCAGTAGCGATCCGGCCGTTGCAGAACCTTCCGGTGGGCTTTCCGCCGTCAAAATCACGGCCGTAGGGCTCGAAATTGCTCCGTGCAATCGTCGGAATCCGGTTGTTGTTCCCGGCGTCGACTGATGAGTCGCCGAAGACGATGATCGCGGGGACCTTGGCTGTGGTGGCAGCTATGAGGGAGAGGAGGAGGCATGGGAGTAATGAGGATGGGCATGTATGTGATGATGCCATGATTGGGGATAGAGTGATGCATGATTATTTGGTGTTTTTGTGTGTGATTTTATAGTGAATATGGGAGGAGTGATGAATGGGACTGGTGAGCTGCATTTGTGGAAAATTTAATTGGGGGTTGGTTTTGTTGCATTGAGTTAAAGCCGTGGATTGATCAAACGTTGGAACGTAACAATTTTTCCCTTTCTATTTAAAGCTTCAGCAATAATGGAGGTGCTGAGCAGCTTCATTCATTTCCAACAACAATACTTTCTTTGTTCCAGACTCTCTTCCGTAATAATATATTTAAATTGTTTCTAAAATAAAATGTTTTGATTGCTGCATTGTAAAATCAAATAAATAGCTAACAATCCTTTAAATAGAATGAACTGAGATTAATGCATTGTAAAATAATCAAATGAAATTATTAAATCAGCCATTGCAAAAGCAAATCATCCCTAAAAAACCCTCGACAATCATGGTCCACCCCGACATTTCTGTGCCGTAGTAGTTGCAACCCCTACCATAGGAGTTTGCCGGGTTTGGAGGTGTTGTTTGTTTTGGAACGCCGTTTCTTTCAAGAGCCGGATAGCTGATAACTTTGCCATGCTTGCAAACTTCTGGATCAATAGAAATCTATGATGATTCTTTTCAGTACAATTTGTGATAAGTTATATTGTTTATCGATTATTTTTGAACTTTTATAGTGCAAAAAATATAGTTAAGATTAAAGTTTTATCCGATACATTGATAATTTTCGCACTAAAATTAGTAGTTTGAAGAAAGAATTTTTTTAAATAGCCGTTAGACTAGTTCCAAAAATTGAGTTTGTGAAGCTCCAAAACTTTAGGGTCTCAAATTATAATGGAAGATAAAATGAATTGAAGATATGAAGACATTTATCTATTTATCATGGGCACGTGTTAATATTTAAAGTATTTATATGTCAAGATCACATGTACAACCTTTAGATATGAAATTAACTTCATTCTACGCAATTTTCATTAATTACTTTTAAATATATATATTTTCTTCAAATAATCTTCATATGTTCAAGTCATACGTCATAATTCAAAATAAATAAATAAAAAAAACGAACTTTTACTTCTTCCATTCCTCCTTTACCACCATATATCAATATTGAAATACACAATTTTTTTTGGTATCAATCATAATAACATTATACTACGTGATCAATTTACAAATTAAGAATCGAACAAAAAAAAAACAAAAGATGAGACGAGAGATCAAGTAAAAAATAATTATATTTATACAAATAAAAATCTTTTTTGAGACGAGAGATCAAGTATTTTGATTAAGAGAAAAATATTTTAACTGAAACAAAAAATTTGGTGGTGATGCTCAAGTCTTATTAGGATATCCGTCCCCCAATTAGATTTTGCACTCCATAACCAGAAACATGTGGCAAATGTTTAGGACTCAACAATCTCCGATCACCATGGCATCTCTCGTTCAACCGGCAATCCCTCTCGTGCGAGTTTGTGGGGCTTGTTGGCGAAATTTTTTGTTTCGGGACATCCTTTTTCATAAGCATCGGGTAGTAGACAACTTTGCTCGCCTCTACCAATGACAAAAAATGGCGCTAACCACAAGCAGCATGGTCAAGCTCGTCACCAGAAACTTTGCCATGGTTGCTCGTTTCTTGATTGATGGAAATCTACGCCGATTTTTCTCTTAATAATTTGCCAAGTTTTCTTGGTTTTTTTCTATTTTATCTTATATACCAATTATATTTTGGTGCCTTCCTCGAATTGTTGTCCCATAAATTGAGTTTAATGGATCTCCGAAAGTGTAGGTGATATCATGGAATGTACTAATTTAAATAATTTTCAAATTTTATTTAATTTTTAAATGTAAATAACTTATATATTTTATTTGGTAATGCAAACCTATTAGGTAATTCTAGAAAAAAAGAAAAAAAAAAAAGATTGTGATATATTGATTTATTTAAAGCATTTTTAGATTTTATTTTAGTAATGTCTAGTTATATATAATTATGAGTTTTTTTTCTTTGGATTTTAGATTTATTTTCATTTTAGATTTTATTTTATTTTTTTCAAAGAAAATCGACAATTTTTAAATCATATTCACAATTTTCTTTATTACATATACCTCAATTTTTTTAATATCCATATAAAATTATTTTTAGATTTTATAGCTACTTAAAAATAATATTTTATTTATTTTGTATTTTCAAATTTTCTTAAATAATTTATAAACCTTATTCGTTTATTCTTGAATATTACATCATTTTTTAATTTTTATTTGATAATTATCTAATTCATTTAAGTAAAGTACAAAAACAAACTGTATTTAAATAAATTGAAAATTAAATTAAATTTTAATTGTATTTACATGCATTTGAAATTATCAATAAGATGTTTCCTCAAACTACTATTTTTGGATGGAGTTTAGCACTTTTCGGAGGCAATTTTATTTGTTGAATCATTCCTTAAACTACTATTTTTAGTAAGAGAAGTATCAATGGACACAAATTTTACATCCCTATATAATTTCTTCTACTATATAAACATAAAAAAATTATATCGAAAATTAAAAATAAATAAACAAGAAAACCTAACAAGTTTTTTAGAAAAAAATCATCGTACATTTCATCGATCATCAAGAAAAGAAGCCAACAAGCATGGCGAAGATGTTGGCATTGATCATGTCCGCCCTGCTCGTGGTTAGCACTTTTCTTCCATCATCGGCCTTGGGCGGGGAGTACACGGCTATCGGCTACCCAGCTATGCATAATGGAGATAATGGCAATCTAAAACATAGGCCACCACCCGGCGCTGCTAATCCCTATCACAGGCCTTGCTCGGCCATCGAGCACTGCCGCGGTGGACGCAGATTGCTGACTGCCCATCGGGTGCAAGATTTCATCCATGAAGGGATCTAAGATACTTTTCTCTAAGAATTGCATTGGCCATATCATGGCTGGTTTTCTATAGATTTATTTCTTCAATCAATGTGCAATTTTGATCATATTATGTATGATTGCACATATTTTGTAATAATGTTATAAAAATATATGAAATAAAAATTGTTCTATTACTTGGATTGAAACATTTTTTTTTTTGAATTAAATCACTAAGGTATAATTATTATTATTTTTTAATTATACATTATAGTAAGATCTAAAAATTCAGCAAATACCCCAATTTAAAAAGAAAGTATGTCACGTTGTATAATGACTAAAGATAAACTTTTTAAATTAATTTTTATTTTAAAAATATTTAAAATTAGGATGTGATTTATAGTTTGTTTTGGACGCTAAATAACAAAAGATTAATGGTAGAAAATTGTTTTTTATTAACCTAATAAATGTCGATTTTTTTCCAATATTTTGAATTTCGATTATAAAAGTTTTTATATTATAGTTTTGTGTTGGATAATCTCCTCACTAATTGATTCTTAAGGAGGAAATGACATCAAATTAATAAACCTGTATATGCTTTTATATATTTGGAGTTCAATTGCTACACTAATTGTTGCTATTTTTTTATTTTATTTTTGAGGACCAATTTTTATAAAAAATTGGTAAAAATATCTCGTAACTTTGCACTAATTATTTAAATAGTCAATAAGTTTAGAATTTTATAAATTTGTCTTTCAACTTTTAAAAATTAGTAAAAATGTCTTATTTTTCTGATTTTCAATATATATATATATATATATCATTTTAAAATGTTGATTTGAGTTGAAAAAAAATCTAACAAATATTTTGTAAAACCTATAATTAAATTTTGAAAAACCAAAACTTATTAAAAAAAAATCTAAAATTATTTTAAAAAGAGTGAGAATTATTTTCCGAACTCTAAAAATATTTTTAAAAGACAAAAAATTATTTTAAAAAATCTTATATTATTATTATTATTATTATTAATTATTATTAACAATAAGTCATTCTTCTTTGTTTTCTAATCTTGGTTTGACAAGATCTTAGGATTCTTGAGAGGCTCTCATTGCACAAGAAAGCAATCAATGGTTTTCATTAACTAGTAATTTTAGGCCATAAGAATTCAAGGGAGGATATTTAATATTTACACACACACACACACACACACACACATATATATATATAACATTTTACAAACAAAAGAAAAACAAGTCCAAAACAAATAAAAACACAAGATTTAATTACAAGAAACACAATACTATTCTATTATTATAGATATATACACATATACATACATATATACATATATTTATAGTAGCAAGCATGGTGAGGATGATGGTGGTGAGCTTAACGTTGCTGCTTTTGGTGGGCCCTTTTCTTCCATCATCAGCAGAAGGTAAAATGCTTGGCTCTGCAACTTTTGGAGAAGAAGTTATCAAGGGTCCTCCAAACCCTAGTTATAACAGACCAGATTTGCAACGCCACCACCACATCGGAGGCAGCGGAAGAAGGTTGTTGACTGGCAAACGCCACCCAAAGGTCTCTTCTCATGGGCTGCAACATCGAATTGGCAAGAGGAATTGATTTATTTGTTTTATTATTATTATTATTATTATTATTATTATTAATAAGAGGATATTGATCCTTTATTTTGTTGTGTATCCAAATTATTCAATAACAAGAATGTGATGATGATGATGATGATAATAAAAATATATCAATTTTTATGCATTTATCTAAATATATATTGAATTAGAGAAATTATAATTCATTATTTTCAAGAAATAAGTTATTTGTTTGTGATATTTTTGCATGTGTCATGCATGGCCGACTTGATCCATACTGCACCAACTACATCTTTCATTGGGATTAATGGCATACCACATTTTGAATTTTTGTTTTTACAATATATGTATTTAAGATGATATGTTTATTACATGAATTATATTTTTCTCGTGTTAATTTGACCATCTTGTTTTAAGCTTCAAGTTGTTTTTGTAGAAGAATTTTTTTATATATTTATCTTAATATATATCTTCAACACACATCCTCACGTAGGACGGACCAACTAAAGTCACTTAAAAGATCTGGACGTTTAAACTTTCTTCGACTATGAATAAGTAAGAGGAAAGAAAGGGCCGTAGATGATGATGAGAAAAGGCACCGCATATGAACGGGTGGTGGTGGGATTTGAAAATAGACCTTTCACTCGGCCTGATTCTGTTACCATGAAGAAAACCCTAGACGGGCACTTGTGTGAAGAAAATGAAGAAAATTGTATTATTTCATGTATAATGTTTAACGAATAAGAAATATTTACTGTATCTAATTAAAAATTTGCATAAGAAGTTATTTATAAGCTCAATATAAATTTTGTGGCGTTACTAACCGCATTGGTATTGCTTTTTGTAATATAATTAAAATTATAAAATAAATTATTTTAATAATATAATTATTTTTAAAATTAATGTCTAAAATATATATTTTAGAATATTCAAAGTATTTTTTATTTTATTGAAAAAGAAATATAAAATATATAATTTGTATAAGAAAATTTATTCCTCTCGTACAAAGTAAGAGCCTTGTTTAATAACTGTTTAGTTGTATAAAAAATTAAATTACTTAAGAAGTGTTCTAAAAATTTAATAGTCAATATTTATTTACAATCCAAACTCACTGCATAAATCTAATCCAAATAATCAATAAAAATAACCATTTTTAATGATCTAATATCTAATTTTAATACATGTGATAATTGATAAATTTTAAAATTATAAAAAATAATTAATAAAATATATTATACATAAAAAAAATTAAAATTAAAAAATATATGCATTTCAAAAAATTTAAAACATTCTTGTTGAAAAAAGAAAAGAAATAATCAACTAATCAAAGGCGACGTTTTATTTTAAAAAAATTAATCGCCTTTAGAAACTGAAAAAAAAAATTACTATTTTAAAACTGTTTTGTATTATATTAATTGGCTAAACTCTTTTTTTTTTTTTTTAACTGATTGAGATTAAATTTGTAAGGCAAAATTATAATAATATTTTAATTTATGTTATTTTTATGTAGTAAAAGTAAAACTAACATTGTGTTATGGTCCTTAAGTTTCCAGATTATTCTCAGGCTACCATTGCGTCAGCGCGCACATAATCATTTGCGCTTACCGCTTACATTAGCCACACATCTCATGGTAATGCTAACTTACATTTCCCCTCCATCGCCATCTCATCTATATATACATATATATATATATATATATGTATGTTAAGACTTGAAGATGTATTGTTATTACATTTCACTGCGTATTCATTTTCTCTCCTTTTGAACCGCAAGAAGCTGTCTTGAGAAAGAAGAAATCATCAACTCGCAGAATTTCGGTGAACTATCTCAAAATTCCTTTCTACAGGGATTTTTTTGTTTTTTTCATCGTGGATTGAATAAATGTGAAAGCGTAGTTCATTATGGTGTATTGAATCTTAATCCATGTTAATTTTTCGGATCGTTTCTTTTTCTCTTTAAGCTGAAGAAATTCCGCATATTTTCTGAGTCTGAAGTTGAGGCGGTTGTCTATTTCTGATTGACTTCTCATTTTAAAGTCGTGAAATGTGAAGTTTTATGAGTTCTGAATTTTTTTGTTGTTTTTTATTGATTGAATTTGTTAAAGATGTGGTTTTTAGTAGCTCAACCAGGTGAAAATAACTCTGTATTCACGAATCCCAAAGAACTTGATTTATAGGCTGATTGAATACAATTGATATAATCAGATGATGATACTTAAGTCCTGGTTCTGGTTGTGTTTCTTGTAAAAGATACTCACCTAGCATTTCCTGCAATATATAGTGAAAGAGGGGAGTTTTTAGTTTGTTCTACTGTAGTATATATTTGTAAAATTTTGCATTTTTTGTTATGTGACAGCAGTTCATATAGCAAGACCATGGAGGATTTGTGTAGTTGCTTATTTGTATGGAGGGGACAGAAGTTTGTGGTCGAGATAAACCCAAGTGCCACTCTTAAGGAGTTGGGGGATAAGCTGCAAGAACTCACGAATGTTGAGGCTGATACTCTACGGCTTCTAGTACCCGTGGAGAAAAGTTCTAAATTGCTCTATCCTTTTTCTGTTGAGCACTCTCATTTGAGCTTGGAGTCGTTATCGGTTCTTAAGGTGCCAAAACTTACCTCCGCATTGCTTCTTGTATATCTTTCGAATTTGCCAATTAATTTCCCATTCTACCTTGAAATTTGTTAGAAATTATGAAGGAAATGTTTGTAGGATTATGCTCTTAGAATGAACTTATCTCTAAAGTTGAAAGGGTGAAGATGCATGTATTCAAAACGGATCATGATGCATTTTGCAGCCTCATTGGGCTGATAATATTGTTTGTGCGGATTTCTGTTACAGTTCTTTCGAATTGGTTGACCAAATGGACTGTTAAAGATTGAGAAAATCTAAAGGGTGGTTCTTGATTGTTTTAGCGTCAACCTTTGATTTGTTAACATCCAGTTCTCTACCATATGTTTCAGGGAAAATCTATTAGAATGATGGGAGTTCCCAAAAATGAGGTTGATGAAGTCCTAGAAAATGCGAAGGCAGACCTCAGGATTGCTGGATTTGATGAAGAAGAGAACAGATTGAAACAGAGAAGTGCTAACAGATCTTATTCCTCTCAGAAACTGCCTCAGGGAAATTATATCTTTTGTGATTTTCGAACACTTAGTCTTCCTGGAATAGAGGTAAATTTCACACTTCTCGGTCTTCAATATCTGCTTATCAGTTTTGACTGATTCAGATATGCTTCGAAAGGCTTATCTGGAGCAGAGTTTAAGGTTCATTAATTAGATTGAAGAGGCCATATTAACTAATTGACCTTTCCCGGATGATTGCAGTTAAATCCTCCCGCAACAAGAGCTTTGGAATTGCTGCATAAGCTTGCTTCAGATCCAGGAATTGTTGCAATTATGAATAAGGTACCTAAGAAGTTCTATTGTCTATTTGGCGTTCAACACAATAAGAATCCAAGTTGAATGTGGAAGACGGCGTGTGCCTTAGACTCGTAAATTTTGAGTTTATGCAAGAATGTTTCAGTTGTTTATTAAAATAATTTTCAGACATGTCTATGAAAGCTTTGAATGCTTGAACTTTGAAAGCTTATATAAGGCACTAGACTTTATAGATGTTTGAAGGTGGGATCTTTTTTTTCGTCCTTTGGCCGTGCTCTTATAATATTTACTTTTAGTTTTGATAAGCTCTACTTTGATTGGCCTCTTAAAGCATCGTTGGCGGGTGGGGATTTTAACTGAGATGGCACCAATTGGTTATGTTGGAATCACTCCCAAGTGCATCCTTGGTTTCAACAAGGTGAGAATCGTGATTACAAAATGTTCCATTTTTCCGCTAGTACTCACAACTTTGTTCTCCTTGGCTCTTCCTGGATCTCCTGTTTCCGCCTTCAGTAATAAAAAAATCTGGTTTACTATATGTTTCTCAGTCTCTGTGTGTGGCTTGTATGTAGAATCATGGAGAGGAGATATCACTGAGACTTCGGACTGATGACCTCAAGGGTTTCAGGAAATATGAAAGCATTAAGAAGACACTTCTACATGAGTTGGTATGTTGTCTTTTTTTACTTATCTTCTCCATCTAAATAGCATGTTTTTCCTTTGTGCTCTATAGCTATTACTTTGCAGCTGAACTGTGGACAACTTGTGTCATCTGTTTTAGGCACACATGGTGTTTTCTGAACATGATTCAAATTTCTACGCTCTGGATAGTCAGGTTTGGAGAATCTCCTTATCTTAATTTATTCTCATACACTACTGTCTGTGTGTGTATCTCTATCACGTGTATTTTTGTACATGTTTTGTTGTGTTGTCCTTTGGCCGTACATTTCTTCTGGCTCAAATATTTTGAAGTTGAATATATGATTCAAATGGCTTCATTGATGCATATTTTGGTGAAACAGCTTAACAAAGAAGTTGCTAGTCTTGATTGGACTAAATCAGGAGGCCATACTCTGAGCAGAGTCATTCCTTCTCAATATTACGATGAGGAGTTTGATCCTACCACCAATGTGCCTTCATCACAGAAGCTTGGAGGCCAGGTTTCTGTTCTCCCCAATGCCCGTTTTGCTTCCGTGAATGCGGCTTTTGAGCGTTTAGCCAACACATCCACCACATTTTCAAGATCAACTGAGGTAAGTAAGAATCTCCTCTCTCTCTCTGGGAGATCACATGAGAAAGTCTGATATTTTTTTATTCTGGTTTCTTGCCTAAAACTTTGTTGTTGAATAAAGAGTCGAATCTTACTTTACAGATGATATGCAGGAACCCAGTGGGCCCGATACTGTTGCACATGGCAATCAGAATGTGCCTGAGCCTGATCCAGACGACTCAGAGGGTGACAAATCCATGTCACTTGAGCCCAACAATTTAGGGGTTAGTCCTGTTGAACCACATTTTAATGGAGATTTTCAGAGAAGGGCCATGATTCTGGAACCTGAACTTGTTGACCCTGAAGTGGACCCTAATCAATCAAGATTTCATAATACTGTGCAACTTCAACTCGATCAAATGGACTTCATTTCACCAATCCCAAGTGAAACCTACCAGAATGGTTCTCAGGCAGAAGAGATGCAGACAAAGGCCGATTCTGGTGAGTCAATAGAGCTTGGACAAAATGCTGAGCCTGATCCAGATGATCCCGAGTTGCAGGTTATCCAAGATCCTGTTACCATCTTTTGTGGTCGTTTACAAAGTGCGATTCAGTCACTGAAATACGAAGCTCCGCCTTCAGAGACTGGAAGGGTTTTACAAACTTTTATCAAGATAATAGGGTATGTCATTGATTTTAGTTAGGGGGACGGCGCACGGCTATTCACCCTCAAATTTACCAAACTGGCTCCAAAAAAAAGTGTTCATTACTTCAGGTCGAACAAATATAAACACTCATTCGACCAGGAGTGATCGAACATGATTATAGGTGTTCGGTCAGTACTTATCGAACACTTAAAAAAAGGTCGGTGTATCAAGAAATGTTGTGGGTGCAAATAGCCGTGCCCTTGGTTATTTTTAATCATATTCGACTTCTCTTATGCTCATTTTCATTAAAATAACTGACTAGAGGTGCCTTCTTGAACTGCATGCAGTAACGTGATGGAGCACCCAAATGATATGAAGTTCAAAAAACTCAGAAAGGTATGTTACATGCACTATCCTATAAGGTCCTAAATTAAGGCACTTTTTAATCTTTTCCTTTGGTTGATTTTCGGCAGGCTAATCCAATGATACAAAAAAACATTATTAACTACAAAGGTATGGATTTTCACCTGGAATTCTGAGTTTACTTCTTTTTTTCACGTTGCTTTTCGTTGTGAATTTCACATTTCTGCTTCTTGCAGCTGCTGTGGACATACTCACACTGATCGGGTTTTGTGAAGATATTATAATTGATGACGTGGGTAAGACTGAAGCCTTTTTTATTCTAAAGAGAAACGATCCAGGTTTGTTGTGGCTGGCCAAATCCTCGCTCGAGAATTGCATTTCGTATACAAATTGATGTTCATATACAAAAGCAGTGCCAAATGCTGAAGACGGCTTTGGTAATCTCCAAACTGGAATTCTTACTACTGTAGCAATAATAATAATTTGCAATAATAATAATAAGTGATTTGAATAAAACAAAAAACGAAAGAAAAAAAGTTAATTTGCAATTCATACTGTTGAAATCAATCAAATTGTAGTTTGTACAATCCACATAGGTATTGCTCGAGTGGCTTTTTACTTTTCCTGATCAAGTGTGTTTATTAGCCATACGATGATTTTGAAGAGAGTTAAAATTTCATCGGCTTACAGTATTCCAGCAAAATGCAATATACTTATCTGCACCAGCCTGTCAAGGGCTATTCCACTCGTGCATCGGTACCAAACTTGAGCTTAATTGAGATAATTGTGGCTCGAGCTAAGTCGACCTTGATCAAGTATATAGAGATAATTGAGGCTGGAGCTAAGTCGAACTTGATCAAGTGTAGTCTTTTGCACGAGCTCCACTCAATAGTTCGAAACATAATGTAGTCCAGTTGAAAAAACTCAACAAGACTATAATGTCGACCTTGTTGCTATGCAGTAATTAAATATATATAACTTCTACTTTGCACACATCTAGTGGTCATCCACTTATTTTATGGTTGAATTATATGTTACATCACAACTGAGGCTGGTGCTCACTGTAGATGTGCATATTAATTATTTCTCATTAAATATATTAATGGTAAATACTATAAATGCAATCATGCATCGGACTGAACACAGGCATCATCAACATAGATAATACAACGTACAAAATCCCACCTGAATATACAGAGTATACATCTATGATCGATAATCTGTGCAGACAAATCACTCGGTCAATGAAAGCTATTCTGATAACAAATTTAGCAAAGGGCAATATAAGCTGGTCGGTAATGTGTAAAAGTTTCACCTTCAACATATACCAAAGCGAGACAGTAAAGAAACGACTTTAAATTTATTTTTTATGACCAAGAAATTTCATAATGGACCTCAGTCCTCAAGCATATAGATTAAGGAACAGGCAAGGTGGCAAGGTGGCAAGGCGAACTCAGTTCAAGATTGAAGTATCAGCATTTTCTCCCGCTATGTGTCCCAGTTTTCAACGTAAAAACCCCTCGGGAAACGAACCATACCTTCCACCAATCATACTTCTACAGAGGAGCGTACGATAGGAAGCCAATGATCAAGAACCATCCATAGGAATATCATTAACGGGGGGAATATTGGAGTTGTTGAACCCATTGTCATCTGAGGTGGTTTTCTGAGTTTGCCCAGCTCCAAAGGTGAACTCTTGAGGGGGAATGTCGAAGGGCGTACGAGTAAAAACCGAGGAACTGCTGGTGTTGTTAAAAACTGGAGCTGCAACGGGTTGATAATTTGGCTGTGAGAAGCCAAAGCTGAAAGAAAAACTTGGCATGCTGGCACCACTGTTCTCGGTTGAACCGAAGATTTTTTGCTCGTATTCCTGTAATTGCTGGTAGACGGCTGAAATCATCGAAAAAGAACTGCATCAGATGTGAAATTCTTTTTGAAAACTGTTTGGTCTAGTATCTGAAAATTTCATGCTCAAATGTGTAATAGGATTCGATCAGGTAACTACTGATTAGATGAAACTAATTCACTAGATTGAGAAATACAAACAATGCACTATTGTATAACAGATCCGTTCTTGGGTTATGCATTGTTTTGCTAAAAATTTATAGCTTTAAATGCCCATTTCTCTCTATAACCTTTTGAAGAATTAATCTGACTCCACCTATTTTTGACACACATCTCCTATTCCAATCTTGAGGTCCTATTAGGTCGCTCCGTGTAAAGTACCTTGAAAGATAATTGATCAATCTATTATCCAATGGCAGTTCAATTTTTTTGGTTTTAAGGCGATGTATAATAAAATATTTGATAGATTGTGAAGATGCTGATACAAGTTCTGAAAATATTAAGGGCGGAGTATAATCAAACCTTGATTTAGTTCAACCGAAGGTCTGTGTTCTTTCACCCATTGATAACTTTGAGCGAGTTTCCAGCCCTTGCTTTTCATCAAGAATGCCATCACTATAGCAGGTGACCTATCAGAAACAACGAATGCAATGTTGAAGAAATTGACAACAACCATCTCTTGGAATATAGTATAGAAGCAAGATAGTGTAGAAGCAAGAGAAAGAATTTAGTTCAAGTATACAAGTTTATCACAGTTAAATAGCTTCACTCTCCTGTCTATGGCAGTATGTCCATTTAAGTTTCACTAGCAAACCCTGAGCTCTACAAAAAGACCATTCCCGTAAAGAATAGGACAACCAAAGTATGGAGAAGCAATTGGCCATCCAAAAAAAGGAGACGAAAAGTATAATGAAGGTGACATGAGCCCCAGACTGATAATAAGTTCACCTGTTTCTGCCAGACATGCAATGCACGAGAACTCGAGCCCTATCTTTTTCGCATTGTTCTGCACAATATATACCAGAATAATAAGTTCAATAAAGACATAAAATGGATGCAAATGCTATGAAACAATACACCAAGACCACCTTGACAACAGATACTGATTAAAAAAAAAAGAAAGAACTTGAAACTGAAGATCTCTCTTTTGCAAAATTCTGTAGTCTTCACAGATGTAAGAGAATTTTACGGTTCAAGACAAAAAAAATGATGAACAAGAGAAAAAAGAGGGATAAGAAAAAGATACATCATAAAGGAATCATATGTTGCCACACAAACTAGGTCGTAGAGACAGCAACTCATACTGAGCTTTTGGATAAGGATTTGAGGATGGATTTTAAATCCCTAGAAACGAATCAATTGGTACTTGTTTGGATTGACACATTTGAAATCCTCAGTTCCATTTTCGACTTATTTTTAGGGATTAGGATATTTGAATCCATTGAGTTCAAATCTTTACATTCAAACCCTCAATCTAAATGCGACCTTAACAAATTCACTGTGCCATTCCACAAAAGACTTAACAGTCAAATAACTTGTGTTGCTCTATGTTTCTTAACCCTTTAGCAAACACAAAAATGAATCATGCATGAAATGTTAATAAGCCATTACATATGAGTATAACTTGGTAAACAATAGATATCGATTTATATTAGAAGACAATGTAAAACCCCATGTATGTTATTAAGAGAATTCATATTCAATTGGAATACAAAATTTGCATCTACCTCAATTTAAGCCACTCAATGAATACTAGGATTGATACAATTCAATTTTGGTTGATCCTTATAAGAGAATTGTCTTTGAATCTTTAAGTGTAAACATAATTCTTCTTAACAGCCATGTCAGAAGCAAGTCCATACTCTAATATGATATCACCTGGGTTTATATGGTGATGTATAAAGTTGAAGGACTCACCTAGAAACTGAATTGCGTCATCAAATGGCAGTTGCTGATCATATTGGAGACAGTGATATGTAAAAGAGTTTTTGTACAAGTTTTGAAGAGCAGGCACAGTCTGCACAGAGAAAAAATTCTTATAAGAATAAAAAGGTCTTTCACTGACTGAATGATCAAATATCACACAGAAAAATCTCTGTTAAAAGAACAACAACATGCTTATGAAGAATGATCAACTCAAAGTTGGCAGAATTGGTAACATCTCAAGAACCAGCACGTCACTACTGCTACTGGAATAGGAAGAGTCAATTTCAAGCTAAGAACAAGAAGTAACCATACATGCCTTGATATGAGAAAATGAGTTCTCCACATTTGTTCAGAATAACTGGAAACAACTGAATAAATGTCTATAATGTTGGAACTAGCGGAAATACCATATACTAATGTTCACCAAAGCAAGGTGCACATCGAAATCAATGCTTAGAATATGTAAATAATTTTCAATCCCATGCAAGAGACAGCAAAGGGAATTGTAAGTTCCCCTAATGTACATGAGCATTATTTGAATCCCCAACAGCAATCTGACATGTAATTTATTTCAAAAGGCAATAGACCCTTCATGCAAGAGACTTGAATATGTCTTTAGACATTTATGATTATTTTGCAACACCAACACAAGAACAGGGGAGGGGAGGGGAGGGGATTCTATGAGATCTTTCATAAAAAAGCTGTTTACAGGAAGTAAATATCATAGAGTAGTTATGTATCTGAAGCAGTGTCTCCGAATAAGATATATAATGCCCTTCAGGACCCAAGGACTTAAGAAAATTGCAACTATCATGCAAGTGGTCAAAATTAAGTTGTCGCCAAAAACAATGGATAGCCAGCAATAAGAAAATAAACAACATCATTCAGAGTTTAAATTGTGCTTGTATGCAGTTCTATTGTCTATTCCAAACCATGATGGAACATTTAAAAACAAAGGCTTTTCTTTTTCTTTTTTTTTCCTTTTTGTTCTTTGTGGGGGGGGGGGGGGGAGGTTTGGAGCCGAAGTTCGATGAGGAGATAGATTCCATTAGTCAATCAGTCGGACAAACTTAACAAGTTACAGATCAGAATAGATGAGGAAGAGTGGCAACCTGTTGGTCAAAATATATGTGTATAATAATAATCCTCCTTTAACTTATAGATAGACCTTAACTTCAAAAGCAAAGTACTTTTCACTTTAAAGCAGAACTCAAATCACATATTCACTAAAATATGACCATAGGCTATCAGGTAAAGTCTAAGCAGTTTGAAATCTAATATGCAGTCCAATTCAAAACTCCAAACCATTTCCGTCAGCACTACTTGCTCTGATTATTTCCACATAATCTTGAACGTAGCTGCATTAACTATAGATTCTCTGTACTATTATCCCACTTATATATTTATATCTGATGAATCTTAAGAAATCCAAAAACAACTACTTCGATCCTGAGCTTAGGAGACAGCCACCTTCAAAGAATGTCTACGTCTTCAAACCCAAATGATTATCGTGACATAAAATTCAGGAGCTTTCTTCTATAACCAGAATCAAGCCTGATTACCGCTAGACTCACTAGACCATAAGGATTTGTATTTCAAATCAATCATCCGCAAAAAACACATACAAGAAAACTGATCATGGGCTTCCCACTCCAAGGAATCTAGTAATTCAACAAATAGTCGGTTCTATTGCTATATTCTATCACATACATCAACTTTCCAAAGCTACTACACGAAGCTATACAAATTTTATTCACATCCACTAACAAAGTGGAATTATTAAGAAGAAAAATTAAGTAAAACAGAACAAAGCAACAAGAACTGAATCTTTAAATCCCAATAGTTGAAGGAACAACAAAGAAAAGGAAAGATATAATCACAGGAACTCAGAGATAGGATTATTTTTACATTGAGAACGCGGGAGATGCCCTGCGACTTGAGAAGCTCAGCCCGGGCAGCATTATCATAGCTGCCCAAATAGAGGAACTCGGGCAAGATCTCCGAGGGGAAGGCGCTTACATGGACGGAGGACGCGGCGGCTTTATCGGAGCCGGCGACCATCCGGTGGCCGCAGACGCCGCACACCTCCCCCTCCTCGTACTTGTGGTAGTGCCCACAAATTCCACATGGATTCTCCCTCTCTCTCTTCCTCATAACTGGTTTCTTGATGATTCGACTGCGCTCTCAGCTGATCCAATGCTCTTCCTTGACTGAAAATTCAGGGTTTGATTGAAAACGTGATGGGATTTTTATGGGAAATCTTTGAAGTGATTTATTTGTTAGAAAATGGGATCTAGCAATCGATTGAGCAGACTTTCGCCGGTTATTATATGTGGGGAGCTGCTATACACACCACCAAAAATGCTAAACACACCACACCACCAAAAATGATAAAAAAGGACATTAATAAAATTACCAAAATAACCCTCAGGGCGTTCGGCCAACACTGGCCGAACGGATCACAATACGTTCGGCCAGTGCTGGCCGAACACACTATACCATGTTCGGCCAGTGCTGGCCGAACGCACTATACCATGTTCGGCCAGCACTGGCCGAACGTATTGTGATCCGTTCGGCCAGTGTTGGCCGAACGCCCTGAAACTTCGTGTTATACATTCTGTTTTTTCGGGTTTCTGTTTTTTTCGGGTTATGTATTTTGTACGTTAAGTTTTTTTTTCAACGAATGCAAAAATCAAGCTTAGTGTAGGCAAACAGAGTATCGAGCAAACATTAAAATTATAATTTAAAAATATTATGGACACCGAATAAAATAATAATTTAACATTCAAATGTAGAAAATTTTAATGTCATACATATATGTTTACAAAATCACTACTCTACTCATCGGAGTCACCCCCCTCATCCACCGTGAGACCCTCGAGTATTCTTGTAGCCTCCTCGACTTTAGGCATCACGTAATCCATCGATAGCTGCGGATCCTGGGCTGTCCACATGCGAACCATGTTCTGCTCGGCTTGCCTCACTTGTTTTTGAGGCATTTCGGCATATTACTCCTCCTGTTCTTCCGGCACGTGAGAAGGACCCGCCTCTTGCTGGGCAGCCCGTAATCGTCTATTTGAAGCGGTAGGCCGTCTTCTCCTTCTTTCGTAAACTATAACATAAGATAATTAAAATGTTAACATACAAACTTTAAAAATAAAATAATACAGGCACACTGTCAGGCTGTTCGGCCAGTGCAGGCCGAACGCCTCGCAGTCTGTTCGGCCAGTGCAGGCCGAACGCCTATCAGGATGTTCGGCCAGTGCTGGCCGAACGCCTAGCAGGCTGTTCGGCCAATGCAGACCGAACTTTGTTTGCTACGTTCGGCCTGTTCTCACCGAACGCCCTGCAGGCTGTTCGGTGAACCAGCGCCGAACGCATTGCGATTTTATGGAAAAAGAGGGCGACAGAAATTACCTGGAGTCACGTTACTTTCGCGTTCGGCGTCCATGTCCTTCGAAGGGTTCGACGGTGGAGGGGGAGAGAGTAGTTCGGCGCGGTGGGTTTGGGGATGGGGATGTGTTCGGCTCTTGCGGTGGGTTGGGGGGGAAGCTGTTCGGCCTTGCGGTGGGTTCGGGAGGTAGGGTTTGGGTTTGGGTAGTTCTTTTTTTTTTTTTTTTTTTTTAAGGGTTTAAGGGTATAATAGGTATTTTTGTGGTGTGTTTAGTAATTTTGAATTTTTAAATATAATTTTATGTGGTGTGTTTAGTAAATGTGGTGTGTTTAGAAATTTTGGTGGTGTGTATAGAATATGCCTTATATGTGTCTGCAGCATCAGAATTTAAAATTTACAATATCCTCATATTTCCATATAATTTTCAATATTTCCAAAATACTCGCGTGCCCCAATATATTCATACAATAACTACATATATTTTATCAATCATCAATGATATAGTTTACAATTCAGTAAACTATGTTTGAATTTGGGAAATATGAAAACCATATCATTTGCCATTTGGTAAATTATATTTGAATTTGAGAGATGTGGAACGAGGATATAAATATATTGACACTTATGAATTTTATTTACATAACTCATCAAAGTTGAGTAAAAGTAAGATTATGACAATCTTAATAATAACATCTAGTCTCAAAACATATTTAAATATTATGGTACGTAAATTAATTGTAATTTGTTTGTAACACGTAATATAAAGTTACATAGCTGAATAAGAAAAACTCAAGATTAATTTGTTAAAAGGGATATTTAATCTATACTTAAAGGCTTTATTCAATATAATACAAAAGATGAAGAATGTATTTATTAATATTTTCCAATGTAATTTAATTGGGGCAATCAGCATAACACACAAAAATAAGATTATTAGAATATTCTCTTAAAATGTTGATTGTTATAATTTTCATTGGTCAATCGACGTCCATTTTAAATGCATAATATATATATAAATGGTACAAGTGATTTTAGTGACAAATACATCATAAAAAATAAAATAAATAAAAAATTAATCAACAAATACAATAATTAAAATTGTTAAAATGAGTTGATTCTTGATAGTAGGAGTGTATATCAGGCTAGGTTGTTAACATAACACTTTTTATAATTCAATATGTTATTATCATGTGTTTCGAGCTAAAGAATATTGATGAATATAAAATATGCATACAAGTATACTAGTCCACACAATTTTACTATAAAATTTAGGCAATTAGTAATTTCCCCCGTGCAATATATGGACATATTATTATAGATAGTACTATTACATTTAAAAGATACGTAACATTAGTATTTTTAAATATATATATATATATAATTATGCTTAATATTTTGTATATGTAGTATGATTATGATAAGAATGTAAATATTATATATATATATAATGTGTAAAATAAAATAAATTTATCTACGTTTTTCCAAGTTGCATACATTCTCATTTTAATAAAATAAGAAAATGGTACCTTTTATTTTCTTTCAATTTACAATTTTGGAATGAAAGAAAGTAATTACATATAACTAGTATTTCTCCCGTGCGTTGTACGATTTGTAATATTTATAATAATATAATAGTTAGTAAATTATAATTAATAGTAATTTAATTATTACATTTTGTATTTTGTTTTGTTTCGCATTATCACATTGTGTGAGTTTTTGTTACTTTTATATAATAAATAAATAAATTTATAAAATAATAATATCTTTTTCTAAAATAAAAATTCATGATATACAAAATATAATTTTATTTTGTATAAAAATCTCACAATTTTATTTATATAAAAATATGTTAAATATCAAATATATGACAATAAATCTAAAAAATATTTTATATTTTTAAAAAAATATTTTTATATACACAATATGGATATCAAATTAAAGATCTTGAAAAAATAAATTATTTGATATATTTTTCATGAAAAAATAAGTTGAGACGTAAAAGTTATAAGCTTTTAAAATGAAGGTAAAAAATTAAAATAAAATAAAAAGTAAAAGTAGGTTATTGGTCAATCATTTATGCACTATACCACATCCCCACGTCCAATAACATCCAAACTCTTCTTTTTTTCTTTCAGAATTTAATAAATAAATCAAAATGTAAGAAGATTATAAAATATTACTAAAAAAATAATTATTATTAATTTAAGTTTTACAGAAATACTTAAAAATAGACTACAAATGAAACAATAGATGTACTAATTTTTTATTGATATCTGAACAAACTACCAAAATTTTTGTCATGCCACCTGCAATTACAATTTACGATGTTTTATGAATGGGGTATTTGAATAAAAAATTAGTAAACAGTTTTTGCGGAAAAATGACAAAACTGTAATTTGGCCAAACTGTCTTGCTTTTATATAATTATAGATTCAACTAAAATTAATAGAGCAATGCATGGATAAGAATCTAAGTAAAATCATATTAAATTTATGATATTTTAAAGTTGCATATAAGCTCTACAATATTATCAATTATTTAGTACACATTATTTTTCTTATCAAATCACTCTCTATATAATTATAAATAATATTATAAATTCAATATTGATCAAATCCTTTAATTTTCGATATCATATAGTTCCAAATATTATATATATATATATCATATAGTTCTAAAATATTTAACTAAAATTCTATTAAAATAATAATAAGTATAATGGCTATTAGTAAAAAAAATGAGGCGGAGAATTAATGAACTGCTAAAAATAGCTGGTATTTGTATTATTATATATATATAGATTATTAAAAAATTGTAACAACCATATAACTACGTGACTGTAAAATCAAATGTATATCTAAATAAGTTCCATTAATAAAGCATTACTAGAACTTTAGTAACTTACAATATTGGTAAATAATAGCTCACAATAGCCAGACCATCTTATTTTAAGAGTTACTAATGAATTAAATTACGAGTGACATAATGTGGATATAAATACATAATTAATAGCTGAAGGAGTAAAATGACATTTATGAATCAAAATAGGTAAAATTGACATTTCATTTTGAAGCTATCATTTAAATTTATAAAATATAATATTTAATTTATTTAGTATAAAAGTTTAAACAAACTAAAAAGTGGCAAAGTTCAAAGTGCATTCCATTCAAAGGAAAGCGACCCAATTTTTTTGTTTTTGATTCGATTTTGGTCAGCCCTTAGGCTTAGGGATAAGATTGGCATAAATTTGTTATATATGGGGACATAATAACAGACATTAGAAATATGGGGGTCAATTAATTAATTTAAGCTCTTGAATAATGGGCTCAATTTATAATGACACAAAAAATAAATTGAGAAAGGAAAAGTTGAATGGCGTCCACAGGTCTAGAGACCCGGAAATTAACAAAAATACCCATTCCCTAAATCAACGATCTTTCATCCCCAAATCATCGTCCTGACTGTGATATTCTACGACGTCGTTCGATCTTCGGCGCCGCCATTTGCTCACGACTCCACTCGGCCTGCTTTGTATTGTTTGTTAGTATCCTGTCGAGTTAAGCTTGTCTTCTATTTCTCGCGCTCACATTTTTGCGCGGCGTCATTGATTTCTGTGGGTCAGTGATTGAAGGTTTTCTATTGGATTTAACTATGAAGTGCAATTAACAGTAGTCTCAATTGGAAATCTGAATTGTGATTGATCAAATTTGAACATCAAATGTGATCTCCCCCAATTTGATTAAACCCTAAGAGGATTTTCTTAATATTTGTTCTTGATTGCTTATGTGCAATTGATATGAGCATGTCAGAGTTTCTGGAGGGATTGATGGCGCACCCTGACTTGTATGTTTTTATGCTTATGATGAAGATTCTTGGCAAGTCAATGTTATGACTTATGAACAATTATTTAGCATGTTTTTTATCTGGGCAGGCTACAAGTTTGGATTCTTGTAAAGAAGCTTTATGCATTTAGTGTGTGCGTTTGTTTTAGACAAAATTTTTGTTGTTTTGCTACAAGGAAAATATGGGCATCTGATCTGCCCGCTCAGTAAAGTGGAATACTTTTTTCCTATTATTCATTGATTTTCACTTAATCCTTTAATTAGTTCACATTTATCTAAGATTTAGTTTTAAGGATATACAGTTACGCCATTTGTGATTAGAAGTCAATAGAAACTAGTGGCAAGTAGTTTTTTTGCCATTATGGATACGAACAGTATACTTAGATGCTATATTTTTTTGATTGTTGATTGAAATTCTGAATAAATGTTTTCTCTATCACACTCCATAAAAGGGTAAGAGGTTTAAGAGGAGTATTCACACCTTTATATGTGAACTTTAGTAACCTCAATAGGAGGAAGCTAGTGTAGAGAGGAAAAAAGTAAGGTCTGTGGGGGAGCAGTTGATCAAGCGGGGCGTCTATATGATTGGGTCGGTTAGTGCAACTGTTGACTGATATGAACTATACATTCACTATCGTTAACTCATCCATGATGTGTCACTTACCCCAACTCAACCTGCCACTCACACACACACTCACAGAAATGAGGCATTCTTCACCTTACTTAAAGGGATTAGCTTGTGAAGAGCAAGCTGATCACCATCAAAGAATATTGGAAATATGGTTGCTCCCATTCCCTACCCATATGCGTTTACAAAATGTGCTCCCAGTTTGAGCAGCTGTTTACTCCTCAATCAACTTAGGACAAGCTCTAATTTGTGAGAATTGGGATCTTCTTGATTTTTATTGAATCCCTTTTCTTTTTAAGCATGAAATAAGTGAAGTCTATGGAAGTACATGGGATCATATGCATTTTCATGCTCCCTCCCCTGTCTCTTTGTTGTTGGCGAGTTTCAGTTTTTGTCTAGTGAGTGTATGCTGGAATTGGCAGTTAGACATTTGGCAATCTAAGCAGTTATTCGAAATAATGATGGTGATATTTTCTTCTTTGAGTCAATAGTTTTTTTTATTTCCCGAAGTGCTATTTTTTTTCGTTTTAGAAGATATGAACTTTAAGTGGGTGTTACCTGGTGAAAAAGCACTCAGATTAATAATTCCGTGGATTCCTCTTCGAAATTTGGACTTCTCACATTGATATCCTTTAGTTATTTGATATGATGTGATAAATTGTTTGTTATTGTTTTGTGGAATTCATTTCAAGTCCTAGGTTGCACTAAAGTGATTAATTTCCTATAAATGTTGGGTAAAATTTCTATCTTACATATATTATTATTTGGCCTAAATATTTTGGCATATGAGAGTACCTGAACTGGATGTTGCAGATCAACTGAAGGACCATGTTCATCTAAACCAGTATTGGCATATGCCTATTTGTTTTTGAAATATATAAATGCCTATCTTCGTCTATTTTGAATGTTTGTTTGCAGACTATTTCTGTGAAAAGAGGGCTACATCCATTCTTCAATTTTGGAATTTCTCATTTGATTTGATTTCTCATTTCATCTTCCTCATTTGTAAAATTCTTATGGGATTCACTTTACAGGTTTGCCAACCAAGTTCGGTTGTTCATCCTTTCTGTCACGGGTGGGGTTTGACTAAATAGAGCTGCAGTTGCCCAACTAGTTTGTTATGGTATTTGAAGTCTACATGGAACTTTGATATCATGTTATGAAGGACATGTTTGTTCAACCAGATATATAATGAATTTGCAAACCCACCATTCTGGGCAGTTCTCCGGGCAGGTACCAAATCAAGCTGGTACCATGTTGCCTGGGCTATCACAGCAAAATGGAAATCCTGTGCCTAACCAGATCCAGAATCCTAATATCCACCGCGGTGTTCAGAATATGGACCCTGAATATTTGCACACACGCAGATATATGCAAGAAAAGATGTGAGTTTTTTTTTTTAATTTTTAAATTCTGTGTGTGAATAAAATGCTTCAGTATGATTGTTGTTATAGATACATAATATATAATTTATTATATTTCAATAAGAATGGCATCAAAACAGAAAAAAAAGTTATCTAGAGCAACTTTGTTATGGAAATGTATGCTTAAGAATATTGTGTTCACTGTAGGATTGTCTTCCCTAGTAGACCTAGTTTCTCTTAGGACTTAGTAGAATTGATTCCCCCTGCCAGTTCAGTGGAAGTATGTGCAAATTAGTGTTGGAACGGCACCCAGTGACATCAGGAGGAAATTTGATGTGACCTACACTACAGAACCTTTTCTTCATTATTGACAATAAATGAGCTATCAGGTGCATAGGCAGCTTCGCTTACATACCGTTTCTTCATTATTGACAATAAACGAGTCTGTTGAGTTGCTGCACTATGGTGACTTGCAATAGAAGATTTGCTCGTTCACAATCTATTTCCTTGTCCTATCAATTACTCGATGTGTGATTTCTGTGTTGTGTTTTTAGTCAATATGGTTTCACAAAACACACATATATAATGACATCGGGGATATCATTTTTTCCCATCTTCATATATTACACCTCTGGCTTGCTATTTTCTTTGAGTACATTTGAAATCCCCTTTTGTCTAGCTCCTAGTTCATTGTTTCATGAATTAAGTTCACATGCTACCTGCTTTTATTTTTTGGTGCTACTAAAGTAATAGATTTGTTCTGTTGCAGCTGGGATTTTCTTATGAAGCGACGTCAACAATCTCAAGAAGTGCCCAAAAAGAAAATGGTCGACTTAGTAAAACGTTTAGAAGAAGCTTTGTTCAAGAGTGCCAGGACAACGGTGTGTTATATTATGTTCTTCCATAAAACACTGTTTTTTGTGAATGACATATGTTCCTCTCTTATGTATTACTTATCCATAAGAAAATTTTCAGTTGTATCTAAATCTTTTCTTTATGAGCTTTATTATCTAGTGGCTTGTGTTAGAAAATGTTTATAAGTGCATACATCAGTGTATTCAGGCCCCTTACATGGTTTAATTTCTCTTTTTACCAGGATGAGTACCTAAACCTAGCAACTCTGGAAAATCGTTTGCATGTTCTGACTAAATGCCTGCCTATGAGCAATCACAACCAGCAATTCTCCCATGCTAATTCTTCTCATTCTATTGGTACCATGATTCCAACTCCTGGATTGCAACAAACTGGAAACTCTAGCATTAATGGGACTCCATCTGTAGATAGCTCTCTTGTTAACAATAGCTCCAACACAATTGCTTCTAGCAGTGCCAATTCCGGGAACTTCTTGCCAACTGGAAATGGGTCTTCTGGGCATATGCATGGTGGCTCTTTTGGTTCATCCGATGGTACTTCTATTTTTTTATCCTAGTATTGATTTTGACTTGCTTGTAAACTCACATCTCACACAATATTCTTTTAGGACCTTTTGCCGGAGGATATCAGCAGTCATCTTCCACTTTCTCTGTCAATTCTGGGGGAAATAACATGGTGACATCCATGGGTGCACAGAGAGTTTCCAGTCAAATGATACCTACTCCTGGATTTAATAATAATCACAGTAATGATGTGAATAACAATGCTAATAACCAGTCATTTGTGAATATGGAGTCGTCCAATAATGCTGGTGCATTTTCAGCTGGTGAATCTTCAATTGTATCTCAGCCCTTGCAGCAAAAGCAGCGTGTTGGTGGGCAAAATAGTCGTATCTTACATAGCATTGGGGGGCACATGAGTGGTGGAATGAGATCTGCATTGCAGCAGAAGTCCTATGGATTATCAAATGGGGGACTGGGGATGTTGGGTAACAATATGTCCATGGTGAATAGTCCTGGAACCACTGAGGGCTATTTATCAGGAACAATGTATGGGAACTCCACCAAACCCTTGCACCAGCATTTTGACCAAAACCAGCGGTCAGTAACTCAAGGTACTGTTGCTCAGTTGTTCTCCCTTCAAGATTCTCTGCTTTCTTCATTGTGTGCGCATTTGAATCCTTATACAATGCTGAACGTGCCGTAGTCAATTAAAATTTTTTTAATCTCAATAGAGCTCTTAAACTTTTTTCTCACTGCAAGGTATTCCGTGTGATAGGTGATGGATATGGAATTGGTACTGCCCAGGCTTTAGGGTCTGGAAACATGTATGTTCCTGTATCCTCTGTTGGATCAATGATGAACAATCAGAGCTTGAATGCCATATCCATGCAGTCTATGCCGAAAACAAACTCTCCGCTGATGATTAATTGTCAGTCAAATGTACATTCTACCCAACAGGCGACAAGTATGAAGCCCCAAGCCATTGATCAATCAGACAAAATGAATTTTCAGCTGCAGTATTCTGTTAGAGAAAATTTTGCACAATCACATCAACATCAGCAATTCCAACAGCCATCTCGTCAGTTTCAGCGCCAGCAATTCGTTCAGGCTCAGGGCCAACAAAGGTCAACTCAAAACCAGCTTTTATCGAAGAATGATACTTTTGGTCAATCTCAACGACCATCAAATATGGTTTCTGAGACAAAGTCTGGATCTGGGATGGAGCATGGTGATGAAGGTATGCAATCACAAGTCTCTGATCCATTCCAGTTCTCTGATATGCAGAGTCATTTCCAACACAAATCTTTGGAAGACCGTTCTAGAGCTACTCAATTGCTGTCCCATCCATCTGGTCCGCACGATGTCGGTTCATCACTGGCTCAAACTTCAGATGAGATGCAACAGTTATTGCATCCACAAAATGTTGCTAACCAACAAAATGATTTCGGTGGTCTCCCTGGTGGGATTCAACCAGATGTGGGAATGCATGGTCATTGGTATTCCAAGTCTCAAGATGTGTCTCATTTACCAGGGAGGCTCACACAAGATCAAAGTGTGCAAGATGAATATCAGCAGAGATTAACTGGGCAAGATGTGGCTCAACCAAATAATTTATCATCCGAAGAATCAATAATGGGTCAATTGACTAGATCAGCAGAACCTGCCAGTGCGACCAATGCTGTATGCAGATCTAATAACCTTAATCGTGACCGGCAGTTCAAGAACCAACAACGGTGGCTTCTGTTTTTACGACATGCTCGTCGATGTCCTGCTCCAGAGGGGAAATGCCAGGAGTCCAACTGCTTAACAGTTCAAAAGTTATTAAAACATATGGACCACTGCAATGTATTTCAGTGTTCATATCCACGTTGTTGTGCTACTAGAGTTTTAATCAATCATCATAGGCGATGTCGAGATGCAAGCTGCCCTGTATGTATTCCGGTGAAAAATTATGTGCAACAGGCGCAAATAAAGGCATTTGCTCGCTCTGATTTCAATTCCACATTGCCAAATTCCGTTAATGGTTCTTATCAATCATATGAGACTTCTGAAATTGCTGGAAGGTCAACATCTAAGGCAAGCCCAACGATGACTGAAACTCCTGAAGATCTACAGCCTTCTATTAAACGCATGAAAATTGAACAAGGCTTCCAATCTGTAGTTTATGAAAGTGAAACTTCTGTTGCATTGGCTTCTACTGTAACTGATTCTCCTGTCGAGGATGCTCTGCATTCTGATCAACATCATGATTCTCATATTCCTGTGAAGTCTGAAATTACTCCAGTGAAAGTAGAAGTTCCTGAAAATGTTGGACAATTAAGCTCTAAAATCATTGAAATGAAAAAGGATAAGTTGGAAGATTTCCACACCCATAGGCCCAATGAAGATCCTAATGCATCAAACAATCCTGTTGGACGTGTACATGAGGTTGTTAAGAGTGAAAAGGAAATGGGACAAGCTAAGGTGGAAAATCCACCAGTACCTTCTGAGAGTACATCCAAGTCTGGGAAGCCAACAGTTAAGGGAGTTTCAATGACAGAGTTGTTCACGCCCGAGCAAGTCCAGCAGCATATTACTGGTCTTAGACAGTGGGTAGGCCAGGTCAGTCTTGTGTTCATATGAGCTGTCTATTTTATCAGGCCAGCTGTTAACTTCTTATTCTAATTGATAAGTTGCTGCAGACATGCTGCATATATGCATTTGATGGCCATTATAGAGCTCTGATTATCACTTACATGTGAAAGCATCTGTCATGGGATTTCACTATCTTAGACTATTATTTAGCATGTGGAATCCAAGAAAGGAGAAAATTGAGAGCGAAAACATATTGGAAAAATATCTTTTGCGATTTATTAAGTGAACTTAATTACATGTTAAAGATTTTAGATGACTGAGTTTATAGATGCAGTAGACAGCAATGGTTTCATTACCGGAAGTTACTTAGGCATTATATATTGTGTTCTGTTATGTACCTTACTAATTTATAATTAATATATTCTCGTGCTTTTCTGTTTCTTTTGAAAAAGGGAAGGCGTAAGAATTCATTTTTGTCACAACTGATTCCTTAATCCTTACAGTTCTGTTCTGTTATTTTTAACTATCATCACATTGTCTTAGGGGTTTGTTCAAGGTTCTTTTTTGTATTCTCCATTTAAATTTAACTTTTTTTTTTGGTACTCTTTGGCCTGAAGATGGTTTCAATAAGTAAATTTATTTTATTCTCACTACCTTTTGCTTTCTCCTTTTCATGCATCTTGATGTACCATAAGATCTCCTCTTATGTATATTCATTATTCACCATTCTGCTGAATTACAATTTGTTTTTTGTTGCACAGACTAAAGCAAAAGCAGAAAAAAATCAAGCAATGGAGCATTCGATGAGTGAAAATTCTTGCCAATTGTGTGCAGTTGAAAAGCTTACCTTTGAACCACCCCCTATATATTGTACACCTTGTGGTGCTCGGGTTAAAAGGAATGCTACGTATTATACGATTGGAGCTGGTGAAACTCGTCATTTCTTCTGCATCCCATGCTATAATGAGGCTCGAGGAGACTCAATTGTAGTTGATGGAACTACTATTCCGAAGACAAGAGTGGAGAAAAAGAAAAATGATGAGGAAACTGAAGAATGGGTATGTCATACGTACTTAACTGCATGTTGTTTGCCCCTGATTAATTTCTTTGAAGATACTGATATTTATCTTATGCAGTGGGTTCAATGTGACAAATGTGAAGCTTGGCAGCACCAAATATGTGCATTATTTAATGGTAGAAGAAATGATGGTGGACAAGCTGAGTACACTTGTCCAAATTGTTATATAGAAGAAGTTGAAAGAGGAGAACGTGTGCCATTACCGCAGAGTGCTGTTTTAGGAGCAAAGGATTTGCCTAGAACAATTTTGAGTGATCACATGGAGCAGCGATTATTTGCAAAGCTGAAGCAAGAAAGACAGGATAGAGCACGGCAACAAGGGAAAAGTTATGATGAGGTGATTTGCTTTTGCTTATGTGGTACATTTCGATTCCCAGTCATCTGGAAGTTCACATTATGACGTGTTTTTTAAGAATTAGTATAAATAGGTACGAGGAATGCTTGAAAAAGCATATCTTGCTAGTATTTTATGAGGATCCTAAGCTGCAAATTCAAGCAATATCTTGTTAAGCTTTCATTATGGAATTGTGGTCATATTTAGAAAAGTATCTAAAGAAGTCTGATTAACATTTTCGTGTCAGTCCTTGGAGATTAATTAGACAAACTAATGAACTTTGTTGTTCTGTTTTTGTTTCCATCTCTTAAATATGATGATAGGCCATTTTAAATTTGAACTTGAATATTATACAAACAGTTATTGCTCAGCTTTTTTTCTTTTAGGTTTTCTAATTGAGGGCTATTTGCAACTATATTGACATGTGACCATGGATTTGTTATCATATTTAAACATAAGTGAGACATCCAATAAGGGTCCCGTTGGGAGTCATTTCCATAAACATTGTAAGAACAATTTTAAAAATGTTTTTTGAAGATTCACTGTGTAAAAATGAAAATTCGGTTTTATGGAGTTCTAATTTGAAAATTGAGTTGATAAGTGGATTGGAGACTTAATTCTACAGAAAACATTTTGGAACTTGTTTTCTGATGTACAATAAACATTGTTTTAAAAATAATATGTAGACTTTTGAAACATCAGGTGTAGACATTTGAGAATAGAGTTGAGAATTAGGACGTACGGTTTCTGTTTTTTTGGAATTAAGGCTAGAACAATTTCATTCCTGGGAAAGTAACCTCTTTTGAGTTTTGGCGGTATCAATCCAGACACCGGGCAATTGCTTTCTATTGATGCCTTTTGCATTTTAATAGACATTTTTTCTTTCATTATTCAAATTAATATTATTATTATGGTTGTCAATTTTTCCAGGTGCCAGGAGCAGAATCACTTGTTGTAAGAGTGGTCTCATCAGTGGACAAGAAGTTAGAAGTTAAACCACGGTTTCTTGAAATTTTCCAGGAGGAAAATTATCCTGCGGAGTTTCCATACAAGTCTAAGGTGTGCCTTAGTTACAGGAATCTATTTGCAGACCATTGATATTGAGTTTTGATGCTGGTGTCCACCCCCCCACCCCCCCAATTTTTATTTATTTTTTGTTTTTAGAAAAGGCATCTTGAGACGATTAGGACCTAGACAAGCTAGTATAATTTAACTTTGGTCTTTGTTCCAGGTGGTACTATTATTTCAAAAAATTGAAGGCGTTGAAGTATGCCTGTTTGGCATGTATGTGCAAGAATTTGGATCAGAGTGTCAGCAGCCAAATCACCGCCGGGTCTACCTTTCTTACTTGGACTCAGTTAAGTATTTCAGGCCAGAGGTCAAAGCAGTGACCGGGGAGGCTCTTCGGACATTTGTGTACCATGAAATTTTGGCAAGTTTCTGACTCATTTTTCTTCTGCGCTCTGTCTTGTAGTGGACTCAGTTTTGGCTAAGAATTCTGTTTGGCATCCCAATATCTTTAATATTCTTCTTTTTCCAGATTGGATACTTGGAATATTGCAAAAAACGTGGTTTTACAAGCTGCTATATATGGGCTTGCCCCCCATTGAAAGGGGAAGACTACATCTTGTATTGCCACCCAGAAATACAGAAGACACCAAAATCTGATAAACTTCGGGAATGGTAAGTTTGATAAAATGGTTATGAGGCTGTTAAGTTGGGTAGTCTGCTAATACATTCCACTGTTTTACTTAAATTGTATTTTTCGTTTCAGGTATTTGGCAATGTTAAGGAAAGCTGCAAAGGAAAATATTGTTGTCGATCTTATTAATTTGTACGATCATTTCTTTGTTGCCACTGGTGAATGTAAAGCAAGAGTAACTGCAGCTAGGTTACCATACTTTGATGGAGATTACTGGCCTGGTGCTGCAGAGGACATGATCTATCAACTGCAACAAGAAGAGGATGGGAAAAAACCACGTGGGAAGAGTACTTTAAAGAAATCCATTACCAAAAGAGCTCTAAAGGCATCTGGCCAAACAGATCTTACTGGCAATGCATCAAAGGATGTGCTACTAATGCATAAAGTAATTATGCTATCAAACTGTCCCCTGTTCTTGTGTTATTTTTTGCGAGTGCTACTATCTACTTTTGGCATCTTAAAACAGAGCTGGCAACTTTAACGGCTCGACCTTAACCCAATGGACTAAGACTTTGTGTTGGCCAAGGCCAGGCCAAACTCTCTTTGGGCCAGAAAACCCTTGGCCCACCCCAGCCCATGGGATGTATCTTGAAATGTTTTTGGTTGGGTTGGGCCATGGTTCAGGCTGGCCCAAATGGGCCCGATCTCCTTTGGGGCCTACGAAAGCAAAGCCCTTCCCACCCTAATTATCTGGCTGGTCCATTGGGCTGGGCCAATTTTACCGGCTCTAATCTTTTAGGGCACTACCATTTGTGCTGTTCTACAACATGACTATAAGCACATAAAGTAACCCTGTTATTCTACTTTTGCTATTTTGACTGATCATAAACTTTCTTTTGCAAAGCTGGGGGAGACAATATCTCCAATGAAGGAAGACTTTATCATGGTTCACTTACAGCATGCATGCACACACTGCTGCATTCTAATGGTTTCTGGAAATCGTTGGGTTTGCAAACATTGCAAAAACTTTCAGCTCTGTGACAGGTGAACTCTTTTTACGTCTTATCTTGTTTTCCTAAGTAGTATTTTACTTTTATGTGGTGATGACATATAAGCTAGTTATTGTAGAGTGTTTAGTAGTGATTGGTGGTAGTAATTATGTATTTTCTGTTTCTTAATATGTCAGTATACTATTTCTGACAAAAATTTACATTACTATTACAATATTCTGTTGCTTGAACTATAAGCTTATGGAGTTATTAATCAATGTATAGTACATTAATCATGTCCAGGAATAGTATTGTACTTTAGATAGCAGTTTTCCACTTTATGGATTTCTCATCATTTTTTTAATAATTATTTTTTTTGCTCATAAAAAAATGGTGGAAACACTGTCAGTGAATTCATCATAGTTATCTTTTCATTTCAGGTGCTATGATGCTGAGAGAAAGCGTGAGGACAGAGAGAGACATCCTATCAACCATAAGGACAAACATGCACTTTATCCTGTAAGTCCATAATATACTTTTTCTTTCCGGACCCTTTTCTTTCTCCCTCCTGAACTCATGCTCTCCTCTGTAAGTTCCATATTGGTTTATCATTTCGAGTAAGACATGTTTGAATCTGCAGGTTGAAATCACTGGTGTCCCTGAGGATACCAAGGATAAGGATGAAATTCTTGAGAGTGAATTTTTTGACACCAGACAGGCATTTCTCAGCCTTTGTCAAGGAAACCATTATCAATATGATACCCTTCGCCGAGCTAAGCATTCCTCAATGATGGTCCTCTATCATCTTCACAATCCCACTGCCCCAGCTTTTGTGACAACATGTAATGTGTGTCACCTTGATATAGAAACGGGGCAAGGTTGGCGCTGTGAGACATGCCCAGACTATGATGTTTGCAATGCATGTTATTCCAAGGATGGGGGAATTGATCATCCTCATAAATTGACAAATCATCCTTCAAATGACCGCGATGCTCAGAATAAAGAAGCCAGGCAATTACGAGTTACACAGGTAAATAATTTTTTTTTCTTTTTTTTTCCAGGCATTTGTCATTGTTTACATCGTATACTTGTTCTCTGTAGCACCCAAGATTATGGATTTCCTCTTATTGAGTTTTTCTAAAACTCTTCCGTCTTAACTGGAGAAAGCTGACATATTGCCTCGAATCTGAGAACTACTCTGAGATCCATTTTGGACTAAATGCTTCACAGTATAATTGTCGAGCAAAAATTTCTATTGGATAACTGAGTGAAGCTAAACTATGACCTAAAAGTAATTGAAATGTACTGTTAGATCAGTCACCTGATTGAGAAAAAGTATGTCTACGTGACTATTAAAGTCATCCCTATCAGCTGTTTTTTTTTTTAAGCTCTTCTTTTTTAACCAGAAGGCTGTATAATACTATAACTGACGAAGAATCTAATTGCCTAAGATGATTGGACCCACTATTATGAGATGCATCTTGGACAGAATGCTCCGTGCAATTATGAGATGTAACATTATACTCTCATCAGCTATGGCCATAAGCTTATCAAAGTGTACTAAATAAATTAATCTTATTGAGAAAAAAGTATGGCTAGGTAACTTGAAGGGTGCCTAATTCAAAGTTTCTGAACAGCCATAACACTCCAAGTAGAGATGCATCTTTTGTTTTCTCGGTTGTTTATTTTACTATCCATCAAAACGCCTATGACGTGTTCTATTATTATATATGTTTTTTTGAAGGGCAAAAAAAAAAAAAAAAAAAAAAAGAGTTTTGGTGAGGTAACTTATGTTATTTGACCTTGCAGTTGCGAAAAATGCTTGATCTCCTGGTGCATGCCTCTCAATGTCGTTCTTCACTCTGCCAATATCCGAATTGTCGGAAGGTGAAGGGACTTTTCCGCCATGGTATGCTGTGCAAAGTACGTGCTTCCGGAGGTTGTGTTCTGTGTAAGAAAATGTGGTATCTCCTTCAGCTTCATGCTCGAGCATGCAAAGAATCTGAATGTAGTGTACCACGATGCAGGTTTGTTCAGAACTCTCATTTAATTTTGACTAGCGCCTAATCATTCATCTTCCATTCTTATATATCATCATGGAAAGAACAAAAACTAAGCCTTTACAGCATTATGTGGGGTCAGCTGTATGAATCATATCTGGTTATCATGTTCAGTCAGACAAATATTTTAGGCTGCATTTGGACTGAGGGATTTAATTTCCAAGGATTTGAAATGATAATATTTCAAGTTCACTCAAATTAGAGTGGATTTTAATACACCCAAATCACTTGGGAAAATGCTAAGTGATGGATTTCAAATCCATTACTCGACACTTTCAAACCGAACAACCACCAGGTTGCATTTGAATTGAAGTACTTGAGGACGGATTTGGAATCCATTGTGACAAATCCATTGATGGTTGTTTGGATGGATATGGATTTGAAATCCATCACTTTCATTTTGAATCTCTTGTTTTAGGGATTTGAGTTGAATTGAAATCCACTCTAGACTTGAGTGTATTTGAAATTCATTGATTTCTTGTCTTTACATTTTAAATCCATCAAATATCAATCTAGACACAAATGTCTTTTTTTGATAGCTTCAATCCCATTCTTATTAGGTTTTCCCATTTCCCCTCTTCATTCAGTGAACAAATCTCTACTTTCTAAACAACGTACACGTGTCCAAATCATCTCAAGCGTGTTTCTCTGATTTTCTCATCTGTTAGAGCTATACCCCCTCTTTCTCTTTAATATATATATTCATTGCATATTAACTCTAGTTTACTGTAGTCCCACATCCATCTCAACATTCTCAGTTTTGCCACCTTCATTCCATTCATGTTAATCCAGAAACTATATTCACAAATTTGCTCATTGTTGGTACAGAGACTTGAAGGAACATTTGAGAAGGCTGCAACAACAGTCCGATTCTCGACGAAGGGCTGCTGTGATGGAAATGATGAGGCAACGAGCTGCAGAGGTTGCAGGCAGTTCTTGATATCCAATAATGTACATATACTTATAGCAGCAGCTTTTCAAGAAAAAAGCCGTTTCAGAGTGCCGATTTGCATTGATTGAAGTCACAACTGTAGAAAGGAATTCAGTCTTTCTCTGTGATCGCCGAGCTCTGTGGTAAAGGCCTAATTTGCCGTAGTTCTGTTTTCACAGTGCACGATTTTTTGTCCATGCTTCTCCGGGTAAGTTTGCTAGGGAAGTTTATCGATCCCGGGCCGGGTCACTCGCTTCTACTCCGACCAACTGTTCTAATTTAGAGAAAGGTTCAAAAGTGTGTGTGTCCTCGGTTAGATAAGTTAATTCTTTGATTTTGTTTACTTGTATTTTCCATCTGTTGCCATCGCTGATCGATGCTGAGTGTACCATAGCTGTTTTGATCTTTCAAAGATTGTACTTGCAATTTTCCAATAGTGTTTTTTTTAATCAGTTTATATATATATAATTTCCTTGACCTTTTTGTGATTGACAAACTTTATTATATTTTCTTTCGAAGTATGATTTTGTCGCCAATTTATCAACTGATACAAAAGGATACTACCAATTTATATATTGTCTTTAGATTGAATCACGAAAAAGATTGAATTGACCGGTTTAACCTTATTATCTTCACAAACTACCAGATTTCTCCTCTCTTTGAATGCCATTGTCGATTAAATGAAGGGTAAAATACAAATTTCATTGATTTTTCGTATTGTATGGACGCTTTCGAGCCACTTATTAGAGAGCAAAGAGTACTATTTTTGAATATCGGGTATGCTTACTTGAAAAATACATTTGATGTAGTATTATCCTCTAGATTTTCAATCATTTGAACAAGGATAAGGTTTTTATTGCATTCCCTGTGAGTCAACTTCACTTGTGACAAAATCTTTGTCGTGGAGCAAAGAGGATTCTTTTCTGTAAAAATCGATGTTCACATGCAGAGGCTAAGGCAAAACTTTTGGAGCATAAGGTAAGTTTCTTGGGTGTATCATACATTGGACCAATCACGGGTTAAATAGCAGCTAAATGTTAAAACTAGCTCGATTCCCTTTGTCCTCCTATGTTTGAAATTTTAGGGCAGATAAGGCAACTTGATGGATGTTTGCACCCACTTTTCCGCAACTTATTGTGTTGGTCGAGGGGAATATGAGTTGAGCTTAAATGATTTGATAATTAATTTTGCTCTTTATTAATTTATCGAGCTCGATATGAAGTTAGGATCTGATTAAATATGAAATATTTGAATTTGTTTATCATATTTATTGCTTGTAGTAATGAATTTTTGGTTGATGAATTGTTGTAGCTTTGGTTGAATTCAATTTCACTCTTCGAAATTTTGGAGATGGCAACAATTTTGTTGAAGAGCTACAAGCATCACATCATTGATATATTCCTGTGAATTAAAATACAATTGATGATAAAATTATTAGTATTGTAGCTCAACAATGCCACTCGCTCTTCATCTCAATGAAATTATGTTTGAATCCAATAGTTTTACCTAACAAAAAAAAAAAAAAAGGAAACAAAAGAGTTGATAGCTATTATACTTGCAAACATCATATCTAGATTGTAGGTTTTATTATAAAAAAATTGATTATCTATCTCAATTGTAGAAGCACATAGTTTTGATTTCTCTCTCTCTCTCTCTCTCTCTCTACCTCCCATTTTCCTATAAGAAGGATGGTTGCAAACCATTCAATTGTCCGTTCTTATAATCATGGGCAACCTCGATATTATTCAAGCCCTATTTCTTGTTCTCAACTTGGGGATTTTGCATGTTTCCCTAGCATGCCCATATTGCCCCCACCCAACTCCTCCTTCCAAACCTCCCCACAAGTTTCCTCCCAAACACCCCCCAATAGTAAAGCCACCCATCAAATACCCACCAAAAGTCAAGCCTCCGGTGGCAAAGCCGCCAACGACCGCCCCCAAACCACCGCCATGCCCCCCCAAACCACCTTCACACGTGCCGAAACCTCCTACGGTTAAGCCACCTCACACACCAAAACCACCTTCACATGCCCCCAAACCTCCCACTGTCCACCCTAAACCACCCACACATGGCCCCAAACCTCCCATTGTTCACCCCCCAACCCACCCTAAACCACCACTTGTGCCAAAAACCCCCATTGTTCAGCCCCCAACCCACCCTAAACCCCCCATTGTACAACCCCCAACCCACCCTAAACCACCACTTGTGCCAAAAACCCCCATTGTTCAGCCCCCAACCCACCCTAAACCCCCCATTGTACAACCCCCAAAGTTCCCTAAAGCACCCACTGTACAACCCCCAAAGCACCCTAAACCCCCCATTGTACAACCCCCAACCACACCCACACCCCCTATTGTTTACCCCCCAATCACTCCGACACCCCCCATTGTGACCCCTCCAATCACACCTACACCCCCAATTGTTTACCCCCCAATCACTCCGACGCCCCCCATTGTGACCCCTCCAATCACTCCTACACCCCCCACTGTGATGCCCCCAATCACCCCCACACCCCCAATTGTCTATCCTCCTATCACACCTCCCATTACACCAACCCCACCCCAAGAAACACCATGCCCTCCACCACCACCACCACCGCCACCGGAAACATGCCCCACACTGAAACTTGATGCATGCGTGGACATACTCGGCGGCCTCATACATGTCGGAATCGGAAGTGCTGCTAAAGACACCTGCTGCCCTGTGTTAGGAGGGCTGTTGGACTTGGATGCAGCCCTCTGCCTTTGCACCTCCATTAAAGCTAAGCTTCTCAACATTAACATAATCATCCCCATTGCTCTTCAAGTCCTTGTCGAATGTGGCAAAACTCCACCTTCTGGTTTTCAATGCCCTGCCTAGTTAAGGTCCAACTTTTCTTAGTTTTGCTAAGCTTTAGGCACGCAGGATTTCTCAGTCATGGTAGAAGTGGAGCTGAAAGAAGGGACGTCCCGTGTATCCTAGGAAGAGTTGGGGACATTTTTTTAAAGAGTTTGAATTGTAATATTCAGATTCAAAATGTATTTGATAACTCTTTGTTGAACGATTGTTTAAGTGATGGAGAAGAAAAGTGGAGTAGTTATACACACAAACACACACACACACACACACTTAAGTAAGAACTACTTATCATGAAACAAATCTAATATATTTGTAGGGATGATAAAAGTTCAATCCTGTTAGAGAGAGAGAGAACAGATAAGGAGTCTCTTGAAGCTCCAAGATGATATCGGTTATGGTGGCTCAAGAAATTTTACTGGATATGCAATATAACGAATTAACACTCCTAACCTAACCATTTACAAATTGCTATATAATAAATGTGCGATTGCCTTCAACATAAATGATTGTTGGATCCCAAAATTTAAAATTAGGACATAATTAGTTCAAATAAAAAAGGAAATCAGTGAATTAATTGCACCTTAAGAAAATTGCTAATTTTGACATTTAATAAATTATTAAACTTCAAAATTACTTTACCAGCAATTTTTGTAGAGGGTACATCACAGTTTTTTTATTTTTTTTTGCAAATTTTCATAGGAGGTGTATTGCAGTTTTCGAAAATTCTTAACTTTTCAAATATTAAATTATAGAAGTATTTCTCGTTGCTATTTTACGAGGGGTAACTAAAAAATTATTTGAAATTTTAAAAGATAAAGCTTTTCTAAATTGTTTTTATGAGGGGAACATGCTCCAAGAGATGCAAGGTGCAGTGCAAAGATGTATATGCTTTTATATCGAGCGATGAGTCCTCATGAGACTCGGTCAGGTAAATTTATTTGAATCAAGGAATGTTACGACTGGACTAAACTAGGCTCATATTATTTTTGGGTCAGCTAAAATTAGTTTAGGCCTATAGGGGATACACTCGATTATTGGGCCCCCTTCCTAAGGGGGTTGGATTAAAGATAAGACCCTGCTATTTTGGTCAGCTAAAATCGGACTCGGCCCATAAAAAGCGAGCCCACTAGCTTGGGCTTGAAACTTGAATGTAATATGCAGATCCATCATGAAATAATATTTAATAATTATTACATAAATATATATATATATATATATATAGTGGGCCCATTGTGGTCAAAATCCAGTCAGCTGCTAACTCCCAAGTGTTGCTGTCAGAAATTTCCAGTCTGTAAATCTCTTACATAACATAGAAAACTAAAGCAACGGAAAGAGTACACTCCACTCACTCACTTTTACCTTCTGATTCCCACTTTTCAATAAAAAATTAATTTGACATTTAACGTTTGTTTTCATTCTTGATAAGCACTTCATTTTCTATATCATTTTCAACTTTTTGAGGTTTTTTGTTCTATTTTTACAAAAAAAAATTGATTGCCCTATTTTTTTTTCTTTTCTATCTTTATTTAATTATATATAATTAATTTTTAATTTTTACTTTCTAACAAGAAGCTACTTTGGCATTTGACGTAAATTTTCATCCTCAAGCAGCACTCTATTTTTTGTACCACTTTGAAGTTTTTGAAAATTTAGTTCCACTTTTACCGTAGATTTTTTATTGCGCTATTTTTTTCTTTTTCTTCTTTATATGATTATATATATTTTTTAATATTTAATATTGGAAATTTTTTATCTCAATTATTCAAACTGAAATTAAATCAAGTTATTTAAAAACATATGATGTGTAATTTAAATAATAATAAAAATATAATTTGAATAAGTTTATGCAATTTTAAATATTATATACAAATTTAAATAGAATTGCATAATATTACCCAATATTCAATTTTACATATATATTTTTTGAATATGATAGTTTAAGAATATAAAGTAAAATAAATATTATCTCAAAATTTAATGCTAAATAAAATTACAAATATAATGTTTTTAACAAATATTTAGTAATAAAAATAAATATTAAAAATAAAGAAATTATAAAAATTATTGTGTAGTATTATCTTTTTAGTGGAGAAAGTAGTACAAACTGTTGTAAAGAGTATGTAAATTTTACGTTAAAGTGGTGCAGAATCTGCACTAGAGTAATACAAATTAATGGAGATGTTTCAATACAAACCACCCCCACCCACCGCCACACCACATACAAACATTTTCTTTTCGTTTTTTTGCCCAATTTTGATTATTTATCACATTCCTATTACTTAATCATATAAAATACAAGATCCAAGATTAATTTAAATAAAAAGAATTCTTGGTGAATTTTTCCTATATTTCTTTCTTTCTTTTATAAGTTCACGTTTTCAAAATTTGTCTAACTAATTTTGATTAAGCCAACTAAAAACATCTTATTAGAAATTTACACCAACCGTATATTTTTCATTTAAAACCTAATTCAAAACATGGGTTTAAAATTTAGGGTTTAGTCACACAATTCATTACGCAAACTAGAAAGGCGGACAAACACCAAATATGATGGCCTACAATGAAACAGAGCCGATGAAGTGGATGCATCGATCTATGCAAGTCGGAAAGGTGGACAAACACCGAAGGTGACGCCGGAGCCAAACAAAGTCGATACGTTGACCGAGAGTACTTAACGACCTATTTGCCGGTTGCGACCACAAGCGTAAGCACTACGATTGCCGTCTTGCCAGCTATGCAACCAATCAGACGATGAACCAAAGCCAATGAGATCAGTTCGTCGACCTGAAGATCAAGGTTGCTTGCTTGAATGATGCGTGGCAACATACACATCCCAAGCATGAGGTGGCCACTGAAACTTCTCCAAAGCCAAGTGATTAGCCATAAATATAGAAAAAATAAACATGTAAAATGACTTTTCCTTTTACTTTTTTTAGCAATAAAGAAAGGATTAATTTTTATTTTATTCAGTAAAAACATTCACATGAGATTTTGAGTTTGATAACTTCTAATTAAATATTTATTCGACTTCACAATAATGTCGGCTTCATTTTTATTTATGTCTCAATCATCTTTCACTATAAAATAAAAAACATAAACCATAAACTATAAATTATAAAACTTAGAACAAAATTATGAATTTATGAACCCTGTGATAACAAAAGTTCTCTCCTACAAATATCACTCAAAAATAAATAAATGTGCTTGAACCGATATAGTATTGAGTTATATGTTTTATTTATTCACATAAATTTATAGCAATGATATTAAAATATAAAATGTAATAAGAAAGTAAAAATAATTCGATGTTAGATCCAAATTCACACTCACAATCACCATATATAGGCTATAGCCACACTGTCTCTTTGTCAGTATAGTATATTGTTGCAACCCTCAACTCCAAATTGACCTCTGTCTGCACACACTCTCACACATTTTAACACCTCTCTCTCTCTCTCTCTCTCCACCCAAATATGGCCAAAAGCTGCCTCTCTCCTCTGTTTCTAATCCATGTCATCCTCTTCCTCCTCATCACAAACTCCCAGTCACAGAACGGAATTGATCTCACTGACTTGGCCGCCCTCCGCCAAATCAAGAACTCCCTCACCGACGTTCCATCCTCCGCCGCCGCCCGTTTCTTTTCCAGCTGGGACTTCTCCGCCGCAGACCCCTGCTCCTCCTTCGCCGGCGTCACCTGCTCCTCCTCCCGGGTAACCATTCTCACCTTAGGCACTGGCCTCTCCGACTCCCGGGGCCTCGCCGGCACTCTCTCTCCGGCCATAGCCCGCCTCACCGAGCTCACCCAAATCATTCTCTTCGCCGGCATTGTTACCGGCCCTATTCCGCCGTCATTCGCCTCTCTCCGCAACCTCAAAGTCATCTCTCTAACAAACAACCGCCTTACCGGAGAAATCCCATTTCAAATTTTCACCTTGCCGAATCTCCACACCCTCGACCTCAGCCACAACCAGTTTTCCGGCAGCATTCCGCCGTCGCTACCCGCCTTAAACCAGCTCAAAGTCTTGGTCCTAGCCTCGAACAAACTCTCCGGCCCAATTCCCCGCGTTCTCCCTCCGCAGCTCCTCCACCTCGATCTAAGCAACAATTTCTTCTCCAGTAACCTGCCGCCACGAATGCCGGCGGCGCTCCGCTACCTGTCGGTGGCGAACAACCGCTTCTGGGGCCCACTCAACGGCCTGGAACCGCTCTCCGAGCTGGCGTACCTAGACCTGAGCATGAACCAGTTCAGCGGGCCCATCCCGTGGTCCCTCCTCCGCCCAACCATCACATCACTGCTTCTCCAACGGAACAATTTCTCAGGCAGGGTCCCACAGTCTCCGCCGTGGCCGTACGTGGTGGGCTCCACCGTGGACCTGAGTCACAACTTCCTCTTGGGGGAACTAACCACCGCGCTGGTCGGGGCGGAGACGCTGTTTCTGAACAACAACCGCTTGACCGGCGCCGTTCCCGAGGAGTACGTGGCGAGCGTGGAGGCGGGCACCATGAAGACGCTGTACCTCCAACATAATTACCTAACAAGATTCCCCTTGGAGGTGGGGTCCACGCTGCCCGACACTTCCGCAGTCTGCGTCTCCTACAACTGCATGGCTGCGCCGCCGGTGGGTCTGGCGGCGTGCCCCGCCAGCGCCGGCGACCAGCTTTCCAGGCCAGCTTATCAGTGCTCCCCGTTGCCTAGTAGCCAGAGCTCCAATTCGTTGGATTGATCGAACGGTTCAATTTCAACTATACTTCAGAATTTTTTTTTAATTCATTATTTTTTTTTGGATTTAAATTATTAATGTTATAGTCGGGATTCTACGCAACACAAGAGGTAATAATCGTACATGAGTTAAATGGAAAAAAATGTACAAATAGATTATTAAATTATGTGTTGCATAGAATTCTTGGAGCATACATGCAATCTTATAGTTGTATAGAATTGAGGGATCTAAATATTAGTTGTGCTTTGTTTTCATTTGAATTTTTATTTTTGTCTAATGTTTCTGTTTTATTAAAACGCGCTATATGTTCATTAATATTAGTATTTATACATATATAATATATCAAAAAAATTTATGCATACTGATCTACCTAAAAAATATTATACTGATCTACCTAAAAATTAGTTATAACAATTTTCAAAATTAAACAACAATATTATAAATATAGTTGTACAAGACATGCAATAAACATAAAATATTTATGACCAATGCGCTGCCCCGATTTGTGTTTTTATCATGGCCTTTACAGAACAACAAGAGTAGGCAGAAGGTTAGGAGACGCACTTTGCATTTCATAAGTAATTGTTGCATTTCTATGTGTTAGATATAGGATTTTATTTTATCAATAATTATTATTATAAATATATTAACCAAGAAAGTATTCAATTAAGATGGGAAGGAAATTTATTTAAATCACAGGGATGGTTTTAAAAAAAGACAGCATTACCAAAATTACAATCATTTATGGGTGCACGCAGAGCAGCGGGGGGTTGCACATGCTTGTACGCGTCGGTGCATGTGGACCCCCACCTGTAATAAGATCTCACCTTTCACTTTTAAGGCTTTTACTTCTAGTAAAGTCTCCTCACTTTTCTTGCTCCCACTTCCAAGTAAAGCCAACCCAACCCAATTATGAAGCACGACCCGAACTTGAGCTCAAATTATTGACTGTATTGATGGTTCACGAACTTACTGGAGCCTAATCAAGCCAAAACGAGCTCAAAAGGAAGAAAAAAAATCAAGACTTTCGATGTAAATATCATAGAGGAAACAAGAAAATATAAAAAATAATATGACAAGAAATGAAATGGTATCTTATCAAATTAATGTATCTATTAATGGCATATGTTTTTCAGCCAAAGGTTTTTGTGACAAAAAGGATAGTTGTTGGGAGAACATAGCAATGAAAATGAAATGGGTTGTTGGGAGAACATAGCAATGAAAATGAAATGGGTTGTTGGACCATATCTTTAGAGGGTTTCTATTGTAAGTGGGGTATAAATATAATTGCCACATGCACTACAGATCCAATCTAGTCAAGTCAAAGAAATTCAAGACATAAACCAATTTATTTATTCTTGTTTCATCGGTATTTGAAATGCCACACTCGGTGTAGTACCTATTATGAATGTATAATTACAAACAAATCCACATTTACGCGAGCAATCCATAATAAATATTGCACCTGGTGTATCTTATTTCACCAGGTGTAACATATATAAGATCACATTTATATATATAGTTCTTTTCAAGCAAATTAAGTAATACTCTCACAATCCCAAGAAGAAAAGGTCATTTTTCTATAATTAGAACTGTTACATGACTCATTTTTTTGGGACGGAAGGAGCATCTTGTAATTTCTGTTTAGTCTTGACCAATTTGGGGATTGGCTTGTTAGCAAACGATAGACAATTACATAAATCAAATCAGAACATCAACATCTTTATTAAGCCTGAGAAAGACAGCAAAGCCGACTATAACATCTTGATATACTGTAATAAATCTATAAAAAGTTACACTACGAGTCGTTTGGTTAAGCAGTTGAATACACCCAAAGTATAACATTTTCCATATATGACGTCAGAGTTAACCAATTATGAGGGAATAGTTAGATTACCCGATCTTGAAACAAGGCACAATGCATGAGAAGCACCCACAGCAACAGAAAGCACGTTGTGATCCCCCAATCCATCATCCTCGGAGAGAAATTTAACCTCGATAGGTGAGGATTGTATCTCTGGAAGTCCAGGGACCCCTAGTTGACTATCAGCTGCATATCCCCACATGTACAACTTCCCCTTGTCTAAACGGATTGAATAATGCAAGGTAAAAGGAATTAATAAAAACACATGTATAGAAGTACAGAAAGTTGGGGTTTAATTAATTTGTTCGTGTGGGTATAAATTGGTTTTTCGTACCAGTTATAGCTGCCGATGAAGAACCTCCACAAGCAATATAAGTGACCCTCTCAGCAGCTAAGGCCTCAATAGGTTCAGGAACTTTTCGACTTTGAAGGGAAGCATGACCTAGTTGACCATTTCCACCATGACCCCATGAAAGAACTTCTCCTTTATCTGATATTGCATTTATAGCAATATCAGATGCACATAACTTTCCACGGTACATTGTGCTGAAATATATATATATACACGCACACATACATATATATTAGGGTTAAGATTCTATAATGAACATACCTGTCAACGCAAGAGAATGATATCCACCACAAGCTATCTGAACTAAATGAACATCTTTGAGACTTGGAACAGGTTGAGGTTTCCATCCACCAATCTTGTTACCTCTACCAAGCTCATAATTCGAGTTGGCTGCAGAAATAACATAAAGATACAACTTGTGAAACATTGAGATAAGATGGAAAGTCAAACAGTTAAGGTTAATCGATTTTGTCAGTTTAACTTCATTCTCCAACTTAGGCAATCATAAATCTGGTTACTAGCATGAAAGTTACAATTATCAGGGATTTAACCACGACCGAATCTTGCTCTAACAATAGTCTAGCATCAAGTATGAATTGTGAAGAATTTGATCCCAATCTTCTGGCTTGTCATGATTCAAGAAATGGCGACAAATTCTTTTCCGACTTCATTTTCAAATAATCATACACCAAATAAAGCTTCTTCTCAAATGGTAATAAAGCTTCTTCTCAAATGTAACCATAACATAAAAACAGTGAATAAAATGGAATCCTTACCACCCCAGTTCCACAGCTGGCCTCCTTCAGTCAATGCCATTGTGAAAAAGCCACCGCAAGAAACAGCAGCCACAGGCTTAGACATTGCTTTTACTTGAGAAGGTGTGCTGAGACCGCCAGCATGATCTGGGCCACGACCAGGACCAAGGCCCAATCTACCATCCCCTTCATCTCGTCCCCAAATGTAAAGTTTGCCTAAATCACAATGTAATAGGCAACACAATTACGAGATAATGAATTATTCAGGTAAGTACAGCAGTACTGTAACATTTAAGTATACTAAAAAAGATACATAGAGAAAAAAAGATAACAGTAACTAACATGCAGTTATAGAATCTACACATGACACACCAACCAGTAGGAATGGGCATCTGGCAGAGAGTCCAACAGGGTTTGGCAACCTGATATACTTCTGATGCTTTCAAGACTTGTCAAACTAATGAGCATAATTCAAGGGATACAGTGCTAGCCTTTGGGGTTTATATGTCAGAATAACTACCAAGAGGAAATACTAATAATGTATGACGGACTATAAGATTGATAGCAGCCGGGTTTATGGGCGTCGTGGGAGGGTGCGAGCAGATAGGCTATGAACTGCTGTTGCACTTTAGGATTTTATTTTTCCTATTACTCATGTTATTGGCCGATCATGGGCTTGTCCAGATTGGGCCATAGGAGTATTTATATTCATGTTTCCTTCATTCTAGGGTATCGAAGATCATTTTGTGAAATCGGCTTAGGCTTGGGCAGGGAATATTTCCTGTAGAAGTTCGTTATTATTATTATTATCAGTCTACGAGTTGTGCATTTATTCTCTTGACCCTAACAGAGATAAAATCAACAAACTAATTTGAGAAGTGTGGGGCCATTTCGTAGCCATTTCAACCAATTTGTTAAGATCCACATTTGATTGTTGGAAATTATAGGGCACTTTATTTATGCTTTCAACAATTCCCAGAAATTAAATTACTGAACGACCTTAAAAAATGATCTTATTCCTTTAAAACAATAAAAAATAGGGGGGTGGGGTGGAGAAGGAAACTTTTATAGAATAAGTATCTAACCAGATTTGGTGATGGCAGCTGTATGTGTACCACTAGTCGCAACATGACAGATTTCTTCATCCCAAGATCCTTTAACCAATTTAGGTAACAGCTCTCTGTGATAGACCGAATGCCCAAGAGCACCAAATCCACCATAACCCCTGAAAACTTCATTTTGTAAAAAAACGTATCAAGATTTGCAAACAACGTACTGCTCCGATGAATGGTGTGGCTATCACATACAGTGCAAATCTCAATGTACTCATTGACTGACAACAGATGCTACAAGGTAACTATATTTGGGGTGAGGTAAAGCTTAAGTAAGGAAAAGGAACATATGGCAGTCTAACTGAGTAAAGGTGTTTTAATCACACCTAAAAGCATTAAAGTATGGATTATTCATTAACTACTAATGCACGTATACATATATATATATATATATAATGTAACTCGTTGTATTGGTTCAGAACATACTTTGGTAAGCCCTGCATTTGAACTACCAGAGCCAGAGGCTCGGGATTATGGATATAGGAAATTTCTGATGCAGACATTCAAATATAAGATGCAGAAGTAAATGAAAGCTTGAGTAATATTAAAAAAAAAAAAACCTTCCAAGTAATATTTAGTGGAAAGTGCGCCGTCACAATAATGCTGTTTATAAAGAATCACAGTGGAGTAGAATTGACTCAAAACATATAGGAAACAGGCAACCAAAGCTTCCACTTCACAGAAATTATAAAACTACACACCAACATAAATATTCTTCACAAATCAAAGTTTTTCTAACACTGAATAAATTCTCTCATCCGATAAGCAATAACGGTTGCTATAAGGAACAGTGGAGTAACTGGAAATAGGGCATTTTATTACCAGGCATAAAGTCAGTTAAGTTGAGGAGTCAAAAAAGATAGTTCTTTCAAAAGTTTACTACTTTCTAGAAAGCCCGAAATGAACAGCATAAACAGACCGAATATAATTTTATGTGTAAGGCAATGCTACACTCGCATCGTTAGCTGTACAAGGAAGTCAAAGCGAACAACGCGAAAGAGAAAGCTAAACAAGTACTGACCACGTGAAGACACTGCCGAGTACATCAAGCGCAACGGAATGAAGACCACCGAGAGCAATGCTTCTAATATCAGATTCCAGATTAGGATTCACAGTGGGAACAAAAACCGAATTTTCATGTCCGAACCCAAGTCGGCCGCCGTCGCCTTTGCCCCATATCCACAGATTCCCGTCCACCACCAAACCAGAGTGGAACAGCCCACACGAAATCCCAACCTCCAATTGGGGCTCAGAGGAATTCAAACATTGGGAGAAACGACCGGGAATTGAGCGGGAGAGGGAGAAATTACACGGGACCTTGATGGTGCCGACTGGCGCCGGATACATCCTGATTTCCTCTATTCCACCGCCAAGCTGGCCGGAGGCACCGCGACCCCATGAGAACAATTGAAGCGTGACAGATTCGTCGGAGGAGGTGGTGGAGTTGGTGGTGTAATCGTAGATAAGAGGAGACGACTTGGAGGCGGCGGATGAGAGGCGGCTGATGAAGAGGCGGCGTAGGGTGGATGAAGAAGTGGATGTGAGAATGTGGCGGCGGAGGGCCATCGCCGGTAGGTTGGGGTTTTTCTGGGGAGGTTTTAGCGGGGCTCACAAATGGGAATGAGAAACATAATTAAAATAGACTTCCTTGACTTTTAATGCAAATTTAACCCTTTTTTTTTAGGGATTAAAATGGTAGCATATTGTTACGTGAGAAGGCTCAAATGTACGATAATATTAATACAAGAGATTTATGTCCAAATGTAGGAAGGTTTTGTAACTTCAAATTATATACACCTCCAAAAGTTAGTTCTTAACCAAAATTAATGGTGTTACATTGTATGTACACATATAATTAATAAAAAATTAATAGGAATGGGGATGAATATCGAATTTTTCTTATTTAACTAAATGAGGATGGTACGGGGATGGGAACTGATCGGGGCGTAAATACCATTTCGCTAATTTGCTTTTGAAAAATTTCCACCCGACCCCATCTCTAAATTATTCGGGAATTATCTGCCTTAAAACATTCAATTTTCAATGGAGATGGTTCCCACAGAGAATTGTCATACCTACTTACATAAATGTTTCTTAACCCTTTTTTCATCGTTGAATAAATTTTCATTAATTATTTTATCAATTAAATTTATATTTAAAACGAAAAAAATATTATGAGTAGATGAAAATATGCATGAGATTATGCTTAAAGAAAAACGATTAAAATTTCTTTAATTCCTGCTATTTGTTTAAATTCAAATGTAAGAAAGTGTAATAACTTCACATTTTGTAGACTATAGAGTTGGAAAAGCATGTGTTATAATGAACATAAATTGTCTTTATTACGAAGCTTATGTTGTACTTATATAGATGTTTATCGATATTTTTCTTCCCCTGAAACAAAAAACATTAAATAATTTAATATTTAGAATAAAAATATGAGCATATGGATATGGTAACGCTCAATATACAATAATACACAAATTATGCAACAATTATAAAAATTTCTTTAATTTCTACCGTTTAAACTTAAATGTAAAAAATATTTGTAACTTCATGTTGTGTGGGGCTAGGAAAACACAAGCTTTTAATAAATCTTAGCCGTCTATCTTATTAAAGTTATGTTGTACCGTATTTTTCTATATTGAGAAAACAGAGTTCAATGTCTTATGTGTTCGATTTTCGAATTTGATAGAATTATAACTTTATTATTACAGATAAAGATCCAATCACAAATAGTCTCGTTTGAAATTTGAAAGTTGACATAAATGGATTAAACTAACCACTATTTGTACATTGAGAATAATTTAGGGTTACAATCTAATTTAATGCACGTTCTCCCTCAATTGTCCTATGTACCAGCTCCAATTTTCAATTCCAACGGCTACTTTTCTTACCTCCCCCAACTTCCATACCAGATTAAAACCTCTGTCTCCCTCACATGAGACCCACCAATTTCCCTTCCCCCATTAATCAAGATTCACAATGCTCCTCATGACCGGCGACAGAGCTCCACCGCCACTGTTAATGGTGGTGGAGTATCTCGAATCATCCATGTCAAGCGACCTCCTCTGCAAGTTCCCGGATAACTCCGCTTTCGACTTCGATTACGCCCAGAGCTCTATTTGGTCCCCTTTGCTCCCGCGATCGGCGCCGCCAGGTCCCGACGGCGGCGGCCGCCTTGAGATTTCCAGAAAGCTGTCTTATGGTGGAAATGAAGAGGCGGGGTTGCTGGAAAATACCAAGAAAAATGCTGCGAGGCTCAAGAGGAAATTCACAGATACTGTGCTTAATAATGTCAGCAGATGCAGTAAGATGAAGAGGAGAAGGAGGAAGTCTATCGGCTTTTCTCCGGTCAATTCTTCCCGTCGGCTCTCTTCGTCTTCCCCGAGTCCAAAGGTACGTACTTTTTGCAGGCCAAGTGTTTGATGATTGAAACAGCTCAAATTTTGTTGCTGACTCTGTTTTCTTATACCAAGAGAATGTTTTTCTGAGTCTATAAGTCATATGAAGTTTCTTTTTTGATGATATAAAATAAGCTCTATAATCAAAATGAAATGTTAATATTTTTTATTATAAAAATAAAAAATTTCAAGATTCAAGCAAATGCTGTAATTTTTTTCGTAGTCATATGAACTTCAAGACCGTCGTGAGTTGAATATTACAAGCTCCACCTTCTTATTTTTCGACGGTTTAATTTTAAATAAAACTTAAGAGCTATAAGATTTTTTTAAATAAATGTCATCTAAGTGAAGTGACGATAAGTTTGCGTCTGAATAGGTATGGGCTAAAGTGATGAAAGCAGCTGCTAAGCATTTCAAGAAGAGGAAGAACACGAAGAAAGATCCCAGTCTTCAATTTGATCTATCCAATTACCTGACAAAACCATGAATCTTGATCCACCCCAGATCAGTTATTTTAATTTATAGTTGAATTTCTTAAGTTTCAAGATCCCAGATCAGTTATTTTAATTTATAGTTGAATTTCTTAAGTTTCAAGAACTGTTGTTGATTCTTTCTGATTGGTGTTGTTCATTACATTGAAGTAAAATGCATTACTTTCAACGCAATCCACTATTTTGAACTGCTTGAAATAGTTTCTCTACTAGTACTTTTATGCCCCTGCATCTGAGACAAGGAATGTACAATTGGTCTTCTCCACGATAGACGCATTGGATGGTTTTTAACATATATTTGTATACACTCACACCTATGTAAATATGTAGTGAAAAATGCATCAAGTACAATATGCACGATGAGTGTAGCATGGTCGGTTAAGAAGTGAATTAAAAGCTAAGCAAACAGCATTTGGAATTAAAAAAAATAACATTGCGTTTAAATACTTCAAATAGAAAGAGCAGCTGACATAATTATCCGAGGTTCGTGATGCAGTAAGAAGAAGAAAATTAGGGGGGGAAAACAGAGAAGAAAAGGTTGCTTTCAGAACTTCCTTTGAATTAGAGAGATGAGATGTAGGGATTTTTGTAGAAAAAAGGCATGAAAGATATTCAGGCTCTCCAACAAGGAAGTATATATTGTTTGCCAATCACGAATGTAAAAATGAGGATATTACAGATTCTAAATTTAAATCTGGTTCTTGTCTCGTTCATTATGTTTTAAGTAGAAAGCAGATTCTTATTCCAATAAATAACAACATTAAAAAAATTAAATAATCATAACTGCACAACACGTCCTCATATTTTTTTAAAATAGACCGAGCACCAAGACTGGATTTGAATCATCTATTATTCTTAAATTACTACATCTGGATGTAATACATCCATATTTGGTAGAATACTACAATTACAGTTTATCAAAGTAGAAACTCTCATGGAAATAATCAAAAATAAATTATGGACCCACTTTTCGCCTGTACAAGTTTAAACTACTCTCCTCTTGCATTGAAGTCAACTCAAGATATCAGAGAGTCCGGCAAGAGACACACAAATGCAAGAGGAATCTCTGCAACTGGTGTTGATCCCATGGCCAGTGATGGGCCTCCTACAGATCGTGGAGTTTGCCAAGCTCATCATCCACCGTCAAAACCTTCTTCCCCCTGGTATGCTTTACTGAACAGTCATCAGATTCTGTTTCTTTTTCTGTCCCCAGAAAGTTCGATGAATTTCCCAGGAAGTTATTTGAATGTGGAATTCGTACAGGTAAAACTCTTTCGGTCACAGTGCTCGTCATGAAGCTCCCTGACTACATCGACACAGTCACCAGCTCCTTCGCCGACAAGCTCTGCGCCTCCTTCTCCTCCTCCACCGGCGGCGCCGCCCCGCGCATCCACTTCTTGCAGCTCCCCCCCACCGAGCCCACCGCTGAGTGGAGCTCCAGAACTCGCGGATTCTTCATACACAACCTTGTCCTGAGCCAGAAATCCAACGTGGCAAACTTCCTCCGCTTCAACCGGCCGAAAGTCGCCGCCGTGGTGGTCGACATGCTGTGCACCTCCATGATCCACCTGGCGGCGGAGTTCCAAATTCCCGCCTACATATTCTTCACTTCTCCGGCGAGTTTCCTCGGAGCCATGCTTCACTGCCAGACACTCCATGATGATAAAAACCAGGATGTGTCCGAATTAAGGAACTCAGAATCAGAGTTGCCGATACCGAGTTTCGCCGTGCCCCTCCCGCCCAACGTCCTGTCTCTGGTTCTTGTCGACAGGGACTTATGGCTGGAGAGGTTCCTTCACTATGCTCGGGACTACAGGAAAGCCAAGGGCATAATCGTCAACACATTCTTTGAGCTAGAATCCCATGCATTGGAATCATTTTTATCGAGTTCCATCTACGGCACCGGACCGGTCCCTCCGGTCTACCCTGTCGGCCCGATTCTAAACCGCGGGCCGCCTCTTGATACACGAACGTGCCCATCGGATGCCCTCCAGTGGCTGGATGAACAACCGTCAGGCTCAGTGGTGGTTATATGTTTTGGTAGCCAAGGGAGTCTGAGCGAGGACCAGATCCGCGAGCTAGCAATCGGGCTCGAGCGAAGTGGGCACCGTTTCCTATGGTCCCTTCGTCGCCGATCACCAAAGAACCAGAGCGCAGGTTTCCCGACCGAGTATAACAACTACGGAGAAGTCCTCCCGGAGGGATTCCTAGAAAGGACCATTGGATTCGGGAAGGTTGTTGGTTGGATACCTCAGTTCGACGTTCTCTCTCATCAAGCAGTGGGAGGGTTTGTTTCGCACTGTGGGTGGAATTCAGTGTTGGAGAGTATATGGTGTGGGGTGCCGATTGCCACGTGGCCATTGCACGCTGAGCAACAAATGAATGCTTTTAAGCTAGCGAAGGAGCTAGGGTTGGCGGTGGAGATTAGTATGAGCTACCATGAGAGGGGCGGAGATGGGGTGGTGGTGGCGGCGGGAGATGTGGAGAGGGGGATTAGGGAGGTGATGGAGAGGAGTGAGGTGAGGAAGAGAATGAAGGAGATGAGGGAGAAAAGTAGGATGAGTGTGGATGAAGATGGATCTTCTTACATTTCTTTCAAGGGATTGATTGATGATATAATGAGCAATGTGTCCATATCTTAGTAAACTTTAATTTCTATTTTTGGAGGGAGCATTCCTCCATGATCACAAGGAACTTAGTATTGTATGAAATTGTTGGTTGGAACTTGGAAATCTAATGTTTTTGCTAATGAAGATGAGATGGTGTGAAACTTGATTGTTTATGTTCGTGAAACTTTGTTTTAAACACTGTTTCATCTTTGATTCGTAGCGAATCTTAATCGTTTATGTATGTGAAATTTTGTTTTAATCACGGTCTCATTTTTTATTCGTACGGCGTTGATATAAATTGCACATAGACATTGTCAAAGTGTCGGGAGAAAGAAGGTTAAGATTTTGAGAATGAAGTTGAGTTGGAGATGATTCACTACAAATTTGCAAATTTAGAGAACGAAAACTATAAATTTAGAACCAAAATTATCTTTAGAAGATGATTGCCAATAACCAAACAATTGCAAGTAAGTGTAGAAGACTAGAACTAACAACGACAAAGAATCGACAGCTGTAAATATAGTAAACATCAAATTAAGTCCAAACACATTACACAGTAGCATCCAATGCATTCTGTAAAAAATAAAAATTAAAAAATTAAAAAAAAAAAAAACAAAAAACCATCAACTATTTTACAATACTATCTACACAACTAGAGTAGATAGCAGAGAGCAACCTGGTGGAGCTACTATAGCGCAACTCGCGAGTCATTTCTGGTCATCACTGTCATAGTAATCTTCATAATCAATAAAATCTTCGTCGTCATAATAGTACTTGTCATCATCATCCTCGTCATCATTGTCACTACTAATCTCATGGCCATTTGGCAGCAAAACATTGGCCTGCTGTCCTCTCAAACTCTCTTGAATTCGATCTCTAATGGCCGTTCCCTGAGAAAAGACAAGGTTCAAAAAAAAAAAAAAAGAAACAAAAAAGGGACAAAAAGATTAATGTGAAGTGTAGAAGCTCACCATCTTGTGGCAACGTTCCTCAAACATTTCAAGAAATCCAGCAACCCATCTATCAGCATTTTCAACCCAAATGTTGGGATGCATACCAGCTGTTTTTGCAACAGTTTGTATCTGGAAAAAATGAAGATTTAAACAAATACGTGCAAGACCGCATATTAACAGCAATCGAACATTGCCATCAGAAGAAACTTAACCTTCTCGCCCACTTTTTCTTGATGCTCCTTGACTTTCTCTTGCAGCTTCTTCAGTCTCATATTCACTCTTAATCGCTTTTCCTGCCCAAGCGAAACAAAATCATATTTAAAAAAATAATAATAATAAAAAAAAAAAAAAAACTGTAATTGAACTAGGTCTATGATGACTTGAGCTGCATTAGAATCAAGTGATGACAAGAGGAAAACAGCATATCGTGCCTTAACATAGCTAAGATTAAGCTCCTTTCTTGTATATCCACGATCTAAATTGCGCATCACATATTGGTTATAATCCTTCACGATCCTCATAATGATGTCTGAAGTTGAAATTCCATCAGTCCTTTTAGTCTCCTTAAATCTTCCCACAGCTTTCACCTACATCAAGAGTGAAGATAACATATGATCACTAGCAGTCTCCAATGCAAAAGACTTATTGTCTACTGACACCTACACACACACACACACACACACACACACATTTTAAATAAAGTAAAACTAAAGAATTATGTGATAGAATGTTATGCTTACAAATTCATAAACATCATTTCCAGCTCCACTTGCATCTGCATAACTGCAAAAGAAGGTTACATCCCCTATGGGTGTAAAGGCATGGTTACTGGAAGATCAAACATAATTAAGCCAAGTGGTTTGCAGAAACCGGAACAAGGCCACCAATTAAATATCAAAACCCCTCTATAACATGAGAATTTACCCCTAAATTCTATGTTTTAGGGGGGAGCAACTCTATAGATTGCACATCGCAGAGAATAGTTTTAATTATTACTTATGTTTCTTATGATGCCCACGCATGATCCACAATAAGTCTTTATATCTTACAAGTTTGTATGATAAACTTGGAGAGTAAGAGAGGATCACAGAGAAATAAAGCATATGGACTATTTCTTTCAAGACCAGGTGTAACTCATTCTGGATGTCGAAAGTAGGGTATCTAGAAAATCTTTTGAGCTGAATAAAAGGAGACATTTACTTTTGCTTTACTTGATTAATTTGATTGAGAGAAAATACCCTGAGAATTTTTTTAAAAAGCAACATTTCAGAATAGCATTTCAGACTGGCTAGGCAGTTCACTAATGCACCATTAGAACTGTTGATAAGCAGTAAATTCAAAAAAATTGGAGATGTTCACAAATGATAGAGGCAAGGAGCTGATAAAAATGATTTTAAATGATTTTACTGCATCATTATACCTGTTTGAAAGGACTCTATAAACAACCCCTAGTGTTATCAGTTTGGGACTTATTGAAGGCACCATCATTCCTATATCACACTGACAAATAAAAGAAATAATAGGACCCCCCCCCCCCCCTCTATCCTTCAAGAATTTCAGATGAAGTTATCAAACTTCTATTTGGGAAACGGATGTGTCTAGATGAGAAACCCTTACGGAAGAGAATCGTGAGCTACATAATCGATTTGATGTTTGTCAAGAAACTCTTGATTTATTACCCATGGGGCATCAGGAATAACCTCGTCAACCCACCTGCCAAAAAGAACAGCTACATGTTACATTACATTACCATCCCATTTAGAATAACTAAAATAAGAATAAAAAAGCAACAAATTAACCCCCCCCCCCCAACTGATTTAACTTCCATAATTCATCTACAGCCCATAGCCACTGGCATGCATAATCAAAATGTAACATCACAAATCATAATCGAATCAACTATCTTACACAAGAATCTAAATCTACTTACTTATCCTCACATTTTAAAGATCCGTACGAATGTACTACAGATCATGTATGAAAACTGTAATATGGTAACTAAAAATAATTATCGTCAACTGAAGAATCTGGAAATGCATACAACAAAATAAAAGGCACAGAAGAAGGAAACACACTTGCAATGACGGAGGGATTCATAACGCTCAGCTTCGTTCATTACGGTCTTTCCCTTGTACTTGTGTGTAGTCTGATCATTGCAGCAACCAACCAGCAAGTATGCATTAGGTAACCTACATAAATACATGGCATTATATGGAAAGTAATAACATTCGACTAGTTGATGATTCAAGGTAGCCACACATTGAAGTCTTGCCATCAATTCATCACAAAATTCAAACCAAATGCAAAGGCCAATAAGCTGAAACATGATCCCTTCAGACTCTCTTATTCAATAACAATAACTGCATGTACATAACACTAACCACCAGAAAGAATATGATTAACAGAAGTTTCAAAAACAAAAGTAACCTCATAAAAATTGTAAGCTTCCAAAACAAATAGGAACTGAAGTTGAAAATGCAACCAAAATGAAAAATCCATACATGATCCTCACAATTCCAATCAAGACTATAAATCCCACCACCATCGCCCCCTAAAATCCAACTCGTGCTGGCCTAACAGCATGATCGCTATTGTAAGGGAAATTTCCAGCAAAAGACAAAAACAAATCGAATATAAAACCAAAAATAAAACCCTCGGAAAAAAGAAAAAAAATTCATAAACAAGGTAAAAGAACGTACAGCTTCTTGGCTTGTTCCAGGGAGCGAGCGTGACCGAAATGGAAGAGATCGTAGATCCCATCAGCGTAGACACGTACAGGACGTTCAGCAGAGGAAGAAGAGTGGGCAGTGGTGCTAACGACGTCGTTCTTGGTGCTTGCAGCGTTGTTTATGGTGGCCTGCCTCTGCTCCTCTGCTTCTCCAACATTCCCTTCACCCATTGCAACCGTTGTGCTCTCTCTCTCTCTCTCTCTCTCTCTCTCAAATAATATATTTTCTTTAAATGGAATACCCACCGACATTACCGGATTCTGTCTCCCCCTCTCGTTATTGTTGGTAGGATAATTGTTTTATTTTAAAAATATTTTTTGAAAAACAAAAATGAGGATAATCTATCAATCTTCTAAAAATAATTTTAATTTAATTTACTTAATAATATATTAGACTTACAATAATAAAAAATACTCCATTTCCATAAAATTAAATTCACATTTCAATTCGATTATATTTAAACACGATCTAATTTACATACGTCAAATACAAGTTAATATTCAACAATTAATCAACACATGTCTCTGTATTACATTCTTTTAAATAAGTGAGTTTTTTTATAAATACTAAATTTAAATATAAACATATGTTTTTTTAATTTGAGATATGACTATCTTTAGTACATAGATATGTATATTTAGTTTATAAAATGCGTCAAAATCGTCTTCACATCAAACAAAATTGAGCCTAAAAATGACAAAAACGTCTTTATGAGCTCTTGCATTTCACCACCACCCACCATCACCGGCGCTAAAAACATAAATCTCAATTTTCTTTTTCACCAAATTACACTTGCCACATAATTTCATTTTCTTTATAGTATCGTAACTATAATTGTAAGCAAGTCAAGACAATTCGTGAGCTGCTAGGAATCAATTTGAAAAAAAATCAAATTCAACTCAAAATTAATCGAGTCAAGCTCAAGGTCAAGCTACTCAAGTAGCCCTCAAACTCAATCCTAAATCCATTAATACTCAACTCAATAGACTCACAAACCTAATTGAGCTCAATCAAATTTAAAATTTTACCATTTATCCTCTACTTATTTACCAAATGCTATAACTATAAATTAAATAAAATTATAATAAACTTTTTTAAGAATAAATATTCTTTCTAAAAAGATAACCAGCCGAACCGAGCTGAATTAGCTCGAGCTTATCAAGTATTCGCACGAGATGAGTTTGACCTTAAAAAATTTGAACTCGATCAAACTTAAGCTGAGTTCAACCTCTAATTTATCAACCGAACTTGCTCAAGCTAAAAAATACTCGATTCATCTCTTTGACACCTCTAATCACAATCCCAACAGGAAATTGCAGAAAATAGTCTTAAGATAATGTTCGAATAATTGGCATCAAACACATCTAAAGTTGTTGTAAAATGGATGGTGGCACGCATTTAAGAAAACTCGTTTGGGAGTCAATATTCAAGCTGGAAAAAAAATACCCATTTCAAATTTCATAAATAAATACTTAATTTGAATTTGAATTGACCAAAAAATTGGTAATGATTCCCAAGGAGATTAATTGCATAAAAGACATTGGAATGTCTAATTTGTATGAAATTTGATATGAGATAATTAATATGTATTGAATAATAAATTTGTAGATGAAATTAATACTAAAACATTAATTTATATTAAAATAAATATTAATTTTAATTATAGTTTTATACTTTCTTCGTCACATATATAGTGTGTTCCTTTTTTTCTAAATTTAGTTATACTATATAAGAAAATCGACTCATCTTGATTCGTGCGTAATGTCGATTGTAAATTGTCGAACAACACAAATCAATTCAAAATGCAAAATAATAATTTTATGTATTTTTTTAGTAAAGGCCATCATTATACAATTGCATGTAAACTAATGGAATTATATATTACAATAGAGTCTTGAAAATACATTAGTCATGCTCTCATATTATGATTAGAAATAAATATTTCCAATTATTTTCTTACAGAAATAGAGAATTCTAACAGAATAAAATTTATTTAAAATAAAACAAAAAGAAAAGGAGGAAAAAGAAAATACCCAAACATGCCAAAATAGCCTGCATGACTTTTGAGTGAGAAAATTAGGATAAGAATGTACAGCCACCTAAAGAAAAGTCAGCACCAGCCTCTCTGTGGATCAAAACAAGAAGCTATCATAATCATGATTTTCATGCGTGGAAGAAGACTCCGCCGGCCCATGGGAGGAGACGCTGCGACCGGAGCTGCCTCCGCCGCGATGCATGTTACTTACCATGAACATGTGGCGTTGCTCCATTTGGTTCGGATACTGCACTCGAAACCCACTTGACGGCGGAGGCACAGACGTGGCGACGCTATCAATATGTTGTGTATCATGATCGAACGTTCTGACGGTGTTAGAGAGCTGAAACCTAGCGATGGGGTTGGTGGTGGGGTTACCGGTGAACTGTTGCACCATGGCCCGAAAGTTGGTGGTGTCGGTGTTGAGTAAGGTGGTGGGGGTTCGTCGGGAAGCCCTAGATCGCCTTCGGATGGGCCTTGCTACACGAGTTTGGTCGGGGCTCGAGTTGTTGGGGCCGGAGGTGATGGTGGTGGGACGTGTTTCGATCCGATTGGCATCGCTAATATTAACATGCATCCAATCACTAGGATTTGACATGAATTCAATATGCTCCCTGGGATAAAAACTTTCGTCTTTGCGAAAGTGAAGTGGTAGAATTTGTTAGATGGAATTGGACTACTTATGGGGGAAATGATGGAGGCTTACTAGTCTTGGTCAAAAAACTTAAATGTTTTTTCAAATAAATAAAAAGAAAATTAATCCCCTGGACTCTCTGATTAAATTGTCTTACTCCAAAACATATTCATCATGAAACTAATCAAGTGCGTGTTGTATGATGTGCACGATTGTATTGTTTATTGTGGACATCAACGATAACATCCATTAGTCGCGTTGACATCTACAATGAACAACACATAGAGTCACAAGAGGCACGATTGTAGTGTTTATTATGGCTGTCAGACATAGACATCTTCTACAAGTTGTGTGATCATTATTTCAATCCAACACTCAAAACATCATCAGAATTGAAGTGATATATAAAAATTAGATTGTCGTTCAAAACATCATAGCATATTATGGTAGAAAATCAGGACCCCTAACTTTCATTATCTAAAGTAAACTATTAATTTATAATATATAATAGAAATAGTAATAGCAGTCAAAAGCAAAGAGGTGACGGAAGTTTGAATTGGAAATATTCGGCATTTTCTGGGAATTCTAGAACACATTGTCGTAACAAATTTGATTTGGTCAAAATTCAATTTATTTATTACAATCATATTCATATATTAAATTGAAAAAACAAAAAGAAAATCCAGACATAAAGAAATCCTGAAATTTAACAACAACAATATACAATAAGAATTAGGAAATTAGGTAAGTCCATCAATCAAATTGGACCACACAAAAATATACAAAGGATTAGATTTCTCTTACTACCTTAGTGTCCTCCTCCTCCTTTGCTTGCTTCAATTTCCAGAAGGGAACTCACATTTCCCATACTCTACACATGCAAGAGAGAGAAAGAGTTACAACTAACTATTTTACTGGTACGTTTTATTCCACATCAACAAATATACCCATGAATCTTAACATTTCGAATAGGGCAATGTTAACATACCCAGCAGCATACGATTATTTGTAAAACTAATTAGTGTAGTCGAAGAAGACATAGGTGGGGTGGGGTGGGGTGGGGTGGCTTATGTAGTCCAGTCCCAAGACATGTCAGAAAAGACGTGTCCGTAAATCACGTGCTATGCAATTAGCTGGCTATCAAAGTCCTTGTGGGCCCCCCACCCACATTCACCATTATTGACTTTTGCACATGTTAGCCACTCACCCCCCACAATTCTTAACCTACGCCACTCACTAAAACATCAATCAAGTTTATGCTTGACGCAATGTCAACAGACAACGTATGTTGACATCAAAATTAATTTAATATTATTTATAATCTTATTGTTTTAAAATCTCATTCGAGGATTACGTAATTTAACAATACACCTAATTGAATCAAATAAGGTTAGGAGGAAAAGTTATATACTCACTCGGCTGTTGCGTCACGATGTAAGCGGCCCCACCGAAGTAGCAGGTGCCAATAGCACGCCCCTTCTTCTGGTAATAACTGTTGAAAGCGAACGAAGCGTGCGCCTCCACCGTGTTGGGATCGAAACACGTGGATCCAGGCTGAATCGGATGGCAGTCAGCCCCTCCCTCACCACAAGCATAATCTAGACCCGCTTGCAGCTTATCTTTCCCTGCCTCCACCTTCGCCACGCACCACGTCTGCCCGTTCGCCGTCGCCATCCTCTGTTCTCCGCCCGTCATTGGCGGTGCTGTGTCTTGGTACCCCTTTAGCCCCTCCGCCGTCAGCGGAATGTCATAAACCTTCCTCTCGTCGGGGTAGAAAAGTCCGAAGTTTCTCTCCGACGTAGGACCTACCTTCTTGTTCTCGTTGAAGAGGGCGAAGAGGTAGACGGTCAGGTTCGCGTGGGGACGTAGCGGTGTGCCGCCGCCGGCGAGCACACGGCGGACTAGATTGCCGTTGTAAGCGGCCGCGTTCTGGACACTGGCGCCAAGCTCATTGGAGTCACCTTTTGATGGCCAACCAGTTTCGCTGACGATGATTGGTACGTCGTCGAACTTCAACGCCGACATTGCCGCGAAAACGGCGTCAATTTGAGCGTCGAAGAGGGAGAAGTACCTCAGCCCGTTGCCGGCGTCGACGACGCCGGGATTCTGCCTCAAAAGCGCGTAATCCAGAGGGATGACGTCAGCGTTTGACTCATAAGCAAAAAACGGGTACACATTTATCATGAGGGAGGATCCGGTTTTGCGTAGGAACTCGAGCATCGGCTTGAACACGGGTTCGACTAATTCGGGTCGGAATGACCCGGCGGAAGATGGGTAGGAGTTCTGCAACGCGCTGAGCGCAATAGGAGACGACAGCTTGATGGTCCCATCGAGCTTGTACTTCACCAGCGCTTGGTGGATGTTGTACAACGCCGGAATGAGGAAGCGGGTGGTGTTGTGGGTGTCGACGAAGACCTCATTCCCGACGGCGATGGCCTCAATGGCGGTGGACGGGTGGTAGGCCGCGACATTCTTCTGGACCCACGAATACGCAAAGGAAGGGCGGCGTGCGGCTGAGGATAGGAGCTCGTTGGGGAGGTTGACTGTGACTTTAATACCCGACCCGGATAACGCCTTGAGAACAGACGGGTCGGAGTCGTACACCTTCACCCGTTCCAGGCCCTGCGATTTTAGGAGGTTAACAACCTTTGTCGCCGACGGGAGGTTGTTAGCTATCCGGCCATAATTTACTCCGACCGATCCGCCGTCTGCAAATGCATTTAAATACAAATTTAAGAATCTGAATATTCATTCACATATTCAAACCGATTCACAGACCGTATTAAAGAGTACATTCGTTAACCAGAAGAAATCTTACCCGCAATGGAGAGAAAAGAGAACAGGATGAAAAGTACGGAAATGCTGAGAGCCTCCATTGCCCTAGACAGAGAAACGGCGGTCGCTTTCTAGAGAGAGGGAGAGTGAGAGAGTGAGTGAGTCCCGGTGGGAGCTAAAATGCATAATGGAAGAGGTAATGAGAGGATCGAGGATGTTTTTTTGGGGGGAGTGGGGCCCGCTCATTTCTGCTCACTTTTGTAATCCTCTACAGCAGACCACGTGGTCCCAGTTGGACAGGGACCCACGTCAGTCGACCGTTTTCTACAGGGGAAGGTAAATTAAGTGAGGGTTGTACGAAGGGAGGTGATGCGGTCCACGTGTCGTTCTAGATCCTCGTGATTTACCTTCTCGGAGTATCTATCTATACCTGGTCAGGATTAATTGTGTTGGAAAAATGTTTTGGTACTCCCAGATATAAATGGGTAAGTACTGATACGCCTCTGAATACTTTATCTTAATATTAAATATTTTATTTTATTTTATTTTTATTTTATTATTTATTTATTTTGGGTAGGATACCGGTGATATTTATAGGGTATTTTTGGATAAACAAATTATTCATTTATATGTTATGTTACATGAGTAAAATTGAATTGTTTTTACCCGTTTGTCCACCCGCTCTGCAAAAATATATATTTTTTTGGAATAAAAATGTATTTATTGACTTCTTTTGCAATTAAAAATTAACAAAATATAATATTTCTAAACATGAACACAAATCATGATGTATAAAGTAATAATAATAATATCCAAAATATAATATTTATGTGATCATCGATTACTTGATTCAAATTAAAAAATTTAGGATATAAAAATAATTAAAATAAAAAAATACTGCTTTTTAAAATAATTAATATTTATTTTATTATATATATGTGTGTGTATATATCGGATATACAGGGCGAGTGAACGGGTAAAATATTAAACTCATATCCTACCCTTATCCTAACATTGTTTGACGGGTATGGGTAATACTTACCCATTATTCAAATTCTTATGTCCTACCTTATCGGATTACCTACTTATCCACAGGTTACCCTAACTACAGATAAAATTGACATCCATACCCCATTATGAATAATAACCTGAAATTCCACTGTCCTACATTGTCATTTTTCATTTTAAACTGATATTGTTAATTACACAATAATGATAGTATGATATAAAGATGCCTTCAACAATTCCGTTTAACCCTTAATTCACTTATCATTTAATTTTTATTTTTGAGGTACTCGGTTTTAGAAATTAGGGGTTTTAAATTATTGATTTCCAGTTCAAAATTATCACTTTCAATTTTTAATTTTGATTCTAAATTGACAATTGTAAGTGTGAAATTTGAATTTTTTTTTTTTAAATAAGAATAAGAACGATAGAACTGGTAGTTTTGGAATTCATTATAGAAGTTCCGTCTGACTCCACTTCTTACGATTATAGACTGAAACCAGAATCTATGGAACCATATCCATCATTATTTAAGTATGATATTATATTTTCCCAAAAAAATTTGTCCATGCACGTGCAATTCGAATGCTATTTGTGTAATAAAAAAATATTTATTTATTTAAAAACAATTACCAATAATTTATTATCTTAAGAAAATTTATATTTAAATTAAACATGTAATATTATAAATCGAGTGCACGATACGCACAATGCGTAAAAAAACTCAATCTTTACATATTATATAATAATTGTTTTAGTAGGTATATTACAGTATCATTATATATATACACACACACACACAGACAATATAGGAATGTTGCAACAAAATCTTATATTTGCAATATCATTATTACAAAATGTATGTGAAAAAAAAAATGTGCCAATCAAATCTTATTTGTTTGGCTAAACTTATCTATAAATTCTCATGCTGTGAAGAGTTTATAAGATAATACATATCTTATTTATAAAATTAATTCGATAAATAAATCCCAGCCCATTTTAAATGTTAAACAATACAGAGAATTATGATGATGAAATTTGAAACCCCTAATTTCTAAATTCAATCGTGATTTACTTACTTTCTAAAAAATATTTTATTAAAAAAAAACTACGCACTACGCGCTCTTAATCTACTTAACAACATAATTTGAGGAACTTCAAAAAATAATAATATATAATTAAGTCTGTCACTAAAATAAAATATCAAGGCTCAAATAGCTTGATTACTGGGAGCTGATATCTAAATTAGTTTGAGTAACTTCACATAAAATACAAAATAAAAAAATGGCAAAAGATTGGCAAAGAATATCTAAAAAAGTATAATGAAAAAGATCAGTTTTTTCTTTAGTTATCCTTTAGCAAATCAAGAAAGGTGAAGTACTGCATAAAGAATTGAAGAAAGGGCACTAAAAGAAGAATCTAACGCTTATGGACAAAAATAAATGTCAAAATGTCCAAAACTTCAAATACCTTTGCACCTTACTTCCCTAGAAGATAAAGAATGATATTGAACCAAAAATCTTAAATAATAATAAACTAAATAAAAAGGGGGGAAAAAAGAAGAAGAATATTCTCATTTAATATTTATTGTGTAATATAAAGAGTATATTCAGATCAAAATAATTTTATTTTAGAAGTAGGTGATTAGTGTCTAATTAATGAGCAATATTCATATATGGACAAGGCATTACACAATTATATTTTCTTTTCTTCATTTTAGCAAACTGTAGAGGTATTTTTGCACAATTCAACTTACATAAATGATAAAACACGATCTAAAATACAATTAATTTAAGTATATTAACATATATGGCTTGGTTTTTGAAGAAAATTACAATATTAATTATAGTTCCTTTTTTTTTTGGGTTGGGGGGGGGGGGGGTGAACATTACAACCTGTAAGTTTTGGCCAAAGAAAGGACACCGACTTCTACATTTTGTTGCGATTCAAATCTCCGGTCAAAAAATCCGGTGAAGACCTACTAGAGTGTTTGTCTTTGTCTGAAGACTCAAATTGCAACAAAATGTAAAGATCGCGTATGTGGATACTATTATTTTAATAATGGGGATTGCTTCGTATATTTTTTAGATAAACCACGAGAGAAAAGTGAAAATCGGTATAAGATCCCCGACTTACAGATAATAAGCAGTCTAACAAAAGATTAGCGCATCTGTCACCAAGGAAATTGGCAGCAGCAACAATCCTTTGGAGACTTTAATGAGCTAATTTATCTACATCTTGCAACAGCTCAGTGCGCTCAGATTCATCATGCATGTCTAGCAGAGCCATGCAACTGCGCTGGTCTCACATTATGCTCATCCTGTCGTACATTCAGAGAAACGAGTTATATAATAGAATTTTGAATTGTAATCTACTCGAAAACATGTATATTTTCCCCGTATTTTCTTTTTCTTCTTCTTTGTCCCATTACCATTTTTTTTAATTGTCCTTGGTACTTTATCGTTCCCTGATTTTTTTTTTAAAGTTGTCCCTGGTACTTTAACTTCTACACTATTGCCACCTATACTTTCACTTTCTATTACCTTTGCCCCTGTAATTTGTACACTTTGTCCACTGTAATTTTAAAAAAATTAATTTCTTTTGGGGAGACTGAAAGTACAGGGGGCAAAACATGCATTTCCCTAATCTACTTCAGCAAATTATTCGTATGACATACCTGCATACCATAAGTGAAAGCTGGTTGTCTAAAATCCAGATGCCCCTGAATAGATAGAACGAAAGAGAATAAATTGATGTTAACCGACTGAAGATTATGAGGTAACAGAAGACTCACCAGTTGAGGCATGCTTTGTTGAGCCCCATAAAAACTGTTGTGGCTAGAAGCAAGGGAGTTCAATTGTCCCTACAATCAAATCGGAAAATAGAAAATATTCCATCAGCTTATTTCAAGAGTAAATTGATGTTACGGGGAAGTCATTATCACATACCAGCCCCTGCATTGTCTGTTGACCAACAAAGTAAGCATCCTGCGGTGGCTCCATCAGATTTAACTGGACCAATAATAAGATGTGAGTAAGGTGGGTTATAACATCATGCTTCTAGCTAAGACTGGCACCAAAAAATCATAATTCAACATACAGTTTATCAAAGAAAGTTTTCACAATTATAAGCTACAGGATCCCACAAAACCGTACCATTCCATGTACATGCTGTTGGGAACCATAGTATCCATTTAAGGGTATTCCCTCAGAGCTTAGATGTTCCTATAAGGGGGAAAAATCATATCAATAAAACTTCTGTCTGTGTGACAAGCATGAACTGGAAGATGATTGGTCCTTTTAATTCACGCAAGTCATATCAAGATTACAAGCTCATAACTCGTGTTATTACTTTGGCCAGCATTGTGAGAGTTGTAAAAGGCCAAACTCACTGTAATCAATACAAATTTTATGACTTAACAGTATAGAGCTCACCATTTGCTGTAAACTGTCTTGATTGTCAATAACAGCTGCTTCTGGCTCTGCCTGTAACTGAGATATAATTATTATTTAAAAAACGGAGCCAAATTTAGATTATATTGAAAAGAAATAACACGCATCCAACCTTTCTTTTCTTGTTCGTGTTCCTCTTCTTATTTGTTTTGGCAGCTTTGAGCAACTGGTTCTCTTCTTCGGCACAGCGAAGTCCAACAGAGTTACTGCTGCATTCTACAGCTGTTCTGTTATTTATATTCACACAGTTCTTCAGAGCATCAACTAAGGCACGGCAAGCGATGTTGTAATTCTCCTCACTTAATGAACCTTCTTCTCCTAATTCAATAGCACGCTTGCAGAGATCATTGTATCTTTGGACCCTAGTTTGGATTCTTTCAGTTCCCTCTACCAACCTTTGCTTGATTTTTGCATCCTTCGTCCACCTCTTAAGGATATATCGAGATGGGATGCTGGAAAGACCACATATTTGGAGGACAATCATTGAATGCCTGCAAAGAAAACCTCTGTATTCGAACATTAGACACGAACAAGAAACTTCTGACTTTGCCTCATTGCATGTAACCACAAAATTCTCATTTTTTTCACAGTCATCAACTCTAAAAATAGCATTGCCTCCATTTTCAGATTCCTTCTTGGGATGGCATCCTACCACCCCCAAAACCTCAACTTGGAATCTTCTAAATATCGCATGGGTATAAATTGTCGACATCTGTTTTTCCCAAGGAGAAGGTGACTTAAGTGCTGGCTGTTTGTGCCAGGTGTCAAAGTTTGCGATGTCTTCCTCTTCATACCTATTTTGAAGTATTGCCCCATATTGTTTCATAAACTCTTTCAGATTGATCTTTTTGTGAATGTATTTGTCAAAAAAAGAGTTTACACTTTCAGATCGTTGATGTGTAGACATGCCAGCCAAAAATGTGTCCCTCATGAATGTGGGAACCCATTTTTTTCGGTCCACATACAGTGAATGAACCCATTCATTTTCTTGTAGCTCAAATCTGCTAACCATCTTCCACCATCTCATGTCGAACTCTTCATCTGTTATCGACTTGAATATGCACTTGTTGAATTTTCTCAAAAAGTTCTCATTTTGTCTGAGCACATGAGCAAGAATTTCAGGTATCCTTTCCAAAATATGCCATAGTGCAAAGCAATGGCGTGAATGCGGGAATACTTCTTCAACAACTGATTTTAGTTGTTTATCTTGATCACTGATTATAGCTTTTGGAGCTTGGCCACCCATTGCTCGCAGCCATGTCTTCATTAACCAAACAAATGTTGGTTTAGAATCATCCGCTAGTAGTGCACATCCAAGCAACATAGGCTGGAAATGATGATTCACCCCAAGGAACAGAGCAATAGGCATCTTCTCGTTGCTTTTAGTGTAACTAGTATCAAAGAAAACAACATCACTGAAGCTGATATAATCTTTCCTACTTTTTGCATCAATCCAGACCAAGTTCCTTATACGCTGATCTTCATTCAAGTCAATTGCATAAAAGAAATAAGGATTCTCTTTCTGAATCTGCACAAAATACTCTAGCACAACGTGAGCATCCCCCTCTTCTAATGCCAAGTATTGACCTCTGTCAAACTGGTGATCGAATTCATTCTTGCTGAGGCAAGTACTTTGACTCCCACTAGATTGTCTAGACATCTCAACATACATCTTCCTTGTCCGCTCACTAACCGCATGCAGAATATCTATATTATTCTTTTCGGCTAATTTTACATTTCTATGAATACGAAAATGATATGCTAAAGCGGGTAAAAGCTCATGATTGTGTTCCTTTATGAACTCATGAATGTACCATTTCCCATCGCGTTTTCTCTTTACATGCATACTTGCTTTACAATCCGTCTTTTTGACGCTCGGCCTTCTACTAACACCACTCTCAGATTCTGGTGTGACCCCATATCTTGAACATGCGAATTTGGCATCGATGAATTCTTTGGTTTTCTTTGAACGGCGGCTGTTTTTAATCGATGTGGTGAACCCCATTGACTTTGCATACTCTTGATAAAAAGAATAGGCTGCCTCATGGGAATCAAATTCAATGCCATCGTGTGGTTCAAAGTTATCTCCTTCAAATCCCACGATATCTCCTTTAGAGGAGCTGCTTACCTGGCCTTCCCTATTTTCTGCAGTATCTACAATGTCAACCATAGTCAAAGCAATCCCTTCTTCACCACCTTCCACATTGTCCTCAAAATCCACCATAGCATCCAGGGTATTTTGAAATAGGTGCTTCCAAGGTTGATTAAACTACAAACACAAGAAACTCAAATTTAACCTGTATATCATACAATCCTTATTTACAAACAAAAAGCCATGAAGCACACAACCAAAGCTATAACTGTGCCTTTTTTTTCCGTCATTGCACAACAATTAAGGCTCGAAAAATGAAAACATTATATCATCAAAACAAACAAAAAAATAACAAATTACCAGAAAAATAGCTGCCTTCTACACAGCTAATAGCTATCACCAAAAATTCACACCGTTGTTTCCCATTGATCCAATCGGTACAACCACGAAAAAAAAATAAAAAATCACTCCACCATAAATCCATGGAACGAAATAACAAGACAAAAAAAAAAAAAATTGAATTCAGCAAAATACAAAGAAAATTTATTAATTCGAGAGCAGATAGCTTACCAATAAATCGGAAATTCACAAACATTGGATTCGCAGGGTCCTCGTTTCCGGCAATAGCTTCGCCAACAGTTATTGTTGTAATTTGCCGAGGGTTTTTCAGTGTGTAATTCGAATTCAGGTAAAGCGGTGGATTGTATGACAGTAGTTTCAACACGGAAGATTTCACAGAACCTTTTTTATTTTTATTTTCTCTTTTTCTTAATAATTTTAACAAAATGTCCTCCATTTAGTCTAATTTCTGATTTAGCCCCAGAATTTATATTATTGATTGATTTTAGTTTCTCCTTTATTGCTATTTGTTTTGAATAATTGCTATAAAACGATTATCCATATATATAATAACACAACATTTTATAAATAGCAAAATCATATTATTTTTAAATTTCTAATTTGAATATAATATTAGCAATTATAAAATAAAAACGAAAATATATGTACCAAAACTATCCATTTACATGAAATAAACTATCAATCTGATACAATTCATTACACAATTTACAAAAATAAAATGCTACAATAAGACACAATATAAGTATAAATATATATTTCAAATTAATTTGAAATTATAAAATATTATGAAATGCAGATAGACATACTTACCTTCTTGGTTCGGTATAAAGATAAATTTTAACTAGCACTTTAGGAAATCAGCAAGTTGACTTCTACTTATGACCTAGATCGGCAAGTTGTGGGTCGATTTCCTTTTAAATTTTGGACCAAGCACAAAAAATTACGTGTATTGAGTATATCATGCAATTCGATCTATAATATTATTTATTTAACTAATATGTAAATCATGTTTACTAAAAAAGAATTACAATAATTTATCAGTAGTAGTAATATTTTTCAAGTAAATAATTAATACTGTAAATCAGGTGCACGATATATTCAATGCACAATAAACTCACTCAATTTAAAGTTATCGTTTTAAAAAGTTTACTACAATTAAAGAATGTTTAGCAAGAAACGTTAAAAAATCAAACGACGAAGATGTAAAGAAATAAGATCTAATGATTATTATTACACATGTATTAATGTAACTGATGCACGGTAGCTAGATAAAATATGAACACGCAATAGTAAAATAAACTGTCAATTCAAATAACAATTAGAGTGTTTATAAATTAATATTGCATTTACAATACAATTACTCTAATCAAATAAAATTTATTTATAAATTACACTACTTATACAAATCATAGGCAATATAACTAGAAAAATAATTATATACATATATATATATTTAAAAAAATTAATAAAAAAATAAATAATAGAATAAAGTAAGCTTCTTATGTATTAAGAACATGATCTACCGTATTACTATTTTTTAAAATAATAAATATTTAAAAATAACGAATAAATAATATTTTAACTCGGAGTGCATATCCAAGTTTTTGGTAATTGAAAATAATAAATAGTGGGGCACCTAACCAACTATACCACATTAAAAGCATCATTTCATTATATCGCTTTATTTCAGAATGTATGTATGCGAAATAGCTTAATTACACTTTACCAAACTTCTTTTGTTGTGTTACATAACACCACACACACACACACACACACAGCGCATCCTCAACTTCCCCCCGCCGTCGATTTGTCTGCTTGCGTTTGTACCTTGTTTTTCTTACATCCACCTCAGTGAAAAGGGAAAAAGTTTGACCTCCGGTATTTTGTACTCACTTCTTGGACTGTTGTGTAATTTGAGTAGAATATTCTGATTGTTCGGAAGAAAAGGGGTAAAGGGTTTTTGTTTGAGATTTTTCTTCTTCATTTTTCTTTTACTTGATTTTTTAGCTAAACCCAGTTGAGTAAAGTTGATTTTCAGGGTGTGGAGGAGAAACGGCAAAATTTACACACAGAGGGCGGTGGGGTGCGCGGTGATTGTTATTGAGGGAAAGGCGGCAGAGGGAGGGCGAAGTGGTTGTGGTGAGGTGGGAAAGTGATGGTGAGAAAACATGGCTGGCAGCTGCCCGCGCACACCTTTCAGGTCTTTGTTTGAGCTCACTCTCTTATTCCTGCTTCTTTTCATCCTTAATACAATTTATCATTGATGTGTTATAGTTTGGTGTTGGGCAATTGTGCAACTGAATTGCAGATTGGGGGTCGGGGGTGGGTGGTGGGAGGGGGTTGAGAGTGGTTTGGAAGGGTTATGTTATGATCTCTGCATTTTTAGTTTCTGAACGGGCTAAAGTTGTGATATTTGGTCAATTTATGCATATATGTTTTAGTGTATATCAACTGTGTTATTTTTATTCTACCAAGTTATGCTATCTACATGTAGTTTTCATGTTTCTGATTTGAAAGTGTTAAAACAAGATTGGTCATGTTTCTTGAGAAGTTAATTAGTTTATGTAATTTTCAAAAAAGTGCTTTTACTGTTTGTGATGAAATGATACCAAGTTAATGTTATTTCTTTTTCTCTTATCCCTGGGGGGGGGGGGAGTTGGGGGTTGTTACCTCCTTTACCTTCAAAATAGAGTGCTAACACAATTTCAATTGAATTGAGATAATGGAAGTATATTTGTAGTGCGGATGAAACAAGGAATCACTATTCACATTAGACTCTAATGATATTAAAGGGAAATGCTATGGAGAAATGATAAGAATATAATAAGATAAGCTAAAAGTCCTTGCTAATTCAGATAATGCGGTTTAAGTGTGGAGAAAGGGTTAATTTTTAAGCTTTTGGTAGCAGCAAGTGGTCTGTATCCTTAAAATGCGTAGGCATGTTCTGGTTAGCAATTGCATAATCTTCTAATTTTCCTAGTCCAAGTCTTGCTATTTGCTTTATGTGCTTGTGGGTTTCTTTACTATAATAGCTAAGCTAATTCACTTTCTGCAGTACTATTATTTTCTGTAAATGGCCAAGATGTGACTTAGTTCAAATTACTGTTCAGTTGGATTGATAATTTATTTATTCATAGTCTCTTGGATGAAAGTTCATTGACCAACATTTTGATTTTTATCTTCCACAGGTTGTTGCTATCACAGTGTTTTGCTTGTTAGTGGTAGCATTTTATGCTTTCTTTGCTCCTTTCCTTGGAGGTCGCATATGGGAGTATGTTCTCATTGGTGTCTATTCCCCAGTGGTATGTGAATTTATCTGCACATATGGTGACCTATTGATATCATTGTTTACATTCTTCCACATGGACTAGAATGCTGTAAATTCAACTTAAAACACACTTCTTGGGCAATAGATAGGGCTCAAATATTGAAACTACAAATTTAAAAGACAAGAAAATGGAATGAGCACAATTAAGCTAGCCATCAAGTTGCCTGATATCTCTTGATGTCTGAAAAAACAATGATAATAGAATCAAGGTCCTCTCCATTTAGTTTCAATACAATCAAGGTCTCTTCATTTAGTCTCTACTGTGGCTTTTGCTTTCTGAATGAGAGTGGTCAGACAAATAAGAAGATACAGAGACGTAGACACACTATTTTTTTATTTTATTTTAAAAATAATAAAGAAATGTCTAAGCAATATTGTAATATTGTCAACCTCTTTCTAAGAAGATCGCTGAAGAAATGCATTATTTTAAAGTTGAACAGAAGAGAGATTCAAATCACCTGATGGGTTAAATACCAATGAGATCAATAGAACAACGATCTCCCATTTATTATTGTACTGTGATGGACCTTTTGCTTTCTGAATGTATGCCCAAAAGGAAAAGTGTCAGGTTACTGGAAGTATGAGGGGATAGAAAAACAATTTTCATGAAATATAATAAAGAAATATTCAAACTTCAAGAAGTTGGTCTTCTTAACTGGAAAAGGCTATTGTCAACCTCTTACAATGAATAGCATGGAAGAACTATATTATCTGTGAGAGATAGAGCTGCCAACCAAGTCGTAGATCATCTGTAGAACCACAAGAGAAGAGGACTACTGATATGTGGTTGGTAAAGCTGTACAAAATGATCTATGTTATAATGACTATCCTTAAGGAAGTGAATGGGAAGCCAGTAAGTGTATGAACAAGAAACAATAGACAAGAACAAAGTACCATGTTAGAGAAGAGTAACAATCGGCCACTCGGAATCTGGTCATTCAGCTATAACTTATTTTCATTAAAATACCAGGTTTTGAATGTAACTTTTAACGTTTAGTAGGCCCTGAACCTATATTCACTGGAGAACCTCATTATTTGGTACATTAAATGGTGAGTTTTAGTTATAATCAACTTGCAAAAGTAGCCATTACCTCCTATTTTTTTCATATTCTTTTATGCATTCACTTGATTTATCATATTTGAGCACTCACAGTTAGACATTTTGTTTAACAAGTAGTTGCGGGGCTCAATACATAGCTGAATTTCAAGCTTAGTTTATACTCAAGAATTTCTCCAAATGCAGGCACTAATGGTTTTCATTCTTTACGTTCGGTCAACTGCAATTAACCCAGCGGACCCTGGTATCATGTCCAAATTTGATCCTGAGTATGAAGATAGGGAAAAACATGCATCGATTGCTCATGGGCTCAACAGGAAATTCGATGAAGTTAGCAATGGGACCCATTCATGTGCATCCTCCGCTTCACGAAGCTCTTTTGCAGGAGCTAACTCTAGCAAGAAAGGTTCAGTTGAGTCTGTGAAATCCAATGCTCAAGTAATACCTTCTAGAAGGAGTTCCCTCTGCCATTGTTTTGGAGGAATCTTGTGTGCAATCTTCGTTCATGAAGATTGTCGGAAGCAAGATGAAGCAGCTGAGCAGGAAGGTACAGGTGAAGATGCACTTTTTTGCACTCTGTGCAATGCTGAGGTAGGCAATTAGTTTGCATGGTTTGTATCAGTTCCTTATCTTATTTCTCACATTCTCATGATCATTATTGTGAATTCTTTTTCATGAAGACAGTAAAGAATATCGCTACGATTAGTTGGGAATCAAGTAAATCTCATCTCACACTGCCTAGTGAATTTTGGATGAGTAATTTATTGCGGTAAAAAGCTCCTTTAGTGTTTGAGTTTATCATCAGAATATACTCCCTCCTTCCCTGATTAAATAATCCTATTTATGTAGATCGGATCGGAGTTTAGGCGATCAGTTGAGAGTTAGTGTTGTTGCATCATTGATATAAGCCATAAGGGCATCTAAGGATTCTGTACTCACACCAGTAGGGCATCTAATAATTCTGAACTTACACTTTGTGCAATTTGGTTTTGTCATTCATCTTTGTTAAGTGCTCCTGGCTCCTGAATATCTGAATTAATTCACTTTCTTTATGCTTAAAAACAAAGTCTCGTTTGATCACCAATTAATTCAGTAGGACATGCTTACTTCTGTTGATTATGATGTTTCTAAATAAACTGTTTGCTGTTTCTCTGCCACAATTGCTTTTGCTTGTGTTGATTATCACCCTTTATTCTTGTAGGTTCGCAAGTTCAGCAAACATTGTCGAAGTTGTGATAAGTGCGTGGATGGATTTGATCACCACTGTCGGGTACATCCCTTGATGTCATGCATCTTTCATTTCTTCTGAGAGAATATTTGTGTGTGTATATGTATTGTGTATACTCACAAAGCTATCTTCATTTTTATTCATATTTTGTAGTGGCTTAACAACTGTGTGGGGCGGAAAAATTATCTAACATTTATCTCACTGATGGCCATGAGTTTAGTGTGGGTAAGTTTTTGAATGGACCTATGGTATGACCATAAACATTTTGGATAACTGATCTTATCCTCTCTCTTTCCCCAGCTTGTTGTTGAAGCTGGAGTGGGCATTGGTGTTCTAGTTCGTTGCTTTGCTAACAAGAATCATATGGAGGCAGAAATAGTTGATCGGCTAGGAAATGGTTTCTCTCGTGCCCCATTTGCAACTGTTGTGGTAATGCCATCCTGGATATACCTTATGAATAAGTTCGTATTGATTATATAATCTATAAGTGTTCTTATCTTTCCATTTCATTCTGCAGTCTATATGTACAGCAGTGTCTTTGCTAGCCTGTGTACCCTTGGGGGAGCTTTTTTTTTTCCACATGATACTTATTAGAAAGGTTAGCCCCCCCCCCCTCCTCTCTCTCTCTCTCTCTCTCTCTCTCTCTCTCTCGCTCTAGGTGTAATAACTACCACTCAATCTCATTTGCTCTTTATGCTTCTCTTAATGCATCAAATTAACAGATTGCGTCCAAGACATTATATCAAAAATATTGCTAAAGAGCTGTCTGAATTCCTTGGTTTCCTCTTTCTTGCTTGTTTGTTGTAGGGAATCACAACTTATGAATATGTCGTGGCAATGAGGGCCATGAGTGAAGCTCCTGCAGGAGCATCGGTTGACGAGGAACTCCCGAACATTCTATATTCTCCATCTGGATCTGCTACAACCGGTTTCAGTGGTGGAAGCTCTTTGGGACTGCAATATAAGGGAGCATGGTGCACCCCTCCTAGGGTCTTTGTAGATTATCAGGTATGCTACCTCTATGCTATGCCCTCAAAATTGTGCCTGCTTATCACCATTTCAACATACTATGAACAATTGGTCGGTTTATAAATGCTTACCATGAAATCGCCTTTACCGTTTTCCTTCATGCATGATAGACAGAAGCTGAGTACTGGTGTAGTTTCGTTCGTATTCTGAAGTTTGTCCCACTTAATTTGGAAAAATGGCATGGCCCCAACATGTAGCATCCTAACATTTTATATTTAATTTCCAAGTTACTCACGTTGCTTTTGAATCTTGAACATCAGGAAGAAGTTGCACCCCAATTAGGGCCTGGAATGGTCCCGTCCACAATTGATCCAGATGCAGCTGGCTTGGGTGATAGAGCAAACAAGGGGCCCAAAAAGGGCGTCCGGATCAGTGCCTGGAGGCTTGCTAAACTGGACTCAAACGAGGCAATGAAAGCAGCCGCAAAAGCAAGGGCGTCATCTTCCGTATTACGGCCCCTTGACAATCGCCGTTTGCCCGATTCTGAAATAAGTTCCAGTGATAACGCCAGCATCAGAAGCAGTATGAGCACGGAAAATGGAGCAAACAAAGAGTATCGTGTCTCTAAGCCCGGCCCGTGGCCCGAACCCAGTCAAGGTAGTCGGGATGAATACGAAACCGGCACTCAAAGCGTGAGCAGTTTTAGCAGCCCAAGCAATGTTCATGAGTCTGTCTCTCTAAGCCCACTTCCTCAAGCACACGGCCTGAACCCAAACTTCAACCCCGTTGATCCTGCTGGTTCTGTACCTGGTCTGGTCCCAGATCAGGCCCTAAACTTTAGAGCTGGAGCTGCTGTTCCTAGTAAAAACAACCCGGTTTTCCACAATGCCTCAGGATTTGATGAAAAGATCATGCAACGGCATAGCAATACAGACCCGTTACTTCTCTCCGCTCAAACGGCTCAGGCAACCTCCTTCATTAGAGATGTGAAACGGACCTCTGTTGTTTGGGATCAAGAAGCTGGAAGATATGTTTCGGTTCCCTTATCAGCTGCAGATGCCCGTAAACGACCATCTTTACCAGCAGTAGCACCAAATACCAATGCAGCTACGAGTAATCAAGATAAGCGCCCCGTTGTTCTCCCTCGTGAGCCCGCACAGCCCGCAGCAAAGCCTGCAGTCCGACAATCGGAGAAGCTAATGTACACAGGAGAATCCATCTTCTTTGGGGGCCCGCTTCTAAGTGCTCCAACTAGGGATGGGGTATCAAACTCAAGAGACGGGCAGGATAGGGATAGACTGCCTAGATTCAAGAGGGACGCTGTATCAAACCAGCTTCCGATCTTCATTCCGGGTGATTTTGAACTAAACCCTCCATCTGGATCGGGCCCCAAGTAATTTATCCAGGCAGGTACAGAAATCAGAAAACCATTGTGCTGCATTCCCAAACATGCCACAGTGGTGCAAATTGGAAGAAACCTCTAAATGGGAGCTGTTTTTGGACCCCCTACAAAGGAACCTTTCCGTCGAAGGGCAGGTTAACGGCAAGGTTCCAGAAGTTTCTTCCGATCGGAGACTTTCTTGGAGGTTAGTTATGGTTCGTTACCACGAAAAGTAGAAACTGGCTTTGTGTTAACAGAAATTTACTCCTAGGATCCCTCTTGTGGCTTTTGGAATTCATGACCCGTTTCTTTTGTTCCTTCTTCCATGTATGTATGCATAACTGAGATCCGACTCATGGCTGATCCCATTTTGTCGGGTCGGTTTGGTTCGGATGCATGAGGTTTTCAGTCAAATTCACCTGTTTTTCTGGGAATCCACTGAGTGGCTATTTGTAATTTATTTATATATATTTATGCAGTGAATTGAATTAAAGACGTTCTTTGTGATAAATATTTAATAATAATCATAACCTAGAATAATTAACATATTAACGAAGTTTAATGTAAACTGTTTTTGTGTAAGATATAAAAAGATTTTGTAGAATAATAATATCTTATAATATATTAAAATTAGTAATTGACTACTGCAATAATAAATAAATAGAACAAGTTTTATTCGCAAAAATAGGGCCCATGACGAATGAAAGGACGGCCCAATGCTATGTGCATAGCGGCCCAAGGTTATGAATGTGTAGAGGCCCAATGGAAAGGATCCATAATCTTTACTCGTTAAGTTGGCCCGCCCGTCTCTCTCTCTCTCTCTCTCTCTCTCTATAATAATAATAGTAAAATAAAACAAAATAATTTAGAATATTTTATAGAGATGACAACTAAGATGATTTTCACCAATAAACAACCACATTGAGCTGTACCCAAATTGTATTATTCACCATTGTCTTCTTCTTCCCAAATCCCAATCATTTCTCTCTCTCTCTCTCTCTCTCTCTCTCACGCACACACACACACACACACACACACACACACACACTTTTTATTATTTATTTATTTTGGAAGCACTAAATAACATTGTTGTCGGCCAATGACTTAGTTTTCCGCTGATAGTTATCTTCCAACTAAACTACTAATACTTCATATATTATTTCAACTTATTATCATAATTTAAGTTGTGATTATTTTACAATGATTTTTTTTTCAAGTTTTACAGATGTGGCACGGTTCTCCGGTATGAACACCCATATAGATTGTTTCAGTTATGTTGGTTTTTCGATTCTAATTTTAGTTCTTAATTCTTTTTAATATATATTTTTTATTTAGTACTATCCAAAAAAATCAGATCTAGAATCACAGGTTGGGAATTAAAACGACAATTTAAAATTGAAACTGATGATTTTTTAGATCGATTTCTTGAAATCGATACTAAACTCACTAATTTTCAATTTCAAATTATAATACAAAACTAGTTTAAGCATTCAATTTAAACCGTCAATTTTACCATATCAACTCTCAAGGCTACTTTCATTATAGTAGAATTGTGGTGATAACCACGTTTTTCTACGTATAGTTCAACCAGTTTATTTTCTTAATTATGTCATATATTTGTTAATCTACAAGGCATGGAGTTACCATTTTGATGCAGATTATTCAAATATTATAAATGGACATAACCCTCCCAACAAACATTCCTAATTCTTTATAATTTAGTTTGTAATTTCATAATATATATATATATATATATAATACATACATGTCATGCTTAAGTTTAGAAGGGTTGGACGGGAATAGCATCCAATTTAGTTCGTCATTCATAATTGGTGCAATATTTTTTATTTCAAACCAATGAACATGACATACGCTAACCAATTCATTAATAATTATATGTCATGCATTCGTACAACTGTAATAAAGAGATGTTGCATAAATTACATTAGAAGATTTGAATCATGGTCATCATCTTAAAAAATTGGTCGGATCAAATTACTTATGAAACAAATAATATTAATTGTACCTCGAAAGTAAATATTCCTTTCATCTAATAGAGTTACATTTCTGATACAATCTTTCAAACATCATAATTAGATACATTTCTGATACAATCTTTCAAACATCATAAATTCAATTTTACTTGGCAGTTTAAAGTTTTATTTTAAATAATAAAATAAAAATTAATTTTTAAAATACGACTCTTTTTTAAGATAAAAAATATTTTTGATTTTTTTTTAGACGGGAGGAGTATGTTTGTGTGTACTGAATTTTGAAAAAAAAATAGCTAGAATAGAATAAAAGTTTGCTATATAAGAAGCTTGAAAATGTAGCACTAACCAAGCTTTGGTTTAGTGGAGACGATGAAGCTAAGAATCTTCATCCTCCCCCTTCTCCTCCTCCTCGCCGCCGCCGGCACCGCCACCGTCAATGCACACAACATCACTCGCATCCTCGCCAAGTACCCCGAGTTCTCCACCTTCAACCACTACCTCACCACCACCCGCCTCGCCGCCGAGATCAACCGCCGCCGCACCATCACCGTCTGCGTGGTCGACAACGCCGCCATGAACGACCTCATCGCCGACCACTTCCCTCTCAATACTATTAAGAACATCCTCTCCCTCCACGTCTTCGCCGACTACTTCGGCGCCAAAAAGCTCCACCAGATTCCGAAGGGCTCCACCACCACCTCCTCCCTCTTCCAGGCCACCGGTGAGGCCGCTGGTACCTCCGGCTACGTCAACATCACCAATACAAAAGGCGGAAAAGTCAGCTTCTCCCCCACCGACAGCGACGGCGACCAACCCGTGGCTACCTTTGTCAAATCCGTCGAGGAAATGCCCTACAACATCTCCGTCATACAAATCAGTCACATTCTTTCATCGCCGTCGGCTGAAGCCCCCGTCTCCGCCCCCACCGACATAAATTTAATCGCTCTACTGGCGAGGCAAGGCTGCAAAGCCTTCTCCGATCTGTTGACGGCGCAGGGAGCTGACGACGTCTTCACGGAAAGCATTAAGGAAGGACTCACAGTCTTCTGCCCGTCGGACGGCGCATTGAAATCCTTCGCGCCGTCGTACAAAAATCTCTCCTCCGACGGCAAAACCTCGCTGCTGTTGTACCACGGCGTTCCGGTGTACAATTCAATGGATATGCTCAGATCAGGCAACGGATTGATGAACACTTTGGCCACGGAGGGAGCGAAGAAGTTCGATTTCACGGTGAAGAACGACGGCGATGACGTGAAGCTGGATTCGAAGGTCGTTACGGCGACAATTGACGCAACTCTGATCGACAAAGACCCGCTCGCAGTCTACAGAATCGACAATGTTCTGCTGCCGAGGGAGTTGTTCAAGACGGCGCCGGTGTCGTCCAAGTCCAAGGCCGGGGACGAAGCGGATGCTCCGGGGCCTGCCTCCGACGACGAGGTTCCGGCGGATGAGAATTCGAGTAATGACGGCTGGAGAATTGTGGGTGGCGGCGGTATTTTGGCGCTGACTGCCGCCGGTTTGGTTATGGGACTATTGGTTTGAACATTTTAATTATTTATTTTTCGATTTTTTTCTTAAAAAAAAAAGAAAAATAGAGTGTTGAGATTTTCAAAAGGTATAAGTTTTTTTTTCTTTAATTTGTAAAAATGTAAACTTTATATCTTATATTTTAGTTTTTTATTTATATTTTGTATCCATTGAATAATTTGTATGGTTGTAACGAGAGATTCTCTTACTCATAAATTTGATTTAATTTTATCCTTCTAAATAATGAATATTGACATTAGTACTCGATTTATACATGCATATATTTTTTGACGGGATATTATGTGTTTGTTTGTTCTTTTAGCTAAATTTTTTCAATTTTGAAAGTAAAAGAACGATGAACAAATGAAGATGATTGAAATAAAGATAAAAAAATTAGATCACGATTGAAACAATTGAAAAATGCACAAAATTTTCTTTTAAGATTAATTTTTAACCCACTACGATATCATTCGAAAGAAGGTAAGAGGAAGAAAGGGACTGGTGCTTCCAGAGCCTTTAGAACAAAGTTCTCTCTATCCCGATTTTAAATCTTTGGGGGGCAAAGGGAGCAACTAAGATGCTATAGACAAAACCATTGGACTAATTTACAGAAATGATATTTTTCTACCAAAGTCAGTTTTTTATTTTTATAAACTGTGAGATTGTTTTTTTTACTTTAATTTTTAAAATTTTAACTTTTTCATCTCAACTTTATTTTTATGAAAAATATACCAAATTAATTATTTTTCATAATCTACAATTTGATAACCATATTGCATATATAATAATAAAATATTATTTTCATACATTAATTATGGTATATTTTAATATTTGATATATTTTTATATTGTTGCATATTTTTATTTTAAACCATTTTTATCAAAATATATTTTATATAATTATGTATTTTATTTTAAAAATTATAGTATTATTTTTATAATAATTTATTATATTATAATTTGTACATGAACGAAAGAATATTAATTTACCGTAATACTAAAAAAAGATGCCCTCTCCAATAATTTTCTGGACAGTAGAGTAGAATTTGTAAAATTTATCTTTTAACAAATATTCTATTTGTTAGATAATATATGTTATGCATTGCACGGCTACAATTACTTATATATATATATATATATATATATATATATATATTTGCGGGGGCAAAAAGGTTAGGAAACAGCTATAGTGGTGTGGATGAGGTGTCGGTGGACAAAATTGTGGAGAAAATATGTTAAGTACAGCTAAGCTTTCTATGTTGTCCGCTGGCCTCACTCCCCACTAATTAATAATTACCACTATATATAGCATTAATTATTTTTAATCCATTGACTATTATATTTATATATTATTCCTTTTTTTAATATTATTGTCACATAAATTGCAAATAATTAAACTACCCATTAAGTTGAATTTTTATACTGTATTTTAAATTTTAAAATGTTATCATATAATTAAAAATTTACTTATTGTGGCAAATATATGAAAGTCACAACATAATATTGACGTTTTTTTGTGTGTGTGTAAATTATCTATTAATAATATCGACTAAAGTTCATAACACAATATAGGGTTAAAAATCAATTTAATAATTAAAAATATTTGTTAAATTTTCAAATAAAATATTAAAATTTCTGAAATTGAGCTTAGACTTATAGGCTTAATAAATTGGGTTTTAAAATATTTTTGAGAAAACACAATGAGACGCAGTCCAATTGAGCCTAGCAGTAGATGGACCAATTAAAGAGTAGCATAGACTAGCTCAAAAAATTGAGTCCAGCACGGTCGGCCCAAAAACTGGAGCCCATTAGTGGGCAGCCCAAATAAATCTTTTGTCCTGGATAATAAGAAGCTTGGCCCACCAACTACAAATTAATAATGAACTAACTTTAATTGCAAAACCAGGCCCAATAGTTAAAAGTTGGATAGTTTCAATGTCTTGAAATATATATATATATATATATATATATATATATATATATTTTTTTTTTTAATGTAACTAGTCATTTTCCCCAATGCACGGTTACTTTTTTATTCGGTTAATTGTTTATTTTTATGATTTTATAAATTTAAAGAATTTTGTGTTTTTAAATTTAAATTCAAAGTTATTAAACAAATTGGGCTAGAAATTCGGACTTAAGACTTTTGATCCCGGTTAAAAGGTTTAAATTGAGGATTTATTATTTTAAAAAATAAAATTATGAAGTGCTAAATTTTTTGAATTTTTTATATAATAAAGCCATATTTTATTTAGACATATTGACTGATGACACACCAGATTATAAACGTGGTTTGACTTATAAAAAATAAATATCAATAAGACATTTTGATGGATATTTGAACATTACTATTTTATCGGACTTGCTTGTTAATTAGATTTTCTCTTAAAATATATAATCAATATTTCATTCAACTTATACAATGACAATTTAAATGAATTAAAATTTATTTTTAATTACGATACCCATGTAAAATAAAAAGATTATAGGATATATGTATTTTATCGCAGGTTATACTTTTCATTAGTTATGATGTGTAAAAATAATTAATAAAATGTGGTCAATATATATATATATATATATATATATATATATATAACAAAAACTTGTATTTATCGTGTTTTGAATTACATGTCAAATATTTTAAATTATGATATTATTAATTTATATTTTGTGACATAAATGTAGGATAATTTAAAGATTTGCATATATTGTGTATTTGAATTTATTATTCATATGTCTTTGAGAAAGATTTATTCAATAATTGAAGATTTGCAATTAGAACCTAATAATTTTAAATTTTAAGCTAATTACTATGTTAATATTAATTTGGGAGTAATTATAGGATCTTCCAATTTTAGTAAGAATGTTTAGGGGGGAAAATTTTCTTACTTACTATTTTTGCTAATACTTCTCTTTTTATCTATACTAGTATTGCATCTGTGTGTTGCACATTTTGTAAAGTTCAAATATCTAAAAATTATTTTTTTAATTTTAATATTATATAATTATTTTTTTAATTTAAAATATAAACAATATATTTATTTATAATTGAATAAGCTTATTAATTTATATTTTTAGTATAATATAATAAATATATTCAAATAAATATTTATATACATAAATATATTAAAATAATTTAATATGATATTCCAAATATAGATAAAATTTAAAATTATTTATAATTACCTCTAAAAATAAAAAAATATGAAATTACTTATCCTTATCATTTATAACATGTGTCATCAAGGTCGATTTTTATTATTTCAGAACTATTTTTATTAAAATTAATCAATTCTTGAAAAACTTGATCATTATTAGCAACAATATTGGAACTTTAGAAGTTAGGTCAATAATCTCATAATGATCTTTGGTGCACTGTTCCAATGATTCATTCATTTCAGAATACATTTGAACTAATTAAAACTTACCATTATTTGTGATGTCACTTAAAGGTATAATAGAAGAATCTACAAAAATATCTCCAAAGACATGACAAATACTATGAATAGACCTTGGCATTATATTCTTATGGGTGTTGCTAACCACACCACCATTTTTACTCTTCACACCACAACACAATTTTTGACAAAAATGGACATGTGTAAAATGACCAACATACCCTTCAAAAATAAAGAATATGTTATAGCCTTCTCTTCCTTCTCTTCCCTTCTCTTCCTCTTCTCTTTCAAACCCTAAAAATTTCAATTGAAAAATTTGATTTATTCACCATCTTTTTTCCTTATATCCATGGACAATCAACAATTATATGTAAATTCGGTAAGTTTTTTAAATGTTTTATTTTAATATTAGGGTATTATATATTAAAATTCTGTCAACACAAATCGGGACTGTGTAGCAGAAATTTCGAAAGTGTTCGATCTGTATCAGCCGAACGTAAGCAGAAACGTTCGGCCGATACCAACCGAACACTTCAAGCAGCGTTCGGCGTCATATGACCGAACACGTTACTTTCCGTTCGGCGACCTAAGGCCGAACATGTCCTGTTCTGTTCGGCTACCTTAGGCCGAACGCATGTTCGGCTGTTCCAGGCCGAACACGAATTGTCTTGTACTTTTTTTGGTTGTTTTATGATTCATTTAATGTTATTTTCAGGAGACATCAAGAACAAGTGCTTTTTTTTCAGATAACAATGAGCTAGTTGTTGATTACGAAGATGTGTTTAATACAATGGATTTGTTTGAATCACGAGAAAATTTGATTTCTTGGGTACGTGAAAAGGCTATCCCATTATGCATGGTAGTGGTTGTAATGAGGTCAGAAATTGAAGATGAATGCAGACGACCTCGTTTGTGGTTAGGTTGCGAACGAGGGGGTAAATATCGTCCACAGAAAAAAAAACAGAGCGACAAAGAGAAAAGTGAAAATCAAGAAACAAAGGAATGTGGAAGAGAATTGGAAGAGGTAGAGAATAAAACAATTGAGAATCGTCGTCGCGGAACCAAGAAATGCGATTGTCCATTTCATCTAAAAGGAACATATTATAAAGAGACTGATGCATGGGCCTTGGAGGTTATTTGTGGTTCGCATAATCATGAGTTGGCAAGATATTTAGAGGGTCACTCTTATGCTGGTCGTTTAACTACGGATGAGTTGAAATTGGTGTCTGATCTCTTTACGGGTAATAGCCATCCTAGGGACATATTGTTTACTTTGCAGAAGAGGTATACAGAAAATAAATCCACGATAAAGACTATCTACAATATTCGACAGAAGAACAAACAAGTCAAACACTATGGCAGGTCACAAATGCAATATCTCATGGGTAAACTTAAAGAGAAAGATTTTTTTTCCATACTAGGCGGTGTGAGCAAACAGATGCTGTCAGAGATATGTTTTGGGCCCATCCGACAAGTGTGAAGTTGTTGCGTGCATTTTCAAATGTCTTGTTAATAGATTGTACATACAAAACAAACCGCTACAAACTACCGTTGTTAGAAATTGTCGGGGTGACTTCCACAAACATGACATTTTCAGTTGCATGTGCCTATCTAGAATGTGAAAAGGAGGATAATTACTTATGGGCATGCAATGTTCTTAAAGATTTGATGGACCAATCCAACCTACCCAAAATATTTGTAACCGACCGAGAACTTGCATTGGTTAATGCAATCCAGATAACTTTTCCTAGTTCTCGTCATTTGCTATGTCGGTGGCACATCAACAGAAATGTAATGGCCAAATGCAAGAAGTACTTTAGTACAAAGGAACAATGGAATTCATTTTATTGCAATTGGAATTCGTTGATTTTTGCCGAGTCAGAGCACATGTTCGAAGAGTTGCTGCAGCGGTTTCAGAATGATTTTTTCTATAAAAAGAGGCTGTGAAATATGTCTTGGACAATTGGATAAATGGATATAAGGAACGGTTTGTTTCTTGTTGGGTAAACAACTTGATGCATTTTGAAAATACCACAACAAAAAGGTAATAAATAATCATCCGTCATTTATATGCTATATTATTTTTTTATTTCTGTATATATTGTATGTTATATGATCATTAATATTTTTTTTTGTAATATAGGGCGGAGGACCAGCATGCCAAGTTGAAAAAACAACTTCCATCGAGTACAGGCAATTTTGAAACGTGTTGGGAAAAAAAATTCATCCTTCTCGAAACATCGCATAATACAATCAAAAGTTCGTTCGAGAAGAGCATCAACATAGTCCAACATAGGTACTCATCTCCTGTATTCAAAATGTTAAGGGGTATGGTTTCTATCTCTGCTTTGGATATGATTTTGGATGAAATGGTTGGTGTTGGAGAAAATGGCATGGATCCTTTATTATGTGGGTGTATTTTGCGAAAAACTTATGGTCTTCCATGTGCTCATGAGCTATCTGAATATGTTCGGGGGAATATGCCTATCCCACTAGATAGAGTTTATAGATTTTGGAGAAAGCTTGATATGGAACCTGTGGATGGAGTCAATAAAAATATATCGGATGACATAAATAATACTTTCAAGAAGACACTTGATGAAATTGTCAATCAATTTGAAGGTGCACATGATGAATCAGAGAAGTTGTTAATGTTGAAGAGGTTAAGAGAGTTTACACACCCAACTACATCATCCTTCATTGAACCACAAGTCCAACCACGTACACGTGGACGTCCTACCAAAGCAAAAGCAAAAAAACAAAACAACTCAACCAAAAGAGATCCAAGTGCTTTTGAGTAGTTCAATCCATCAATGACAGTTGTTCACCAGTGCATGAAACAATTTTCATAAGTGGAGAAAATGTGTCCAGTGCTATGTTTAGTTTCACTCGTAGAGAAAAGCAAAAGGTTCGTCGTGCATGTAATGTTGTTACCACAAACAAGGATATTTAAATTTTTGAAGATATTCCACCTACCTTTCGGTCATATGTTTGTGGGACTAAGAATGTTAGAGGAGACGGACATTGTGGATTTCATGCAATTGCTGAGTTAATGAACTATGGGGAAGAATCGTGGTCTAGAGTTCGTTGTGACTTGATCCATGAATTACAAAATTTTGGAGAAATGTATGCACCAATATTCAAAGAACATGGACGTGTTGGGGAAGTTGAAGATGCATTACATTGTTTTGAGGAGAGAGCCTATAGACGACATTGGCTAGATATCCCTGATATGGGACACATGATTGAAACTGTCTACAACATAGCACTTGTCGTGCTAACACCCATTGCAAACTATACTTTCCTTCCCCTGAGGACTGCAAACCTTGAAGATCCGAAACTTATTTGCATAGCATTGGTAGATCAAAGCACGCATTTTTGCGGGATAAAATTCTTTTCTTATTATTACATTTTTTATGATTTACATTTTTTCAAAGTAATCTTTGAGGAGTAGTAACTATACGTGCATTGTGGCAGGTCTCATTGATGTCTGGATGCCCGTTGCCTCCTGTTCTGCAAGTATCGCATGAACATCCTAGTGCATGTGCTGCTGGATAGGAGATATTCTACAAAAGACGATTTCAAATGTATAATGCCATTTGTTTAGGAAATGACTAATATGTACTTATATATTTTTTTTAAGTGTTGAATATTATTTATTTAAAATATTACATCTTATAGTTCGTAAATTTGCTAAGTTACAATGAAATATGTCCGACAAATGGCAAATCATGAAATTATTGAAACTGTCAGTGCGCTCGGCCAACAGCAGCCAAACAAATCAAAAGGCGTTTGACCAATGTTGGCCGAACAATGGGAAATATGTTCAGCCAGTATTGGCCGAACACAGTGTAATGTGTTCGGCCAGTGTTGGCCGAACGTGTTGTATTATGTTCGGCCAACACTGGCCGAACGCCCTGATAGTTTATTTTTAATGGTTTTTGTACGTTTTGGTTTTCGTACGTTCTTACAGTTTGACCTCTTATTTTGTTTATTCACAACCTTTATTTTTTTTTTCATATCATATTGTATTTGAATCGCACAACTGAATATTGAGCAAACACTAAAATGAGCAAAATAAAAATTGAACACTCAATAAAGAACACATTTCATCTAATGTTCAACATTCAAATCTATAAAAGTTTAATGTAATTCATACATATTATAATCACTACTCATCCGATTCATGTCCATCATCCAATGTGAGACTGTGGAATACTCTTGCAGCTTGCTCAACTCTAGGCATAATGTAATCAAACGATAACTGCGGATCATGAGTTGTCCACATGCGAACTAGTGGGTCAAGAATGTTCCGGGCCTCAACGTTTCGAGCCCACAATTGACTGGGGTTCGCATCAATCGGAACGTGTCGTGCTGCAGATGTACGATCAGGATTTTGGACCTGTGGATGGGAAAATGTACGGTACCAATCCACATACTCTGGTACAGTCTCCCATATTGGCTCAGCAAGTCTCTCTCGTCGTTGCATGGACAAAATATGGCTGTCCCAGGACAGAAACATGGATCCGAGCACACCCCACGCAAGTACATACTGACCAGGATTTTTTCCTCTTCTTGCATAGTCTGGATCCAATGGAGGTAATGGTATATGCTGGACATGGCCAAACTGCCTCAACACACGATCGGGGTGGTATGGTTCGACAATGTCCAGAGCCCTTATGCACCCATGATAAAACGTCACTTCAGGTAGTTCAAATCGATCACGCACTTGCTGGTAAGGATCCCAGTTTACCTACGTATTGAATTGTTCAAGTTATATATTTGAAAGATACATATATTTGAAAAACACATAATTAAAAAGACACACTTACTTCGTGAGGTTGAAGTGAATCCAACCACTCCCTACACGCCTACAAGCCCAAAGTATTGGGTCCACCTTGTCCATGTTGTGACCATCTCATAGCAAGTGAAAATCTGGGATCGTACTCAACATTGAATTGAGGTCGTGGGCTCGTCGGAAAGTGTTCGTAAATCCATGCCTACATATATACAAATATAATGGTACAACATATTAAAAATTGTAACATAACGTATAAATAAATTATTTTCAAAGAATGACTTACCTCCAATAATGTAAGATACCCAGCTATTTGCTTTACACCCGCTCTTGATGCAGATCCTAACTGCTTGTAAAGATAGGCAAGGGCAGCAATACCCCATGCATATTCCCGGACCACACTTGTGTCTTCTAGTAGCTTCAGATAGCCAGCTGCAATCCGAGTACCACTTTTGTCGGAAAATATCGTACACCCAAGAATATATAATATATATGCTCGAGCTGCCTTTTCTGCAACTGGTCTCTGAGAAATCTGACAGCTGTCCAAGAATGTGCTACGAAGCCACTTTAGCTTCACTGATTGCCCTCTCTTGTCATTAAGTGCCAATATGGCATCCTCAACTGACACACCCAACAGTCGATGAATTAGTGCAGGCGAGAATTCTGAAGAATCGTCTGCCACATGCACTGGCTACCCCACCACTAGAAGACCTAGTAGACACGACACATCATCTAATGTGATTGTCATCTCACCAAATGGTAAATGAAAAGTGTTGGTCTCCGGCTACCAACGTTCGACAAATGCAGAAATCAAGTTTCTGTTGGGAGCTCTATATGATATTTTGCTCAAATTGTGAAGCCCGGACCGTTTCACATACGACCTCCAAACTCGGGTCGTCTCATCCTCCGGATACACCCATTTCAGCAGCTTCGAAGTGTGACAAAGGCATTTAAAAACGCCTCTCTCAATGCCATTCCAAACGTCGGCAGCTACATGTGTTTTGAAACTTCGTAATAATGATGGATCATAAGGACCGCCAGGAAATGGGCCCATTAGGATCTCATTCTGCTCGGCTTGCCTCTCTTGTTCTTGAGGCATATCGGCATATTCCTCTTGTTCTTCCGGCACATCAGAAGGACCTGCCTCTTGTTGTGCAGCCCTTAATCGTCTATTTGATGCTGTATGCCGTCTTCTTCTTCTTTCATAAACTATAACATAAGAAAATCAAAATGTTAACATACAAACGTTCAAAATAAAATAAAACAGGCACACTGTCAGGCTGTTCGGCCAGTGCAGGCCGAACGCCTCGCAGGCTGTTCGGCCAGTGCAGACCGAACGCCTCGCAGGCTGTTCGGCCATTGAAGGCCGAACTTTGTTTGCTACGTTCGGCCTGTGCTCATCGAACGCCCTGCAGGCTGTTCGGTGAACCAGCACCGAACGCATTGCGATTTTATGGAAAAAAACGGCGACATAGATTACCTGGAGTCACGTTACTTTCGCGTTCGGCGTCCATGACCTTCGAAGGGTTCGACGGTGGAAGGGGAGAGAGTAGTTCGGCGCGGTGGGTTGAGGGGAAGAGAGCAGTTCGACTGTGTTCGCCTGTGTTTGGGGATGTGTTCGGCTGGGCGGTGGGTTGGGGGGGGAAAGCTGTTCGGATGTGTTCGGGAGGTAGGGTTTGGGGATTTTTTTTTATTTTTTAATTTTTTTAAGGGTTTAAGGGTACAATAGGTATTTTTGTGGTGGGGTTAGTAATTTTGAAATTTTAAATGTAATTTTATGTGGTGTATATAGTAAATGTGGTGTGAAAAGAAAAAATGGTGGTGTGTATAGAAATTGCCTATTCTTATTTAGGATTGATCCACCATTCTCTGAAATGAATACAAAGCAAACATAAATTTTAATATGTCAATATAATCATTAATATTATAAATATTACAAAAATAAAATAATAATGATATGATCTAATTAAATGATTAATCTATGTGAAATTTTAAATTTAGTAAATATATATTTTTAAAAAGGGTGTTTCTAAAGCCACCACTAAATTTACATTACACACCATATTAATTTTACTCACAAAATTAAATATACTATAAATGACATAAATATCCTTATTTAAATTATTAAATATAAAATTGTGTACGTATTTAATTTTAAAATAAGGATATTTATGTCATTTATAATATATTTAATTTTGTAAGTAAAATTAATGTCGTGTGCAAAGTAAATTTAGGGGTAACTTTAGAAACACTCTTTAAAAAAAATTGTTGTTCAATCATATTAAGTTAATAATAATATAACTAATGATCGTATTAAATGTAAATGTCATATAACATAAATATTGATGCAAATTATTACATAACAAAAAATATGCATAACTTATTTTAAAATATTAAATATATGTTGATGTAATTTATTGAACAACAACTTACAGGTTAAAAATTATATTTTATAGAAAATTTGTTGTAAAATAAACTGACTACGTTTAATTTTTTAAATATTATAGTAATATATATAAGTTACAGATTTATAGGCTGAAATTGAGTACAGATTCTAAATAAATCTAATATAGTGTACTGGTATTAATCAAGAGTCAATAAGAGTGTCAAATAGGTCGGATTGCGGGTTTACGGGTCAGGTTGGGACATGGTTATTACTGATTTTGCATGAAGTCAAACACGATTCATATATTTTGTGGGTTAATCCGACCAATCGAATTGGACCCAAATAATAAAAAAATATTATAAGAATCTATTTAAACTTATAAAAATAAATTATCATATTTTATCAATGTACAATTATATAATTTCACAAAATAAAAACTGAAATTAACAATGTATAATGACACGTGATAAAGTTTATTATTGTGATTTTTTTATAATATTACTATTTACTCTATGAAATTACAATAAAAAATATATATATTTTCTACAAAGTAATAATATACGGTTCAACAGGTTGAACCGACCTGACCCATTTTCTATTCGAATCATTTGGGTCTGACCCGTTTTGAACCCAAATCCATTAAGGGTCCACCCTAACCCACTATATTCGTGTTTGGTTCATGTCGGGTCCACCCTAATCCATTAAGGGTCCACCCTAACCCATTAAGCTCTCCTTTTAAATAAATATTGTTACCATAATTAATTTATTTTAACTAATTTGTGTGCACTTCATAAAAAGAAGAATATATTGGTAAATATAAGTGGAATGACAACAATAAAATTTCTTCTAAGCATGCTAAATTTACATCAATTAAAGACAAAAGCTAAATTATAAATTTTATTATCTTAGATTTATAATTTTATCGTTCATATTTAATTTATATCACAATATCTTGATTGCTTACAATTTTGTATAAGATTGTATAGTTGTTACAGAAAGTGATTGATAGAAAAAATATCTTAAAATAAAATAATAAACTTTTTCTAATGTAATAAACTGAAAGGAATTTTTTAATATTTTTTATTATATACATTAGTTTGCAAGTTGGTAACATGAAAACATACCTACACAAATATTTTCTTATATGGTACATTTTATGTATTGGAAATATTTCAAACTTTTTGTTTTTTTTCTACTTTTGGTTTTATAATATGCTCGTAAAAAAGAATTAGATTAGGGTACTAATTATTTTTCTTTATATAAATAAATCAAGTTGTGATATCAAATATTCTCTTGGATTTGTATTGAATTTCTTAGGAAAAAGTTGTATCAAATAAAAGAATTAAGAAAAAAAAGTGTTGTGTATGTCATTAAACTTCTATTTTCATTAAAAATCATACGTACTTCTAAATTAGAGGGCATAATCAACTTGATGAATATCCAACTATAAAATAATTAAAAAAAAAAGAGAAAATCAATATTTTTATTGTAATCAAATATAAATATAATTAATTGAATAAATTAAAAAACAAAATTAATTTTTTCTTGAATTATAACACACATGTACAAATAAACACATCAACTAATCAATTAAGGTCTTGTTGTGGCCATGACCAATTAGCCTTTTTTTACTACAATCTAAATTGCCAGTGAATTAAAAATTGAAAAGGCAAATATGATTGAGTTTTTCCATTATCTTATTAATCTATACAATAAATATGCTTAAAGAATTACATGCAACAAATATACAAATACTTTGCATATCTTGAAGAACAATGGAAAACCATTAAATGCAAAATATAATAATACTTCAATTGAACCCATATCATGTTTTTTTTCCTGATAATTTATTGAAATTTCTATGTAACAAATACATAATACATATAAATTACTTTTTCATAAAACAAACAAAGAAATTCAAATGAATACTTTTGCAAAAATATTTATATAATAATATATATTTTTTATATAAAATTATGTTATTCTTATGTATTAAAAATTATATCTATTTTACAAAACATTAATAAATTGAAATTTCATGAAATAAAACACAAAAAAATACCTGGTGAGATCGGATACCAGAACAACTGGAATTGTACGGATTATGTTGCATGCAAAACAAATTGAACCAAAACAAAAACTGAAATATGTTATTCTTTAATGTATTAAACAATATTAAAAAATAAAAATTTGTTATAACATAATTCTCTTCAAAGCAAACAAGGCTAGACTAATGTATAATTTTAATAAATATGAAATTAAACTAATTAAATGATAGGAATCGATGCAGCTTAGCGTTACAAAATCAAACAATGAACACAATAAAAAATACAATATAAAGAAAAAAGAATTAAGATAATACCTGATACATATAGACGAAAAAACTTAGATTTCAATGGAATACATTTCATGCATGATTCATATAAAACACAGTTCAACCAATTCGTACATTATGCAGCACGGAGATTACTCGACTTCAACCATGTTTCAAAGGAATAACACTGTTTTGTAAAAGAAATAAGGTGAAGAAGATGGATGAGAAGAAAAAATCTGACAGTAATGAAGAGATGTGGGAATGCATGATAGTATTTACCAAATTTTATAACATAGTTTTTTGGAAGGATACCAGAATGTACATAAATTCTTAATGTTTAACAACATAACTAATATAAGAATGATAAATAAGATAATTGCACCATATCATACATCAAAGTTTAATAGATTGATATTTCTGCTGGTTCGATTATAACAAATCTGGTATCAATCTCCTAAATTATATACAATTGATACTATTATTATGTGTCACATCACTTATTTTCTAAAATTTATAATTAAAATACTATATGCAGAAAATCAAATCAAAGAGTTTTTTTATTTTTTCTAATTTTAATACACAATTTTTTAAGACTTTATAAAGATAGGACTTTTAATACTTATATATGCGCATAAAAGGAAGTTTTGACATATTAATTAAATACATATATATTCCTAATAAAGATAGGACTTTTAATACTTATCTTAATTAATATTTAAAAGCTCATAAAAAGAAGTTTTGACCTATTAATTAAATACATATATATTCCTAATATTCCTAATATGCCTACTTATTAGGGTTTCAAATAGATTTCATCTCCAAAGTTTGATCTGGTTTACCCAAAATTTTCATTTGTTTGTCAAATCAGTTTGTAATGTTTATCAAATATTAATAAATATAGTTTATTTATAAATCTAATTATAACAAATTAAATAACATATAATCAAACATTCGAACTTTTATTAGAAACTAAATTAGAAATTATTAAAATAACAAAAAATACAAAAAACCGGAATGGAATATATGTTCCCAAAGTACAATTTTTTTAAAATTTGTTTAAGAGTAATCTTACAAATCAAATCCACAAATCTTCCAAAATATAGGCGTGCAAGTTTGACTTTGTTAATTAATATGTAAAACCAAAAAAGAGAAAAGGGAGATGAATTGCAATTAAGTGAAGATTTGCAATTAATTTAAAATAAATGCAAGTTTGATTTTATTTATGCGTTAATGATGCTGGATAATTCAGTCTGTGATAAACCATAATTTCCATATAATAGGCCTCATTAAAATCTTTTTAATTAAAGATATAAACCAATTATATTATGTCACGTGTAATCCCAAAATTAGTAAGAATTTTATGCGAGAAAATGTGAGAATTTTACAAAACTAGGAATTAACACGTGCGTTGCACGGTTATTTATTGTTATAAACTTTAAATAACATATTACAGATTTTTTTTTAAATATATTTGTTTATATAACTATCATATTATAATTTAATATTTTATATAAAAATAATACACTATATATTAAAAAATTAATTCCGAACAATAAAATAATTTTTATTAACAATATTTTTTGCCTATATAACCATTCTTATTGAAATATGAATCCACAACTAATTATATATAGATATTTTTATTTTAATTATTTTCACAACAACTCATCCTTTTAATATTGAAGAAATAAAAAATAAATTTGTTTTGTTCATACAACAACAGATTAATACCAAACATAACAAATTAAATAAAAAAAAATTAAACATTACGGAATACTTCTTGGAATACAACATTCTTAGTGGTATTTCTAACAATCTTATATTCCGAACATACTAATATTTTTAGCCCTTTTCGATTTGTAACTCTTGACACTGCACCATAAAGTTATCCATGACTAAATACAGGCTTCTTCAAGAATAATCCAACATGAGATAAAGATTGTCCCTGACTTTTATTTATTGACATTGCATATGAGACAATTATTGGATATTGTCTTCTTTAAAATTTAAAAGGCAATCTTGGATCGGAAGGAGTCAATGTCAATCTGGGAATTAAAACCAGCTCACCGGCATTACTTCCTGTAATTACTTTGCCTTCAAGAACATGTTCGCCAAGTCTTGTTATTATCAATCTTGTTCCGTTACATAAGCCTTTTGAATGGTCTATGTTCCTCAACAACATAACTGGTGTACCGACCTTTAGAATAAGTTTATGATTTGGGACGCCAGAACACTTAAATGTATTTAAAAACTCATGTGTATGCACATCTACCAACATATCAATATTTGCATCTGATTAGCATGCGGTATCAGCACTCAAATATGTCTTAGACTCGTTAGCATTCATATTGATCATGTGCTCACTAATGGAATCAACAATATCTAATGTATGTGCCAGTATTGCTTTGCTTTGTAGGTACAGTGGGTCATGCAAAATATTCTGAAAGTCTAGATAAGTGTTCTGTACAATTGTTTCAATTGGATCGTCTCCAGAAGTCAATAAAATGCCTTCTGGTATCTCAATTTCAGCACCACCGCTGTCATTAATTTCACCAATTCTCCCATCTCCTAAAGCAGCCAACCATTCTAGGAAATCTCTCAATTCGTTAGAATTTTGAATCAAACTCATGTTTTCAAGCCTCATGTTTTTTGTTAGTCTCAAGACTGTACATTTATCCCAAAGGTACGATGAGTTAATTGTCGCATGAACAATGTCTTGTCTACTACCTTTAGGAACAACTCGAAGAATTTGTCTGAAATCTCCACCTAGAACAACCGTTTTTCCACCAAATGGTAATTTACAACGTGACGGAGAACTCAACTGCATTATGTCTTGCAAAGTTTTGTCCAGGGCTTCAATGCAGTTTCGATGTACCATTGGAGCTTCATCCCAAATTATCAACTTGCATTTAATAATAAGTTCTGATAGCTGGCTACCTTATTTGATATTACATGTTGAGCCATCAAGTATATCCATTGGAATAACAAAACGTGAATGTGCAGTTCTTCCACCAGGTAAAAGAAGTGAAGCAATGTCGCTTGAAGCAACATTAAGAACAATATCTCCCTTCGATCGTAATGATGTAGACAATGTTCTCCACAAAAATGTTTTGCCAGTTCCTCCATAGCCATAAACAAAAAAAACTCCACCTTTATTGTAATTGACAGAATTGTGTATTGCATCATAAACACTACGTTGCTCATTAGTTAACTTCTTAATGAGATCATCATGCTCTTTTTTCAATTCAGTTCTATTATAATTCAATTCCGTAAATCATTCTATTTTGAGTAGTTGCAGAAGATTGAAAATCAGGTATTGGCATGCCTTCGTAATCTTGTAATCCTTTCCCAAGAGTACGCAACATCTTGTCAATCTCAATAAGAGCAAAAAAATTATTTCTTCCTCAGTCATAATCAATTCTGAAAATAAATTATTAAAAATAAGGAAGGATTTTTTTTTATTCAAATAAAAATATGAAATCATGAATAATTATTAATTAAAAAGAACACAAAGTATTTGAATAATTAACTAACCTGGAAAACTCATTACTCGACGTAGAATGTATTGAATATCATCAGTCAAATATGGCCAACATTTATCCCATACCATTTCAGGACGGCTTATGCTTCCAGAAAACAACAATGTCACAAACAAATTTCTTAATGAATATGCAGATGCCCAGTCGCTTGCTTCAATAATCCCATCAATGTATTCTTTGTCATCATCCAGTAAACCTCTTGCGATCATTCAATATTGTGCATCTATCTTCTCTATAAATTTATTGGGAAAGGCCTAACAAAAAAAAAAATATATATATATATATCGTCATGTACATTAAAAATATAATCAAAATATAAAAATCGCTACACTAAATTTATGAATGAATTTAAGCATTAGATGATACTCCATATCTCTCAAATTCTGAAATATAAAATAATAAATATAAACATCATTCAAAGTACAAGATAATAAGGATTCAACATCTTTAAATTTATAACATAATAAACATAACAAATCAAATAATATAAATGTTTAATTAAAACTTATAACATATTGTAATCAATATCTAAAAACATCGGATTAAAACTAATAAATTGATTTGGCAAACACCAAAGATGAAATTGAGGCATACCTTTCTTCTTAGTTATGATGAAACTAATCTAAAAGTGAATTGAAGAAGACATATATATATATATATATATAATATTTGAATATAATAAGTTATCATATAATATATATTTATTTGATAAGGAAAATGTACATATTATATATATATATATATATATATTTGGTACTATAATAACTTAATGTGATAAATTAATAACTTAAAACTATAATAATTAAATACCTCTTTGGAAGACTTAAGCATGACTTGCTGTTTTTTCTAGAAGTTCAGTACAAACAGAATCTCACAAAATGAAGGAAGCATTGCTTATTGCATCAAGAACCAACACTTTTACTTTATACCTGCGAAACATAAAAATATTACCAAAAATTATTAATTTAGAAATCAACATGACCAATATTAAAAAATAATAAAGTATAAATTTTTAAATAAAGCATAATAAAATTCAATAGAAAAATACCTTAAATTGCCAGAAACATCCCACTTCGAACAATTAATGCAGAAAAAAACGTCCCTCTCTTTTATCAAGTTTCTTGAAACAATGTTTGCAGGAAATATAATACCAATCTCCATATGATTCAACATCAACAATTTCACCATACTTCCAAAAATTGCCAAGCTAAGAAAATAATGTTAGTTAATAAATTGTACTACTAAAAAAAATAGTATGATATAAATAATATTTAATAAAAGTTGTAACACATTACCTCTGATTTTTCCAAAAGTTGGTCAATTGTTCTAAATTTGGGATTACCATTCAGCAAATCATCATCATTTGCAGATTCGGATGGAAAAGATATTGAACTCAAAGAGCTAATGTCTCGACCATCTTGAATAATCATATTTAATTGTAATAAAAAAATAAATTAACAATAAAATTTATATAATATATTATTACATAAAAAATAAATTAATTACAACTATAACAACATAATAGTTACCTGCTCTTAAACTCTTTAATTTCCTTGATCTCACAATCATAAACAACCTTTGATGCGTGATATTTGATACTGATACATTAATTAAGATACAAAAAATCATAATCAAATATATGATGTATATTTTCATAAATACATCAGGATAAAAAATGCATAAACTCATATATTAAAAATTACCACCAAACAATTTGGGACGGAACATTTGCAGAATGATAACTGGTGGCTCTTCACTTCCTCCTATCCTCAATTTATTTATATCATCAATAAAGTCTTCCCAAAAAGTAACCTTCAAATGATTACACCTATTAATATAAAAGGTAGACATTATAAATCAAATATACCAAAAAAAAAAATTAAATGTAATACTGAATTTTAAATAAATGAAATAATATACTGGTCATCCTCCAGGCTAATCTCCATCATTCTGGTTGTTTTTCCTTTAACATCCTTCCACTGAATTGGTTCAATTTGAACAATCCTTCCAATCACATCTGAAAATATGCCATTTAATTATTTGAATTTTTGTTTGTACATCTTTTTACAAAAAAAAGATAGAAAAATAATCTTACCAATGAGGAGATTTTCATCTAAAGAAGATGCCGACAAAAGTTCTCCAAAGCTCTTGAATGCATACATGATGCACAGAAAGTTGTCATAAAAAAACTCAATAACCTTCGTTGATGTAATGAATAAAATCTTCTTCAGATTCCCCGTTGTCTTGAACAAAAGATTGTTCCCAGTGACAACAAATTTACGAATTATATACAAACGTCCCTCACACAGCTTCTTCTTATATTCATCTATTCTATAAGATCTTACAGTGACATGAATACGTTCACCCTAATCATAATAATCATAAAAAAAATTAACGAAATAAATAATTAAAATTGATATTATCAAATAAATTATAAATATATCACATCGAAATAAATGTTACCTTAGAATCGTGAAATATACATTCAAAATTCCATATACTATTATTGAAACCATAAGCAGGTGCATGATATACTCGTACACAACGCAACTTTATTGTCCAATCAGTAGTACTAGTCTCGATGTCCTTGATCAATGAGTCTTTTGATGACATTCTGAAAATAATATACAAAACAATTAATTTAAATTATAATATAATTTAACCAAACCAATAAAAAATATTCTAATTGATATTGAATTAAAACTACCTAAATAGAATGTAATATATTAACAAAACTAAATAGAATTGCTTTCAACACTTAAAAATCTAACATAGTATATGTATATTATAATTAAAAAACAAATGTGTGAGGATAAATTCATATAAAACATTGAAATAATACCTGCAATATAGATGCCTAATATTTACCTTGTAGAAGCTTTGATATGAAATGAAGAGATGAAGAAATGAAGAAGAAGACAATCTATATATAATATTCTAGAGATTAGATTGTAATTAAGTACTATTATTAATATTAATTTTTTTTATTATAATTAGGGATCCATCGTATAATTATTTATGGAAAGAATTAATTATGTAGAATTGGTCTTACTTTCCAAAATATTATCCTACCCTTAAAAATATTATCTATGTAGATATAATTAGTAGTGATCCATCGTATAATTATTTATGGAAAGAATTAATTATGTAGAATTGGTCTTACTTTCCAAAATATTATCTATAAAACTTTGTGCGCTATATTATAATTTTTTTACGAAAATAAATATAAATTATAATGATTCTTTACTAAAGCCTTTACATATAATTAAATATTATTATTAAAGTACATCTCTCAATTATAGATAATTTATGTAATTATATAAAGGATTCTATAAAAATAAATTACAAAATATGGAAACGTCAAATAAATAAATTTAATGTAATCATAAATCATTTAATTAAATATTAAATTATGGAGATTTGGTCTTACCTTTAAAACATGAAAATGGAAGAAATTTTTTCCCAAATCAATAAAGCCTAATAATTGGGATTATTGATTCAATCCTTAATTAGTGATCATATTAATTGTTCCATCAGCTCCTAAAATAAAGTACTTGTATAAAGAAATGATTGTGGTTGAAATTTGAATTATGTGGAATATTATAAAGATATTGAATGATATTAATTTATTAGTATGGGTACAATACTAATTATATTTATTTATTAGGTGCTGCCAAATATAATTAATTAAATTTTATATGTATAATATTTATTAAATAGATTTCCGTAAATGACATGAAGTTTTGAGCGAGAAAATTCAACAATTTCTAAAAATAGAATGCGTTATGTTATTATATATATATATATATATATAGATACGCTGCTTCTACTATTATATATATATATATATAGAATATAGATTTTTGTTGTCTAAATTTATTATACATTTAACATATTGGCCAGGAAATATATAATCAATTATTATTATTATTATTATTATTATTATTATAGCATTAAAATATTAAAAAACGGCATGTAGTATATATCAAAACAGTAAGGATTGTTTAATATTACAAATTTTGTGTACAAACCTTCCCATAAAAAAAGATGTCAAATCTTCCTATATTCATTGACAAAATATCATATTTAAATTCTTGATTGGTTAACAAATTTCCATATGTGTGTTAAAATAGGCAGTTAAATAATAACCAATTATATAAAGCCACTTGTTATACTAAAAATAGTAAGAATTTTAGGCAGAAAAATATAAGAATTACTAAAAATGTTCTACTTCTATTATATATATAGACTAGTATGTTGTTCTCCATATTATTATAGTATAATATTATTAAATTTTAAAAATAAATAAATTAATATTTTAAAAAAATATATAGAATTATGTTATATAATTTATATATATACTTATTTATAAAATACAATCATAAAATTACCAAATATATAATATTTTCTTTTGAAATAAAGAAAATTGAATAAAATTTGGTATATCAATATAAACTTATTATTATTATTATATATAGTATCGAATTTGTCACAAATTCATAATTAATTTGTTAAAATCAAGTAATTATGAAGATATATAAATTTTTGTATTAGTTTTGATAAAATTAGTAACATTGTCAATATTAACAAATAAACATATAAAATATTAAAATGAATGCTTATTAGATAGCAATATAACAAATTTCCTAAATATACGTTTGTCCATTTGTAAAAAGAAAAATGATCGGAAAAAATGATAATAACAAATATAAAAACAATTAGTTTAATATATATATATATATATATTGAAGTAATTATAAGATCTTCCAATTTTAGTAAAAATGTTTGGGCGGAAAAAATCATTTCTTACTATATTTGCTGGTACTTCTTTTTTTATCTATACATATATACACAATTCTTATGGTAAACAATAATTAAAATATTTTTGGACTGTCTAAGTTGATTTTTAAGCACATAATTCACTTAATAACGTCATTTTTTTTTTGTTAAATTGAACTTTTGAAGCTTTGCACGGGCCGTTTCTATATGATATTCTTTTAAAATAAAATAAACTTTTATAAGTGTATTGAGAAAACTAAAAAATTGAATTTCAGGTTTTTGAGTATATTAATAATTAAATGAAGATTAGTTAAGTTTATTAAAAATAATTTAAGAAGAAGCATGAAGCAGGGGATGCTCAGATGATGGAGGCTGTCGTGATTAACCACGGGAGAATCAAGTCATTATTTATAGCTCATCTTTGTGCGTTGAACTTATCAAAGACTCAAACCTAATTATCATATTTTTTCGTAAATTTAATCGTTGCTATATGTTAATGTGTTAGCTGCTAATATGTTGAAATATCATTCGTATATATTAATATATCAACAATTTGTGTTGTTTTTATATAGAAGTTTACATATAAGCGGTGGACATATTAACAGGTATTAATGATGGATAGATAAATATTATCTACATTAATATATTTAAATCTTTTTTATATAAAAGAAGCAAAACTTATTTTATTTTAGTTAATTAAAAAGTGTCTACCACCACCATTTTCACAAATTTCTTGCTAATCAAGATTTAATATTTTCTCCACTTAATTTTGTTTTTAAAAATCAACTATTTCAATATTTGGCATACAAAAAAATATCTCAAATAAAATAATGAATAAATAAAAATAAAAAAGCGAGAGTGTCACGTGTGCCCCCACCCACCCCCCGACCCCCGTCCAATGTTTAAATACTCGCCCAATCTCCACTATTCATACAATTCTAATTTGATCACTCCTATTTTTTTCTGCTTAGAATTTGTTCGTATAACAACTCAAGGTTTGCTAGATCTCTCTCTCTCCGTATTTTATTGTAATTGTTGTAATATGTATTTATCTACATGCAAACTGTGTTGTGGTTGCCGCAGATCTGATATAGTTTGTCTATACTGGTCGAGATCTGATTTTTGTTTGAATTATTGACAGAAAACCGAGATGGGTAGCTCTGAATTCTCATGGAAATTGAAGGATCACCCGAAACTGCCAAAGGGGAAAACCATTGCTATGGTGGTTTTGGATGGATGGGGTGAGGCTCATCCCGATAAGTACAACTGCATCCATGTGGCGGAGACTCCAACCATGGATTCGCTTAAAAATGTAAATTTCTTTATATATTTGTTATTACAACTTTAGTTGTTTTGCGATTAACCTTTAATCGGCTCTTGGATCTTTATAAGTTCGTGTGGGATTTTATTTTTATTTATGGATATTTGGTGAAGGGTGCCCCTGAAAAATGGAGATTGGTGAAGGCACACGGTAAAGCTGTGGGGCTGCCCACAGATGATGACATGGGAAATAGTGAGGTTGGCCACAACGCTCTTGGTGCCGGCAGGATTTTTGCTCAGGGGTGAGCTTTATTTTGCTAATTTATTTGTTTGGTAGTTGATTCATTGAAAACAAGATGTGAAGTAGGTTAAACTTGGAAATTGAAGTTTCTGCTTCTGATTTGGTGTTTATAAGTTTACATGTGAATGTATAGTAGTGTGTTTTCCGGAGGAAAGAAATATATTCTAGATGAGCTTTGGGGTATAAGTGAGAAGACCAATTATAATGCAAAAATAATTATTTAATGTAAAAACTTAAATCAAGAACATCCTCTTTCTTATTGGAAGATTCGATTCTTAAATATTTGATTGCATTTATCAAGAAAAAGAATGGTTAAAGTCAAAACATAGTAGGAAATTTTAGTTGAAAAAGCTTATGAAACTCTATTCTTGTCTCTCTGCTTCTAGTACCAAAACTACTATATCAGTTTTTGAAGAGACATTCTCGGAATGATGTCCATTTGTCTCGTCACTGAGCTCATAATTATGACTTAAGAGATACAAATGGAAAAGCCAAAAACTTTTCAGGTTTTTGTCCTTAAAATATATTCACTAATTTCTTGTGTGTTTCTGGCTGTAGTGCTAAGCTTGTGGATATTGCGCTTGAAACTGGAAAAATCTATGATGGAGACGGTTTTAATTACATCAAGGAATCTTTTGAAACCGGTACACTACATCTCATTGGATTATTAAGTGATGGAGGTGTCCACTCTAGGATCGATCAGTTGCAGGTATTTCAGCTCTCAAATATCTCATGGCAATTCTTTTGATCAATCCAGAAGCAGGATTGCAATATGTTAATTAACTTATGTGCTTTACCTTTCTGAATATTTTAACTCTGTTGAAGTATTTTTATTTTCTTGCAAGCGTTCCTTTGCATATTCAAAAGAATAACTAACGTTCCACTTCTTATTCTGGTGTTCAGTTGTTGCTGAAAGGTGCTAGTGACCGGGGTGCTAAGAGAATTCGTGTTCATATTCTCACGGATGGACGTGATGTTTTGGATGGGTCTAGTGTAGGCTTTGTTGAAACTCTAGAAAACGATCTTTCTAAGCTACGTGAGAAAGGCATTGATGCCAAGGTTGCGTCTGGTGGAGGTCGCATGTATGTTACAATGGATAGATACGAAGTAAGCATCCATCCCTTTTTGTTTTCTCCTGTCTTTTTCAACATATTGCTTCCTAGGAGTTTAGTGTTCAAACTGAAAGGGTGAACTAAACTCTAGGTTGTGTAGTTTTCGTCTTCCATGTTGTCTTGTGTGTCATGATGTCATCTCTAAAAGAGTGTCATGTTTTTTTACCTTGCTTGTTAATCATGTAAATGTACAAAAATCAAGTTTGGACTTGCATTCTTTCAAAGGCAGCTTGCTGTCGACTCAGACAAGAAGGCCCAAAAAAGTATTTAACACCTGCAGGAGCCTCCCATCCAACTGAACAAATTATTGCCTCTTTTCTTATACCTTTGTTTCTGTTCCCCTCCATCAACATTCTATCTGATCTATACACACATACATCCTGCTGCATTATTCTGATGCCTTTGTACTTGTGCGTAGATAAATTAAATGGATCCTATTTTCTGACTACATATTAAGTCTACTTAATTATGTGAAATTTTCCATTTATGAAATCTTTCTGCCTATTTCCAGAATGATTGGGATGTTATTAAGCGAGGATGGGATGCCCAAGTGCTTGGAGAAGCACCACACAAGTTTAAGTGTCCTGTGGAAGCTGTCAAGAAGCTGAGAGAGATTCCTGGCACCAATGATCAATACTTACCTCCCTTTGTTATTGTTGATGAAAATGGGAAGGCTGTGGGGCCTATTGTTGATGGTGATGCTGTTGTAACTTTCAACTTCCGGGCTGATCGCATGGTCATGATTGCCAAGTCACTTGAGTATGAGGACTTCGATAAATTTGATCGAGTTCGAGTCCCTAAAATTCGATATGCTGGAATGCTTCAGTATGATGGTGAACTTAAACTTCCAAATCGCTACCTTGTTTCCCCTCCGGAAATCGAGAGAACATCTGGAGAATATTTGGTGCATAATGGTGTCCGTACTTTTGCTTGTAGGTGAGTTCAAAAATCATCTGGAAATTGAGAGAAACATAAACATCACAATGCTTTGGGTTTGCAGTGTCTTTAAGTTTTGTTATTTTAGTGTTTTATTTATTTTTTTCTCCTTCGGCCCCAAGCTCACGTTGGATACTTTTCATGGTGTTCTGCAGTGAAACAGTTAAATTTGGTCATGTCACCTTTTTCTGGAATGGGAATCGCTCAGGATACTTCAACTCGCAAATGGAAGAATATGTTGAAGTTCCAAGTGATAGTGGTATTACCTTTAATGTTAAGCCGAAGATGAAGGCTTTGGAGATTGCTGAAAAGGCCAGGGATGCCATACTTAGTGGCAAATTTGATCAGGTAATCAAACAATATCTTGCTCTTTGTATATGTTTCTAGCTTTCGTAGGAAATGTTGGTTTTAACACGTTTCCCCTCCATTCTAAAGGTACGTGTGAACCTACCTAATAGTGACATGGTGGGACACACTGGTGACATCGAAGCAACAGTCGTGGCTTGTAAGGCTGCTGATGAAGCTGTCAAGGTAATACTAATTCTCGAATATATAACAATTGTCCTAGGTATCATATAGTACTCTCTTATTTGACGAACTTATTAATTCTATTTGAGACTCAGAGATTCATTATCCCATTATTAAAGGTTTACCTATCCAATATTTTGCTGACTTCTTTTTCTTTTTTGGGTAGATGATCCTTGATGCGATCGAGCAAGTGGGTGGAATATATGTTGTTACTGCTGATCATGGAAATGCTGAGGACATGGTGAAAAGGAACAAGAAAGGCGACCCTCTTCTTGACAAGAACGGCCAAATTCAAATTCTTACTTCTCACACACTTCAGCCCGTAAGTAGTTCTTTCACGTCACTGGTCCTAATTACGTGTGCCAGTGAAGTCAATTGCTGAATTTGTTACGTAAATATCTAGAGCCATTCAAAAGAATTCTGTGATTAACCGTTCCATACCCTTTTTACCGCTGTCTTTTACAAATCACATGTGATGCCAGATTTAATCGTTTCTTGAGTTCAATTATTGTTTTATTTCATAAGAACTCTGTTTTATTACATCGTAGATGCGTATTGTGTTCAAATTAGAATAGCACCACCGTTTTCACCATAGATTATGTCAAAATTTTCTTGAGTTTTATTATTGGTTTCTTTCACAAAAAAGCCATCTTCAATTTAGACATTTTTTAGCTATTTCTGATACAAATATATTTCATCTGTTCTGTTAGGTTCCTATTGCAATTGGTGGGCCTGGGCTGGGTCCAGGTGTGAGGTTCCGCAAGGACGTTCCTGAAGGTGGGCTAGCCAACGTGGCTGCAACAGTCATGAACTTACATGGGTTTGAGGCCCCATGTGACTACGAACAAACCCTGATCGAGGTCGCCGACAACTAGGCCCAGCTCCATTTCATTTTCGAAGTTTTGCCATAGGGAGGAAGTGTGAGAAAATGCCGTCTATTGTTATGAATAAATACTGCATCAAGTTTTACTTGATTTTAGCTTAACCAGCAGCAGCAGCAGCAGCATTTCATGCTGCTGATATATCAGGCTGTGTGACCTTTCTGTTATTCCGACATATTTTGATGATTTGAAATATAATTATCAATGGTTTCTGCTTCTGAAAGGTTTTTGTTTGGATCTACTTTTAAATTTTATGAAACTGTTCGGTAATTTGTTTCGTAAATCTGTTCTTTCAATAGATTCCATAAAACCCTTAAAACACGGGTCATATTTCTCCACAATATAATTATTTTTATTTTTATTTTTGGTCAATCAAGATAAACGTCGTTGCAACTTCAACTTCGATTTATAAAACAAGACACTATTAATTTGGGCCATGAATTATTATAGTTTTATAAAGATCCTTTTCTTTGAATACGTCCACTTTTATCATACGAGAGAAGGCCTGGAAAGGCACTTTTCTGCTTGGAAAACTTATCATTTGTGAGAAAATTCTTACAGAGAAGTCCACATCTTAGAACTCAAGGGGGTTGAAAAGCTTTAAACAAACTCAATGGGACCAAATTCTCATACATTTGTTGGGTTAAATTACATACAAACATACTCATATCTTCCTCATCATGTCTTTGTTTAAGCCACACTGAATGAAGTTGCTGCACTCTCCACAAACTTCTTTGCGCCCTTGAACCATCTCTTGTCCCCAGCTTGTGCCTTGCAGATGTACAGCTTCCCGTCCTTCACGGTTGCCGAGATCAACTGGTGCTTCCCGCCTTCGTCTCCATCGGCTGTTCTCGTCAACACCGAAAGGAAATAGTATTGTTTTCCATCGATCACTGGGGTTGCTGTTTCCAGTACGTTGGCAGTTGCCACCACCCCCGATTCAAATCCACCCTAAACATTTCGAATTTTCTTTCGGTGAGGTTTGAAATAATAATATAAACATCAATCATTCACACACAGGACCACCAAACTGGGCAGTTGTGATAGACCTAGAGGTGGCAAAACAGACCCTGCCCAATATGAGTTCGGTCTGGCCCGGCCCAACTCCCTGCATTAGCCCATAGGGTTCGGTAGGGCCAGGCCAAGTGCTTGAATTGCCACCTCTTAAGTTTTTTTTTTTTTTTTTTTTTTTTTTCTTTTATTTGAAGACCTCTAAGTTAAATCTATGATCTTAGGACATGTTCGTTACCTCAGAATCAGTTTTACCAAAGTAGGCCTGCTTTCCAAGCAGATAGTCCACCTGCAAAATGTGGAAAAACATGCTCAGAACAAGACTAGCATACACCATAGCAAATCGAAGTAAGCGGGTCGAAGATAGTTACTTTTGAGAGGAAGTCTTCAGGGGAGCCATAGTCGGTGATGGATTTCTTGTCAGTGGGTGTGATTGTAACACTGAGGTTGCTCGTTGCGTCGAAGTTGTCCTCGTATCTTAGGACCTGTCCGGGGAACTCAACTTCATTGCTCGGGTTCCACTTTGAGGGGATGGACAACTTGAATCCATCTCCAGCATAAGGCTTGAAATCTGTGTTTGTTTTTGGCTTCCCAAAGATGTTGGCTGCATATTTCATCACCATTTTAAACATTGGTTATCCGATCATCTATTTGTGCTCTCTCTCTCTCTCTCTACTGGAATTGATATAGAAACCACCAGAGACAATGTATAATAGCTAAAACAGAGAATACAATCAATCCCCCTGGACTTTCGAATTTTCTTTTTTTATTCGATATTATTCGTTTAAGCCCTTAATATATGAGTTGCCCTCATCTAATAATTTTTAATCCCCTTCCTTTAAAAATTCACAATAGGTCCGCCCCGAGTATAACTGGACAAGAATCTCATTTCATAAAATGATTACTTAATAATGATAAAATAGTGGCCTTCATGGACACACAAAGTAGAATCCTAATCACAATTACATGATTACATTATAATCGTCTCAGCCCGAACCCCATTGGATATGTGCCACATGGCGTCGAAAATCAACAATCAAACTTTTCTTGATTGTCAATAATGTGGAATACATCCAATGTGGTTTAAGTCACTATTCAACAGGTAGCATAGAATCTCCAGCCTCAGGCCATGTTGCATCGGAATTCATTTCCGGGTTTTTTCTTTTTAAAAAATACAAATCCCGTTTCAGATTGAATGGTAAAAACAAGATTAACTCAATGCACTTATGGATATGTAATATAAAAAGTAAAGTGTACCAGATTCTCCATAAGCAGCATCTGCAGGTGAAACCTTGGAGCCAACAGCAGCAGCCCCGATCAGAACAGTGAGGGCTAACCGCCGGGACATGACGGCGGCGCCGCCATCAGATTCTTGATTCTCAGCCTGCTTCTGGGCTCTGCAGACGAGCTGAGTGGGCTTCAAAGATGGTGCGTAGCGGTTGGAAGAGGTTCTTGCTGGAGAGGAGAGTGCGGCGTGGTGGTGCAAGAAGCAAGCAGTTGAGGCCATTTTCAGATCAAGAGAATGAATATTAAAAACACACACACACACACACTGTTTCTTGATTTCTTGATTGGTTGTGTGTAGGTGAGTAAGATTTTGATGAGTTTAGTGTGTGTAGTGTGTGTGATGTGTGGAGGGAGATGTTTGGTTTTTGGATTTTGTTTCGGCGTTGGGAAGATGAGTTTGATGATGGATGGATAAGGAAGTCGGGGTTATAATTGGTGCCAGGTGGTTGAAATCTCCACGTCATCTGTGTGGAGGGCCCCACCAAAATGCATCCCCTCTTCATTTCCTATTTTAGGGTGAGATATCAACGCACTGCCGAGTCGAACGTACTTTTAAACAAATTTTTTTCTTTTTTGAAAGCAAAAGACGATCTTATTTAGGAGCAAGAAAAATGAAGTATTGAGAAGATCATTCATAAAATTTGGAGGCTCGACCCAACAATAAAAATTAGATAATACTAAATAATTATAGCTAAACAATGGGTTACAAAACGAAGAACTAAAGAAATGGAAATAAAAGAGTCAGAAGGTTCCGATAGCGAGCTATAATTACCACAAACTCATACCCATCGACCCTAGATGAATGAATAGCGTAAAAGATAAGCTTGTCATCTAGTTCACAAATAACCCACCCTAATCAAAGGTTCTTTATCGAGGATAACGCCTCTTACAAGCCTATGGCCTCGCCCTCGTCAACCTGGATCTTGCCAGCAAAACAGACTGTTCTAGCAGCAATGAATTCGCCCATTTCATTAGAATCGTCAAAAAATGCAGCATCTACATTCACCTTCATAAGACCCGACAACGGCTTATACCATGCAAGGCCCCCCCAATTTACGACATCACCCAACAACACATCTGCCTTCCTTCATCGAGCAGCCCTCCAATCTCACAGAAAATTCACGGCTGTTGCAAGACCCATCTCAGCGGATCGAAAAGATTCTTTCCACACTGAAGCATTCCGCTCCCTCTAAATCTACCACAGAACCATTGTGAATAAGGCACAAGTAAATAACCATAGTGATCTAGGTAAACACAAATTGAGTTCAAATAGTTTAATATTTTTACATTCATTATAAATAATTTTACAGCTCAATGACCGAGTTTCAGATATTATCAAATGTTAAAGTACATTCAAATTTTGTTTGATATCTTTGTTGAATTGAATTCAAATAAGTAATTAAAAGACGATCTTAAATCAAATATCGAATAGCATAATTTAATTTTAAGCTATAGAACAATGATTTCCATCATGTTAGCTAATACAAGGTTTGATCTATCCTCTCGTCAATAATAGAAGGCTCACTAGAGATAGAACGAATTCCGTACACTCCAAATTCAAATCGAAGGATATTTTTTGGTCTTTAAATTTCCTGAAGGCAGAGCCAAAACAGGAATGAGTTCTGAACAACTGGTGACATAATCTCCAACCTATTTTCTTTAAGGAAACCTTGTGATAAATGTCTATGTATTATATATATATGTGTGTGTATATATCCTTAGATAAAGTTATAGACGAGTAAAATCGGTAATACCTAAGAAAGTTAAAAAACAAAAATATGATCCTATTTCTAATTGAATAATAATTAATTAGTGACCATAGGTTACTTGTCAAAATCTTTATTATATATATTAAACTTATATATATATATTAAATGATTATGAATATACTATTTTAAGTATCTGAATCTTTCAATAAAAAGGAGAAAGCCTTTTCTCTCTTCTTTCCTTCTGGCTAGCTATCAAATTTCACACAAGAAGTCAGGTACAACTACCCGCTCTCTCTCTCTCTCTCTCTCTCTCTCTCTCTCTCGCTCGCTCGCTCGCTCTGTAAGTGCTTTTCCACGGTGATGGTGATTTTGGCTTGCTTGCACTATTTTCTGTTTTAAAGTACTTGTGCTGAAAAAGTTTTATTCTCGTATCAGATAAGATTTTTTCTTCTTCTTCCTCTAATTTTCTGGGTGATTTGTTTTGGAATAGGCGATGTCTGCAGGTTTGATGGAAGAGATTTACGTAGTTTTATATTTCCTAATTTTTTCTTATTATATCTGATCGTACTGTTTATAGAAGGCAAGATATTTGTAACTCGTTCTGTTTGTAAAATCGACTTTTTATTTATTTATTTAGTTTTTTATATTTAAGTTCCTTGTCTAGCTGTTTTGCAGTCTTCATATTCTGTTTTGATTCCTCATGTAACCTTTTTGCTTTTCTTTGATTCTGTTTTCCATGTCTTCTTGTGTTTCCTGTAGTTCTCTACTGTTGTAAGAACTCATACGATACTAATTTTAGGAGTTTAATCATAGCAAAAGAAACTGGATTGACTAATGTTTGTTTGATCTGATTCTACTATTTTATCATATTCTTTTTCTCTTTTCCCTTACACGATTGATTGGTTTTATGCTTAACGATCAAAGTCTGTTCAAATAAACATTTACCAAATTTTGATTCTAGACCGTTCTGTTGTTACATATTGACAGGGAAGATGCCAGAGGGTATAACAGCCGAGTCTCTTATGAACAACATCATGGAAACAATATCCGATGGGGTATCAAAGCACAAGCACGTATCATTTTTTGAGGAGGAGAAATCGAGCAGTGTAACTTCTCAATTCAACAGACTGTTTGGGCGTGAGAAGCCGGTTCATAACCTTTTGGGGGGTGGCAAGTGTAAGCCTTTTATTTTCAAAAAAGGGTCTACTTATGATTCTCCGAGTCTGCCCAAAGTTTACAATATTGGTTCATTTTAATGTGCAGCTGCTGATGTGTTGCTATGGAGGAACAAGAAGATATCTGCTAGTGTCTTAACGGGTGCTACTGTTGTTTGGGTGCTTTTTGAATGGCTTAACTACCATTTTCTAACGTTTGTATGCTTCGTGCTTGTTCTTGGGCTGCTACTTCAGTTCGTTTGGACCAATTGTTCTAGCATATTGAATCAGTAATCTTACAACATAGACACACAAGTTGCTCTTTATCTGCAGCTACATTATGATCTATGCTTCTAATTTGTGTTTTATCTTTCAATGGAAACAGATCTCCATCCTCGGTTCCCCGTCTAGCTTTGCCAGAGGATGCTTTTGTTAATGTTGGTAAGCTGATAGGATCTGAGGTGAATCGAGGTTTAGGCTTCTTGCAGGATGTTGCCTGTCAAGGAACTATGAAGCAATTTCTAGGGGTAACTCTCTCTCTTCCCCAAGTATGCTAAATTTGGGCATCAACAATTCTATCAGCATAAATTGGATATTCAACCAAATATTTAGGCCGAAAATGTCCCCATGTTTGCAACTATACTTTCTCCTTTCTCAGTGATCTTTAACAGCGTTAACTTGGTTGATTTCCGAACACTAATTACAGGTAGTTGCGAGCTTGTGGGCTGCTGCCATTATAGGAAGCTGGTGCAACTTCTTGACCGTGTTATACGTTGGTAAGGCAGCGGTATTTATAGTAACAAATATGTAGCCACAACTATGTAAATAACATGTGTTAGAATTGTGTTTCTGTAAGGTTTTGTTGCTGCCCACACATTGCCAATCTTGTACGAGAAATATGAGGACCAAGTTGATGGATTTGTCATGAATGCCCTAGAGCAGCTTCGTCACAGTTACCGAAGGCTGGATTCTCGTGTTCTTAGCCGAATCCCAAGAACCACTGCATTCAAGGGCAAGAAAGTCGAGTAGATGTTTTCATAATGCTGTTAGGATATGCGATCACAAGTCTAGTGGCATCCTAGCCTTTATTGTAGTATATACTTGCTTTGTTGTATTCACTCGGCAAGTAGGGTAATTAGGATTTCAAATTACTATTACACACGTAACATGTACTAATAAAATGATCAATGCTGCATTACATATGTAATTTATATACATTGAATGAAATTAAAACACGATACACAACATTCTATCCAGAAAGCCACTCATAAAAATAGATCTCGGAAAATAATAGCACTTGCTTTTTTTTTTTCTCAGAACTACCAAATTTCATATAAAGATCCTATTGCTGATTTTATACATTACAGAGTGCAGTACAAAGCTCATCTCAGTATTATGCATCTAGTCAAAAGTAGTTTATATGAAATACAGATTTCTCCGCAAATACTTAAAAACAAGAATGTCATAGCTAGTTTCTGGAAATTATTCCAAGCAGCACGAACTATGAACACTAGAAGATACCATCAGGGAAAAGGTAACATGTAACATATATAATGAAACTCTAAGCAGACCTACATTTTTCTCGTGCCAAAAGAAACAAGCCAGACAGACCTTCTCCAAATAGATGTTGACTTGCAAGTTGACAGGTTACCTTCGCCCTCAGTATTATCCTTTTCACTATCTTTAACATCTGGTACAGAGATACTGCATCATTCTGCAAACAATCGGATGTAAGAAGCTAAACAGAAAATTTCACTAACAATGCAAGTGTTTTGTATCAAATTTACTTTATCCAAAAATTCAAGACTATATGAGATTAAAAAAGGGAACTTAATCGAAAAGGTCCGATCAGTAAAGCATCACATGAGGAAGTCCTCTTGAAGAAGGGTAAAACAAAAGGTATCTAGGCTTATGATCATCATTCAATCTTAACAAAACTCAAGAGCACTTCCACTTCATGCAATTTCCAAGACAAACATGGCTTTGGGAATCTAGGAATATATCATAAACAAAAAAAGGTAAGAAATAAGCAATTTGAAAATATAGTGAATAGATTCACAATAATGCAAAATGATAGATTCAACGTTTGATCCCCAGCTTGGTTGGGCGAATTCTGCATCCAAGCCAAGGGTTCCATGCAAACTAACAAATTATCAGTTGTCAACATTTATAAAAATTATCTTTGAGTTTCTGTTCTGACTGTCAAGCATCAACATGTTAGCATTTACAATAGAACATGGCGTTTGACGTAGGTTTAAAATCTCCGTACAAGAAGAGCGCTAAAAATAAAAGAAATTTAGTTGAATTTCCAAACAAAGATTAAGAGAAGCAAAAGATACCAGACATCATCAGTGAAGTAACATAAATGCAGCACATCACAGATAAGTAAAAAACAAAGACCACACACATATCATATGCTCGGCACCAAATGAACTCATCTGTACACAATCCCATTAATTCACGAAAGCCAATAATTAATAGACGAAAAATGGGATCACCTTCAAAAAGTTTCAGAAAAATTTATCATCAAAACCACCAAAACCGGTTGAACCAGAACTCTTTCCAGATCCTCTTGAGCCAAAACCACTTGAGCCACTTGAACCACCGGAATTTCCAAATCCGCTGTTGCGAGCTGGGCCACCCAGCCCAGAACCAAAACCACTGGATCGGTCAGAACCGATGCCACCAGATCGGTCAGAACCAAAGCCACCAGAGCGGTCAGAACCAAAGCCACCGGAGCGGTCAGAACCAAAGCCACCAGAGCGGCCAGAACCAAATCCACCAGATCCCCCATAGCCACCCGAGCGGCTGGAACCTCCATAGCCGCCAGATCCACCACCAAAGCGACCACCCCTAGAATCCCCATATCCACCAGACCGCCCGAAACCAGAATCACCACGACCACCTCCCCTACTTCCACCAAAACCACCACCCATGCCTCCAAACATGTCTAATGCCCCAGCTTCAACAGTTATCTTTGGAAGCTAAAACATGGCAAATTATAAAATATTTAGCTCAAAATGTTCACACAAAACAGAAAAAAGTAATAAAAGCTAAGCAAACACTAGCCAGATACTTGATATGGAATTATTGTCCTTTTAGCTAGACTTGAATATTTGCTATAATCTCACCAGTCACTACAGGACATGCAAAGCATATAAAAATAACAATACAGCATCATCAGAAAAAATATAGGCCAACAACTAACCTCGACAAATCGGCATCCTACTTCCCGTTCAATGGCTTTAATTTCTCTATGTTGGTGGTCTGTATAAACAACAATTGCAGTTCCTTTCTTCCCAGCACGACCGGTTCGTCCGGAACGATGAACAAACATTTCCGTAGAGTTTGGAAGTTCATAATGTATCACCTGAGCAGAATAAAGCATTCAAGATAACCTCAATAAAGGGAAAAGAAATACAACAGATCAAAGTGCTACAAAAGCAACACCCCTACACATCAAAATGGTTAAGGAATTTGAACGCCCACAGATATAAGATGCCTGAAATCAGATAATACTTATATAGCTAAGTGGTCTACAATAATTTCTTTAAGATTTGTCAGAAAAAGGAAAACCAATTGTCACTTCATCCAAAAATCTCTCCTCACTGAGACTTATCAGTGGTAAAGAACACATCATCAAAATAAGGATGTCAGACAAGCAGATATAAAAGAAGCCTCACCAGATCAACATTTGGTACATCAAGTCCTCGAGCAGCTACATCAGTGGCCACTAAAACATTGATGATTCCATCTCGAAAAGCAGATAGAGTTCTTTCCCTCTGGTTTTGTGCGATATCACCATGCAATGGTTCACATTTAAAGTTCTTTGACATAGCATATGCCAATCGATCAGCATCACGCTTCGTTTGAGTAAATAAAATACATTTACCTCCTTTTGCATGCTCCTGATAACAAATTGGCCAAGATACTTTATTCAGAAGATCAGACACCATGATACAATTATGTTAACTATAACGAATAAATTTAGCAAAATACTAGATGTAATGTAAAAAAATTGAAAAAGAAAAAACAACTTTGAATTTCTAAACCCATACAGTTATCAGAGATCCAATTACAGCTGGCTTCTCCCGCATGTCTGCTACGATTGAATATAAGGAAATCCCATCAGCTAATTTCTGATCAGAATCTCCCACCTGCAGCACATATTTGAGGTCAAAACTTTATGGGAAGTCAATAAGTTACTGTTAGGATTCAACAAAAGCATAACTATAATCCTTAAGAAAAATCAAGCACAAAGTCCATAAACAATGAAACTGAATCTCACAAGGTCAACAGTAACGGGCTTTATCAAGAATTTCTGTGTAAGTTTCACTATCCACTTTGGCATTGTAGCTGAAAACATCATTGTCTGGTGCTTCTGCCTTATATAACTCAAGATCATCTCAACATCATCTGCAAATCCCACATTAAGCATCTGATCAGCTTCATCAAGGACCACAAATTGCACTTCTGTCAGGTCCAAGGCACCACGCTTAATCAAATCAATGACACGGCCAGGAGTTCCAACAACCACATCAACACCACGGTCTAGAGTACTCATTTGACGACTTATTGGACTACCCCCATAGACACATAGAGTATCCAACTTTGGAGCAGAATCAGCAAATTCTTTGTCCACTTGTCGAGCAAGTTCTCGTGTTGGAGCCAAAATAAGGGCCAAAGGATTCCTGCCCTGGCTGAATGATAGAAACAAGCAACAATTTTTAGCCTATAACAATTCACAATATTATTTGAATCAGGAAGATACTCGAGGAAATGATAAAAAATATAGCTTACCCATGCTTTGCATTGTACTTAATAATTTTATCCATAATAGGTATGCCAAAGGCTAGTGTCTTCCCTGTTCCAGTTCTTGCTCGACCTATCATGTCACGACCCTGCATGGCAGGTTCCAAAACAGCCCTCTGGAATTGAAGAAAGAAAGAAAGGAGAGGGGAAAAACAAGCTCCTCATCAATTAAAAATAAAATAAAATAAAACAGGTAAGCAAATAAACAACTGAAATCAATCTTTAGAGCAAACAAAAGGCACATTTTTAATGTACATTCAGAATTCCATAGCGTATGATTTTTTATGAACAAATCAGCAAGGCCTGAGCCTTTGGACAACTTTGTCAGCTTAAGCTTTGCTCACCAGTTTATTCCCATTTCCTAATTTCAATTAGTACTCCCTCAGTTTCACAATACTTGTTTTAGAGTTGTGCACTAAAGAATGAAGATATGACTATGTTACTCAGATCAAATGTTGGACACATTTATTTAAGAGCATGAAGTTAATACATGGTTAGTTGATCAGGGGTAAAATAGTGAAGATGAGTAAAATTTCTTCGTGAAATTGTAGAACAAACAGTTTAGAGGAACAATACTTGCTGGCAAAACAAACGGAGGGAGTGATAAACTAAGTTATTAGCTCACATTATTTGCGAAATAAGACATAATTACTGTACCACTTTGTGCTGCCAACCCGACTTACGGCCATATCTTATACCGATGCGAGTGTTGACACACTGAATAGTAACTAACTCTAAGCGCGCCAAGAATTTCAATGCCACAAGGTCTATAACGAGATTTATCAGTAATGCACAATCTACAGAAAATGGTAAATACCTATAAAGTTCTTTCTTTCTGGAACTATACCTGAATCGGGAAAAGCCTCTCGATGCCCTTACGGGCCAAGGCCGTGGTTATCTCTGGAGAAATCCCGAGCTTGGAGATTTCAAGCCCTTCATCCGATGCCCCGTTCGAAGCCCTTTTCTCGTCGGCATCGGAATAATCAGCCACTGCAAACCCTGCCCGCAAAGGAAGCCCCGAATGGAAACCCCTCGTCATTCCACCTGCTGGAGAAGGTCTCGGAAGAACCGAACCAGCAGCATAGGCGTGAATATGCGGAGAAAAAACGGCATTTGACCGAACTGGGGTTGGATTCTCGGAAATGAAACGGCTGACGGCTGTAAGAGCGAGCGTCTTCACCGACGACGAAGATGATCTCCTGATCAAGAGGAGGCTTCCCATTTTCTCCTTGATCCGAAATATTATCAGTCGAGGAGGAAGAGAGAAATGAGGAATAAACCCTAAATGGTAAGGGTTTTTGTTAGGGTTTATCGAGGGTGCGAAAGAGTGGCGACGAATAAAAGAAAGTAAACTGGGGGCTACTGTTGAATAAGAGACCACAGGCGGTGTGGGGTTTTGGTGGGTGGGTGGCTGCGGTGGGGCAGGGTAGGGTGGGTAGTGGGTAGGGGGATTGAAGATATTTGGAAGTCTCACTCAAACACAACTGGAAAGGAAATAACATAAAAAATAAATTTTCAGATAAAAAAAAATAGTAATAATATAAAACGTATAAATACATCTATATATATATATATATTACAATAAAATAATTATTTTTCAAATTTGTTTTCCTGTACAAACTTTTGTACTAAATGTGGCAAATTAATTTAGAAGAAATTTTTGTTCATAATTGAAATTCAGTTCCTAATATTTTAGAAAGATTTCTTTCATTTTATTTCACAAATTTTGGATATTCAAAACCTACCTAATAAATAAAGCAAAAAATCAGTAAAATATATCAAAACAGCTAATTTTATGCATTTCAAATATTTAGAAAAATCAAAACTAACATAATATATTTAACAAATATACCGTGAAATAATAAATCAAGATAGTTAAGTCAATAAATAAAGCACAAAATCAGTTAAATATATCAAAACAGTTTATGCATTACTTTAGAAAAATCAAAACTAACATAATATATTTAACAAATATACCGTGAAATAATAAATCAAGATAGTTAAGTCAATAAATAAAGCACAAAATCAGTTAAATATATCAAAACAGTTTATGCATTACAAATATTTAGGAAAATCAAAACTAACCTAATATATTTGTGAAATAATAAATCAAGATAGTTAAGTAAGTGCATTACAAAAATATTGAATACGTAGATGCAAGAAATATACCAAATCCAAAAATATATGAAGCAGATCATTATATATTAAGCTCAACTTATTATCATGTTACCTCACAACTTTTATTTTAAGTTGAATTTTCTCGGATTTCATAAACAGGTTATCGGTATGACACAACTATTTAACTTGATTAAAGATGTGGAGCCAAAAACAACTCTATGGGCACTGAAAATTCGTCTGGTTCGGGCCTATGATGTTTCTGTATTCGGAGATAAGAATAAAATCTTTAGCTATGACTGTGTTTTCCGTGATTGCAAGGTATATATGTGTACAATATTTAAATAAATGAATTATATAAAAATTTATTTGTTATCTTTATTGTTATGTTATTGACTTACGTTAACCTTTTACTTTTGAAGGGTGACACAATTCTCGGATCTGTTCGATCTCCGCACATTAATACTTTCAAACCACTACTTGAGGAAGGAAAACCTTATGTCATTAGGAATTTTAGGGTATCAGCAGAGGATATTAAAAAGAAATTCAGGGTAGCTACTCATAAGTATAAATTTAATTTTTGGGGTAAGACAAGAGTCGTTGATTTAAATGATTCATCTTTCCCAAAAAACATGTTCCATATTAAGCCTTTTTAGTGGGTTCAAGGTTTAGGCAAAGAGGATGAAACTATTCTATTCGGTATGTCCTGTGTTATGCACATAATCTAAGTATTTTATCCAATTGTATTTTTGTTTTTGTGGTATACTACTATGTTATAAAAGTAATTTATATTTTTTGATTGTATATTGTTATTGATGAGTTATTTGCCTATATATGTATAATGTTTAGATGTCATTGGAAGAGTTTCTGCTATGCAAACTCCTAAGGATATGCCCACTAAAGATGGTTCAGCACGAATGATGGAGATATAACTTGTAGATTTGAAGTAATATATTTAATATTTATTCAGATATTACAATTATTTCACAAAACAATACTGATTTTTTTAATGTAGGAATAATAGATTGACGTGTACAATTTGGAACAAGTTCATTAGTGTGCTCGTTCCCTTTTTGAGTCGGGATACAACTGGTGTTCTAGCTAGGTACCGTAGCTCTCTTATGTTGAGAGTCAGGTAATTTATATTTTGTAATATTATTTTAATATTTTCTCTATTTATCGTACATTACTTAGCTGATTTAATTAATTTGATAGTCAGTTCATTTGTATTTTAAAACTTTATGTTACTCAATAGAAATCAGATTTTATTTCAAAGCTGCATAGAAGATTCATAGATAATGAGAAGGTAAGATATTTTTTGTCCACATATATCTAATTGTTTTTCAATAATTAGTTTAACGACCTAGATTACAAGTTTAACTTGATATATATATATATATCTATGTATATTGCAAGGTCGATTATTCTGAGGATGAAATATCCACTCCTCAAAGAAAATTAAAGGAATTAATGTGATTGATGTGGATGAAGAAACTAATGGAAATAGCCATTTTTCCTATTATGATGGAATTGAGGAGACAACAGTGAAGAAGAAGTTGATGGACGAATTTTCAACTACCAATGCCAAAAAAAAGGAGAAGCCAATTATTATAAAACAAGAGAATGATTGAATCAGTCTACTGAATGACTATGTAATACTACCAATTCTATTTATGTTTCTTTTAATGTCTTTGTGATTTTACTCCATACTGGAGTCACTTTGGTGGATTTAATCTAAGATAGGATTTTTATATTTTTATTATTGAAATATTTGTTGTTGGATGGTTTCTATTATTATTTTTAATGAAGTTATTTTTTGTCATTACAAATGATGGGTTTGGTGTTTTTTTGTGGGAAATTTTGTAATGCAACAAATGAAGGAACTTAATATGGTGAAAATTTAGGCGAAAATATCTTTTGTATCACAATTTTGTTTTCCCGCCTAAACTTCATTATTTAATTTAGAATAACTATATTATTATTAAATTAAAATTAAACATTTTTATTCTAGAAATTTTAATTCAATTTTAAAATCTAAATTATTTCACAAATTTAGGTGTTTCGAAAATAGATAATATCAAAATGAATATACTGCAACATTTAATATATGATTCGAAATTTAGATATTTTATCGAATATTAATCAAATCACTGAATTATAAAATTCAAGAAATATATGAAATCTAATAAATATATGATTCGAATTTCTCAATTCATTTTATCAAACCAAATCAATATATATATATAAGTAAAATGACTTTTTAAAAATGTTATTTTTGTCCGCCTAAATTTCCACCAAATAAATGTAAAACTATATATATTTATGGAACTCTTTTAAGATACATTATTTCAATTTAATTGAAAAGATTAATATCAACAATTCTCGGGAATTGCTTAGTTATTGTTGTTCAACATAAATAAATTCAAATTTTAAGAAATTTTTATTAACTCATAATATATTTAAAATAAAAAATAAATTTGTTAGGAACACTAAATCATTGTATTTTCATTATATTGTGGAAAATCATTAACAATTTTTTTATATTAAGCTATCAATTATTTAAAATCACCTAATCACGTGGATATAATCTGATTTTGTTAAATATGAAATTAAATTTTCACTGATCTTACCATAATTCAAAATCATTTCTCATTTTTGTCTCTCTCTTCTTTCTATATATTTTATCAAGATTATGCTAAAATTTTAAGATTTCTGTTTTTTTGTTTTCCCTCTCTTGAAGTCTTATGCGTCTTATTTTAGTTGTCACCGAAGCCTACACTCTTCAAAATATTACTTTTAGATTTATTTTATTTTAAGATATAGATTATTATTATTATTATTATTATTATTATTATTATCTATATCTATATTAAAGTAAAATGACTATTCCAATAATATTTTTCCACTCAAATGTACTTTCTAAAAATATAATTATATATTACGTAATAAAGTATAATTTTTTTAAATCAATTTTTTAAATTAAAAATAACTAAACAAGCCTATAAATGTTGAGCAATTAATTTTATCAAATAAAATTAGAATTTGGTTGATTCTGGCCAATAGAATTGCAATTTGAATAAAAGTTGGTATTTGAATTAGATTTGGTAAGTTTAAAAATTAAATCACGTTAATTTTGAAACAATTGAACTTTATTTTTTCAATCTTCAAATTCTACAAATATTGGAACATAAAGTATCACTATTTGTCCTTCTCTATTAAACACTTCTCTCTCATTAATTTTTTTTTTTAAATCCATAATCTTCTTTCTTGGTTTCTCACAATAGACCACCACTATATGCTACCATCACTCTCCAACGAAAAATTTGTTGTTACCACTCAGTCACACCAAATTCTACAATATATCATATAACTTGAGTATATACTCATATTATAAATTATAATTAAAAAATATCTTCTGTGCAACGCACAAGTCTCACGCTAGTTGAATTAACAATAAAATTAATAGTCTCTCCATTTCGGAAAAAAAACACTTTTTAATAGTATATTTTAATTTTTTTATCAAAGTAATGGAGGTCAAACATCCTCAATATAAATTTACATTTATATGATATTTTTTATTTGATTGATAGGATTCAGATAAGAAATGAGGGCAATTTGGGGAATGAGAAGGATGGATATCCAATTGAAGAAGAAGAGAGTACAAAACTGCCCAAAAATACCTGAAAAGCAATACAAATGCATGTTTATACTCATAAACCGCCTTCAGCCAAGGCGTAACCAACTAACAGACTTAAAGGTAATAGACTAATATGTCCTTGGTTGTTATAACAACCATAACCAACATATAACAATAATAACCAACATATAACAACAATAACTGACATGACAAAACCCCCTCCTTAAAAAAGGCTTGTCCCCAAGCCTGCAATTACTGCAACTGTGGAAAACGGGCAGCAAACAAGGCATAATTTTTCCAAGTCGCTTCTTCATCTGGTAAATGAGTCCAACGGATCAATACCTCAGGAACTGGTGTATTGTTTTTCTTGACCAGTCGACATGCAAGAATAGAAACCAGCTGGAGAATGACTTTACCCGTATCATAAAAAAGAGGCAAGGTGGAAGTAACATGAGCAGCCTGACCAACCTTCTTTTTAAGTAAAGAAACATGAAAAACATCATGAATTTTAGCAATATGGCCAAAAATTCCTTTTCATATATTGATAATCCGAGATTCTTAGGCGCCAATACTTTACTTAAGTACGCCAATGGATGTCCATCCTGCATCAGAACAGCTCCAATTCCCCCCATAACAAGCATCAATTTCTAAAATGAATACATTGTCGAATTATGGCAGTTTGAGCACCGGGGTGGTGATCATAGCTTCTTTGAGATCTTCAAAGACTCTTTGAGATTTTGTACTCCAGCAGAACTGACCTTTCTTTGTCAAATCGGTAAGTGGTTTAGCAATGATACCGTAATTCCTTACAAACTTCCTATAATATCCTGTCAATCCTAGAAAACCCCTTAGAGCCTTTATTGTTTGAGGAGTTGGCTATTCTCTCATTGCCTCGATCTTTTTAGGATCAGCGGAAACCCCTTACCCACTGATTATGTGTCCCAGATACTCCATCTGGCCCTGGCCAATGATTGTCTTGTAAGATCTGTAAAGTTTCTCAAAGTGTGTCTTATGCTCCTCCATACTCCTACTATAGATCAATATATCATCAAAGAAAACCAAAATGAACTCTCTCAAATGTGCCTTGAAGACATGGTTCATTAGTGACTGGAATTAGACATGGGCACGGTTCGGAACCGCCGGTTCCGGTTCCAAAAAAAGGAGAACCGGAACCGAACCGTATGTAATACGGTTTCGGTTCCAAACCGGAATCGGAACCGGTCAACGGTTCGAACCGAACTGTTGACCGCCGGTTCGAACCGGCGGTTCCGGTTTGGAACCGGAACCGTGCCCATGTCTAACGGTTCGGCGGTTCCGGTTTCGGTTCCGGAACCGTCGGTTTTCGGAACCGGGGAGGGTGGAACCGGAACCGAACCGCCATATACACGGTTCCGGTTCCGGTTCCGGAACCGCCGGTTCCACCGGTTCCGGTTCCGGTTCCCGGTTCCGCCGGTTCTTTTTTTTTTTTTTTAAGATTTGTTGGGAACCGCCGGTTCCCAACGGCCACATGATCTGGGCCGTTGATCTATACTTTTGAAAGCTCAGAACCGGGAACCGGGAACTAGAACCGCCGGTTTCGATTCCAAAAAAAGGAAAACCGGAACCGAACCGTATGTAATACGGTTTCGGTTCCAAATCGGAACCGGAACCGATCAAGGGTTCGAACCGAACCGTTGACCGCCGGTTCGAACCGGCGGTTCCGGTTTGGAACCGGAACCGTGCCCATGTCTAACTGGAATGTGGCTGGTGCGTTGGTTAAACCAAAAGGCATAATCAGGAATTTAATACAGTCCCGAAGTTGTAACAAATGTTGTCTTCTCCAAATCAGTGGGATGTACTCTTATTTGATGGTACCCAGCTCTTAAGTCCATCTTGGAAAAAAAATTCTAGAGCCCCCTAACTCATCCAGCAAATCATCGATCAAGGGAATTGGGAAGCTATCTTTAATGGTGAGAGAATCAAGTCTTCTATAATCCACACAAAATCTCCAACTACCATCCTTCCTTTTAACTAATAAAACTGGGGAAGAGTTGCTAGGTTGAATCACACGAGTGTGTAGCATCTCTTGCACCAGCTTCTCTATTTCCATCATTTGGAGGTAAGGATACCTATAAGGATGTTGTTTAAAAAGCTCAACTCCTCCTTTTAAATTGATCTTATGATCATGGTTTCTTTTGGGTGGTAACCCAGTAGGTGGAGCAAATATTTTCTGATATTTCTCTAACAATAGTTCCAATTCAGGCTGCTTTCTTCTTTTTTAATAGTTTTCCTCAGTTGCTTAGCTGTAATCATACTCAATGACAGCTTCGTGCTACCCCCTTGCAAAGTAATCTTCTTGCCTTGCTTCTCAAACTGTAACTTATTAAAGTTAAAATCAAATAATATTGGGCCCAATTGCCGCAACACGTCTACTCCCACCACCATATCACAACCACCAAGTGTTATCAATCTTACCGCCGCCTTAAATTTGCAATTCTCCATCTCCCATTCCAAGCTTGGGCATGTAGAATCGCATGGGATTCTAGTTCCATCTGCAACCGTCACCTGCACGGGTTCTGTCACCACCACTGGACATCCAATTCTTTTGGCTGTTCTAGGATCAATAAAGTTGTGTGTGCTACCTGTAATATCATGTTTTCCAGACTTAGCTCTCAATTTAATGGTTTCTGGGGCTGCTTGTCCCGCTAAAGCATGAACTGAAATGAAAAACCCTTCCCCAACCTCTTCCTTTTCTTCTACGGTTACTTCTTCTTCAACTATGTCATCATCTTCCAAAACAAGAGCAAACAACTTCTTACACTTATGCCCAACCACATAAGGTTCATCGTAATTGTAACATAGATTCTTCTTCCTCCTTAACTCCATCTCTTCTTGAGTTAGCCTTTTCTGATGTACTACTTTCTCTCCAACAACAGGTACGAGTGTTGTTCTACTCTTTGTTGGCACCTCAATCTCTTGAAAATTGCTTCTCCAATTACTGTTTGTGTGAGGTCTCATTCCTATCTCTCCATTTTTTTTAGATGAGATAAGCAATAACTCTTGCTTTCTAGCCAATTGCATTGTTACAGTGAGAGAGTTCGGATTGAATAACTCTAGCATTTGACCAATTTCTTCGTTCAACCCACTGATGAAGCTTTTAATAAAGTACTCTTCACTCAGTGTCCTATTCATAGTTACCATGAAGGCCTTTAGTTCTTCAAATTTGAAATATAATCCACCACTGATCCAGTCTGCTTCATTTATTAAATTGACCGACTAAGTTCCATCCTTCAACATTGGAGAATCTCACCATAACCAATTCTGAAAATTTCTCCCAACTAATCAGTTCTCTCTCTTCCACATAATCAACATATCAATATTCAGTCTCACCTTCCATGAACATAGCAGCAGTCAAAATTTTCTCATGTTCATGCATATTTTGGAAAGTGAAATACCGATTACACCTTCTTAACATAACCTAGGATCCTCTCCATTAAATTTAGGGAAGTCGAATCGTGGATATCTAGCACCATAATTTTGTGTATGTTATACTTCATGCGTATTCAGACTAAGACCCGATCCTAGTATGCCATCACCTGGTTTGTTAATTTTGATAGCAGAATTTTGAGTATGCAAGTTTGGGTTACCTTGGTCCCTGTTTTGAGCTGCCAGCACCGCCTCCAACTTGGATGTCAGCTCTTGCATGGAACGTTTAAGCTCCAATTGCTCGAATGTTACCAAATTCATCCATTTTATCCTCTCCGCTACCGATCCAACATGTTATTACTCCAAAATCTCAATGCGTTGCGTGTTAATTCCTTCTTGCCATGATGATCAGAGTTGTTTTTGCGGAAACAACCTGGCTCTGAGGCTAAATGATAGGATTCAGATAAGAAATGAGGAGAATTTGGGAATGAGAAGGATGGATATCCAATTGAAGAAGAAGAGAGTACAAAACTGCCCAAAAGTGTCTGAAAAGCAATACAAACGCATGGTTATACTCATAAACCCCCTTCAGCCAAGGCGTAACCAACTAACAGACTTAAAGGTAATATACTAATATGCCCTTGGTTGTTATAACAATCATAACCAACATATAACAACAATAACCAACATATAACAACAATAACCAACCTAACAACAATAACCGACATGACATTGATTTAATTTATTAATTTTATATAATTTATTTATAGATAAAAACTTATTTTAACTAACATATTAATTTTTAAAATAATTCTAGTTTCTGATAAAATTATGTTTAAACAAAAAACTTTGGGGGACAGGGGGAGTAACTTTTTATTCAAGTTCCTCCGAGTGCTTAATAATTAAATTAAAAAAATATATGAAATCATTAGATTTAGATTGGGCATGTGGGTCCTTGTTGGGCTCATTACCTAAATGCCCACTAGGCCTTTTTCCTATCTATGGTAGCCCAAAGTAGACTATTTACCGGCATTAATTGGGCTAATTCATTGGGCCACAATCTAGAAAATGAAAATGACCCATTTGCTAAGGTAGGGAATCGGGTGGGTACTAACTGATCTATGCCCCATCTCGAGCCTCTTTACTATGGATCAGTTCGACCTGTACTCGTCATTAGGTTTGACCCGTGCTCAGCGTCACATTCTTTTATAATATAAAAAGAAATTGTAAGAGTATTTTACTTTTCTTTAAATATATTTTTATAATTAATTGACACGTATTTTTCATACATTTTTTCATTTTTTCTCTCTTTATTTTTCATACACTTTCTTATTTTTTCTCTTTTTTTTCCTTTTTTTTAAATTTAAAAATTTAGATGGTTTTTTGATTTTAAGTCCGATTTTACCATAGGATATATCAAATTAATCTACTTTTTTTATCTTTAATTTGACACTAATATTGTATATATTAAAATAAATAATTACATTTAAAATTATGAAATATAGTTTTTATGCATAAAATATAGTATTTTAATTGAATTATAAATTTTAAAATTTTAATATAAGGAACAATTCAAAATTTACTTAAAAATGTTGTACAATTTATTATTTTATAAAATTAATTGAAAAATGAAAATGCAGTTTAATATATATTATTAATTTGACTTATTTAAATATAATTAATATAAATAATAAGTTATATACAATTTTTAATAATAATAACAAAATTATTATATGACATGCATCATATGAACGGATATCTTGTATTGCTAATAGTTGCCCCATATGTGGTCCTTTGTGGGTGTGTTCCAACCCGTCCCACCTTGGTCATTTTCTTTTTAAGATTTTTATTAAGTTGTTCAAATATCAATTAAATAGTTGCAAGTCTTACTTATTATGTTTTCATAATAAATCGGGTTCGACTTGCCCTAAAGAACATGAAGAATGAGATAAGTATTAAGATACAAATCCTCACACACACCAGATGGAGATTCATGAAGAATCTCGTTTGAATGCCAAAACGCACGAGGACAAGCAGCTCAAGCTGCTCGGCCATGCATGCAGAGGTAAGCAAAATTGGCGGGTCATTTCATTGAATATTTTATGTGCAGTCCACAAATCAAACCCCTGAATTATTCAATTCACGATCAGACTCGTCGATTTCACATATAATCAAACAGTTACCTCCAAGAATTTGTCGCTTTGTTGCCGTCCCAGTATTTTATTGCCACAACCCACCACTTTTTAACCCTTCACCACCAATCATTCGTTCCAGTCTCATTCAAGTTTCAAGGCCATTTTGCCATTAATTCCAGAGGAGAAAAAAAAAAGAAAAAAGAACCCATTTGATAACGCTCAAAACCTGCAATAATTTTGTGTTTGTTTAGGTTGTTTTTCAGCAATCAAATGAAGAGGTATAGGAACAGAAATATTTGGGGGTTTGAGCATGAAGTGAACATGGCTGCAGCTGCTTTTAGAAATGGTGATGGGAATAAAAGTGAATTCTTGAATTGTGGTGTTAATGGAAGGAAAGTGATATTGGGAATAGACGGTGGGACCGCCTCCACTGTGTGCATATGCATGCCTTTGATACCCTTTGCTCACCCGCTGCCTGATCCTCTGCCTGTCCTCGCCCGCGCTGTCGCCGGCTGCTCCAACCACAATAGCGTTGGAGGTCTCTCTCTCTCTCTCTCTCTCTCTCTCACACACACACACACACGCACACAGAATGCATATTGTCGATTGTTTCATTTCTATATCTTCTTATGGCCAGATTTTAGTTGAATTGGTAATATGATATATGCACGTTAAGTCTTGTGTTTATTAAGTATATTGTTATGATTTCAGTGATTGTTGTACCTTTAGATTTTGAATATCCGAATTTTGCGTTATTTGAATTACATATTGATGAAGAAATTTGTTTAATGTGCATTACGGAGTTGCAGCAATTCTTGTTGGACCGCCAACATTGTGGCGATTGTACAAGTGGTAAGCACAACACAAGCATGACCGTAGGCTCTGGACAAGATTCGATTGATGCAATTTCTAGTGTAGATGTAGCCTGCTAAGCCCACCGTGCATGAATGTGAGGCTACAGAAATAGTGGGAGTTTAATTTGGTATCAAGGGATTTATTTTGAATATCTCTAAATCATGTTTCCATTTGGAGGGAATATATACAGTTGATATTCATTCTTTCCTTGGGATCAAGTATGTATATCCACATCGGACATACCTCGTTAAATTTATTGTATTATATTGATTGATCTTCATGGTTCTTGCATATTGACCGCAGGTAAACATAGTAATTAATGAGTATATTCTGTGAATGGGTAAACTGAAATGTTATTCCCATATATTTTTTGGTGCAAAAACATTTTCCTTGAAGTTCTAGAGAGAAACTTGTCATTGGAGATTCAGTCTCACAACCACTTTCTGTAATGATTCACGATTTTGCATTTCTATGTTTTACAGAATCTGCAGCTAGAGAAACTTTAGAGCAAGTTATGGCAGATGCTCTTGCAAGGTCAGCATCAACTCGTTCTGCTGTTCAAGCTGTTTGTCTTTCAGTATCTGGTGTCAACCACCCAAAGGACCAGCATCGCATACTTAACTGGCTCAGGTTTGATTCTAAATTGTTCGAAGTGAATTAAATTGTTTTTTGTAGATAAAAAAAAAAAAAAAGCAGATGAATATTTATATTAAAATAGTACAACTTATTAAACTAAGTTGCAATCTTTTGTCAATTCCTTCTCACTTACCGTCAAGGTTGCTTGACATCCTTTGATCTTTCTACCTGATTTTAATGCATAGTAGCAGAACTTTATATTTTTCACACTTTTACATGGTTTCAATGTTAAAAGATTGCGGAATTTTCAATACTCTGGCTGCTATTGCATTATCTTGAGTTTGCATTATCATATTTGGTACTATTAATGTTTTTTGTCTCGTATCTCTTAGAGAAATATTCCCCAGCCATGTAAGGTTATTTGTTGAGAATGATGCTGTAGCTGCTCTGGCTAGTGGGACAATGGGAAAGCTTCATGGATGTGTCCTCATAGCTGGAACAGGTACGATTGCTTATGGGTTTACTGAGGATGGAAGAGAAGCTCGGGCATCAGGTGCAGGACCTGTTTTAGGTGACTGGGGAAGGTAGGTGCTTCTTATAATTGTGTTTGCGCTTCCTGTCCTTATGAATGCTTTGGCTGCTTTATGCAAAGCATTTCTTATCGCATTAAAATTTATGTGAATTTATGCAATCAGAAAGATTGTACGAAGCTTAAGTTCCAAATCTTGAGGTGACAAAATCAAATTTTCACCACGTCCAACTTATGATTTTAGGAAATGGTTTGGCAACAATGAATTGAATGAGTGCATTCTTTAGACGTCTCGTTATTAAGTTAGCAACTGGCCTTGATCGTGTGTGTAACATTTGACCATATGTGGTGTATTTGTTTAAAGATCTACTTGACACAAAACATGATCATTTTTTCCCTTTGTTTTCATTTTCCTTATGATATAAGGTTATATGGACTTGAAAAGTAGTCATATTTAGATTGTATTTGATATAGAGCAACACAAAATAAAATACCATATTAGTCTAAACTTCCAAGCTTTCCCATCTAAGGGATATATGGGTAGGTAGGACCTTGGGCAGCCCAGTGATCAGCATTTATAATTCTGTGGGCTAGATTTTGATATTTTGCATCGTCACAACCAATCAACAAATATGATTCCTTCATAGGCATGCACTGAGTTAGGTTGCATTAATTTTGTCACAAAATTTGGCGGTACTTTTACCTTGTGTTTTAACTTTACTGCTTGTCCTTTACTTGTAGCGGATATGGTATAGCTGCACAGGCACTGACTGCTGTAATAAGGGCACATGATGGCCGTGGTCCACAGACTACTCTTACACAAAATATCTTGGACACTCTTAATCTCTCTTCACCAGATGAACTGATCGGGTATGCCTCTAATGCTCAAATTATCTCTATAATGCATCATTTTGTTAGCGCTTTCTTTGATGACACTGTATTCTTTGAGGTTACAAAAAACTGAAAGAGTTAAGTTATCCTTAATGGACGTATCTTCTTGCCATCTGTTGTATATTAGTAGATTCTAGATAGACTTTCTTTTACCCCATGAATCACAAAAGATTTAGAAGGTCCACCGTTGCCTTCATTTACTTTCTCATTGATGTTTGTTAAGATCCTACTTCAGTTCTGTATATTTCGTTTCCTTTATAAATTTGAAGCCTTTACAAATCTGCCAAGAAGGAAAAAAAAATCATTCAGACCTAGCAGATATCATCTATCTTGGCTTAGGGATGCGACCATAATTTTTTAAAGTAAATATATTGTGGTTGCAGGAACCATGATATGAGGATATAACTGAAATTTGATTTTAGGTGGACTTATGCAGATCCATCTTGGGCTCGAATAGCAGCTCTTCTTCCCATTGTGGTTTCTTGTGCGGATGCAGGCGATCCTGTGGCAATTAAGATCTTGTTTGATGCTGTTCATGAGTTGGCTTCGAGTGTGAAAGCTGTTGTCGAGAGATTGGAGCTCTGTGGTGAAGGTGTGTCTATTTTAGTTAAGATACAATAATCCATGAGCTGTGGTTTGTGTGATGCATATGAATTCCATCCAAACTGACATATTCTGGATTTGGTTTAGATGACAAAGACCATTTTCCCCTCGTAATGGTTGGTGGCGTTCTTGAAGCAAACAAGAGATGGGACATTGGCAATGAAGTTATAAGCTGCATATCCAAGGACTTCCCCGGTGTTCTTCCTATTCGTCCCAAGGTAAGCATATCTTTGTGGCTTCCATAGTTCGTCTGGACTCTTCAGATGCATTTTCTATTTTACCATGTGCAGAAATGAATCTTTAGTGATGTGTCAAAAGACTATGCACCAGCTGCAGACTGGGTAGAGCCGATTGGAGAGGGAGAGGGGGGGAGAGGGAAGGCAGCCTAGCATCTAAGTGGGGCCGATTTAGACAAATAGTATGGCTACGTGGGGAATTTTAGAACACTGATCTTTAGGCCCCGGTATGCCCACTTGCTCGAGCAGTTGTACGAGTGTACCTTGTGAAGGTTAAAAGATCGACATGGATGATCTTGGACAATGCTCTCAAATTCCTTTTGAGTCATCAAAGCATCTGTAAGAAATAAATTGAGACAATTTATTCTCACGAATATCCGAACTCTGTACCAAGAGCAACACTTTTAGGTAACATGAACTATTGATAAGTGGGTTGGGAATATTTGTACACATAATACCTCCTAATTCAAGTTATCCTTCTGATGCCTTCATAGGACCAGCTTCCTGAATTGCTTTCTGTCTTTCTCTTTCCCTGCGCGATCCTTAGCAACAGTTGGCTAAGAAAATCGCGCTCTTTCATTTCCGAATACACTTACGAATACAAATACTGGGAGATGTGGGACTAGTGGGATTTGACCTCAAGCCACTAACCTTTAAGTTACAAGGGGTTCAAGCAACTGAGCTTCACTCGATTTACAGTTAAAGACACTTCTAAGCACCTGATTTTCCTACATATCTTCTCTTTTTCCTCAAAATAAATAAGATACTAAGTTGTTTGACTTGTGGATCATAAACCTAGGTGGAGCCTGCAGTAGGTGCTGCATTGCTTGCTTGGAACTCCCTGATGAGACAATGCCATGAAGAAGCACTGGGAAGGTGACCCACACACGCTAGTTGTACGGAAACAATAAGCATCATATACAACTTTGTACCGTAAAACATTTTTCTATTGCAAATGTTGTTTTATCTCTTATTTTTATGATAAGATACATATTCGGTGTACATCAACGAAATAACTATCAAGAATAGGAGATGAAATACCGTTTGGGAAGATTTTCGTTTACATATTTTGATCTATATTTATTACCTTACATATATGATGCAAAATCGAAATTATCTATTCATATTTTTATATTTATTATTTATGGTATATTATTTATTATCTCCCTTAATAAGAATAATTATTTAATATCCACGTTGCTTTAGTTTAATACTTTAAAATATATATATATATATATATATTACATGATATATATGTCTTCTATACGTCAAATATACTATCATATATATTGTCACAAAAATATATTATCAATTTATCAAATTATATTCCACAATATAACTTGCAGTATCTATAATAAAATTATAATATGTTATATTATGTATGAATTTATAATATATTTACTCCGAACACAACTTTTATTCAGACATGTAGTACGATACATATCATTGTTCTTACATGAAGATACATACTCATGTATTTGACTTTGATTTCATAATTGGTGCCTATATACTTCACATCAACATATACATACTTAGCATACTTACAAATTCATGCATCTCGTAATTTTTACTGATACATGGATATCGTGCATCTGTTGAAATTCATTTGATATTAATCTTCAATAAATACTTAATATATATATATATATTGTTCCATTTGCACAAATGCGTATATACATACATATAATGATACATTGGTCTTGTATGGATGGTATTTTTAAAAGATAATTATACATTTTTTGTTCTTATCATCAATCGACATTTTTAGCATATTTATAAAGGGGTATAACTCAAAATATTGACGAACATATACATGCAAGTATGTACATATGTATTTTACACTTTTTTTTGGGTAATTAAATAATATTTAATGCATACTAAAATATAAGACTGTAAAGCCTAAAATATAGGACAAATCTCAAAATTGTCTGAAAAATATTTCAAGCATTCAACGAAATCTTTAGAAAACTGGTTTAGTACAAGACTTCAACTTGTGTGTAATAAAATCTGACCCATTTTACCATTACAAGAAATCTTGAGCACCAAATGTTGAATTTTTGTATTAGAAAAATAAAAAATAAATAAATAACGAGACTGCAATAATTGATGTACTTTCCTGATTTACCTCGCAGCAGGCAGCATTTCACTTCTTTATGAATTCTCAGAAATTATAATAATCCAAAGAAGGAAAAAAAGAAAAAAAAAGCTTTAAAGATCTGAAGTTGATTTTAGCTCCACACAGAGAGATCTCAATAGAGCACAAAAGCTACTCATCATTTTCTTCTTCCTTTAGCTTTTAATTGTTCACTTTAGCTCATTTATTCCTCGGACCAGTCTTCTTCATGTTCTTTTCTTTTTCCTCTTTAGGGTTGTTCCAAACTTGCTGTGTAAACTTCAAGATCTGCTTCAACTCTTCGTTTTCCTCAAAACCCTTCTGAAGTTTTAGCTCCCAACTTCTTGTTCTTGATTTTCAAGTGTGTTCTTTTTTGCTAGAAAGGGAAAAAGGATTCAATTGAGGGGTATGTGTGGGTTTGGATGACAAAGATTAGCTATTCCGGTCGGTTTGGAGGTGGGTGGGGTGGGGGAGGGGAGGGTGGGTGGGTGGGTGGAGGGTTAATTTAGCTTTCAAGATTATTGCTTTTTCATGAAGCCCTTTTGATTTCAGGGTTTGATAGTTTTAAGTTTCTTTTAGCAAGGTTGTAACTTGTTTGGATATGAAGTTATCTTCTTCTTCTTCATCCACTACTGGGGGTTTTAATGCTCAGCCGGAGGAAGGTGAGTTGTACTTCTTTGCTTTTGTGGTGTACTTCTGATTTTGGTGTTGCATATGAGAATGTTGGCTTAATAGCAGTGCTCTATGAAATTATTTCATTAAGATTTTTCTTTAATATTTATATATATATGTATATATTTTCTCTCTCAATGGCAGGAGAGACAAAATGCTTGAATTCAGAGCTGTGGCATGCATGTGCTGGCCCATTGGTCTCACTTCCACAGATGGGAAGTCGAGTTGTCTATTTTCCTCAAGGCCATAGCGAGCAGGTTTATAATACAAAGATTATAATACAAAGATTTCTCATTCAATTATTTCTACATGAACTTTGATAGAGAATTGGTGTTAAGAGTTCACAAATAGCAATATTGTTGTGTTTCTAAGAAATGATTGAGCTGGATGAAATAATGGGGGTGTGAAGGTTATCTGGTTCTCTGTGTGTGTGTGTGTGTGTGTAGTTGCTGGTCTTGCACACTCGATGTTTAGTTATATATAAATAGAATGTGATTTCCTTGTACAATGGCAGATCGAGCTAAATTTAATATGCCCATCAGTTTTAGGTATCCACTTCCGCTCCTCGTGGTTGTTATATTCGTCTTCTGGAGTTGCTGGTAAATGGTGCTTAAAGTTGTGTTATTTCTGCTATTTCAAAACGAGTAGCTCTATGTTTGTACATCATTGATTAAAAACTATGTTAGGTAACTTGTACATGCCGTTAATCATGCAGGCCTGTTACTGAGCTTCTGGATATCTCTCTTGATAAAATTCTTGGTTGGGGGGGGGGGGTTCAAAGTGTTTCCGCATTTCAAGTCTTCTTAATATCTTTTAATCGATTTGTGTATATCTTACTTAAATGGGGTTAATATCAAACTGACCCTAAGATGTGTGGTAATTCACAAACAGGTTGCTGCCTCGACCAACAAGGAAATAGATTCTGCTATCCCTAGCTATCCAGGCTTGCAACCACAACTTATATGTCAGCTTCACAATGTTACCATGCATGTAAGTCACCTTTTTTTTTTTTTTTTTTTTTTTTCTCTCTCTCTTGAAAAACTATTTCTTAAATGCTACGATGTTTACTGCATCAATTCTCGAAATTGCAGGCGGACGTTGAAACAGATGAAGTATATGCTCAGATGACATTGCAACCTCTTAACGCTGTACTATACCAAGATTTATTCTTTATATTTGTGAATTTTAAGTAGTCTTTGTTGCTCACTAGCCTTTTTTTTTTTTTTTTGGGTTAGCAAGAGCAAAAGGACTTATGCTTGCTACCAGCAGAACTTGGCACCCCAAGCAAACAGCCAACTAATTATTTCTGTAAAACCTTAACTGCAAGCGACACCAGTACTCATGGAGGGTTTTCTGTCCCTCGTCGAGCAGCTGAGAAAGTCTTTCCTCCGCTTGTAGGTCCCATCATTCTCGCTTTAACTAATATCAGTGCAAATTTTGTTAGTTTTTGGAATGTTTGGTTAACTGTTTTCATTTGCTTCTCCAGGATTATTCTCTAACCCCTCCTTGTCAAGAATTAATTGCAAAGGATCTTCATGGCAATGAATGGAAGTTCAGGCATATATTTCGTGGTGAGTTTTCAGATATATTATCCCGATCTTTTATTTCCAATTTTACTTGTGGTAATTTTTTAACATTATGCTAATCTTATCATGTTAAGACTAAAAAACAACATAATATACTATGGTTGTGATGAGATTTTTTCCCTGTTGCCTATCTATTTTATTTTGTATTTTTTGTTCTGGTTATTGGGTGATTGTGGACAAGAGGGTGTGAAGTGAATAAAACTAGTCATATCATTCCTCCATATGATGCTGTTTACTGCCTCTAAACCGCCTCCATTCTTCATTATATAGTAAGGACTGTATAAAATATGGAGTTTTGGGGAACAAATATTATCAAAAGGGAGAATGGGTGAAGTCAGCATAGATGCCAAAAATGATAAAAAATTCTTATTGTAGAATGCAAGAAAAATGATTATCTTGATTCAATTTGGATTAGAACTTGGAGAAGCATTTAAAGAACTTGGTGCAAGGAAAGCAAAGTTATTTTGCTCGGCAATTGAGGACGAAGAGGCTTATGGTTATCTTATCTTTTTTTTTTTTTTTTTTTTTTGTTTTATATCATTTTTCTTTTGGAAAGAGCACTCTACCTCTTGTATAGGATAGTGCTAAGGTGGGTAATCATAAAATTTGTAATTTGGTGCATGGATCTGCTTGTGCACTTCAACGTCTGAGTTTAGGATGAGGGGAGAGGTTGATGAATTTCGATAAGGTCATTTTTGCTCTCGATACCTATGATCATGGTTGTACTTGAGGGACTATTGAGATTCCTGGACAAATAAAATTTTCTTTTTTAAGACTTTTTGATATAATGGTTTTTATTTTGGTGGGTTGGGTGGTGGGGGGAGGGGGCTATGAGCATCTTTTTAGTCATAATATAGTCAACTTTTAGAAGCTAGCATTTTCATTCGTTAGTAGTTAATTGGATAGTTGTTTCTTACAGGTCAGCCAAAGAGACATCTCCTTACTACAGGATGGAGCGTGTTTGTGAGCGCAAAGAGGCTTGCTGCTGGAGACTCAGTTATTTTCATCTGGTATGAAACATTTCTATATTGTTGGTGTCACTATTCAATAAACTTACTAGGCTTTATTGTTTTATAAATTTCTTTGTTTTAATTGCTGTAGTAGTACATGTTTTTCACTTCTAGCAGTGAAAGAGTCATTCTTTGCCTAGTGATCAGCTTAATGGGCTGGGGTTGAAGGTGAAGGTGGTTCATTGTTTTGTAAATTTTTTGTTTTTTCTGTACTTGTAAACTTCCTCTCCTCTACCTAGCCCACACTTTAGATAGTCAACAAGGATGATTAGGTTTTGCATGGTTTCTTGACGTACATGTAGTGAAATACACCAGGTGCAATATCCACCGTCTATATACTTTATCACATACCTGATACCATGTGTATATGTGCAAATTGACAGTAGATATGGTTCATACAGAATTGCTTTTACAATTATGAAAACTTATCCAGTGAAAAACTTGGATTTCAAATTCAATCATGACTTGGTGTTGGAATTACGGTTGACTATTAATTGACACCTCTCTATCAGGAATGAGAACAATCAGTTGTTCTTGGGGATTCGTCGTGCTCAACGTCCACAAACTGTTATGCCGTCATCAGTTCTGTCAAGCGATAGCATGCACATTGGTCTTCTTGCTGCAGCTGCTCATGCGGCAGCAACAAATAGTCGCTTCACTATCTTTTACAATCCAAGGTCAAGTTTTGTGTCTTCTCTCTCTCTCTCTCTCTCTCTCTCTCTCTTGTGTGTGTGAGTTTGTTGTGGGGGGAGGCTTATAAAGGAACTTGTGTTGTTACATTGTGTGTTTTTTCTTTCTAATCAAATACAGGGCAAGTCCATCAGAGTTTGTGATACCACTGGCAAAGTATGCTAAAGCAGCATATCATACACGAGTTTCTGTGGGGATGCGTTTTCGGATGCTATTTGAAACGGAAGAATCAAGTGTCCGTAGGTAGGTCTAAAATTTCCCTAGAAGTTATGGATATGGACAGGAGGATTGGAGAATTCTATTTTATCTTGGTTGAATACACATGCTAGTATTACTACCCTACTCAAAAATCTGTTATGGTGGATTTGTTACCATGGATGAAAGCTAAGGAACAATTTAAGCCCATCGATTTATTGTTGCCTTATTATATTTTCTTAATATAGTAAGGTCTATATGAGGGTTAATATTTAAATGGTTAGACTTTAATGCTTAATATTTGATGTTTAGGAACTTAACTCTAAAGATAGTGTAAACTAATCAGTGCATCTGATCAAATTTGGGTGGTAAATTATTGAAATTTGGCTAACTTAACTGATTTGTATTTAGTATCATACCTAACTTAGACAATAAGTTTGAAGTTTGAACTGCAACTCGTGGTAAATTGTTGAATTTATTCTAGTGCGTATATGTTGCTCTAACTGTCTATGATGCTGCTACATCCTGAAAATCTCAATTGTTTTCCTGCTTCGGATTTAGAGAATGTCAAAACTATGATAATAAAACGTCATCCCCATTTTTGTTCTCATCAGTCATAATGCTTATGAAAACTATGTGTACTCATTAATGGATGAACTACTTTTCTACTGATCGTATCATGTGTTTGAACTCAGGTATATGGGCACAATTACTGGTATCAGTGATCTGGATCCTGTTCGCTGGCCAAACTCACATTGGCGTTCAGTGAAGGTTATTTCATACTCTTGTGGATAATTAATTTTTCCTCAGTATCAGTCGGAAGCCAAATCTTAAATATGCATCACTTGGTTATGAAATGATTAATATTCGGACATAGATATTTAGTCACATTTTGATGATATCCTACATATTTCTTATTTAGGTTGGGTGGGATGAATCGACTGCAGGGGAGAGGCAGCCGAGAGTTTCGTTGTGGGAGATTGACCCCTCATGACATTTCCCATGTACCCTTCTCCCTTCTCCCTCAGACTCAAGCGACCATGGCCATCTGCACTACCATCCTTCCCTGGTCTGGTTTATTTTTTGTGTGTGTGTGTGTGCTTCTTGGTTTTAGATTCTGCGTTGCTGCTGTTTTATGCATTATTCTATTTGTTATTCAGGTATGAGAGACACTGACATGAGCATGAATTCTCCGCTTACGTGGCTTCGTGGGGGCATGGGAGATCAAGGGCAGTCTCTTAATTTCCAGAGATTTGGTGTATCCTCATTAATGCAACCAATGGGAATACAACCCGATATTTACCAAGTAATGGCAGCTGCTTCTTTCGGGGACACAGGTTCATTAGACCCGTCAAAATTCCCCAGTCATTCTCTCCATCTCCAGCAAAATATGCCAAATGTTTCTACTCCACTTATCCAGAATCAAATGCTGCAAAACTCCCATTCTCAACCGAACTTCTATCACAACTTCCAAGATAACAACAATGCCATATCTCAGGCTCAGATTTTACAGCAACAGTTGCAGCTCAGTCAGCAATTTAACGATCAGCAAGATCAGCTGACCAAGAAAATGATTGCCAACGGATCACAAATGGGACCCACCTCCGAGACTGGGCCCCAACTCGCACCTATGCAGGGATTGTCATCAACTAGCCAGCTACAGAGCTTCTCCGACCTAATGGGGACCCATGCCACTTCATATAATAATTCCTCCACTCCTCATAGTATTCTAAGTTCATTTTCCCGTGAAGGAGCATCGCACCTGGTGAACCTGCATGCGCCGAATCCTTTACTCTCTCATTCCTCCTCATCAAAACGAGTAGCGTTAGACCCTCAACTTCATTCCAAGGTCTCTCAGTTTATAATGCCTCATTCAGAAGAACTGATGACACCTAATTCCAAGGTTTCCGACCTTTCGGCCTTGCTGCCCCCGTTTCCGGGCAGAGAAGTTTCAGGCTTTCAAGGTGGCACGAATTCCCATAACAACATGCTATTTGGGGTTAATACTGACTCATCGGGTATGATGCTGAATGGGGTTTCAGCCTTTAGAAACACTAGCAATGAGAATGAGTCATTGTCAGCACCTTATGCAGCTTCTGCATTTGTAAGTGCTGCAGGAGAAAACTTTCCTCTTAACACTGGGATGACCACCTCAAGTTGTGTTGATGAATCAGGTTACTTGCAGTGTTCGGAAAATGTGGACCAAACTAACCAAACCCCTGGAACCTTTGTGAAGGTAAGTTAGCATGTTTCTTTTCCGACCATATTTATCAATTTTTCAGTATGTGTAATGCATTTCAAGCCTACAAGTATGGCCGCTTATTTTATTGTGGTCTTCCATTGGTATTTCTTTTGTACCACTGCATTTTTGTATACAGAAAAATCTGGAAATCAGCTTTGTTTTGGATTCTTATAATGGCATATTTAATCGTATTCTTATAATTTTTTTTTTTTTTTGTGCTTCCCTTATTTGATGATTGGACATATTTTCAGACATGATGCTGCCATTATGCGAACACAAAATTGTCTTGCTTCTTATGGCTTCTGACCAATATTCTAGCAGCTTCATCTTTTGTTAGTATATGATATTTTAATTATTTTGGAAGTTCAATATACTATTATGTGTTCTTATCAGGTTCAGAAATCAGGATCCTTTGGACGGTCGCTCGATATTTCCAAATTTAGCAGCTACGATGAGCTGCGAATTGAGCTTGCTCGGATGTTCGGGCTTGAAGGCTTGTTGGATGACCGTCAGAGATCAGGCTGGCAGCTTGTATTTGTTGACCGAGAGAATGACATTCTTCTCCTCGGTGATGACCCTTGGCAGTAAGCACCTAACCATTTCCTTGCATTTCTTTCGCTGGCGCCTACTTAATTATTGTTGTTTGAAAAACTCACTTTTCAAAATCATCTTTTTGCCTATTTCGTTACCATCCTTGCAAACACGAGTCATGCAATCTAAATATTATTTTTTCCTGTTTGCAAATTCTTTTTCAGCTAATATCTGCAAATAATCATGTATATTCATCTTGTTTATGTATGGCTGGTATTGGAAAAAAGAGGGGTAAAGGTAGCTTATGAAGATGTTTTAAAAAGATATGCGTACAAATATTAAACGAAGGAGGACTCTAGTGGGGATGTCGAGTGATTTTCAAATACTATTGGCTTGCCTTAGGGATCAACTTAAGCACATACCTTTTTTTGTTTTAATAATTAACTAGTGTAGTAAGCACGTATAAAAAAACGTCGTAAAATGTATGCTAGTTGCAGATGATATAGTATAAAAACCCGTTCAAATATGTATGCTAGTTGTAGACGATATAGTTTTAATTGATAAGATGAGAGGAGTAAATACCAAGATGTTTGGATAGAGGCATCGGAATCAGACAGTTTGATCATAAATAGAGTTAGAAAACGAATATGAACACAAAATGAGAGTACTAGAATGGTAAGACGGATGTGTGAACACATTAAATTGGATTGAATAATATTCATGCGTTGCATGAAAGTGGGGGCAGCACCAATAGATCGGACATGTAAACGATAGACTCGAACATATCAAAAGTAGAGAATCATAAATTCAAATCAAAACGGGGAGTGGGAGATCTAACAAGAATTGAAGAAAATTGTAATAACAACAACATGCCTGTGGACCCGTTAGAAACTGAAGTTAAGATGTTCATATTTCTTGTTTTCTATCTTGAATCTATACTTAAGATTAAGTTCAGGGTTGCATGGTGGGTTTCAATCCACAAAGATTGATTTGGTTTGATCAAGTTCTTTTCTGAACCTTCGTTGAATCCAGGGAATTCGTTAACAGCGTCTGGTACATCAAGATTCTCTCCCCTCTCGAAGTGCAGCAGATGGGCAAAGGGAGCCTCGACGGCCAATCTCACATGCTCAACGGCTGTGATGATTATACAAGCCGCAAGGACTCGAGAAGTAGCTTTGATGGTATACCATCTGTGGGTTCGCTCGACTACTGATGTCGGCTAGTTCAAACTATGTGTAACGTTAATTTTCAATTATTACTGTTTCCATTTGCCTTTATTTGTAAGACGGCTTTTATATTGCTTTCCTGCAAGTGCGTAATATTTGTTGTATCTAGCTAGGTCTGGAATTTCTGAGGCTGCATGCCGGATGTTTCATCATCCTATCGTATATATTTTGTTCCGTGAGTCTTTGTATTGATGGGAACCGAGCATTGTTCGGTGTTATTCTATTCGTTTCAAAAAAAGAATCATGTTTCACAATTATTTTAGTTATACAAATATGACTTTTTATAGAAGGGGGGGAGTATGGTTTATAATGTTGTCTCACTTAACGGGCATTGTTCGAGCTCCAAAATATGAAATATATTGCATAGTCCATAGACAAGATTATTACAACCTCGTACATAGGAAACAACACTACTAATGTTTGTTTCTTTCCCAGAAACATATATCAAACTACATCATTACATAAACATGAACTGGTGCTTTGATCACTAAATTGTGAAGCCTTTTGATATCCACAATTGTTCACAAAGCAACCGCCATGTATCTCTTACAAGCTACTCATTACATACGTGAGATCAATAACGGGACTGAAATCGGAACCTCCTCGCCCATGACAGGCTGGAAGAGATCCAGCTCGCCGTACCTTTCCAGAACACGCATTCTGCAGTCCTCAGCAGCCATTAGTCCAGTCGAGTACGCGCCGTGCACCGACCCCGGATAATCAAGACTCGTTGCTTCCCCGGCGAAAAATAGGTTGTCCACAGGAATCCTCAGCTGTTCATACAGTTCGTGGGGTTTCCCAACTTTGTCGTAGCTGTAGGAGCCTAACGAGTTTTTGTCTGTTCCCCAATGCGAAACAAGGTATTGGATCTGCATGGTCAGAAGAAGAATATCGTGTCAAAAACTTACAAGGGAGTTGAAACTAAATGTTCACGCCATTTGTCCAAGAGACTATCCACATTACTTGGGTGACAGGGATGTTATTACCCCGAAGGTTTGGTCGAATGTACAATTTTACCCCGATTTTTTAAATTCCAAGATTTAAGCTAATGCCATTTTATCAGAAAATTATTTTAACTAATTATCCTACACAGCAGTTTTTATCAATGGACTTCAGATTGATATGAGCATACGTATGGAAGAAATAGAGAATGCAATGCTTACTGGTGAAGAAGCATTCGGAAGTATTCTTTGCAGTTGTTTGAACGCAAAATCCGCAGCAGCCTCATCAGACATTTTCTGAATATCTCGAGCCAATTGTCCGGCTGGCATGTAAACGAGCACTGGATGACCAGTGGCCTTGTGTAGATTAAGAAAATAACTGCACTCGTAAGAAGTCTCTGCAACGACTCCCAAGAACTCTACGTTTGGCCAAAAGACATTTTCAAAGTGCAGGACAATCTTGTTCTCAATTCCAACTCCAAGGTCGTTAATGGCAGCTTCTTTCCACTCTGGTAGTCTTGGCTCAAACGTGATGCAATTTGATTTTAGAACACCAAGAGGAACAGCAACAATAGCAGCATCTGCTGCAAATGTTCTCCCGTTTTCTGTAGTCACCTTCACCCCATTGTGACGTCTAACTACTTTCGTCACTCTAGAAGAAAACACAAAAAACAAGAAAACAATAGCTTAGAATCATATTGTATATTAGGAGAAGTTAATCGTTTTGTATAAGTAAAATGAATTTACCTGTGGCCCAAGCGGATGTCCAGACCTTTAGCAAGTGTATTGATAACAGGGCGATATCCTCGGACCATTAGCCCATGCCCACCTGGGAGCAATTCTTCCTGTAAATGCAATATTTCATACCTTCTGATCAATACAATTTACTTTTACTGATATAAAATAAAATAGAAACAAATTACAGACTGTGACAATCTAGGACCAGCTACCAAGCAACTTAATATGCTCACATTCTTGAATTCTACAAGTGCACGACTAATACAATATATATAATAAAATCTCTCTCTCGCTCTGTGGAACACAATGGGCTCCTTTAATCGCACCTATCTTTTAAGGGGTATTAGCACAAGAATGGATTCACAGCAGCTAGTTTCATCACTAATGAAAAATATAATCACATCTACAAGAAGAGAATCCAATATTCACTTAGAAAATACAACGATTATAGCAAGGTATATAACCTGGTCCCAGCCTTTAAGTGATATGGTATCAGAATCTGCAGCAAACCAGCCTTCCATTCTGCAAAGGTACCACTGCAAAACCTTATGACCAAGCCCCTCCAACCTGCCACAAAGCGTAAATCATTGATATCTTTTTCTCTTTTTTTTTTATTATTTTTTTTAGCAAGATAACTTCTTTGTTAGACAGAATAATAACAGAAGTTAATTTTTGTGTAGGATGGTGCACCAACAGAACCTTAAATCTGGTCTCCTCCTGAACACAATTGAGATGGCACGTCTTACGGACATGTCCTCACTGACTTCCTGCCTAACAAGATCCGTCTGCACAGAGAAAACTCGAACAAATTAGAATACAAGCAGACAAGGCTAAGAAGATGTTCATATGTACCAGTAAAGCTGCAAAAGAATGACTGCTACAGCAATTCCCAAGCATTATAATATGTAAATACATATATATATATATATTGTGTGTGTGTGTGTTCTGATTTTCTTAAACATAGTAGTACTAGATGAAGGAAGAAAGATGAAAGGACGTGCCTCTTTCAAAATACTCTCAAATGTTTCACCAACTTTCGAGACTAGATCTTGAGGAACTTGATTTCCATCCATATCGAAAAGTGCGTAACTGAAAACAGCAATATTAGCGAAGGATTTACACTAAAATACAACGGGAAACCACATCATTTGTCGAAAATAAATTAGAACAAATGAACATAATTAAACAAAAGATTTACACTAAATAGCATTGGTGGAATCATTCACACCATCTGCGCTATCAAATTAAATGAAAATACTTGGAGCTGACAAAGACAAAGCAACTTATTAATGACACCATATAGATTCCTTAAAAAAAAAAAAACAAGAACAAACAGAACCACCTTTCCAGATCATGATCATACAAAACAGAGTTTTCGCCACTAGTACGATAAAGAGGTAATCCCAGTCTTCCGATAACAGGGGCCAAAGGATTTTCCTTGCAAACACCATGTAACCTGAAGCACGAACATTTGTAAGTACCTTTAACTACCAAAAATATTTTAAAACAATGCATGTGGGGTTGACATTACCATGAAGCACCTAAGTCAACTGGGAAACCAAATGAATAATCTGTGTGCACTCTCCCACCAATTCTATCGCGTGATTCCAACAATACAACCTGCAAATTTTCTTGAGTTAACACTAATACCCTTACTGAAAGAGCCGGATCTAGGATTTGGTCCCATAACTACATGTAATAAACTAAATTTAGAAAGTCCAAGGGGGCAACCACCCCACACGCCACCCCATACCACCCCCTAAACTCAGCCCTGCTTACTCATGCATGTCCATACTAGAAGATACACATCTGAAGTGCATACCTGAAATGCGGCATCATGAAGAGCGCGTGCAGCTGCAGTGCCAGCAAAACCAGCACCTATAACGATCACAGATGGCGACGCCGTAGACTTCCTTTCCCAGTTTGAAAAGCAAGGAGCTACAAAACATCATTTTTACTCAAAATTATATTTATATACATATTTATGTACATGCATAGGTATATCATCTTCAAATTAGATTACATCATATTCTAACCAGGTGTTTTGCTTATTCGTTTTTCAGTTTGTAATGGACTATATTTTGTGCCTATACCATAAAATGACCACCCCAAAAAATTGTACTTTTTAAACCTTTAAGCATTAAAGTAAAAAAAAAAAAAAAAAAAAAAAGTTCAAAATAATAATACAAAGCTATGACGTAAAACTTCAGAAATACTTTAAAAAAAAAAAAAAGACAAGAATAGATACTCTTCCTTTAGCTTGTTCTGCAGATAGCTACATACATGTGCGTGTGTGTGTGTGTGTGTGCGCGCGCGCATATTCAGGACAAACAATGAAGGATGCACTTATACATGGAAGACAAAAATGAAGGATTTTTACTCCACAAATGCATACTGCACTATCAATTTCATAATTTCTTATAAAATAAATCATATATCCAAACAAAACTAATAAATCTGATTTATATAGAAGCGGATGAATTATGAACACATGAAACTTATTTCCCCCAATAATTTTCCTCTGGATATTCGTACAACATGCATGAAAAATTCACTCTGGTCCTTGATCAGGGTAAAAAACGATGCCTTAAGCACAAATATCACTAAATTGAACTTCATTTTTTTGAAGGTAATCTTAAAAAATGATAATAATAAAACAATAATAGTAAATATAAAAATTCCCTTAAAAAAAAAAAAAAGTTAAAAGCACACCTGTTCTCAGTTGGCGATTATCCTTATTCCTCGATTCCATAATTCAAGAGCAATCGCGACGATCAGAAGATGCAAAATGAGTACTTAATCCGTGAAATTGATCAACAAACCAATCGATCTTAATCTCAGTAACAGCTCGGATAATATCAGCAAAAAAGAGGAATTTATTTTAGAGTGATGGAGAATGAAAGTGTTGAAATGATTCGAATTCGAAGAGGTGCCTGGCTTAACCGAGCTACTCATGCGTCTTGAGAACCCAAATAAAAAACAGCAGAGAGGGAAGAAAGAAAGAATCGTTTGAAAGCGCAACAAATCTCTAGATTCTTCTGACAATTCAGCAAAGGAGTGCCTGTGCCGACGCTCACGGATTGAAGAGAGAGAGAGAAAGTGAAGAAGTTGTGCAATGTGTTATGGAGGATTTATAGAGAAAGGATGTCAGCAATGTCACGTTTCTTTCAATTTTGATTTTTGAATAGTAATTAATAATTAAAAATGTTACTTTAGAAATACAAAATAACTCAACAATTAAAACCAATTGAGTCTTCTTGTCAATAATAACATAGTTTGTACCAGAATTGAAGACAGCATTAAATATTTATAAGCAAGAATCGTGGGTAGGATTTGGTGAGAGTGGAGAATTTAGGTATATTTCTCTATAACTCTCCACTATTCTTATCTCTCTATTTTTTGAATATCCTTCATCCCCACAAAATCAATTCAACTTCCAACTTAATATTGACTTACGACACACTTCTTCACCTAATATAATATCGGCTTAATAAAAGGTCTTGATATGTTCATTTTACATATAAATATATATGAAAATGGTCGTTATCTTTATTTCCCTCGTGGGAAAATGAACATGTGGTTCTAGCTCTTTTACAATATTATCCAATCTTCATTATTATTATTATTATTATTATTTTCTTTTTTATTTTATATTTTGAAAAGAAAAAAAGTGCAATTAGGCACCGACATATTTGTACAACTTTATCTCCTCGACCAAATATTTGTGGCAAATGTAATAAGTAATTAAGTAGTAGAATTTAGTCACAAACAATAATTATTAAATTAAATAAAAGCATGCTTTTTAATTTCTGTTCTATTATGAATTATTATTTTTGGAGTACTTTTGTGAATATACTAACCTTTTTCTAAATTATGATATATTTTAAAATATCAAATCTCACTACACTTTTTTTATTGAAAGAGGTGATTTTTTTAACATTGGATGCATCGTAAATCAAAGTTATAATATTATTAATTTAATAAAGAAATATTTTTATTTATTTAAAATATATTATTATTACTTTTAATATAATATATAAGTAGTAATATAAAAATCATTATAAATTTAATTGCACGTACATTCGACATACACAAATTTTTAGATTTAAAAAAACGTTTGTGCGAAATCCAAAAGGTCCACGTCAACTATGAATGACATGTCAAGACTGGCCACCGACCATATGATGTGACGTGTCAACTAACACATTTATTTCTGTTAATTCTGATAACCAAAGATGCATGTGGTGTATTTACGAAACATGTGGCGTCATCCATTCAACAAAAACTATTTTATACAAGATAATATAATAATCTTATTACTTTATTGACAATCTGTGTAACGTCCAAATTCGATTATTACTGAATTAAGGTTATTATTCATTTAATTTATGAAAAAATAGTTTTAAGAAATATTTATTTAAGATAAAGTTCTTGGGCAATATAGATCCAATTATGATTTTTTTTTAAATAATCATGAATTTTACTCTGTGAATATTATACGTTACTAAAGGGATTATATGCATCAATCCAAACTCTTCATATTACTTTTTAATGTAAATTAGTTAAGCTTACGTGTGATCTACGGACATATTATTTGTATGAATTTTTCTAATTCAATTTAGTTATATAGTATTATATAAAATTTATTTGTATTTCTTTATGTCTCTTCTTTTTATTTTCTAATCAAAGTATCTTCCATAGTTAGTCTCAAATATGTGTGATATAAATTATTACAATTATTAATGTTATACGATAATTTTCACCTCACCCCACCCCACCTCCATATATACATATGAATTTATTATATTTTAAAGAGTAAGTGAATATAATATTTTCAACACAATATGAATATGTATATTTATAATAAGCATATAAAAATATTGCATAATAGTTTTTATGATTGTGAAAATGCATTGGTTAAAAAAATTATTATTTTTTTGATCGTAGTAAAAATTATATTTTTGATAATATATATATATTTATTTATTTATATTCAAATACCTTAGAAGAATTTTTAGTGGGATATCTCTTAAAAGATTATAATTTCTTTCAAAATTTCACATAAAATAAATTATTTTAACAAAATATGTATATGCTGAAACAATATATCAATGATACAATAAATAAATAAATAAATACATTAACATTATAATATTAAAAAAGAGCTAACATTGTCAAATAATTAGAAATTATAATCATATTTTTCAATTTCATTAAACACACAAATCTCATTTTTTAAAACAAATTATTAGTAAAGAACAAACAAATCACCACCATAATATTATTTTTGGTATTTCCTTATGTCTTTAGATAGACAAATATCAAAAGATATACATAATCTTATAAGATTGATTTCTTTCTTCGATATTTATAGAATAATTTGTTCAATATCTACTCAGTTATTTTAGTTAAATATAAATATATATAATAATTAACTTAAGAAATAATATTTTATATTTAATAATTAATTTTTTATGTATGTATACATATATATGCAATATGGATGTCTACTTAAAGATTGTTAAAAGATAATTAATTACATATTCTTTTCATAAAAAATAGAATTGAAACAAAAAATTTACAAGCTTTTAAATTTTTTAGTGAAATATAAATATAATAATAAAAAAGATAATCAAATAAATATATTTTGATAGAAAATAGTTTTAGTATATTTTGAAAATAATAAATGTAATTTCAACATTGAAATTGTGGCTCTACTAATGAAATTGTATTATTATATATTACATACAAATAGATATTGATATAGATATATAAATAAATGATATACCATAATTATAAAGTAGTTTATATGAAACTTTTAAAAGTATTTTAGGCGATACTTCTCTTTATATATATAATAGTGGTAGCCTAAATCTTACTTAAAATTAATTATATTATTTATTCTACATAAGAAACAAAAACATTCAAATTTAGTAAGAAAGATACGGTGGAAAAATGCTATAAAATTTATTTATAGAGGTACTCATATAATTAATAATTTCACGGCAGAAGCTGTGGCGATTTTCCTGATTTATAATTCATTTTAGGTGAAAAAATTGCTGCTACTATTTTAAAGATAACTTATGTTATATATATATAAATATATATATATATATGTACGAATACATTACTTTAAAATCACGTTGGTTTATAGATTAGTTTTTTATATTGATTTGAAAATTAGTACCTAATATTATAATAAACCAATGATAATAATAAAAGTTACGCATATTGAAGAATACTAGTATCTCACCTATGCGGTGCACAAATATTGAATATAATCTTTAAAGTATTACAAAAATTTTAAGAATAATAAACTAATATAATTTTATAAATAAATATATGCTATATTAAAGAAATATACATTATATCATTGTTATAAAAATATGGATACAATTAATTTTTTTTAAAATAGTTAAACAACAATAATTACAAAAACTTACATTATAAATTTTGGAAAACTTCCTTATACACAACATTCCTAGTTGAAGTAGTCTTCTCATTATCTTTTTCAAAAAATTAAAATTTTTAATCCGCTACGATTAGTTACTCTTGAAACTGCGACATACAATTGTCCATGGCTGAAAACTGATTTTTTCAACAAAAGTCCGACATGTGAAAGTGATTTGCCCTGACTCTTATTTATTGTCATGGCATATGAGACAATAAGAGGAAATTGTCTTCTTTGAAATTTAAAAGACAACCTTGGATAAGATGGTGTTGAAGACAGTCGTGGGATTAACACTTTATGTCCTTCATTAGTTCCATTTAGAATCTTTGCCTCCAAAACGTGATTTCCAAACTGTGTAATAACCATCCGAGTACCATTACATAAACCAAATGTATGATCAATGTTGCGTAGTAACATCACACGAGTACCAACTTTTAATTGTAATTCATGATTTGGAACACCTGAACATCTAATGCTATTCAAAAATTCAGTTGTATGTAGATCAACCAAAATATCAACATTTGAATCAGACTTGCACGTACTATCTGAACTCAAATAGATTTTCGCATCCCCTGAATTCAATGAAGTCATATATTCATTTACAGCATCAACAACGTCAAGAGTGGGTGCTAGTATGGCCCGATTTTTAAGGAAGTTTGGTTCATCAACAAAATTCGGCATTGATGCATAAGTACTCTACACAATAGTCGCGATTGGATTAGAAGAACATGGGAGCAAAATATCATCAGGAATTTCTACATCTGAGTGCCCATCATGATGAACTCCCACCATTCCATCCCCAATTCTTGCAATCCAATCAAAGAAATCTTTCAACTCAATCATTTCAGAGTGAGAAGCCGCTGGACTCTGAAGCCTCATATGTTTAGTTAATCTCAAAACCTTACATTGTTGCCAAAGGGTAGATGAATTAATGGTTGCATGTACAATGTCCTGACGTGTACCTTTTGGTATGACGGGCAAAATTTGTCTAAAATCTCCACCAAAAACTACTGTTTTACCACCGAATTGTTTAAGCTTATTCTTTGGATTGGATAATTGCATGATATCCTTTAAAGTGTTATCTACCGCTTCAAAACAATGTCTATGAATCATTGGAGCTTCATCCCATATTATGAGCTTTGCCCTCACCAAAAGCTCTGTTAATTTGCTTCCCTGAGTTATAGAACATGTGCCATTCTCAATTGGATTGAGTTGTATGATAAATCTTGAGTGGGCCATTCTTCCACCTGGCAAAAGAAGTGATGCAATGCCACTTGAAGCCACGTTCAAAACAATATCTCCCTTTGATCTAATCGCTACAGACAAACTCCTCCAGACATAAGTTTTACTAGTGCCACCGTAACCATAAACAAAATAAACACCACCATTGTCTAAGGTAACTGCATTCATAACAGTATTATATATATTTTGTTGCTCATCTATCAAAATTGCTATCAGCATGGAGTCTTCGTCAGCCAAAGTAGAACGGTTGTACCGTAGCTCTTCATTAACTAATTTATTCTGGACACTCGATAAATTAGTCAAATTTGGATAGGGCATTCTATCAAATTCTCTCAAACTCGTACCAAATACTCGCATTATTTTTTTGATCTCTACCAAAGTAAGATTCTTTATCTCAACATCAGTTATATTCAATTCTAAGAAATAAATAAAACAAAACATAAGTCACAAAAATAATTTTGAATTAACACATAAATTATTTGAAAATAGAAATAAAGAACCAGGTATACATATAACGTAGTGTACCTTGATGATTAAGAATGCGGCGTTGCCTGTATAGTACGTCATTTGACAAATATGTCCAACATTTATCCCAAACATCTTCTGGTTTTGTTAAATTATTAGATGAAAGCAAAGTTGCAAACAAATATCTCAATGAATAGGCTGATGACCATTCACTTGCTTCAACTATGCCATCAATGTATTCGTTGTCATCGTCCAATAAGGCATGCCCATAACACATTTCTCGAAAAGTTTTATATGTCACATTTCCTACTTTTCATAGGTCTTCGAAACACGTAGGACCTCTGATAATATTAAGCAGACATCTTAAATAATACATTTCACGGCTGCCAGGAGGCACATAAAAAATTTTACCTAATGAGAATCCGTGTTTCTTTTTTTGTCCATACTCTCTTGTCCTTTTTCCAAACAAATTTTTGGGAAAATTCAGCGTAACTAAGCTGACGTGCCTCTTCATATAACTTATTGGCCTCAAACCATGCCAAAAACATGCTTTGATTAACAGTCGGACGGTCCATAACAATATCTATCGGATCTGCATCGGAATAAATAATTAATTGTTGATCCGGTAAATGGAAACTCAACCGTTCCATGGATGGATTTTTAAATTAAATTTCAAATCCAAGAATCCTCCACATAGCTTCACATGGAGACACATATCTGCAATCATAATACATGCTAACCTCATCAACATTTTCTGCTGCTTCCTTATCAGCGCTGCTTTTATAGAAAGAAGCTGTAACGCGGTCATGTCCTTTATTCACATATTTGAATAAATACTTGATCGATTGAGATTGATTACACCATTCAACATTCAAATGTGCTCCATACTTAAGTAATAAATAGCGGTTGTGAGGGACAAGATATCTATTGTCAAACTCCACTCCACTCCACCCTTCACTACAGTGCGAACATTATCCCTACGACAGTAAACTGGGTAACCATCCTGATCAACAATTGTATTATCAACAAACATTTTTGGTGTTTGGTACAGCCATCACATGACATGCACAGAGAGTTTGGTCTGGCAGCACCGCATGGACCATGAATCATGAAGTCACGAACTGCATTGTAGTAATCAGGATCTTTGTTTCGATCAGGAATCTCAGCTGAGATGATCCTATCAATGTCAGTGAGTGTAGGATACTTATATTGTTGATCCATAAAAAATAATATATGCGCATACGGTAGACCCCGTTTCTGAAATTCAATTGTGTAGATCACTGTAAATTAAAATTATATAAGTGAGAAACAAATCATTGTCATAATTTGGCACTCATAATTAAATTTGTAAATGTATGCGATTCGCTAAATATATTACATAATAGTTTAAATTAAACGACGTACGTGAACGAACTCCACCAAATATTTTATTTTGTCATAGATTCTTTATAAGATCATCCAACTTCATTTTGAAAACACGACACACCACATCTGGACGATCTTCAGCCTTCGAACCTACTTTATTCAAAAAATGGGGTATTTCCATCCACTTTGGATTACATGTGAATGTTGAAAATAGATCTGGATACCTAGCCCATCTACATATTGCCATCGCATCTTGATAATTTTGAATCATATATCGAGCTCCACCAGTAAAAGTAGATGGCAATATAATCCTTCTTCCCAGAGCACATGGATCAGCCTCGCCACGTAGCAACGCTTCAGCTAGCCCTTCATACATTTCACAGCGCAACTGCTTTTGGCGTGTTCGAATGTAAGCCAACCTACTTGATTCCACCATGGTGCATGCATCTACCACAAATTGTTGTGTTAATCGTTTGGCACAAAGAATAGATGGCGATTATTGTTCTATGTCATGCAATCGATAAGAAAACCATTCTTTCATACTAACTTTCTTTCTTCCTCCACCATTACTATTTGTAGACTCGGAGAAAGGTATGTCCTATCTATAACCGTCTTCACCATAAGGAAATAACAAAGGGTATTGTAGTACAAGATACGCAACATTCAATTCATTAATCCATTTTAGTTGATCGGATTTTGTTTCAACAATTATATCTCTATCCCCTAATGACTTATCAAAATCTCCTACTAAAAGAGCATCAACTTCAGATGCCGAAGGCAAATTATACCTCCTAGCATCTTGTCCCCTCCTACTGATCAATCTCAACTTCACATTTGAAGTACCTCCATCGTACATATGATCTCTTGCCATTCTAAAAGATTTTACCAATATATTATGTTTTATCAAACATTTCTTTCAAATCAGAAACAATTTCTGCGTGGAGATTATTTAAGGTCTCATTATTCCTGCACACACAAAATAATTGTGTTTATAATAAATAAGAAAAATTAGGAATCTTGTAAATTTAATGCACTGTACCAAAAAATTAATGTTTATACAATAATTGAAAATAACTACCTAACACAATGGATTCGGTTCTTGATTTCATTTTCAGTGTCGTATATATATAGTTGAGCGAACTTTGGTGTAGAACCTTCAGCAAGCAACAAACTCCCCGTCAAATGATAATTTTGTCTTTGTAATTTAAACATAGGTGGAGAATTGCCTTGATTAGGTGAATGGTCAATTTTACCACCCATTGAGGTAAAACTGAACATGTTATTATATGATCTAATATTCTCCATAAAATGTTTGCTTCTATCATTATTTCCATGAAAAAGATTGTCCAAAACAATCGGTGGTTCCTTTAGTGAGGGTAGTTGGACCTTCCCTTGACTACAACACAATGAGTACTTCGGTTGACTTGCCTTCAAATAGGACCGCAATCATTCTTCGTACCAGAAATACACGCCACAATATTCACACGTATATATTGGATCACCATAATCACCATATTCTGAAATATTCAACGAACGTTAATGTTTAATCTATTTGTCAAATTGTGAAATTCTATATATAAGCCTTAAGAGTAATGATTAAGTACTAGTGGCTATAATGTTTTCTTCATTATCCGTACAACCAGTAACTGTAAAATTAAACGTATATTTAATATGTATGCATACATAAATATGAATGTGAACGAAACAATATAAAGTTACGCACAAAACCTTTTCATACCCTTATTATTAACATTATTTAGTGGAACCTCAAGAAGATCGAGTACTTCTGTTGTTAGAGGAATTGTTGAGGATGTAGGATTGTTGTAGAAATCAACTTGATCAGTTAAGTTAATAATCATACAATTATTTGTACCATCGATTGTAGATGGTGTAGTACTTTGATTGATTGCTCGGTTTAAATTTGATGTAATCCTCTGGACCTCGTGCTGCTTGAACACACTTTACAAAAAAAATTTGTCAATAAAATCGACCTACAGAAAATTTAAAGAAATTTATAAGTGGATTTTATTAATAATATTTTACCATTTGTAAGATGAGTTTTAGGGGTAGCTAATAGTGAGATTGTGTTGGTAGAAGTAGTTTCAATTGGTGCAGTTGCATAAATATTTGAGCCTGAAGAAGTATTTTTTGCTTGAAAATTTTAATAAGCTTAGCATAACATTTGAATAAAAATAAATATAAAAATTTCCAAACCTAATAATAATTTATATTTAATTAGAAGAAAAAGATTAGAAATGGAAAATAATAAGACAAACACTATAATAAGGCACAAAGATTTTGTACGGTACATAATAAAATATAATTTGGAATTCCACGTGAATTAATATATTATTACTTGGGTTTGAAGTTAAGTGTATTGATGTATAATTATTATAAATTGAGTAATAATGTATATTACTTTAAAATAATTAAATTGTAGAGTTTAAAATTTAGAAATAGATTTTTGTAATATGACAATGTCAAATTTTCCTTTTTTTAAAACAATTTATTTATAAAATGTAGTATATCATTAAAAAAAAATCATCTACAAAAAAAATATATGATCTAAAAAATAAATAGAGTAAAAATGTGCAGAAAAAAGAAACTCATATTTAGAGTGAAATAGTATATAAATACAAATTTTTTTAATTTAATAACTGGGTTTTTAAATTCAAAGCACAAAAATATGGAAATGGTTAAATATATTTAATTATATTAAAATCGAATTATGTTCCACTCTAACTACTAAAAATAAATTAAATGATGTGTTGTAAATAAAATCTAACATTGATCCTTCAACAAACTATAAAACAACGTTTTCATTAAAATAGACAGAGACAAATGTACATATAATAACATCATTTATATTAAAGTATTTACCATTTGTAATATCAATTAAAGGGTTAACGGATTATGCAAATGTGATCTTAAAAGTATTTTCAATTCCATTAATTTACATACTATCTGAGCATGAAAATTTATTTTCTACATGAAAAACTAAATAAGCAAACCATATAAATTGAATAAAAATAAGCATTGATCAAAGTAAAAAAATCCATTAAATAATATTTGAAATTACAAAGCTTTTAATATTAAGTAATATACTTTTTTAAGAGAACATATTATGATAAGTTAGATATAACTTATTGTAATGTATGATGACATTAATGATTAAATTCTAAGTCTTTTTGTAATAACATAAAATGATATGTAACTGATTTCAATATAGTAATAATGTTTATTACTGTATATCAATTTAATTAGTTAGCTTTACAATTACAAATATAATTTAAAAAAACTGTAATATTACATAAATAATTATACTAATTAGTATATATATGAATTAATATATATATATATATAATAAAAAAATGTAATATTACGGTATTGATAAAAGAAAATAATTTTAATATGACAATGCAAAATAATGGTACTATATAATTTATTTTTATATATTCCAGAAGAATAATTTTAAGTATATAAATTACAAAATATAAAAAATGAAAATAAACAAATAAAATATATAATGTAAGAATATTTGATTAATATAGTAAAATTTTGAGTAAGAAAAATAATAACTTACTTTATTATTTAAAAATATAAGCAATAGATAAGTTACATGAGTAAAAATATTTAATATTAACATTCGAGTAAAAATAATTAATATTAAGTTATAATATTGTTTGAAAAGAAAAAAAATTAACTTTTAAGTGAAGTATAATTATAGGCAAAATGGAAATAAGTAATACATGGGGCAATAATACAATTAACAACCTTAATATAATTTTTAAAATGAATATAGGCATGCCCATGTTATAACGGACTCGGGCCAGCATCGCATTCTATATTTTTGTTTGTGCCTTACAAAATATTAGAAAAAGAAATGCTGGCCCATTGCTCCAACAGGCCCACAAGAATTGAGTCTCATTTAAGTAAAAAAAAAAAAAAGAAAAGAAAACGTAACGGACTGTCGGGCTCAGAACCCCGAATGACGAATGCCTAAAACCCTAATCTCTAACCTAGGTTTCGTACTTCAGAATGAAAGTCTGTCTGCACAAACTTTTCACCTTCTTTGTTCTTCGGAAGAAAATAAGGATGAATCTAAAATTTCTTCCTCCAGTCAATTGCTATATGAATCGGGTTCAGAACCTACGAATAAGCTAAGTACTCTATCCTGTCGTTAACAATCAATTTATGTTATCTTGCTTCCAAACCTAATTGTTAATGATAAGGTAATTATTGTCAATATTATTCGAAAATTCTAATTAATTTATTATTGATTGCAGATTTAAAAGATAATGTGGAGATATTCTTGGAAGAAGATCACGGTTGAACGAGTAGAGAAACGAAAGGGAAGTCATGGCTAAAAATAAGGAAAATCAAGAGTAAATCTGGGAACAAATCTTTGAAAGATATGATAAAAATATAAGATATGCATATCCAGGCCATATATACAAAGATATGCATATCACAACCAAGATATGAGAAGATACCGACAGATTTCTTGGAGTACATGAGAGACTATAAATACAACTTCAAGCTGTAGAGGCTGGTAACTCTCCAAGATATTCAATTACCATTCAGATTTCTTGGAGGACATGAGAGACTATAAATACAACCTCAAGCTGTAGAGGCTGGTAACTCTCCAAGATATTCAATTACCATTATATGGGCAGAGAGAAATTGAGAGGCTGGTGATTGTGCTGTTATATTCGTGAGAATACAACAGACTGGGAAGAACTCAAGGGCGAACCGAAGGCGAACCTCGCAGAGTCTGGATTACTTTGGAATTTCACCACACGTTGATTTCGGGAGATTTCAACCTTGTACAAACGGGAGTTTGTATTCAAATCCATCTAGGGGACTAGTTGGTCAAGTAAGTGTTTTAGAAGATTAAGTTACACGGGTAGACAAGTATTTAGGGGTAGCCAAATACGTGTAAGTTCTACTGTAACATTTGTGGGAACAAATATGTCTTCTAATGAAATTACTTGAGAAGAAGAAGGGATTTCTTCCTCGCTTAAAATCAAACTTTATTTTAAACTTCCGCATGTTCATTTACAGTTCGAACTACTGTTGAACACATACACACGCGCACATATTCTGATCTAACAGTTAATCTTCTTTCTGTCTTGTTTTTAGGATCGAAGTCTGTCTTCACAGACATTTCATCCATTCATCTTCTTTCGATTTGGGAAGAAAATTTGGTCAATTTCTAAATTATTCGTTGAATCGATCGGTATTTGTATGGGTTCTCACTTTCCGACTGTTGAAAAAGCTAAGTGTTTCATTTACCGTAATCTTTGAATATTTTTTTCATTGATTCCTGGGTTCATATTGTATGATGTTTAGGGTTCGAGATTGGTATAAAACCTAGGCCTTCAAAGATATGCTTAAAGTTTAATTCGTAGATTTATTGCTACGTGAACAGAAATAAATGAAATATTCTTTCATCTGACATTTTCTTGAACGAAAAAAAATACGTTTTCTACAGAGATTCAATATCCACCTATTCATATACAGTATGAAGAAAACAAATTTTCCTGTTTATATTTGAAGGTTAAGTTTTATGGTTATTATATCTTTGCAGAATATATTTTTACAAAATGTTTGGTCTTTTGGAATTGTTAAAATATATTTAAATAGTTCAAGAATTAAGAAACTTTTGGGGGTGAATGGCTGAGTTTAGGATGATGTTCAACTTTTCATTACTAATTTATTTATAAGAACTTCTGTATTTGTGATTTATGTAATCTGAGCAAACTTTTCATCTATCGTCTTATTTGTTTTTCAGAAGAAACGAAGGATGACTATAACTTTTTTGGTTGAGTGGATTGGTAATTGAATCGGATTTAGAACCTGGGAAGGTTGAAAAAGTTAAGTAATATATCCTCTCATTAACATTCGGTTTATGTTATGTGGCTAGAAACACAATTTTCTAATCTAGTTATATTTTTTTTCAGGATATGACTCTGTGCTCATAGACTTATCACCCATAAGTCATATTTCGATCTCGGAAGAAAATTATGACGATTTCTAAGTTCTTCGTTGACTCGATTGGTATCTGAATGGGATTGTCACTTTTCGACTCTTGAAAAAGCTAAGTTTTCTATTTATCAGCAATCTTTAATATATGATTTTGTTGATTTATGGGTTAGTATTGTATGTTGTTTTGGGTTCGAGATTGGTATAAAATATAAGTCTTGAGAACTAAGCTTAAGGTTTAATTTGTATATTTATTGCTATATGAACATAAATAGATGATATATTCTTTCATCTGAAATTTTGTTGAATGGAAAAAATAAACAGTCTTGTACGTATATTCAATATCCATCTATCCATATACAGATTGAAGAACACAATTATCTCTGTTTATATTTATTTGGTTAACTTATATGTTTATTATCCTTTGGCATAATATATTTGTACAAAATGATTGGTCTTTTGGAATTGGTAAAATCCAACTAAATAGTTCGTGAATTTAGCAACTTTTGAGGGTGAATGTCTGTGTTTCTGTTGATGTTCCACTTTTCATTAATTATCTTTTTATAAAACCTTCCAAATTTGTGATATATGTAATGTATATATGAAAATAGAAATTTAGAATTGAACTGAGTGGATTTGTTGACTATTTACATGGATTATTGTATTATTTATTAGATTTTTTATAGTAGTAATTGGCCTGCTAAAATTGTACACACCTTGCTCATTCCTTACTCTTTTTGAAACAACATTAATGTACATCTAAAACATAGTAGTACCTGAAGTATTAAAAGGTGATGACCCTTTTCAAAAGCTGCTAGATTAAGTTCTATTGAGGTACGTCATGATTAATCCTTATTTTAAAACGTATAAAATTTAATAACTCTTTCTTTTCCATAAAAAAATATTTTAAAAACATGAACTAATGGACAGACCACATGAATGCAATAACTGATATAAGTGTGTTGATACTTTTGGTGAAACTTGGACTACTTGTAGGATTTATTTGTATAGCATTTTTTTATGATGAATGTGATAACAGAGATTTCAAAAAGTTACATGCTAGGCAACTGTTGTATATCTCGGTAAAACTGTTGTATATGTTATTTGTATATGCTTATCATAACTTAAACAATCTCTACACTAACCTTCATCAAGTTGTAAATCTGTTCTCTGTTTCTTGTTTATAATTGTGGAACGCGTAATCTTTCTCATCACTGTAAATATACCTTGTTACCTGTAATTCGGAGTCTTGCGAAACACAAAACTTGACAATCTGTGTAATATTCATTCAGAACAATATAGGCCTTCTTATCGTGTTAGAATATTTGAGAACATGACTTTAATAATTATTATTCTTCCTTACAGTACTATAATAATAACAGATTTTTGGAAAGTCTGAACACGGTTCAATGTAATTGGTACTGAAAGATTTGTGTTTCTGACATGCTGTTAAGTTGTACATAATATCTTTGTACTTTTTTAGAATTATAGTTGGTCAACCAAATACATATAAGAAATCAGTGATAAGTATATAATAATAATTGAATAGAGGAATATAATAATACGAAGCTTTCTGGAAAAGTTGAATACAATTAAATTACTTTGTGGTGTGCCAAAAAGTTTTCTGACATTGTGATAAATTGTGGATAATATTTTTGACTTAGAAAAAATAGTGTAGGTCAAAGAAATGCATATAAGTAATCATTGATAAGTTGACCTCTTTCACATCATTGTTATGTTGTTTCTTCCATAAATAGGTATATATATAATATATATAATATATATATATATATATATATATAAATAGTTGGAATATTTAGAACCTGGTATTTTATGTTTTTAAAAATTTTTTTACCTCTAAAGTATCCTGCAAATAAGAAAAAAATATTGAAGTTGTACAGTCCAGTAAAAGTTATTTGGTACGCTGGAAAACATAATTTATTATCTTACTTTGTATTTTCCTACTTACTAAAAATGTATAAGGTGCTTATGATATTCTTATAGAAAACCAAACATTACTTTACGAACCGTGACTACTGTTTACTTCTTAAGTTAATTGTGCTTGAAGTGTAACTGTTTAAACAACACACCTCAATTTCTTACCGATTATTTAATACAGAATGTGATTGGAAATAGTGATTACTGAAGTGAAATCTATGAAGGAGCCTGCAAAAGATAAGTGTATTGCTTTCCATACTGTTGTATACAATCTGCATTTATCTGTGTATTGGAATTGCTTTTAGAGTTAATTCATAGATTTTATATGAGTCGCAGAGATTGGAATATTGGATATTAGATATTGTTTATTTGTGTAATTGTTAGATTAACTACATTAGTTATGCATGTAATAAGTAAATTGACCAATTCACCTTATGTTCTACAGAGATTATTAAGCCTTTATGAGATTTCTTGGACTACCTATACTTATTATGAATATATCAATTATTTTAGACTTAATTGCTATATTTTATATGAGTGGCAGAGTTGGAATATTGGATATTGGATATTGTTTCTTTCTTTGATTGTTAGAGTGACTACATTAGTTATACATGTAATAAACAAAGTGACCAAGTTATGTAATGTTATTCATAGATTATTAATCCTTTCAGAAAGTCTGCCATAGTTAAGTGTTTGCATTTTTATAATATTTTCTAAATCCACATTTATCACACACACACACATATATATATATATATATTTTTTGTTTTAGACTGAATTGAAAGAGTTATTATAGATTTATGAGATTTGGAAATTGAATATTGTTTCTTCCATAAATATATATATATATATATCTTTATATAGTTGGAAGATTTAGAACTTGGTATTTTCTGTCTTTTAGATTTTTTTATATCTCTAAAGTATCATGCAAATAAGAAAAAAAAATTGAAGTTGTACAGTCCAGTAAAAGTTTTTTGGTACGCTGGAAAACATAATTTATCATGTTACTTTCTATTTTCCTACTTAGTAAAAATGTATAAAGAGTTTATGATATTCTTACAGAAAACCAAACATGAGTTTACGAACTGTGACTACTGTTTACTTCTTAAGTTAATTGTGCTTGAAGTGTAACTGTTTAATTAACACACCTCAATTTCTTACAGATTTATTTAATACAGAATGAGATTGGAAATAGTGATTACTGAAGTGAAATCTATGAAGGAGCCTGCAAAAGATAAGTGTATTGCTTTCTATACTGTTGTATACATTATGCATTTATCTGTGTATTGGAATTACTTTTAGAGTTAATTCATAGATTTTATATGAGTGGCAGAGATTGGTATATTAGATATTGGATAGTGTTTATTTGTGTAATTGTTAGATTAACTACATTAGTTATGCATGTAATAAGTAAATTGACCAATTCACCTTATGATCTACAGAGATTATTAAGCATTTATGAGATTTCTTAAACTAATTGTACTTACTATGAACATATCAATTATTTTAGACTTAATTGATATATTTTATATGAGTGGCAGAGTTGGAATATTGGATATTTGATATTGTTTCTTTGTTTGATTGTTCGAGTGACTATATTAGTTATGCATGTAATAAGTAAAGCGACCAAGTTATGTAATGTTATTCATAAATTATTAATCCTTTCAGAAATTTCTTACACTAACTATACTTACTATGAACAGATGAACTGAATTAAACATATTAATTTAAACTAATCAGTAACTAAAGTCATAACTTTATTTATTACAGATAAAACAATAAAAAATAAGTTAAGAAATAATAAATTTAAGTTTTTTTTATCTATGTCATAGGTATAATGAAAGTGACTGTATAGAATAAGAATAAAATAAACTATTTATTAGAATAACCCATAATAGATTGTAAAATCATGAACTGATTAATAATATCATTACATCCTAAGTAGAACATCCTTCAAAATAAAAAAAAAAAATTCCAAAGTCATAATACCTACGTAATTCTATGTCCGGAATGAACATAAACATACTTAAGCTTTATAATCAAAAAGACATTCTATCGGCCAAAAAAGACTGTTGATTAAATCTTACACTTCTTTCAAAAACTACATATTAAATTCAGACTTAGGTTTCCTTCACTTCTCTTGCTTAATGAAAATTCTTTTTTTTTTTGTGACCTGTATTTGTGGAGAACTCATCGAACAACTTTTGCTTCATATATTTATCTTTAACTTTTTCTTTTCCTTTATCCACTTTTCAAATGCTCTTAAATGGTGTGGATACCTCACATTCTGAACCCCCAACCTTTGACAGAATCAAATAACATAATTAGACTAAAATGATTAATGAAGATTAAAGTGATAATTTAAGTAGACCAGTAAATTTAAAATTTACCTTATAACAGTCCACTACATCCCCTGCACTCTTGCCAACCATATCTGACTCCTATTTTTAATACACGTTGGAAAAAATATTGCATTAATTAAGTTAACTGAATTCCTAAATATATAGAGTTTATTATTAATTAATGTATTAATGTTTACAAACTACCTAACTCCCAACGAAAGTAGTACCTGTGTTAGACTTCAAACTATTTTCCTTCCTCAGCTTTTTCACACTATAAGCTCTATAGAAATTAGATATTTGCTCAGGTGCTACTTGAATCTTGAAATATATCTCTTGCTCTAGGAGATTATACATGTCATCGGGATATAATTCACTGTCACCCACCTAAAACAAAAGAAATATTAAATTGTTTATATAATACTAACTAATTAGTTAATTTTAGGACAAGAACATGATATTAGGATAATATATTATAGAACCTCCAAGTTCTGTTCAAACAAATCCAAAGCAGTCTTCCTAATTAACTCAGTGCAGTGCTGATCCCACAGTAATACAGATGCATTATCTGTGTCATCTTGAATTAGAACTTGCATCTTATACCTTTCAAAAAAAAATTAAAAATATTAATTAAAGATGAACAATTATTTGTTTATGAAAACCAAAGAATAGATATTTCATGAAATACATCAAAACCTGGGCATCCCGGTAGAATCAAACAGGTCATAATTCACGCAATAAAACTTGTTTTCAGCTTTACTCATCTTTCGATAGCACTTGGGGTAGGATAGATACCACCACTGCCTAGTAGTTTCAATTCTCATTATTCGGAGAAATACCCAGAAACTACCAACCTAGTTCAAAACGTAGAAATCATACATCTTAGTTATATGATACTTAAAATTTTTAATTCTTTTAAAACTTTGAGTAGTTATATAAGAATATTAATAAATATAATTTTATTTGTAAAAAGAAGCAAGACATACCTCTTCTAAGGTTCTGATCTGTTCTATAGTACGTACAGTATCTGCTCCATTTACAAATTCATCAGTTTGTAGAGTCAGGAAAGGAAACGACCTTGTCGTCACTCCTGATTGTCCATTATTTTCCACTGTAAATCTACATCAAATAAGATCATTATAATTCTACTTTATTTGTTATATAAATTAAGTTTTTAAATATTAAGTAAGAATGAACAATATTTAACCTGGTCCTAAATTAAGCCATTTCACCTATGTCACCATCCAGAATCAATTTGTTTGCATAGTAGGTAGTAGAAATAGATACTCTATTTGTTGAGGGGATATATATAAATTTTTTAGTCAGTTTATACTTATTGTCATGGAATAATTTATTCATTTAACATAAATTTAAGATATAAAATAGTTATACCTCTATAGAGTTTTCCCGACAGAACTGCAAAACCATAATAGGAGCATCACCACCAGCTCTTACACGTTCCATCATCTGCTCAACATATTCGCCCCAAAGAGTACATTATAATCTATTTTTTCTGCACATAAATAATTAATTCTTCAGTTTCATATTTGATGAAACCAAATGAACTAATAAGAAAAACTCTAAATCATAAAATATTATATAGTGCTATTTATAAAATATTAACTAAGGATCCTCCAAGACTACTTCCATCCATATTGTTGTTTCTTGTTCGTCGTGCACACGGTTCTGACGCAGACCAACACTACAAACTCTACCAATTACATCTGCTAAAAAAATGTTAAATATATGAGAGAACATTATCTAACTGCATGCAAATCATACATATAGAAATTGGTTATTGTGAGAAATATACCAAACATCTCATTTTCCTTCAGTTCATCAACGTTGCAAATTTCCAGGAATGGTTTGAAATTAAACAACTGCAAAGGAAATGAGGCATCAAATATTTCACTGATTTTAGTGTCATGAATCATTATTAGCATGTATCTGTGGGTAGTAGTCTTGTAACGCATTTTGTTGTTTGTTACAACAAATTTTTTTATGGCATAAACACTTTCTTCTGTAAATGTGGCATTGAATCTCTGCATTAGATCAGTTGTAATAGTAGCATGGATTCTTTCACCCTACATTGTAAAAAAGACAGTGATTAGTAAATAAAAAAAATTAGTACAGGGAATGTAAATACTGATTGTTCAAACAAGAGCTTGTATTGAGTATCTCATAGTCATGAAATATATAGTTTGTGCTCTGAATTCTCATTGGATTTCCATAAACAGAGACTTGGTAGGATCGAATGAGTCAAAGCTTCACTGCCCACTTCGTACTGGAAGGCCCAACATCTTTCAGCAGACTGAACAATGGAGCCATACTACTACAAAATGATATGATGAAGCAAGCTACAACAGTAAAAGGTGAGTTCAGAAATCTGAAACTCAATATATATAGAGGATAAGTGGAACTTGAAAAGCCACTGATATGTATCTTATTTTTTAATAAATAGAGAAAACACCCAATCACTATTTTCTTTATCTTGGATAAGCAAACCCAATTTTTGTTTGATCCATAATTTTTCTGATAACTTGAGCATGTCTATAATCTGTTGGTATTCTGCAAGATACATCATATTTGAAAATGTAGACATTAAGCTTTGTTAGATACAACAAATCACTGATGGCCTTATTACATGCACCAATGAGACTATGTGAAAATCCTGATGTGACGAATAAATGTTTTTTCCCTTTTCTGTTAATTTGAATTATGAAATTAACAGTCACTTTATCTTATTAAATATTAGATTATTACTCTAACTACAGAAAAGGGGAATTTGAAGAGTCAGTCAGTCTTATTTCATATTTTAATCACTATAAAAGTTGAGAAAATACTAACAACCAATGACTGATTGTCTTATTTCACACACCAATGGTTTATTCTGAAAACCGTGATCTTTACTGTTATCATTATGTTGATTTTGTTTGTTCATGCAACTGGGAAGAAACTGCATCTCAACAATCACAATTTCATATTTAGATAATTGTATTTTTTTGTTTTATTGAAAAATATATAAATTTGAGTATAATAGAATTAACCAATCAATGCTTCTGCATGAAAAAAAACACTCTGCCAGATTCATTATCTTGTTTAATGTGAAGTGTTTCATTCAAGCTTCCAGTTCTCCGATATCTCAATGTTATTATAATAATTTAGACTTTTTAACTAATCCATCTTTTGTTTCCTTTTTTAAACAGGAAGAAATTCGTTGGATTCTGAAAATACATTGTTTGTCTTTTCTGTCACGGCTGACAATCTCTACAGATAATTCATGTGGACTAATGAAATACTTTATGTAAATTATTCATTTATATGTTATTTTAAACAGGAACTACTTTTAGTCTTTAATTGCATGTCAAAATATAAACTAAGGGTTAAATATACGTTTTTTTTATTATTCATGTATTTGCAGTACAAATTTAAACAGGACTGCTTTTTCAGGAATTGTATATAAAATGTTTAATAATTTTTTGGGGGATTTAATAGATCTTGTTATGCGAATAAGGCATTATGATAGCTATGGCCATTTCAAATTTTAAGTAAAATAAAAAGTACAAACAAACAAATAGAAAATACAAATTAGATGGTAGGGTGAGGGCAAGTGGAGGCGTTCATTATATGGGGGAAAAGAACAGTTTCAATCTCTTTCCTTAATCATTGAATTCAACTCTGACACGTAGACTATTTTTCTTTAAAAAAATTTCAAGGATCAACACTACAGTCTTGGAAGAATTCTCAAAGAAGATACAAAATTTTTTATTATTAAATAGCAGGTCAATTTTGGTGAAAAAATAACATTTTTATAATTACGTCAAACTGTCGTACTTTAATATAGATATAGACATATTTGTTGAATTAGACGTGTTGCACCTAACAGTGACATTAAGTTCTCGCATTAAACCTAAGGTCACTTCAATATCTTATTATTAATTTACCTAATTCATTATTGGACCGCAACTATTAAACCTTTCGCAATTGGATCTTTCAATTGGGATTGGACTTCCATTCTTTTAATCTTATTAGGCCTATTAGGAATTTGGGCTTTTCGGACTTGTCTTTTTAGAATTGCGCTCGTCTTGGTAAAGTCGTATCACATAAAATCCCTGATCGGCCCGGCCCGTTTAGAACCAACTCTCGAACGCACTTCCAACTTCGAAGCTCCCACGTGCTAGTTTGAAGGTTGGACTCAAAACTTCACGACAACGCCAAGCACAACGCATACCGCGACTCAGATTCCTCCACGTGTCCTTTCTGCAACGTGTCATCAATGCATTCGTCAGCTACCCACGGCCTTTCCACGCGGGCTCCCCCTACAAAACCCCCCTTCCCACCAGTGTCCGTTGATGCTGCCCTGAAAGCTCAAAATTCCACAAAAATGGCGACCGCGAATTCACTACGCGCATTGCTGCTTCTCTCGCTGTTTCTGCTAAATTCGTTTCAGTCCGAATCGGCGGTGGCGAGCATAGATCTCGGCTCCGAATGGATGAAAGTCGCCGTAGTCCACCTTAAACCAGGCCAGCCGCCGATCGCAATCGCCATTAACGAGATGTCGAAGCGCAAAACCCCGGCGCTCATCAGTTTCCACGCCGATTCCCGGTTAATTGGCGAAGAGTCGCTTAACCTTCTAGCTCGTTACCCAAGTAAGGTATTTTCTCATCTCCCATCCCTCCTCGCTAAACCCTTCAATTTTACGCGAGACTTCCTCCAAAAGCTATATTTGAGTTACGAGATCGCCCCCGAGGATACGCGTGGGGTGGCGATTTTGAGAGCGGAAGCTGGGGAATTTAATAATTTCACGGCGGAAGAGATGGTGGGGATGATGCTGAAGTACGCCGGGGCTCTGGCGGAAACTCATGCCAGGACGAGTGTGAAGGATGTAGTGATCACAGTGCCGCCGTTCACAGGGGTGGCCGAGAGGAGAGCACTGTTGGATGCAGCGGATTTGGTGGGGCTGAATGTGTTAGCCTTGGTGAATGAGCACTCAGGAGCTGCTTTGCAGTACGGAATTGATAAGGATTTTTCCAATGGATCAAGGCATGTGGTGTTCTACGACATGGGGGCTAGCAGTACTTATGCTGCCTTGGTATATTTTTCAGCTTATAATGCTAAGGAATTGGGAAAGACTGTATCAGTTAATCAATTTCAGGTAAACTTTTTATTTTTGTATGCTTTGATGATTGAAGTGTTTCAATTCCTTTCGATGAATGTGCTTAGGCACATTGCTATGATTTAAGTGTATAGAATCCATCAAGGAACGTGTTTAGCTGCTTAGCATTTTACATAGGGGCATAAACGAATGAAGTCTGAGGTGAACATACTATTATTTAAGCTTATTGAATTTTATTGAGTTTAAAAAACTTTTTTTAGCTTATTTTGCTATTAGTTGAATCAAGTTTGGAAGTTGAACAAGAGTTGATGTATTATACCTTTTTATTTAATGTGCTTGGGCCGTGTCCAATCTTTCAGTCTTATCAAACGTAAATATGTTCAAGCTTTGTGGTTATGTTTGTTGAGTTGTGCACAAATGACATTGTAGCTATGGATCTCGACTTGAACATGTTGTTTGATTTTGTTTTAGCCCTATAAGGATGTGTTGACCCTCGGTGAATTAGTTGTTGAGTAATGAAGGTTGTGATCGCTTTTCTTTGAAATAGGACTGCATGCACTTGAATTTATTGTTTAGCTTTAATAAAAGTAACTACGACACTTTAGATAATTAATGTTGATGCCCATCGCTGATCTCTCTGTTTTGTTTTATTGTTTATGTTTATCTTTTTTATTTTGTCAGTCCATGAAATGAAAAAAATTCTGTGAGCAAAATATTCACAAATAGCTAAATTTTGGTTTCCTTACACATCTTAATTATGTGTGAGAACATTTTAAATAACTTCATTTGGTGGTCTCATGGAGGCTAATATCTCATATCTCGAACTCTGTTTTACAGAAGTTTCTTCTGTTACTGTCGGCAGTTTCACATTTGGTATTTTTCCAGGTAAAAGATGTCAAATGGGACGCAGAACTTGGAGGCCAGAATATGGAATTGAGGTTGGTTGAGTATTTCGCTGATGAGTTCAACAAACAACTTGGAAATGGGGTTGATATTAGAAAGTCCCCGAAAGCTATGGCCAAATTGAAAAAACAAGTTAAGCGCACAAAAGAAATCCTGAGTGCCAACATGATGGCTCCAATATCTGTGGAATCTCTTTATGATGATCGTGACTTCAGGTTCGCCCACCTTATAGATAGACCTTCCACGTTTGATGCTCCATTCTTAGCACCTGATACTTTAAGATATTTTTTATTTTTTTTTTATTTTTTCATTTTTAATATTTCATTTTCTAAGATACTGTAATTATCCTATATGGTACATATTCAGCTAACAAGCTTCTTCTCTGCATAATACAGAGGTTTTACACACAGTTCACGAAAATTGCTATATACTCTTATTTGATTACTAAATAAATTGCTTTAATCGTATAATCTTATAATCCGTCTTGTACATCTTATACCTCCCAAAAGCTCTCTCTTTTTCTTTGCCTTGTACTTTCAAATGCAAGCTGCAGTATGTTAGGAATCTGTTCTACTACTATCCCCATATATTCTTGTCCTCAGAAGTCTTCTTCCTTACCATTTCATTTCCGTTTTGCCCATTGAAAAGGAACAGTAGAGCTAGTTGTTGAAATATGTTTATATAACTTACTGTTGATCATTCCAGTGTAAGTTCAAGGTCAACTATTTTGTATGAATATTTGTAAAGTTCTGTCAGATTATGGTAAAGATGGATTTATTTCTATATTCTTAATGGTTCTGTATTAAAGAACTTAGTTTTTTCAGTTTCTTCTAAATACTCGTGTATAGATTGTCATGAACTTTGATTTCTTATTGTGCCATAAATGTGGTAATTGAAGAATAAATAGACTATGAGTTTCAAATTCTGGCTTGTCATCTTGACTTGTGGGTGCAACATTTTGATGTATTTTGTGATAATGACTTGCTTTATGTGGTCCCTCTTAACTTTACCTTGTTTGTGACATTTATACGTCAGTTTTGATAAAGGGAGCTTTATCTTATGCTTCTTATGATTTTTGCCTACACTGCACAATGTTTTTAATTATATTTTAATCCATAGTTGAAACATACCGTTAGTGATAGTTGATCCTTATTCCTCTGTTTGGAATTTATTTTCTCTAGGAGCACAATAACTCGTGAGAAGTTTGAAGAGATTTGTGAAGACATTTGGGAAAAATCCCTTGTTCCCATAAAAGAAGTCCTCAAGCATTCGGGACTAAATGTTGAGGATTTATATGCAGTGGAGTTAATTGGAGGTGCCACTCGGGTTCCAAAATTGCAGGTATTACTTTCTGGCTTTATAGAGCCAGTTTCTTATAGAGTGTTGTTGCAGTGGGCGCTTCATATAAAACTGTCTTGTTTGTCTTAGGTTTCTGGAAAGCTACCACGTTTATGTTCCGATCCTTAAATTTAGAACAATAAGGAATATTTTTCAATTTTTTGTCTTAGGTTTCTGGAAAGCTACCATGTTTATGTGCCGATCCTTAAATTTAGAACAATAAGGAATATTTTTCAATTTTGTTTTTCTATGAGTTATATGTTTTGTTTTTTTGCTAATAATCTCCATGGATAACATTATATGATTTTTTGGTTTTGGAGGAATGCCAAAGCAAGATACAAGCCTATTTTATATCTCAGCCTCCATTTCCATAACAATGTATATTTCATCACGTCTTTTTCTTCTACAGGCTAAGCTTCAGGAGTTTCTTGGGAGGAAGGAATTGGACAAACATCTGGACGCTGACGAGGCTATTGTTCTAGGTGCCTCGCTACATGCTGCAAATTTGAGCGATGGAATCAAATTAAACCGTAAGCTAGGAATGATTGATGGTTCTACATATGGTTTTGTGTTTGAGTTGAATGGTGATGGTCTTTCAAAAGATGAAAGCACCAGACAGTTGATTGTACCCAGAATGAAAAAGTTACCCAGCAAGGTAAAGAAACTTTGGATGCATAAAGTGGTATGTCTTAGTCCATGGCATCAACTTAAATTGTTTTTACTACTGTAGATGTTCAGATCTGTTGTTCACAACAAAGATTTCGAAGTTTCACTAGCTTATGAAAGTGAAGATCTGTTACCACCGGGTGCATCCGATCTTACATTTGCACAATACGATGTTTCAGGTCTTGCAGATGCTAGTGAAAAGTAAGAGTTTTATTGATTAAAAATCTGATTTCACTTATCGGAGAACTCATTTTCGTAGTAATGTGTTTCTAATGCCTCTCTTGTGTTGTAGGTACTCATCACGGAACCTTTCCTCCCCAGTCAAGGCCAATTTGCACTTCTCTCTCAGTAGAAGTGGTATATTTTCCTTGGATCGAGCAGAAGCTGTAGTTGAGATAACTGAATGGGTCGAAGTCCCACGAAAGAATCTCACAGTGGACAACTCAGCATCTGCTTCTCCCAACGTTACTGATGCTAATGCTTCAGAAGAGAGCAGTGACAAAGTGGAGAAGAATAATGGCAATAGTGACTCATCAGACACCAGTTCAAATGATTCTAGTAATGTGGATCTTGGTCCTGAAAAGAAGCTAAAAAAGCGGACTTTCCGAGTTCCCCTTAAGGTATGCAAAAACGAATATTTTTCCAGCCCATAGTTGTTTGATTCTATATTGCTTTTTGAAAATCATGTTTGCTTGTTTCATTTAGGTTACTGAGAAGACAGCAGGTCCTGGAAAGCCCCTCTCAAAAGAAACATTTGCTGAGGCTAAACAAAAATTGGAAGCCCTAGACAAGAAGGATGCAGAAAGGAGAAGAACGGCTGAATTGAAAAATAACCTTGAAGGATACATATATTCTACTAAAGACAAGGTGAGAGGTTCACTTTGTTTATGCAGGACTTTGAGCGCGCATGACAATGTAGCCTCATGGATCTTGCCTATCATTTTGTACTTAATAGTATTTTGACAATTAGGATGTTAGTAGATGTCATTATGGAACAAGCCCATTAAGGTTTCAATCCTCTTCTTTCTTTCACTTATATTTGTAGTATAACTGATGGATATGTTACTTAGCTTATTCACTTTTAATGTTTCATCTCATGATAGAGTACGCCCATGTATGTTCTTTAAGACTATTATCTTATCTTCTCTTGTTATCAAACTCCCTACCTTGGCATGCTGCCTAGGACTTAGGCGGCTTCACTGATGTCTTGTACTTTTTGAGATTATTTTATTGTTTGTTAGTTTTGTTTTGTGATTTGGTTTTCGTATTTCTTGAATGTCAAGTTTCGTAATCTAATAAACTTACATGTGCTTTCTTGATTGCTGATATATTAGCTTGCATCTGAGGAGTTTGAAAAAATTTCTTCTGACCAAGAGCGGCAATCTTTTACTGAAAAACTTAATGAGGTTTGCTCTCTCTCTCTCTCTCTCTCTCTCTCTCTCTCTCTCTCTGCCTCTGCCTGTGTGTGCATGTACTTTCTCCCCCACAGACGTTCAGCACACACTTTATAGTCAAATATCTCAATTAAATATTTTCTAAAGTTATCCATTGATGCAGGTAGAAGATTGGTTATATACTGATGGTGAAGATGCTTCTGCCGCTGAATTTCAAGAACGCCTGGACATGTTGAAAGCTATTGGCGACCCAATATTTTTTAGGTTTGTCTCTTTCAATTTAACGAAGTTGTAAAGCTTCTACTTGTTTAAGGTTGTCTCACAATTATTTATTCGTTATAGGTATACTGAACTCACTGCTCGGCCAGCAGCATCTGAACATGCACGGAGATACCTGACAGAGATACAGCAGGTATACAATCGTTATCTTCAAAAGTATAAATTTTGTTCTCACAGCTAGACAGTATGATTGTATTGCTGTGATTAAAGGAAACTCTTTCTTTGGACATATGCTTGGGCTTGCACTACCTGGTCAATCTCTAACTTCTTCTTTGTGCGGTCCTAAATCCTCAGATTGTCCAAGGATGGGAAAAGAACAAATCTTGGCTGCCAAGAGAGAGAATAGATGAGGTTCTCTTTATGTCTCTCAATAAGCATGCATATATTATGCTGTCACACAATGTCATAAAAAGTATTATTCGTGGACATAGAAATTTTTGACATCAACTTGAAATCTGTGGTTCACAGGTCTTGCGTGTCGCTGAAAAGTTGAAGAATTGGTTAAGTGACAAGGAGGCTGAGCAGAAGAAGTAAGTTTTCTTCTTTCACATCATGAGTTTTTCCTTTGACTTCTGCACTATCACAACAGATTTTGGAATTGGATGTTGTTTTTTGTATTTCTTGTTCATACTTTTGGCGTGGCAGCTTAAGTGATCCTCCCCCCTAAAGATAATATTTGTTTCAACCAGATAATCTGCTCACTGTTTTTGTGAGGAAAATGAGGGAGTTGGCGTGAGGAAAAGAAATTAGTAGAGAACTCCGTTTTATATCTAACTTATAATACTTATATTTTTTTCATACGGTTCAAACCAGGTATTGAGTGTTACCTTTTTTATTTTAATTTATGTCAAGTAGGATGCCCATCAAACACGGTTTGGGATTTATTCTGTGATTTTGGTAACTATAGAGGGGCATGCTTTAAAATTATGTTAGACCCTAAGATAAAAACTCCTCCGGATCCAAGCTGATATGCATTGACAACCGACCAAACTAACAGAAACAAGCAGATACTAGCTCCTGAATTATGATTAAATGATGAGAACTAAGTTTGACACGAGTAGAGCAGAGTTGGGCTTTGTGGTTATTGGTCAACGCATCATGCATTTAATTGTAACTATCTGGAGTTGAGGTTTTCGAAGAGAGTGTCTACAGATTTTGTGGAGTCTACACCAATTTATCTCAAATAGATAGGGATTATATACTTTGTCAACAATTTTTGGTTTCGTACTTTTTCCTTTGGATCATTCTGCTATTTTGAATTATTTCAATGTACAAAGTCCTTAATATCACCTCCAACAGGACTTCTGCATTTAGCAAACCAGCTTTCACATCTGATGAAGTATACGAGAAGATTTTGGACCTTCAAGATAAGGTAGTCATCTGTAATTTTGCTTCAGCATTCATATCAAAATATTCATGCGCGCGCACACACACACATGTGGTGTCGAGTTATCCTTTGATGTTTTATTCACGTCTGTGTTCGTACCTGTAGGTTGCAAGTGTGAACAGAATCCCCAAGCCAAAGCCTAAAGTCGAGAAACCTGCCAAGGCGGATACAGAAAATGCTGGTGACAAAGCAAATGCCACAGACTCTGCATCGGAAGAGACAACCTCTTCAAAAGATCAGACCACAAGTGATTCAGACAAGTCAGATGCTGAGTCCAACGGTCATGATGAGTTGTAAGAAGCATTTTGGACATATGAGACCAATGCTTCCTAAACACCAAAACAGAAATAAGAACGCACTAATGATTAGAGTAATCAAATATGGTTAGAAAGCACGGAGTTTAGCCCAGTGTTTGATGGTCGCCTTTTTCCTGCGATCCCCGGGATTGTTAATATCCTGCCAGCTTGGGTTCTTAACACCCCTACCCCACTCTTGGTGAGTTCATTAGGCAGACCATTATGCTTTTGCTATTTATATACTTGTAATATTAGAGAACTGAACATAGAGTTGTTGGCGGGCAAATATGTTAGTGATGAGCCATTTTTTGAGAGTATTGAAAGAATTTTGTTAGCCTTTTTTCGATTGTATACAACCATGTTTTATTCTGTGGCAAGACATATATTAGTAGATGTGTTGTGTACACAATACTTCTTCGGAATGGTCCAGTTGGAACTTTTGAGGTTGTGTTTGGATTGATGGGTTTGATGATATGCCTTTGTGACAATGTTGTTAAACTTTCGAGTTAACTCGTACAATTTTATGTGATTTTACACTTTTTGTTTTTTTTCACTTTAATGTATCAACTTATAACAACATCAGGATATGATCAAATGGGAATGAATTTGTGAGATTAGTTGTATCATTTTAAGATTTTAGGGTGAACTTATTAAAATACTACTACATTATCTTTATTAGATTTTTTTTTTTTTTTTTTTTAAATGTTCCAAATAAATGTGAATTCATGAGTTTAAGGAGGCTGTATACTTTCATTTAATTGACAAAATGCAAATTGAGTTCTAGTTTTGAGAAATGTGATTTTTTTAGGATGGAGGGAGTACCGTTGAAGATAAAAACTACTTTCTTTTCTATAATTTTATTCAACAACATTTTAAACTTTGTAAATGTCAAAATTAATATAGTTTATGAATATTACTGAATATCAACAAGCAAATCATAACCATAGCAATTTTCATTTTACTATGCATCACTACTCTTCCAAAATCTACCCACTCTTGAGGGAGCTGCACCATATCATGCTTCTCTCTCTCTCTCTCTCTCTCTCTCTCTCTCTCTCTTCAACTATTATAACCATTTAGATGTGTCTTCTGCCACCTCCAAGCTGTGCTCAAACTCTGTTGAAGATTAGTGTACTTTGCTGTCCAATTCATTTCATTCAAAATCTTGGAAGGATCACTATAGACCTCAGCATAATCCCCCGGCCGCCGGCTCAGGTAATCCACCTTTATATTCACTCCGGTCGCCTTCTTACACGCCTCCACGAACTCCTTAACCGAGCTACCTGTCATGAAGAAACAGTCTCAGACATTAAGACTAAACACACACACACACAGATCAGTCCTGTAAGAAAGGGCAGTAATCATGTGTGACCTTTCCCTGTTCCGACATTGTAGATGCCAACTCTTCCAGGCGTCGCGTGGGCTAAAGCTTTCACGTGCGCGTCTATTAGATCGGTGACATCAATGTAGTCTCTTATGCAGGTCCCATCTCGAGTCTTGTAATCAGTTCCTCGTACCTTTAGCCCGGGAATTATTCCTCTGGCTGCGTCGAAACAAGCCCCCGATATCCTTCCTTGTTCACGAAGCTCAGGCCGTGGGGCTTCACCAAGCCTCCCCTCAGGGTCTGAGCCAATCACATTGAAGTACCTGGTCACCAGATTGTGTTACATCGTTTTGTTTGTCACGTATCAGGATCAGTGTTCTAAAAGAAGCTAGACATTAGTTGAGGTGCGAGAGTAGGGCCTAGCGTGTAGGTTGGGGTCTAGGCGGAGTCTTTTTTAACATTGATAAGGACTAATGTTGTGAGGATGCAACATTGTTGAACATGATCTTTGAGAAGCTTTTACATGTGTGGGGTCTTTTCAAACATTGATCGGGACTAATGTTTTGATTGACCATGATAGAAAGATATGATCTATATAGCCGACCCCACAGAGTGATAAAATCTTAATTTGTTGTATATTGATGAGTTTACAATAAACAACAAGAGTTTATTATGTCTCTCGATCTTTCCAAGAAACAGTGTTTTTACCAATGTCTGATTCTAAGAAGCAGAGAGAGAAGAGTACAAAGTACAGACCTCAAGATCATAACAGCCATATCTGATGTCTTTGAGAAGTCCAGAATTATGTCTTCTGCCATTTTCTTGGCTTTACCATATGGATTAATGGGGACCTGAACTTGATCCAATTAGCATCATCCATTTTCTAATTGCAACATGAAAGGAGTCATCAAAAAGTGCAAAATAAATCGCGATTTTCTCACTTGAGGGGTGGTTTCAGTAATCGGCATTATCTCAGGCTCTCCATACGTAGCACAAGTGCTCGAATAAATCAGTGTCTTAACACCATGTCTTGCCATTGCTTTCACTATCAGCAAGGTATTTGATGTGATATTATGATAATACCTACAAAAATCAGACATTAGAAAACATATGCAACGAGCAATCCCTTACAACGTGCGTAGGTTGTCCTAACAAGTTAACTACCTCAGAGGCTCAGCCGTGCTTTCACCAACATAAGCAACGGCAGCAAAATGCATCACTGCGTCGAAAGCATTCTCAGAAAATATTGTGTTTACCTGATGTAAAGGCTAAGGAACAACTTTTACAAACCAATATATATGTAAATATACAGAGAGAGAGAGAGAGAGAGAGAGAGAGAGAAACAAGGATACAGTAGCTGCATCTCCAAGATCAGCATATATAAACTGAAGTCTTCCTGGGTCTGGATAAAGCCCTTGGAGGATTTTAACGGCTCCCATGTTTCCACGAGAAAGGTTGTCCTAATCGAAGATACACAAATAATGTATCGTGAATATTGAGAAAAGTTTCATTTCCTACACAAGCAAGTGTTATGGTAAGAAAAAGGACATACCACAATAGTTACACGGTACGAGTCTTTAAGAAGGCGAAGAACAGCATGAGAGCCTATATAGCCTGCGCCTCCAGTTACTAATACGTGCGTTACTCCAGGCTCGTGCTCAGAAAACTGGAGATGCGTAACAAAGAACAACAAGACACAAACAAGAAACATGAATCAAACCAAAAGAAAAAGTTTTCCCTCCCCTTCTTAGGCATTATATGAAAACATCACAGATGAAATGATTCCAATGTAATTTAGATAGATCAAACTAATACTTTTTCAGGGTTTTCAAGGAAAAATATCTAAAAATTGGATCAAAAGATACCTTAGTAGAGCCATTAATACTAGAAGGCCTCTTGAGCACGAAGATCAAAAGTGCAGTGATGCCAGCAGCCAAGAGGATTTTCCGAGTGAAGTTGCTCCGTCTCTTGATCTCTATGTAATCCATCCCGAGAGTCGAATTATGATCTTTGAGCAGCATATTTCTGCAATTTAGATTGTTTTATGATCATCTTTAACAAGAAACTAAAAAAATCACAAAAAAAAAAAAAAAAACCATTTTAAATCCATCCAAAAAGCCAGAAAAAGATCAATTGTGAACCAACCAGTTGATCATGAAATTTATATCTGCGTTGTGTTATAGTAAACTTAAACACACACACACACACACACATAATTCCAAGAGTAAAGAAAGCAAGATACCTCTTCTACCTTAAAAAGGAGAATGAATCTTCAACAGAAAAAATGCAGCAAAAATCGAGTTTCTTCCTAAAATCGATCAATGAATTTCGTCAACACTGCAAGGAAGATAACCCTTTGTCAGAAAACATCAAACCCGAACGACTAATATCAATTCATTATAATCTTGAAAGAGAAGAACTCAAATTAGAAAATGATTTTAAAAAAAGAAAAAGAAAAATGGTTACCATTCCTCTAGTTTAACAGCATTTGAATATCTTGTTATGAACAATACTAACACATTCATATATATAGCAATGACTGATAACAAATCTTATTACATTACATAAGATTGTGCAGTTTCAGCAATTTTCAATACAAAATCAAGAAATCAAATCTCACGCGATTTAGTTTGATGAAACATTTATCCTTCCTTATAACATTAATCCATTTAAAAAATTAAAAAATAATCAGAGCAAAAAATATCAGTTTTGGTAAATATCATATTCTTTTTTTTGACTAAATTCAAAACAACCTTAAAAAAATCACACAAAAAATCTGGACTTTTAGACTTTGGGTTGCAATCAGAAGAAATCAGGAAGTATTGTATGAAGAATTAATTAATTCTGAAAAGAAATATCTGAAGAAATAATTGCTTACCAGAAGACGAAGAAAAAACAGAAGAAGAGAATTGAATGGAGAATAAATGCTGAATAAATGATGTGAAGACCATAGCACAGATACCATAGTTTAACGGAAGATATGTAAGGATCTGCCTGTGTGTGTGTGTCTGTGTGTAACTAAGAAAGAATGTCAGGGAATCGGAAAACTGTAATGGAAGAAAAGTGGAGGTTTCTTTATGTAAAACAAACGAAGAACAAAGCCATAAAATGAGGAGACAGCATATATTGAGAGCCTAAATATTGCCATGTGAGAAAAAATGAACCATGCATTCACATTTAGTCTCTGTGTGTCTGCGTGTATCAGTGAGAGAGAGAGAGAGAGAGTTGACATAGTCCAAGAGGAAGAGAGAGAAGTCACCAATTTTTCCTTTCTTTACATTATTATTATTTGAGCTGGGAGACATTTGACATGACCATATTATAAAGAATTACTTTAATAAAAATCATTAAAAAAATTATCACTTACAAAATTATATTCATGAAAAAATATTTTAATTAAATTATATTTTGACTTTGAATAAATTAGATAATCTATATAAATAAATTAAAGATTGCAAATAAAATCGTTCTTAATCAAGAGAATTGTCATTGTTCCAAATTTAAAATAAATTGTAAATACTACAGCAAAAAATTTGGGTGATGATGGAGGCAAGGATGATAAAGTACTATTTGAGTCTTGTTTTGCATAAGGACACATACAATATTTGAGAAATTAACTCTTAACTTTTACATCCAAATAAGATTTAAACTAAAAATAAATAAATTCAAATAATGTAATATTTTAATGTCATAGTGTAAAAATTATTCATAACTTTATTAGATTATTACTTTAGGATATCATAAAGTTGGATTATTAATATATATACATATATAGATATATTAAAAAATAGAAATCTTAAATTATAAGTTTACTAAAGATATGTGATTTTAGTAAAAAGAAAAAAAAATGAAATGAGTAAATTAAGGCTTAATTTTCGGGATTCACGTAGTAGAGATTGTAAGGAGACAAATGTCTCATTGGGAAGAATAATAGTGTAAAAGTCAAAAAATACAGTTGACTTTCATTCAATTTGGTGTCCATTTTGAATTGTACAACACAACGTGCAATCCTGCAACTTCTCTTCATTTCTTCTTACGTTACTTAAATATTTAGGCTATAAAGAAAAGAAGAAAAAAATATATATATAATATATATATATATATGTAAATGAACCAAGAGAAGGAGAAAAAAAATAGAAAGGTGTACAGTACAACAGGTCCAATATACAAAATTGGGGGTGGGGGTGGATTTGGATAGCCCACGACAATGGATTATGCGCCCAACATATATCACAAACAACAATGAATTTTGTAGATGTCCCACGAGGTGAAATAGACCGGGATAACATCCACCCGGTCGACATTCACAGTTATTAGAAGTTAGCTGTTTGAAAACCTGGATCTAAACATGCACAACTGAAGCAGAATAATCCTCAAAAGGAGCACAAGTTCCTAATTATCTATGACGTCTCTCCTTATTTCCCCCAAAAAAGAGGGAGGGAACACCAGAATCATCAGCATTTTGCCTGTACATTCACCCTCACAGCTTAAAATGTTCAATCCAGATATTACAAGAGACTGTCAAATAAACCTCTCCACAATAAATAGTTTAAAGAGCTTTTGACATGGATACACAGTTTTTCATAGTTTATTCATGAGGATAGGCACAAAACAAACCCTTTCCAGAGAGAGAGAGAGAGAGAGAGCCCAGAGGCATTAAACGACTCCAAACGGTAGAACTTTAGGCACTAAAAACTCCACCCAAAGTAGACAGATTTTCCATGCTTCTCATCTTTGTTACCATTAAAAGAAGCAGCAAAGGGAGTGACCTTCAGAGCAAGCCATTTACTATTTATAGCTCGTGCAGCTTTCGCCATTTCAGCTAGCCTTTCACTGATTCAGGATTTACCTGTCCACTGCTTCCACCCTGAGTACTAAACCCAGGATCAGGATTGGACCGTTGAGCAACATTCAGCAACAACTTCTTCTGGCCATCATTAGTGTGTGGAATACTAGCTCTAAGAAGATCAACAGGCAGCTCCCTACTTACAGCTCTTGCAGCCTCTGAACCAACTACATCTTTATTATGTAGGTTTTGAGCAATCACTGATTGCATTATACTATCATATTTACTTACACAATAATTTGTGAGGAGACCAAAAAAGGCATCGAATGAAGCCTGCCAAAGAGCGGGATTAGGTATGCTGAAATTGCTCGAAGCCTGAGGGTCTCTTAATAATTGAGTTGCTCTTTCTAGAACAGACTTCAAGATGACTGAAGCACCGTCTCCAGCAGGGCTACCAACAGGGCGAAGAGGAGGCTGTTCAGAGGAACAAACAACTGCAGCAAGGCAAGCACTGAGTGCATTAAGATCCATACCATTAACACAAGTGGAGACTGTTTTGGCAAGATTGTTAATGGTATCAGCTGTTTCTGTATCAGATGGGAGGCCCCCGAAGAGAAATCGTAAATGTCGGAAGATGCCCATGCAAACTATTCGAGCAAGTTCACTACCTGGCAAAAGAAGCTGAAGAAACCTAGAAATGAGTTTCCGGCCTTTGGGGACAGAAACTATCCTTAGAAAGACAATATCATCCTTGGGGGATAGCACAACAGAATTGCTGCTTTTACCAAGTGGGTCGACCAGCTGAAGAGAGGCAGCTAATCCTTCTAAGAGAATATGGCGCTTCCGCCTTAACTGGACCCCACCATCTTGAGGCAGAGTGTGCCGTAAAAGACGATCAATGTCATCTACGTCCAGAAGAAGATATTCCCCATCCTCAATTGTTACCCTTGCAGCAAGCAATGGTTCCTGCTCCAAAGGCTTTTCAAATAATATCTGCTCTGAAACACCATCTCCACAAGCAGCAGGAGGCGGGTCAACTTCAAGAAGAGGGCGAAGCCTACGGATTGAAGAAAAAGAAACCCTTCCAAGAGCATCAACATGGAGATGCGGTTGTGATTCAGTACTATTACGGGAACGAGAAGAATGTTCCTTAGGGTGGGATGGGCAGAAACGACATTTGGACCTTGTTTCAGCAGATTTCTTCGCAAGGCTGGCTTGGTGGTAGTAATCATCTACATACGGGTCGTTGCCATGTGCAGCGTGCTGCATTTTGAGAATGCTCTCTATTTCTTCAGCAGTCATGTGCTTTGATCTGATTTGTGGAAAATTACCGTCGCTCCTATGGCAACTAGCATCAGACCCATGGTTGGAGAATCGCACAGAATTTTTACCTTTGTGAGATGATTTTGACCTTGAATCTCTCTTATCAGTTAATCCATATTTACTAAAATGTGAAGGTGAAGGAACACTATTGAACATTTGAGATTGTAAAGCTGAAAAATGGGCTGAGGATGGTTGAAAAGAAAGATGCCGTATTGGCTGCTGTGGAGATAAGAGCTGTGGAGGTAATAGCCTGTTTTGATACTGATGCAAGATGTTGTTTAACAGGATAGATTGATCCCCATGAAGAAGACCAGCATGGCTAATCCAGTGGTTTTGCAAATGATGGTTACGAGATAGACTGGCTGAAGTTAGGTTTGACCTGTTAGCATTGTACCCTCGAGGCAATCTAGCCCAATGGACAGAAGAGTTAGACAATGGAAGGTTGTTCTGTGCAGAAAATGGTGACTGGGGTCCACTTGAAAGAGATGACAAACTAAGATGGTTTGAGATATTAAGAGAAATTTGTTGAGAACCTGGTGGAGGGAAGGAAGTGAAAGATGACTTTGGGACCAAAGTAGGCTCACTAGAAAAGTGAGGGAGCTGTTGCTGCTGCAGAGGGTACGATGATGTTCTGTATAATGGTTTAGATTCTGGGAGAAACATTGAAGAGAGATGGGGCTGTGATGACCATCTCTTACTTTCTTCGTAACATTCCGAGTCAGACATATGATGGTCTAACCAATCTGGAAAATCTGCCTCTCGAGTCCATTCTGTAGCTGATGAACCTGAAATAACCTTTATTAATAAGAAGGCCTGAAAGTAAAGCACCACATAGAAAATAAAGGAGAAATAGTTAGGAAAATGATGAATGGAGAGCAAGTTACAAACATGTTAATTAAAACAGATTTTTGATTTAGAACTTAGAAGTGCTGCATGATTAGCAGGTCATTTTCAAGAATCGGCCTGCTTCTGGACATAATATGCATCCAATACAAACAAGGGTATTCCAGGAATAGTACAAGCTGCCAATGATATCCCAAATGATGCACGATCATGAATCCAACAACAATATGCATCCAATACAAACAAGGGCATTCTTGCCAATGATATCCAAAATGAAGCACAATCATGAATCCGACAACACGGATAGGCATAGACCTGGAATGGTAACATGCCTAGTACATCGACATAAAGAAAAAAAGAAGAAAAAGAAAAGATCAGGAAGTACCAGAATGAATAATAAAATAAAATTAATAATAACAACACCAACACCAAAACCCCTGTAAATCACATCACATAACACATGGAAACATCAAATTTCTTTAATTCCAAGGATATCACAACGTGAACAAGCTGTTTTCCTTCACAAATGAGTGTGTCATATGTCTCAAGACATACAGAAAAGGGTCTGATGCTTATCTGTGTGCCGAGCATTTCTCAGATTACATGAGAGCATGTACGGTCAACAGTACATTGCAAGTGCTCAAAAAAGTTGTTTTCAAAGTAATTGAGAAGTTAAAGAAAACACTTCAACTACAAGAATAAGGAACTAAATGAAAGAAAACAGACAACTAATGTGACTAGTTAATACGACTAAATCAAAGCGAAATAGTCAGCAGTGAAAATGTAAGGGAAGACAGATAAATAGAAACTACGATTCTCCAACTAGAAAACTGATAACTACTCACTCTCCCTAGAGAAAGATCCAGATCGATCACCAATAACGCCAGGATGCCTTGGTCCCGAAACAACTTTGTTCAACTGCAGGTAACAAAGAGGTGCAAATAAGAAAATATGAAGTGAGTAAGAAAATGATAAACGACTGAGGACATCAAAAACAGGAAAAGCTTTTGATGTAAAGAGATAAAAAAAAAAAAAGGCTTTCATGAGATGTGCAATTCATAGTACATTTGAAATAATGGTATAAGCAACATAAACCTATTCTTTATCTTGATGGAAATTGTGGTCATTCAACCAACTATCCCAGCAAAATATGCTTATACAACAGTATATCCTGAACACTTAGCTTTAGACTCCTAGAAAATGTTTGAAATGGTATTTTAGAAGACCGGGAACAAGTATTTCTTGTAGATAAACTAAAATTTATGCGTGCGAAAATGTGCATTCTTTCTACCACAAAACCTTTCCCTAACCTACATGACAGTCCAGAAACAATTTAGCGTCACACACACACACATATATCAAGCAAGCCAGGACATGATAAAGAGAGACCATAAACCATGGGACATTGCATTTAAGAGCATATACCAACGAATGGAATTTTAACTCTTCCACCTCCAACCCCTCCCCCGTCTTAAACCCTTTTCATTCTGAATGACGCAGAAAACATATCTCTCAAAGCACAAAAGTATCACATATGACTCGGATTCTTACGCTGAGTGTATCATCATTATAAAGGATCTCCTGGTACTCCAATATAAAAGGAAAAGCTCTACAGAAATTTTTTTATGTGACAAAAGAATATGAATAGTGCATCAATAGACATAGGCACATCTAGAATATTCAAATGAAATATAAGCCAGGAATTTAGGTTCCAGAATAGCTCACCTTTGCAAATGTAGTTGTCAGATCATCAATATCAGATAATGATCCTAATCCTGAGTCCTGATCAAAGGAAACAAAATATATATTTAAATTAATAAATAAAAATAGCTACAATAACAACAAAATAATGTTTCCCACAATGTGGGGATGGTTATATGGATCGAATCTCTCCATTGTACTCAATCGAGACACCTGTTATCATTTTTATTAAATATAAAATATAACTTTAATAGTTTCTTCCAAGTCATAATAGTTCTTCAAAGAAAATTTGGCCTTGAAAGACAAAGTACAAGGATATTCGTCAAACAAAGTCCAAATGATGCACAAGGCAGAATAAGCATAAAATGACAACTAAATCAGTAATGGACAAATCTGCCGAGCTCAAATCCATAAACTGAAAACTTAATCGTGGATGAAACTACATGAGCTTGGAGGTGTTCTTAGCTAGCTACAACAATCATATGAAATTTAAAACATCTTAAAGTCAAAACTTGCATCACTTGAAGATTTCATTAAGTCCAAAAAGTATTATGACGAGCAGCAAAGCGGGGCATCTAATTTTTTCAGAGAACATACAACTCCAGAAATAAAAATGCAATACATTCTATATGCTAACCTCATCTTTCTCGAACAAATGATACTCATTCAACTCCTCTTCAGCACCTAACCCTCCCTCAATTGGAGGAAGAACCTCCTCTTCTCCTTCCAAACCCCCCAATTCCACTTCATCCATTATATCTTTTCCGAAAAATGCATACTGGGATGCATCGAACATCGTGCTGCCTGCATAACAAATAAGAAACCAATTCATAACCCGTATATATACATCTAACATTCAGCATAAATCAAGAACAACCAAAAGCTACCCACAAAGATAAAAAATAAAAAAATAAAAAAAGTACAAAATCAAGAAACTGATGTGGGGAAAAAAATAAGAACAAGAAGAAAATAGATTGAGCTGGAAGCAGAGAGCAAACCAGAAACTGAGCTGCAGGAAAGGTCGGTGAAGTCACTGAGATCCTTGCCGTCGGATCTCTCCATAATTACAAGATTAATCCACACCTATCTTCAATCACAGAGCAGATAGAACGAAGAAACCCCCGGTCCCCTTTCTAATTTTCGTAATTAGGGTTTAGTAGCAGACAAAAGAAAGACTCAATCACTGAGATATACACACAGTTCACACAGTGAGCGGTTAGACTAGCGTCTATATTTGTCTCTGTGTGTCTTCAGAGAGAGAGAGAGAGAGAGAGAGAGAATCTCTGTGTGCATATATATATATATATATGTGTGTGTGTGTAGAGAGAGGGAGTGTCTGTGTGTCTTACATTAGGACGTGTTTGGCCTCATCCGAACAGTACAATACAAGATGTTAGAATATTTTTTATGCACTTTTTCTTTTTTCTTTTTTTTTTTTTGGAGGATATTATTTAATAAATTATTATTTATTTACCATCATGAAGACTGAGTACAAGGATATTGTGTTGATTATTTATAATTGCATTTTTCGATGATTTATTGAAATTTGATTATATTATAAAAAAATAAGGTAAGAAAAATTATATAAAATTAATGTAATTGCGTGATCTATGAAGGTCAACGAAATTGTAGTGAATTAACAAAACGAGTAACTTGTGATATTAGAACAAAGATATTTTAAGCAATAGAACCCATTACTTTGAAAACTATTTTCATTTCTCATGATTATAAAAAATTCTAACTTATTTGTTTTCAAAATAATTATTTAATTTATTGTTCAGCTTTTATAATTATTAATATTATAATTAAATGATATTTAATTAATTATTAACTCTGTAGATCATGTACTCTATGTTCGCACTAATTATGCCAATTATGCCTAAAAATGGTAATTTGTCATACAATCTGATAATTTGACATAAATTGAATAAGAATATAGCAGGTTGGAATTGATTTTTAAAGAATTTGAGATTAAAAAGGGTCGATTCTTATGACACGAAAGAAAAAAGGACATGCCTAGTCAACTCGTATTATTAATATTATTATTATAATACTTTAAAATTTTTAATCTATTGTAATTACAAGGTATGCATGGTTATTTTTATTTAAAAATAGTGTATACTCCTATTATAAATTGTTAATTTCATACTCATAGAGTTGTACATTAACATATATCATAATTTATTTATGTTATAAGTTTTCATAAAATTTTATGATATTTTTTATTATTCAGGTCAATCAAATCAACTCACAAAATAATTGATCGTATTCAGATTACAATTTTTTACCAAAAAAACTAAATAAATCATGTTCGAATTCATGTAAAATTTGTAATAATTATACTTTAACCTAACCCACGAATCCACTACCCGATTTGTTTCACACCTGAATCATAACCCATTGAAGATGTGTCGATCCAATCAAGTTATATGTTTTATTTATTATTTTATACATATTTTGCAAATTTTACCATACCAATACACAAAACAAAGGCAAAAAGGCCAAAATATGGCAAAAAAAAAATTACAAAATTATAGTAAAAAAAAATAAAAAATGTAAGCAAAGTCGCCCCTCGCAGGGGCGACATTCAATTTTTGAATTTTTTTAAAAAATTTTTTTTTTAGTGTCCCCCTGCCAGGGGCGACTTTGTTTTTTTTTTTTTTTTTTTTAATGCTGGAAGGCTCACTCGGTCGGGCACTCGGTCGGGTCACCACTCGGCCGGCCGAGTGGTACTTGTTACTCGGCCGAGACACTCGGCCCCCGTATTACTCGGCCGACCGAGTTCTGGGAATCCACTCGGTCGCACACTTCACTCGGCTGGCCGAGTGCGAAGGGAAATTTTCTAAAATATGTAATCTCTCCACTCGGTTCTAATTTAAACTAATACATTAGAAAAATTCAAACCTGAAATTGAAATGAATCAATATGTCAACGCGACGGCAACAATTTGAGGGTTGCGATAAATGCACAACAACGGCAACAATTTCAACAGTTCCTACATCAAATAATGTATAACAGAAAAATATTAACGACAAATTTATAACAATATATATAGCAACAACCATACACCGACCGACATACACATATCCAAAACACGGCACACACGCACACGTCACACAACCATACACACGCACCCATCACACACAAAAATGCAAGCCACACACAACACACAACACACAAACACACACAGCAACACACACACAAGCATACACCACAACATACATCACACACACCACAACACACATCACAACACACATTTCATACCCACATTTCATACATACATTCCATATATACATTTCATACATACACCACACCAACAACATACAATACAAGCACACAACACAAAGCAACACACACACACCATACACACACAAAAATTACCACACAAAAACCACATACACAGACACACACAACACTACACACACACACCACCCAAACACATAAAAATTAAGATAAAAATTACCTCAACGAACTTTTGAGAAATGGAGAAAAACGAAACGTGAATATTGAAGAAAAATTGAAAGGAAATTGAAGGATAATTGAAAGGAGAAGTGAAGAAGAAGTGAAGAAAGTGATGAGGAAGAGAGAAATGTGTGGTGTGGGTGGGTGGTAATAGATATGATAGAGAGAGAAATATTAAAGTGGATGTTAAAAATCCAAATCCGCCTTCGCACTCGGCCAGCCGAGTGAAGTGTGCGACCGAGTGCCGTGACCGAGTGGATTCCCAGAACTCGGCCGGCCGAGTGGTGACCCGACCGAGTGAGCCTTCCAGCATTAAAAAAAAAAAAAAAAACAAAGCAGGGGCGACACTAAAAAAAAAAATTTTTAAAAAAATTCAAAAATTGAATGTCGCCCCTGCGAGGGGCGACTTTGCTTACATTTTTAATTTTTTTTTTTTTACTATAATTTTGTAATTTTTTTTTTTTGCCATATTTTGGCATTTTTGCCCAAAACAAACCCATAGTGAGGCATTAAGTGGTGGAGGAGTTAAATCATGGTAACTCAACAGCCCATTAGGTGGGAGGACCAGTGCCTGGTGCCGCCCAATCCAGGTGGATTTTTCTTCCTCAGCCTCTTCACGCGGTTTTCCCGCCGTTGATTCCTTCTCAGCCAACAACTCCACCTTCACCCCCACCCACTCCACCCCCGCTCGCCTACACACACACACACACACATATATATATATATATATATTTCTCTGCATGTGTGTGTATATATGTCACGCACTCTTCATTCAGTCTCATAAAACTAGCTATTTCCTGATCTCTCCATAGTCCCCTTTTCTCATACGCTATGAGCAACTACAATCAGCCTCAAGGTAATACATATACATGTGTATATATATGTGTGTGTGTGTGGGTTAAAAGAGGTAGATATATAACAGAGTACTGTTGGTGTTGATGGTATGTGTGTATTTACTGACTATGTACGGAGCAGCTTATCCTCCACCGGGGACGGCGGAGCCACAGGGCGGCTACGCAGCTGCGCCGCCACAGGGTGCTTATCCAATGAAAGAGGAACAGGTTGCACCAAGCAAAACCCAGTCCAGAGGTGACGGATTCTGGAGAGGATGGTCAGTATATCTTCTATAATTTTATTTTATTTCAATTTTCATTATTGAAGATAAATAATAATAAATTTACTGAATATATTATTATGTTTGTGCAGTTGTGCTGCTTTATGTTGCTGCTGCTTACTGGATGCTTGTTTTTGAGGACGATTTTGTGATTAATCTTCACTTTTAATGTTTGTGCTGGATTGTATCTCATAATTTATTTTTATTATTTTCTTTTTTGTAATTTAAGGCTGCGTTTGGATTTATAATAATGAGATTTATGGATTGGAATGGATGGATATTAGCTTCACCTTGATAAAGTAGAAGGTGTGAGCATAGGAGTGGTTCTTGAAATACTGAAGTTAATTGTAACAAAGATAAAATGGAGGAACTATTATCCCTATAAACAATTATGAGAAGTTGTTACTATGAAAATATTGTACAGTTAGAAAGAGTCACACCTACTATCCATTATACATCTTTATACAAAATTACAATCTTTTAAGGAATTGATTTTTGGTACAACATGTAAATTGAGCTAAGCTTCAAGAATCTGAGTATTACCACGACATAATTTGGCACTATATAACAACAAAAATCCCATTTCATATTTTATATGCAATAACCAAACTTAAAAAAAGAACATCTATTTATACTTAATACAAAAGAAAAATAATCTCTTGCCAAGAATAGGAGGAGACTTATGACAATTCTTCAATTTTTTTTAGATGTGTCAACTATTCTTTATCTCTCTTCAGGTTTTTTTTTTACTAAAATTTAATAATTCAAATAAATTTTTATTTTTAAATTTCTTTTTAAAGTATAATAAATCAACTTAATTCTCTTTTTGTAACCTTTAATTTAACATCAATATTGCATATTTTAAAATAAATAATTATATTTAAAATATAATATTTATTTTTTTATGAAGAGAATATAATTTTATTATGGATTGAATTATTTGTTTTTATTTTTATATATGTCTTGAATTTGAATAAATAATTTATAAAAACCTAAAAATATAAATATTTTTGATAAAAAAAGTTTACTATTAGTTTATATAATATTATAATTTATTCCTCCACAGCACCGGAGCCTGCCTTATTATGAAGTTATTAATTTTTTTTTTCATTTATCCGTAAAAGTGGTGCAGTCCTATTTCTTGTTTTTTTTATAAATGTATTGTTTAGATATTTTTTAATATTTTGTATTCAATGATATATTTTTGTATTATAATTAATTTAAAAATAATTTTAATTAAATATGATAAAAAAATTATAGAAAATATGTAATTTCAATCATAATAAAAAAAGTACTTAGATTTAAAATTTTATGCATAAAATTATAATTATAATATAAAATAAATAAAAATACATAAATTACAAAGGGACAAAATATAAAATTACAACGAAATGCATTAATTGGGCATTTATGGACAATATATCCTAATTAAAAAATTTAATCTTTTAAACGTGTGTTTTTATTGTATTATTATTATGAATTCAATTTTAATTTTACATTAATATTGGTCAATTCTATATGTATTTGTTTATGTATAATTAATTTATGAAAAAAGTTAAAATGGTACATATATAAATATTATTTTTAATTGATTAAATATTATGTGTTTAACAAATATGAAGTAATTAAAATAAATATTTAAATATAATTAAATTATAAGAAATATTATGGAGTATATTTTTTTAGTGCAGAAAGTAGTATAAACGGCTGAGCATAAAATGCAGATTTTGCACTAAAATTATGCCGATTTTGCACTAAAATAATACAAAATTTGTACTAAAATTGTGCAAAAGATGGTCAGATTTTACTGAGTTGAGAATTTTGTATTGAGGTAGAAACACTTTAAAATTTAGTTCCAAAAATTGTACAATTTATTATTTAATAAGCATACATTTTAAGAATATAACATAATAAAAATTAAATCACATATTATTTATATAAATATAATTGACATAAATAATTATTATATAAATTTTTATAGTAATAATAATAATAATAATATAATTTTATCATATATTATTAATAAAAAAAAAATATTATGTGATTGCACCGAGTCACCGACTATTATGTTACACAGGAAGAGAATTGGGGGCAGTTCTCAAAACATTATTTACAAAACTGGGTATTTTCGTATTTTCCGTATTATTCATTCATTTCCCTCTCCATTCGAATTTCAAAACTCGATGGATTTATAAGCAGTGCCGCTGAATATCATTCTCTCTCTGAAATCTTAATCTTTAAAGCTCCATAAATTTGATGATTTCCCGTTCAATTTAAAACGCACGTAACAAGAAGTAATTGGTATGGCTTGGTTTTCCGGTAAGAAGAAAGGTAGAAGAGTTGGAGTGCTAGGGCTTCTGCAGAGAGTGGTGGCTGCAACGATGGGCTGTTTTATCGGTTGTTTTCGAGTGAAAGAACCTCACTATCATCTCGTATCCACTCCAGTAAGATATTTTTTCTTTAATCTTTTTTTGGTTAATTTCTTGAGATGATGTCCGATGAATTTATTATATTCCCCGATTTGATTTATTCCTTAACAGAAGGAGAAAAGGGCCACTCGGAATAAAAATGCACTTTCAACGCTATTTCTTTCCGATGGTATTCATTACTTTTCCTTCATTTTTTTTGGTTTGTGTATGGCTCTTTTTGGATCTCACTTTTACACAAAATGCAATATGCTTGGAAGTGGATGTCCTGAAATGTTTGGGGAACTTCTTGATTGATCAATTGTGATTTATGATTTACGAATTATTATTATTATTATTATTATTATTATTATTATTATTATTATTATTATTATTATTATTATTATTATTATTTTGATTAGAATCGGATAAAGATTCAGACATTGAGAAAGGGGAGGGTGGGAATCCACTGCTTGAGGAAGTTGATTTCAGGGAGCTTGAGCAGGAGGTCAGTATTTTTTTATAAAAGTATTAATTTATTGTTTGGAAGTTTGATTCGAATTTGGCCTGCTCATTTTATATATATTTTCATGTGATGATATAATTAATTAGTATTTAAGTATTATTGTGTCTCTTAAGGATAATGATGATGATATGCTGTGTAGTTGAGTTCAAGGATGAAATCTTTATTTAATGAAAGTAGAGAATAAATGTTGGACTTGTGATGTGATCTCATGTAGATGGTATGTTGTTGAATATGTAGCTTTATGTTATACAAATACAAAACTTAAGCTAATCATATGTTTGATGAATCTTGATTAATTTTTATTTTTTTGTTGCTTCTGAGAGTTACTATAGGCATTCGAATCTAGAATGCAGTACTAAGGTTATATTGATGGCAAGTGTGTTCCTTGTTCTAAACTTGTCAGGGACTGTACAGTTTTTGAGTTCTTCTACACCTGTTTTTACCTTTGAATGAATCAAGGTGAAAACCTATTGATAATTCTTCATTTGTCTGTCCTTTCTTTTATTCGCTAGCCTAATCTTAAATTTAGTTTTGGATCAAGCCCGCCTTAGCAATGAATGTACGCGTATACCCTCAAAGTTTATGGTTTTCTTTGATACAAACTTATACTACATGATTAGACATGTAGTATCAATGATTTACCATCCTACTATTTTTCAATGCGAGCAACAATTGAACAGATCCACTAGTGGATACTCAATTGAGCTTGTCCATGCCAATACATTATTTGAACAAATGGTGTTGCAAATCTTTATTCTGCAGGCCAAGTTCCTGAAAGCTTGTGGAACTTTGCTGGAAACTCCAGCTGAAATTCGTAAAGTCCCACGAAAATGTGCGGGTATACCTACTCATAAAGAAGAATTGTCAAACTTTGATTCATCGACTCTATACTCATCCACTGAGAAAAAATCAGAGAAGCAACCCGATGAATCTTCAACACCTGTCAAAATCTGTGAGGAATTGGTACCTGAAGCAGATGCTTTTGTAGGCACTCCCAGCTGGTATGTCTTTCGCATATGGCTTCTAAACGATTTATCCTCTGTGGTTCTTGATAAATAATGTTTTAGATAATGTTACCATTGAACTTTTCTTTCTTATTTTACCAGGTAGTGTTACTGACGATTTCTGTGTGTTTCCAGCACTTTAGTAGTCATAAAATGTGGTTGAGAATCTGAGATGAGTTACATTTACATATCATATTGATTGGAATTTCTATGTGAGCACCTGGTTTCTGTTACCGCCAAAGTGCTCTATATGTCTCTGCTTAGTTGCTCTTTTAGGTCTCAGAAATGCACATTCTGTGGTTATATCTAGTACTAGTATTTGACATTGTTATAAACTCTAAAATTTACTTCCTACTCTCAATTCTATCTGTTAGCTGCGTGACTGCTGGACATAACACTAGGAGAGACTCTATCGGCTCGACTCAGAACAGTGATATTCAGAGTGCTATTACTCCAAAAGATGTATCTGATAATCAAACTGAACGGTCTGCAATTTCACCTGTTTCATCTGGGGCCTTGGATACAACAGTAAAGCGCACAAACAAGTCTGTTCGTTTTGAATGCCAGTCTGCATCTTCATCTGAAGATTATAGTCAACAGTCAAAAAAATCTCAATCATCTGGCAATTCTAGTGGATCAAAACCATCACCATATCCGACCCCACTAAAGCTAACTAATGAGATGCAAACCCCTGGTACCGTATACCCTGTATATAGGAACAATATTGCCGGTCGAAAAACTAATAGGATTCGATCGCAGTTTGTGTACTCTGTCTTGAACCCAATCGAGCATGGGTCTCACTGGAAAGGATTGGGGGAAGAGAAATCTGATGAAGCAATCTTGATCACAACCCCAATACCAGACATATCGAAAGATGATGTTCCGGTTGGAAATTATAGGAAGGGAGAGCTTAGCTTGTCTCACTGGCTTAAGCCAGATTCTGCCAATCAAGATGAAGATGCTAATCATGAACATCTTAGTCCCACTTTTGGTGAAAAGGTCATGTATCGGATAACTCCAGGAGATAGGCCTATCCTTGGGATTGTGGCATCCCACTGGAATGATGAAGAAGGCACTCATAGTTCTCCTAAATGGGATGGAAATGGGATTCCTAACACAACTACCAAGTACAAAGAGGCATGTCATAGCTCTCTCTCTTTAAATAATTGTTAGTAGCTTTGTTCAATAATATGCTCAGATTGAAACCTGTGAAATGCCACTATACAGGATCAGAAAGTTAGTTGGCATGCGACGCCATTTGAGGAGAGACTAGAAAAGGCATTATGTGAAGATACCTTAATATCCCAGAGGTATTTTTGGCCACTGACACTACCTTATTTCGTTTAACTAATGTGTCGATTTCTGTTCCTTGTAGTTTTTCACAACAGTATCTCTATAGCATACGTTTCTTAATTCTATCAGATTCCACATACTTGTTTTCCAGGAGGCGCATTAGTGGGACGCTGCCCCTTGAGTTCAGTGAAATTGAAGAATGTGATGTATCTTCATCACAAGCTAAATCTGAAGCCCATCTCAAATCTATCGTTACATTCTGATGAAAGGCTTAAACTTTAGTCTATTTTTATGGAGGGTTCATCACTGTGTACCGCCGTAACATTTCATCTGTCACTGCAACTTTGTGTTGGCTGAATTTTACGACAGCCGAGCAGAATGCATGAGTGAGGCCAGTGTTTTCCATTACTCTGTTGTATAGAAATCTCTTACCATTTTTTTCCATCTTTTATATGACTCCATTTTTTTTTATCTTTTTATATTAATATATGCATGCAATAGTTTGAATTTTAATTGACATTTACTTGCACCGATTTTTTTTTTTAGGACGGAGCTAGTACTATTTACTTTATCAAATATAACCAATTTTTTGAGGAATTAATTCAACCCATGTGGTTTATATTCGTAGTTTTCATATTTTTTAGGATGTCGTACATTAATAATTTAACAAATATAGAGAATTAGTGTTCATATATCCTGAATAATGTCACAAGTTAGTTAAAAACAAATTAATTGCAAGCATCTCATGGAAACAATTTAAGATGAAACTCACCATTCGTTGGATTTTTCATGATTTTAAAGTTACTTTCTTCATTTTAAAATAATAATAGAGGCTTATTTTTATTACGAAAATATAGTTTTAGAATTTTTTGTCACGTTATTCCAACTTTATTCTTATTATATATATAAAATAAATGAGATACATTTATGATAGCTGAAAATTATCAGAAAAAGATATTGAGGTTAATTAGAAGTATTATTAATTAATTAGAAATATAATTATTAAATTTTTATATTCCTTAAGTATTCACAGAAAGCCAAAAACGACAATTATTACGAAACAAAACGGGTATTAAAATAATGTAGTATGGTTCATTTCTAATTATTACACTGCAAATTTAGCTAGCTATATGGGTACACACACGGCTCATTTTAGCAACGAGCTCATCATCGGACCAAACACACGCAGGTAAGCTGATCCTCAATACCCTCTCACAGTCGCTCTGCATGAGGTAATAGCTACCCCCTGTAGTATACATACAGACTTTGTATCAAGAAACCTACTTTGTATCCGGTCTTTGAATTTGAATTTCAATTCATTTCTGCTGATAGTAGGAAACAAAATGTTGGGCCGGTCACCATTTCCGGCGCCCAGGAGCGGAGGTTTCAGGCTTGAAAATCTCGGCCAAAATGCTTTAATCATGATTGCGAACCTCTGTTTCAGTGTGTTTGTAATTGGGGTTTTGATTTTCACCATAATCTCCGTGGCGTACAACCCCAATGACCCCTTGTTCCACCCTTCCTCAATGATCACAAATTTCCTCTCGACCAATTCCAATCCAACTTTTATGTCCGATAATGGCGTTGTCAAGACCGGCGAGGATTTTGTCGCCTCCGATCAGTCGGCATTCGCAGCGTTTCTTAACCTCACTGATGTCAATTCTGCGGTGGCGGGGTCTGAATTCAATGACGAGCCGGCGGTGGTGTCTGAAACCCGTGATTGTCGGGCTGATGACCCGATCAATTGTCGTGATCCTGATGTGTTCCATTTGTTAATGAGGGCTGCTATTGAGAAGTTTAAGGACATCCATTTCTACCGTTTCGGGAAGCCTGTTCGAGGGCCTAATGATACTTCTTGTCACATGGCGTGGCGGTTTAGGCCTAAGGAAGGGAAGGCGGCCGCATTTAACAAGGATTATCGGAGTTTTACGGTTGTGAGATCTGCAAATTGCACATTGAGTGTGGTTGGTATCGGAGATTATCATTCGGGTGGCAATGCTCGGATGAAGAAGGGGGGGAAGGGGAAGGTGAAGCAGAAGGGAATTGAGAAGGAGATGTTCGATAAAATGTCAGAAAAGGCAGAGGATAACCTTGTTGCTCTTCCTGAGATTGGAGAAACTGTGAATGATGCACTTCCCACAATTGAATCGGAGGGTTCGTTTAGTGATGGAAAGTATTTGGTTTATTCGGGTGGTGGAGATAGGTGCAAGAGCATGAATCAATACCTATGGAGTTTCATGTGTATGCTAGGTGAGGCACAGTTCTTGAATCGGACTTTGGTTATGGATCTAAGCCTATGTTTGTCGAAGATTTACTCTTCGTCTGGAGTGGATGAAGAAGGTAAAGATTTCAGGTCCTATTTCGACTTTGAGCACTTGAAGGATTCAGCCTCTGTTCTTGATCGAACCCAGTTTTGGTCGGATTGGAACAAGTGGCAAGAGAAAGATGAATTAACGCTCCATTTAGTGGAGGATTTTAGAGTCACACCAATGAAGCTAGCTGAGGTGAAGGATAGTTTGATAATGAGGAAATTTGGTTCTGTAGAGCCCGATAATTACTGGTACCGAGTTTGTGAAGGTGAGACGGAGAATATTATCCAAAGGCCATGGGGTATGATTTGGAAATCAAGACGATTATTGGATATTGCTTCTGCTATTACAGCAAGAATGTACTGGGATTTTGATTCTGTTCATGTTGAGAGAGGGGATAAAGTGAAGAACAAGAAGCTTTGGCCTAATCTTGAAAGAGATACCTCACCAAAATCACTTTTGGCTAAGTTGAAAGGCAAAGTTAAAGATAGGAGGAACCTTTACATTGCTACCAATGAGAAAGAAACATCGTTCTTTGATCCTTTGAAGGAAAAGTATTTGACACACTTTCTTGATGATCATAAAGATCTGTGGGGTGCTACCAGCGATTGGCACTATGAAATGACGAAGCTTAATAGTGGGAATGCAGTTGAGTTTGATGGATACATGAGGATTTCTGTTGATTCCGAAGTGTTTATTAGGGGAAAGAAGCAGATTGAGACGTTTAATGATCTTACTAGAGACTGCAAGGATGGTATTAACACATGCTAATCCTTGTAAATGATAGATGAGGTTGCTTACTCTTTATGTATCATAGGTTTTTCTAGTCTGAAAACTCTTTGTTTTGTTAGAAGCTTTAGAGATTTTCTGTTGGTATGTTACTTTGTAGTAACTGTTTGACCCTCCAATGTGTGTATTTCTCAACAAGCTTTGAGTTGATTTTTTGAAGAAATTTTGAGCAGGCTCATATGTTCTTGCTGTTTAAAATCTGATTTAGGGTTTTGTTTTATTATGTTTCATGTTTCCTATAGTTTGCGTAACGAGTAATTTGTCAGTTAAATTTCTTGCGAAGACTGAAATTTGTCGGTTTATCTGTTCGCATGTCACCCCCAATTGCCTAATTTGGCTTGACACTTTGTTGTATGAAGTCTGTCAATGCCTGGGTCTTAATTGAAGTTCGGGGTTCGAGGTCCATATCATATTTGCTCAACTATATTGCCCATTTACCATTCTTCCGGAGAGCTCTGGCTTGTTCAAAATTTGTTGAAGAGGAATGGTTTGGCCCAGTCATTCTCGTCTAATAATAGCAGACAGATATCACAACCTCAGAAGCAGAGAAATTTAAGGACGAAAACAACCGTACATAAAATAATAGAAACAAGACTTTTATGTTGGCCAATAACCTCCTTTCGGACAATGCCAAAACCAATCATCCCTTTTCTCATTGCATCAAGAAAAAGAGCAGGCCTTACCTGAGATTGGACAACCCTGCAACTCACAATCTGTAGCATTTTTCCTGGTAATTACATTATTATTATTATTATTATTTGTTTTTATTTTTTTAATTTTTGGTAAATGTACAGCATTCTTATTATCTAAATTGTTGGGCTACCATCTCATACGCTATGTATGTTCTTCCTTGTGTTTCATTATTGCTGTTTCGCATGGTTTAGGCCGTGTTTGTAAAAGCTTTAAAAAAAAATGATTCTCTGTATGTAAGCTGCAGCTATCCAGGACAACAATGGCAGAAGACTCAAAGACCAGCCAAAAGTACGAGGAACAACAAAAGATTAGCATCCCAAACCTGTGCACAGACACCACAAAAAACCAGTCATCCTCACCACCAACCTCTCCGATTGCTCTGAGAAGGTCTGCAAGTGTGAAAAGACACAACTGCCTGTGCTCGCCAACCACACACGCTGGCTCATTCAGGTGCAGGTACCACAGGAACCCGGGCCTGACTCGGAGTGGCATGTCGGTTGGCTCAAAGCTGTCGGAGTTAGCTGAAAAGTCATCAGCGATGTGTGACAATATGCAGCTCCTTGCTGCACAACATAGCTCCTCGTCGTCAACATATCTACCTGCATGATATGAAGATACTCGATATATTGTGTCCAATATTGTATCCTGCTGTTTCTAGACTACCACCTGTTTCATTCAATGAATACCAGTCTATGAACTCACACACACACACACACACACACTCTCTCTCTCTCTCTCTGTAACTAATTACCACATTGGAGAAAGGATATACTACCTTGGTATAAAAGCTTAACTAAGGTGCAGTAGGAAGATTTTGTTACCAGAACAAGAAGCAACGACTTCGAATAATGTCACTGCATACAATATATATACACAAATACGAAAATCAGTTACGCTTGCCCGTCACTGCAAGAGGACGCGAAACATTGGCAGCAAAAAAGATAGCATCATACTACATATCCTGAAGGTTGTACACACTAAGCTGTACAAGCACTACTAGAACTTCCTCACAGAGGAATCTTTAGATATACTCACATAGGACAAGTATCTTCTTCGGTTTCTTGAGGGATCATGAGATTCCGACAAAGGGGGCACGTGGTGTTCCAATAGTTTAACCACTTCTCGAGACAAACCCTGTGATAAACGTGTCCACAAGAGAGGCGGTTGACCTCTGCATTTGGCTCGAATTCAGACAGGCAGATGGAGCACTCCTGTCTGAGGCGGTCACGTGCACAGAGCGAGTCGAACCTCATTGCAGGTATTTGGCTTCGGAAATTTTCCATGTATGATTCTGAGAGGCTTTTATGACGTTCAGCCGAGTCCGTGGGGTCCACAGAGAGTTCGTCCCATGATGCAATGCGAATGCCCATGACTTGCAGTATAGAGCGAAAAATCTCCTTGACGATGGCTATGGATATTGCAGTGTTTGCTAGGATTACACAGAGTACTCCAGCATCGGATGGAGTTGGATAAGATGAAATCGCCATCGTTGGAGACGAACCTGAGGGGAAATTGCACGATTATTTACTCAGCCAAAGTGATACCAAAACCAAATTAAACAAATAAATTATACAAGACGAAACAAAACTTATTTTGTTGTGCCGGAATCTACTTTACAGAGGTACTAAGATAAAAATAAACGCGCCCCTCCCTTCCACGCGTAGTACTACGAAACACAATTAATTGTCGATATCTTTGATAGATACTCAAAAAAGTTAAAAAGGGATTCCGGATTCTAGCTCTTAATTTGAAGAAACAAAACGGGCAATCATGTTACAATCTAACTTGCAAAGCTGTAAATCGAGGAAAAAAAGGGCAATGAATAAACGTGCGCCCTAATTGGAGTAGTTCAATCAAGTAACCTACCAAGACGATACTTCTTACTGCATACACACAAAAGCAATCAGGTTTAGAAAGCTAAACAAATCAATCAATTTTACAGATACAGATTTGGACATATCAAATATACTGTCTATCAAGGTGGAATCTGATTCCCACGAATTCACCGATAAACGGACAAGTGTATCGGAAGCAAGCAAAGGGTGAAAGAGAACCTAACCCCATATTCTTGCAGATAAACAAAGTGAAGCAGAACTTATGCAAGAAGATATGCTGAGAATCTTGAGATTCAGACACATGTAACAGAACTAGACATTCACTGCCCGGAATCCTACAAAAAACAGGAATAACAAACAGGGACAGAACTAAAGAATCACTTTAATTTAAGATACATATTTATGCTTCCTGATTAACCACAAAGATTGAGCAGAAAAAGGGCGATGATAACCGTCCATCTTAAATTATAAAAAATCTGAAACAAGACCATAAACTGAAGAAAAGAAATCGGAAAAGGAATTCAAGATCCATACAAAGTCAGAAACTAGAGATCTGAAACAAAAAATTTCAATCTCCCCTGTGAAAACCCACCAAGAAAAAGCTGCAATTTGAAGGAAAAAGGAGAGAAAGAAAACTAGGGATTACAAGTTGAGTTGAGCTGCAAAATTAGGCTTTTTTACAAATCAAGTGCCTTCAAGATTGTCCACAAGAGGCTGTGTATATATTTATCTATCAGTTTTCAATTAAAAATTAGGTTAGAAAATCAATCAGTGTCTTGAATATATATTACTGTCCATTTACACTCCTGATAGAAAAGGAGAGTTGGCCCCACCAGAGTTACCACTTTTCTCTTTTCTCTTTCTCCCATGTGACTGACTATTTGGTGGCTTCCCATTCTTACAACTGCTCTTTTGGGAACCAGTTTCTATCTTTTCATTGTTTTTATTTAAAAAATTTAAGATTCCATTACTTGACATAAACTCATTCATTGTTTTGGTCAAGAAAAGGTTAATTTAGTTTGTTTGCTTCTTGATAGAATTTTCTAGAATTAAAAGATCAATACTTCTCCGAAACTCTGTTTTTCAAAACGGGGAAAGTAGCTAAAAGATAACTTAAAATTTATCAAAACAAACTTTAGCGACAATGATGAAGATAAAAACTTCGAAACATCAAAAGCATGTAATTAAAGTGGTGGAGTAAGTTACGATATATTACACTCGATAAATTACACTGAAATTGTTGCACTTTTACTCGTGGAAGTCAGATCTAATTGCATGAACGCTGATTGGGCATTGCATGCAACTGGCTGTAACTTTATCTCAAGAAAGACGGCTAAATTTGGCAACATAGTCCTCAAAGTCTGTTTTTTTCTTTTCATGCCTAAAGACACAAGCACGTGAATTTCACAAGCTTGCCTCGTGCATCAACCAACATGCCCTTTGAAGACCCTAATCGGTAATCAATGACGAATGAGTAGACGGGTACTTGATGACCTAAGCCGACCCTTGGGGCCGATTGACCCTTCCGATCCAAAATAGAAATATGAGGAATGTAAAATAGTTTGAAGGCACGGCATCAAATTAATTTCCGTAGAAAAATAACAGTATCCGACGAGGTAGGCCAGGACAATTGTGCTATAGACAGGCACACCTCGGGTCATAAGGTGGTCAGCAGAATGGGTCAGGTCAATTTAAACACAATTGGCTGAGCCAAGATGAACATCCTCTGAAACTAATAGGGTCGACCCACATGAGCGTCTTGGTATCCCATCAAGATTCAAATATATTTACAACAAAACCATTGGTTTAGAAGTGTTGTAGAGTTGCCAAAGAAGAAGAAATCAAAAGAATGAAGCAAGATACTAAAATCAAGAAAGAATCACAATACATAATCCTGCTTTGCATAATTTACAGTTTAACAAGTTGCAAGAAGGCTCAAGTTGGTGCAGATTGAATATGATGCAAGGATGACTCATCCAGAACAATCAAACAAGCAAAAAAGAATAGGATACAATACTCAGAGTTTGCTGCTTTCAATGTAGTTTCTCGTTCCAACATCACCACCGCACAAGTACTGTTCCAATAGGGGTCGGATTTGCAGACGGGACCCAACAATATCATTGCCATCTCACCATGATTTGGCCACCCAGTTAGAGATACAATAATCTACTCTCGCTGGTAAATCTAGAAAGATGTTCTCTTTTCCATGATGAATCGCAATATAACTTCAAGGAGACGGAGAAAATAATTCTTTTTCATCCAGCTTTATTTGTAAATGTGGATTCAATCCTGCAATACAATTTTCTGAAAATTTGTCATTACAAAGGAAAATCATACATTTTTATCTTGGACTAAGTACGAAAAACTACCATGTCGTTTAAGGGTTAAACAATTGTAATTAATTATGTGATTTTTTCTTTTGGGAGAAAAGCACTAAAATTGTCAAACCTATAAACCACAGCGTGGGTTGTTTTCATACCCTTTCTTAGTATTGCAAGTTTATTAGTGCTTACTTAATTGAAGAACCGAAGATTTTTGCTCAGTAGCTTCGGGTTTCGCTCAATAGATCGTAGTCATAAGCACCACCAGCCTTGATGAAGCACCCCTTCACACGCCTCCTTACATCTGCTCTCGCCTTGCGAGTTGCGTACCTTACTTTCTTCTCATATCTGTCAAATTTTGAAAAGACAATTTCAAATAAAAGAAATACTATTAACTTCATCCCCTGGAAACATAACACGAAAAGTATTCTGAAGTTGGTGCCCCTCAACAAGCTCAAAACTTTACATTATACAGTATACCATGGACGTAAACTTCGCTCGTAAATGACAGGAGATCAATGCATTTTCATCTCAGAAGAAAGTAAATGTTGTACTTGCATCTAACTTTAATGACTACCCACATTTCATCGTAACTCCAAACAAACAACAAACAAAAATATTAGACAACAATATGAAAATACAAATCTCGAGTAAATGCTGTACTTGCAAATAATTTTAATGACTTCCCAGGTTTCATATTAACTTCAACAAATTAGACGACAATATGAAAGTCAAAACCTTACATTCGTGCCTTCTTCTTCTCCTTATAACGCATAACAGCATCACTCCTGCTAGAAGGGGGAATTGAACTTTCAGGAGGTGGAAGGCCCCATGGTGGTGGCTCTCCCATGTTTATCATTGATGACACCACAATCTTGATAATCTCCAGCGCTACTCTCTCCAGTAAGTCCAGAAAACAAGAGGCCCGATTGTGCTTGCCTCATTAAACATAAGTTGGGTTCTGTCTTGCAGCTAACAACTGAATCTGCAGACACTGCGTTGCTGCATGCTGGTTGTATCGTCTTTCCTCCAACTGATGATTCCTACTAAGAATCAAGAATTGATTTCGTTAAGCGGTTTGTTTGATACCCAACATGTCATGGTGCACCAAAATTCACCTACTTCAATCAGAACAAAACTCTTAAGCTCGGGTAACACCATTCAAACAATTAAAGTATCTAACCATGAATCACAGAAAAAATTATGATTCATGAAGTCCAAAAGTGAACCTTCACCGGGATCTCCATAAGAAAACAAAATTAGAAGCCAGAGAAATTCAACCATTATTATCTTAGATTGACTTTGTATTCCCATTGGTTATCTTCGCTAAAGAGATGGAAAATGGGACATGCATAGGTGCTGCGGAATGGAAATGTTCATGCCACATTTTCTTCTCCCCTAGAAACACTCGAAATTTTCAATGCAATGAAAGGTTTAACTTAAACTACACCATAGTTTGCTAGGATTATCTATGAGTTTTCCCACTAAAATTTAACACAACAGCTGACAAACAAGGAATCTATATACACAATACTAGCAGAGCAACAAGGAACATGGTGGGTAAGTTTTCTCTAAAAATTGTACGGCACGTAATATGCAATAGATGCAACCAGAAAGTACCTCAGCAGGGTAAGCACCCTGACAGTCAGAAGTGGACATGTCATTTGGCCCAAATAATCCATCAATTCCTTCATTATCAAAAAGATGCTCAGGATCATTGAGAGCTACGCCAAAAAGTTCTTCATAGTTCTCAATATCTAAGTCAATCTCATCCACATTAAAACCACCATAGAAACCATCATCTTTACATTCAGCAGGTCCCTTTTCTCCAGGAATAAATACCTGTACAATAGAGGACAAGGTTTGACGGCTTTAAATGAAATGGAATACCAAAAACCAATGGCAGTGGAAATATCAGGCACAACATGATAGCACGGCACAGAATTAGCGGGCTTGGGACTTATTGGGTTTAAAGAGCCAACCCAATAAAACACGAAAAAATATCATGTCAAACTGGGCTAACCCAATAGACCGATAACAGTATAGATATAATTTTTGCATTTTAGTTATTATTAATATTATCTATTATTTATTATATGATTAATGGCTAAAATAATATTACTTAAAAGCAGAAAACCCTAGACCTCGGTTTTGTTAGCCATTACTATTTTTGGAATATGTATAAATGTGGAATCTTATATTTCCTTCTGAATGGGCAGTATGTGTGTAAAGAATAGTAGCTACAAGGCTTATTTTAGAAGGGGGGGGGGGTGAGGCTTATTGGGCTTAACAGGCTATTGGGTCGTGCACGAGCTGGCATTCTAGGCATGATAAGCTTAGTGGGTCGTGCAGTCCAATAACCACCTGCACAACTTGCCATCCTTGAGGGGGCAATTGATATGAAAATATGCTCTAGCTTAACAAATTTGTATGGTGATCTTTAGAATCTATAATGATTTTAAAAAGAATAAAGAGGGACAGAGCTAACATGATTGTCTCCATTAATCAGGACATTGTGCGCAAGACAAGAAGAGATTCCTTAATTGAAGCCTGGGACAATCAATATTTTCAGTTTTTTAGTACTTCCAACTTACTGCTACTCCATTTTTGTTTGGATACCAAAACCACATAAGGACTAGCTCTGAATTATGAATCACTCTTTAGCATATCAAATTTGGAGTCCTATTCTCAATGATTTCAGTATGTTCAATATTCTTTTTTCAGCTAAACAGATAATTATGCAATTTTGCAACCTGAGGTATATTTTGCAATTATGGGACATTGGGCAATCCACTCCACCCCATCCCCCCCCACCCCACCACCTCCACCCCCACGCCACAAGAACCAAAATGAAAAAAACAAACAAAAGAAAGAGATTGCCGAAAAGCTGACATGCTAACAACACAAGCATATAAAGAATCAAATTTATTTAATTAAGGTACTATTCACATTATTTTTCACATAAATCAATGTGGTTGAATTGAAATGCATGATTCTCCTCCTACCACATTATCCAATCGTTGCACTTCCCTATCTTTCAGCCATCAATTTGACTTAAACCCAGCTCAAAACTTTATGTCTTGAATAATAACACTCAAATCTTAAAACGTGTTGAATTAGAAGGAGAAGGAAGATAATCAGACCCTTGCTGGACTATCAACCCCAAATTGACTGATAGATCAAGGATAAAATTTTCTTCAGCCGTTGCATAAAACCATATCATAGTTTCACATTACAATATTGAACAATAGCCTCTGTACAGCAGCAAACAACGAAGCAAAAAGAGAATGTGCAATTTTAGATCACGAGGGGGAGGAGGGGGGGGGGGACTACCTTGCGCATAGCAGAGCCACAAAAACCAGTCAATGGATCCACATTCTGTAGCTTGGTATCGACTGGTGCTAAAGATTCCATCCAAACTGTTGCTTTGTCCATATCCACATTAAGCAGGCTACTGCCTTCAAGAAGAAATGATGCATCTTCAGAAATGTTCTTTTCTTGAGGGCCTTGATTATCCCTTGGTTTGTTATCGGAAATGCTCATCAAACCCATCCCGTGCTCACAAGTAGAATCTCCAACCGAAGGAGAATCTAAGAGAAATGACCAAATTTCGGAAAGTTCTGCAGCTGAAGGGCAACCAGAGTAATAATTAACGGCTTGTTTCTTGTGAGAATGGTTTATATTCGAGCCAGAATGCCCCATCCAATCACAATTGTGACAAAGAGATATTTTTTCCTCAATACATCTAATTAAAGCTGGTTGAGAATTGCATCTTTCACAAATAAGTGTCCTTGAGTGCCGCCTTGAAAGAGCATTTGCTGAATGGACATTACGGTCACAAGACAAACATAAACTAGCAGCATCGGACCGACAATATACGGTGGATCTTTGCTCCCCACAGAAATCACATAGATAACCCATATTGTGGGTAATCAACTTCGTTGCAATAAACAATTTTATTCAAAATTTACTTGATCCTCTGCAGTAAATCTGCAGTAAGACAAATTATAAAAAGAAAGAAAGATACTAGCAACAATAGTTATAAGATAAAAGATAAAGAACTGAATCCAGCCCAAGTTCAAGAACAGCGAGCAGTAAGCAGTAAGACAACTCATAATTAATTAATTTTTCAATCCACAGAGTTTCGACAACAAAGAAAATAATTAATAATTATAATCCTAAAACCAAATGGAGAAACTTCTTTTACGACACGTAAGATTATGACATTATTAACAGAAAATTGCAAGAACAAATCCTTGCTAACACGTACCACTTTTAAAACATCATGAGAAAACTTAAAAGATTGCAGATGGATAACAGCTGGTCCATTCAGACTGCCAAAGGTTGAAAAGTTCCCCCAAGCTTCCAATTCGAGAACCAATACCAAAGGTGAAAATATTAGCAAAAAAGTTCATTTCTTTCAAATTGAACACATAATATTAATAAGTCATAATATTCAGAAAAGTTGAAAATTAGATATTTGCTCTCAGCATTAAGAAAAAATTCAGGAAATTAAGTATTTAATGCTTATATTTAAACATTTCCAAAGAACAAATAATCAAATAAATAAACGCACACACATAATTCCCCAGCTGAATATTGAAGAGTTCAACAATCTTTTTTTCCCAGTAATTGATAAAAATTGAAAAATCCGATCAGTGGAATTTTCCAATAATTTTCCTAACTGCACAAAACCCCACATCCAAAAAATCCATTAAACAGAAAATTTTCAAGATAAAGTGATGAACTACATGAAGTTATAAACAAAAAAGAAAAAAAAAAAAAAAAGAAGCTCATTTTCCAAGAAGTATTTTATTCTACCGATTTCAGCAGCCAAAACGCAGAGTACCATATCAAGAAAAAGAAGTACGCGAGCTTTTTCTTCAGCAACTTTCATCAAACACTTAAACCCTAAGACCTTTCGAGAAGAGTTTCTCTCTTTCTCTCTCCCACTACAGCTTTCTCTCTCTAGCAGAAGATGGGGTGGGGGAGGGAACTTTTCTGGGTTGAATTTATGGATTCTGACAAAAGTTCCTATAAAAAGTGACAAAGTGCAAAAGTGAGAGCCCGAGGTGGGACCCTGTCCTTTTCATGTTAAATATAAAATAGTACCGCCCAATAAAAAGATTAATGAAGACAAGAATTCGGAATAACTATAAATATTTATAGTTAGATATTTTGGTTGATTGTAGCCCAGCCTTTCTTCATGCATAATAATTAATTGTAACAATATTATAATATTTGACATGATTAATATAAATATATTAAAGTAGGGTTGCTGTATCTACATACACATACTACGATACTTTACTTTAGAAGTTTGATAATTAATTAATGATTTGTTTCGTGAGTTATTTGAGATATTTTAAATATTAAGAAATGATTAGATTATTGTTTGATGATGAAAAAAGTTAATGGGCCACATATTATGGTTAATAAAGTATGAGAATGAGCACGAATTTAAAAATATTAGTATTGTTGAGGGTTCTTATTTTGTTGGAGAGAAATGATCTTATAGAATGAATCTTTGAGCAAAACAAGTGCAAAGTTGAATCCATAATATGTAATGTACATGTCACCATCTTCAAGAATTGATTAGATTTGGAGTAGCACTGTGCAGCTCAATCAGAATGTTCACGATAATTGTATCTTAAAGATGGTGTGCTTGAAAGAAGTCGAGCAACTTAATTACTATTTTCGATTCACTCACTTAGCTAGACTCTATATATGTCATTTTTTTAGACACATTCCAATCGATGATGAATGTATTTTTTACCAACACAAACATACTAAACATATTCCGGATCCATAATTATCAATACTCAAACATTCTTGAATGTGCATCTTAAGTTTAGGTGACAAATGAATATGACAACTCATATCATGGCTCAAACCACTATGTGTGACACCCCACCCTTATAAAACCCACAAAACAAAGGTTACTTCTAACCTGTTTAAACCTGTATATTTTTTTTCATTAACCTGTAACATATTTACGATATATAATTCATCCCCGAAAAACCACAGCTCTTTCACGTTCAAGAAACATCCACAATAGATACAAACGTATCCATCCCAACCACACAAATATATACATGCTCAAAAATCGATTAATATTATACAAACTCAAACTAAATAACAAAATAGAAGGCCAAAAGCATAGTACGCCCATGGTTTAGCCCCAAAGGTCGTCATCCATGTACACCGATCCCAAAAACTTGTTGAAACACGAACAACATGCCCGGTAAGCCGTAAGCTTACACATCATCAACATGCTCACCTACAATGCACAAACTAGGTGAGCTATAGCCCAGTAAGCAGAAATCATGCATGTACAATAAATTAAATGCTTGCAGAAACATTATAAGAGATGTGAAATGCATACTACTGAAACCCTAACCAATGTTCTGGATATTTGATCTTTATAGGGCCCGTGACCCACCTATTGTGCACCGGAAAGAGCTAGCTCAATAAATAATCATAATCATAGAGTCTATCCATGTCTCACATGCCACCGGCCCGATAAATCGAGTCTATCTATGTCTCACATGCCACCGACTCAATATATCATAAAGTCTATCCATGTCTCACATGCCACCGGCTTGACAAATCAAGCCTATCCATGTCTCACATGCCACCGGCCTCGGTACACTAGTAGTGGTCAACATTACATTTTTCATTTCTTTTCACCACACAATGAATGCAAAACAAGCAATATACGACCCTTGCGTACACATGCCAATGCTCGTGAATGTTATGTTTATACAATACCAAATCAATCAATCCTGCCAAAACAGACTACGTACAACTTATGCAATGCACATGCCCGTGTTCGTGAATATTATATTTATACAATATCAAATCAATCATTCACATCACGTAATTCATATCCATCAATATCAAGAGGCACAAATCACCAATATTCTATAAGATAATATTCATATTTCTCAATATCAAAAGGCACAAGTCACACATATTCCATAAGTTAATATTTATATATAACAATATCAAAAGGCACAAATCACAAATATTTCGTAGAATAATATTTATATCTATCAATATCAAAAGGCACAATTCACTAATATTCAATAAATAACACAACAAATACTAGGTCTATGCATTGTAGGTGCAAATGGATTTCTACTTACCTCTTTTCCGATAAAAAGTATCCAAGACTTCCACACGTATGGTCAAGCTAGTAATTTTTCCGGAACCGAAGGCTTGCGTTCCCAAATTTCTCTTCTCGCTTCTTCTTCTTCTTCTTCTCTCTCTCTCTCTCTCTCTCTCTCTCGCGCGCGCTCGCTGAACCTCTCCTCTTCTTCTCTTTTCTTTTTTTTTTCTTCTTTTGCTCACTCCTCGCGCACCCTCCAGAAATGGAGCTCCTTCCTTTCCTCTCTTTTTTTTTTCTTGCTTCACTTATATATAATGAGCCTGCCGCCTTACTTAATTATATATATATATATATATATATAAACACAACACACACACCCACTTAATTATATATACATAGTAACACATGCACACACACCCATTAATTATATATATATAAATATACCACTAATTAGGATTAGTATTATTTTATTATAATTATTACCTACACTAATCATATATATATATATATACACCACCAGCGAATGTATTTATTTTTATTATTATTATCTCGCCACGTGTGATCATATTTTATTAGAACTTGACACGTTAACTCTTTCAGCCTAAAGGGTTCCCACCTATAATATAAACCCTACAAAATTTAATAGCAATATTCCAAGCATAATTAAATACGAGCTACGATACCAATAAAATACAATTTAAATAGCAAATAAAATTATAAAATGAATGCAATGCATGAATTATATTGACCAGTGAATAGTGAGAGGCTTGGGGTATCACATCCTCCCCTCCTTATAAAAATTTCGTCCTCGAAATTTACTTACCTGAAGAGTTCTGAGTATTTCGACTTCATTCCATCTTCTCTTTCCCAAGTAGCTTCTTCTACTGACTGATTTCTCCATAGGACTTTGACTAGTGGAATTTTCTTATTTCTGAGTTGCTTCACTTCTCGTAGTAAAATTTCCACAGGCATTTCTTCATAGGTTAAGTCTGTTTTTAACTTTGCGGGTTCATCGTTCAGAATATGAGATGGATTCGCTACATACTTCCTCAACACAGACACATGGAACACATTGTGAATCTGAGTCATTGATCCAGGCAGGTCAAGTCTGTAGGCAACATCACCAATTCTCTCAATGATAGGAAATGGACCAATATACCTCGGACTGAGCTTTCCCTTTTTACCAAACCGCATTATTCCTTTCATCAGAGAAACTTTCAAAAACACCCGATCTCCCACTGCAATTTCTAACGTTCTCCTTCTTTTATTTGCATAACTTTTCTGTCGACTCTGAGCAGTTTTCATTCTTTCTCGAATCTGTGCTACAGCTTCTGACATTTCTATGATCATATCTGGACCCAAAAGCTTTCGTTCACCAACCTCATCCCAATGTACCGGTGATCGACATTTTCTACCGTATAGTGCTTCATATGGAGCCATTCCAATAGTTGACTGATAGCTGTTATTATAAGAAAACTCTATCAAAGGCAAAAACTTGCTCCATTGTCCCTGAAAGTCTAACACGCAAGCTCTGAGCATGTCCTCTAATGTTTGTATTGTTCGCTCCGACTGCTCATCTTACTGAGGATGATATGCAGTACTGAAGGATAACTGTGTCCCCAATGCCTTATGTAGACTCTTCCAAAAGGTAGAAATAAATCTTGAATCCCTATCAGAAACAATGGACAGTGGAACTCCATGAAGTCGGACTATCTCTTGTATGTATAGTTGAGCATATCGATCCATTGAATAAGTAGAACAAATAGCAAGAAAATGGGCAGATTTTGTAAGTCGATCCACAATAACCCAGATAGCATTATGACCTTTGACTGTTTTTGGTAATCCTACGACAAAATCCATAGTAATGTTCTCCCATTTCCATTCCGGAATCAGTAAGGGCTGCAAGGTTCCTGCTGGCCTTTGATGTTCTGCCTTTACCTGTTGACATGTCAAACATTGTTCCACATACTGAGCAACATCTCTCTTCATACCTGGCCACCAATAATGCAATTTCAAGTTTCTGTACATTTTAGTAGCTCCTGGATGTACTGAATACAGTGTCGAATGTGCTTCTGCCATGCTGTTTTCACGTAAATTATCCACCTTAGGTACACATAACCGATCTCTGAATCGAAGGACCCCTTCTTTTGACATTCGAAAATCTGATGCTTTTCGGGAAGCAACATCTTTCTTTACTTTAGCCAAATATTCATCTGTGAGTTGTCCCTGCTCAATTCGATCAAGTAAAGTAGGTCGAAGAGTTAGAGCTGCTAATTTTGGTTCCACTGATCCATGCATTACAACTTCGATGTTCATTTTCTGCAGGTCCAGCAGTTCCTGTCGCTGAATTATAGCCATCGCAGTAGTGTTATGAATTGACTTTCTGCTTAATGCATCTGCTACAACATTTGCTTTACCAGGGTGATAGTTGATAACACAATCATAATCTTTCACTAGTTCCAACCATCTTCGTTGCCGTATGTTCAACTCTTTCTGTGTGAAGAAATACTTTAAGCTTTTATGGTCAGTATATATCTCGCATCGTTCTCCGTATAGATAGTGCCTCCAAATTTTAAGTGTGAATACCACTGCAGCAAGCTCTAAATCATGAGTAGGGTAATTCTTTTCATATTCCTTCAGCTGTCTAGAAGCATACACTATCACCTTTCTAGTCTGCATTAATACACAACCCAAACCATTCTTCGAAGCATCACTATAAACCACAAAACCTTCATTACTTGATGGAATTGCAAGGATGGGTGCTGAAGTCAACCTCCTCTTTAGTTCTTGAAAACTTTGTTCACAAGCTTCTGTCCATCGGAAGGTTACATTCTTTCTGGTCAACTGTGTCAGTGGAGATGCAATTTTCGAAAATCCTTCTACAAATCTGCGATAATACCCGGCTAGACCCAGAAAGCTACGTATCTCGGAAGGAGTAGTAGGTTGTGGCCAATTGTTAATTGCTTCAACTTTACTTGGGTCAACTGAAATTCCTTCTCCTGACACAACATGTCCCAGAAATACCACTCGATCTATCCAGAACTCACATTTCTTGAACTTAGCATACAACTGTTTATCTTTCAAAATTTCTAACAATTTTCTCAAGTGAATAGCATGCTCTTCTTTAGTCTTTGAATATATCAAAATATCATCAATAAATACAATAACAAACTTATCAAGGAGATCCTTAAATACTCGGTTCATTAGATCCATAAAGGCAGCTGGGGCATTTGTTAAGCCAAATGGCATTACTAGAAATTCATAATGTCCATACCTGGTACTGAATGCTGTCTTTGGAATGTCTCCCTCTTTAATTTTCAGCTGATGATAACCCGATCGCAAATCAATCTTCGAAAATATTGCTGCACCCTGAAGCTGGTCAAGTAAATCATCAATTCTAGGCAAATGATACTTGTTCTTGATTGTAACTTTATTTAGTTCTCTGTAATCTATGCACATTCTCATACTGCCATCCTTTTTCCGAACAAACAAAATCGGTGCACCCCAAGGTGAAAAACTGGGTTTGATAAAACCTTTGTCTAGTAAATCCTGCAGTTGTATCTTCAATTCTTTCAATTCAGTTGGTGCCATTCGATAAGGTGACTTTGATATCGGGGCGGTCCCTGGGTGTATATCAATTACAAATTCTATCTCTCGATCAGGTGGTAAGCCTGGAAGATCCTCTGGAAATACTTCAGGATATTCTTTAACTATCGGCACTTCATCCACAGATAAACAATGTTGTTCTTCAGTAGTCGCAACACTCATCAAATAGCCCTCACAACCACTTTCTAACAACCGTTGTGCTCTAACTGCAGATATTAGTGGGAATCTGAAGTTCTTCTTTACTCCAACAAAGATAAAAGGTTCCTCCCCAGGTGGCTGAAATGTAATTATCTTTTTCTGACAATCTATGGATGCATAATATTTCGATAGCCAGTCCATCCCCAAAATTACATCATAATCGTTCATATCAAGTACGATCAAATTAACATAAAGTTCTCTACCATCAATCGAGATAAGACATGCTCGTAATATTTGATTTGTTTGTTTTGACTCTCCAGATGGAATCACTACATTGTAATCATTCTCTGCTATATCAGGTTCTCTGCCTAGCCTTCTCACATACTCAGTGGATGCAAATGAATGCGTAACTCCATAATCAAATAATACGAATGCTGAAGTACCAAAGATAGAAAATGTACCTGTTACTACCGATGAGTTTGGTTCAGCATCTTCTCTGGTCATGGTGAAGACTCTAGCTGGTACTCTCCCTTGTGTCATGGGGCTCGGTTTGTTTGGGCATGTGGTAGAGATATGTCCTGGTTGTCCACACGAATAGCAAGTCCTGGTACCCACAAGACAGACACCACTGTTTTGTTTCCCACATTTAGAGCAAAGGGGTAGTGGTCCTGATGATTTACCCTGAACAGTTCTCAGACGCTTGCTTGAATCTCCTTGTTCCTGTCCCTGTCCCTGTCTAAGCTGGAAACTAGGTCTTGGGCCCTGAAACTGTTGTGGCCTCTTCTTTTCATTTCCTACCCAACGCTGTCCCTGTCTTTGTGTGAACTGACGTCGAATCTCCTGTGCCTGACGTATCCTCTGTTCAGCTTGCTCTGCAACCAAGGCCCTCTCAGCAACTTGGGAGTAAGTAACTCCCTGCATACCAGCCATACAAACATCCCTATAAAGTTCCGGTCTCAGCCCTTCGACAAACCTTTCCACTTTCAGTGCATCTGTTCTAACCATGTGCTCAGCAAACATTGACAATTGCTCAAATTTGGAGATGTAGTCCGTAACTATCATAGGCCCTTGTCTCAACTGTATAAACTCATTAATTTTCATCGCACGGACTGGAGCAGTAAAATATTTGTTTCTGAAAAGTTCTTTGAACTTGTTCCAAGTCATAGTGGCTACGTTTTCGATGGCCTTCATTGTGTCCCACCAGTATCCTGCACTCCCCCGTAACATAAAAGATGCACACAATAACTTTTTCTCGTCTGGTACTCTGCTGTACAAAAACATATTTTCAATGGTTCTCAGCCAATCCTCTGCAGCTGTGGGATCCACTGCATTTTCAAATGTTGGCGGGTTAAGCCTTCTGAACCTTTCCCCAATCAGCTCCATTTGTTCTACCCGAGGCTGTGGCTGGTTCATCTCATTCATTTGTTGTCCACCAACATTTCTTTGTTCGATTAGATTCTGAATTTGTTGTGACTGTCGCTCCACTAATACTGTCAATCTTTCAATAAGTGCATCGCGATCAGTGCCTGCAGCTTGTGAACTTTGTTCTGGAGCTCTATTTTCCCCATCACATTCACCTCTAGTCCTTACCATTGTACCACCGAGTGTACTCAATCCTAGATCACAGGCCAATATAATTCATTAAATATATAATGCATAACAAAGATGAATAAAACTTACCGGCATGGTTGTGCTCCACAAGTTTGAGCTCGTGTACATGGACAGTCTACAGGACATAAACCGGGCTCTGATACCAATCTGTGACACCCCCACCCTTATAAAACCCACAAAACAAAGGTTACTTCTACCCTGTTTAAACCTGTATATATTTTTTTCATTAACCTGTAACATATTTACGATATATAATTCATCCCCGAAAAACCACAGCTCTTTCACGTTCAAGAAACATCCACAATAGATACAAACGTATCCATCCCAACCACACAAATATATACATGCCCAAAAATCGATTAATATTATACAAACTCAAACTAAATAACAAAATAGAAGGCCAAAAGCATAGTACGCCCATGGTTTAGCCCCAAAGGTCGTCATCCATGTACACCGATCCCAAAAACTTGTTGAAACACGAACAACATGCCCGGTAAGACGTAAGCTTACACATCATCAACATGCTCACCTACAATGCACAAACTAGGTGAGCTATAGCCCAGTAAGCAGAAATCATACATGTACAATAAATTAAATGCTTGCAGAAACATTATAAGAGATGTGAAATGCATACTACTGAAACCCTAACCAATGTTCTGGATATTTTATCTTTATAGGGCCCGTGACCCACCTACTGTGCACCGAAAAGAGCTAGCTCAATAAATAATCATAATCATAGAGTCTATCCATGTCTCACATGCCACCGGCCCGACAAATCGAGCCTATCCATGTCTCACATGCCATCGACTCAATATATCATAAAGCCTATCCATGTCTCACATGCCACCGGCCTCGGTACACTAGTAGTGGTCAACATTACATTTTTCATTTCTTTTCACCACACAATGAATGCAAAGCAGGCAATAGACGACCCTTGCGTACACATGCCAATGCTCGTGAATGTTATGTTTATACAATACCAAATCAATCAATCCTGCCAAAACAGACTACGTACAACTTATGCAATGCACATGCCCTTGTTCGTGAATATTATATTTATACAATATCAAATCAATCATTCACATCACGTAATTCATATCCATCAATATCAAGAGGCACAAATCACCAATATTCTATAAGATAATATTCATATTTCTCAATATCAAAAGGCACAAGTCACACATATTCCATAAGTTAATATTTATATATAACAATATCAAAAGGCACAAATCACAAATATTCCGTAGAATAATATTTATATATATCAATATCAAAAGGCACAATTCACTAATATTCAATAAATAACATAACAAATACTAGGTCTATGCATTGTAGGTGCAAATGGATTTCTACTTACCTCTTTTCCGATAAAAAGTATCCGAGACTTTCACACGTATGGTCAAGCTAGTAATTTTTCCGAAACCGAAGGCTTGCGTTCCCAAATTTCTCTTCTCTCTTCTTCTCTCTCTCCCTCTCTCCCTCTCTCTCTCTCTCGCGCGCTCGCTGAACCTCTCCTCTTCTTCTCTTTTCTTTTTTTTTCTTCTTTTGCTCACTCCTCGCGCACCCTCCAGAAATGGAGCTCCTTCCTTTCCTCTCTATTTATTTTTTTTATTTTTTTTATTCTTGCTTCACTTATATATAATGAACCTGCCGCCTTACTTAATTATATATATATATACACAATACACACACACCCACTTAATTATATATATAGTAACACATGCACACACACCCATTAATTATATATATATAAATATACCACTAATTAGGATTAGTATTATTTTATTATAATTATTACCTACACTAATCACATATATATATATACACCACCATCGAATGTATTTATTATTATTATTATCTCGCCACGTGTGATCATATTTTATTAGAACTTGACACGTTAACTCTTTCAGCCTAAAGGGTTCCCACCTATAATATAAACCCTACAAAATTTAATAGCAATATCCCAAGCATAATTAAATACGAGCTACGATACCAATAAAATGCAATTTAAATAGCAAATAAAATTATAAAATGAATGCAATGCATGAATTATATTGACCAGTGAGTAGTGAGAGGCTTGGGGTATCACACTATGCTAGTCCTTCTATTTTTTAAATCGTTTTCAACAATTGTATGAATAAAGAACCATGGCCTCTTTTTGTAAGTTATTCAAATATTTCAAAAATTAAGAAGTGGTTAGATTATTGTTTGATCTATTGTCCTATAATGCGCTAACTAGAAAGTTATTTTGTAGGAACTGCCTTACCGATCTAGTAAACCACACCCATCTATTCGAATAAAGGTCTCCTACCCGTTTAACTCTGTCTCGACCAACCTAGGGTGCAAAAAGGAGATTTCTCGATTGCAAAATGTATCAAAGCCTTGGGTAGTAAAAAAAGTGGAATGTTGTATTTCCAAGATTGAATTTCATATTCGAATAATCCTCGTTACAGAAGAAAAATTGGGATATGATACTATAGGATCCCCACCCCAAGAAAAAAAAAGGGGCTAATCACCCCCTTCTCGCAAAATGCAAAGAGACGAGGGTTTTGAAAGGGGAGTTGTCAACACCAACTCCGGAACGGGCCTAGCATGCCCAGACGTATTCTATTAAGTATATGTGCCACTTGTACGGTAGTTAGAAAATTAGTTCGACGGTTATGCCACTTGCGTGGTTGTTAAAAGTAGTTTCACAAGTTAGATAATTAGTTAGAAATGTGTTAGATGGTTATGTAACTTGCAAGGTAGTTACAACTTCTTTGATAAGTTAGTTTTGAGCCTCCAAACTTTTGTATAAATATGTGACAACTATTATAGTTGTTCTTTGATGAATTCAACATATTTTCATTTTATAATTTGGTTTGATATGGTATCTTGAGCCAGTATCATCCTCTCCGACATATCTCATGGCACAAATTGTTCTTCCTACGTTTCATACGTTGACGGTTCGGCTAGACCGTACCAATTTTGTGTATTGGAGGTCTCAAGTTCTATCCACTGTGCGTGCTCATGGTTACGAGGATTTTCTTCTTTGCAACTCAAAGAGCGTTCCATCTCAATTTAGCTCTGCAAATGATGGCGATGATATTGTGGTTCCTAATCCTAAATATGTTATCTGGATTAGAAAGGATCAGTTCTTATTGAGCTGGCTTTTGAATTCAATAAGTGAAACGATGCTCGGTCATGTTACTAGATGCGTTTATTCTTTTGAAGTCTGGGAGATCTTTGAAAGTTTGTTTCGGTCTCAATCTAAAGCCAAAGTTATGAATCTTCGATTTCAACTACAGACATTGAAGAAAGGTGATCTATCTATAGAGGAATATGTCCTTAAGATGCGAGGAATAGCTGACAATATTCAAGCAGCTGGTCAAGTTATGACAGATGATGATTTAGTTTTGTACATCCTTGGTGGTTTAGGATCCGAGTAAGAAAGTATTGTGGTAAATCTTAGTACTAGAGGAGATCAAGTTCCCTTATCCGAATTACAGTTTATTCTACAAACACATGAAATACGGTTAGCTCAAATGTATACCAGTTCTACAGTTCCTAATCTCAACAGTATTTAGAATCCTTCTCTTCATCTTACTGAGAAGAAAAATTTTACAAATTTTCGGTCACAGAGGGGTGGACATTTTGGTCGAAATAGAGGAAGAGGTCGATTTTTTCAAGGCTCTCAAATGATTTGTCAAATTTGTGGCCGGAATAATCATGTGGCGATCAAGTGTTATAAAAGATTTGATGTGAACTATCAAGGTCTTGAGAATTCAGGTTCAAGACAAGGTTATTATTCTTCTCCACGAGCAAATATGGTTTCTGCTCAACAAGGCATTGCTTCTCAACCTACGGCTCATTTTTCACATCAACAAGAAATTTTTTATCCTAATGGAAGTCAGAATTCCACATCCGTTACACCTTCTGGTCAGTTCAAATTTGACGTGCATGGCTATGGCTCTTCTTCCTCCCCTTCTGGGTATGGATCAGCCTCTGATTGGATTGTTGACAGTGGGGCAACTCATCATATAACCTCAAGTCTTCAAAATCTCCATGTGCAGACTCCTTATCATGGTAAGAAACGGCTTGTTGTCGGTAATGGAAGTTCAATTCCTATTTCTCATATTGGTTCCTCTACTCTACCTAGCCTACATTCTTCAGTTTTATTTGATCTTAATCACGTTCTTCATGTTCCGCACATTACTAAAAACCTGCTTAGCATTTCTCAATTCTTGCAAGATAATTCCGTATATGTTGAATTTCATGCTGACTGCTGTTTTGTCAAGGATCTGAAAACACACAAAATTCTCTTGAGAGGACTACTTAAGGACGGGCTTTACCAACTTGACCTCTCTCATATGCAAAAACACTTCAATCATTCTGTCTCACACTCTACCACAACTTCTCCAAGCATTCATACAGCCTCTGTGAATCATTCCACAGATTCTAAAGCAACAACTACAGCAACCCTTTGGCATAAACGTTTGGGTCATTGTTGTAGTAGGACTCTGAATAAAGTACTTCAACATTTGAAGATATCATGTGCTCATTCAGAATTTTCTTTTTTTGAAGCATGTAAACTTGGAAAATTTCATCAAATGCATTTTCCTTCCGTCATTCATACAACTACTTCTCCTCTTGAAATAATACATAGTGATGTTTGGGGACCTGCATCCACCTTATCTACAGATGGTTACAGATACTATGTTATCTTTGTGGATGATTTCACTCGATTTACATGGATTTATCCTTTAGTTCAAAAATCTGATGTTGCAAAAGTCTTTCCTATCTTTCTTGCCATGGTTGAAAGACAATTTTCAAATCCTTTGAAAATATTTCAATGTGATATGGGGGTGAATTTCAATCATTATCAAATATCCTCAAAACTAAAGGTATTATTTCTAGACACTCTTGTCCCTACACACACCCTCAAAATGGCTTAGTTGAAAGAAAACATCAACACATTATTGAGGTTGGCTTATCTTTACTTGCTCAAGCTTCCATGCCTCCTAAATTTTGGTGGGATTCTTTTCTTACTGCAGTATATACTATTAATAGACTTCCTACACCTGTTCTTGACAATTCTTCTCCGTTTCAGGTTCTTTTTAAAAATAGTCCTGATTACACATTCCTCAAGACATTTGGGTGTGCTTGTTTTCCATTTCTTAGACCCTATAATTCCTCAAAATTACAGTTCAGAAGTACCAAATGCATTTTTCTTGGTTACAGTGCTTCACATAAAGGTTATAAGTGTTTGAGTTCAACGGGCAAGATATATGTTGCTAGAACTGTGGAATTTAATGAGTTTGATTTTCCATATCAATCACTTTTTCCTAAAACCATTCAATTTTCCTCACCCACACACTCCAACTCTATACTTCCCGTTCTTCCGATTCTCACACCTATTCCACCTACCAATCAAGATGTTCCACCTCCATCGCCTCAACACTTACCTACTTCTAGTCCATCCACTTCCTCTCAGCCATCTGCCTCTCATTTACCACAACCTCACACTTCTAGCCATAGTATGGTTACTAGATCCAAAAATGGGATATTCAAACCCAAATTATACAATACGGCCTTGTCTCACTCAAATGTTGAACCTGTTACTGTGCAACAAGCTTTATCTTCTCCTGAGTGGAAATCTGCTATGGATTCTGAATACTCGGCTCTTATGAAGAATAATACATGGGCTCTTGTTCCTGCTCATCCTCACATGAATCTTATCACTAACAAGTGGATTTTCAGAATTAAGAAAAAGTCCGATGGCACTATTGATAAATACAAGGCCAGATTGGTTGCTAGGGGTTTTCAGCAAAATGCCGGAGTGGATTACTTTGATACTTTTAGTCCGGTTGTTAAATCGATTACAATCAGACTTATTTTCACCATGGCTGTCACTAAGGGTTGGAAAATACAACAAGTCGATGTGAACAATGCTTTCTTAAATGGAGACTTAAGAGAAATTATTTTCATGAAGCAGCCTGAAGGATATGAAGATTCCTCCAAACCAGATTATGTATGCAGGTTAATGAAGTCTCTTTATGGCTTGAAACAAGCTCCGAAAGCATGGTATGACAAGCTCAAAGGTTTCTTGCTTTCTAAAGGCCTCAAAATGTCTGTTTCTGATCATTCTCTTTTTCATATTCATGTCAATGGTAAAATGCTAATTGTACTTGTGTATGTTGATGATATTTTGGTCACCGGTGATGATCCCTCTCAGATTCAACAGCTTATCTCTGATCTTGACATGAAATTCTCCTTAAAACACTTAGGGGAAGTGAGTTATTTTCTTGGCCTAGAAGCTGATAGGACTGTTCAAGGCATTCATCTTACTCAGTCAAAGTACATTCGGGATCTTCTACATCAACAAAATATGGAAAAATGTAAGCCTCTGCCTACTCCTTGTTGTTCTGGGATTAAATTACATTTGCAAGACAGTCGTCCTTTTGATCAACCATCCAAATACAGAAGTCTTGTTGGTGCATTGCAATATCTTGTTATGACAAGACCAGATATTTCTTATATTGTGAATAAATTGAGCCAATTTCTTCATGCTCCCACTATCAATCATTGGAAAGCTGGAAAACGGGTATTGCGGTTTTTACAAGGCACTATTTCCACTGGTTTGTTCTTTAAACCTGTTTCTAGAATGGTGCTTGAAGGTTATGCAGATGCCGATTTTGCGAGTTGTGTTGATGATAGGAGGAGCACTGGTGGTTTTTGCATATTTCTAGGATCCAATCCTATATCCTGGTCTTCTAGGAAGCAGCATACTGTGGCAAGGAGCAGCACCGAAGCTGAGTATCGGGCTCTTGCCATGGCTACCACTGAACTGATCTGGATTCGTAGTCTTTTTACTGAACTTGGTCTGCCTATTGTTAAACCTTCAGTTTTGTGGTGTGATAACTTGGGAGCAGTTAAATTGGCATTTAATCCGGCTTTCCATGCTCGAACTCGACATATTGAGGTTGATGTTCATTTTCTTAGAGAGAAGGTGCAAAGCAAGGACTTGGATATCAGATTTGTTCCGTCTGAAGATCAAACAGCAGACATACTAACCAAAGCCTTGTCCTGTACTCGGTTTCAATTCCTAAGTTCAAAGTTATCTGTCTATCCTGAACCCGGTTGAGCTTACAAGGGAGCATATTAAGTATATGTGCCACTTGTACGGTAGTTAGAAAATTAGTTCGACGGTTATGCCACTTGCGTGGTTGTTAAAAGTAGTTTCACAAGTTAGATAATTAGTTAGAAATGTGTTAGATGGTTATGTAACTTGCAAGGTAGTTACAACTTATTTGATAAGTTAGTTTTGAGCCTCCAAACTTTTGTATAAATATGTGACAACTATTATAGTTGTTCTTTGATGAATTCAACATATTTTCATTTTATAATTTGGTTTGATATATTCGCTAGGTGAACTTTCTTTGAAAGTCGCCTTTTTCTTTATATAGATCTAGGTCCTAAATAGCGAGCAGAAGAAACTATCTAGATAGAAGAAAGCTAGTTGTTACGAATGAGTGGATTTGGCTTTCTATGCTGATTGAATTGAATAGTTTTCACCTGGTCACCAAATTCATTTCTTTTTCATTCTCCGTGGATGAAAAAACTAAAAGTTCGTTTTTTTTTTGTGGAGAGAAACTAGTGGTTTTTACTTTGTTGATTGAATCTCGAAGCAAAACAAGTGCAAGTGTTGTATCCCATAATATGTAATGTAGATGCCACTATCTTCAAGAACAATGGATTGGTCATATTTGGAGCAGCAATGTGCAGCTTATTCGAAATGGTAAGGTAGCGTTTACTTCGGCGGATAAAGCCGGATAACCTAGGATTGATGAATTTAGTCCGGTTTTATCCGGCGTTTACTTGGAATGATTAAACCCCGGGTCAATCCTCCCGACCCGGGTTAAAAGTCAGAATCCGGGATTGTTCGGCTGATAACAATCCGCCCGGAAGAGGTGGGATAAAACTTATCCCACCTGATAAATGCACCAAAATGACTCTTTTACCCCTTTCCTTTTTGTTTATTACCAAAATGCCATCATATATACCCAAAATTTTGTGGGTGAAAATCACAGTCAACAGGCTCATTCTTCCACGACAGAAGCACCACATTAGGCACCCTCATGGGCGTTACTCTCCAGGCAATCACCTTCAGGGCGACCTCGCAGCACCACCAGCAAGAAAACCCTATTTCCGCCGTCAACGGCGGCCGGAGAAACAAGAAACCCAAGAAGAGCCGGGCGGCGGCTGCGCGGCAACGGCGGCGGTGGTGGAGGCTTTGCAGGGACGAATGTGATTCCAGAAGGGCATCACTTGGGGAGTATTTGGAGGTGGAGAGGAGATTTGGAGACGGCGGTGGCGGGCCGGCTGTGGAGCTTGAAGAAGGTCTTGTTCAGGAGCTGCCAAGAAATGGTCGGGCTTTGTTTGCTGATGGGAGAGTTCTGCCTCCGGTGGAAGTGGTGGAAGATTCATCACCGGCGGCGGCTGCAGGGCTGTGTAGATTCTCGGTGGTGGAGCGGTGGTGCAATTTAGTGTAATTTCTTGGGATAGTACGGTGTTTATTACCAAAATGCTTCCTATTTGGGGATTTTTAAATAAGGGTAAACTAGTAATTTTATCAAAATTCGGAGTTATCCGACCAAGTAAATGTAGGATTGGATAGATTTATCCTGCTGAAGATTACACTTATCCTCCGAAGTAAACGCCGGATAATTATTCCGAAATTATCCCTATCCTACATTTTATCCCTTATCCCATCCTGTCCCATCTAATCCCATCTCCTGAAGTAAACGCAGCCTAATTGTTTGTCAAAGATGGTTTGCTTGAAAGAAGTTGAGAAGCTGATTACTCTCTTCACTTGGCTAGACTATATCATTTTTTTAAAGTGGATGCACTTTCTACTACCACAAACATACTAAACATATTTCAGATTTATAATTATTAATACTCAAATTTTTTTAATGTAAATCTGAATTTTAGGCGACAAACGGATATGGCAACTCATGTCATGGCTCGAATCACTATGTCTTAAGCTAGTCCTTCTATTTTTCAAATCATTTTCAATAATTTTTCGAATAAAGAACTATAGGTATAGCTACTAAAATGGAGTTAAATTAAAATTAGGCAACAGGGTGGGCTTGAGAGAGAAGAAACATTATTAGGCCTACAACCAGCTCCGGTGGGATGGGCCGGGGATGATCTCGGCCCAAAGTGTCCTTTGTTAGGCCCATTTCTAATGCCCAACTAAGCCCCAATTCTATAAAAATATTAACAATAATGAATTAATGATGCTTAAACAGAAAAAACAGGCGCATCAGATCCGATCACCCCACTCCCCATTCTCAGACCGCCGCCGATTGCGCACTGTGGAAAAGTCGAGCTTTCTCTCAATCATCTCTTTCTCCTTATTCCGCGGGGAGCGGCAACAGCAGAAGCGAACGATACACCGATATGCATAAAACAGCGCAGGCGTGGTTCACGGGCGGGCCTAGCAGCGATCTCGACAAGACGTCGTCGTCTCCGTCTCTGCTTGCCGACTGGAACGCTTATGCCGCCGCTTCCGAAGGCGATTCCTCCTCCTTCGACATCGAAGCTGCTGTGCGAACCGCCAACGACAAGGTCTCATCCACATTCAGCGTGTAAGTAGCGAACACAAAACCTAGAAATCGTTCTTGCGCATTGGCATTGTGGGATCGTGAAATTGCATGTGTCATCTCATTATAAGCCAAACTGGTGGGTCTGTTTAATGTTAGTGATGATATTTTGATGTCGACCTGCGAGCTAGACTTGTCCATGGTTGAAGTAAGAAAGCTTCATTTTCTTTTTCCGTGCTAGGGTTCATATAATTGATACTTGATTATATGAGAATATTTGCAGATTGCCGTGGTAAATCTGTCACTATGTTATGTCATGTATGGTGGGGATTAGTAGAGAATGGATGAGTGAGCTTTCAGTTTAAAAGAGCTGATATCTATGGATATTCTGTGAGATTGTTCATATCATCTGCTTGCTTAAGATTTTTAGTTCTGTGCTTCAAGTGCCATGGTCCATTTGAGTTGGTAAAAACTGTATAATGATGTGAAAAGAATTAGTCATTGACAAGTTGGTAATACCTATTGGCACGAGTAATACGAGTTTGTTTCAGTTTCTTGGATTCATTCTAACATTTCCTTGTTTGTTTTGTTAAAAATTGTGATTATTCTGAGTCTCTTCAATATGATTCGTCTAATTTTCTAAATTCTTCTGTCTCTTTCTGCTGACAGGGTTACGAAAGGAGTAAGGGAGTTACCTGGGAGCTTCAACTCTGCTACAAGCAGTGTACCGTCTGGAAAGTCTCTTGTGTATTTTGGATTTTTCCTTGCGGCTGGTGTCTTCTTTATCTTCATTGCTTTCACTATATTTCTTCCTGTAATGGTGCTGAAGCCTCAGAAGTTTGCAACCTGCTTCACTATTGGATGTGCCTTTATAGTTGGTTCATTTTTTGCCCTAAAAGGTCCAAAAAGCCAGCTTAGTCACATGATATCAAAAGAGGTATTGTGTAATGCTTTTTTCAAGGAAGTTTCCCATCTTTTCAAGGACATACTAATTATTTGTATGAGTGTCTGTGTTGTATAAGTCTTTTTCTTTTCTTGTTTGTGCTTATTCAGTACTTTCCTTTCCGTTTCTTTCATTCAGAGGCTTCCTTTTACGCTGGGATTCTTTGGCAGCATGGCGGGTACAATTTATGTATCTATGGTGCTTCACAGCTACATTCTCTCTGTTTTCTTCTCTGTGTTACAGGTATCACTCCTCTTCTATAATCTCTGAATATTGCTGCCATCCTCAACTCCTTCCTTCCATCTCCAATTGCATCTCCTGTATAACTATCTGTATTTTACTGCCATCCTCAAGTATTCCCTTCCATCTCTCATTGCATCTCCTGTATCTTGTACATGTTGATGGTTACCCCAGATATGTAATTGAAGTATGAATTGGTAACATAGGCACTTTTTGATTGAACACTCTCCTCCCTGCTACCATGTAGTATCTCTTACAAAATTTTATCTTTTATTAGAAACTGTTCTACTCTTTATTTTATGGCCCAGATTAGGCTGGCATGGGAGTGTTTGCGTCTGCTTTTGCTTTTTAAAAAGTGATTAAAATTAGAGATTGTGTAATAATCCAGTAAACGCAAAAGTGGCTGGTGTTTGAACGTTAGTGATTGTGATAAAAAAATCAGAAGTAGGATTGTTTGCTTAAGAAACACTTCAACACCTAAACTGACTTTTTAGTAAAAAGCACAAAAGTGCTCTAATCAAGCAAATGCAAACGCTCCCTATATCTGCTTGCATTCTAGTATTTTTGAATTTAATAACCTATAACCGATCACGGTCCCTGAGCACAGACTCCCTCAACCAGAATCTACCTATATTGGGGATCCCTTACATCCTATGTCCATTGGTCTCCACTATTGTGGAACCACCACAAATTCACTTTCCATCATAAACACACTCGTGTGCAAGGTATGCCTATAACTGCGACGAATTTGTGGTAAATTCCACACTTGAATGCACCTGGTATAGGATGGAATGCAGTTTCTGAAAGTGCTAAAAAGAGCTATTTTTTCGGCGACCCTGTATTTTAGCTTTAGCATATGCATAAAGTTGTGGCTTGGCACAGAACCGAGGGTTACAGCGATATCTGTCGTTTTTCCTTTTGTTTTCTTTTAGGTAGAGTTTTTCTACTTGTAATTCAGGCAGGATTCGCCGTTGTGATGACTTGATGGCATTTTTCTCAGGTGCTTGCTCTCATGTATTACGCAATCTCCTACTTCCCCGGAGGATCAGCTGGACTGAGATTTCTCTCTTCAGGTCTCACTTCTTCTGTGCTCAGATGCTTTGGAAGATGACCTTCTTACGGTATGGGTATAGTTTTAGTTTTTCGACTGGTGGTGATTACAGTTTAGCCTGATTTTTTCCTTTTAAGTTCTGTGATTATTTAATTTTTTTTCTATTTTCATTTTTAATTGTAGATATGTATTGTTTGAGACCTCGTTTAGGAAGAAGTTGAAGCAAGTATTGGAATTGGAGACATAAACTTTGTAAATTACAAAAGTTTACAACTTAAAAGAGCACAATTATTATGTCAGAGCCCACGTTTATTGTAACTTATTTTGGGTAGTAGCTGTGGTGGAGGGGTCTCGTTTCCATATTTTTATAATGGAACATGAAATTAAAATCCGGTTCAAAATTGGCTATTTGGAGTTTTAAGCAACGTTTGTTGGTCCAATGTTGGTGTACGCAGTTAGTTGTTTACAAATAAAATGACCACGAACATGTTTGCAGATAAGGTTGATTACAAAGAATCATTTCCAAGCCAAGCTTGAACTAAAATATCAAAATCTTGACCCGAGCTCAAATTCAAACTATGTGAACATCTGCCGAACAAAACCAGGTGCCAAATCTCAAACTATGTGAACATCTGCCGAACAAACCCAGGTTTGGCACGACTCAGCTAACAACCCTAAAAGAAAATTGCATGTATACAACAGTCCTGTAAAACACGATCTCATCTTTAAGTGTCCATATCTAAGCTAAACAATCTGTAAGCAGTGTCCAAACAGCATGGCTTAAATAACCCATACTTGGAAAGAAAAAAAAAAAAAAAAAAAAAAAAAAAAATAAACCTAAACCATTTCTCATGTGATTCTTTCCTAATTGAAAATATTGTCATACCATAACTTCACTGCTGTATTTACTCTGATCACGCTCCTCAGCGTCTCCGTCTCTCTCCCTTCTACCCCCTCTTCCAAAGAAATGTCTTCCACGATGTCTTGATTTCGAGCCACCTCCAATTTCCGTATCTAGAAGATCATTCTGGATTGCTTCCACATACAATACCTTCACTAGATTCTTGAAGCGCCGTCTGAATGTTGGCAATCGGGACATGGAACCAACAATTCCTTGCACCCTGTTAAAATATAGCATGAACTTATTCTTGTTGTGCCAAGTGTCACCACACATGAGAATAAAGAAAATATGTCCACGTGAAAATGGCTACTCTGCAAGTCCGACTATGATACAAGAAGTGGCATATCAGGACTGTGAAGAAAATTGAAATCAATTCTTGCAACTCGGAAACATAGTCAATAACTCTAATTCCTCATCTTATCCACCGTGGAAAAGACAGTAACTGTGTTTGGCTAAGGATGCAAAACACACTTACATTGCCACATTTCGTTAACAAAATTAAATAAAATTAAAATCACTTGCACTTACCTCCTAATTACAGCTTGCAATTGTGCTCTTCTCACTTTGTCACTGGATGGGAATTCAGTGTCGTCCCAATCTTCTGGTCTATCATTGTTTCCGGCTATTACAAGATTTTTCAGACATTTCTCTTCATTTTCTTGCAGTTGTAGTCCCTTTATTTGCTCCTTCATAGTAAAGAGTGGCCCAATAAACCACTCAAACACTTTTTCCCTTGGTAAGTTCAATCTTGTTAATTCCATTTGATCAGCTACAAGTTTCAGACCAAATATTACCAAGTCTAACAGCCCAACACTAGCAAACAAACAAGGTGAATATCATTAGTGCAAGGAGTTAAAACTTACATAGAATCAAACCAGAGGAATCGGTTTTCGCTGATGTGAGGAGACACTGCAAAATAGACCAAGCAGGTAGCTTGATGCCCAGCTTCTTGCAGTTTCCTTTGACTATGCTGTCCTGAAAATCCTTGATATCTATCAATCCTTCTTGAAGGAGTATTTTTCCATTCACCTCGCATGATTTGAATAGCCAGTCCCACACCTAACATAATTCCATTATGAAATTTCTTCTCATCATGAGAGAAATTATATTATGTTTCCATAGTCCACGCACAACGCACCTGCATTGGTGTATATTGTTGAATAGCTTGTTTTAGTGTCCTAGATCCTTCTGAAACTAGCTTTGAGTTGCGTGAGCCTTCTCTCTCATTTTTTCCATCAAACGACCTCCTATTCTCCAGTCCTGTTGAAGGTCTCATGCTTCGACGGTATTGAGGCCTAGCTGTCAGAAAGGTCATCAAATCAAGATCACTGTTCACGTTAAGAGACTTGCTAGATAACTAGATAAGAAATAATTTCCTAGTTTAAAACTTTAAATCCTGATCCTAGACAATACCTGGGGAAGCATGAACCCTCCGTTAAATATAATAAGTCATTCGCGTATTCGTCAAACAAAGAAATCACCGCAATAATGTACGCAAGTCCCATCTTAAGAGAATCTTCCTGAACAATCATATGGTCAAGATAGTAATCAATCAACATTCATGATCAGAAACAGCGAGGCAAAATGGGTAGTCTTTTACTTTCTTGGGAGGTGGGTGGTTAGCTAATTTGGATGAATCAAGAAATGAAAATGAGAAGATAATTGAGCACCTGGTGAACGACGACTGCAGCATACAGACCGAGGAAAAAGCTCGAGAAGAAAGCAGCCAAGATAGCTCCTAATACAGCTAAGGGCCATAGAAGGATTGCTAGACCAGCAAATGGAACACATACTGTCTCCAGAAAAGGACCTTCTCTGCCAATCATATCCTCAAAAAGCCTCTTCCACCCCCTGAATAACATGTATGGACTTTTCCAAAGAGCTACTGCTGTAATAAGAGGGACGTCTACAAGAAGTGCAAGAACCGAAACCAAGAAGCAAACAGGGAGCCTCGATAACCTGAAAGAGAAAACAAAGAATGCTAAAAAGCTATATCTGTTTTAAAAAAAGTAAATAAATAATAACACTAAATTTGGTGAAATTGCATCAGGAGTGAGTTTCTCACTTTATTTCTATAGGTTTCTCGTTTTCATGCACGTCCTCACTCAGTTCATCCATGTAGGAGAAGTAAGAATGGAAGCAAAAATCCGTAAAATCCCTTACTACTGTACAGCTACCTTCAAGAGTTGAACAGCAACCATCCTGTTACATTTCACAAGGTATCAGCCAATATTACATTTCGTTAGTCAACCTTTTGAACCAGCTTAAAACATGTGAAAGCCATGTGCAAACCACACATCATGATTACTTACATCATAGTTCACAAAGCTGTCCTAACATATACTATCGACCGTCAAAGGATTGCTCTAAGTAGACACAATAGCGTATCGCAAACTTCAGGTTTCTTTGTGATGTTTTATGAAGAACATTGAAGTGTAAACGTGAATCTCGACTTGAATACAGCAAGACCCAAAAGATCACATTTATCCAAGTAAAAAAGAACAACACCAAAGCGAAATAAAAGACTCACCACAAAGCAGTGGTACCATTTTTCGGTCACATTCTCTCCAACAGCCTCAAATGTTGCAATCAACGGAGCGAAAAATCCGTATCCTATCCCACCAAGGATGCTTCCGGCTATTGCCACAACAGGCCAGAGGATCAAGGGGACAGGCAATGAAAACAATACGAGAATCTTCATAATCCAGCCAAGTCTTTTGCTTCTATTGTGAAACAAAACAGCACCCAATATAATGCAGAAGTCAAAATAGATAAATTAAAGAATTAAAACATAACCACCATAATCGACTGCGTACTTTGCCACACAGTAGTATGTCCAGAGAAAGTGCGCAGGCCAAAGGCCGACGGCAACTGCTGAGTTTCCGACGGTTATGATGGCTGCCGCAACTGGGCATATCATCAACCCTGTTTAGGCATCAATTTTGTGAATTCATCCTAAAACTAATATTTAGTTATCTAAATTAGTCATAACAAGGAAAAAAGGGTTTGAAGATGAAGAATCACTCATGGGCAAACTCTCAAACATGTCTTATGCAAGAACACGGACAACCCATTTTCTTGGTTGAATTCATCGTGCTAGAATTTATCAATACAGTGCCCGAAAGTGTCGATTGTTCTAGGAACTAAGTCATAGCACAACATAAGCAAAACAGGACAGCATAAAATGGGAAAGAAATGATACCTTTGAGAAGGCCAAGTATGAAGAGCAATAAAAAGAAGGGCAAGAAGGAGATAAAACTCCAACACGTGGCCCCAAACCCAACTGGCACCTCCATTATTGGACCTCTCTCTCTCTCTCTCTCTTCTTTAACGGTGGCAACACACAGCAGAAAAACAAGAACCCGGCTGCTAATTAAACAAGATAAAAAGAAACTACACAAGAAGAGAAAAAACAAAATGATAAAGGTGGAGGTTAATGGATGGAGGAGGAGTTTCTTTAAGCAGGTGTCTGTTAACTCCACTTTTGAATCAGCGGATTTGACCGATTAATGGAAAATACTGAAAGAAACCGCTTAGTGGCTGAGGGAGATGGACTGGTGACACGTGTAGCGTACATGAGACTCCCGCGAAAGCAGGTGGCAGATGCCGACGCTTCATTTGGCGGGAAACCGTCTTCTTTTTGTCACCCAATTCTTTGTTGGGCTCAGCACCTAGGCTGGTTGATGTTGGGCTCAGAACATGGGCTTTTTGCTGTTGGGCTCCAAACATGGGCTTTTTGATATGGGCCGATGCGGCAAGATATTGGGCTGATTCAAAAATTCTAATTCAAAATGTAATGTAGAGTTTCATTGTGGGGTCCACATTGAGATTTTCCACGAAAACAATTTTTATTAAGACAAGTTGTGGTCTGTGATCAAGAATTAATACTAATGTCTTGGAATCTGACATTTATTAGCGGACCTTCCAAAATCTGATTACCCAGTATTTTAATTTCCCATTAATGCCCTCCTCTATGTTTTCTCTATTTTCCATTAATTAATTCTCACATACATGGGCTCCAATCCCAATCTAATGAATCACATTCCTGCATATATAAATCAAACAATAGAACCTCTTTAAATTAATAATTTTGAAATTTATAAATATTTATTAATTGACAAAGTTTTAAAGTAATCGAGCATTAATTTAGTCTACACATTAAGTTAGATCAGAAAATGTATATTATATTAAAGAGATTATTAAACTATCGAGTTTTAATTTAAAAATTACGGTATAAGTTGTTTAATTTCATAACAGATAGTGGGAATTACTTTGAGGTATATATATACCATATTCACTTGATTTAATCTCCCCATTTTGCATTAAAATTCATTGTATTTTGCTACATTTAATAATTTCACTTAATTAGATATTTGACATCATGACAAATAAATATAAAATGATGCCATCCAGATTTTTACTGCATCAACATTAATACATAATATGACATTACTAATGCATCGTCAATTTTAAGCTGGATTTTTTACTATAAATGATGTAATGTTGTTATTTGTAATAATCAACTATTAATTATTTATCATATACGTTGGCTTTAATCCCAATATAAGGAATCCATGTGCATAATATGACTTACTAATTCATTATCAATTTTAAAGTTGGAGTTTTGTTGTAAATGATGCAACACTGTCATTTGTAATAATTAACATTATAACTAACTACGTTGCATCATTTACAGAAAAAGATCTGGTTCGACTTGAACAATGAATATTTGAAATTATATAAAATAATTGGTTAATATTAGGGCATCTATATTTGGAAGCTCCTATATTAAATGCCGACCACCTAGGTTTTCACTTGTAACTGAAAAAACCTAAATTAAACACAAACATTTTTTTTCACACAGTACACACAGTGGAGAACAACCAAATTAACCAATGGTGTTGTCTGGAGTTAGATTTATGAGCACAACTCCATGCATTCAAATTCTTGCTTTCTCATCCTTATCTATTGCTTTTTTAGCTCTGATAGCAAAAGGGTCCAATAATCTCTCGTTTTTTTCTCTTCCTTCTTCACCATGGACATGGAACCCTTCTTCTTCCTTCTCCTTCTCCGGCCGCCGTTCTCCGCCGCCGGTGAACCCTGCCATGCCCATCTACCCTACCTTCACTGTATAAGTACTTCCATTGGCATGCATCTCTTTTTGTTTTGATTTCTTTGGTAGTTTCTAATGATTATGAATACATATATATGCAGAATCCAAAGATGCAGAAGGCAGTGGAGAATTTGATGAAGGATTTGAATGAAAAAACCATGTTGAGGAGAGAGGAGAGAGATAGGAAGATGGAGAGGATTGAAGCAGGTCTGGTGAGGGCGAGAGCGTTGATTAAAGATGCGATTTATAAAAGTCGCTATTCTCCTCCACTTGCTGCAGATCTGGAATATGTTCCTCAAGGTGAAATTTATAGGAATCCTTATGTTTTCCAAAGGTAATCAACTATGTGTTAGTTATAGTCTTCTACGTACCCGATAAATCAGATATTCCGTTTTAAACTGTGTTACGTCTCCTACTTCATCTGCACTAATGCATGATATATTTATAAAACACATGTACAATCTATGGTAATACAGTCGAAATGAAGATATAATAGGTGAAATAGAAGGATCCAGCTATATAGTAGTTCGAGTAGGCTAACTGAGTTGTTCTATGGACCATTGATAAAGTCAAATTTGTATTTATTTATGATATTATGAACACAAAGAATGATAATTTCTAAGCACTGCATTGGGTAAATACTCAAGATTTCTTTAATTTTATAGAATTAGTTTGTTAGGGAATCGATGAAATACATGCAAGACCAACCCCATGTGCATCTAATTGTTGTCTCTCATGGACTCATGATAATATATTTCAATTTGTTTCTCAAGAACACATTAATAGTCATTGCAAGAATCAACTAAAATTTAGTTGGTTACGTTTCTTGTAACTCAGATCGAATTACACGAATTCTCTTTTATGGACCGTTTATTATCTAAAAATGAGTTTTTTTTTTTTTGCAGGAGTTACATGCTGATGGAGAAAATGTTCAAGATATATGTATATGAAGAAGGTGATCCCCCTTTGTTCCATTATGGTCCTTCAAAAGACATATACTCCACAGAGGGGATTTTTCTTGGTTTAATTGAATCCAACATTAGTCTCAGAACTTACGATCCTGATCAAGCCCATCTCTACTTCCTCCCTTTTAGTGTGGTGATGATCCTTCAACATTTATTTGATCCTATTGAACGGGATAAGGCTGTTCTTGAACGTGTTGTGGGTGATTATATTCGTATAGTGTCCACTAAGTATCCGTATTGGAACAGAAGTTTTGGAGCCGATCATTTCATGCTCTCGTGCCACGATTGGGTACGTACATATGTTTATATTCTGTAATCTGGTTATAATGTCACTTTATGTTAGTTTTTTTCATAAGAAAAGATGTGTGTACTCACTCCTATAAAACATACGTCCGTATTCCATTTTTTCTGGAGACACTAGTGGGGACTAGAAATTGGTCCCCATGGTAGAGAAATGGGCATTAGCATGTGTCCTAACCTTCGGGAAACTCTAATTTATTAAATGTATCTGTCTTCTTACTAGTCAAAATAAGAAAAAACATGTTTTTTGAGAAAATCAGGTATAAGTAAGACTTGTCCTTATCTTATTACTACCTCCATTTAAAATAAATGTTATTTTAGAAGATTTTAAAATTGCCCCTATTCAAATAAGAAAAATGTTGTTTAGTAAATACAAAAACGTACTTTAAAATAAATGATAACAAAATAATTATATTTAAATTAAATATAATTATTATTTCTTAAAAACGACACTTATTTTGAAACGAGAATATGAACCACTTGTGGAATTAAATGCAGGGTCCCCGAGCAACATGGTACGTGCACCACTTATACTTCACATCCATACGGGCATTGTGCAACGCAAACACATCCGAGTACTTCAACCCTCGAAAGGACGTACCATTCCCAGAGATCAATCTCAGATCAGGAAACCTCACCGGACTAACAACATCGGGAGCCTCGAACCGAACGATATTAGCTTTCTTTGCCGGACAATTACACGGCAAAATCAGGCCATTGCTCTTCAAACACTGGAGAGATAAAGACAATGACATCAAGGTGCTTGAAAAAGTGCCTGAACGATCATATAAAGAAATGATGCAGAAAAGCAAGTTCTGTTTGTGCCCTAGCGGGTGGGAGGTGGCTAGCCCTAGAGTTGTAGAGGCTATATACGCAGAGTGCGTGCCGGTTTTGATATCCGAGGATTATGTCTTACCGTTTAGTGATGTTCTTGACTGGGACAAGTTTTCGGTTCGAGTTTCGGTCGGAGAGCTGCCGAAGCTGAAGAGGATGTTGATGAGAATCGGAGATGGGGAGTATGAGTCGCTGCATCAGAGAGTGAGGCAAGTGCAACGGCATTTTGTGGTGAATGATCCTCCTAAGAGATATGATGTATTTAGCATGATGGTGCATTCTTTGTGGTTGCGAAGATTGAATCTTAAAATTAATGCATAATTCAACTCTTCGTTTTAATAGTTAAAATAAATATTTAAATTTTTAATTTTAAAAATAAGTTATATATGATTTAATAAATTTAACTACTAAATAAAAAAATTCAAATTTATAATTTTTAAGAGATTGTACATTCGTTAGATTGGCAAAAAATAAAAAGTTGTACTCTTTTCAAACAAGATTCTTTTTGTGAGACGGAGACCATAATATTGAAAGAGTATAGACTAAGCAACAAAATTATAATATCAGTTCCATTTCTATATTTCGTTAGCAAGTTTCGGCTTTTTCCAACCGTTCAATGATTCCTCGTGCAATTCTTCTTGATTTCAAATAGTATTTAAGTTCATTTGTTTTTTATTACCTAATAAATCACTTAATGAAAGAAGATTATCTTTCCGTTTATTTTAAAACTTCCATAATCCCATCCCAAACCAAATATGATTCTTTCGATTCATTTGGCTCTCATGCTTAATTATTTAGGATAAATTTCATAGCCCTTATTTATGAATGTAATGCTCAATCCAATCGTGAGAGAATAAAATGGACATAAAAGAAATTGCTACACTCCCAACATCTTTAAATATAAAATAAAATAAAATAAATTCTACAAATTTATTAAATTGTGGTGAATAAATTAATTTTGTTGTAAGTGCATGTACCCTATTAGAAAAATAACAAAAAATTGTTAGTAAAAACAAAAGAAATCGCTGCCTTAACGGATGCACTAAGGTCCAATTTCACATTTTATGTTAATTACATTGTCCATTGGTTTGGGGGTAGCAATAAGAATGGAATTAAACAAATAGTGCTCTAAAGTTCAATCATATCAAAATGTGCGACTTAATGGGGGCTAGAGCGTGATTTGTCATTACTTGTGTTGGGTTGGGCCAAGAAAACCAATTTGAGTGGACCAATAATGGGCCGTTGCAGCGAATGAGCTCTCCTTTCTTCTACAATTCTCTTTTGCCCCTCTCCCAAGCACCGGTGCCGAGATTCTCAATCAAGGTGCAAATTTACAACAGATTTCGAATTTACGTAGGGTTTGTGTAAGTGATTTCGAATTTCTGTAAAGTTTGTGTAGTTATCCAATTTCTTGTTTGATAATGGAGGCTTTTAATTGGGTTTGATTAAGCGGGTGCTGCGCATTTGCTGATAGTGAACATTGTTTGTGCGAGTACTGTGTCTTTAAGTTTTCATGGCACCATCTAGTACGATAGATTTTTGACTAGCTCGTTTTTCACTGGCTTTTATCTTTTTTTGAAGTTGCGCGCTTAGGCTGGCTGGTCGTAGCTGATTAGTGCTTGTTATGTTTACACATTGTAAGCGGATGAATTTGACTTCATTGAAAATTGAAGCTCCAATGTGGTTGTTTAGCAGCGGTGCCCTGTTTGTTGATCTGACACTCTGTTTTACCTTTGAGCTTAAATGTTATATTGAAATTTCTTTTCATCTTTTGTGTTTTACTTTACTTCAACATCGTGATCAATTAAACCCCAAATTGTAATCGGGTTTCAATTTTCTACATTGTTCTTGACTCATCTCCACTGCCACACATCCACCGCACCTCCACAGTCTGCTGCTGGTGAACGGAGTCGCCGCTACGGATTCGACCATCTCCTTTTTCGCTTGTTTTTTTTCGGTCTTTGTGTGCATGCGTGTGGAGTTTCTGTTGATTTGTTGCTAAAAATCTTGCTGGATATTGGCATGGGTTGTAGAGGTATAACCTGAAGGCAGTGGTTGTCTGGTGAAGTGATTTACTGCAAGTGAAACTGCATGACTAAGTTTTGAGTGGCAAAAGTTGAGTGGCAAATTTTTGTGTCGAAGAAAGTATTCCAGAAGGTTTGGCGAATTCTCCACAGCTTTTAATTGGATGGGTACGATCGTAGTTGGGTAAGAAAGAGGATTTGTTTTGTTGATAGGCTTAAATAACCTTTGATTCCGCAATTATCATTCTTGTTCAACTTCTGGTCGCTTTTTAATGTATTTATTTATTTATTTATTTTTACTTCAAATATTTGGACAGAATATGAGAGATTATATTATATTTGGAAAGCCACACTTTTTGTGAGATCTCTCTTCTGCTATTTTGCTTGAACACTATGGCAGTGAAAAATCCAGGCCTGTGATATTTCAGGTGCTATATGATCATTAAATCAAGTGATGAGTGAGTCTTGGCGTTGGTAAACATGCATGGAGTTCGTCGGACAATGTCCCAGCTTTGTAGGAAGCTGCATAATCTGTCCCATGATGGTCCAAGCGATACCTTGAAGAGGAATGTTGTGGAGTTAGAGAAGAAGAAGAAACAAAGAAATTCTAAAAAGAATCAACTATATGTGGATGTTCCTGAATCAAAAAAATGGCTTGATACAGCAACAATGCCATTGATACTCACTGCTGTGGGAACAGCCCTTTTTGCAAAGATCCTGATGATGGTATCATTTACGTTTCTCATCCTTGAGTTAATTAACAATAAATATTCACCAAAACAGTGATCATATTTTCCCTTAAATCAAAGAGTTGTGATTTGCAATAAAGGAAGTTCATCATTCGCATATCTGAAAAAGAGTCTTGCTTTGCAAACTACATTTATCTTGGTAAATCTGTGATGTGCCTGTTGTTTAGCAAACAACTTGAATATCAAGATACTGTTTCATGAATATGTCCTAACATCATATCAGTTTTTGGGAGTTTGTGGTCTTAATTAGCTAAAAATAAGTCATGTTGATTTTTTTTGGAAGTGTCGTAACATTTGAGACTTCACTAATGGTTTTTAAAATTCAGTTGTAAGTCTTGTCTTTTTATTTTAGAAGAATGATGTTTGAAAGTTTCTGCTTTATGGCCATAAGTGTTTTCTTCCTGGCAGTTCTATTTTGTTTAAATGGGAATATATAATATCTTTCTTTATTGAACTGCGTAGCAAGTACCTATTGAGAAATTGGAAATTACTCAAACAACATGTTGAACTTGTTGCAGATAGATGAGTCAAATGCCCAGGAGCGGCTTGAGCAAAAGATAAAGAATGCACCTGAGGGTCAGGGAACTGTCAGGATGCTTACTCGTGAGGAGTGGGATAAAATTCGCGATTTGCGTCCAAGGACTCCTTTTGATTCTTCAATAGCTCGTCCAAATGCAAAAATACGGACTGGGGAACCTCTTCACATGGTAAATTAAGCTTGATATCTTTATTTTTTGCCATTTATTTTGTTTATTCTTTTCTGGAGAATAATGACTAACATTGAGGCCAGTTTAAATGCCATTTATTTATTTGCTTTTTTGGGCCAAAGTTGATATACCCCATGTCTTGGGATAGACAACCATGTGACATTTAGGTACATTTTAATGCTTTAGATGGTGGATCATTATGCTTTCATTTGCGTGTGGGTTATGGTTTCCTTATTCCTTACAACATTTCCTTGCTAAAAAAGTAAACATAAACCCTAAACCTCTGACAATCTAATCGATTATGGATTTGTTTTCACCACTCTCCTGATTCAACCCAACATATTGCCATGTTTTCAAGTATTTTTTTTTTGGCTGCATTTCTTTCTTTGATTGGAGGAACGATGCATCTTCTTAATTGAGCCCGCAAAATCGGCCTGACCATTGGGGTGGGCTGGGTGCTGCATTTAAGTAGGCCAGAAATGCAATCGGGACAATTCAGCCCTGCCCGACCCTAATTGCCATCTCTATCCGGAATGGAGCTAATCTATCAACTACTTACTCAATGGTGTGATTTTCAAATGGTCAGGAAGATGTGAGGGACTGGACTCTGGATGTGCTCACAGATGGACTCACTCGGGCTGAGGAAACTGCAAAACGTGGACCATCCGCTTAGTTATGGACTCTGAAACGCACAATAAGGCTCCAGTGATGTTGCTTGAAGATCGGAAATTTAATCCATTGGGCTTTACACTCCTGTATATGTTTCGGGCCTTTTTCTTATTTTGATGATATTTACCTGCACTTGTGAACTGCTTAGATGCATGCAGCAACAGTTACCAGTATTCCTGATCTCTGCTGTCTTTTTTAAAATCGGGTTATTGCATCCAAAATCGCTAGGCTGAATCAAGAAAACGCAAGCAGTGACGCGGGTGGAACCTCGGCCGACATCTTGTGTGTGTGTGTGTGTGTGTGTGAGAGAGAGAGAGAGAGAATTTATGATCAAATTAATGAGTCTTGTCGTCTTGACACATTCAATAATCTCATCTTATGGTATGTATGGAGTTGTGTGCCTTTTCATCTACATTGAATACTTTTCCCTCTTTTATTATTGACATTATTATATATGTATTTATATGTGTGTTTATGTGTATGATTGGAAAATATACTAAGGTAAGGTGTTGCAAATATGATATTTTGATAAAACTAATATATTTTGTAAAATTTTGTGCATTGGGTCATTACACTCAATTTATAGTATTATTTGTTTATTTAAAAAATATTATGATTAATTTGTTATTTTAAAAAATTAATAATATTTTTTAAGTAAATAAATCATATTATAAATCCGGGTGGATGAAACATTTGCTATAAAAAACTTACACAAATATGTTTATTCATTTCAAGGATGGACATAAATGAAATTGTTAATTTTTTTTTATATTCTATTAAAGTCATTGCATTTGATTGGTTCATCTATTTTACATTGTCCGTCCATAATACAATACTTATAATAGTCAAAATAATTTAAATTAAATGGCAATTAAAAGAAATAGGAAAAAATAAAAGGAAACTTAATACGGGGTCTTCGTATAAATTATTGAATCCCACAGGGGTTCATGATCGATTAAAAGGGGAACAAGGGTATAATAGTAATTAACTATAAGAGAGCGTGTATTTATAGCCCCCAGACTATGATTGCTCTAGAAACATTGCAAGTATTCTCAGCTTTCCTCATTTTGCATGATCGAGCTGCATCCTTGTTAAGCGAACCAGAATCTTAGAAACCCTAGACAAGGTGATGATGGTACTAAGTTTTTGGATTGTTTAGTCTATTAGATTATCGAGCTTTTGATGTTCTTTTTTGTAGATCAAGTTTTTGTGTACGATCCCATTTGTTCGTTGTAGCGAGGATTCATTTTAAGTGACAATGATGAGTTGAAATTAAATTGTTTTCTCTGTTTATATATTCGTTTATTTAGTTTTTGGTGAATTTTATTGATACTCTCTTTGATGCTTAATTCGGGTTTATGTTTTCTTTTAGTCTGTGACAATGATTTGAGTGTTTATTGATTGCTTTTTTATGAAAAAAGATTATGGATTTCTTTCTCCCTTTTTTAGTTGTGCTGAATCACTGTTTTTTCGAACGAAGTGGGGAATATGAACCCAAAATAGGTTGTGTGCCGTCAAATCTGTTGAAATGATGCGCTGATAACTTCACTTTTGAGAGTTAGCTGGCTTCGTACGTCATCTTATCTTTAGTGTACGGTTGTGTTGAGGAAGGCTTCTCATCTGATCTTTGTCTGCTTCTAACTCTCAGTAAAATTGCCAGTGGTATTAGTGTAAATTTTATATATGATATGCAGAGATATGTGAATGTTGTATCCTTGTATTGTGTTTATTCTCTCTCTCTCTCTCTCTAAACTTGTCAAGTTGAGTTGTTATGTGCTCCCAACACTCTATAATTCTAGTATTCTACATCTTATATGAACTCTGTTGAGCTCAATAATTTAACCATGTGCCCAATTCTTATGATTTGAACCTTGTACATCTGGGTTTTATTTATCGTTCTTATGATTTGAACCTTGTGCCTCTTACTCATTATCTTCTTTGTTTTTTCTTTTGAATCTCTTTTGTGTTTGATTTTGTATCTCTTTTTCTTTTTATTTATAAAATTCGAATTTTATTGAAAAATAACTTGTACCCCCCCTTCCCCCTAACACAGGGATGTTGGTGATCAGAAGTTGATTGCTGTTTATTATATAGTAAGACTGTGAGGGTGAAGTAAATAACTTGAACTCAAACACGATGACGAATTTCGGAAGTGGCAATTTCTTGTCGATCGTCAAAGATAATAGAATATATGGGATTCCTTATGCTGTTATAGTTGCCATAATTATACCCGTTCTCCTTTCTGTGATACTTGGGGGTAGAAGGAAGTTGAAGCAGAGAGGAGTTCCTGTTCAAGTTGGTGGTGAGACTGGTACAGCTATGCGCAATGTGAGATCAGTCAAATTAGTTGAGGTTCCTTGGGAAGGAGCTACAACCTTGGCAGCACTGTTTGAGCAGTCATGCAAAAAACATTCACAACAGAAGTTTCTTGGGACAAGAAAGGCCATTGGTAAGGACATTGTTACAGCTAGTGATGGCAGAAAATTCGAGAAGCTTCACTTGGGCGAATACCAGTGGGAAACATATGGGCAGATATTTCATCGTGTTTGCAACTTTGCTTCTGGTCTTCTCAAATTAGGCCATGATGTGGACACCCGTGCTGCCATTTTTTCTGACACCTGTGCAGAGTGGCTCATCGCATTTGAGGTAATGTTGGAACTTTTGTTGTGAATCTTTCAGTATCTATGTTAACTTTATTTAGTTATTCCATCTGAATGATATTGTTTAACTTTCTCTTGGTGTCAGGGATGCTTCCGCCAGAACATCACTGTCGTCACCATTTATGCTTCCTTAGGAGAGGAAGCCTTAATTCACTCATTAAATGAGGTGGCTGGGACTGTGATTCATCTCCTTATGAGGAAACTCTAAATTCTTCCAGATTGATTTATTTCCTTATTATCTTCTTAAGGATTTTCACTTTTGCCTGGCTTGCCAGATGCATTTTATTTTTTTGTTTTTTCTGGTCAATTACTAATAACTTTAACTTCTGCTGAAACAACCCTAAAGAACATACTCATGTTTACAAGTTTTTGGCAGACGCAAGTTTCAACCCTGATTTGTGATTCCAAGCAATTGAAGAAGTTGGCTGCCATACGTTCAAGCCTGACAACCGTTAGACACATTATTTATTTTGATGCTGACCTCTCTTCCAGCAGTTCCAGTGTCCCTGATGACACCAGTAACTGGAAAATCTCCTCTTTTGTGGAGGTGGAAAAACTTGGAAGAGATAACCCTGCTCAACCTAATTTGCCTATCAAGAAAGATATTGCTGTCATCATGTACACAAGTGGCAGTACAGGCCTCCCAAAGGTTTGATTTATATTGTCTATATGTTCTTGGGCATGAATTGAAAATTACATGTTGCTTGGTGTATGAATTTAGTGATTGCCATTAATCATCTTCAAGAGGATTCCAGCCAACATGATTTTCAATTAAATATTGTAGGGTGTTATGATGACCCATGGCAACCTTGTGTCCACTGCGGCAGCTGTGATGACAGTGATCCCAGCTATTGGAAGCAAGGATCGTTATTTGGCATACTTGCCCCTAGCTCATGTTTTTGAATTAGCTGCTGAGGTAACATGTTAATTGCAGTAATTTCTTATGATAAGAGTATCAAATTCTAAGATGGCACTTTTTTACAGACTGTAATGTTAACTGCGGGTGTCGCAATTGGCTATGGCTCAGCACTGACATTGACAGACACATCTAACAAAATAAAAAAAGGAACCATGGGTGATGCTTCAGCATTAAAACCTACATTAATGGCAGCAGTTCCAGCTATACTTGATCGCGTTCGAGAGGGAGTTCTAAAAAAGGTTTTTTAGGGAGTCCAGTTTTTCATTCCACTGATCATTTTATGAAGCATCCGAAGGTTAAAGAGTTACTGATAATCTGTTTTTTAATCTCATATGTCTTAGGTTGACGAGAAAGGAGGTGTTGTGAAAAAGCTTTTTAACATTGCTTATGGTCGTCGACTGGCGGCTATTGAAGGAAGCTGGTTTGGGGCATGGGGACTGGAAACTATGTTATGGGATATAATTGTTTTTAAAAAGATAAGGTCTATCCTTGGAGGAGAAATACGGTTTATGCTCTGTGGTGGCGCTCCTTTATCTGGAGATACACAAAGATTTATCAACATTTGCATGGGGTAATTAAATGCTAGTTTAACATTGCAAAAAAGAAAACATAATTCTTAGCACCACTTAGCTTATATTTTACTCTGCTTCTGCTGCTGGCTTTCATAAGTTTGTTATCCTCATATGGTATTTCACACTATTGTCTGGTTCTATTTACAGGGCTCCTATTGGTCAAGGGTATGGCCTGACAGAAACATGTGCTGGGGCTGCTTTTTCAGAGGCTGACGACATTTCAGTTGGGCGTGTTGGTCCTCCTCTTCCTTGTTGTTACATCAAGGTATATTTCCTGTATGCACATTAAATTTCTGATAAGATAAAAGTCACAACTTCTTTCATTGGATTAGCTGTGCTCAGCCTATGTATTGTTCCTCTTATAGTTCTTCAATCTTATGAATTTAACACACACTCCATTTTTTAGTCGGATGAATTCATTTACAACAGCTCAAGTGCATACTTAAACCTTGTGCTATATGTTGTAGCTTCTGAAACCGTCTTTGCGAGAAGTAGCTCGGCGCCAACTTGTTTGCAACTAAAAACTTAATTCTTGAATAAAATGAAAGTAGCTGACTGAAAATTTTCACATGGTCATAGATTTAGACTATAAAGAAAATGTCATTCTGAAGGAAAGGCCTGAATGCAGAATATTCAATCATGCAATACATGTCAACAGCTGATTTTGAAGAAATGGGTGAATATTACAAAATCCTAATCTAGTTTGAAATGTGAGCAAGTTTATTGAGAGATGACTTACCTTGCTTTCACTAGGTTCAATTGTAGAACACTATATCGCCTCACAGAGCCACAACACAAAAGAAAAAATCAGCACCGTCTATTAATTTACAAAATTTTGCCGCCTTAAAATGATAAAGTTTCTTTTCTATGGTTGTCTATAGGTGTCCATGTTTGTACTTCAGTATGTTACTGTACATATGTGTATCTGAATGTTTTAAGATGGAAAATTTTCAAGGTTTTTGGTCCTGAGGTCTTAAATCTGTACATCTGTCTGTCAAATATTCCAAAAGTATGGGTGCAGGGGCACAGGGAACTACTTAAGCCTTTGAAACATTGAACTATTTTGGAATCTGGAGAAATTTTTACTTTACCTGAAACCTGATTTATGTTTGGAGTTCATCCCTGCAGCTCGTTTCTTGGGATGAAGGTGGCTACACGACATCAGATAAACCTATGCCTCGAGGAGAGGTGGTTGTTGGTGGGGCCAGTGTGACTGCTGGTTATTTCAACAATGATGCCAAAACTGCAGAAGTGTACAAGGTGTGAACTAGTTCTAGGTGACTGCACTATGCTGGCTGTTTTTCTTCTAATTCCATAAGTTTCTGATGCAGTTCGATGAGAGAGGCATGCGCTGGTTCTATACTGGTGATATCGGACGGTTTCATCCTGATGGATGCCTTGAGATTATTGACAGGAAGAAAGATATAGTGAAGCTTCAACATGGGGAATACATCTCACTTGGAAAGGTGCTGAACGTGATTTAATATGAGTGTTGCTTACTTCTTTGTCAAGTAACAGTATCTTTCCAAATCAGAACTTCTACTCATCAAAGCTGATGCTGTTGCAGGTTGAGGCTGCATTGATGTCAAGCAATTACGTGGATAATGTGATGGTCTATGCAGATCCCTTCCACAACTTTTGTGTCGCCCTAGTTGTGCCTTCAAGCCATGCCCTTGAAGGATGGGCTAATGAATCTGGAATCAAGTACAATGATTTCTCTGAGCTGTGTGAGAAACCGGAAGCTAAAAACGAGGTTCAACAATCTCTAGTCAAGGTTTGTTCCCAGCCCATCTAGAAAAGGATTCCATTTTCATTTCTAGAAGTTTAAATCAACATAAATCTTCCTCTTTCCATGGTTTGTTCAAAGTCTTGGTATCATTTTATTAATGCCCCTGGCAATATAAATATTACAGGCAGGAAAAGCAGCAAAATTGGACAAGTTTGAAATTCCAGCAAAAATCAAGCTGTTGCCAGAGCCATGGACTCCAGAATCCGGGCTGGTGACGGCAGCTCTAAAATTGAAGAGGGAGCAATTGAAGGCCAAGTTTAAAGATGAGCTCGATAAGCTGTACAAGTGAAGAGTTTCTTCTTCTTGTCCTCTTTTTTTCCAGAACAATCCATTTTCCCCTGTTTTTGCTTCACTTTCATTAGATAACTTTTGTTTCTGTATGTTGATGTTACATGAGAATAAAGCTCTCCGATCATCGAGTTTTGTTGAATAATGACGACTTCTTCTGTACGGTGTTATAGTGGATGATACATCCCACTTCATATTTCTATTAGCATGTACCCATAGTAGGTAGATGAATATTCTCGTAACTTTCAAGTTGATAATATCCAATGGTCGGTAAGGTTATATCATGTACCATTGATTTACACATAAACGTGTATGAAGATGTGGTGACGTGTCAGCTGTATTTCATTGATGTTTCATCTGCTCATATTATGAAAGTAGTAAGCAAGGCATGAGTAATCTTTATCGTGATACTTTTATGTGATACAAAAAAGATTTGAACTGAAAAGGATATTTTGAGGGTCTTTCAAGTTGATTTAAATAGTTGGAATTCTCAATGTCCTAAATTATTATGAAATTTGATATGGGGCCTATCTAGAATGTGGACCGCATGCCATTTATCAGTAATATTTCATTTGTTCTAAAAATGGTTGTGTTTGATCAAACACAATAAAATTGAGAGAGTAATATAATTAAAGTGAAAATGAATTTGATTGGAGTCAAGTTTGAGGTCTGAAAAACTAAAATTTGTGGTTCTCAAGTTGAATTTTCAACTCTTAGTTGTTTACTCAAATGAATAATAAGTTAGATGAAGCTATAAAATCTATGGAATAATGACTACTTGGAAGAAGTACAATATCAAATCTTTCAGAAGAGATTTGATGTAGAATTCTTGTGTAAAAATTGTTGGTCCAATTTCGAATACCATCTAATCATTAAATATTGAGTCAAACTAAATACCTTAAAAATATCACTGAATGGGAGTCAACAACTTAAAATAATACCAGGCTAATGAGACTCTGACTTTGCAGTCTCTCGAGCTTCCAAAAATGAGTATTTGAAACTAAATCGAGAGTAGTTAATGGCATGATTAGGGGACCAGAACGTAATTAGTCCTTACTTCTGTAACTCTTCTTGGGTTGGGCCACTAATGGGCTTTATTTTAGACTCAGTCAGTGTCCTCTCTCATTTCTTCTTCTACACTCCTCTTTTGCCTCTCTCTCAACCACCGTTCCCGAGTTTCTCCGGAGAATCAAGGTGCAAATTTTACAATCTTCGATCTTTTTTTCTTTTTATCCTTTTAATGAGAAGTGGCATTGGTGAAGATTATTAGATTTCAGGGATCTTAGAATTTCTTTTTTTTCCCTCTGGGTATGTTAAATTCCCAAGAGATTTCGACTTACGTAGGGTTTGTGCAGTTATGCAAATTCTTGTTTTACAGCGGGGGTTATTATTGGGTTTGATTCAAGCGGATGCTGCGCATCTGCTGATATGAACATTAATTATGCTAATTATGTTGTTTTAGTTTACTTTTCGTGCCACAATCCAGTAAGATGGGGTTTTCGAGTAGCTGGTTTTTTATTGGCCTTTTATCTTTCGAAGTTGCGCGCTTAGTCTGGCTGGTCGTAGTTGCTTAGTGTTTATTATGTCTACATATTGTCAGCGGATGAATTTGACTTCATTGAAAATTGAAGCTCCAATGTAGTTGTTTAGCTGCTTTGCTCTGTTTGTTGCACTAGACTCCCTGTTTTACCTTTGAGCTTGGAATTTCTATTGATCTTTTGTTTCTTACTTTAGTTCAAACTTGCAGTTTTCATGCCTGGTATAATGGATTAACAATAGCAGCTTTCTAGTATTTACTTGTCTTTAAGAAAATTACCTTCGGTATCGAACAAGGATTGGGAATTTAACTACTATTAGATCATTTTTCTCAACTAAATTTCTTGTTTCTGATTTCTTCTTTTCTCCGATTTACTGTGTTGTGTCGGTATGAATTGGATAATCTTCAAATGAAGTCTCTTTTGATCTATTAAAATTGGGTCCTGTGATGCATGTTCTACTCTTCAATGGCAGATTGATTTTAATGGACGGGTCTCAAATTTATTGTTATATCTTATCCTCATGTATTTACTGTGATTGTGGTGGCGTTTTCTCCAGCCCATATTAGAATGAAGGTCCGTTCATCGGTCAAGAAAATGTGCGAGTTTTGTCGGACAGTGAAGCGACGTGGGCGCGTGTATGTAATGTGCTCAGCTAATCCCAAGCACAAGCAGCGTCAAGGCATGTCAACATTTGCTCATGAAGATCAACTACCGTCTGTGTAAGTATCTTAGATTCTGTCCTCTAATTTTCATGGGTGTGTTAAGTAGATGGTCGGGTTAATTATTTATTCTCTTTTTTTCCATTTCGAGTGCAGGTCGTCAGTGGCAGGAACGAAAGAGATGGCATCAGTTGCTGGTCTGCCTGCTCTTATATCGCACAGCAAGAATGAGGCGATACAAGTGACGCCTTGGTGGAGAGTCGGTCTTGTTTCTCATTTCTTCAATCAGGGAGGCAAGGAATGAAACAGTATATGGTACTGGAAATGGTTTATAACTCGTATCATCAAGATGTTTGATGTTTTGAACTATGAAGCTGAGTACAGGATGTTGTTAAGTTGTGTTCACACCCTATTTTGTCTTCTAGGACTCGGTTGTTCAATGATAACAACAAATATTGATTTGGTCAAGTTGAAATTTCGACTTGTTTATTGTTGAGAAAAATTCCAGTTTAATTTTCTCTCCTCTCTCTCTCTCTCTCTCTCTCTCTCTCTCTCACACACGCACACGCACACAAACACAAGTGAAATTTGGCAGGGCAACCAGGAAAAATATTTGCAGTAGTCTGGATACAATGGTGGGGGGTACCACAGGGGATACAGAAGAAGAAGAATTGGATACAATGGTGGGGGGTACCAAAGGGGATACAGAAGAAGAAGAATAACCAAATGAAAGAAATTTGATAAATGGATGAAAACAACAAATCCAACAACAGGAAAACAAATAAATTAAATAAATTTCTCACACATCATTTTTTTTTCTTCTTTTCGGCATCTAAAATCTCTGGATTGTCAATAAACTTGAGCTCACAAAAGCAGGAAATTCCAGCACATTGTAACAGCTTGACAAGAGCCTCACCAGTCTTGGGAATAGGTTTTGGAAAATCTGCAGCAGGGGTGGTTTTTGTGATACTCAGCCAAGACTCAGGTGCTCATGATTCCGCTGCAGCAGACTGCATGCAGCAAAACCATTTCTTCTGCAAATCATCACTCTCACAAAATCAGAATCAAGCACATATTGTAATCCACGATGAAAATAAGATGAATTTTGTGCTTGTTTATTAGTATCAATGCAACAATTATTGCATTCCAAGAGCCTAAATTGGCATTGATTCGAGCATTACTGCATGTAACAACTAAAAAAGCAACGATCGAACTTTTAATAGCCGCACCTGATCAACTACAACTTAGGAAGAGAATCCAGTGAAAAACTGCAATTCATTAAACTTAACAATGACTGGATCATAGAAAGGGGATGCAACAATTACATCTTGGAAATGAACGAGCTGCATAATGAATTGCTTCACATGACACAGAAAAGGAATTTGAATCTTCTAACAAATTATAATACGAAAGCAAACTAGTCATGGGAACATTAACAATCAGCGCAACTTACAGAATGAGGCTTTCCTAGAGTTGATCCATGCTTATAGGTGGATTCATCCTTTGGTGGAGAGTCAGATTTTCCACCAGTCCTTTTTTCATTCCTAGCTTTGTTAAATATCACAGTGAACCCCTCAGCAGATGCTGGGTCATTCACATCCCATTCTCCAAATTTTGGCAACGGTAGACCTCTTTCCTGTGGGAATTGTCGAGCAAAAATTGCCGATTACCATAAAACATACAACTGTGCGCACCATGTAAGAGCAAGGGAAATGATGCACAAAGAATGCTCAACAATCTAAATCCATAACTAGAATTCAAGCATCATGTTCAACATATCCCATTGAGTACTACGTCCACTAGTTTATGATCTTCTGGATACTTATGAACTAGTAAAACAAACATCCTGTGGCAGCATATATCATAAAGATTTTCATACAAGCTAAACATTGTAAAAAAGACAAAGATTGGCCAGAGGAAAGACTAATGAGGAGCTGAGAACCAAAAGACAATACTCTATATAGGTAGCCCCCAATTGATATTATGCATTGCATTAATATGCAGTCAATCCACATGGAACCAAACTTCACAGAAGTCATGGATGCAAAGTTTTATAGATAAATGCTATGGTCGCATGCAATATCAAACTACAAAATGACAATTGAGAAACAGATTTATAAGGTTCAGATATAAGTGGAAAGGTCATCAACTACTAAGTGTATCAAGTTGGGATGAAGTGGGGGAGTAAAGGACATACGTAAATTTGTGAAGGTTTGTCATCCAAAATTCGAATAAAGAGGATAAACAAAATTCAAATGTTAGGTGCTACTAAATAAAAAAAAAACCCATAAAAATTCAATATAAAGCTATAAACTCAGATGATGTGAAATTAACAACTACATGCATCCTAGTGAAAACATAAGCAGTTAGAAATAATACAAAAGAAATTAGAAGGTTGGAACGAGCAATAATTGGTTAAACATATGAAATTTAAAGGTACATATATTCCCCCTTGAGAAGTGAAGGTTCACGGATCAAACACAATTATTATAAGAAACAAATAGAGCTCCAGGGTTTACTGGAAGAACAAAAAGGAATGGAATTCCATATGAAAGGTGTATTCGAAGCATTTCTACACTTGGCTCTAAACTTAACTCTTTTCAGGCAATGTCAAACTTGTAGCCGTGTATAAATTATTCTTCTGTTGTCCTCAAGTAAAACTTGCAGCACAGAACCCACAAATACTTCAAATTGAGATTAATTTCAAACGAAGCTACATACAGATAGAAAAGAGTAAATTTTTTGAAATATGGTACCGCCATGGGCGACTGTTTGAGCAGAAATCGGCTACTCCGGGGCGTCTGAGCTCTCTTGTTGTTCGTGTGAAGAATTTCGAATTGAAATTCTCTCTTTGTAACGCCGCAAACGAAATGACAGCACAAAAGCAAGAGCGAGAGAGAGAGGTGTTGGCGTTATGTATAGAAGAAATGTATAGATGGAGACTAGGACAATGGTCCAAGGCTCCAGGTGTGCCATGTGAACTCTGGCCCACCCCCCACTTTCTTTTATTTTCTTTTCTATTTTTCACTTTGGATGTGTTTACTTTTCAGTTATAATTGAACAAAGTTATAATTCAACGAGAGATGACAGAAATTGAAATTAAATTTTGGATAAGGATAATTTTGAAATTTTTATCAAACATTTACTTCGTAGGATAACATTAGGACAGAGAAAGATAATTTTAAACTATCCAATGTTTACTTCGTGGGATTAGCTTGGATAATGTGAAAATTACAAAATTGCCCTTAATACATAATTGAGCAGAAAATGTGATTTTTATATGAGGACATTTTTGTAATTGAGAATGTGCACAAGGGTAAAACTGTCAATTTCCATTTTTTATCAGATGGGATAATTGTTATCCCAGGGGTGGATGTAGGATTACTATCCGGCCAGTTATCCCGAATTCTGTCATTTATCCCGAGTTGGCAGGATTGATCTGGAAAATTACCCAACCAAGTAAACGTTGGATTACTCTGGACTATTTAACTACCATGCATTCCAACTTAGATCGAATTTAAGCATGAAAACGAACAAATTAAACTGAAATATTTCAGTTGGTTTTGATTGATTAATTAAAATTTGATATTTTCTCTTTTAACGTATCACTACTTCAGCATACTTAAAAAAAAAAAAAAAACAAGCCAGGTAAGAACATTATTGGGAATGAAACCCACATACTCATAACTATCAAAGTCGACCAAAAAACCGAAAAATAAAAAAGCTAAAACCAAAACCCAACTTTTTGTGAAGAAAATCAAACCAAAATGTTAGTTCCTTTTGTTTTGATCACCAAAATATACAAACCTTTAATCTTATGCATATAACATATATTAAAATTAAAATTTAAAATAAAACACAAAACGAAATAGAAAGATAACAATTGGAATGTCACAAATTTTGATTTCAAACAGCAGCAAGCTAAAGAAAGAAACGCAATAATACTTTGATCATCTCAAGTTGGTAATGACAATGATCTCAATAAATTGTGGCAATGAGCTTTACAACTAGGCTCTGATTGGCCAAGTCTATTATCACCCAAACCAAACAACTTGTTTTGAATATCATGCCACCACCTACTATGCGTTTCATTCATCATACACGTACATGTACTGATAAACGAGACAACTTTGGCACTGTAAATTCCGATACAAAATCAATGGAACCAAGCCAAAAAGATGAACCAACTTGTTAATATGATAATAGTACTACATTCTGTTGTAACATCTTTATTGGATACACATCAGAGACAGATCAACAAACCAGAAATTCCATCCAATTGCACTGTCAAATCTGCTTCATCTCTCTCTTTACAATGTAGAAATCTACTGGAGACGAGACACCAATCCGTTCGACCATACCCGCCCCGACTCATTGAGCAACAGGCTGTAAATTAGGAAAGTAAAGCACTAGAAGATCGGATTCAATTTCTGTTTGACACAAATTGCCAGCAAAATTTTTGAAGAAAGAAAATTTCAGCCTTGTAACTTACCGAAAGTGAAAAAGAATCACACAAGCTCTAAGACGACGGCAGAGGCACCTCCACCTCCATTGCAAACACCACCAACTCCATATTTTCCACTTTTCTCCCTCAGCACCTGACACAATATAGATTATCAGAACGAGAGAACACACTCTCACGAATAAAATTGCCAGGAGGCAAAGAATTTTATCATGAGCATAAGAACAGCGCGTTAGGAGAAAGGAAATATACCCCCAAAAGTGTGACCAAGATACGGGCTCCACTACAACCTAGAGGATGGCCCAACGATACGGCTCCACCATGGGCATTAACCTTCTCCTGGAAAACACATCAGGTGATCTCAGAATGATGGAGTAAATAGTTGTGTTTTAGTTTTATTTTGTTAAATATTTAGTCAGTTTTTTTTAAGGGGCGAAGCACGCCCTTACTACCAAGGGAAAGAGGCAGTGTCTAAAGTTGAAGAACTAACCGGATTAAGACCCAAAAGCTTCTGATTTGCAAGAGCTACAACCTGCATTGAACCGTATTGGTAGAATGTGATGACAAGCATTGAGATTGCAAAGTGTTTTATTCTTTAATTTAAATATAGGAAGCATAGCATACCGCAAAGGCTTCGTTGATTTCATAATAGTCTATTTGAGATGCATCTAATCCAGCACTTTTTAGTGCTTATGGGATTGTGAGTGCTGGAGCAGTTGTAAATTAACTCTGGTGCCTGGACAATGTGCTATTTTTTAAGTATCATATTTGCAACAACAAGATTACAAAATTGGAACTTAGAAGCACATGAATGTGGAGTCTTTGAATACACCACACACACAATCAAATCACACAGATCACCTGAGCAGCATCGGCATATCCTGTGATCTTTGCTATGACTTGCAGCCCAAGCTTCATAGCTTTCTCGCCACTTACCAAAACAAGAGCTGCAGCACCATCACTGTAGAAATAGATAAAGAAATAAAATCAAACTCACTCTTTAGTAAACTCAAAATAAAGTATCCATCATTTGACATTCTGAGAAATCAAAGCTTCATGAATAGCATCCGTGGATTTTTTTATGGATGTCGTGGAATATTGTTATTGATACCTCAGAGGTGCTCACTGTGATTTACTTTAGACTAACTTCATTTGTTCGTAAGAAAAATTAGTAAAAAGAGAGATTTTGGGGGTAACATGAAACTCCTTGAACAAATTTTACAGGAAAATCAACACAAAGACAAGTATGAAAGTGAACATGAAAATCATGGTGCAATTCAAGCTAATGCTTAGAAAAATAATGGAATACTTATCAACATTTCCTACCAAAATGTCTACGGAAATTATGATTCAATTACATTACTTGACCCATAGAATCGAAGATCCACGGATAGGATGAAGTAAAAGCAATGAACCTTATGCTAGAAGCATTCCCAGCTGTGACAGAACCACCAGATTCCTTAAAACTTGGTCTGAGCTTCTTCAATTTTGCAGCATCAAACTGAACGGAGAGAAAAAAGCCGCTCAGTATTTGAGAAATGATTTTAATGAACTACGAAAGATAAATATTTTGATCGAAGCAGGTCATGGGAAAGAGGAAAGTGTGCATAATGAAACTGTACGCCAATATTTTATCTGTTTTTACTTTATGAAGAGGAATGGTTGAATGAATTCGCCTTTCCTAGACCTTCATCCTTATCTACGATCGTGGATGGTTTTCCTCTTCCACCAGGTACTTCAACCTGCATGCACAAGATATAGTTTGTAATGCAATACAAAGCATGTAAACTATGTGTAGAAGCTAAGGTCTAGTTATCTTACTGGAACAATCTCCCATGCAAATGCACCGCCATCTTGAGCAGCAATTCCACGCTCATAACTTTGCACTGCATAATCGTCCTGCACATATCAAACAGCACATGACCAATAAAAGACGGTCATAAGCTGGATTATTTAACATACTGACTCCAAGAAAGAGAATCTTGGTCAATACAAATGACTTGGAGACCCTGCATATAGATTAACCTGCTGCTCTCTTGTAACATTATGGTGTTCAGCACATAATTCAGCACAAACTCCCATGCCAAAATCATTATAAACATCCCATAATCCATCTTTCAGCATTCCATCAACAAGCGAATCATGTCCTAATCGAGAGCCTTTCCTGGAATATGTCGAGATGCAAAAAATGAGCAAATGTATCTATAAACTCTAATTACTTTGAAATTGCGGGAAATTAAACATTGATTATTTAGTATCAAGGCAGTTATAAAATAAAACCATAGTTATCACGTCCATTACATTTTTCTGTTGGCAATGCCAAATTCAATATTCTTTTGCCCCCTTTGTCTGGTAGAGTGACAAACTTGTTTCACTCAAGACAGATTGGAAACAATGAGAGCATGTCCAAATTGTGGAGCACAAACCTTGCTTCTGAGAGATACTTTGGGACATTCGACATGCTTTCCATGCCACCAGCCACAACCACGTCATTTGTGCCTAACTGGATACTTTGTGCTGCAAGCATAGCAGCTGAAAATCGCAAACAACAAGATAACCATATCATGAGGAAGCAATGCCTTCTAATTAGGTTAAGAGTTACACTTGTATAAGGCTCTTTTTTTTTTTTTTTTTTGTTTTGGTTAAGGTATAGGCCAAACCTTTCATCCCAGAGGCACATATACTTTGTTGATAGTTGTGCAAACCACTGTATTGGGGATTCTGGCACCTAGTGCTGCCTGCCTTGCGGGAGCTTGCACTGAGTACATTTCCAAAGAAAACTTCTTCAACAAGTGATGGATCGATATTTGCTCTCTTTAGAGCACCTAACGGTTGGAAGGTTGGATAAAAGAATTAGAAAAAGGATAGGTGTGATGATAATGTATATTCTATTTGAAAGATGGAGGCTAAAGTTGATAGCATTACTCTCAATTGCAACAGATCCAAGCTTTGTTGCTGATATTGATGAAAGAGAGCCAAGAAAGCCTCCCATTGGTGTTCGGGCAACACCAACAATGCAAATATCTGTTCATATTAAAGCACAGGTAAGATAAGGGAAGAAGAAAGACCTTATCAAGACTCTAGTACCAAACAGAATTCACCATATTTAGTAATGAATGTTCTACACAAGATTAAACAAGATACAACCTTAAATTTACAGATAAAGGCATTGAACCTGAATACATTGGATATTAAGAAAGCCAATAGTTTTTCAAGGAGCTTCAAGCATAAATGAAAACAAAACAAAACTTAATAATTCAAGATAAAAATCCTATTATTCAAGTAAAAATAAGCAGACGAGGATTCGAAAAGATAGGTAAGCCAAGAAGCATGTATTGCAGTATTGGCAATTGCTGAAGAATTGCATGAATTCACCACACCCTCATATCAAATTGTACATAAAAATGAAAAAAAGAAGAAGAAGAAAATTACCTCTGGGCTGAATAAAGTCACCTGCTGCTGCTGGAGCCATATCCACTTTTGCCTAACAACATATGTTAACACGACTTAAATTTCTCATAAACATACAATGGTGTTCAATAGCGCTAACTCTACTTCACCACGCAGAGGAAAACTCTCCCAAACATCATATCAAACTCTCCTATTTGCTCTGCTCCACCCAAATAAAAAAAGAAAAAACCCATTTATACTAATAGAGATGCAGATCTCTAGTGTATAAGACAATCCGTATCAGTTAAAAAGCAAGAGTGCCCATGAAAAACATATCTAATCAAGACTCAGAAACAGCTAACAGACAGCCTAGATTTCATTTGCATGAAGATTATAGGAAGGCTCCTTCCTACTCAAGAACAGTCGATCGGAGAAAACTGAATTGGAAAGTGCATGGGATAAATGTAAATAAAGTGAAAAGTAGAGCGTACCTGCAGGAGTTACAAGGGAATACGAAAATGGAGAACTGGGAAATGCTATTAATACAGCTGAGTCGGGCAGAATTAATTAAATATGGCAAATTTTTTTTTTTTTTTTAATAAAATATAGTGAAAAAAAAAAAATTAAAAAAATGAGCAAAGTCGCCCCTGCGAGAGGCGACTTTGCTTACTCGGTCGGGCACTCGGTCGAGTCACCACTCGGCCGGCCGAGTGGTACCTGACACTCGGCCCAGGCACTCGGTCTGCCACTTTACTCGGCTGGCCGAGTGCGAAGGAAATCCTGAAACCTTCGCACTCGGTCGGGGCACTCGGTTACTCGGTCTCTCATTTTACTCGACCGACCGAGTGGATTTCTGATTTATTCATCTTCTCGGTTTTTCGTTCGTTCTCCCGTTTTTGTACATTCTCTTATTTTTATTTTATTGTGTTGTAGTCGAATTTATTAATTTATTTAGTTTGGTAAAAAGTCGATGAAATTGTTAAATGAGATTGTTATAATTTCTTGAAATGTGTTGATGAATTGATTTTCCAACAAATAACAATAATTATGCTTTATAAGGAAAAATTTCAAATCAAATTTAATACTACTACTCGAAATCATCAATAAACATCAAAGTAAAGAGGTTCAAATGAAAGCAATACATTCTTAAAAAGTAGTCACTGAGGGGGTCGGTACGGTGTGTTGGATGGGCCGAATGGTCGATAAGCTGGATATTCTCTTTCTTGAAAATGGCCTTGTTGCACATGCCACTCATATTGTTGCCTTTGCATGTCAAGTGAAATTTGAGAATTGTAGGCTTCACGATTCACATACTCTTTTATGTTGGCAACATCCCCTTCTATGTTGGCAAGACGCGCATCCAAAGCGTTTCTCCAATCCGACCAATCGTTCCACCCCCCTTTATACTGAGGTGGATACTGTGAAGAAGTTCCTGCCTGATCGTATGAGGGCAGTTGTGCTTCACCCATCATTTCATCAGCCTGTAGTTGTTCAATATCAAGGTCCATTGGCTCTGTTCTGGCATCCGTAGTTCTTCTCCTCCTCTTTCTCCGTTCCTCCTCATTCTTTAATTCATTCTCAGTCTCCTCGATTGCTTTTATATGAACCGAGCCATTCAGTAAAATATTAGGGACCTTCTCTCCAGCAATATTGGTGAGGCGAGAATTGGGCAGTGCAAACCTCTTTTTATCTGATAAAATCAGATAAAATCAGATACAATTTTCTGGTGCCGGGATGTAATTGACACATCTTCATGTTACACAGCAATTCGAGGTTTATACTTGTCTCGCCTGGTGTCTCTTCCATGCCTTCCAAGTTGACCCCGTAGTGTCGAGCAATTGGAGTGATCAAACCTCCAATATGATTAGCCACCTGATGTTTTGTTCGGACAAACTGCTTTAAGAGCATTGGTGCCACATTGAACTTCTTACCTTTCACCAAGCACCATAGCACGAACAACTCATCCAAGGTGACCACTCCAGGCTCAGGTTTCGCCAAAATTGTATTGGAGACGAACCTCTGAAAATATCGGATCACCGGGCTTCGAATACTGGATGCTTTCGATCTACTAGAGTGGTAGACCGATGGGGTATCTGGATGAGACTGTGTTATTTCCTTCCAAAAACTCACTGCATTGAACTCGGGAAAGTTGATCCTCTCATTGGGTAGATTGGAGTACTTCTTCTTGGGAAATCCATAAATATGATTGAGCTCTTCGGTTGTAACATGGTGGCACTCGTTTCCCACATAAAATATCATCGATTCTGGCACCGTTTCATTGTATCTTACTTGAAGCTGTGAGAAGAATTCGAGAACTAGGGGCTCATACGTCTTCTCATGCATTGCAAAGAATTTAGACCACCCGATATTCTTGCACAATTTTTTCAAATCTTCGTATATGCCCATTTCCTGCATGCATTCTACATCGGCCCAACGAGTGGCTCGCCTTTTCTTCCTTTGCACTTCAAACCACCTTGCACTTTCATTCTCCCAATTTGCAAAGTGTATGCCGTAGGCATCCGGCATGGTGGATAAAATTCTTTGGTACTCCTCTTGTTGTTCTTCAATGGAGTGTTGACTCCATTCGAAGGTAGTATCGACAACATCCATAGTATGATCCATTATTGGTACCTAAATGACATGGAATTAATATTACATTCATGTCAACAAGTTCTAGAGTCATATAATACAATATTCATCTCCCATACTTAATCATTCAAAAAGTTGAAGAGTCGCATAATACAATATTCATCTCAAGCAATTTCATCATTCAACATTGAAATTCATGGGATTTCATCATTCAACATTCAATTTCATGGGATATTAAGATCATTTCATCATTGTTCTACACTAAATCATGGCACATTCCCAATTTATATGATGCATACCAAGTGTTCGATAAAAAACTTCAATGAAAACTTACAAAAAAACATAACTTCTTTCATGTCATAATGCTCCAAATTAGTCCCTCATCAATATATTCAAACAACAACCTCAATGTTAAATGAAAACATATCTAAATAGAAGATTATATCATGCATACCAAGTGTTCGATAAAAAACTTCAATGAAAAATTGCAAGAAAACATATCAAGTTTATGTCAAAATACTCCAAATAAGTCCATCATCAACATATTTAATCAACAAAAGCAATGGTTAACGAAAATATACCTTAAGAGTGAAAAGATGAAAATTGTTGTTCTTGCTTGAATCCTTCAAATCTCCACCAATTTCTTCGAAGATTGGAACAATTTGTTGTTTAAAATGATGGGTTGAATGATTTCAATGAAAAAATTCAGTTGTATGATGGCAATTTTTCGGATTGAAGAGGAGAAATTTGAAGGGGCTAGGGTTTCGAATGATGAGGGTTTGAGAAAAATGAAGAGAAGTGCTCTTTTTAAAACTGTCCGACCCTTCGCACTCGGTCAGCTTACTCGGTCGTGCACTTTACTCGGGCGGCCGAGTGCGAAGGAAATGCTGAAATTTGGCACTCGGTCAGCTTACTCGGTCGGGCACTTTACTCGGGCGGCCGAGTGCGAAGGAAATCCTGAAACCTTCACACTCGGTCGGGGCACTCGGTCGCGCACTTTACTCGGCCCACCGAGTGCGAAGAAAATCCGGAAACCTTCGCACTCGGTCAGGTCACTCGGTCTCTCATTTTACTCGGCCGACCGAGTGGAAATCAGTCTTTGTAATTTTATATGTTGATTTTTTAAATAATAATAATAATAATAATAATAATAATAATTAGAACATCACCACTAAGTAATTGAACGTTTAATTACATAGTGAACAAATTAAGTCATGGTACGTTTAATTACATAGATAACAAATTAATACTCATAATGTGATCCTGAAAAACAACGATGCCTTGTTTTTTTCCTTTTGCCTCTACCTCGATCTTCTTGTGGCTCAGGTTCGCCATCTGATTCATTATCATCTGTTGTAATATTCAATCTAGAAGATGATGATACAGTGCCAGCTTGAGGATATGAAATGGGGGATGAATTGAACTGTGGCCGAAAATTCCCATAATTACATGATGCTGGAGATTCTGGGCTATATTGTGATGTATGTTGTGGTTCAGGATCATATTGTGGTTCAGGATCATGTTGTGGTTCAGGCTCATACTGTGAGTGATGGCGTTGGAATGATGGTCGACGATCATGAAAGTGAGCTCTAGCCTGCGAGTATATGTCTTCTACTGATCGTCTGAAGGGCTCCCTAAGATACGGTTGCTCGTCTATAACAAGTTGATTCAAATTTTCCCATATACTTTCCTGTAGTAAATTCACAATATAAAACATAAACATGAATTACATAATCAAGGCACATAGAAATTTGAATACCAAAATACAGCCTCATACCAAAACTTCTATAGATGCATTCGATTGCGGTTGGTACCCTACTTGCATATTTAACCCTGGAATTATTAGACGTCGTGTTATTCTTTCATACCATCTCACATAACCATCTTCGACGTCTGACTCATTCCAACCAATAGCAGGAGCGGAGACAATATGATCATTTCTGTTAAACCACCATTCTATAAATGAAGCATGTGTTTCAGCCCAATTTGTAGTGGAGCGCCCTCTACGGCATATATTATGCAATGTATCGTGCACATCAGTAATGCCTAGTGGAATTCGTTGTCTCATCCCAAACTATCTCAATATCCGATCGGGGTAATATAACTCAACAATCGAATAATGAATCATAGGGCATCTTGACATCCAGATATTGATGTTCACGGAAGCACTTTGATCAGTAAAATCAACCTTATAGACTTGATGTTCCATTGCCTTCCGCTGTCGTTGATCATACTTCTTAAACACCTCATCAGGCCATGGTTGGTTCCTTTGTTGCATTTCACGGCCCAGTGTCAATCGGTCAAGAAAATATTTTATCGATCGATAAAATGTAGCCTGCACAATCGCACAGATTGGGAGCCGTCGTGCACCTTTCAACACGCCATTCATGCACTCAGACAAATTTGTTGTCAAAATTTCATTTCTCCAGCCTCCGTCATATGCAAGAGTCCATTGATCCTTTTCGATTTTCGAGAGGTAATCATATGCCCTCTCATTCAACGCCTTTATCTGATCCATTACATTTTCAAACTCTCTGATTGTGAACGCTGAGCCGGCTTGCCAACATATGTCCTTTAACTTCACATTCTTGACCTTGCTATTGAAATTCGAACAGACATGTCTCAAACAGAAACGATGGACTCCAAGAGGTGGCTGAAAATCTGCAATTCTTTCCACTGCTTTCAAAAGACCGGCGTGTCTATCTGAAATCAGACACATTCCTTCTTTACCGCGAACAATATGTTTCGATATCATACGAAGAAACCATGTCCAAGAAGCAAAACTTTCTTCGTCCACAAGTGCATAAGCCAAAAGTAAAAGATGTTGATTTGCATCCATGGAAACAACAATTAACATCTTGTGCTTGTATCTAGTGTAAAGATGAGTTCCATCAACACTAATAATTTTATGGCAATGCTGGAACCCATCTATACATGGCTTGAATGCCCAAAACACATATTTCAACATTTTTACACCATTTGTCTCTTCGGGCATGTGGCGCCACTCGACAACTGTGCCTGGATTCCATTTTTGTAAAGCTCCCAAAAATTTGGGTAGTTTTGAAACTGAGCTCTCCCATGTACCATACACATTTTCTCTTGCTCGTTTCAAACCATGCCATGCCTTATGATATGAGATTTTATATTGAAATTTATCATACACTTGTTGTTGAACACACTTAATCTCATATCCGGGATCTGTCTGAACCATTCCAGTTAGCAACGCAGCAATCATATTTTTGCACAAGTTTTGATGGTCAACAGACACCGAGTTCATTAGGCACGTATGAGGGCCTCCATACTTAGTGATTTCCCACATATCAATCTTTTGTTTGTAACCTGCGCGCAACCACCAGTTGCAATGTGTAGTCTCACTATTATTTTTGCATTTGATTTTTCATATACGAGGTGTGCTTTCCTCTACTCGATATTCACGCCTCGCTATACGAATTGAAAAGTCTTTAACTGCAGACTGCAAATTCTTTTTATCTTTGAATACCATGCCTTTTGTGAGCACTCCTTCAGAAGCATCATAATATCTAAATTTTTTTGGAAGATCAAATGAGTCCACAAGCATTTCATGTGATGATGCATTGAAGAACGGGATATTCGGATCCATGGAATATCTCTGAGCACTTGATGGAAATGGTGGTTGTTGATTGGATGGTGATCTCTGTTGATTTGGGGAATACAAAGTTTGAATATCACCAATATCCACCCTATCTTCATCTGATTCACTTGACAACTCGTCTTCGTCAGGTTCAGAGTCTTCTAGTTCATTCACACCAAAAGTGTCAATCAATGGATCATGTGTTTGATCCTCTGTATGATCATTTTCTCTTTCACTTGGAATACCCTCATTATTGGACCTTGAGGTTCCAACAGTATGCTCTTGCCTGACGAGTGCTGAATTATTAATGTCATCACCTCTTAAGTAAGAAGCATATTGAAAATACTCATTGCTTGGGAGAATATCTGGAAGAGCATTATCTTGCAGTTTTTCCGGATCAATATGAAATTCTACATATTGATTATCCGCATCCGGTGCAAAGAAAAACCATAGATTATCATCGTTGTTGATTGGTATACGATGATATCTGTTGTTTGCATATAGTGAAGCGGATATGTTGAATTTATATTCATTGCTATCAATCCTTGTCAGTTGAAAGAATTTTGATGCCAAGCCAGAATATCCGATGTCGCGAGGTACCCTTGTTGCACAAACAGGTGGAACATCGCTACTATCCCCAATATAAACAACAATACCGACATTGTTTGAAGACTCCATATTTTAAATAATAAAGATGTATTAATGAACTTAAAATATGACGTTAACTGTTTTTTTGCATGCAAGAGGTATTATTAAGCTATATAATTACAAAGTATAATGAAATTAATTTCAACTAATAAATTAGTAAAATTCAAACCTGATATTGAAATGAAGCAATATCTCAATGCAACGGCAATAATTTGAGGGTTGCGATAAATGCACAACAACAACAACAATTTTAACAGTTCCTACATCAAATAATTTAAAAAATAAAATTATTAACGGTAAATCTATAACAATTTATATAGCAAAAAATTAAACAAAATTTATTACAAATTATTCATTATAATACCGACCGACATACACATACCCAAAACTCGGCACACACGCACACATCACACAACCACACACAAGCACCCATCACACACACAAATGCAAGCCACACACAACACACAAACACACACACCAGCACACACACAAGCACAAGCACACACCACAACACACAAGCACAAGCACACACCACAACACACATCACACACCACAACACACATCACACACACAACAACACACATCACACACATACAATTCATACACCACACACACAACATACAATACAAGCACACAACACACACACTCCAGCACACACAAAGCACCACACACACACACCATACACACACACAAAACAACACACACACATAAAAAATGTAGAAAAAAGTTACCTCAACAAATTTTTGAGAAATGGAGAAAAGCGAACCGTGAATATTGAAGAAAAATTGAAAGGGAAGTGAAGAAGAAGTGAAGAAAGAGATGAGGAAGAGAGAAATGTGTGGTGTGGGTGGGTGGTAATAGATGTGATAGAGAGAGAAATATTGAAGTGAAAATTTAAAAAAAAAAAAAAAAACGGACGGATTTAGAAATCCAAATCCTTTGCGTCACTCGGCCAGCCGAGTAAAGTGGCAGACCGAGTGCCTGGGCCGAGTGTCAGGTACCACTCGCCCGGCCGAGTGGTGACTCGACCGAGTGCCCGACCGAGTAAGCAAAGTCGCCTCTCGCAAGGGCGACTTTGCTTATTTTTTTAATTTTTTTTTTTCACTATATTTTATTAAAAAAATTTTTTTTGCCATAATTTGACAATTCTGCCGCTGAGTCGCCACTGACTGCACTCATTCTTCGGGGTCCGTTATTAATTTAACTTATTTAATTAATATAAATTATCCACAAATCAATAAAATTAATTTTTTTATTTATTTTAACTAATAAAATAAGCCTAAAAGAAACATTACTTATTTTATCAAGATATACCTATTTTTTGTTAATAAATTACAGTATGTATTTTCTTCTTCTTTTTTTTTTTTCCAATCATCCACCTCAAATTTATATATATATATATATATATATATAATTTTTTTTTTCTTATCAACAAATTTACCTATGTTTCATTCCACATTATTTAAAAAAAAATATTTTATTTAGTATTAGGCAAGTTTTGCAAACTAACAATTACTCCATAAACAGAAATATTGCACAATTTATTAGGTGTCAAAGTGGGTATAAAAAGCCTACATATATAATAATTTTGTTACGGTTCTAGTTTCGGATCAAATTAAAATTGGTGTTTGAAATTATTGGTCAATAGTTTAGGTTAATTGTTAATTTAGTTTCAAACCAGAATTAGAACTAAAACAAAAATTTGATTGATTTGATTTTAATTTCAAGATAGTCGATTTGGAGAATCGACGGTTCTTGAAACTGGCATTTCAAACTGTCGATTTTAGTTCTGATTTAGAATCGTCGATTTTAATTGCAGTTTTAGTTTTAAACCATCAATTTTAGGTATGAAATATAGGAAAAAAAAAATTAAAATTGTGGAATCGATGGTTTTGAAACTGATCACACCATGTCAAGTCTAACTCCATTGCAATCCGAGCACACCATGTCAAGTCTAACTCCACTGCAATCTGAGATATTTTTTGAATTCAATATTGTGTTTTAGGTTGCACCTTATAACAGTATATTAATCAGTAAATTATTGGTTAAATAAATATTAAGTTAATCAAACATATAATATTATAGCACTAAATTATTCATTTAATGGTAGAATGTTGGACGTAACTTATGAATATCAAATGTGGACACCACGTGGCCATCATTCATGCCAACCACTCTTTGTTGCTCATTAATTAACTCCTTATTGTTTTGTTAAACAAACATGTGGAGTGGAGTTTGTTTCCGAGTCATTAAAAATCTATGATATGATTTCTAGTAATATACATACGAAAAATGTATATAAAAGTAGACAAATATATATTTTTTTAAATTTTAATTTTTTTAAAAAATATTTTAAATAATTTGTGTTATAATCCCGATAAAATATATTTGAAAAACATGTCTCTAAGAAAATATTATCATATTTTCAAGTTTTAAGAATAAAAAAAAAACGAAAAAAAAACTGTGAGGGTACTCTTTTGAAAATTCTAAAAATAGAATTTGTACAAATAATATGATAAATCTTGATTCCTTTAACTTTTTAAATAATTTATGTTGTAATCCTAGTAAAATACACTCTAAAAAAGAGTTTGTAAGTAAATATTTGATAATTTTCAGGTTTAAAAAAAAAAAAAAAAAAAAAAAAAAAAAAAAAAAAAAACTATGATGTAACCTCTTCTGAAAAGTGTCAAAAAAGGGAGTGTATAATTTTAATTAATTTGTGTTGGAATTCAGGAAAAAAAATACCCTGGAAAAATATGTCTGTAAGTAAAAAATGTGTGTAATAAGTTTTTTACTATTTTCAAATTTTAAAAATTTTAAAAATCGATGTTGGCACTCATTTGAAAATTCTAAAAAAATTAAGTTTGTAAAATAATATGTTAATCTTTTATTTTTTTAACTTTAAATAATTTTTGTTGTCATCCCAAGTAAAATACAATTAAAAAATGTGTCTGTAAGAAAAAAAAAACTTTACTACTTTCAAGTTTTAAAAACTGTGAACCCCTTTGAAAATTTTCAAAAAATGGAGTGTGTTAAATAATATTTTAAATCTTTATTTTTTTAAATTTAAATAATTTTGTTGTAATCCTCATTAAAATTCACTTGAAAAATGTGTCTATAAGTAAATATTTTACTATTTTCAAGTTTAAAGAATTTAAATAAAAAATTATGATGATACCCCTCTAAAAATTCTAAAAAAATGAAGACTGTAAAATAATATATCAACCATATATTTCTTTCACTTTAAATTTGTTGTAATCCAAAGTAAAATAAAATTGAAAAATATTTATGTAAGTAAAAACTTTACAATTTTCATGATTCAAGAGTTTTAAAAATACTGTGATAACACCCCTTTGAAAATTCTAAATAATGGAGTATGTAAAATAATATGCTAATACTTTATTTATTTAACTTTAAATAATTTTTGTTGTCATCCTGAATACAATACACTTGAAAAATATGTTTGTAAGTAAATATTTTACTGTGTTCAATGTTCGCTATTTTATTTCACTTAATATACGACTCGCAAGTGCATGAGGTAAATTATAATAAAATATGGTGAGAACAGGTATCGCATCCACAAGAACTGTAAAATCAAATGAGTATTTGCTTATGATATATTATTTTATCTAAATAATTTAATTAATGGAATGAGTTTTATAAAATAAACTAAAATAAATAAAGAGAAGAAATAGATAACAAAACAAGTCAAACAACTAAAGATATTCAGAGATTACATGGATTCCAGGGACATGCATTCATAAGGCTCATATGAGTTCTTTTTAATGTATCAAACCATATTTAATTCCTATATTTATCTGAGGATCACTAAAATATTTGGATCCTCTCTCTCAAGTTAGATCCAAAAGTAGATTAGACAATACTGATCATTCTCACGATATTATATAACTCTCAATTGTGCCTATGATCTATTCTCATCATAATACTTACAAATCTCTCAATCTAGCAAATTTTATGTTATACATTCCTAATCCGTTAACCAATTACTCCCTATCGAGTAATAATAGATTAACTACATATATGCAATTAGTCGTCACATAATTTCATACGACATTCAAATCAAGAAAGCATAAACAAATATAGGAAGGGAAATAAGATCATTAAAGAAAAATATATGAATCTATAATTATGCATTCCTAGAATCACTAGATATTTAGCCACACATATTCAATATATAATTCATGGGAAACATATTGATAATTATGGCTAACATAAAAAGAACAAAATAGAAGAAGACTATTGAAGCCCAAACGATCTTCGTTTCTCTCTCTCTCTGATGACTTGGTTTGTTGATCCTCCTTTGTATCCTTGTTTCTAACCCTAAAATCTGTTGTATATTGTGTTGTATCCTTCCCCTATAATCTAATGTAACTCCTCTTTTATAGAAAATTACTAAGGTTTTGATAGCGGCCGTATTTATATTTGGAATGAGAAGATATTGCAAAATCGCACCAAATCGAGAAGATATGTCCGAATCACACCAAATAAAGAAGATATGCCCAAACCACACCAAATCACGACGGTTAAGATCATATCACGAGGATAAGCACGGTCCATGTGACTTGAGACGTGGTTTATACATTCTTAGTTATCTGTTTGTCTGTCAAAACTTTAACAAACACGTGACATAACAAAATATAACAAAATCATAATGAACTTGTCACTTAGGTACATGCAATTGCCTAAGAAACTATACATAATAATCCCGAATTGCACGTAAATCCTATGTTTATCCTTCAAGTATTAAGAATTTTAAAAAACTATGATGCTACCCCGTCGAAAAGTGTCATAAAATAGTCTGTAAAACAATATGTTAATTCTTTTATTTCTTTTAACTTTAAATAATTTTGTTTGTAATCCCAAGTAAAATACACTTAAAAAAAGTGTATCTAAGTAAATATTTTACTATTTTCAAGTTTTAAGAATTTTAAAAAATTGTGATGGTAACTCTTTGAAAATTCTTAAAACAATGGAGTCTGTAAAATAATATGTTAACTATTTATTTCTTAACTATATTTTAAGTTGTAATCCTGAGTAAATACACTTGAAAAATGTATTAGTAAGAAATTTTTTTTTACTATTTTCAAGTTTTAAGAATTAAAAAAAAAAAAACTGTGATGGTACCCTTTGAAAATTCTAAAAAATTGGAGTCTGTAAAATAATGAATCCTTTATTTCTTAATTATATATAATTTTTGTTGTAATGCAAAATAAAATAAAATAGAAAAATGTGTTTGTAAGTATAAACATTACTATTTCAAGTTTTAAGAATTAAAAAAAAAAAACCTGTAATGGTACCCCTTTCAGAATTTTCAAAAAATGGATTCTGTAAAGTAATATGTTAATACTTTATTTCCTTAGCTTTAAATAATTTTTGTTGTAATACCAAGTAAAGTACACTAGAAAAATGTGTTTGTAAAATTTTTTTCTTACTATTTTCAAGTTTTAAGAATTAAAAAAAAATCCTCAATGGTATCCCCTTCGAAAATTCTCAGAAAATGGAGTATGTAAAATAATATGTTAACCATGTATTTCTTTAAGTTTAAATAATTTTTATGGTAATCCCGAGTAAAATACACTAGAAAATGTTTCTATTAGTAAATATTTTACTATTTTTAAGTTTTAACAATTTAAAAAAGAAATCGTAATGGTACCCCTTTGAAATTTTTTAAAAAATAGAGTCTCTAAAGTAATATGTTAATCCTTTATTTCTTTAATTTTTAATAATTTTTGTTATATCCCGAGTAGAATATACTTGAAAAATGTGTCTGTAGGTGAACATCTTACTATTTTCAAGTTTTAAGAATTTAAAAAAAAAAAAAAACTATGATTGTACCACTTCGATAATCTTAAAAAAGTGAAGTCTCTAAAAGAATATGTTAATCTTTTATTTCTTTACATTAAATTTTTTTGGTGTAATCTCAAGTAAAATACCCTTGAAAATTGTGTCTGTAATAATTTTTTTTTAAAAACTATTTTCAAGTTTAAAGAATAAAAAAAAAACTATGATGTTACTCTTTTGAAAATTCTCAAATATTGAAGTCTGTAAAATAATATGTTACTCCTTTATTTGTTGCTGTAATAAAAAGTAAAATACACTTGAAAATGTGTGTGTAAGTTAATACAATTCTTAACTATTTTCAAGTTTAAGGAATTAAAAAAAGAAAAAACTATGACGTTACTCTTTTGAAAATTCTCAAATATTGGAGCCTGTAAAATAATATGTTACTCCTTTATTTTTTTAACTTTTAACAATTTTTTCTATAATAAAAAGTAAAATACACTTCAAAATATGTGTGTAAGTAAAAATATTACTATTTTCAAGTTTAAGAATTAAAAACAAAAATGTTATGGTATCCTTTTAAAAATTCTAAAAAAATGGAGTCTATAAAATAATATGTTGATTCTTTATTTCTTTAACTTTAAATATTTTTTGTTGTAATCCTAGGTAAAATACAATTGAAAAATTTGTTTGTAAGAAAATATTTTACTATTTTTAAGTTTTAAGAATTTTAAAAAAGCTGTGATGGTACACCCTTTGAAAATTTCTAGAAAATGGATTCTATAAATAGTATGTTATTCCTTTATTTCTTCAAATTTAAATATTTTTTGTTGTATTCCCAAGTAAAATACACTTGAAAAATGTGTCTGTAAGATTTCTTTTTTACTATTTTCAAGTATTAATGTGATACCTCAAGCCTCTCACTACTCACTAGCCAATATAATTCATACATTGCATTCATTTTATAATTTTATTTGCTATTTAAATTGTATTTTTATTTGTATTGCGGCTCGTATTTAATTATATTTGGAATGTTACTGTTAAATTTTTGTATAGGTTGGAACCCTTGGGCCAAATATTGAGGAATAAATTAGGTGTCAAGTATTAATAAAATAAGATTACACGTGGCAAGTTAATAATAATAATAATAATAATAATAATAATAATAATAAGGTTAAGAAACGTACAGGTACTATCCTTTAAAAAAAGAGACCTTGGAATGGTTCCAAAAAGGAGGGGTAGAGAGAAGGGGCTGGGCAATTCACGGAACCACGCTGAAAAGGAAACTTCATTGTTGCAGGTAGATGAACTTATACTTAATTCCTTGGTAATTAACTAATAAAAGTATTCACTTGAATAGGGTAACTCCATTGTTGCAGGTAGATGAACTTATACTTAATTCCTTAGTAATTAACTAATAAAATTATTCACTTGAATAGGGTCATGCTTAAGCTAAGTAGTGGTATGGATTGATTCCATTCACACTATATGCTGAGAAGTTTCATGGCTGCCAATTTAATTCACCTTGGGGAAAATGGTTAGATGCATGGTTTGTGTGCATAGGTATATGATTAAATTAATTTTGATGAAAGAGCTTATTAAATTATGGAAAATTACTCTAGGGAATTTCTTGGTTTAGTTAAATTTTGTAGGGGTTGTGAAACTAACTATGGTATTATGTGTATGTGTTTTGAATGTATATTTATATTTTTATATGTAGTGAAGAAATATTGAAATTGTGCATGCTGCTGAGGAAACTATAATTTCGATCAGAATTTCATAAAATCTGATTAAACGTGAAACATGAATGTTTTAGATTTTTGTCTTAGCTTTCTTACCCCACTTAAATCATGTCAATATCATATTTATAGTGTATAGTAGAGCAAAAATACTAAAGGGTGTCAAAGCTGAAATCTTGATATGTAATTATTATAATTGTAGCACAAAATGGAAAGTGTTGATGATTTAATCAATATAGTAGAAAGGTAAGTAGAAATCCATTTGCACCTACAATGCATAGACATAGTACTTGTTTGCATTATTTTAGTATGTAATATTTGTGACTTATGCTTCTTGGTATTGATAGATATGAATTACGTGGTATGTATGAGTGATTTGATATTGTATAAATATAACATTCATAAGCATTGGCATGTGCATGCATAAGTTGTGTGTAACCTGCTTTGCATGCACTGTATGATGAAAAGAAACGGAAAATCTAATGTTGACCACTACTAGGGTATCGAGGACGGTGGCATGTGAGACATGGATAGGCTTGATTCATCAGGCCGATGGCATGTGAGACATGGATATACTTTATCCTATGTTGAATCGGTGGCGTGTGAGACATGGATAGGCTCTATGATATATTGAGTTGGTGGCATGTAAGACATGGATAGGCTCGATTTGTCAAGCCGGTGGCATGTGAGACATGGATAGACTTTATGATTATGATTATTTATTGAGCTAGCTCTTCTGGTGCACAGTAGGTGGGTCACGAGCCCTGTAAAGATAAAATATTCTAAAATATATGTCAGGGTTTCATTAGTATGCATTTAACGCCTCTTTTAAAGTTTCTGCAAACATTTAATTTACTGTTCATGCATGATTTCTACTTACTGGGTTTTAACTCACCTAGTTTGTGCATTGTAGGTGAGCGTGATGATGATGGTGTGTAAGCTTATGGCTTACCAACCATGCTGTTTGTGCTTCAGCAAGCTTTTGGGAATCGGTGTACATGAATGACAACCTTTGGGGCTAAACCATGGGCTTACTATGCTTTTGGGGTTCTATTTTATTGTTCAGTTTGGACTTGTATAATATTACGCAATTTTTTGGCATGTAAATATTGGTATAGTTGTGGTGTATACTTTCGCATCTATTGAGGATTTTGGCTTGGGTGTAAATGCGCTTTTGTTTGGGAAATGAATTGTACCTCGTAAATATGTTACATGTGTTCACAGGTGAAAAAAAATCGTACATGTTTAACAAGGTTAAAAGTAATCTATGTTGTGGTTTATTAAGGTGGAGGTGTCACAGAGTGGTATCAGAGCCCGGTTTATGCCCTGTAGACTGTCCATGTACACGAGCTCAAAACTTGTGGAACATAACCATGCCGGTAAGTTTTATTTATCTTTGTTTTGCATTATATTTTTCATGAGTTATATTGGATTGTGATCTAGATTGAGTACATTTTTGATACCATGGTGAGAATGAGAGGTGAATGTAGTGGGGAAAATAGAGCTCCAGAACAAAATGCCCGAGCTGCAGGCACTGATCGCGATGCACTTATTAAAAGATTGACGGGATTAGTGGAACAATAATCACAACAAATTTAGCAGCTAATCGAACAAAGAAATGTTGGTGGACAATAAATAAATGAGATGAACCATTCACAGCCTCGAGTAGAACAGACATAGCTGATCGGGGAAAGGTTCAGAAAGCTCAACCCGCCAACATTTGAAAATATGGTGGATCCCACAGCTGCAAAAAACTAGCACAGAACCATAGAAAATATGTTTTTGTATAGCAGAGTACCAGACGAGGAAGATGTGTTGTGTCCATCCTTTATGTTACAGGGGAGTGCAGGATACTGGTGGGATATAATGAAGGCCGTTGAAAATGTAACCACTATGACTTAAAACAAGTTTAAAGAACTTTTCAGAAACAAATATTTCATTGCTCCAGTTCGTATGATAAAAATGAATGAGTTTATACAATTGAGACAAAGTTCTATGACAGTTATAGACTACATCTCCAAATTTGAGCAATTGTCAATGTTTGCTAAGCACATGGTTAGAACTGATGCACTGAAAGTAGAAAGGTTTGTCAAAGGGCTGAGACCAGAGCTTTATAGAGATGTTTGTATGGCTGGTATGTGGGAGTTAGTTACTCACAGGTTGCTGAGAGGGTACTGGTGGCTGATCAAGCTGAACAAAGAATACGTCATGCACATGAGATTCGACGTCAATCACACAAAGACAAGGACAATGTTGGGTAGGAAATGAAAGGAAAATGACACATCAATTTCAAGGCCCAAGACCTAATTTTAAGCTTAGACAAGGATAGGGACAAGAACAAAAAGATTCAAGCAAGCGTCTGAGAACTATTCAGGGTAAAGCACCAGGACCATTACCCCTTTGCTCTAAATGTGAGAAACAACATATCGGTGTCTGTCTGGTGGGTACTAGAACTTGCTATTCGTGTGGACAATAAGGACATATTTCTACTACGCGCCTAAATAAATCGAGCCCTGTGACACAAGGGAGAGTACCAACTAGAGTTTTCACCATAATCAGAGAGGATGCTGAGGCACACCCATCTATAGTAACAGGTAAATTTTCTATCTTTAGTACTTCAACATTTGTATTATTTGATTCTGGAGCTACGCATTCATTTGCATCCACTGAGTATGTGAGAAAGGTAGGTAGAAAACCTGATATAGCAGAGAATGGTTACAATGTAGTGATTCCCTCTGGAGAGTCGAAACAAACAAATCAAATATTACGAGAATGTGTATCCCTATTGATGGTAGAGAACTTTATGCAGACTTGATCATACTTGACATGAATGATTATGATAGAATTTTGGGCATGGACTGGTTGTCCAAATATTATGCATCTATAGACTGTCAGAAAAAGATAATTACATTTCAGCCACCTGGGGAGGAACCTTTTATCTTTATTTGAGTAAAGAAGAACTTCAGATTCCCACTAATATTTGCATTCAAAGAACAACGGTTATTAGAAAGTGGTTATGAATGCTATTTGATGAGTGTTGTGACCACTGAAGAACAACATTGTCTATCTGTTAATGAAGTACCGATAGTTCAAGAATATCCTGAAGTGTTTCCAGATGATCTTCCAGGCTTACCACCTACCAAAAAATTGAATTTGTAATTGATATATATCCAGGGACTGCCCCGATATCAAAATCTCCTTATTGAATGACACCAACTGAATTGAAAGAATATAAGATACAGTTGCAGGATTTACTAGAAGGGTTTTATCAGACCTAGCTTTTCGCCTTGGGGTGCACTGATTTTGTTTGTTCGTAAGAAGGATGGCAGTATGAGAATGTGTATAGATTATAGAGAATTAAACAAAGTTACAATCAAGAACAAGTATCATTTGCCTAGTTTCAATGATTTATTTGATCATCTTCAGGGTTCAGCAGTATTTTCCAAAATTGATTTGCGATCAGGTTATCATCACCTAAAAATTAAAGTGGTAGACATTCCAAAGACCACATTTAGTACCAGGTACGAACACTATGAGTTTCTAGTAATGCCGTTTGATCTAACAAATGCTCCAGCTGCCTTTATGGATCTGATGAATTGAGTATTTAAAGATCTCTTGGATAAGTTTGTTATTGTGTTTATTGATGATATCTTGATCTATTCAAAGACGAAGGAAGAGCATGCTACCCATTTGAGAAAAATGTTAGAAGTTCTCAGAGAGAAACAATTGTATGCTAAGTTTAAGAAATGTGAATTCTGGATAAATAGAGTAGTATTTCTGGGACGTGTTGTGTCAGGAGAAGGAATTTCAGTTGACCCAAGTAAAGTTGAAGCAATTAACAATTGGCCACAACCTACAACTCCTTCAGAGATACGTAGCTTTCTGGGTCTAGCTGGGTATTATCGCAGATTTGTAGAAGGATTCTAAAAAATTGCATCTCCACTGACACAATTGACTAGAAAGAATGTAACCTTCTGATGGACAGAGGCCTGTGAGCAAAATTTTCAAGAACTAAAGAAGAGATTGACATCAACACCTATCCTTGCATTTCCATTAGGTAATGAAGGTTTTGTGGTTTATAGTGATGCTTTCAAGAATGGTTTAGGTTGTGTATTAATGCAGAATGGAAAGGTAATAACATATGCATCTAGAAAAGTGAAAGAATATAAAACGAATTACCCTACTCATAATTTAGAGCTTGCTGCAGTGATATTTACACTTAAAATTTGGAGACATTATCTATACGGAGAGTGATGTGAGATCTATATTGACCATAAGAGCTTAAAGTATTTCTTCACGCAGAAAAAGTTGAACATGAGGCAACGAAGATGGTTAGAACTAGTGAAAGATTATGATTGTGTTATCAACTATCATCCTGGTAAAGCAAATGTTGTTGCAGATGCATTAAGTCAAAAGTCAACTCATAACACTATTGTGATGGCTTTAATTCAGAGACAGGAGTTACTGAACCTGCAGAGAATGAACGTCGAAGTTGTGATGCATGGATTAGTAGAAGAAAAACTAGCAGCTTTAACTCTTCGACCTACCTTACTTGATAGTATCGAATAGGGACAACACACAGATGAATATTTGGCTAAAGTAAAGAAGGATGTTGCTTCAGGAATAGCATCATATTTTCAGGTATCAAAAGAGGGGTTCTTCGATTCGGAAATCGATTATGTGTAATATGGATAATATACATGAAAATATTATGGATGAAGCACACTTAACACCGTATTCAGTACATCCAGAAGCTACTAAAATGTATAGAGACTTGAAATTGCATTATTGGTGGCTAAGGATGAAGAGAGATGTTGTTTAGTATGTGGAACAATGTTTGACATGTCAACAGATAAAGATAGAACATCAAAGGCCATCAGGAACCTTGCAGCCCTTACTGATTCCGGAATGGAAATGGGAGAACATTACCATGGATTTTGTCATAGGATTACCAAAAACAGTCAAAGATCATGATATTATTTGGGTTATTGTGTATTGACTTACAAAATCTGCTCATTTTCTTGCTGTTTGTTCTACTTATTCAATGGATCGATATGCTCAACTATATATACATGAGATAGTCAGACTTCATGGAGTTCCACTTTCCATTGTTTCTGATAGGGATTCAAGATTTCTTTCTACCTTTTGGAAGAGTCTGTATAAGGCATTAGGGACACAATTGTTCTTCAGTACTGCATATCATTCTTAGTCAGATGGGCAGTCAAAGCGGACAATACAAAGATTAGAGGACATGGTCAGAGCTTGTGTGTTAGATTTTCAAGGACAATGGAGCAAGTTTTTGCCTTTGATAGAGTTTTCTTATAACAATAGCTATCAGTCAACTATTGGAATGGCTCCATATGAAGCACTATATGGTAGAAAATGTCGATCATCGGTACATTGGGATGAGATTGGTAAACGAAAGCTTTTGGGTCTAGATGTGATCATAGAAACGTCAAAAGATGTAGGACATATTAGAGAGAGAATGAAAACTACTCAGAGTCGACAGAAAAGTTATGCAAATAAAAGATGGAGAACAATGGAATTTGCAGTAGGAGATCAGGTGTTTTTGAAAGTTTCTCCGATGAAAGGAATAATGCAGTTTGGTAAGAAAGGAAAGCTCAGTCCGAGGTATATTGGTCCATTTCCTATCATTGAGAGAATTGGTGATGTTGCCTACAGACTTGACCTGCCTGGATCAATGACTCAGATACACAATTTGTTCCATGTGTTTGTGTTGAGAAAGTATGTAGCGAATCCATCTCATATTCTAAACAATGAACCAGCAGAGTTAAAAACAGACTTAAGCTATGAAGAAATGCCTGTGAAAATTTTACTACGAGAAGTGAAGCAACTGAGAAATAAGGAAATTCCACTAGTCAAAGTTCTATGGAGAAACCAGTCGATAGAAGAAGCTACTTAGGAAAGAGAAGATGAAATGAAGTCGAAATACCCAGAACTCTTCAGGTAAGTAAATTTCAAGGACGAAATTTATATAAGGAGGGGAGGATGTGATACCCCAAGCCTCTCACTACTCACTGGCCAATATAGTTCATGCATTGCATTCATTTTTTAATTTTATTTGCTATTTAAATTGCATTTTTATTTGTATTGCGGCTCGTATTTAATTATGTTTAGAATGTTACTGTTAAATTTTTAAGGGTTTACAGTATAAGTTGGAACCCCTTGGGCCAAATATCAAGGAATAAATTGCGTGTCAAGTATTAATAAAATAAGATTATATATGGCAAGTTAATAATAATAATAATAATAATAATAATAATAATAATAATAATAATAATAATAATAATAATAATAATAATAATGATAATCAGGTTAAAAAACGTAAGGCGGTGCTATCCTATAAAAGAAGAGACCTTGGTTCCAAAAAGGGGGAGAGAGAGAGAAGGGGCTGAGCAATTCACGAAACCACGCTGGAAAGGAAACTCCATTGTTGCAGGTAGATGAACTTATACTTAATTCCTTGGTAATTAACTAATAAAAGTATTAACTTGATTAGGTTTATGCTTAAGCTAAGTAGTGGTACGGATTGATTCCATTCACACCATATGCTGAGAAGGTTCATCGCTTGCCAATTTAATTAACCTTGGGGAAATGGTTAGATGCATGGTTTTGTGTGCATAGGTATATGCTTAAATTAATTTTGATGAAAGAGCTTATTAAATTATGGAAAATTAGTTTATGGAATTTCTTGGTTTAGTTAAGTTTTGTAAGGATTGTGAAACTAACTATGGTATCATGTGTGTGTGTTTTGAATATATATTTATATTTACATATGTAGTGAAGAAATATTGAAATTGTGCATACTGCTGGGGAAACTATAATTTCGACTAAGAATGTTTTAGAGTTTTGTGTTAGCTTTCTTACCCCACTTAAAGCATGTCAATATCATATTTGTAGTGTATAGTAGATCAAAAATACTAAAGGGTGTCAAAGCTGAAATCTTAATATGTAATTATTATAATTGTTGCACAAAATGGAAAGTGTTGATGATTTAATCAATATAGTGAATTAGGTGCTCGATGGACTGAATGGCCTAGAAAACAAGGCGGGATTAAGGAAGATTTAACCATCTAAATGAGAAAGGTAAGTAGAAATTCATTTGCACCTACAATACATAGACATGTACTTGTTTGCATTATTTTAGTATGGAATATTTGTGACTTGTGCTTCTAGGGTTACAAGTAGAAATCCATTTGCACCAGGTTAAAAGTAATCTATGTTGTGGGTTATTAGGGTGGGGGTGTCACAATTAAGAATTTTGAAAAAAACAGTTATGGTACCCCTCTGAAATTTCTCGGAAAATGGAGTATGTAAAATAATATGTTAATCATGTATTTCTTTAACTTTCTATAATTTTTATTGTAATCCCGAGTAAAATACACTTGAAAAATGTGTCTGTAAGTACATCTTTTACTATTTTCAAGTTTTAAGAATTAAAAAAAACTATGATAGTATCGCTTTGAAAATTCTCAAAAATTGGAGTCTGTAAAATAATATGTTAATATTTTATTTATTTAAATTTTAATAATTTTTATTATAATCTCGAGTAAAATACACTTTAAAATGTGTCTGTAAGTAAATATATTACTAATTCAAGTTTTAAGAAATTTAAAAAAATTGTGATGGTAACACTTTGAAAGTTCCCAAATATTGGAGTCTTTAAAATGATATGTTAATCTTTTGTTTCTTTAACTTTAAATATGTTTTGGTATAATCTCAAGGAACATGCACATGAAAATTATATCTGTAAGAATTTGTTTTTACTATATTCAAGTTTTGAGAATAAAAAAAGAACTGTGATGGTACTCATTGAAAATTCAAAAACATTGGAGTCAATAAATTATATGTTAATCCTTTACTTTTATAAAAAATTTAAATATTTTTTGTTGTAATAAAAAGTGCAATACACTTGAAAAATGTGTTAGTATGAAAAAACTTATTATTTCATATTTTAAGAATTTAAAAATATTTGTGATGCTACCCCTTTGAAAATTCCAAAACATTGGAGTCTGTAAAATAATAATCCTTTATTGTTTTAACTTTATATATCGTTTCCTAGTTTGTAGGATATGTTTATTGTTTCCTAGTCTATTGCCTAGTTTGTAGCCTAGAATTATGGCTGAATTACTCTATGTAAATTGTATAAATATTGATGAGCAATGAAGGAAACAATCACGGAAAATTTACCATAAACTAGGCAATAGACTAGGAAACAATAAACATATCCTACAAACTAGGAAACGATATATACACTTGACTAAGATAATTATATACATAATTATCTTAACACAATAGACTAGGAAACAATAAACATATCCTACAAATAAGGAAACGATATACACTTGACTAAGATAATTATATACATAATTATCTTAACACACCCCCGTAGTCAAAGCGGGAGGGCCATGGATGCTGAGACTATCCCAAAAATCTTCAAACAATATACGTGGAAGTCCCTTAGTAAAAATGTCCGCTATTTGATGCCGAGATGGAACATGAAGCACTCGGACATCACCACGCGCAACCTTCTCCCTAACAAAGAGTATATCCATCTCGATGTGTTTGGTTCATTGATGATGCACTGGATTACCCGAGAGATAGATGGCGCTTACATTGTCACAGTACACTAAAGTCGCCTTCTTTAGTGGACAATGCAACTCGAGTAGCAAGTTTCGAAGCCAGCAAGATTCGGACACCACATTTGCTACTCCCCTATATTCAGCTTCAGCACTTGACTTGGAGAGTGTAGCTTGGCGTTTTGAAGACCAAGATACCAAATTATCCCCTAAATAAACACAATATCCCGATGTAGAACGCCGTGTATCGGGGCACCCTCCCCAATCCGCATCGGTGTAGGAGATAAGAGACAAGATAGAGGATGGATATAAATGCAACCCATGATCCTTAGTACCTTGAACATAGCGAATTATTCGCTTAAGAGCAGCCATATGACAGTCCTTTGGGTCGTCAATATGTAAACATACCTGCTGGACTGCGTATGATATGTCGGGCCTCGTGAATGTCAGATATTGCAATGCCCCTGCCAGGCTGCGGTAGTGAGTCGGGTTAGCATATGGAGTGCCCGACGCACCTACTTTCGGCTTGGTATCAATTGGTGTGGCTGATGGTTTACAAGCCAACATACCTGCTCTCTCAATTATGTCCTCAGCATACTTGCGTTGTGAAAGAAAGAGACCCCCTTTGTGTCGAGTCACAGCGATGCCAAGGAAATTATTTAAAGGACCTAAATCCTTCATTGCAAATTCGGAGCCAAGAAGAGACATAATAGAACACCGGAGAGCATGAGACGAAGCTGTCAAAATTATATCATCCACATACAATAAAAGATATGTCATTTGTGACCCCGAATGATAGATGAATAAAGAATTATCAGACTTGCTGTTAGTAAAACCAATGGAAAACACATAATCAGCAAACCTGTTGTACCATGCCCGGGGTGCTTGCTTAAGACCATATAATGACTTACGCAACAAACACACATAATCTGGTTTAGTGTGATCACAAAAATCGAGAGGTTGATGCATATACACTATCTCATTAAGCTCACCATGTAAGAATGCATTCTTGACATCAAGTTGATGAATCGGCCAAGCCTTAGATAAAGCAAGGCTAAGAACAGTTCGAATGGTCGCTGGCTTGACCACCGGACTAAAAGTTTCTCCACAATCTATGTCAACCTGTTGAGTTTTGCCATCACCTACAAGACGGGCTTTATACCTCTCAAAATCACCGTTAGACTTCACTTTATGAGTAAAAATCCACATAGAACGAATGACATTAACATCAGGTGGACGGGGCACCAACTCCCACGTCTTATTTTTAATAAGAGCATTATATTCATCATCCATTGCCATTTTCCAATTTGGATCACGAAGAGCATCAATTGGGTTACGAGGAATAGGAGATTTCATAACTTTAGAAATTGTAGCAACATTGCAATATTTTTTATTTGGCTTAAAAATGCCATGTTGGCTTCGTGTGACCATTTTTGGAATAGGAGTGGGCTGGGAAGGATGTGAGATAGTGGGCTGGGGAGGTTGTTGGGCCGTGGATGTCACCGAACTGGGTGATGGATGAGATGGTGATGGCGGCCCATGCTCAGGTGTTGGGTCCTTGAGCTGGGTTGGAGTAGCAGGAGGGGGAGAGTGATGTTGAGGGGAAGAAACATCCTCACCCATGTGAGGTTGGGCCGTGGGAATGGGCCTAGATGGAGTGGAAGTCTGCACATGATGAATGAGAGAAGGAGAGAGGCCTTCATCCAAAAAATCATAGGCAGTAGAAGAAGGAGAATGTAGATTGGCAAAGGGAAACACGGTTTCATCAAAAAGCACATGTCGGCATATGATTATTTTATTTGATGACAAGTTATAACACTTATATCCTCTATGATTAGGAGGGAATCCCAAAAACACACAAGGGGTGGAACGTGGTTGGAGCTTATGTATCGTGGTGGAAGGAATAAGAGGATAGCAAAGACACCCAAAAACCCGTAAGTGAGAATATGACGGTTCCCGATGATAGAGGACATGAACAGGAGACTTGTTCCCTAACAGCTTGCTAGGAATAATGTTATGCAAATAAGTGGCCATTTGTAAGGCATGATGCCAAAAGAAAGGTGGCAGAGATGCATGAGCAAGAAGAGTGCGAGTGATATTATTTAGAGATCGTAGTTTTCTCTCGGCTTTTCCATTTTGTGATGAAGTATGGGAACAAGAGAAACGGAAAGATAACCCATTGACTCACAAAATGCCCAAAAAGAACTATTATCATACTCCCTCCCATTGTCACATTGGACATTCTTAATTGGTCGCTCAAATTGTGTTCGAATATGAGATTGAAAAGCTAAAAATGTATCAAAGACATTAGATTTTTTAGCTAAAGAAAAAGTCCACACAAATTTCGAGAAATCATCCAAAATGAGCATATAATAATGATGTCCCGAAGAACTTAAAACGAGAGAAGTCCAAAGATCACTATGCACTATATCAAAAGGTAAAGAAGTAGATGACATAGAAGAATAAAATGGCAACTTAATGTGTTTCCCAAATACACAAGAACGACAAATACTAGAACTTGAAGTACGAGTACATTCAATACTTTTATTACTACGAAGAGTAGCTAAAATAGATGACCCGGGATGATCAAACGATCATGCCAAAGAGAGGGAGCTAAAGCTGTAAAACTCGAAGGATTAGAAAGATTGGTGGAAGTGGTGTTGGTGAGAGGATAGAGATCACCCGTGCTATTACATCTCATTATTGGCATCCCCGTCCGATAATCCTTCACAAAGAAACCATAGGGGTCAAACTCAACAGTCACATTATTATCTAAGGTAAATTTGCGAACTGAAATAAGATTTTTTATGAGTTTGGGAGCATGAAGGACATTATTGAGAGATAAAGGAGGATGTGGGGATGAGAGTGTAGTACGACCACAACCAAGAATAGGAATAGTATGACCACTTCCAACAACAATATTATTAGGATGATTGCTCAAATTAAAATAAGACGAGAGATTACCTTTGGAGGATGTCATGTGAGAAGTGGCTCCGGTGTCCATGTACCACGAAGGATCGGGTTGGCTCAAAGTCATAGTATGTATTGCCGACTCGATATCCGTGGGAGTGTACTGTACGGACTGATTGGATGTGGCATAGGCGTGTTGAGGACGCGGACCCAAAATACCGGACTGCCTTGCTGGGCCTTGAGGACGAGCCCACCCTTGGTTGGGCTACGGGCATGGAGGAGCAGCCCACTGAGGACCCCACCCCCAACCAGGGAACTGCGGCCACTGTGGCTGTTGCTGCCAGTTGTGTGGCGGGGACTGCCACTGCGGCTGCTGCTGCTGGGTAGAGCCACCCCGGCCACCACTACTGCCCCCGAATTTTCCACCTTCGCCACCGGATTTTCCTCCCTTACCACTGCCCTGTTTTCGGCCACCAGAATTCTTTTGTGGGTTTTTTCGGCCACGAGAACCACCATACGTGTCATACCCATCATCAGAATCTCGAGAAGTAACCACCATTGCCGACGCCGAACTGGTTGCTGCCTGTTTAGCGAGCCCCGCCTCCTCAAGCGTGAGCATTGATCGAGCCTGGTAAAACAGAGGGACTGGTGAACTCTGTCGAATAAGGGTACCAACACCCTTATAAGGTTCGGTGAGACCCGAAACCAACTGAAGGACCAATCGATTATTTAACGACCGGTGCTCCAACATTTCGCAATTGATCGGAAAGACCCTTGAGCCTTTGACAGTAAGCCGATGCATTGGGAAAATCCTCCATTTTTGTAGTGGATAATTCTTGTTCTAGAGTTACGGCACGAGAGTTTTGGTTGTCTTGGAAGATGTCACGCAACCTATCCCAAGCCTCCATGGCCGTAGCGTCGGGTTCGATAATGGTCTGCAAAAGATCGTTGGAAATTGTGGAATAAATCCAAGAGATCACGGCTGCATCCAAAGTAGACCATAACTCCTTCTCCTCATCAGTGAGAGGAGTCTTTTCCTTCCCCTTATCCTTAGACTTAGGAGGAATAATATGATCCAGAACCCCCTTAGAACGAGCGTGAAGTTTGAAGAGTTCCGCCCAAGTAGAATATTGTGAGTTTTCGAATTCAAGAACAATCGGGATGGTGTTCTTGATATTCGTCACAGTGAGTGCGGGGTGAAACGAGGACTTTGATTCCCCCATTGAAAGAAGCAGAGAAGAGGTAGAGAAAGAGAAAGATGGGCGGAAACGAGAGCTAGGGTGCAGCGGAAGAAAGTCGCCCTAGTGCTCTGATACCATAAAAGAATATTTTCTGTCACTGTTTCCTTCATTGCTCATCAATATTTATACAATTTACATGGAGTAATTCAGTCATAATTCTAGGCTACAAACTAGGCAATAGACTAGGAAACAATAAACATATCCTACAAACTAGAAAACGATATATACACTTGACTAAGATAGTTATATACATAATTATCTTAACACAATAGATTAGGAAATAATAAACATATCCTACAAACAAGAAAACGATATATACACTTGACTAAGATAATTATATACATAATTATCTTAACAAATGTGTCTATAAGAATTTGGTTTACTATTTTCAAGTTTTAAGAATTTAAAATAAATATAAAAACAGCGATACTGCCCCATTGAAAATTATAAAAAATTGGAGTCTGAAAAATATTATGTTAATCAATTATTTCTTTAACTTTAAATATTTTTGGTTGTAATTTCAAGTAGAATATACTAGAAAAATATGCCTGTAGGTAAAAATATTAGTATTTTCAAATTTTAAGAATCTAAAAAAACTGTGATGATACGTACCCTTTCGAAAATTCTCATAAAATGGAGTCTCTAAAATAATATGTTAATCCTTTATTTTGTTAACTTTAAATAATTTTTGTTGTAATCCCGAATAAAAGACACTTGAAAAATGTGTTTGTAAGTAAATATTTTACTATATGAAAGTTTTAAGATTAAAAAAAAAAAAATTGTAGTGGTACCCCCTTTAAAAATTCTCAAGAAAATGGAGTTTGTAAAATAATATGTTAATATTTTATTTTTCTAACTTTAAATAGTTTTGGTTGAAATACGAAATAAAATACACTTGAAAATTGAGTCTATAAGAAATTAATTCCCTATTTTCAAGTTTTACATTTTTTTTAAAAACTATGATGGTTCTTTGAAAATTCTAAAAAAATGAAGTTTGTAAAATAATATGTTAATCTACTATTTATTTCAGTTAAAATAGTTTTGGTTGTAATACCAAGTAAAATATACTTGAAAAATGATTTTGTAAAAAAAAACAATTTACTATTTTCAAGTTTTAAGAATTTTTAAAAAACTGTGATGGTACGTACCCCTTTGAAAATTCTTAGAAAAATGTAGTTTGTAAGATATGGTGTTAATCCTTTATTTCTTTAACTTTAAATTGTTTTGGTTGTAATACTAAGTAAAATACACTTGACAATGAGTATGTAAGAAAAAACTTTTCCATTTTTAAGATTTAAGAATATTTAAAAAAAAAAAAAAGTGAGATACACCTTCAAAAATTCTAAAAAAAAAAAGTATTTTGTAAAATAATATGATAATCCTTTATTTTTTTAATTTTTAAATAATTTTTATTGTAATCTCGAGTAAAATACACTTGAAAATGAGTTTGTAAGAAAAAAACATTACTATATTTCAAGTTTTAAGAATCTTAAAAAATACACTTTCATGGTACCCCATTGAAAATTTTCAAAACTAGGAGTCTATAAAGTAATATATTGATCCTTTATTTCTTTAATATTTTTTGTTGTAATACCAAGTAAAATACACTAGAAAAATTTGTTTGTAAGTAAAAACATTGCTATTTTCAAGTTTTAAGATTTTTAAAAAATAAAATTGTGATGGTACCCCTTTGAAAATTATCAAAATTGGAGTCTGTAAAATAATATATTAATCATTTATTTCTTTAACTTTGAAAAATATTAGTTAAAATACCAAGTAAAATACACTAGAAAAATATGTCTGCAAGTAAATATTTTACTATTATCAATTTTAATAATGAAAAAAAAACCATGATAGTACCCTTTTGAAAATTCTCAAAAAATGGAGTTTGTAAAATAATATTTTAATCTTTTACTTCTTTAACTTTAAATGATTTTGTTGTAATACAAAGTAAAATACACTTGGAAAATGAGTCTGTTAGAGAAAACTTTACTATTTTTGAGTTTTAAGAATTTTAAAAAAATGGTAATGGTACCCCTTAGAAATATTCTAAAAAATATAAAATAATATGTTAATCTTTTATTTCTTTAACTTTTAATAGTTTTGGTTGTAATACCAAGTAAAATACACTTGAAAAATGAGTATGTAAGAAAAACTTTTTTAATTTTCAAGTTTTAAAAATTGTGATGCCTTTGAAAATTCTCAAAAAATGAAGTTTATAAAATAATATGTTAATGTTTTTTTCTTTAACTTTAGATATTTTTGTGGTAAGTTCAAGTAAAATACACTTGAAAATGTGTCTGTAAGAATTTTTTTTTACTATTTTCAAGTTTTAAGAATTAAAAAAAAAAAATTGATGGTACCCTTTGAAACTTCTCATACATAATTTTCAGAATGTAATGTATTGATCCTTTATTTCTTTAAAATTAAATGGTTTTTGTTGTAATATAAGTAAAAGACAATTAAAAAATGGGTCTGTAAGAAAAAACTTTACTATATCCAGTTTTGAAAAATAAAAAAAATAAAACTTGTGGTAGTATCCTTTGAAAATTCTAAAAAATTGAACTGTGTAAAATAATATGTAAATCATTTATTTCTTTAACTTTATATACTTTTTGTTGTAATACCAAATAAAATACACTAGGAAAATATTTTTGTAAGTAAAAACATTACTATTTTGAAGTTTTAAGAATTTAAAAAAAAATGTGATAGTACCCCTTTAAAAATTCTAAAAAATGGGAGTCTATGAAATAATATATTAATCCTTTATTTTTTTGACTTTAAATCAATTTTTTTTTTGTAATAGCAAGTAAGATATAATAGAAAAATGTGTTTGCAAGTAAATATTTTACTATTTCAAGTTTTAAGAATTTTGAAAAAAACTGCGATAGTATTCTTTTGAAAATTCTAAAAAAAATGTAGTCTGTAAAATAATATGTTAATCATTCAATTCATTAACTTTAAATAGTTTTGTTTGTAATACCAAGTAAAATACACTTGAAAAATGAGTATGGAAGAAAAAACTTTTCTATTTTGAAGTTTTAATAATTGTAAAAAAAATGTGACTGTACCCCTTTGAAAAGTCTAAAAAATTGGAGTTTGTAAAATAACATATTAATTATTTATTTTTTTAAATTTAAATAGTTTTTATTGTAATACCAAGTAAAATACACTTAAAAATGTGTCTATAAGTGAAAACATTACTATTTTCAAAATTTAAGAATTTTTTAAAAATTGTGATGGTACCCCTTTGAAAATTATCAAAAAGTGGAGTCTTTAAAATGCTATAAATCATTTATTTCATTAACTTATAATCTCGAGTAAAATACACCTGTAAATGTCTCAATAAGTAAATATTTTACTATTTTAATGTTTTAAGAATTTAAAAAAAATAAAAATAAACTGTGATGGTATCCCTTTGAAAATTATCAATAAATGGAGTCTGTAAATAATATGTTAATCCTTTATTTTTTAACTTTAAATTTTTTTTGGTTGTAATACCAAGTAAAATACACTTGAAAAATGAGTAAGTAAGAAAAAACTTTATGATTCTCAAGATTTAAGAATTTAATATAATAAATTGTGATGGTACCCCTTTGAAAATTAAACAAAAATGGAGTCTGTAAAATAATATATTAATCTTTTATTTCTTTAAATTTAAATTTTGGTTGTAATTTTAAGTAAAATACACTTGAAAAATGAGTCTGTAAAAAAAATACTTTACTATTTTCAAGTCTTCAGAATTTTACAAAAAACATTATGATGGTATCCCTTTGGAAATTGTCAAAAATTGGAGTCTATAAAGCAATATATTAATCTTTTATTTCTTTAACTTTAAATAATTTTTGTTGTACTACCAAGCAAAATACACTAGAAAAATGTGTATATAAGTAAAAATATGACTATTTTTAAGTTTTAAAAATTTTAAAAAGACTGTGATGGTACCTCTTTGAAAATTATAAAATATTGAAGTCAGTAAAATAATATATTAATCTTTTATGTATTTATCTTTAAATAATTTTAGTTGAAATACCAAATAAAATACATTAGAAAAATGTGTTTGTAAGTAAATATTTTACAATTTTTAAATTATAAGAATTTAAAAAAAAATTGTGATGGTACCCCCTTTGAAAATTATCAGAAAATGGAGTGTGTAAAATAATATGTTAATCTTTTATTTCTTTAACTTTAAATAGTTTTGGTTGCAATACCAAGTAAAATACACTTGAAAAATGAATCTATAAGAACTTTTTTATTATTTTTGAGTTTTGAGAATTTTAAAATAATTGTGAAGGTGCTCTTTTGAAAATTCTTAGAAATTGGAGTCACTAAAATAATATGTTAATACTTTGTTTCTTTAATTTTAAATAGTTTTGGTTGTAATACCAAGTAAAATAAACTTGAAGAATGAGTATATAAGAAAACTTTACTATTTTCATGTTTAAAGAATTATAAAAAAATTGTGATGCCCCTTTGAAAATTCTAAAAAAATAAATTATGTAAAATAACATTTTAATTTTTTATTTCTTTAACTTTAAATAATTTTTATTGTAATTTCAAGTAAAATACACATGAAAAATGTGTCTGTAAGAAAAAAAAAACTTTACCATTTTAAAGTTGTAAAAATAAAAAAAAAAATTATGGTACCGGATTGAAAAGTTTCAAAAATTAGGGTCAATAAAGTTAATACTCCTTTATTTTCTTAAATTTAAATAGTTTTTGTTGTAATACAAAGTAAAATACACTTGAAAATTGAGTCTTTAAGAAAAAACTTTACTAGTTTCCAGTTTTTAAACATTTAAAAAAAAAATTACTGTGATAGGATCACTTTGAAAATTAGGTCTGTAAAATAATATTTTAATCCTTTAGTTCTTTAACTTTAAATATTTTTTGTTGTAATACCAAATAAAATATACTAGAAAAATGTTTCTGTAAGTATAAACGTTACTATTTTCAAGTTTTAAAATTTTTTTAAACAAAATTGTGATGGTACCCCTTTGAAAATTCCAAAAAATTGGAGTTTGTAAAATAATATATTAATCATTTATTTCTTTAACTTTAAATAATTTTGTTTGTAATACCAAGTAAAATACAATAGAAAAATGTCCCTGTAAGTAAATATCTTATTATTTTGAAGTTTTAAGAATTGTATAAAAAAAAAATTGTGATGATACCCATTTGAAAAGTCTAAAAAATTGGAGTCTGTAAAATAATATATTAATCATTTATTTATTTAAATTTAAACAGTTTTGTTCTATTATATATATATACATATATATAATAAACTAATTGTTTCTATATATGTTATTATAATTTTTCCGCCCATTTTTCATTCCACAAATGGAAAATTGGATATTTAGAAAATATTATTATATTGCTAACAAATGAGCATTCATTTTAATTTTTTATATTTTTATTTGTTAATATTGGTAATGCCAACTAATAAAAAAATCATATATCTTCATAATTACTTGATTATAACAAATCAATTATGAATTTGTGGAAGATTCGATGATATATATAATATTAAAAAATATTTACATTGATATAATAAAATTAATTAATGTTCACATATGATTTTATATAGAATATTTATATCCTTAATATAATCATGCTACATATATAAATTATTGAACATAATTATATATATATATATATTAAATATTTTTAATGTATTTATGTAATTTAATAATATTATACTATAATAATAAGTATGTGCATCGTACGGGTAAACATACTAGTACCAAGTAAATTACACTTTAAAATGTGTATGTAAGTGAAGACTATTTTCAAGTTTTAAGAATTTCAAAAATCTGTGATAGTACCACTTTCAAAATTCTTAAAAAATGGAGTCTTTAAAATAGTATAAATCCTTTAGTTTAACTTTAAATAAATGTTGTTGTAATTCCGAGTAAAATACACTTGAAAATGTTTCTATAAGTAAATATTTAACTATTTTTAAATTTTAAGAATTTTAAAAATATGTGATGGTGCCCCTTTGAAAATTCTCAATAAATGGAGTCTGTAAAATAATATGTTAATCCATTATTTATTTAACTTTAGATATTTTTTGTCATAATCCAAAGTAAATTCACTTGAATAATATGTATGTAAAGAAAAAAAATAAAACTTTACTATTTTTAAGTTTTAAGGATTTTAAAAAAATTGTGATGGAACCCAATTTGAAAATACTCAAAAATTAAAGTATGTAAAATAATATGTTAATCCTTTGTTTCTTTAATTTTAAATAATTTTTGTTGTAATACCAAGTAAAATACGTTAGAAAAATGTGTATGTAAGTAAAACGATTAATATTTTCAAGTTTTAAGAATTTTAAAAAAACTATGATGGTACCCCTTTGAAAATTTTGAAAAGAGGGAGTTTGTAAAATAATACATAAATCCTTTATTTTCTTAACTTCACCAAGTAAAATATACTTAAAAAATGAGTATGTAAGAAAAATAATAATAAAAAACTTAATATTTTAAAGTTTTAAGAATTTAAAAAACTTTGATGGTACTTCGTAAAAAATTCTCAAAAAATAGAGTTTGTAAAATAATATGTTAATCCTTTTTTTAACTTTAAATAATTTTTATTGTAATAACAAATAAGATACACTAGAAAAATGTGTCTATAAGTAAAAACATTACTATTTCAAGTTTTAAGAATTTGAAAAAAAAAAAAACTATGATATTACCTTTTGAAATAATCAAAATAAGAAGTTTGCAAAATAGTAGGTTGATCCTTTATTCCGTTTACTATAAATAATTTTTGTTGCAATTCCGAGTAAAATACACTTGCAAAATGTCTGTAAATAAATATTTTACAATTTTTATGTTTTAAGAATCTAAAAAAAAAAAAAAAAGTACCCCTTTGATTATTCTCATAAGATGAAGCATGTAAAATAATATGTTAATCCTTTATTTATTTAGTTTAAATAATTTTGTTGTAATTCCTAATAAATTACACTTTAAAAATATGTTTGTAAGAAAGAAAATTACTATTTTAATGTTTTAAGAATTAAAAAAAAAAAAAACTTTGATTATATACCTTTGAACATTCTAAAAACTTGGAGTGCGTGATATAACATGTTAATTATTTATTTCTTTAACATTAAATAATTTTTGTTGCAATTTCAAGTAAAATGTACTTGAAATGTGTATGCAAGTAAAAAATTTACTATTTTAAAATTCAAAAAATTTTAAAAAAACTGTGATGATTCCCCTTTGAAAATTCTAAAAAAATAGATTAGGCAAAATAATATGTTAGTCATTTATTTCTTTAACTTGTAATATTTTTATTTTTAATCTCAAATAAAATATACTTAAAAAATATGTCACTAAGAAATAACTTTAATATTTTCAACTTTTAAGTAATATCAAGAAAAATACACTAAGAAATAACTTTAATAATATGATAATCATTTATTTCTTTAACTTTAAATAATTTTTGTTGTAATATCAAGAAAAATACACTAGAAAAATGTGTCTATAAGTAAAAACATTTTTATTTTCAAGTTTTAAGAATTTTAAAAACAGTGATGGTGCCCCTTCGAAAATTCTAAAAAAATGGAGTTCTTAAATTAATATGTTAATTTTTCATTGCTTTAACTTAAAAAATTTATCTTATTCCCAAGTAAAATAAACTTGAATAATGTGCTTGTAAGTAAAAAAAACTTTACTATTTTCAAGTTTTAAGAATTTTTAAAAAATTGTGATGGTACCCATTTGAAAATTTTCAAAAATTGGAGCCTGTAAAATAATATGTTAATCCTTTATTTCCTTAACATTAAATAATTTTTTTTGTAATCCCAAATAAAATACACTTGAAAAATGTATTTGTAACTAAACAAATAACTATTTTCAAGTTTTTAGAATTTAAAAAAATAAAATTGTAATGGTACCCTTTGAAAATTCTCAAATAATATATTAATCATTTATTTCTTTAAATTTAAATAATATTTATTGCAATCCCAAATAAATATTTTAATACTTTACTGTTTTAACTTTAAATATTTTTTGTTGTAATACTAAGTAAAATACAGTAGAAAAATGTGTCTTTAAGTAAAAACATTACTATTTTCAAGTATTAAGAATTTTAAGAAACTTTGATGGTGCCTCTTTGAAAATTCTCAAAAAATATAATATGTAACATAATATGTTAATTCTTTATTTCCTTAACTTTAAATATTTTTTGTTGTAATCCAAAGTAAAATATGCTTAAAAAATATGTCTGTAAGTACAAACTTTACAATTTTATATTTTAAAAAAAGAATTTAAAAAAATTGTGATAGGTAAAATAATATTTTAATCCTTATTTTTTTAATCTTAATTTTTTTTTTTTGTAATTTCGAGTAAAATACACTTAAAAAATGTGTGTCTATAAGTAAATATTTTACTAATTTCAAGTTTTAAAATTTTTAAAATAACTGTTATGGGCCTTTTGAAAAATTCTCAAAATGGAGTTCGTAAAAATAATATGTTAATCATTTATTTCTTTAACTTTAAATAATTTTTGTTGTAATCTTAAGTTAATTACACTTGAAAAATGTGTCTGTCAGTAACAACTTTACTATTTTAAAGTTTTAAGAATTTAAAAAAAAAATCTGGAATGGTCCTTTTAAGAAATTCTCAAAAAATATGTTAATCATTTATTTCTTTAAGTTTAAATAATTTTTGCTGTAATCCCTCGTAAAAATACACTTGAAAATGTGTATTACGTAAACGCTTTACTATTTTTAAGTTTTGAATTTTTTTAGAAAACTGTGATTACCCTTTGAAAATTCTCAAAAAATGAAATTTGTAAAATAATATGTTAATCCTCTATTTCTTTAAGTTAAAATAATTTTTTTTTGTAATCCCAAATAAAATACACTTGAAATTTTGTCTAAAAGTAAATATTTTACTATTTTCAAGTTTTAAGAATTTTGAAAAAACTTTGATAGTACCCCTTTGAAAATTCTAAAAAATTGGATTTTGTAAAATAATATATTAATCATTTATTTCTTTAATTTAAATAATTTGTGTTGTAATTCCAAGTAAATTACACTTGAAAAATGTGTCTGTAAGTAAAAAATTATTATTCTAAAGTTTTAAAAAATTTGAAAAAACTTTGATGGTACCCCTTGAAAAATTCTAAAATATGGAGTTCGTAAATAATTTTGTTGACCTTTTTTTTCTTTAACTTAAAAAATATTTTTTTGTAATCTCAAGTAAAATACAACAGAAAAATATGTGTGTACGTACAAACTTTACTATTTTCAAGTTTTAAAAATTTTGAAAAACCTGTGACGTACACCCTTTGAAAAATTCTCGATAAATGGAATATGTAATTATATGTTTGACCTTTATTTCTTTGATTTAATTAATTTGTGTTGTAATCTTGAGTTGAATACACTTGAAAATGTGTCTATAAGTAATTATTTTACTATTTTCAAGTTTTATGAATTTTTTAAAAATTGTAATGGCACCCCTTGAAAATTTATAAATAAATGAAGTTTATAAAATAGTATATAAAACTTTTATTTCTTTAACTTTAAATCGCTTTTGTTGTAAATTCAAGTAAAATAAACTTGAAAAATGTGTATGTAAATATTTTACTATATTCAAGTTTAACTTAAAAAATATTTTTTTTGTAATCTCAAGTAAAATACAACTGAAAAATATGTGTGTACGTACAAACTTTACTATTTTCAAGTTTTAAAAATTTTGAAAAACCTGTGACGTACACCCTTTGAAAAATTCTCGATAAATGAAATATGTAATTATATGTTTGACCTTTATTTCTTTGATTTAATTAATTTGTGTTGTAATCTTGAGTTGAATACACTTGAAAATGTGTCTATAAGTAATTATTTTACTATTTTCAAGTTTTATGAATTTTTTAAAAATTGTAATGGCACCCCTTGAAAATTTATAAATAAATGAAGTTTATAAAATATTATATAAAACTTTTATTTCTTTAACTTTAAATCGCTTTTGTTGTAAATTCAAGTAAAATAAACTTGAAAAATGTGTATGTAAATATTTTACTATATTCAAGTTTAAAGAATTGAATGAATACGATGTACCCCTTTTGAAAAATTCTCAATAAATGGAGTTTCTAAATACCTAATAAACCTTGATTTCTTTAACTTTAAATTATTTGTGTTGTCAACCATAATAAAATACACTTGAAAATTGTGCCTGTAAGTAAATATTTGAAAATTTTCAAATTTTAAGAATTTAAAAAAAAATGGTATGTTACTTTTTTGAAAAATTCTAAAAAAAATAGAGTTTGTAAAATAATATGTACACCCTTATTTCTTTAACTTTAATTAATTTATGTTGTAATATCAAATAAAAATACACTTGAAAATATGTTTGTAAGTAAATATTTTACTATTTTCAACTTATAAGAATTTTAAAAAAAATTGCGGTGGTAACCTTGAAAAATTCTCAAATAATGAAGTTGATAAAATATGTTAGACCTTTATTTATTTAACTTTAACTAATTTATTTAACCCTGAAAAATTCTGAAATAGTAAAGTTGATAAAATACATTTGAAAATGTGTCTGTAAATAGATATTTTACTATTTCAAGTGTTAAAAATTTTAAAACAACTATGATCCACATCTTTTGGAAATTTTTAAGAAATTGGAGTTTATAAAATAATATGACAAACCTTGATTCTGTAACTTTAAATAATTTTTGTTGTAATTCCTCTTGAAAAATGTGTTTGTATGTAAATATTTGACAATTTTAAAGTATTAAGAATTTAAAACAACGGTGATGTTATCCCCTTTGGAAAATTCTCAAAAAAATAAAAACTGTAAAAATAATATGATAAACCTTGATTTCTTTAGTATTAAATAATTTATGTTATAATTTATAATAAAATACACTTAAAAATTATGTCTGTAAGTAGGTATTTAACAATTTTCAAGTTTTTAGAATTTACAAAAAAATAATTGATGTAACCCCTTTGGAAAATTTTCAAAAAATAAAGTTTGTAAAATAATATATTAGACCTTGATTTTTTTAACTTTAATTAATTTGTGTTGTAATCTTGAATAAAATACACTTGAAAATTTTGCTTGTAAATAAAGATTTACTATTTTCAAGTTTTTTGAATTTAAAAAAACTTTGATTTACTCTCTGTACAAAATTCAAAAAAAATGGACTATGTAAATTAATATGTTAGACCTTAATTTCTTTAACCTTAATTAATGTGTGGTAATCTCGAATAAAATATACTTGAAAAATATGTCTATAAGTAAATATTTTACTATTTTCAAGTTTTAAGAATTTCTCTATTTAGAAAATTCTCAAAACATGGAGTTTGTAAAATAATATGACACATTTTTGTTTCTTTAAGCTTAAATATCTACTGTTGTAATCCATAGTAAAACACACTTAAAGATGTTTTTGTAAGTAAATATTTGACAATTTTCAATTTTAAGAATAAAAAAAAAACAACTGCGATGATGTAACCCTTTGAAGAAGTGCAATGAAAGGAGTAATATACAAATTTAGTTGAATGATTACCATTTATGACTAAAATATATGGGCCTTGCTAAGAATAAATGGACACACAAGAGCATGAAATCTGTACCTTGCTATAAGTGCCTAACTCTATCAATGGATGGGGAAACTTAGTAAATCATCATATCATCTTCTCAAACTTATCAAGATTCTTCACCTTCTGCATGCATCTCAGCAATAGAACGAAGAAAATACCTGCAATATAATTAGCAGTGTTTTAGTAGTAACTTATCAGTACATGTATGAAAAACGCATACGAAATGTTAGAATACTCGCCTGCGCCCATAAACGAACTATTTGCAGCAACTCGACTGCCTTGAACGCGCAATGCCATGCCAAGGTTTACGAGGATCCCACCTAAAACTGTATGTATTGTCGCCATCTGCAGTATGTTTGCTTTTCGAGCTGCTCTCTCTGACTGAGAAATTCAGATTGTATTTTGTTTTTTTATTTTGTTCATATGCATTGTAAAAGATGAAGATTTTTTATAAGTCAAAGTTTGATATGATTGTGATGAAGAAAATTACCTCAAGGACACGAACTCTGAGCTTCAAATCTCCAGATTCGAGCTGTTTGATAATGTCTTCTATCTGTTGGATACGGTAAGGCATGGACATCGTATATGATCTTGCCTGAACACATTTGCAATTTGTGAATCCAAGCTACTTATGAATTATTTGAATTTTGAAAAAGTATTCTCCCCCAGTCCCCAAAAAAGAAAGAGATGAAGATAAGCAGACGTAGAGTACATACATCATCAGCTTGCTTTGTTATTTCTTGAACGACTTGTGTCCCTGTCCTCTGGTGCGGTCTTGCTAAGAGCTCCTGCATGTGAATCAATTCGATTTATAGTTGTCTGAAAAGTGATGAATGCTTTAAATAGACAAGAAGTGCTGCATGCAACACAAGTACTATAAGAACCTGTGCATATGGTGCAGCAATCTTAGCAAACGAAAAATCTGGATCCAGAGTATAGCCAATGCCTGCAAACCATTCTTTATCATCATCCTTTTTGTTTCAGAGAGGGGGGGGGGGGGGGACAGGGAGGGAGAGGGAAGAGACCTTCGAGCGTTGAAAATGCCCTAATCAGAAATGTGAAAGTGGAAGGAAACCGGAAGGGCTGATCTGTTGCTATTGCAAATAAATCCTGCAAAAGAGCAATAAAATCGAATACTCTCAAAAGAATCGAATCTTCAGCTCCTTGAAAACATACGTCCAAGAAGTTAATAAACACTCAGCATAGATGAAACGAGCAAGGTCTCGTTACCTCACCGATTGCAGACAAAGCTTGCTCCTGAGTGAGTCTTTGACCTAACAAATTATCCAAGAAAAACTGCACTGATCTCCTCACCTAAAATAGACAGGCTAAGAATTTCATTTTAATTTCTTAATATCTGAAAAATGAGTTGCTTGGTCATGAACCATACTGACGACATGTCCCCTGTGGGCTGAAGCGCTCCAAGATCCACCAGGCTTTCCATAACCTGCATTCCCATCTTGTACGTTAGCTACGAGAATTTCAATAATCAGCCTACAATAACTCATATTTTGTTTCATGTATGAGTTAAGAAGGTATTTAAAAAAAAAAAAAGGAACGAATTGTAATATCTATCATCTCGAATATTTGGTTGGTCGAAAGTGGAACTACAGATATCTGCAGCATTGTAAAATGAATTTTGCAATGAACAGAGATGTATAAACTTGTATGAATCATAAGAAAGTTGACCTTTTTTGCATCCTTTTCATAGACGGCATAAAATAGTTTTGATAGTTTGTCCCTTGTGAAGCTCTTAATTTCTCCCATCATACCGAAGTCATAGTATATAAGCGTTTCATCCAGATCAATGGCAAGATTACCGGGATGAGGATCAGCATGAAAGAAACCAGTCTTTAATATCTAAAGAATAGCAACAAATTTCAGAATCTTATGGAGGAAGAAAAAGAGCGATTCAACATTTGAATTGTGCAGGAAGCTCGCCTGAATTAAGTATGCTTCGATAGCACGCGATGAAATTTTAGAACGATTATAACCCCGTGCATCTATCATATCCAGCTGGTTTATCTTAATGCCTGATTACAATGGCAGAGATTTAACACACACAAGAACCATAAGATAGAATCTTCTTATAATACAAGAGTCCTGCCAAATAAGGAAACTTGTAATGTAGGAAGATACGATGTAAGAGTAATACCTGGAACGTACTCCAGTGTTATAACCTTTACTGCTGTGTAATCCCAGAAAACCATCTGGAAAGATATCAGAAGAAAAAATAAAGAAATTAGAAGAGAACAAGCCTGGAAAAGCAAGAAGAATTTGAAGTCCTTCAGGAGGAAACATACAGGTACTCGGACCCACTTTATATTTCGAAAATCCCGACGAAATCTATCAGCATTTTTTGCTTCGTTTACATAATCAATTTCTTCATACAAAATCCTACAAGTTTCACGAACAAGAGTTATAACATATAACATTCAATTAATGACCGCGGCAGAAATCTGTGAAAAAATCTCGACAAACAAGCAAATCAGAGAAATAATATTGAATATTGGTTGGAAAGAAATTCCACGTTTATACATTCAAAATGTTTTCCAGAATATTTATTTACAGATACTTATACTGATATTCTCTTCATAAAACTTACCTGGAACATTCTTCGTATATACCAACCCAATCCCTCGTTGGACCGCCTAGAGTTTCGCTTCTTTGAAACCATTCAGTGAGTAGCTTTAGATTTTCTGAAGGAGGAGAATGATATAAAACAAATAAAAAGATGCAAGATTAATAAATTCTTGAGCTAGAGTAATTATCACGTACGGAGATCAATGTCAAAGAGTTTCTTCAATCCTGGTCTTTGAACTTTCACCACTACTTTCTCTCCATTATGCAAGACAGCCCTATGAACCTAACAAATATATCACGCACAGCATAAGCGGGCATTGGATGTGTGTGTGTGTGAGAGAGAGAGAGAGAGATGGCAAACGTAAAGTAAAACACCTGACCAAGACTTGCAGCTGCCATCGGTAGGTCCTCAAACTCCTTGAACAACACATAAATTGGAGCGCCCAATTCGCTTTCAATCAAATTCTTCACTTTGCTTGATGAAACAGCAGGCACTCTATCCTGATAAGATGATTTGAGACTCAAGAAAGACTCAAGAAAACGTACATTTATCATAGAAGATAAAAGCTCATTGAAGCTAAACAAATTAGAAACAAAATGAGAGTGTACCTGCAGTTTACCAAGCTCCTCTACATATTCTTTGGGGAATAAATCAGATCTTGTAGACAACAATTGTCCAAGTTTAATCAAAGTGGGACCGAGATGCAACACCCGCTCCTTTAACCATGAGGCTGTTTTCCTCCTTCTCTGTCTCTGCAAAATAAGTAGAGCTTATAATGTATAGCACGACAGTAAGGATCAGAACTGACTTTTAGAAAATAAATATACTTCATGCATAACCAAGCCCACCTGCCTCTCTTCGGACCAACCTCCAATGTATGTCCATTTCGCATCGTCAAGCAGAACACGTACACGCAGTGAAATAATACAGGACCACACATCAATTGTCCTTTGAACAGAGTTATAATTCTCGTTGGCCCAACTAAAACCTTCATCTGAAGGCAAAACTCTTGGGCCTTCGATGGGTGGAAGCTCACTAGGCCTCGACAATTTTGAAAGGGGTGGAGTAGGATCTTTCTTAACCAGGCTTTCTCCTTTAATTACATGATTATGAATGCCATTAACATTCTTCGTAGATCCATTTACAATCTCCGGTGTACCTATAGACGATGACATTCGCTTCTTCATATCACTAGTGGACACCATTCTAATAATTCTGCCATTAGTACCTAATGTTGTTGGCAGCTCTTTCTGTTGCATTTTAACTTCAAACCTGTAAATGTTCCTAGTTGTAACTATATTCCTTTCGTCATTGTTGAATTTCGAATCATTGTAGTTTTTCAATGAATTGAAAAAACTAAGATTATCTCCGGGTTTTCCATGATTTTCAATTTCGCCATTAGTGCAGCAGTAGCAGCTATGGGAAGCTAGTACTGCCGCCATTCAATGCTACACCAACCTGGAAAGAGAACCAAACAATGGCATCACATTATTCTGACTAAATCAACCTCATTTTGTTTTATGTTGGGGAAAATCAACTTCTTCTAACATGTAAATTATCAGAAACAAGATTTTCCAGAACATTCTTGAAAGGAAAAATGTTATAACATCTCTACTCCGATCTTCATAATCCAAGAACTACTGCTACACGAAATTAATTTCTAAAAATTATTGATCACAACCAATTCTACCCACGTAAGAACATAAACAAACATTCGACAAGGTTTGTAGTAAAAGATCTTATACTAAATCATGAGACGAAATAAAAGCTACTAATTTTAGTCAACCCAGTGAAAACCAATAAGCAAGAAAGGGAACCCATCTAGCCTTACAGATGAAAATGGAAGAGAGAAGGAAGAATCACAACCCAGATGCTGCTGGAAAAATCACAAGTCCAATCCCTCCACTTTGAATATAAGAGAAAATGGGACTCCCACTTTCTTGAAATGTCTGTAAACATGTTTGACCCCAAACTGTTTACAAGTGAAGAAGCTGAATTAAAAATTGATAAAAATGGAAATTTACAGGTAACATATATGCAACCTGTTACGCTTAATTTCTGCTATTTTTCTAGTGCCGTGTCTCTATTCACGACAAAAACAACTGGAAGTTTGCCTTTGCTACACCCTCATTGGTCTGAATTCACCTGAGTTGTCCCTATTTTCTATTTCCGGTTATTTTTGGAAGATTTTGAGCTCCCATTTCCTTCATTTTTTAATTTTTTTAACTAAATGCTAAATACCTCCGATCATAAATTCATAATAAGAAATGGTAATTGCAATAAATACAGATATTGCTAAATAATAAACACATAATTGAAATGTCACGCCACACTTAAAGTGTGGGCTAATCTTGGGAAGAGAGAGAGAGTGGATGATTAGAATATGCATTTTCACAGTTGTTAAATTATAAAATTTATTAAAGGATTGGAGAACACATGCAAAGATCACATGAATGAGTTGTGTGTGTCTGTGTGACATGTAAATAATATAATCAAATATAAATTCGCAATTTTAAGAAGTTGGTATTTAAAATTGGGCCGCAATAGCCTTTTACCAACAATCCTGGTGTAGGCCCACTAAAAGCCCAAATTCACAATTAACAATCAGTACATTCCAAAGCCCAGTTTACAACGCCCAATATAAGTGTTGCTAATTTTTACATTGCCTGAAACTCCATTTACGCATTTATATTAATAAATATTAGTATTAATTTGTTATTTTTTTTAAAAAAAATATTATGTAAATTAGATGTTCGCCGTGCTTAAGTAAATTAAATGTTTGCCCGTACCGTCACGTGATATAATATTTATATATTAATAATTTATAATAAAATTATATTAAAAATTGTACATAACTTATTGTTTATATCAGTTATATTTATATAAATACTATTCAAGTTGAAATGTAGTTTTATTTATTAAATTGCATTTTTATTTTTTAAGTTAGTTTTATTAGATAATAAATTGTATAATATTTTGAATTAAATTTTAAATTGTCCCTCAATTAATATAAATATTTTAATTTACTAAAACTTATTGAAGTTAAACAATAAATTAATAGTATAATATTTTATTTTTGTAAAAAAAATTTATATTTTTTTAAACTTGATATACAATTTATTCAAATTCATCACAAATATCAAAATTTTAAATTAATAATTCAATGCATAAAAATTTAATATTTCATCCATAAAAATTATATTCCACAATTTTAAATATAATTATTTATTTTAATATATATAATATTTGTATCAAATTAAAGATCACAAAAAGAAGATTAATTTAATATTTCATATATATTAAAAACGGACTTAAAATAGAAAAGTTATTTAAATTTTTAAATTTTAGTAAAACATTCAAATAGAAGAGAGAAAAAAATGAGAGACTAACACGTGTTAATTAATTATATAGACATATTTAATAAAAAAAATAAAAGTCTCACAATCTTTTTTTATATTAAATATAGATAAAATAATAAATAACATATTTCAATAAACAATATTTTAGATTGAAGGGACGGTATACACTAAAAAAAATGAAGCGAAACAGCACCCAACAACCAAGAATATTGATCCACTAATTTATTTAAAATCCACTTGAGACATACGTACAATACCTAATCGGGTTTTTATATTTAAAACAAACTCCACCAAAGCTTAAATTAAATTAAAAATGTCTTAATTATTTGTCAATGATATGATGCAATATCCATGCCACCTTTTGCGTAGTTACCCATTTTGGCCCCTCCTACTTCCTAAAATTCTATCTCTGCTTATGGATTTCAGGCATGTAATTTGAAACCCAGATTGAGGGCATATTCGAAGTAGTTGGTAACTGAAAGCAGCAGATTCTTTTGTATAAAAGAACACAATCTACTCAGAATACTGCCGAGCAGTGAGGTTTCGGAACAGAATTAGCGACTATGTCGAAATTGGTCAGCGGAGAAGGCAAATGGGTTAAGGTTAGTTCTCTCAATTTCTGCCTTCAGTTCCACCTCTGGTTTTTTTTTTTTTGGGGGGGTGGGGGGGGGGGGGGGGCATTTATTCGCAACAATTATGTGACCATAGGGCATTTAGTCTTATGTTGGCAATAGAAATTTTCGACTTCTAATCCTACAGGTTGTTGAATTTTTAATTGATGTGTTGATGTTATAATTACAGGCACTTGATTCTTTAACTCTTTTTGTTTAGATGTTCAACCCTATGCTCAGCATAGATTATATCGTCATGTTTGATATTTGAGTTGCCGGTTTGTAGTAATCCCAAGTGTAAATAAGGTTGAAAACCACTGACTTGGTTTTGATTTTTTCTGATACTGTAATTCTTGTGTCGCTCAAATTTAGTGAAAATTGGATAATTCATGACCAAAATTGGGCAGTTTGTGATGAATTGCACCATTTGCAGTTGGACCAAAAAGGATCGGGGCCTGGAGCAAGAAGCTCCCATGCAATCGCAGTGGTAGGACACAAGGTTTATGCCTTCGGTGGTGAGTTCACACCTCGAGTCCCTGTGGACAACCACTTATACGTGTTCGATCTAAATGACCAAACATGGTCCATGGCTGATGCAAAAGGTGACACCCCTCCTCCTCGTGTTGGTGTCACAATGGCATCCATTGGTGAGACCGTCTATGTCTTTGGAGGGAGGGATGCCACACACAAGGAGCTCAACGAGCTCTACTCTTTCAACACATCAACAAATACGTGGGCTCTACTCTCAACAGGCCCCCCTCATCGAAGCTACCACTCCATGACAGCTGATGACAAGCGAGTGTATGTGTTTGGAGGGTGTGGCAATGCTGGGAGGCTCAGTGATTTGTGGGCTTATGATGTTGTTGATGGGGATTGGATTGAATTTCCTTTGCCCGGGGAGAATTGTAAGCCTAGAGGTGGGCCTGGACTAGCTGCAGTTCTTGGAAAGATTTGGGTTGTGTATGGATTCTCTGGTGTGGAGCTTGATGATGTGCACTACTTTGATCCAAGTGAAGGGAAGTGGGCTCAAGTGGAGACAAGTGGGGAGAAACCAACTGCAAGAAGTGTGTTTTCAACAATTGGGATGGGGAAGTACATATTTGTATACGGTGGAGAGATTGATCCTAGTGATTTGGGCCACCTAGGTGCTGGTAAATTTTCGGGGGATGTTTATGCACTGGATACTGAGACGCTCGTGTGGAAGCATTGGGAAGATGGGCCAGGCTCTGGTGACCATCCCGGGCCACGGGGGTGGTGTGCGTTTGGTGTCGGAGAGCGAGGTGGCCAAGCGGGATTGTTGGTCTATGGCGGCAATTCGCCTAGCAATGATCGGCTTGATGACATGTTCTTCTTCACTCCTTGTCTTGATGCCATCGGAAGTTGATGATGTCTCATTACTACCCAATGAGGTTGTACCTACGTCCACATGATGTGTCATGTAGGACATCTCGAAAAAGAAAAAGAAATTTTGATTTTTTATTTTCAGATGTGACAAATGTCACGTCTTGTGGCTTCAGGCACAACCTCATGGTGCAGCATGAAACTCTCCAGAGCCTATAGATGAGACATGTTTGTGTGGTTCTTGTTTTCTATAATGGTGTCCGATGTTTAATATGTGATGTGTAGTCAATAAAGGATGTTCTGTTTTAGGCTACAATTTGTAAATATATGTATTTGGACATGGTCATGGGCTTGGATTTGGTCCTAATCCTATTTGCAATGCAAGGAGTCTTCCTAATCTTCAAATATTTCTCTCTCTCTCTCTCTCTCTCTCTCACACACACACACACACATGTATGTAATGTACATATTTATAGACTCACATGCACTGTTTGATGCCATAATTGTAGCTGCAAAAAGGGTTTTAAGTAGATAAACAATGCAAGTGGGATTCCATTTGTTAATTATTCCCTTCAAACTTTAATTACTTTAATGTATGTGCATTGACAAGAAACAGGGGGCCATATACTGTAGTTCAGTTTTAACAGGGTTTTCAATAAAGAAAAAAGTTACATAACTTGCTGCAAAATACCCATCACTCTAAACCCTAGACAACCTGAACTGATAAGCTTACATAAATCCACCAAGGATCAAAAAAATCTCACTTTAAGCTCAGGCCTGAGTTTGTTTTCTTGGCAGCTAAATTTCACTTGATAGAACCCATGTAAATATCAATCTCAATCAAATTATCCTCCTCATTCATCTCATTAATATCTGCCCAGAATTCCTTCTGATATAACATGGATTCTTGGTGAGAGAAATCTGACAGTCTACAGCACTTGGAATAGCAATTTTCAGACAACCTGGAAACAAATTGCCCACTCGGAATAGCAATTTCAATCAGGCTCTCTTCATCCGATATTGAGTCGTCCGAGCAGTCCAGCCTCTGTCCCATGCTGTAAGGCCACTCTACATCTGAAGAATGATCTTCACTAGACGTGCTTGAAAAATGATCCATGCTCTCACTCTCTGAGTACAAATCTTGTGATGCAACCACAACTTCTTGTTTGTCATCCTTCTTTACCGCCTTCTTAACAACGGTTTCTTGTTTGATTCGTGGAACTGATGTGAAATCATCAGATGAAGAATCTGTAGAACTGAATATGGGATTCTCTTGCACCATGTTTGGTTTTTGGTTGGAGAAAATGAGGAAAAACATAGTTGAGCAGAGGATCAAAAGTGCAGATAATGCGATGGAAAAACTTGCAAAAACTGCAAATATTGGAACAAGAAGGGCTAGCCAGGTTCTTGAGCCCTGGAAAAAATAGAGACAGCAGGCCATTTTTTTGGAGAAAAAGATGATAGCTGATCAAACACAACTGATCAGATGATCTTGGCTAAGGTTGTTGGGAAAAGGATGTGAAAAAGGACTGACAATTCCTTTTGAGGGGCACAAATTAAAGGAAAGCAAACTACTGGATAAGAGAAAAAGATGTTAATTTAATACAGTGGACTAGGAAAAGTTTGGGGAAAATAATGAAAAAGAAAAGGAAAGAAAAGAAAAATGGCCAGCTAGAAATGAAGATTCATACCAGAAATGGTGAGCTATTCTTGGCAGGCTCCAGAAGAGAGAAACCATACAAACAGTATATGAAGAGTGAATTTGTAGTGCAAGAAACAGGTGTAGATGAACTAGGCTTATTGGTTTCTGTAAAAAGGGGTTGAGGTTTTTTTTGTTTATACAACATTGGACATTAATAATAGTCCTGTATGAACGCAAATATAGTATTTGATTTATTACAGGGCTGTTTCCAGGGTTCAAAGGGTCACAATTTCCTAAGCTCTTTCTTTTTTTTTTGGGTGTAATTAAAAACAGGGCATTTAGTGTGTTTCCCAACACTAATCTGTGGTCCTCCTCTGCAACTGATTCTCTTAAAAACATCAAATAACCATGGATATTAGAGATGCCATGTGCCACTCTCTGAGCTCACCAGTCAAATCCACATGCCTTTCTTTTTTTTCCTCCAAATCTCACACACACACACACACACACATATATTTAAGAGTAAAAGTTGGAACATATGAATACAAATTTGTTGGGACATAGGTTGTTAGCCAATGTTAAGAATATATAGAGCTGCTTTTGTTGCAATAAGAACCATATTTCACATGTATGATGATGCTAAGATAAGAGTCTGCAATACTTGAATTCAATTTTGTTGTAAATAGGAAATTGTTGCCAGTCAATGCACTTCTTCATTTTTAATTTATTTAATTTCGAAATAAATAATAGATTATCCATAAAAAGAGGGATTAGATGCAAATAAAGGTTAAAGGGAGAAGGCAGGCACACGCACAGTGCACAAAAATGGTCCCAATTATATTTATAAATATATTTGTATTATTTTATGCCTTTGGAAATCTATTTGGATCACTTTTTCTCCTAAACTCCAATATTTTATCACAGATTTTGGAAATGACGAGGGAACAACATTTACGCACATTTTCAACTCAAGAATTGCAGTATTTTTAGGGCCATCCTCGAGATTTGATCAAATTACCAAACATACTCCAATACTCAAGTCATATTATAGTTTATTCCAACCTCACTCGTTTCTTGACGAGTACATTGAAAGGACATGATGGTAATTCTCAAGATGTCTATTTGGAAATTTAACAAAAGCTTGAGGGTGGTGAATGTAATTCAAACGTAGTTTTGTTATCGTGTAAGAATAAGAAATACTATCATGGTATAGATAAAACAGAAAAATATTTAATGAAAAAACCCGAATTTAGGTATTACAAAAATGAAATAAAATATACATATAGAAGGATGAGTGAGGTGATCATCGGACAGGAACCTTAATCCAACCATTGGCAAAAGCAATGGCTAAAATAACAAAAGGTGTCGACATACCAAATATGATAATGTAAGGAAGTGGCGTTTTCATCGGATTCTCCCCTTCTCTTTCACCTGCCGTTTGCCAGTACCTACATTTTTTTTATTATATAAACAAAATTATTCAACTATAAAAAAATTGTGAGCTGGGAGAAGGTGTAATGAAATTACTGCTCTGGTTCTTGCTCCTTGGTGATGAACTTCTTCTTTCCTCCCTTCTTCACCTCTCCTTCTCCCCCACCTAACATAAATTCATCGAACAAATCATATAAATTAAATTGTGAAAATAAATAATTGTGAACCAGAAGTTGTACCTAAATTTGCGGAAACTCTGAATTGTTTCATAGTTTTCTTTGGTGTGCAGAGATTGTTAGGAGAAAAAGGGTTATTTGGGAGCTTAAAGGTCGGGTTGAGGCCCGAGAATAAGCCCACTTTTGCAGCCATTACTTGAAAAAATGTGCAACAAATTCAGAAAGAATCTGGAGAAGATGTATATGAAGTTGAGTTGTGTTGTATGGATGCAATTTGATTTCAACTTCTGACTAGAGACATACGTACCTTATCTCTATTCTAGTGGACCAATTACAATTACCAAAGCCCATGTCTCCTCACTTGCTCAAGGCCCAACACTCAATCTCCTCTCAAGAGGTGTTGTACAAATTCGCTGCTTCAAAAGATGGTGTGTCGGGGGTTAGTGCTTTGAAAGGCCCAATCTAGAAAGACTTCCAACTCTTACAATTTATTAACTTTACCCCATAAGGCCCAATCCATTTACTTCGAATATCTTAATTTAGTTTAAAAAACAAAAATAAAATATTCTGTTTTGTAAAATATTCGGCCTAAAGTAGATAAAAGGATTTACCCAACTACGGTTTAACTGTTATTGTAATTACCCACATTTTTACCTTGGAAACTCAGGAGACACTGAAACATGGCACTAAACTCCGTGGAATAACAATTACTTGCAAGACTCTGCTTTAATTTAATTATCGTATATTCATCTTTTTGTCCCTTGCCTTCGTTATCATACTGCTCACTCGTCAGTCTTTCTCCATTCTCATTTCCCCACGACTTCATTCCGTATTGTTCCAGAATACTTGCCTTCTGGTGTATATAATATTTATATATATATATATATATAAAGATTGTTTCTAATTTCTTGACAACTTTATATGGGTATATTGTTGTTTGAGGGAAATACCCACCTCCAAATTTAGCTTGTTTGCACTGTATGTTATATGCAATGATGATGGTGGCTCTCTTAAGGCTTGGCTTCTTATCGTGGTTTGTGGGTTTTGTGGCAGTAGAGAGTTTCGTGGGGAAATTATAGAGTTGCCCAGCTCAATTGTTATCTTGAAATGTTCATTTAAGCTACATCTTTTTAATTTAGGTTCTGGTGATGGTTGTAATTAGAGATAGGATTTGGTATTTGTAAACTGTGGAACTTGTGTAATTCTTAGTGTTCTTGAAGGAGCAGATTTCACACACCCACCCCGGCACACTTATTGGTTTTTGTTCTTGAAGTATTACTTGGTTTTGGTCAAATTTCTTGATCTGTGGATCTTTTGTGGATTAGATATGTTGATGGACTTACAGTGACAAGAAGTTGGATATTCTGAATGGTTTGTAAGTGATGTCATCCAAATCGACCAAAAACAAGACAGTTTGTTCTAGGAGCAGCTCTGCTAGGTCGAAGCCAGCTGCTCGAATAACATCTCAGACCCCAATTGATGCCAAACTTGATATGGATCATGAACAGTCTGAACAGCAGTTTGATTTTTCCACCTCTGTTAATGTGTCCAATTCCACTAGTGATGTTCCTTCTTCAACAGTATCGGCTTACCTTCAGAAGATGCAAAGGGGAGGTCTTATTCAGCCTTTTGGCTGCTTGATTGCTGTTGATGAACAGAATTTCAGTGTCATAGCATACAGTGAGAATGCACCAGAAATGTTAGAGTTAGCACCACGTGCAGTTCCCAACATGGAGCAACAAGAGGTTTTGAGTTTTGACATTGATGTGTGTACTCTCTTTCGACCTTCAGGTGCCGCTGCACTGCAGAAGGCAGCCCATTTTGGGGAAGTTAATGTGCTTAATCCAATATTGGTTCATAGTAAAAGCACTGGTAAGCCCTTTTATGCAATTTTACACCGGATTGATGTTGGATTAGTTATAGATTTTGAACCCGTGAATCCATTAGAATTGCCAGTGACAGCTGCTGGGGCATTGGAATCATACAAGTTGGCAGCTAAATCCATCTCTAGACTACAATCTCTGTCAAGTGGGAACATATCACTATTGTGTGATGTGTTGGTTAAAGAGGTAAAGGATTTAACTGGTTATGATCATGTGATGGTTTATAAATTTCACGACGATGAACACGGGGAAGTTGTTGCAGAGTGCTGTAGGCCTGACTTAGAACCCTATCTTGGCTTGCATTACCCTGCCAGCGATATACCACAAGCATCGAGGTTTCTGTTTCTGAGGAACAAGATTAGGATGATATGTGATTGCTTGGCTAGACCTGTTAAGGTAATTCAAGACAAGATATTGGCTCAACCACTGAGCCTTGCTGGATCCACCTTAAGGGCCCCACACGGATGCCATGCCCATTATATGGCGAACATGGGGTCTATTGCATCATTGGTGATGTCTGTAACGATAAATGAGGAGGATGACGAGACGAAGAGCAATCAGCAAAAGAGAAAAAAACTGTGGGGTTTGGTGGTTTGTCATCATACAAGCCCTCGATTCATCCCTTTTCCTTTGAGGTATGCATGTGAGTTCTTGATTCAAGTTTTTGGTGTTCAAATCAATAAGGAGGTTGAGCTGTCCACTCAATTAAAAGAGAGACATATACTGAAAACACAAACTGTCCTTTGTGATATGCTACTAAGAGATGCCCCAATGGGCATTGTAACTCAATCGCCTAACGTGATGGACCTCGTCAGATGTGATGGAGCTGCACTTTACTACCGTAAAAAATGCTGGTTACTTGGGCTCACACCTTCAGAGGCACAAATTAGAGATATATCTTTATGGCTTCATGAATCCCATAGTGGAAGTACTGGATTAAGCACAGATAGCCTCATGCAAGCAGGCTATCCAGATGCTTCTGTTCTTGGTGATTCTGTGTGTGGAATGGCTGCTGTGAAAATTACTTCTACTGATTTCCTATTTTGGTTCCGTTCCCATACAGCAAAGGAGATAAAGTGGGGTGGTGCAAAACATGACCCCGTTGACAAAGACGATGGCAGAAAAATGCATCCAAGGTCATCGTTTAAGGCCTTCCTAGAGGTGGTTAAGAGAAGGAGCCTGCCATGGGAAGATGTAGAAATGGATGCAATCCATTCACTGCAGCTGATCTTGAGAGGCTCTTTGCGAGATGAGATTTCAGATGATTCTAGAATGATTGTGAGTGTTCCAGCAGTTGATACTAGTATACAGAGAGTGGATGAGCTAAGGGTTGTGACTGATGAAATGGTTCGCCTAATTGAAACTGCATCAATACCTATTTTGGCTGTAGATCCTTCTGGTTATATAAATGGCTGGAATACTAAAGTGGCCGAACTTACTGGTCTAGGTTTGAAAAAAGCTCTTGGGACACCTTTTGTTGAATTGGTGATAGATGATGCAGCTCACAGTGTAAAACATATGCTACACCTAGCTTTGCAAGGTAATTCTCTTTCTTTTAGAGCCCTGCTTTAAATTTCATGCTTTCTTGAATAGGAAACTTTCACAAATTTAGAACAGAATAGGCAAAGTCTTATGTTTATCTTGTGTTAGTTCATTATAGTAATTATTATACTTTCTTCATTTTTTAAATTGGTTCAATAATATAAGAATTGAACTGCTAAATGGATAGAACTACAGAATGACTCGATAATCTGTGATAGAGCCTCAGGTTTAAGTATGATCAATTCATCATTTTTAATTAACTACAGTTGCTTTTGATAATATAACTACAGTAGAGTAACATTTTGTAGCTCATAAGTTCTTTTTTCTTTTTCCCCCTTGATTGTGCAGTAACTACCTCATTGATTAAAGAAAGGTCTTGAATTTTATGTAGATTATACTTGCAATGACATTGTGTGGAAATGGAACTATCTTTTAATGACTATTTACAGGTTCTGAAGTGTTTACCTGTTGGATTAATGGCGAAATTATGGAATTAAACTAGCTCTTTGTAACACACTTAAAAAAAATTAAATAAATAAATAAACCAAAATTAGGATGTTTATGGTTTGTCACTTTTTTTCTTCTTTATAAAAACCAAATATATTATGCATGAATCTAAATATACTAATCTTTATCTTTGCACAGGTGTTTGGAGTGCTCAGCTAGTACTAAACATCAATTTTTGCACCAAAACATAAAAAAGTAATTGAAGGCTAGAGCTAGCTGCCTTCTTTTAGTGGTTTGGAATTTGCATTGAGTTTGCTGAGTGTATCTGAGTGTGCTGCTAAATTGTTTCTAAAGTATCAGGAAACAATATGCTTCCTATTCTTTTAGATTTAACAAACATGAGATGAAGGGATGGTACAATACCTTCGCAGTGGTCTCCCCTATTGGAATGTTGAAAATCAACCTGTCCAATTCAGACATTCTATGACTTAAGTAGTTAATACTGTCCCAAAATTTATTAGGAGACCATATCTGGGCTATTGATTCACCATGGATATCAAATGTTATCATCAAGGTTATATCTGTGTACCAAAAATGCTTCGTCCATTGTTATGTGATCATGGATTGGAAAACACCTTCTTTGTTTGTTTTGTGTTTTTTGGTCTTTCTCAATTAGGATTTCTTATTTCATCACAAATAAACCTACTACTAACTGCAGGCAAGGAAGAGAAGAATGTAGAAATCAGACTGAAAACATTTGGTTCTCAGGAAAACAACGGTCCTATTATCTTGGTTGCTAATGCATGCTGCAGTCGAGATATGAAGGGAAACATAGTTGGTGTTTGTTTTGTCGGGGAAGATGTTACTGGGCAAATGTTGATGTTGGACAAATACAATCGTGTGCAATGTGATTATGTTGGTATCATGAGGAACCCCTGTCCACTAATTCCTCCTATTTTTATGATGGATGAAAATGGCCTCTGTATCGAATGGAATGTCGCAATGCAAAAAATGTCTGGTCTAAAAAGGGAACAAGTGATTGACCAAATGCTGCTTGGTGAGGTCTTCACAGTTCATGCTTTTGGCTGTCAGGTCAAAGATCAAGACACTCTTACGAAGCTCAGAATTTTACTTAATACTGTTATTGCTGGGCAAGATGCAGATAAACTTGTCTTTGGGTTTTTCGATCAGCAGCATAAATATGTTGAAGCATTGATTTCAGCCACCAGGAGAACCAATTCAGAAGGCAGGGTCACTGGTGTGTTGTGCTTTCTTCACGTTGCTAGTCCTGAACTTCAACGTGCAGTGCATGTGCAGAAGCTAACCGAACAGGCTGCAGCAAATACCCTAACAAAGTTGGCTTATATTCGTAGTGAAATGAAAAATCCATTGAGTGGAATAAAGTGCGTCCAAAACTTGATGGAGTCTTTGGATTTGAGCAAAGAACAAAGGCAGTTATTAAAGACTAGCGGGTTATGTCACGACCAACTAGCCAAAGTCATCGGGGATACTGATATTGAGGGCATTGAAGAAAGGTATCACATTGAATTTCTTTGCATCCACAAACAGCACTTTATGTAATTTATTTTACTGTTAGTTCCTTTGAGATGATTTTCTTCAGCTTCTTAAAAAAAAAGATTTTCTTCAGCTCTTGATCTTTGGCAGTCTTATTATTCAGTTATATCGAGATGAAGTCTGATGAATTTAATCTTGGGGAAGCTTTACAAGTGGTCATGAATCAAGTTGTGATTCTGAGCCAGGAGCACCAGGTGCAAATCATCTACAATTTACCCTCTGAAGTGTCATCTATGTACCTATATGGTGATATATTGAGGCTTCAGCAAGTACTTGCAGACTTTTTGGCCACTGCTCTCTTGTTTACTCCTGGCTATCAAGGATCCAAAATACTTTTCGGACTAGTTCCAAGAAAGGAGTGTATAGCAACACAAATGCATGTTCTCCATGTTGAATTCCGGTAATCACACTTCAAATTTTATTTTGATTAGTTCTGCACATGGCATGAGATATGTGCTACATTGTTCCTTTCTGGGTTATTTAGGGGTGTAGTTGTATTGAGGCAAGTCAAGCTGATACATTGATAGGCTCGAGAGCAATACTGCAAAACTCATGGCTCTAGCTTAATTTTTTGAGCTCGAGCTTGATTCAGTGGCAAAGTTGATAAACTCGAAGTTGACTTGATTCAGCTCAATTACTAATATAAATAGCATAAAATCTGATTCAATTAAAAGTGCTCGATAAAGCTTGAGGCTGGACTTGATTTTTTTATGTTGAAAATTTGGGTTCCGTTGTGGAGCCAAATATGTGAAAAGCGGCACTATTATCAAAATATGTAAAAGTGAGTATTAATGTGGATAGTGATGGTGCTTGCAATATTTACCAATATGGCTCCACAAGCGACCCAATGTTGGGTTTTGCTTCTACACCAACATGCCATATAAATATTTGTAATAACTAAATATATTAAGGGCAGAGGCAAGGTTCATGGGCTTGTTGAGTTGGGTATTATTGCTTGACTTATTATTATTATATTTTTTCTTGAGCTGATTTCGAGTAGCTTGCTCGCTCGCTCTACCCTCCCCTAGTTATTATTTTGGCTTTTCATAACTGAAAAGGGAAATAATACGTAATTTACTTGTGATGTTTCCACAGACGAAGAATGTATTGAATCCATTGACGAACTGTCCCGTTAGATTAGTTGTTTGTGATATTATATATCTTGTGTGGATAAACTGTAATGCTATTAGCTGATTTGGATGACCTTGGCTAAATTTGTCTCCCGGCGTTACAGGATTAGTCATCCGGCACCTGGGATTCCGGAAGAGTTAATACAAGAGATGTTTTATTACAACAACAGCATGTCTAGAGAAGGGCTTGGCCTCTACATCAGCCAAAAGCTTGTTAAGATTATGAATGGCACTGTACAGTACCTTAAGGATGCAGAGAAAGCATCTTTTATCATTCTATTAGAGTTTCCAATTGCTATCAAAGTCTGATACTGAGGAAGCTCATATTTTTCCTCTTTCTGCTGCCAAATGCCCACTCATAGTGGTAGAGACTTAGAGAGAAGGAGAGAGAGGCGGTCCCGATGTCTGGTTTGATCATCGATTTGTCCAGGAGGAAGACGGCAAGCTGAGGTCGATTCTGGGTCGAAGACCTGGAAAGAGGAATAGCATGTTTGCTGCAGTTTTCCAGTTTGGACAGTATATGCAATGATGTAATAGTTAGTTGTGGGTAGATCTGTGCATGCAAGTGTTTAAGCAAGGGATAAGGGATTTCATCCTAGGATGAAGGGTGACAGAGAGAAAGAATAGAATAGGCTGACATGTTACGGTTGAAAATTGCTGTATAAATATCCATTCTAAATTACTTTTGATATATTATATGAATTGGCCATTTCTTATATTTATTTTGGAAAAATAAAAAAATTTATGGTATTCTAGATTTGAAAAAGGATTTTTTAAATATTTGGGACGATTTACTTTGATGAATTTATAATTATATAAAAGCAAGACAGTTTGGCTAAATTACAGTTTTGCCATTTTTCCGCCAAAATTGTTTATTAATTTTTAATTTCTGAAAAAAAATAGATTAAATGTTATTGGAGATGGGGATGTGGGATAGTGCATAAATGGTTGACCAATAACCTTCTTTTACTTTTTTATTTTATTTTAATTTTTTACCTTAATTTTAAAAGCTTATAATTTTTACGCCTCAACTTATTTTTTCATGAAAAATATATCAAATTATTTATTTTTTCAAGATCTTTAATTTGATATATGTATTGAGTATATAAAAATAATTTTTTTAAAATATAAAATATTTTTTAGATTAATTAATATATTTGATATTTAAAATATTTTTATATAAATAAAATTGTGAGATTTTTATACAAAATAAAATTATATTTTGTATATCACGAATTTTTATTTTAGAAAAATATATTATTATTTTATAAATTTATTTATTTATTAAATAAAAGTAACAAAATCTCACACAATGTGATAATGCGATACAAAACAAAATGCAAAATGTAATAATTAAATTACTATTAATTATAATTTACTAGCTATTATATTATTATAAATATTACAAATCGTGCAACGCACGGGAGAAATACTAGTAAGATTTAATAAAAATATACTAGCAACTTTATCATATGTTTACTCTAAGGGACGGACATAATATATATATATATATATATATAGTTTAAATTGCAGAATTCATAATAGATATGATTTTTTAGAATAAATGGAGTGACATGATCTCCTCATTTGTGGACACATAAATTATCAATTCTATGCATATTGTGCGAATTCACCAATTTGCCACTACTGTAACAAAGGTAAAATCACAAATTTTAACCTTTGACCTTCAATTAAAACATTGAAATACTGCTCCTTTTTTATACATTTAAGTAGTGTTTACTTTTATAAATTGGTATAAGGGTGTATAAGGATAGTGTTGTGATAAAAAAGGGATATATTCAGGAATAATTCATCCTGTCCGATGTTTACTTGATGGGATCGATTTGATAAATAATCTCTCCTCTTGTTTACTTCATGTGATTAGGATTAATAGAAAATATCAAATTACCTTACTGCCCTTAATATTCAGAAATTCCCAAAAATCATTTTAGGTTAACCCTTGCACAGCAATCCCTTCGACGCCGCGGTCTTGGACGACAGAAGCGGCGTGAATCGGCGACCGATCGACCGGTACCAGGCGAACGTCCGGGCGAAAGATGGGCGCGTACGTCTTCACCGTCAGGTAAATCGAAGGTTGTATCTCCCTTCCCCTATTCAGTTTACGAAATCGAGCTTTTTCAATTTTCTTCCTTCAAATGCATAACCCTAAAACTTTACTTTGGTTCCGTTAATTAATTGTATGAATGTATCTGCAGTGGGTAGATATTTCGAAGACAAATATCATGGGAAAAAAAAGCATCATATGTGGAAGAAAACGAAGGTTTGTATACTCTGCGATCTCCTCTTTCCTTTACAGCACCTATTGTTGAAAAAATATGGGATGAATATGATGTTGTAATGTAGATTATGATGCTTATGTCGTTGAATCCCGATTTCTGATCATACATAAGAGAGTGTACTAATATCGTTTGGGACTTTGACATTTATTACTGAATAGTTATTTGGAGAGGGTCGTGGATTAAGTATAGATGAGTTGAGTCTATGATACATGATTAAATTACACTGAATCCTGTTGTTGATGTGCGTGTTTGTGGATACCCTATTGAGCGTGTATCCGGATAGCATGTGCCCTCTTACTGTTTTCCATTTAGCAGTCCTGCATTAACGTGAACCCAGCTGTAGAAAATGCGCCTAATATTTATATTCGAGGATGTAAAATGTATGTGCATATGCAATTATGTAACACAATCACATAACTGCTTGCATTTTATATGTTATTCCCTCCCTCTGTTGAAAGGTTTTGAGTGCTGGGTATGCTAACTTTCATTTTACTACATCTTCTTTCAGCGAGTGTGAGTAGTTACATTTCAGATTGGACATCAGTTTGTCGTATTGGACATAAACATGGCTGTTCCGATTCCATCTCATCTAACCTCAGCACCTACACTTGTCATCATGTACATGTGGTTAACCATCATCCACGCGGTCGTAATGTGTTGAAAGAGTTGCAGCAGACAATACAGAAGCAAGTGGTTGAAATTGAAGTCCTTCAGTGTCGTGAGATTATTCTTACCGAAATTATTGACGAGCTGAAGACTAAGGCCATGGAGTTAGAGTCGCAGATTGTTCATTTGCAACAGGTTGCAAATCAGTTGCGGGAGAACGTGCAAACGCTGCGTCGTAGAACCGGACTTGTGGTAGCTGGAATCATACTTGGCCTACTACTTATTTGTGTAGGACACAAGATGGTTTGTGTAGGACACATGATGGTTTGTGTAGGACACAGGATGGTATTCGATTTCTAAATTATTAGTTGTATAGGCTAGAGGACATACATAATTAGTAATTATGAAACTTTGTAATTATTTATTGAATTATGTAATGCTTCTGTGATGTATTCACTCATAAAGGTCTGTCCATCTGCATCCGGACATTTTTGCATTATATCCAATAGTAGGTGTGGGGTCTTCTACATTATTGAGAATATGTATGCAGCTTGTCATAATTTGGAAAGAAGACCAGTCCATCACTTTCTTTATGAACCCATCACGGGACAAACAGTGCCACACCCAAAATGCTATAAATAAGAACACAATACTCTATCAGCCTCATCCATACGAAACCATATTTCACCCCCTTACAACAAACACTAAGTCCTGCGTGATATTTCCTTCGCCTCCCGTAAGCTTCTCCACAACAATGTCACGTAAAACAACACAAGAAAAGGTTTTTTTCACCCCTGAATGGACTAGGGATGTGGAAACTCTGTTCATTGACTGTCTCCTTGAACAAGTACAGGCGGGTACATAGATTGTTGGGCAGCCAAATTACCACGCCGTACTTACAGCAATGGGTGCAGTGAATCAAACACTTGGTACAAATTTCTCATATGAATATATTATTGATTGCGTAGATAAATTGAGAACGCGGTACAAGGTTTTCAAGTGGCTTACTGAAGCCGATGGCGTCGTCCATAATCCTACCACTCATCATGTGTATTCTTCAGATTCACGTTGGAAATGCCTTTGTGTGGTGATAATTTAATTTTTTAATGAATGGAGACAAAATTTTCATTTTGGACATCGATTGCATTAAGTACCCTTTATTAATGCAATGGAGGCATTTTAAGATATATAATTTGAAAGTTAACAAAATTATTTTCAGGATAAACAACTAGCAAGGGTTTACAAGCGAGAAGGAGAGACTGCATATGACGCCTTGCAGATTTTGTTTGGACATACTCCACGTTCAACTACTATAGACGTACCTGAAGAGGTCATTCAAATTTCTAGCGGTACGGATGCGAACTCTGGTGATACAGAAGCAATTGAGATATCTAATCCAAATCACTCTGAACAGAGCTCTCTTCACTCTTCCGACTACAGCTCAATAAATAGTCAGAACTCCTTCTGGAACGATTGGCATGGATCAACAATGCATCCGATATGGAGCCATCTAAATCTGACGGCGAGTCTAACCAATGTACTTATCATAGTGGTGAACATAGCTCGGTTGCATCGTGGTCTCCATTTAAGAAGCGCTGAAGGCATGCGAGAGTACGTCTATTGTGGTTATTAACTTATGTTGTTGCGTAATTTCATATTATATTACATATGTGATGAATGTATGTTACTATGAATTGTGTTATGTTACTGCTAATATTAGGCCTATATGACATGCTTGTCTGTCGTGTTTATGTAAGTGTGGCTTCCATTGGGCTTTTGTAATTGAGGGTACTATTATAGTAAGTACGTAATAGACACTTTTCGGCTTCAATACCTATATAGAAAATAAGTCCAACTTTTGGAAATGAAGAAATAAATTAGCCAGAATAATGGTTATCATAAGCCACGCATAGCCTACAAGTTAAATGAAAAATAGCCCATAATAGGCTACAAGTTTACATAATTACAACATACATTACTAATCGATCGTACTAGGAGGCAAAGTAAATAATAGGCATCATACATGAACCAACAAAAATAATTGTCTTATACTTATCGGACCAAACATGTTACATACGTCCGCTTGCCATCAACATCACCATGCGGGCTTGTGCTTCTTTTGGCAGGCTAAAGAATAATTCAAGTTCTTTGTTGTTGTTGATCAACATCTTTGCGACGATTAGTTGCTGATCAATGCTCAATACACCTAAACTCCCCAATACTTCGAATAACTGACCACGTTTCTCGGACATCATTACTTCATATCCGATACGCTTGCCAACGGATTGTAGATTCTCATTAGTTTGGTCACAAAACCTACCCATGAGGTTTACCATTTCATCACCTGCTCGATCCTTACGCTGTCTTTTCTTGGGCCTATTGATGCTCTTTGGGTTCGACGCTCCCACTTCGGCGCCAGAGGCTGTGTCATGATCAGTTGAATTTGTGTGCATGAACATATTGGGTTCGGGTCTGTCATTCTCGTCCGCCACTTCAATTGGATCTTTCTCAGCAGCACCTAAATCTTCAGCAAATTCACCCGTGGCACGATCCTTTCCAAAAACCTCACACCAGTCATTGTAGAGAGGGTATGATTTGTTCCTCATGGTCTTTGCATGTACATCCGTCTACATTAATAAATACAACAACACATATAATGTAGTAAATAATGTGTGCAAATGGATAACAGCTTTTTGTTTAAAAACTAAATCTTTCTAAGACTGAAATAAACACATACCGCAATGTACTCATCCCACACTTTGTCATCATGGACAACAACCATGCTGTTTCGATCATCCCACTCGAAACCTGATCGACTCAGTATGGTCTGCAGGCTGCCATGATGCTTCTTCCAAACATGAATTTTATTGGCAATGTGAGGATCAGCCTGAAGATCTGTGCCCGGTAAATGTCGTTTCATGTACCGAGCCAAGGCAGCAAGGTAGCCGGTACAGAATCCATTCTCACACTTCCACCCCTGTTGTATTATCTCCTTCAATGCAAGGATCAGTAGTTGTTCTTCACACACACTCCAAAGATGCCTCTTTGCCGACGGCTGCTTCGATCCCCGGCTACTCTCACCGCTGCAACTCATATCCTCCATAACCCTGCAAATTATATGCGAAAAATCTAGAAAATAATGAAAGAAAGGTGAAGTTAATTTCATGTCCAGGTTTTGAAGTACGGCACCTAAAATTAACATAGATGATTACCCTCATCCAACACCAGAAATGAAAGTAAATATTCAGCAGGCAAATTTCATGATGAAAATATATCACGACAATATATCACCAAAGAAAACATACAACAGCATTATTGTCAAGCAACATTTAACATAATGCAGAATCGGTCAATGAAAAAGAATGAAAAACAATGTGAAATCCATCGTGAATGGTATCACAAGCGGGTAACAGATGGACCATGTCCATCATTCGACAATAGACCCAGTCCACTCATTGTACATAGTGGCAGCCAAATTATCACCCAGTCCATCCATTCGGGAATGTTCTCAACAATATTTATGTAGCTATCACTTGTCACATTCATCTCATGTACATATTCTAGTATTTCCTCCTCTAAAGGGTCAACAACCATTGTTTTACGGATAAAATTGTGGATCAAACAGCAAGCGAGGATTATACGATTTTGGACTCTTATAGGGTAGAATGAAGGACTTATGAGAATGGCCCATCTTTTTTTCAGAATACCGAATGACCTCAAAATAACATTTCGAGCCTTTGAGTGCTTCATGTTAAAGTACTCCTCCTTGTTCTGGAGGGCAGCGGTGTCAGCCCCCCACTGATCCAAATGGTACCTCTTCCCACGATAAGGTGTCAAGAACCCATTTCCATTTGTGTAACCATTGTCACACAAATAGTAATTTCCTGCACACATTGGATCAAAATTAAATGGAAACTTATTTACGAATAACGTCATATGGAAATAAGAGGGAAGTACCTTAAGGTATTCTTAAACCAGTTGGCCTGGAAACGACATCACAAAGTACTCTGGAGTCAGCAGCGCTGCCTTCCCAACCAGTTAAAACATAAATGTAGTTCATATTGAAGTCACAAACACCCAAAACATTAACAGATATATGTCCTTTTCTATTTCGATAGAGTCCCCGGCAATCCTTGGGTACAGTAACATTGATGTATGTTCCATCTAATGCCCCTAAACATTCCTGGTTTAAAAAATTGATTAATTCGTTAAAAAAATGAACATTCTATAAATACCACAACCGATGTGAGACAAGCTTATCAGCATACCTTAAAGTAACTCCACCTGTAGTTGGTGCAGGTCTCGTCAATTGGCGTTGGCTTCACCAATAGAAAGGGGTGCAGTCGGATCACGGAGTTCAACACGCGATGGAAATGTCGACTAACTGTCCTACCAGAGCGTTTGTAATTGGACTTAACAATTCGGTTTTTCGTGTGATGTGCAAGAATAGACAGAAACATTGCCAACTGTTCGGCTGTGCTACTATTGCGACTACTTCGTCTCAAGCATGTAAAGGAGCTCATAGAATGCACCTATATTCATTCTTAAATGATCTATACAGTCCTAATCTGAGAATCCTATCACCTGCCGAAGATATTGTAATTGTCTGGGAATCCTACTCACGAGACTATAACGTGCACGCATACCTGCAGGAACATTGAGTGCACCTACATGTCTCTTGTGAAAATAGTAGATACACACAAAATTACAGAATGTGATACATGCATTCAGTATGCCATGCAACACAACAAGTATCTCCTCGTCAGTACTCCCTCCACGTAGTGCGATATTATGTAGATCCATCCTAATCCATAATAGATACAGCACAGACTTAGGAGCAAATAAGATTTCCGACCATACACGAAACATAAAAAATCGAAGAGATACAGAGGTATTGAAAAAAATTTGGTGATAACTATGTTCATAACACCTAATTACAACATACATTACCTTCGATGGTTTCTTCACTGTATTAGAGCTTCAGGTGACTTTGATTTTCTTTCTTCAACCTAACGATCTGTGGATTAAAAGATGCACGTTATTAAGTTTGCCCCCTTCCCTCAATTCGGAATAATCCCTAAATTTTGGCATACCCACTAAAAATTTGAATACCCTTTACGAAGCAGTATAACTAACCCTTGTTATTATTCAACCTAACAAGCAACATAAAAAATACAATCATATCACATACCGATGTATCAGGGAAACTCCCTTTCCCCACTGCTATGGCGCTTATCTGTGTAGAAATGGATTTTACATTCCGGCGAGCCCCTCCATGGTTGACGTCCAGTTTCAAACACGATCGAAAACAAAATTGACGGCAGCCTTGTACCGATGCACCGAGCCACTGCTGAGATTAAGGGAAGAAGACCGGGCCTAGGTAACGAGGAAGGGTTGGGTACCTAATCGTCCGAAGAAGCAGGCGCAGGCATGGGTGAGAAAGGATTTGGGGCAAGGGTGCGCAGGAAACTATGCTTTGTTCTGTTTGAAAGCATTAAAATTGCCACTCCTGTAGGGAAGTGTTTTTTTTATGTATTTTGCTATATTTTTTATTTTTCAGCTATAAAATATAATGTTTTGAAATGTATTAATTAAAAAATAGATTGTTTTGAAATATATTAGATAAAGTAGAGTTATAATATTTTTCCGTCATTATTTACTAAAAAATCTGTATGGAAATTAATTTTTTTATATAAGTCTTTGTTAATTTGATGTCAAGTTTGATGCCACCCTCAACAAACATTTTAAAATAACTAAGTAATAACGAAGTAATTGAATAATAAAAATGATATATTTGAAAACAAATTTCTTACAACCATCCAATCATACACATTCTAAGTAAGCAAACATAGTTCAGAAAAAATGAGTAAGGCAAAATAACTAATATATTGGCATAAATAATAAGGAAACAACAAACTACATCAAAACCAATGTCCCCTGAAATCATTCCACATACATACAAACTAATATTCAATAATAAACACATACATAACCACGCCGAACAAGTTCACAAAAATTGTAAATCATAATATTCATAACCCAAATTCACTCCGCCACTCTAACATTGAAACTTAAATGGTTTGTCGGAGCCAACTCGAACACACAGCTGGTTCCGACGACGATGGAATTGTCTTCTAAAAACGGCAAATGTGATGCCTCATTGCAATTCGAGACGCTTGTCTATTAAAGCCAACAGACCACGCCCCCCCCCCATTCATCATCAAATCCACTCTTTTCCCGACGACCTTCTTCCCTGAAATATGAATCGTCCAGAATTGCATGGGAATTGGCTGCACCATCAACATATTATAAGAAAAAAATAGTATACGGAACTTTAAACAAAAGAACACAATACATACATTTAATATCAAGAAAACATACCAAACGTGGAGTATCGAAGTACGACTGCTTAATCAAAAGCTTATAGCTGGGGAGTGCATCGGGGTGAACAACATTGGCAGTTTCAACTCCAATGTCCTCATCCATTGCCCCATCTCCAGGCCCTTCGCCTTCAACAAATGGAGTATGTCCAATTTCGTCCACATTATCCAACGGACCACTGTCCTCAGCATCCAGATACTCACCCCCTTCACCCCGATGCCATGTTCAGTCTTAACATTCCTCACATCTACAGGAATTTCTCTCTCACTTTCATCATCGTCTGATATCTCAATTATATCATGTGGTATATTATCATGCACAATTTCATTTTTTTCATAGCAACTGGTCTCAAATATATCAACCCTCAATACCCCATCACCCACAACATTGACGAACATGAATTCTCCAACCGTAATTCGATTCTGCACAATGAACTGTTGGAATCCATTTGACAACACAAAACATCCACTAGAGTTTACTTTAAACTCAACAACCTATCGGACCCCAAATTTGTTAACTAGTTGTACTGACCCCGGACATGGATTAAACAAACGGTGCCTCCACATTGGAGGCAGAGCCTACACGAAACATGTAAATTTTTTACAGATACCCATTTAACAAAAACAATCATACAATGCAGCTTATATTGAAGGGCAGGCTTTTTGTAAATTTGGTTTCACCATTTTTAGAAAAATTATTTTTACAGAAAATTAAGTAAGGGCATATATAATGAAAAATACAATTAAAACACAAAATTGGTAATTTAAAATCCCTTCCCGACTACACAACAACAGCAATTGAAGTACCTATGATCAAGTTAAAGTCAAACACATACAATTCAACAAAATCAACAACAACCATGGATGCACTCTATTACCAACTCATCATGGCTATTACTAATTACATACACATACGTTATGAAGAAAAGAGATTAAGCCATTTACCATTTCACTGACGGGATGGATTAAGTTTTTTTGGTAGTACACTTTGAAGAACCTCTTACAGTTTACAGATCCATCGGAATGGCCTACAAGTTAAAAATGTATTTATGTCATCAAACCGGTCATTCAATTATCAAAACAACCACAGGCAAAAAAATATTGAACACACACATTACCTTGGTCGGTTGAAGGCATTTTCTGAAGTGCATTTTTCCAAAAGACGATAACATGGAAACTCCCTTCACCATCATAATGAAAGAGACAAATATCCTGATGTGTGACTCTATTCTCATGCCGGAACTTAGCCCAACTGTCTCTCAACAGAATGGTGCCATCATAATCAAATCCAGTCAAAACCGTCCAACTGGAACCCACACAGTTGCGCAGTACAACACGATTTGGGAACCATCCACCCACTTCGCGTGTAAACTTTGGTGGCAAGCGCTGTACAACAACAGAGTAGTAAGTTGTGAGTATGGTGACCAAAATCTACAAGTACAAACTAAATAAAAGTGAACAGAGAATGTAAATGGTTACCAGGCCTTTCGGCGCATGAATGAACTTATCCACGCAAATTTTCATGCATTTCATGGTCTCCGTATCATGAAACAAAGAAAAATGGAAAGTCAGAATGTAGAATAAAACAATAGCGACCTAGATATATTACATTTCTGTCATGATATAAAAACGAATCAGAATGACAACAAGTATAATAAAAAACAGTTTCAATAATTTCAACAAAACAAAATAACAATCCACAATTTATCAACCAAACATGAAATGAAGCAGAAATCATCACAACTGTACTGATAACATACGCATTATATTGTACTCAACATCAGGATGCTGCCATACACGTACAATATACTATACAAATGATATTTTGCTGCATATTTACCAAAATCAATCCTCAGATGTAATGAAACAAGTGTCGCCCAATAAATATACTAGAATCAAACATTTTAAGGTATCCAAATGGCAGAGGGAAGTCCATCAATTTTTAATGGTATAAAAAACAATCAGAATGACAACAGGTAGCATAAAAAAATGTTTCAACAAATATAAAAATTGCACGAATCCATCTCAACTATTTTGAAAAATATTTTTAAAAACCAAACTGCAAGTACTTGAAACGATCTCTTTCCAATAATAACGGATACAAAACAAAATAACAATCGACAATTTATCAACCAAACATGAAATGAAACAGAAAACATCACGACTCTACTGACAGCAAACGCATTATATTGTACTCCACATGAGGATGCGCACATACAAGTACAATATAATACACAACTAATTACAATAATATGTAGCAGCAACTCAATCAGAAGATTAAAACAGTGATATTTTAATGCATAGTTTCCAAAAGCATTCATCACATGTAATGAAGCAACAATGTCTAGTATAAAATACGCTAGAATAAAACAATGCCAAACTATTTTTACCAGATTATCGGGGGGAATGAACTAGGGATGGAAGCGCTTCCCGTCGGAAAATCCTCAGCAGTACCGCCAGTTCAGGCCTCTCCTCTTTTCAACTAGTTTAAGAAAAAGAGCAGTTATTAGTAAAATAAAACGAAGAATCATTTCCTACCACATACGAGAAAAATTAAAAAAAAATTTGAACCTGCACCGACACCCCGCAGAACGTGGCCAAAGATTCCCTTGTCGCGCACTACCCCCGCCTTTTTTTTGCAGCTCAACCGAAGAACTATGTTTCTGAATCTCAGCTTCGGATGAAATATAAGTACGGCCTGTTCTGGGACGAAATGCGCCGATATTGAAGTTAGGGTTAAGGTAAAGGATGGGTGCTTCTGATTAGAGGATTGGGACATTTATAGCACCGACAACCCACACCATTTAAAGAGCACGACTGAGACGGTGTGTTAATCGCGATGTTTCAGAAGAACGGGTTTGCGCCGTTTTAGGTTGGGACGACGGCCGCCTCTCTACCCACACCTTTCAACTCTTCGCCCTTCAAACTTCTCTCCACGCGGCTAGGGTTTGTGATGAGGAACGGGTTTGCGCCGGTTTAGGTTGGGATGACGACCGACTCTCTACACACCGTTTCGCCTCTTCGCCCTTCAAATTTCTCTCCACGCGGCTAGGGTTTGTGATGGAACAGATTTTGTCGGTTTTGTTGGAGGGTAAGGCGGTAATTCAACAAAGCCGTTTGACCATGGGATTAAGTATCCCGCCCCTTCGGCCCGAATACCGAATCCCCCATTTTTCTCTTGATTATTGTGCCAATCCCGGGGCTCTGGGATTTGAGCACTTTTTCACCCTATCAAGTAAACGTGGGATAAGGTCGGATAATTAATCCTTATCCGACCTTATCAGGTTAAGTAAACACTGCCTTACAGATGGATAAAGAATTTTGTAAAGAAGCTTTTCTGTCAACTTCTAAGATTTTACACAGTTACACAAAAATTGATGAAGACTGCTCTTGAATTTTAATATGTTTCTATTTCAAGAAAGTGCAGTTATTTGAACCTTAAATTCAAATTTTCTAAATATATCTTATTTAAACTTAATTTTTATTTTTAGTTATTAGATATTTTATTTTAAACAATTATATCATTTTAATTAAAAGAATAAAATATGTCTTCCTCCTAACTCATTTCCATGGTTATAATATGAGAAGTTCATAGTAAATAATGAAACTCATTGTTTTTTTCATTCAAAAAATATCTATCTTCCTCCCGCAATTTTTTCGAATCAAATATGAGATCTCACCCCACCCCCTTCTCACACACATGAAATAGGAAACATAACGGAGCAAAAAAAATCACTCTGCAAAAACTTCACCATAAATGACATAAACAACAATCATACATAACCCCGCGTACCGAAAACCTTCGCTTAAATTCAAAACTTCAAAGACTTCACTCCAAAAAATTTAGAAAACAAAATTATAAATAGTGTTGTAGGGAGGGGAAGAGTGAGAAGAGATGAGATTTTAATATATATATATATATATATATATATATATATATAAATACAGACCATCATCAAACCTTGGACGGAATTTTCGATTGCAACCATGATTGTTTTGATACATACACACACACACACAAAGTAGTAAAATGCAAATCTGGAAAAGCAGACAACCATTTGTTCTTGAATGAAACTAGATTGCAACCGTGATTGCTTTGGACGGAATTTTGGATTGCAGTCGTGATTATTTTGATATATATATATATATACTAGTGTGAGACATGTGCGATGCACATAAGATATTTATTTATTATATTTTGTAATATAAACATGCATTGAAACTATAATATATTGTAGAAGGTGTGAATTTGTAATTCATTGATTATTTTTTTGTATAATCAGTATAAATTTGTTGTAATTTTATTTTTCGTCTTTTCTTCTATTTGAATTATTCTCGTTCACAAAATCAAACCATGTTATCAATTATTTATAGAGGGTTGAATCAAATTAAATTTTTAAATAAATAGAGATATCAGCTGAGTAAAGAAAATAAAGATTTGTACAAATTTTGTAAAAATTGCCAATTACACAGTCAAATTAGGAAAACAAATATTTTGCAAATATAAATAAATTACAATTGTAATCACTAATAGAAATAAAATTTTATATTTTTCTTAAAATTCAATATAATTAAAAATAAAATTATTTACATAAAATAAATTGATATACTTATTAGTTTGTAAATTTATGTATATATTTTGTTGATAGGTATAAATTTGATTCATATATATTACTACCCCTTACAATTTTAAACTTCACAGTTGTGACATAATTTTTTTTAATTAAATAAATAATATTATTACATTAAAATTTCTAAACCTCAATTTTTATATTGTTTTTAAGTGGATTTTATCCAACCAAAGTTTTTCCTTTTATTTATTTTTTCACTCTAATTTTTCAAAACTTATAACTTTTTCATTTCAAGTTTGTTTTAAATGAAAAATATATTAATTTTTAATTATTTTTTCATGATCTTCAATTTGATATCCATATTGCATACATAAAAATAAAATATTTTTTATAGATTAATTGTGGTATATTTTAATAATTAATATATTTTTATTTTGTGAGATATTTTATTTCAAATAATTTTTACTCAAATATATTTTTTAAATTAAGTATTTTATTTTAAAATATATATTACTATTTTTATAATAATTTACTATATTATGATATTATAAATTATGCAACGCACGGAAGAATATACTAGTTATTTGAAATAATAAGAAACTACATGTCTGTCTGTGCAATGCACGAGATATAATATATTTAATTATATTAAATTTTTATAATAAATTATATTTATTATTATTATAAAAATGTACATAACTTATTATTAATTAATTTACTTTTTTCTTTGTTTGAAAAATCACATATTTATATATGTGTTTAGAAATTAAACCAAAAAAAATTGCTCAATGTTACTACTTATTTTTTAAAAGAAACAAACACATGACTGTTTTTTCAAATTCTAGAAAATATTTATAGTGGATGGAAAGATGTCTATTTGTTCATCTAAAGATACATAGGATTATCATTTTTTTTAATATTAACAACATTATTTTCTAATTGAAAAAATATTACTTTCTTAATCAAAAGGTATTAATTGCTTATTCAAAAGGTATTACTACTTATTTTTTAAAAGAAACAAACACATGACTCTTTTTTTAATTTTAGAAAATATTTTATAGTGGGGGAAATGATGTCTATTTGTTCATATGAAGATGTAAAAGATTATCGCTTTTTTTGAATATTAACAGTATTACTTTCTTATTGAAAAATATTATTTTCTTAATCAAAAGGTATTACTTTCTGATTCAAAAGGTATTAAGAAAACAAACACATGATTGTTTTTTAAATTTTAGAAAATATTTTATAGTGGGAGTAATAATGTATATTTGTTCATCTTAAGATGTATATGATTATCGTTTTTTCGAATATTAATAGTATTACTTTTTTATTGAAAATATATTACTTTTTCATTCAAAAAATATTACTTTCTGACTCAAAAGGTATTACTTTTTATTTTTTTTAAAACAAACAAATACGACTACCTGTTAAATTATATGATATTTTATAGTGGGGAATGACATGTATTTGTTAATTTAAAAATGTCTAGGGTTCTTGCTTTTGTCGAATATTAACAGTATTAATTTCTTATTGCAAAAGTATTACTTTCTTATTCAAAAGGTAGTACTTTTTAATTCAAAAGGTGTTTCTACTTTTAAAAAAAAAAACAAGTACATGACTATTTGTTAAATTTTAGGATATATTTTATAGTGGGGGAATTATATGTCTTTGTTAATCTAAAAATGTCTAAGATTCTTGCTTTTGTCGAATATTAACAGTATTACGTTCTTATTGAAAATGTATTACTTTATTATTCAAAATGTATTATATTCTTATTACTACTTATTTTTTTAAAAGAAACAAACACATTACTATTTTTTAAATTTTAGGAAATATTTTATAGTGGAGGGAGTGATGCATATTTGTTAATATGAAGATGTTTAGGATTATTGCTTTTATCGAATATTATCAATATTACTTTCTTACTGAAAATGTATTACTTTCGCATTCAAAAGTTATTACTTTCTGATTCAAAATGTATTACTTTCGTATTCAAAATGTATTACTTTCTGATTCAAAATGTATTACTTTCGTATTCAAAAGGTATTACTTTCTGATTCAAAATGTATTATTACTTATTTTTTAAAAGAAACAAATACATGACTCCTTGTTAAATTCTAGAAAATATTTTATAGTGGGGGAATGATGTGTGTTTGTTAATCTAAAGTTGTTTAGGATTCTCCCTTTTGTCTAATATTACGAGTATTACTTTCTTGTTCAAAAGGTATTACCTTATTATTCAAAGGGTGTGTTTACTTTTATGAATTTGGATTAGGGTGGATAGGATAAGGGTGTATTATAATGGGTGTATTATTTATCTTATCCCACGTTTACTTCATGTGATTCGTTTGATAAGTTATCCATTTTTTTTGTTTACTTAATGGGATTACATACATAGGCTGCAAAAAATGACTAAAATACCCTTGCACACACCAAATAATAATGATAATAATAATAACAACAACAACAATATTAATAATTAATATAGTTATAATAATAACAACTATAATAATAATTAATATAGCTATAATAATAAGAATAATAACAATAAAAATAAAAAATACAGTAATAATAATAATAACTATAATAATAAATATATTAATAATAATAAATATAACAATAATAATTACAATAACAGTAGTAGTAGTGGTAATAATAATAATAATAATAATAATAATAACGATAACAATAAACATATTAATAATAATCATATTAATAATAATAACAATAATAATAGTGATAATGATAATAATAATAATAATAATAATAACAACAACAACAACAACAACAACAGTAATAATTAAAATAGTTATAATAATAAAAATAATAACAGTAATAATTTTAATTTACAATAATAATAATAAGAGTAATTATAATAATAAAAATATTAATAATAATAAAGATGATGATAATGATAATAATAATAATAAAAATAATAACAATAATAGTAAAAATAATAATAATAACAAAAATTATAAAAATATTAATAAGAAATGTCATAATAATAATAACGATAATAATAATAATAATAAAAAAATAATAAATAAGAATAATAATAACAATAATAATAAAAATAAAAAATATAATTATAATAATAAGATAATAATAATAAATATTAATAATAACAATAATAAGGATGATAATAATAAAAATATTATTAATAATTGTCATGATAATATTAGCGATAATAATAATAATATTAATAAATAATTATAATAATAAGAAGAATAATAATAATAAATAATAATAATAAGGATAATAATAAAAATATTAATAAATAATTATAATAATAAGAAGAATAATAATAAATAATAATAATAAGGATAATAATAAAAATATTAATAATAATTATAATAATAATAAGAATTATAATGATAAATAATAATAATAATAATAATAATAATAATAATAATAATAATAATAATAATAATAATAATAATAATAATAATAATAATAATAATAATAATAATAATAATAATAATAATAATAATAATAATAATAATAATAATAATAATAATAATAGGGAGAAGAAAGGGAAGTACGTTTAAGTGGAGGTATTTTTGTCATTTTCTAACACAAAATTAGGAGGGATAATAAATCCCACAAAAAATGGAGGGATATATAATCCATACTTATAGGCCTAAATTTTTCGAAATTCGTGTCTATCCCGGGTATCCGGGATAAAACGACTTTTTCACCCCACGAAGTAAACATGGGATATGCTTGGATTATTAATCCTAATTCAAGCTAATCCATAAAAGTAAACGGGGCCAAAAGGTATTACCACTTATTTGTTAAATAGAAAGAAAGGAATAATACATCATAATTTATCATTTATTTACAGTGAATAAATAAATATTACGAGTAATACTTTTTAGTTAACCCAATACTAAATTTTAGCTAAACAAATAATATCTTTCAGTTAAACAAGTAATATTGAAAAAAAATTTAGTTTATTTTGAATTGAATCTATAATAATATAATAACAAAGTAGTTTAAATTTTTTTTATCATCTATTTATACTAAATAAATAAATATTACCTAATAATTTCTTATAAAACTTACTAAAATTTTAATTTCTAATACAATTAATCATTTTATATTTTAATATTAGTTTCAAATTAATATATTTTAAGAAAATGAGTATTACTACTAAAATATAAAATAATATTATTTAAATGTAGCAAAGATCAAGCGAACTCACTCAACCGTACTAGACTGCGGATCGTGCTTCATTCCATCCCGATCCGGGTACTTTGTTCATAGAAGAGCACGATTATTTCATTCATAATCCTGCCAGCCAGTATTGACTCATTCTACCAACTCATCTTATTCGACTAAGTTAATAATATTATTTGTTTAATTAAAAAAAGTAATATTATCTAAATGTAATGATATTATTTATTTAATTAAAAAAAATTATATCACAACATGTGAAGTTTAGAATTTTAAGAAATAATAATTTATAGGAAGAATTTTAATACCTATCAACAAATAAAATATATAAATTCACAACTAATAAGTATATCAATATAAATAATCATGTGTTTGTTTCTTTTTAAAAAAATAAGTAGTAACATTGAGCAATTTTTTTTCGTTCAATACACATATATAAATATGTGAATTCTCAAAAAAAAAATATCATCTATTTACAGTAAATAAATAATATTTTTTTAGAAAACTTACTAAAATTTTAATTTTTAATACAATTAAGCATTTTAATTTTAATATTAGTTTCAAATTAATATATTTTAAGAAAATGAGTAATACTATTAAAATAAGTAATATTATTAAAATGTAATATTATTATTTATTTAATTAAAAAAGTAGTATTATTTAAAAGTAATAATATTATTTGTTTAATTAAAAAAATTCTATCACGTGTGAAGTTTAGAATTTTAAGGAATAATAATTTACAGGAATTAAATTAAATACCTATCAACATATAATATAAATAAATTGACAACTAATAAGTATGTCAATATAAATAATCATGTGTTTGTTTCTTTAAAAAAATAAGTAGAAACATTGAGCAAGTTTTTTAGTTCAATACACATATAAATATGTGAATTTTCAAACAAAGAAAAAAATAAATTTTATCATCTATTTACAGTAAATAAATAAATATCACCTAATATTTTTTTAGAAAACTTACTAAAATTTTTATTTTTAATACAATTTATCATTTTATATTTTAATATTACTTTCAAATTAATACATTTTAAGAAAATGAGTAATAATGTTAAACGATAAAGTAATATTATTTAAATGTAATAATATTATTTGTTTACTTTAAGAAAATTCTATCATAACGTGTGAAGTTTAGAATTTTAAGGGATAATAATTTATATGAATAATTTTTTATACCTACCAAAAAAATATATAAATAAATTAACAAAGTAATAAGTATATTAATTTTTTTATGTAAATAATTTTATTTTTAATTATATTGAATTTTAAGAAAAATTTAAAATTTTATTTTTATTAGTGTGGACAATTTTAATGTATCTATATTGTAAAGTAATTGTAAATGATTCAAAAACTAAAATAGTTGAGTGATATTTTAATATTTTTGTTGAGTGGTATTTTAATATTTTTGTAAGTTTGCTCAATTTATTAATATAAAATTATAGAGTTTCAAGTTTCGCATAAATATGTTAGCTAGCCTAATAGTAAGGGAGTTGAAGACCCGATTTCACAGGAGACCAACTCTTGACAAAATTAGATTCCATTCATGTGATGGAGTGATTTTTAATTATAGGAAATTTGTTAATGATTCCCATAATATAATGAAACTACAATGATTTACCTTCCTAACAAATATTACAATATTTATTTCTTATTTTGAATATATTATGAGTTAACAAAAATTCCTTAAATTTTGAATTTATTTATGTTGAACAACAAAAATTAAGCGAATTTCAAAGATTGTTGATATTAATATATTCAATTAAATTGTAATATTTTATCTTAAAAGGGTTATACAAATAAATATAGTTTTCCATTTATAGGGTGGAAATTTAGGTGGGAAAATAAAATTAAGAAAAAGTCATTTTACCTATCTATATATATATATATATAGATTATTGTTTCGTAGATTTGATAACATCGTGCGAGTTTAGTTGGTTTGATAAAATGATTCGAGGAAATCAAAAACATGTTTTTATTAAATTTCATATATTTCTTGAATTTCAGAATTCAGTAATTTGATTTTGATAAAATATTTAGATTTCATATCATATATTAAATGAAGCAGTATATTCATCTTGATATTATCTAATTTTGAAATATCTAAATTTGTGTAATAATTTAGATTTCGAAATCGAATCAAATTTTCTAGAATAAAAATATCTAATTTTAATTTAACAATAATATAGTTATTCTACATAGGAATGGCAATGGTCGGTTTCGGGGATGCTATCGGAATAACCATCCCCGTACCAAAATATTATTTTAAGTACCATCCCCGCTACCATTCCGGCTTTTAGATTCCCCGCCAAGAATTCGAGGATCCCTAATTCATTTATACTTAAATTAACACTAAATTTTTAATTTTTTTAAGGCAGCATTAAAGAAATAAAATATAGAAAAATTAATAAAATAGAGCCAAAATAAAATCAAACACAATTAATTGACTAATATGTATATATATATATATAACGAACGGGGAATGGGGATGGATACGAGAAATTCCCAATTTAACTAAACAAATATGGTACGGGGACGGGGATTGGTCGAGGGCATAATTACCGTCCCCACTAATTTTCTTTCGGAGAATCCCCACCCCGACCTCATCCCCGTCCCAAAACATTCGATTCTCATTGGGGATGGTTCCCCGCGAGAAAATTGCCACCCCTAACTCTACATTAAATATGAGGGTTAGGCGAAATTTTTTTTTGAAATAAAATCATTTTATTTATATATATATAAATCAATCATCAATCTATGAAATCAGGGCAGCACCTTGTCACAGACCTGTTCTCTTAACAAAGAACCGTACGGTCTTAGCTTATTTCAGCCCCTCGCGGTAGCTAAGTCAGCCTCGCTCGAAACCAAAATGTGTGCCAAAGTGTTGGCAAGAGAGTAAAGAAAGCAAGTATGAGGAATATTCACTCAAACTCTCTTGGAGAATGCTTGATAAGAACTTGATAGAAAACTTGATAAAAACTTGATAAGTACTTGATGATTACAAATGAATGGAATGACCCCTATTTATACTACTCCACCTCCTCAATGAATGGTGGTGATCGACTAGATCCTACGGTAGGGATCAAGCCTCTAGAATTCTCTACAACTTACTATACATAGAAGATTCTCTATACATTCTCTAGAATATTCCCAAACTAGAGAGTTCTATGTACAAAGGGTTTAGAAATGTGGACCAAACACTTGGGCTCAAAGATTGGGCTTGGTAAGGCATGAACCTCCCAAGTCTAAGTGCAAAAGTGGCCCAAGAGGCCCAATTTCGTGACATTCTCCCCCACCTATTCCGGCGGCGTCCTCGTCGCCTCGTATTGATGAAGTTGTTCCTTGAACTGCCACAAGTCATCTTCGGGTTCCCATGTTGCCTCAGACTCTGGCAGTCCCTTCCACTTGATTAAGTACTCGGTGCGGGTGGAACGCCTCTTCTCCGGATGACTCTCTTTGATAACACCTCTTGAAGATCCTTGTCGAATGACTTGGTGACTATTGGAGGTGCTCGTTGAGAATGTCTTCGGCTTTGGTCTTCCATGTCTCCATTGTACGGCTTCAACATACTCACGTGGAAGACCGAATGAATTTTTAAAGTGCTAGGTAGGTCAACACGATTAGATACCTTGCCTACCTTAGCACTGATGGGAAATGGACCTTCATACCTTCGGACCAATCCTTTGTGCAAACTTCGTAGAGCTTTGAACTGTTGTGGCAAGAGTTTCACAAGGACTTGGTCTCCAATGCTGAACTCCCGGGGTCGCCTCTTCTCATCTGCCCACTTCTTCATACGCTTGCGGGCCTTCTCTAAGCAGGCTCGGGCGATGTCAGCTTCTTCTTCCCACGACTTCGCCATCTTGGTTGCCCCCGAACTTTTCCTATCAATAAGGGGTGTAGCCAAGGTGTGGGGAGTCAAGGGTTGTTGCCCCGTGGCTAGCTTAAACGGACTCCTTCCTGTGACTTCACTCCTTTGCAAGTTGTACGAGAATTGGGCAACGTCAAGTAACTTAGCCCAATCTCGTTGGTTGGCACTCACAAAGTGCCGTAGATAGCACTCCAACAAGGCATTGGCCCACTCAGTCTGCCCATCCGTCTGCGGGTGAAAACTTGTGGAGAAGTTGAGCTCGGTGCCAAGGAGTTTAAACAACTCCATCCATAACCGTCCCGTAAAGTGAGGATCTCGATCACTCACGATGTTCTTCGGAAGCCCCCAATACTTCACAACATGCTTGAAGAACCCTCTTACTACCTCCTCAGCTGTGCAATCTTTGGTACACGGGATGAAAGTACCATACTTTGAGAATCGGTCTATCACCACCATGATAGACCCATAGCCTTCCGACTTCGGCAGGGCGCTGATGAAGTCCATACTAATGGAATGCCACGGCCTTTTGGGAATGGGCAGTGGCTCGAGCAATCCTGCAGGGTGCTTATTCTCCACCTTTTCCTGTTGGCACATAAGACAAGTCTTCACATAAATCTCGACACTGTCCTTCATTTGGGGCCAAAAGTAGGTTGTCTCCAAGAGTGCCCTCGTCCGCTTCTGGCCCGGATGTCCCGCCCACTTGGTGTCATGGCATTCTTTGATGAGATCCCACCTTAAGTTGTCCCATTTTGGAACAAACAGTCGCCGTCCCTTGGTGTAGAGTAGGTCGTCCTCTACCCAAAAGCGTTGCGTCTTGGCCTCCTCGTGCTCAAGTCCCTCCTTGATGCGATCAATGATGTTCCATTTGGCTAGGTTGATGGCTGCAAGCTCCGCCTTCCGACTAAGTGCATCGGCTACCACGTTGGCTTTTCCCGGCTTGTACTCCAATGTGTAGTCAAATTCAGCAAGGAAATCTTGCCACCGGGCTTGCTTGGGTGAGAGCTTCTTTTGGGTCTGGAAGTAGCTCGTGGCGACATTGTCCGTCTTGATGTTGAAATGTGCCCCCAACAAGTAGTGTCGCCACACTCGCAAGCAATGGACCACAGCGGTCATCTCCTTCTCTTGCACCGTATACTGCCTCTCAGTGTCATTGAGTTTGCGGCTTTCAAATGCTATCGGATGTCCCTCCTGCATTAGCACTCCTCCAATAGCAAAGTCGGATGCTTCGGTGTGTACTTCGAACACCTTGGTGAAGTCGGGTAAGGCCAAGACAGGTTTTTGGCTTACAGTGGCCTTCAACTCCTTGAGGCTTCTTCACATTTCTCGGACCACTCCCATGTCTTCCCCTTCTTGAGTAGATCCGTCAAGGGAGCCGCTCGTACCGAGTATCCTTGTATGAACCGTCGGTAATAATTGACAAGACCAAGGAAAGATCTCAGTTCGGTTACCTTGGTCGGGGCCTCCCACTCCATGATGGCTTGTACTTTGGGCTCGTCCATCTGTATTCTCCCATAGCCGATGATATGTCCGAGAAATTGCACTTCTTGGGTGGCGAATGTGCATTTCTCCTTCTTCACATAGAGCTCATTCTCCCTCAACACTTGGAAGATAGTTCGTAGGTGGTTGACATGTTCCTCCAATGAATTGCTATAGACGACAATGTTATCCAGATAGACCACTACGAATTGATCCAAGTATGGGTGGAAGATCTTGTTCATCAGGGTACAGAAGGTTGCAGGAGCATTGGTCAGTCCGAAGGGCATGACTAACCACTCGAATGACCCGTATTGTGTGATGCATGCTGTCTTTGGCTCATCCCCTTCTACTATTCGGACTTGGTAGTAGCCTTTTTGTAGGTCCATCTTGGTGAATACCTTGGCTCCTCCAAGTCTATCGAACAGGTCGGCAATCAATGGGATAGGATAATGGTTTTTGATCGTTACCTTATTTAGGGCTCAGTAGTCCACGCACATCCTCAATGATCCATCGTGCTTCTTTTGGAACAACACCGGAGCGCCATATGGTGTCTTCGAAGGTCGGATCTTCCCCGTATCCAATAACTCTTTCAGTTGCCTTCAAAGTTCCTCTAATTCGGGTGTAGCCATTCGGTAAGGTGCCATGGAGGGTGGCTTGGTTCCCGGCTCTAACTCAATCTTGTGGTCCACCTCCCGCCTTGGTGGAAGTTGGTTAGGTAGTGAAGCCGGCATGATGTCCTTGTTCTCCTCAATGACTCTTTGGACAATAGATAGTACCTCCTCCATCTTCTCGGCAGCTTGATGCTCCTCTTTCACCACGGCCAAGTATGTTGGTTCCCCTCGTTTCACCCCCTTGGTGATTTGCATGGCCGATAGTTGTTTGTCTTCTCGAGTTTGGCTGTCAAGTAACTCGATGGTGGGAATCAGGCAAGGTGCTCCTTTTTCAAGGATACACACGGTACTGAATGAAGGCATGGGAATGACAGTTACCTGTCGTAAGAATTCCATGCCAAGCACGACTTTGAAGTCGTCCATAGGTGCCACTGAAAGATTCACTTGGCCCTTCCAAGTGTCCAGTTGTAGCTCCACGCCTCGGGCTACTCCATTGAGTGGTTGAGCTTTGGCGTTCACCATCTTAAGCCAACCCTCACCTCTTGTCCATCGAAGCTTCAACCTCTTAGCTTCGTCTTTCGTTACGAAATTATGTGTGGCCCCCGTATCTACCAATGCTTTGGTTGGCACGCCATTGATGAGTGCTTCCACGTACATTAGCCCCTTGCTAGATGTTGTGGGCATTGGTTTGGCCTTTAGAGCGTTGAGGATTTGGAGTGAGCCCATGTGACTGGACTCTTCTTCCATGCGACTCTCCGATTCTTGCTTTTCCACCATTGCAGATAAGGACCCGAGTTTTGGGAAATTCTTCATGGCATGGGGCCCCTTGCATACGAAGCAGCCATCTTTAGGGACGAAGACCTTTTTCTTCTCCTCATAGTTGGATCGAATTGGTTGCTTGTCCCTTCCTCCGAAGTTGTGCCTTCGGTTGTCTTTTCCCCAATCGTCTCTATCTTTCCCGTCCTGTCTTTCTCCCCCACCTTTGGTGTGGTACTTCTCTTTCTTTTGGGGAGCATCCGTGTGTGGATGTGGTTGGAAGTCGGCTATGGATTCAACGGCGGCAATGGCTTCATCTACAGTTTTGACACCCCGTCGATGTATCTCTTGCTTGGCCCAACTTTGCAAACCATCAATGAAGTAGAACAGGAGATCATCGTCTGTTAGGCCGGGGATTTGAAGCATGAGGATGGTGAACTCTTTCACATATTCTCGAATGGTACCCCTTTGCTTCAATTCCCTTAACTTTCTCCGAGCTTCATAAACCACATTCTCGGGATAGAAGTGGCGCTTGAGTTCCCTCTTGAAGTCGTCCCAAGTGTCTATCCGGCATGAACCACGTTCCATGTCGGCATGCTTTTGGCGCCACCATAGCATGGCAGTATCGGAAAGGTAAAGAGAAGCGGTCCTTACCTTAGCTGCCTCATCCGTGAGGTTGAGTCCCTCAAAGTATTGCTCCATCCGCCATAGGTAGTTCTCCACTTCCTTAGCGTCTCTTGCTCCGTTGAACCCCGTGGGCTTGGGGTATTCCACCCTTAGTGTGGTAACGGCGATGCTAGCCTCCCCACTAGTTGCGGCCTTCTTGCACAAAGCCAAGTCCTCCCGCATCCCCTCAATGCTGGTTCGTAGGGCTTGGATGAAATCCTCGATGTTGGCAAAGCGAGCCTCCACATCATTGTTAGTTACTTCCACGTCCCCCTTGAACGCGTCAAGTTCCTCCAAGACATGATCCTCCAAGGTCTTGAAATCATATTGGACCTTCTCAAGTTTTTCCCCACGTTCGACAGCAACAGGCTCCCACGAAGGACCCTCACGAGCCTTGCTTTGATCATGCCTCTTCTTGGGTTGGGCTTGAACGGTCTCTCGGCCTCGTTCCTCAGCTACGTTGGATTCGATACCCGCTATCACTTTCCTTGCACACAACTCTCAACCCAAACCGGGCTCTGATACCACCTGTCACGGACCTGTTCTCTTAACAAAGAACCGTGCTGCCTTAGCTTATTTTCGCCCCTCGCGGTAGCTAAGTCAGCCTCGCTCGAAACCAAAATGTGTGCCAAAGTGTTGGCAAGAGAGTAAAGAAAGCAAGTATGAGGAATATTCACTCAAACTCTCTTGGAGAATACTTGATAAGAACTTGATAGAAAACTTGATCAAAACTTGATAAGTACTTGATGATTACAAATGAATGGAATGACCCCTATTTATACTACTCCACCTCCTCAATGGATGGTGGTGATTGACTAGATCCTACGGTAGGGATCAAGCCTCTAGAATTCTCTATAACTTACTATACATAGAAGATTCTCTATACATTCTCTAAAATATTCACAAACCCTAATATTCTAGGGCTGCGTTTACTATGGTAAATAGGGATTAGGGTATATAGGATAGGATTGGATATGAGGTATAAAATTATGAATATTTTTCAATCCTATCCTACTTTTACTTTGATTGATGGAATCATCATATTCATCATTTACATACATGTATTATATTGATGAATTAAATTGAATTGACATTTATACCCCTTAAATTTGTTTAAATCTCCTCAGCCCCACATCAAGACGATGTCGTGTGAATTAGGGCAAGGTCGGTTTTATTTTCTTTCGACCTTCGCAGCCGTGCAGAAAATATTAATAATAATCGTAATAATAATAATTATAATGATAATGATAATAATAATAATAATAATAATAATAATAATAATAAATCATAATAATAATAAGAATAATAACAACAATAATTAAAATAGTTATAATAATAAGAATAATAAAAGTAAAAATAAAAAATTACAATAATGAAATTAATAAGAATAATTATAATAATAGAAATATTAATAATAATAAAGATAATAATAATAATAATAATAATAATAATAATAATAATGACAACAACGATAAACTCACAAATATCCTCTTTCTTCATCGGTTTTGCTTTAATTACTTTTGAAAGTTTTTAAATTTAATAATAATAATAAAAACAACAACAATAATAACGATAACCATAAAATATTAATAATAATTGTAATAATAATCATAATAACGATAATAATGATAATAACGATAATGATAATGATAATAATAACAACAACAACAACAATAATAATAATAATAATAATAATAATAATAATAACAGCAATAATTAAAATAATTATAATAATAAGAATAATAACAGTAATAATAAAAAATTACAATAATCATAATAATAAGAGTAATTATAATAATAGAAATATTATTAATAATAAAGATAATAATAACAATAACAATAACAGTGTAATAATAGTAACAATATTATTAATAATAATAATATACAATAATAATAATAATAAGAATAATAATAAAAATTACAACAACAATAATAATAAGAGTAATTATAATAAAAATATTAATAATAATAAAGATAATAATAATAATAATAACAATAACAGTTGTATAATAAGTTGTATTAATAATAATAATAATAATAATAATAATAATAATAATAATAATAAAGAAAGGAAGGAGAAATGAGGGGGTAGTTAGACGCGGGCACGGTTCCGGTTCAAAATCGGAACCGTCGGTTCGAACTGGCGGTCAATGGTTCGGTTCGAACCGTTGATCGGTTTTGGTTCCGGTTTGGAACCGAAACCGTATTACATGCGGTTCGGTTCCTGTTCTCCTTTTTTTGGAACCGGAACCGTCGGTTCCGATTCCCGGTTCCCGGCTCCCGGTTCTGAGCTTTAAAAAATATAGATCAACGGCCCAGATCATGTGGCCGTTGGGAACCGGAATTGGGAACCGGCGGTTCCCAACAAATCTTTTAAAAAAAAAAAGAACCGGCGGAACCGGGAATGGGAATCGGAACCGAAACCGGCGGTTCCGGAACCGAAATCGAAACCGTGTATATGGCGGTTCGGTTCCGGTTCCACCCTCCCCGGTTCCGAAACTGAAACCGGAACCGCCGAACCGTGCCCGTGTCTAGGGGTAGTTTTGTTATTTTACCAAGAGGGATTAGATATCCCAACTCAAATGGAAGGATATCATATCAACCTAATAGTTCCTTATTTTCTCGAAAAATGTGTTTATCCCGAATATCCGGGATAATTGACTTTTTATAATCCCACAATGTATTCGACGGATAAGCCTGGATACCGTATCCGAATCCAGGCTTTTCTCACAACGTAAACGCTGCCTAGAGAGTTCTATGTACAAAGGGGTTAGAAATGTGAGCCAAACACTTGGGCTCAAAGATTGGGCTTGGTAAGACATGAACTTCCCAAGTCTAAGTGCAAAAGTGGCCCAAGAGGCCCAATTTCATGACAACCTGTCTAAAATAAAATATTTAATAAAAAAAATTAAATTTATATTTAAAAAAATTAAATTTATACAGAACATATTTAAAAAAATTTATGGTGCGAATAGCCGCACCCCTCAACACAATTTAATTAATTTGTATTATTCTACAAATATAAATAAAGAATAAATATAACATATTTTTATTCATCAATCAAAATTTTATAACGTAAACATTAAATAGGTAACAAATTACCATTCCCCAATCCCACTTGGGGCAGAAACGAATTACAAGTTTGGCACCGAAAGAAAGAAGATAGGCAGATTTTAACGGATTTGTTTTGCCGCTTCGATTCTGCTATCGGATCCGACACAACCGCACTGAGTTCTGGAGTTCGAACGCTTCCCTAACAAATTCGAGCCCTAAAACCCCAAAATCCTTTGATAGCCTTAGGTGGCTGACCGAATTCCCCGGAATGGGACGTTCACGCGCCGCCTCTCATGCCGCTGCGGATGATCCCGGACAAAGGTTCGAATTGTCAGTTCAATACATTTAACGGGGTTTATCTTCTTTCCGATTTCTATGCATATATTTAATTTTTTTATTTTTTTGAGCTGCTATTCTGTTTTGAATTGATGTCAGCGAGAGGTTCGATTTTTGGGGTTGGTGAGGGCTGTAAATGAATTAAGCTACAGGAGCTCCTTTTTTTTTTTTTTTCTTGTGGAATCTGGACCTCTGGTATGAGCTTGTAAAAAGATGTTTGCCTTGTTGAGCTAAGTGGAATATGAACTGAGTGTGCTATTTGAGCTAAAGTTAGATACGACTTAGGAATATTCGACAGAGACTAGCTCACAGAACTAAGTGGAGTTCTTATGATTTGAGACTAAAGAGTCTGGTATATGTGTCTGTTCTATATTATTATTATTACAATCCCCCTGTTATATTGTTCTATACTTAGATATATTATGTAACATTGAACTTTTCAGTCGGTCAAAGAGAAAACGCACAACTCAGAATGTGGAGAATACAGAGAGTGCAACTCCTGGTATGGTGTTATGTGTAAACTAATTTGTATTTCTGTTAAGAAGCATTTGTCCTGTACTTAACTTTTTTAATTTGTGCACGAAGAAGTTCCAGGAATAACTGATGGGAAGAAGGCATTATACCATTGTAACTACTGCAACAAAGATATTTCGGGAAAGATTCGGATCAAGTGTGTAGTCTGTTCTGACTTTGATCTCTGTATTGAATGCTTTTCTGTTGGAGCTGAGGTCCATCCTCACAAAAGCAATCATCCTTATAGAGTTATGGTTAGTTGAATCCAATCACCCTCTTAAATCTTTCATGCTACTATTTTTTGTAGGACTTTGATGATATCTCATCTGAATGAACTATAATGTCTACCTTTCTCATGCATAAATATAACCTCTCCGTCTCATGTTGTTGGGCAGGTTTTCAATCATTAGATGTATGATGTGAACTAGCCCATATCTATCGAGCAGAAATATCCCTTCAGAAGTTAAAACTAAATTTTGATATTTTGACCAAATATTTGAAATTGTTTTGGCCATTTGGTTATAAGTGGTGGCTGCATTTTATATGCTAAAATACACGTACAGTAAGGAGCACAATTGTTTCTTGGTCCTGACTGTTGTTCTTATCGAAAAACTAAAATAAAAGGAAGTGTTGATCCTGACAGCCTCAACCTTCAACATGAACTCTATTTTAGTTCATAGTCTGTAGAACTTATTATGCATATATTGCACCCTCCTTTTGGCAATGCTCATATGCCTCTATGGTTGAAATATTGTCTGTATGCCTTCATAACTGAATTGTGTCTTAAAATTGTTGTTGACCTTTATTTCCTGTTAACAAAAAGAATTTCATGGCAAAGATGGTTTCTCTGAGATTTTTACCATTCTGAACAATAACCAAGTTCAATGGAGGCAATATTATGCATGTGATGTCGGTCAACATGATAATATATCTGATAGTTCTCTAAAGGGGCACATCAGATATTATATTTATGGATCATACTACATTCATTTCATTTGAAGTTCATTTTACTGCTGATCAATATGGGAAGTCACTCCTTTTTGTATTCCATTGTTATGTCTATTCGCTTATTATTAATCCTTGGATATTTGTATAACAGAATTTATATTGTTAAGGGGTTAATCTCTTTTCTCTACTGCTATTATCATTTGTATTTCAACAGGACAACTTGGCATTTCCCCTTATATGTCCTGACTGGAATGCTGATGAGGAGATGTTACTTCTGGAGGTATTTTTGCTTTTCTATTTATGCGGAAAACTCTCTTTTCGGAATTTGTTTGTGGTATTAAATTTCTACTATGGAAGTCCTTCCAAAATTGAAGTTAAAATGCTTAATTTTTTGTGATGGCAGTGATGCATTCATGGTTCAATGGTCCTTCCAAATGGTTATTGTTCACTAGCACATTATCATGACCTATTTCTATTTCTGCATTTGAACTTGTTTTGCAGGGTATTGAAATGTATGGACTAGCGAATTGGAATGAAGTGGCAGAACATGTTGGAACTAAAAGTAAATCACAATGTATCGAACACTATAACACAGTTTATCTGAATTCACCATGCTTCCCTCTACCGGTATGGCATATTGTTTTCACCCTCGTCTATTCTTTAGTCCATAATTTGAAAGCATCAATCAATTATCCTATCATGCTTGTTTCTGAAGGACATGTCTCATGTGATGGGCAAGAATAGAGAGGAGCTCCTTGCTATGGCCAAAGAACAAAGTGAAACCAAAAAAGGTATTGAGCAGGATATGTATGAGGGCTGTTACCCTACACACCTGTAGTGAGGACCTTCGTGAGCTCCTGCTCATGTCGCAGCCAGGTACAAATGACACATACCTCCACAAAAAGAAGATGCTCACAGGAGGTGTATAGGGTAACATTGCACCCCCCCCCCCTGGACGGCATTCACACACTCACACACATATGTTATATTTATAGCTAGTTATTCTCTTACTTTTATGGCGATTGGCCTCAAGTGCTTGTATGTGATTGAATTATGCCACTTTTTTCTTTTATATTGTAATTCTTGCTCCCTCATAGAGAGCTTACTAACTTTGAAGCAATCATATTTCACTTCTTGGCCAACAATTAGTTAACTCTCTGCTTTTATGTATAGCCAATACATCTTTCCTTCTGTTTTTGATTATTTAAACCTTATCACCTCAGGAGCCACTGCTTCTGAAGAAGTTGATGTGAAACAAGATTCCCCGTTTCCTGCAAGGATCAAGTACAGTTGCACAACTTCTTTCTTGTATTTTCTAACTGGATGTCTTTGATCATTAATTTGATTCCATTTGGTGTGGTCAGGATGGAAGATCATAAAAAAGAAGGTCAAGCAGGACGTTCCTTCTCAAGCATCTCTCCTGGTACGTTATCTTGTGCTTACAGAACTGGCTGGTTGTCATTATTGAAATAGGATGCCCATATGCACATGGTCAAATGTACTTTTATATTATCCTTTAACACTGGATGTCATATGTATCCTTCTGATTTATTCTCCCTCTCAGAGGTAGAAGCTGGTGCAGGTTCTAGCTTCAGTAAAATGTCAATGGGAGTCAATAAGAGGGCATCTGACAAAGTCCCAAGCATTGATAGTCTCGATGCCCCTAAAGTGGAAGGTGTGCATTCTTATGCGTAGCTCCTGAAAACATTCATTTGGTGCTCACTTTTATTTGTGTCCTATATTTTTTCCTGTGATTGAGTTTAATAATCTACATATTTTACTGTTTATCTTTATTTACACCGGCATGCTTGGATAATAAGTTGATAACGGTGTTTCCTACCATGTGTTTTTTTGTATTTTGGTGGTTGTGGAGTCAAATCTGAACAGTTTCTAGTAGTGAATGAAAAAAAATAATTGAGTCTTTGTGGTACTCAGATAGCAAATTGGTTTCTGCTGTCTGCTTATAATAGCAGGATAAGCTGCTCATATATTATGCTTTTCTCTGTTAATGCATGTATAGGTGCAGTCACCTATACTTTTAGTATATGTCTGTCTCATGTCACACTGCTCAGTTTGATCATGACATGTTTTTGATATTCTATTGAATCACATTTAATGTATCTTATTGATAAAATACCAACTTGATTAAGTTAAATCCATTTTTGGGAACTTGAAGAATCCTTATATTGTGAATTGAATGTCTTGTTATTGTTTTGCAACATCTTAAGATAAGTCTTAAAAACTGGACTTATGGTCAATGTCACCCTGCCATTCAGGTTGTTCAATATGATAATGCTACTCTGCGGCTTTTCTAATCCAAAGACACATGATTGCTAGATATAATAAAATGTAAATATTACTTATGTGGAATTATATAAAACACCAATTCTAAATCTTACTGAAACACTTAAAGTTTAATTGGAGCTTCTCAACATCGGAGTGGGGTGTAGCATGCCTCAGTGGATTTTATAAGTGGTTCTCTATTTTGGCAATGTCTCCCTACAAGTGGAAAGGGTTGAGGTGATGATTACATGTCAAAGGCATCATTCACTATATTTCTATATTATTTGTTCTACTATTGTAAAGATATGATTGAATGTATTTCTTCCAATCCTGGAAAAGTGCCTCTAAATTAACAATATCATTTATTTAATTAGTATAACGCCATTATCACCAATAACATTTTACCCATATTGATATAAATAATGGAAATTTAAATGATTGCGAAGATGGAAAAGAAAGTTGAGCTCTTTTAATTAGTGTAGACCCCTAAGAACATGTAAAATAATTTTATTGATGATAATTAGCAGTGAGCGATGGTCAAGGTACAAAACTGTGTCAAAGAGTGCCATATTAATTCTCCTTTATCTAATTTGGTTCTAGTTAAATTTATGGTCGACAAATCTGAAATTTCTACACGTATCATGTCTTCAGCTAAGAATGGAGTAGTTACCTCTCTATGATGGAAGTGACATTATCATATTCATTTATTTGGTTTCTCTAGCTTTGGTAAAGAAACATGGTATCTTTTTTACGACAACTATAAAAGGTAGATATTTATATGCCTTTTGATCTTGTACCAGAGGTTCTATTTTCACCCTGGCTCATTTCGTGAGCCAAAAAGAGAGATAACTTTCTGACTCTACTCATCCCGTTTTCTTAGTATTATAAAACATCAATACATATACACGCACGCACACACACATGTGTATATATATGCACATAATGGCTATTTTATTTAATCAAGCATTACGTGTGTCTTAGGTATATAATATGGCTGCAGCGTATTCTATTAATAATCCTTATCATGGATAGTAGAAAAATGAATATATATATATATATATATATATATATATCATTTTTTAATTGTCACTCTAATTGTTTTGAAAAAATGACTAGAATATATGATAATTTGGTTTGCAACTTCTAAAATTTGATTTAGAGAGTAGCAAATAGCAGAATCAATTTGATAAATGATTCCATGAAAGTGTGATTGGTCAAAAGTTACCTATTTGTGATTACTACAATTTTTGCATTTCAGAAGTACAATTTTAGAATCAGATGTCTGGTACCTGAGATCATGAAACTTGAAAAAGAATCTTCTAGTTCAATAATGTAGGGCCTTAATTTCATTACAATCTGCAAATGTTGAGATAATATATTGTTAATTTGAACTAGACATTCTTGTAATTTCTTTACTAGAAGAACAAAAGCTAATTAATGCAGAGTTGATCTGTAAAAAGACATCATGTATATTTTGTATGAATTTGTTATATTATATGATTATTTTCAGAAGTGAAGATTGGAATTTAAAAAAGAAAAAAAAGAACAGATTGTTCCTATTAAAAAAGATAAATTACACTTAAGATAAATGAGAACATGTGTCTTGGCCGAACATGATGCCTATCCCACGTAACAGGATAAACGATTAGTTTGTTCTTGTTGTGGGTTGTTCCAAGTTATGTCTGATTGAAAACTTTTTCCAATAGAACTACTGTCTCATTGAGATGTGATACCCACTAGCTATCAAGAATCGCATTTAGGAAAGATTAGCATATAATAACTGAAGAATATGCAAATGCTTGTACTTTTGCTAGTACCACCAATATGGTACCTGTGGATTTGCTTTTATGGGAGGATCTTTTCACGATTATTGATGTTGAGATAAGGTGTAATTTGAATCAATTAATATATTTCAATATCACCAAGAGGGTCACTTCTGATTTGATTGCATGTTGGGAATTTTTTGGGACCCTTTAATGAGCCAATTTTTTTTTAGTGATGAAAAAGTGCTTAATTAGCATCTGTTATATATATATATATATCCCCAGAGTTCCAGTCAGATCGGAGCATTGGAGAGAAAAAACCTCGGCTATCAGGCGATGAGGGTGTTTCGATGAAAGAACTAAGTGGATATAATTCTAAGAGGCAAGAGTTTGAAATTGAGTATGACAATGATGCTGAGCAGTTATTGGCTGACATGGAATTCAAGGAGACAGATACTGATGCTGAGCGCGAACTGAAAATCCGAGTTTTGCGTGTATACTCAAAACGGTGAACTCTATCTTCTTGTTCTACTATATTCTTCTTCTCAATTTCGTTTGTTCAGTTCAATTCTTTGATCTGGGATTGCAAAGTAGGGGATTATGGGGGAAAGGGATTGCCCTCCTTTTGCTTTGTTGGGCCTTTTTAAGATTCTGTTGATGCAAGAAAAAAAAAATCTTCTCTTGAGTTTCCAGACCATGTTCACTGATACTACTTGGAGATAGGAAAAGTATAGGTCACAGGCCATTGCAATGTCCTGCAAGCTATTTCTACTCAAGAAGATACGAAACAAAAGAGACTAAAATATTCTTATTTGAGTGTTCTCTTATTTATAGATGTTTCTGGCTGGAGACGTGTATGTACTTGGTTTTGTGATATGTATTCTTCATTTCATGGTTGTATATGACAGACTCTGGTAGAGTGGCTCTGTAAGTATCTACTTAAGATTTTAACCCAAATCTGTGGTTTACTTGATAGTGTTACTCCGATGATAATAACAGAATGACAGAACATAAGTCCCAAATGAGATCATCTACATAGCAATCAACATTTGATGAAGTTGTTTGAAGATGATGTACTTGCTGGAAGTTGCAATGGACATTCTTCCGGCCAAAAGCCTTCATTTTGTTCAGCTATAGAAAAGAGGACCTCTTGTGGCTCTTGATGACTAAATAATAATTACCCTCTTTCTCTTTGTAGTGTTTGAATAGAGTCCTATCCTTACAATGCTGATCACATGTTTTTAGAACTTAATCTTCAGCATATGTGTGTGCCACAGCACATTTAACATCTCAAATCTACAAGTTGGTTGCATGTATCGACTCAGAAGTACAGAGCAATCTGGTTCCCTTGAATAAACAAGTTCTAGATTACATCTTTCACCAACCTCCAGTTTTACCCTGCCCAGAAACAAAATTTAATTTACAATGCCCGCTTACTTCAACTTACAGCATTCTGGGAAGAAAAGGTTCTAGATGTGCTTGATCTTAAACTGGTTGTGTTCCCTTGCCATTTTCTTTCCTTTGTCCTTATATAAATTTATCTCTGTTGCAGGCTTGATGAAAGAAAAAGGAGGAAAGACTTTATTTTGGAAAGAAATTTATTATACCCCAACCCTTTTGAGAAGGACCTTACCTTGGAAGAGAAGGAATTGTGCAACCGGTACAGGGTGTTCATGCGATTTCATTCTAAAGAGGAACATGATGAGCTGCTGAAGAGTGTTGTTGAGGAGCAGAGAATTTTGAAGAGAATACAAGACCTTCAGGTATGGCTCACTAATATCATCTGTAATGCAATCATGCTTGTCAGTTGTCATGATTTTTGTGTAAACAAGTATTTATCCTGAATTTTATTACTCCCAAACTGGAATTCTGTTTACCAGATAATTACTTTGAAAAAATTTGGGGAGTGAGTTGCACCATATAATGGTAAAAAGTTAATTTTACTTTGGTTGTCAAAATAGGGGAAGACTGGATGGGCTTCCCCTTACTGTAAGTAGATCATGAGTGCCTTTTGCCTTTCTTCTTAGTTTTTCAACTTTTTCGCTTGCTCTGGTTGTTGGGCAGCAATCTTTTGTCTAGTGAGACCATCAGGAATCTCGTTCCAATCTTTGACCTTGACTCCTCCACTCTTAAAGCTCTGTAAGGCCTATGTCATTAAAGAAAAATGCGAGTTTGTACCCCTTGAAGGCATAATGAGTCGGTCTGCAAACGTTGCTTTGGAAGCTCTAAAATCTCCAAGCAGAGAGTCAGCAGTGCATAGGGATTGAGTATCTAAAAAGATCTTATTAGAAGAAAGTCTTTCCATGAATGGATATGAAAGGAGTTATGCCAAAAACATAGACACAAGTCACCCCTTTCTCTTTCTACATTGCTCTCGTGTTCTGTATACTGATCTATCTGTTGCCAGCCGGTCACTATTCTGTCAGTTGCCAACCCTTCCATCTCTATATGTGAAAGAGTTCATCTCGCTAACCTGGGAATCGATTCACTGCTAGGCGAACTCTCACTAAGAAAGATGATATTGGTTGCCAGCCAACTGGCCTTATCTAGTACTAGTTCCCCCTTTATTTGTCAAATTCTCTTTTGTATTAGATCTATTCATTGATTTATTGATTTCCAAGCAGTATCAATTCGTTAGGCGGCTCATGGTTGTTTGTAGAACTGGTTAAATTTGACTTCCTTTGACAGATGTACTCATATATATGACGACCTGGAAAAATATTTGACCGTAACTTTTATAATTTGAAGTCAAAGGGTGGACTTGCGAGCAGCTAGTTTGGACACAGCTATACTTGGTGACAATATGGTAAAAAATATTAAAATATAGACCTCTTTAGTAACGTTGTGAGAGGCTGAAAAGTATGATTCCCACTCTGTGGCCTGTTTTATGATATCTGATAGCCACCCGACGAACGTGGTTGTTGCATTGGGTGTATTTTTTCTGAAGCCACCTGTTTCTTTTTTAATTTGAAAAAACTGAGACTACTGCTTGGGCAGGAAGCTCGAGCTGCTGGTTGCCGCACGTGTGCTGAGGCTGAGAGATACATAGAACAGAAAATGAAGAGGGAACTTGAGGAAAATGCCCGTCGAGTGAGGGAGAGTTCCCAGGCTGGTCCTAGCGGTAAATATTTGCAAAGAATGAATCATCAGAAAGGAGAACACGATAGTAGCCCCAGGGTAGGTAACAAGAGCCCATCAATGCTGGATCCTGTTGGAAAAGACTCCTCATCAAATAGTAAAGGGCTCACTGGTTCCGATACATCGGATAAGTGGGATGTCACTGGGTTTATCGGAGCTGATATACTCTCTGAAGCTGTAAGATTAATAACTGTAGCTTCGGCCTCTCTCTCTCTCTCTCTCTCTCTGAAGGAGTTCATATTTGTGGGACTTGCAGTAAATCTGACTGAATCTTTATGAAACAAAAAATGCAGGAGAAACAGCTATGTGGAGAGATAAGAATTCTACCAACGCATTACCTCAACATGCTGCAGACAATGTCAATGGGGATTTTAAATGGAAACCTAACCAAGAGATCCGATGCTCATGGCCTGTTTAATGTTGATCCAGGCAAGGTCGATAAAGTATATGACATGCTTATTAAAAAGGGGATTGCTCAGACATAACCAGCATCCCGTTTTATTGTTGCGTTCACTGGGAAGACAAGGCCTGCAGTCACCTGTTGAAGCAGCTCCAGCCTCAGAACATGGGTTATACGAGGGATCACCTAGTGGTCTCGCATACAGGAGGAATCGTTGAATATAGGGAACAGATTAGCGTCCTTGCTCGGTCCATTAGTTAAACTAAAAATTATGTATAACCTATTGTGAGAGACGACTTTTGAACTGCCCATTTATAGAAAGGTTATGCACGTAGGTTGTATGAGTTGGTGCTGAAATAATGTATCGGCTACTCCAGATTTTAGTTTTGATCACCCGAAACTGCCTGTCCAATTGGAAAATTTTATTTATTAAAAACTTGACTTTTCTGAGAAATTCTGAAATTATAATTAAAAATCCCTTTCAATCCAGACACAAGTCTTCTGTTCAAATACTTGGGCTGGGATTGTCCCATTCGACTTGGGCTTGGGCTGGTCAGTGGCCCACTCAGAAGCTTAGTTTGTTGGGCTTCTATGGTCATTCCAGGCCTACTTTAAACAATCTTTGAATTCAATGCATAAAAGAGAGAAGAAAAAAGAAACGAAAGAACAAAACAAAAAGAATAAAAATATTGAGTGATAATTAAAGGTGAGTATGAAAAGTGCAAGCATATATGTAGTATAAGTAACCGATAACATAAAGTAGATTCCTCTTTTAAATTAAAATGTTGATTTTATTATAAAAAGTAGTATGGTAGGAGCAAGATATTGAATTATTTTCAAACTAATCTATCATTACTTTAAACATAAATCCTATGTGATAATAGTCTGAAACGATTTTATAAGGCTAAATTGTCAGATAGTAAATTAATATAATTATGTTATACATCATAATTTAACATGACCTACGAACAAATATTGTGGGTCTTATTATTAACTTAATATTGGGTGAAAGTTTGGTTAGAAATGCAAAATGCACTCTTAAAAACCAAATTAATTATAATTGAAAATGACATCCAATTGCCATCCTTTTCCTTTCCATTATCATTTTTATTTTTATTAAATTAAGAAGTAAAACCTAGATGGCCGATGCCCCATAACCTAACACCATAATGATGAAATGACTTAAATACCCTTTTTTCTTACAAAACTCAACTTAATCCTAACCAATTTAGCTAATATTCTAAATTAACTTTTCCTTTAATATACTTTTTTGGAAGGGGCTGAGCGCACCATTGGTTTACTCCATATTAAATACATACAAATAACTGTTACTTTCCCTCACACTAATAAAATTAATATTTTTAAATAATCAATTTTTATTTGTTTATTTATATATAGATATTAACATATTTTAACTGCTGCGTATAGTTGTAGTTGTACCACTACTTTAAATAAACTCCCAACAGTATTTTTATTTTTATTTTTATTTTATTTTATTTTGGCGCTCGGCGTTTGACGGAATTTTCCGCCGTCAGCTGCCGGTAAACTGAACTCAGTCAATTTCTGCTCCCCTCCTGTTCAATACTTACCTTTGAGTAGCCTTTCCTTAATTGCTTATGTTGTTGAGTTGTTTTTGATTGCTGATGGCAATATTTGCATTGTGTACGGTGGACTTAGGATTTCAGATTTAACCCTAGATTTGGTGTGGATCTGAAGCCAACTTCTGCGGATCAGTTAATCTTGTGATAGTTTTTGACTGGGTTATCTCTGAATCTTGGTAAGTTTTAGTTTTTCATCTTCTTTTCTGTTTTTCCACTTTTAGCTGAAAATGGTTGAAAAATGAGTTCTTTATGAGTTTGGGCTTAGTATTTTGTGCTTGGATCTTTGATTAAAGAAGACATTGTGCTTAAAATGTGGTGAAATTTAAATTTTGCTTGTCATCGCTTTTGTCTCTAGGGTAGACTTTCTTGAGAAGGTAAGTATTTTGAGTTTGAAGCATCTTTCGTTGAGTTATTTGTGCTGGATAATTAGTTCATATGATAATTTGTTTGAACTGAGTGCGTGTGGCGGGCAATATTGGAATTGGGGTTGATTTGTTCTAGTCAGAGTTGAATTGTACAATGATGCATGTTTTTGCACTGACTATCGTTTGATTTGAGCATTAGAGAATCATTTCAAATTCAGCATTATATCTTTTTATTTTTTTTTTTTCCTTCTGATTTTGTGGTGTGTATTGGGAAAAAATGGTAGGTTATATAAAGGAGTGGATTTTTACTTCCATACATGCAGTACAACTGATGGCCATTTTTGGAAAGCGACCGTGAACTGTTATCCTGTATTTGCTGATTGTAGTTTTCCATTGAAGTTTTTTTTGGTACGAGTTTGGTTTGAATCTAAACTTGAGATGGGATCCAACATAGAGGAAGCACTTAGAGCTAAATCATTTGCTGAAAAACAGTTTCTTGAGAGAGATTTCGTCGGTGCAAGAACTTATGCTTTAAAAGCTCAAATGCTGTGTCCTGAACTTGAGGGAATATCCCAAATGGTGGCTACATTTGGAGTCTACATTGCTGCTGAGGCAAAAGTCAATGGAGAACTTGACTTCTATTCAATTCTTGGACTGGATCCATCTGTGGAGAAGTCCAAACTGAAGAAACAGTATAAGAAGATGGCAGTACTGCTCCATCCCGACAAGAACAGAACCATTGGAGCTGATGGGGCATTTAGACTTGTCTCTGATGCATGGTCTCTTCTGTCTGATGCTGTTAAAAGAAATGCATATGATCAACGGAGAAATTTGTATGCTGGATACAGTGCTGGGACTGGTGGTTATGACAGCTGTTCTAAGTTTCCGGCTTCTCATTCAAGATTGGATACATTTTGGACTGTGTGTACATCCTGTCATGTTCAGTATGAATATTTGAGGAAGTATGTGAACAAGAGACTTTCTTGCAAGAACTGTCGTGGTGTCTTCATTGCCGTTGAAACTGGATTAGCCCCAATGAATGGTTCTTTCCCATACAGCAGTTACTCTTATGGGCCTGAAAATGGGTATGGAAGTCATGCCTGTGGGGTCACGTATGTACCAAAAACTACTGGATATCATGCACCGAATGGGTCCGCCGGACATCATCCTGGATACAAGCCTGAGTATGTTTCCACCATATCGTTTCAGGGTAACTCATCTGTGAATTCTGTTGGCGTTTTAGATCCTAATGGACTGTCTACGTCGTCCTTTGTCTTTTATCAAGCCAATGGAGAGACAAACAAAACCAAATCAAATGGAGAACATAGCAGGGTGAATGCTACAGGTCATGTGATATCTAATGGACATACTAGTCACAAGGATGCGTCAAGACCCAAGCGTGGTAGACCTGCCAAGAAGAGAAAGATGGATTATAGAGGCTCGTATAGCAGTGGACATGAAGAAATTCCCCCAATTGTTGCTGGGGAAGTGAAAATAAGCAATGCCAACGGAACATTGAAGCCTGCTTCTAGGCTTTCCTCCCCTCCTGAGACTTCAACTAGACGCTGTTTGGCTGCCCCTGCAGTCGATACTAGACAGTTCTTGATTGATAAGGCAAGATCAGAAATCAGACGGAAACTAGAAGAGATGAGGGTGGCTTCAGAAGCTGCAGCTGCAGAGGCTGAGAAGAGAAAAAAACTTGCCGAAGTTGATAAGTCCTGTGAGATAGCTAAAGGATCAGGTGCAACTGGTGCTGTTACAAAACCAGAACTCAAGAGAACTGCTTCTATGTCAATAACAGTTCCAGACTCTGACTTCCATGATTTTGACAAGGATAGGTCAGAAGAATGCTTCAAGCCGAAGCAGATATGGGCCCTGTATGACGAAGAAGATGGGATGCCTCGCATGTACTGTCTAATTCGTGAGGTCATCTCAGTGAATCCTTTTAAGATTTACATAGGCTACTTGAGCTCGAGATCTGACTCTGAATTTGGGGCAGTAAATTGGTTGGATTCTGGATTTACCAAGTCTTGTGGAAGTTTCAGGGTGTTCCATTCTGAAACGGTTGACCAAGTCAACATCTTCTCCCATCTTCTGAGTAAAGAGAAGGCGGGTAGGGGGGGTTGTGTAAGAATCTACCCGAGATGCGGAGATATATGGGCTGTGTATCGAAACTGGTCACCAGACTGGAACAGAAGTACCCCAGATGAAGTGAGGCACCAGTACGAAATGGTTGAGGTTCTTGCAGACTATTCTGAAGAGAATGGTGTCTGGGTAACTCCTTTAGCTAAACTGGATGGATACAAGACTGTGTATCAGAGGAATGCAAATACTAGTGCCATTAGATGGATCCCTAGGAGAGAGATGTTGCGGTTTTCGCATCAGGTGCCATCTTGTTCTCTTAAAGTTGAAGGCAGTAATCTGCCCGAGGGGTGCTGGGATCTTGACCCTGCTGCAACTCCAGATGAGCTTCTTCAAGGAGAGACTGAACTTACTAAGAGTGCAAGCCCTGGTTCAGCGAAGATGACAACAGAATCTCCTCATAAGGCTGAACCTAGAAGAGAGCCCGAAGAGAATTTCAGACAACAGACGAGTCCAATGGACGGGCCTCAGCTTGAATTAGGCGAAGCATGTGTGGAGATTTTCTTAGGACAAGAGACGAGTCCTGTAGAGTTTCCTCAAGGAGAATATGTAATAGAAGATGCAACTGGATTCCCTCAGACGAAAACGATTGCAAAGGTTTTAGAAGAGCTGAGTTAATGCAGAAACTCCCAACACTATCCTACATGTCAAGACTGCAAGGCAGAAACTAAATTACAGATTCTTCAAGCACAGCTTAGATCTCCTCTACTCTAAAGTAATTGGATAGTTGGAGGATTGTACTAATCCTTTCCTCGGGGAGCTTTTTATCTATTAAAAAATTTGTAATTTGTAACCGGATCTTAGATCGATTTGAGTCCTGTTCTATAGAAATGCTTCGAATTTCTCTCTCTCTCTCTCGTTTCTGTTATGTTTTATGTTTGGCACAAAGAATTGGAATCTATCCAAACTCGAGATGATGACACCTGAAGGAATGAGACAGTTGGCTTTCCTGATTTGCTTTCATAGGGTTTCCAGATATGTTTTACCAAGTGAGCAACAAAATCAATCTATAATATAACAAAATCAAACAGTTTCTTTCGTGGTCGGAAGAAAATGAATCAGTTCTTGTGTACAGAAATCTGAGGAAAGTTCAAAAGATACTGTGTGTACTAAACAAGAATTTTCCTGTCGATCAAAAGAAAGTCCTGGTTTCAATTGCATGTTTTGTTCTGCCGATAAAGTCATCAACTGCCATTGTTCCCAACTCTCCACCAAACCTGGATCTAACTGTTACTGTTTGCGTTTCTACCTCTTTTGGTCCCACTACAGCCATCAATGGAATTTTAAGCTTTTCCGATGTCCTGATAAGTTTTGGCAGCCTCTCCCCACTGCAAACTTCTGCCCGAATCCCATTAGCTTTCAATCTTTCCTTCACTTCTTTGCAGTACTCAAGCTGTAATGCAGTCACATATTAGCAAAATACAAAAATATGGTTGAATTGGAGAAAATACTACTAGGAGTTTTTTCTTCACCTGTGTGTCGGTTACTGGTAACAACCGAGCTTGAATTGGAGAAAGCCACAATGGAAAATCTCCAGCATAATGCTCTATAAGGACTCCAAAGAAGCGCTCCAAGGATCCAAGAACAGCTCTATGTATCATGATCGGTCGCTTCTTCCCTTGATCTGAGTCAACATATGTGATGTCGAATCGCTCGGGCAAATTAAAATCAACCTACCAAAAAAGCAAACTTCAAAAAGTTAGCAAGAATCTATGGATGATGAACGTTGATATGGCAGAGAAAATCTTCATATTGGGTACATAGAGAAAATGGGTAGTGCAAGCCTGGCAAACCTGTATGGTAGAGCACTGCCACTTCCTTCCCAGAGCATCCTCAATTTTGAGATCAATTTTGGGGCCATAAAAAGCCCCGCCACCATCATCAACCTGATACCTCCAGCCTTTGTCATTTAGGGCATCTTTTAGAGCAGATGTTGCTTTGTCCCATATACAGTCATCCCCCACAGATTTCTCTGGTCTTGTCGAGAGGTTCACTTCATATTTGTCAAAACCAAATTGCAGCAATATTTCCTCCGTAAGATCAAGGACACCTCTGATTTCATCTTTGATTTGATCCTCTAAACAAAATATGTGGGCATCATCCTGTAAAACCATTAAAGAGTAAACAAAAAATAAGCCAAACAAGCCTCTGGATTATTTCATCAGTATATAGTTGGTCAAAGAACATATTAAATTGAGCAGATCTGGATGTTTTATCATTCTAAAGAATTCTAGTACAGATTGGAGCTCATTTTAGTGCGTGACACTATTAGGAACTATGAAAGTATGTCAAACCATAAGTGAAACAACACATGGAGACATTCTTCCTTCCAATATAAATCATGTTTACAATAAATGGGCCCATTAGAAAGCTCTTTCATTTGGAGTGAACGTTGTCTTTGCAGATTAATACCATAGTTTCGTTTAAATGAATGGTCATGGTGATTTAGGCTCCATAGAAACACACCATCTTACAAATTTCATTAGGAAAAACACGATTCTAAGTTTTAAGTAGAATGTCACAAGCGAAGACATGGGATTCTTGGCTCCATAAAACAGAGCAGCCTCGAAGAATTAGAGAAGTGGAAACAAGAATTGTTGATGGACCACATACAATAGATAGTCTGATGCCATTACTGAATCCAAGATCCAGTCCTCCAGAAATGTAAGGAAAATATATGGAATTCAAGAAGCAAACAAATACCTGGGTAAATCCTCTTACTCGGAACAGACCATGTAAACTTCCAGACAACTCATATCTATACACTGTTCCAAGCTCTGCAACCCTGATTGGAAAATCCCGGTACGAGTGTAACTGCCGTTTGTAAACCAATATATGGTAAGGACAATTCATAGGTCGAAGCTGATAAAGTTCCTCCTCTATCTCCATCTGATCAAACATGTTCTCTTTGTAAAAGTCCAGATGACCACTAATCTTCCAAAGATCTCCTTTTGCTACATGGGGAGTATAGAGCAGATCATAGCCGCGCTGTATGTGAATCTTTTTCCATGAATCTTCGATTATGTGCCTTACAATAGCTCCCTTGGGATGCCAGAAAACCAACCCTCCGCCAGCCTCATCCTGCAGATATATATCTAAGACCAATTGAAGCCTCAATCATCTCCAACTAAAACATTAGTGAATCTTAGAAGAGTATAGCCAGTAAACAGAAATTAGAGAAGAATTAAGCAGCCTAAATTGGTTCAATGGATGAACAAAATCAAATCTTTAAGTGAATAACTGCAGCGTATCATTCAAATTAGTAAAAAAGCATCTCTTTTCCAGAAATACTTCAGGGACATTCAGCTGAAAGTGCAAAATAGGGGATCAGCAGCTCAATTGTCCATGCTATAGGACAACAATTAAGAGACATTCAAGCAATAGCTGACAGTGCCAGGCTTCATGGATACAAGAAGGAAATTGGCTGCACGTGCTGGATAACAGAGGTTTTTACTCAGAATTTTGCTACCAGTGATCCAAATTTATTGAGAATTGGAATACCTGAGATGTAGAAGAAGGTACAGGCTTAAAGAACTTTTGAGAATCCTAAACATGGTACCTGTATAGAAAACAGATCAAGATCTTGACCAATCCTACGGTGATCCCGCTTTTTAGCCTCCTCCTTGAAATGAAGATAAGCCTTCAGTTGTTCCTCATTCTCCCATGCTGTCCCATATATCCTTTGCAGCATTGGCTTGTTTGTGTCTCCTCTCCAGTAAGCCCCAGCAACAGACTCAAGCTCAACAGCTTTTCTATTGATCTTTCCAGTAGATTCAACATGAGGACCAGCACATAAATCCCACCATTCATTACCTGCAAGATGATAAATATTAATCCAAACTAAATTTCACTATGTCGGATCTGGGGCTTTCGCAAAAGCTTTTGGGACAGATCTACCAATATCTCTCTTAGGCTGCTATGGATGTGACATGGTTACAGGGAAATCCAGTAGAAGAAAGATTGATTTGTAAAACCATATGGTAGAGGAGAGGAGATGGGAACATCTCCCTAGCAACAAGAAAAGAATTGCTTTCGTCTATGGAAGGACCGAGATCGTTATCTCGTGCTTCTTCCGGCTCTTGGACAGTGTCCTCCTCCTATGAATGAAAAGGGTGTTTTGCAGGATCCACTATTCAATCTTCTGATTAGTGAGCATAAGATTATGTGAAAACGAATGACTGTGAACTTCTAGAATTGGCAGCTCATTCCCGTGGCGTGATTTACCTGTCTATCTCTTTGTAACACGTATTCCAATAAGAGAAGAGGAAATGTAGAATAAGATGCTCTTGACCTGACCGGTCTAAACACAGGGGTTGGTTACAAGGTAAAGGATTCCAACCATGCAAAATAAATGGAGTTCCTGGAACAAATACCAAGTATGCACTTAATGTTGATAGCCTTAGCAGAGTTACATAATTAGGAGCTTCTCAGAGATTATTTTCTTAAGTTCTTCAATCCAGAAAAATGATGGTCTAGTAAGCATGATCACATTTCAATACAATAAAGCAACAAACCTCACCTATATGATAGATTGTGATAGGATCCTCTTTAATGCTCTCCAGAATCTCAATCTTGTAGGGCTCATTGATGGCCACAATCCTCTTTTCGGCTTCCTCTCTGCTGACTTCTTCTCTAATTAAAGGCAAATTTTTACCAATAATGCGATCCTACAGATGATTCAGGAAATAAATTCTATGCCGAAAAGTGTTGTCTAATTATTCATTTGCAATTTCTATCATAACGTGTTGAACAACACAACACAAGAAAAGCAATGACATCACAACAAAAAACTAAGTGAGCTCACCATTTCCTTCTTAATTTTCTTGAGGTCCTTATCAGTCAGAGGCTCCATATCGAAGTCATAATAAAAGCCATTCTCGATCCAAGGACCTATAGTCACTTTTGCATCTGGATAAATCTTTTGAACAGCCATGGCCATTACATGAGCACACTGCATTGATGAAGACGAATTAGATGCCATAAGGTAATTACACAATCAAAGTTCCGTTCTCTCCTAGTATAGCTTAGAAAGTATAATTCCCATGAACGAATTGGCAACTCAGTTAAATTAAATTTGTATTAGAGATATTTCAAAAGTAGTTCACCGTGTGGCGAATCCTGAGGAGCCTGTCGGAAGACTGGTTAGTAGGAAGGAAAACTGTTGCCGAATCTGCGGGCGTCGATGCGGCGGGCTTTTCTGTAATTTCAGTGGCGACGGCGGAGAACCTGGCTCTGCGAATTCCATGGTTCTGATAAAAATGACGATTAAGAAAAGATGGGCAGGCTGAAAAACAAGTGAGGTTGCACTTGGGAGAGAAATGACAGAGTTGATTGGATTGAAAAGTGAGAAGGCGATGACCGAATAGCGATAAAGATAAAGCCATTGGAGAAGTGGAGTGGAAGTTGGTTGGCAAGAATCATAACCAAAAATTCGTGGAGAAGAAGTGGTCTCTATTCATTGTCTACGGCCCATAATTGGGCTCACCCCTAAATTTCAAGAATTAGTTTGACTTTAATTTAAAATATGTTTTTTTTATTTAACTTTTATATTAAATATTGATTTATAGTTATAAGGATATTATTTTTAACATACAATTATTGAATTTAAAAAAAATTAAAATATAGAGTATTAATTATTTAACTAAAAAATATTATTCATTTATTTGAAAAATATTATTATTGATATGTTATCTTAAAAAAATAATAATACTTCATAAGTAATAATTTTTAGTTAAATAAACAATTATAGATTGAGTTACACGTGTTTTTATAATTAATTGACCTGTGTCAGTTTTTTATTTTTTCTCACTTCTATTTTTATTTTTTTTATTAAAATTTAAAAATTAAATAGCTTGATCATTTTAAGCCCGTTTTTAATATATGATTATCAAATTATTTTTTAATCTTTATTTTAATATCAATATTATATATATTAAATACATAATTATATTTAAAATTATGAAATGTAATTTTTATGAATGGAATATAATTTTTGTATGCATTGAATTATTAATTTTAAAATTTCAGTATATGTGATGGATTAAGTATATCAACTTTTTATATAAATTTAAGCTAAAAACTATAAATAATTCTTTTATAAAAATTAAAATTTTATACTATTAACTTATTGTTTAATTTAATAATTTTTAGTAAATTAAAATATTAATATTCATTTAAAAAACAATTCAAAATTCACTCTAAAATATAGTACAATTTATTGTAGAATAAAGCTAACTTTATTAAAAAAAAATGCAATTTAATATGCAATACTATATTTCAAATTCAATAATATTTATATAAATATAATTGATATGAAAAATGAGTTATCTACATTTTTTTAATAAAAATAACATAACTTTATTATAAATAATTGATATAATAAAATGGACGGATATATAAATATACATAACAGGTGAAGAAACCTATCAACATCCACTCAACGCCATCCAAACTAGAAACATGTGGGAATGTAGTGTATTAACTGAGGAAGCACCCGTATTTGTCTCCATGACGGAATGAAGTTTCCCCTCGACGTCGAGGTCATAATGAGGTTCTCCAACAAAGCTTGATTGTAAGTGCTTCTTCTAATACACGGCGTTGACTGATGGAAAAGTTTAAGAAGCTTGGCGGCAATGCAGAGGAATCAGAATTATAAGTGACTGTTAAACTTGAAGATACAGGTGCAAAATATACCTCATGAAGAAAGGAATGGGTTGGCTCGAGTGCTAAGAACGTTCACTACCGAGAACCAGGTCTTGAGTTTTAATCACGGGGAGACCTACTGAAGCAAGAACAAGGCAGGATTTTCACACCTTTTATGCTGGTTGACAGTTGTATGTCACCCAAATATGGTGGAACCAGAATAGAGTTGAGCATCAACAAACGGGTGGAGAGATCAGGTTTGTGAGCGAACTTGACAATGGCTGCACTTTTAAGTTTACTGGACCCTCCAGCTGGCTGTTCATGTATCAGATATAAACTGTCCACAAATTACCACATTATAGAGAGAGAGAGAGAGAGAGAAATTTAGTAAAAGAGAATGGAAACTTACCATACTAGACCTGCAATTATGCGATCCAAGGAAAGCCTATATGGGCCAGTGGCAGAAGAAATCAGAAGAGTCGCTGAACTGGTTCGCCATCAACAACATATCAACCTGTCTCAAAGAAGCGTGCCACAGACGAATAGAGCTGTCCCTCTCCAAATGGCTTAGATACATAATCATCCATCCCACACTTCATGCACGTTTCATTAGTGGCTTGAATCACATCAGCTGTCATTGCTACTATCGGAGTGCGCCAACTTGACAATGTTCCCCTTGATGCTTCCCAGCCCACTCTTTCATTATATTCCTTTTCAAGTCTACGGATTATTCGGGTAGCTTCAAACCTACAAGATAAGAACAAATAACCTTCAGGCAATCTGGACCCGAAGGCCCAGCCTAGATAAAAGAAACTAATGACCTGGACAAACTCAATTAAGGACCAGCAATGGATTGATAAACCTACCCATCCATTTCCGGCATTTGGAGATCCATAAAGCAAGCATCGAACTTGTGGGGAGGCGTAAGCAGATTAACAGCAATCTTACCCCTCTCCACACAGGTAACCACTGCACCATATTTCTTCAGACAGCCTTCTGCAACTCTTCGATTCACAGCATTATCATCCACCACTAAAATTTGTTTGCCTTTGAGTAGATTTGATAGTGTAGATGGTCTACAATTAGTACTAAGCCTCTTTCCAGAAGCTGCCTGGAAGGTGGACAGTAACACACTTAACCGTAGAGGCTTTGCTATCAAGTTATCCACTAACTCGTCTAACTTCAGCTTATTACGGTCTGTAGAGCTTATGCCTGTCGATAATAAGAATATCTTCAAAGGGAATCCAACTTTACCCGTGGAACTACCGTATCTTATTGTCTTTAACAGGTTCTGGAACGGTAAGCAAGTGTCATCCCAATCTTCTTGGTCGATGAGAACCATGGCAAAGTGTTTGGAGCCTGGAACTCTGCTAATGTAGAAAATTAAAGCCATTAGCCAATCAGTGTTGGAGTAAGAACTTAACCTAGAAGCATACTTCATCTTTTTACATTTTTTCAGTAAAATAGATGATTTACAGTTACAGTTATTATTTAGCATGCCATGTGCATCTCCATCAAAAGGCAAGTTAGTCAACTGACAACGCAGTAGTTTCAGGCAAATGTGTGTGCGTGTGTGTGTATTTCCATAAAGAAACGGAAAGAAAAGTACCTAGCCTTGGAACTATACGAAAAATAAGAGCAGGCGGACTCCATGCTAGAACTTATGTCCACAGATATTCCTAATCTATGGAGATGGTACTTAGTGACCTGTGCACGGATTCTTTTCTCATCAATTACCAAAGCTCTTTGTCCCCGAAATTCTGAAATAGCTGGCCACATCTTCTCCAGAGAACTTGTTTCTGCTTTTGCGAATGGTACAGTAAACGTAAAGGTACTGCCAATGTTAAGTTCACTCACAAACCCAATTTCTCCACCCATAAGGTCAACCAAACGCTTGCTGATGCTCAACCCTATTCCAGTCCCACCATATTTGCGTGATGTACTACTGTCAGCCTGCATAAAAGGCGTAAAAATCCTACCTTGTGCTTCAGGAGGTATACCTGTACCTGTATCTTCTACTGTCACCAACAATTTGATCTTTCCGGATTCTTCTGCATTGCTATCAGGATTTTTGAAATCTTCCCAACTTTTCCACCTGTCAACTGCCCGTAAACCACTCAATGTATTAAAAGAAGCATTTAAATCAGCTTGAACTATATTCAAGCTTTGACGTAGAACTTCATCCTTCACGTCAAGGGGAAATTTCACTTCATCTGCTAAATGCACAGAGACAAATACGTGCCCCCTGTCATGCGTGAACTACAATATAAACAGATAATAATTAGTTGGAACTACAGGAAATAATGATATCATTGAAAAATTATCAAAACTATTCCTGCAATTAGGTTTACTTCAGATAAATGGTATGATTGGGATGAACTAAAATGGAACATCACACTTTTAAAATAGTAATAATTCCGGGCGAACCTTAATCGAATTCCCAACAAGATTTGTAATGATCTGGCCAAATCGTTCCTGGTCCCCGACGACCACTTTCGGCACTTTATCTGATACATAACCAGCCAGCTGGTACCGCAAGGAGAATAAAATGGTATGAGACAGAAATTACTTAAGGTATGAAGAGAGAGAGAGAGAGAGAGAGCGAGAGAGAGAGAGAGAGAGAATTTAGCATTCTACCTCAATCCCTTTTTCATGAGACTTTCCTGAAAAAATTGACAGGACCTTGTCAAGAACAGCACGCAGATCAAAAGGCACAGCCTCTAACTCAAGCCTGCCAGATTCAATCTTGGCCTGATCCAAAACCTTGTTGATCAATGATACCAAATCTTTTCCACTATCATGAGCAGTTTGCGCATAATTCAGTTGGCAGGTATCCAGATTTGTATCCATAAGCATCTGAAGCATACCTGAATTAAGTGCTCTTTAATATTACATGTGGCTGAATGCCTGAATATAAGGACTTATAACAAGAACATCCTAGTGATAGAAGCTCACGTCTAAAAATTACCTAAGACGCCATTCATCGGAGTCCTGATTTCATGCGAAACCGTGGCTAGAAACTGAAATGAGATAGACAAGAATAAGGAAGAAACAAAATCAACAAAGATGCAGAAGAAGTCTGCAAATGATTCAAGGCAGCATTGGATTGAAGGATTTGAGGATGAATTTGCGATCCATCACTTCCATTTTTAACTATTTTTTTCAGGGATTTGGGTGGACTTGAAATCCACTAAATTTTTGACTGGATTAGAAATTCATTTCAAATACCTCAATGCAAACACAACCTAAGATACATGAATGCAAGAAATAAATGCTGACAGTTGAACCTTGTGATTTGAAATTTACCTGAGATTTTGCCACATCAGCAGCCTCAGCACGATGTTTGAGTTCCATCATCTCCCGATAATCATGTTCCACTTTAGCAATTTGTTTTAGGGCTGCACGAAAAATATGGCCCAAAAGCAAAGTGATGACAAGTAATCCAACAGATGCTATTATAGCTTGCCATGGAGGTGGAGGCTTCTGCTTAAACCTACACCAGAAGAATTGAAGGTTGTATCAGAATTATGTGTTGTTTCATTGTGTGTGTGTATGTGTGTGTGCTATGTGTTGTTTCTTAGATGGCCCTTAAGAAAAGAAAAAAAAACTATCAAACCTGCAACGCATCTCATGATTTCTAGCTGGATCCCCAAAATCAAGGGGGCTAATATGCAGCAATCCTGCATCAGCCACATCAGGGCCATACATTTTGATTGGTGCCAATTGATTGGTCGTATCGTAAACATTCACAATGATAGTCTGTTTGCTAGCAAGCTGATGCAGAAGCTTATCAACTAACGACGGAACATCATATGCAGCACCTAGATACCTATTATGGGGGCAGCAAAAAAAAAAAAAAAAAAGGTAACAAAGAGAAGCAGCAATTCATAAGTGGAAAACATGAAGAGATTGGTCAGACATATGACTTAAAAAATTAAAATAAAAACTTTTACCCCACTGTAGCATTGATGCGTTCCTCTGGCATGGCATGAAGAGGAAGAGTAGCGTTGTATACAGCAAAAGTAAGAACAACACCCAGGTGATTGGATTTTAACAGCTTGAATGGTGATGTCAGGACACCCTTTCCAGATGCTCTAGCACGTAATATGTTCTCACGGTCTTCCTATATCAACATGATTATAAATGTAAGTTGCATCAAGTGGAAATCTGAATAGAAGAAGAAATAAGAGATGATTGTGGCTCATCATCCATCTCACATCTTCAGCAAACAAACATTTAAAAATCAAGTTAGTTCAGACTGCTAGCATGAAATTTCTACTCAGCTTAAAACACAAAATAGTTTGCTTCAAACCATATTAATAGCAAAATAAGCCTAAACTTTGAATAGTTAAATCTTGAAATTTCACTTCTCTATTCAATGAAATTGATAGCAATAACCATATACAATCTTTTCAGGTTATAACTGCCCCAATTTTCTCAGACTGAGGATTTGACATTCATTTTCATGAAATCTCATGCTAACAACAAATCTTTTGCACATTATTTGTTCTTAATTCATTCAATTAACATTGCAAGGGATTGTCATAAGACACTTATATAGTTCAGTTAATTGCAGGAATAAAGAAAGAAAAATCCAGAAGCAAACCTTGCCAGACATCATATCAATTGAGACAATGTGAGATACGGATTTCTGAGAGAAGATGACAGGTGCATATTCATCTTGAACAGGGGAAGTGCTGAAGCTTTCTGGGTTACAGTCTTGAGCTAAAGTTTGATTTTCAATATCCATTTTCTTTATTGTCCATCCATACTGCTGCTCAATGTATTCCCTTTCCGAGTGGCAGACTTTTAATGCATAAGCAACACCACTTGTAAGTGGTCTTTCAAAAGCTGTTCTCTCAGTATAATCTCTGAAGGTTTCCTATACGATCAAGAAGTAGGGATGAAAATTTAAATTGTGACAATAAAACAATAATGTTGTATAAGAGGGTGTTTGACTAAGGTTATAAGCTCTTTAAAACACCTTATAAAATGTTCAACAGCCTATAAGCTGCTTAGAAGTGTGGCAAAGATTTAAAAAAAAAAAAAAAAAAAAAAAAAACTCTAATTTCAATCGAAAAATAAGATTTTAGAAGCTTAAAAGTTGTATTTTTTTCCAAACGAGACCTCATTTTATTTTTGAAATAGGATCTTATTTGCACAAAATCATTTAAATTGCACCATCTCAATTACACAATTGCCACTACAAACATCTTACAAGCTCCATCATCTTATTTTATTTAAGCACTTCAACAACTTATTGTTAAACACCGTACAAGCTCTAGAAACATCTTATAAGATATTCTAATCAAGTTTAGCCAAAAACCTTGAAGGGTCAAAACAGGGGTCATGAATCAGAAGATAAAGGTTGATTGAAATATATGCATTTGTACCTGGTCTATAGCAGAAGGCTGTTTCCCATGGTGAAACGAGGAAACAAGAATTGCCAATGCGTGAACATGGTTCATACTGACATTGAACTGGTCTTGGAGCATTCGAGCTCGTTCATCACACATGCTTGCCAGAGTTTCTTTCCTTCTCAGCATTATGTCTTCATTCAAGTACCAAAATAACCAAAACGAAGTAATAACACCGCCTAAGACAAAGACAACCAAAAGCTTTTTCTTCCACTTTCCAGTAGTTTGGGAGGAACATCTGGCCTGCTGTTGCTGTCTCATCTCATCTATTTGCCTCCTAACTCTTTTGTGGCTTATAGCCATTCCAACAAGGATCCACAAGCAAATTTCCAGAAACTTCATATAGATGCCCTTACAATGATTTGTGGCATTAAAATAAGACTGAAGCTCTCTTATTTGGAATTCATTCTGCTGGAACCCAAGGTTAGAAGGTAAAAATTTTACATCTCGATTTGCAACTCTTTTGATCTCATTGAAAAGAATACAATTGTTGCAATATATAGTAACCAAACATTCACAGTTAGCATGGACGTCAATAATACCCCCTTATTCCATTAAAAAGTCCTAATTTGACCTGTCGTGAAGTTTTAGATAAGCAACAAGACCTGTTCGTCTTTACAAATTGTTCTTCAACCTTTTGTTAGGAGTTTTATTGTAGTGCCTCATCAATACTTTAAATGAGACGATAGTATATGAAAAAAGTTCCACTTTAGGAAGGTAGCTTATTGCTATTCCATTTAGATGCTTTATTAAGATAGTTCTGAAAGGCATATAGGCTCCAAATGTTCACATAACATCTGACTAGCAAATGCATAAGAGCACTTTGTTCATAATTAACTTTACAGATCATTACTGTTATTATTCACAAAAATAAATGGGCGTACAAGGGATGCCATCTTAACCAATTCATTAAGTTTACAATTATAGATTCCAAAAATCTAGTCCAAGATCACATTCTAGGAACGTCATTCAATAAGTCATGCATAATTTTTCAGACAGGAGCTGAACATTAATGTAATTATTCACAGAAATAAACATGACAATTGTAGATACAAAAAATTATCGAAGATCAAATTCTACAACTTTTATTCAAAATCATGAACAGCCATGCACAATGGAGATTGTATGCTATCATAAAACTCTTCTATCATTAAGCAGGGAAGAAATTGGCAAAATAAGACAATAGACAGACATCTTTTAATGGCTAAACAAGTTAAATTAAGCACAACTTACCATTACCATGCTGGCATTGCAATTTTCCAATGAATTTCGAGTAATATCTTCAGTCAATAGAAGATTACCCACATTCCTGCCCAATTTTCGATCACTCAAGGTTATAAAGATCCAAATGAAAACAAGGAAAACCACAAAGCACAAGAGTACAGCTGCTCTTCTCCATTTCCAGTCACCTGCTCTTCCTTGCGGTAACCCTTTAGCCTCCTTCCGGTTGTAAGAGGAACACACATTTCCGTTCAAGGCAGAATGCGCGAGATTTGAGGACATCTTCCCAAAAAACCAGTTACATATTTGGATAAATGGGTTTAAGAACTTGGAAGTGACCCCGTATAAGCTCATCCAAGATGAAGCAGAAGTTCAAGAAATACCCAGAAGGAGAACGACAACACTTCGGCTAAACTACAGAGAGAGAGCTTAAAACTTAGAGGCCTTGCAAGAAGGAAAGACAGTAAATGTGCAGTACGAATAAATAAAATACACGAAATTAAGCAGAACTCAATGGGAAGCAATGAAGTCTGTTCAAAGTTAAGGGCTTTCAGGAAAAGAAAACCATAAGAAGAATCATACAGGGAATCAAAATCTGAGCAGATTCTGCCTTGAAAGAGTTCACAATTTTCTCACAGTGACATCACATGCGAAGAAAGTGTGAAGGCCAACAATAGAAAACATAGAGCTGATTCCAGTAAGGACAATCGCGACAAACACAAAACAACTCAGAAACTGATTTGGCAAGCTGCGAGTGGAAGCAGTGAAAAAGACAGTAACATTCAGGCCCTTTCTTTAGTATGTTGACGGCAGCTGCAAGGGAAAGAAGCATCAAAGGAGAAGTTTATCGCGAGAACATATCAAGAAGAGAATTTGGAAACAGACATATCCAGTTGGTTTCACCCCGAATCCAACTGGAACCAATTATCATTGTAGGATAAAAGAGCCTGCTTTTCTTCCCTCCACTCTCTCTCTTCAATTGTCAAACAGGCTTGTAGTGTTTGGTATAATACATCATTATCTCATCATCTATGTGGGGAAAGGTTTAAGAAAACAAACAAATGAAAATCAAGATATCAAAATAAAGCCCCCTCTTTTTTTCTTTAAGTGAAGTAGAGGCTTCTTTTTAGATAGAAAAAAGCGAGGATGAGTTACTTGAGTAAATAGTAGTAGCTATAGTAAAAAGATGTTAGTCTCACAAGTAAAAAGCACACCCTCTATTTTGGAAATATCGTTTTACAATTTACTTTGATTCACTTATTGTCCCTCCCTCCTTCGTATTTCTTTTACTTTATTAGAGATGTTGAAAGAGACCCAACCATTCTCAGGGTTTAAAGGTGAGTATTTTGGCTTTTTCTGCCACTCTGCTGCACTCTCAGACCCCTATGATAGAATAGATGTATGAGAGAGAGAGAGAGAGAGAGAGAGAGGAATGGCTAAAACTTAAAAAAGGGTTTAGGAAACCATACCAGTGTAGCTTTTTATATGTTGAGCTCAGAGTTCTGAAAGAGGAGGGAAAAGGAGAGTTGAGGGGTGGGGCCAGGGGGCATCTATTCAGACTGCTTTCCTGATGACAGGTGAAGGTATGGATAGCTGTAAATTGAAAAACCAAAAAATAGGTGATGTAATTAATGGGAAAGTTGCTAGAATGCGCTTTAGTGGTAGAGATTCGTAAGCTACACTTTATCCTACTGCACCACGTAAATAAATATAATAATTGAGGATGATGAAGTCAGCCCCATCAGCCGTGGCCATGCATGTCTGGCTTGTACGTTGCCCTACACATTAACTATTAATTAATTAATTATGCAAATCACTTGCTTCAATGCCATGATTGGTTTGACCATTACAGCTGAAAGATACTATACGGGTTTAGCAGGATTTAGAATTTTTACACACGTCGAGACCATTCTCCTCTAAATTATTTATATATGTCGCATTCAGACAATTTAATGCATATTGAATTAAACAGTGGTTGCGACAACAGCCCACATGATACATACATTTTTTTTTTTCCCAAAAAATAAAAGGTCTATTATCTCAAACAAAGGCTAGTTCAACTCATCGGCTGCAACAAGATTTGCCATAAAATAGGAAAATATCTAATAATGCACTAGATTTCTGCAAGCAGCTCTCTTTTGCAGATCAATTTTGGCCGCGGGATTCAGAAGGAGGCTCAACAACCTGGGCTTCAACCATCTCTTTTGCAGATCAATTTTGGCCGCGGGATTCAGAAGGAGGCTCAACAACCTGGGCTTCAACCATCTCTGGGACGGATGTGCTCTGGCTTACTTGCTGCTGAAACCCATCCGTAGCAGACGAGCCCCACTTTCCTAGAAGAGCCATGTTCATCATCTCATATATCTTTCCTCCAAGCTGTGACGGACTCTCCGGCTGCACCAAAATAAAATATTTATGCAAATATATTGCTTTCCACAAACAATGAAAGGCCCAAGACATGAGAAGGAGATATTACATAACAAATTAATGGATCAAACTTAGATTTTGAAGCCATGATGATTCTCTTTAATTTTTATGTGTTAAGTTCAATTTTCCTTTTAAGAGAAAAACCATATATAAATTAATAAAGATACTTACAGTGAAACCACTAGAAATCAAAGCAGTATCATACAGAAGATCGATGGCCCTCAAGGCTTCTTCATCACCTGGATTGGTCTTGCAAGCAGCCTATGGTATCGACAAAAGAAATATTTACATTAGGGAACAACAAGAATGATGATGACAATGCCACTGACATGAAAATTATGGAATTATGTTATTAGACAAGCATACATTTAAGCTTTGGATGATGGGGTGTTCAGGATTGATCTCAAAAACTCTTCTACTCCTCATAAACTCGAGGCTGGATGGGTCACCAAGTGTTTGTGACTTCATCAGCCTGTTGGGGAAAATAAACAAAAAGTCAATTTAACAAAAGATCTCAAAGTAAGCAGCTTGATACATACATGTACGAATATAAATCTGGCTCAGCAATATATAATCGAGAACTGACCTTTCCATGTTTGCAGACCAACCAAACTTCCCAGATGCAAGAACACAGGGTGATGAGCTCAGACGATTTGAGACCTGAACACTGGCAACTTTATTGCCCAGACGGTTCTTAATCCAGTCACACGTCTGGCCAAACTCTTGCTTTATCTCTTTCTCCTTCTCCTCATCCTTGTCACCTACAACAATTCAGCCATAGAACTTAAGAACCACAAAATTGTGGATCAGTAACATATCACACTTAGCGAGGATTATTAAAAAAATACCCAGATCTAAATCTTCTTTACTGATGTCAACAAAATCCTTGTCCTTGTATGATTTCAGATTTTGGATAGCAACCTCGTCTATAGGGTCCACTAAGAACAGAACCTGCACCAGAAAGTCAATGGTCATCAACAAAGCAGGTGAAAACTGGATGGACAGCAGAAAAATTATGCCAGCAGATACAGCATACTTCAATCTCCTTTTCCGCAAGTTTCTCCAAGAAGGGTGTACTCCTTGCACTTGCAACGCTGTCTGCAGCAATGTAATAGATATCTTTCTGCTCAGCTTTCATGTTCTCAACATACTCATCCAAGCTGATCATATCCTCCTCGCTTTGAGAAGAGAAAAATCGCAGCAATGGAGCTATTCGTTTGTGGTTCTCACGATCCTCAATGCAGCCCAACTTTAAGTGTTTTCCAAAATTCTCCCAGAATTTCATGTAGTCCTGTACACAAGTAAACAGTGAGCGGAGGAGACAGTAGAGAAGGCATCCAGTTTTAATAAATGGGGAAAAGGTACATTCACAATTGAAGAACATGAGAGATTTCAAGGTGGAAATATACATCTCTATTCTCACTCAATGCTATGCCCAGAATCATATCAAAGGCCTTGCGCACCAAACGTTTCTTCATAATGCGAACCTAAACCAATAAGCAGAAGTTAGGAGCCAGGATATGTATTGAATTCAAAACAAGACAAACCCTCACTCAGTGTACTTACAATACGACTTTCTTGAAGGATTTCACGTGAAACGTTCAATGGAAGATCATTTGAGTCCACAACACCTTTAATGAAGCTCAGGTACCGTGGGAACTACAAAATACAGAAGAAGGGGAAAACATAGGCGTTACTGAACTTTCAATAAACATTAAGAGGCATAAATGACCATAATTCTCTCACCAGTTCACCATCAAAATCATCAGAAATGAATACTCGTTTGACAAAGAGCCTTATATTCTTCGTCTTAGGGTTGACTACGTCATCCTTCCCTGTGGGTGCAATAGATGGCACATACAGAATAGACCTGAACTCCACTTCACCCTGACAACAATTCAATAGAATGGTTTCGAAACTAACAAGCCAGCAAACAAAAATAATATATAATGTCAAAATTGATAAACTCTTGAAGTGTTTCTATTTTCAGAAATAAAATTTAGCCCCAGTCCCACAATATATCAGCAGTAAGTAACATTCAAGAAGATATGCAGGATGTAAAACAGATTAAAAGAATGGAATTGCTCCAAACAATAAGAAGATACATGTAAGTAGTAATCGAATACCTCAGTCGTAAAGTGTGAAGAGGCAAGAGGGTCCAAGTACTCATTGAATGTTTTTTTGTAAAACTCGTTGTATTCTTCCGTGCTGACTTCTTTGGGGTTGCGGAGCTGCATCAGAAAAGAACAAGCCTTACATACTGAAGGCTGCCGGCTTTAACAAAGATGAAAAAGGACCATTCATAGACTCACCCATATTGGTTGGGTCTCGTTTGTAAGCTCCCAATCCCAATATCGTTCAACTACAGTCTTAGTCTTCTTCTTTTTCTGTTATATTGCAACCATTACAAAATTTGCACCAAGTGAATTAGAGGGGCATAGGTTAATATATAGGACTATAAGGTAAATAATGTAGAACACAGTACCTCAGTTTTCCCATCTTCCTCATCCTTTTTAGCTTCAGCAGGATCCTCATCAACCTCAACCTGCAAGAGAGTAAATCATAGTACTTGGCAACAAGAGTGCAAAGGTGCCCACTCAAGATCTAGTGACTGAGGTAGTGAGTTCTTTTAAACAGAATCCTCAGAAAATACTCACGCCTGATGTGTCCAACAGTTGTTGCACTAGGTCAATGCGAGAAATTCAGGGAATTCAACAATCATGCCCCAAGTGATTAGGCGTATGAATCTAAATTAATTTGAATAAAACATATATTTCCAACTACCAAAAGAAACTTATCTTTAGTATTATAAAAAAAAAAAATTTGAGGATACTTGAAAAAATAATTCCCAGGACATTGCTCCATGATTCAGGACTACACCTCGCCCTTAGCCATATAGGCAACTAATCCAATGTCTCACACCTTATGCCATTATAAGCTTCTTAAGTTTATCACAACATGACCACTGCAATGCTTTTTTTGATGTCATAGTTGGGGGCTTTTTCTAGCTCTTCATTTAAGGGGATCAGCAAAGAAAACTAAGTGCTGGGTCAAATCAAAAGCCAAACAAGCTAGGATACAAATTGTAAGCCTACCTCTTTTGTGTATCCTTTCTCTTGCCATGTGTAAATTGGGAAGGAAACAAACTGTGAATAGTTCTTCACAAGCTTCTGGATTCTTTCTGGATGAGCAAACCCTTTATCATCATGCTGATACAACGGAAGAAACATAAGAACAAGATAAAAGATTCAGAAATAAAATGGATAAGAATCACATTAAAGGTAGTGCACCTACCTTAAGATATAGAGTGAGACGGGTTCCTCTCGGAAGGAGCTTAGTAGGATCAGTCTCTTCTCGGATAGTATAGGAGCTAGAATTTGCTTCACCTACCCATACATATTGTTTATCAGATTTAGGGCTCTTGGTGGAGACCTCAACCTTTCATCAGAAAATGACAAAAAGTGTAACATATCAGCAGAAGAAAAAATAATAACTCAAAAAGCTAAAAAGCTGCCAAAGAATAAACTTCACCCTCAGCAAGAGAGAGTACATACCCTCTCAGAAACAAGGAAGGCTGAATAAAATCCCACACCAAACTGACCAATTAAGTTGCTGTCAGCACCAGCATCCTTGCTATCCTGCCAACACAACCATATGTAGTTGTTGATATTTTTGAATGTCAAGAGATACAGATCATAAAATGTCAGTATCATCAGATAGTTGCACCTTCAAAGCTTTTAAGAACTTAGCAGTTCCACTTTGTGCAATAGTACCAAGACAGTCAACAAGTTCCTGGCGCGTCATGCCAATCCCAGAATCTCTATAGAGAAAATTTTATTTAATTGAGGAACAAAGACTGCAGAGATAAAACAACTGATTCTAGTTAATATAAATCTTACGTTATTGTAATTATTCCATTATCTTTGTCAGTCTGGATACGTATATCAAGATCAGCAGCATCCTGCAAAAGCTGGGAGTCTGTAACACTAAGGAAACGCAGCTTGTCCAAGGCATCACTCGCATTGCTGTGGACCCAAAAAAAATTAGGATGTGCATAGCATTAGAAAACACAGGCATGGAAATAAAATATGGAGGTAGTGATCAACATGATAATACGATATTTTCTAGAAATCAGGAATTTCTGAGCCACAATAATGTCAGAGACATCATTATTAATTAAAAAAATTATGCTGAACTTTCAAAGTTGTAAATCTCAAGCCAATATATATATACACATCATCAGCTGTAGAATAACCGAAAGTAGGACTGTAGGAGTAGGTGGTATTTGAAAATGGAGTGTTAAATAAATTCAAAAAAATGAAGGGATGTACAGTTCCAATAGCATATAAAAAATCTGTGACACATGCATCCAAGGTTATAACCCACAGATGATAACTCTTCCTTCTCAACCTAATTCCTATCCCTGCTCTACTTACAGCTAAAAAGTTCTCAAAATCAAAATTTGAAGCATTTCTTAGCGATTCAAAATGGAAAATAGCTTGCCTCAGTAACATTATTCTTTTCTTGTTTATGATATCACTTCACTGACCAGAATACAAGGATATAACAATATATCAGGAAGCAATTTAGTGTCTCAACAGAGACAGAAACACATTAAATGCTGGTAAAAGTCTAGTACTCTGCAATAAGCATTTCCGAGTGTCAATATCTTACACTACATAGAGAACACATCCAATTGCTGGATGATATAAGATCATATGGGCAAGTCACAAATTCAACAGCCATACAGAAGGTAAACCAATACAAAGAATTCTACAACAATTGCTTGCCACCCCACATTCCGTAAACACAAAAGTACATCTAATGCAATGTTATAGCAGATTCCTTTGATGCAAAACAACTATCTTAAGACTTTTATTCATATCATTGCCGTTTTCCATGAAGCCCTCACACCTAAAGTGTAATGTTATATCAACAAATTCTGCAACCTCTTCTAATGTGCAAAATATTGCATCAACAGTAATCATGATAATGTTCACAAATAGCTAATAAAATTGTTTTCGCTAAAATAAAAACTGGCATATAGATTCTAAGACATGCCTGATAAGCTCACGAAGAAATACTTCTTTGTTGCTGTATAGACTATTCACAATAAGGTCCATGAGACGGCTAACCTGCCAGAAATAGCATAATAATGAATAATTTATGAATTGAAAGTGAATGCCACAATCAATGAGGCAATTGTTCCATTAAATTCACCTCTGCTTGGTATTCAAACTTTTCAGCTGGCGCAGCTGATGCATCAGATGCAGCAGCAGTCGACTCATAACGACAGCCTGTAAAAGGCTCAACTTTTAAGTTTAAAGGAGCTGCAGCACCGATGCTTTTGCTGCTACCACTTGTAAGCACAGAGCACCATCTCTTCGTTGTGTCACTCTCTCCAGACTAATCAGCACAGAATAACAGGACAAGTTATTTAACCAAAAACAAAAAAAAAAAAAAAAAAAAAACACAGGTAAAAGTCTTTATCTTATTTGTTAAGGAAAAGGACCCAGAAACTAGTTTTAATCACTGTCAATTCCAATTAACGCCAATTATTCATTTTTAAGAGAAGTTCCTAAATTTTTTAATACCAGATGGGACTTTTGGAAATAGTATAACAAACATAGCTGTCCTCAAGTAAACTGAAGTGAAAACTGTGATTCTTTGATAACTAAAAAAAAATTGTTAAAAGTTTGCGTAGGATACTAATTGGTTAAGCATAAAAAATCAGATATGTTTGCACATCTTTTTAAGTATTAATATTCCCTTCCTTATCTGTCCAATTCAAACAAGGACAAAATAATCACTTTTACAAAAACTGCGAGCCTAATCAAGCGTTGAAGTTCTCAATTCATAACAGAAATTTCATCGGAAAGTCAATGAATCCAAGCCAACGATATACAGAGAATGTACATTGATCGATGTCCACCAAAACCGACAACCAAAAAGCTGATGAATGCAAATAAAAAAAAGATAATGAAGGATTTTGGTATAGTATAAAGAGAAGAAAATACTAGGAGCTGATCAGCGGGAAATGATGACGAAAGGGGTCGGTAGCCCGTGCCGGCTCTGCGGAGGATGGAGGAGACGGAACGCCTTGACAACCTGTGCATTGCGGCTGCTTGAGTGGAGAGATAGAGTGAGAGGAAAGAGATAATTGCAGATTTTAGGAGGTTCTGGACTTCAGTTGTGCGGTCTGCAAATTTAGGGTTTAAGAAGAAGAAGAGGAAATGGGGTTTTAGGAATGTTCTGGAGATGATAGTTTTTGTCAGGGAAATCTTTTATCTTCAAGGGTCTTGTCGTCTTTTTCTGATAAATATTGGGGTCCGTATTTGGGCAGTATTGGCCCGGTCCATCAGGTATGGAAGAATTACTTTCCAATATTTATACTTTGGGTTTGAGATACTATTTTTGTAAAGCTAACCACACACATTTCATCCGCGGTTATTCATAACAAAACGGTATTTTTATTTACATCATAAAATTTACTTTACACACTGTATAAATTATATTTAAAATTTTAATTTTACTAAATTCACCTCCAAAATACCTATTCTGCCCATTAAAAAAGAAAAAAACTCATTTTGAAACCCTAATTTCAGTTTTTCAATTTGGAACCCTAACTTTACCTGCGCATACTTTTCTTTCTCTTCCATCCAAAATTTTTTGGCCTCATAACTACTTCTCCAAACATTCTTGTCAACAACGAATAATAGATGAAGAAGGTGACGATGTATCGAGTCCTCAATGTAATTTTTTCATTCCATGTTCAACAACGGAAATTTATGTTTAGCACTGTAAATCGTTAGGCACTGCTGGTTGGCCGAACCCCCTGCACGACATTCGACACACCCTAGCCGAACACCCTTTCATTGACTGTGCAGTTGATTATCTCTCTTAAATCTAATTGTTGTAATATAGTGTATTGACATTCTATACTGACTTGAGTCCAAATTTAAAAAAAAAAAAAAAATTGTGTTTCATGCTTGTTGTGTGGATATAGTGTTAGAGTGATTTAAACATAACACTTCATTCCCTACCCTGATTTGCGTTTTGCGCTCCCTGGCTAAACACTCTGGAATCCGTTCGGCATGCTCTGGCCGAACGCCCAGTGATGCTTTCGGCAGACCCTGCCCGAACATCCAGTGATGCGTTCGGCGTGTCCTGATCGAACACTCTGCTATGAGTTCGGCGCCCACTGGGCAAACACCCTGCAATTTGATTTTTTTAAAATTTATAATCAGGGTATATATGTCATTTACATCATTTCTATTTTTGTCCAAAATATTAATGTGGTGTGCAAAGTAAATTTGTGGTGTGAATAGAAATACCCATGACAAAATTAAACATAAATAAGTTGACTAAAATATTCTTATATATTTTAAAGTTATTTAATTCTTTTCTTCTTCTCAATTGCACAAACTCCAATCTTCAATGAGGCTCGGTTGCAACTATAAGAATTAATTTGATGCACTCTCTTTCTCTCACTCTAGCAGATAACTATGCAACACAGACTAACTAAACTTCTTTTCACCTTTCTTACTTGTTTTACCTTTATTGTATTCTCATGTTTTTTTAATACAGTGATACAAAACTCAAATTGGAGATTAATTCATGGTTTTATTCATTTAAATAAAATTATTATTTTTGTTTTTATTTTTTATTTTTTATTTTAATGAAAATGATATAATGGGTATAAATGAGGTATATAGTAAAAAGAAGAGAATTATTAATTTTACATGAGATGTATTTAGAATTTGATGTATGTTAGAGATTTCAGGGTATGAATAGCCGCACCCTTTTATTAGTTTGTTTGTTTTTTTTTTTTTGTCCAAATTCCAGCCTAAATAGTATGCAATGTATATCTTCATAAGAAAAATAATATTTCCTCCAAAGGCCTACTTGCCTAAGCGGTAGAACCTTTCTTTCAAAGTCAAGTTGGCTAAATTTAGAGTTAGAGGAAGATGTTAGCTTGATTTTAGTCTTGAGAATGTCAATTTTATAGTTCTCAATTTCTTTTATTCCTTCATTTGTTTTTTTTCTTGAATTAAATTATTCTATACGATTCTGAATTTAACAATAAAAGTTATGCTAGTGATATAATGTCCATTAGTTTGGTGATGCTGACAATGAGAAAAATGTATGGTCCAGTAACACCACGTATTTAGAAATGGATCATGCAAATTTATAATAGAACAAATTTATTAATGATATATCATTATTGTTAAGGCATAACGTTTTTATTCACCACACATATATCGATTTCTTGCATTTATTATCACAACAATTTTATTCTTATTATTATTATTATTATTATTATTATTATTATTATTATTATTATTATTATTTTTACATATGTAGAAAATCTTGTTTCAATTTCAAAATTTGATGGGTGTAGCTATTAGCGTGTCCAAACCATCAAAATACACCCCGTAAAAATTTGGATAAAATTAGATCTTATTAAAGTAACTAAGATATCCTTATTATTGTTATTTTGTATGGATCTAACTTTCAAACATCTATGTGACTGTTTGAAAGTTACAACCAAAAAAAAAAAAAAAAAAACAACAAAATTGTTCAATCTAAAAGTATGTTCTAAATTTACAGTCGAATAGTTTAGCAAGTGTTCGGCAGTACCTACTGGACACTATCTTACACGTGCGATTATATATTTTGAAGCATCAAACACTTCTTGTTCGACCTAGTGTGTGTTGAACACTATCTAATATGTTTGGACGACCAAGTTCAAATAAGGCCCAAAAATTTAGAGATGGGATTACAAGAAATAAACATTAAAAAAAAAAAAATTCAAACACACAAGTTTTAAACCAAATCATTCCTCTAATGTATATTTTCATCTTAAACACTTAGAAATTCAAGAACTGACTAAGATATTATAATATATAAACAAGTTACTCAACATATCCATGATGTTCAAAAAAAAAATTATGAACTTTCAAACTTGTGCGATAAATTTGGACAAACTTTGGTTTTCTTTGTTCTTCATGCTGTTTTTAAGTATTATTAAAGGATAGAATATATATATATATATAATAGCAGAAACACTACATATTTAGAAACTATTGCATTTTCCCGCCTAAACTAATTACTATATTTGGAAGTAAATGTGGCAGCATCTAATTGGACAATTTTATACAATTAAATTTATATTTAAGTTAAACAATAAGCTGGTTTTTTGGAGATTTTTTTATTATTTTGTTTGCATTCAATCAATCTTTATTTACTAATTAATAGGTCAAACTTTCCTTAGGGCTGCGTTTACATTGTAGGATAAGCTTGGATTTGGACACGGTATCCAGGCTTATCAGGCGTATACATTGTAAGATTGTAAAAAGGCAATTATCCCGGGACCCGGGATAGATGCGCTTCCCGATGCAAATATGGCGGATAAGCCATCCCCCAGCCAGGGTGGGATAAGTTATCCCATTCTGATCCCTGAAGCCGATTTTACTCATATGCCCCGCAAGGGCAATGAGCAGTCAATTTGACACAGGCCTAGGGTTTCTTACTACCCCGCCGCTGTGCTTTGCGGGCAATGAGAAGTCAGTTTCAGCGCGGTATCTAGGGTTTTATTACTCCTCTGCTGCTATCCTTTGTTAAACTTCTCTGCGTCACAATCGACATCGTCGCAGTGGAGAGGTGCCCCTTTCTTTCCCGATTCACCAGCCCCTTCTCTCCTGATTCATCGTTCCTCTTTCCCTTTTCACCGCCCCCCTCTTTCCCTCAACATCGTTGCAGTCGAGAGGCGCCCCTTCTTTCCTGATTCACTGCCCCCTTCTCTCCCGATTCACCGTTCCTCTCTTTTCCTTTTCACCACCCCCCTCTTTCCCGTTTCACCACCCCCCCTTTTCCCCGATTCACCGCCACCCCGATTTGATGATTCACCGTCACCCCTCTTTCCCGATTCACCGCTTCCCCTCTTTCACGATTCACCGCCCCCCTCTTTCATGATTCATCGCCGTCCCCGTTCGAATTTCTCGGTCAATCCACCTTTTAGTCATATGTCCATCGAAGTACGAATTTTAAAGTTCTTTCGTAGTATATTTTTTTTAAATACATATCATTTGTTGAAATTTTGGATTGAAAATTTGAAGTTTTCATTATTGCAGGTCACTGTGTTCCGATCGTAGAAAGGGGCGACGAGTTGTTCGGGTGCAGTACTCGGAGGAAGGTATAAAACTTGCTTACAAATAAATCAGTGTTTGTAGTGTACGCATCTGTGCTTCTGCTTTTGTGAATGAACAGTTGTTATTTCATGAATATTGTGGATGCTAGATTGTTTCGTATATGTAGTTCATATGAATATATTGTGATGATGGTGTTGTGTGATGTGAATGATTTACTTTTATGATATGTATATCTGGAGGCTATTATATGCTGTATAATGATAAATTGCTGAAACTGTCGTAATATTATCCATATTGTTCTTCATGTACATAATATTGTTTGGAGATGTCTGTTTTAAATTTTTTGTCATATATGTGGACGGTAGATTATTTGCAATTTGTGTTCCGTAGTCTAGATACCGACCGTGGTACAGGTACCCTTGGTTTGTCATGTTGTGTTGACGAAATTTTTGTATGATGTATGTTTTTCTTTTTAGTCCGACCTTCATGTATGGAGTATGGCTGAATTGGTTTATTATTTTGACCTTGTCGGTGTACTGAATTGTGATTATCCTGTTTTATGTGATTTTTTATATTTTTACTTATTTAAATACATATGATTTGGAGAAATATCCGATTTAACATTTTATGTTTTGGTTGGTGTAGGAATTTGTGTTCAAGGTTGTTGAAAGGGTCGACATATTGTTCTTGTGCAGTAATCTGTGGAAGGTATACAACTTGCTCAGTTAAATGTTAAATTATGAAGTGTACTCATCTGTTCTGCTGCTTTTTTGAATGAACAATTTTTTTTCATGTATAATGTGGGTGCTACATCGTTTCCTATACGTAGTTCATATGAAGAGGTTGTGCTAAGGGTGTTGTGTGAATTTTTTTTTTTTTGTTATGTATAAGAGGAGGCGGTATTAGATGCTGTATAATGAGAAATTGTTGATGCTGTCGTAATATGTATCCATGATCTTAATCCACACATATTGCTTGAAAATGTATGTTCTTCATTTTGTCTGATATATGTGGAAGGTAGATTATTTGCAATTTCTGTTCCATAGCCAGGATTACGAACGTCGTAATGATATCTTTGGCTTAGCATGATGTCTCGCTGAATAATTTGTTTTGTTAATTTTTTTTATTTATGTAGTCCGATGTTGATGTATGCAGTCCGCTGAGTATGTTAAAATGGGTTCCTTAGTTTCAACTTGTCTGCCTGAATGAGAACCTATCAAGTCAGTTTGAGAATTTTATTATTTGTCTTATGTATATGTGGAAGATGGTATTGGGGTCTTAATCTGATGGCGTCTTTAAGTGTTTTTTGGCCCACCCCGTTTTTTACTTACTAAACTACGTTGATGAATTTTGAGGTTGGCAATGGAACGTGCTGGAGAACTTAAGTTCATTAAATTCTTCCATAAGAACTTCATTTTCTCCTCCAAGGGACTGGTAAATATGTTGTATAATTGCTAATACTACATAAATAAGTCAATTCTTATGCACAATTTTTTGCATTTTGGGTTGTAATATTTCGTCTTCATGCAGCGAATTCCACCCAAATTTTGTACAAAATGTGGGGGTAGTTTGCCCTCCAATGTGCAACTTCATAATGATTTTGGCATGCATTGGACTGTGACAATGAAGAAACGCGATGATGGGATCATCTACTTGACCGATGGGTGGCCCGAGTTTCGGGATGCAAACAACATCGAACATCAGGACATGTGTTTATTTTACTATGATGGGGGGTGTATTTTCCATGTGCTTGTCTTCACAAAAAATGCATGCCAGAAACCATATCCACCTCTACAAGGTAATAAATTCCTTATTACATAATACTTTAATAACCACCTTCGTGAATTCATTCAATTGACATCTAATACGTGTTGTTATGGTGTAGATCACGTTGATACGACAGCAAGGTTCAACCAATGCTTCAAGGTTTTCCTTCCTAGTCCCAGAATGCCGATGGATGTTTATCTGGCACGTGTTCAGTTCAGTGAAGAACATAATTTTAAAGGCATGCTTCATATATGTTGTTCTCTGTGTTCAACTGCTGACTTTAATCTATGTGTTACAGGATCTTCCGCCTAAGTTCACACTTAACTTTTTCAAAAATCTACCCAATAGGCTAACTCTGATTAATAAGTACGATGTTCGGTGGTTTGTGCAGACAGAGATTCTGGACTCTGGTCGAGTTCGACTGATGTATGGGTGGCTAGAATTCGTGAAGGAGAACAACATAAGAATTGGGGAGTTTATTTTTTTCAGTCTGCTGGAGGATGGGGGGATCTGGGTAGAGGTTTTTGAGGTCAGTTTTTTTGAGAAATCCGACGTGAAGCGCCGTGTTGTAGGGAGGGAACAAACTACGGCACAAGGTGGTCAGCCAACAGAGGATGGATCCGACCACGCCACAAATGTTGAACCGAATGGGGTAATAGACATTTCAAGTGAACTGAGTGATGACGACGGGATTGACATCAGGATGCATGATTCCCCTCACGTGAACACTGCGGTGGTCAGCCCTACTCATGCCGATCAAGTTGATTTCCCCCAATACGAACTTGTTATGCGTAAGTTGTATTTTGATACACCTCGATTGGTACGTGTACAAATTGTATATGATTTAACTTTGTTATTATTTTTTATAATTGACTTGTATAACTCCTTAACATGAGATATGATTTTGCATGCAGCCTATTCCTATTGAGTTTTGGAATACATATATTGTGGGAAAAAAGCTTGTGCGGAAGCGTGTCAATCTGATGATGAATGGACGAACATGGTCCATCGGGCTGAACAGGCAGGCATCTCGTATTGCACTGAGGAGCAAATTGCCGGAGTTCTTAAGTGAGAATGGCATAGTCGTGGGACATAGATGCGTCATTGAGTTGGCTCGTACCAATGAATTGGGTTTCACAGTCCGTGTAATTGAATGAAGTCTTTAGTGCGTGTAATTGAATGAAGTGTTTTAAGAAAACAGTCTCTATCTTATTTATTTATTAGGTGACAAAATTTGACTACTTTTCTAATATTTGCCTTTTCTTTTGGTATCAGAATGTCCTGCCGTAGTCTTTGAACATGGGAATGCGTTATTTGACTATGAACTATTTTATGCCCTTATTTTGCTTATAATTCTATGCAGTCTTACTCAGTTATAGAGATAATTAAAAAGGTGAATTATTTAAATGGGTGTGTTGTTTACCCATTTCATTGAAATGACAAAATGTTTTGAACAATACTTCGTTGCTGCTATTCAGAAATACATAAACAATAGGTTATCAAGCACACATCAATACTCGTTTACAACGGATCAAGCACACACCAATTATGATAATTCTAAACAATAACAACTTCGACACATATATCCCACTCCCGTAGTAGTAGCTTTAATTGTAGGATGCAAAAGAACTCTTGGGGAACAAGACGTCATGCACGAACATAGTTCGATCATTACAAACTTACCAATGACCACGTTTAAAAGGAAACCATTTAACGGAGCTTGAAGAAGTGCAAGAGCTCTCGCCGCTTTGGTTTTTGTGAAGTATCATCTCTAGGCCTCGGGGGATAAAAGTTTTGTGCAGGAAAAGATCTACTACTTCCACTTTCAGCATTTCTTATATTCGAGAATATATTCATCATTACGTGTCTGGACAACATGAGTTTGTTTACTTCGAGGCGGACGTGCAGATGCAACCACTGGAGATATCACCTCATCATCGTCATCAGATACGACAATCACCGTTCCGGTGGTTTGTGCAGGATGTTCCTCCGGATGCATGCTTCCATATAAGATATTGATGATTTCATTTTGTTGCATAGGACGGGAATTAAGCTCGTGGAACAGAACTTGAAGCTTCTTGTAATGTGGTTCTCCACCGTGGAAATATGCCCCCACAAATACATTTTTCTATCACCTCATAAAGTTTTGGAGAGTAAAAAATTTTAATATAAAGTTTATTATAAATAGAATATTGTAAAATAAATTGTTTCTTGCCCCAACTTTTACCTTCAACATTTTCTTCCATGTAGCGCGAGTTGCATGTACTTTGTTGTTGGAATGATCCCACCATATGCCGTCCGTCTCAATGATCATTTGAAATGTTTCATACCGACGCTTTAACATGGTCTAATATTCAACAATTTCTTCCCAAGTAATATTTTCAGAATGCTCTTCATTCAGTATGCCTCGTGCCATGAGTGGGTGTAGAAGTTTCCTTGTAACTGTGGATTCCAGTTGCCAAGTTGTTGCTGCTCCATAAGACAATTAATAAAACGGGCATCCATCTCTTCATTCCAACCATTGTTGTATAAGAACTGTTCTTGGGGAGGGATTTTATTTAGGGACATTGTTCATGGAGTATGGTTCCATTCTTCATATTCCTATATATTGGGAATCCCTTTATACACAATGATGGAGTATGTGCGGCACCATGTGAACCAAAAGGAGACAAAGGGATGCTGTCAATCACATTCATGTTCCTATAGAGAAAGATACTGGAGAAGATAATTTTATTAATACAAGAATAAGTAATTTGTACAAGGATACAAAAACTATAAACGAGATAAAACTCGATGTGGGATATATAAAATGATTATATACAAATACTCTAATACGCCCCCTCAAGATGGTGGTCGATTAACAACACCAATCTTGGACATGAGAGAAGATAATCGGTTCCGTGTTAGAGGCTTGGTGAGAGCGTCAGCAAGTTGATCGGAGGTGGAAGCATGAGAGACTCGAAGCTGAGAGGTCTTGACCAAGTCACGAACAAAGTGATAATCATTGGCTATATACTTCATACTAGAGTGGAAGACCGGGTTGGAGCAGAGATAAGTAGCACCAATATTGTCACTATAGAGAATTGGTGTGTGAGCTTGAGGAACGGCAAGTTCACCTAGGATGGAGTGAGTCCACTGTAATTCAGCGACAGCACCTGCAATGGCACGATACTCCACCTCAGTCGATGATCGAGCAATAGAGCGTTGCTTACGAGAGCTCCAGGAAATGGGATTGGCACCAAGAAACACAACAAAGGCACCAGTGGACGTGCGGTCATCACAATCCCCCGCCCAGTCAGCATCAGTGAAACAATGTAGAGTGAGAGGAGAATCTCATCGAAGAAGAAGGCCAACATGACGAGAACCATTCAAGTAGCGAAGTAGACGTTTGACAGCACCCCAGTGAGTTTCAGTTGGGGCATGCATAAACTGGGAGAGCTTGTTAATAGCAAAGGCGATATCAGGCCTGGTCATCAGAAGATACTGCAAACTGCCAAGAACCTGACGATATACGGAAGCATCAACGGGAGCACTGCCATCAAGTAGAGAAAGACTGGAACCCGGAGCAAGAGGAGTGGATACAGGCTTGGCATTGAGCATGTTGTACTTTGAGAGAAGATCCGTGACATATGTCCGTTGGGAAAGAAAGCAATCGGAGGAAGAGCAAAAAACTTCAATCCCAAGGAAGTAGGATAAGGGGCCAAGATCTTTGACCGAAAAGTGAGTTGCCAAGTCGTTGACGACTTTGTTGAGGAATATATCATCATTACCCATGAGGATGAGGTCGTCAACATATACCAAGAAGTAGGCCAGGACGCCCAGACGGTTGTAGACAAAGAGGGACTCATCAGACTTAGTACAAACAAAGCCAAAGGTGACAAGAAAATCTTGAAGAGAGTTGTACCAAGTGCGAGGCGCCTGTTTCAAACCATAGATAGATTTATGAAGTTTGCAGACAAAAGATGGATAATTCTGATCAGAAAATCCCGGAGGTTGCGCCATGTAGACTGTATCAGATAGGGTGCCATGCAGAAAGGCATTATTCACATTGAATTGCCGTAGCGGCCAATTCCGAGAGACTGTAATGCTGAGAACAAGGCGAACAGTGGCATGTTTCACGACTGGACTGAAGGTTTCAGAGTAATCGAGACCAGGTCATTGATGGAAACCTTTGGCAACAAGGCGAGCTTTGAATATGTCAACGGTACCATCAGGCTTACGTTTGATGCAGAATACCCACTTGCAGCCAACAACATTGTGGGAGTGTGAGGGGGGAACTAGATCCCACGTACCATTCTTTAGTAGAGCAGTGAACTCAGAAGACATGGCCTCACGCCATCGAGGATCAGAGAGTGCCTGAGAAACCGAAGTAGGCTCAACATCAAGAGAAAGGGAAGATGTGAGACAATACCTGGGATTTGGTTTAGAGATATTATTCTTTGAGCGTGTTGTCATTTGATGGCGAGCAGGAGGTACTGGTTTCGGAACAGATGAAGGGACTTGTCGGGGAGGCGATGGCATAGGCGCAGGGACAGCAGGTGACTGTGCAACAGGCTGATTTGTGGGCGAGACTGGAGGAGGTTGAGGAATAAGACCAGGGTAAATAGGCGGATGTAGTGATTGTGGCGGTGAGGAGGAGGAAGATGAGAAAGAAAAGACTGTTTCCACAAACTGAACATGTCGGGATGTAAATAGTTGTTTGTGGAACGATCTATACATATGTATGCACTTTGAGTAAGGGAATACCCTAAGAAAACACAGGGTCGAGATCTATCATCAAGTTTGTGAGCACCATAAGGACGAAGCCACGGAAAGCATTGACACCCAAAGACGCGGAGTTTGAGGAAATTAGGTGAGCGACCGAAAAGATTCTCAAAGGAGGAAACCATGGATAAATCGACTTTAGGAAGTCTGTTGATGAGATAGGCGACAGTGGTGATGGCGTAAGGCCAGTATGTGAGGGGCATGGAAGCCTGATGTAGGAGAGCAAGAGCAGTGTCAACTAGGTGACGGTGACGACGTTCAGAAACACCATTATGTTCAGGAGGGTAGTGAGATGAGTAATGCCATGAGTAGTCAAAAAGGGACGTAAGGCTAAATATTCCCCCCATTATTAGAATAGAGTGTCTTGATTTAGACTTAAAATAATTCTCAACTAACGATTTAAAAGTAATAAACGTAGAGAGAACATCAGATTTGCATCTAAGAGGATAAAGCCACACATATTTAGTGAAATGGTCAACAAAAATGACATAATATTTAAATCCATCAACCGATAAAATAGGGGACATCCAGACATCAGAGTAAATTAATTCTAGAGGCATAGACGAAGATAAAGAAGAATCAACAAATGGAAGCTTATGACTCTTAGTACACTTGCAAGAGACGCAACTAAAGTCAACAACTTTATTAAAGGGTAATTTATGCAAGGACACTACAGAATCAAAAATCTTGGATGAAGGATGGCCTAGGCGTGCATGCCAAACAGACTGAGACTGTCTAACCAAGATTAAGGCAGATGGAGAGGATGTTGCACAAGCACGAGCCGGCCACAGGTAAAGCCCATTAACGCACGGTCCCTGAAGAAGAACGCCCCCCGTACGACAATCCTTCACTTGAAAACCAGAATCAGAAAACACAACAACCACATTATTTGTCTTGCAAAGCTGAGATACCGAAAGTAAATTTTTTGACATTGAAGGCACCAATAAAGCATTTGAAAAAGTGAGAGAATAAGAGTCGGAGAGTGCCAAATTTCCAACATGAGTAATTCGTAGTTTTTTACCATCACCAACTATAACTTCATCGGGACCTTCATAAGGAGCGTGCAACGATAAGTTTTCCAAATCAGTGGCAATATGGTGCGAAGCACCGGAGTCTAAAATCCATGAAGAGGTCGTGGGAGAGGCGGTAGCTGTGTGAGCGGACGGAGTGTTGTAAGACTGAACCGGTTGCATGGGACGAGTGGCATGAGACTGAAGTTCAGGGCACCGGCGGGCAGAGTGACCTTGGGTTCCACACAATTGGCACTTGCCCATGTACCCGGTACGAGGCTGGGAGGTTGGCGGACCAAGGAGCGAAGGCTGGGAGGCGCGCGCGCCCGGGGCAGACTGCACAGGCGCTGGCTTTGATTGTTTCCGGCGTGACTGCCCAGTCGAGGAGCGCTGCTGGTACGCTGCATGGAAAGCTGTCGAGGGCTGGTTCTGGGAAGTAGATTGCCGAGAAGCAATCTGAGCCTCAGTGCTCAGTAGTTTATCATGCAATTCGTCAAATTACATGGGGGCGTCCCTTGCATGAATAGCACTCGCCAACTCTCGGTACGAATCATCCAGACCGTTTAACACCTTTAACACCACATTCTCCGGATCAGTGGAAATACCCAAAAGAGCAAGTTCATTAACAATACCTTTGATTTCAAGCATGAACTCGGTGATCGATCGAGAACCCTTTTGAGGGTTATGCAGTCGGTTCTTCAACGCTAGGATCTTACCCCTAGACGGTTGACCGCAAATCCACGCAAGGACGTCCCAAGCCTCTTTCGACGTCTTCGATGCGGCAATGAACGATATGAGGGAGGGATCAATGGATCCGACAATGGCACTTAACAAGAGTTGGTCTTGGCGAATCCAATGGAGATGATTTGGACCGTGGGTTCCGAAGTATTCGAAGCCGAGATGGTGGGAGAAGGGCAGGGTTTCGACCCATCAAGAAAGCCATAGAAATCATACCCGAGGAGTAGCGTGCGGAATTGAAATGCCTACGCAGTGTAATTCCCAGAATTTAGTTTGAGCGGAAGTTGGGTTGACGTGTTGAAGGCAACGAGTGACGGGGTGCCGTCCGGTGAACCAGCGGCAGAGAGAACGCCGGAAGAGGTGAGTACCGATGGGGAGGAGGGATTCGTCATGGATTGCTGTGAGTGGTGGACGAAAAAAAAATCCAGAGAGAGGGAGTTACGGACTGGACGCAGTGTGTGGAGAAGATGGCCGAAAGTTAGGCAGGATACAAGCCTAATTTCGGGGAAGAGAAGATTTGACCGTGAGTTACAAACCTTGGAGAAAAGGCAACTGATATTGTTGCAATTTCTAAGGGATTTGAGTGATCGTGAGGACCGGAAAAAAAAAAAAAAAAAAAAAGGAGGCGTTAGCCTTAAATGGTTCTGGTTACCATATAGAGAAAGATACTGGAGAAGATAATTTTATTAATACAAGAATAAGTAATTTGTACAAGGATACAAAAACTATAAACGAGATAAAACTCGATGTGGGATATATAAAATGATTATATACAAATACTCTAATAGTTCCCACAAACTATTACGCATGTGATCCATCCCATTATATGAAAATTCAATTTTAAAATTATTATATAACAAAGTTCCACTCACGTTTGGGTATCTTGTTAACATAACAGTTTAGGGAACAACCATACAAAATACAGTTGGTCAATTTTATTTTTCGCACACTTACTTACTTAATTTGTAGAGTTTATTAAATAAAAGTTGGATAAATTAAATTTGAAATTTATGTACATACAACAAAAATATGAAACTATGAGATGCATGTAGTACAACTTCCATATATGCAATAATTGTTAAAACTATTTGGCATGTGAACCATTCACACGAAACCCTGCAACCAAGCCTTCAAAAGTTGTTGAATGACATGCCATATGATTTTTGTATTTGTCATCATGCTTAAATCCAAAAATGGGAAAAATAATTAATTATAAAATGAGTTTATTTTTAAATACATATTATGAAGTACAAACTATTTTATCTAAAAAACATAAATGTTCAAAATTAGATAAAATTATATTAAGTAAAATTTATAATATTAGATTATATTAAGTAAATAAGATAACAATTGAGGAAAGGGGAGTGAAAGTCGCATGACCAAGTACCGTTTTTTCCCCATTTCCCCCAACCACCAACATTAATGATTCAGTGCTCCTCCAGCTGCTGTACCTTGGGCTTTCGTCGACTTCGTTCTTCACCGACTACCGGCACGTGCGCGCCCTCAGGTCCTCGGCATTTGTTTACCAGCAGGTATACCACCCAAAGCCTAAATCTATTTCCGTTTCGGTCAGTCCTACCTGCTACATAACCAACATCAACCCCCATTTTATGTTAGGTAATTTTATGTTCTTGTCCCCCCCCATTTAATTGTTATCTTCTTCGTAAATTAATTTGTTTTTAATGGGATTCGATTGAAGTGGGTGTGTGTTCATCTTTGTTACGCTGTGTCTGATTTGCAAACTTTTTCTTTAGGATGGAAAATGGTATTGGTATGTTAGAAATGGGGATGACCGAGGAGGAGTTGTTGGCTCTGTTACATGGCATAATGAATGCATGTATTTCCTTCTTTAACATGGTTTGCATATTATTCGATCACAATCGACATATTCCCATGTCACGATTTACAGCAAATATTCACGCAAAATATAGTCTACTTAGTAGGGTCCCTAGGCAGCTAAGATACCTGCGCTATGTCATTGGTTGTTCGGATGAAGAGTGTATAGATCACTTAAGAATGAGTAGAGGAGCAATCTCTTCATTGTGTCATATGCTTGAGACGTATGGTGGGTTAAAACCAACACGACATTGCAGTGCCCCTGAGCAATTGGCCATGTTTCTATCCATAATTGCACATCACACAAAAACCGTATTGTGAGGTCAAATTATAAATAGTCGGGTAGAACTATCAGCAAACTCTTACATCGCGTATTGAACTCAATTATTCAATTGCACCCTCTGCTGTTAGTTAAACCAAAGGCGATTGACGAAACCTACATGAATGATAGGTGGAGCTCTTTTAAGATATCTTTCATTTACATAACATAAATTCGCACTACATTAGTTCTTAAAATTCATTGGACCAATTCGAACACATATCTGGTGATGCAGGGATGTTTGGGTGCACTAGATGGGACGTACATTGATGCCACTGTTTCGAAGGCATATCGAGGCCGTTATCAAAATAGAAAAGGTCACATTTCCATTAATGTGTTGGCAGTGTGTGACGTTAATATGAATTACATATACGTCTTGAGTGGATGGGAAGGCAGTGCCGCTGACTGTCGTGTATTGCGGGATGTTGTCACCAGGAACAACGGTTTAAAAGTTCCTCAAGGTAACAAATTTTTATGTGTATGAAGTAGAAGTCATATATGCTTTAATTATCGTGACTGACATTTGGGTATTTATGATGTTATAGGGAACTACTATTGGTGCGATAATGGATACACGAACGAGTCTGGTTTCTTGACACCCTATCGTGGGGTATGCTACCATTTGGATGAATGGGGGCCTACTACGTCTGCCCCCCAAAACAAAGAAGAATTCTTCAATATGAAGCACGCAAAGGCGCGAAACGTATTGAGAGGTCATTTGGAATTTTGAAAAAAAGATGGGCAATACTAAGAAGTGCTTCGTACTACCCTATTAGAGTCCAAAACCGAATCATCCTAGCCTGCTGCCTCATTCACAATTTTATTCGGAAAACCATGGTCGTTGATCCTTTAAAGGCTGAAGTTGATGAAAATTTTCAGAATGTCGATGCAGCTGTAGAAGGACACGTTAACGTAGTCGAAAGTAGTCCTGAATGGACAGCATGGAGAGACAATTTAGCAGCCACCTTGTATAATGACTGGGTTCGGTAGACAGTCTTCCCCTAGTTCAGTTGCACATGTCCTTTCTTGTGATGTTGGTTGTTCGATCTCCGCTGTTTCTTCATTTTACTATGTAATGGAACTATTTTTTATATTGTAGTGACATGGTATTGAGAATGACCAGTCTGGAGTTTTATGTGATCTTTCCACATCTATGACATGATTAATGGGCCTTATTGATATTGAATGTAGTGTAATTTATATTAACTTTTTTATGTGTGGAGTAGTGTACAGGAATATGGAAGACATCAGTTGCAGCGGGGAAACTAGCAATCCATCATCAAAGATCAATGCTGCAAAGAGACGTGTGTGGACGGGAAGGGAAGAACAAGTTCTGATTATGGCATTGAAGGACATCATCCAGATGGGGTGGAAATGCGAGAATGGATTTCGCACTGGGTACTTGGGTGCACTCACCCGCCTCATGAAACGCTACTTGCCGAAGACCGATTTGAAGGCTGGTCCATATATATGCAATAAGATACATATGTGGAAAAAGCATCATGACAGTCTGCAATCTATGCTTAGTAGGTCAGGATTTGAGTGGAACGATGTTAATAGCATGGTCGTAGTGCACGATGAGAAGCTGTGGAATGAATATGTAGCGGTAAGAACTTAATATTTTCTTCATTAATTGAGCATTTCTTCAAGTAGTTACTTCATTATGTCTTATTTATTTAAAATTCCTACAGACTGATACGCATGCAAAGAGCATGAAGAACAAGTCTTACCCTCTATACAATGATTGGTGTGAGGTATTTGGAAAAGATCGCGCTACTGGAGAATTTGCAGAGGATCCACTCACCGCCGATAAGGAATAGCTAGAAGCAGGTGATGAGAATGACAATAATGAATTGAATGCTTTCATTGATTCAATTTCGGTTGACACCAAAACAGCATCGGGCGCTGATGGTGGAGGATCGGCGGGCATCAGGAATAAAACCAGGATGAGGAAACGGCGTGCTGAGGACACAACGGGTGAGCAAATGGTTAATTTGATGGGTAAGTTTTGCAAACAAACAATGAGAACCTGCAGACCATCGGAAACCGAATTGGCTACGAGCTCATGATGTCGGAAAAACAGGGGAAATTGTTCGAAATGTTAGGCAGCTTGGGCGTATTGTCTGCTGATCAGCAGTTAATGGTTGCAAAGGTATTAATTAATAATAACAAAGAACTTGAGCTATTTTTCAGTCTCCCAAAAGATGCCCAAGGTCGGATGGTGATGTTGATGGCTGCTGGAAGAATGTAAAATGTGCCTCACTAGAATTTCAAGTTAGGTTTGTTGTCTGCTGTTAAACTAATGTATTATGTGATATGGGTTTACATCATTAGAATATTAGGAATGCTGTAAGAATAGCAATTCAAAACTAGATGCAGCCAATATTATGTTGTATGTACATCTACTTTGCACTACTTATTCCATATTACTCAAATTAACGAGTTTTTATCTCTCGAATTTAATTGTGTCAAATTGTGTTTAAAATAATGGAATGTAGATGCATGTGATGGGGGATGACATATTGCCAGTACATCTTACAACTGTCGTGTGACCAATTTAAATAAATTAACAAACTTTTGAAATTTGTAAGCAAAAGTAGAGATTCATACTCAAAGCCTTACATCCTGTGAGCTAAGATCCAACATTAACACAAATTACTCAAAAAGCAGCCTTACATAACTCACAACAGCCACAATAGTACAAATTTCTGTACGAAGAAGAAGTTAACAAATTACAAGTCACTAAACAATTGATAATTTTACCCAGCACCAGATTATGTACATGCTCCCCTAACACCTACAAAAATAAAAAATATGCAAAATAATATTCCGACGAATAAGAGAAGATTACACCGCCATAAACTACAATCAGACTCATTCAACTTGAGAATGATCTGCTCAAGCTGAACTATATTATTTTGCAACTCAACTTCCCTACACTTATGTTCGTCTATTGTCTCGATGAGAAAATTTCCCGACACTGTAGAACTTCGATTGCAACCTGTTGCTCTTCTATCATCTCATGCAGCAGTTTAACAACACTACTTTTATGCGGTGAAGCAGCTCCCTCCAATCCATCCTCTATACTTGCACTTATAATCGGCATGGTGATGCAACTATCGTCACTGCCTGTATTATACTTCATCAGAAATTTAGTATATGAACTGTAGTTAATATTCTGGAATAACAAGTTCTGTACAGTGCAAGGAACAAATATAGCTATTCATAACTCGGAATTGATCATGCATCTTAAGCCCAAAGAAGAACAACAACATAATCAACATATATACATCATATTGGAATTCATGAGGCAAAACATAAATTAAATTTACAACGCATTTAACAAGATTCACCCTGTTCAATTTATCTTGTGGTTATATTATATCTGCAGACAATAAATACACAAATCTCATCAGCGCTACACATGTTTCCTAAACATTAGCACAAAATTAGAAATGTAATAAACACGGGCACATTTCAGAAAATGAAATCTATTCTCAAGGTATGAATCTTTAAATGATGGAAAAACAAGTTCTGAACAGTGCAAGGAACAAATATAGCCCAAAGAAGAACAACAACAGAATCAACATATATACATCATATTGGAATTCATGAGGCAAAACATAAATTAAATTTACAACGCATTTAACAAGATTCACCCTGTTCAATTTATCCTGTGGTTATATTATATTTGTAGACAATAAATACACATATCTCAACAACGCTACACATGTTTCCTAAATATTAGCACAAAATCAGAAATGTAATAAACACGTGCATATTTCAGAAAATGAAATATGTTCTCAATGTATGAATCTTTAAATGCAGCTTAACATTAAGAATTGAACAACGGTCCGGATGTACAAAAGAGATTATACAGAAGATTTACCATTCAAGGCGGAGCCCTTAGATGAAATTGTCGACATTTCCTGAACGAATTAGTCCAAAAACGTTAAAAGCCTGAAAAATAAAACCATGTCACATGGATTATTCATTCACCCATCACCAAAGTAGGAAATAAAATAATGAAAAATATAAACATTATTCGAACCTAAAATTAAACACGCAGCCCGATGGGGCTTGTAGTTATATCAACGGGACAACACATCATGAAGAAGACGGGCGCAGGACCGGCTGAACAACGGTTCACCGAACCTATTCCCTTTGGCTGCGCGGCTGCGAAGGTCGGGAGAAAAATCAACCGACCTTGCCCTAATTCCCTCATTCACACGACGTCGTCTTCAAGTGGGGGCTGAGGAGATTTTAAAAAATTGCAGGGGTATAAATGTAACTTTATTTTAATTAATCAATATAATACATGTATGTAAATGAGGGATATGATAACGAATCTTATGCATCAATCAAAGTAAACCTAGGATAGGATTGAGAAATATTATTAATTTTACACCTCGTATTCAATCCTATCATATATGTCCTAATCCCTATTTATCATAGTAAACACAGCCTAGATGTTTCTATAGAAAGTATTCATGACAATGTTTTTTTTTTTTTTTTTTGCATACAGGTCAATATTTTTAATTAATTTATTAAATAATTTTTTTTAAATACAATTAGTTGTTCCTAATTTTCTGAGATTATTTTGTTAAACCATAATTTTAAATATAATACAATATTATCAATTTTTTATTTAATTTATTAAAATATTTTTGTAATACATTTAGTTGTTCCTGATTTTATGGGGTATATATCAATTTAATGTGAAACAAATTGCTATTAAAGACTTTTTTAATTTAATTAATTTGTTGGTTAATTATTTTGTATATATATTTTCGTAATATGTAATATGTAATAATATGTTAATATATGCAAAGCTAAATAAATGCGCGGGTTATGATAAATATATTGAGGAAATTATTAATTATATATATTACCTTAATTAATAAATATATCTATATATATCAGTGTGTTATTGACTTTTCATCTATATATATATATATATATATATTATTCAATGAATAAGTATTAATTATATATTCATTATTTGTTATAAAAATTAAATAGTATTAATTATTAAGATTTTGGAATGAATAGGGGTGGGATCTTTGTGGCTGTCTTTCCTTGTAATATTAATTGAATTCAGAATAAAAAGAGGTCGGTGTAGTAATAGACCGGAATTTAAGGAATATTTGTGAATAATGAAAATAATTTTTTGTTAATACACATAATATGCAGTCTCAATCATATCCCATGAATATCGTGTCACTCCTGTTTTACTTGAGAATTATTATTCCCCGAATGCAGAAGAAAAATCACCCTAAGCACGACGCCTTTACGATATTATGGCATTCACGAAGGTTACGGGGAGCCGTAGATTTTTCATACACATTCGCTGGGCAGCAGAGCAGACTAACCTGCATCTGGTTACGTCAGTGTTGTCATTGCCTAAACATGAATACTATGGTTATCATTCTCCCACAATTGTCATCTGCAGAAGGGCCGAGGGTTACTGTAATTCAGTACCGACGACGACTACCTCGATTGTTGTGTATCCACTGTACGATATCACCATATATGTTACATTAATGAATTGAATATGCCTATATATCAAAATCATATTTATTTTAAAATTTTAGTACATATTCAGTTGCGAAATAATTACACTATAATCTTCTAATTTCTTTTTTTTTTCCGCAAATTTTGTTAATTTTTTAGATTTTATCCAAACATATTATAATGAAGTTTTATCATTAAATATATAGGCGTTTAGAAAAGTTGATTGAGTTTGATACATATTTCCTAATTAGATGTATATCACATTACTGTTTGGGATCCTACAGACCATTAAAAATATCATGTCTATATTCATTAATTCATAAATTTTATTTATATAAACAATCATAATTTTGTCTCCAATAAATATTCGTAATGTGACTGCGTTATAATATATATATATATATATATATATATTAAATATAATATTGAGGACAAAATCAAATAAATTTAGACCACAAATATATGTATATATTATTTTAATTTATAAATTTGTAACTAAAGGTTAATAAAGTAGGTATTAACTAACAATTAATTTTTTAATCTTTCAATTAGTAGATCGTTATAAATTTTAAACAATTAATTAATCATTAATTGAAGATTCTTGACCGTATGTGCATCAAAAAAATAACCATCTATAATAATCTTAGATGATATGTACATCAACAAATTTCAACCCTCCATGAGCTTATTTTTCTAAAATATAAATCAATATTTAGACTTACTCAAAATAACAATGATTAAAAACCAGTAATAGATAATGACAATTTCTTTATTAGATTATTATATATATATATATATATATAATAGCTTAGGTTATAATTTAGAAAATGGGTTGATTGATGGTGAAAATTGTTATGTTTTATTACAATGGTGACAAAGTTTTAAAATTAAACAAATTACCTACGTCATATATGTTTTATTACAATGGTGCATTTTAGAAATATTACAATTATATTTTTAGGAATAATTTTATTATTTATATGGAGTTGAATTTATATTTTTAAGGCTTATAGTATATTATTTTTATTAAACATTTAGTTATATTATTATTGTTATTATTATTAAGTGTATTCATTTAAATAATAACAGTATGTTACAATATTTATAATCATTTTTTCTTTTAATTAACAAAATATAATTTTATTTTAATACATGTCAGTAATTAATTATTATAAATAATGTTATTAACTTTTATTGTTGATCTTCACTTAATATATATGCTATTAATGTATTTAATGTATTTATAGTTCATCAATACTTATAATATTATTTTTATTCCAAATAAATAATTTTTAATCTTTATTTTATAAATTATTATAATATTTTTTAAAATTAAAGATAGTCAGTTTATTTTATGTGATTTTTCAAAAAAAATACAATTTTGAACTCCATATTGTTATTCAATAAATGACATCAACATATATTTAATATTTTAAAATAATCGATTATGTATTTTTTTGTTATATAATAATTTGTATCAATATTTATGTTATATAAGATTTGCACTTAATAGGTACATTATTGTTAATGTAATATGATTTAAAAGCAATTTTATATTACATATTCATTGAATTTTAATTTGTTCATATATTAATCATTTAATTGGATCATATCATATTATTTATTTAGTATTATGTATTATATTAATGATTATATTGACATATTAAAATTTGTTATTATTTTGTGTTCATTTTAGAGAATGATGGGTCAATCCTAATTAAGAACATGAGGCCAATTTCTAATTATCGTATTCATCATGTCTTTGGAGACACTTTTGTAGATTCGTCTGAACAATTACCTTCAATTACACTTTTAAGTGATATCACACACGATATATTCTATAATTGTTAAATGAGTGCGGCATATTCCGGTAACCAACATATATTCTTTGTTAATGTTGGAAAAACAACTGAATCTTTACGTCAACGTTTCGAAGTACGTGTGACAAACCCATACGAGAGAAAATGTCGTTTGGTAATACTTTATTAAGTTTCGATTTACATTAAATGTTTATTTATAGTATTTAGAATCAATTTTTATCAGTAAGTTTTGTTATAAATCTAAATAATGTGGAGTATCATTATATTCATTATTTTAGAAAATAGAAACAAAAATTAAGTATTATTTATTCTATTTATTTTAAAGATAGATATTGGTAATATTAAATATTAATACATACATTTTTGTTTTTTTATTTTCATAAATATTAATCATTCCAGTTTATAAATTTCAATGTATAATAATTGCTATTTTTCAATTTATGTAAAATCAACTGTGTTATATTTTTATGTAATTCATATATGAAGATTCAAGTAGCACCACTGCTTTTTTAATGAATAATTTATTTATAAATATAATAATTAATTATTTATTTATGTAAATTATTTACAATCAATTTTTTATAAGTAATTTTTCTTATAAATTTGTTGTGATAAGTAGATCAACGTGTACACTTTGTCAGGCATGTTGTCATCATTATTTATATTTTTTTTATCAATCCATATAAACTATATGGATTGAATTATTTACAAGTTTGTTTAACGAAATCAATTATATTTTATATATTTTTCACGAGTAGTGGAGACATCAATACTCTTCATGCCAAGATAGTGGTGTTATTACAAAAGAAAATAAAAAAGACAAAGGCAAAAAGACAAACTAGATCTACGCACATAGAGAGAATACTATTACAAAAGAAGAGAGAAATTGATACTTATCTTATTAATTTTTTTCCTCTCAAACAATGGATATTTGAAGATGATTTGCCTCTAAATGGCAATACATTTATTTATTGTTGAATCTAAAATTCAAACCATTAGTTTTATATATCATTGAAAGACTAATTTAATTGATTGTTATATAATTAATGTAGCTTGGATGAGAATTAGCCACAAAAATTTAATTTGCATTATAACAATTGTATTACTAATTTCTACACATTTTGTAATTTCTTAAGGTTACTGCTAAAAAAATGTAGTGGACTGGGTACCGATCGATCTCAAGAATACCAAAAGGTGAGTAATGTCATCTTGATTATATAAATGGATTGAGAATCTATATAAAGAAAGGTAAGTAGCAATGGAATCGTATGAATTTCTCAATTGTGAAGCTAGCTCATGAATCACATCAGTAAGTAAAGAGTTGTGATGGTGCCTGTGCATGGGAGTAAGAAGACCGAGATGCAGCATATCATTGCTGCATAAATGGACTAACAACTCTGCATATTATGTTAGCAGAATGAAGGCCGATTTGCAGTTAGGAGCACTGGTTTTGTTAGCCAATGAGGTGATGTGGTTGTTGAGTAAGTGTGCAAGTCAGTTAGTATTCAGTTAGGATTCAGTTAGTTAGTTTTATGCAGTTAAGATGATTAGTTTTCAAAGAGAGGTTTAAGTAGTGAGACTGGATCTTAATTTTCTAATCTTGATCCCTGAAGTAAGTCTGTACTCATTGAAAGCAATAAAAATCAGCTGATCTTCTTGCCCGTGGATGTAGATTCTGAGAAGAATCGAACCACGTAAATCTCTTGTGTGTTAAGCATTTAATTACTTGGTGATTTCATTGTTTGAACTTCGGATATATGCTTGAATCTTGACAATTTGGCGCCGTCTGTGGGAAAATCGCCAGGTTCAAGATGGGATCAATGCGTTTTGAGGTTGAAAAGCTAACAGACAAGATCGATTTCGGCTTATGGAAGGTGAAGATGAGAGCGCTACTAACTCAGCAAGGTTTGAGTGAAGCTCTCGACAAGGAGAATGCATCTGAAAGTGCTTCTGGTAAGGAGAAGGAAAAAGGAGATGAGCGCGCACAGATCATAGCTAAAGCTCATAGCATGATCATCCTATGCTTGGGCGACAAGGCACTGCGTGAGGTCTCAAAAGAAACTACAGCTGTTGGTGTATGGGAAAGGTTAGAATCTCTGTATATGGTGAAGACCCTAGCTAATAGGCTATTCATGAAACAGAAGCTTTATTCATTTAAAATGAGTGAAGATAAACCCATACTTGGTCAGATTGATGAGTTCAATAAGATTCTAGATGATCTAGAAAATATTGATGTCGAATTGGCTGAGGAAGATAAGGCTCTGATCCTGGTGTCTGCACTACCTAAATCCTTTGAAAATTTCCAAGATACTTTGCTATTTGGAAACAGGGAAACCATTACGGTTGAAGATGTGCAGGTAGCTTTAAAGTGCAAAGAGATGCACAAATACTCTGATCAAAAGGTTGCTGCTATTGGTGGTGAAGTTTTACATGTTAAGAAGGGAAAAGCACCACAAAAGAAAGGGAAGAAACCACCTAATAAGCAACATGAAAAATCTGAGAAGAAGCCAGGGGAAGGGTGGATTGATCCAGATGATAGGAAGTGCTTTCATTGTAATGAGCCTGGCCATTACAAGAAGCAATGTAGCAAGTGGAAAGCTATGATGTCCAGATTTGCTACTACAGATCAAGGGAAACACAAACAGAAGAGTCAGGCCAATAACACCTCATCAACTCAAGAGAGTGGGTATGAATCTTGTGAGGCACTGGTGGTGACTGAAAATGAAGTAGGAGGTGACTGGGTTTTAGATTCAGGTTGTAGTTTCCATATGACCCCTATTAAGGAGTGGTTCTCTGACTTCAAACCTATAAATGGTGGTACTGTGCTTCTTGGGAATGACCACACTTGTAAGATCAAGGGAATTGGAAGTGTTAAGATCAAGATGTTTGATGGCAAAGTCAGGCAACTGACCAAAGTAAGATATGTTCCTGATCTTAGAAGGAATCTCATTTCTCTGGGGGTATTTGATTCAGCTGGCTACAAGTTTGCATCACAAGGTGGTAAGATGAGGATATCAAAAGATGAATCAGTGGTGATGAAGGGAGTGAGAGATCATGATCTTTACTTCCTTGTTGGCAACACAGTTACTGGGCAGACTCATGTTGTGAGTCACAGAGATAATTCATATCTTTGGCACTCAAGACTTGGTCACATGGGGAACAAGGCACTCAATGTATTAGCAAAGCAAGGGCTGCTGGCTGGAGAGAAAGTGACTAGAGTCCAGCTATGTGAACACTGCATTTCAGGTAAGGCAAAGAGGCTTAAATTTCCCACTACTGTTCATGTAACTAATCAGAAGTTAGAATACATCCATTCAGACCTCTGGGGTCCTTCACAAACTACAACTAAAGGTGGTGGGAGGTATTTCATTTCACTCATAGATGATTACTCCAGGAAGGTCTGGGTCTATGTGTTAAAAGCAAAATCAGAGGCATTCTCAAAGTTCAGGGATTGGGTTGCTGAAGTTGAGAATAAAAGTGGAAGGAAAGTACAACATCTGAGGACTGATAATGGGCTGGAGTTCATGTCTGACGAATTCCTATCCTATTGCAGGGAGAAGGGTATTACAAGACACAGAACAATACCTGGAACTCCTCAGCAAAATGGGGTGGCAGAAAGGATGAATCAGACTTTACTAGAGAGAGTCAGATGTGTGCTAAGCGATTCAGGGTTGCACAAGTCTTTTTGGGGTGAAATTGTAGTCTCTATTGCCTATCTAATCAACCGTAGCCCTTGTTCAGTGTTAAACTTTAAAACACCACAAGAGGTGTGGACTGGAGAAGCAGCAGACTACAGCAAACTCAAGGTATTGGGATGTTTGGCATATGCACATGTCAAACAAGACAAGTTAGAACCAAGAGCTATTAAGTGTATCTTCATAGGATATCCTAGTGGTATTAAGGGTTACAAATTGTGGTGTATTGACACACAGAAATTCATGGTTAGTAGGGATGTAACCTTTGATGAATCTAAGTTTCCTATGAGACAAAGTGAGCAGAATGTCAGTGATCATACCAAAATCACTCATGGTGTAGTCATGGTGGAAACAAGAGCTGATGTCCCTTCATCATCTCAAATACAACATGACAGTGAGGATTCTGAAGAGGAAGTGGAGCAATCCAGGTTAAGTAGCTATCAACTAGCAAGGGATAGAGCTAGGAGGGAGATCAGATTACCAGAAAGGTTCAAACAGACAGACATGGTGTCTTTTGCCCTCTATACTGCTCTTGAAGTGGAGTCTTATGAGCCTAGAAACTATCAAGAAGCTATTATTTGTGCTGAGAAAGACAAATGGTTAGTGGCAATGGAGGAAGAGTTGTTATCTCTTGACAAGAATGAAACATGGAAGATAGTATCAAAGCCAAAGTCTCAGAAACTTGTTGGTTGTAAGTGGTTATTCAAGAAGAAGGCAGAAGCTGGCAAAGTAGGTGGGATAAGATACAAAGCAAGGTTAGTAGCAAGAGGGTTCTCTCAGAAAGAAGGCATTGACTACAATGAGATCTTCTCACCTGTAGTTAAGCACTGCTCAATAAGGATCTTGCTTGCACTTGTTGCTCAGTTCAATCTGGAACTACATCAGATGGATGTAACAACAGCTTTCTTACATGGAAAGTTGATTGAAAACATATACATGAAGGTGCCAGATGGTTTAGTAGTTGAAAATCCAGATAGTAAAGCTTGTAAGCTTCAGAGATCTCTTTATGGTCTCAAACAATCACCAAGGCAATGGTACCTGCGGTTTGATGAATATATAGTGTCACATGGTTTTGCTAGAAGTCTTCATGACAGTTGTGTGTACATTAAGAAGGAAGGAGAGTCATTCACATACCTGCTCTTGTATGTAGATGATATGCTGTTAGCTTGTGACTCTATTGAAGGGATTAACAAGGTGAAGAAGGTCCTGAAGTCAGAATTCGAAATGAAGGATCTTGGAGAGGCCAGGGTGATACTTGGGATGGAAATAAAGAGAAATAGGGAAGATAGTGTTGTTACATTGGCACAATCTACTTATGTTGATAAGGTGCTGTGCAGGTACAACATGAACCAATGTAAGTCAGTTTCTACACCCATCAGACATGGTCTGAAGTTATCAATACAGCAAGGAGCTAAGACAGATGAAGAAGTGAAGGATATGGAAAAAATTCCATATGCAAGCACAGTGGGGAGTTTGATGTATGCTATGGTTTGTTGTAGACCAGACTTAACCTATGTAATGAGTGTTCTTAGTAGGTTCATGAGTAATCCAGGTAGAATACATTGGGAAACAGCAAAGTGGGCAATGAGGTACTTGAAGGGCTCATATACTAGAAGTTTGCTGTTCCAGCAAACAACTTCAGATGATGATGTTTTGGTTGGCTATGTTGATGCTGATTATGCAGCAAACATAGATACAAGGAAATCACTAACTGGATATGTGTTTACCTTGTATGGGACTGCAATAAGCTGGAGGTCTGTACATCAATCAGTTGTTGCTCTATCAACAACAGAAGCTGAGTATGTAGCTTTGACAGAAGCTATAAAAGAAGGAGTCTGGTTGCAAGGTATACTTTCTGAGTTTGGTGTTGTTCAAGATAAAGTGAATGTGTTCTGTGATAATCAGAGTGCAATCCATCTTTCAAAACATCAAGGATACCACGAGCGGACCAAGCATATTGATGTAAAGCTTTATTTTCTAAGAGATTTGATAGAGAAGGGAAGTGTGGCTGTCAGCAAGATTGACACTAAGGTGAATCCAGCAGATTGTTTTACAAAGGCCTTGCCAACTCCAAAATTTGAGCTGAGTCTTGGTCTTATTGGTATGAATTGCTTGCCATAGTTGGAGTGCTGAAGCTCAGAGTGAAGTAACAGAATAAAGGCTCTAAGTGGAGCTTAAGTCAGCAAATAAATAAAAAAAAAAAAAAAAAACTGTGATTGTGTTTCATAGCTAAAGTGGAGATTTGTGAAGCTAGCTCATGAATCACATCAGTAAGTAAAGAGTTGTGATGGTGCCTGTGCATGGGAGTAAGAAGACCGAGATGCAGCATATCATTGCTGCATAAATGGACTAACAACTCTGCATATTATGTTAGCAGAATGAAGGCCGATTTGCAGTTAGGAGCACTGGTTTTGTTAGCCAATGAGGTGATGTGGTTGTTGAGTAAGTGTGCAAGTCAGTTAGTATTCAGTTAGGATTCAGTTAGTTAGTTTTATGCAGTTAAGATGATTAGTTTTCAAAGAGAGCTTTAAGTAGTGAGACTGGATCTTAATTTTCTAATCTTGATCCCTGAAGTAAGTCTGTACTCATTGAAAGCAATAAAAATCAGCTGATCTTCTTGCCCGTGGATGTAGATTCTGAGAAGAATCGAACCACGTAAATCTCTTGTGTGTTAAGCATTTAATTACTTGGTGATTTCATTGTTTGAACTTCGGATATATGCTTGAATCTTGACATCAATAATTGATTTCACAAATAAATTGTTGATTGATGAATTTACGCCAGTGAATTAGTTGATCATATCTTCAAGATTTGACTCTTGGCATATTCCTTATATAACCGAGCTATATTGATTTGCCAGAAATGATGTAGATTACAACAAAAATATTTGAAAATCTTTAAAATTTATATATTTTTGGATTCCTATATATATTTTTGGATTGAAAAATATTTATTATTATTATTATTATTATTGATACATAAATATAACAAATTTTCTCACTATATTACTATAAGTGCATTATTTTAGTTTATTATAAATCAATCAATCAATAATCAAAAAATTCATATATTAATATACTACACAAATAATAGTAATAAATTAATATTGTAACAACAATTCAATAATATTAAGAGTGTTGGGCGGAAAAAATGACATCTTACCAGAACTGTTCACAAATTCTGTAATTATATATGTGTGTGTGTGTATATATATATATTAAATTAAAAATAATTCAAAATAATGCATGCAATAAAAATAAAAATGTGTGTACGCAATTCCTATCCCTATTAATCAGGGATATGTGAAAATTTTAGTCCTTGATTATCTTGCTAATTAGAAGTAATAAAATTGGAACAAAAGAAATTGTAATGTAGGACCTAGGTATGATAAATGAATAGAAAACTATTTCTCAATTAAATAAATACTAACTATATCCTATATAAAATTTTTAAAAATTAATATTATAAAATTTCACATGCATAGTTTAATAAAGTATTAAAAAATATAGTCTAAAATATTTACAAAAATACAATAGTACTACATTTAATAAGAATAAAATTATGTCAACACATATCCTAATCCTAATAATTAGGGATATTAAAATATTCTTCCTTGAAAGTCTTGCTAATTGGAGGCAATAAAATCGGAAGAAAAAATAATTTAATTTATGTGTGATAATTTAATTTAGGTATAATAAATTAATAAAAGTATTACTTAATTAAAGAAATACTAATTATAATCCTAATAAAATATTTATCTCAGTAGGAATATTACTTAAAATGTCAATGGTCAGTTATGGACAATTGTATGTTGTTGGATCTAGAGTTTCTAGCAGAAATAGTTTGAAATTTTTGGTTTGTTTTGAAGATAACATTGACAAAAATACAATAAAAACTGATATGTTTCAAACAAATTAGTTACTATACACGTTCTCATTTGATCTCTTTTGTAATTTGCATATTAAATGTTGTGAATATATTTTACATATTTTACCCATTTATTCAATTTCAGCGCATCCAAACGAATAAATTATTCAAATGTAAATATAATTAAACAAAACCCTTAATTTAATTATAAACAATTATAATTAAAATATAATTTTATCTTCAAGTGTGAATTTAAAAAGGTTAAAGATGTTGATCAATGTTAAGATTGATAAGAATTAATGATTTCACATTGATCTTATTTTCAGACATAATTGTGAACGTTTTGTCCTTATATATACATACATATATATAAGTATCTACTCTATATTTATTTTATTTGCTTTTTGTTATGCTTATTTCACCTTTTTGAGGAATAATTCTGATATATATTTTTGCTATCATATTTTTTAATTTTATAAATTGAGTAATTATACAAATTCATATTTTTATCTAATTTTAAATAGCATATTAAATGTTATGAATATATTTATGTACGTAATACGTTCTTTAATTATATATATAACTAGTATAATATTTTAATAAAATTATAATGATTATATTTTATTAAATAAAAAATTAATAGCCACATAACAATTATATAATGAGGATCGTTAAGAACAATTAAGTCTTTTAATCAATAAATTTAATAAAAATAGATTTTAAAAGGAATGAATATAACTTCTATAGTTTTTTTTTTCATGATTACCACCGTATTCTTCTATCCTTCTATAATATAAAAGAAGAACGTTAACATATTTCTCTTCTCATGACATCTGTCTTGCATAAATAAGTGCATGTCTTTTATTCTCTTTATTTTTTTCTATCTTTTTTATTTGTATTTTTTGCTAAATTAAAAATATCTTTTTTTTTTTGTTTTAAATTCACTTTTCACATATGATATATCAAATTAATATTCTTTCTGTGATTTTTAATTTGACATTAATATTGTATATATTAAAATAAATAATTATATTTAAAATAATATAATTTTGTATGGATTGAATTATTATTTCTTAAATTTTAATATATATATATATATATATATATCTTGAGTTTGGATAAATAGTATATCAAAATTTTAAATGAATTTAAGCTAAAAATATATATTATTTTTTATAAAAAATATTATAATATTAAATTTATATTATTACCAAAATAAGTTTTAATTAATTACAATATTTATTTTCAATTCAGAGACAAGGCAAAATTCACTTTAAAATATCATAAAATTTATTATTTAATAAAATTAATTTTAAAAATAAAAATACAATTTAATTATAATATAATATAATAAATTATATTTTAAATTAAATAATATTTATATAATTGATATAAATGATGGATTACATACATTTTTATAATAATAATAAATATAATTTTATTATAAAGTTTTAATATAATAAAATATATTTTTTAAAATAATAATGAATATAATCTTATTATAAATTTTTAATATAATAAAATATATTATATGCATTGCACGAACATCTACTTTATATAAAATTTTAATTTCCAAATTGATCTCCCTCCCAAAAAAAGAGAAAGAAAGATCTATGGCTGCGTATACTACCAATATATATTAGTTTTCAAGAACAGTGTGGAGGAACTTGATCTGGTCCTTGAAATTGATCCTTAACACTGGAGCAAACCGCAGTCGTCGCTCTTCCGTTGAAAGTGATGTCCAGCCCCACGAACTCCACGTCCTGGCATCCTTTGCTCTTGCTGCAATCAATGCTCACCGCCGTCTCCGTCGATGAAGTCCCCCGCACGCCAATGTACTTCACTCCCTTTATCGCCACCGTCGACTCTCCGGCGTGGCCGCACGACCGCGACGGGCAGTAGTGCTGATCGATGATGATCGGATTACCCGCGTCGTCAACGATGATGTCAGAAAACGTGACATCGGACACAACGTTGGACGACAGCGAAGGTGCCAGTGTCTTGATCCTCAGCCCGTTCATCGTCTTGCTCAGGGTGCAATTCCTCACCGTAATACCCGTCACGTCCTGCTCCCCTTCGTACCTTCCTAAGCTTCCGATGCTGATGCCGTGACCGGGCCCGCACCAGACACCGGTTATATTGACGCTCTGACTCCCGTCTCCCATGGAGATGCAGTCGTCGCCTGTGGCAATGTGGGACTCGGCGATCTTTATGGATTTGGAGCGTCCGATATGGATCCCGTCGGTGTTGGGGCTGTCTTCCGGCGCCGATATGTGAATGTTATTCACGTTCACGTTCTCCGACTCGTGGATCTGGAGATGAAACACCTTGCTGTTGGCTAGGGTTATGCCTTGGATTAAAGAATTTGTCACCGACACTATCTTCAATGTCTGTCACACATTTCATAACATCATAAAATTACAATTCATTAAGTTGTATATAAAAGATAAAAAGATATCTTAATCCGATCTAACGATTAAGTCGGAATGATAAATATTCATGAGGAGTGACTTACAACGGGACGATTGCTGCATTTTGAGGAAGTCTTGCAAAAGGACCAAGTGGAGGCTCCATTGCCGTCAAGCACACCATTTCCAGAAAGAGTTAAGCTATCGACGTTAACAAAGGTGAGCCAAAAGTCTGGACCAAGCAAATGAGGGCTAGCTAAGAGGGTTCCCTCAAGATTAAACAAGGTTTGGCCAATGCATGGCCCTTCAAACTCCCCACCACTCACAAAGAAGGTTCCCCGTGGGACTGAAACAGTGCCTCCTGAAGTATTACAAGCTTTCATCCATGCATTTGCAAAAGCCTGCCTCCATTGTTAAACACATTTCATCATAATATTATACACACACACACTGGTACCGAATTTATTTCAATATACAAAGATTAAAATTGACCTGTTTGTTATCTGATTTTCCATCGGCAACGGCACCGAAATCAGTGACGGAGAAAACATTACTACGTGCGTGGATTTCAACGTTCCAAGTGTAAAAGAACATCAGAAGAAGAACATTCCATGGAGAGACCCTGTAAGAGTTCATGACTATAAGAATTCTTGCGTGCGTACGTACTTGATAAAGTTTAATTCTTGATCACAAAGATATCTAATGATCCTTCTACAGCATTTAAAAATGTTTACACAGCTTTTACATATATATAGAGGAGAGTACTTGTTTATTTGCAGCAAAATGTATGCTGAACGACAATATGATCTTGTTAAATATTGTATTAGTTATAATATATATATATATATGCATGCATGGTAATTTCCTTTTTTCTGGGGGTAAATAAATCAATGTTTGAACAAAATAATGATTTGAGACATTAATAAAGCTGAAAATTGAAATTATGGAATTTCATATAAGCATAATAATAGGTGCTGCATTCAAGATTTGGTTAATTAATATAATTTCCCTGTTTTGCATGATCTTGCCCTTAATTGTGAGAGCAAATTACAAAATTACTTCCACAATTATATGGCATTTGCAATTTTAGTTATGTTCAAATTTAAACTTACAATTATATTCCATAATAATTTTAATTTCGCAAATTTAGTCCTAAGCTTGATGAAAATTGAAAAGTTTGTCGAAATTAGACATGTGCGCCTTACACGCCTTATTTCTGGCGAAACTTTTTTAACCTTATTTCTGGCGAAACTTTTTTAATGTACCTTTTAAATTTTTAAAGAACCCGCAAAAAATTATATATATATGATGCACAATAAAAGAAAATATTATTTAAGCAAAAAAAATTTAAAAAAATTTAAAACAAAATAATTGTGTTCTTTAGAGAAACAACTTGTAAGTAATAAAAAACCCTAACTTTCAGGAAAAATTTCTACAACTTTCATCTAGTTGTGTGTGGCCTTCAAAACTCATATAATGGGTGATGTGGTTGGCTTGGAAGATTGATTTTGTGGAAGGCGGTTTGTTATCACTACCTCTTGGACGAGAAAGAACTCAGGTCGATGGTTTCGAACTTGTCCAAATTGAAGGGTAAGTAAAATGATTCTTGTTTGGGTATGTTGGCTAGGGTTTTTTATTATCTACGTTTATTGATTTAAGAAAGAGAATTTTTCTTTTTTGTTAGTTGTATGGAAATTTATAAGTTATCTCAGAAAAGTTTCATCGGAAAAAATATACGTTAGACTCACATGTTAAATTCAAGCAAATTTTTCAGTTTCCAACAAAATTAGGACTAAATTTGTGAAATTAAATTATTATGGAATATAATTGTAAATTTAAATTTGAACGGAACTAAAATTATAAATATTCTATTATTATGAGACTAATTTTATAGTTTGATATTAATTGTCAAGTATAATGTACAATCTTTCAAGGAAGAGATATTGCTATATCTTTACCATTTTAATTTGTGGAAAAAATTCATATTTAGATCCATATATGGGAACAGCCCCATTTCGTGGTGTTTTATTATTAATTTCAAGACAAAAGCCTGTTGAAGAAATTAAAATAGTTTTAATTACACATGATATATAAATATATAAAATGGATGAAAATATATGTGCTTTTTTAATAAATGGCCAATAAACTTAATGAAGCTCACTAAACAAATAATAGATAATAACATGATTTCTCTTAAATAAAAAAATATAGAAACATTATTTAAGATGTTGTTATATAAATTTAAAAAGAAAAAAAAAAGATGAAAACACTAGAAGAAACTTTAAGGTAGCCTATCTATATAACTCATATATGAAATTGTTTAAAGTAATTTCACAGATTATAAAAGTAATCTAATCAGTATATATATGTGAAAAAAAGAAAAAGACACTAGCTACTAGCTAGCCTTAAATAATTGATGAATCCTACAAACTAGAGTTGTCAATAAGCTAAGTTGTGCTCGAGTCTGGATAGATTTGATTCGAGCTCGAAGGTCGTCGAGCTCAAAATATTAGGCTCGCCTCGAACTCGTGATATATAATTGCGAACTCGGCTCAATTCTAGGCTCTAGAAAGCTTGAGCTTGGCTCGAAACTCAAGTTTATTTTTGTGCTCTATTAATACGATTTATACATGTTTCAATATTTTTCTAACAATTTTCATCATTTTCAAGAGAAAAACGTGAACTTAACATTCGAAAATAATAAATAAATAAAAAATTACAATGTTTATAGTTAAATGTCTCTAATATCACAACAAAAAAAGTTCAAAGTTTACACAATTAAAAAACCACACAATAAATAATATTTCATATTTTCATAAGTCAAATATTATTACAAAATAATCAACAATTGTCTTATTTCTTGCAATTCTTCTTGCTCCAGGTCTTTTTTCATAAATTTTTATAATTGTTTTATGAGATTTATTACTAAATTTTTGGTTAATATATATAAATTAATTAATTAAAAAATAATTGAGCCTGTTCACGAGTTATCGAGCCGAGTCTAAGTAAATTTGGTTCAACTAATTAATGTTTTGAGTCAAACTCGAGCTCAAGCTGAGCTTAATTGAGTCGAACTTTGATTAAGTTTTGATTGAACCGAATTCGAGCAGCTCGCGAGCCAGTCTGACTGATTGACAACCCTGCTGCTAACAATGTATTGAAATGAAGGTTTTCATAAACTTGCTTGAAATCACTAATAATTTCCTTAATTTGGACAAAGAATCAGTGCAATACCCATCAATGGATTCAACAACCACACACACAGAGTAAAAGAAACAGAGACTGAGTAAGAAAAGCTGCAGCAACCAAGACTTTCTCGTACATCGATCTGATATATATATATATATGTATGTATATATGATCCATTTCATTGTTAGGATCAAGATAAACCCAACTTGCATTAGAAACACAAAAGATCACTTCTTTTTCATGTCCAAGAGCAGTACCAAATGTCAAGAAAACTCCCATTTACAGACTGTACATATAGAGCTTGGGCAAGATTATGTTGTATGCACGAACATGAGCAACAGGTAGTAAAACCAGCCTAAGTCTTGGAAAATGCCTCTCGAAGCCTATTGCAATCGACGAAATAAGCAAAACCATAAGCCATGTTCTTGAGAGTGGCCTCGTGCAGCTCGGGTGAGGAGGTTGCAGTTGCATCAGTTGAGAAGAACACTCTGAACCCTCTGACGAATGCCTCTCTAGCTGTGGTCTCGCAGCACAAGTTGGTCATCACCCCACTGACTATGACCTCCTTCACTCCCATCTCCTTCAGCCTTTCCTCTAAACCTGTACCTGCAGGTACATTCATATCCATACTTGAGCTCCAATATGAAGAGAATTACAGCATAATTCTCAGGCGGCCAAGGCCAATCATTGGTGATGGTAATGGTAGGTATGGTTACAAATTAAGCAAAGATAATCTTGTACATTAGAATCCACGGGTAAGAAGAGACAAAAATTCTGCAAGAATTAAAAGATTTCATAATTGCAGAACAGAAGGGAGATGCTTGTATTATATTCAAGGATTCACAGTTATTACGATAGTGATTACAGCTTGGAGTGAAGAGTATAATTGACCTCTGAAGGCACTGTAAGTGTCCTTTAGGATGAGGGGGTCAGCATCGGTTCGGTGCAAATCGGGGATGAGCTGCGACTCGGGGGTACCGTCGAAGATGAGGTCGCCGTCCCACCACTCGTGGAGCATGGAGGAGTCGGCGGGGTGTGTGTGGCAGTGGCGCGTGAAGAGTAGCGGCAGGGAGGAGCGTCGGCAGAGGTCGATAGTGGCGTTGAGGTGGGGCAAAATGGGGCGGGCCATAGAGTCGAAGTAGTTTTGGATGTCGATGACCAACAAGGCGGCGGATTTCGGGTCCGGGTCCCTCCTCCGGATCTCGAATTTCTTGTAGGAAGCCATGGAAGTTTGTAGCAGCTGATGGATGGATGGATGGAAGGCTCTCTCTTTCTCTATCTTCAAAGCTGACGATGAGTCACAGCCCAAACATCCAAGTCCATTATGAGCCCACGAAACTAGCTTGGGCTACTAAAGTCCAGCTAAATTTTTATTTATTTATTTATTTTTGTAAATAGAAACTCAATTGGTCGTTACAAATTTACCATCATTTAAATTTATTTTTTCTTCCACAAAAGAAAAAAAAAAAGATTTTTTACAATTTAAATTCTTTAACAATCTATATTTATACTTTTGTACTAATATAAAAAAAAACGCTAAAATCTTTCTCTTTTCTTGTTTGTCTTCTATACATTTTCTATCTCTTCTTTATTTGAAATTTTCACTAAAATAAAAAAAAAAATTCAAAAAATATTTTTTATTTTAAATCCATTCTTAAGATATGATACATCAAATTAATCTTCTTTTTATAATTTTTAATTTAACATGAATATGGTATATATTATAAATAATTATATTTAAAGTATGAAATATAACTTTTTATAAATTGAATATTATTTTTTAAATTTATATATATAAATAGTATATCAAATATTAAATAGATTTAAGCTAAAAAATATATATTATTTTTTATAAAAATAAAAATATTATAAATTTATTGTTTAACCTCATTAATTTTTAGTAAATTAAAATATTTATTTTTAATTTTGGGATAAATCAAAATATCGCATAATTTATTATTTAATAAAACTAATTTTAAAGAAGTAAAAATACAATGTAATATAACAAATTATATTTTAAAATTAAATAATATTTATATAATTAACATAAATGAGTTATATACATTTTTATAATAATAAAAAATATAATTTTACTATAAATTTTTAATATAACAAAATATAGAATATTTGTATTTGCACCCGTCCAACCTCGTCCCCGTCGGCCAACCTGTAAAATTGGGGGTTGATATTCGATTTCAAGCTTTTCTTTTCCCAGCGAGCAACTCTTCCCCAGCTTCTCTAACCACCTTAAATTTCTTACAATCTTACGGTGGGCACAAGCTGGAGGGAACTAGAAGACAAAATAATATATATATATATATATATATATTTTTTTTTTTTTCAATTTTGTCTTTCGTCAAGGCATTCTCCTTAAAGGGGAAGCTTAGATGTAGGAACAACAAAATTCGAGGTGCTGGTCATTCGAACTAGACATGGGCACGGTTCGGTGGTTCCGGTTTCGGTTCCGGAACCGCCGGTTCCACCGGTTCCGGTTCCGGTTCCCGGTTCCGCCGGTTCTTTTTTTTTTTTTTTAAGATTTGTTGGGAACCGCCGGTTCCCGGTTCCCAACAGCCACATGATTTGGGCCGTTGATCTATACTTTTGAAAGCTCAGAACCGGGAACCGGAACCGGGAACCGAAACCGGGAACCGGAACCGCCGGCTCCGGTTCCAAAAAAAGGAGAACCGGAACCGGAACCGGTCAACGGTTCGGCCGGTTCGAACCGGCGGTTCCGGTTTGGAACCGGCGGTTCCGGTTTGGAACCGGAACCGTGCCCATGTCTAATTCGAACTTCACTCAATTTCGTTGTTCGATTGATTTGAGCTGGGTTCGGTACAAGTTGTTTGAATAAATATATCTGTGTTCGTCCTAATCGAATGGCCGGTGTCTAGCTTTAAGCAATCACAAACTAACTCTCAATAACCAAAATGAGAAAAAGAAAACAAAGAATTTGAAGATAGGGTCTTCACAGAAATGGTGGACTGCCGAAGGTCGACGGAGGTTGTTAGAAGTGAGAATTTTGTGAAACTTGGCACTCCCAAAGTCTAAATATACCCCATTAAGATTCAATCATTCTCTTCTTTTTTTTTTTCTAAATATACCCCGTTTATATCTCTTATACACTTCACTAAAAAATAAAAATAAAAAATAAATCAGTATCTACTGCCCCCAACTCTGCGTAATTCCCACAAAAAAATTCTAATTTTTTTCTCTATGTAATTTCTCTATCTACCATAAATTTATGCACCTTCTCTCTTCTCTATCCAAAAACTAAAGATAAAAAAAAATCTTCTTTGTTTCTCAAATCAATAACAAGAAGGGGGGAGGAAAAGAATTCTTGCAGATATTGAAAAATGACACAAATTTAGGTTCAGTACCAGAATTTGCCGACGCGACACCAATGTGAGCGCTTAGTAGAGCAAGGACAGCCAATCACAGATAATTTCGCTGTATGTGAACTTGGTTGTATGTAGGTGACTTAGATTTCTGTGTGACAGATTCATGGAGTTACTGATTAAGATCATCTGGCATACCCACACACAACGAGCATATATATATGAACCCTTGTACACAAAATTCTTAACAAAATCAAGTTTGGAGAAAAATCATTTAAACAAAAGTGTTAAGTGTATGTTGCTTATCAAGTTTTGTCTTTGTGGTTAAAGGTTTTAGATTTGAAGCCGAATCTTAATAAAGTCATAAATCTACAATTCCACCTTTTCTTTACTGAAGAAACATAGATAAGAAGAAGACAAGACGAATTTCTACAATTAAGAATAAGAACAAAATAAAAAATATATAAATATATAAGGGTATTTAGTCAACTTATTTAACTATAATTTTGTTATAATTATTATTAAATATATTTAAAGATTTTGGGAATATGAATAAACGCACTTATTTAAATATAGCAAAAAAGTTATTTGATGTTGTAAGAGGATATACTAGTACAAATAGAAACACGGACATCTAGTATGTATAAATAACTAGTATATATAAATAATGGAGTCGTGGTAAAAATAGTAGCCAATTTCATTTTACTACTTTTAATGTAACTATATGTCTTCGACTGTCATCCACGTCAATAATATATTTATTATATTAATAATTTATAATAAATTATGTTATTATTATTTAAAAATGTAAATAACTTATTATTTATATTAATTATATTTGTGTAAATATTATTCAATTTGAGATATAATTTTATATATTGCATTGCATTTCATTTTAAGTTAGTTTTATTAAATAATAAATTATTCAATATTTTGAAGTAAATTTTAAATTGTCTCTCAGCTAAATATAAATATTTTAATTTATTGAAAACTATTGATATAATATTTTATTTATGTAAATTCAAATTGTCCCTTAAATAAAATATTTATTATGTAAAATATTATTTATATTTTTATATTAAATTCATATACGAATTTAATATACTATTTATTCAAATTCATCACATATCTCAAAATTTTAAAATTAATAATTCAATGCATAAAAGTTTAATATTTCATCCATAAAAATCATATTCCACAATTTTAAATATAATTATTTATTTCAATATATATAATATTGGTATCAATTTAAAGGTCATAAAAAGAAGATTAATTTGATATTATATATTAAAAACAGACTTAAAATGAAAAAACTTATATAAATTTTTAAATTTTAATGAAAAATTAAAATTGAAGAAAGAGATAACAAATAAAAAATGACCAGATATAATGAGGAAAAAAAGTGTAAATATCCTTCTTTTATATTATGTACGGACTAGATTGCATTATTAAGAAATATTTAATTCATATCATTCATTTTGTGTATACATCTTGATACAACTTATTTATGTAGTAGTGTTGTAATATTTTATTTCATTCGATATTATTTTATAATAATAAACATACATCATATTAATTTAATAATATCACCAATTAACATATTAGGTTGTCTCATTAAATACAATGAAGCATAAGAAATGACATTTATTTTTAAAAAAATGGTGGTTAGTGTAAAAAGAGAGAAAATAATAGCAGTTAGAGAGAGAGAAGGGGGGGGTTTGGCAGGCGTGCCGTCTTGGGCGTATGGGGTTGGGGTCTCTGTAACTGACTTCCTCCGCACTTCATTGCCGGCCGTCCGCCCACCTTTTTTGTTTTCCGATGCATTCTTTTTTGTATAGGCGCTGCTCAGGTTGCTTCTGCACTAATCAACTTCTCAATAATCAAGAAACCTTTTTTGAAGCCTTAAATTCGGGATTTTGAGATCCGCTCGTGTGCTGCCTGCCTATGACTTTGACATCAACCCACACATTTCTTTTCTTTTTTTTCCCTTCTTTTACTGGGGCTTTACAACTCTTGAGATTAGTTCAAACAATCATCCCCATGTAATTTTTTATTTTATCAATTAAGAATTCAAAGAAAACAAGCATGTTCCCTTTTGACAAGAATTCAACTGCAGATCGCTCGCTGCAAGTGTCGACCATATTAATCCTCAGACCATACCCAAATTCTCTGACATATGCTGTGATTAAAAATGGGGGTGACGACCCCTCCACCTTGTTCCCTGCTTTCCAGTCCATTTTCCTCTCCAAACGTTGTTGCCTTGCTCAAAATCAAGATTCTTTCATGGTTTGTTTCACTTCTTTGCTTTCACCTTCTTTCTTTCTTTCCTGTTAATTTTCTTACTGTCTATGTCGTCGCAGGAGCCAAGAAACTGGCTTTCCTGTCTGCATTCGTGTTCGGATTGCTGATCGAACCTTCAACCTTCACAAGGTACACACACTCCAGTCATTTCCTGCACAATTAAGATGATAAGACACATTGCTGATTGATATTGCCTTGCAGCTTCCACTGACTAGTAAGAGCGGCTATTTCAGGGAGAAGTTGAAAGACAGCAATGAGGTAGAACTGCCCCCCAGTTTCCCAGGTGGAACAGAAACTTTCGAGATGATTGCACTCTTCATCTACGGCTCCTCCACCCTGGTGGACCCTTTCAACGTCGCTGCTCTTAGATGCGCAGCAGAATTTCTGCACATGACAGAAGAGTACGGCACCGGCAACCTCTGCGAGCGCTTCGATATCTATCTCAACCAAGTTGTGCTGCAGAGCTGGAGCGATACTTTAATCGTGCTCCAAAATTGCCAGACCTTGCTCCCGTGGGCCGAGGACCTTCTCATCGTCAGCCGCTGCATCGAGACCCTTGCTTTCATGGCCTGCATGGAGATTCTTGATCCTGAGAGGAGAAGGGATCAGCCTGTTGTTACTCTGGAGGCTTTGTCCTGCAGGCCTTGGACCGATCAGATGGTGAAGGATATCGTTGTTCATGATTTGTGGATTAAGGATCTGATTGCCCTGCCCCTTGTGTTCTTCAGGAGGGTGATAGGGTCCCTGAGGAGGCAGGGTATGAAGGAAAAGTATGTGAGCCCCATCATACTTTTCTACGCTCACAAATGGGTGATTTTGGAAAAGAAAAGCCTATTTTCGCATGACGATGATGGTTCGACGAAAAATCTGTGTGCTGTGCTGCAAGGAGTTATTGATTTGCTGCCCATGGGAGTGAATGCAGTCATCCCGATCGGGTTTTACTTCTCTCTGCTCTCCATATCTATTGAGCTTTGTTTGAGAGATGGTGGAGTGGAGAAGCTGCAGAATCAGATAGCCTCCGTGCTGCATTTGGCTCAGGTACAAGATTTTCTCCAGCCAAAACAGGGTATTGAGTTGTCTGTAATGGAGGCCATATTTTCCAAACATTTGTCCCACTCAGAATGCAGTACTACTCCTCCTACACGAAACAGTTATGCCGTTGCAGAATTATGGGACTTATACCTCAATCAGATAGCCTATGATTCAGAGATGAGTTGCAAAAGGTTCATGAATCTCATCGAAACAGTTCCGGTTTCCAGCAGGCAAACACACGATCATCTCTACAGGGCCCTCAATACATTCTTCAAGGTACACTAACAAATCTACTATCTGCTCAAATTGTACCCCATTATGATCCTAATAGTAATATGAATTCTGTTGCAGACACACCCGGATTTAGCACAAGAAGAGAAAGTGTTGGTGTGCAAATATCTCAACTGCCAGAAACTATCACAGGAAGCATGCATCGAAACCGTGCAGAACGAACTGATGCCGCTGAGGCTGATAGTCCAGGCACTCTTTGTGCAGCAATTAAACACTCAACAAGCTTTCAAAGAATGTTCAGGCTCATTCAGACATACAAGCTGTGGGGAATTTTCTGGAAGCCTCTCGAGCTCTGGATATGGAAACTCGAAAAGTCAGAACATAGGAGAGAGCCCATATATGAATGCTGCAAGTGAAGGAGGCAGCAGGCCACTTGGCCTCTTGCTGCAGAGGGATTTGTCGATGAGGAGGCCTGAGATGAGCTCTGAAATCTCAAGGAAGGAGTATGAGTCGACAAGCTTCAGAATCCAGAGCCTAGAGAAAGAGCTCATGTCCCTGAAGAGGGGCCTTCAACTGCAACAAATTACGAAGAAGAAGGAGAAGAGTTGGAACAAAGTCGAACCAGTTTCAGAGAGCACAAGGGGGCACCCCGGCTTGGTGGAAAGAAATAAGAAAAACCAAGTGGCGGGATGCATAGGAAGTGTGAATTTTGCATCGCAGAGGAAATATGCGAATCGAATAGTAAAGATACTGCAGAGGGTGAGCTTGTTTGGGAGATCAAGGAGAAAAGCAGGTGCCATGAGTTTGTGAATGTGACACCCTCTGGCTTTGTATTTACTTTCAAGATTTATTTAGTGTAGAATTAATATCGTTCAAATAAATTTGCTCTAAACTTGTTGTGTTATGGCATGTAATTATTTACAGAAATTATTTTGTTGTGGTTATATATGGCTTTTGGATTATCAAATTTAGAAAAAAAAAAAATAATAAATAAATAAATAAATAAATAAATAAATAAAATATATATATATATATATATATATATATATAGGAAGCATGCCATGGAGTCTTAATCTAAACCATAAATAGCTGTGGGATGGATATATGTTCCATCCAATCCACTCTATCTAAACCGCCAATAATCTTATGTTGAAAACAATGGAATTTTAAGTTTTGGGCAGAGCAAAAAAGAAAAAAGATTGTTGGACATTTGATTTCGGAAATATATTTAGACTTTGATTGTTGTTCATCTTTTGTACTTTGAAAGAAATTTAAGGCCTTCAGGTTCCTATTTCCTAGCTAGGATTAATAATCCTCTTCCTTCCGCCTGCCTACCTCACTTCTTTTCTTTCTTTCTTTTTCTTTTGATTCTGCATATATTATCTTACATTCAACCATTGATTCATCTATCTCAATCCAGAGGCCTGCATTTGTAATTCGAATTGTAATTAGATCAGAGAAGAGAACAAAAAACGAAAACCAGAAAATGATGATGTACGGGGCAGGGAGCAAGATGGCATTGGATCATAATGATGCTAGATTGAGGCCAAGCATCCGGGCGAGACGTGCAAACATGAGGGTGAAATTCCAGGATGTGTATGGATTCACGGTGGAGGGAAATGTGGACGATGTTAACATGTTGAATGAGGTGAGGGAGAAGATGAGGCAGCAGGGGAGGGTGTGGTGGGCCCTGGAGGCCAACAGAGGCGCCAACTGGTACTTTGACACCCGCCTCATTAAGGCCTCTCTCAGATTCTCTGCGTTGGTGAATGCCGTCACCCTCAAGAAGCTCGTCAGGAAGGGGATCCCTCTCAAGTTGAGGCCCAAGGTCTGGTTTTCCTTATCCGGCGCTGCCAAGAAGAAGGCCGCTGCTCCCGACACTTATTACGCTGATTTGATCCGTGCTGTTCAGGATAAGGTTACCCCTTCAACTATACAGATTGATCATGTACGAATCTCCTTTCATTTCTCCTTCCTAATGTACGTTGATAATAACATAATATCACAGAGTATTTACATATTCTCTATCAATTTCCACTGGGATGGGTGCAGGATCTCCCACGAACATTCCCAGGCCACCCATGGTTAGACAAACCGGAGGGGCATTCTGCTCTAAGGCGTATTCTTGTTGGCTATTCTTTCAGAGATTCTGATGTTGGTTATTGCCAGGTCAATATCTTCATTATATATTCCTTATTCTTAATCGGTTCATTCCAATTTTGAAGTTTGTTTTGCAGGGTTTGAATTATGTGGCGGCAATTTTGTTGCTGGTGATGAAAACAGAAGAAGACGCATTCTGGATGCTGTCTGTGCTCTTGGAAGATGTACTGTTTAGTGATTGCTACACGAACAACCTCACTGGCTGCCATGTTGATCAAAGAGTATTTAAGGACCTGCTTACCAACAAGTGCCCCAGGTCTCTCTCTCTCTCTCTCTGCATTCTACAACAAATTTCATTATTAGTTAAACTGACAGAACAGATTGTCATTAACACTCAGGATAGCAGCTCATTTGGAAGCTATGGAGTTTGATGTCTCTCTTGTATGCACAGAGTGGTTTATATGTCTCTTTTCCAAAAGCTTGCCCTCCGAGGTTGAAATACATTTCCATATGTATATATTATCTTAATTGCTCCTCATACATTACTAACAATTTTCCATCTCTTTTCAGACAACCCTGCGTGTGTGGGACCTTCTTTTCTACGAAGGAGCAAATGTTTTATTCAATGTAGCATTAGCAATTTTTAAGGTAATATCCATCCTGCATCCTTACGCCAAGCACTTCGTGAGCACCGGTTAATGTTTGACAAACCCATATATGCATGCAGATGAACGAAGAAGAGTTGCTAATGACGCGTCAGATTGGTGATGTGATTAATGTAATACAGACAAGCACGCATCGCCTCTTTGATCCTGATGAACTACTGACGGTTGGTGGTTAAAACATAATCCTTCCCTAGCTACTTATATAACTTGATGAAGATTTTTTCTTTTGTAATCAGGTTGGGTTTGAGAAGATAAGATCGACAACAAGCACCAGTATATCAAAGCAACGGAAAAAGCAGGAGCCGGCGGTCATGGCGGAGCTTGACCAGAGACTAAGACGACTAAGTTCCATCCGCGCTGTTGATAATGATGATAAAGATTAATCCACTTAAGTTTGATATTAGAATGTAGACAATATTGGTAAATATACATCAATCTTTATCATTTCATCGATCGGGATGAAGGAAAGTGAGTGTGGGTCTCAACTAATGTGAAACTGTAAAGAAGGATTTGTGGAAATGCAAAATTTTTTGCCCAGGCCAATTGTTTTCCTTGCTTACAAGATATTAAATTGTGTTGAATTCGAAACATTAATAAAGACTTTCCTCAAAACGGTTCGTCCTTCTGCGCGAGTGAACATGCTCCCTGGTTGTTACCGCGAGAAGGAGAGGCGAAACCAGGCACGCATACATGTGCGCGAGTGAACATGCTGTGCTGCCACCGAATGGAGATCATCTAAGCTTCCCAAAACGTCTGCCAAGATATGCGTTGCTTGATGGGGCATAGTTTGCAAAGGTTTATGTGTATGACCCCGGCCTGTAGAAAAATCAGTGTACAGAACTTTATATCAATGAAATACTCACTGCAAGAAAAAAGGCAAACAACAATACTTTAAAACAATAGTTGCAACGTAAAACAGGCTCTCTTGTTGTTTGTGACACGGTTATTTACGAAGGCGTTGCCTATCTGCGCAGAAGGGTGTTAATACAAAGCAGATTTCAACAACGGTTATTTAGTTTGTTAATTAGTATTTTGCTAAAAAAATGTGTTGTCTTACTTTAGAAAAATCAATTTTTGCAACTTAATGGATTTCCTTCTCTCATTCTAAAGCTTTTGTTCCCAAATTAAAGAAAAGTCTGAAAACTCATTTGGTCTCTCTCTCTCTCTCTCTCTCCCTCTCCCTCTCTCTCTCTCTCTCTCTCTTCTCTTTCTCTTCACTCCAGAAAGTCTCTTCTCTGTCGACATAAAGATGATTCGACTGTGATCAGAAACTGAGATCACTATATATTTGGTTGGTGTTGTGAACAGGAATGAGGAAGAATGGTTGAGATTCAGCATCAGTCTGTCAATGTCCTTTTAATTTTTAAAATCTGCATTTGTTTCTACTAAAACTATTATGACAAACCAAACAGAAACTTGTAGTCTTTCTAACATAGAATCTGGAAAGCAATGGACAAGAGATACAATGTTTAGAAAGTGATCTCACTAATGTTCATTAAATGAGTGTTTGCAGGCGAACAATGAGCAACTAAAATAACTAAAAAAGCATAGGATCGGAACTTCCATTTATAACAAAGCGAATTAATTAACGTGCCTTACAATAATATTCTCTAGATCTCTTGTTTCAGCAGTATATGCAGGAGCTATATATATTTCTTTCTTTCATGTTAACTCTAGCATGGATTTAGCTATTCAAACCTAACTAACTTGCCTGCCCTCTCCAAACAAATTTCAAAGCGCACTTTTCGTATCTGAACCACTCTCCTTTTCACCTGGTGCTGAATTTTTAGTTTGTCAAGACGCGCTATTCTCTGCATCGATCGACAAACTAGACACATCACCTTCCAGATTGGATGCTGCCACATCTTCATTGGTAGGGGATGAATGCTGATCATCAGTTTCTGCAACCTTCTTCTGCAGGCTCCAGTACATGATGCTTGCTGTCAATGTCAGGATCATTTTCTGGTTCACCTGAAAGCGCAAGTGTCAGTGCGTTTCACACACAGTAGACGAAAATCACCTTTTCTTTTTCAAGAAAAAAATAGTTGGAAGTTGGCTTTTTGTATTATGACTGGCATGTCTTGATCAGATTATAGACCAGGAAAAATGAGCAAATCAAACTGGAGTGAAGCTAATCATCAACACGTCTTAATTATTTAAATAAAGATGGTTGCATAATCCAGCAATGTATGCACTTCCTTAACTGCCATAATAAAAAAGTAATCTCATATCATGGGGGCTATTGGCCCACATACCTCTATTATATCCTCAGGCAATAAAAATATGGAACATCCAAGCTTTCGTGCAACGCTGATTATGTATGTTGCATTTAACTTCTTATCCTCATCTGTGTTTAAATCCACTTTCAGTTCCAAAAAAGAATTTGGGTGGGGGGGGGGGGGGGGCGTAGATAAAAGAAAAGGAGGACTTGCATATACCAGTTTCACCCTTTGTTACAAGGCTCCAGTTAACCACCCTTGGCTCCACGCAACTTAGTAGTTCGAGAAAGAAAGTACCACTTGAAAGGGTTTTATCCTGGAAATAACAAAAAACTTAATCAAGAGGCTTAAGAGGAAATAAATAAACAAAATGCATGATCAAGGTTTTGATTATTACCTTAAAGCTTTCCATTTGGGATTTTCTACGAGCTTTCTTAACTTTCTCGTTGGCCCAATTCAGTATGTCTACATCTCCAATTTCCTTGCCTTGGGAATGATATCTCAAGTTCTTCAACAATTGGAGCATACTAAATCTCATTAGCTGCCACAGGAAAGCTGGAAAGCGAAACAGATGAAGTTATGCCTATGTCATGGATGTACCTATCTTCATCCTCTTTCACCAGCCTTCCGATTCTGGCAATTGCCAATCAGAATGTGGTTTTAAGATATTGATTGATATCCATGAGATTGTTACTGTGGGATCTACCACTGCTAATCTGATGGAATCTACAACGCTACATATATCGATCAAATAACATTTGGTGATGGCACAAGAAATGTCTTCTCAGATCTTATTAGATAGTTTGTTTTGAATATCATGAATCTATGATGGAGGTTGCATCCTCTTTAGAAGAATGTGTTAGATAAAATATTGATGCAAAACAAGTAATTCAACTCAAGGGCTTGTACCTAATATGAGCTTCTTGTTTCCTTGCACAATATCATTTCCAGCAACATTCACAAGGGAGAAATTCAAATCCTTCCCAATACTTACGACTTGGTTGCAATTCTCAACTTTCCTAAAGGGCATCTTAATAGGAGGTTTTGTGGCTTGTTTCCAATTTACAGATCCAGGGGATATTTTGTCAAGCACTTCCAGAAGAACCCATCTGCACGCACAAGAAACCAAAATAAACGAAAGCTTAAAGCCGAAGGTCAAGGCATAGAAGAGGTAGCCTCACCCTGTCCTGACATCCTCAAATAAGTTGTTGACATAGGAATCAATTCCAAGGCTGTTAATCCACAGCCGGAAGCATCTCTCTTCACGTGAAGTTTCAGCATCGTCCGTCATCATCACAGCAAAAGAAAGCTTTGTGTTGTCCATTGTTAGTCCATTTCTGGAAGAAAGTTAACTTCATAATCACTATCGGACATGGCATATAAAGAGCACAGTAGCATGGCATATTAGCAACACCTAAGCCTTATTATCTTTCTTCATAGTAAATTTTCATTGTGCTAACAACCTTCTGAACTAATCCCTATGTCACTAAACTAACCGCCACATGAAAATCCGTAAAGAATGCTCCATATAACCAACAAAAATTATACACGCACAAGAATGAGAAAGCTGAAGCTTTGTCTCAAAGGTGTAGCTTGCGTCAAACCTGTGTTGAAATATTTGAGCAACAAATGCAAGATTCAAGTTCGGCGATCCCTCAACGATGTCCTTTGGAGTAACGTATCTTTTGCAATCCAGTTTCTCAGCCTGCTCGATGATTAATTTCGCTCTTTCAGTGGGATCTTTTTCATCCAATGTTGAAGTGGTGCCGTGTTCTGGGGCAAGGGCATTCAGCAAGTGAGCATAAGCTTCTCCATCCTGCAGGAAAAATGTATATTATACAGAAAGCAGTTTGGAAGTTTGTAGAAGTCCTAGATTAGGCCCTTTGGGGCGTCTGCCTCCGAGTTCATTTCTTCAGTGAGAGTTTTACTTCTCTTGCACACCTATGGTTTATGTGGTCCACTGAGAAGTTGCCACAATCTCAAATACTTCTTAGGAATGTTAAGAAAATTCTTCTTGCCTTCAAATCAGAGGAGAAATTTGTAATCTGCTTCTTGTATCCCGCTTTCTTCAAATGAAAATTCATCCATTTCAGTAGAACTTTCTCTGGAGATAGGCTAATTAGCTCCTCCACCTCCTGCACTTTGTGGGGAACAATTATAAGCATACATAAGATAACGACAACACGGCACATGGACACAAAATGATGGTCTGTTACCTTGCTATCCTCCACCAACTCGACAAGTTGGGGAGTCTTCTTTAGATTAAGATCAGCTAGCAGTTGTATCTGATGTTTGAAAAAGCCAATGTCGACCTCAGAGTATATTCAGTTTATGAGTAATATCAAGGGACTGTAGAATTTGATTTACCTTGATTAGCTGAGAAATCAATCCAACGACTAGATGGGGCTGTCAGATAAACAAGAAGAGATCTGAGTTGATTTCCATGCAGACAATTGATCATATAACTAAAAACGGGGCGCACTTACTCTAGCTTCAACGAGGTCTTGTGTGCCGATGTTGACCACAGTGCATCCAATTGCCTTTGCGGAATTGAGGCAAAGGGTGTGGTTCTCGTTTCTCTCCCATGGATTTAGCACCTTCTTGGTATTGATTGCTCGCTCATCTATGGTACCAGGTACGGCCACATTAATAAGCTTACTGCAAGAAATATGCAGTTAGTGTATCATGCTTGTAATTCGCACTTATGGATATATAGGATTAGAAAGCATGCAGCACCATAGAAGAACTCCATCCTTTGCTAATTCAAAGAGAGCATTGGTTGATGGATCTATGGGGAGATACTCTTTTAAGAAAGGATCATCTCCAAGAAAGCTGTTGATGTGGGCAACATAGGATGACTTCTCGGATCCACTTATTGTGTGCCTTAGTGTGGTTGTGGTGGCTTTTAGGAAGGACGACGAGGTTTTTGAATCGCCCACTTTTGCTGTGGCTCGAGCTTGTAGGTTCAAATATTCCTGCATCGTTAATGCCAGATTGAAGTGATCCGATCCAAGCGTGACAGAGGAGGAATATGCACAGATACATACCCGAAGGAAGGACTCAAAATCAACTTGTTGGTTCAAGTCGGAGGAAGACGATTCCCTCAAGATGTCCTTGATCTCGTCCTCTGCCAACATGTTGGTGATGGCCTTCAAATTCACCATTACTGCTGCCAAATCTGCTAACGTAACCTTCCCAGATTGATTCCCTGCCGAAAGGAACTGCATGCATGCATGTTTGAAATAAAACTTAATTGCTAAATCACATTCAAACAAGATGTATGAATTATGATGATGGCATGTATACGTACTTTGGATTTGAGGCTTCGCAGCTCGACCTGAGTGAATTGGCTCTGAAGCCAAGGATCAGAGACAACAACACCTTCGAAACTGGACATCCTTCAACACAAGATGATCTGCAAACCCAGACGAGAAGGATGAATTAATTCATACCACAATCACATACACAAAATTCTACCAAATAGATTGTTGACAAGAGACTACGGTGGAATGAAGAACAATGCAGGACGAGGTTGATGTGGAAGATGACGACCATGTGTGTTAGTTTAATTAGTTAAGGATGATGATAATTTTGTTAGTTGGAGGAAAAAGCGTTAGGGCTTGCGGACCCCGATTCTGATGGATTAATACACCTCTCAGATATCCTATGCTACCCCACCATATTTTCATTAATTGTGTGTCATATAACTATATTTAAAGACCCTTACCGTCACCATCTATTACTTCTCTCTCAAGGATTTCTCGTTCCTTTATTTATTCATTTAAAAAAAAAAAAAAAAAAAAAGTTGATGGGCGCGTGTGCATGCAGTATGACGTCAATTGCTGGTAAACTGTGAGAGTTTTTATTTACATAATGAAGCGAAGCATGCAAATACAAAATGAATATATATATATATATATCTTATTAGGGTTGGAGCATATTCATCAGCACCCATGGAAATTGTCGCAAAAGAATAACCAATAATAGTAATAATAATCATACAGTGCCAAAAAAAAGGAGAGAGAGAGAGAGAGAGAGAGAGAAGAATACAATGGAAAAATGAAGTGGACGAAACGAATGTGCCCTGCATGTTCTGATACAATTAAATTATATAAAAACAGTGAGTCTCAACAAACAGACAACTCAACCGCCGCTTCTCGCTCTCACCAGCCCACCATCATCACGAGCCCACCGACAACCGCCGTCGCGATACTGGGGACCACAATCCTGTGGGAAGACGAAGGTGAAGAAGTTGGGGATGAGGAATCGCTCGACCTCCCTCTGTCAGCAGCCGGAGCATCACCCGCCGGCGCTATTTCCGGAGCTGGAGCCGGGGCCGGCATCGGCGGAATGTCGGTGCCGAATATTGCTTCCGGCAGCAGAACTCTATCGGTCTCGTAAATCGCGACCGGATCTGCGGCGTGAACAGCGCTGGTGACCTTGGTTCTGGTCCATCCAGAATCGATACGAATAGTTCCAGCATTGTCGGTGAAATTGATGGTATAAGCGCCTCCGGCAAAGGTGGGGATGGGGTTCTGCTGGCTGAGATTCCTGAAATCTGAGAGTGAGTAGTAATGGGGCAGCGCGTGGAAGAGGATGAGAGATTTGAGCTGGTCCGGGGTGAGTTTTGAGAGAGACGGCTTCTTCAACGAGGAAAATGCTCCGTCTTTGGGGACGAAGAGGGTGATTCCTTCCTCAGTGTTGTTGGCCTGGTTCTGGAAAGTATCGATGACTTTGGTGGACTCGAGATAGTTGAGGAAAGTGTGGAACGGCCCAGCCACCGACAGCAACTGAGTCAGGTTCACATACTCCGGCGCCGGTGCCGGTGCTGGCGTCGGAGTTGCGATTGGGGGGGCCGCCGCGCTTTTCTGGGCATTCGCCGGGAAACAGAGGAGGATCAGGACCCCGCAGACTAAAAAAAAATTCATCTTCATGAAGTCCGACATTCCCCTTTTCATCGTCACCAATTAACTGTGCTCTTTATATCCGCCGGTAACTGCTACTTCTGCAGCATATACATACAAACACACATGTAAGTTTCGGGAATGCACTCGTTCATAAGATCTGTAGAAATATACATAGAATTCAGATCTAGTGAAAAGTAATCCAAGTCAAGCAATCACACATAATTCAAAGCTGTGAAGGGATATAATACCAGATCTTCAGCAGCTTAATTACACAAAGAAAAAAACATGCTGCTCATTGTGCCCAAGGATCAGATCTATCGAAGACGTTGCTAACAATTCGAAACAAGATGTGGAAAGCATATGAATAATTACAGAAACGGGATCTAGATAAGTTAACCCAAAGGAAGCAAGAATTAGAGAAAAGTAATGCGAGTGATTAATGGGGATGAGATGGAGGGTTTTCGCAGACCTGGGACAGGGGAGGCGGAGGAGGGTAAGCAGAGCAGAGCAGAGCGGGGAGCCTGAGTCAAAACAAGTATTCATACAGCCTCATAATAATATATATATATATATATATATATAAAGATGGAAAGGGAGGAGGAGGTCGGATTAGGAATGTGCCAGCCCAGTACTGGTAATAAGAGAGATGGCAGTGAATTAAAAAGTGCCAAAACTACTTTAATAGACAGCTGGAAATGCACCACCCACCTCCACTCTTATTAATAATGTTCAGTTATATTTACCACATTACTCATTAGAGCTTTGGTTAAATTCATTTTGAGGTTATACACCAGATCGCTTAATTATATAAATAATAATAATAATAATAATAATAAATTATCACATACCATTTTGCTAGAATGATAAATAAATGTAAGGAAAAACCAAAAAGCAGAAATCTTAAAATGTAAGGTGGGCTTTCTATGTCAACCTCCCAACTTACTAATTTTTTAACTGTGTTGGCCTTGACTCCCCCAAACTTGTACTCTAATCAAAGCTTCATTTGATTTTACTCGTTAAAAATGCATACCCAAGAAGAAATCGTGGTGTCTGTTAATGTACCCACCAATATTTGTGAAACATTGCTTCTTACAACTTCATTTTTTTTTTTAATGAAGTGCTTCTTACAACTTGCACATCCAATTCTGTGTAAGAGAAGAAACAAAGGTCTCAGACCAAGAAATATTTTAAGCTACGCATGTTGCAAATCCAACAATTCATAGAATTCCCACTTCTTGTGCTTGCCATATTCTTGTATATTATCCTACCACTTTTGCCCATTCAATATTTATAATTGAGAACAAATCAACAATATCTCATCATCTATTCAAACACTGTATAGCGTGACATATCAAAACCATATTATATAGTGTTGAAAAAGACTAAAAACCCACACTATTCTGCAGCTGACAACCTTGCAAACATACAAGCTTAAATCATTGCAGAGCACATTAAATGATTTCTACTGGCGTGTACAACGAGTCTGCTAGAGTATATTAACTACAAATTGCATCTCCAATGAAGAAGAAACTCTTAGCATACATTGTAAAGATAACAATGAAGAAAGGAATGAATTCCCTTCCACACAAATTGCATCTCCAATAAAGAAGAAACTCTTAGCATACATTGTAAAGATAACAATGAAGAAAGGAATGAATTCCCTTCCACACTAACATCAGTGAGGCAATTGTCTGCAGGTTGGACAATACCATTTCCCTTTAAATCTTGTTTCCGGGGTGAGGCCAACACAAGCATAATGAAACCATTCACCTCCTTGGCACTGTGAGACAAAGAGAGAGAAATTAGGCAAAGATGCTGAGACTAAAGATCTTCTCATAAGTACTAGTTAACCGGATTGTTGACAAGACAAATTCATCAATAAGATGACAGAGATGAAGTTTTAAACAAGGTCATCTCCAAGTCTTGCTAACAATTCAGGCCACAAGATGATGCCAAGTCAAAAGTTTCACAAGGCAACCTATACCCAGGAATACCACACTCTTCATTTGATATGCATTACCCAAACCCAGTTATTATTCCAATTGAAGGATATGTGGACCAGAAAATATTGCTCAAAACTACCTCCACCTTTGCCCCAAGTAACCAAGATTTGTCTAATTTATACATAAACAATCCCAATGGGAGAAAAGTATCCACAAAACTCCACAAGTGTGGCAGAGAAGGAAGGAAAAATGAATTTACATTTTCATTGTCGCAAGCGATCATATCACCAAAAGATACCTGTAAAATCAAAACTAACTTTGTTATAGAATTAATTAATTAGTTTCCAAAAAACAAAAAGGATTGTGGTAACTGATGATCAGTATTGAGCATATAACTTAGCAGAAGCATGACCTGGTGACAGACACAGTAAGTAGGTTCATTTGGATCAATGGGTTGATCAAGCTCACTAGGTGAAGCAAAGTCTTTCTTGAGGCTACCAGGAGGAGGCATAAGCTCAAAATCTCTATCACGCTCCCTATCCCAATCCCTGTCCTTGTAATCAACCCTCTTTGATTGAGGTGTTCCGTAAAACGACTTGCGTTTCTCACTTTTAGGAACTAAAGGTAATGGAGGAAGCACAGCAGGCTCATCTGGAGCTATTTTTCCTTCTGAAAATTTTTGAAAAATGCAGAAGGTTACACAAAGAATATAAGGTAATATTTACAATAATCACATGGACACAAAATCTAAATTAATCAAGTTGATTGGAAATAAGACCAATGAGGAGTAACTTGGGACAGGGTGTTATCAACACAATTACTCTCTACCTACACAGAATGAAGAAAACAGTAGAACCAACGGTTACTAACTTACTACTAGACTAACATCGTTTCATACAGATAAATCAAGACCTGGGAAATTTAGAAGAGTATAGGCTTGTCACACCAAAGCTAGCAGTTATTCCCAAGTAAATTTGCAAAACCACTAATACATATTGCTAAATCACAATAAAATCGAAATGAAAATGTTATGGATGGATGGATATTGGGCAAGAAATATGGCAGGCACATCAAGCTTGCAGCTTGATTCTTGGAGCTTAATTAAGGGTATTAAATCCTAAACTTTTGGGAAGTTTTTAATATTCTTATTTTTAGGAAGGATATGACTTTTGATAAATCTTAGATTAGATTAATTTAGGGCAGTTTTCCTTGATCCTTGTTGTCCTAATTCTAGTTTTCCTTGTAATCCATATTTAAGCAAGCCACGAGCACTGAATAAAGCAAACAGAAAATTATCAAGTTAGATGAGATTTGGTCTCTAATTGAGTCCAAAGGTCAATTCTCCCTTCAACGGGCATAGCTAATTCTTGCCACCATAGGCCAGTCAAGAAATCACAACAAGGGCAATAACCAGTCCCTAAATTTAGATATTAGGGTGGATCGTCCGGTTACCCGATCCTGGACTAGTAGCCCAACAGAAAAAGCCAGAGAGGAGAGTACACCTTGTTTGAGATCTTCTGCAAAGTTATTTAGATCCTCATCAAGACGATTTATATGACTGTCAATCTGAAGGAAAGTCACAAAGTAAGCAAAATTATCAGTTTTAGAACATAATGTGCATATCATTTTAATTATATAGCTAAATTAACAATTAAGTTGGTGGTACTTGTAACAAACATAGATTTAGGAAATAAAAATAATTTGAAGCAGATAAGCCAACTACCAAGCTAAACTAGCAAAATGTGTTTTGTTAAATAGGTGCTAACCATGCCAGCAGTGTTAAACAAGACCATCCAAAAGTTACACAAATCTCGTACTTTAATGGGTATCTGAAATATAAATGGTTGAGTGCAATATTTTTCAGGTACTTCAAAAGTGCCATTTGGTATTTACTGTTTAAAAACAATTGCTTATTCCTAGTAATTGCATTAACTCATATATTACATGCATAGCTTACACAACAGAAGCTTATAGTCGCAAAGATCCAAATAAAATTATAAAAATAAATAAAATGTTTCAAATAAACTACTACAGCAGAAAAACTTAATTTTGACATACAACAAATTCAAATATAAAGCATAACAAAGTGTTTTGAATTTTAAAACAAGAACATTAATGTTGTTGACTTACAAGGTCATGAGCCTGCCTGGCCAGTAGAACCTTCTCGGTGCAGAGGCTAAGGGCATTGTCCTGGTTTGCCTCGATCTCCTTTCGTAGCTTTTCAAACACCTCTTCCTCCTCATTTTTCCTAGAGAACGGGCCTCCTTGAGATGCCAGACCCAAGCAGTACTTTGTTTGCTGCCTTGTCTGGTTTACCATCCCTTTATGTCAACATTCATACATAGACAGTCACCGATTTGAAAGTTTGTAAAAATTTATCCGGTATAACATAACTTAGCAGCCTCAATTTGTGCAAAAGAAAGAAAATAGGAAAAGGGAACCTTGGGAACGCTCATCCAGTTCTCGAATGGTATTGAGAAGCCTTTGAAGCTCCGCTGGCAGTGTGCTCGAATCTTGTAATATGCACAAACAATGTTCCCATTATAATTCAATTTCACCTACACTTATTACTTCCATTATACTAAATATGAACAGAAATAGAGGTAATATGAACAGCTTACATTCCAAATAGTCGTCTACAAAAACTCCCGTTCTCGCAATGGCCATCTTTTTGCTTGTTCAATTGGCAGGATTTCTTCTAGGTTTCCACCAAAAAGAGGCAGAGCACTGAAAATGCAGAGGAAACATTAATTTCAGTTAACCTAAGCATTTTACCCAAATGAACTGGTTATTAAAAGAAGGAAGCAGAAAAGAAAAAAAAAAACTGAAATTAGGTGCGATCTTTCAAAAATAAAATGCCATTAGAGATATTACAAAATTTCACCAAATCGAGTGAACCAATCAATCAGCTGAAAAGAAAAACGTGGCCTCCCAATACGATTCATTTCGTATTATTATCTACCACATCCAATACAACAATTCACGAAAATACCATTTAAATGAGATTGACACCATGCTCTGAATTCGCAATTCAAAAGAACAGTAATAATAAATTATCCTTATATTCAATCGTAATAATATCCACCTATACATTATCATAATAATGACAAATTAGAAAAAAAAAAGAATGAAGATCATAGGAGGCGAAGGTTTCGAAAATTACGGAATTTTGTGAATGATGATGATAGGTGGTAGCTCGACCACTTTGAACGCGTGATGAGTCTGCTTACGGTGAACCGATGGTCTTAGATGGTCGGATTGAAACAGAAGAAAATCGGATTTCAGTTGAGAAGTGGAGATGATAAGGCAAACTAGGGACTAAAATTTGGGCAATTTTTTGTTAAAATAGCTATTCATATCCTAAAACTTAAACATATTTTATAATAATTATAATAAAATTATATATAAATAATTTTATTAAAATATTTTTATATATTTATATATTTAAAAATAATTTAATTTTTATTTTTTTATTTTCTTCTCAATTGCAGAACCTTCGGCAATCACGTTTTTTCTATATTTCTTTAATATAGAAATATAATTTTTTTTATATTTTTTGAATATAAAAATACAAAATTGCAGATTCATTCATTGTTTTCTTGAGGCTTCATATATATATATATAACAGAAAAAGTTGTTCAATATCAGGTATTTAGATTTGAAAAACACTCTAAACAAAATTTTCACCATTTCCAAACCTCTTTTGATTTGAATCACTTATTCTGCAACAAAATAACCGAATCTCAGAAGTACAAATATATATTTTATAAGAAACATAATTTTTCCTGCTAATGTGTTATACTAATATATATTTTTCTTCTTTTTTTGAATTTTTTAGTGGAGAAGAGAGAAAGTGAAGGTTAAAAGGGAGATATATGTATGGTAGATTAAATGATAGAAAATTTGCTGAGAGGAATTTATTATTTTAAGGTTTTTATGAGGAAGACATGTAATTTTTTTATTTTGATTTATGAATTTGTGTTGGAAATTGCGGTTTGTACGGTCCTGATTTATTTTTTGTTTTTTATTTTTATTTTTTAAGACTATAATACATATAAATGAAGTATATTTAGTAAAAAAAATAATTATTAATTTTACTTGAGGGTATATTTAAACTTTAAGATATGTTTAAAAAATTTGGGGTATGAATAGCCACACCCAAAACTCAACCATATTTACTTCCATCTAAATATCACTTCAACACTTCTATACTTAAACACAAAAAAAAAAAAAAAAAACATGGTTTATTTAATTTTCTATTATTTGTGATATAAATCTTAGTAAAATAGATTTGACGTAAAAAATTTTAAATTTGATTTTTATTAATTAAAAAAAAAAAGAATGGTACACCTAGATGAAATTTGCAAAAAAAAAAAATCCAATTTTTAAAATTGATGGTACACCCTCAAAAATTCATTAAAAAATAGACTAGAATAATTATAGAAAAATAAATTCTGTATCTTTTTATTATTTGTGATGTGACTCTTAGTAAATTAAACACAAGAAATATGTATGTAAATTAATGTCTCAAAAGCATGATTTCAATTATCTTTTTTTATTAAAAAAAAAAAAAGTGAGTACCCTAAGAAAATAGCTTCAGAAAATTTAATTACTTTAACTTTCAATAATCTGTGATATAATCCCCTATCAAACTAAACATGAAAAATGTATGTGTACATAAATTTCTTAAAATTTTATTTTTATTATTTTTTAAGAATTAATTTGCGATTAAGGTACCTCTATAAAATTAAGTAAAATTAAACACTCTTTTTCTTTCATTTTCAATAATTTTGAATTACAACAAAAAATATTTATAGTTAAAAAAATAAATGTCTAATATATTATTTTACTAACTTCATTTTTTTAGTTTTTTTCAAAGGGTATCATCACAGTTTTTTTTCTTTAAATTGTTAAACCTTTAAAATATTTATTTATAGACACATTTTTCAAGTGCATTTTATTTAAAATTACAATACAAATTAATTAAGGTCAAATATATTATTTTAGATGCACCATTTATTGAATTTTTCCAAAGGGGTGCATCCCAGATTTTTTTTTTTTTTAATTCTTAAAATTTAAAAATTGTATAATTTTTACTTATAAACATATTTTTCAAGTGTATTTTATTTAAAATTATAACAAAAATTATATAACTTATTATTTTAGTTGCTCGATTTTTCTAGAGTTTTCCAAGAAATGCCATCTTGATCGATCGAACCACATATTGAAGCTCCTCCTCGTCCTCCTTGAGGTTTCCTTCTTATCACCATCCAGAATTATTTCCCCTATTGAATTTACGAAAGCAACCATCACCAATCTTCTCAACACTACTGCCCTTGCCTTATTCGATTATTCAAACATTTGTTTAATAATCCAACATGAAAATTACTTTTTTACATTTGATTTTATTTTCAATGCGATCATTGATGCAATCAAAAAAATTGAATTTGATTATTTTTAAAATAAATGAAAAATCAATAGAATTTTTGAAAAATGAATCAATTAGATATCTATCATTAGATCTTTAAATTATGATTTTATTATCCGGTACATATATCATATTAGATAAAATCCAAATTCTAATTTCTATTTCGATAATATTCTCTTTTTTTTCTAAATAAATACATAATTGAATTTTGTCTTATAGCATTATTTAATAATTTTTGAAAAAATGAATCAATTTACATCTGAGTCTTAGGTAACTAAATTAAAATTCAATTTATATATTCATTTGAATATTTTAAATAAATTTATAATCAAATATGTTGTGGATTCTTTAAAACATATTTAAATTTAGATATTATTGTAATTAGCATTTTCTTTTACTAATATTTTTCATAATAAAAATGTACAAAAATAACTTTGTGCATTGCATAGAGTCACTCACAAGTTATTTCACTAATAATTAAAAAACAAAATTCATGCTGATATATATTTATCCTCTCCATATGAAGAGTTTACTTGTGGAGTTTGTTTATTACTATTTCATCCGCTGTCGCTTCCAAAAGATGAAGACGAAGAATTAGAACTTGATGAAGACTCTTGTCGATATTAAACAAATCGGCCTATCAATCTAAAATTAGATGAGCAATCGCTTGGTTGAACTCTCTAGATCTTGCAAAGGTATCTCAATTACTAATATTCGTTCTAATTCTATTATTTTGTGAATAATACATAGGGCTATAGATGACACGCTTTGATCTATATTATTTGAAATATTCAAATAAAATTTCATGTAAATTGATGTTTAGCTCCTAATTAATACATCATATTTAGAAAATTATAAAAATTACTTACGGTGTTTTTTTTTCTAATTGTTTCTATAGTTTCTTGCAACAGTTCATCGATCACCAAGAAAATCACCCTAGGTTGCTCCTGTCTAGAGACAGGTGTTAACTTGTATCTACCTTAATATTTATATTAGCCAATGTTTTAATAATTATATTTTTACCCCTTCTTGCATTTATATTCCAATTTTTATTTGTTAATTGAACATTCGTTTTCCTAAATTATAGTATTGGTTAAAGTAATTGCATGATACTAGTAATTTTAACAATATTTTTAACAGAGAGTCATTTACTCAACAAATACTTCTTTTGTATAATTTAAATTCTATAATTGTTTTTAAAAAAGAATTAGACATTATATGATAAAATTTAAGTTCACATCTATATCTATATATATATATATATAATAATAAACTGACTGTTTTTATATTTAATATTATCATTTTTCCCGCCTATTTTTCTTTCCACAAATTGAAAGGTGGATTTTTAGCATATATAGTTATATTGCTAACCAATAATTATTCATTTTAATATATTTATATTTTCTGATTTTCAGAAAATTTTATTATATTTGATTCAGTAATATTACGAGATTTGGAACGTTGATTTTAACTTATCAATTCCCACAATAATCTATTCATTTATATAACATATTTCATATCTAAATATTCTATACGATATATATCGATCTGTTGAACTGATTTTTAAAATTTTCAGCAATACATGTCTATTAAACTGGTTATAGATTTTTCAGCAACATCTAACTATCTATTGAACTAAATTTTTATTATAAATAGTGTAATATTTTGTGTCATCTACATTGTGCACTCTCACTATTCATATTTTTTTTACCTTGCTTTATTGATCTGTAATGTCGACTATTTTCAACTTTATGAAAGATGTTCATTTGAAGAGAATGGATTGGACTTTTAGATTTCATCTGGTTCGTGCTTACGATGTACCTATATTTGCGGACAAAAATCAGATCTTCATTTTTTAGTGTGTTACAGGTATCGTCAAAAAATAAATTTCATAACATGATACAATGGGTAGTATGAAACATGCATTATTTAAAATATTTAATTTTATTATTTTGCAGGGAGATACCATTCATGGTCAAACCAGAAGTTCACGCGCATTTGTCTTTCCATAAATGGAAATATAGATTTTTAGGAAATGTGCTTATATTGCTAACCAATAAGCATTCATTTTAATTTCTTATATTTAATATTGATAATGTTACTAATTTTATCAAAACTAATAAAAAAATCATATATCTTCATAATTATTTGATTTTAACACATAAATTATGAATTTGTGGCAGATTCGATACTATACATTATAATAAAAAATGTTCACATTTATATACCAAATTTTATTCAATTTTATTGATTTCAAAAGAAAATACTATATATTAGATAATTTGATGATTGTATTTTATAAATAAAATTAATTAATGTTCACATATGATTATATATATAATATTTATATCCTTATTATAATCATGGTACATATATAAATTATTGAATATAATTATATATTTTATTAAAATATTAATTTTATTTATTTTTGAATTTAATAATATTATACTATAATAATATGTCAGTTTGTTGCACGGGAGAACATACTAGTATATATAATAGTAAACTGACTCTTTCTATATTTGTTATTATCATTTTTCCCGCCCATTTTCCTTTCCACAAATGGAAAGACAGAAATGTTGTTATATTGCTAACAAATAAGCATTCATTTTAATTTTTTATATTTTTATTTGTTAATATTGGTAATATGGCTAATTTTATCAAAACTAATAAAAAATTCATATATCTTCGTAATTACTTAATTTTAACAAATCAATTATGAATTTGTGGAAGATTCGATCCTATATATAATAATAAAAAATGTTCACATTGGTATGTCAAATTTTATTCAATTTTCTTGATTTCAAAAGGAAATATTATATATTTGGAAATTTGATAATTGTATTTTATAAATAAAAATAACTAATCTTCACATATGATTTTATATATACTATTTATATCCTTATTATAATCATGATACATATATAAATTATTGAACATACTTATATATGTATTTTAAAACATTAATTTTATATATTTTTAAAATTTAATAATATTATACTACTATAAATGTTCGTGCATCGCATGGAAAAAAGTACTAGTATCATATAAAAGAAATTAAATAATTAAATTTGTATGTTTAAAAAATGTCTCATTTTTAAAAATAATCTAATGTTTTCAACAACAGACTCCCCCTTCACCACGAGATGCCCCTTTCTACAAATGATGTCATCATTGGTAGAAAAAAGCTCAATTTCCCACTGCCAATAACGGCTAGAAAATAATTAATGAGTAGCCCCAATCAATCCATCCCTATGAGTTGAAAACAATTTCAAGATCATTTTCAAATTAAACTATAAAAGAATTCAAAATCATTCCAAATTGTAACTTCACCAGAGAGAGCGAGAGCGAGAGGGAATTGAGGTAAAAGATGAAGAAAGCAATGGAGAGTATCAAACTGGTAGAGAGAGTTTTGGCGGCAATGGTTGGAATTGGTAACAAGTCGAAAACTCTTCAAAGAAAATGTCCGACCGTTGAAGCACGGCCTCGAGTCCTGCAAGAACAAGGCACCTTTTCTTTTTTCTTGAATTGTAGTCTTATGTTGTCGAGCTGATCGAATAATTCCCATAACTATTATTATCAATAGCGTAGTATTCAAATTATCTATGTATTTCATAAAAAATAGCATGTTTCATTCTGATTTTTATATTTTGAATTTCTTATTCTTTCTTTTCCTTACAGGAAGGTTTGATGAACAATCAGGATACCCAATTGTGAGAAGAAATTAAACAACTTTTGAAGGAGGCTGCCTCTAATGCCAGGACTTTTATTTTTGACAATATCCATAGAACATATTTTGTTCAATTTCTTGAAATGTTTACCGAATTTGCAATTACATTGTGGACAAGGATCCAAGCAGGGCTATTTTCTTCTTTTATGATTCTTGTGTTATGTTGCCACTGATATACTTGCCAGACTTAAATGAACGCAATGTTTCAATGGTATTGCATGCAATGGGTTGTGATGCATTTGGTTTACCTTATGCAGAGCAATATGCAATCGAGGTACTTACCCATGTACACTATGATTTCATTGTCAAGATTATGCAATATTTGTAGATTCATGACCTTAGAGGGTATGTAAGTCGTCTTAATTCTTTAATAACTAATTATTCAATGTGTCCATGTATGATTACAATGGGGTAATTTTAGGTTTAATTGGGGGCATTTAAATCAAGGTCTAGTTCTTTCTCTAGTTTACTTCTCTTTTGCCTTCAACACAAAATAGATCGATTTCTGAATTGTGGATAAAAAAATTATGTGAGAGGGATGAAACATTTTTCCTTGCGAGATAATACTAATTTGTTACCTTAAAAAAGTAGTAATACTTTTCAACTAAACAAGTATCACTTTTAAGTTAAACAAGTAATATTGTTCGCTCTTTTATTTCACTTAAAAACGACTTGCAAGTGTACGAGGTTAATTGTAGTAAATTATGGGTGAGAACAAGTATCGTATCCACAGGGACTGTCTATAGTAAAATCAACTCAGTACTCATTTACGATATTTTTCTTTATCTAAAGAATCAAATATTTAGGATTACGTTGGTAAAACAAAATAAAACAAATAAAGAAGTAGAAATAGATATTAAATCATATTCAAACAACTACGGATATTCAGAGATTGTATGGATTCTAGGGACATGTATTCATACGGTTCATACGAATTTCTTTTAATGCATCAAACCATATAAGAATTCCTATATCTGTAAGAAAATCACTAATATATCTAGATCCTCTTTTCCGAGTTAGATCTAAATGTAGATTAAATAATACTGATCCTTCTCAAGATATTATCTAACTCCCAATCGTGCCTAGGATCTATTCTCATCACAATACTTACCAATCTCCCGATCTAGTAAGTTCATGTTATGTATTCCTAATACGTTAATCAATTACTCCCTCCCGGAAAATAATGGATTGACTACACATATACAATTATTCGTCACATAATTCCATACAACATTCAAATTAAGGAAGCATAAACAAATATAGGAAGGGAAATAATATCATTAAAGAAAAATAGATGAATCCATACAACTGTAACCTCTAGAATCACAAGATGTTTAGCCACTCATATTCAATACATAATATATAGAAAAATATTGATATTCATAGCTAACATATAAGAACAAAATAAAAGAAGACTGTTGAAGCCAAACGATCTTCGTTGTTCTATCTCTCTGATGACTTAGTTGGTTGATTCTCGTTTGTATCCTATTTCTAACCCTAAAATTTGTTGTATATTATGTTGTGTCGTCCTACCTATAATCTGATGTAGCTCTCCCTTTTATTGACAATTACTAGGGTCTTGACAGCCGTCGTATCTCTGTTTTGAAGTGAGAAGATATGCACGGATAAGCACGGTCCGTGTGACTTGTGATGTGGTCTATACACCCTTAATTATCTATTTTTCTATCAAAGCTTCAACGAACACATGACGTAACAAAATCATAATAAACTTAGGTACGTACAATTGCCTAAAAACTATACATAATAACTCCAAATTGCACGTAAATCATATGTTTATCAACCCCCCAAACTTATTGTTAGTCCTTGAACAATGATAATGAACTTCATTTTAGAATGAAGGGGTGTTTGACAGTACACGATGCTTCAAACACGAAAACCATTACGATTATATCAAATCAACCATATTGTAAATAAAAAACTTCATGTCATGCAACTCGTACTTATTTGACATCTTTAATCATTGATCCTCACTAGGTTTGTATATCTCTCACACTCAAGTGTATAGGAAAATATAAACGACACTCATAGTTAAAATAAATGTGGAATTAACCATATGTTTGCCTATGATTTCATCTCGCCTTTACATGCAATAAGTGGATTAAGGATAAAAAAAGGACTTTTCATTCGGTTGTAATGTAGGATTTTGGTCAAGGTAAGGTATATGTGGCTAAGTGACTTAATCAACATTGGACTCGTTGAATTGGTTGGTCTTTACGACCTTTCATATTCAACTCATGGCCAACGAGCACAACTAAAAAAAATTTCTTGATTTATTCCTCCTTCATCAACTCCTTTTCAATATTCAATCAACACCGAATGATTTTAGTAGCTATGGGGAGTCACTTTCGATTTTCAACAATTTTTGTTGTTTGATTTTTTTAGGAAGTGACTCGTCTCCCAATTCATAACCTTTTTTTCACAATCTTTAAATGTATGCTTCATATTCACCAAGGCCTTCTAATATGCATTGTTCTTTCCCATTCGATAAGTCCACCTTACTTATATTGTTTTTATGAACGAGAAGTGTAACTTAGCTATCAAATAAAAGCTCAAAGCTCAATGGGGCTTACTAGGATAATTTTATGCAAATGGTAAAAATTTAAAGGATAAGAGGGCTATCAAAGATGGCCTAAAATCACTTCCATAATCCACATTATTATGTTAAACTTGAGAAAATCATAGGCAAGTTCTAGACATTCTAATTTATCCAACTAAACACACCAAAAAGAATTATTAGGCTCAAAATCTCACATGCTAATCATGATTCAAGATTTCCAAGTCATTCCTTGCATGCACAAATATCATTTTTTCACAACATGCTCAATTCATCAATCATCATTATCAAATAAAGCATTATCATCATTAGCATAAGTCAATACCACAATCATCATAAAATAAAAAAGTGAATCATTGTTAGGCTTTATATTACATATTTTACACTACGAATTTAGAAAAGAAAATAATAAAAAGTAAAAGAATAAGAAAGAAAGAAAGAAAAAATAAAGAAAAGTACCATACTAGGGCTAAATATGCGATTTATGGGGCACGTCCATCCACACCCCCCAAACTTAGTCTTCGAGAAGACTAAGTTTGGTAAAATGGACGAGACGCCCATAAATCACATATTTGCCCTCACTGAGGCGGTGGTGGTGGTAGGTAGTGAGCTCTCAAAGTTGTATCATCTTCTTCCTATGTATGCAATATAGATAACATATGTGACAATGAATATGGCATATATTACACATAATTTTACCCCGAGACTACAACAACTAAAGTAGATTTATGCCTACTCTAAACATGATATGTAATGTATAGTATGCTTCCATTGTTTTGCTCTAGTCAAATTCAAGTTTGAATCCTATATCAAATATGATAGGCATAATATACATCTACCTAAAAAATGATGTCATTCTCATCAAAATATATTGGAGTCCCTTTTTCATCAAAATTCATCAACATATATCAAGGGTGCTCTTCTGTCATATATATTTCATCCCAATAGTTATGCCCGTAATGTGTTTGATAATATGCTCATCAAACATATACTCATACATTTCAAGCTCAATAAAATTTATGGAGAAATTTAATACCTTTCTTCTTGAGTTAGAGTTTGAGAACAAGGTGAAGATTTAGGGATGAATTCTTCAGCTAATTTTGAGGGGTGTTTCGAAAGGGGAAATTAAGAGAAGAAGGAAATAAAGAAGTGGGAGAAAAATTGAGAAAAATGTACCTTTAAATCAAGTTCCTGAAGTGAAGCATAGTCCGTGCAAGGCCTAGCATGAGTCGTGCGTTATGGTATGAATTTATGAGAGGTAATGGACTGCAGCACGGGCTGTGCAAGGGCTAGCACGAGTTGTGCTTGATTTTTTTTTATATATATTACAATTTCCATTTAACGAACAGGGATTTATAGTAAAACATCCGTTTACCCCCCAAACTAAGTTTGAAAAAGATAGATGGTAAGGCTCTAACCTCCATTGCATCATTAAGGAGATGGGTCCGGTGGGCATTGAATTCCCTAATGTTCCATCGTCTTTAGCGTGATTGCTATGTTGGCATCAATTCTTTCGACAGTTGAGTTCATGTTGATGAACCCGTTTCTCAATTTCTTCAAACACAACTCATCAAGATTAAAAGTGGCTTCTTTTTTAAACGATGGACACATAAGTTGTGTAATTCAATAAAAAATAGCCATGAAACTCTTATGAAGCTCGACGTGCCCAAGAAGAATCCTTAATGCCTTCTCTTTTGCATGAGGATGTCATGCTTCAGTTTCAGCCTCCTTGGCATGATCGACTTCTAAACTTGCACCAAGGTGATCCTTCTTTATTTTCTCTTTGATATTTTTATCGCGAGGTGTCTTCGTATTTGGTTCTAGAAAATCCTGCACAACTTTGAAATTGTAAATTGAATTCGTACTATCAAAATTATAGACTTACAAGGAGGATAGTGTGGCTTATACAAGATTTAAGAGAGACTGCCGGAAAACTTTTGGACTTCTTTTGATCGATGGTGTTTTGGACTACATCTATAGCCTTGCAATCTTCAACATCTTTTTGCAACTTCTTTGCTTCATAGAAGAAATACACTACTTTCTCATTATTCACAATTTCATTTTCTCATATCAATAAGGGCTGCCATTGTAGCTAAGTTTTACTATGACCACAAAGAATAGTTTTTTTTTTTTTTAAACCAATGGTGGAGATTGGATTTTGATTCTCCTAGATGAGGAATTGTCGACAGACATTGAGACATTTTTTGTGAGATCTTTCCAACTCATGATTTTTATCAAGATTAGGTTATCTTAAATCTTGTCATTGAATATCTGTTGTGACATATTGTAAAACTTGGTGTACTCTTATATTTTATTATAGTGGAGATTTTCGGTGGACTCTGGTCCCATGATTTTTACTTCTCATATTGGGGAGGTTTTCCACGATAAAATTGCTTGTGTTTATTATATTATTGGTGATTTATTTTATTTATTATTATGGTTGTGCATCATTGGCACTGATTATTTATTTGATATTGCTTCCTAACTTATTAACACAAGAGATTGATAATTATTGTTATCGTTGTGTAGTCAATTGAAAGATTTTGGATCATTTATGAGTATTTATCCCAACAATTCTCTCCATACCTACGTCCTCTTATTAAATTAATTAATATTACTCAATCGAAAAAAATAAAAATATAATAAATATGTAATCCTTTATGGAGATAATTTCCCCATAATCTTGGGAAGACGATAATGGTTGCATTGAGTACGTGGACCAGAAGTCTTCTTCCACAGAGTCGTAATGGCGTTAAGAAGTACCCAAGTTGGGAGACTAGCGAGTCACAAAGTCTCCAAAAAGCTTTTCATGTTTAGCAATGTAGAACTCATCCTCAACCTTCATCTTTTCTTCTTTTTTCACCATCCGGATACCACTTCACGCTCCATCTGCATAACCTTTCTTATCGCACAATTGAGTAATCAATTTTCACCATTTTATTATCCTCTATTCCTCTTTACAAAATGATCTCATTTTCTCATTCATAAATAATCTTTTATTTATTTTGTAAAAAAAAGAGCATTAAATAACTTTCGATCTACTTTTCAATCAAATCAATCAAAGTATAAAAAAGACTAATGAATAGTTTACGAAAATAATATTGCAATTTAAAAAAAAATTATTGCATGCAAATTCTTACCATAATATATTTAAAAGTTGACTACACAGGTAGATTTTTCATATATCCTTCTTAAATATATAATGCTTACAATAATGAGACTTTTTGTAAACCAATCCGTCAAATACTTATTTAATCATAAATCCATCCTTCAAACACTTATGTACACTAGTGAGTTATTTTTATGAGTATCATTTTTAAGAGAAAGAGTGAAGATCAACAATAGCAATGTCTTTCTAGGGTACGTTTACTTTGTATTATCTGTTTTGAAAAATTTTATTTGTACTTGATGATTTTAATCATTATAGCCATATGATTATTCATAATATCATTCATGTGCATGCACAATCTTGATTTGTTTTTTTTTGGTTGATCTTCAACCATTTCAGAAAATTTAAATCAAACTACAAACTCTTCAAAGATTTGTGTATAGTCCCATAAGCCAAATTAGAAACATTAACGTCACTCATCCTGCCATTACCTTCAACTACTTTTTATGCGTGACACCACCAATTTCTAGTCATTGATTATATTTTGTTTTCAATTAATTTATATACATGCATCAATTATTATTTTTTTATCATTATAAGTATTCCTTAATTATTTTAATTAATATGTTTCTTTCGAAATTCGACTTCAACTTTGAAATATAGTGGCTTGTTTGGGAACAATATTCCAATATCAAATAATCAAAATCAGTCTTCTTGATTTTTCACCTTCATGTATAGCTTCTATGGGTGAAACCATTAAGTTGTACTATGTATAGTCTAATTGGAATTTGGGTGGCTGATGTCGTCTTCTTTGTTAAGGGTCCCCCGCAGTATCTACCTTATTGGTTATTATGTCCAATCCTCATATCCATATGATCTCAACAATATTTCTTCTCATTTATTATTGTTTACATAACCTTTTATTTCTTTTATAAAACAAAGAACATTAAATAACCTTCCATCTACTTTTCAATCAAAATCAAAGTATAAACGAGACTAATGAATAGTTTAAGAAAATAGTATTGCAATTTAAAAAAAAATATAGTGCATGCAACTTCTTACAATAATATATTTAAAAGTTGACTACATGGTTAGATTTTTTATATACCCTTCTTTCAAATATAATACTTACAATAATGAGACTTTTCGTAAACCAATCCGTCAAATACTTATTTAATCCTAAATCCATCCTTCAAACACTTATGTAAACTAGTAAGTTATTTTTATGAGTATCATTTTAAGAGAAAGAGTGAAGATCAACAATAGCAATGGCTTTCCGGGGTAAGTTTACTCTCTATTATTTGTTTTGAAATACATTGTTTATACTTGATGATTTTAATCATTATAACCATATGATTATTGATAATATCATGCATGTATATACACAATCTTGATTTTTTTTGGTTGATCTTCAACCATCTCAGAAAATTTGAATCAAACTGCAAACTCTTCAAAGATTTGTGCATAGTCCCATGAGCCACATTAGAAACATAAACGTCACTCATCCCGCCATTAACTTCAACTACTTTTTATGCATTCCACCAGCAATTTCTAGTCATTGATTATATTTTGTTTTCATTTAATATATATATATATATACACACACATGCATCAATTATTACTTTTTTTATTGTTATAAGTTTCCCTTAATTATTTTAGTTAATATGTTTCGTTCGAAATTCGACTGTAACTTTGAAATATAGTGGCTAGGTTGTGAACAATATTCTAATATCAAATTATCAAAATCAGTCTTCTTGATTTTTCACCTTCATGTATAGCTTCTATGGGTGAAACCATGAAGTTGTAGTATGTATAGGCCTATGTTTCTGACAAAGTGAAGAATATTTTGTTATTTTGTGTACAAAGTCATGATACAAATCTATTAATGTTTGAAGGAGCTTAAGTGACCGTAGAGAATACGGTTTCATATCCTTGTACCAAAAATGGAAAAATAGTTCAAATCACCCAGGTGAGGATATCTAGGTCTAGAGATGTGGTAATCAATGATATGGATCTTTAATTGTTGTTCAATAATGTCATTAATTAGGCAATCTTGGGGCTCGGTAATGTGAGGAAGAAGAGTTTTTTGTTGTGCAATGTGGGAAGCTCTTATCCAGGTTTTCTATGGGCCTTGTTTCCTAGCCATCTTGAAATGTTCGATTTGTGATTGGAATTTAGGTGGTTGATGACGTTGTCTTCTTTGTTATGGGTCCCCCGCAGTATCTACCGTATTGGTCACTATGTCCAATCCTCATATCCATATGATCTCAATAATATTTCTTCTCCTTTATTATTGTTTAAATAACCTTTTATTTCTTTTATAAAACAAAGAGCATTAAATAACCTTCCATCTACTTTTCAATCAAATCATTCAAAGTATAAAAAAGATTAATGAAAGTTTACGAAAATAGTATTGCAATTTTTAAAAATAATATTGCATGTAAATTCTTACCATAATATATTTAAAAGTTAACTACACAGTTAGATTTTTCATATACCCTTCTTGAAAATATAATACTTACAATAATGAGACTTTTCATAAACCAATCAGTCAAATACTTATTTAATCATAAATCCATCCTTCAAATACTTATGTAAACTAGTGAGTTATTTTTATGAGTATCATTTTTAAGAGAAAGAGTGAAGATCAACAATAGTAATGGCTTTCTGGGGTACGTTTACTCTCTATTATTTGTTTTGAAATTATTTGTTTGTATTTGATGATTTTAATCATTATAACCATATGATTATTGATAATATTATGCATGTGCAAACACAATCTTGATTTTTTTTTATGGTTGGTCTTCAACCATTTCAGAAAATTTGAATCAAACTGCAAACGCTTTAAATATTTGTGCATAGTCCCATGAGCCACATCAGAAACATAAACGTCACTCATCCCGCCATTAACTTCAACTACTTTTATGCGTTCCACCACAAATTTTTAGTCATTGATTATATTTTGTTTTCATTTAATATATATACATGCATCAATTATTATTATTTAATCGTTATAACTTTTCCTTAATTATTTTAATTAATATGTTTCGTTCGAAAATCGACTTCAACTTTGAAATATAGTGGCTTGTTTGGGAACAATATTCCAATATCAAATAATCAAAATCAGTGTTCTTGATTTTTCACCTTCATGTATAGCTTATATGGGTGAAACCATGAAGTTGTACTATGTGTAGTCTAATTGGAATTTGGGTGGCTGATGATATCGTCTTCTTTGTTAAGGGTCCCCCGTAGTATCTACCTTATTGGTTACAATGTCCAATCCTCATATCCATATGATCTCAATAATATTTCTTCTCATTTATTATTGTTTAAATAACCTTTTATTTCTTTTATAAAACAAAGAACATTAAATAACCTTCTATCTACTCTTCAATCAAATCAATCAAAGTATAAAAGAGACTAATAAATAGTTTACAAAAATAGTATTGCAATTTAAAAAAAAATATTGCATGCAACTTCTTACAATAATATATTTAAAAGTTGACTACACATTTAGATTTTTCATATACCCTTCTTGAAAATATAATACTTACAATAATGAGACTTTTCGTAAACCAATCCGTCAAATACTTATTTAATCATAAATCCATCCTTCAAACACTTACGTAAACTAGTGAGTTGTTTTTATGAGTATCATTTTTAATAGAAAGAGTGAAGATCAACAATAGCAATGGCTTTCTGGGGTAAGTTTACTCTCTATTATTTGTTTTGAAATACTTTGTTTGTACTTGATGATTTTAATCATTATAACCATATGATTATTGATAATATCATGCATGTGCATACACAATCTTGATATTTTATTTTTTTTGGTTGATCTTCAACCATTTCACAAAATTTGAATCAAACTGCAAACTCTTCAAAGATTTGTGCATAGTCCCATGAGCCACATTAGAAACATAAACGTCACTCATCCCGCCATTAACTTCAACTACTTTTATCTGTTCCACCACAAATTTCTAGTTATTTATTATATTTTGTTTTCATTTAATATTTATAAACATGCATCAATTATTATGTTTCTATCATTATAAGTTTTCCTTAATTATTTTAATTAATATGTTTCGTTCAAAATTCAACTGCAACTTTGAATATAGTGGCTTGTTTGGGAACAATATTCCAATATCAAATAATCAAAACCAGTCTTCTTGATTTTTCACCTTCATGTATAGCTTCTATGGGCGAAACCATGAAATTGTACTATGTATAGGCCTATGTTTCTGACTAAGTGAAGCATATTTTGTCATATTGTATACAAAGTCATGATACAAATCTATTAATGTTGAAGGAGCTTAAGTGATAGCAGAGAATCCGGTTCCATATCCTTGTACCAAAAATGGAAAAATAGTTCAAATTACCTAGGTGAGGATATCTAGGTCTAGAGATGTGGTAATCAATAATATGGATCTTTAATTGTCGTTCAATAATGTCATTAATTAGGCAACTTTGGGACTCAGTGATTTGAGGAAGAAGAGTGTTTTGTTGTGCAGTGTGGGAAGCCCTTATCCATGTTTCCTACGGGCCTTGTTTCCTAGCCATCTTGAAACGCTCGATTTCTGATTGGAATTTGGGTGGCTGATGACGTCGTCTTCTTGGTTAAGGGTCCCCTGCAGTATCTACCTTATTGGTTACTATGTCCAATCCTCATATTCATATGATCTCAATAATATTTCTTCTCCTTTATTATTGTTGTAAGTCAAGACTTTATAGTTTCATTTTCTTTGAATTTGATGCTTCCTAATGAGATTTTGTGTTGTATATGTTGGGACAACAGAATGAATGGATTACAAATGCAGAAATTAGCAGCTTCCTAGAGTGATAAAGAACATGTTCCTAATGAGTACGAGCTTTACTTTCATGAAATTCAATTATATGTAGTATGCAAGTTTTTGATTTTATACTAATTGAGGATTTCTAATAACTATAGTGGCACATTGGAGCCACTCCCTAAGACGAGTAAGAACAAAAAGAATACCCAGAAGAAGAAAATAGCGTGGACACATGATTCATCCATTAATGGTTTGATAATTGAAGAATTGGCACATGGAGAGGCTAATGGAAAAACAGCTATCGCAGGGAATATGGTTTGTAGTTTGTTTATTTATACACATGCACATATATAAAATTGATTAATATTGGTTAGATTTTGACATTCATCGTAGGTGAAAGTTCATATGCTCAAGGAAAATGGACATATCATTGAGTCTACTGTTGGGAATCCTCTTTGTTTAGTTCACCTTGGTGTATATGCAAATACAATCAATAATTAAATTACCACTAACCTGTACAAAAATTTGAATATAACGCGTTTATGATATTGAATTAGGTGATGATGACATCATCAGAGGTTTTACATGGGTGTCGTTGGTATGTAACTAAAACAAAAAATTAACTTGCCTATTATTTTCTTACTTATTATTGTAGTTGTCGTTGTCGTTGTTGTAATATGAAATGATACACTAAAACCCGTTCTCCATCACTGTAGGGATGCGTGTACATGAGAAAAGGAGGCTGACCATTCCACCGTCTAGGGTAATGTATAATATCAGTAGATGTTGTCGGTTTATTGTGTGTATTTATTGATTAATGGTTATTGGTGCAATCATGGAGAAGAGGGCCTGATTGAGGATAATATAGCACTCAATGCATGGCTACAGTATGGCGTGGAATTGGTTGGTGAGCTCAAAACTAAACGTAAATAACCAACATGTCTATCTATATAACATATCTATTTATATATCTTTTTATACGGGAGTTTTGCTAATTATAGTATTGCTACTTGATGGTTTTGCGGTTAAATTTTGTTATCTCGATCTATTAGAAATTATCGCCACCCAACATTGTGTGTTACCATCACTTTTATTGATTTATAAATTAAAAATCAACTTCATTAGTAGATATATATATTTTTTAGTGAACAAGAATTAATGGATAAGTTTGTGGAAATCCACTTTGATAGCATGAATTAGATAACTTACAATTTTTGGTCCAATATTTGGTTCAAATTTTTCTATTTAATTTTACATGATTTTCGGATTTGATATATATAAATCCTCAAATTCTGTAATATTTGAATTACTACAGCACCAGTTTTCACTATCTCAAACCCAATGGAAGACTTTGTGATCTACAATGATGCATCCAAGCAAGGTTTATGATGTGTTTTAGTGCAACATGTCAAGGCAACCAAAGCCTTGTGAGTTAAATTGCCCAATGCATGACTTGGAGTTAGCGGCCGTTATCCACGCCTTGGAGATTTGGTGACATTACCTTTACGAAGGTAAATGTGAAATATATACCTACCACAAAAGTCCGAAATATATTTTCACACAAAAAGAGTTGAATATGAGGCAACAAAAATGGTTGTAATCAGTAAAGGACTACGATTGTACGATTCACAACCATCCCAAAAAGACTACTTCTTATGCTTGTTTGTATTTTACTTATTTAGATACATATTAGGTTAAAGTTTAATAAAGTATGTTATATTTCCTAAATTAATTATATTATTTCTTAAGTATGACTTTTATCAATTTCATATTCCGCCACGAATGATAAAATTTTATTTACGTCATGATGTATAATTGGGATCTATTAATTATTTATAAAATATTTATATACTATTAAGTTCAATTAGTTTTCAATTAATTAAAAAATTATCAGTATAATAATTATTTTTTGATATGTTGTTACTCTATTATAGGACGGCGATAAGTTTGTTTTACAATCAATGATTTCTATAATTAAAGATGAAGATGCATGTATATCTAAAAGAGCGATTAAGTAGTTTGATAACATACTTATCTGAATTATAGATTAAAATCGTTGAAATAAATAAAAACTTAAGAGTAAGTAGATGCATAATTTTTATTATTATTTATTCAATTTGTAAATTTTCATGATTATCTAATTTTTTTTATAAATAATAGATCGAAATTATTTTAATTTGGAATTTAAATTATGATATACTTACATAATGTGTATGTATATTTAAAATGAAAAATGAAATGATTTGAAATTTATTAATGAAGTTCAGTTATCATTTACATTAGGCATATGATGATTGTTTAAGGGTTTGAACTATGAAAAAAATGCATTTATTATTGAATTATATAATAATAATAATAATAATAATAATAATAATTATTATTATTATTATTATTATTATTATTATTATATAATTCAATAATAAAATTTTATAAGTTACCTTTGTATATTTATCAGTTTCATCATTCTTGGCGGTATCATTTAACTCCTCCAAATTTTCCTGAAAAGAAAGAAACGATTCCAAACAAATAACTATATTAATAAGTTAATAAATTTATTAAAAAGAATGTGTAATTTTTTAATTTTATTTAGTATCATAATCTTTTTATATAAAAAGATTGGGTTTTCTTTGAATCATGATTTTCATTTTTTTTGACACGATTTTATTTATTATTTTTTTATTGATACTAATATATATATATATATATATATTAGTACCTCTATAAACAATATTTATAACATTTTTCCGTCGTAACTCTCACTAAATTTGGTTGTTTTTATTTCTTATGTGGAATAAATGATATAATTAATTTTAATTAGCATATAGACTACCAATATCTGTGTGTATATAAAAAAAGTATCGCCCTAAAAACATTAAATTTTCCAAAATAAACTACTTTCTAATTATGATATCTATATTTCTATATACCTATATCAATATCTATCTATATAAAATATAATAATACAATTTGATAAATAGAGCCACGAGTTTCAATGTTGAAATTACACTTATTATTTTCAAGATATAATAAAATTATGTTGTATTATTATTATCTATGAAAATATATTTATTTGATTATCTTTTTTTATAATTTTTTTATTTTTCATTAAAAATTTTAAAAGCTTATTATTTTTTTGTTTCAACTCTTTCTTTTATGAAAAATATATATAATTAATTCTCTTTTAACAATCTTTAAGTAGACATCCATATTGTGTGTATATATATATATATATATATAAACAGTAGTCACCCTAAAAATAGCATCAACAATTATTCTGCATAAATTGATTTCTAAATCGAGAAAATAATTAATTTTTCTATCGTAACTTTCTTACTAAATTTGGTTGTTTTTATTTCATATGTGGAATAAAATATATAATTAAATTAAGTAGTCTATAGACTACCAATATTTGTGTGTATATCTGAAAAGAGAAGTATCGCATTAAAAATATTAAATTTTCATACATAAACTACTTTCTAATTATGGTATTTGTTTTTCTATATATCTATGTCAATATGTATATGTATGTAAGATATAATAATACAATTTAATTACACATATTAATTTCAATATATTAAAATTATGTTGTATTATTATTATCTATCAAAATATATTTATTTGATTATCTTTTATTATTATTTGTTTTTATTTTTCACTATAAAATTTAAAAGTTTATAATTTTTTTATGAAAAATATACGCAATTAATTATATTTTAACAAGCTTTAAGTAAACATCCATATTGCATATATACATATATATACACACAAAATTAATTATTAAATATAAAATATTTTTCTTAATATTTAACTAAAATAACTAAGCAGATATCTAACAAATCATTCTCTAAATATCAAAGTAAGAAATCAATCTTATAAGATTATGTATATCTTTTGATATTTGTCTATCTATAAAAAAAATAAAAAAATAGAGATTTGCGTATTTAATAAAATTGAAGAATATGATTATAATTTCTAATTATTTGATAAGATTGACTTTTTTAATATTATAATGTTAATGTGTATTTATTATTTATTTTATCATTGATATATTGTTTCAGCATATATTTTCGTTAAAACAATTTATTTTATCAGTGAAATTTTGAAATAAATTATAATCTTTTAGAGATATTCTACTAAAAATCTTCTAAGGTATATGATTATATATATATATATTGTCAAACATATAAGTTTTACTACGACTATAAAAAATTAGTTTTTTTTTTAGCAATGCATTTTCACAATCATAAAACTATTATGCAATATTTTTTATATGCTAACTGTAAATATATATATATATATGTTGTGTTGAAAATATTATATTCAATTACTCTATAAAATATAATAAATTTATATATATATATATATATATATATGTGGGGGATGGGGTGGACGAGGCGTCGTATCACATTAATAATTATAATAATTTGCATCGCACATATTTAAGGCGATTGAATATACTTTGATTAGAAAATAAGAGAGAGAGAGAGAGAGAGAGAGAGAGAGAGAGAGAGAAACACATATGAATGTTATATAATAATTAGATTTTGATAAACATAGAATAATAATTTACGTGCAATTTAGGTTATTATGCATAATTTTTTGGCAATTACACGTGCCTAAGGATAAAGGATGATTTTGGTAGACTACAAGAATATTGTTCGCTGTTTCATTTCACTTAAATTGCGACTCGCAAGTGCACGAGGCAATTTGTAGTAAAATATTGGTGAGAACATGTATCGTATCCATGATTTGTTCTTGATTTGCGTGCACAGTTCTTGTGTCTCGTGGCGTGGTTTATACAACCTTAATTGTCAATTTTTCTGTCAAAACTTCAACAAATACATGACATAACAAAATATAACAAAATCATCACAAACTCGTCACTTAGGTATATGCAATTGCCTAAAAATTATACATAATAACCCCAAATTGTACTAAAACATGAGTTTATCAAATTTCATAATATTATATAACTAAATTAAATTAGATAAATTCACACAAATAATATGTCCGTGCATCACACAGAAACTTAACTATACATATAATAACAGAAGTACCCCTTAAATAGAAAGGAACAAATTTTTCTACTTAAACTACTTTCTAATTATTGTATATATTTTTTATGCAAATCTATATCAATATATATATATATATATAATATGATATCTATTATTCTATTAAAATTTATAGTAGTATTTATCTATATATATTTGATTGATAAAACTACGACATTTATTAATTTTCAAGTTATTATCTATCAAAATATGTTTATTTGATTATCTTTTTTATTATTTTTCATTTTTCACTAAAAATTTCAAAAGCTTATAGCTTTTTTCTTTCAACTTTATATATTTTTTTAAACATATCTAATTAATTCTATTTTTACAATCTTTAATTTGACATCCATATTGCACATATATACACACACATACATACAATAAAAATTAATTATTAAATATAATTTTTTCCTTAAGTTGATTATGATATATATAGAAAAAATCAAAATTTTGCTCCCTAAATTACTTTTAACTATGATATCTATTTTTACAAATATATATATATATATACACATATCAACATATATCTATATAAGATATAATAAAATAATTTGATTGATAGAGTCAGGATTTAATGTTTACTTAAAATCGCAATAAAAAATAATTATATTATTGTTTATTTTTAGTTTAGTTATTTTCTTATGAGACTATATCATAACAAACTTCAAAATATTATGTAAATATAAAATGTAATTCAATTTAGAAACTATAATTCCGTCAATATTGGGATATAAATAACCAATGTATCTATATATATAAGTTAGATTAGGTTTGATCTGAAAATAAAAATAATTAAAATTTACATAACACAGTAAGATTAATTTGTGTACTTTTATTTTCATCAAATTTAATGTTAAAAAAGAATAAATTTACTTTTGAAAATTTAAACGACCACAAAAATCAAGATTCTTTTATAACAGAAAAATTGTCACAAAAAAAGGAGAAAATATTTTATGTTGCACGTCTTTTGGAATATATTTAACATCTATATATATATATTTTATTTTTTTATATAACGAGAAGTACAAGCTAATATGTCATCCTATAAATATATTCATTTTGTTTTAATTTTTTTATAAGTCAAACCATGTCTATCACTAGCTCATCATTAGTTAATATGTCAATGCAAAATCTATATATATATATATATATATATATAAACAAAATGACTTTTTCAATCCCGTTTTTCCGCCTAAACTTCATTACTTATTTAGAATAATTATATCATTATAAAATTAAAATTAGACGTTTTTATTCTAGAAATTTTGATTCGATTTCAAAATTTAAATTATTCCACAAATTTAACTGTTTCAAAACTAGATGATATTAAGATGAATATACTGCAATATTTAATACATGATTCGAAATCTATATATTTTATCGAATATTAATCAAATCAATGAATTATGAAATTAAACAAACATATGAAATCTAAAAAATATATAACTAAATTTTCTCGATTCATTTTATTAAAAAAAATCTATCTATATATATATATAAGTAAAATTACTTTTTTAATTTTTATTTTTTCGGCCTAAATTTCAACCATATAAATGTAAAACTATATATATTTATGCAACTCTTTTAAGATACATTATTACAATTTAATTGAAGAGATTAATATCAACAATCTTCGAGATTTGCTTAGTTTCTGTTCTTCAACATAAATAAATTCGAATTTTAAAGAATTTTTGTTAACTCATCTATATCTATATATATATATATATATATAAATAAAATGATTTTTTTTATTTTTGTTTTCCCGCCTAAACTTCATTACTTGTTTAGAATAATTATATTATTATTAAATTAAAATTAGACGTTTTTATTCTAGAAATTTTTATTCGATTTCAAAATCTAAATTTTTCACAAATTTAGGTGTTTCAAAATTAGATGATATCAAGATGAATATACTGCAATATTTAATACATGATTCGAAATCTATATATTTTATCGAATATTAATCAAATCATTGAATTATGAAATTAAAAAAATATATGAAATCTAACAAATATATGACTCAATTTTCTCAATTTATTTTATAAAAAAATCTATATATATATATATATATATAAGTAAAATTACTTTTTAAAATTTTGTTTTTTCGGCCTAAATTTCAACCATGTAAATGTAAAACTATATATATTTATGCAACTCTTTTAAGATACATTATTACAATTTAATTGAAGAGATTAATATCAATAATCTTCGGGATTTGTTTAGTTTCTGTTGTTCAACATAAATAAATTCGAATTTTAAAGAATTTTTGTTAACTCATAATATGTTCAAAATAAGAAATAAATTTGTTAGGAACGTGAAATCATTGTAGTTTCATTATAATATGGAAAATCATTAATAATTTTTCTATAATTAAACTATCAATTATTTAAAATCACCCAATCACGTGGATAAAATATGATTTTGCCAAATATGAAATTAAATTTTCAACAATCTTACCATAATTCAAAATCATTTCTCATTTTTGTCTCTCTCTTCATTCTATATATTTTATCAAAATTATTACTAAATATTTAATGTCTCTCTTTTTTGTTCTCCCTCATCTTGAAGTGTTTTGCTTTTTTTTGTTTTGAGAAAATAAATGATAAGACATGTACGATAATATGTGTGATATTTCAATTGTCACAAAAGCCTATACGCTTCAAAATATTATTTTTAGGTTTATTTTATTTAAAAAAAATGATTCACATGTTGCTTTCAATTTATCATAAACATATTTAATTTTCTTAACTATTTTTCTTTCTTATTTTTAAACAAAAAGTTTGTCCATCTCTTTCATGGTTCGTTTGATTATTCATGTGATTTTCTGTTGAGATCTGCTAATTATTTCGACGTATAAGTACCGTGCGATTTTTCATTAGCTTTCAAAGTATTTATTTCTATCAAATTTCAAATTTTTGTAATATTATTTCATTTAATTAGCAATTTGCAAAATATTTTTGTCCTTAATTTGACTATGGAATTGGATAATTTCACAAGATCTGTACAAATCTTTATTTTATTTAATCTGCTGATCTGGCTATTTTTTTTAGTTTAATTTAATTCAACCTTCATAAATCGTGTATATCATGCTTATCAATTTGTGAACGTGGCTAATTCTAATAGAAGAAAAGACGAAACATAAAATTACAACAAATTTCTACTCATTATACAAATAATCATAGAATTACCAATTTACACCTTCTATAATATACTATTTAACTTGAATATATGATTATATTACAAAATATAAGAAAAAAATATTTTATGTGCATCGCACAGGTCTCACACTAGTATGTCCTTAAAATATAATTTTATTTTTTCAGCTAATTTAGTACTTCATTTTTAAAAAAATATGATTTCTTAAATTAAGCCGTAAAGAAATATTTGGATGTGAAGTTGAGATTTCTAATTGTGTTTGTTGAATACCTTTTCATTTTAAATTTATAAACTCAAAATTCTCAAATTTATAAAATTATAAAAATCAAACAAATAATTAATAACACATAAATAGTCATGCAACGCACGAGAGGAATTACTAGCTTATGAAATAATAAGAATTTTTTAAACCTACATCAGTATGACAGCAAGATTAAAACACATCAATTAATAATTAAAGAACCTGTTACGGTTAATTAATTAAAATCTAATTAATATGATTTTGCATAAAATATTAATTTAAAAACTTCATAATAATGAAACAAAAATTTATCAGAAAATGAAAAACAACATTATATAATATGTGTATATATATATATATTATATTTAAAATTTATTTACTAATGAAATTAGTAAAAGATTGCCAAATTTTGTTATTATTCGATATTATATAGAAATTTCCTTATCCATTTGTATTAGCAATGATGAAGATGCCTTTTTTATATTACTAAAATGACATGGAAATTTAAATTTAGTTGCGGCTTGAAGATAATTTTACGGACCATTTTGCATTTTTTTGTAGCTTTATTAGTAATATAGGGTAGAAGTTCCTAAAAAATCATAAATTTTATTTTTTTATAATATTTATATAATAATAATTTTCAATATGTAAGTTCAAGACCTTTATACAATATTATATTATAATTCAAGAGTCAGAATTCAGTAGAGAATACAATATTCTAATTGACTGTATTATGTGGACTCAAAACATTATGATATAATCATTAATGCATAATACATATATATTTAATTAGCAAATTTATTTTAGTAGTATAATATTTTGAACTTGTAAACTTACATAAAATATAATAATTTCCATATATAATATAATAATTTAAATTACTGTGTCAATTTTCGGTTGGATTAAATATTCAGTCGAAAAATGATCTAATTTCCGTTTATCAGCATTTAAATTTATTGTCTATTTCAAATATTTAATTATAATTTGCTTTTACATGATTACAAAAAAATTAAATAGAGTAAGTGAATGTATTAAAATATTTTAAAATAGGAAAAAGGTACAAATTAGTCCCTTATTTTTTTTATTATCTAATAAATAAACAATTTCAATAAATTAAAATAACAAAATAAATAAAAATATATTTAATAAATTAGATGAATAAAAAATTATTAAAATAAAATAAATATAAAAAAATAAAATCATAAATTCTGAGTTATTTAATATCATAAGATCTTAAATTATTTAAATATAATAAAAATAGAATATCTAAAAAACATAACAAATCATCAAATACTGTTTTATATTTAAATTATTAAATTAGTTTTAAATTTTATTTTATTAATTTATTGATTTATTTAAATATATTTATGATCTAGTTTGTTGATTTTTAGATTTATTAAATATTTTTAAAATTTGTTTAGTTAGTTTAATATTTAGAAGTATCATATTTGTCGTATATTTAAAATTTTATGGGTTTATTTGATCTATTTTAAAAGTTCAAGGGTCTATTTGATCAATTTTAAAGGTTAAATATCCTATTTATACGAAAAATAATTTAGGATTCAATTTGAACCCGATGTATTAATTTAGAGACTAATTTGTACAATTTTCCTTTAAAAATATATACTTAAATGTATTGAAAACGTAATCAATATATAGTAAATGAAATAATAATAATAATAATAATAATAATAATAATAATAATAATAAAGAAAAAAACAATATTAATGATATTGTAGGCTGATTCTTAGAATTACAATTGAGAAGATAGACAACAACAAAAAATATGTAAAACAAATACCAATCACGTTCAATCCAAACAACAGCTTACATAGTGAATGATCAAATGTTATACGCATCAATACAGATTGGGAAAATTGCTGTAAATATATATATATATAATATTAATTAGAGGAAATGAACGAATAAATATGGAACTATCCATAATGAATATATGCCAAAACCTTGTAGTACCTCAGAAATAATGAAGTAAAAATCTTGAATTGAATATATTGCATGCAACGACTGGAAATAATTACACCAAAAGGCAATATAAAAAAAATTAAGATTATAAACAAAATATACTATGAGATACATCAATTCTTACAATGTTGAGATATATCATTCGTGCAATGTGGAGATATTAGATTATTCCTAAACAGGGTTCTGAATAAATTGTAAATTTTATTGGGCAATAAATTTTACGGGCGGCTTGATAAAAAATTCTTTAATGGAAATGACATTGAGAATCATTGAGGAATTAATCACAATGAGAACTATTAATGAATTATTAGTGCTTCGTTTAATTTAACTTTAGTAATGACAATCAATCAAATTTTTCGTTATACCCTTGTCAATTAATATACTATAATATTAATTAAAGTATGATATATCATAACTATAAATCATATGTAATATATTTATATATAAATAAATATATGAAAATATTACATATTTACAAAATATACAATAAATTTATAAATATATGAAATGTTACATATTTATTCTAACATATAATAAATTTAATTTTTATTTCTTATAAATATCCCATATATATATGTAATAATAAGCAAATCAATTATATTATAATATATCACAAATACAATTTCATTAATATAAATATTATAATATATATTTTATATAAATTTTTAATACATATTACAAATATAAAATTGTTAGTATATATGTTTATATTGATGTATATAATATATATATATATATCATATATATATATATTTTAATATATATTAAAATATTGAAATTGGTATAAAATGTAGAGGAAATATGTTGTTGTACCCATTTAAAATAGTCAAACTTTTTTTCCTTTCTCTCCTCTCTCTTATTTTCCTCCTGAAAACCTATTTGGTTCTCCCTTGGCCTTCTCAATTGTTGGATTTCACAATTAAACTTTTACAATTGGACTTACAAAATCGTGAAACATCATCTATCCACTTTTATCTCTCCTCTCTCTTTCCTTTCAAGTAACAATTGAGCTTTCACAATTGAACTACTCATCTCTTTACTTTTATCTTTCCTCTCTCTTTCCTTTTCAATTACGATTGAATTTTCACGATTGAACTTACACAATCGTGAAACTTCATCACTCCACTTTTATCTTTTCTCTTTCCAATCACAATTGAGCTTTCACAATTGGACTTACACAATTTAAAATCTCATCTCTGCACTTTTTTCTCTTCCATTTCCAATCATGCAAGTTATATTTCCCCTTTTCTCCCTCTCTTTTCTCTCTCATTTCTCTCTTCTTTCTCTTCCCATTTTCTGTAACATCATCTTTTTTCTTTTGTATCATGAAAGTCTCTCTTGTTTTCTCTTTTTTTTTTCTTCACTTTCACAATTCACTGTATAAGTTTACACGATTGAACTTTTACGATTAAGGTTGTAAGTTGCAAAAGTTTTAACAATTGAATGTGAGAGCAGCTTTTATGATTGAGCTTCACATTAATCGTGAAGAGTTTTAACTAAAGTAAATGGGTTTATTGAAATTTGACCCTAAAATATATATATATATATGTATTATGATTCTCATATATATGATATATTATATTATTATTTAATACTTTATATATTGATATATTAATATTGTTTTAATGACAGGACATGAGGGAACATATAATTTGGATTGACAGATCCAGTTGTCCAAATATGGGCAGGGTTGTGCCCGTTCTAGGTCAAATGCAATTTCAGTGTTCTTTTTTGCAATTAATTCTATATAAGTTAATTAACTTTTAGTTATTATAAATACACTTTGAATCTTATATTGGCTGTACTAAACACGTCATAAAATTTATTCTTCACACCATATTAATTTTTTAAATAAAATTAGATACAACATAAATGACATATATACCCTTATTTTGAATTATATAAAAAAAAAAAAAGTCTTATGCTAACCGAACACTTTATGAGCTAACAGAAGTCGAACGATTCATAGAGCCTTTGGTTTAGTCTTATAGAAATCGAAGGTATAATGCATTCATCTTACAGAAAGAAGTTGCAATTTTGTCGAGAATGCATCAAGACTCCATCATTTTGACAACCATCGTCCGCTTCCACCGGCACTGCGGTTGCCATAAAATCCCTCTTTTCCTCTCGAAATCCCCACAATTGGTTTCATTGTTTCCCGCTATGAATAACGCAGATATTATGAATTTGATGACCAAATCCAAAAGTAAATGTGTAGTCCACATCACATAATCAAAGTAAAGCAAACAAGCTTTGAAAAACGACTAATCTAGTAAATGGTTGTTTTATTATATCTTTCAACAAAACAAATATTTACAAAAATATAATACATCATAACTCCACAAAGACCCACAAAAATTTAACAAATTCTAAAAAAATTAAATAAAATCAGCAAATCTTAAAAGATTATTGAATGCCTAAACATCTGGAGCTTACAGTATAATATAATTTAGCTTGAAAATGGGAAAGGAGGAATTCGGCTTCTGGGAAAAGCTAGAAAGAGAGAAAATGAATGAAAACCTTTCTCATTTGAGGTTAGAATTTATGTGGTGTATTTAGTAACATTAATTTTTTAAATATACTTTTTGTTGTGTATATAGTTAAAGTTGTGTACCAAGTAAATATTGAGGTGCATTTAGCAAGACCATTTTATATTAACTAGATATCCGTCCATACGATCCACGAGATATAATATATTTTATTAAATTAATATTATATTATAAAATTATATTATTGTTATATAAGATTATAAATTATATAAGTGATATAAAAATATTAAAACATATAATTATATAACAAAGCAAGAGTCCATGATGCAAACAAAATACTTATCCAACATAAAATATAAAGTGCAAAATTAATAAATTTACTTACACATACTTGTACATAATTTTTTAACATGATAGAAAAAGAAATTAAAATAACACATTTTCAAAAAATATTATATGTGTATTTATTTTTCTGTATAATTTAAGTTTTATCCTGTTTATAAAATCAAATATATAATAGTATTCGCAATATGCAATAGTATAAGAAATTAGAATCTTAAATTTTCACTCAAATCGATCTAAATATAGTTTCATATGTATAATGCATTATCATTCTAAAAAATTATTCTCTAACTTTAATAAAAAATATATAACAAAGTGAATTTTATAATTCAAATTCAATCAAATCCACAATAATTCTCAAACACAATACAAATATTTAAAATTAGAAAAAAAAACAACTAAATATATACTTGAATAATATAATATTTTTAATTTATGAAAATATTTATTATTATTATTATTCTAAAAAAATATTAATTATTTTTTTATTTTTCTTAAATTCATATAAGAATTTAACCCATTTTTTATTGAAACTTACCACATATTTTAAATAAAATTAAATAATTTAACTCAGAAAAGATTATTTCATATTTTAAATATAATATTTATTTTAATATACACAAATATTGATATCAAATTAAAGATCGTTAAAAGACAATTAATTTGATATATCACATGTCAAAAATGAATTCGTAACAAAAAAAAGTTGTTTGAATTTTAAAATTTTAATTAAAAAACTACTTTTTTTTTTCTCCAATGCATCATTGCAGATAAATACTAAGAAGGATTATTGAAGTGACATGCATCAAAAACTAACTTTCAGTATTTTCTTTTATATAGAGAAGGATGACATGTCAAAATTATTTACCGGATAATTTTGTGTAATGTGACACTTCCGGTAATATATTATGATAAAATTAGACATTATAAGTTGACTAAAATACCCTTATATATTGTTTTTATTCTGTTCTTATTATCCATTGCAAAAATCCCGTATTTTCTTCTTCTTCTCTATGTTTCTTCAATACAGAGAAGTTGGAATTGCAAATTTATAGCTTTCTTGAGATTCGACTCTAAATCTAAAATCTTTCGCCGCGAAGGTCAAACTTGATAAGTAACAAACACTTAAACTATTCTTTAAATGTTATTTCTCCAAACTTAATTTTGTTAAGAATTTTGTGTACAAGGGTTATATATATATATATATATATGGTGTATGTGGGCACGCCTGGTGAGATCTTAATAAACAACTCACTGAACTCCATCACATTAAAATCTAAGTCACCCACATACAACAATTGTGGCTTCGCCAGGCACTGCCATTCCATTGACATTAGACGCCGCCATATTATTATGGTGTTGAACCTAAATTTGTGTTATTTTTCAATTTCAGCCAGAGTCTGTCTTGAAAATTACGGAGGGTTGGACACTCATATTGAAGTACTGATTTATTTTTTATTTTTTTAATGAGAAGGATATAAAGGGTATAAATGGAATACATTTAGTTAAAAAAATTATTAATTTTTCATAAAATATATTTAGACTTTGAGGTATATTTAAAAATTTTATAAATAGCCCATTTTATATATAATCCTTCTTTGTATAAAACTTTATTTTATTTCAATTAATTATGGCAGTCATTCGCAGAAATCATATATAGCATTATTTGAAAGAAAAAGAGAAAGAAGATGCGGAATCCCTGCGACGTCCTCCTTGTTCTCCTTCCTCAGTTCCTACTGTGCGTACAGGCCCTCTGCTAATTTAGGTTTCCCCAATCTCACCTCTGCTTATCATAATTGTAGTAGTAATTAGGGCCAGAGAGAAGAAACAGAGATAAACCATTCTACGACGAAATTCAATCATTTATACTTTAGAGGTACGCTCTGTACATACACAAATGATAAACCACGTCTGCAGGATTTCGATGCGCTCATTCACGTATTTAGCTGCATGTCTATTGTGTTGTGTATAACTAAGTAAAGTAAGGTGGTAATTACGTATTCTTGAATCTTCTGTTAAGCCTTTGTCTATGGAAGTTGGTTCTGTGAATTTAAGTGTTGTTAGTTAAATTAGGGTTTGGGTTCTTCCCGGTTTAACTGTGCGAGGAAGCATCTCTAGAAATTTAGTGTAGCAAGATTTTGTGTTCTATTATTTGCTGGTGGCAATTCACCGCGCACGTGATATATGTACCGCTTAATGAATGGAACTTTCTTCCGTCACTTCGGAGTCTGTAATTCTGAATTCTGATTGCAATTCTTGGGGGAAAATGCAAAGCCTAATCAAACTGAGCATTTTGTTCGGTTAGCTAATCACTATTGTAGTATTTTCTCTCAACCTCTTGTCCAATTCTTTGTATTTGGTCTATTCTCTCTCTCTCTCTCTCTCTTTCTCTCTCTCTCTCTCCCTCTCTCTCCCTCTCTCTCCCCCTCTCTCTTTCCACGCTCTGTGTGTGTGATGGAAAATCATTTTGTACACTTGTCTGATAATTTTAGCCCTCTTTAATGATTTCACATATAAATATATATTTTTGTTTATAATGATGTTGCGGTTGGGAAACATACACTTTTTCATGTTTTGGTGCTGCTGGATTTTGGTAGGATAATTTGTGATGGATCATCCACGATCAATCTCTGGGGGAGGTGAGGACATTGGTGGAATTCCTGATGATTTGCGGTGTAAGAGGTCTGATGGGAAACAATGGAGATGCACTGCTATGTCCATGCCTGACAAGACCGTATGTGAAAAGCATTACATCCAGGCAAAGAAGAGGGCAGCAAATTCTGCAATGCGTGCAAGTATGAAGAAAGCCAAGCGGAAATCTTTAGGTGAAAGTGATATCTACTTGGAGAGCAAGAGTGATGATATGGATCTACCACTCAGTTCACAATTTGGAGAATTTTCTGGGTCCTCTGGGAAGAAGAGAAAGGATAAATCATTGAAAGCTCAGGTTAATTATTCACCTGAAATGCCAGCAGTGAGGATTCTCTCTGGTCGAAGTCCTCTAAGGTCAACAGATGATCTTGACAGAGATGATTCTGACTATGAAGACAGCAGAAGGTCTTATAGAACACCACCTGCATCTGCTGTGGATTCAGACAGAAGCAGATCACAAAAGATGTTTGAGATTAGTCCTATGACGGTGAGCAGGGTAACAATCTGACCAGTGTGAACTTCATTTAGTTTGCATTATTTGTCATTCATGGTTTTGAGGCAAAGTTTTCTGTTTCCATTGAATTGTCTACATGAAGGGTCCCATTTTAATGCTGGTGGGTTTAATAAATATCACCTTCTTTATACATAAATATATATACATATATATATGTGTGTGTGTGTGTGTTTATTCAAGTCCTAAGATTTTCTTGATACTAATGATACAAATAAACAATAACTGCCATTCCCCCTCCCGTTATTTCCAACAAGAAGCACGACCAATACATAGTTAGAAGAAAGACTAACCACATATGCTCAGAAACAGGTGAGAGAACATGTTTCCTCCTCATCTTGCTATTACTATCTTAGGAGCTAGCAGACAATTAGTGTTCCATATATAAGCCACCTGTCCTGTCAAAGTCTCCTACCAATGTAGTGGAAGATGAATTCTGGACTGTAGATCTCAGCAACTTAAATTTTTGATTGTACTCCTCAAAACCTATACACCATGGCGTGATGTGGACCTATTATAGATATATCATCTTCATTTGGGTGGCCTGGTGGTGGGGATCATCTATCTTTGTCTATAGTTGGTGGAGGTTTTGCTAGACCTATTGCCTTGTAGTGTTTATCCTGATGCTTTCAACCAGTCGTGCTTATTACTCTTAACTGATTACCACTGAGTTGGTGCTCTTTCTATAGGAGACATCTGATGGAAGCTCAGAGTCCTCTGACGATACTGGAGGACATCCTTGTCATCAGTGTCGGAGCAATAACAGTGATAGAGTGATTTGGTGCCTTAAATGTGATAGAAGAGGATATTGTGAGAACTGCATTTCCACATGGTGAATAAAATACTTCTCATAAAAGTTTTTGCTATTTCTCTTGCTTTTAAACTGGCAATGTGATGCATCATTTCTCAGGTATTCTGACATCTCTGTAGAAGAAATTCAGAGGGTTTGTCCTGCATGCCGCGGCACATGCAGTTGCAGGGTGTGCATGCGAGGGGATAATCTAATTAAGGTATCCATTTTTTCCCTATTATTTATTTGTCAGTGTATTGTTTCTAGTCTCCTTCAATTGGTAATTTGTTTGGAACTATTCTCTTGTTTTGATGATTTTTTATTTAATTTTTCTCGACAAGGCACGGATTAGGGAGATACCTGCCAAAGACAAATTGCAGTACCTCTACTGCCTTCTATCTGCAGTGCTTCCAATTGTGAAACAGATCCATGCTGAACAGTGCTCTGAAGTGGAGCTGGAAAAAAGGCTCCGAGGTATAATACTTTTATGCTTTAGTAGCATTTGGTATTAAAATTTCAATGATTTATGCATTGCATTATGGAATACCTGGTATTAACTTTTCGTTATCTTTCAGGAAATGAAATAGATCTCGCCAGGACTAAATTAAATGCTGATGAGCAGATGTGTTGGTGAGTCTACCTATATTCAGATTTATTTTCATTGTTTTCCCTGATTTATGCATAAGTAAACTTCCTTTTATTCTATTGGAGAAGGGCATATCTAGGTCCCTGCTACTTTTGTCTGTTTGTTTGTTTTTGTGTGTCTGTTTGTTTGTTTTTGTGTGTGTGTGTGTGGGTGTTTTCTTTCTTTTTTTTTTTTTTTTTTTTTCAAATTTGGTTATTCTACTTCTATTTGTAAACATTAGTTCTTGTAGTTTCAATTTTGTTTGAATTTGTTACGTGTCTTTGGATTCTGTACTTCCTTTTTAGTCATCAACATCAATATTATTATTGGGGACATGTACTGCCAATTTGATTCGAATTTGGACCTTATACTTAATGACTTGCACAAGGACCAAATTTAATGTAAATGCAAGTACAAAGACTTAATACTTACAAATAAAAATTTAGGGACCTAATTCTAAAAAATCAGAAGGACCAGAAAGCAATTCAACAACCCCACCCCCCCTCCCGCCCCCCCAAAAGAGTGTAAGAACCCAATATTTACAAATGAAAGTACAAGGACCTAATTCAAGAAGAACGAACCTGAAATTAGAGGGACCAAAGTCTCCATTTTTCCTGTTCAATTTGTTTCTATTTGTCAACATCATTCATGTCCCCTCAGGACACTGAGAATGTCAATGGCATGTGTGCATCCTAACACTGTATGCTTCTCTTTCTTGTATCCTTCCTAAGCCAGTATGCACAGGATAGGCCTTTATTAAGCATCTTTTTGATAAAAATATGATGGATGAGGTTATTCCTCCTTCCTTTCAGTGATTTCTGCAGGATACCCATCATTGATTATCACCGGCATTGCACCAATTGCTCGTATGATCTGTGCCTTTGCTGCAGCAAAGATATGAGGGAAGCATCCACACCTTCCTTAAATGATGAGATAAATAATGTCAGGGGAATGAATGATAAAGACACAGTAATGGTGCCTGAGTGTCTAAAATTATCAGATGTTCAGCTAAACTTGTTTGAAAATTTTTCTGATTGGAAAATCAATCAGGATGGAAGTATTCAGTGTCCCCCAAAGATATATGGAGGCTGTGGCTCCTCTCGTTTGACTCTAAAGCGTATCTTCAAGATGAACTGGGTTGCCAAACTGGTGAAAAATGTTGAGGAAATGGTAAATGGCTGTCAGATAAATAATTCTGGTAATTCAGAGGAAATTGAAGTTAGTGTCAGGCTTTTGCAAGCCGCACATAGAGAGAATGATAGTGATAACTTCTTGTACAATCCATCTTCTGAAGACCTGAAAAATGAAGGAATCAAAGACTTCAGAATGCACTGGGGCAGAGGGAAGCCTGTTATTTTTAAGGAGGTTTGTGATGCTTCTGCAATGGCAATCTGGGATCCTTTGGTTGTATGGAGAGGAATTAAAGAGACTGCAGAAGAGAAAATGAAAGATGCAAACAGAGTTGTGAAAGCTGTTGATTGCATTGACTGGACTGAGGTATGTGGTTATTGCTGTTATCTGCATTATTTATGGCTGTACCATGTTCAGTTTCATATTCAGATGTTCCTCCAATATGTACTCTTTTTGGCTTGATGTAATTGCAGATCGATATCTCACTTGAAGAGTTTATGAAAGGATACTTTGATGGTAGAGTTGATGAAAATGGTCTGCCACAATTATTAAAGTTGAAGGATTGGCCTTCACCTAGTGCTTCAGAAGAGTTTTTGTTGTATCAGAGACCTGATTTCATCAGTAAACTTCCCCTGCTTGAGTTCATTCATTCTAAATGGGGTCTTTTAAATGTTGCAGCCAAATTGCCTCATTATTCCTTGCAAAATGATGTCGGTCCTAAGATATTTATTTCTTATGGAAATGTCGAAGAAACTGGTGAGGGTGATTCCAGGGATAATCTTCATCTCAACATGAGAGACATGGTGAGGACCAATACCCTTTCTCAAACTCTATTATATATTTAACCCTGGTAGTCTGCATAAATATGTTAATTTGTTGCCATGCTCTTTGGTTGGGTTTCTATCAAGTGTATAATCTGTACATGGGGCATCATCCATCGAAGAGGTTGGATATCCCTAATTGTAACTGTGGAAACTGTATGAAACTTGCTCTTTTATGAGCTAAATGCAATTGTTTAACTTCAAATTTGTGCCTATAATAAAACTGACTTTCCTGGCATTGTAATGCAATGAGCATCTGCTATTGGATTCTCAGCTTGAGCATGGAAGTAGTTGATGACTTTTTCTCTATCCCTTTGTTCAACTCATGCATGTCTAATGGCCGTGTCAATCTTGGCAAAATTAAATAAAGCTCCTGTGTGATCAGGTATTCCTTCTGGTGCATATGTTTGAAGTGAAGTTAAAAGGTGTGCAAAAGACAAAAATGGAGATACCTGCGGCACAATCTGATACAAATGAGTTGCATATTGATCCCAAAATTCACCTAAGCAGCAGTGGATTTCCAAACCTGTCTCCTGGTTTTGAGGCCAATGCATATTCACATGACTCTGAAAGAAATGATGATAAAGGAATTGAAGGAAGCAGCACTATTGACGAGAACTGTGGCAGTGATTCTGAGAATAGATCCAGTGGGAAAGTTTTGGAAAAGGTCCAAGCAGGAGCTCACTGGGATATCTTCCGTCGAGAGGACATACCCAAACTAATGGAGTATATAAGCACGCACTGGGCAGATCTATGTAAAGCGGGTGACATCATTGATGGTTATGTAAGTTACTTGATTATTTTAGAATTATACTACGATCTCAGGCATCATATTTATATCTTTGTAGCTAAAACTGCTTTGAATATCAGGTATCTCGGTCCCTATACGATGGGGTAGTGTACTTGAATAGGCATCATAAAAGCAGGTTGAAGGAAGAATTTGGTAAGTGCAATTGTCAGTTGCTTGTGGTATTTTTTAAATTAGAGTTGGGCTGACCCCCTGAGCTGCTTGGAACTGCCTATTAAGTTGAGTGTTTGGTTAATTTTGTGAGTGCAATTGTCAGTTTATGGTGTTCTTAAAATTAGAGTTGGTTGACCCTCTGAGCTGCTTGGAACTGGGCTGTTCATTAACAGGCCTCGTGATTTGATTGCTGCCTTTTGTGATATCATAAGACCCTATCTTTGAACCCAGTCCCAATCCTTCTCCCCAATGCCTGCCATCCTGTGCCTGTCTTGTGGCGAGTTCCCCCTCAATTTCCATAGCAAGAGGCATAGTTTCAAACACAATCACTGCATCTTTTGATCGTATCCTGACTCTTATCTCCTCTCGGAGGCAATTGAGAAATAACCCTGGAGTCCTAGATATTGTTGTTCATTAGGCTGGAAACTTGTGCCACTTGAGTGCAAAATCATAAATACAATCTTCTAGTGACTTTGTTTGATTTGTGGCTTCTGACATCTTGTATGGGTTTTCCATTGGGTCACCGCCATACCATCATAACGATGGTGCTTACAAAATTCTGGAGTGGAATGAAGTAATTGGGCGAGTACACCTCCTTGGCTATAGAATCTAAGACTCCACTGCACTCTTCCACGTGTTTTCCTTTTCTAGAACTTCCAATAGGACTCCAGTTTATCCAACTTCCTTAAGCGGTTCTTGGTCTGAGCCATCTCCTCTCTTGTCATGGATCTTCTTCTCAGTTATTTCTTTCTCTGCAAGCAATGGTCCGCAGTGCACCAATGCTCTTCTCTATCTCCTCAAATCAACTTTCCATTCAGGTTATCATCTGTTTGTCATCCAGAAGGTCCAAATTGATAAGTAAAGAGCAAAGAAACAGGTAGATGTTAAAAGATTGATATGGAATAATATAAAGGGGATCTTATATTGAAGAATTGTTTAAAACACTGGAAATAAAATTCCTGGATTTCTCTTGTCAGAGCCAAAAATTATCCTGAGATGTCTTTCTGTGATCTACGCTCTAACTTGTAGATCAGCCCTTGCACATTTATTCCAAATTTGTTTCAATTAAATCTGAAGTAACAATCAAGCCTAAGATATGGCAGCAAGAAAGTAAATAATCCTCCTTATTCTGCTCAAATAAAGGAAACACGAAACATTGAAGATCCTGAGTATCTTCTGTATTAGAAAACAATCATCTTATTCCTGAAAAGATCTTATTTTGACACTCTTATAAAATTTATCATTTTAATTACATAATTGCTGTTACTTAGAGCTTAAAAGCTCCATCATTTTATTTCATCGAAACAGTTCAATTTCTTGTTTTTAAGATAAGATAAAACATCCTGTATTCTCTAGAAAGATCTTATTAGACATTTTAAATAAGCTTAGCCTACAGTGAGGTTTTTTTTATCATGATTCTTTGATGTAGTTAATGGCGCACCTTTTACATTGAGATTCCTCTAGTCTGCTTGAGAAAACTGAGGTTGCATTTGGATTAAAGGATTATAAATGAATGAATTTGAAATGAAATGATTTTAAATCCATCCAAATTGGAGTGGATTTCAAATCCACCCAAAATCCCTTGAAATTTAGTTCAAAATGAAATTGATTGATCCCAATCCAAAGGACCAACAAGGGCTTCGGTATCATGGATTTCAAATCCATCCTCAAATTCTTCAATTCAAATGGAGCCTAATGTAATTTTAATTGCTCAACTCAACTCAAGTATTGGTTTTGTATTTTCTTTTTCTCAGGAGTCGAGCCTTGGTCATTCGAACAACATCTGGGGGAAGCTGTATTCGTCCCTGCTGGATGTCCTTTTCAAGTGAGACATCTTCAGGTGAGCCACTGACAAATAGCTCTTTACAATGGTCTGTCTTGCTGAATTTTGTGTATTTTCTCAAGCTGGAAGGATATTCTTCAAATGGTAATGGGCTTTGATGACAGTTCTCAATTGTCCTAGTCGTCATTCTATTCATATCTGAATTTTTACATACTTCAGACAGTCATCACAATCATTTCTAGGAATACATCTTATAGACATTGAGCATTGCATCATCTGCTATCATTTTCGGCCTTCTCGAACTGTGTGTTGTAAACCTTGGCATGAACCTAAGTGCAATGCTTTTTCCTGGGAATCCGTTAGTTTTTTAGAAATAATTAAATAATAAACTTTTTCATATATATTATGAAGAGCTTATGCATGTATACTGATTCTGCTACTTTTGCTCCTCTATTTTCTCAGTCCTCAGTTCAGTTGGGACTTGATTTTCTCTCTCCTGAAAGTCTGATTGAATCTGTCAGATTGTCTGAAGAAATTCGTGGACTTCCTAATGACCATGCTGTGAAGCTTCAAATATTGGAGGTCCAAGATTTTCTAATTCTCTTGTCCCTCCTAATTTTTTACCCTGCTTGTTGCATTGTTATTGAATGAAGTTTCCTTGGATGTCTACTGCATGATTCAGGTTGGTAAAATATCATTATATGCAGCAAGTTCAGCCATTAAAGAAGTTCAGAAGTTGGTTCTTGATCCCAAGTAAGCCAGTTACATAATCAGATATATGTGTCTTCCATTTCATTGCATGCACAAGCTAATTTTGACCAACCTAATTAATCGGCTAAAATTCCAACCGAATGGCCATGGATAAATCAACAATATTAAAGAGTTGGTGAAAGTAGCAAAATTCAGCAAAGTCTTTGAATTTTTTGGCTATTAGGATCTAGAGTCGTTGGAAATGGCCAACAATCCTGTGATAACACACTTTGTATTGTTTATTTGTAATGCAGATCGGGTCAGGAACTTGGATTTGAAGATCCTAATTTGACTTCATCGGTGTCAAAGAACTTAGAGAACATGGTGAAGCGCAGACAGATTGCATGTAGCTGAGAGCAGTCCAATGCTCTTGACTGGTAGAAATGACATTGATTGAAGATGCAGTAGCAATTCAGCCATTGCTGCGGTTTTATGTCGACTGCAATGCTACGAACTCACAGCCTCTTGAAATATAGGCTTGTTATTAAAAGTGCACAGCCATATCTCGAACTGGTTGTGCACTTCACTTTTCATTTTGTTATTTTAGTCACAATTAATGCAGTAGAGAATATTTTTTCTTCTTCTTTTCAAAAAATAATAAATAAATGAACAGAAACTTTTGTATCTTGTACTTTCTTCCTTACTTTAACCATCATTTTCTTTTATTTTTTTCACTTTTACCCAAGCACTTTTTTTTTTTTTTTTTGATTGGGTCATGTGCATTTTAAACTTCATTCTTGACCACTTATTATGAAGAGCAAGTTTGATAGATGCAACCCTATATTTAAATGACTAAAAAAAACTAATAATAAAAAATAATAATGTACAATTACTTGCAACAAACTAATCTTTACATTTCAGTTATATTTATTTGCTTCTTATGTTAGTTATACTAAAAAAAAAAAAAATGTGGCCAATTTTTCTTCTTCTAGGCTTAAATTTATTAATATGCTTAGTTGATGAGATATTATATACTTTTATGTACCAAAAATAACACTAAAGTGCAAGAGTTAGAAGAACTAGAGTAAAATATAAATAAAATAGCTAAACAAGAAAAAAAGTATATTGGAGGAAATGTACTTGTTTTGTGTGTGTTTTTCCTTTTAGGTAACATCGGTCCCGCTCCATGCTTGGAGTTGGAGGGAACAAAAGTCAAGAAAAGTTAGAAAAAATAGTGCAGTGGGCACATGAAAATATATATATATATATATGTATGTATATATGAAAGGGTAAAGCGATAAAAAAAAATGCATATTTCATGGAATAATAGATACATAGGTATGTGGATTGATGGCGTACATAAAAGGATGGCAATGGCCCATATATCCAACTATATTTGACAGTCAGAGATTTCAGGTAAACCCAACAACATTATTTTCTTTTCAAAAGATTCACACACACATTATGTGCCTATTACGGGTTTTATGTTTTGTCTCCTTCTTTATCACCAAAATTATATGTGTTAATGATTAATTTCTTTTTCTCTTTCCTTCTCTGCTCCTCCTCTAATTCGTATGCAATCTCTCTTCCCTATAATCATCTCAAAGCAACTTAATTGCGTTTTGTAATCTACTGATTCATTGTTTTACCTCTTATTTTATTTTCAGCGCGTTCAAATAAACCATTGTTTCATCGACGAATACTAAGTTAGGCGACCCCCAAAATTCCAAGCTTTTGAAAGGTGTTTTTTTTTTTTTTTTCTTTTTTTGTTTTGTTATAATCGTGGAGTGGTGGGTGAGATGGCGGCGGAGGCGGTGGCGGAGGGGTGGGGCACGTGGGAGGAGCTTATATTGGGAGGCGCTGTCTTAAGGCACGGTACGCGAGACTGGAACGTCGTCGCTTCGGAGCTTCGAGCTCGGACCCTTTATCCCTACGCCTTTACTCCTAAGGTCCATATTCTCTAATTTTTCCCTAATAAATATCAATTTTTTCGGGTAAAAAATAAAAATAGCCCTCCAAAAGAATTATCTTCAATCTGCCTTCCATGCATGCAGCTGTACTACGTCATATGTATAATATTTAGCTAGAAAAGATTTTTGTGACAGCAACCTTTGATCAACATAACCTGACTGTACATAAATGGCCTCCAAGAATCACAAATTTGTGGACTCCTTTTTTGATTGGATAGTTAAAAATGTGAAGAGTATATGCGCACCCTTAAATCAATTAAGGAAGTAATACTACTAGCATTTGGTTCTATATAAATGTGTGTTCAATTTTGTTGATAATTATGAAATATTGTACCTGTCTTTGTCACCTGGTTTGTATGTATTGGAAAACTGGATTACATTTTATCATTTGTGATAGGATAATATCTGCTAATGTTGATGAGCAAAATTTCAATATTGAAAGCTAGCTTGCGGCTGCAGCACAGATTTCCGACTATAGGTCATATGTAGAAATGGATAACAAGTGTCCGCTATGAGTTCCAAAAGGTTATGTGTGGCCTGGAAATGAACATAATATGTGTTGCAAGTTGGAATGTATCAGTTATGTTTTTGGGATTAAATTATCTTTTATTTACAGTTTAGTTAATGATGATACACCTCCTTATCTAACATATATATCTATAAACAAAGAAAGCAAAGAATTATGGACTGCAAGTTATCAAGGATACAGACGCACACGTAAAATAAAGAAATTGGAAAAAATGAAAGTATAAAATGGAGAATTATGAGTTCCAACTTGTTATGTATGAGTTGCAAACATTCTTGAAATAAATATCCTGTATTCCTTAATTTTGCTTGATTGCAGATATTATTACCCTTCTCATGTAACATATACATCATATAAACAAAAACCAAAGGGCAGAAGTCATATTATCTAAAGCCTTTTGTACTTTTACTTGATCAAATGACAACCTACCATTAATTGCAGGCATGTAGAGAAAGGTATAAGGACCTGCTGAAGCGTTATTCTGACTCCACGTGAGTGATGTTCATCTCAAGATCTGGCTTGGCCTTTTGAACTCATTATACCAATACGTATTTTTTTTTATAAATAGGACTAAGGCTTTGTGCCTTTGTTGTTTTGAATAACTCAGGACTTGGTTTGAAGAGCTGAGAAAGCGACGTGTGGCAGAGCTGAAGCAAGAACTGGCTAGATCTGAAAATTCAATAGGGTTAGCACAGATGTATACATGTACTTATGTGAGCATTTAATAATTTGCACTCGCTATTATCAATGTAAGGCTAAATTTATTGCATGTTCACCATTTTGTAGACCATCTTGCTGCACTCTACGGTAGTTGTTTGGAATTCCATTATTTATAGGGAGCATTAGGTTCAGAATACTTGAGATTTTCTTGCTACTGTGGTTTCTTTTAGTCTGTGATGCATTAAACATTTAAGGACGCAGCTTTATAATTGCCCGATGTAATAATAACAGCAGCAAACTTGATGCATGCTTGTTGTTGTGATTCGTTATCTATCAAGTTTACGGGAGTCCTCTTCTTTCTTTATGTTTTTTACTTTCCTTACAACTTTTCTTGGATTATCTATATTCTTTTGAATGAATCTCTAATGTTATTGATTTCCAGGTCTCTCGAGTCAAAGGTCAAACATTTGGAGGTGGAGAGACAACATTCCAATCAGATTGATTATGGTTCAAGTGAGACTGTATCACCTGTACCTGCATTAGATTCAGAAGCCACTGAATCTGTTAGCAGACAGACATCAAATGATGAAAACTCTGTTAGCAGTTTCACAAAAGAAACAAATACAATAACTAGTTGGTTGGGTGACCAACAGCATCAACCAGTGGAAACAGATATGAAGCCTAGCACTTCAGCTTGTTCTGAGCAGGATAAAGGTTCTAGAATTAAGAAGTTTCTGGAGATTGGCTATGAGTGTGGACTGATTGTCAGAAAGAAACGGGGTCAGAGAAAGAGAAGAAACTGCAATCAGGCCATCAAAGAAAGAAGTTTTGGTGAGAGCGATAACTTGGCTTCATCTTCTAATGTTGTTTCTATTGCACCAAAAGAAACATCAACAAATGATAATGAGTTAATTAGAATCTCTGATATGAATAATCATTGTGGAGATCGGTACACCATGAGAAGAGATAGCTTGATTGAAATATTCAAATCTGTTGTGGAGAGTGAGCCAGCAGCAGTCTTTAAACATCGAATGGACAGTCAGGTAAGAGTATAGTGGATGCTTCTTCTGCAATTTACTAATTCAAAACTTCGGATTGTTAATGTTAGAAGTTTGGAGGGAGGATTACTCTATAATTGGTACAAAGTAGAGAACCTTTGACCCAAATCAAAAGACTTGTTAATTAATAAATGCATGTATCAGACATAATCCATTTTGCCAATCTACACAGTGGGATAAAGACTTGGTTGATCTTTTTCTCTCTCCCTCTTACCAAATATCTCAAGTTATTGTTAACAGAAACGAGCAAGATACAGGAGAGTTATCAAGCAGCATATGGATATCAGCACAATACGATCAAGAATCGTCGGACAGTCCATAAAAGCTGCGAAGGAGCTCTTCCGGGACATGCTTCTGGTGGCGAACAACGCACTCGTGTTCTACTCGAGAAGAACGCGGGAATATAAAGCAGCAATAGCTCTCAGACACTTGGTTATGAGAGAGTACAGGCTGCATTGCCGGGGGTATTGCCATGAAGCCACCCCAGCCTTTATCCCATGCAATCCTCCCGTCAAACCACGGAGCGCTCGGCCACGACCGCAGCCATGCAAAGACAAGGCACTGGAGAGATGTTCCAATGCAGAAAATGTTGTTCTAATGGGAGAGGAAAAACAACGTGGTTTTGATAATAATGATAATGTTTCGAAGGATTCCATGTTGTTGATGGGGAAGAAAGGATTGAAGCGAGCGGGGAAGGTGAAACCTGGCTTAGCTGATCCACCTAGGAAAACAACTCCTCTGAAACAAAGAAAAAGAGTTCGACGATGATTATCTCCACCACACCAACCTAAAACAAAACAAAAAAGAAAATTATACTTTGTACAATTTTTTCTTTTTCTGTAAAATGAAAGTTTAATGATAATCAAAGACTTTGTAAACTCTTCCCTCATTCTTAAATTTTTCCTTACAAAAAATTGTTTTGCATTATATTAATTAAGGGAATTATAGGAATACAAGAAAATAAATATTGTTCATGGAAAATTTCACTTTTAGTCACATTAATTTACTTTTGGTCCTCAACTTTTATTTTCATCAATTTTAGTCCTACAAATTCACTTTTCCTCATTAGAATAAGGTCGATTAATTAATTTTATTCCCACAAATTGTTAGTGACTGAGCCAAAGAAAAATTTGTGAAACTAAAATTGATGAAAATCGAATTTGGAGAGAAAAAATAATATATTTGGGCCAAAATGAAATTCATCCGAAGATGCTGAAAAATTAATTTTTCCACGTGTCACTTCAGTAATCCTTCTAGTATTTATCTATAATATAGTGTATTGGAGAAAAAAAAAGTAGTTTAATGTAAAAAAAATAGTTTTTTTTAACTAAAATTTTAAAATTCAAATAACTTTTTTGTTACAAATTCATTTTTGACATGTTATATATCAAATTAATTGTCTTTTTACGATCTTTAATTTGATATCAATATTGTATATATTAAAATAAAATATTATATCTAAAATATGAAATAATCTTTTATGACTTAAATTATTTAATTTTATTTAAAATATGTGTTAAGTTTGAATAAAAAAATGGGTTAAATTATTATATGAATTTAAGGCAAATATAAATAATAAATATTTTTTAATATTTTTATAGAATAATAATAATACATATATTCATAAATTAAAAATATTATATCATTCAAGTATATATTTAGTTGTTTCATTTTTTTTTTCTAATTTTAAATAGTTGTATTGCCTTTGAGAATTATTGTAGGTTGGATTGAATGCGAATTATAAAATTCACTTCGTTATATATTTTTTTATTAAAGTTAGAGAATTTTTTTGAGAACAATAATGCAATACATATGAAACTATATTTAAATTGATTTTAGTGAAAATTTAAAATTTCTTATATCTATTGCATGTTGCAAATACTATTAAATATTTGATTTTATAAACATGAAAAAAAAATTATAAAGAAAAATAAATACACACAAAATATTTTTTGAAAATGCGTTATTTTTTTTGTATCATGCTAAAAAATTATGTACAAATATTTGTAAGTAAATTTATTAAAAAAATTCTTTATATTTTATAATTCATAAGTATTTTGTTTGCATCATGATCTCTTCCTTTGTTATATAATTATATATATATTTTTTTATATCACTTATATATTTATAATCTTATATAACAATAAAATAATTTTATAATATATTATTAATATCATAAAATATATTATATCTCATGCATCGCATGGACGGACATCTAGTTCTAATAAAAGTCAAAATTTCCATGCTGTATATTCCGAAAGTTGGCCATATTTTCAAGTAGTTTATTTTTTAATCTTTAAAGTACAAAATTTACATCTCGGATTTACTTATTTATTCATAGTGTATAATACAGAAAAAATTAAAGAGATTTTGCAACAAGCGTCCTCTCCATTACGAAAATGATTTGCTGAATGGGATTTGGTTTTCCAAAATTTTGTATATCCACCATTTGTCATCTGAACAACTACAGCTTCGGTCACCAAAATTTTGATTGAATCATCAAGCTTTATGTGTTGAATGGGGTGCTACTTGAAGCCCTTGTTTTCTTTGACGCTCTCATGATTTCAATCAGCATTGGTGTGTTTAGGCTTGGATTTAATCATAGCCAATTTTTGAGGTCTGTTTCATTAATTAGATTAGGATAAGTGTGATCATGGTGTTTTAGGGGTTATGCTCCGTAATTGCACCTATAAATACCCCATTCATTGTAAACATAAATGCCTAGGTAATTATTAATTAATTTCTTTTGAGTTTTGTGATTAATTAACTTAATTCCAAGTGATTCAACATGATTTTAGTGTTGTCTGTAAAAAATCTTTTTTAAAAGAGAATTAATATCTCCTGATACTCATCATGAGTTAAAATGCTCAATCTAGTGGAATGCACATCAAGAAACAATAAAATCCCAAGCATCAAGAAATGGATATGTCCAATCCAATACGCTATACAAGATCCATATAAAAGAAGCTCCCTTGCCCCAACCATCTTGGTGGTCAGCATCCCTCAATGTGTAAAATTCGTAAATCTAAACATGTTTGATGGAACTGTAGATTCTTAGGAACTTCTTGACAAGTACTATGCAAAGGCAGACCTTTATGATCACAGTGAAGAAGCATTATGTAAAGTATTCCACACTACTTTCTCAAAGAGAGCTCTCACCTCGTTCAATTAGCTAGCAACGGGCTCAATAAACTCATTCATAGAATTCTTTTCTTTCATCAATTTTCCATCAATAAACAATACATAAAGACTCCATCTTACTTGTTTTCCACTTCTCAAAAGGATGAAGAATCTCTCCGAATATACATGCAACAATTTGTCCTTTCGTGCGTCGCGCGCATTCGTTGCTACACAATCATCTCATTGCACGACACACTCGAAGTCATCCTATTGCGCTGCTACCATCACCACCATGTTGCACCATGCGCCCATAGCTGCCAATGCTATTATTAGTAGGATATTAATATTTTCTTAATGTTTTTCTTCGTAGTATTTTTCTTACACTTTTTCATCAAGATAATGTAAACCCAATCGACATGTCTTTCTCATGATTCAACATGAATAAAAAGTTTTTTCTTATTTTTCAATTTTAACATTTATCTTATTCATACTTTGAACGCTAGCAAATCACTGCACACTAACTAGAAGGTCGAGTTTGGCCAACTTGATTTCTCTTAGCATTAAAGAAAACTTTTATCTTTTGAAGGCGGCCACCAAAACTCTCCTCAGAAAATTATTTGAGATGCTTACAAAGCACTTGTCACTAAGAATACAAAATGAAGAATAAGTGATTATCAAGACCCCACTTCAATTTACAAGTTCTCACCACCTGTAGAAAGAAGTGATAACCAAGATCTCACCTTGACAATATATTAACAAGGTGATCCCCAAGTTCTTACCACCTTTACAAAGAAGTGATCATCAAGATTTCATTTCAACAATATATTAACAAGGGGATTCCCAAAAGTTCTCACCACTTTTAAAAAGAAGGGATCCTTGAGACCTCACCTCAATAAAATATTAGGAAGGTGATTCCCAAGTTCTCACCACTCATCAAGTAAAATTTAATTAATCGAATTTCAACAAGTTTTGTTGTCATGCGGTCACGCCAAGTTTTGGCATAAGTCACACTGCCATGCTGTCACGTCAATCTAAGGACAAGTTGTGTCGTCAATCTAAGGACAAGTTGTGTGGTGTGCCAAGCTTTCACCCTTGCAAAGCCGTCATGCTAAAATCTTTCCCCATAAGTGATTACATGTCGAGGGCTACCTTCCATCACTCACTGGACGCCCTCTTTCATTGCACCAACACGGTGCACACCAATATCCACTAGGCCTTGACGCGATGAGTCCCTCAGTCCATCGTCTTGCCATTTCACAAACTTCATCGCGCCGCGATCCAACGAGATGCACTAAACTATCACACATAGAAGAGTTAATGTCGTCACCTATCACGCCACAACCAATGAGACGCATTAGACTATCGTGTTGAGAATAGTCGACTTGTTGTCACTTATCTATCCTCAGCTACCAACTTTCGCAGCTTGCCGTGCACTACCAAACTCTGCGGTGCACCCTCTACGCCTGTCCCCTATTTATGCCCTGTGCCCATTGCACCACACGCACCCCATCGCGTCGCATGTCCATCGTCACCTGTGCACCATGTACGCACGTCATCGCACACCTATTGCACCACATGATGATCCCATCATCACCCCATCACGCACCCATCATACCACACGTATGTTGTTGCCTCGTCGCACCGCACCCGTAAGCCGCCCCCTCACGCTTGCTTACCCTTTGTGCATTTGTCACACAATTCCACCTATCATGCACTTGTTGAAGAGGTTAATGGTTGGTACGAGAGTTGTTGCTAGAAATTAGGAGTCCATTTTAGTCTGTTTAATAAAGTCCTATTCTTTGGGCTACGTTAATTTCTTTATTCCGTTTGTAGTTTGTCAGCTATTTCTTAGTTTTCTGTTATGCTTATTAGCTATTTCTTAGTTTTCTGTTATGCTTGTTAGCTATTTCTTAGTTTTCTGCTATGCTTGTAAAGGCTATATAACAGCCTCTTGATTTTCAATAGAAAGCAATTCAGTTATCACAAACTCTGATTCATTATAAGTTCTATTGCTCTCAGCAAACTGGTATAAGAGCCACCACTGGGCCTGATAGAAGTCTTTAAAGAAAGAAACACGAAAATGAGTGAGGACAAGATTACGGCCAACATTCCGCACTTCGATGGTCTACACTATGATCATTGGATAGAATTCATGGAGAATCTTTTTCGTGCAAAGGGATTATGGAGTTCAATCGAACAAGGCTTCAAGGAGCCTCGTGTTGCAACCACGTTGACTGAACAAGCACAAAAGGAGTTGGAGATTGCCAGAATCAACTACCATAAGGTAAAACATTACCTTTTTCAAGCCATTGATAGGCCCATCTTCGAACAAATCTTGGACATAAGCACGTCCAAGAGTGTATGGGATTCTCTCAAAAAGGAAATTTGGAGGAAATGAATATGTGAAGAAGTCACTTCTCAATTCCTTGAGAAGAGATTTTGAGGTGCTCGAGATGAAAGATACGAAAACAATCATCGAATACTTTGCAAGAGTGATGACAGTGGCAAACAACTTGAGAAGCAACGGTGAAGAGATGTCAGATTCAAAGGTGGTGCAAAAAATTCTTCGAACTCTCACCGATGTATTTACTTATGTTGTGGTTTCAATTGAAGAATCAAATGACACAGAGTAAATGTCAATTGATGAACTTCAAAGTTCTCTGGTGGTGCACGAACAAAAATTCACAAGGGCCAATCGAGGTGATGAGCAAGCATTCAAGGTTGAGAGCAGTAAAGGCCGAGGAGGAGCATACCGAGGTCGAGGACGTGGAAGTGGGAGACAATCTTTCTCAAAGGCCACAGTGGAGTGTTTTAAGTGCCACAATCTGGGGCATTTCAAATATGAATGTTCTCAATGGAAGAATGAGGCAAACTATGCAGAAATAAATGAAGAAGAAGAACTTATGTTGATGGCTTATGTAGAAGAAAGTAAATGCGAAATGAACAATGCTTGGTTTCTGGACTCGGGGTGCTCGAATCATATGTTTGGAAACAAAGGTATGTTTTCAACTATGGAAGAAGTATACAAACATTCTGTTAAGTGCGGAAATAATTCGAGAATGAATGTCACTGGAAAAGGTAGTGTAAGATTGGTGCTTAATGGTGTTACCTTTCATGTTCAAGACGTATACTATGTCCCGGAACTTCGAAACAATCTGTTGAGTGTAGGGCAGCTGCAAGAAAAGGCTCTTGCCATCCTTATAAAAAATGGAGAATGCAACATATATCATCCATCTAGAGGTTTGATTGCACACACAAATATGAGTGCAAATCGTATGTTCATTCTCTTCCATAAGAGCTCAAATCATGCTGTCGATATCGAAGAATGTCTCCACACCTCTCCTGATCTAACATATCTTTGGCATCAAAGATATGGCTATCTAAGCTACAAAGGGTTGAAAACGTTGCAGACAAAAGAAATGGTGCATGGTCTGCCTCAACTGGAAACCTCAAATATTGTGTGTACTGATTGCTTTACTGGAAAGCAAAATCAAAATGCAATTCCTAAGAAGAGTAAATGGCATGCTAGCAAGGTCCTGGAACTCGTACACACAGACATCTGTGGACCCCTCAAACCAATCTCAAATAGCGGCAAGAGGTACCTCTTATGTTTCATTGATGATTATAGTCGTAAAGGTTGGGTATATTTGCTGTTTGAGAAATCAGAAGCCTTGGAGTGTTTCAAGAAATACAAAAACATGGTAGAAAAGAAAGCATAAACATCCATCAAGTGTCTAAGATCAGACAGAGGAGGAGAGTTCAACTCTCTCAAATTCAAATCATTTTGTGAAGAAGAAGGGATTAAGAGGCATCTCACCACAACATATACTCGACATCAAAATGGAGTGGCGGAACGCAAAAACAGAACATTTATGAATATGGTGCGTTGCATGCTTGCAGCGGAAAAGAATTCCCAAACCATTGTGGGTTGAAGCTGTCAACTGGACCTTTTATTTGCTGTAAAAAATATTACACCTCAGGAAGCTTGGAGCGGCATCAAACCATCTGTTAATCATCTCCGAGTTTGGGGATGTGTGGCACACGTTCACATCCCAGAAGCAAAACGAGGTAAACTTGATGATAAAAGCTTTCCTTGTATTTTGATGGGCGTGAGTGATGAGTCAAAGGGTTATCGTTTGTTTAATCCAAAGACTGAGAAAATTGTGGTCAGCAAAGATGTGATATTTGAGGAAGAAAAGAGTTGGGATTGGGATGGACATAATAAAGAACAGGTAGAAGCAGAATTATCTTGGGGTGATGATGATTTCAGTGGTGATGAGAATGAGGGAAGTAATGAAGCTGAACATGATAGCCATAATGAAGAGGGTGGTGAAGCTGGAAATGAAGTTGGGAATTCACAAGAAATTGTGAATCAAGGAAGAGAGAAGAGAGTACCTCGATGGATGAGTGACTATGAGAGTGGTGAGGGGCTAAGTGACGAAGAGGAAAAGGAAGAAGAAACACAAGCATATATGGTGCAAGATGTTGCAAATGATGATCCATACTTATTTGAGGAAGCTGTGAAACATGAAAAATGGAGGAAGGCCATGGATGCTGAAATTAATTCGATCAAAAAAAATCAAACTTGGGAGCTCGTGAATGTGCCTACTGGAGAAAAAATTATTGGAGTAAAATGGATCTTCAAAACAAAGCTGAATGAGCATGGCGAGGTTGAAAAATATAAGGCTCGTTTAGTGGCGAAAGGATACTCTCAACAACAAGGGATTGACTTCACTAAAGTTTTCGCTCCTGCTGCTCGCATGGACACAGTAAGGATAATAATAGCACTTGCAGCATGCAGAGGATGGGAAATCTTTCAAATGGATGTCAAATTTGCATTTCTTCATGGAGAATTGAACAAGGAGGTATATGTCGAGCAGCCGATGGGGTACGTAACAAAGGGAAAAGAACACAAGGTCTACAAACTACATAAGGCACTATATGGTCTAAAGCAAGCGCTGAGAGCTTGGTTCAGCCGTATTGAGTCATATTTCTTGGAGGAAGGATTTCAAAAAAATCCAAATGAGCAGACCTTGTTTATCAAAAGGAGTAAAGAAGGTAATTTATTAACTTTTAGCATTTATGTTAATGATTTAATCTATACCAGTGATGATAAGAGGATGATGCTCGAGTTCAAAAAGTCCATGATGCAAACTTTCGACATGTCGGATTTGGGGAGGATGAGATTCTTTCTTGGCATTGAAGTGTTGCAGAAACCGGAAGGAATTTTCATAAGTCAAAGAAAATATGTTGTTGACATCTTGGAGAAGTTTGCAATGTCAGAATGTAAACCTTGAATAGTCCGATTGTTCCAGGTTTCAAAATTCACAGAGATGTTGATGGAACAGTTGTGGATGACACTTATTTTAAGCAAATAGTTGGAAGTTTGATGTATCTCACGACAACAAGATCGGATATCATGTTTACTGTGAGCTTACTTAACATAATTTATTGTCGCCGCTGCTAGTGCTTGTCAAGCTGTGTGGATGCGAAGAATATTGAGAAGCTCAGATCATAATCAAGAAGGTGGCACTATCATTATGTGTGACAATAGCTCAACCATCAAACTTTCGGAAAATCCAGTAATGCATGGAAGGAGCAAACATATGAGAGTGCGATTTCATTTTCTGCGAGATCTTGCGAGAGATGGAACAATCAAGTTGGTGCATTGTGGAACTAAAGAGCAGGTTGCAGATATTATGACTAAAGCTTTAAAGTTGGATATCTTCCAAAAACACATAAGGAAGATAGGAATGGTTGACATTATTGAAGTAAACTAACTGCATGATTGCACTTAGTTTAAGGGAGGGAATGAAGAGGTCAATGGTTGGTACGAGAGTTGCTGCTAGAAATTAGGAGTCCATTTTAGTCTGTTTAATAAAGTCCTATTCTTTGGGCTGCATTAATTTCTTTATTCCGATTGTAGTTTGTTAGCTATTTCTTAGTTTTCTATTATGCTTGTTAGCTATTTCTTAGTTTTTTGTTATGCTTGTTAGCTATTTCTTAGTTTCTTATTATGCTTGTAAAGACTATATAACAACTTCTTGATTTTCAATAGAAAGCAATTCAGCTTTCGCAAACTCTGATTCATTATAAGTTCTATTGCTCTCAACACTTGTCGTACGCCATTCGTCGCCCTATCACGCCGTGCTAAAGGCTATGATGCTGACCTGCGGCACTTAGATAGAAGAATCTAGTTAGAAAAGAGAAAGCCAGGGCTCGACAGTCAGTCAATGAAAGAAAGGCATTTGAGAATGTATCAAATTAGATTATAGGTACTCTTTTCTTGATCATGTGGTATTCGCCAATATCTTGGTCCTCTGACCAAGGAGTCAAAAAAGATATGGATATGACCAAGAAGCCTATTCTGAAAGGTGAGAAAGAAGAGGGCACCCAAGTGTCGCCAAAGGAAATTGTATCGAGAACCAAGCTTCCCTGCACTTCGCCTGCCCTTTCGTCTCCTCATCTTACTGGACGTCATGCCCTCTGTAGCTGTCGTCTCTTTGTGTGTTACGTGCGTCGTACGCAACGCCCATCGTCACCTGTCACGTCGTGTGCCCATCGTCATCTCATCGCATCATGCTCGTCGCCCTTTACGTTGCATTTTGAAAGTACTCGTCGTCGCCCCATCTGGTTGCGCGCGCCCTCTGCACCTGTCACCTCTTCGCGCGATATGCCCTCCGCATGTGTCACCTTGCGTGCCGCACCCTCAACATTTGTTGCGTCATGTGCATATTTGTCGCACTTGTCATGTTGTACATCGTGCCTTCTTCAATCGTTGCACTGTGCGCCCCTTCATTACCCCATTGCCTCTTCGCGATATGCACCAGCCGCACCTATCTCATTACACCCTCCAAATCTATCTCGCTGTTGTGCGCATCCATGGCCTCTTCACAAACACCATTCCCCTCGCCCCCATGTTATGTGCCCTTCTCAATCATCATCGCGCTGCCGCACGTGCACCAACAGCTCCATGCGCACTCGTCGTCTCTTCACTATGTTGCACCCGCTGCATAGTGCGCACCCGACACTTCCCACTTTCGTGCAATCACTATTCAACCTTCAAATATCAGGGAGATAGAGTATGTCCTTGGCAATGATATTTTGGCCCTATGTTTGGCCCTATTGAAAAGAAAACCATGAATCCAAACTGAAAATAGCTACTTGGATTTGTCACAATTCAAGGATCAAGATTTAAGGAATTAGATTCCCATTTGATCAGAACTCGAATTCAATAAGTTGGATTTATTTGTGTTTTTTTAATTAAAAATTACAAAATTAATATTATATACGCATAACTAAATAAATAAAATTAATGCAGGAGTCATTAATGAGATGGGATCATACAACCTCGTATTCTAGGTTCAAGTTTGAACTCTATAGCTCATTAATTCCTCCTTTCGAAATTGCTTTATTTATTTAAATTCAAATATATATATATATATATATATATATATATATTTGCATATACTAGTTCTAACTTTTTTATATACCTCTTAAGGAAATTGTATATTTTGATCCTCGAAAATAGATTAGAAAAACTCAAAATTTATCTCTTTAGTGGATATAATTAATTATTTTGAATATAATAATGAAATAAAATAAAATATAATTGCAATTTAAAGAAATGAAGGAAGAAGAAGAGTATGACCCGGGTCTACTGGAGATTAATTAATTTATTATTTTAATATGCCCTACCCCTCCCTACCTTCCCCAGCTATAACCTATCTAATTATTGAATACTGAGAAACCATTAATTAAAAAATGGAATTGATTTCCTAGAGTGGGCCACAGTAACTACAATGGACCTCATTTTTTTCTTTTAAGATTACCATAATTTCTTGTACTCCACTAACTCACTCTTTGTTCAACTAATATTTGTTGGCACAACTCCGGTTTCAGCTCATGGATTTGATTTCAAGAATTCAAATTTAATGACTCATTAAATTTCCAATGAATTGGAATTAAAATCTTGACTAGGATGATGTGATTGTCTATATATAAGGATTAATTGAAATTTGCTATATATATATATATATATATATATTTGTATATAAACACTGAAAAAATTCGATTGTATTTTTTATTGTTTCAGTTTGTACGTTCCAAAAGTGTTGTTAAAGGTGTTCCAAAAATGAACGATGCCTTCCTCGGACTTGTTTCTATCCACTCCACTCCAATAGTTGAAGATTCCAGGTGATGTAATTTGTTCAAGTGTTGAGTCACCTCTTTCTACAACATCTTTCTTACAATTCTTCTTGAATGTTCTTCAGAGTATTACAATATATTTTATGATATTTAATTATTTTATACTATTCTGCACTGAAATATAATTATAATCGAACATTTACTTGCTCTAATTGACATGAATTGATTTTAGATATTATGTGTTCAAGAAATACAAACCAACTCATATTTAATGTCATCACAATTTTGAGATACCTCCAAGAAAACATTATCTCCATAATATATATCTCACTCACACATATATATATATATGTGTGTGTATTTATATTTAGACTATGGGGTTTTGTGATGGGAAGGTTGTTTACCAAACACTAACAAAGGATTGGTTATGGACAAAATTGGTGGGTGACCCAAATTGACATTTAGACAACTACGTAACCTAAATAAAAGGTATCATTACACATTTTTGAACCATTAAGATATGTAATAAATTCTTATCCATTCACAAAATAACAAAATATTGGAATATATATAATTATTCTCAACATGGATATACATACAAATTATTTTCATCTTTACAATAGATATATATATATTTTTTTATGTTTATTTAGTTTTATGCTATTTTAATTTTTTTCTTTCATTGAAAGTCTAGAAAAAAATAGATGCATCTATTGCAGCATATACCATTTTAATATGCTTGAGTAAACCAGTGAACATCGTATTATCCTTAAAATGTCGATGTTTTGATGTAAAAATGAATTACAATAAATGAAATCTTACATACAGATTTCAAGATGAAACGAGTTCTTTTATTTAACAAATTATCAAATCAAGGCTGCCACACATTTTTGAGTTTATATTCTTATAATGAGATTGTACTCTTATTTATTCTCTTATCTAATGCTTAGACTAGTTTTTTTTTTTTTTTCTTCTTCTTTTATTCATAGGTTTGATTTTTCTACTAGGTTGTCATCTCATGTGTAAAATCATATTTTCTTGTATGCATGTATGACACATGCTGATTATTCAGAGTCATGTTAGTAAATTATTTTTTATTTTTATCAGCGACGGCCGTCATTTGAGACCATAATTGTTTTTCTTTGAGATCGGTGTGCAGGTTAATTTTCCTTGAACTCGATCTATGTTGCTTGATTCGCTTATACTTGGGTTGTCAAATAACTTGTGCTACATTTAGGCGCAAGAGCACATGTAGTTCATATAGTCGGTGTTTCACAATGTTGGTGGGTTTGAGGTCACTTATCAAGTCCATATTATGTCCGACTTAATGCCGACTAATAGCTTGTGTCATATTTTTTAGCCATAACATCAAGCTCCTTGTTCGTTGCCCAATTCAGTTTGTTGTTTTTCAATTCTGCCATATGATGATCCAATGTCAGATCCGTCGAACACCAAATGTCACATCGTCTTGACCATCCACATCGCTTGTTAAGTTAGCTTCTCTTGTGTTGCAATCCTATCAAATATTGATATGTTTTAAGATATTATTTAGTCTCTACTAATAATAAATAACATTATAATACAACAATTATAGTGTAATATATGTGCATATATATATATATATATATTTTTTTTTTATTGTTTTAGAAAAGTGTAAAATAATATGATTTAAGCAAGGGACATAAATAAAGAAAGTAGGGTGGTGGGTAGAAAAAATAACATAATTTTGCTTTCATTGAGGTGGTGGTGACAAAAGCGCGGCATGTCACGAGTTCCATCCAATTTCACTCTATATCTGTGATTATTTCAATTTCAAGCCACACACATTTCAGCAATTAAGCTCGCCATAATTCACTCCAATTTGAAAATAAACCAATTATTTTGGGGGAAAAAAAGAAAATCAAACCCCACCCAATATCAATTGCTCAAAAGTCATTTTACAAATAAGAAGTATGTTTGGATGATAAAAAAATTATATGCCATACGTTTTACCAATTAAATTCATGGATTGGATCTGATCTATATTCATATTGACTCGATCAAGGTTTGATAAAAAAAAAAGGTGTGGAATCGACATTTGTTGTGTGTGTGTGGTGTGCATATCTGTTTTGAACATAATAATTTTTCAATAAAAAATAATTCTTTTTATGTAAGTAATATTTTTGAAAATTGTTTAAAAAATATTTAAGCTTTTATTGAAAATAATATGTTTTAACTACATTTTCTTTATACGGATAAATAACTTTATTTGTAATTAGTCAAATACAAAATAGTATTATTTAAAAAAATATATTGCTTTTATAATGCAAGATAAATTGGTCAACGACGTATTTATTAGAGGATCCACACGTCTTGCAAATAAAAAGATAGTAAATATATGTAGAGAAATAAAAAAGCAATTATCCAAGCTTGTTCGTATTAGATTCAGTTTGAAGAATAGTATTCAATTTGAAGAAAAGTCGGAGGCATTTATAAAACAAATCAATTAAAACTTACAGATAATTTAGATGAAGTACTCTCTCTATTCCAAAATAATAATAATAATAATAATAATAATAATATACATTTTAAAAATAATTTTTATTCCATAAAAAATATATTTTAAGGTCAAATTAGTGTTTTATTAATCAAAGTTAAAAAAAAAAAAAGAAATTTTATTCAAAAACTCCCATTCGAAAAATAGATATATTATGTGCTTATGAATAAAAAATTATCTCCATATAAATAAATAAATATATATTACATATATATATGTATGTATATGCGCGCGCCCAATTTATATAACTCGACTCAATCCGATGGGAATAAATGCTTACGCAGGCTCATGGGTGTAGTCCCCGTGGTGGTGGCGCCTTTTAAATTTAAGACAGCCCAGCCACAACGTGCAACAATCCCTACTGGAAAAAAAATTAAAGACAATTATTTTACATTGTAATGCTCAATTATTTTATTATTATTAATTTTTTTTTATTGAGACCAGAAAAGTGATTAGTTTAGAAGCAACGTAGTTGAGAGGGCAAATCACCTTACCTTTTTGGTCTATTTACTAAATTAGGATTCTTGTATTTATATTATAGTATAAGATGTTAATTTTTAATTTCATTATTTCATGCATATGTATGTGGGAGTCACTTAACTAATCAATCAGGTGTAGTAATTATAGTTTATTCTCACAAAACCTTTGTTTATATAAATAAATAGATACATAATATATATATGTACATGTATTTAAATTTGTTGAAATTCATCCAATATAGAAAAACATCAAAATTAAATTGTATTGTACTGATATATTAAATGGGTTTACATTTTCTAACTTTTATTTTTTTAATAAATTTTATGTTAATATCATTTATCTTCGTACATATGGTTCTATGACTTTCATCGTCAGTCATAATTTGAAGAAAGTCCACTTTACATCTTTCTTATCCCTTCTCTTTTTAGGGGTGATAGATTCTCATTTCGATCACCATATATTTGGTATAAACTGACATTCCGATTACTATATAAAAAAACCCAAAAGAACACGACACATTCTAATAAGCCCGTTATTTAATTTAGATAATATTTTTGTGTCTAAAAATTGTATTTCTATATTTTATAATATAATTCTAGTATACCTATTAGGCCCACTAATCTTGTTAAGTCAACTTGTGAAGTTTGTTAAGCCCTTTTAATGCAATATTTTCTACATTCATTACATAGCACAAATTTAGATAAACCGAACACTAATGTCTAAATATAGAAAATAAACTGAAAAATTAACAAATCTAGGAAAATCCATTCATCTTATCTTAAACTAAAATTAGATAAATTTCTTGTATTTTAAATCAGGTAATTAGTATGCAGCAATAACATTTTCATTAATATTCCTTCATAAAAATAAGAAAGTAATCTTTGGATATTATTTTCATTTATATCCCATCACAAAAATACCATTAAAAATATATATATTTCAACAATTATAGTCCCTAATTAGTCACCTAAAAATACAGTATGGACCACAAACATATTTAAAGATGTATTATTAATTACCTAAGCCTACCAAATACATTGATCATTGTTTAGCGTCCTCTCTTCGGACAATTAATATTGGTCAACAATTTTTAGGTTGTCCAAAATCTATGTTTGTCTTTCACAAGCGACAAATACCTACTACAATTGTAGTGCCTTTGACTTTAATTCTCTTCCAATCATTTTGTGTCATGTAATAGTTTAGAGGCTCAAGCAAAATATATTTTTCTTGTGTTATACATAAAAAAAATTATGCATTTTGGGTACATACAACATAATTGAAAATATTATTATTTAATTAATTAAAAAATAATAATATTTTATAATTAAAAAATAATTCTTTAAATTATATTATACGTCCATGTATAAGAGATTTACTTTATCTTTTATTATACATTTATAATATAGTATAATTGGTTACAATTAGTGGTACCACTAATCTAATACTGCAATAATTAATTAATTAATTAATTGTGGTCTAATTCAGGGTAAGAGTGTAAGAAAAGAATTGGGGAGTTCAGGATTTGATAAATGTTTGAAATTCATTGCCCGAAAGTGTGCGCTCTCAAGAATAAAACTCTTTAATTTATTCTCTCCGCTTTTACGTGGGCGCTTCCTGTTCTTCTTCCTCCCCCTCCCTCTGTCAACTCCTCCTCCTATCTCACACACACAAACACGTACTTCTATATTACATCATACTCCTGTATCTGTCACTTCTCTTGAATTCATTGTAACGTATGATTGTTGTATAAATATACAAAAGGCGGTGAAGGCGATATTGGATGTTGATTACAGCTCGGAAATTTTCCATTATCTGAAGATCACGTGTGCCTCGGATTTATCGATTCCGTTGCTTGACGAGAGGTGTGTGTGTGTGTGTGTGTTCTGTTACTCTTAAATTCCTATTTTTTATACTTTTTTTGCCTTCTTTTCACTCTTTGTTTCTCTTCTGTTTTCTTGGTTTTTGTCTCCTTTGTTTTATGAGATTTCTGTAGATTGAAAATGAGACCAATAGTCGAGTCTCGAACGTCGTTCAGGAAAACATGAAGTTTGGATCTTTTGTTTTGTTTCTTTTTTTTTTGTTTTTTTCCGTGTGCCAATTGCGAGCCTTAATTTAAATAAGCGTTATTATTTGCTAGATTTTCTTCCTTAATTTAAATAAGCGTTATTATTTGCTAGATTTTCTTTCTGATTCAGTTGTTTTAGTGTTCATCTATACCAGAAAAGAAAACCAGAAATCCCTTCTGTTTCGCAAGAGTAATTAGGTAATTTAATTTTCTTCTGGTTGATGGGGACAGTTTCAGTTATTTAATCGCATATTTATGAGCAGCATGATTTCTGATTTGATTCTAGTTTTTTTTTTTTTATTCAGTGCTGGCGAAATAGCTTGTATCTTTGTCCGAAACTAATCCATTTAATTAGTTTGAAAGTTCAAATTTTGCTCCTGAGGATTTTCTTTTTAAATCTTCTCTATTCAGTTCAAGCGAGCTAGCTGCTTGTAGTTCTGTATGAACTATAAAACATCCACAATAAAGGGGGAAGAGAAAAGGGAAAAGAATCAGGAAATGGGGTGTACTGAAATTTTGATATAATTAATTCCCTCACAATTCAATTATTGCATGGTATATTTGCATCCTTAATCCATATGAGCACCTATGCAAATAAGATGAAAGAGCCCCTTAAGCCTCTCACACGACCTGCATGTCACTGATTCAGGTCCAGAAATCTTCAATTGCATTTCTGAAATATAGGGTAGGGGTCATTAATTTTTCTCATTTAAGAACGTACAGGTTCTTAACAATTAGATCGCATGTACGCCAATTTACATAGACAGCTTCACTCCGTCATATCGGGCTAGCAGCATATGATGCTGATATTTGCAACTGGCCTCCTTTTTATGTATTTCATCTTTTCAGTTGAGATTGAGTCTAGGGACAGGTTGTGATGGTGGTTTTGAAATTCGGAACACTATTCTCTTGTGACTATCTATTCAATTATTTGATGGATTTGAACAACTGTACTATAGCAAATGAGAGTGATTATTGCACTTTCATGATAAGCCACGTGTCAAGTAGAATTCAGTGGCCAATTTCTGCAAAGTCGTATTCTTGTGTAGGCCAAAGATATCTTTTGATATACATGCATTTATTGTAGCCTTTTTTATGAGAGACTATAAAAGCCAACTCTGTCTATGAGAGGATCAACACCATGGTGGTGGCTGATGAAGAAAAGGCATTTCTTATTTGACAGGGTATGTTGTCTGTAGTGTTGCTTTCAAATCTGATTAGTTCTGGCTCTGTGATATCACTTGTGAATGTATGAGTGCCTGACTTGTATGTGGAACTGCAGGGAGTATGTGGAGCAAAGATGAAACAGCTGCCGTTTATGGGAGTTGTTTGTACAGTAATGTTATTTGTTATATATAGGACCACAAATTATCAGCATCAACAGACAGAGGTATAATATACAGAATTTGCTGAAGGACTTTGGTTCTTCTTCTGTGAATCTGCTCCAACCCCGCCCCGCCCCCCAATTATAGATTATTACTATGCTGTAGACTTTCTACTATTGCCTTTGATAAACTCATATTATTGCAAGTCCTATCCATGACAAATACTTCCTCCTTTTCTGCCTTTTTGCTAGATGGATTCAAAATTGGAACCTTTCTATGCATCAAAGGTATTTTGTCTTAGCATCTTCTCGACTCATTATTTAACATTTTTAGTATCGTCATTATAGTGTAAGCTGTTATAGTCTAAAAATTTTCTTCCTTCGTTTATTTTTTTCATTCTTTAAGATGAGGTGTTATTGGTTATTTTATTCAGGAGTTGGCAGTGGATACAACAAGATTGAATAGTCTGCCTCATGGTATCATTGAGGCAAAGTCAGACCTAGAGTTAAAGCCTTTATGGAGTAGTTCTAAGTCGAAGGTATTACTTATGGAAGAACTGCAGTAGAGTCTAAAGAAATATTCAGCATTTATCCCACTAATCTCATCTATTAATGATCTAAGCCTGACTGACTTATCTTTAGACCAGATTTTTACAAAATTTTTGTACAAACCTGCTTATGATGAATTATAATGGCTGAAATTATGATGAATTATAATCTCTCACACTACATGTTTATGTTTCTGAAATTTTAGATGAGCATAAGTAGATCGCGTAATTTGCTAGCAATGGCTGTTGGAATAAAACAAAAGAAGAATGTCTGTACTATTGTTGAAAAGGTATGAAGGTCCTTATATTTAAATACTAGAAATATTTATGTTCAGTGACTACATGAAGTGGCTTCACCAATTGCCTAATTTTTCCTGGATTCAGTTTCTTCCAGAGAATTTTACCATTATTTTATTCCACTATGATGGAAACTTGGATGGGTGGTCAGACCTGGAATGGAGTAGGGAAGCTGTACATATAGTAGCTCATAACCAAACAAAATGGTAAGGCTCATAATTGGTGGTCCACTTTGTTATTACATAGGCTTTTTAGTTCTAAGCATCTTATTTTTTCTTGGACATCGGGTTGCTGAAGGTAGGCATGTTGTTGAACCCTTGAGTTCAATGTATGAAGTGTTTACGTTGCTTATAGCTCTTTGAGGATTCATTGAATTACTGATGTATAAGTTACCTTAACAATGTGAGGTTTTGCTCTAATATCATATTTTTGGATGCATTGTTTTTACATGTTCAGGTGGTATGCAAAACGATTTTTACATCCAGCCGTTGTATCTATTTATGATTACATATTCCTCTGGGATGAAGATTTGGGGGTCAAGAACTTCCATCCTGGAAGGTACTATTGCATCACATTATGATATTCCATCTATTGGCATTGGTTTTAAATCTCTGTCTTCGAGACTTATATTCTATGCTAATTAGTCTCCTTGTAACTTTACGTTATTTCCCATTACGGACTACGTTATTACCTGTAGAAATTCCTGTTACAACTTACCAACTTAAAATTTTACTAGCTTCAGTTTAGGACTCTAGGTGTTAGTAGTAAATAAAATTTTCAGCACAAAACCTAACTGCTACTTTTCCTTCCCAATATTCTTCTTCTTCTTCTTTTTTTAATAGTAAATACCTTAAGTCTCAATTCTGCTTTGATGATCATAAAATCTCAGGATTCAGTCACATAATACGGAGTATTAATTCCATGTTACAAACATGCAACTTAAACCTATCTTACTTAATAAACTCATAATATTCCTCATAGGTCCACTTTTTGTTTTTCAAACTTGCTTTGGCCAGGTATCTGGAAATTGTAAAATCATCAGGACTTGAAATATCTCAGCCGGCATTGGATCCCAATTCTACTGGTATACACCATAGGATCACAATACGAAATAGAATGAAAATATTTCACAGGTACGTTGTGTTTGATATCTGCTTGATAGTTGACTACTTAATTCTATTTGTGGTATATTGGTTCTTATATATTCTATATTAAACAGAAGAGTCTATGATGCCAGAGGTAGCACCAAGTGTTCAGATGATAGTGAAGGGCCACCTTGCACTGGGTAAGTTGTCATCACCACAAAAATTGTCTGGTTATGTACTCTTTGCATTCAACACGAAATCCTAGACTCAAGAAACTTTTGGTGAATTCCATTCAGTTAAGGTGAGTAGTTGATATGTACTGCATGTGTGTGGAATAGAAAAACGATGCACAACCATGTGCAGAATACATGATTGAAAGTCGACATTACAGTTGTTTTGTATCCTCAAACTTTTAGATGTTCTTGTTCTTTTTCTCGTAACATATTAACTCGTTATGAACTTAAGATATACCCTTCTCCTTCTTGTCCTGTTTTATGTTGACATCTACCTTCGTTTCTCAATAAAACAGACAGGGTAATACCCCCCCTCCCCCCCCCCACACACACACAGATGAATGTTGATCGCTTAAGGTCTTTTTGCAGATTTGTGGAAGGAATGGCTCCTGTGTTTTCAAGATCAGCATGGCATTGTGCCTGGCATTTGATACAGGTGATCTTTGGTGGTCTCTCTGAGCATATCTTCTTTTGCTTTGATTAAAAAAAAAAAAAAAAAAAAACGAAGAACCTTTATTTATTTGCAGATTCAAGTGTAGTAGTTTCATCTTATATCTTTTCTTGCACATTTTAAACACAATACAGGGTGGCTAAGTTGTAGATGAATACTATCTTTGAGTTCAGTGTGGTTCCCTCGTTTCTATGCTTTTTTTTTAGAAAAATATTTTATCCAAATTACAGAGAGTGATTTTGGGTCTTTTTACCTACTAGTGACTATCCAGTGTGTTGAACCTATGAAAACTTTTGCTGTCTGTATCTTGGCTCTAAAATTGAATACTGCTTTATAATCTAGCTAATGAACTTTGTCTTGAATTGCTGGATTGAGTGTACACCCCGTTACGTACAAAACCTGGACAAATTAATAATTTCTGTCCAATAGCTGTAAATCTTACGCATTGTTTTCCCTTGATTTTCAGAATGATCTTGTTCATGGATGGGGAATGGACATGAAGCTTGGATATTGTGCACAGGTTATACTACTAAGTTTAGGGCTAAACATAATAGAGTAATTGCATCTCAGACTAAACTACATAAAAATTCAAGAACTGGTTCATTTTTTAACGGATTGTCTTGTTTTGATGACTTTGGGATTCTGCAGGGGGATCGTACCCAAAAGGTGGGAGTAGTTGATAGTGAGTACATAGTTCATCAGAGCATACAAACTTTGGGTGGGCCATCTGCAAAAAAGGTGATTGATTAACACCCCCCCCCCCCGCCCCCCTTGAGAAAAATTGAACCCAGGATGAATTCATAGCCAAACTATGTTCTCTTAACAATGGCTTAGTAATTAGAGATACATATTCTCTTCCTCTATTATTGCTATTGGCAATATTATGACAAGTCGATGAATCTTGAGTATGTTGTGAGTTCATGTAAGAGGAATATAAGAGGCTTGCACGCTCATGGAAACCCTGCTCTTTCATCTCCTTACCTGAAACATAACGAAAATCTTGACTATTTGATTCTGATTGTATTGTGATAATTTGCATCTATAAGTGTCTGGGACTATAGCAACGCCAAATTTAGGACCCTTTTAGTTCACCATGACTTTATGATGTTTTTTCTGTCTACGCAGGTCACCAATCCTGTAGAGACTGTGAAGGTAAAAGCTTCTGCTTGTTTCTTGTTCTGCTTCTGTTTCCTGTTTTCTTAAGAGCAACAATCAATTAGTTTTACGAACAAATATTTGTCAATACTGATACTTGCTTCTCTTTTGGCGTTCTCGTTTATACAGAGGCACGCTGTGGATGTTAGATCAGAGGTGAGACACCACATCCAACCCTTTACTGTTGTTGGCTGATCTGCATGCACCTCTAAGCTGCATCAGGCACTATTATTCTGTGTAACGTTGGACTTGTGTGGTGTAGATTAGGAGACAATCGACAATAGAACTTCAAACATTCAAGGAAAGATGGGAAAGAGCCGTGAAGGAGGACAACCAGTGGGTGGATCCATTTCCGCCAACCCAAAAACGCAAGCTTAGGCGCAGCAGCAATCGCCGACGTAATTATTCCAAGGTTTAATGAAGTCATAAATTTTAGTTTGATTTTTTAGTCCCCAATTCTGTGGTCGATTGGATGTGTGAGAATTAGGTAGCTACCATTGAATTAGTGGGTATTCCATTCCTTACATCTGAGCTGAATATAATTTCTTACCAATTTCATTATTTTTTAAATAATTTTTTCCCCGATAGTAAAACATGTAGTCCCACCCCCACTCTACCTATTTTGCTTTTCTTTATTTGGTTATAAAGATCCTTAAATTGCAAGTTTCTTGTCCGAATATTTTAAATTTTTAAATATGAAAGATTGTATATTGAAAGAGGCTATAATTGTCTTTCAATCATAGAACATGAGCTAATATATATGCTCACGAATTTTAGTCTTTTATGGTATTTTTCCAGTGTATTGCAATTTAAATCACAAATTGGTGATAAAATGGTAGAATGTCATGCAGCAACATATGTATTTTCCTATATTATATATATATATATATATATATATATATATATATCTTTTTAAAGATCAAAAGGGTAGATTTAATGTGCGTGGAAGATGAATTGATAATTTATAAAGATGTGGAATAGTATGAGCCGGACGGATGTTCAATCCAATACATGGAACTAACATAAAAATGAGAAGACCTAACTATAGTAAGTTACTAAGGTGAGTTTTAATATGGTGGAAAAATGTTGAATTTCTATTGGGTTTGTCTCGAGTTCGTCGATTTGAGCTTCACCTTTTGTACAATATAATTCATGCTATGTGCATGTTTTGTTCCATTATGCTAGCTTATTATATAACATATCCGGATTATTTTAGGCTTAAACAAATGAGAAATTTAGAATTTAAACACGATTTAAAAAAAATAAAGGGATAATTCTTGATGATATTTATTTACTGTGTAAAAATGATTGAATATTTAGTATATCACTGAACATAAATATAAAAACTCCAAAAACTTGATTGTAGACTAAATTTAGAGAAAAGTATCATATTTAATTCTTTTTTTAAATTTAAACAAGTATAATCTACAATTCAAAATCACTCAAACTGTGAATTATGTGCGGTAATGAAAAAACTCTCACAACTTTATAACCTAAAAAAATAAAAATAAAATAAAAAACAAAAAAGGTACAAGAAAAGAAAGGGAAGGAGAACAAAAGTTGGCTAATTTAATTAATTTATTACTTTTTCTTATTAAAAAAAGTATTATTTTAAAACTTTTAACATATATTAAAAAATAATTAAGTGTTTATTCTACCTGAAATATATTAGTAAAAAATACATTATAATTTTTTTTTAAAAATAACATTAATTCTCATCATTAAAATTATAAAATATTATTTATTATATAAAAAATTAAAATTATTAAAATATCACTGACAGTAAGAAAAATTTAATTAGATTTGGAGGCAACCTCCGCTGACCTCAGACAAGCCCTTCCCTCTCACTCTAATCATACTCTCTCTCTCTCTCTCTCTCTAGATTCATTTTTCAACCGTCTGAATCCAACTCACCCTCTTCATATTTGTACTTCCTAAAAGCTTCCACATATCGTTACGATTCTTATATTGGTTGTCGAAAGATTCTAAACACTATTTAGATCTCGAACTTTCTGCATCCGCGTGTTTAACTGAAGCAAACAGTAGCAGGAACATGGCAGGCCATTACGATCGCAACCCTTTTGACGAAGAAGAAGTGAATCCATTTTCTGTAAGTTGTATCTTGTTTTCTCGTACAAAGTGTTGAATGTAGGTGAATCTATATTTGATTTCTATAATTGCTCAAGGAAGAAGTTCCCCGCGCTCTTAAGAGTTAAGAAGAAATGGTGGTTTAGGCAAAATTGGGGTTTTGGATTACTTTCGTTGACTTTGTGGCTTTATCTTATCCGACTTTATCTGGGGCTTTTTTTATGTGTGTTTTACTCGAATTTGTTTTGCTATCAGTTGTAATCGAAAGACCACAATTGGACGTGCTTTTCAAAATCTTTAGTTTTTTCACTGGCATATATGTGAAGGATTTGGGTTGGTGAGTGTAATTGTAGATGCATATGGTTGTTTGTTTGGTGCAAGTTGATTCTATGGGTAGAGGCATGGTCATGTAGCTATGCTTCTCTTACGTCTGTGATTGTTTAGATATTGAGCTTAAAGCATTAGAAAGAGGTGAAATTGAAATTTGTTCATATAAAAATGTATTTGGTATTAATACTATGCTTATGCTTAACAAATTAATTCACATGGAAAAAAAAAAATCTTTCCTTGCCAATCAGACAAAACTAAATGAGTAAATGACAAAATGGAATTGAAATGCTGAAAAAGAACCAATTTGGGGTATTTGGGGGAATATTACACCATTTCTGGTGTGGATTATTAGGCTACCCCAAATATTGGTGGACGCTGTTCATTACCACAAAATTAATGAAACATTTTCCATGGGTTAACGCATTTTCCAATCTGAATTCAAGTTTTATTTTCAAAGTTCAATACGTAGTAAATATACCCATTTTAAGAATTGACCATCTCTTGGGAATGGGTTTCACGGTAACTCCTGTAGCTCCAGCTACATTCTGCAGCATTCCTCACTTTGACAGACTGGGGGTGTTTGGCTCTCTATTGATGCATTTGTATCTGTTAATAACTAGTGTTATAGTATATAGTTGTAAAACAAATTTTATGATAAAAAATAAAAAATTGGAGAGGATGTGTGAGTTAATTCAAAAACCTTTCCAGAAGTACTCTTATCCCCCAATTGGTGTGGCTATGCAAAAGTGATTCGTAGAACTTGGATCACACCTTTTTGCATTGCCCCTTTTCTCTTTCATTATGGTACAGGCTGCTACTGGAGTTGAACATGTCATGGGCTGCACCTCAGTTTATAAAGGACTGCTTTTTGCTTAACCTGGGCAGTTACATTGGCGAAAAGGCTAGGATTCTTTAGGGAGTCATAGTACAAGCTATATGCTGGTCTGTTTGGCTAGAAAGAAATAGGAGATTTTTTTTTAATGTAGAGGACTCTTTAGATGAATCATGGGACGAACTAAAGATTAGAACTTTATGGTGGATTTCAGGTCATAAGTTTTTTAGGGGCTTTCATTCATGTCTTTGATGCTTTTAGAGATTTGAAACTTGTAATGCAGTTCTAGATTCACTTTATTTTAGGGACTTCTCATCCCTTTGCAATCATTTGCATTATTAATAAAAAATATGTTTCTTATACATTTATTTTAAAAAAAAAAAAAAAGTTCTCCAAAGTAAACACAACCAGAACCGCATTTCTCATTTTTGCCTTTTATATTCATAAGTTTACTTCTGTATTTTCATTATAAATCATTTCTCTAAAGTGGTCACGCCATTCGGAGTGAGCCAAATTTTGTCAATGTTTTGCATATCTTCTCATTTTGTTTCTGGAAATCTGGATGAAAATGGAAATAAGACAGTGTGGATGTAAGACATGATACAAGAAAATTGTAAGCAGTTAAATATACAATAATGATGTGGACAACGGCAATTTTTTTGGGGGGGGGGGGGGAGGGGGGGAGTGGGCATATACATGCATATAAATGTGTGGGTGTATGTGTAAAAAAATAGTTGAAATGTATCAGAAGTTAAGAGTATAATTATAGTACATAGACCACCATCTAAATTTAATGTTATAATTACTTGCATTGGCGCCCCCAAAAATTAAATTTTTGTACCGCCACTGGATGTGGATATATTTAGTCAATGATTTTAACCTCAACATATTGACATGAGGATGCGGCAAGTTTCTCCAATCTTATGAAAAGAGAGAACTATCAATGAATCTCTTAGCACAATGAAGTATCTTAGTGATCCCAGAATGAACCTCTTCAACTTTTACTTTAATTTCTTTGGCATGTGTAGCATCCCTATGTATAAATGATGCTTGCTGAAAAGAATGAAAAATCTTAATGTTGGTTATAAATTCACAGTGATATTCTCTTATATCCAGGATGGAAAAACATCTGGGCAATCAAAATTTAGTGGAGGCTCATTTTATACAACGGTGAGTTAATTTTTATTTATCTTCTCGTTTGAAAGAAGACACTCAGAGGTTTGTGCAGTTTCTGGATCACCCTACTATTAAATCCACTTGCTTTCCTAGAATATGTCTGAATTTGTTCAAGTGCATTGCCATTGTTATCCGTAGAGTTCACTAGTACCTCCATGCATAGTTTAGTTCTTGGCAAGGGGCTGCTGATTTGTTAGAGTATAGGGTGTGTTGAATCATGATCAGACAGCTAAAGCATTTATCAGGGATGTTGGTTGCTTCTAGATATGATAAATTGCTATGGGCAGAGATATGGGGAGAGAAATATAGGGAACAACAATAACCTATAAATTTTGGGACATCCTAAATGAATACTTTTGTGTATGTCTTTATATTCCCTGAAATAGAGGAACTAGGGTGCTTGAAACACTTAGGATGATCTCTAGTGACATCTAGTGGTCGTAAGATGGTGCTAACATTCAGGGCCCCACATATAGTGTCAAACTTATACTTTCCATAACAATGTCTGTTCAATATGAGTAGGTCTATAATCAGCTTACATGAACATTGATTTACATTATTTTTCAGGCTACTGGCAGCGTTCCTCCTGTTACAAACTCAAGGCTCTCACCCCTTCCTCCAGAGCCCGCTGATTTCTACAATCCTACAGCCCCTGTTGATATTCCTCTTGATAGTGCCGCTGTATGTTTAATTATTGAATTGTTTAACCCAAAACTTTGCATTAGGAATTTTTTTAACATTGCTTTCTCTGTCTTCTAACGAAAGAATCTAAAATTTAGGATTTGAAGAAGAAAGAAAAAGAGCTGCAGGCTAAGGAAGCTGAACTGAAAAGGAGGGAACAGGTATTTTCTGATGGTTACCTAGCAGTCAGCTGAGTATCATTTTGGACTCTCTATTGTACAATGGCGATCCTTTGGGGAGAATAAGGGACCATTGTTTTTCCCATTCACAATAAGTATTTTTTTTCGTTAATAGCTCTTCTCATTATTGTTTCGATGCTTCCTTTTTTTAGATTAGTTTTTTTTCCCTGTTCGATCCTATACTTCTTTCCTGTCTCTTGACTTTGGGAGGAGCAGTTGCTCATAAAAATTAAATAGAAAGTATGTCCTACCCGAAATTTCCTAACTTCATACACCTCTTAGCATATGACAAAAGGTAATCCTTTAGCTAGAGTCACCCTTTGTGTCATTTAGTAATTAATATTAATTTCCATGGTCTCATTATCTTTAAATGCATTATTTGCTCAACGCAACATTTCAAATCCAATGGTTGTAGAGATTTTTGCCTTGTTCAACAGGGAATATAATATTGTTCCAAGCTATATCACATTTCACATCTAAATTGTCATAATGCCCTGCAGGAATTGAGGAGGAAAGAAGAGGCTGCCGCACGAGGTGCTTTATATTCTCTTATCAGATCTTTTTCTTCCGTTTGCTGACCCTTTATCAAGAGAAGAACTTTTCCATTTATTAGTTAGAGAACTTAAAATCCAAAAGGGATCAAGCTAATCTTTTTCCCCTTTGCAGCTGGTATTGTTCTTGAGGAGAAAAATTGGCCTCCGTTTTTCCCTATTATCCATCATGATATCGCTAATGAAATACCAATTCATCTGCAGAAGCTGCAATATGTTGCATTCACAACCTTGTTGGGTATGTATGTCAAAGTTTGCTCATTGAGTTCTGTGGTTTTATATTTAATTATTTCAGTTCTGTTTTTTTTTGGTAATGTATATATGCCTTCTCCCTTTTGTAATCTTTATGCATTTTCTCAATGGAGAGTATTAAGGGATAATATTTAGTTGAACTTGCATCATATTTGTCTTTTTACATGCATCATTGAGAAACTTGAAAGATTTGTTGTTAAAGCACAGGGATGACCGTTTTACATAACTTGAAGCGTAGTTGTCCAAATTTTTTGCTATTGAAATTGTTACCTCTGTTTGTACATACTTTGGGACAAAACTTCAACTTTGCCTTGTTTCTCTTTTGTTACTTGCTGTAGCCTTATTATTTTTGTATAAAGAAAATCAAACAGGTCAGAATCTCGAAAAAGATATGTAACTATGAAGCAAATGGTGTAACTTATTTAAAAGGTGGCTAGCGACCTTTTTCTTTTTCTAAGATATTTATTTTTCTTTCTAAACAGTTATATATCTCATCAGGATCATAGTATGTTATTTGAGTATTAGAACTACAAAGAGTCCACCCACACTCATTTGGGGTCTACTCAAACTGATGAATGCTGCTAACGATGCATGTAATGGTTGGGATCAGGACTCTTTTTTGCCCTTCTCTGGAATATCATAGCTGTGACGACCGCATGGATTAAGCATGGAGGTATGTGTTCCGTAAATTTCATTGATTGTATGTGCTTTTGAACTGATTGCCCTAACTTAGGATATGTATCTAGATGCAAAAATATGGTTTCTTGCTATTATCTACTTCATATCCGGGGTTCCAGGAGCATATGTGTTGTGGTATCGACCACTGTACCGTGCTTTTAGGTTCGTATTTCTATCTTTTTCTAAAATCCAACTTTTTAGCATAATTTCTCATGGCATCAACTACTCAAAAGATTTCCGGTTTAAACTTGATGAGCATGCAACATTCAAGATATAATATGTTGTGAAACTGATAAGAGGATTAGTGTGAGTGTGTGTGTGTGTGTTTTGAGGGGGGGGGGGGGGGTTGAATTGGATGAGTTTAAGGATCATAATATCAATTGACAGCTGAAATAGATCTTCAACAAGTTGTAGTTGGTTAAGAGAGTATGAACTATGAACAGTTCTGAACATACATTTGTATTACAGGACTGAAAGCGCCATGAAGTTTGGGTGGTTTTTCATGTTTTACTTGGTAAGTTCAGCTTCAATAGTTGTGTATTTTCATTTTCAACAGAAATTATAACAATTGTGATTTGATGACTTTTACAGCTTCACATTGGCTTCTGTATCTTTGCTGCAGTAGCACCTCCTGTAGTTTTCAGAGGAAAATCTCTGGCGTAAGTTTGCCTTCGTCTAGTCCACCAAAGTTGTCTTGATGATACCTGACACCCGATCATTGTTCCCTTAATAATCTATATGATATCAATTTATTTATCCTTTTTTCGGGGGGGGGGGGGGGGGGGGGGGGGGGTCGTACCTATCTCAATAAATGACTTGAGATCCTGCACTGTCAAGAAGTGGGAGAAAGCTGATTAAGTATTTTCATTTTTGTTAAGCATTGTGTATAGATTTGATAATTGAGTGGATGGTGTTTGTTGCAGAGGTATCCTGCCAGCAGTGGATCTGATAGGCAAGCATGTGCTGGTTGGGGTAAGTATTGCATACATTTGTAATAACATAAGATTTTGGTGTTTAAACATGGGTTTGTTTACAGGTGTTCTACTTCATTGGGTTCGGACTTTTCTGCGTGGAGTCGGTTCTGAGCGTGTGGGTAATACAGCAAGTTTACATGTATTTCCGGGGCAGTGGGAAAGCTGCAGAGATGAAGCGCGATGCAGCTAGGGGAGCCCTCAGAGCAGCTATTTGAGTTCATTTCCTTTTGCGGGGATAGATGGTGTGTAAAGCATATTTCACTTTTGGCCTGGGGAGATAATATTACATCTTTCTTGCTTTGTAAATTCATTGTTCGACCTCTATTATCTCATCTGATTTCCATCCCCCCCCCCCCCCAATAATATAGGTGTTCCGTCCATCTGTCTCTCTCTCTCTCTCTCTCTAATGCAATAAATAGGTTTTTTCTTGTATTTATTTCAACAGGAATCACCATTACATATTAAATATCATGATCTAGTAACCAAAAATGAAAATCTATCCAAACTTGCTGCCTAGATTCATACGCAATCCTTCATTCTATTTATTTATGTGTCCACCTAAAACACTAATAATGTTACATATTTTCTGTTGATAGATGGATTCCGGATTCATAATTTAAGTTAATAATTCACAATTATTTATGTTAAATTTCAAGAATGAGGATTCAATTTTCTGGGACTAGGAATATAATTTATTCAGAATTTCATGATTCATGGATTTAGGTTACATATTGTAGACTTAAATTATTTAGCGAGAGATGTGAAACAAAAAAATGGAAGAGATGATTCCAAAATTGTTATACAACAAATATATAGGCAAAACACATCTTGCTAATAGTGTATAGGCGTTCCAATTTTTTTGAAAGAACAAATATGCGACGTAGTGTAATGTTATTTTGTGGGTGGAACATGATGCCAATATGGTGTTGGGTTGTCCAACGGAGCAGACGTTGAAATCAGAGGCTAGAAGAGTTCCAGCTAGCATCAACGGCCCTGATGATCTTGTCATGCAATGCAGCTCCAGAACAGGCGATTATACCCCGATCCAGGCCTTCTAAGTAGACACCCTTCGAAAAGCACAGTGCGTGGCCTCCAGCATCAGTCACCACACCCCCAGCTTCTTGAATGATGACAACACCCGCTGCATGATCCCATATCTTCTCCTTATACCCCGCTCGTGCAAACTTCATGAATATTTCAGCATCTCCTCTCGCTATGGCTGCATACTTTACCATAGAATACACGCGTAATGGTTGATTCCTGCAACATGTACACGTATTAAGCCTTTCACACAACATAAGACACATGCACAAACATCAGCAGGTACAACAACATTGGACATCCTTGAGTGTCCAAGAAGGCGCTAGGCAACCGTATTTGGGACCTGTTTATTAATGGTCCTTTCGGGCCCCGTTTTGCTACTCGCACCTAGCACATTTTAAAACTTTGGTACGTAGAGTGGTCCATCCTAGTTGTTACTCAAGTTGTGGCGCCTTGGTATGAGACACGACTAAGTTCGACGATTGTACTGTAGGAGTCTCATTGAGGGTTGAAGCAAAATATATAAGCCCAAGTGAGCGGAAAATAGATTTACCTAAGCCCAACACTATGAGCGAGTCCTGCTGTGAATGAATGACTAGAATTTGCCTTCTCAACTGGCTCACAGAACGTAGCCAATGCAGGGTTGTCAATAGTCGAGACTTTAATTTGCTTAGCAGAATTTGGCCAAACAAATTTTTTTTCCTTATCAAGTAATGGCTGCATCCAAGCCCCACCACTTCCTTTCCTTGCATAAATCACGCAGCCTTTATCCCAAGATGCTGATGTTGCTGATGTTAATCTGGATATAATTCTATGGTAGCTGTTGTGGTAACTTAGCCATTCCTTCTTCATCGGATAATTCGGGCACCCAAGAACTCCAAGCACAGGTTCCCCATCCTCTATCAAAGCAAGAGCAATTGCATATTGATCCCCACGTACAAAGCCCAACGTGCCATCCACAGGGTCAAGAACCCAAAATCTCCCAGCGGGTCCTCCGGTTGAGTTGCATCTACTGATGGCCTCAAGAACCTCAAAACTACTCAGAGGCTTAGCTGGTGCCCTTAGTCCAAAACAAGGTGCTTCAGCTAGACACCCATTAACAGTCCTCGTAACAGTATCAAGTAAAGCGATGGAGTCGGTCCTGGAGAGTGTTTGGACATCTTCTTCAGCAACAATATATACGTTTTCACTCCCAAAAGCCTCGGACAGTACCCAGCTCACTGTTGCTTGGACACTCCAATCTGCTTACAAGTAGCAATTGGAGCATTAGCCAATCCAACCTATGTCACATGCACATTTTAGGACTAGACATACTCAAACTATTTTTATGATATTTCTGTTGGAAAAATACGCAAAACCAGGGTGTCTGAAAGCATATAGCATCACAAATTAATCAAGCTAGGTAGCATCTGAAATTCTATATGATACTAAACAATGGAATAGGAAGCAAGTATGGATATGAAGTCATCCGATTTGCTGTGCTCCACCTATCATATCTTCTTGATGCCATGTGTATTTGCTAACAAAAGATAATCGCATATTATATAAATCACTCGTTCATACTTATTGAGAACTAACAGGATGGAAACATATCAGTTTCATATATTTATGAAGGAGGGTATTACATTAATTTTGTAAAAAGTCTTAAAAGTTTTCTGTTTTGGAGGCTGCTACAACTGCATGATACGCTAGCATGTTTCCTATCGTTTTAAACAAAGATAACATTGCCCTTTCATTTGGTCTAAAAAGAAACAGGATGGAAACGTTTATGCAAACATATGTATTATTTCTGTTGGTATTAATATGACTATATATCTCTAAATCCAATTCCAATTTGAGTAAACATATTTTCCAAGTCAGTGATTCTATTAAGAACCCGCATACATTTCTAAATGAGCTAGAATAGTAGTTTAATTTTGCATCAAGTTTGTTCATCATTCAGAATAAAATACTAGTGACGGTATGTTATAACCACATGATAAGTTGGGGAGAACAGATTATTGCTAATCAGACAAACAAATCCAATAATTATTTAAAGGTAAACAAAAGAGACAGAAAAAGAAAACAAGAAGCATTATACTTGACCCAAAATGAATGGTACAGATTTCACGATAAGCAGCCACACAATCTACAAAAAGTAAAGACCCACTTGCAGTAACACAGCACTAAAATTCAAGAAAGCATAACATATTCATTAAAAAATAAAATAATTTTTTTTTTTTAAAAAAGAACGTTTTTTTTTTTGGTTTGTTCATCTCAGGAAAATCATCAAACCAATAGAAAAATCCCATTTGAAGAAAGAAAGAAAGAAAACAAGAACGGCAGCAAAAATATACCAGCAACGGTGACGGGAGAATCATCATCCTTAGATTGGACATGTTCGTTGGTTCTAGCAAGCAAGCTTTCTTGAACTCTCTGGCAGAGCAAGCACGCCATGTGCACCGCCTTCACTGCAACTTCCAATTCTTTGGACGAGTCCATGGACTTCAATTTCAACGTATCCCTGCAATCTTGGGCAGTTGCAGATAAGATTATTCGGTTACAACTGCAACGAGAAGACGGGTAGTTAGCTAAAGTTGAACAAAGATTAGTGTGGAAAATTGAAGAAAAATTGGGAGTGTGAATTCTTCGTCTTGCAGTAGGCAAGATGGCATGCGGAAGGTGAATTTGGGTGGAGCAAGAAATGGGCATTTTGTGGGTGAAGCAGTCGGCGCCAACTGGGACACGGTAGTCCAATGTTAAGCGTCAACTGATCGATCAATAATGGCGATTTGGGTGGCAAAATGGTTGAGTCTTTATCGGAGGGGGAGAAAGGACGTTGTGTTCATCTCCTTCTCCCATTTCACCTTATTATTGGATTGTAATGATCATTGTATTTATTTATAAATAAACGAATCCACTTCCGCCCAATTTTTTATTTGGTGACGGTTATACATCATATCTTTATTTTTCATTGAATCAATTAAATTACTATATTCTTCTTTTTATTAATTAATATAAAATAACATATTTCAAGAAAAGTGATCCCACTCAATATTCTCTTTCATAAACCCAATCTTTCAATAAATTTTACTTCTAAGATAAATACAATTTGTTTAAAATGAATAATGAATCATACATTTTTAAAATATAAAAAAATGTACAAAATTTTTAAACAAGTTTACTACTTAATTCTAATTTGCCCCTTGTTTATTTGTTTCCAAACTATCAATATTTATTAAATACATGCTACAAAATTATCAATATTTATAAATAAAATACAAATACAAGTAAAATACACTTCATATATTGTTTAAAATCTTTATTTATTGTCAGAATTTGAAGAGTCTCAGAAATTGAAACGCCACGCATCGATCTGGTCATGGAAATGTCTACACAGCCAATTATACAGTCACAAGCCCAAAACATGTTTCAACGAGAGGATGACATGTGGATGTACACCGTTGCACTTAGCCTACAGGTCAAGATACGGTCAACACCTTGACTTACGGGAAGAATTGTGAATATACTAAATGACGTGGTGCTGACCAAATCAAGCTCAACGACCAAAGAATTGATGTACCGTTGAGTGAATTGAGCTTGTAATCAGCGGTCTAACGTACATGTTCAAGTCAGACCTCACATTACAAGCAACAACACATAGAAGTTTTATTTAACAACCTTGAAATTCAAAATTTAACACGCCTTCAACCTAAAGGGGCAATCTAACCGCCGCCACAAAACAGGAGACTTCACTAGAAATAGAAAAAAGATAGAGGGGACCATTTTGGAATTCTTAAGAAAATAGGAGATTAAGAACAACTGATTGTGTTTTTCTTTTAATTTTTTAGCATTAAAGCCACGTTTGCATTCCAGCTCGACCTATCCAGAGCTGAAAGCATTTAAGGAATTCACAATTTGATTAATTTATTATTTGAATATTGAAGTAATGTTGCATTATTAATGAAATATTTTTCAATATATTATTAACTATACATGACAATGCATTAAAATAAGACTGACTTTTCTGTGAAATGGTTGCACGTGTGATATGATTTAAAATATTTCTTGTTTAATTATAAAATATCATTATTTTTTAAGATAATTAATCAAAAATAATACATTTAAAGTAACAAGTAATATTTTATAGTTAAATAAATAATATTTTACAGTTAAACAAGTAATAATTTAAATCGTATCAGCAACTATTTCACAGAAGTTTTTGCGCCAAAATAATTATACAGTATTTATCTTTATTTCTTCAATCATTAAAACAAATGATGGCTTAGCCATCTATAAATTGACAATGTAATTATTCGGAAATGATAAATGCAAGACTTATAATATAAGATTAATCTCATGGACTATTGTTTATTTTAGTTTATACTGTTGTATGGTAATAAAATTTATTAAATAAATAAATAAAAATGATGCATGAAAAAATAAATCTAATTATTTGTCTATTTTTGTATCCTTGTTAATAGTTCTATTTAACAATAATAGTATATCAAAATTAATCAAATCGAATTGTTTATTTATTTCATATTTATTTGAAAAAATAAAAGTTACCAACTTCGAAGGCTGATAAATAAATTAGTAAATAAATACAATAACATATTGATTTATTCTAATTTATGATATGAGTTGAAAATTAGACTAATTATTTGACACATAATCTGTATTGGTCTTTCTCTTAGTTGCTTATGAAATAGCTGTCGGATTAGAAAATCAGATATAAATAAATCATAAAAAAAAATTAAAAGACTTTAAAACTAATATATATTTTGATATAAATATATGAATGATAAATATTAAGGTCAGTTGTGGAAATGACGAGGCAGAAATTCAACATTGAGGGTGCACCCAAATGATTGTGAAAAAATACGAATGGAAAATGCAAAAACTTATATGTATCAAGTACACCGTATAATTCGATGTATAAAATTATTTGTTTAATTAAAAAGTTTTATTACTTGAAAATTATTACTCCTGATTGGTCGAATAAGTAATATTTTTTAATTAAACAAATAATATTATGTATCAGGTTTATTTGCATAATGCACCCGACGAACAAGTTGCTGACTCAACTTTTTCGGTCTGTAATTATTTTCATAGAAGCATGTTTATTTCTATGGAAAAACTTAGGCTTTTCTACTCTACTTAAAGCTTCATTCAACCTTTAATTATACAACAATGAGAAGAGTGTATATTTCATACACTTGTGAATACTACAAAGAGATAAGTAATGATGAATACTACATACTGCTTATCTCCTACAATTTGCCATCATTATCAAATTCCAAGAACATCATCACAATGCTTGACGCACCTGGAATGAAACAAATCGAACCTAACTAATGCGTTGTTTTTGACCCGAAAGGAACTTCCCAGATACTGATCAAGGTCAAATTTTAGGTTAAAAAGTTATTCTCGAAAGCCAAAATGAGAATGCGGTCTAATTATGCATGGCTTCACTAAGCAGAAGTGCTGGGAATTTCATCTTGAGTTGAATTGTATATGGCAGGAGCGGACCTGTGTTCGCCAGTAGATGACGCCCTTCGTTTCTCTTCAGGTGGAGGCTTTGGTGGTCTTGATTCAATTTGCTTTATTTTCTCTGAAGGAATATCGAACTGCAACAAAAATAAAAATGCGCTATGTGAAGTGTTCTAAAACTACAAAGATTTCTATAATTGTCTATTCTAAACAATGTCGCTAACTACCTCCCAATGCTAAGTTATAGCAGAAAACTATGGATAATTATATCGAACTTGAACTGACCTTGTAACCACAGCCAGCTACGCAAGCACGAAAGCATTCCTGTTGCACATGAAATAGAAGAAAATTATATGTAAATTGCAGGCAAGAATTATATACTGTGGAGTCGCCCTTTACTTTTTTTAAATGAGCAGTGACCAACTGAGCAAATTAAAAGCAGAATAGACATGGGGAGGGAGCACGAAGCCCTAAGAAGTTGAAACTCCAAGTAAATATAGAAATGAACCTCCGAGTAGCTGGCAGAACCAGGAGAACGATCAATATAAGCACTCCATTGCTTATCCTTGAGGACTGGGTCTTTGTAGCATATCTCATCGCACTCTCCCAGACCTGAAATTTGAATTACAAGTGTCAGATGTTTCGACTAAACTACAAACCAAGCATGTTGAAATTGTCAACAAATTTTCTTCTGAAAGACTTTGTCTTCGTATTCATCATTAGGTACAATATCCATAAGGCACAAAAAGATCCAGGCTTGATGATTTAGCATCTGGATAGAAGTGTGCCTCGATTAAGTCCACTGCATAAAGGTTCATCACTAGTGGTAGCCTGTGTTAAAAAGCAAAGTGACCGAAATGGAAATTCAAACTTACATTCATCCCATGTCTCACCATCAGCATCACACCCCTTTTTGCAGAATACTCTCCCTAATTAGGAAACAAATACGGCTAGTCAGATCTGCACTTAAGCATTTAAATCCACGAGGAAAAACAGCCCAATGGGAAAACAGGATTACAAAAAGAAAAATCCAAATGAATATGACGGACATCTTAAATTAAATAACTTGAAAAGGTGGAGATATCAAAGGATTAGGATCAAACTTTTGGCTATTATAGCTATCATGACAAATGAACAACCAATCTCACACATAGTTTTCCCTTAATTAATCTGAAGTTCAGAACAACCCTTCCTTTTCTATGCACTTGTCATTTACAGTATTCATCTTTTACATATCAAAGAATTAACTAAACCACTCAAAGGGTCTTGCTCATAAAACTATTCCACACACTATTATGTGGATAAAGAAACTAAGTGTCTTAGCCTAAGCCAAGATTGCTATTGTTACAAGCAGCATCCATCGTTGGGACAAACACTCAGGTGGCTATTTAAATTCATTTCCCTGTCAAGACATCACATTACATGGCAAGATTTGCATTATGACGATGTAGCAAGAATATTGATGGGGGGCAAATTATCCACTTAGGGCAAAGGCATGGTTAACAAACAAATTATTGAAAATATTAGTAAGAGCAAGGTCAAACATGGAATGGATAATTTACCACACACCCGTAGCTCACCTTGCGACAGAGACCAAGCTAAGAGTGCATTACAACCTATCACCGTAATTTCACACCCTTTGATGTTGTGGCAGAAAAAGCAACTCACCTTCAAACCTTCACTTCATTTATAAACACCCCAGTCATTCTACGGTTACGTGTCAGAATGACACTGTCTTTACTGTCCTGGGGATTTAGTTCAGAGACTTCCCTGCTCCCCACTATAACTATAGTTGCACTGAGAACACCCCCCTCACACACACCACACAGACACAGACAATGGAGTCCCAAGAACAATTTTATCTTTTATATGTACGTATAAATATAAAATTAGCAGTTTTGCACAACAATACTTCCTACTACAATCGATCCTCCCGCTACAATGCACTTCACCCAAAGGTTCAAAATTTAACATCAAATTGGTATTGTAAGAAAAAAATGTTTCTTCTACCCAACAAAACTATAGCTTACTAGCGATATATCCGGTGCAATGTGATACGCCGATGTCATATGAAATTCGGTCTCCGTAAATACAATTTGGATAACAAGTCTACAATTTGACTCCGCAAAATATAACTCAATACAAGGCAGCTACTTCCAAGAATTTCCCCTCAAAAGAATCCAGATTGGCAAATCCTCTAATCATTCACAAAAGTCTGAGCCAAACATCTCCACATATATCGGAACATTAAAACAAGAACTGATCATGATTCCGTCACGACAACACAAACACATAACAGATATAAAGGTAACATCTAATTTAAATACCCATAATACCACCACGATTAAAATGAGATTCATTATCGCTCAAAGAGAGGGCGCAAAAAAATACATGGAATTTGCATGAGAGCTGCGTATTTATGGGTGCATTGACTGTTGCAGGGAGGCGCCCATTCCTCTGGAATCATTTCCTGTATTTGTTGCTCACTTCTTGTTTCTGGTTGCTGGTTGCTGGTTGCTGGTTGAAACCTGTTATTATTTACGGGTATAAAGAAGATGAAAATATTGCAAGTAATGGGGAAACGAGAGAGAGAGAGAGAGAGAGAGGATGAGGAGGGCCCGAAGACCGAAGAGGGAGGTTCACAGCACGAGGCAAGGGGTGTTTCGGTCATTTGATTTATCTGCTATTTGGGTCTGAACATCTATTTGGAAAGACTATTGGGCTGCCAAACCTAGGGTATTTTGTTCCTGGACTCTCATTTTGTTGTACGAGATTTTAAAATATTGGCCCAACATAAAAGCCCAACTGTAAGCTTGCCACTCTGAGCCCATTTTTGTCTATTCCTTTTTTCCTAAATCCTAAGGTATATAAATACCCCTAATTAAAGCAATATAATAATACAAACCCCGGTTTTCCATACCTATATGATTATATAGTTACAATAAAGAATCATATCTTTCGAACAAATAAGTATTGTTATTATACAAGAGAACTCATAAATAAGGATGCAGTTTTTGCCTTAGAATTTGGTTATTTGAAAAGTAAATGGGTAACTGATAGGATATTATTCAAATCTAATATTTTTCTGATCCAATAAAATAGGATATGGGTATAGGCTACTACCCAATTATCCTATCTATCTACCCATTTAGAAAAAAATATATAATATTATATAAATTATATATTATATAATTAAATTTGATCTAATATATTTCATATATAATATATTATATAATATAAAAAATATATTATAAAGCAAAAAATATAATATTTACATGTTATATATAGATATATTATATGTGATTTTACTATATAAATTTCTATATTGTATATATGCATATTATATATTATTAAATAAATTTAATATATTTGGGTGGCCCGGTTACCCGATGGGTTAGCCGCTTATCTGATGGGTTATACCCGAAATCTACTCAAATCTAATAGGATGGTATGAAAAAGGCATACCCGTACCCTACCCGACCCATTTACATCCCTACTCATAAATCTTAAAAATCTCAATTATACAAACGGAGAAATTATGGGAAATTCCACTTTAATAATAAAACATAATTTTTGCCTGCCTAAAAAATATCAATATTTTGTATTTTTTTTACTAATCATTAAATAATAAAGAACTATTATGACTTTAATTTTTCATACATAGAAGTTGATTTATAAATCTCGCATATTTTAATGATATTGTATATATGGTTTTGAAAGACATTTTATTTTCAAGTCCCACGAATAATATCGAGTATTATTTTTGTAAACATAACAAAACAAACAATGTTCCGCTAGCACCTTTTATTCGAAATATATAAAATTGTATATAAAATATATAAAACAATATTGTAATAATAAATTTATTATCGGCAATAATAACAAACAAGAAAGAATTGTGCAAATTAAATTTATTGGATCAAAACAATGTTTGTGAATTACAATCTCCAATGTGTATTATCTGATTATTGTCTTGAAATTGATGTTTTGGTTGATTTTAAGATTTGATGGAGGAGTTGATAACTCAATCTTCTCTCTGATTGGGTTTGTCTTATATAACGTCAATTTGAAGGCTTAATAGCTTGATTTCGAATTTGACGTTATATATAGTGACCCCCACGAAGAATGTCTTTGAATCTATGAAGAACGTCGTTTGATTTTGATGGATATCTAACTTGGGAAACAATGCTGACTGGAGAGACTTAACACCTGGATCTCGGATCGAATATCGTTTATGGTGAATTTCTATAAAAACGCCTTGTATATCTTCGTAGAACTCTTTGAATGCTGGAGATAATTTCACATTTGCTATGGAATTCTTCAATTTCGGTTGTGGTGTCCATTATGGTGGACAGTAGGTCGTTATTTATAGTTGTAGAATATGAACTATTTCCACATGCACATAATGAAATGACATGATTTGATTGGTGATTCAAGATTTGATGACACTTCTTGCGTTCAATAGGAGGATACGACTTGATATGATTTTATAACCAAATTTTAGATAATTCACTTCCATGTTTGTATAATATGATTTTGATCACTAAAGAAAATAAGATTTGGACACTTGAAAATATTTTATTGGCTCGTAAATATTTATATTAAAATATTGATCATTTTTCTACAAATAGATAATTTAAATTGATATTTCATAATACTTTACTCATGTCACCATTTGATTGGCCACAAAATTCACGTGACTAGAAATGCCTCTCGAGACTTGTTCACGAACAACGTATTTTGAAGTGAATGAGTTGTGAAATCTTCACTACAGAGGTCAAAGTCTTCTTTTTGCGGAGTAGATAGTTTATACTCATGTTTGAGAGTCTTCATTTTGATTTGAATTTGGTAAATAGTTTATACTCATATCCAGGACATTTGAATTTGATAGATAGTTTATACTCGCACCAATGAGTTCTTAAATTTGAAGTTGTACATAGTTTATACTCATATAAATGAGTCCTTCAATTTGGATTTATAAATAGTTTATACTCATATCAAGGAGTTCTGTGATTTGAATTTATTGAGAGTTTATACTCATATCAAGGAGTTCCTCAATATGAATTTATTGATAGTTTATACTTGTATCAAGGAGTTATTCGATTTGAATTTATTGATAGTTAATACTCATATCAAAGTGTTCTTCAATTTGAATTTATTCATAGTTTATACTCGTATCAAGGAGTTCTTCAATTTGAGTTTGTTGATAGTTTACACTCGTATCAAGGAGTTCTTCGATTTGAATTTATAGATATTTTAAACTTGTTTCATGGAGCCATGAATTTAGTTGGTAGACCTTTTAAACTCATGCCAAGAAATCTTAATTATGATTTGTAGACCTTTTAAACTCATGTCAAGGAGTCTTGATTTGAATATGGAACTTTAGATAGTTTTAACTCGCATCAAGGAGCATTGTAAAAACTTTAAGCTCGTATTAAGGAGTATTGTAGACAATTTAAGCTAGGCATTGCTGACAGTTTAAGCTTGTATAAAAAAGAATTGTATACAATTTAATTTGGGGTGTGGTAAAAACTTTGGCACCTGTTTCAACTTCTTCTTCATCTTCTTCTTCTTGAAGAGGTTGATCATTGATATCATTTGTAGTCAGACTCAATTCTATATCATGAGCTCAAGTAGCCAATTCTTCAAAGGACTTTTGTTGAATTACTTGAACGATATATCGAAGGCTCAAATGTATTCCTTGAATGCACATCTCGATGGTTGAAGCACCTTATAGTCGATCTTTGCAGCTTAAACTTAAATTTCTCCACCGACTGATATAGTCGATGACAAACTCATCTCTCCATTGACGTGAATTTGTGAGCTCGAGCATAATGACCCCCCCCCCCCATTAAGTGCTATAGAAGCGGCTGAAAAATTATTTTTCCAATTGCTCCCAACTATCAATTGAATTTGCCCCCAAGTCAGAGTACGAGTTAAATGTATTTCCTTTCAAGGAGCGGACCAACTACTTCACTAGGTGATCTCCATGCGTCCCAACATCATTACAGGTTTCTAGAGTGAGCCACATGTTGTCTCACGATGCCTTTTACTGTCAAACTGTTGAAATTTTTGGGGTTGGTAGCCGTCTGGCATTCTCAAGTTCTTAATACTTGATGTGTATGGCTGTGTGTAACTTGAATAGGACTTAGAGTTTCCATCAAACTTATTGTTGATAGTTTCTTAGATGAGCTCCTTTAGTTGATTTGCAGGAACCACTCCATCTGATGAGACTTGTATATGTCGGCTTAGAGACTTCTCTTGTTCACATGCTTGTGACTTTGTGGACGTTTCAATTTCATTATAATCCTTGAAGTGTCCTTCCACCATGCGACCTGTATCAACATTATCTTAAATGTTTATTAGCTTTGTCATCAGAGTGTCTCGTGTCTGAACATGTTTGGTGAGCCCTTCGACAACTCTCGTCAAACTAGTGATTTGCTCTTCAAGGGTCGTCATGGACATCATTCCAAACTTCTTGAGATTTGAGAAATTTGGAGAAGAGACGAGAGGTAGAGATGGTCCCACTGGACGTGCTAAATATTTGTAACAACAAATTTCTTATCTGCAAAAATAATAAACAAGAAAAATTACGCAAATTGAATTTATTGGATCAAAAGCATGCTTGTGGATTCCAATCTCCAATGTGTATCCTTTGATTCTTCTCTGCAAGTTGATGTTTTGATTGACTTTTAGGTTTGATGGTGGAGTTGATAACTCAATCATCTCTTTGATTGGGTTTACTTATATAACGTCTAGCTTGATTTCGAGTTGGACATTATTTATGGTGATCTCCGCGAAGAATGCTTTTGAATCTTTGAAGAATACAATTTGATTTGATGGATATGACTTGGGAAACAATGCCGATTGGAGAGACTTAGCACCTTGATCTCAGATCGAACAACGTTTATGGTGGATATGAATAACACATTGAACGCCTTTGTAGAACTTCTCGAATGCTGGAGAGAATTTCATCTTTGCCATGGAATTCTTCACCTTCGGTTGTGGTGTCCATTATGGTAGAGAATATGTCGCTATTTATAGTTGTAGAATATAAATTATTTCCATATGCACATGATGAAATAAAACGATTTGATTAGTCATGTAAGATTTGATTACACTTCTTGCATTCAATAGGAAGATAGGATCTGATATGATTTTATTACCAAAATTTAGATAATTCACTTCCATGTTTGTATGATATAATTTTCATTGCCAAAAAATTAAAATATGGACACTTAAAAAATATTTGATTGGCTCTAAATATTTATATTAAAATATCAATCTTTATCTACAAATAAATAATTTAAATTAAATTTCATATAGTATTTTTTATATATCACCGTTTGATTGACTACAAAATTAATGTCAACACAAATATATTATAAAGAAATATGAAATATGACAAGTAGTGGAAAGAGAAGTGTTGTCGAACTCTTATTATATATTACGTATCATATAATCTTTTATGAGAATTATTAGAGATGCATGGATGGCATGACAGTAGATGATGCATGATCCATTGTAAATCCAGGACAGCTGTTTGGATTATCGCAGGGGGACGTTCCCACCGCAACAGCCCCCTGCTCCACCCTTTTCGCTGTGTTACGGGGCATCTCCACCGCCTTTAGAACCACCACCACCGTCTTGAATATGGGTTTCCCATAGGAGGTCGTATCAGGCTCGCCGGCGGTTTTGGAACTGAAAGCCCTGGTGACGGAGCGTATTGCTAAGCTAAGAAGTGCCACTATTGCCATGGAAGACCATTTAAGTGCAGCCATTTAAGTTGTTTCTTTGCATATCTTGTTAACAATCTTTTTCTATTTCCAAGACGTATTTATAATATAAGCAATTTTGAAGATGTAAGAGAAATACTGTTTTAAATTTTCAGAACCTAGTGCCATTTACATCTCTTGTTTAATTTGAGAGTACAACTGTAGCCCAGTTCACTGCTACAAACCCATTACAATATGTTCAAGTCCAAAGATTCTGAACTGCTGCTAATACATAGAGAAACACGAAGCAGGTCTACCGAGCTCGGCTGGAACGGCGATGACGTCTCTGAGCTTGCGCTTGAGCACGAACCTCAGCCTGCTGAACCGAAAGAGGAGCTCGTCTATTCTGCGCCTGCACATTTTGTTATATATCAGATGATGAAATTCATATGACTTCATTTTTCTCCAACAGAATATCTAAACACATTTTCGTTCTCAACGCGAATTCAAATCCCACAACCAGAATATATTTTTCCAGAACAATCTTTCTAGAATCAAACAAAATGCAGCGTTTATTTCCTAGAAGTTTTTGCTCTCGTTGGAACCAAGTTTGGGGAATCAATCTATCAAATACAACATCTACCTAGATTATTCCCATGCATGGAATACTATAATTCCTCCGTATTCTTACATTTGTTGGTTCACAAGAAAATAGGAGGAACTGGAGAAATCAGTTTGAAAAAGAGCAACATGTTTCCATAAATCCAGTTGTGGTTTAAGAGCATGCTCATTTAATATTGTGCGTCTTTTAGAAAGGAGAGAAATACATACTCCAATTTCTGTAACAAAACGACAAGAAGAACATTGCACCGCTGGTGCTCCGTGTGGATACATAAGCAACACCGAACACCCTCCACACTTAACTTGCCCGACTTCCTGAGCTGCAAAAGCAAGGGTGAAACTGAAAACATCAGACCAATTCTATCTCAAAAAACATACTAAGCAATCCAAAGCATCACCAAGAAATTCCTGCTTAACATTTTTGGAAGCAATCATTTATACTTTAAAAATAATCTAAAATGAAGATACATGGAAGAATATTGATAAAGGGATTTGACATGTTAAATGAATATTTGATTGAAAAAGATCACATTGACCAAAGAAGGCAAAACTAACCTTCAAGTACAAAATTGACTTCTTGGCATCCTGGACATTGGACCCACTTTGCTCCACGAGGATACACACAGAGTTTACGGCATGTACCACAAACTAGCTGAGCCTTTTCTGCATCAATCCTATAATGTTAGTCGCTTCTCTTAGAGTGAACCAGTGAAATGAAATGAATTCAGCTAATGAAGTTTTCTTAAGAATCAAAACTGTATCCACCGAATTTATTGCATTTTATACTTAGATGTGCAAGGTGAAATTATGATTGGAATTTCATGAGCAATATATTTAGCTTGCAACGTAAGTGTATATTTATTCAGATTAATACTAATAACTTCAATTTCTTGAAAACTGAGGTGTGTGAAAACAGATAGAAGCCAGAAAAAGTTCTAAAATTTCTGCACAAAAACTGATTACTTTTCTAAAAGGAAGTTTCTAGCAATCTCCACCTCCATGATTTGGTAACAGCCAGGAAAACTGCAACTCAAGCTGAAAATATTGCAAGCCTGGAATAGGAAAATTAAAATTCACTCACCAGAAGGTGATATAGCAGCCGGTGTCAATGGGGGAGGATTTGGTCGTGGCTGCTGAGGACGAGATGCAGGCTTGTGCACAGGCATAAGTTTCTTCTCATTTTTGTTATTTCCATCTTTGTTCCCTGCATCTAAATTAGCAACAATTGACACGATCTTCCTAAAACATGTCTGTTGAAGATATTGAAGTTAAATAAATATTAAATGATTCACCTATCTAATAACTTAAGCTTTTAGATACAGTGGTCATGTAACATGATAATAAAGCCAGGCCAAAAAAAAAGGTCATGTGTTCAAATTTCATCTTCACCAGTTTATCCAAAAAAATTATCTCAAAAAATTTGCCTGCACATGAAGGGTGTGTTGAAGATATTAAATATTAAATGATTCTCCTCTCTAACAGCTTTATATTTTAAATGAAATTTCTTAAATGACGTGATCACTTAATATTGTCAAAAGCTAATCAATCGGAAACAACTTTAAAATAATTACCTCCTCTCAAAACACCTTAAAAGCAGCACAAATAATCTCCATTAAAAAAAAAAAAAAAACATTAAAAAAAATTTAAAAAGTTATATGGATGCATCATCTTCTAGAGCAGAAGCCTACAAATCCAAGTACAACTAACAGCCATAACTGAAGGCCACAATTGTGATATCTATTAAAAAAGCTTATCAAAAACATAAATTCCATGAATTAGTTACAAAAACATCTCCTGGAGTTTAAATTCATGAAAGATGTATAAATAGTACACAGCTTGAAGAGATCTAGAACACAAAGGATTCCGCACTAATCAGTGAAATATATAACAGTTTGAACCAAGACATTAGTATTTATTACAAGGGGAAATGTTCAACAAACATACCAAAAGGCAGTTCTGATGATGGCGACTGTTTGAGTGGTGGTGTGGCTGGGGATGACCGCCCTGGCATGGGCATGTGTTGTGGCTCTTCTGGAGGCCCTTCATTGTCGTTGCCTGTATTTGTTTGTTTTATCTCCGTTTCAGTACCTAGAGAGTCTGCAGGTTAGTTAGAGAATATCAGAGAGCAGCTAAATACAGCAATTGTTGCAAATAGTTGGGACATAACTACAAGTTGGTGAATCCGACCATTATTTCACTATCTTCAAATTCTGGAGGTTGAATATCTATAGCAGACGCATTCTGCATGAGAATCTATTGTGGGCTTCCTTTTTTTCACTTTTATACGATCATGAACTATCAAAAAAAGGGTCTGCAAGCAAGACATTCAAGAAAAATTTCCATTCAATGGGACAAGTGCTAGTTGACTTGTTCTATTTACAAATGCCACAACTTTGTAGTCCTCCACTAATTAAACAAATGAGACAATCTCCTGATCCCTTGTAAATATTACTGGGAGTTAGCACATTGTATTTTTGATTTGATATGGAATTATTATTGTGGGTACAAAACCATGTCGATTTCTATGGCCACTATGTTCCCAAACTTAATACAACCACTCTTGGTTTCTCATTTGACAACATTCAAAAAGTATGAATGAACATCAGGGAATTTGCATTTAGAATGAAATTCAGAAACTTCAGAAAAAGAAAAATGAAAGAAGGCTGGTGGCATTTCACCTTCAGTGTCAAAAGGCTAATTCATTTATAGGCAAAAAAGTGTAATCTCTTTTTTGAATAGATTCTTTTGAAACATAACAACCATCCCCTTAGTTTTCCAGTCATTAATTCACATTGCACAATCCAATTACAAGTTAATTTTACCCAGCAACAACTAATAAAATGGATTTGCACCTTTATTTAATCCTCCAAATAGATTAAAGTAGCAATCACACAAAAACTTCTACTGAAAAACAAGAGGTCTGCCATTCTATCCATCAATGAAGTGTGTGAAAATCCAAAATTTCTGAATCAGCTAAAGGAAGTAATGAGCTAATTGAAGACAAAAGCATGAAGGAACTAGTCACCTCAAAAAAGCAATTTTCTGACCAAAAGGCTGACATGCAATGTCATAGAAGGGCAAATTTCCCCAGCAAACATCAGGGCACAAACAAGCACTTGACATGCATTTTTATGAGCAATATGACCCTTCAAACATAACTTATTGTATTACTGAAAAGCCAAAGAAAGGTCAGACGATAAACTCACTAGAAGAAACAACTGATGGCAGCTGCAGTGGTGGTGTACGAGGTGGCGGCATCTGACATGGCAATTCCCACCCAGGTGGAGGCCCATCATCTAATACTTCATTGCTGTCCTCCTTTATACCTAAGCAGACCAAGGAAAAATGTGAACAGAAAATTATAAATTAAATCAACCATCCATGAGCTTAAAGACATTTATAAAAATCACCATGGATCTTTAGTGATTCATTGAGTTAAAAAAAGAAGTCACATGCTAAACATCCCACATGCAGTTATTATTTTCCTCATTTTCCACAGTTAGTTCATAAGTCACTATCATCTAAAATCTATCAAGGACACAACTTTTTTGGAGCATTAAGTTAATTTCAAATGCAGATATCTAGTCTTATAGTTGAAACACTAGCAAGATGATTCACAAGCTAAATGCATAAAAAAGCAAGCTAAAAATGTCACCTGTAGTGCTAGATGTTGCTTTCGGTAATGCATTTACAAGAGAACTAAACCCCCATCCTGGAGGTGGCCCATCCTCATCATCATTATCATCATCATCAACAACATCATCGATGCCTTGTTCGCTGCTCCTTGGCATATCTGATTGTGAAAACAGCTTAGATATTTCTAATAAAGCAAGTGCATAAACAAAACTAACATGCAAGGCTGCATATCAAGATGCTTTGCCACCGTAGCATTGAAAAATGTAAAAATAGAGAGCAAACAAGGTTTTTTTGTCAAACAAACGAATGGGACACAAGCATGAACATATAAGTTGAACTATCTGATATGCAACATGTAATAATATTTTTTATGACATGCAACACGGAAAGATAACAGAAGACTTCTGATTTACTAGCTCATTATTGACACCTTCTATGCTGACTCTCAGGGGATTTGTAATTAAATACAAGAGAGGAGGTTTCTTTTTCTTTCTTCTGGTTGATGAAGTCTCAGAAATACATTGATAGATAATTATAACTCATCGGGGGGTCAAAGTTTAGGGTCCCTCTGTTCTTTCTTGTTCTCTTTCTCTCTCTTCCCCCCTCTCTTCTCCTTGTTTTGTAAAACTAAGAAACAGAACCATCCGTTCTTTCTTGTGCAATCTAAGCATACACAAGAAGCATCTAGGGTCTTTATCATTTTCAAGAGCTGAAAGATGTTTCAGCAGATGTATCATGCCAATCTCGTATCCAATTGAGCTATTGTTGTACACACAACATAACATTCTGCAAAACACAAAGGTACTGAAGAAGCAAAGAATATTTGCTGCAGCATATTCAAAATCAGAAACTTAAGACTGAATTGCAGAAGTTGCAAGAAAACAATTCAAAACTGGTGTGATTGTTTATTGTCTGAGCATAAATCAAACAAAATCAAGGTAAAATCATCAAAGCATAAAATTTGCCCAGTGTATCTCAATACCAACAGCCTCAATAGGGATATTTTCAAGAAAGAAATGTAAACAAAAGATCCAGAATCTTGACCCGCTAATAAGTGAGAGCATTACAGGGAGAGAAAAAAAATGAACAAAGTAAAATCTTGTCCAATTTAACAAAATCAGTTAATTCTACAGTAGGGAGACTACAAAAAAGAATGAAATTTCCATGAAAGAAGATTTTATTAGCATGCATCTAACCAGAGGAAGGAAGCGACTCAGAGGGTTGTGGAGCGAACCCAGGCGGCGGGCCATCTTCTTCTTCTTCATCGTCATTGGCCTTTTCCTCTTTTGGTGGCTGCGGAGTGATGATGCATTGAAATCCAGGCGGCGGCCCGTCGTCGTCTTCTTCTTCTCCTCCTCCTCCTCCTCCTCCTCCTCCTTCTTCTTCTTCTTCTTCTTCTTCTTCTTCTTTTTCAACAATCGCCATTTCTTGCTTCTCTTCTTCTTTCACCTCCATTCTCTTTCTGGGAGAGTGGGGGTTTTAAGGCTTGGGTTGGGGTTTTATGCAGAAGAAATGTAACGCCAATTCAAGGTTGTGTTATACCATAAAAGTGTGGTGTCCAAGACAAACAATCATGGGCAACCCGACAAAAACCAGTTTAAATGCAGATTAGATTTGTTTAAGGTTTCAGATTCTGCACACACGCAATTGTTTTTCTTCATCACACAAAATTGCAGTGCCGCTGCAGCAGCGCCACCGACGAAAGATATCAACTCAAGCAGACCCATCTCCCATTCAATTCCCTCATATCCATTTAACGGGCTCTAGAATTTCGTTCGAATATACTCTTATATTTCTTGGTTTTGTTTGAAAAAACGCAGTAGCCCACCCTTTCCGTATTGCAGGTACACTTATGTGTTGACTATGGGTCGTGCATAGTGTGTGTATATCATTAGAAATGGCTATTTGAACCTCATCAAATTTATAAATGGGTGTTTCTAGATGAACACCAAAACCTCTTTCCAGACCACTTTTTCTTTATACATTATCAATTATTTCAATTCTCTTACATTGAAGATAAACAACTTTATTTCAAACAAAACAAAAAATTGCGTGTGTGTTTTTTGAAGAAAAAATTTGTGAGAACAACAAATTTGTTCAATATTGACTCATAAAAAAAAATGATTGACGGGATGGATCCTATTTTTCAGAACTAGGAATATATGTTCAACACTAATTTTTTTGAAATTACTCCTCCTATTTTGTGCAATTTATAGTAAGAATTGTGATTCGTTATTTTGACAGTCTCCTAAAAATTCATTTGATTGGATCAACTTATTTACATGTTCGTAGCAAACTCATGAGATATTAATTTGCACGTTTTAAGTTGGAATTTGAAGCAATAATTCTTGCTCATATGTTGAAGCATTCAGCAGAGATATTGGAAGAAATAACTTCTTCATGTATTCATTCTTTCATGTAAATGTTTCTTTTGATTAATCACACTTACAAAAGCACATTCGAAATATTTGAAAATAAGAGTACATTAGTTCTTCTTTTTTTCTTTTTACAAATAAACTTAGAAGAAATATTAGCAAATAAGCTTCCTTTTTTAAAAAATTAAAGTCTTCACCCTCACATATTTAACTGTACCTTTTTCAAATGAATAATAACATTTATCAATATTGAATTGATTTTGATAAATTGCTAATCTTTAGCTTTATCCATTTGGATTATCATCTTCACCATCTAGGTTCCATAGCCCTCCCTAGTAGTCAAATGACATGGAATCACATGCAATTTCTTAATTAAGCACATATAAGAATTAATTATTTCTCATGCCCAGAAACGCCATTAATTCTCTTTTCTTGTTGTTTTTTCATCATCAATGGCATGAAATCAGATGCAGTTTCTTGATTAACCACATACAAGAATTTATTATTTTCGTTACTAGAAAATGCCATTAATTCTTCTTTCTTGTTGTTTCTCGTCATTTGCTAATTGAAATATTTCATTAATGATAATTTTTGCTGTGATCATCTATTGTTGCTTCGCTGGCCTGAGGGTTACTTTGTATTGTTCATTTTTATGGTTGGGGAAGGGGTGTTGGAAGAGAATTTTACCCACCAACAATTTGTTGAAGAAGAAAAATAAGGATTTTGTTTTCATGCATTACTGCAGCCGTGATGGTGGTAAAGAAGGGAACCATAAGGATATTTTTATAATTTTAATTAAATCTACTTATATTAAAAATTATTAGGTGGTGTCTAAAGAAAAATTTATGGTGCATATAGAAACACCCTTTATAAATATATCCTACAAAATTAAAATAACAAAAATATTTTTACTAATAAAAAGAAACAAAAAATTACTCTTATAGAACCTATAAACACGTCTATCGTGACTATCTTTTGATCTTTCTTGTTTAGTCGATATACATGTATTAGGGGGCTGCTTGGTAAAAAATTCTTCAATAGGAATGACAGTAAAAATGAACGAGGAGTTAATCACAATGCAAATCATTAATACATTGTTACTATTTGAATTAATTTAACTTTAATAATGACAATCAATCAAACAATGCAAATCATTAATAAATTGTTACTGTTTGATTTAATTTAACTTTAATAATGACAATCAATCAAAACATTTATTATACTTATCAATTAATATAATATATATATATATATTAATTAAACTATTATATATGATAAATATATATCGTATGTCATATATTTATATATAAGTAAATGTATAAAATTATTACATTTTAGTATAATATATAATAAATTTATAAGTATATGAAATGTTACATACTTATTCTAATATATAATAAATTTATTTTTTTATTTTTATAAATATCTCATATAGGTAATAATAAACAAGTCAATTATATTATAATATATCACAAATAAAATTTTATTATTATAATATATATTTGATATAAATCTTAAAATTATATTACAAATATAAAATTGTTAGTATATATGTTTATATTGATGTATATAATACATATATATATATCACATGTATATATTATATATATTTAAATATTGAAGTTCGTATCAAATGTATATATTATAATTCTCAATAGTTTTTATTCTTTAATTTAGAAAAATAGATTTACGAAATATTTTTTAAATATTATGAGTAAGTTATAAAATTTATTCAACCTATTGAATTGCTACATTACAAAGCAGTGAGAAAATTAATTGAAACTAAAAAAGTGTTCAGCGAACTGCCTTATAGTTTTCGTTAATATGCATTAAACATTTGAAACTCCATTTCCTTGCCTGACCAATAAAAAACAAACATTAATCAATTTGTTTTATATATACATATTGTAACTGGCTATTTGATTTAATTAATTAAGACACCTCAGTATAAGCAGAACCTGTCAGCGGCCACCCTTCAGGTGTCGACGGCGACTGCAATTGCAAATGTCAAGACACACCGGGCATTGCCAACTTTCATTCCTCTTTGCTTCCCACGAATTCTCGTGTGGTTGGATTTCCAATTTGTGGATTGAATACTCAATTTTATTGAGGCGTTTGGGTTGGCCCAAATAATTGAAGAACAGAGAGTCTATTTAACTTATTAAATTTAACCTAAATACACTACATAGATATTGATATATATGGCAGAAGATTAGCTAAATTCATAGGGGTTTTGAAGGTGTGCTCAGTCCAGAAATTTTGTAAACACAATTTTTGGAGAACCAACCATTGGATCAAGTTGAAATTTGGACAACATGTTCATGACACATTGAGGTATATTTTGAATGGTGGAGATTGGATTTCTCCTAGAGTTAGGAATCAACGACGGACAGTGAGACATTTTTGTGAGATCTTTCCAACTCTTGTTTATTATCAAGATTAGATTATCCTGAATTTCGTTATTGAATATCTATTGTGACAGATTGTAAAACTTTGTGTACTCTTATATTTTATTATAATAAGATTTTGGGTGGACTCTGGTCCTGTGATTTTTACTCCTCGCATTGGGGAGGGTTTTCACATTAAAATTGCTCGTGTTTATTGTGTTATTGATGATTGATTTTATTTGTTATTTTGGTTGTGCATTGTTGGCATTGGTTATTCTATTTGATATTATTTCCATAATAGATTAACACAAGAGAGAGAGAGAGAGAGAGAATTATTGTTTCCGCTATGTAATCAATTAAAAGATTTTTAGATCATTTATGTGTGTTTATCCCAACAAAGTGGTATTATAGCGCTAGGTGGTGCTATGTTCCTTGTGATGGATATGGAAACAAATACAAATAGAATTGTGAATTTGAATAGCTCAAATTATCACATATGGAAGGGAAAAATGGAGGATCATTTATATGTGGAAGATTTTTATCTACCCATTTTTTAAAGTTAAAAGTCAGATGATAAAACTAATGCTCAATGAAAAATATTGCATCATCAAGTGTGTGGTTATATCAGGTAGTGGGTGGATGATAATGTGTTGAACCATGTTAGTAAAGAAACAGATGCACGAACCTTGTGGGAAAAATTTGAGCAACTATATGCTAGAAAACCTAGAAACAATAAGTCATTATTAATCAAGTATTTCATGAACTTGAAATATAAAGATAGAACTCCTATGATTGATCACTTGAATTCATTTCAGCACATTATTAACCAATTAGTAGGAATGAATATCAAGTTTGAAGATGGAGTTCAGGGCTTATGACTTCTTGGTACATTACCGAACTCGTGGAAGACTTTCAGGACATCTTTGTTTGATTCTGCTATAGATGACACCATTACCATGGATTTGGCAAAGGGTAATGTTCTGAATAAGGAGATGAGAAGAAAGTCATAAGGCTCATTTCAACAATCAAAGTTTATAGTCACAGAGAAGGAAGGGGGGAGACAAAAGCAGAGGTCTGAAGGGTAAGAGTAGAGATATAAGTAAATCAAACAGATATGAAAAAGTCGAGGTTGGAATTGTGGTACTCCAAGATATATAATGAAGCATTGTCGAAAACCCATGAGAGATGATAAGAAAGATAAGGGAAAACAAGACAAGATAGACGGAGAAGAAAAAAAAAAAAGGATGATCGTGTGCTGCAATATGTGACTTCCTTATTATTTGTGATCATAATATTGTTAATCTTTCTTATTATGATACAAGTTGGGTAGTTGACTGTGGTGCATTCATACATACTACATTTCAGAGAGAGATATGATTGCATGATATATATCTGGTGATTTTGGAAATGTTAGGATGGGTGATAATGGCTTAGCTAAAGCCATTGGCATGGGAGATGTATGCTTGGAGACTAGTAATGGTACTGTGCTGATCTTGAAAATTTCAAGCATGTACCCGATTTTGATTAAATTTGATATTTATTGGAAAGTTTAATGATGAGGGATGTTGTAGTACATTTTGTGACGGTCGCTGGAAGCTCACAAAAAAGCTTTTTGATTGTTGCAAGAGACAACAAGTATACTTCTTTGTAGTTGATGCAAGGAAGTTTCTTGATCGATAATGATGGAAGGATTGAATTGTGGCATAGTAGGTTTAGTCACATCAGCGGGAAGGGGTTGATGGTTTTAGCGAAGAAAAATATCATTCTAGAAATAAAGAATGCCTCCCTACAGTAATGTGTTCGTTGCATTGCAAGAAAGCAAGCAAGAATTGCTTTCAAAATAACCTTTCCCTCAAGAAAACAAGTATTCTTGATTTAATATAATTTGATGTATGTAGTCCAATGAAAATAAAAACACTTGGTGGTACTTCCTATTTTGTGACTTTCATATACAATCACTCAAGAAAGACATGAGTTTATACATTGAAGACAAATGACCAAGTGATTGATGTGTTCAAGTAGTTTCATACTTTAGTTGGGAGGCAAATTAGAAAGAAGTTGAAGTGAATAAAAACATATAATGGAGGTGAATATTCTGGTCCATTTGATGAGTATTGCAAGAAATAAGGCATTCAACACCAAAAGACATCTCCCAAGAATCCTTAGTCGAACAGGCTTGTAGAAAGGATGAACAGAACACTGAGTGAAAATTATGATGTCTTCTTTCAGAAGCAGGTTTGCCTACATCATTTTGGGGTGAAGCTTTGAGTATTATTATATATGTTTTAGATCTAATAACATGTGTTCCTTTATACTTTGATGTTTCATATAGGGTTTTGATCAGGAAAAAATATTTCCTATAATCACTCTTTGTATTTGGATGTAAAGTCTTCATTCTTATCCTCAAAGATGAAAGGTCTAAACTTTACATGAAAACTCGGCAGTGTGTATTTATTGGTTACGGAAAGGATGAGTTTCGCTACAGGTTTTATGACCCAGTGAAGAAGAAACTTGTCAAAAGTCAACATGTTGTGTTTGTTGAGCATCAAACCTTGAAGGATATTCAGAAAGCAGATATAACAACCTTACACCTAGGGATGACCTAGTTGAGCCGAGAATAACTCATCGTTATCAATCTGAAGATGATAAGCAAGATCAATCTTATATGGATAATCATAATGAATATGCCATAAAAGGACCCAAGTGTCAGAAATCAATCATTGCCACCATTAGAAGTTTTGAAAGAACAAGTTGAGAGACTACCAAGAAGTAGAACAAGCAGAATCCGTAAACATACTGTGTTGTATCCACCAGATGAATATGAGCTCGTGGCTAATGGGGAAGAACCTAAATGGTATAAAGAAGCAATGGAATATGCATACAAAAATGTGTGGTTAGACGCAATCCAAGATGAGATGAAATCTTTGTATGAGAATGACACATTTAAATTGGTGAGACTACCAAAGGGAAAAAGAGCTTTGAAGAATAAGTGGGAGTATAGGATAGAGCAAGAAGATCATACCTCACGATCACGGTTCAAAGATAGATTGGTGGTCAAGGGTTTCAATAAGAATATATGCAGTGACTTTGATGAGGTACTATTTTCAGCTGTTAAGATGTCCTCTATTCGTATTGTGCTTGGTTTAGCAGTTAGTCGATCTACAGATTGAGCAAATAGATGTCAAAGCTGTCTTTCTTCATGGTATGTTAGATAAGGAGATCTACATGGAGTAACCTGAAGGTTTTGGGGTAAAAGGAAAAGAAGATTATGAATACAAGTTAAAGAAAAGTTTGTGCGGGTTGAAGCAAGTACCGAAATTATGGTGTTAGAAGTTTGAGTCTGTTATGATGGAGCATGGCTACCAAATGACTGGTTCTGATCATTTTGTATTTGTACAACGATTCTCTAATGATGATTTCATTATATTGTTGATCAGTGTTGATGATATGTTGATTGTTGGCATGAATGCTTCCAGAATTGAAGAGTTGAAGAAGCACCTAATCAAATCCTTTGTCATGAAGGATTTAGGACCGGCAAAAAAAATTATTGGCATCAGAAAGGATTTAAGAGATTTAAAATGAGCAATAATAAATTGGTTAGTTCTTCTCATGCGACTCGCTTTAAGCTTGGTGCTCATCTTAGTCCTATTACTAACAATGAGAAGGAATAAATGAAGGGAGTTTCGTATGCCTCAGCTATGGGAAACTTGATGTATGCGATGGTGTGTAGGAGGCCTAACATAGCTCATGCAGTTGGTGTTGTTAGTCGTTACTTCTCCAATCCAAGAAAGGAGCATCGGAATGCAGTGAAGTGGATATTGAGATATCTATGCGGCACTTTGGGTTTGAGACTCACCTTTGGAGGTAGGAAGCCAGAGCTAGTTAGCTACACTGACTCGGATATGGCATCGGATGTGGATACTAGAAAATCGACTTCATGTTACATGATAACATTTTCAGGTGATGTCGTGGCATGGCAATATAGATTGCAAAAGTATATTGTGCTTTCTATGACTGAAGTAAAGTATATTGCAGCAACGAAATCATGCAAGGAGGTATTGTGGTTTAAGAGGTTTATGAAGGAGATTGGCCTCAAGCAAGAGATATATATAGTAATTTGTGACAACCAAAGTACTATCCATCTTAGTAAGAATTCCACTTTTCATTCAAGGTCGAAGCATAAGGATGTTAGGTATCATTGGATGAGAGATGTCACCAATGATAAGTTGATTGAACTTGAAAAGATTCACACAGATGATGATGGTGCAGACATGATGACAAAAGCATTGCTAGAGATAAGCTCGAGGTTTATCGTGTGATAGAGGGATGGCTAAACTCTCCACATAGTCAGAAAGGGGGAGATTTGTTTGGGTGGATTTCCAACTTATGGGGATCATAATACCCAACTAATTGAGACCCGTGTGTTGGCCTAAATAGTTGAAGAAAAGAGAGTCCATCTAGTATATTAAATTTGGCTTAAAGACATTGCACACATGTTGATATATATGATAGAAGATCAGCCAACATCATAAGTCAAGTTTGGAGAAAAGCAGGGAGAAAAGAGAATTTTTGTTTTGAAGGTGTGCTCAGTCCAAAAATTTTGTAAACACGGTTGTCGGAGAACCAATCGTTGGATCAAATTGAAATTTGGACAACACATTCAGGACACATTGAGGTATATTTTGAATGATGGAGATTGAATTTTGATTCTCCTAGCGTCAGGAATCAACGACGGACAGTGGGACTTTTTTTGTGACATCTTTCCAACTCTTGTTTACTATCAAGATAAAATTATATTGAATCATGTCATTAAATATATGTTGTGGTAGATTGTAAAACTTCGTGTATTCATATATTTGATTATAGTGGAGATTTTGGGTGGACTCAGGTCCCGTGGTTTTTACTCCTCATATTGAGAAGGTTTTCCATGCTCAAATTGCTCGTGATTATTGTGTTATTGGTGATTGGTTTTATTTGTTATTTTGGTTGTGTATTGTTGGCCTTGATTATTATATTTGATATCACTTCCTAACAGATTAACACTAGAGAGCAATAACTATTGTTTCTGTTGTGTAGTCATTTGAAAGATTTTTGGATCATTTATGTGTTTATCCCAACAATTCTCTCTATACCTGCGCTTTGTTATTCAATTAATTAATATTAGTATATTACTCAATCGAAAAAAATAAATACATAACCTTTTATGGAGACAATTTCCACAGAATCTTCCACGAGGAAGACAACAATGGTTACATTGAGTACATGGACCAAAATTCTTTTGCACAAAGTCGTAGTGGCATTTAGAAGTCTCTAGGTTGGGAGACCAGTGAATATCGAAGTCTCCCAAAAGCTTTTCATGTTTAATAGTGTAGGACTCATCCTCAACCTTCAATTTTTTCTTCTTTTTTCACCATGTGGATACCCTTTCACGCTCCTTATCCTGCATTACCTTTCTTATCGCACACTCGAGTAATAAATTTTGTCACCATTTCTTATCCTCTGTTCCTCTTCACAAAATGATCTTATTTCTCGTTCTTAAATTTTTTTTTTCTAAATAAAAATTCGAGAAATAAATAAACTTCCATCTACTTTTCCATCAAATCAAATCAAATTAATCAAAGTATAAAAAAGACTAATGAATAATTTATGGGAATAGTATTGCAATTTTTTTTTTTAAATTGCATTCAAATTCTTGGCATAATATATTTAAAATTTGACCACACAGTTAGATTTTTCATATACCTTTCTTGAAAATATAATACTTACACTAATGAGACTTTTCGTAAACTAACCCGTCAAATGCTTATTTAAGCATAAATCCATCCTTCAAACACTTATTTAAACTAATGAGTTATTTTTATGAGAATCATTTTTAAGAAAAAACGTGAAAATTAACAATAGCAATGGTTTTTTAAGGTACGTTTACTCTCTATTATTTGTTTTGAAATTCTTTGTTTGTATTTGATGATTTTAATCATTATAACCCTATGATTATTGATAATATCATGCATATGTATGCATAATCTTGATTTTTTTTTTTTTTTTTTTTTTGATCTTCAACAATTTCAGAAAATTTAAATCAAACTACAAACTCTTCAATGATTTGTGCAAAGTTCCTATAAGCCACATTAGAAACATAGACGTCAATCATCATGTCATTAACTTCTCTCCACAACCCTTAAACCCTTCAACTACTTTTTAAGCGTTCCACCACCAATTTTCAGTCATTAATTATATCTTTTTTCATTTAATATATATACATACATCAATTATATTTTTTATCGTTATAAGTTCCCCTTAATTATTTTAATTAATATGTGTCATTCGAAATTCGACTGCAAGTTTTGAAATTTAATTTATAGTAGAAGTCATAAATATAATGGCTTGTTTGTGAACAATATTCCAATATCAAATAATTAAAATCAGTCTTCTTTACTTTTCACCTACACTGCATAGCTTCTATGGGTGAAAGTGAAGTTGTACTATGTATGGGCCTATGTTTTTGACAAAGTAAAGAATATTTTGTATACAAAGTCATGATACAAATCTATTAATGTTTGAAGGAGCTAAAGTGACGACAGAGAATCCGGTTGTATATCTTTGTACCAAAAATGGAAAAATAGTTTGAATCACCTAGGTGAGGGCATCTAGGTCTTGAGATGCGGTAATTAATTATATGGTCTTTAATAGTTGTTTAATAATGTCATTAATTAGGCAACCTTGGGACTCGGTGATTCGAGGAAGAAGAGTGTTTTGTTGTGCAGTGTGGGAAGCTCTGATCCGGGTTTCCTATGCGCTTGTTTCCTGACTATCTTGAAACACTCAATTTTCGATTGAAATTTGGGGTGGTTTGATGATGTCGTCTTCTTGGTTAAGGGCCCCCGTAGCATCTACGTTATTGGTTACTATGTCTAGACCTCACACCCATATGATCTCAATAATATTACTTATCCTTTATTATTGTTGTAAGTCAAGACTAAATAGTTTTATTTTCTTTGAATTTGATGTTTCCTAATGAGATTTTTAGTTGTGTATGTTGGGACAACATAATGAATGGATTAGATGCAGAAATTAGCGGCTTCTCAAAGCAATGGAGACCATGATCCTGATGGGTATGAGCTTTACTTTCACGAAATTCAATCATACCTAGTTTGCATGTTTTTTATTTTATACTAATTGAGGGTTTGTAGTACTATAATGGCACATTGGAGCCACACCCCAAGAACAGTAATGAGAAGAAGAAAAAAACCCAAAAGATGAAAACGACATGGACGCCTGATTCATCCATTAATGGGTTGATAATTGAAGAATTGGCACATGGAAAGGCTAATGGAAAAACATATGCCACATGGAATATGGTTTGTAGTTTGTTTCTTAATACACATGCACATATATAATAGATAGATTGATTAATATTGGTTAGATATTGACATTCATCGTAGGTGAAAGTTCATATCAATGCAATGCTCAAGCAAAATGGACACATCATTGAGTCTATTGTTGGGAATCCTCCATGTTTGGTTCACCTCGGTATACATACAAATACAATAAATAATTAAATTACCCGTAACCTGCAAAAAAAATTAATGTCACGCATTTATGATGTTGAATTAGGTGATGATGACATGAACAGAGGTTTTACCATGGGCATCGTTGGTGTGCAACTAAAACAAAAAAAATTACTTGCTGATTATTTTCATACTTATTGTTGTAGTTGTCGTTGTCGTTGTTGTTGCTATAATATGAAATGTTACACTAAAGCCCGTTCTCCATCACTACAGGGATGCATGTAAGTTAGAAGAGGAGGCTAACCGTTCCATTGTCTCTGAGGTAGTGTATAATATAACTAGATGTTGTCGGTTTATTTTAGGTTTATTTATTGATTAATGGTTGTTGGTGCAATTATGGAGTAGAGGGGGGCTGATTGAGGATAATATACCACCCAGCGCATGGCTACAGTATGACATGGAATTGGTTGGTGTACTCAAAACTAAATGTAAATAGCCAATATATCTATCTATATATCATATCTATATATATATATATATCTTTTTATACGGGATGTTTGCTAATTACAGTATTGCGACTTGATGATTTTTGCGGTTATATTTTGCTATCTCGATCTATTAGAAATTACCGCCTACCCAACATTATGTGTTATGATCACCTACAATCATTTTTATTGATTTTAAAATTAAAATTAACTTCATCAGTAAATATTTATTTTCTAATGAACAAGAATTAAGGGATACGTTTGTGGAAATCTACTTTTATAGCAGGAATTAGATAACATACAATTTCAATTTCAATTTTCGGGTCAAATTTTACTATTTAATTTTACTTGCTTTTCGGATTTGATATATATAAATCCTCAAATTCCATAAGATTTGAATTACTATAGCAGCAGTCTTAACTATCCCAAACCCAATGGAAGACTTTGTGATCTAGAGTGATGCGTCCAGCAAGGTTTGGGCTGTATTTTAATGCAACATGACAAGGTAGTTGCTTACGCTTCAAGGCAACTAAAGCCTCATGAGCTGAATTACCCAACGCATGACTTGGAGTTAGCTGTTGCTATCCACGCCTTGAAGATTTGGCTACATTACCTTTACAGAGGTAAGTGTGAAATATATACCGACAACAAAAGTCTAAAATATCTTTTCACACAGAAAGAGCTGAATATGAGACAACGAAGATGGTTGTAGTTAGTGAAGGACTACAATTGTATGATTCACTACCATCCCAAAAATGATAATGTAGTAGCAGATGTATTAAGCCGTAAAATAAGAGGATAACTGACTTGTATCATGACTACAGAGGAACAGTTAGCCATGGAATTCTTGAGAATGAGTTTTGAGATGGTTACACCAGCAAAGTCTGTGAAATCAATTTTTACAACCTTAGTGTTGCAACCAACCTTAAAGGAGAGAATTAAGAAAGGTTAGATTCGAGATGATTTCTTAATCAAGATGAAGGAATGTGTCCTTATGGAGAAGATAAGGGATTCGATGTTCCGACGATGGTACTATGTACTATGACGGAAGGATATGTGTGCCTAATATTATGGAATTAAAAAAAAAATTTAGAAGAAGCACACAAAGTCCTTATACCGCTCATCCCAGTGGTACCAAGATGTACCAAGCCTTGAGAGGTACGTTTTGGTGGGAAGGCATGAAGAGAGATGGTGTAGATTTTGTTAGAAAATTAATTATATGTCATCAAGTGAAAGCCGAACATCAACGTCCTTTTAGTTTGATAAAGTTACTTCATATCCCCGAGTGGAAGTGGGATTATATCACCAAGGATTTTGTGGTAGGTTTACCACAATTGAAGAGAGAAAATCATGCAATATGGGTGGTGGTTGACCATCTCACAAAGTTTGCTCATTTCATTCTAGTGAAAATGAACTTTCGAATGCACCAATATACCCAATTATATATTCAGGAGATCGTGAAGTTGCACGGAGTGCCAATTTCTATTTTTTCACATAGATACTCATTTCACATCTCATTTTTGGGGAAGTTTGCAAGAAGCCTTGGGAAAAATTGAATTTCAATACGATATATCACCCACAAATCGACAGTCAGTCAAAAAGGACAATGCAGATACTTGAGGACATGTTGAGAGTGTTTGTACTCAACATGGGCAATAATTGGGAACAAGTGCTACCTCTGCCTTTAGTAGAGTTTGCATACTTTTCAAGCAACGATTGGAATGGCCTCTTATGAAGCTTTAAACGGTAGAAAGTATAGATCATTGGTTTATTGGGATGAAGTTGGAAAGAGAATATTTTTGGGTCCTGAGATGATTGAAAGAACAATGCGAGTAGTTGAGAAAATTAGTGAAAGAGTCAAGGTAGCACAAGATCATCAGAAATCATATGCTGATAAGAGAAGAAAAGAGTTGGAATTCAATGTTGGAGAGGATGTCTTTCTAAAAGTAGCTCCGATCAAGGGAGTTATCCATTTTGGAAAATAAGGTATGTTAAGACCTAGATACGTGGGACCATTTGAAATTCTTGATCAAATTGGAGGGTTGGCCTATCGTTTAGCCCTACCACCTTAATTCTCTGTCGTGCATAATATTTTCCACGTATTCTTGTTGAGAAAATACGTACACAACCTAAGCCATGTCATTAATTACTCAACCGTGAAAATAAACAACAATCTTACTTATGTCGAGCAACCAGAGGCAATCCTTGATAAAAATATTCACAAGTTGAGGAACAAGGAAAAAGTGCTTCTTAAAGTACAATGGCAAAACCATAATAAGGAAGAAGACACGTGGAAACATGAGGAATTTCAAGCTCATTATCCCGAATTCTATGGCCTTGGTAAGATATCAATTTTCGAGGATGAAAATTCATCCAACAAGGGCAGAATGTAATACCAGGAATTTTTGGTTTTGTTCACGTGTCATTATGTGCGTATATTAAATTTGAGCTGGATCTAGGAAATGCATCATCTTTTAATGTTTGGGTCTTAATCCCCAATTATATTATTGAGTTGGCCCAATATGTTATGCCGAGTCAAGAATAAATCGATAACTCAAGTCTCGAATATATTCATCAAGTTTATGTTAATTATTTGTATTCTTTAGTTCAAGTTATGTTAATATAAGTTCAGCATGCATCATAAACGAATTATTCATTATACTTTCATCTTTCATTTTATTATATTTTAGCCTAATTATTTGAGACCAAATTATTAAAACCAAATACTTATTAATTCCATAAGTTTTAAGCACAATCTTAGTATTTATATCGAAGCCCATACCTTGGCCCATATTAAGAAAGAATTTTTGTTCATGGACGTGTTTTTTAGGGAGAATCATGACTGATGCCTAACCGTTGAATCTTGAAAATGTGGGATTAATTTCCCACTTAATCTCTTTAACCAATTTTTTAATTGGCAATTTCTATACAAACTACCATTTTTTCTTTTCACACCACATTTACTATATACACCACATAAAATTACATTTAAAATTTCAAAATTACTAACCCCACCACAAAAATACCTATTATACCCTTAAACCCTTAAAAAAATTAAAAAATAAAAAAAATCCCCAAACCCTACCTCCCGAACACATCCGAACAGCTTTCCCCCCCAACCCACCGCCCAGCCGAACAGATCCCCAAACCCTAGCCTTCCGAACATAGCCGAAGTGCTCTCTCTCCCCCCAACCCACCGCGCCGAACTACTCTCTCCCCTTCCACCGTCGAACCCTTCGAAGGTCATAGACGTCGAACGCAAAAATATCTCGACTCCAGGTAATCTTTGTCGCCGTTTTTTTCTAAAAAATCGCAATGCGTTCGGCGCTGGTTCACCGAACAGCCTGCAGGGCGTTCGGTGTGCACATGCCGAACGTAGCAAACAAAGTTCAGCCTTCAATGGCCGAACAGCCTGCGAGACGTTCAGTCTGCACTGGCCGAACAACCTGCGAGGCGTTCGGTCTGCACTGGCCGAACAGCCTGCTAGGCGTTCGGCCTGCACTGGCCGAACAGCCTGACAATGTGCCTGTTTTATTTTATTTTGAACGTTTGTATGTTAACATTTTGATTTTCTTATGTTATAGTTTATGAAAGAAGAAGAAGAAGACGGCCTACAGCATCAAATAGACGATTAAGGGCTGCACAACAAGAAGCAGGTCCTTCTGATGTGCCGGAAAAACAAGAGGAATATGCCGATATGCCTCAAGAACAAGAGAGGCAAGCCGAGCAGAATGAGATCCTAATGGGCCCATCATTATTATGAAGTTTCAAAGCACATGTAGTTGCCGACGTTTGGAATGGCAATGAGAGAGGCGTTTTAAAATGCCTTTGTCACATTTCGAAGCTGCTAAAATGGGTGTATCCGGAGGATGAGACGACCCGAGTTTGGAGGTCGTATGTGAAACGGTTCGGGCTTCACAATTTGAGCAAAATATCATATAGAGCTCCCAACAGAAACTTGATTTCTGCATTTATCGAACGTTGGCAGCCGGAGACCAACACTTTTCATTTACCATTTGGTGAGATGAAGATCACATTAGATGATGTGTCGTGTCTACTAGGTCTTCCAGTGGTGGGGCAGCCAGTGCATGTGGCAGACGATCCTTCAGAATTCTGGCCTGCACTGATTCATCGACTGTTGGGTGTGTCAGTTGAGGATGCCATATTGGCACTTAATGACAAAAGAGGGCAATCAGTGAAGCTAGAGTGGCTTCGTAGTACATTCTTAGACAGCTGTCAGATTTCTCAGAGACCAGTTGCAGAAAAGGCAGCTCGAGCATATATATTATATATTCTTGGGTGTACGATATTTTCCGACAAAAGTGGTACTCAGATTGCAGCTGGCTATCTGAAGCTACTAGAAGACACAAGTGTGGTCCGGGAATATGCATGGGGTGCTGCTGCCCTTGCCTATCTTTACAGGCAGTTAGGATCTGCATCAAGAGCGGGAGTAAAGCAAATAGCTGGGTATCTTACATTATTGGAGGTAAGTCATTCTTTGAAAATAATTTATTTATACGTTATGTTACAATTTTTCATATGTTGTACCATTATATTTGTATATATGTAGGCATGGATTTACGAACACTTTCCGACGAGCCCACGACCTCAATTCAATGTTGAGTACGATCCCAGATTTCCACTTGCTATGAGATGGTCACAGCATGGACAAGGTGGACCCAATACTTTGGGCTTGCAGGCATGTAGGGAGTGGTTGGATTCACTTCAACCTCACGAAGTAAGTGTGTCTTTTTAATTATGTGTTTTTCAAATATATGTATCTTTCAAATATATAACTTGAACAATTCAATACGTAGGTAAACTGGGATCATTACCAGCAAGTGCGTGATTGATTTGAACGTCCTAAAGTGACGTTTTATCATGGGTGCATAAGGGCTCTGGACATTGTCGAACCATACCACCCCGATCATGTGTTGAGGCAGTTTGGCCATGTCCAGCATATACCATTGCCTCCATTGGATCCAGACTATGCAAGAAGAGGAAAAAATCATGGTCAGTATGTACTTGCGTGGGGTGTGCTCGGATCCATGTTTCTGTCCTGGGACAGCCATATTTTGTCCATGCAACGACGAGGGAGACTTGCTGAGCCAATATGGGAGACTGTACCAAAGTATATGGATTGGTACCGTACATTTTCCCATCCACAGGTCCAAAACCCCGATCGTACATCTGCAGCACGACACGTTCCGATTGATGCGAACCCCAGTCAATTGTGGGCTCGAAACGTTGAGGCCCAGAACATTCTTGACCCACTAGTTCGCATGTGGACAACTCAGGATCCGCAGTTATCGTTTGATTATGTTATACCTAGAGTTGAGCAAGATGCAAGAGTACTCCACGGTCTCACATTGGATGATGGACATGAATCGGATGAGTAGTGATTATAATATGTATGAATTACATTAAACTTTTCTAGATTTGAATGTTGAACATTAGATGAAATGTGTTCTTTATTGAGTGTTCAATTTTTATTTTGCTCATTTTAGTGTTTGCTCAATATTCAGTTGTGCGATTCAAATACAATATGATATGAAAAAAAATTAAAGGTTGTGAATAAACAAAATAAGAGGCCAAACTGTAAGAACGTACGAAAACCAGAACGTACAAAAACCATTAAAAAAAATTGTCAGGGCGTTCGGCCAGTGTTGGCCTAACATAATACAACACGTTCGGCCAACACTGGCCGAACGCCTTTTGATTTGTTCGGCTGCTGTTGGCCGAACGCACTGACAGTTTCAATAATTTCATGATTTGCCATTTGTCGGACATATTTCATCGTAACTTAGCAAATTTACGAACTATAAGATGTAATATTTTAAATAAATAATATTCAACACTTAAAAAAATATATAAGTACATATCAGTCATTTCCTAAACAAATGGCATTATACATTTGAAATCGTCTTTTGTAGAATATCTCCCATCCAGCAGCACATGCACTACGATGTTCATGCCATACTTGCAGAACAGGAGGCAACGGGCATCCAGACATCAATGAGACCTGCCACAATGCACGTATAGTTACTACTCCTCAAAGATTACTTTGAAAAAATGTAAATCATAAAAAATGTAATAATAAGAAAAGAATTTTACCCCGCAAAAATGCGTGCTTTGATCTACCAATGCTATGCAAATAATTTTCGGATCTTCTGGGTTTGCAGTCCTCAGGGGAAGGAAAGTATAGTTTGCAATGGGTGTTAGCACGACAAATGCTATGTTGTAGACAGTTGCAATCATGTGTCCCATATCAGGGATATCTAGCCAGTGTCGTCTATAGGCTCTCTCCTCAAAACAATGTAATGCATCTTCAACTTCCCCAACACGTCCATGTTCTTTGAATATTGGTGCATACATTTCTCCAAAATTTTGTAATTCATGGATCAAGTCACAACGAACTCTAGACCACGATTCTTCCCCATAGTTCATTAACTCAGCAATTGCACGAAATCCACAATGTATGTCTCCTCTAACAATCTTAGTCCCACAAACATATCGCCGAAAGGTAGGTGGAATATCTTCAAAAAATTCAATATCCTTGTTTGTAGTAACAACATTATTTGCACGACGAACCTTTTGCTTTTCTCTACGAGTGAAACTAAACATAGCACTGGACACATTTTCTCCACTTATGAAAATTGTTTCATCCACTGGTGAACAACTGTCATTGATGGATTGAACATACTCAAAAGCACTTGGATCTCTTTTGGTTGAGTTGTTTTTTTTTGCTTTTGCTTTGGTAGGACGTCCACGTGTACGTGGTTGGACTTGTGGTTCAATGAAGGATGATGTAGTTGGGTGTGTAAACTCTCTTAACCTCTTCAACATTAACAACTTCTCTGATTCATCATGTGCACCTTCAAATTGATTGACAATTTCATCAAGTGTCTTCTTGAAAGTATTATTTATGTCATCCGATATATTTTTATTGACTCCATCCACAGGTTCCATATCAAGCTTTCTCCAAAATCTATCAACTCTATCTAGTGGGATAGGCATATTCCCCCGAACATATTCAGATAGCTCATGAGCACATGGAAGACCACAAGTTTTTCGCAAAATACACCCACATAATAAAGGATCCATGCCATTTTCTCCAACACCAACCATTTCATCCAAAATTATATCCAAAGCAGAGATAGAAACCATACCCCTTAACATTTTGAATACAGGAGATGAGTACCTATGTTGGACTAGGTTGATGCTCTTCTCGAACGAACTTTTGATTGCATTATGCGATGTTTCGAGAAGGATGAAATTTTTTTCCCAACACATTTCAAAATTGCCTGTACTCGATTGAAGTTGTTTTTTCAACTTGGCATGCTGGCCCTCCGCCCTATATTACAAAAAAAAATTATTAATGATCATATAACATACAATATATACAGAAATAAAAAAATAATATAGCATATAAATGACGGATGATTATTTATTACCTGTTTGTTGTGGTATTTTCAAAATGCATCAAGTTGTTTACCTAACAAGAAACAAATCGTTCCTTATATCCATTTATCCAATTGTCCAAGACATATTTTACAGCCTCTTTTTTATAGGAAAAATCATTCTGAAACCGCTGCAGCAACTCTTCGAACATGTGCTCTGACTCGGCAAAAATCAACGAATTCCAATTGCAATAAAATGAATTCCATTGTTCCTTTGTACTAAAGTACTTCTTGCATTTGGCAATTACATTTCTGTTGATGTGCCACCGACATAGCAAATGACGAGAACTAGGAAAAGTTATCTCGATTGCATTAATCAATGCAAGTTCTCGGTCGGTTACAAATATTTTGGGTAGGTTGGATTGGTCCATCAAATCTTTAAGGACATTGCATGCCCATAAGTAATTATCCTCCTTTTCACATTCTAGATAGGCACATGCAACTGAAAATGTCATGTTTGTGGAAGTCACCCCGACAATTTCTAACAACGGTAGTTTGTAGCGGTTTGTTTTGTATGTACAATCCATTAACAAGACATTTGGAAATGCACGCAACAACTTCACACTTGTCGGATGGGCCCAAAACATATCTCTGACAGCATCTGTTTGCTCACACCACCTAGTATGGAAAAAAAATATTTCTCTTTAAGTTTACCCATGAGATATTGCATTTGTGACCTGCCACAGTGTTCGACTTGTTTGTTCTTCTGTCGAATATTGTAGATAGTCTTTATCGTGGATTTATTTTCTGTATACCTCTTCTGCAAAGTAAACAATATGTCCCTAGGACGGCTATTACCCGTAGAGAGATCAGACACCAATTTCAACTCATCCGTAGTTAAACGACCAGCATAAGACTGACCCTCTAAATATCTTGCCAACTCATGATTATGCGAACCACAAATAACCTCCAAGGCCCATGCATCAGTCTCTTTATAATATGTTCCTTTTAGACGAAATGGACAATCGCATTTCTTGGTTCCGCGACGACGATTCTCAATTGTTTTATTCTCTACCTCTTCCAATTCTCTTCCACATTCCTTTGTTTCTTGATTTTCACTTTTCTCTTTGTTGCTCTGTTTTTTTTTCTGTGGACGATATTTACCCCCTCGTTCCCAACCTAACCACAAACGAGGTCGTCTGCATTCATCTCCAATTTCTGACCTCATCACAACCACTACCATGCCTAATGGGATAGCCTTTTCTGACGTCGAACGCTGCTTGAAGTGTTCGGTTGGTATCGGCCGAACGTTTCTGCTTACGTTCGGCTTATACAGGCCGAACACTTCCGAAATTTCTGCTACACAGTCCCGATTTGTGTTCACAGAATTTTAATATATAATACCCTAATATTACAATAAAAACATTTGAAAAACTTACCGAATTTACATATAATTGTTGATTGTCCATGGATATAAGGAAAAAAGATGGTGAATAAATCAAATTTTTGAATTGAAATTTTTAGGGTTTGAAAGAGAAGATGAAGAGAAGGGAAGAGAAGGAATTTTTTGGGTTTGAATTTTTATATAACATATTCTGATTATTTTTTAAGGGTAAGGGTATATTGGTCATTTTACACATGTCCATTTTTGTCAAAAATTGTGTTGTGGTGTGAAGAGTAAAAATGGTGGTGTGGTTAGCAACTCCCTTTTTAATTTTGAACTGCAACAATTCATTATATTATGATAGATCCAAAACCATTCTGAACACAGCAGAAACCAGATTTCAGAAGGTAAAGAAAGAAAAATATTTCTTCATCTTCTTCACCCGATTGTAAAATCCGAAATCAAATAACCCAAAAATCACCAGAAATCTCCCTCTCCCTCTTTCTCCTCACAAGGCGGTTGTAATCCATTTTTTGTTCCTTCTTTTCTCACAAGAGAGCAACAACTTTGGAAAAAGAAAAAATTAATATATATATATATATATATATCTATTTAACCAGCGGGCCACCACCGCCAACCGCTAACTGCCAACCGCCAAGGAACAAGCCTTCATAGCCCCCTCAGTCCCTGTATTTTTAAAACCAACCTTATAGATATATACTGAGAGAGAATGGTTGAAGGAAAGAAGAAGGAAAAAGGGTTAGTAAAATTGGGTACCGGAGTGGGTTTTGGGGAAAAAAAAAATTGATGAAGTAATTAAGATCACCAACTCAGTCCAGAATTTTCAGAAAATTTCAAAGTTCACTAAAGTCATTTCTTTTCACTTTACAACCCAAAAATCAAACCAAGTCTTTTATTTTATTATTTATTTTCTTACTTTTCAATTTATAATTTCCTCCGGTAGATTCAAATGTTTAGTTAATTAATACACGGTCTTTATAATTATAGGCAACGAGGAATCTAAGCTCGGTGTTAGGTCAATTACATAAATTTAGGTTTCATTCACTCATCATTTATCAAGGTAGGATTCTTACATGTTAACTTGATTGCATTATTTGAAGTCTTTTATGTTTATAAGTTACAAGTGTTGATCAATATTTTCAAGCACGTGTTTAAAATTCCATAAGTTTACAAGTTCATGTTATAATTGATTATTCATGTTATGCCTTTATCTATGTGATTATTGTTGACATGTATGATATTCCACGAGCTAAAAGAAGCCCATCGCATCTTATTTGGACTTTCAGGTTGAGTTGGAGCATGTGGATGGATACGAAGTGGAATCGTAAAGCATATGAACATTATTTAAAATTTAACCTATTTGAAATTTGAGAAATACTAGTAGTTTTGAACTATTAATGGTTGGTATTGGATATTGATAGTTAGATTAAGATTATATATGCTCTATAGGTTTCATTATGTTTATGCCTTGAATTATTTAACCTAATGATCTTGTTATTGGTTTATAGACTTTTTACATGCGTAATGTTATTTGTTACATGAAAATTTGAGTTGCTACTTCTTATGCTTATTTGTATTTTATTTATTTAGATCCATTTAGGTTAAAGTTTAATTAATTATGTGTTATATTTCCTAAATTAATTTATATTATTCTGATGCAATTTATAAGCTTTCTTAAGTATGAATTTTATATTGATAGAAATTTAAAGTGTTGTATGATTTGTTTTATGATTTTATAAAATGATTTATTAGTCGTTAATTTATCATGATGTGACTAAGATAAGATTAGGTATAAGTAACGAATTGTTTTGTTTTGTTTTATTTCTCACCCCATGATTATCGTTTTTTTAAAATTATATGGCAGTGTACCTTTTAAATATTAGCATCTAAAATAGTCTAGAAAATCGGAACATTGCAATATAAATCAAGTAGTTATATAAATCATGTAAGCATTTGAATTTTTATATATGATGACCATTATTTTTATTTGAAAATGCTGCTTTTGAAGAAATAATATTTAATTTATTAATGTGAGAATACATAAATATCTCTTATCTAGCATATCAATAACGTTATATATTAATGTAAAGTATAAATTATTTATTTACTTATCATTAAATAATTAAGTTATGATGTACAATTGGGATCTATTAATTATTTATAAAATATTTTATATAATTTTCAATTAATTAAATAAAAATAATCAGTATAATAATTATTTTTTGATATATTGTTACTTTAATAATTATTTTTTGATATATTGTTACTTTATTATAAGAGAGCAATAAGTTTGTTTTAGGATCACTCATTTCTATTCTTAAAGATGAAGATGCATGTATATCTACTGAGCGATTGAGGAGTTTGAAAACATATCTATTTGAATTATAGATTAAAGTCATTGAAATAAATAAAAACTTAAGAGTAAGTAGATAAATAACTTTATTATTATTTATTCAATTTATAAATTTTCATGATCTTATCTATTTAATTTGCAATTAAAATTATGATAAACTTACGTAATGTGTATGTATATTTAAAACGAAAAATTAAATGATTTGAAATTTATTAATGAAGTTTAGTTATCAATTCCATCAGGCATATTGATGATTGTTCAAGGGTTTGGACTCTGAAAAAAATGCATTTATTATAATAATATTTATTATTATTATTATTATTATTATTATTATTATTATTATTATTATTATGTAATTCAATAATAAGATTTTATTTTATAAATTACCTTTGTATACTTAACGATTTCATCATTCTTGGCAGTATCATTCAACTCCTCCAAATTTTCCTGAAAATAAAGAAATGATTCCAAACAAATAATTATATTAATAAGTTAATAATTTTATTAAAAAGAATGTGTAAGTTTTTAATTATTAATCATATATTTTCCTTGCAACACACCTAATTAGATATTTTGTATAGTTGTAACAGAAGTTATATATTATATTTCTATTAATATGAAAAGGTATTACGTAAAATTAAGGGTGAGTCTCTTATGCATCGGATGTATGTCTTGTACATACTTATTAGTTAAATTAAAAAGTATTATTTGTTTATTTAAAATATATTACTATTTTTTAAAGATAATAAACTAGTATTAATAATTTTCAAGTAAATAAATAATACTATAGATCGGGTTGGATGATGCACCCAAGTTATATTATTATATTTCCATTAACATGTAAGGTATTAATATACAACATTAATATATCTCATTAATTGTATGTAGATGGTTTAACTTTTGATGTAATCAAAACAAATATTTTAACATAGTTATTTTTGAAAAAATATTGTGAAATTTTTATTTGTTAAACAATCGTTATTTATGAAATAATAAGAATCTTTTAAACCTACATCAGTATGGCAGCAAGATTAAAACACAATAGTTTAATAATTAAACAACCTGTTACGGTAAATTAATTAAACTCTAATTAATATAATTTTGCATAAAATATTAATTTAAAAACTTCATAATTACGAAATAAATTGAGTTGTCGGTTTGAAGATGCACTTTTTTGTAGCTCTATTAGTAATATAGGGTAGAACTTCGTAAAAATATAATATACCTAAAATCATAAATTTGAAGAACAATGCACTTATTAATTTTATGTTTATAATATTTAATTAATAATAATTTTCAATATGTAAGTTCAAGACCTTTAATGAATAAACATTGTACGATATTATATTACAATTCAAGAGTTAGAATTCAGTAGAGAATACAATATTCTAATTGACTTATTATGTGGACTCAAAACATTATGATATAATCATTAATGTATAATACATATATATTTAGTGAGCAAATTTATTTTAGTAGTATAATATTTTGAACTTGAAAAACTTTACATAAAATATAATAATACCCATATATAATAAAATCATTTAAATTACTATGTAATTTTTGGTTGGATTAAATATTCAGTCGAAAAATGATATGATTTCCATTTATCAGTATTCAATCGTATATATAGTATATTATATTATTATTTAATAGTTTATATATTAATATAGTAATGTTATTTTGGAATATTAGATATATAATATATTAAATAAGAAGAAAGTAAAATTGATATGAAGAGTATTATTTAATTAAGGAGTTTGATAGATGAGAGGACTAGGGAATCAAAATGGGAGAATCGTTACCCTGTTTCCATTTCTATTGACTATATATAATACCAAGCAATATCAATAAGTATGATTCCACCTCCAATATTTCCAACCAAGCACCCTACCTTCTTTGATCACTATTTTATTGAACTACTTCATCCAAATTATCTTGTAAAATTTATTCTACTTGTATGCCCATATCTTTCTATATAACAAGTTAATCACCTTAGAGCACATGTTCTCAAGTGATATTAAATTGACTTAATTGGATATTGAAGATGATAAATCACTTTGTCTTGATCATGCTTCCCTGTTTTTAAAAAGCCTGAGGACATTATTTGTATTCATGTGAATGTTTCTCAATCACACATCTATTCCGAAAACAAACCACACTTCAACGGTAATTTTGGTTTAACCGTTAACACATTTTCGAACCGAAATCAACTCTAAAAATTGATCAGTTCGATTTTGATTCTAGGTTAATCAGTTTCGGTTCAAAATCGTCATTTTTCGAACCAGCAATTCCAGGTTAGCCAGTTCCAGTTCAAAACCATCATTTCTAATTTCGAACCAACGATTCCAAGTATGAAATATAAAGAAAAAAAAAAAGAAAAAAAATCCAAAATTGTGGAAGAGATGATTTCAAAACCAGAATCTAACCGGCCGAACCATGCGGGTATGGAATGTTTGTCTAGATTGATTGAAGTAAGAAGAACACAAGTTTGAATTCAATACAATCTAACATTACTCACTTAGCCTTTGCTAATGATGTAATAATGTTGTTTATCAAGGGGATGCTGATGAACTCTTAATCATGCATATTTTGGGGAGAATGTTGTTGCTCAAAAGTTAAATGTACGCTGTTCATTTTGGTCCTTCATATGATAGAATTGTTGGTTGTAGTGATCGAAGGATTGCTACTAATTGTGTAGGGTTCTTTCTATTTTATTTTGACTTGGTTGTGGGAATATGATTCAGGAAATTGGGAAACTCAGCGTAAACACTTAAAGAAATCATCCAAGTAAGGGTGGGGTACATTTAGTATTATATAACATATGTAGCAAAATCTTCGAATTGAAGGGCAAGCAAAACTATAATGATGAGAGAGTGCGTTGGAAATGAATTGAATAAATTCTCCCCTCATTACAAAATACATCCTCTGTTCCAGTTACCCAACATAATAAACATTCTACAAAATCTTCCTTTTTACTTTGGAATTATAATTAAGCTCCTTTCTTCTTTTGCTCTTTGTTTTGTTTAATATCCTTTGTCAGCATTCTTGGGGCAATAGCCATGGACATAAGCTCCTGGAAAAGCAGCTTACAAGCATATGGAATGTGCACCTGCCATGCAATAATCATGTTACTCACAATAAGAATCTATATGTCAATAAAACCCTAGTCCTAGTAATAATTACCTGAACAATATCAGTTTTGTTTTTGCATCCTCTGCACTCGAACGAATTCTTCTTCAGATTAGCAATGGCTATTAATCCACAGCGCTCACACACATGGATCCTATATGCATCACTTTGATCAAACAACCTTTCCTTGAGAAAATGAGCTGCTCCGTGCGCAATCATGCAATCACGTTCCATTTCACCAAACCGAAGCCCACCATCACGAGATCGTCCTTCAGCAGGTTGCCTTGTGAGAATCTGAACAGGGCCTCTACCACGAGAGTGAATTTTGTCATCAACCATGTGCTTCAGCCTCTGGTAGTAAGTGGGCCCCAGGAATATCATGGCTGTGAGCCTCCTACCCGTATGACCATTGTACATGGTCTCAAAACCTCGCATCTGATAGCCACATTTATGAAGAGCCCTGCTGATGTTATCCACAGTGACATCTGTAAAAGGAGTAGCATCTCCTTCCTTCCCCATGTGTGCAGCAACTTTTCCCATCACACATTCAATAAGCTGACCAATAGTCATACGAGAAGGAATAGCATGAGGGTTAACGATGATATCAGGGGTGATGCCTTCCAGAGTCCATGGCATGTCTTCTTGTGTATAAGTCATACCCACTGTTCCCTTCTGACCGTGCCTACTACTGAATTTGTCTCCAATTTGAGGTATTCTCACAGATCTCACCCTCACTTTGACAAATCTCAACCCATCAGCATTTGTTGTCAGCAGGACCTGATCCACAATCCCAGTCTCACTGGCACGTAAGCTTGTACTATGATCACGTTTTGTGTAACGAGCAGCCTGCCCTTGGGCATCATCGGGAGCTATGGGAGAGGTTTTTCCAATAATCACATCCTCACCAGAAACTCTGGTTCCCGGAGGCGCAAGCCCATCATCGTCCAATTTATCATAGGAACCGTGACGCATGCCCATGCAGTTGGATCTATCAGGGCGCCCGAAATCCTCTTTGACTAGTGTCCCCATCTTCTTCTCCTCATCTCTATATGAACGGAAAAATAGGGAACGGAAGAACCCACGGTCAATCGATGACTGGTTCATAATTACTGAATCTTCTTGATTGTATCCAGAATAGCACGAAATGGCAACAATGGCATTAATGCCAGCAGGTAGCTGTCTAAAGTGCAAGTGCTCCATAGCCCGAGTAGTTACAAGAGGTTTTTGAGGATAGTAGAGTACATAAGCCAAGGTGTCCTGAAACATTAAAAAACAAAGGTAAAGATGACACATCATTACAGCACCAGCCAAATGCGTGTGGTGGAAAATAAGATCATACCATCCGAAATTGGTAGTTGGTGACATAAATACCCATGGCTTGCTTGCCCATAGCTGACTGATATGTGTTACGTGGAGACTGTGGTAGGGAACAGATATCAGAAAACCGAGTAACAGATTCTGACGATGAGGATCAGATTGAAGAATTAAAATCACCTGGTTGTGATCCGGGAAGGGAATGATCGATGCACAAACACCCAGTATCAAGGATGGGTGAATTTCACAGTGTGTATAGGTAGATGAATAAGCCTCCTCAGGCTTTTCCCTTGCAGATACAAGATCCTAAGAAAATTTAAAAAGCACTTCAGCTTCTCACAGATTGTAATGTACTGTATAAACAATCTAGCATGCACGCTTGATAATCACTTACATTTATTGTCATGGAAATCATAGTTGTTTCTTCTTCTTCTGTGTCAATGAATTCTATAAATCCTTTGGCAACAAGGTCATGCCAGCCACCATCTTCAGGAGATTCCTGGAACGAGTGCACCATACACACAACGTAACAAAGAACAAATTAAAACTCTGTACAAACAAATTAAGATAAGATAAAATTAAAACAAGTGCCAGGGAGTCAGCCAGACTGCAGCATACCCTTTGTTGTAAGGCTCGAATATCCTTCTTTTTTATGAGAAGTCTTTGCTTGTCCACAATAAATAAAGGACGACTGCAGCGACCATAATCAGTGTATATCCGAAGTTCTTTCAAGGAGATATCTCGAACCACCCCGACTTCTGTATTGACATCAACCTGTAAACAAAACAGTTTCAGCCTCCATCCGTTGGTATATTCAAAATCGCATTATACATTGCACTGTAAAAATCTTATGTGCAAAAAAAAACAAGAAAATTCTGGTGAAAGCTATATGTTTAATTAAGAACCAACGCATAGATTGCCGAAGACAAAATAAAACTAAGATCTTCAAGCTGAAATTCAGCAACCAATTTCAGAGGTGATGGGATCTGGGAACAAAAATGCTTGAGAAACCAAAAACAGAAACAGAAGATGAACACACTTACACGTCTCCTCAAACGCCTCAAAGTGGACACCAACATATCAGGATTGCGATGAATCCCAACCCAACAACCATTCACAAAGATCTTTGTCGCTTGAGGAATCACAGCAGGAGATATTTCCTTAAATGAGGAAATTTCTGGTCAATTTAAAGAAATATCAACTCAAAAAATAAGCTAAACAATGAAAGAAAATGTTCAGCTTCATAACAGAACACAGTTCATTTACCTCAAAGTTCTCCGTACCCCATTCCTCCAGAAATTCTAAAATTGGGTATGCTGCTGAACCAACTGTTATATAGACCATCAGCGCAAGGTTCTTCACCAACCCACATGCCTGGTGAAAAACCAATGTGAAACGAAGGCTTGTAAACAAGGGAACTGTCACAAGAACTTAATTGTCCAATAGATGCTATATACAATCTGCACTCACTTGTCCTTCAGGTGTTTCAGCAGGACACATCATTCCCCACTGTGAATTGTGTAACTGTCTTGGTTTAGCCAGTTTCCCTAACAAAACAAAAAAGAGGGTCAATTATAAAGGAAAATAAAAGGAATAACAACAGGAATCTACTACCATATTATTTGTGTGTTGCAGATTAACACATCTGTAAGTCACATTAGTGCATTTTTCAGAATCATGGATGGTCTCAGCCCCTTTTTGTGCAGTAACTGAGTTTGTAACAAATGAGCAAAGAGAAATATCCCACAAGTATAATTGGTAATCAGGGGCTGGCAACAACTTTACTCTTATCACCATCCAAGTTTTGGAGGAAGAAAAGACAGAAAACTACCTTCACGGCCTATAGGGGAGTTGAGCCTTCGCAAATGTGACAAGGTAGAAGCATATGTCAAGCGATTTAACACCTGCAACAGTCATCAGAAACAACTTAGCATCAGACAACAGCAGATTCAAGAGACATTTTAAAAGTCGACTTAAAACAGATGATGAGTGCCCAGCTCAACCTGAGAAACTCCAGCTCTCGTGCCCGCTGCATTAGCTTGACCCCAGTTGCCAGTAGCAAGCGAGTATTTTAGGCCACTGGTTATAGTTTTGGCTTTTATTGCAAATTGTAGATTCACATCCTTGCCATTATCTACACACTGATGCAATAGAAACCAAGGAAATACAAATTATAGCATAAACCCATCTTCCTGTTTACCATGTAACATAGAAAGGCAGAGAAGTAGCAAAACCTTCTGAACATAGGACCTCACATCCCTGGTCAACTTTCTGAATAACTGCACCATAAACAGAATCCCAAATTAACAAATCGTTATCCAATGTCAACGAACCACCACAAAATGTTCACTAAAAACAAACCATTCGAAAAAGGCCACCCAGCAAAGGACCAGCAAGATCCAGTCTTTTATTGCCATAGTGGTCTCTATCATCCTCTGCCCGTCGGCCAAGAGCACACAGCAGAAGTCGGTGTATGATATACCTAGAAGGTGCAGAAGAAGATGCCGCTTAATTACAGCTGCCACAGATGCATCTAACAGGGAACATAAGATAGAAAATGACTAACCCAAAATAATAAGCTTTCTTTGTCTCACAACATTCCCCAACACCAACATGAGGAAGCATCTCTTTTTGAAGAATCTCCTTGGCATACCTATGCAAAAGGATATAAAGAAGATTTAGAAACAAATGCAAGGAACAACCATAACAAGTGTAACTTGTGGCAACACAAACTTGATTCTTTTCTCTTTGGTGACACCAACAGTGGCTCCTCGTTTCCCAATGTAATCCAAAGCAACCTGAACATTGTATACCAGTATTAGACAGTCACAATAGTAACAAGTAAAGGTGGAATTAAAATATAAAAGTAGAAAGGCATCCAAGTTTACATTTAGCTGTTGTATGCAGCTTTGAACAACCAACCGATAATGTGATGTAAAACGTAATAAAACAAGCGAATGAAAATTCTCATCTGAATTAGCAACAAGATTTAAGCAATAAAATTATGATGGCTGTTTACAGCATCAAGGTTACCACCTCCAACCAATATCCATATTGAATTTCACATTCTAATGCAACCATGATCTTTTCTCCGTAAGAAAAATTCCCCTCTAAGACTGGACATATAAAATATAAATAACAAAAAGAATTAACTGTCATTAAAATCACATCTTATCAAATTACTAAAATGTTGAGTGTCTGACAAATTTAGAGCCCCCAAGGCTAAAATTCTGATAGAAGGATCATAATTTGTAGGCCCTATTTCATATGACCACCACATGCAAGGACAAGATAAAGAATAGAAGCAAAAAAGACCAGCATTTATCAGTTTTAAAACTAACAATGCCATGGAGAAGAGGCTACCATTGGCAACAAGTAACTAATATCTGATGTAACAATTGACTACAAGTACCTGTTGATTCTGAATTACAAATGCTTCTTCCAAGGAGGGACGCAGCAGCTCCATCATTTGAGTATCTTGAAAATTGTAGCAGATATGCTCTAATATATCTTTGTCAGCAACAAATCCTAATGCCCGAAACACAATAATAATAGGAATCTCAGTGCGTATGTAAGGGAGGGTGGCACGTATGTATTGACCAGATGAACCCTGCAAGTGCAAACACATATAATTGACAGAAATCATATATCAATAATACTGAAACTAGTGCCACACCCCCGGCCATTACCCCTTTGGCGCTGGTCCGAGAAAGCATCCGGACGAACATTGTACTAGGTGGCCTGTTTTGGGTCTCTGCCATGGACCTAACTTCAGCCACATAAGCATACTTGTTGGGTTGCCTCTTTTTGAATACGTAGACATGATTAGTGCTCATCTTCTCCTGAGCAATTAACACCTTTTCACTACCATTGATTATAAAATAACCTCCCTGGTCATACGGACACTCCCCCAGCTCCGTCAAATCTTTCTCAGAATTTTGATATAGTGTGCAATAACTTGACCGCAGCATTATAGGAACCTAGTTAAACAAAAAGAGAGCTAACGTCACAAAGGCAGTTTCAGAAGGATCGAAACCTTCTTTCATCACCAAAGATTTACCTTCCCAATAAAGACTTTTGTGAAATCCTGAGTCTCAGTAACTTCCTCACCATCATGACCCTTCTTTATGACTTTTTTCGTAACATCCACGTATAACGGAGCTGAATACGTCAAGTTTCTCAGCCTTGCTGCCTTAGGAAACAAAGTAGCTGTTTCTCCATCAGATTCTGTCATCATCGGTTTACTAAGATATATCTGACCAAAACTGATCTTGTAAATAGTCTGCAAGAATCAAGACAACAAGGTATTAGATACTTCATCAGAGCAGGACCTGAAAGCTGATAGGCAATACTCAAATAGTATGCACACGGCAGTTTGGTTCGTAATGGAGAAAAAGAAAGGACTAAATTTGTTTTTTATACAAACAATACGCAAAATTGCAGCTGAAGACTAGGCAAATCTACAAGGTTCTCTGCCAAACTATGAAGTTCTATAAACCTTCATCAATTTCCCATGAAACGTCAATGTTCAATAGGTTCAAGTCTCACTCTTCTGCCGATCACCAGAAGTGTATCTATTTAAAATCAACATAATTTCAGAGAACCGTGTCACTTGAAATCCACTCTACTGTCTATTTTCCGAAACAACCCACGCCATCATACCAGATTAGTAACTAAAGTTTAACGGTCTCAGGAAAAGTCAGAGCAAAAATGCCCCTTCTTATCACGGTCTATCTAATTTAAGGTAAAAGGGACCTGACAAGATTAATCATCATAAAATTCTCATAATGAAATAATTCACTCAAAGTGCCTAGAAAACCTATGCCAATTATCAAGAGCACAGCGTGCCTTAAATCCCTTCATCCAATGCGTATCCTTTATTCAATTAAATCATATCCGTTATCGAAATAGTTTTTTTCAAATGGGAAAACCGCAAACCTCAAAACCCTAACGAACGAACTAATTTAATCCATTAAACCCCAAAAGGCCCTCCCAAGTTCAAACCCTAGCAACTCTCAGACAGGTCCTTATATCCACAGAAATTCGAGGTAATGCCCAGAAACTAACTAAACAACCTCAGCGAAGTCCGGCTGGTGGCCCGGATTGTGCTGAGACTCTGGTCGGATCTCGATGTCGGCAGACTCATCTACAATTTCTTGCATCGTGTTCTGAATAAACTCGTCGAAAGAGTCGAGCTGTTGGCGCACCAATCCTTTCTCCTCAAAGTAAGCACTGATGACTGCCCACGCATCCTCCTGAGTTATCTCTTCCTCGCCCTCTTCATCGTACTCCTCCTCGTTGTATCCCTGTTCTTGTTCGTACTCTTCCTCCATATCCATTTCTCAACTATCTTACTCACTGATTTCTCGCCTGACTTCGCCGAGACTGAGGTCCTATTCAGGTCAAGTTTGCGAGTCTAAGCACCTGGATTTGAAGGGATCCAAGCGAAAGAAGAACACGAATTCTGCGTGGAGCACCATTTTATAGGTGGAGATACGGAGGCCGCTGTTACTACAAGCGCCGACTAAATCCACGCGGCACTTCTTTTTCTTTTTTCTTTTTTTTCCTTTGCAAATTATTCTTCCATAAAATAGCGACTCACTTCTACATTCCTCATGAATAATATTTTTTAAATAAACTATTAATACATTATATATAAATAAATAATATTATTAAAATTTAACATCAATATTTTTAAAATAACAAGTAATATATTGATGGTAATAAATAATTTATAATAATAATAATAATATTTTTTAGATAAACAAATAATACAGTAGATTAAATTAAAATACATAAAAAATTATGCTCATAATGCTTAATTTTATTTAAAATATTTTATAAGTCTCTAGTCTTATAAATGGTTTTAAGAAGTAAATTTAGTTTTAAAAATAAATTGTTAATGTGTTTGAATTATGGAACTTGCAATTAGATACAGTATATACAATATTTTTAAAATAAGTTGCGAGGTATATTAACTACATACAGTATGTAAAAAAAATTACTATGGTTAAAGTTAGTAATAAAATATTAATTCTTATTTACTACAATTTATAATTGATATATATATATATATACATGTGTGTGTGTATATATATATCTGGAAATAAATAGAGAAGAAACGTAAGAATGTTAATAACTCTAATTTAAATTTCTTGTCTTTTTAGAAAAGACAGTTTAATCATATCTAAATCAGCTACAATATATATACATAACTATTTTAGGCAATATTTTTAAGATATTACCAATTTTTAGGTTAATTTACATAGTATTAACTTTAGTGACCATGTCCAAGAGCACACAACTCAAATGTTGGGCACTACTTTATGTCCTCCAACAATGCATCACCGAAGGTGCTAGAATGAAGGACTCACTTTTTTGTGTGCGGCTAGTGGTGCAAAATGTGTTCAACGCTGCTTTCTCTTTTCTTTTCTTTTTTTCTTTTTTAGTGTGATGTTTAATTGTATTTAATTTTTTATTAAATATTGTATTTTTTGTATCTTATTAATTCAATTTAAATTAATTTTAAAATTATTTTACTTAATGTGATAAAAAAAAAAAGTTAAAATAATACAATGTGTAGTTTCAATCATAATAAAAAAAAAGTATAATAAATTTTAACTTTGCATTACTTCATTCAGTTCTACATGTGATTTTTTTTAACTTTGATTAATTCGACAAACAAAAAGTTAAACTATTATATAAAAATATTAGTTTAAATAAGATTACATATGAGTGTTTAACAAATATAAAGTAATAAAAATAAGTAAATTATAAAGAATATTATAGAATATTTTTTTTAGTGTAGAAATAGTGCAAACTACTGGAGAATGAATTCAGATTTTGCACTAAAGTATTGCAAAATTTGCAATAGAAATGTGCTAATAGCTGGAGATGACCTAAATATATACATATATAAGGAGAAATATCGTCTTAAAAAACTATTAAATTTTTCTGTCTAAACAATTTTCTAATTATGATATTTATTTTTTTATGCAAACCTATATCAACATATATATATATATATTATGGTATTTATTTTTCTACACAAATATATATTAATATATATATATTATGGTATTTATTTTTCTATACAAATCTATATCAATATCTATTTATATGTTTTATTAATAAAGTTACGAAACTTATTAATTTTTAAGTTATTATCTATCAAAATATTTTTATTTGATTATCTTTTTTATTTTATTTTTTTACTAAAAATTTCAAAAGGTTATAACTTTTTTTGTTTCTAACTTCATTTTTAAAAAGGATATCTAATTAGTTCTCTTTTCATAATTTTTAATTTGACATCATATATATACACACATACATACACTAAAATTTAATCATGAAATATAAAATATTTTTTCTTATGTGATATATATATATAAAGAGAAGTATCATCTTAAATGGAAAAAAAAAATTTATTCTGCCTAATTACTTATAATTATGATATATATCTTCTTATACAAATTTATATCAATATTTATTTGTATAGAAGATATAATAAAATAATTTGATTGATAGATCCATGATTTAATGGTTACTAAAAATTGCTATAAAATATCATTATATTATTATTTATTTTAATTTTAGTTATTTTACTATGAGAATATATAAAACAAACTTCTAAATATTATGTGAATATAAATTATAAATCAATTTAGATCCTATAACTCTGCAAATTTTGAGATATAGATAATCAATATATGTGTATATATAAGTTAGATTACAATAAATTATTTTAATTTAAAAATAAAAATAATTAATATTTACATCATAAAGTAAGATTAATTTGTGTAATTTTTTTCATCAAATTTAGCATTAAAAGAAGAACAAAAATTTCATATTTTACTTTTGAAATTTTAAATGACATCAAAAATTAAGATTTCTTTTTTACAGAAAAATTGTCAGAGAAAAAACTAACTGTTCTATGTTGCATGTTCTTTGTGAAAGATTTAACATATATATGTATATATATATATATAAAGAGACGTATTAGCTAATTTTAGAAACTAACAAATTTTTCACCCAAAATAGATTTTACTAAATTTGAATATATGAAAAATATCATTTCCTGAGAACTTATTTGAGACTATATGATATCATTTTGAATTCAAAAATTAAAAGATTTTATCGATATTGTACTATTATAATATGTTTATGCATGGCACTGAAAAACTTACTAGTTAAAATAATAGCATATCCCTCCTTGATCTATCTATATGCTTCTTGGAGTGTGTTTAATAACAATATATTATTTCTAATGTTGAATGTATTTGGAGTGTGTTAACTAATGCTAGTCGTGTCTTATACAGTTACCAACAATCTTCGTTTCAAGTATGTTTAAGAAACTTTTTTCTCCAAGAGTTTTCTTAAGTATTCCTTTTTTAGCTAGGGTGCACCTATTAGTACCTCAAAATCTTTAAATAATCTTTATATGAAATTAATATTTTTTTTCATTAGATATACTTAATTTATATTCATTATACTTTAATTTAAAAAAATTAAAAGAAAAAGAAGAAATGAAGGAAGAAACGAATTCTTCAAATTTCGATCCCCACCATATTTTAGATAGAAAACGCCTCTATTTATATTTTATCTTCAATTATTTAATAGAATTTTCCTTTGTGTTTGTGTGTTCATGATGTTTTTGCAATTTTTGGGTTGGCCATACAAACTTGGAGTCAAAAAAATCAGTCATACAAATTTGGAGTCAGAAAAATTAGTTTTGGCATTTCCGGCAATTTCAGGGAATTTTGGAAAGCCAGCACAGCCCGAGAGTGCGTCAACACCAAGCCACCAAAGGCCATAGAAGATGCCGGAGGTGGAGCTTTGGTCACCGATGGCCGACTCACCTCCTAAATTTCCTCTTGCTCTCCCATATTTGAACTGAAAAACGGGAGACAATCGCCATGGAAGATGAGCAGGGAAGCCCCAAGGTTGCAGAGAGACTACTCATGCCAACTCCTAACGTCCTGAATAAATTTCTGTAACTTGTATATTGAAGTAAAACTGCATATGAAATATGCAATAAATAATACAATGAAATGGTTAAAGTGATCAGCTATTTATAGACACAAGAGAGACATTTCTACTCAACTAATTCTAACTAACTGCTCCAATGAATGATTGACACGTCATCAAAATTTATAACAAATTTGTAACTGCTCGTAACTATTATGTAACAGACCATAACTGTATTGTAACTGCTTTTCAAGTTGCAGCATGTGCAACTTGCTTCCATGACCACACTTGGTAATATACTCAGCATCCCCCCCCCCCACCCTCAAGTGGGATGGTGATGAAAATCAACCATTCCCAACTTGAACTGTAAAAAACGGAATTGATGTCCGCCCAAGATTTTGGTGAAAATATCTACAAGTTGCAATGTAGATAGGACATGACGAAGCTTGATATAACCCTCTTTATACTTATTGCGGACAATATGGCAGTCGATTTCCAAATGTTTAGATCGTTCATGAAAAACTGGATTCTCTGTTATATGAATGGCAGCCTTGTTGTCGCACCACAGATCAATACGTAAGGAAATTGGAATTTTCAAATCCTGAGGTGACTGCTTCACTCCAGGCCCGAAGTACTGTGCGGGCCCGGTCTCGGTAGAGACGCTGCTCACACACCATAGAAGCTAAAGCTTGATATTCAGCTTTTGCCGATGATCTGGATATAGTCCCTTGCTTCTTAGTTTTCCATGAGACTAAAGCCTCTCCTAAAAAACTACAGTAACCAGTCAAAGATTGTCTTGTATCCACACAACTCTCCCAATCAGCCTCACTGTAACTTTGGAGCGTAAAATTGTTGTCAGCAGGGCATCCTTTAAGGTATTTCAGGATGTGAAGAGCAACTTCCCAATACATGTCCGTCGAATTAGATACAAACTGACTAAGTTGATGCACACTGTATGTAATATCAGGCCTTATGAGATTTAAGTACAACAGCCTCCCAATAAGTCGTATGTATTGTTCAGGATTATGTAACGAAAGAACTTTGTGTGAACTGAGCTTAAGTCCTAGAGGCAGAGGGGTGGAGACTGACTTACATCCCATTAGTCCAGTGTCATTAAATATGTCCAAAACATATTTTCTCTGGTTGATATAAATGCCATCGGTATTCCTTGCCGACTCCACACCCAAGAAATATTTTGCAAACCCCAAATCATTGATAGTAAATAGCATGTCAAGATGTTTTTTGAGTGTTGCAATATCATCCATACGTGCCCCTGTAACAAGAACATCATCTACATAAACTAATAAGGCTAAAAAACTGGTGTCGGATCCCTTGAAAAAAGACAATGATCAGAACTTGATTGAGTGAAACCGTAAGCTAGTAATTGCTTGCAAAACTCAAGAGTTCCACTCCCTGGATACTTGTTTCAAACCATAGAGACTTCTCTGTAACCTGCACACTTCTCCTGGTTTAGCCTTAGTATATCATTCTGGTGGAGTCATCTAGATTTTTTAATCCAAAAAACCATGTAAAAAGGCATTGTTCACATCTGACTCACAAAGGGGCCAATTCCTGCCAGGCTCCAGCTACCATAGCTATGAACATTCTTAATGTAATCAATTTGGCTACTGGAGAAAAGCAATCAACATAATCAACCCCCTACTTGATGAAAACCATTGGCCACCAGTATGGCCTTATACCTTTCAATAGATCCATTAGGAAGTAGTTTCACTTTATACATCCATTTGTAGCCTATCAGTTTCTTACCCGATGGCAGCGGCACTAGCTCTCATGTTTGATTTTGTTCAAGGGCTTGGATCTCCTTATCAGAGCCTCTTCCCACACACGTTTTCCACATGCTTGTGAATAATACATAGGTTCATGAACTTGACTCAGGTTAGCCAAGTAAGAGCAATGAAAGGTAACAAGGGAAGAAAGTGGAAAAGGAAAGGGATGAACATGAGAAGTTGTACCTGAAGCAGATGGATGCAAAGCAGCTATGTGTGCTATTGGGCGATGTGTGACAGAATAGACAACAAAGTCTTTCATCCATGCAGGTTTTTTGGATGTTCGTGTTGGTTTTTTTGGTATGATAGATGAAGGGGTAGTTTTTTTAGGAGAATGAACATCAGTTTCAGCTGAGGGCAAGGAGACTGAAGATTCTGAAATTTCGTTATCAAAGAATTCAAAGGAGGGATGAGTTGGCAAATGAATTGGTGTAGGTGATTCTGGGATAGTTTGGTAAGGAAAGTGAGTTTCAAAGAAAATGACATCCTTAGAGACAAATATATGTTTGGTATCCATATCATAGAGCCTATATTCCTTTTGTCCTACCACATAACCAATCAACACACATCTATGTGATCTTTTAGTAAATTTATACTTGTGGGAACTCGTATTTGTAGCAAAAACAAGACAATCAAATGGTCTTATTCTACCAAAATTTGGTGTTGAGTTATATAGAACTTCGAATGGAGTTCTCCAATTGAGCACAGCTGTAGGTAATCTGTTTATCAAAAAGGCTGCTATAAGTATGGAAAAGGGCCAAAGTTTCCCAGGAATGTTTTACTCAAACATCAAAGCTCTAGCAATATTAAGTGTGTGTCTGTGTTTTCTTTCAACAACCCCATTCTGTTTTGGGGTGTTAACACAACTTCTTTGATGCAAGATCCCCAATGACTTGAAGAGTTGCTGACAATTCGTGCTCATGAATTCTATTTCATTATCACTCCTCATGGTTTTTATTTTCTTCCCATATTGTGTATGTATCATAGAAACAAAAAACTCCTTTAAATATTTGATTTTCATCCCCTTGTGCCCCAACAAGTATACCCAAGTTCCCCTACTGAAATCATCAACTATAGTGAGTATATATGGTGTTCCTGCTATGGATTCTCTATGATATGGACCCCAAATATCTATATGTATCATTTCAAAGATTTATGTGGTTTGGATTCTAGAAGATGGAAAAGGTAGTCTAGTTTGTCTTGATTCATGGCAGATTTCACAAGAACTCATCTTCTTAATATAATTCTCATTACAAAAGGATTGCAGGAAAAGGAATATGCTTGAGAACATGAGGAGATGTATGGCCTAATTTCTTATGCCATAATTCCAAATTGTCATTATTAGTAACAGAAGAGTTTACATTTACATGGGAAAAGGTACAGTTTGTTTGGTAAATTGAGATAATGATTGTTGTGAAACATCATAATTTTCTTTGAGTATATAAAGTTTGCCGACCATCTTCCCAACAGCCAACACATGCTCATTCTGCAAGTCCTGAATCTCACAATGAGAGGAATAAATACTTATTTTTAAGTGTGAATCATGGGATAGTTTTGCAACAGATAGCAAGTTATACTTGAAATATGGTACATATAAGACATTATGGAGGATTATATTTATTGCAAACCTTGATACTACCAGAGTGAGTGACCGGAATATGTGTTCTTAAGAAGAAATACTGAGATTTGGTTAGAAACAGGTGTAAGAGAGGTGAAAAACGATTTTACATTGCTCATGTGTCTTCTGACCCCTAAGTCAATAATCCAATCCCTATGTTTTATGCACTCATATGTGGTTAAAGCATAATATAAAAGAGACGTACCTCCAAAATCAGCAAAATAAGCTAGTTCAACGTTTTCTTTTCCTCCATATGTATCATCCTTTATTGTGAAATATTTGTCTACTGCCTTTTGAATCAGTGCTTCCATATTTCCTTCAACTTCATGTGTTGTGCTTGGAATATATGTGTTACTCATATTTGCTGCCGTCTTTCCTCTCTGATCCTTTTGTTTTTTATACCAATGTGGGTACCCATGAATTTTATAACAATTTTCTATCTCATGTCCAGTCCCTTGACAATGTTCACAGTATAGTTTAGATTTCTCTTCTTTGAATTTGAAATTATTTCCTTTGTCTTTTCCAGTGGACCAACTTCCTTGAAAATTCACTCTTTTTGGTTAAGTGCTTCTTCCAAATGATTGTACTTTAACAGCCATTGCAGGATGATCAAAGACGTCATTCCCATTATGTCCTACCTTTTGTTTTTCAACTCTCAAAATCATAGAGTATGCTTGATTTATGGTAGGTAGAGGATCATATAGCAAAATCTGATTGCATATATGCTTATATGATTCATTGAGCCCCATTAAAAACTGAATCAATTTATTTCTTGTCTCCAAGTCTGCTGAATTCTTGTCTGCTCCACATTGACATTTACACGAACACCTTGGTGGTGGTTCTAATGCACCCAATTCATCCCATAGCTTCTTCAAACGGTGATAATAAACTAATACCGAGTTGTTTCCTTGAGATATATTTGCAATCTCTTTCTGTATGTGGAACAGTTGTGGTCCACTACATTGTCCAAAACACTGACTTATTTCCTCCCATAAATATTTTATAGTATTAGCATATATGAAACCTTCTACTATACCTTTCGAAATAAAGTTCAACTACCAAGAGGTTACCATGGCATCAACCTTTTTCCAGTAAGTAAATGAAGGAGAATCTGGTTGAGGAGCTTCAATGCTTCCATCAATGAATCCTATCCTAGATTTGGCGGCTAGTGCAATTTTCATAGAGCGACTCCATGATAGGGTATTATTTCCATTCAATGGTGATGATACTAAGATCATGCGGGGATGATCCGATCCATGTAGAACCAATGTATCATCTTCATAGGTTGTAGGCTGCTTTGTTGTAGAAGCTGTGGTGCCATCTTCATTAAATGCTGGCCAAACAGGTGCTATATTTGGAGGCGCCATTGATGAGCCTCAAGTAACCTTTGCTCTTGATACCATGAAGAATTGTATGTAACTTGTATATTGATGTAAAACTGCATATGAAAATTACACTAAAGAATACAATGAAATGGTTGAAGTAATCAGATATTTATAGACACAACAGAGACATTTCTACTCAACTAATTCTAACTAATTACTCCAATGAATGATTGACACATCATCAGAATTTATAACAAATTTGTAACTGCTCGTAACTGTTTCGTAACCGACCATAACTGCATTGTAACTGCTTTGCAAGTTACAGCATGTGCAACTTGCTTCCATGACCATACTTGTTAATATATTCAACACATCCCAATTATCTCTAATTGTAGAAGGACAGTTGCATATTGCCCTTCTTCCAATGGTGGCTTATGGAAACATGATCCCAATGGTTGGACATGGCTAAGCTATTTTTATCAAGAGGTGTCAAGACCACCATCATCGTCACCCCTGCATTTCCTGAGTCCATCTGAGGAGCAATTCACTCAAAAAAATATTGTTAAGGCTGAAGGACTAAAGGGAGGATTTATTAATTCTACTTCGCCATGGAGAGCTCCACAGCCGTGTAAAAGCTTCTTCGATTCAAGGGACATTTTCCCTAAGCCAAGACAGCTTCAACCCCAATCAACCGCCCACTAGGAAATGGAAATGATTATTTGTTGTCCAATGCTAGAAACCAAATCCATAGCGTTGGTTGGAGTTATTAAGTTAGTTTTAAATATATTAATATATAAAGATATTTTAGTCAATTTAATTATATCTAAAATTTTGTTCTAATTATTTCAAAATATATTTTGAGATTCTGGAGATACGAATAGTCGCACCCTTTTAATTATTGTAGAGTGTTGCTATCATATCGAAGTTGAACATTTTGAAATTATGAGCAATGCAACACTTATTTGATTTACAAATAAGCACCTAATATACCATACAGAGTGTGCAACATGTATTAATAAATGGTCTAATTTTCTCAAATTTTTAATATAATAGTCTTATATTTAATTTTAATAGTTTTTACTTAATCTATATTAATTCATCTTAAAAAACGTAGCCTACTTTTTTTTCAATACGGGTCAATAACATAAAATTAAAATACAATAAAAATATATATTAACCCATGTTGAAATATTATTATGCCATTACACCTCACTAATTTAAGGAAGCCACGTTGAATTTTCCACAATAGTAAAAGGGATTAATTAAATAAAATACAAAAAACAATAGAAATCAATTACTTGGAGAGGTTACAAATGGCAGAAATATTTGGAGCCCTGATTAGGTTACCAAGAACATTAGAAAACTTGGGCAAAAGTCACCTCCCTCTTATCTGCCTTTCCTAACACAGCACATATTTCTTTGTCACTTCCCTTCCACACTCCATTTATACCAAATTTCACTTCATCTTCAGACAAGAATTTTTCTTACAACTCATAAAGTATGAGTATGTCAAACAGAATTCCAATCTTTCTTATGAGGCTTTTGGCCTTGGGAGCCGCAGTTTGTGCAACAGTGGTCATGGTCACCAGCCATGACTCTGCCGAAGTCTTTAACATGAAATTCGACGCCAAATACACTAACTCTCCCACGTTCAAGTCAGTACAGATCAATTCTCACATTTTCGTATTCATTATTCTTTCACATGAATATGTAATAAAAACTAGTAACATCGCAGGTATTTTGCGTTGATGAATGCAATAGCAGGTGCTTACACACTTATACTGCTGTTTTTCCCTTCAAAGAATTCATGTGCCCACTTGATCTTGGTCTTGGATATGGTAAACTAGCATCACTCTCTCCCTCTCTCCCTCTCTCCCTCTCTCTTGTTCTTCATCTTGTCTGAATGTACAGGTTATGGCATTGCTGCTGGATTCAAGCATATCAGCATGTTTGGCCATAGGGCAAGTGGGAAAGAATGGGAACAGTCATGCAGGTTGGCTGCCTATATGCGGACAAGTTCCTAAGTTCTGCAATCATATCACCGGTGCTATGGTTTCTGGTTTTGTGGCCGCAATTGTCTATTTCCTCATTGTGCTCTACTCCCTTCACAATGTCATGAACCTTTTCGCCCTCAAGACTTAGAGCCGACTCTTTTCTTCATGCCAGATCTACAACATCCATGTGTAGGAGAATGAAATATCATGATCTTCTGTAATTTTGATAGTTTGAGGTGAAAATCTCATGTAAGGTTCTCCACATATGTTTCAGTTGATTATGCATGATGATCTTCTCTAAGATTCACCCTGACCTGAAAACTATAAGTTAAATACAGAATCAACTCCATAACTTATCACAATATTATGTAAGAGCAATCCCATTTTCCATATATGTTACCTGTCTTTTACAGGTGCATAATTTATTACAAGCCACGCTATACTGCATTGCTATGTTACACGATACATACATATATTACATACTTTGGCGTTTCTGCACGATGTACAATAAACTTATTTCACACCATCAAACAGCACACTAATTAGCAGTTTCCATAAATTTATAACACACTAAACATGTCTACTTCTTTCTTGCAAAGGCTTCATTTTATGGAACCTGATCCAAGAAATTGGTGCAATCGATACCCTTGTCAGAAAAGGCTTCGACAAGTCTAGAATAGAGCTTGGCGAGCATGATCTTGAAGCCCGTTGAGCTTTCTTTCTCAATTAAATCTTCAGCTTCCCCACATTTGAATGGGTGCCCTATAGGAGCTCCTTGCATGTATGCTTTGCAAGCCAATAAGATGCTTTTCCACCTTCGGCTGAAGTGCTCATCCACAAGCGCCTCAAAATGCTGCTCAAATATTACAATAAATGTGAGCAAGAGTTCCTCCACAAAATCAAAAGAAATTAAACTCTAGTACAGGATATCGTCCCTGATTATTGCAAACTCAGACTGCTAAAATTTAGTCAAATTGATCAATTTACCTTGGGGGGCCTGCGCAGTAGGTATATCATGGACCTGCAGCTGACAAGAAAAGCATTCTCATTGTAGCTAAAGGAGTTCTTTTCACCCTCAGCTTTGCCCATCTGTGTATCATACCCAGCCTCATTAAAATAGGGCTTTTCATTAAGCACGAGGGCCTGGAGGGACAGTAGGACTTGAAGGATTGTCGAGGATCCTGGATTCCAAACTTCACTACCAGATCCCGCCCATGTGTTCAAGAGACTGAGACAAACTTTCCCAGATTCGTACAAGTTGGGATTGATACGAAGTCCACCAGAGTTGTAGTACACAATCTGCAAAATCTTGAGTGTATTAGAACAGTGTAGTCGTTCATCGATACATCTAAAATGAAGTGTGGTTGTTCCTATGGATTTGGCTAGTCAAAATGTAATGAAAGAGAGGAACTGCTTAACCACTACAGTTGTAAGAAAAACATGAGACTTCTGAAATGAAAATAAAAGATTGTGCGAATAGTTGACTTACAGGTGGCTCATTGGGGTATTGTGGGGGGAGATAGATATCGAAAAAGAACAACCCATCATGATATGGAGTCCCAGCTGAGCCTACAATTGCAGCTCTAAGCAACTCCATTCTTTCCTCATAGACACGTACATAGATACTTTCTGTTCATATCATTGAATTTTCATTTAAAAAATTTGAAAAAGGATATAGTGCCATGGCATGTTAATCAAATAGTTAATCGTATACTATTACATATAATTTTGCATGATCGATCAAAGACAATCTCCCATAACCACTCCCTCACATGATCTCGATGCAAAGTAGTACAAATCTAGATGGACATGTAATAAATCTCTCACCAGGAAGATCTTTCTCCAGAATGCTCCATTCATGATGAACCTTCTTTAACCAGCTTCTTCTCACCTGAAACGTACAGAAAACCAAAGGCACATTAGACAAGATAACTACAAAACCATAAAAGGAAAAAAAAAAACTCTCATTTCTGACCTGGGGAGATTGCAGGTCCATCCCAGATTCGTTAACAAAGTGGTGGTCTGAGCATTCATTAACCATATCAAACTGCATAAAAAATTCTGGATGCTTGCTGCCAGATGGCAACATGGTATCCTCATTAGCTTCTTTAGTATGCAATGCAGCTGTCTTTTCAGGCATCTCTACATCATCTTCAACTACAAGTTGGCTTCCAAGGTTCAAATTGCAAAGTTCCAATGCTTCCTCCTTGTGTGGCTTGCCCTGATTGTGTTCATCTTCTGATGTGCAGCTATATCCACTAAAGAGGGACGTACCCAGGGACCCAAATAGGCTTGAAGTCATACTTGTGAGAACACCTATTGCAACTTGACAAATGGAATTCGAGCTGGATTCTTTTGCATTGTCATAGTTGACGCCCAACAAATCCTGCAGTATATCGATTTTAGTGCCTCACACAGTCTAATCATTCAAACATATACAGAGAGAGACAGAGAGACAGAGAGACAGAGAGAGGGGGGTGCACCTTCAACTTTTCACCCAATAATTGATTCTTCGCTGGAAGTTCCTCAGTTGGTGGTTGCACATTCTCATCATCAAGCACAGAGGCAGTTGTGCCTTCACATTTATCAACCCTATAGATTTCATATGGCGAGACCTGCAATGATGTTGAATACTCAGCGGAAAGCATTTGAAACTAATACAAGCTTGTACCCATTTAAGCAAGGAGAAAAGAAAACTACAAACTGGAATATCGTGTTCATAAAGGCATATGTATTAGGGGGAATTATTTGCCCTCTTTTGTTTTGTCTCTAACAAGAAAAATTCCAAGTATCACCAATCTATTTTAGATAGAATCGTCCAAAACTAACATTCAATCTGGAATTTGAACGTACACAATATGGAAAAAGAAACATACCTTACTCAGAGCCCCAGTACCCCATTTCACTTCAACACGCTCCTCTTTAAACCCAACTACAGTCCCAAAACAAGATAAGAATTTGTTGTTGAGATTTAGAGATTGATCTCCACTGTTTTCAAAAGCCTTTAGATCAGCTTCTTCTCCAGTGTAAACTTTAGAGATTGTATGGTTCACACAAACTCCATCTGGGAGATTGATGACACTCTTATCGGTCCTGAAAACCAACTCACCCAAACTATATGAGTAGTCTGGGTGCTCAACTAGCTCATAAGCGCTCACAGTCTCATCTCTCTCTTCTTCCTCATGATCAAATAGGTCTGGAGAAGTTTTGCACCATTTCACCTTCACAGTTCGTTCTTTTGGATCCACACTTCTGACAATACCCCATTTCTTGAAGCCAGAATCATCCACTGTTCCCTTTTCCAACACAAATGCATCAGGCCAAAAGTCATGAGCATCAATAATGTTTACTGGGTACAGTAAATGTGAATCTAACCCTAGTGATTGTCTGCCATCTTGCCACAGTACATCAATTTTGGTCTTTGTCTTCACAATAACAGCAATCTGCTGAAAATTACGAACCGATTCTCTACTGTAAATCACCATTTCTGATTGCTTGTGTCCATTGACCAGCCCAGAGGCATAAACACTTGAAATACTCGGCTTCTCTGGAAGAACACACAAATCACCGAGCTGCCAATTTGCATGGAGGTAACAGGGCAACACCGATAAATTGTTCATATCGTGCAAACATGGGGGAGGAGGTTCCTTTTTTTCATTGGTAGCTGCACAGATAATCCAATCAACATAAACAAGTCCAGCATCCACTTTACAGACAGTTCCTCGCTCTTGTTTGTCCTTTCTAATACCGCACAACCAGCGAGGTGATTTAGAAACAGACGACTCAACCCTAACTCTTTGTCCAGGATAGAAAGGATACTGTGGATCTTCAATTAAATCAGGAGATAGGGCAATGATCCTCTCAGGGCCATCAGCAGTTAATTGACATTTTGTACCATCATCGAACAGGATGGTAACACGGTCAATTATTTTTTCAACTTTCCCAAGCCATGCTCCGTACACTACATAGTCCCCAGCAGACATTGATCGTATTTTCTGAAGGTACCTGGAGCAGATATTTTGAGTTTTGGATCCATATATGTTTTCCAGGTCCACAGTCATGTCCACATTGATCACTTTTCCCATTTGCCCTAATGGATCTGAGACCATGCAAACTATGTCCCCGTGAAAAAAACCCCGCTCGAACATGAGAAAATCATCAATTTTCTCAATGGTCTCCTCAAGACTCGAGAAAATGGTACGGGCCTGTCCCCCATACAAAGACTGGATGTCCTCCTGATCCTCAGAACTGCTGCTCTCACTGAAACTATCGAAATCACTGAGTACCGAATCCATAATGCTGACTCCTGGAGGAATAAATCTCTAGATTCAATATCAACCAAATCAGGGCAAATATAGGGCGCAAAGATTGGATGTATGAAGCAAGACATGATCTAAGTGGTGGGGCTCTTACACATGAATAAATCTTATCTTGGATGATAAACTACCAACCCCAAGAACTAAAAACTCGAATCGAAATTCATGCACAGGATGAAATGAAGGATACAATTTACTCCCTTCCATCCCAAGACAAGAGTCCTATTTCAAAAACATTTTTTGGTCCCAAAATAAGTCATGTCAATTTTATTAGTCAAAAGAAAAAAAATTGAACTTGTTACTTCACAAATAAGTTACATGTGCTTGAGTAGGTCATATCATATAGAAAGTCAGTATATGTGAGAATTTATGATTTTTTGAAGGTTGTTCCCTCATCTAACTGACCAAAAATAAAAAGTCTGTAACAACAAGTGTCTTATTTTGGGACAGGGGGAGCATCTTAGAGGCTACAGTGTTAACCCTAAGAACTAAAAACTAAATCAGAATTAATGCATGGGAGGAAGTGCAGGGAGTATATATTTTGTAATAATCATTTGATATTCTTCGTTATGTCATCGATGATTTACAAGCAACCCAAAGAAGCGACCTAGAGAAGTAAAACATAGTAGGATGAACCCCCAAATTTAGTCACTCGTAAAAGAAAAAAACAAACTCTTCTTGAGCCACAACTTAAGTTTCTCTTTTAGCCAAGAGAAATATTTTTTGTCAAGTATGTCCTTCTGGTTTTAGTCATTCGCACGAGGGTGGAATGGTCTTAATTTTTTTTTGGTGCAAGTTAGTAATCTATGGTGGAGCAACCTAGGCTTTCATGGTACAGGCTCGTAAAGGTGGAATGGCGTGGGTTTTGTTAGCACAAGCTGATGCAGGTGGAATGACCAGATTTCTGTTGGTACGGCTGGTGTAGATGACACTACCAAGATGGTAAAGTAGTTAAAAAAAATTCTCTTGGCTAGTGGCCAAAAAAGAGAATCTTATTTTGGCTAGCGGCTGAAATGAGGACGTCTCTATTAGTTATTTCAAGGAAAACAAACTATGAAAATGACAGCGATGATAAAAGTTAAAAGAGAGGCTTACCGCTTGAGTTACACTGTACTTGTGAGACTTAAATTGTAACCTCTTCCAGGCAGTGTGATTACATAAAATGTTGACTAGAGAGGGAAATAGGCGGCCTTGCACAAACGTCTCTTTTTTGTAAGCAAACTTTTTTTTTTTTTTTTTCAAATATAGATATCTCCAGTGCTGGAGATATATGCCAAAGGAGATTTGCCCAATAAAGGGTTGTTAAAAAGAGTTGGAAGACTCTTAAGTGCCAAAACAGGGATAAAAGGAGTCGCAAGACTCCAAAATGCCAAAGGAGATTTGCCCAATACTGGGATTATATGGAGTCGTAAAGACTCCAAAATGCGAGAGATTCGCCCAACAATGGGCACAAAGTTTCACCAACAGATAATGGTGAACACGAGTTTGTCAAGGAGTGAAGAGCACCCTTAAGAAAATCCAGATCAGCTGGCCAAACAACGGGAGCCAGAGGTCAAAAGACAGGAAAGATGATGCTTAATACTGAGAACGTCCTTCACAATCGTAATGCAGATAGGTGCACACCGAACTGGAGGAACTCGAATTTGCCAAAGAAGATTTACCCCGAAGTATTGCTAGAGAATATATATTGATAAAGGGCTCCGAAGAAAATTTCTTTTGTCTTCGGAAGCCAAGTATAAATTGCCAAAGGAGATTTGCCCTCAGTGCAGCCAACTTATAGCTTCACTTAACGCCAAAGATGGTGGATTTGCCGAGGAAGGAGAATAGTCAACTTAAACTAGGAGATAATCCTTGCATGAAGTTCTTGATCGCCACATATAAGACCTTTTGCCCCAGAATTTGAGCCACGGATATATATATATATATATATATATATATTGTTGGAGAAAAACTCGATGAAGCTTGGTTTGGTCAACACTCTTCACAAGTCAAACCAATTGATATGGCCAGTTTTATATCACCATGGACCTGCAGGCATGCGACCTATTTAAATGAGATAATGTATGCAAATGAAGCACAAGATAGTGCATTAAACAATATTCTCATAATAAGCATCTCCTTAGTCATCATGTAATCCCCTCCAACTTCTTATAGGTATTTCAACATATACGTATGGAGAGAAAAAACACAGACAATATGAAAAGTAAGTGTAGGAAATCTTTAATTTTAAAGTATCACAACTTCCAGAGAAGAAAATCAGTAAGTACCAGACAGATCAGTGTCTCCAAAGACAGATTGCTCTTATTCAATCTAAAAGAATGGAGAAAAGGGGAATACATGAATGTTGTAGCAAGCTTTAATAAAACACATACAGCAAAAGATTCAAAAGTAAGCAAGTATACCAAAACTAACAAGCAACTCAATCCATTCTGAATATACTTGCAATCTCCGTTCTCCTGTTAACAAAAGCAATAAGCCATGTGTTTAACAAGATTCATGGGCAAATATGCCACCGAAAGGATTCTCTGCCATACTTTTATCATGAAAACAATGTTCGCTAAAGGAAGAAACAAAAGCAGTTTTTGTTAACATAAATTGATAATTTACTTATTGCATGAGCTCTCTCTAAAATGCCATCAATTCACGCCTTGATTGCTTACATTGCTGAAAATTATTCTTTGGAACATCATAGAGATCATCTCTCCTCTTCATTTGATACTAGTATTAAGTTGCACATAATGATATCAAGTGTATACCTTCTGCATTATATATACTAAATTTATGATGGGAGGCAGATTATCAATATTGCCTGGTCAAGCAAGGGGTGTAAGAGAAAAAAAAAAAAAAAACATCGAAACATAGGAAAATTTTATAACCCGTATCCACAGCACAAATTATTTCAGGCAACAAAATACCCTGTCTTACTCCAGAAATCTTGATCAGAAGTCCATTATCTCTCATGCTACTCTTTGACCAAGCTGTTACTGAGTTTATCTTCCAGAAGGGAATTTCTTGCTTAAATTCCTTTCTAATTACTTGAAGAACATATATCAATGGAACAAGTTCAGTGTTTACCTATATATGTAAATATATAGTGAGAGAGAGAGAGAGAGAGAGAGAGAGAGAGAGAGGGTGGGTGGGGCGGGGAAGGAAAATGCATTTTATTGAAAGAAACGAATTCTAGAACTGGAATCATTTGTATTCAACTCTATATAACTGATTCAAAGAATCTAATCCCACGCCCCCAAATGCAGCCTCAAGAAGTCATACTAAATCCACTGTTCACTTTCAACTGAAACTTCAAGAAAATTTCTGATCTTATACACTCAAATAACACCACGAGCATGCAACAACATCCATGCATATAACTATTCAATTTTTATTTTTTTAACAAAAACCAAAAAAAAAAAAAAACAATATTTGAACAGCACAAGAAAACGGAAACAAGCCTTAAATATCAGAAAACCAGAAGCAGCAGAGAAACATACTGCAGTCAGCTTTTAACCAAGAAGACACCTCGAACCCAGATGGACCTACCAAGAAACTTCCATCTCCATAGTTTGCTGATGAACAAAACCAAGCCCACAACGCTGATTCCAAGCAAAGAACTTCTCTCCCACTTTCTGGACTGATAATCGCACTTTATCTCCAACCTTTCCAGCAAATTTTGGCCCGTTTCAAAGAAAAAGAAAAAGGGAGTGTTGACTATAAACTGATTAAATAAGGCAAGGCTGAAGATGGGAATTCAGAGAGGCCAACAAGACACTCTCCAAATCCCCTCCGTCAATCCATTTTCCGAGCTTCTAAACATGGCAAAAGGAATTATTCCTGAAATTTTCCCCGCAGTAACAGATGAATCTCAAAGGCGTAGTAGTCCCTTTTTCCACCATTCACTGTGTGGGCGACTGTGTGTAACGTTGGATTAATGATGATTAAAGGCAATGGCCATATAAACGGGTGTATATCCGTATTTCATCAAGAATATACCACAGTATCTCTCCCTCCCTCTCTTTCTCCAATGTATGCCGCCAAGAATTATCTCTGCCGCACTTTTTTTATTAAATTGATTAATTTCTTAATAAAGACATTAATAGTAGCAACTAAAATGACCGTATTATCCTCTCTCTTTTAGACGAGTTTTTTTGTGCAATGAGATGCAATTTATAATATTATTTATTTATTTATTTTTAAATAATAGTTTTTTAATAATAAATTTAATTTAATATTTTTAATTAAAAAAATAATATTTCACACTAAATTGTACGTTACACTCGCATATAACCTTCTATGTTCTTCTAACTAGCCTCTATTCACATTTCTTTTTTTCATTAAAAAAAAAACACTGAAAATATGTTTATTATCTATAATAAAATAAAAAAATTGGAAATAGTTTTAGGTTATATATGTAAAATCCTAGTGCATAATTCCCCATCCATATACTATTTTAATTCAAATAATGGGCATTTATTTTTCCTGATGTTATTTAATATTAGTAATATATATATATATGATTCATTTTCAAAATTAAATACAAGATAAAATAATTTGAAGTTCATTAATAAAGCCCACTTAATTTTTTTTTAAAGGAACATTTAGTATTAATTGTAGTGATGTACTTATGTGATTGTGATAGCTCCGATTTGAGACTTGTTGAATAAAGTCAAAGTATGGTACTTTATTATGTTGTTGAGTGATTTATATTAAGAATAATGTTTCATATTTATTTAAGTTTCTCTATAAAATGAAAATCAACGTGACTAGAAAAAACACAAAAAGTAATTTAGTAATTAAATGATGAATAACGATAGCATTGATATTATTTGTAAAGTTATCGTAATTTAATAAATAGATAAACAATGGTATAATTTAGTATAATGTATAAAGATAATACGACCTATATTAAGAAAGAGGAGCTCATTAGCTTTGGAAAATTGTGGTTGTATGAAAATAATGATTTATAAAATTACGGTATTCAAAAATTAATTATTCTAAAAACAAAACTAAATAATTTAATAATAAATAAATGATTCAACCAGCTTACGAGGTTTAGAAAACCAATCAGTGTATGGGGCCCCACCACTTATGAAGTCAACGAAACAAGGCGGACCTCCCTTTGCCTATTTACTGTACCTAATACTTATCCGCTGCTAATGCTGCTTCAACATCAATTATCAATATTCACTTCAATTTTCGATCGCAACCAAAGTTTTCAAATTAATTAATGTTGGTTTTTTTTTTAAATTTTTAATTATAATTTAAAGATTATATTATACTAGATCAAATATCATTAGGGATGTTAAAAGGGCCATGGCCCGACGGACCGGCCCGTTTAGCCCGAAAAATTTTAGGGTTAGGGCTTGGTTTTATTAGCCCGTTTAAAAATCAGCCCGTTTAGCCCGAGCCCGATTAGCCCGAAGCCCTATAGGGCTAGCCCGCTTAGGGTTAGGGCTAGCCCGATAGCCCGAACTTTTCTTATTATTTGTCTATTTCTTAATATCTAATTAATAATATACACCATTTTTTATTATTTTCATATACCATATTTGATTTTTAGTAGAAGATATTAAAATTTATATTTAATTACTAGAAGATTCTAAATACTGTCATTTAAATTTAGAACTTAAATGTAATATGATTTCAAATTTTATGACAGTGAATGCTCTTAAAGCTATAATTGAGAGCATGAAATAGTATATATGACTTAAATGTTTGAATCTTTAAATTTTTATAGTAATATAAAAGTTCTAAAATATATAATCTTTTAATGTTATCTAAAATTGTATTTTAAATAGAGGATAATATGCATTTAATTAAAATTTTAAATTTAAATATATAATTTGACTATTTTGACTCATAGCCCGATAGTGGCCCGATTAGCCCGAAAACCGGTAGAGTTAGGGTTAGGTTCACCATAATCAAGCCCGTTTAAATTAACCCGATTAACCCGAAGCCCGATTAACCCGAAACCCGTTAGGACTAGCCCGAAACCGACAGGGCTAGCCCGTTTAACATCTCTAAATATCATGATTAATTTATTGCTGTCAATGTCTTCTAATTGTTTGAACTAACCCAAATTAAAACATAAATATATACATATTTTTTTAATTTTGATGCAATAATAAAAGTATGATGTGTAATGTGTTTTCTCTTTCCAAAAGTGTGGACATCATCACTTGAAAACATTAATTAATTTTAATTTAATTCAAGTTAGTCACATCACATATGTGTGTTCATTCTTTTTAACCCTTCCTTATTTTGTATGCTTAACTGAAATTGTTGACCTTTCGATCCTGAAAAGATTCTTAAATTTATTTATATTTAATAATGGAATTATGTAAAAAGTTATTTATATTAATATGTATAAATGAATAAATGAAAAAGGAGTTTGGAATATCCGATAGAATGTGTTGGCGTGGAGGAATTAAAGATTTTATAGAAAGCAAAGAGCAAAGACAGCACCCACAATAACAATTACAAATGCACTTCTTTATAACCAATGAAAGTGACCTTCTCCTAACAATCTCTTCCCCACTACCTACACATTATGTTGTATTATTAATTTCATTTTGCTGACGTGGATGCAGCACTTAATCTGCTTTTTTATTTTTTAAAAATAATGTAGTGAATTTGTCTTGGAATTTAGTGATTTTAGGGACCACCCATCACCCATTACGGGCCATTACCCATCACCCATACAGTGAATTGGATTTCTATCAACATACACAATCTAATTAAGTTTCCCATCTGAACTGAGTCTCATTTCACTTTTATATATTTATTCTCATTCTTAATTATTCATTCTGACTATAGCTATAAAATGTTTTTAAGTATGATATTATATTTTTAGTCATACATTATTTGTTAAATTCTAATTTTTTATATATATTTAAAAATAAATAGTTGATAAAATAATAATGTATTTCAGAGCACAAAATATTTAAGCCTACAATAAATTTGGGTGACATGAGCAAATGTCCCTTAATTGGTATCGAAAAATGATATAATTTTAAATATGATATGGAGCATCTAATAACATTTTTTTTAATAGATACTAAAAATAATATTTACATATAATAATAATAGGTAATGGAGAATTAAGTGGGGCCCCGACAGACATATATACAAGTGGGGGAACTATTTTTGTGACAGAGAAGTCCATTACCATAATTATAGTTTAAGCAGAAGTTGGAGCACTCTTTCCAAAAGTTAAGATTATATGTAAGAGTTACCAAAACAGGTGGCAAAGAAAGTGAGCTCCATCAAATACCACTAAATATGCTTCCAACCTACCTTTTTTTCTACTAATGAGCACAACCATATATACACTTGAATCCAAGACACAATGAGCTCCCCCCTTTTAAATACTCTTCGTCTCTTATTATTTCAACTCTATCTAATATATATATATATATGTGGGTGTCTATTAAAAGTTGGAATATAATATAAAATATTGTTTAAAGTAGAAGATTTAATTTCAAAAAGGATACGTCGATGAATAGTGTCTCAATGTTCTAAATGATATAATTAATGAGATCAAAAATTACGATTTAAAGAATTAGAAAAAAAAAAACTTACATATAACTACAATATGATTTTATTATTGAAAATATGTTATGAATAAAATACATCAGGTTATGTTCAAACTGAGTTTAGTTGTAAAATTTAAAAGTTGCGCATTTTAAAAAGTCATTGAATTCTTGCGCCTCACATAATTCACCAACTAAATAAGTTAATTACAATTGAATGAAAGTTAAATCAATCAACAAATAAACATGAGATATTTGAAAAATACATGTCTTATAATAGATGTTGTTCCTTCACTCAGTTAACCATATAATTGGATGAAATTTAATTCATCACTATACGTATAAAAAAGCTTAACAAGAGAGCTTAAGTACATATAATTACTACAACATATTATAAGTTATTAATAAATATAGATCGATAAATTTAAATAAAAATAATGATCGATAATTTATCAAACTTGCTTTAAATCATCTTCTAGCAGCATCGATTTGACAACTACAAAACAATTCCACCGTGTTTAATCTAAAAAATAAATAAAAATTATCACTATTCCATTTTATTTTATAATTTTAGAATTTTAAAATTAAAACTAAAGATACAGGAACATGCATGTCCACATGATGATGAAGCTTTACATAAAGAGAAAAAGCAATGAGGATTTACGTGAAGTTATAGCACCTTTATATAAAACTAAATAATTATACCTTTTGGTTCTCACATAACTAAATTGACAAGAAGGATGCATAGAGCACAACACACAAGTGGATAAAGTTCAGAAACAATTGTGTCGTGTTTGGATTATTCATTACTCGATGCTTACCTGTAAAGTTATAAAAAAATTGTTGGACTTACTACAAATTGATTGAGTTGTTTCAATTATACATGGATTTGTTTTTCAAATAATATCGGTAATTATACATTTATATACTACAATGTGTTATATAAGAAATAGTTTATTATACAACAAAGATGTACAGATTAGATGATTTATTGTATCGATTAATTTTAAAGAGAATGAACACATTTCTTGACTTTCTCTCAACTTGTTGCTAATTCAATGCAATATATTTCCTCGATGGGCTGCATATATGGATTCATATCTCTTTTGTATAGTTACATATTGTTTTGTTTGAGTTTGATAATGAGGGTGAGAAAAGAGTAAGAATACAACGAGGTCGATGTATCATGATTTTCGATATGTCATATGAAGAACTCTAGTATAAAGGGGATTGAATAAGAGGTGGATCAATTACTCTATATTTATAAGATTGTGTTATTAATATTGACTTGTATGTATTTTAATTATTCGTATAAAGGGGATTGAATAAAGGAGGTGGATCAATTTCCTTAGCATCAACCATTATTCCAATGATGGGCTTGGGCTTGGGCTTGGTGTTGGGCTTGAACTTAAGACCATGGGCTCATAAAACCCTATAGGTCTCATAAAACCCTATTGGGCTCGTATGTAAATAAAATTATGGGGCCTTATACTTAAATATATTTCTGCCCAAATTCATTTCGGCTTGTATGCATATGACTATTGTGCCATAAATCAAAATGATTTTGTACACCAACTTCAAATACTAATAAATAATTATAATTAGATTATGGAAAATAGTTGACTTTATCTTGATTTTGGAGGCGATCGGCGTGTAGTAGATTGGGTGTCGGGATGAGAGGAGTCACTTAACGTGTTCGATTAAAGGCCGGGCCGACAATTGGATCATATTGTTGTTGTTAAATTGAGACCAATACATTATTATTAAATTATGTTTGGATTGTTATTGATCTTCAAAAGTAGTTCTAGCTTGTTAGATAATTAGTTAAATTGAGTTTGATTTGATTTAAATTTTATTTTTATTCCTATAATTTTCGTATCAAATATGTTATCAAATTTAGTTTAAATGAGCTATACGTGAAGAAGTTTCATTGAATATAAATGATATGATTAGCGGCTAATTCAATGTGCACCAGTGGTCTAGTGGTACAGACCCGGGTTCGATTCCCGGCTGGTGCATTTCCCTTTTTCCCCTTTAATCCTACGCCCGATATTATTGGGCCCATCTCAAAGTCCACTGGGCTCCTACTGAATTATTATCAAGATTCATAAAAATTCATCCTCCATTTAATTTTTAATATGTCCAGTTATGAATTATATTTGTGGTTATTTTCTAGTGAAATTGCTATGGTTTTTCAAAGAATATTGTATCCTATTTAAAAGATATTAATATTTTTATGTAATGATAAAATTGAATTTTAAAAATAAGAAAAGTAAGTTGTAAAAATCTGAATGAAATGAGTCACGTTATAAAAGTGGAAAAGAACAATAAATTAGAATGTGTTGTTGAAAAGTGAAAGGGCCATGACGCTAAATCTTTATCAATAAAGCCCGATTAAAAATATTGGACAGCGGATCCATTTGTTGGACGCATCATCATTTATCTTGTGAAGGCTGTGTTTCGTTGAGGCCGCAGGGCTTTGTACTATAATTGATGGAGTGCAACTTGATTATAGATTATATGTATATATATATATATATTGAAGTAAAATGACTATTTTTATAATATTTTTTTGCACGTATTTTTAAAAAATATAATTATATAGTATGTAATAAGATAAAAAAATTTAAATTAGAAATAAGTGAACAATTCTATAAATATTGAACACTTAATTTATCTAATAAAATCAAGATTTGTTTGATTTTAGCTAATAAAATGGAAATTTGAATAATATTTGGTTTTTGAATAAGATTTGGTAAGTTTACAAATTAAATCACATTAACTTTTGAAATAATTCCACTATCTTTAAATTATTGCGATCTTGTAACATAAAGTATCACTCTTTTCAAAATGAACTCTTCTCTCTCTTATTTTTTTTCTTCAAATTCTCAATCTTCTTTCTTAGTTTCTCGTATTAGACCACTATCCAATGCGATGTTTGTTGTTACCGCTTACTCACACCAAATTCTACAATATATCATATTACTTGAGTATATACTCATATTATAAAATATAATTCAAAAATATCTTTTATACAACGCATAGGTCTCACACTAGTTAAATGTATAGTAAAAAGTATGTTCATTTTGAATAGATATTAGGTTTTAGTAATTTTTTTTTAAATTATTATATTCAAAAAAGTTATATGTGTAATGATTTAATTATTGATTAATAATTAAAATTGTTGCTCATAGTGTGGTATTGATAATTAATAATTGATAATATATATATGTTATTTTATATATATTGAATATTAAATTAATTTATAATTAAAAAATACTAGTAATTTCTCAAAAATTTTAAAAATATAAAAATATTATAATTCATGAAAGTTAAAGTTGAAAAAATAATAGAATAAAAAATAATCAATTTTTATAAAACTTATATTGATTAAAATATATATTTTTAAACTTGCATGTTCTTATAAATTTATCTTTATAATAAAAAATTCAAATATTTTTATTTTATATAAAATATTTTAAATAAAAAAATATATCACAATTAACTTAACAAAAAATAATTTATGCTTTAAAAATTATTTATATATAAATGTATTTTTTAATGTCACATGAAGATCGTGAAAAAAATAATTAATTTGATATTTTTTTTTATAAAATATGGAGTTGAGACCAAAAAAAATTACAATTATAATTTTAGGTGAAACAATATATATATATATATATATATATATATTTATTTATTTATTTATTGGTTGAAATTTCGAAAAAAATGAAAGAACAAGTAGGGAAGTGAGAGGGTGGGAAGAAAGATATGGAAGAGCTTGATGGGTAGGGATGACAATGGGCAGTTCGGGCGGGTACTTGAAGACCAAGACCCACCCCATTCTTAAACGGGGTGAGGAGGGATGATCCATTTTGATTTGTATTTTTTCTTGTAATAGTAATACATAATAATATTAGTAAATTTTTTAATATAAAATCAAAATTTTAAATAAAACATATTGAAAATATGTTTATAAATTTATATTCACACCTTTTGATGTTGATATTAATTAAAATATTTAATCACAACATGATATATATATATATCTATATATAGTTATATATCGGCAAAAACTTATATACACTGGATCCATGCAACTGGGTTGACCCACCAAATCCACTACTCTGATTCTGATATATTGATTTCTCTCTCCAGCTTTGAAGCTATCCGTTTAGCCTTCTATACTAAGGTGTGTAAGGGCAAGTCTGTCACTCTTATCGTTCCTAATCTCTCTCAGCCATTGCTCTATCACGCCCCACGCAATTTCAAATTATCAAACTTGATGTGGGTTAAATAACAGGTCAGAAATTATTCTCAGTCGTAACCAAAGCCCAATTAGTAAAGAAGCTCAGAGCGGATCAGAGCAGAGCTGGCCAGAGAATACATATACAAAAGGACACAATAAACTCATACCCGATCCAAATGCCACATAGACAGAACCGGCCAGAACAGATCAAGCGGAGCTAATTTGATTCGAGCAAAATAGATATGTTCAAATCTTCCTATGTTATCTTCCAGAGCAGAGCGAATCAAAGCAGACCTGATTTGATTCAAGCATATCAGATCTATCCCGAGCCCTTTAGTGTTGTAATCAGGATAAGCAGATCTCAGAAGGTGTGCATAGAGTTTGTTGTCATCTAGTTGAACTGCCTTACTATTTCTGAGCCTTCATTAGGATATAGCAGTTCTTCGTAGCTAGCGATACTAATTGCCTTATCTATCAGAAGGAGCATATTGCAATAATTACCCCCACGAGTGGATGTCAAATCCTATTATTCACAGTATTCGAGTATAGCCACCCTACCGGGTATCTCTTTTTGTAAAGGTCGTAAATGCCCCTCTCCAAAAAGGTATAAAAGCAAGGTACATTTCATTCAGTAAATATTACAAAAGGAGTCTAACCACTAACTTGAGTGTCAGAGTTTTTGTAGGTACCGGAGGAAGTTTTCTCAGTTCCTGAGCTGCCGCTTACGTCACATCAGGTCTCAACCCCTCATGCTAGTTCACTTATCATTTTGGAGGGGAAATCCCTTATCAAATGGTGTCGTCTGTGGGAATGACATGAACTTTTGGAGGTAAAGATCATTAACATTAAAAATATGATACTCAACAAAATGACGGAAGAAAACAATGGTGTTCCTTGAAATCTTAATTCAAAGTTCGAACGGGTGGCTGAACGAATATCAGGAGAGGGGCAACTCCTGTACCTATGGGAGGACAAAGTGGGGTTTCAAATCCAAACCCAGACAATGATGCCATAATCACCATGACTATTGGCCAAATAAATGGGTTGATAAAAATGGCAGTTGAGTGTGCCCTAGCTAATAGAGGAAAACTCCAGGTGAATCCTCCTGTGACTCCCCCTGCCCCCGAAAAAATACGGCCCCTAGAGAATTCATAAAGAAGACAAAAATCCTCGTAAAGACGGACCAAGAGTGGGGGAGGAAAGGGTAGGAGGAAGCAAGAGCCGAAGTCAGCAACTCAACCGCCGGAGAAGGATACCCCTCTGTCAGATCAGGGGTAGATAAAACTATAGATCAGGATATCACTTATTATGTCAATGAGAGCATGGTAAACCATCATATTCTATCCTTGCAAAGGGAGCTAGAGGAGCTCAAAAGGAAATAGGAAGGAGGTCAGACCCGTCATCAAAATCGATCTCCCTTCTATGAAGAAATATTGGATGATGTGCTTCCTTGCTAACTTTAAAGTATTGAACTATGATTATGACAGGATTTTTGATCTATATGATCATCTGATGAGGTTTGAAAATAGATCTTTACTACACCAGTACATAGATGGTGTAAAGTGTAGGGTATTTCTGACCACTTTGTCCAGGGCACCAATTCGCCAGTGCCAAGAATAACAAAAGACAACTTTATATTTTATGAGGCTCAAGCAAAACTCAAATGAGAGTGTAAGGCGCTTTAAAACTTAGTTCAATGCCATGTTAGAAGTCCCTTTAGCCACGGTGGAAGTGAAAATCACAACACTAACACAACGATTTCTAGACGAAGACTTTTTTCGTTCTCTGGCAAAGAGAACTCCCCGAACTTTTGACTAATTACTGGAGAGAGCCAACAAATACATCAACCTAGAAGAACCAAGGAGTAATAAGAGGGAGGAGGAGAAGCTCCCCGAAAGAAGGAGGGAAGTGGAGAAGAGGGTTGAAAGTTCCTATAGGGAGAATAAGAGATCGGAGCAAGAAGGGCGGCCTCAGAGGGCAAGATTTACTAAGTACACCCCGTTAAACCTAGAACATGCAGAGCTGTTTGAAATAGCCATGGAACATTCGGAGTTCAAAGTCCCTAATGGGGTTTATACGGGACCAAAAAAATCCTAGATCTCGAGAGTTCTGTAGATTCCATAATGAATACGAGTATGATACTAATACATGTCATTTGAGGAATGAAATAGAGCCACTAATTTTGAATAGTCATCTCCTGGAGTTTGTCAGAAGAGAGGCGGTAGGAAGACATAAGAAAAAAGAGGAGTCAAAGGTGAACAAGGATGGACCTGAAGAGTGGAAGAGGAAGAGCCCTTCCCAAAAGAAGGGATATATTCAAATGATAATGGGAGGACCTACTGATAGGGACTCGCACAGAGCTTGTAAAGCCCACGTCATGTCAGCTAAAAGCTCGGAAAATGAAAGAATGGCGGATATGGGGGAACTCATCGACTTCCTGAGTCTAATGTTTAGTGTTGCTTATGGAAGGACAGTGATGAGATCGCACAACGATGCACTGGTCATCACAGCGGAGATCGGTGGCTATGATGTGGCCCAGATATTCGTGGACATTGGTAGCTCAACAAATACAATGTTTTCTGAGTGCTTCTAAAGAATGAAATTGAATGTGGATTTAGAGCCAGTGGGGACATCCCTCTACGACTTTGTTAGAGAAGTGATCCAACCCAAGGGGCAAGTCACACTCCAATATGTATGAGAGAGATGCCAACGCAAAAAGTGAGGATGACAAAGTTCTTGGTGGTAGAAGCTTCCTCAGCCTATAATGATATTCGATCGACCTTTGCTAAACCTATTCCAAGCAGTAGTGTCCACTTACCATATGAACCTGAAATTCTTGGTAAATAAATTAGAGGGGGAGGTTATCGGAGATCAGTTCTGCTATAAAAAATGCTACGCAGAAATGGTGAAAGAAGTCAGTTCTTCAGATCCTTGGAAGGTTGGAAGTGGGAGTGACATGCGCAAAAAATTAAAAGTAACAGAAGAGCAGGAGGCAGAGCAGGAACTACAGATAGAGCCTGTAGAGGACTTAATGCGTGTGGAGTTATGGCATGATAGAGTAGGCTTCTATACCAGAATAGGACTTCAAATGTCCCCACAAGTCATTGAAAGTATTAAAAAATGCTTACAGAAGAACGCTGACCTCTTTATATTTCAGACGAAAGATATGGGTGGGATAGACCCCGTAGTGGCTATGGATTACCTAGATGTTTACCCTACTGCTAGGCCTGTTAAACAAAATTTGAGGCAGTTTGATTCAGAAAAGGATAAGGTGATCAAGGAGGAGGTGAAAAAGTTGATAAAAGCAGGCTATATAACAGAAATATAGTTCCCGGAGTGGTTGTCTAACGTAGTACTGGTGGCCAAGGGTTCCGGGTTATGAAGGATGTGCATTGATTTCAGGGACCTAAACAGGATTGCCCCAATGTTCATTACCCACTTCCCCAGGTTGATTAGCTGGTTGATTATACTTCTAGATGTGAGCTATTGAGCATGATGGATGATTACCAAGGGTATCACTAGATCCCCATGAATCCATAAAACATCCCTAAAGTATGTGTCGTACTCTCTGTTGGCACTTATGGTTATTTGAAAATGTCATTTTGCCTAAAGAATGGAAGAGCTACCTATTAGAGGATGGTGGACATGGTCTTTCAAAAATAGCTCGACAGAAATATAGAAGTATATGTAGACGACATGCTGGCAAAGAGTGTAATGAGAGATGACCATGTCTCTAATATTAGGAAATCTTCTCCATGATTCGAACCCATGGGATAAAACTCAATCCGAGCAAGTGTGCCTTTGGAGTCAGAGCAGGGAAGTTCCTTGGATATATGGTCATGAGGAGAAAGATAGAGGTGAACCCGGTTGAAGTTCAAGTAGTGCTGGATATGCAGGCCCCTCGTACCCCAAAAGAAGTCCAAAGGTTGAATGGACGGATTACTGCTCTTAGGCGTTTTATTATGTTTGATTTATTAATATTACAAGATTTGGAAAGTTGATTTTAACTTATCAATTCCCACAATAATCTATTTATATATGTAACATATCTCATATCTAAATAATTTGCACGATAGAAAATGGATATGTACCGATCTCTTGAACTGATTCCTAGATTTTTCAGCAATTCATATATATTAAATTGAATGTCCGTACATGTAATATATCTCATATCTGAATAATATGTACCATAGAATGCTGATATGTACGGATATCACAACAAATTTTGATATTGTTTTATTGATCTGTAATGTCAACTATTTTCAACTTTGCGAAAGATTTTCATCCCAAGAGAAGAGATTGGACTCTTAGACTTCATCTGGTTCGCGCTTACAATGTACCTACATTTGCGAACATAAATAAGATCTTTTCAGTTTTGAGTGTGTTTTTAAGGGTGAACAGGTATCGTCAAAAAATAAGCTTCATAATAAACATGATAAAATGTGTAGTATGAAACATGCAATATTTAACATATTTAATTTCATTATTTTTGCATGGTGATACTATTCGTGGTCAAGCAAGAAGTTCACACATCAATAGCTTTGAAAAACTATTATTTGAGGGAAAACTATATATTGTCTCTGATAACTAACGAATCTAAATTCAAAACAGCAAGCCATGGATATAAGTTCAATTTTTATGACAAATAAAGGTTCCTATGAACATATTTAACTTCAAATCATTCGATTGGATATCTGGTGTAGAGAAGAAAGATGAAAACTCTTTTGTTTGGTACTCTATTTTTTATTTATTATATCTTTAATTAATATAACTTTTCTCTATGCTATTCCAGTCGAATATATTAATTTTTTTGTGTTGATTTATAAGATATGATTGGTCGAGTTATGAAATGCAGCCACCAAGATCCATGCCGATGAAGGATGGCCCAAAGAGGCTAATGGAGATAACTCTTGAAAATCACATGTATTTTAAATTTTCTAGATTATATAATATAATATATAATATATTAATTTTTTCAACTTAAATTTAAATGTAAGATTCAAAATATTATTAATATTGGTATATTTACTATTGTGTTGAAGGAATAATAAAATGAGAGTGACCTTATGGGATGAGTTTATTGAGAAACGTATGCCTTATCTCAGTTTATTATGGTATATAAAGATAAACCGACTGTTTCTATATTTGTTATTTTTTATTTTTACTGCCAATTTTTCTTTCCACAAATGGAAAGATGGGTTTTTAGGAAATGTTGTTATATTGCTAACCATTAAACATTCATTTAAATTTTTTATAATTTTTTTGTTAATATTGGTAATGATACTAATTTTATCAAGACGAATAAACAAAATTCATATATCTTCATAATTACTTGATTTTAACAAATAAATTATGAATTTGTCGCAGATTCGATGTTATATATAATAATAAAAAAATTCACATTGATATACGAGATTTTATTCAATTTTCATGATTTCAAAAGAAAATACTATATATATGTGGTAATTTTATAGTTGTATTTTATAAATAAAATTAATTAATGTTCAAATATGTTTTACATCTAATATTTATATCCTTATTATAATCATGGTACATGTATAATTTATTGAACATAATTATATATATATATTAAAAATATTAACTTTATGTATTTTTAAAATTTAATAATATTATACTATAACAATATATTTGTGCATCGCACGAGAGAACATACTAGATAAATTTAAAAAGTAAAAGTTATTTGAGAATTTTAGTAAAATCTATAAAATAGAGGAAAGAGAAAATACAAATGTCAATAAATAATTCAGATATGTGTAAAAAAAAAAATTTATTATTGTAAATAAATATGATTGTGACACGAGGGGATGAAATCTATATATTTAAAAGTAGAGGTCATACTTTCAAAATTTGACATATCATATTTTTGCACTCTTTATAAGTTGTCTTGTGTCATAATGATAATAAATAATAAGTACAAAAAAAAGAGTTACAAACGTCACAACCCAATTAAAAATAAATTCATTGAAGTTAAAAATATTAAGATTATTCTATATATTTAAAAATAAAGTTCATACTCTCAAAGTTTGACACATCATATTTTTGCACTCTTTATAGGTGGCATATGTCCTAATGATAATAAATAATAAGTACAAAAAAAAGAGTTACAACCGGTACAACCCAATTAAAAATAAATTCATTGAGGTTAAAAATATTAAGATTATTTCATAATAAAATAAAATAAATAATGTTATCTTTTAGAAAAAATATTAATTTTTTCATAATCTAATGTATTAAAAGTTTAGATTTTTTATATATATGTAATTCAATCAATTACAAATATATATGGTTTAATACTCAAATTTAATACAAGTGCTCCAACCCACAAAAAATAATAATATAATTTTAAAATAAAATAAATTAAATAATTTTGATGTTTCAAAAAACTGTGAGATTATCTAAAAAATAATATTTATAATATATAAAAAATTAATTAACGCTCTATAAATACTTCAAATCATGCATACAAAATTTCCAACCAACAAAATTAAGATAAAAAATAAATAAACAAACGTATTTTATACACATTAAGTTTTTAGACATAAATTAATTTCTTGAATTAAAAAAAGAATGTTTTTGTATTTTTATCTTAAAACCTAACATAAATAGTTAAATAACAAATAATCTCATTTATATTAGTTAGAGATATTTTAAAGTGTAATAGTAATAAAGTTTCCACTTAAAATATAATCTAAAATATTTTTTTAAAATAAAATTTTATTGGTATATTTATTTTAGGATGTAGACATTTGGATGGATATATTTAAAAAATTTACATTTATATATTTAAAAATAAAATTTATACACTCAAAACTTGTCAAATTAGATTTTATTCTTTTTCATAAGCTATCATGTGTGCCTAATAATAATAAATAATAAATATGAAAAAAAAGTTAGAAACATTTCAATTAAGAAAGGACAATTCAATTATTTAAAATCAATTGTTCGACATATTTTGTCTTTTCAATTGTCGAGATAACTGTCGTACTTAATTTTCTTTATAGTGAATGTTTTTTAGATATAAATATTTGCACAACAACAAATATTTCTCATTGGTTTTCGGACAACAAATATTTTTCCTATGTTGTCGGTCATTGTTAGTTGAATTTAAGAAATTTTCTTACTCAATCTTATATGAAGTTGACCTGTAAAATGATTCATGTCGTATGATTGTGCTTTTATTATATATTTATTAATATAGAAATGAAATATTTTTTTATAATTTAAAATATAATTACTATCTCTACAACTAGTATATAAAGAAGGAGAAGGATATTTGTTTGACTAATTTGAAAGATGACATTTATTCTTTTAGTTTTCTGTACAAGTTTATTGATAATAGAACCCAAGTCAACCAACGTTTGCAACCGGATCAACTATTGTAGTAAATTAAATCACTCATCAATTAGTTTAACGACACGTGTACACAAACAGTAAAACAAAAAGTGGTTTTTTTAATTTTTTTTTAATTTTACAAAAAATGGGAAAAACAGTAGGGACCCAACCGTATCCGTGAGAACCCTACCAATTCCGGATATTTTACGAATATTTTTCTGAGAGTGAGATTTTAGGAATATTGCACAGTATGAAACGCGACAGCAGTAATTTCATCAATCACGACAATATAATATTTATTGTAATTTAACTGAAGCTCTAAACCCTAGACAGATAACATGTATTTCTTCAATTTTGATCGGCCCAGCCCAGTCGCCGTCGTTTGAATCCCCAACCACCACCTACGGCCTTTAGTTACAGCGGCGGCGGAAAGCTACCCTCCGGCGTCCATGGTGTGAAGAAAAATGAACAATAAGGGCCAAACGGTATTTTCTGTTTATTGCGAAAGAAAAGAAAGGAAAGGAAAGAGAGAAATTCCATTTCTTTAGCTTTTCTTTTTCTCTTTTTTTTAAAATTTAATTTAATTTAATGTTCCCACCTACAATATAATTCTCCTTTGACAGTGACTTTTGTATTCTTCTTCTCGCACTAGTAATAAATCTTCTCTCCTTAATTTCCTCTCTCCCCCCACTATTGACTTTCCAAAAAGTGGACCCTACCTCACACCCTACCCATCACGCTCCACCATAACCGGGTCCACCAAGGAATCACTCATCTCTCCCGTATAAAATACGTATTATCTATAATTAAATACATATATGTGGAAATGAAAGAGTCTTGATTCATGTTGATATTGGATTTGTATCGGTCATTATTCTTATTCTACATGGATTTTGAGTTTTCCCTCAATAAAATACTCGTGCTTTCAGATATAGGGTATTTTTCTATATAACGTATCTCTCTTTTCCCCCTTTTCTTTTCCTGAATTTCGAGAATAAGCGGAAGCATTTCATGAGAGATTTACCCTTTTGGTAAGTCAAGATCCTATTTGTGTGTGTGAGAGTGTGTTTTCTTTTTCTCTTGATGAGCTGATATGTGCTTTATTTTATTGAGGAAATAATTAGTATTGTTTGGTGGCGAATGGGGTATATAATGATGGGTGGTTCTTTAATTTCAAGCCAATTGAGTGCTCTTTTGTTTTATACTATTTAATTGGGGCTTGCGGTGTTAACGTGTTGATTTTTATTTTGTCTTGGGGCCCGGAATTTTCAGGCTTTGAAGGAAGGTGAAGTTTGACTTTGAAGCTGAAAGGGTTTTGTATTTCGATTTTGATGAGGTATGAAACAGGTCTGCATGTAATAATATTGATGGATTCAAGATTCATTTTGTGATTAGAGGTTTCAAAATTTCTGCTTCTTCCTAGAGAGTCTCTTTGAATCCACCATTCATAGGGTGCTGAAGCTTTATGGAGGTGGAATTTGATTCCTCTCTCTTCCTAATTTGATGGTTGTGGGTAGCGGAGGAAAATCTTGATTGTGAAGAAGCAAGGAATCGGAGAAAAGGGCCTGGTTAAAGAATGGAGGAAGAGGCTACTTCTTGGATTAGGAGAGCGAAATTCTCTCATACCGTATGCCACCGTTTTGATTCTTCCAGATTGGCCTCTGTTCCTGTTTCTCCTCTCCCTACCAGGATTTCAGGTCCGAAATCTGGGCCCGAAACAACAGGCCCGAATGTTGTCCGAATTCAGAAAAGCGTTTCTTCCAACAAGCAGAGGGCAGTATCTCCGAATCCAGAGATAAAGCTTTCTGACACGTTCAAGGAAGCCCGGTCTAACCAGAGGCGATTCTCGACTCCACACCAGCGTAGGAAAGATCAAGACAAGGGAATCGTTGGTAAGTTGTTTCATAGAGATTCTTTGGAAACAAAAGCTCCTACTTTGAAGAGTCTTGGGTCGAAATCGCCAAGTAATACCAGCCCGCTTAGGCACTTCACCTCCATGAAGTTTCACGATAAGTCTAAGAGCCATAAGGAATCGTCGTGGTCCAAGTATTTCGATCATGGTGGGGGGAGGGTCACCTCTGTGGAAACTGCAGATGAGCATATTGTTGATCTTTCAAAATTGTTTTTGGGGATGAGGTTTGCTCATGGGGCGCACAGCCAGCTTTACCATGGTATTTATATGGACGAACCAGTTGCAGTTAAAATTATCAGAGTTCCAGATGATGACGAAAATGGAGCCCTTGGTGCTCGTTTGGTGAATCAGTTTACCAGAGAGGTTACTCTCTTGGCTCGTCTCCATCATCCAAATGTAATTAAGGTACCTTGTCTTCTCTCTCTCTCTCTGGATTCTAATTGTTTAGGATATGATTTTTTGTGTCCATCAATTAGTACATGATTGTTTTTGTGAAAAATTGCAAGAAAAATTTCTGATTCTTTTTAAATTATATTGGAATGTAGTTTATAGGGGAATGCAGAAAACCGCCTGTATTTTGCATAATAACAGAGTATTTGCCAGAGGGATCTTTAAGAGCATACTTGCACAAGCTTGAGCATAAAAAATCTCTTCCGTTGCAAAAGTTAATCTCGATGGCTTTGGACATTGCCAGAGGAATGGAATATATTCATTCACAGGGAATAATTCATAGGGATTTGAAACCGGAAAATATTCTCATCACAGAAGATTTCCACCTGAAAGTGGCTGATTTTGGCATTGCTTGTGAGGTAGCATATTGTGATTTTCTGGCAGATGACCCAGGTACTTACCGTTGGATGGCTCCGGAGATGATCAAACGGAAACACTATGGTAAGAAGGTCGATGTTTATGGATTTGGTCTCATTATGTGGGAATTTGTTGCTGGAACTATCCCTTATGAAGATATGACGCCTATACAAGCTGCTTTTGCTGTGGTGAACAAGGTAGATTTCACCTTCATTGATTGTTTCTTCTTGTTCATATTAGCAATATGTGACTGTGATATTGATTTGTGTTTGTTGATTTTTTTTGGGTTTGGATAACACATTGCTAGAAATTCTCTAGATTGACGATAACAATCTTCTTAAGTCTTTCCAAATAGATCTTCGTATTGGCTTCTAAGTATATCAGGTTGGGGAGATGAGGAAGAAGAGGTGAACTATACAACTTTTTTTATTTATTATTGCTGAGCATCTTCGATGAGAAGAATTAACATACCATCTGATGTTATTACCCATACTAACATTCAAATTGAGTTGAAGTACTAAATCGGCCTGGCTTCTATAGGTTTTGTGTGTCTCTGATGCAGTCATATTGAATCACCTTTATTTTATCCAAAAATCGCTTTACCAGAAAGTAGCCTGTACAAGTATAAATCAATCCTTTTATTAGTTTCTTGATGCAGACATCTCAAGGATAATTTCCAATGATGCCCATAATTTCAAGAATAAAACTGAACATTTATCTATTTATATTGTTGTAGATTTGGATATAAACTGTTCACAGAACATCTTAGAATTTGAAGTTCATTTTGAAGATAAGATTCATGCAGCAAAGCTTGATTTCTTTTGGCTTTTTTATTCACTATTTCAGTGGTTTCAAATTGTAGAGTATCTAATTCTTCACAAGGTTTACTAATAACACAATTTTGATTCTTTCAGAACTTGAGGCCTGCTGTACCCGGGGGCTGCCCCCTGGCCATGAAGGCTTTGATCGAACAATGTTGGTCCTTGCAACCTGACAAGAGGCCAGAGTTTTGGCAGATTGTGAAGGTTCTAGAAGAGTTTGAGTCTTCACTTGCTCGTGATGGAACCCTGAATCTGGTACAAAGTCCAACATGTCAAGATCATAAAAAGGGGCTGCTCCATTGGATTCAAAAACTTGGTCCTAGTCATCAGACTACTTCATCCATGCCTAAACCAAAATTTACCTGAATTTTTTTTCTGGGTGATCTGGCTTTTGTAGTTTCACTAGATCCCGTTGTAATTAAAAAAGGATACAATAAATGTTGCTTTCTTTCTCTCTCTCTCTCTCTCCTTTCCTTTTCATCTGTATCTGAATTTTTAGATTTAGGCTTGCATTTAGACAAATATCTCTGTACGCGTGCAATCATTTGCTTTTGAATACGGTTGCATCTTTCGAAACTTGGGATATATTTGTCATCTTGCTCTTTTTTCCACATCAGCTTTCAGATCAATATTGGGTTAGAGGCTTTGCATTCACTAGTGTGCTATCATTTTGTATGAGTTGCGATCACGTTATCTTTTAAGCGGACTATAGGCTATTCTATGTAACTTGCATTACTATGCAGTGCAATTTTTGCTTTGACTGCAGGTACATCCTTAAAAGGGTGTGCTTCCCGTCCTCCAACTGGGCCAAAAGTATAATTTGTGCGTTCCCTATGACATACTTCGGTGCTGTACAAAACAGAAGTCAGAAGAAGAGAGAAATCACCTCTGGTAAGGCTCTATTCTAGTTAATAACATCCAAGTGGTAGATGACATTACATACATTTAATAAAGAGAGTTGGGAGAGGGGAAGTCCTATTTTTGGCAGAAAGCAGGGTCATACATACTACATGAGAAAGGTGTCTTTTTCCTTAATTGCATTGCCAGATATTCTTACAATGGTATTGAATGCATCATGCACGTATCTATTCATTCACGCACACAACACGTATCTTGCTTTCTGTATCTAGCAATGGAGACAATTTCTGTGTAGGAAGAAATAAATATTGTCTGCTCGTTAAATGAATGTAGACCATTGTTGCAGTTACGTTTACAAGTTAAACTGCAAATTGGGACGGTGATTGTTGCCCGACTCTGCAATTATTACACAAACTGCTTTATCTTGTAATACATTATGCATGACATTGTATAGAGGGATAATAGACTTCTTTCAGGTTTAGACATTTATTTCAAGAGTCTTTGGGGGATGGAACATCATTGTTGTGTTTTTTTTTTTTTTAATTTCTTTATTACAACATGGTTTTTGCTTTTCAATGTGGCCTTTTTTCGCTCATGGTTCCCGTGGAATTTGTTTTATTGTGATATGGAAACGTGACTTTTTTTGGGATGCAAGGAGTAGTATTTATCTTTGATACGTATTCCAGTAGTATAAGCATGTGCAAACTACATGGTGAATCTAAAAACTAAAAGCTATATCATGAATCATGAACCGATGAATTATGAATAATTAGCTGTGACCCTTAAACTAAAAAAATTTAAATCAAAATCCCAGTTCTAAAAACTTTTATTTGAACATATTTACCTACAAAATAAGTAAAATTGATAGAAAAATTAGGACATGGAAAAAGTAGCCTGGATTTTATTTGATGCTGCAACATTTGATCTCCTCTTATTATGTTTCTCTATTGGTATATATTATTTTTGTTTCTTATGTTTCTTTGTTTATTTGTTAGTTTAGCTTATTCATTCACATTTAAATCTTAAATTATTTATTATTTATTATTTATGATAAGGCCATTAAAAGATTTTTTTTTCTTTTTTGGTCAAACATGCTTTAGTTGTCGAAACAAATAAATTGGAGTCATATTATGAGACGTAAGAGAGTAAGATAGTAGAGGGATTCAACGCGGACGCAACTTGTGTAGCGTGTGACTGGTCCAACTTGTACTAAAAAAAAATCTTCCAAATCCTCATTTGGAAGACTGCTGCACCACGTTTTTCTAAAGTTAATTTGTGGCCTCTTACATCTTCTATTTTGTTGTCTTGTATTTTATAATATATATATACACACACATATAATAACGTAAGTATTTTTTTAGTAGCATATTAATTTTTTTATTGATTCTCTTTCTACTGGTAGCTATTATATTTATTTATTGTTTTTCAGATTTTTAGTTCGATATTTTAAAATTGAATGATATCTATAATATATTTGTAACTATGATATCAAATAAGTTCAAAAATTATATGATCGATATTTAATTTATAATATTATTTACAGTTATATATATATATAGGGAGATTTGATAAAACAAATTTATTTTTATTCATGCATTGTTCTATTATTTTTAATTTAGATATATATTTTAATAATATTAATACCATAAATTTCTTAAATTTAACAATATTATCCTATATTAATATGTTCCACTGAAGAACTTAGTAGTAATTAATGTACATCGTGTAAGTATGTTTAATAACATAAGTAAATAATATGACTTTTACGTGGAAGTAGCTGGTAGATCAGTTTCTGATATGAATCATGTAAGGGAGTATTTACTTGGAGTGAGATGTATTAGAGTGTATTGGATAGAGGTGGATATATGTGTGGATTAACTTATTTGCTTCACGGGATTGCTCATAGAGGCTGTTGTAGTTTACCAAACTACCCTTTTATTAAATAAGCAATTAAAAAAGTTCATAATATTTTATTTCACTCCTATCGCACAATCAACATCGTTTATAGAAGATGAACCAACGCTTTTCTTCTCGTCGTCGTCGCCTTTGTCCTTTGCATCTTTAAACACCGGCGGTTGCGGGTATTGTGGATCTTCGCGACTGCAATCTTATCTTCTAATGTATCGGTCCTTCAAATCTCCAATTTTGATTATGCGTGGGTACTGTGTGGTGTTTATTGAACTCACATAACCCTAATACTTTTGTTCCCTGTTCGACAGATTCGTTTGTTAGATTCTGCATTGGGGGGTTGGTTAATACAGCAATTTCATGGCGAAAAAATCATCAGCTTTGGAAGTCTCGGATGTTGGTATACTGGTGTCTTGTTGGTTTGGCTTACCCCATCTTATACCCCCCTTTCAATGAATAGAAAAGTAATCAGTGTTGTTGTTGTGCGGAAAGGAATTTATATAGGCAGTGTTTTTCTTGGTCTGTGTTGTTAATCATAATAACCTGTGAAATTGTGGGTCGAGCTAAATGGATTGAAGTATTGTTTCCACAGCATTTTTTTCGAGACCAATATATTGCTTCTTTGAGTTGTTGTATTTGTTGTATATACATAGGTTGTCGGATTTTTCTATATGAAGAAGTGTTCTCCCAATTGTTGATGGGATCCATGTGGATTGTATATTTTTCGTGATTTTGCATTTAGGCCTTCTTTGTTCACGAAATGAGGTTGGAGTGGTTGTTTTCTGTTATTGTGCATGTACACATCTGTACCAGCTTTTCGTATTAAAATCACTATTGTTGAACATGAAGTGCAGGTTTAGTGTACGAAGAATGTAAACTATCATTGCAACATAATTTTTAAGTATGTTGGACAGGTTGTACGTATTGGTGGTTGTTTTCTGTTATTGTGCATCTACACATCTGTACTAGCCTTTCGTATTAAAATCACTAGTGTTGAACATGAAGTGCAGGTTCAGTGTACGAAGAATGTAAACTATCATTGCAACATAATTTTTAAGTATGTTTGACAGGTTGTACGTATCGGTGTCCTTTGTTTTAAGTTGCTTGCTTAATCTTATTAAAAGATATGGGCGTTATTCTATATGTTTTTTTGGTTTTAACATTCATTTCATTCTCTTTTTACGCAGCGAGCACAGGTAGTTATGATTCAGGTGGTGGCTCAATAAGAGCTTTGTCTCTTGACAATGGATGTCCGACATCGAACCCATCCATGAACGGAAGGAACGATAAATGTCATGGACGCGTTTACCCACAATTGACGTGGCCGTATTCTCTTTAGAGAGATGCAAGAGACAATACAAAAGCAGGAAGTTGCAATAAAGGTACTTGAGTGTCAAGGTTATTGTAACCAAAAAGATTGACACCTTGGAGCCTAAGGTGGTGGATTTAAAGGCGCAATTTTGGTGTTTGAGACAGGCTGTGTTGCATTTGGGTGGTAATGTGCATCGCTTGCATCGTAAATCTAGATGTTTGATGGCAGCTGTAGTCCTTTAAACTTGCCATCAGACTTCCCTTCAGTCAAATAATGATAACTGCACACACGAGATAAATAGTGAAACAGTTTTAGATGGGTCTATAAATGTTAACACCACCAGCATCACCCACACATCACATATCTCTTTCCTTTATTCAAACCTTTTTATCATTTTCATTCCAAAGGGTTCTCCAAAACCAATGGCACAAAAAACAACTCAACAGAAGATATTTTTCACCCATGAATGGACCAGGGAGGTGGAGTCTATATTCATTGGTTTTCTCCTTGAACAAGTGGAAGCTGGTATGTGGATATTTGGGCAGCCCGGCTACCACGTCGTGTTGACAGCAATGGGTACTGTTAATCAATCATTTGGTACAAATTTTTTTCACGAATATATTTTTGATTGGATAGATAAATTGAGAATGCGGTATAAGGTTTTTAGTTGGTTCACAAAGAAAGATGGCGTCCTTGACAATACTACCACTCATGAGGTCTATTGTTCGGAGTCACTGTGGAAGACTATATGTCAAGTGAGTGTGTTTTAACCCGTGTAGTTGAACTAACTTATATATTTTTATCACAACCATCTAATGTCGTATGTTATAACCCATAATTAAAAGGAAAAACAACTAGCAAGGGTGTACAAGCGAGAGGGGAAATCAGCTTTTTACACACTGTAGATCTTGTTTCGAAAAGTTCCAACTACGGCGTCTACAGATATTCCTGGAGAGGTTATTCATCTTTCAAACGAAACGGACACGGATTCACATGAAGATTCATCTGTAGTTGACATATCGAACCCAAATCCATCACAACAGAGTTCTCTACATTCTTTGACTACAACTCGATTAATAGTTAGAACTTCTTCTAGTACTAGTTAGCATAGATCAATAACGCATCCGAAGCGAACCATCTAAGTCTGAGAGATCTTCCAATCAAGGTCCTTATCATAGTGGCGCTCGTAGCTCGGCCGCCTCATGGTCTCCATTTAAGAAGCACTAAACCTTTAATATCTATAGTGTTTGTTTGTTCCTTATGTTATCTTGATGACGGGTTTTCAATCCTATTAACATATGCGTATGTTCGCTTCATATAAATTGGGATGTTTAAGGGTAATAGTAGCATATAATGTATATCGCTTGAGAAAAAAATGTGTGGGGATACTTATCTCGTGTAAGTGTGTACAGTCTTAGTTGATTGTACTCACATGATTATGTTAAGTAATATTGCATGACTCGTCCTTTTCATCTAAAAATATTTTAGCAATGAGAAGTCCTTTTCATCTAATATGTCCTCGTTTCTGTAGTCAAGTTCCCAACAAGCTCGTATTTTATGTCTTAGCTTTCTGTTTTGTTATATATATGTATATACAAATATATATCTATTTATTATGAATATTTTATTTTTTCATTGGAATGGGGATTTACACACCGTTATAAGTTATATGAACGAGATCAAATTATTTTATGTAGTTGAACGCATCGTGTAACATATATATATATATGCAAGTAAGATTTAAACGTGAACATCCAAAACCTAATTGACAATGCATTGCACATATGTCCATCAGTATTTTGTCTTCTTTTCTTATTTGCAGAATGTGACACTTCAACTTTTGCATGACTTTTGTTTGTATGTCTTTCAATTATTGTTGAAAACGTATAAGAACAAACTAGCAAGTAACATGTGCCAGCTTGATAGCTTTACTCACGTGAAGTTACTTTAACCAAACAAGCAATGCTTGGCCTACATAATGTACATGTGCCATCACCGATTACATTAAATAACAAGAATTCCCCCAGCCTGATTCGATTCTATAGAAAAAACCTATCCAACCCAGTAGTCAACACAACACGTGTTGGAGAAGGGTATTTCACGCCAACTACTCAGTGGGCACCATACCTGTTCACCAATATCAACCTGCCCAGATGTGTATTTTCAAAGTTGTGCCTAGAATCTGGCGGTAAATCCTACACAAATAACGAAACACATAATAACATAAGAAACATTTATATCTTTGATCAGTGCATATATATATATATATATATATATATATATTGACACATACAAGGATATTTCACATAGTTCCATGTCCCATATAGGATGTTTTACATATCCTTGTAAAATGTCAAGAAAAGTATCGATGACCTTCCACAGAGTTGTTGTCTACAAAATTTTTATTACATAGGGACCCATACAATTACACATTTGACATAAGAGAGCATGTATGATATCGTAACAACCATATAGAAAGATAAATGAATCTCACAGGAGCAGTCACACATTGATAGTCAAAGTTCGAAAAAATGGAAGTTGGAGCCACGTACCATTCGAATAACTACTTGATTTAGGATATTTGGGGAAAAAAACCTTAAAGAACCTCTTGCATATTGGACCTTGCTGAGAATGACTACGGGATCATACAAATGTCAGCAGTCAGGAATTTCAACAATAGTTGTTGTAAAGCCCTAACCTCCTTACTAACATAAATTATTTAAATACAGGGGTCACCATGATGAATCCTGGGCATTTTCTGACAGGCATTTCGAGTGAACACAATGACGTAAAAGTGATAAACACCATCATAAGAGAATATGCATATATCCTGATGTTTTACGTTATTGTCGTCTCGAAATTGAGGCCATCATTCCATCAACATTATCGTTCCATCCGAATCCAGAGCAGTGGATACAATCCATCGGGAGCCAAAGTCATTGTTAAAGACGACTTCACTTGGAATCCTGCCACCAACTTCTCTGGTAAATTTTGGGGGTAGTCTCTGCAATAATCAGAAATGTCATATTGTTGAAAAATCATTAATAGACACCAATGGTGATACAACATCAACAATGAACACTATGGACCATATTATAACATATAATATTAATTGCATCACCAATTATATATAGAATGTCTTACCATGGGATCATAAATAAACTTATCCCAACATAACTTCATGTAGTTGAAAAAACCTAATAGATCTATGATATCTGTTTCATGCTTCATATATAAATGGAATGTCAGAATTTGCATAAACTCATCTATGTGTATTAACAACCTAAACATGTAAGTATTGTAAGGTAATAACCCAGAAGAAGAGTTCAATTGTGTATTTCATATGTGAATTCAAAATGCGTAGTAGTGTTTAGCAAAATTCAAACATATCTTATTTGTAAGCAACATAAAAGATATAAATTGACAGCATGAATCATGGATAAACAACTACTCCAACACTAATGATCAACACCCAACCACTAATCAAAGTAGAAACATAGGTTTGTGTACATAAGTGCAGTGCAGCATAGCGTTTCCATTTAACTATGGTTTCTGTACATGCAGACCAAATACCTTACTCCTCGGTATGCACATAATTATAACTTGTTCAATCATGGTCTACATTAGAATAAGCAGGCATGACAACTTAGAAAATGGTGTCACAGCATAAGCCACTAATTTGCATGTCTAATCTACAATCACAAGCGTTTCACATTAAAGTAAACATATGGCAGAAGTAGAGAGATAAAAAATCGCAAGAAATGTAGTTAGATGTATCAAAATGATATACATCGCCCTCCACTATCACACGCGAACCCTCCACCCAATAAATTACTCAAAAAACAATTTGAACTATTCAAAATATAAATTTTATCTGTTTTGAAACATTATTGCCCATCTATGTAAGGCTATAAACAACATAGAGAGAGGATGCGGTTAATATTCTCAAGAAATACGACATAAATTTATGCAACAAAAAGTTTTCCCCAAATCACAAGATCCGACTGCCAAAGACTAAACCACGATATAATATAGAATTTTACAAATTCATTAGAACAAATATCACCTTAATCAGTGAAGGAGCCTTCAAAGAGGAATAATCATGCGAAGTTCAAGAATTCTGCAAAAGCACACAGGGTTGTGCATCGTTGTTTCATCATATTAAACAAAAGAAAATACACTAGAAAATGCAAAAACAACAATTGAAAAAAAATAGGATAGGGTACAAAGAATTGCGACGGGAGGGCGATGGGAGGTTTGTGTAGTCGGAAAACATAACACTCTGCAGCCGCGCTATGATTCGTAAAGAAAATGAAATGTATGTGCGTGATAGGGAGAAGGAAATACGATAGGAGGGCGATGGCAGGTTTACACAGTCGAAAAACGTACGCCTTCAATCGTGTTAGGGTTCGAGATGAAAGTGCAATAAGTGTGTGTGAAGATGGGTTATTTTTTAGATTTCCAGTTCAAATGGAAAGGTAAAAAGGTAAATACACATGGGTGGACACAATGGGATTACATATCAGCCCAATACCGAGCGGACCCCGTATCCTACCTTTTTGACTCGAGGGGTCTGTGCCAATCCCGGGGCCCAGGATTTAAACCACTAAAGTAGACATGGGATAAGGTAGGATAAAATATCCTCGGGACCCTGTATCCTACCTTTTTGACTCGAGGTCTGTGCCAATCCCGGGGCCCAGGACTTTGTTGTGTTGGCTATGGAAAAAGACCACGAGATGTCATTGATTTTGGGTAGACCATTCTTAGCCACTGCGGGAGCCCTCATTGACATGAGAAAAGAAAATTTGGCTCTAAAAGTAAATAATGAGAAAGTGGTGTATTTCTTGTATGATGCAAAGAAGTTTCAAGGGGATATTGAAGAGTGCAAGGTTGCGGATATAGTCCAAAACACCATCGATCAAAAGAAGTCCAAAAGTTTGCCGGAAGAGTCTCTTAAATCTTGCATAAGTCACACTATCCTTCCTTGAAAGTCTATTAATTTTGTTAGTGTGAATGTAATTGACAATTTTAAAGTTATGCAGGATTCTTCTATAGAACCAAAGATTGAGGCATCTCGTAAGGGAAGCATCAAAGAGGAACTAAAGCGGGATCACCTTGGTGCAAGTTTAGAAGTCGATCATATCAAGGAAGTTGAAACTGAAAGATAGCACCCTCGTGCAAAAAAGAAGGCATTAAAGAGTCTCCTTTTGGCATGCCGAGCTTCATAAGAATTCATGGCTAATTTTTTTAGAATTACACAACTCATGTGTTCATTGTTTAAAAAGGAACCCCCTTTTAATATTGATGAGTTGTGTTTGCCAAAAGTGGGAACGAGTTCATCCACATGAACTCGATTGTCGAGAGAATTGATGCCAACATAGCAATCACGTTGAACACGGTGGAACATTGGGGATTTCAACTCCCACTGGACCCACCTTCTAAATAATACAATGGAGGTTAGTGATTCATGGCTTTTTCGTCTATCTTTTCAAACTTATTCTTCCCAAAGAATAAGTTTGGGGTGGATGGACATCGTACAATGAATCATGTTCTTACTTGAAATTTTTAGAACATATTTTGTTTTTTAGTTTTGTTAGTAGTACGTGCCTAGGGATCGTATTCGTTTCTCTATTTTGATGATTGTGGAATTAACTCATGCTAATGATATAATATTTTATTTGATAATGATTATTGATGAATTGAGCATGTTGTGAAAAAAATGATATTTGTGCATGCAATGAAGAACTTGAATATCTTGAATCGTGATTAGCATGTGAGATTTTGAGCCTATTTATTTCTTCTAGTGTGTTTAGTTGGATAAATGTTAGAATGTGTAGAACTTGCCTATGATTTGCTCAATTTTAACATAATAATGTGGATTTTGGAAGTGATTTTAGGCCATTTTTTGTAGCCTTGTTATCCTTTCAATTTTAAATATTTACACAATATAATCCTAGTAAGCCTATTGAGTTTTGAGCCTTTCTTTGATATCCAAGTTACACAACTCGTTCATAAAAGTAATATAAGTAAGGTGGACTTGTCGAATAGGAAAGAATATTGCATATTAGAAGGCCTTGGTAAATATAGAGGAATAAATTGGAAGATTGTGAAAAAGTGGTTATGAATGGGAGATGAGCTACTTCCTCAAAAAAAAAAAAAAATCAAACAACAAAAGTTGTTGAAAATCGGAAGTGGCTCCTCATAGCTAATAAAACCATTGAGTAAAATTTGGAGTTGATTGTAAATTGGAAAGGAGTTGATGAAGGAGGAATAAAGTTATACAAGAATCTAGTTGTGCTCGTTGGCCATGAGTTGAATGTGAAAAGTCGTAAAGACCAACAAATTCGACGAGTTCGATGTTGATTAAATCACTTAGAGCTTCTCCAACAAGAAGCTACTTTGACATTTGGCGTCAGTTTTCATCCTCCAGCAGTACTCCATTCTCTGCACCAATTTGAAATTTTTGAAATTTTTGCACTACTTTTGGCGCAGATTTTTTATTGCGCTACTTTTTTTCTTTTCCTTTTTATATAATTACATATATATTTTTTAATATTTAATATTGTAATTTTTTTATCTCAATTATCAAAACTGAAATTAAATCAAGTTTTCTAAAATCATATGATGTGTAATTTAAATAATAAAAAAAATATAATTTAAATAAGTATATGAGATTTGAAATATTATATACAAATTTAAATAGAATTGCATAACATTACCCGACATTCAATTTTACATATATATTTTTTGAATATGATAGCTTAAGAATATAAGTAAAATAAATATTATCTCAAAATTTAATGTTAAATAAAATTACATATATAATGTTTTTAACAAATATTTTGTAATAAAAATAAATATTAAAAATAAAAAAATAAAGACTATTGTGTAATATTATTTTTAGCGGAGAAAGTTGTGCAAACTGTTGGAGAGAGTATGTAAATTTTACGCTAAAGTGGTGCATAATTTGCATTAGAATAATGAACACTGCAGGAGATGGTCTTAGCCATACATTCTTACCTTAACCAAAAGCCTACATTTCAACCAAATTTAAGGTCCTTTCTAATCCTTAATCCATTTATTGCATGTAAAGGTGAGATGAAATCATGGGCAAAGATATGATTAATTCTACATTCATTTTAAATTTGAGTGTCGTTTGTATTTTCTTATACACTTGAGTGTGAGAGATACATAAATCCGATGAGGATCAATGATTCGAGATGTTAAATAAGTACTATTTGCATAACATGAAGTTGTTTATTTGCAATATAGTTAATTTTGATATAATCATAATGATTTTTGTGTTTGAAGCATCGTGTACGGTCAAAACACCCCTACAATCTGAAATGAAAACTCGTTATCATTGTTTGAGGACGAACAATAGGTTAAGTTTGGGGGTGATAAACATAGGATTTACGTGCAATTTGGGGTTATTATATATAGTTTTTTAGACAATTGCATGTACTTAAGTGACGAGTTCGTCATGATTTTTTTATATTTTGTTACGTCACGTGTTTGTTGAAGTTTTGACAAAAAAAATTGATAATTAAGGGTCATGTCTCAAGTCACATGAACTGTGCTTATCCTTGTGATATGATCTGAACCATTGCGATTTGGTGTGATTTGAGCATATCTTATTGATTTGATGTGATTCGGGTATATCTTTTTGGTTTTGTGTGATTTGGGCATATCTTCTCATTCCAAACAGAGATACGGCGGCAAAGCCTTAGTAATTGTCTATGAAAAGAGGAGCTACATCAGATTATAGAGAGATTATACAACACAATATATAACAAATTTTAGAATTAAAAACAAGAATAAAAAGGAGAATCAACCAACCAAGTCATCAGAGAGAGAGAGAGAGAACTGCTGATCTTTTGAGATTCAATAATCATTATTTCTTTTGTTCTTTTAATGTCAGTCATAATGATTATCAATATTTTTCTCATGCATTATGTATTGAATATATATGGCTAAATATCTAGTGATTCTAGTGAGTGCATGATTATAGATTCATATGTTTTTCTTTAATAATATTATTTTCATTCCTATATTTGTTTGTGCTTCTTTAATTTGGATGTTGTATGAAATTAGGTGGAGAGAAATTGTATATGTGTTGTTAATCTATTATTACCCGGGAGGAAGTAATTGGTTAACGGATTAGGAATGCATAACATAACACTTGCTAGATCGGGAGATTGGTAAGTATTATGATGAGAATAGAACCTAGGCACGATTGGGAGTTAGAAAATATCTTGAAAATGATCAGTGTTATCTAATCTACATTTAAATCTAACTCGGAAGAGAGCATTTAGATATATTAGTGATTCTCCTACAAATATAAGAATTAAAGGAATCATATGAACTATATGAATGCATGTCCCTGAAATCCATACAATCTTTGAATATCTTTAATTGTTTGAATCTGATTTGATATTTATTTATACTTCTTTATTTGTTTTATTTTGTTTTACCAAACCAATTCCAAATTGATTCTTTAGATAAAGAATAGTATCATAAACGAATACTTAGTTGAATTTACTATATACAGTCATTGTGGATACAATACATATTCTCACCATATTTTACTATAATTTACCTAATGCATTTGCGAGTCGTATGCTAAGTGAAATAAAATTACAAACAGATGGACTAATTTATAATTTTCACATATATATAGTTAAGCTCATACTTAGAGTAAATCTTCTCGATTTGAAAATTGTGGTACTTTGGGTTCTTAAATTATTTATTAAATGGTTCACATAAGGATTAGTTATAGGGTATGTCTGGAATATTTCACTGAACAAATTAAATTACCAAACTCTGTTTCGCATTTTGGGAATGATGAAACAAATTCGAAGTACCATCAAGCAATTTAGTCTCATAATAATATTTTTAATTTGTATATTGTCTATTAAATGGAACATATATTACTTTCTATCTCACAAAAAAGAAAAAGAAAAAAAAAGTTATATTTTAAATAAATCCAAAAACAAGTCATATAAAGGTATTAAAATATGCTTGATTAATAAAAAAAATTGGTGGCCTTAAATTTAACAGACCGCTTCGCTTGTGTCACTATATAGATCTCATTCGCAAAAAATTATGTATATTAGGTGTATTGTATAATTTAATTTATAATATTATTTAATTATTTAAAAAATATAACTATTATCTTATTAAAGGATTGGGCTGCAAGCTGTATATATGAGAGTGCCCAAAATAGGCAATCCAATGCTTTTATTATGTAGATTATATCTTATTATTCCCATTCCTGTGAGTGCAATGCTGCCGAGACAGGTTTTTACAAAAGAAAATACAAAATTTTGTAAAGATACTTGATAGGGGCCTGGGCCCAACTCAGTTTTACTATAAAGCCCAATGAAATGGCCTCTTCTTCACAACATTACTCTTTTCGAAGCCCAATAGTACTTAATTGGAGTAAGGCCCGATAAACAAAATTAAGAAACAGCTGACGGAAAAGAGAAAGCCCAATTTTCCAACAGGCCTAAACGTAAAGCCCAATTGCAGTGTCCCTAGGGTTTTAATCTTACTCGTTCCTCAGAATACGGAAGGAGAAACCCTAACTCTGTTCCGAACAAACAAATGGTAGGATTCGAAGTAGGCGCAGCACCATTCAACCCCGATGGTTGGGGCCCCCCGGACTCCGCTGCCGCTGGACTCGCCGTCCCCAACCACCCTTCCAATGTCCCTTTCGCCCCCTTCTCCCGATCGGAAAAATTGGGTCGGATCGCAGACTGGACCCGGAATATGTCCAATCAGGGCCGTCCCGGATCGAAACAGGGAGGCTATCATGCCGACTCTGCCTTTGATTTCTCCGGAGACGACTCCTTCGCTACCCTTGCAGCCGACGAAGACTCCTCCTTCCGCCTTGTCGACACCTCTGCCAAATCACACCACCATAACCCTAATCGTCCTAAATTCAACCCTAGGTGGCGATTCAACCCCCATCACAACCGTTCTCAGCTCCCCCAGCGACGTGATGAAGAAGTTGAGGCACGTAAGCGCGAAGCCGAGAAAGATCGTGCACGTCGCGATAGGTTGTACAACGCCAACCGCTCTCAACCCCAGCGTCGCGAGTCATCTGTCTTCAAGTCTTCAGTTGATATTCAGCCTGAATGGAATATGCTAGATCAAATTCCGTTCTCTACCTTTTCGAAATTATCGTTTGCGGTTGCTGAACCAGAAGACCTGTTGATTTGTGGTGGGCTGGAGTTTTACGACAGGTCTTATGATCGGATTACTCCAAAGAATTGTCGACCTCTGGAGCGTTTCAAGAATCGAAACTTCTTTAAAGTTACGACAACTGACGATCCTGTTATTAGGCGCTTGGCGAATGAGGATAAAGCTACAGTCTTTGCTACTGATTCAATTTTGTCGACATTAATGTGTGCGCCCAGGTCAGTTTACTCGTGGGATATTGTGGTTCAGCGCGTTGGAAATAAACTGTTCCTTGATAAGAGAGATGGGTCGCAGTTGGATCTGCTCACTGTACATGAGACGTCGCAGGAGCCCCTGCCTGATATGAAGGATGATATTAATTCTATTCATTCGTTGAGTGTGGAAGCTGCATATATAAATCAAAACTTTTCGCAACAGGCTTTGGTTAGGGATGGGAATAAGGTGACTTTTGAGGAGCCCAACCCATTTGCAAATGATGGGGAGGAAGTGGCTTCAGTTGCTTATAGATATAGAAGATGGAAGTTGGATGATGATATGTATTTGGTGTCTAGATGTGAAGTGCAAAGTGTGCTAGATTTGAACAATCAGAGGCAATTCCTGACACTGAACGCATTGAATGAGTTTGATCCCAAGTATTCTGGTGTTGACTGGAGACAGAAGCTGGAGACCCAGAGAGGTGCGGTCTTGGCTACTGAGTTGAAGAACAATGCTAACAAGTTAGCAAAATGGACTACCCAGGCTTTGTTGGCTGGTGCTGATATGATGAAATTGGGATATGTCTCGAGGGTTCACCCGAGGGACCATTTTAATCATGTGATATTGGCGGTCGTGGGTTACAAGCCTAGGGATTTTGCTACACAGATTAATCTGAATACTTCAAACATGTGGGGTATTGTTAAAAGTATTGTGGACTTGTGTATGAAGTTGAAGGAGGGTAAGTATGTGCTAGTTAAAGATCCATCTAAGCCACAGGTGAGGATTTATGATGTGCCGCAAGATGCTTTTGACAATGATTATGTTGAGGAGCCATTGCCAGAGGCTGAACAGGTTCAGCCTCTGGCTGAGGCTGCCGAAGGCACTGATGCAAATGTAAAGACGAATGATGTGGAAGATACGGACGTCACCACAGAAGCTGCATAAAGGGTAATGGTTTCTGATACTGCTTTTATTATTTCTAATCTTTCAGGTTGTGGTTTTTGTTTTTCTTGTTATGAAAAGTTAAATTCATACCTGATGTTTTTGTTTTTTGGTGTCTGCTTGAAAATTTGATAAACCTTCTGCCCCCAACAAAAAAAAAATTGTTAAGTTGGATAAAAGGTTTAATAATAATAAGATTTATGGATTAGCTATAATTGTCAAATGAAGTGTTAAGTTGGATTGCATTGCAGATTGTATGGAGTCTGAGAAATTCAGTGTTAGCTATGTAATATAAGATTTTAAGGTCAAATTGCGGGCAATATATGCTGCTCTCACACAATAATAATTGCATGATCACTTTGCTGACGAACTTTTGCTTGGCATTTGGTTTGACAATAGTCTACCAAACTGTAATTCTCACATGGACTGTGAAAAATGCATGTTCTGCAATGATCCTGGGTCAAGTTCAGAGCAAAATTGCAACTCCACCTTTCAAGAGTTTTAAAGAATATTGTGTTTTTCTGGTATTGCTTTTACTTGGTGGATGTTTGGGGAAAGCTTATTTGAGAAATCTTATAAGCAAAGCCAAACACCCTCTTAGTGTAAGCAAATCTCTTGTAAGCTCAGAAAAATTTGCAGTTAAGCGGATATTATTATCTAGCTACTGTAGTGGCCATTTTCTTCTTATTTGTGGTAAATTAGAAAGTAAACATCTGAAGCTTTATCATCCTGAAAAATACTTGTCTTATATTCTCAGTGTCTGTCTTACGCTGTCCTCTATATTAGTTTGTCAGAAGAATTTAGTTGTACTATTGACCACCTTATTAGATACCATTTGGGTTTGTGTGAGCAAAGCACACTGTTCCATCTGCTTTGCTGGTTTTGTGTTATTTTAAAAATTTCCGAGAACTTGAAGTTATCTGCTGGGTCCATTGCTTGCTTAATTTACATTCTCCAAACATTTGGCTCTTGCCATTTTCTCACAGTAACATACTGAATTGGATATTTTTGTTTATTTTCCTGTTTCCAGGCACGTTAGTTGTAACCTTGTAATTGTTCGCACTTTTGCCTAAATAAGTTCATGTGAAAGAGGAAGAGTTTCGACTGCAGAGATAAGAAGGAGATCTATCTGTTTACACCCGTTTGCTACAGCAGTTATTTGATAAATTGTTAACCTGTAGAACCTCATTTTGAGTTTGGAGAACCATTGTTTGTTTTTCATATTCTTTGTTCAATTTTGGGTGCAACAACAATGTTCACACCATTTTGGGACTAAATTTTTCATTTCCTGATGTTGCCCTGTGGCTGTGTGTACATGAATGTATGGTGTGGTCTGGTCTTATCTTAAACCTGTTTGTTCTCACGGTATTCCATCTTCTATTGCAACTCTTAAACATATAATAAAAAATTTAATGCACTATTGAAGTGAATGAAGACAAACTTTGAACAGATAAACCTTAAATACCATATCAAGTAAAAGAAGTTAATTATATGCTCGTGGAGCTCATTTTAGAAGTTCAAGTTTGCTCTCTTTTGGTTTAGTTTCTTGGCGTCAAATGAAATGTTAGTTGAGTCCTAACATGATCTAAAAGTTTAAATAAGTAGCAACGTGAGGTAATGTAAACATGCACAAGCAAACTTGTTAAAAAAATAATCGAGAAAATTTTCATTTTTATCTTTGGATCTCTTTCTTAGAATAAGTATTTGTACGTTCAAAGATGAAAATTGAATTTGTACGAACTAGGGCTCCCCTTATTCCGACTAACTCAATATTGACACTCTTCAAACTTCTTCGGTGATCACCTAGACAAGTAGATAGTCTTGAGCGTTTGTAATCCCTACTAATAGTAATGAGCTCTCCAATAAAGCTCTTTATCCAACAAGAAGTTCACACCCACTCAAAAGGTAATGTTACTCACATTGAGTTTCACCTTTACCATAACCAAATCATACATTATAGCAGTTATTAAAGCCCTTCAAACCCAACTTAAGAATAACACATTCACCATGAATCAAACCCGTTCCTCTTCCACACAACACCCCAACCTAGAGACCAACAATTCATATCCCAATCTCCCACTACAAATCCTTTCTATCTTCGATCCAAGTTCCAAAATTTGATGAAGAATTGAAGATTAGTTTATCGAAATCTTGTATTCATGAAAAAATATTCAGTTGCTTTTCTTTATGAAATTTAATTTTCAGGATGTTTGGACTCCTTTCTTAATCCAAAATGGTTCAAACAAATATTAAATAAAGTATTTTAAAAATACTTTTTAATTGAAAATAAAATTAGATAAATATGCATTCATATTTCTATAGCAAATATTGTATTAGTTCGTCATACAATACAATGCTCACATCATCCCTATCTATATATTAAGTGTTGACCTAAATTATGTGAAATACCAATTCAAAATATAAGATTTGACATTTTGAAAGTATTTTAATCATTTTTTGGATAAAATGGATTTTTTTTTTTATTTTACATTTCATTAATGTATAAATTTCCTTCACTACTCACATGACTATCAATATATACATGAAATATATTAGATATGTGTGAATTAATATATAGTGAATGTGAAATAATTGATTTACGTACAATTACTTATAAATTTATTGAGATGCATTAGAGATAAATAATGAAATACACTCTCAAACACTATAATAAAACATAATTTTATTGAGATGTGTGTATTCAAATGGTGAATTACACTCTACGAGACAATCAACCATAATATTATTTCCTTCTATAATACAAAAGAAAAATCGTAAGAATTTTTCTCTTCTTTTTACGAGTGTCTTTATAATTTATTGACATGTATTTTCCACACACTCCATTCTTCTCTCTCTCTTTATCTCTCCCCTCCGATTTTTATTTTCCACTAAAATTTAAAAAATTCAAATAGTTTTTTCGTTTTAAATCCTTTTTTAATATAAGATATGTCAAATTAAATTTTTTTTTTGTGATTTTTAATTTAATACCAAATTTATATTTATTAAAATAAATAATTATAATAGTATATAATTTTTTTATGTATTGAATTATTATTTTTAAATTTTTATGTATGCAATAAATTTGAATAAATAGTATATCAAGTTATTGATTAAAAAGGAAAATAAATAAAGTATTTGAACTACTTTTTGGAATTAAAAGTGTGAATTAGTGAAAAACTTGACCAAGTTTGTGTAAGAGAAAACTTCAACCAAAAACTACATGGAGATTGGATTTGGATTCATCTGTCTGGGATCCTAATGTTTAATTGCTATTCTTTTCTTCAAAGTCATTAAAGAAATAAAATTAATTAATTATGGATCCAATCTTTGATTGCTATTCCTTTCTTCAAAGTTATTAAGGAATTAAAATAAATTTTAAAAACTTAGGAATTTATTACTCCAATACTATACTATATTCACTTAAAATTAGCTCATTACACTTTTTAAACTAACCAATTATAAAAGAATTTTAAAAATTCACACTTATTCATAAAATTATATGAAATAATTATAAATTGAAAAAAGAATAAAATGCAAAATAATATTTTTATTTAGTTCTGTAAACCTTTTTTTTTTTTTTTTTTTTTACTTATGAATTTGATTTCCTTTAGTTTATGTTAATTATTATAAATTAATTCAATTGTGTAATAAAATATGATATTATAGTGGGACCATAAAAGTCAATGTCAAACATTGAGCTTGACAATTTCTTAAATCACCTGGTCTGAAATTCCAATCACCACCAATACGGTGCTTCCAGTTGGATTTATGACCACTCTGTCTTAAAGCACGTGAGGGACACCTCCACACCATTTAGAGGAGGTGACTGCTACGCGCCCTCAGTGGCATGAGATGACCTCAACGAAGTATTTCTTACCAAACCAAAAAGCGATGCCAACATACAATACAATACAAATCCCCTCCCCCCTTTGCTTCTTCAAAACCCTTCTTCTCCATAATCCAACAATGGAGTCCATCCAAATCCCATCCCCCAACAGCCACAGCTCCGCCGGTCTCCACCATCCTTCGCCGCCCATATCCAGATCCGAACCCAACAACCCGTATCCAACCACCTTCGTTCAGGCCGACACCACCTCCTTCAAACAAGTCGTCCAAATGCTAACAGGGTCCACTGAAACTCCCCGCACTGCCGCCCGTCCTGACCCGGCCCGCCACCCGATCCCGCCGATCAGAACCGGGTCCAGAAAAGATAAATCCGCATCCAAGCTCTACGAACGCAGAACTAGTCTCAAAAACTTCAAGATCAGCCCGTTGGGTCCCGGGTACTTGGGTTCGCCCCGAGCGGGAACGCCCGAAATTCTGTCGCCTAGTATTCTTGATTTTCCGTCGCTTGTGCTCAGCCCGGTTACGCCTCTGTTACCGGACCCGTTTAACCGGGGAATAGCGAGCAACTTGGATACAGCGGCAGAAGACAAGGCAATTCAAGAAAAGGGATTTTATTTACATCCTTCACCTGTGAATACACCGAGGGAATCGGAGCCCCGACTTCTCCCCCTGTTTCCCGTCACTTCACCTACAGCTGCCTGTTCATCATGCGCTGCTGATTCTTCTTGAGTGAGATTTTCTTTTTCTTTTTTTTTTTTTTTTTGGTAATTGTGATAGTTTTGGGTTGACTGATTATAAATGTTGTTGTAATTGGCAATTGGGAAGAGAAAATGAGTAAAAGAAGTTGTTTGGTTGAATTCGATGCACTTAATTGTTATTTCGATAGATATTTTCTTAGATTTGTGAGGAATCTTGGACCTTTTTGGAACTTATGAAGAATAACTGTGAATTTTTCTTAAAATTATTATGGTAACAAAATGAAATACAAATTCAGTATAATTGAAAATTATTAAATAAAAAATTGGTTGCTGATCAGTTGAGAAAAAGGACAAGGTGAGTGGGGCTAGTTGTCAACAAAAGAGTCATAAAAGAGGCAAAGAATCTTGATTTTCCGATGCTGATCAATATTTCTGGATTTATTCCTTTTTCTTTTACCTTTTCAATATAATCTAGTCAAGCTATATATTTGTTTGGACTTTTAACTTCTTATATTGGAAATGAAAAAAATAAAAATAAAATTAATTGTTACCTTGAAATGAAGAAGATTGTACTTAGCTAAAGTGTGTATTTAAAAAAACAAAAATATGAAAGTGTGTGGTTAAGTGTTGATAAAAAAACAAAGAACACAAGAGTTGTAAGTGTAAAGTGTGTGATAATATATATTACTAATGTGAGATATGTGCGACGCACAAGAAATATTTTTAATTATATTTTGTAATATGACTATATATTCAAGTTATATGATATATTGTAGAATTTGGTGTAAGTAAGTGGTAACAACAAATGTCGCGTTGGAAAGTGACGGCGGCGTGTAATAGTGGTCTAGTGTGAGAAACTAAGAAAGAAGATTAATGATCTAAGAAAAAAAAAATTGAATGAGAAAGAGAGGGGAGTTCATTAAAGAAGGACAAAGAGTAATACTTTATAGAGTAATACTTTATGTTCCAATATCTATAGAATTAGAAAATTGAATAAATAAAGTTAAATTATTTCAAAGTTAAGTGATTTGATTTTTAAACTTATCAAATCTTATTCAAATACCATATCTCATTTAAATTTCAAATTTATTGGCTAAAATCAAGCAAATCCTAATTTTATTGGATAAAATTAAGTAATATACATTTATAGGCTTCTTTAGTTATTTTTAATTTCAAAAATTGATTTTAAAAATTATACTTTATTACTTAATATATAATTATATTTTCATAAAGCACACATGAGCGGGAAAACATTATTGAAAATAGTCATTTTACTTTAATATATACTAGTGTGAGACCTGTGCGATGCACAGAAGATATTTTTTTCTTATATTCTGTAATATAATCATATATTCAAGTTATATAGTATATTATAGAAGGTGTAGATATGTAATTCAGTGATTATTTTTTTGTATAATGAGTAAAAATTTGTTGTAATTTTATGTTTCATCTTTTCTTCTATTAGAATTAGCCTCGTTTACAAATTGATAAGGATGATATCCACGATTTATAGAAGGTTGAATCAAACTAAATAAAAAAATAGTCATATCAGCAGATTAAAGAAAATAAAAATTTGTACAAATCTCGTAAAATTTGCCAATTACATAGTCAAATTAAGGACAAAAATATTTCGCAAATTGCTAATTAAATGTAATAATATTACAAAAATTTGAAATTTGAGAAACGAATACTTTGAAAGCTAATGGAAAATCGCACGGTGCTTACACGTCGAAATAATTAGCAGATCTCAGCAGAAAATCACAAGATAATCTAACAAAATATGAAAGAGATGAACGAACTTTTTGTTTAAAAAGAAGAAAGAGAAATAGTTAAGAAAATTAAATATGTTTATGATAAATTGAAAACAACCCATGAATAAAAAGAAATTTAAAATAAAATAAACCTAAAAATAATATTTTGAAGCGTGTAGGCTTTTGTGACAATTGAAATATGACACATATTATCGTACATGTCTTACCATTTCTTTTCTCAAAACAGAAAACGCAAAACACTTTAAAATGAGGGAGAACAAAAAAGAGAGACCTTAAAATATTTAATATCCACAATTTATAGAAGGTTGAATAAAATAAAATTAAAAAAAATAGTCATAACAGCAGATTAAAAAAAATAAAGATTTGTACAGATCTCATAAAATTTGCCAATTACATAGTCAAATTAAAGACAAAAATATTTTTCAAATTGCTAATAAATGTAATAATATTACAAAAATTTGAAATTTGATAGAAACAAATACTTTGAAAGCTAATGAAAAATCGCATGGTGCTTATACGTCGAAATAATTAGCAGATCTCAACAGAAAATCATAAGAATAATCTCACGAAACATGAAAGAGATGGACGAACTTTTTGTTAAAAAGTAAGAAAGAAAAATAGTTAAGAAAATTAAATATGTTTATGATAAATTGAAAGCAACAGGTGAATAAATTTTTTTAAAATAAAATAAATTTAAAAATAATATTTTGAAGAGTGTAGGCTTTTGTGTCAATTGAAATATGACACATATTATCGTACATGTCTTACCATTTATTTTCTCAAAACACAAAACGCAAAACACTTCAAGAGGAGGGAGAACAAAAAAGAGAGACCTTAAAATATTTTGTAATAATCTTGATAAAATATATAGAAAGAAGAGAGAGACAAAAATGAGAAATGATTTTGAATTATTGTAAGATTGTTGAAAATTTAATTTAATATTTGACAAAATCAGATTTTATCTACGTGATTGGGTGATTTAAATAATTGATAGTTTAATTATAGGAAAATTGTTAATGATTTTTCATAATATAATGAAATTAAAATTATTTCACGTTCCTAACAAATTTATTTCTTATTTTGAATATATTATGAGTTAACAAAAATTCTTTAAAATTCGAATTTATTTATGTTGAACAACATAAACTAAGCAAATCTCTCTTCAATTAAATTGTAATAATGTATCTTAAAAGAGTTGCATAAATACATATACTTTTACATTTATATGGTTGAAATTTAGGCCGAAAAATAAAATTAAAAAAAGTAATTTTAGTTATATATATATATAGATATTTTTTGATAAAATGAATCGAGAAAATTGAGTCATATATTTGTTAGATTTCATATATTTTTTATTTCATAATTCAGTGATTTGATTAATATTCGATAAAATATATAGATTCGAATCAGGTATTAAATATTGCAGTATATTTGTCTTGATATCATCTGATTTTGAAACACTTAAATTTGTGGAATAATTTAGATTTTGAAATCGAATCAAAATTTCTAGAATAAAAACGTCTAATTTTAATTTAATAATAATATAAGTATTCTAAATAAATAATGAAATTTAGGCGGAAAAACGGAATTGAAAAAAATTATTTTGTTTTTATATATATATAGATATATAGATAACATAAACTCTTGCGGAATATATATTTTTATGCGTGGAGTTTTTATTTATTTATTTGTTTGTATTTTTTGGGTTTTCATTTTTTTTAGAGTTATTCTTAGTTTTCTTGGGTTACTTTTTTTTTTTTTTCAATTTTCAGGATTTATATATTTCCTTATTGTTTATTTTAATTTAATTTTCAAAATTTCAGGTTTTGTCTGGTAAAAGAAATTAGTAATCATATCCCAAGCTTGTTCTTTTCACCCTAAATCCCATCTTAAATAAACGAACTCTCTTAGTATACACTGAATAGTATAAGTCAGTCCTTGCCTACTGGGTTTTAGGACAAATTCTTTATAGTGGGGAACAATTACTTTATTGTATAGATTCCCAGCATAAATTCTTGAACGGCTATTTGCATTTTTGCATTTATGGATCTATCTCTCATTCTATACAACATTTAATTGTCGCGTTCAAGTAGGTGATATTTGAATTATTTGTCTTAGATTTCATGTCTCACGTCTTATATTCTTGTGTACGTGTCTTTTATTAAAAAATAATCGTGATGTGATAAGATTTCTAATAAATATTAGCAACACAGGCACATAATTTATATTTGTAGTGGACATCGTAAAGATAGTATAAGATATAATTAGAGTAAACCCTCTTTCAATCTTCTGTATATTTTCTCCATCACAAAAAATATATTTAAAGAGTATTTTAAGATTTTCGAACAAAGTTGCACTCTACACATCCTTACCATCAACGTGTCTATTCAGTTATGTAGTCCATACAAAATCCAGAAACCATTCTTTTTCCTTCTTGAATTTAAATGCAACTTTAGAAATTGCAAAAAGATATGGGCTACCTCTTCTTTTTCACATACTGCTTTCCCAGACACTCAACAGCCCATTATGACAAGAAAATTGGGAATGAGAACGAAATATAATGAGAGAGAGAGAGAGTTGGGATGGTGAAAGCAAACAAAGAATTGAAGTTTGAGATTTTGATGATATGTGGGAAATTAAGCAAGAAAAGAGGGTGGCAGTTTTGTGGGTCTTCTGGTTTTCATCATTTGAGGGCTTCAAACTTTCATGTGCACTGTTTTGGCAACTACCATCCTGCCCAATTGTCCCCTTCATTTTTTTATTTTTATTTTTTAATTTTAACTTTGTTTAAGCTCAACTCTTTTATTTTATATTAAATTGGGTGTTGTTATCTTTATTAATTTGTTTTCTTTAATTTGTAAGATTTAAAGTTTAACTTGAACTTGATGAGTAGAATAAGTAGAAAATATTAAATTATTTGAACTCGACTCCTCTTGCTTGATTCAGGTTCATTCAAGGTTGGAATTATTAATAGTTAAATAATATATTACAATTTTCTTAAAAATCGTTAACAGAAATTAAACAAATGAATATAGATGAATTTATATCATCTCCACTAAATTTATGGACACGTTTGTTGAAAAATGTTTGTAGTGAGAGTTAGAAAGCCCATTAATTTTTTGGATTTGGATGACTTTCTGGGCCCATTTATACTTTGGGCCCATCACTCATTACCCAGAATTTTAAAAATCTTCGATTTGGACCACTCACATTAGTGTTTCGAACCATGCATGGCGGCTTCCCTGAATTAGGCCCATTTTGTTTTAAAAATTATATATTTAGGTTATTTTCCTTTGGTTATTTAATTAGATTTTATATGTTTATTTCGTAAAGCTTAAATCCTTGTAATCTTATTTGCCAAGCAATTATACAAAATACAATCTTTGGAAAATAAATTATGGTTCTGAGACACGAATATTCATATAAATTATTCAGAGTGCAATAAAATTGAGAGATAGAAGTATTAATAAATTTAATAATATAAACGATACTATTCTTTAGGGAGGAAAAAAAGAATACGATTTATTGTTTGGTTTGACCTATCATATCATATTATAATTTGATAATAAATTCCTTGAATGTTGAAATGAAAAACTTATTATTTATGAAGCACAATTATTATATAAAGTAGGTCTTTTGTGAGGCAGTTGCACAAAGTTTAGATCTATGTAACTGGGTCAATTCGAATCAGATCCATTTAAAAATTGTTGTTTTCCGCTTGGACTTAAGAGTAGTTGGGCCGCGTGAGAGGAGCTGGAACTTGGGCCTGGGATCTGCTGGAGCAACTAAGTCTTGGGCCTGGAAACTACTGGGCTGGAACTTCTACTTGGGTCTGAACAAAATACATGTAGTTTTTGGGGAAGTATGGCTCTTGGGCCTAGGAACTGCTGGGATGAAACTTCTGCTTAGGCCTCGGCATAGTGGAAGTAGATTTGATGGAAAGTCCATTACACCAGGTTAGATTGATTTATATTTGGACAAATTTAAAAAAAATATATTAAAAATGGAAAAGGTTGGATATGAATCCGTATTTAATAATATTCTAGATTTTCTATCATTTATCAATAAGCTGATGAAATCTTGTTAATTTTTAAATAATTATTTTATATTATAGCATATGTTAAAAATGTTTAAGTCAACCAATTTTATGTATTTATAATTTTTATCAAAATTGAAAAACTTGAAAAAGAAAATCTAAATTGTCTAACATTGTGTGAGTGGTGAAAAATTGACATTCAAGATCTAAATTAATTTCATCATTTTGTCCGTAATTTACTTCTTGTTTGAACTTTATCATTATTTGAATTTAATTATGTTAGAATTAAAGAATAAATGTTGAGAATAATAATATGTTTCTAATTGCTTGTTTGGTTTTGATGTTGAGGGGTCATTTTGGTAATTTTTTATTTTTAGAATTTTAAATTAAATAAACAATGCTATTATATATCAAATAAATAAGTTTCACATTTATGGTTAAGTAATAAAACTTTTACGTTTTATGGCTACACAGACCTTTCAACAGGAAGAGTAATACTTTTAATGTTAGGTATTAATATGTTTTTAACACATAAAGAAATACCTTTTAACACAAAGAACAATATACTTACGGTTAAACAATAATTAGTTCAACACATATATTAATGCATTTATGCTTAAAAAGTAATAAATTTCAACACAAATTAGTAATATATTTATGATGAAACAATAACACGTTTCAACATATAGAGTGACACTTTTACGGTCAAGAACTAATATCTTTCATTATAAAGAGTAATATCTTTAAGGGAGGATTTCAAAACACGTGTCAAACTATAAGAAAATATAAAAAAATCGCATTCAGCCACACACAACTCACGTTCAACAACGCAGCTACCCACAATGATTATGGGTTTACGTTGGACGTGAGTAATACTTTTTAGTTAACCCAATAATATTTTTTAGCTAAACAAATAATTTCTTTTAGTTAAACAAGTAATATTTAACAAATTTCTTGTTTAATTTGAATTGAACATATACTAATATATAACAAAGTAGTATAAAAGAAAAATTTATTATTTATTTACAGTCAATAAATAAATATTATGAGTGATACTTTTTATTTAAACAAATAATACATTTCAGTTAAACAAGTAATATTAAATAATTTTTTTGTTTAATTTGAATTGAATCTATATTAATATAATAACAAAATAGTCTAAAAGAAGAATTAATCATCTTTTTACAGGTAATGAATAAATATTACGAGTAATACTTTTTAATTAACTCAATAATATGTTTTAGTTAAATAAATAATATCTTTCAATTAAACAAGAATGTTTTTGTTTAATTTGAATTGAATCTATTTAATATAATAACTAAGTAGCCTAAATGAAGAATTTGTCATCTATTTATAGTCAATAAATAAATATTACGAGTAGTACTTTTTATACTTTTTAGCTAAACAAATAATACCTTTTTAGTTAAACAAGTAATATTGAACATTTTTTATTTAATTTGAATTGAATTTATATTAATATAATAACAAAGTAGTCTAACAGAAGAATTTATCATCTATTTACAGTCAATAAATAATAATTACCTAATAATTTCTTAAAAAATTTACTAAATTTTATTTTTTAATACAATTAATCATTTTATATTTTAATATTAAATTCAAATTAATATATTTTAAGATAATGAGTAAAATTGTTAAAAGACAAAGTAATATTATTTAATCAAACAAGTAACACCTTTCAATAAAATAAGTAACATCAAGTAATTTTTTTGTTCAATTTCTAAACGCATATATTATTTGTAACCGTAACGATATTACTCTATGTGTTGTAAGGTAATATTATTTAATCATAAATAGTATGACTCTTTGTGTTACATTGTAATAGTAAATTATTGAAACATATTATCACTTAACCTTGTGTTGAAATGTATTATTTCTTAATCGTAAATATATTACTATTTGTGTTGAAAAATATTAATAACTAACTATATTGCTCTTTATGTTGACATGAATTACTTTTTAACCGTAAATTTATTACTTTTTGTGTTGAAAGATATTACTTATTAATCATAAATGTATTACTCTATGTATTGAAATATATTACAACTAAAACTTAAATGTACTACTCTTTGCATTGAAAGATATTATTGTTTAATTGTCAAGGTAATAATATTATTTGTTGAATTAAAAGAAATTCTATCAAAACGTGTGAAGTTTAGAATTTTAAGAGATAATAATGCATAAGAATGAATTTGTATACCTATCAACAAAATATATAAAATAAATTTACAAACTAATAAGTATATCACATAGTTTTTATGACGCAATAATCACAAGAACATAAAAAGAAAATCAAGCATGTAAAATTCTTATATTAAAGAATAGACACAACACAAATCAACCACCAAATTCTTGCAACATCAAAACGGTAAGATCATTCTTTAAAAAGTATTGAGAAAAACCCAAAAGTAAAATTAACAATAGAAAAAAAGAATAAACGCCACAAACAAATTGTCGAAAGAAAGTCCATTAATCCAATAACTTGCCTACCCATTCTTTCTCAACAATTTGTCAGCTTCTTGCTACATAAGTATTATTAATGAAAATCTTAATATTCTTGCTCAATCATAAATGTATTATTCCTTAAATGTGAAATGTATTCCTTATTTATCTAAAACTAGTATTTTTCCCGTGCGTTGCACAATTTATAATATAATATGTAATAAAAATAGAAATGTAATTTTAAAATAACATAATAATTATATAAAATATATTTTTAATAAAAAATGTTTAAAATAAAAATATCTCACGATATAAAAATATAGTAAATATTAAAATATACCACAATTAATCTATGAAAAAAATATTTAAATTAATTTTTTTTAATATACAATATGTATATCAAATTGAAGATCATGAAAAGATGATTAATTTGATATATTATTTTTATAAAAAATAGAGTTGAGATGAAAAAGTTATAAGAATTTGAAAATTAGAGTGAAAAACAAAAAGAAATAACAAATCTGAATGGATCTCTACTTTCTAAAAACTGAAAGAATATTTAGGCGGAAAAATGACAATATTGTAAATATTTCCAACTATCCTGCTATTATATAGATATAGATAGATGTAATTTTATTGCTTTTTAATTATTATCTTTTTAATATCTTGTGACGTTTGAAATTTTGAGAGAAACATTTTGATATGAGTAAACATTTTCTTATATCTATCAAATAAATAAAAAACTACAAATTTATAAGTATGTGATTTTTCAAACAAAGAAAAAAGTAAATAATTAATTAGGATGTCATTCATATTTTAAAATAATTTATCTATTAATATAATAAATATTACAATAGGATTTTTTATGGAGACATAACAAAATTAATTTGAAAATTAATTCCACAAATTAATCTATTAAAATGTAATAATATCTTAATTTGAATATAATATAATTTTTAAACATAATTTAAAAAATTATTTGTTCTAGCAATAAAAGATGTGGGTAAAGAGACATGATCTTTAAAAATGGATTCAAAGCCTATCTTCAAATCATAAAATTAATTTTTAATCATATACACTTAATATAATATAATATAATTTTAATTTTATCACAAAAGGTTCTCCCGCCTAAATGACAAATGTGGGAGGTCCAAGGTTAGATCCTTGTCACTAGTGAATTTGGGTGCACTCACGCGAAAACAAGAGTGACCCACGGTCCGATTACAAAGATTAATTCTCTAAAATTTAATTCCTTTTTTTTCTTCTGAAAATTAAAATTATATTCTTTAGGTATAGTACCCCAATGATAATGAGATCTACTAAAAATAATAAATATAAATAAAACAATGAAAAATTGAAGATATATATATATATATGTTTTACATCAATATATTAAAAATCTTAACAGATAACACACTAGAATTTTATATCAATTATTGTAATATCATAATGTTAAATTTTATGATTTAAAAAATGCAAATACACACTTAGTAAAACAATTAAATAGGAAAAAGGTAAATATTAAAACCAATAAAAAAATAGATTGCAATAGAATACAAATGGTTATTTGGATTAAAAAAGAAGAAGGTGAAATTGGGATATTTAACTGGATTATGGTCCTTGTATGAAACAGAAAATTGCTAACGAATAATTTAATTAATTTACTATTTAGATTGGTCAATTAAATTCCTTTTGACCTTGGTACCCTATTTCGGGATTTGTGTACATAATATATCTAAAAAAGTATTTCGTTGACTAAACACGATCAGATCATATATTTACACAATTAGATTTCTAAAATGATATGAAAAACGACAATAACTAATGTGTTTTTTATTTTATTGTCGCATACTGCAACAACTTACCTAGATTCATAATTATATTACAATAACTACTATTCACATTATTTATAATATCATCATATAATAAAAATAATAATATAATTTTTAAAATAAAACACATAATTATATAAAATATGTTTTGCTAGAAATTGTTTCAAATAAAAATATCTAAAAATATAAAAATATATTAAATATTAAATATACCACAATTAATTTATAAATAAAGTATTTTATATTTAAAAAAATTAATATTTTATTATTATATATGCAATATAAATATCAAATTGAATATTATGAAAAAATGATTAATTTAATATATTTTTTAAAAAAAATGGAGTTGAGATGAAAAAAATTATAAGCTTGTGAAAATTAAGGTGAAAAAAAAAATCTATAGACATGATAATTTTAAAAAATAAAAAGACGATTTTAGATGAGAAATTAATTTAATTGTCCTGCTTATAAATTAAATTCGAAATTGCCCAATATATTTAAGGTTGATTCAATCCCATGAGACAAAGGACTTTTGACCCATAATTTACAAGAAAATTCAGAGCCTACCAAAATGTGTGTTCATGCCATTGTCCATTTTCCAGTTTCCACTAATACCAAAAAAAGAAAAAGATGTTACTTAAGAAATATATATTGACAAGACATAGAATAAAAATTGTTTCCAAGAATATATTATTGTGAATGTTGTATGTATGTGGTAACAAACTATACCACTTATATTAAATTGGTTACTAAATTTTAATTTGTATAAAAAAATGGTAATGATTTTTTATTTTGTTTCATTGGGTGTTTGAATTCAATCTTTCGAACAAATTTCATCCTACATGGCAATCGAAATTCCAACTGAAGTGTTATTCTTTGATGATTCATAAGAAACTTCAATCAATTTAGATACTAAATTACTACACATGTATCAAATTATGTGTTATGCTTTAATTTATATTACCTAAAAAATTTCAATAATATAATTATAATTTTTCCTTCATCTTTCTTTTAGCATTGTGAAGTAGTAAGAAACACTGTTCACATGAATCAAGAGGAAAGTGAGAACTTAAATCCTCAAGAAGAGAGATATGGACAACCAGACTAAAAAGGTCAGCTCCTCTTGATGAAATTTTCTTATTTTAGGGTTGAATATAGTTGTTTAAGCTTTCACAAATTCATTGTTGATTATTCTTGTTTAGGGTTCGATTATCTAATTATAAATATGAAAATAAGCATAAGAGTAAAACAAATAATTTATTCAACCAGTTACTTACCGAACAAATAGAATATGTTCGATAAGGACAATGTAGACTTATAAAATATGTTCGACAACATGTTATCGAACATATATACATATTTTGCTTGAAGGGGGGATAGTTTAAATATATTTAGTTGTCTTATTGAATAATTATATTTCATTTTATATTTGTGAAAGGAACTATTGTTTAACACAATTTGAAAATTTTTACGCAATGTAAAATTTGAAAAACGAGAGTTTAGAAGCTCAATTGCGTAATGAATATAGTGTTAATCTCCATGGATTCTCTATTGAACAATACTCCTTTTTATTTATTTATTATTATTTTCTTTCTGCCCATACTTCAACTGTCGTTATCGATCCCAGCAAAATTGGTAGCTCATGAATATTTATTATTATTATTATTATTATTATTATTATTATTATTATTATTATTATGACATTAAGTGTAAGCATTTCTTGACATCGTAAAAATATAATACATTGAATGAACAATTAATTTTTTTAAAATACTATAATAAATATTATTTTATTTTTTAAAATATTATTTTTTTCATTGCACAACGAAAGGACCAGACACAAGTTTATTAGGTAGAATAAAACACTCACGCGTCTTAAAATAGGAATAGTATTTATGCATAGTAAAATATCTTAAATTCGGTCAACTTAATGAAGATACAATTTTTATAAACAACCATTCTCCATTAATATGACTTTGTTTGTTAATCAATTTAATTTATTCAATTATATATATATATATATATATATATATATAATTTTATTTATTAAAAGAATAACTTTTGACAAATATAAAAATAAGATTTTAACTTAAAAAATGTTCCCTTTGTTTTAAAAAGAAAGTAACATTTAAAAGAAAAATTGTCCTGAAAAATTTGTAATTGAAAAGTTAAAACTAGTTACTATGTGATGTTTTGAGTAATTATGATATTATTAAATATAGTTGAAAAAATTAAATTATAATTTTGTTTAATTAATTAAAAATAAAAAATAGTACATTACATATAATTTTTTTTTTAGAAGGAAGAGGTGAATTGCCTAATTTTGGGAGAAAAAATATTTGAAAAAAAAAAAAGGTTGTTGGGATAGAATTAGGTTGTAGAGTGGAAAAGTAAAATTAATGCAAATTGAATGGACACTTAAAATCCCGGTCGTGGGGTCCACCAGACAATCTCTGAAAAATGGAGGGTCAGCGAGACGACGAAAAAGGGAAGAAATCCCCATATACTGCCAACCAGTCTCATTCACCATTGTTTTATCTCTCTAACAAAACAAAACTCCTCTCTCTCTCTCTCTCTCTCTCAATACATGTCCTTTTCTCGGATGGTCATAGTACCAGTGGTTTAGTGTATACTGGGCGTGGTGTTGTAAGTTGGCACCTATTTTTCCCTTTTCTCTGCTCAACTTTTTGCATGGCTTCTTAACAAACGCAGGCGTCACCAACCCACCATTTACTCTCAATTTCTTGCTGTGCATCAGAGGGGTTTTTTTTCTTTTCATTAAGGCTTCACCCATCAACCATAAAAATCAAGAATCTTTTGAACCATCGCTGTTTCCTTCTTCATCTGCTGTTAACCATGGAACATTGGGATCCTCAGATAATGTGAGTTGGATATGAATGTTCAATGCTGTCATTTTTTGTTCTACATTTCATTCTTCTCTAGAAGTAAATGTTTTTGATTTTTTTCTATTTTTTTAAAAATAATTTAGTTGTTTGTCTATTTGAGGAAAAAATGTAGTAGTTCTTGGTTGTGTATATTTTTTGAAGTTGGGGTTTTCGCAGGCTGGACCTGTACATTCACAATTACCTGATCAGAAAGAACATGCACAGCACTGCCGAGATTTTTGCCCGAGAGGCTAATGTGTATCCCAAGGCTGTAGGTATATACAACCTCTTGCCCACAAATTACTGTCTCTTAATTTAAGCAACAATTTAAATATATATATATATATATATATGTATTCTTTCCGTTGATTTTAGTGATTTTTTTCACACATTCATTTTTGTGTTTTATGGAAATTTTTTATTGTTGGCAAGTGAATCTAACTGGCCAGTTAAATTTTATGATTACCCCCCCCCCCTTTTGGGTTCTTCTCTTTCCTTTTCCCATTTCCTGCTGAATTATGTTTTTTTCTTGCATGTTAATTGATGTTATTATGTTAAGGCAATGCTGCCTTGTGATATCATCCAGCCTATGAAGCATTGCTTTAAATCCTCGTTGGTTGTCAAACTGTTTTCCTTAATTGAGAAGTTGGCCATAGTGTTCTCTTGCAAACTACATGTAAATATGATGTGGCCTTAGTTTGCTTACTGAACCTAATCACTTGTTTCCAGCGATCGATTCTCCAGACGGATTTCTGTCAGAGTGGTGGTCCTTATTTTGGAGCGTATACTCTTCACGATGTCCAAACAATACCGAGGTAATAGATTACTCCTCATCTAAGGTTTTGTATATTTTTTTGTGCTTAATTTTTGTTGCATCAAATCCTGTAAGAGTGATGTGCTCAAGGGTGAGTTTCCTATAACTTTTAGGCCCCTCCGAATGCTGTAGATGGGCCACAGAATGCTCATCCTGCTATGCAAAGCCCAGAAGCTAATTATATGCTACAGAATGTATCTCTGGCTATGCAAAGACCAGGGCTCCCTAACCTGCTGCAAACTGTCCTTCCAACAACAATAGTAACTCCACATATAGGGAATTTTCTGCAGCCTGACCTTTCATCAATGATGTCGAGGCCAGAAATGGAAGTTCCAGTTTCAGACTTCACTATGATGCAGGAACAAGCGATGCAAAATTTGATAGCTGGAAGGATGAGTGAGCAACTTCATGCTGGGCTTCCTCCTGGGGATCTGAATTCTGGCCCACAGCTTCTAAATGTCAATCAATTAGCTGGCATGCATCCATCTTTCATCAATCCCAGGTACTGTTTATTGCGCTGCTGAAGTTACTATGAATACATTTTGAATGGCTTGTCATGTTCGACTAAGAAGGTCTTGATGCTATTGTTAAATGATAGATGCTCTCATTTGTAGTGGTATCACAAAGGGAGGTTATTTCTATTAGGTTTAGAGTTCATGTTGGGAAATGTTTTCTGGTTTCCATGGAAATATTGTTTGACTCAAGAGTATAGTAAACTGAATGATATAGGTGGCTAGTATGTCTTTTCTATGTTAGCCCTAAGGAAGCAAGGTGATTTCCATTATCTCAAGCTTTTCCATTTGAAACATTATCAATTGTTCATTTATACACAAGCTTGATGTTCCTCTCCTCTGTCTTTCAGCCATCTGCAGGAGAAAGTTTATAAGAATCCCCAGCTTTCCTTTACTAGGGTATGTCTATGTTTTATACAATCAGTGGTCAAGGATCATTGACAAAATTATTTTGACCAAACATTTTGCTCGATCTGCAGGATGACATATGTGCTACTAGTTTGAGGAGATTTGCTACAGATCCAACTCGTCATTTACCAAAACCTGTTCAATTTGAGTTAGGATCTGCTGCTGATACAGGTTTGTCAAGGGTTTTGTTCCTTGTGCCCTTCTTTCATAGTGGCAGTATATTGGTTGTCATTCTACTATGGATGTTGATCACTCAAGTAGCATGCCGAATGCTTGAGGTTCTGTTGTTCGCTAGTAGAAGGGGATGTCATTTGAGTACTTTAAGCGTGACTATAATTCAGACAATTACCCTGAATTACAAAATTAATAGCAAACAGTAAAAGAGTAACTTTTCCATGAACCAAGTTTTCTGGAGCTCTGGCATGACGATCCCCCTTTTTCTGGATGTATTTGACACTTTTCCTAGTATCACAATGTATAGCTAAAGTGTTAATTTAAGTTAATGTCACTTTAAAGATTGCAAGTTTATAATTTTAATCTTCCCACAGGTTTAGAAATGCGAGAACAAGAGCATCTTAGTCTTGCTGTCCAGAACTTGACTTCCAACCATCAGATTCTTGATGTTGATCGATTCGCTTGCTTACTTCCATCTTCAAGCAATTGCAGGTAATGTCTTTCCTGTCCATTATTTATCTCCTAATGTTACCGTGAACTATATTTTGTGCGTCCTGCTAATGTGCCCTATGGATGGGGAATCTTTGGTGGAAGGTCTTATTGTATTGGGAAGATGATGTTCTCATTTACCTAGGAGACACAGTATAATGCTTGCTATGATGCTGGAATTGTTGAGTTTTCCAGCTAGTCTAATCTCATTTGGGTTTACATTTTGCACACAGATTAAGTAAATATCATGATATGATTATGAGTCTCAATGAATTGCATTGTCTTTTTCTAAGTTACTCCTAGGGAAGAAGGATTTTTTTAATTTATTTTAGTTTTTTTCTAACTCAAAAGATTTACTGAATTTTCACTTATATGCTTAGATGCTAATTGTTTATCATGCAGTCTCGCTCAGGAGAGAGTTTATACAAACCTTCTCCTTTCTGCTGATAGAGTAAGTATACTTCATAACAATCAATTGACGAGTACTCTAAATGTTAATGATGATTTTTTTCTTAAGTTTTTATTATTTTTAAATTGCCTGCAGGATGATGAACGTGGTTGCAATTTGTGGGGGCCTATTGCTGCAGGGCCATATTGTCACCCACCAAATCCTATTCAATTTAATTTTGAACCTGCTAATACAGGTTCGTTCAGTGCTAATTCCTCTTGTTGTCTTTTCCCAGTGAGCGATATAAAATGAACTCCATTTTTATGCTGATCATGCAGCTTGATGTTGTGGCTTGTTGTATATATTTTGGCTTGTAATCTTGAAGCAATTATTTCTGAAAGAATTCCTTTACAATCTTCCTGAAGTTCCTTGAGATACCCTGAATATTTTTAGAAGTTTTAGACTAATGAGATACCCTGAATATTTTTAGAAGTTTTAGACTAATGAGATACCCTGAATACCCCTGTTATGTTTTGCATATCACATCTCCATAAGACACCCATATCCTTCTTAATCTCTGTGATTCCAATTTGTCGGATTCGTGTTCCATATCTTGGGATTTACACCTTTTCCGGAATCCTTAGAGATGCTAAAATTTTCGATTTCTCCTCTTTACTAGAGCTTCTCACATATGTTTAGTTGTCCTTGGACAGGGATGATTTTAGGATTTGGGCATTAGATACTTCTGGTGTTTTTTCATGCAAATCACTCATTTCATCCTTTTTTCCTAAGGATCACCATCCACATTTTCTGCACTAAGAATCTGTTTGGAAAGTTTCCATGCCTAAAAAGGTTTAGTTTTTTGGATCAAAGTGCTAAATGAGTTAGGCCTTCAATAGGCTCTGCCACAATCTGTTTCTGACCTGCTACAAGCAAATTTGGGCAGCTTTATAAATAAGAAGGGTAAAGTCCTGTGGGGGATCATAGTTCTGGGTGTTCGTTGGTCAATTTGGCTCGAGAGATATAAGATAATTTTTGAAAATGTTAGAATGTCTCTAGAGGATACTTGGGGTAGGATTAAATGTCGAGTGGCTCTTTGGTTGTCAAACCATAAAAGGTTTAGAGCATTTCATGTAATGGACCTAGTGAGAGATTGGAGCTAGGTGTTGTAATTGACATTTGTATGTGAGTGTAAGGGACTTCTCACCCCTTATACTCCTACCTTGAATATCAATAAAATTTTCATTTCTTATCAAGAAAAAAACAAATGTTTAGTTTTTTTCATAGTTGGTGGTATTGGGAAGAGTACTTGCTTGTGACAAAATTCAAAAGCGTTTTCCAAACGTATCCCCCAATTCGTGCATGCTATGCAAAAGGGATTCCGAGAATCTGGATCACACTTTCCTGCATTGTCCATTTTCTCTTTCATTGGGGGCTTTCATGTTTCCTATGTCTATCGAGACTTGAGATTTGTGCTGTAGCTGTAGATTTTACTCTCATTAGGGATTTCTCATCCCTTTGTAATCTCCCCTATTTTCAATAAAATCTTTGTGTCTTATTAAAAAAAGAAAAAAAAAGTTTTAGACTAATGCTATAAAGAACGGCGCTTCCCCTCAACATTTTATAGGAGCTCTGGCATTATGAATGATAGAGTTAAGAGAATGCCTAAACCTCTTGTTACCAAAGTTTTGTTAGGCGCCAGCCTGGCAGCAAGAGGAATAACTAACTAACTGAATTCTGTTAGTGAAAGAGTTCTATAAATAAGAGCTTTATCTGATTGTAAAGGAGGTTTTTGGCATATTGTGATTTGGGCTAACTGAATTGGGATTCAGTTAGAGTTGGTTACAGAAGTTCAACTGAATTGGGATTCAGTTGAACATTTCCAGTTGTAATTCCCTATTCGGAATTCTGCTATAGATCCACAGGAATTTACCCTCTGTTTTTGGTGTTTGGGTCTGTTTTTCTGTTTTTTCTTTATTGCTGATTTTCCAGTTTTATCACTGGTATCAGAGCACCGATCTGGTGCCCTGAGATACACGATTCCGGACGCTGCGTATGAAGACTAGGAGTATGGCGCGAAACTCTGAAGATTGGGAGCAGGAGCGGGAGGAGATGATGATTCGATTGGAGCTTGCTGAAGCTCTGGCGAAGAAACACGAAGAACAAATCGCAGAGATTGTCACGCGATTTGGCCAAAATCGGGATTGCGATCGCGATCGCGAGGGAGGTCCAATTCTTGAAGGAATCGGCAGCAGTGGTGGTCATCTTGAAGATACGAATCGAAGGGAGAAGTGGCGCAAGCTGGAGATCCCGATTTTTGCTGGAGAAGATGCGTTTGGCTGGACGCATCGATTGGAGAGATATTTTCTGTTGAAAGATGTCACCGAAGAGGAAAAGATGCAAGCGACAGTGATGGCTTTGGAGGGAAAAGCTTTGAGTTGGTATCAATGGTGGGAGAGGTGCAATCCAAATCCAAATTGGGAGGGGTTCAAACTTGCTGTTGTGAGGAGATTTCAACCTTCCATGGTTCAAAATCCGTTTGAACAATTGCTATCTCTCAAGCAAACAGGCACTGTGGAGGAATTTGTGGAAGATTTTGAGAAGTATGTGGGAGCATTGAGGACTATTGATCAAGAATTCGTTAGAGGAATTTTTCTGAATGGCCTTAAGGAAGAGTTGCAGGCAGAGGTAAAATTGTATGATCTACATTCCTTATCAGAAATCATTCAAAAAGCTTTATTGATAGAACAAAAGAATGTGTTGCTTAATAAGAGGAATAGTTATGGCTATGCTAGAACTTCTAGTTATTCTAGAAGCAGTCCCTACACTAAAACTGTTACTCTGGAGTCTAAATTGGGAACTGATAAGAAGAATGAAGTTTCTGCTGTGAGTAGTACAGGGAGTGGTGCAGGACAAAGCCAAATTGTAGAAAGTGGGAGGAATAGAAGTGGGGAATTTAAGCATTTAACTGGGGCAGAAATGAGGGAGAAAAGAGAAAAGGGACTATGTTTTAGATGTGATGAGCCATTTACTAGAGAACACAGGTGCAAAAATAGGCAATTCAGAATGATAATTCTGGAAGCAGAGGAAGAAGACGTAGAGAAAGAGGAACAAGAAGTAAGTTTGCCAACTTTTAAATCCTTGCAATTATCATTATGTTCTATGTCTGGATTTACCACTTCAAAATCCTGGAAAGTGGAGGGTTTATTACAGGGCCGTTCTATTGTGATATTGTTGGATTGTGGGGCTTCCCACAATTTTATAGCTACAGAATTGGTGGGTAAACTGAACTTGAGAGTTCAAGATACTCCTTCTTACCTTGTGGAGGTGGGAGATGGCCATAAAGTGAGGTGCAAGGGAAGGTGTCCCAAATTAAAGTTCCAATTGCAGCAGCTAGAGATTGAACAGGATTTCTATTTGTTCACTTTGAAAGGGGTGGATATTGTTTTGGGGCTGGATTGGTTAGCTGGGTTGGGGGAAATCAAGGCTGATTTTGGCAAGCTGGAACGTACTGTCAAACAGGGAGGCAACTTGATTAAGATTTCTGGAAATCCTGCATTAAAAAGAACTGCACTTCCTTTAGGGGCTTTGATGCAGATTCTGAAGGAGGAAGGAGAAGGATTAATGATTCATTGTGAATCTTCTACTAAGGCTGCCACTGAAAAAGTGGAAATTCCTGCAGCTGTTCTGGTTTTGTTAGCAGAATTTGAGGATGTTTTTGCTGATCCTCAAGGGTTACCTCCAATAAGAAGACATGATCATGCCATCCAATTAACAGAAGGTGCTTCTATTCCCAATCTAAGGCCGTATAAGTATCCTCATTATCAGAAAAATGAGATAGAAAGGATGGTTAGGGAAATGATGGAATCAGGGGTCATAAGGCCTAGCATAAGTCCTTACTCTAGCCCTATTATCTTAGTCAAAAAGAGAGATGGGGGCTGGAGATTTTGTGTGGATTATCGAGCTTTAAACAAGATAACCATACCTAATAAATTTCCAATTCCAATAATAGAGGAGCTTTTGGATGAAATTGGTGGAGCTACTATCTTCACTAAATTGGATTTGAAGGCTGGATATCACCAAATCAGAATGTGATAGAGTTAAGAGAATGCCTAAACCTCTTGTTACCAAAGTGTTTGTTAGGCGCCAGCCTGGCAGCAAGAGGAATAACTAACTAACTGAATTCTGTTAGTTAAAGAGTTCTATAAATAAGAGCTTTATCTGATTGTAAATGAGGTTTTTGGCATATTGTGATTTGGGCTAACTGAATTGGGATTCAGTTATAGTTGGTTACAGAAGTTCAACTGAATTGGGATTCAGTTGAACCTTTCCAGTTGTAATTCCCTATTCTGAATTCTGCTATAGATCCACAGGAATTTACCCTCTGTTTTTGGTGTTTGGGTCTGTTCTGTTTTTTCTTTATTGCTGATTTTCCAGTTTTATCAGAATGAAAGATTCAGATATTGAGAAAACGGCCTTTAGGACACATGAGGGCCACTATGAGTTTGTGGTCATGCCTTTTGGTCTTACCAATGCTCCATCAACTTTTCAAGCCCTTATGAATGACGTATTGAAACCATTCCTTAGGCGATTTGTTTTGGTATTTTTTGATGACATTCTAATCTATAGCAAGGATGAGTTGGGTCATGGGAATCATTTGAGGCAAGTGTTAGAAGCTTTAAGGACTCATTCTTTAACTGCCAACAGAAAGAAATGCAGTTTTGCTAAACCCAGCTTAGAGTATCTTGGCCACATCATTTCTGGTTCTGGGGTGGCAGCAGATAGATCCAAGGTGGCAGCAATGAGTTCCTGGCCAGTTCCTAAAGATTTGAAGAGTTTGAGGGGGGTTTTAGGACTGACAGACTACTATAGAAGATTTGTCCAAGGCTATGGTAAAATAGCACAGCCTTTGACTGAATTACTGAAAAAGGATAGCTTTGTATGGACACCCGAAGCTACTCTAGCTTTTGAAACTTTAAAATCTGCTATGGTTAGTTTACCTTTATTAGCAGTTCCTGATTTTTCAAAAACCTTTGTTCTGGAGACAGATGCTTCTAGTAAAGGAGTAGGGGCTGTTCTTATGCAAGAGGGCTGGCCTTTGGCTTTTTGGAGCAAAGGACTCTCCCCCCTTTACTTTCTGAAGAAATGGAACTACAGGTTCAGCCAGCTGAAATTCTTCAATGGAGATAGGATGCTTTGGGAAATTTGGAAGTTTTGGTTCAATGGGACCAATTACCAGCTTGTGAGAACTCTTGGGAGTCAGCTACTCAGATTTTAGAGGTTTTTCCTTAATTTCCCCTTGAGGACAAGTTGGTTCTTTTGGGAGGGAGTATTGATAGAGTTAAGAGAATGCCTAAACCTCTTGTTACCTAAGTGTTTGTTAGGCGCCAGCCTGGCAGCAAGAGGAATAACTAACTAACTGAATTCTGTTAGTTAAAGAGTTCTATAAATAAGAGCTTTATCTGATTGTAAAGGAGGTTTTTGGCATATTGTGATTTGGGCTAACTGAATTGGGATTCAGTTAGAGTTGGTTACAGAAGTTCAATTGAATTGGGATTCAGTTGAACCTTTCCAGTTGTAATTCCCTATTCGGAATTCTGCTATAGATCCACAGGAATTTACCCTCTGTTTTTGGTGTTTGGGTCTGTTTTTCTGTTTTTTCTTTATTGCTGATTTTCCAGTTTTATCAATGAACTCCCTTTCTCAATGTCAATCTTGGATCTGACTTGGGCATATGTTAGTATAATGTAAAGCTAATATTGAGTTACCTAGTTGTTGTCATAGATTAGTAGGATGTCAAATTTGGCAAAATTTTAGGAGAGGAGCTTATAAGCTTCACTAAAAATCTCAAAGTAATAATATCTTTCCCATGATTCTGTTGCTTCTCAAAAAAAAAAAAAAAAAAAAAAAGAGGAGCCATGACACTGTTGAAAGAGCTTCTATTAGAATAAATCTAGCATCTTATGGATCCAAATGTAGAGCTTTCAATAGGCTTAGCTAGACACAGTCACACCTCATCTAGTCACCTTCGTGGATTGCAAATTCATATTTGTCCTTTTTGTTCATTTATTTTTTGCTTTTGTCTTTCACAGATACAAGAATGAATGATCAAGAGTTTCTTGGGCTCCCTGTCACGAATTTGAATTCCAACATGGCAGATCCTTATGTTGGTCAGCTAGCTCCCTTGCTACCATCTTCAAGTAATTACAGGTAATGTTCTTTTGAGCCTACTCTGTGTCTGCTCCTCCATTTTTATCTGTGCTATTGAATGGTCACTTTTGGAAAGATCTTAGATCAATGATTTAGTGGTTTCACTAATTTACGGGGTGACATAGGAAGGTGATTTTGTTTAAGCTAGGAGTGGTTGAATTTTATTTTGGTAATTATGATATGAGTATAATGATTTCCTCAAAATTGATATTACACGACTATTATGATTCTCGTAAATGATATGTCACATTAAATCCAAGTTCCAAAGATATGATTTGCCAGTATCTCTGTTTTGCAACTGTGCTTCCTTACTCAGGAAGCAAGGTAATATTTCCTTCCAGCCATTTTCATTTGATTTAACCAATTGTTCATTTGCTTAGAAGCAATATTCTAATATCTTCTTAAATGAACCATCCTATCCTGCAGCCATCCCCAGAAGACGAAGAAAAAGCGTCAGCGCCAGCGTCCTGTTACTCGAGTATGTCTAAATTCAGATAATCAATGATGTTTGGATCACAGAGAAAAATGTCTAAATGTTATTTCACTTTTAAGCAGGGTGGCAAAAGTGGTTCTAGTTTGAGGAGATCCATTGTGCTGCCAACGCAATATGCACCAATAAGTATACAACCTAAAAGTGAAACCGTTGGCACAGGTTATTTTTTATGCTTTTTCCTCTTATTCACTGTGAATGCTGGTCCCTCATTTTATGTTAAGGGCTCGCATACTTCTTGTTTGATTGTATAAAATAGTGAACTGTTTGGATATCTCTACAATCTTTGAGAAATTCATTGGGCTATCCTGAGATAATTTAAGATTTAGGCTAAAAAAATCAAACAATATTATGCTCCCATGCACCAAGGTTCTTTTCTTTTTTCATAAATTGTTTAGAACCTCTGCACTCCCCTCGCAATCCTGTATCTGAATCCGACATTATATGTCACAATGTGAAGGAGAAATGTTATATTCACTAAAACTCACCTTCACATACTGCAATGATGCATTTTTTTCTTCTCCTTGTCATTTAAAATAGATGCAAAAAAGTGTGAGCATGGGGGCCCTGTGCTTCCTGTCAGGAACTTGAATTCAAGCTCTCAGCTCGTCGATGTTAATCAACTAGCTCTCTTGTTGTCATCTTCAAGCAATTACAGGTACTTTTTTCTGAGACAGTCCACATTCTGATTGTAATCTTACCACCTACTTCTGCTCAAATTTGTCATGCTTATCTGTTGTAAGGAGGGGTGGTTGAGAATTTTTGTATAAATGGTAAAATGGTGTTGTCATTTATGCATGAAAGAATGTGATGCTGTTGTGGAGGACTAGTTGCGATCTTCTCAAGAAGTTAGGATATTACTCAATTTATGATCTCTGTTTTGCAATTTCTTGTTCCCTATTACTTGTAGAAATGCTACTTATGCCTTAAATATCATTCTTCATTGATGATGCTAATTTGTTCTTTAATGTGCCATCTAATCCTGCAGCGAGCCTCAGAGAAATGATGATAAGAGGAGTCAACTTTCTCTTGCTACAGTATGTTTGCATTTATACAGTTAGTGGTGTAGGATCATAGATGAAAATAAAGTTGAAAACATATTTAACTTATTCTGCAGGATGAAAAATGTGGTACTAGTTTGAGGACATCTATTGCGAAGTCAGCTTGTTATGCACCGAAAGCTATACAAGCCAAACCAGATGCACCAAAAGCTATACAATCCAAACCAGATCTTGCTAATGCAGGTTAGTTTACATGCCTTTCCCTTGTTCATATCTTCCATAGCAAGCAGTACAATCCAAACCAGATGTGGTACTAGTTTGAGGACATCTATTGCGAAGTCAGCCAAGTTTTTCCAAAACAGAACATATATAATTTTGGAAAATGATGTGTTAACTTTGGAGTTGAATTTTATTTTTCTTCTTTTTTTTGAATACTTTTTTCGATTTGTTAAAATACAAAAAACCTTTTCGTTTCTACTCCGCTTTTTATGTATGATATACTAACTTAATCCTCTTTTTACGATCTTTAATTTTACACGTATAGCGCATATAATAAAATGAGATATTAAATACAAAAAATATGATTATTTTTGGTTGATTATTTGGGTTAGATTTTAATATTTATTGTTTATTGGAATATTTGAATTGGATTTGGGTTGCAAACAAATATTAACTTATAATTTTTTGTAAACAATATTATATAATTTAATTTTTATACTATTAATCAATTATTATAGAAACAAGACTTTGATTTCGGGATTGAGGGAATATATATTTTTATAAAAAAACTAAATTTTTTAACATGTCTTTACTAGTAAAATAATAAGATATTTTGGATATTCTTAAATATTATTTTTAAATACTGATCAACACAAAATTATATTATAAATTTATTATATTTTATTTTTAAATATTTGTTTCTGATAACTTCTTAAATATTTTCAAGAGTGTACCTTGTATTAATAGTTGAACACACAAACCAAAACTTATATTTTCCCTGACTTTGGAACAGTTTCCACAAAACTCATAGGAAGTTTTTCAACGTGACAAAATTACTTCAAAAATGGTGCAAAGAGAGGAACTTGATATAAGCTTAGGATCCTGTCTTAATAGAATATGCGTGATTGAACCTAATTTTCAAACTTAATTTCAAGAGTTAGATTTTGAGAAAAGGTTATCTATAACAAACATTCTCATACAGAATCACTTGTCAATTTGCAAGTTATGTTTGAGCAAATTTATCATGTATGAGACTCTTGCTTGATTGCTTTTGGGGTAAAGAGAACTCTTGTATTATGGTCATTTGGCTTCTTTCTGATAAAACCCATTGCTAATTTTTTCATAATAGGCTCTTCAACAAGCTCGAACTCTGCAAGTTCTGATCCCAGCTCCAGAGTCCAGGAACTTATGCAAGCAAATGGAGCAGCATGAACATCTAATATATTCAAGTATGGTGTTAAGAAACGGTATTGACCCTTTGAAATAAGGAAAGCTGAACTATTACCTATAGATATTAATATTTACCGTAGGACACTTGCATGCAATAAGTTCTATGGATTTATCTACTTTTCTTGACCTGTGAGAGTTGTTTGGCTTGAGTTTTAGTTTCAATAGTCCTGCTGCTTATGAAATAAAGTATCTGTATTTAATAATCTTACAAAAAAATGGTTATGCTAGGAACATATATGCATGCAATGGCTTGAAAAGAATGAACCTCACTGAAATGTTCTTTAAATTTTTTTGCACTTCTGCATGCCCTTCACAAATTTTTGAATTTTAATTGGCACACAAACTGAGGCATGTAATTTGTGTATTTTGGTATGGACTATGCTGTGCCTGGGGATGTTAGAACCGGATGAAGGAGCACTCTAATTATGATTTTGTTGGTGACTTTTTAAGATTTAGTACTAATTCATGCCAGCCCAAGTCTAAAATGATTCCACCTTCATCCTGGATTTCACATAATAGTTGCCATATTTTGACAATATTGATGGTTTGTCCATACAATATTACTTATTCCAATATCTTTTTTGCGCGATTCATGACAATAATCTTTTCATTACCTTTCAACATTCAATGAACTCTCACGTGAGATCTAATCGGAAAACAATTTCTTAACCTGACGTTAGCGTCCATGCACATGCTTTCTTCCTAAAAGACACACATTGATAGAATCTTTGTTTGCATTTCTTTGAAATGTTTTTGAGTTCCATCCTCATACTTTTTCCATTTATTATTATTTTGGGTTAAGTACCAAAACCAAAAACAAAAGTCATGGAATATTGGTCGATTGTCAATGCAACATGAACATGACTATTGGTCAATCTATGTTTATCACTAACTATAAAATTGAAGTCAATCATAATATCAACAACATTTTTTGGGACCTAAATCTTCAACATTTTCCTTTTCATCTCCCTTTTTTATGATGCCACCACCATCATGGGATGCATCTCGATGAGACCATCATAGATCCACCTTTTATTTTTCCATCCACTATCATTGCCTCCATGAATCGAGAGTGGATGTTAGGGTTTTTCATACCTTCCACATTCAATTCATGGCGGCATTGGCGGATGCAGGAAAAGGTGGTGGTACCTAAATCTTCGACGTTTTCGTCTACACCTCCCTATTTTATGATGCCACAACCATCATGCGATGCATCTCGATGAGACCGTCATAGATCACCTCTTATATTTCCATCCACTATCATTGCCATCATGAATCGAGAGTGGACGCTAGGGTTTGTCATTCCTTCCACATTCGATTCATGGCGGTATTGGCAGATGCAGGAAAAGGTGGTGTTACCTTAACATTTTCTTCTTCATCTCCCTATTTTATGATGCCACCACCATCATGGGATGCATCTCGATGAGACCATCATAGATCCACCTCTTATTTTTCCATCCACTATCACTGCCACCATGAATCAAGAGTGGATGTTAGGGTTTGTCATACCTTCCACATTCAATTCATGGCGGCATTAGCGGATACAGGAAAAGGTGGTGGATTTGGGATGACCTCATTGAGCGTGTCCAATGATAGTGGTGGCGTTGCAATTGGTTGTCCGAAAATGTGGTCGATGTTATCATTAAAATATGTTAATATTTCGCGACAAACATCAATAATAAGTTCACGTAGCAGTTGAAAATTGGTCCATAGTTCATGATTTTGTTAATTAACTTTTTTTTGTTAGACCAAACACATGGTTTTATTAGACTTTTCAATTAATGCATCATACTTCAACGCATTTATTTTCAATTTCTTTGATAATCCAAAAATCATCTCCAAAAACACCCAAAGGCTAATCCAGATGTTCGCTCAGTGACTTTAAACTAGGTCTCATTAATTGAGCCTCATCCAAGCAAAAACATGTATTGCAACAATATACATTTTCAAACAAGATAGCACCCTTCATTGAATTAATTACTAGCTTTTGTTATCTTGTTTTTCAACTTTATATAATGCTGACAACATTTGTTTTCAGTAAAAGCTAAAATTTCTCAATTTGTTTTTTCCCTTCCCATTTGCTAAGCTTGTTTGATTCTTGAAAAAGTATTTAGCATTGTCAACCTTTTGTATCATTTGTGCTTGGGTCCATTGGAGGTTTGTATGACACGGGATAGGCAGACTTGGCCTCTCTACCCTTGGCCTAATTGATCTAGTAGTGGAGGAAGCACCGCCTAGGTGGCCTAGACGGCAATCCATCCCCTGGATCTTTATTTTTTCTTTTCTTAGAAAAATTAATGACCAAAACAAATGTGAAATAAGAGTTTTTTTTTTTAAAAGTTAAATACAATAAATACAAAATATCTAACAAACTTTTACAATTGTGGATGTATAATAAGACTAAGATTATGTTAATCCCTTACATTGAAGGTCATGTTATTGGAGTTCAAACATCAAAATATAGCTAAAGTTTTGTAAACATAATATTTGTGTGTGTATAAGATTATTAGTGGGGAATAGGGTAACCTGTAGACCCTGTTCAATACTTAGGCGCTAGACTAGCGCCGACTGTGCCTAGCAAATTCATGCAACATTGCTGGAGATATTTTTGGTTTATGATGCTAGGTTTCCTCTGTTGAAATGTGCTTTACCTTAGGGACCCAATATTGGTTGCAATACGGTGTGATGCAAAACTGCTGTAGCTGTGTAGCATATCTCACACCAATTGAAAGGAAGGCTAATCCATAAGCACATAGCATAGAAATTATATTCCACTATTATGCTTGCATGGATTAGAGCCACCCAAATATTACTGATGGTAGGCCTACAGTCATATTTATTTTATGTCGTGAGCTGACAGATGGTATCAGAGTAGATTTCTAGTCAGAAAAACAAATGCTATAAGGAAAAACATTTAATGCGTTGATTCATTTGTTGAATTTCTATATGTGCCACCTGAGGCATCCTTCGACTTGGAATATACAATGATTATTAGTTTTTTTAAAGGACAGGGTTTATAATTGTGATTCTTTTTTTTTTTTTTCCCAAAAAAAAGAAGAAAAAAGAGTCTAAATGACAAGGCTTACAAGACCTTTCATTTCTTACCATTAGAAGATATAATATCAAAATCGCATGTAACCAGTGGATATCTATTTAGTTCAAATGATTTAAAGCCCAAATGCACATTGCATTAGGTGCGCTTAGAGAAAATTCTCTAGTCTAGGCCCAGCTATTCCAACAGGAAGTGAGATTGGCTCTAATTAAACTTGCAATTTTTGTGGCTCTACGAAGTGGCAGTAACTTTGAGATGGAAGGAGAAATAAATAGTTCAATAGGGAAATATGTTAATTAGAGGTCGATTTGGTTATTGAGTAAAGGAGAATCTACAACAGTATTTTATTACATCAAAAGTTTATGGAGTGATATGCATGCACATTCAGCAAAAGTAACAATAGTTTGGTTCCGTATTAGAATGATTTCAGCTAAGGAGTTGAGCAAGACATAGATTTATTGCCTATGCATTAGGTTGGCTCTATGCAAATAATTTATCTGTCTAAGCAGATACACCAACTTGGAAGGTCTTTTAGCCAAACTCAGCCTAGACAAATATAATCTAATTATTATTCGTGTTTTAAAGTCAGTTTGTCCCACTTCATTATGCCCAGGCCATCTTTATTATGAAACTACAAACTTGGCTCATTTTCTATATTACTCATTTAATGTGCTTTTTAGTTTCCTTCTTCCTCACTACCGATAGCTGATCATTCACCAGTTTCCACATATGTCAGTGCAGATTTTTAGGTTTCACATTTCAGTTTTGAGATTTAATTTATGCGCTTTATGATGGAAAAATAATCTCGTTTCCAGGAAATATACAGATATAAAGAGCCCTTGTACTGTGTTTCTCATCAAACATTTCTTTTTTTCTGCAAGTACTTATACGTACATAATGAAAGAAAAAAATTTCCAATTGAAACTATACGCAAGTCTTTGGATTCTCTATAAATTTTGGATCATGATTTGTTTTAGTTCACAATATTCCAACCACTTTTTTTGGGACTAATATTTTTCATGGGTTTGAATTTCCATAATCATTATAACATATTTCTGTGGGCCATAAGTTTTAGAGTTGATTTTCTTTATTGTGAAAAATGGTTTATCTTGCGTAATCAGGTACCTGAATTTTTCATTGGTTCTGTTCTACTTTAATCCTCTGTGGTTTTAGAATTTCTCAATGGAATGAAATTATGTCCAGCTGCATTACTATGTGAATGAAATTTGTTTGATACTTAATTTTACCTTAAATAATTTCATGGCTCATTGGAGTGCTCTGATATAACTGTGCATCAAATCATGGATATATTTTGTGGTTATTTAATGCCAGTATGTGCAAAGGATGCAATATAGCGCCACTTACTCGTTCATTCATTTATCAAGGCCACTTCTACTTCTTAATTGAGATTTTTTCACTCTTCCATCTTTAACTAAATCTTCAGGAAAGAAGTCGTGCAATCAAATGCCATTGGAGGGATCTCCATCAACTGTAAGAGCAGCCAACTTTTATATCCCAAACAATTCTTAGTACCTTTAAGTTTACTATCAAGAACTGATCCTATACTCGTATTTTCTATTCTATTACTATTCGCATTTTCTGTCAGGGAGCTGGCCGTATTCATAGGACTCCAATCCAAACCAACAGCATCTGCTTTTGGCTTCTGTGGGATGCAATGAAAAGCTGATTATCGTCTGCCTCTTAACAAGGTCTGTCTATCATTCTTGATGATGACAAAAGGAATACATGTAAGTTGAAGCTATATAAGCCTAAGTTCTTAAACTTTCATATTAGTTTTATCCATTTAAGAAAGTTATTTTCCTTTGTTAGCAAAGTTTACCTGCTACGTCGCCTTTCTCAGCTCTAAATTACTACTTTAGGTAGGATCTGCGTCATAACAAGCATTGTTCTAGAAGGTCCCCTAGGTGTCCGCCTAAGCCCCACCTAAGCTCTAGTCCTCCTTGACCGCTTGATTTTTCTGCCAAATTTTATATCCTCGATTCTGGTGTTGACAGCCTCATGTCATTGATTTCCAGCAATGTGACTCCACAGCCCAGATCTCAGTTATCGCAAGTCTTTCTCTATGCGTATCCAACTCCCTGTCTCTCTGTATGAATAGATTTGCACACACACACACACACACAAATATATATTGTTTTGAGTGTCTGCGTGTTTAACCTTTTCTATCTTAACCGTAAAAATTCTTCAATTTAAGATTGGGACATAGTGATCTTTATTGGTTGATGGTATTTCAGGAGGGTGTGTAACCGAATACATTGAATGCCTATAATTACCAGGACCCACCTTGGCCCACAAGGGCAGTAGGAGCCAGTATGCCGCTTGCGTGGCTCTGAAGCTTTTTAAAACACTGATATTGAGATCTTTTTGTATCCAATAATATTCAGGAAAACCTCCCCATTTATTCTATCAACTGAGGGCTAACTTATTTGTTGCATTTTATCGCTGAATTACCTGTATCATTTGAGGTCACCAAGAAACTTCTCCATATGATATCAGATTCTTAGTTTGAATGCATATCTTGTGATGATGGTGATCACATGTTTATGCCATTGGTTGAAAGAGACTTAAATGATTTTCATGACATGCATGATCACAAAATTGGTTTCCTGTAGTAAAGTGCTTAATATATTACTAAAGGAAAACCTTTTCTCTGTCCTAAAATGTTTGTTTTTTTGTGTTCGATGTGAGTCAGTGCTGGTACGAGCCACGGCCATGAAAGTAATTGAATAGAAAAGGTTATTTTGTATCATGGCATTGCTCCCAGATTATTATTATTATTATTATTTTTTTAATATTTTTTTTCCGGTTGCCCTTGTTGTCTTATTTTTCCTTTCTTAGTTCTAAAAGCTACTGATATGCATTTTGAATGAAGTGTAAACACCTGTATATAATTCACATCCCCCTCGCACAAACACAGTCATAATCATGTAAATATATGTGTACATTACAATCTCAAGACTGTCAACTACGTCTCAATACCAAGAACCATCTGAGTTTATGTCTTTCAGTCACGAGTTGGTTTATTTTTCTATATAAAAGGGTAGTCAAGCATGATGGGCACGATTAGGCCTTGGACTTCCTTGGAACTATATTGTCACAATTATTCAAATGTGATTCATCAAGATATTGTTTCTTCCTCAATCAGTTTTTATTTATCTGCAGAAAGCTCATCTCTAGTTTCTGTCTTAGTCCACTACTTTTGATATTTGACTTGTAGAGTGGAAAATGTAGAATGGAGAAACCTTTGGATATAAATGGCATATCCTTTTTCTTGCATTATAATGTTGGATCCATTGACATGAGTACGTGTTTTGGCTCTTCATTAATATCTTCAGCTCAAGAAAAAATGGATCACAAAAGTTTAAAATTAACCAATTCTTTCCGTGTCTCATACTATGGATGAGATCTTTGATGTGTAGATATGACTAATTTCGCAGAAACATCGCAACAACAATAGGTTCTACATCTTTTGCTAAACACTTACTGTTTATTCTAGGGAACCCCTTGCATAAATCAGTTGTTGGTTGTCTGTTCGATAATAATTTATGTACATGTACAAACTTGCATGTATATGTTCGTGCAGGGATGTTAGCATGGTCACACATGTGTTATGAATATATTTCTGTCATCATGCGTGGCTAGTGGTAATTGTTTATCCGATTTTATTTCTTGATACTTGAGTTGTGGACACATTATCATCAACCCTATGTTTTTAGTAGATGTGATGTGATTCTAAAGGCACGTGATATGTGCAGAGGAAAACAAAATATAGTAAGTTTTCGATTATTTTCTATGAACAAGCTGCGTTGATGCTCAGCTTAACTGATGCTAATGAACAACTTTGATGGACTATTTGTAGGTTGTTATTTCGAGATTTCCTTTTGAACAAGTTTGAAACCTTCACATAATAAAAGCAAGCTTCGTTGTTTTGTTTTTCAACAAGAGGGAATTTCTTGGCTACGGCGGGGCAGGAGAGAAGGTTGTACAGTTTCTTTCAATACCTTTCCTTTCTGAGTCTGCACTGCAGATCTTTTAAACAAATAGGAATTTCATTAAACTAATGTTCATGAGGTCACACATAGTGCCCCTTTGTATCGGTTGTCATTCTGAACATGAAAACGTCCAACAGGTGCATCCAGGTTCACTCTATGCGCAGGTATATAGACCTATTCAATTCAATTCAAATGGTTTTTGCAACATTTCCTTTGATAGAAGTGGACAGTTATGGATGCAACCAAAGTTGAGCTTTTCACTCATTTCTACGTAATTCTTTCACCCTCTTTTTAATTTTTTACTGTCACATGCTCTTTTTTATAACAACTATGGCATTCTGTTTTCTCTGTGTCAAATTTGTTAATAATGACACTGTTTCTCTGCTTCAAAACTCTTTGCAAAATTTGTAAGCTTAGCGCATCTTGCCGCTGGCATGACCTTTTGTTGGCAAATGTAACTGCTTATTTGCATATTGTAACCAATGCCAAAACACAAAACTTACAGATATGAATAGCTTATATATATCATGGCTGTGATGCATGTCAAAATTTTTATGGTCACCCATCCCTCTAAATAATAGGTTGTACTGCTCTTATCTTCCAAATGACCACAATAATATTGCTGGTATTTACTTCAGCTTCATCCAGGATACTGGCTTGAATTATCTGATGAATTCAATGAACTTGTTCTCAAGAATTATCCTAAATTTGTGAATTCCCAGTTCCTTTATTGATGATGGTCCTGGTTGCTGATTTTGGATGATGCTACAACAGAAGGTGATCAGTTTGATATAAGTGCAGACTGGCATCATCTATATGATGAAGATGCTTTTTCCATTCTCTTGCTCGTGAATTACATAAGGCTTTTTAAATTTATTTGCAGGGGCGTGCTGGAGACGATGGGTCAATGTGGTGGAGTAGGATACTGTCAAGGTACAAAATTCGTGGAGTAGGATACTGTCAAGGTACAAAATACTACAATGCGCTCTTATTGCATTTTCTATAAAAGCTGTTATGTTATGTACCCATGTGAGTTAATTCTGTGAATGACTGTAAGTTGGATCAGGCTTTGTGAACAACCTTCTTACTTTGGTCATCTTTAAGAATTCTAACCAAAACTTGTGTTGTCACTGCCACTTACTCTGTTGTATGCTCGAGTAATGCTTGGTTTGTCAATCTTGTTTAAAAAGTGATGAACTTATATGAATGGAGAGGTACAAAACACACACTTAATTAATTTGTCTGAATTTACCAAATCACTAAAACAATAGTTTAAATGAGAGATTATAAATCAATTCTCAAATCATTCCATGTCAACCAACATGGGCGCACCAATGCACATAAAGAAACGAGAGAATAGCGCTAATACGAATCATTGTTAATTTGACAAACACGAACACATTTATCTGTCTGACAAGTCCATCAGCAGCCATTCTTTCCTTCGGTGCAAAGAGCATTTCAACTAGTGGAGAAGTGAGGAGAAAAATCTCAAGGCATATACATTAAGAAGAATCACTTGTATGATTTCGGACAAAATGCAAACTAGCACAAAGCGTACTGGACAAATGATACAGTTCAACATCAAAATGGATCAGCTTCCTCAATTCTCTACACAAAAAGTACAACATTTATGCAATCATTTCCACAGTTCTTCCATGGGTATGCCTCGATCTTCAGCCACTTCGCTGAATTGCCTCATCTTCTGCACTGCAACTACAGTGGCCCTGGCATTGTTGAGAGCGTTGTTGCTGCCAAGCTGCTTCCCAAGAGCATTCTCCACACCAGCCAGTTCCAGTACTATCCTCACTGCACCTCCAGCAATAACCCCTGTACCTGGGGAAGCTGGTCTCAGCATAACCCTCGCAGCCCCATAGTCTGCCTCCGATCTGCCGTTCAAGTTACCAAAACAGTCTGATCTCACATGATTCATTATAAATAATGTATGAAACCACACCAGAAATGAAACAGTTTGATGGAACTTTAACACATGAAGAATAGAAACAATAGCATTCACCATCCATTTATGCATTCCAGTATACAGGACCTTTCCACATGATGTTAAATAGCAATCAAATCTTTCTGCGGGAAAACACATGCTTTCTTGATTGTGTGCTAATCTAACTCAAGATGATTAACAGTTTTAATCTGAAGAACGCAACGGGGTCATCTAATTACTAAAATGGCTATCCCGGACCAGCTTCGTCAATCAACTGCACCAAGAATTATCATGGTTTTACGAAGTGTCAATGAGCTTAATCTTTGCTAAGTGAAATTCAAGATCCAAAAATGATCACCGTTAAAAATAGTTGCAATGCTAAACTTCCAATACCATTCTCAGGATGTACATAAACCGATCGCTGCAGCCATTTGTAGATCAAAATTGAAAGTGCAAACAGAACAAAATCAACAACTACTCAGTGAACAGACAACTCAATGTTCCTTGAACCATGACAGACAAAGTACTCCACAATTAGAACGTATGCAAGAGCAAGAGACTAACCTGTGAGGGAAAGTCTTGTACTTAGTCATAGGCACAGAGACAATGTTCCTTCTTGCATTCACAGCGGATTTCTGCACAGCAGCAACCACTTCCTTCGCCTTACCCACACCCACTCCAACATTTCCCTGCTTATCGCCCACCACCACTACAGCTCTGAAATGCAGCTGTTTACCTCCCTTCACCACCTTCGTAACCCTTCTAACTTGCACAACTCTCTCATCGAATCCATCTCTCACTTTCTCTTTTTTCGTTTTCGACCCAAACCCCGTTGCTTTTTTCACTTTAGCATCCATCACAAACACATCGTTGCCCAGATAAGTCTCGCCACTGTAGGCAGGCCCGTAGAGTTCTTCGAAGGCTCTCGCTATATCTTCCTCCGACTCCATCGGACCATCGTCGAAGGACGGTGGTGGGATGAAGCCTTCTGGGCGTTCGGGAGGGCTGAATGTCGTGATCTCATCGGGGTCATCGTTTTCGAAGTATGTGGTGTCTAGGTCGGCAGAGCTGGCTTTCGGAGGAGGGAGTTGGTTTGGTATTTTGGAGAGGAGAGAGAATGGGAGCTTTGAATTCGCGAATGAGAGTTGATAAGATGAGAAGATAGAGCGTCTGCGAAAGTGGGAATTCAGTGAGAGGGCGGAGAAGGAGGAGGATAGGGAGGTGGCGGAGGCGGCAGCCATGGCGATTGTTGAATCAGTGGAGTGGAAAGTGAAGAGAGGGGATAAGAAACGGTGATGGAAGAGAAGATGATGTGGATTAGGTGGATTTTATTTTAATTTACTCACTGGGCCCTCATGTTCTCATAAATGAGATGGACTGGATCTCAGTGGGCCGTAAGCCCAATCGGATATCTCAGACCTGAATGACCTCTAATTGGCCCAATTAGTTAGTCTAGAAACACATGGGCTATTTGCAATTTTTTGGTTTCAGGATAAAAATATTCTTAATTTTTTTTAATTTTTAATTATTTTATTGAAGCAATCATTATTGAAATGTTCGGCCATGTACTCGTGAAATGTTTTACCAACAACGAGCGAATGTCCTGAAATTATTTAAATAAATAATAAATATAATTAAAATCTTAAAAATTTTAAAAGTAGGGAGGGCCCCTCAAACTATCCCAACGGATCCACCGTCACTTTATTTGGCTTTGTAACGAAATTGATGTAATATTGTCTCTGGATTTCGATTTTCTTTATCAAAATTTAGAAACTCGGCTTTATCTTCTATTACAACTTCACTAATTTATGTAATTATATATCAAATTATTTTATTTTATCAACTATGAATTCTTGATAATTTGAATTTCATACATATAATTACATAAGTTTGATAAGATCTACTTTGGAACTAAAATTCTAGCACTATAAGTCAAAATAAACAAATAATAAAAATATGTGTCATTAAAGTTTTAAATTTTTTGAGATTCACTAAGTTTGACCCTAATTTTTAAAGATGGGATGGGAGTGTTCAAATGTCAAAATTATATAATAAATAATAAAATAAAATTGACAGTAGATGATGCCTGTAGTCCAGATCAAACTCATCAACTGAAGTAGTATGAAGTACGAGGGAGTTGTTATCAAATGAGGGCAATAGAGCTGACACCGCCGCCGCCGCTGCTCTTCCGCCACAACACTTGGCGGTGGGCCGCCTGCAGGATTTCCCTGCCTACCATACACCATCGTACATGCTATATTAACTTCTCCTAAGCCTGTTGTCCCCTTCAACTTTCCTCTTTTGTTGTTCTTGATCACATCATTATATGCCTATTTATTTGGTGGTAGTTTTTCGAATCATACATGTCGTTAATGTAAAAAAAGTAAGTCGCCTATATAACAATCGCATGGTGCAACATATTGATTCAAGTTGGATCAGCATAAAAACGTGTCAATCCTAATAAATTAGCCACGTACGTACTTGTAAGCACAAATAAAATATTTTTTTCATTTAAAAAAGAGTTATGTTTTAAAATATTTTTTGTCCCAAATAAAATACTTGATTTAATTATATGCTTGTAGAAAATATTTTTCCTTTCTAAAAGGTCATGTTTTAAAAATATTTTTGATCCCAATGCTAATGTTTCGAAGTCAATTTTAAGAGAAATTTTGTAGTTCTCCAGGGATACTCGTTCCTCAATAGACTTTAGCCATTAGATGATTTTCAAGATTTAATCACATTTCTTAGATTTGTGAACTTGTTATCTGAACTACAGGTTCAAAATTTTTAAATAAATTAAATCATTATTGTTTCAGCTCTCTCTCTTTTTTTTCTTCTATTTAAGCAATAATTGTAATTTTAAAAATTCATAATTTTGAATATCATTGAAAACTTTTCAACATTATTTTTTCTTCTTTTGAGGTTAATTGCATGGAATGTATGATAAGCTCGTAAAATAATATCGACACTTATAAGAAAAACAAAATAACTAAAAATAAAGAATAACGCAGTTGGCTTAAGTATGTATTTATTTCAATTTCTACTATTCAAATTAATTTTATTTTAATTTCAATAAAGAAAATTTAGAATTTTATTTTCTAAATCCAGCTAATAATTGATATTAATATGAATTCCCAACTTTGACTCAGTTCCTCATTTATTTTACCAAAAATTAAAAATTACAATAGTCATAAACGATGGATATATATAGATCATACATTTTGCCTCAATCATTAAAGCTATTAATTTTGAAAAACAATTGCAATATATTTTCATCATCAAACTCCCTTTCTTTTATTTATTTATTTATTTATTTTTTTTCAAATTTGGGGCCGCGGCCACTACAATAGTCCAAAGATAAATGTACAAGCACATTTATATTTTCTTGTATTAAAATTCAATTAGAACTTATAATTTAAATGCGTATATTACAATTTCAGTATCTTGTATTCATTTCTTATATTATCAATCTAGATGCGGACAATGCTTATACTAAAAAGATGACATAGCTCATGAGAAATTTAATATTTTGGGGATTTTCAAACAATTTGTATAATTTGTATCAAATAAAAATAAAAACATAATAAATTGCCAATGTTCAAAATATACTTATAATAAAAGTTTATTTATATTTTTTTGTAGATATGTATTTCTTTATATAAAATTATATATATCAATTTTTCTTTTACAAAATAATTATTATTTACAAAATACTACTTTGTTTTAACATATATTTGAGATTTAACTATAACTTATTTATTTATAATTTCAAGTGATATAACATATTTCGAATGCAAAATATAAAAAAAAAATCCAAAATATTAAAAGTCCACAGCCCAAAAATAGTCCACTAGTCCAAAAATATTTAGAAGCTATTGATCTGCTGTAGCAGATAAGGTCTTTTAGTGTATGGTACCTTGGTGCACTATAGAAGCCCTCCAATTTAAATTTTATTAAGTAAAGGTTAAAAAAAAAAAAATCATAAACAAGTTATATATTACTGAATAAAATCAAATTAATGAATAAAAGAAGTCGTACGTGCAAATTTATTATTTTTAAGAAGTTGTATCCTCATCAAATCAATTTATTGACAAAAAAAATTGTACTAATGAAAAACATGACTTTTGGGGGCGGAGGGAGTAATATATTTTTTTGGTGAAAACTAATAATTTTTTTTTAACAATTTTAAAAAGTATTATATTTTCACCATCAAAATATTAAATTAAAAATAAAATGATTTTTATGTAATTAATTACAAAATGGTATTGTTGAAAACATAATACTTTTTCAATAACTTTTAAATAATTTAAAATAACATTAATTTTCACCTCAAAAGTATTACATTTTATTTAAAAGATATTACCTTTTATTAATCACATAAAACCATAGTTATAATATATTACCTTTTTTTCTTTTTTGGTGGTGAAAACTAACACTTTTCGAAGCACCTAAATATATTTTAATTTTAATAAAAATATTATACTCAAAACATGAGTTGCAAAAAATCCCTAATGCATCGTTGCCATGGGAGGGGATCTATGCGTTTTTTTTTTTTTTTTTTTACCTAATTTGGATCAGATTGATTATGTAGAGCCACATATTTTTGATCAAATATCACTACAAGAATAAATTAAATTAGAGACAAAAAAATTTGTATTTGTCTGTAAATTAAAGTAATGATGCTGAGATAAAATATTTTGTCTGTTAAAATTTAGAGACAAAATTTTCTGTCTAAGACCAAATTATAAATAGAAATATAAATTAATTCTTTTCATCTCTAATATTAAGTTGGAATTCGTCATCACTCAGACACTAATTTTGTAAAAAAAATTATGCCAATCAATTCTTAATGTCCACCTCTAATATATAAATTTCTTGTATATGAAATTTGACTCGTGTAATTGTGATTCTATATGTAGAAATTGGATCTTTGATTTCAGACTTTTGTTGCATTCTATATTTTATGTTGTGAGTACAAATTATTATATATATATATATATATATATATATGTGCGCGCGCGTGCGCGTGTGTGTGTTTTACAACTGAATTAGGAGAAGAACGAACATAAAACCTTGGTCAAGTTTGTGAGTGCTTTCATGATGGTATAGTTAGTGCAGAGTGTATCAAATAAAATGGGAGATAATCCACTATTTTGCAATGCAACATCCAATGATTTATAACTATTGGTTCCGAACGACAAGCTGAGAACCAATGATATTCTCTGGTCAACTTCACCCAAAATTAATTGAAATTAATGTTTTTATAATTGAACTGAATCGATCGGTAATTAGCATCTGAACTGATTTGAAATATTAATAAAATTATTTTTACAGTTGAATCGTCAAAATTGATATAATTAATCACAATCAATTCAACTAGCCAATTGATTTTTCTAATTTTTTTTTTAAATTGAAACTTTAAAAACAAAAAAGAAAAACTATTGTATGTAGTATAATATCATATTTTAAGTTATGTATTTATAAAAATTAATTTTTGTGGATGTTCGTATATAATATATTTGGCAACAAAAAAAAAGAAATATCCGACCGATTGAATCGGCATCTGATGGCTCAATTGGTTCGATCTCCAATCAGATTATAAAAACACTGATTGAAACTTCAACTAATTTCACTTATTTACTTTTAATTCTCACATTATTTTATGAATTAAAATTTATTCATTATATAAGTATATAATTATTTAATTCTATTTTAAAATTTCTTCAAGGGTTTATATTGATAATTTATTTAATTAATCTAAAAGTCATAGTCAATTTCGAGTCAACTTGCTTTCCTTTTCCTTTTTCGTTTAAGATTTTATCTACAAAAAGTTTGGGATAATTGAGATTTTTCAAAACTTTATGCAATAAATATCACGTTAATCAACAATCTTTTTTTTAAACACCTAAGATTTACTAAACAATCATTGAACTATTATATTATTATTTTTTAGTGAAAAAGTTAAAAGAATTTTCAAATAATAGCGAGACGATGTTAGAATAGTCGGATTTGAACATTTTACGAAATATTGTTTCGATGAATGATAAGTGTGTAAGAGGGAGGATTATAGTTTGGTGGGGTTTTGATTGTACCAAACTACATTCGTAATTTGTATTCTGCCTTTCTAACCTTTTAAGAGAATCTGCACACTTATGTTTGTAACCCCCTAATCTTAATTCTGAGAAATATACAACAAAGTGTTTAGGCCTTGTTTGGGACATAAATACAAGTCATCCCTCATTTATATTCGCTCTCTTCTCGTCAGATTGAAAAAGGGCAGGTGCCTCTTCCTTTCTCTCTCATCCTTTTCACGTTGCCTCCTCTCTATTCCTATAACTCTCATTTAGAACACAAAATCTGAGCAGATTTTGTGGGTATTTATACAGATTCAAGAAACATTATCTTAAATTTCATCTCTAGTTTCTGAGATTACAGAAATAGGAAAAAAGAAGCAATTATTTGTCGAGTAGGTGAAGAACAAAAGCAAGTCTCATGCACCAACGCCCCATGTTTTCCACTGAATTTCTGATTCTCTTAATCCCAACAGACAATTCTGGATTACGTTCATATCCCCATCGTTGAATAATCTTAAAGTTAACCTGTAAACAGTTAAAGCTTCTACACTCAAAACTCTTACAGAACCACCTCCTTCTGACCATTATATATACCACGGTAGGAAGACACAAATAAAATGGACATGGATGGGGGAGGAAGTGAACAGAACTTGATGCAACAGCAGGATCAGCAACCGCAAGCGAGGCAGCCGGAGACTCATCCGGCGGTCCACGACAACCATCTGCCGCCCCCGCCCCAGAAGTGCCCGCGCTGCGATTCTTTCAACACCAAGTTTTGTTATTACAACAACTATAGCCTCTCCCAACCTCGCTACTTTTGCAAGGCTTGCCGGAGGTACTGGACTCAGGGTGGAACGCTAAGAAACGTCCCCGTCGGCGGTGGCTGCCGGAAGAGCAAGCGGGCGAGAACATCATCCTCATCTTTATCGAGCAGTCTGTCTGCAAGAACTCAGGGTTTATCACCCCCTGTCCGCCCTCAAAACCTGACTGGTATTATTTCCGGCCAACCGTCGCGGCCTATGCCGCCGCCCATGGGTAATTCTTTCTATACTGGTGGCCCATTTTTCTCTTCTTTGACGGCCATGCAATCTTTACCGGCCGCCGGAATCAATCAAGGGGCGGCGGTCAATTTGGGCAGCGGCGGTGGTCAATTTGGTGCAAACATGGCTCTTTTACAAGGGATGAGTCTTCCTTCCTTGAGATCTCCAGCGCCGCCGCATCAATTCCAACCACCGATGAACCATTATTTTCCCCCGCAGCCAAGCTTAATTCAGCCGGGGGCTTTCAGTTCTTGGACCCAAGGAATAACAAACTCAGGCGGCGCCTCAAGTTCTTCCCCCGCCACCTCCAATTTCTGGAACTGCAACTCCGCCGCCGCTGCCGGCAACGATCAGGCGGGTTCTTCATTCACACCAAATCAATGGTCCGATAATAATCCGGGGTTCAATCCTTCTCAGTGAAGGTTCATTTTTATGTCAAAAATTACAACAAATTTCATAAAATTTCTGATTTTTTTAATTTTCATATACAAATTTCTCTGGATTTTGTTTTTTCGTCAAAAGAGTCTGATCAACAGTCTTTGACAGTATAGAATTTCAGTTCCTAGTGATGTGCAGAACAGAGATTTGTAGGACTTCTTTGTTTTTAATTTTTATTTTCGTCTTTTTTCATCATTGAAAATTTCTAAAGACATTTAGTTTCTTTTTTAATAAAATATTACTTACTTTTGTATTCATACATGTTCCATCATATTCCTTAAAAGAACAAAAGAAAATAAAATTATATAATTGTTATTTTCGACAATGTAAGTTACTATAGATTAAATAATAATAATAATAATTTTTTTTTGAAGATATTAAATAATTATTATTTCAACTCATTATTTTTTGTATACAAACAAAACAATGGCACTCGTTAATTTTAATATATGGTACTGTTCCTAAAAATAGGTATTTATTGTACCTTATGTCCAAACAAAAATGATAAAATTATAAAGTATAAATGAGAACAAAATTAGGCCATGTAGTTAGCTCTAATTAGGACCGCCTTAGAATCCAACTAGGGTTTGTAGTGTGTGAAAAGTCTAATCAATTAATCCTAACCGTATAATGGATAATTAGATTAGCTAAAGCTAAAGTCTAAAGCTAATGACAATAATAAAATGTTTATGCATTCGCTAATCAAATCTAATGTTTATCTTTAGCCGATGCTATCGACTCAAGTTTGAAAAATGTCTTAACATGTACACATTGAACCTCAACTGAAACAACCCACGATAAAGGGCTAAAGAATTATGTCAAGGCTTCGACTTCTTGAACCTCAATTAATCCATGTCAAGGAATATTTTTGACAGCCAATGTAACATCTCGAATAGTTATTTAATTAGTTTAACTTTAACAGTCATGGTTATTATCAATTCGAGATACGAACTGAACAACAGTTCTCCATAGTAACAAGTTCTGCATGAATTTGCACTCGATGTAGGACTTGACAACGAATTTGAGATGCTCACTACATAGTGAGTGTAAGATAAATATATTATCATCGTTAATTAGGTGAATGGACATTTTCATTATTCATAGTGAGATTACAAGAAGTATACAAGGAAATTACAACAAATAAATCTAGAAGAATATTCACAGAAAAATACATTGGAAACAATATCAATTATTTCCTAATACTTATGAATGAACCTCCCTCCCCTTGAGATGTTGTGAATGAATCTGAACACATAGCTTGGATCGTAGCAACTCAAAAGTAGAACTGGAAAGACTCTTGGTGAATATATCGACTATCTAAAGATGCGAAGGAACAAATTGAGGATCCAACTTGCCTGAAGTGACCAGGTCAGGAAGAAAGTGACAATCAATATCAATGTGTTTGGCGCGCTTGTGAGCAATTGAATTTTGACTTAGAAGTAGAGCACTCTTGTAATCACATAGCAGAACAGGTTGACGGTTAGGGGTGAAATCTAACTCAAATAATAACTGAGAAAGCCAAACAACTTCCTGAGTTATGTTAGCAAGAGCACGATACTCAGATTCATAACTTGAATGGGCTATGGTTGGCTGTTTCTTGGCACTCAGGAAACACGATTGCGTCCCAAGAAAATACAGTATCCATACGTGGAACGTCGTGTCTCAATACAATAGGACCAGTCAGCATCGGAATAACCAGTGATAGAAAGTTTGGAGTTACGAGTAAAGAATAAGCCAAAGTTGAGTGATCCTTTGACATAGCGAAAAATGCACTTGGCAACTGAGAAATGATCAACGGTGGGGCACTGCAAAAATTGACTGACATGATTAATAGCATAGGATAAATCAGGTTGAGTGATGGTAAGATATTGTAGAGCACCAACACGAGAACGATACAAAGTAGGGTTATCAAAAGCTCGGCCCCAACTAACGAAAGGCTGACCTGCAACTAGAGGAGTCGAAACGGGCTCAGATTCTAGCAAGTTTCAGGTTGAGAGAATTTCATAAGCTTACTTAGCTTGACTAAAAAAGAGGCTATTGGAGGAATGAGAGACCCCAAGACTAAGAAAATAACTAAGATGACCCAAATCTTTTACTTTAAACTCCTTATCCACACGATCTATGAGTCATAGAAGTGTGAAAGTGTCAGTACTAGTGGCGATGATGTTATCCACATATAGAAGGAGATAAAGAGTGATACGACCGTCCATAAAGTAAATTAAAGAGGTTTCAACACGATTGCAGCGGAAACCCAAACTTAGAAAATTATTGAACTGAACAAATTAAGCCCGAGATTGATGAAGACCATTTAGAGCTTTCTTCAGATGACAAACATGATCTGGATAGCGAGGGTCAATGAAGCGGGGTGGTTGAGCCATGAAAATCGATTTTGGAAGAATACCATGCAAAAAGGCATTATTCACGTCAAGTTGATGAAAATGCTAATCAAGAGAGACGCCTAAGGGGAGAATGACACGAACTGTGGAAGCTTTGATGACCGGACTGAAGGTGTGGGTAAAATCAAAACTAGGAACTTGAGAGAACCCTTGAGCCACTAAACGAGCTTTATGACGCTCGATAGAACAATCTAAAAGAAATTTTGTGCAAAAAATCTATTTGGAGCCCACAATATTCTCATTTTCCAGACATGGGACCAAGTCCCAGGTGTGAATCGCGTGCAAAGCATCAAGCTCAGCACACGTTGCAACAAGCCAATGAGAATGTTTGATGGCAGACTTATAACCCTTTGGCTCATTAGATATAAAAAGAGCAGATAATAGAGATGTGCTAGAAATATCAGCAACATAATGAGGTTTAAAGATACTTGCCTTAGCCCGAGTAATCATGAGAGGGGTAGCGGATGAGGATGGGGCTCAGGCAAGGGATCAATCGAAGGAGGTTGAGGCTGAACAGAAAGATCAATAGGTGGTTATGCGACATCCAGTAAGATATGGGGCAATTGGGCAATATTAGGTTGAGGAAGCTCCGAAACTGAACATAAGACACAAGGCATCCTAGTAGATGATGCCAGGGATGGCCTAACTGAAGCAGTTGGGCGATGCAGGATAGGTGGAGAACCCAGGCAAGGTTCCAAGAAGGCTGATAGTTCAAGATCAGTAGTGTTGATGGAGACATATGAATTAGTAAACAAAAATGAAGAACTCGTCAAATTGAGCATGTCGAGTAGTATAAAATTTGGAAGCGACAGGATCGTAATACCGAAACCCTTTGTGAGACAATTGCAACCCAGGAAAATACAAGGGATACTCTGGGGTGCAAGTTTGTGAGGCGCATAATCGCAAAGGTATGAAAAGACCTGACAACCGAAGGACTTGGAATTTGCATAGTTTGGAGATGTGTGAAATAACGTCTCAAATGGTGATTTTTTGCCAAGGAGCAGGGCTGGCAAGTGACTGATGATGTAAACTGCTGTAGAAAAAATATCAACCCTAAAAGGTGAAGGAACATTAGCATGAAACATTAATGAAATACCTGTTTCAGTTATGTACCTATGCTTTCGTTCAACATGGCCATTTTGCTGAGGAGTATACGGGTAAGAAATGCGATGAAAAATGCCATGTTTGTCAAAAAATTGCCAAACACGAGTATTAAGAAATTCAATACCACCACCACTCTAGAAATTCTTAACAAAATGAGAAAACTGATTGTAGACAAATGTATGGAACCGCACCAAAACATCATAGAAATTTGACTTGGCATGTAGAGGATACGACCATGTAAACTGAGAAAAATTATCCACAAAGATAACATAATATTTAAATCCATCATTGGAGCAAATAGGAGTTGGTCCCATAAATCACACACAATGAGTTAAATCTAAAATATGTGAAACTCGTTTATCACTTAGAGAAAATGAGAGATGTTTACTTTTAGCCATTTGGCACGGAGTACAAGCAATAGGTTTGGGCAATGAAGAGGTAACAGATAATTGTCCCAATTTATTATTCAACAAAGACGGAATTAGGTACGTGGCCTAATCTATGGTGCTAAATTTCAAAAGATGTCTTCATAGGAGTAGTGTGCAGGGCGGCAATTAAAGTTGGTCTGGCTTGCTCTAAGATGTAAAGACCATTAATGTGGGTGCCTCGAGCCAGGGGCTCCTTTGTCAACTGACTTTGAAAGGCAAACGAGTTTCCAATAAATAATACCTCAACAGGATAATGAGATGTGAGTTTATTAATAGACAAAAGATTCTTAGTAATATGTGGCACCACCAAAACATTCAATAATTTGATATCATTACTCAATTGACAAGAACCAATGTGAGTGATCGGAATAAACATACCATATGCAACAATAACGAAATTCTTACCGTTATATGGTTCCCTAACATCCATAGAAGATGCAGTGGGAGACATATAAGCAGACGCACCGAAGTCGAGATACCAATCCAAAATTCGAGAGGGATTGACGGTGCATTGGGTGTCAAAGGCTTGAGTGAGATTTGCGACGTATGGAGGTTGTATATAACAAGAGCAACAATCGGCAAAATAACTGGGGTGCCTCCAAATCTGACAAGTGGGAATGCAAGGCTTCCTGTTTCAACCATTGGACTGATCGTGTCCTCGTCCATTGTTACGTGATGAAAAATTGGCACACCGCGAGAAGGTTGTAGAGATCAATGAGTGGTGGAGGCAGTGTTTTGAGCAACAAAGGCAGGAACTGATGTAACAATGACATCAAGTGAATGAGTAAACTGCTCATAGTTGATTGCCTGATGAACGAGATCTCGAAGCGACGACATTGAAGACATGGCCATACGTGTATTGGAAAAACCTGCAAATTGAGAACCAAGACTAGTTAGGTACCAATGACACTTATTAGTTTTGCCTACAGGGTGACCAATGGAGACGAGTTGATCGCAGATCGATCAAAATTTGTGAGAAAATTCTTCAACGATTGAGAGTGGCGACAAAGAGAGATGATTTCATTGCGAAGGTGGTTGATGAAAGAACCGAAAAGTGATTGAAGTCGGATTGAAGAGCAGTCCAGACACATTGGGCGGTAGGGCACCGATCACCTCCGCCATGGCCTCTTCTGATAAAGAAGTCTTTGTTAGACTTAGGATCTTCTAATCCTTTTCAAACCCAGTGAAAAATAATGGATTCAGAACACGAGCGTCGTCTACGATAATGGTTTTTGGAGGCATGGAAGTCGTGCCATCGACGTGAGAAATTAGATCATGGAAAGTAAGGACTGGCAGGATTTGGCTTTTCCAAACAATATAGTTGGAATAGGTAAGCTTGATAGTAAGAAGATGAATAATAGAAGAAAGATGAATGAAGGAGGAGGCAACATCATCCATGATCGACAGTGAGGGAGAGGTTGTGAGCGTAAGGCTATGGGAAGAAAAAAATAGGGTTCGGTGAAAAGGCTGATACCATGTAAGATAAGTATATTATCATCGTTACTTAGGTGAGTGGGTATTTCCACTATTTATAGAGGGATTATAAGAAGTATACAAGAAAATTACAACAAATAAATCTAGAAGAATATTCATAGAAAAATACATTGAAAATAATATCAATTATTTCCTAATAAAAGAAAAATATATTGGAAACAATATCAATTATTTCCTAATACTTACAAATTAATCTTGATCTTCAATAGTGAGTAAGATGTACTCATATAAGAAAACATATACCAATTCAAGTAAATAATTTATTCTAAAATCCATGCTATAAAACAATAAATTCAACCTGAAAATATTTAAACTAATTCCTAGAGGCATGCCATTTAGCAAGCATTCATCTATCTTATTGCTTTAAAAACTCTAATTCATAAAGCTCTAAGTTATACATTTAACTCATATTAACATTTAAAAAAATTGTAATCATAAATTTCATTGCCACGCATCATATTAAGGACACCATATACAATATGACTTACTTAGCAAATTGGAGAGTGTCTAGAATAGTAGTTTATCAAAATTTAAAAATTAAGTCCTAAAAAAAATTCCAAAACAAAATCGATAATGTCAAAGTGCAGATATAAGCCACTACATTCATCAAAAGTTACTTTTTCAAAATTACCAATTGCATGGACATATATTTCTTATCCTATTCAGATAAAATAATAGTTAGAACATAATGCGTGAAGGAGAATGGATCTAAAAAGAATTATTTAGTCATTATATACATGTATAAAATACTAATAAATCACGAAGAATCCTTATGTTAGCAATAGTAGAAATCACATCATATTTTCCATGATGAGGGTTTCTTAGTTGGGGAGAGAAATATATTCAAGGAAGGCTATGAACTTATCACAAATATAAGCAAACAACACAATGTATAGTACAACAATTAACCCGAGATTCCAAACAAATGACGACAACACAGAAAAATGAGATCAATGAATCGAGAACTGAACTTGAGAAAGGGTGCATCACAACAAAAAAACGATATGCAATGTGCTTAGTATTCTTGTATGCAATTCATGCATCTCAAATTCTATACGTTAACTCTATTTGCAAGTCTATTTACAATATAACAGAGTAAAACTAATATTGATTCTTATTACTTTCAACATAGGAGTGACACATGAAATGAGAAAAAATAATAATAAAAAAACAATTACGCTTAATGAAAAATACTACATTCGAAAGACTAGGGTTCCATTGTGCAATGTAAATGTGTAATTAGAAATTTAATTTTTTTCCCCAAAAAAAATATTGATAAGCGTAGAAATATATAATTTTATATTTGAACAGTAGGAATAAAAAATAAATTTTATATAATCGATCAGGAAGATTATTTTCATTATATGGGTGAGCCCAAGATTATATAATCACTCATTTAGTTTCAATATTTTAAATTTATATTATGTAGAATTTCAGAATAGTCTGTATTGTCGATCAATCTAAATGAACATGAAATATTATTAGATTATTTTGTCTCATCCAAATTTATCATGATAAGCAAACCAATCAAGTAAACATATCCCATTTATATTATATAAGGATTAGATCAAATTATTTTATTGTAGGAATGGAAGATTCAAAAGCTTATAAGTCTGCACCATTGGTTGAAATTGTATAGAACCGGACAGGGGAGCAACGTAGGGAAACGAACCCCAATTCACACCGAAGCAAAACTGTTGCACACTTTATTTCTACATAAACCAAAACAAATCTACACACAATTGCGTCCCTTTCTTCATTCACGGCGTCTCTCCACCACCACCATCTCCACCTCCACCACCACCGCTGCCAAGCTCCGCCGGTAACCTCGGCCCTCTAATGCCTGCCCAAAAGCGTCTGCGCGAAAGCATCACTCCCCCTCCTTCTCCTCCGCCACCGCTTGATGCAGAGAAAGGCGGTGATTCGTTTCAAGGCAGTGAGAATCATAATGATGAACAACCTGAAAACGCCTCTGGTGCGTGCTTGATTATGTCTCTATGTCCACATCTACGGACATGCATTATCTTGGACACGATATACTCGAGTTTCAGCCAGCATCTCTTCTTCTAATCGTTATTTTTTGTTATGCAATTTACTTATTTTATATTTTTGTGTTAATTTTCAGATTCCGAAGGAAGTTCTTACTCTAGCGGTGGAGAAAATGACGAGTAATCTATCTGTATCCCTTTCTGCATATGGGTTTTTACATGTTCGCACGCACTCTCGTATGAACACCCTGGCACACATGTTCATGTAATATATGAATCTTCTGTGTTGCTACTGCGTGGATTCTAAAGATGTTTGATGCGGATTTGTACGGTTGTAGCTTGAGATCTGCCTGCTTTATATTGTGGTACAATTACTTTACTTGGGTACCATGATGGAGGATGTTTGGGCTTGTTCTTTTAGATTAGTTATTTTTTACTATTCTCGAAGTCGTTTTGAACCTGGATTTTTGGGTTTTGTTGACGCAATATCTTTATCCATTTGATTGCTTGGTCATGGCTTGTTAAAATATGCATGATCTGCTTGGAAGTAACTCTGCTTCAATCTGTACTTTTTTTTATTAATTTTTGAGGTAGTGGATCAGTGATTTTAATGTTGACTTAGTGTCATGTGATTCCAGTATCTTCATTCAGCTCTAAAGGTATTGTAATTGGGAATCAGATAACTACTTTCATGTCAATGATCATGTTTCTGTGAATTTCAGATTTGATTTGTGTTCGTTATAGTAATGACCAACTGGGTGAGAAATTTTCAGCTCCATGAGGCTTGTAATCATGGTACCCACGTGGCTTATTGGATTTAGTCTTTAAATTTACCTGTGATTGGCATAGTGACAGCTGACCTTCTAAAATGGTCTTGTCGTGGCTATAATTGTTTCAAGATTGTTCTCTGCAGTCTTTGTGCAATGATCCAACATAGAACATGCACAAGGAGGTTTTGCACTTCTTCTTCTATGCATGTGATATTGGTTAAAAAGTTCTCTGAAACTTATGTTTTTTGAATTTCAGATTTATTGTTGTGAAACTAGCTGAAATACGCAAGGAAGTCCAGTGTCCAATATGTTTAGGTATGTTCCTTTAATTAATTTGTCGGATTCAAGTAAGCAGCATTGTTCTGCAACAATATACTGCAGATTGTTCCCTGCATTTGTGATGTTCTGTTAAGATGCATGAAATGATTAAATAGACAGACTGTACTTCTCTTGCCCTCTCTGTATTTGAGAGCTCACAGGCAATTACAGTACCAGTACTTGATTAATTGGACATTTCTTGGCAAAGTTGTCCATTCATGAGACATCCAACTCCTTCCTATATATATAAAGTTTCCTGTCAACAGGTCATCAGTTGCATAATTTGGCTAAACTGCTTTTCCTGGTTCCTTAAGAAGATTTTCACAGGTCATATTAACACACAAAATGGAAACTTCATCTAAATTAGTATTCATATGTATTATAGCTGCATTTAAGATTTTGGGAAGAAGGTGTTATAGTACTGAAGAGATGCAAATGGAAAATTAGAGAAAAGTGGTTACAAGAAACATCATCTGCACAATTCTTTCTTTTACTTTGATGTGATGTAATGTGGTTGGAGTAGGGAGATTTATTTTGGAAGACTTGATAATTCTTATATGTTAAACTTTAAATGTTCCTTCCAAGGACTTCTTTTGACTGGAAATTATCTGATGGAGCTTGTGGAATTTTTAGAATGACAAACAGTCCTCCATTTTCTCATTGGCTACTGCATTATTGTGTAGAACGCCTCTTTGACAGTTCTAGTGTTTCTAGAATAGTAGAAAATTGAAACTCATTGTCAGTTTTCTTTTTTGTCCACTCCGGTTCTCTGATTTACTTCACTGGACAGGCATCATCAGGAAGACTAGAACAGTCATGGAATGCCTACATCGCTTTTGCAGAGAGTGTATCGACAAATCCATGCGCCTCGGGTAATTATTTGTTCTGTTTTAGTTGACTAGCTATTGAAGAGTCCTGCTATTCACCTTTAATTTTTATCTCCGTTCAGGAACAATGAATGTCCTGCTTGCCGCACTCATTGTGCTAGTCGCCGTTCTCTAAGAGATGATCCTAATTATGATGCCCTGATTGCTGCTCTGTATCCAGATATTGATAAGTATGAGGAAGAGGTAATACTTCAGAATTTTCTTCATTCTTCCTAAGGGCAATATAAAATGTACTTTGCATCATCACTAACCATCCCAATTATCACAGCAGGAACTGGCATTCCATGAAGAGGAGAGAGCTCGCAATAAGCAGGTAAATTAATCGCAATTTTAGTCCAAGACTTCAGCCATTAGTGGAACTTGGGGTGTAAATCATTTATGCTTCATATACAGTAAAACCTCTTTAAAATAATAACCTTGGGACCAGTGAAAATCTATTAATTAAAAGACGTTATTAAGCTATCGAGTATTAATTCAGAAAGGTTCTACTGCTATATATGGTTTCTTCAATGGCTGTAAAAGCCAATGTGGGATAATTTGTGGTTTATCATTTTCAATTAATTGATCACTGGCAAACTTTTATGTGGCTGTGTTAGATCATATACATTCTTGCTCAGTATCAGTAAGATGCCTATCATAGTGCCTGTGCTAAGTGCATTTCTAGCTCTTAATTGCCTAGAACAAAATTCCATCTGCTTAAGTTTTCTGTTTCATAACAGATCCAAGCTTCAATTGCCCAGACTTTTCGCCGACAAGCAGAAGCATTGGGGAAAAAACGAACATCAGCGCGAGCTGCTGCAGCAGCAACATTTGGGAGGAGACAAGGCAACTATCGAAATTTGAGAGGTCGGAGAAACCACCGTGTTGTTGAACACCATGGATCAGACGAAGAGGAAGGAACTAACGGACATGGTGATAGCAAAGACTCCTCTTCAGCTGATGAGCACTCTACTGAAGCAAAATCTAAAAGATACAGAAGATGGGGAGGAGCTCGGAGCTCACAACCATCATCTGGAGTCAATGCAGATGGAAGCTGTGATGCTAATGGTTCAGAAGCAAACACCACACCTCTCGGAAGTACAGAACTTCTTGCCTGGGGAAGGGGTGGCATGCGCAGTAATACCCGACATGGTGGCCAGAATTGGGCAAATGGTAGGCTTTCTCGGATTAATCGGCTGACTCTGCTGACCAATCGTCTCAGATCTTTGCGTGAAAATGATGAAGTGGTAATGCTAAACACTTTGCTTTGGTAATCTTTGAAATTGAGTCTTTCCTTAGAATTGAATGATGGAGGAATGGAGGAGATGATTCATTGTGCTAAGATCTTGAAAGTCTCTAGATAAATGATCTTGTTCAATTTTGTCTGCTGAATGCCACATTTGAGTTGGCTACATCATCTCTCATGTGTGCATGTACCCTTCTATTTCTCTGTCTAAGGAACTGATGAGGGGTTCATCTTCTTGTATTATTTCAGTTGAAATCTAGCCTCGTTCTTGTTTCATTGCACGAGGAGAAGATACCCAGCTTGAAGCGACCTTACCTCTGCTGCAGTCCCTCATCATCAATCAGACACTTATGCCAGGTCCTGGACTCCATTCTACTTTTTGATCCCGCCTTTGTAACAAAACATATATTCTGATAGTTTCAAAACCACATCTTGCAGTATGTTTCTATGCAGACATCTGTGGAAGCTGGTGAAATTGAAATGCTAATGATAAAGAATTTTCATCCTGTAAACAACTCTTTAATTTTCACAAAAGAATCTGGCAAGTTAGATCCTTACCAGAATGAGTTCCAGTTGTTGGATGAGCATCAAACCTTGGAGGAAATTCATGCCGGGTTTACTCAGCAACATCTGGTAAGAGACTTTTTCTTTGTCTCACATGGAATGCTTTACAATCGACCAATTTCTTGTACTGGTCTATGACTCCCTCGATTCTCTTTCTCATCTTTATTTATTTATTTTTAATTGTGCGGAGGTGGGGTGTCGGGAGGATTAGAAGTGGTTTATATTCGTAACATTTAAGAAGGCCTCAGATTGGCAACTTTTTTCCATGTATCACATTGTTGTGCATGTGACTTCCATTGTAACAGCCATTCTAGTTGGGTGTTTGCAAGACGTGTCATCACCTCACAAGTGCCAATAGCATTAGAAATGGGAAAAATATCCTATAATTTCAGACTTATCCAGGAGTTGTGGTAGATCTAATAAGAAACTTGTGTATAACATGCCACATGACCTGGTTACTATGGGTGTAATAACTCCTAGTGAAGCTGATAGGTTTGAGAAGTTCAAAGTCAAGCTCAACTCAACTCGGTTACTTATATTAACATTATAAGACATGCTGTAGTTAAATCAAAAGAACTCGACCCTAACACTTGTATATATAAACATTTGTAAATAGTAAATACATTTAGGGTGGAATAATAAAATACCCTAGGCTTGATAAAACTTGATAAGTATTGTAAGCCTATTGATTTTTCAAATATTATTGAGCTCAGGCTTCACTCTTGGTTAAAATTGAGTCGAGTTCAGGTTTTTCCTGAATCAACCTCGAGTAGCTTACTGGCCGGCTCAACTCAGCCACACCCCTACCTCTTTTAATGACTTTGAATTCTATATGCGTAGGTTTTAGCATACCGGCCCAAGTCGCAAGGTGAAGGAAAGTGAAGATGATTAATCTTCTGTCTTTCCGAGCATGAAGTATCCGTAAGGTTTGCTTAATTATTACAGTAGATTTATGTGTAGATTGTTATTCAAGTGGTTTAGAAGTAAAATTATAGAGAAGAAACTAGATACTGAAGTAGATAGGGAAGTAGTCCGGTGTGAATGTTGTTTAAGTTAATTTATATAATTGGTCGAAATTCTGTATTTCATTTTATTGGTAATTCGACAATACTGACGGCGAAACTTGAGCAGAGTCTGTATGTTAGCTTCACATTGGAGCTGCTATTGTCTGAACAGACGAATTACGAAATTCCCCATGGCCACGTTGTTGGAATATTGATAATCCATCCAAAGGGTACTTTTGAGTCTTGAATTATATTATTTGTGCAATTGTATGAATTATGAATCATCCACAGGTGCGGGTTCTGTTTCATTTTTAATTCACTTCAATAAAAAATATCATATGATAATTAAGCTGCCTAAAAATCCACTTAACCTTGTTAATTAGTTATATCGAATTATTCAGTACAGTGGACCACACAGCCTTATCTTCTTGTCTCTTGTCAGTGGATTTCTTTAATTATTTTGTTGAGGGTGGGGTGGGGTAGGCTTTTCTTTGTCTTTACCATATCACTCACTCTATTTTGACAATGCTCAACATTTTTAACTCTAATCACGTACGTATTCACGATTTGATATTGGGAAAGTCTTCTTATTTTTTATAATTATTAAAAATATAATTATCATAAATAAAATATATTATTATTGTTAATATTATTTAACATTTTTAATGAACAATTCATAATAAAAATAATAATAATTCATGAAAATAAAACATTTAAATTGATAAATATGTTTCAAATTAACATTTTCCAATTCAAGCGTTTAATCATTCATACCAATCTCGCTTTGTTTAACAATTTTACTTTCTTCTTTTTATCATAAGACTTCCATTTATGAGAGAGAAATATGAAGTATCCATTTCCAAACCCGTTCTTCCATGGATAACCCAAGAAATATTACAAAGATAGCTAAACAAAATTCAGATCCCACTTATTTTATAGCACACGATGACGACGACGATGCAACCGTCAAAACCATAAGACTAAGCAGAGCGGCTCTGCTGTCCTGATTCTGCATAATAAACATATTACAACCTTAAAACTCTGTCATCCAACCATAATTGCTTACTTAATTAGACAATAATCACTGCAAATTAAGCCCCACGTCCGTACATATAATATTTATATGTATGCTAGAGGTGGTTCGCCACACAAACCAGACTAGGAAACTATTTACAGGCCGCCGGACACTCCTCCCTCTTCACTTGTGTTTGCTTCTGGTATCCCCACTGTAAAGCCTGCAAAATCAATCGAAGTCGTATGGTCAGAGCTTCGGAGATTAAGATACAATTAGTCCCATAAAGAGAGAGAGAGAGAGAGAGAGAGAGAGAGAGAGAGAGAGAGAGAGAGAGAGAAAGAAGGGCACCAGTCATAGACAGTAGGGGAGTTGGGCTGTGGTCGATCGAAGTAGTCAGCTCCGACGGACTTGGTGGCGATGTTGCTCCCGGGGTGGAACACACTCCGCCACACGTTGTCCTTACGCGTCGGAGTAGTCGGCGTTCCCGGTGTCCCTGGACTCGCCGGCATCGACAGAGACCGCTGGTATTTGCTGCTACTCTCTCCTCCAACATCTACTCGTAAAATAAGAGAGCTTAAAGATCATAAAACACACACAGGAACACGTATTTGTGCGTGGTGAAGGGGAAAACAGAGAGGACCACTGGTTAGGTTAAAAACTGACCTTTGATGTTCAAGGGCTTGGAGTAAACCTTCTTGAGGTGTTCGAGGCCGCGGTCGGGCTGAGGCCCGGCCACAACGTCGTCCCATAGATGATCTAGAAGCACCATTTTCTTGCTCTGTTCTTCTTCCTGTGCAGTGATGGCAAGGGGTAATACAAAGCTGGCCAGATTGATATAAATACAAGGACTTGATGGTATGTATGTATCACTGAAATATCTATTACTTTCTATTTCCCCACCTTCATATTGCTATTTCCAGGGCACGTCACTATCAAATTGGATTTTCGAGATGCTGCTACACTTCCAAGTGTAGATATGCTATGCAAGATACATGCACAATATCTTATAATAATGTGATTTAATATATTTAAGTGAATTTTTTCAACTTTTAATTTTGAAGTACAAAGTATTGTTACAAAATTTTAGCATATTTTTAAGTGAAGTGGTGTAATATTTCTATTTATAGCAATTTTTTTCCTTGGGAGTGGCTGTCGGAAAGTTGGGGGTGGAAATAGGAAATATGAAAAAAGAGGATAAGGATGAAGACTAAGGCAAAGAGGGGACCCACAGGAGGGGGAGTAAGGTAAGGTGTAGCTGTACAAGTGTCACGTTACCTAGCGGTTTGTCCTTTTACTTTGGCTGCACAGTTTAAGGTGCATACTTTGGGGTCAACTTGGATTATTATTTGGCCACCGCTAATAATACATTCCTCAAACTATGAGATTATAATAAAGTATTATTTATGTCATAATCAAATTAATAAATATATTTATTTTATTCGACATAATATTTTTATTTACAATAAATTATAATTAAATATAATATTAATTAAACTACATAAAAATATAAGAACAAATTAAATAAATATAGATGGATTAATAAATTCTTTAGAAATTATTTTACTATTCTATCTCTCTACTGCACCTTGAAATGCACAATGGTGCTGATTTTGGCCAAGATTCAGTGAAATATTATTTTAATCACTCAAATTAATTCTCTATATCTATATTTATACTAATTTAATAATAACATCACCTATTAAGATTTTGTCAAAATATTGGCTCTAATTTTTTATATTTTGTAACAATTTTATGTAAAGATGCAGAAAAATATTGACACATAATATTTTCATTTCTTAAATTTTTTAATGTATAATATATAAAATTAATCATCTATTTTAAAATTAACACTCATTGCATAATTTAAACTAAAATATTAGGTGACAAAAATTTAAAATTTTCTGTTAATTATTTGAATTAAATTTATATATTTATTGTGGGTTGAATTATTTATATTGAACTTAAAATACATACAAAAATAAATTATTTTTATAAACATTTATTTGGAAGACGGAACGCACCTAACAAATAAATAAAATAAAAATAAGTATAAGAACTAATATTCATAAATGATAATATAGATATATAGGCCCAAAACAATAATAATGAAAGCATAGTGATAGAATTTTGCTTTTCAGCATTATTATTATTATTATTATTATTATTATTATTGTTATTATACTTTTATTTAACCCTACAAGTAATTACTTATAAGCATTTTCTCCGTTTCATTTCTCAACCTCTTCTCCATACCCATTACGCTTGATCCCTAATCCAAACAGGATTAAGAAGCAACTTACTGTGTTTTATATCTAGAAATATTGTTTTTCTTTGAATAAGATTTAAAATTTAAGATTATTCATTTTATTTTATGTGAATTTGATATTTGTGAGTTGGACTATCTATGTGTATGTTTTGGGGTATTTGGTGGATTTAGTTCACAAATGTAAAATTATTTAGATGTTTTTTTGAAAAATTCTAGATTACACAAAATAATATTATTAAAAATAAAATGTATTTAGTTTATTTATTTATTTTTATTTTATTTTTTAATGGGTTGGAGTTGTTATGTTGGTCTGGAATATTTGTGTTTGATTGTTTTAATCGTAAACTGGATTATTTATATACATTTTTGCTGTGAAGAAAAATTGTTGTATATTTATATTATATTAGATAATTTGAAAAATAAATATAATATAAAAAGTTAGGATTATTTTGTTTAATTCATTTAATAAATTGGTGGGTTAGAGTATTGTGTTGAACTTGAGAATTTATACTAGCTTTAAATATTTGTAATGGATTGAAATAATAGATATACAAATTGATCAAATATATGTTTTACATAAAAATCTATATATTAGATAAGTTTTAAACATTATGAGTTTTCTTGAAAAAAAATAGTTTTTTTCATTTTTTATTTTACTTTGTAATTTTTAATTTCTTATACTCTAAGGTTGTGTTTAGATGGATGAATTTGGGCTAGAAATTTATAAATTTATTGTCCAATCTGATCCACTTGTTTGGATAATAAAAATAAATGAATGGAGTTTCACCAAATTGGTACCCCATGTTTATTGTCATGGACCATCAGATCATCATTCTTCAATACTTTTTGTATGATAATTTGATCCGTCCTTCGGTTGTTCCGTTCTGTCTCATTTTATTTGGGGCAATTTCATCTCGGATGTGTAATGGGGCAAGCTTGGGTATCTAACTAGCTCCATTCTAATTCGTTCTATATTATTTTTATATTAATTTATACATAATATAAGATACTATATTATGCTGTAATTAAAAATTCTAATTGATAACAACATTTTTAAAAGATGAATAAAAATATATTAACATGCTTGCAATATTATTTTTTACTTTTTATTTAAAATTTAACTAATATTATTATGTAATACTATTGCAATAATAAAAATTCAAATTAGAACAAGTCACCCCATCCCACCCCATGACCCGCAATGGATTAGCCCCGTTCCACTCTATTTGAAAATGGGACGGACTTGGGTCTTCAAATACGGGCCCCGACCTACCAAATTGTCATCTCTAGTTGTTAAGAAAAAAAGTTGTTGAATCAAATAAAATTCTGGATAAGTAATTTCAAATATTTCTTAGCCTATGTGTAGTTTTCAAAACATCAACAAACTAGCTAATTTTATATTACCCAATAAGGCCCCGTTTACTTTGGCTGATAAACCTGGATTAGGGAAAATAGTCCACAGTTATCTAGCGTTTACTTCATTGGATATTTTCTCGGGTCAATCCAGCCGACCCGGGATAAAAGACAAAATTTGGGATAATTCGGCGGATACTAATCCGAACTAAATCCCTGGGATAAAAATTATCCGATGGGATAAGAAATGAAAATTTATTGTTTTACCCTTATGCACAAACTTAATTACAAAAATGTCCTCATATATATATGACTTTTTCTGAGCAAACCCTTGCGATTTCATGTTTGTTTTTCCTATGCTCCGTTTCCACCCTGCTATCGCCGCTGACCAGAGGAGCTGTGCCACCGCAGGCCGACCGGTGCCATTACGTTCGGTCATCCTCCTTTTTCTCCTCCGAACAGTCGGCAATACCTTTCCGGCCGTCCGCCGGAATCTTCCTTGCTATCAAACCAACCCAAAAATTCATGTCCGCTTCTGTTTCTCTCCCTTCTCCTCGAAACCCTAGATCTCTCCGGCGCCAGAAATCCTCTATTCCGCCTTCAATTCCGCCGAATTCATAAAATTAGGATTCTTCGTGCTTGTTTTTAGCCTGGAGCTTGCTCGGATTCTTCGTGCTTCTGAGAAGTATGATTTTATACTCTTCCTTATATATATATGTGTGTGTCTAATATATGGGAATTCTTTAAAGCCCGACCATATCCTTACTTTCTATGTGGTTTTCTTACTCGCATTCTTGAGCTTGAATTTTTAGAGCAAGTGGGGTGAAATTAAGGGAAGATAGAGGGTGTTGAGAAATTAAGTGAATCTTGGAATGTGGGAAATTCATGAAATTCCGAAGCAGGATAGGCTGATTATAAGGTTTTGTTTGTTTGTTTGTTAGCAAAATTTGCATCTATTGAGGTACATAGTGCCGGTGAAAAGTATGTATTCTTAAACTGCTTTAGCTTGTTCAAATTGGTGACGAAGATTCATGAGTTCGAGATATCGTCACAAGCATCTCAAATTATGTGCACATCTTCATTTACATTTCTTGACCACAGTCACGTTTAATGCTTGGAACAATGTAATGATATGTCCTACAAATATGCCTGGTTCTTTTATATGAATTGTCGGCATTTCATATCAATTGTTTCCTAATTTGGAAGGAGAATTTGGAAGGATAGGGATAGAAACATGTGACACATATTAAGGGGAACCTTAATATGAGGTTGGACTATGAAGTACCTTGTATTTAATTTGTCACTTTTTATCTTGCAGTGCAGACTTCTGGTTCTTCCTCGCCTTAAACATCTACAGTAGGATTTTAAGAGTTTGTCTTTAAGAAATAGTTAGATATAATGTGATCATATGGAGAAAAGGGTTGAAGACTAACTTTGGTAGCATTCTCAGATTATAATGGACAGATACAGACCCCCTCTCATCTGGTGAAAATTTATAAAACTTCAATTCCAGCTTCTTCTTAAGCAAATAAATAGGTGATCTTTTTAAAATCAACCATGTACAATTCACTGCTCATTCACATAGTTGGCTTCTTTATAATGTTATTGATTTGGCCTTTCTGCATTATATGTAATGTTTGCCTTTTATTTATGGTTGGCCTTGATCATTACAACTGTAACTGGAAAAATGTTGTTCTCTTCGGGCACTAAAAATAATTCTCCTTTATTCACATGCAGTCACCATGACAAGCTTTAAGGATTGGGGTTTGTGTGATATCAAAGTCATTAGGTTCTATCAGACCACTGTCAGCATCGGATACTTTGGTTGTCACAGGACTCTGAGCATGAGCAGCTAGGTATTCTTGTTGGGCTGGCCTTTTCTTTCATTGTTTTTTTATTGCTACTTTGTAAAAAGTGCCTTAGTCTATAGAAATTGGGAGACCACATATGACTGGACTATGTTTTTGGATTTCAGTATTGTTAGTTGTAAAGGGCATTCCTCTCTAATCAAATTTAGTGCCCAACTGCACATTGTCCTGATTATGATATCCATTATAGAAGGCTTTTGTTATTTCCAATTGATAAAGGGAATATAATTTATGTGTGTGTTTGTGTTTGATAATAAATGTTGTCTAACATCAGTTGTTTGATCTTCATGCACCAGGTTTACTTTGGCGAACCGTAGCTGATGAGCAAGAAGAAACTCGCTTTCCTGAAATGAAATTCTCTATTAATGAAACTTGTTTTGGGAAAAACTTGTGTTGATAAAAGTTCCACCATAACTTCCATTCTTGGTGGATCAAAGGTAATGAAAGATGCAATTCGACCTGCTAGTAATCGAGTTGCTGAGGTTGTGGGAAAGTTAATGGAATCAGACTATCTTTCATTGACACTCCTGGCATGTTGCCTTCCTTATGAAATTCTGACTCTATAAACCCAAAAAACCTTGCATGCTGTGAAGTGATTTATTCGAAAACCCCCCAGCCAGATGTGCTCAACCGAAGGTTGTTAGAATTGATGTAGTTACAGCTCCTTGTAGTTATGTAGGGTGGGTTCATTATGTATAGTTTGGTGGTAACATATTTTTAATTGTATATGCAGCTACAACTATGTTCAAGTGCAGGTTACATTAAAACTTGCGATTGATATAATGCATGAAATGGTCATTCTTGTATGCTGTAAATGCAAATATTTGTGAACCGTGCATAAGGAATCGGATAAATATATGTTTCCCTGCAAAATTATGTTGTTTTGTTGCAGTGATACAAGACTTCCCATAAATTCCGGATGTATTATATTGCCATTGAAAAGCTTCTGATGTAACAACACTTTCCAGCTGTAAAGACATATCCTTTCCAATTTTTTCACACCTTGGTGACCCCCACTCTTGAAGCATCATGTCACCACTTTTTACAAGCAACATGGGAACCAACAACTGGACAGCTTGTACGAAAGACATATTTACACATTTTTTCTTCATTGAATCAAACAAGATAGTGACCCCACATTATTCAATATTAAGTACACTAGATGTCCTAGATAATTGTTAACTTACCAGGTGAGGCATTGCAATTCACATAAACTGCAAGAAAAAAATTAAGAAACAATCAACAAATTACTTCACTTCTCGTCCTTTCGACTATCCAGCCTTATGGCGCCGAGTGGTGTTCCCAAACAAGCAACGAATCAAGATAAAGTTTTCTTTAATTCCATCTAGACATGAGAGGTTGATCGTTAATTTATTGTTCGTCTTCTTGAACAACTCCACTCCGATGCTTGGGTCGTTGGGGAAAAAAATGACCGTGTTGTTTCCTTTGCCATGTGTGATCTGAATTGCTACTTTGGCTCACATTTCAACTTCAACTTTTGCATGGAACAAACTCGAAAGTTACACAAACATTACAAGGTATTCAAATGGGTAATTGATATGCCAATGGTTGCCTATGACCCTACCACAAATGAGGTTCGGTGCTCAGACTCGGTTTGGACCTCTTTATGTGAAGTAAGTTTCCCAAGTTTGTAAATAAATTTATTTACAATTTGATTTATTTCATATATCTTTTATTTTATTTAATAGCAAGAAAAGCTTGCTGCTGCATATTATAAAGAGGGAGAATACGTATTTAATGCACTTAAAGACTTATTTGATGAAGAGAACGCAAAAAGTGTGAGCGATGAGCTTTTAGTTATTCAAATTTCAAGTGATACTGAGGAAGGGATGGGTAATGATTCATCCATCATAGAGATTAGCAATCCGAATCGTTCAAACCTTTTGAGCATCTACGAGAGTGAGGATAGCTCGTTGACACTTATAATGCATTTTGGAAGGAGCAGGCGTGGTTAGATAATGATAGCCAAAGTACCAAGTCGTTGTACGGAAATGATAAAACTTCATTAACATCGAAAAGCTCTCCAGTTCAAGCTTCTGACAAGAAAGAAAAGAAATCCATGCCGGTCAGTAGTCGTTATCAGCATGGTAGGGAAGGTCGTAGCTCTACTGCAACATGGTCCCCTTTGAAAAAGAAACAACTCAGTCTATGACCACCGTTGCACCTCGTAACTTCAGACGATGCATGGTTTGTTAGCATATGCTTCCCATTACTATGAGTGTTTATTTGGTTTGTAATATATTTGCAAGTATGTCTGTGTGTATTTCTATGTGCCAACCGAGTTTACTGCTCGGTACAAATAATGTTGGACTTGAACATTGGTGTGTTAATAATCCCCCTTTGTCATTCTTCTTCCTCACTTTCTAATCTTATCATATCCACCATTTCAACGCAGTTTTCTTGAAAAATATTACACAAAATTAAATACCAAAATGGAAATTAAACTTGATGGCTAAAACAAGAAAGTGGAAACAAAATGTGAGAACGTATGCATCAACGGAATATCAAAAATAATATATTAGTCCAAACAAAAAAATTCATCCCAAAAAATCAACCGAATACAATTACACATGCTTTCTCGTACACGCCTCTCTAAGGTGGTCGGTAAGGGGGGTTGGATGGGTTGAATGGTTGATATGCCGGGTATTCATGCTCCTGAAAATGACCTTGCTGTACGTGCCACTCGTATTGTTGCCTCTGCATGTCTAGTGCAATTTGAGAGTTATACGCTTGACGATGCATATACTCTTCAAGATTGCTGACACGTGTTTCCAACGCATTTCTCCAATCTATCCAATCGTTCCACCCCCCTTGAAACAAACGTGAAGGTTGGGTCTGCTGTGAACTTCTGGCCTCAAAATGTGGGAGATCTTCCCTTGTTTTTCCATGTGCGTATGCTTCTTCCATCATCTCATCCACGTTTTGCTGTTCCGCCTCCACCTCCATAGGCTGTGCTTGAGTATATGAGGATCTTCTCCTCCTCTTCCTTCTTTCGTCTTCATTGTTCAGTTATCTTTCACTCTCCTCGATTGCTTCAATATGGATTGAGCCGTTCAGTAGAATATTAGGGACTTTTCCACCGACGATATTTGTGAGCCGGGAGTTTGGCAAAGCAAGCCTTTTTTTATAAGATAAGATTAGATACAATCTTCTTGTGCCTGGATGGAACTGGCACATCTTCATGTTGCATATAACCTCAAGATTTAAGGTTGTTTCACTAGGAGTTTCTTCCAAACCGTCCAAGTTTATCCAAAAATATCGAGCAATCGGAGTTATTAAATCTCCGATATGATTTGCTACTTGTTGTTTCATTCTAACAAATTGCCTTAAAAGCATCGGCGCAACATTGAACTTTTTTCCATTCAACAAGCACCATAAGATGAACAACTCATCCAAGATAACTACCCCAGGCTCAGATTTGGACAAAAATATTATTTGAGATAGCGTTGGAAATACCGTAGGACTGGGCTTCTTATGCTGGATGCTTTCGATCGGCTAGGGTTGTAGATTGATGTCTTATCTGGAGAAGCCTCTGTTATCTCCTTCCAAAAGATTATTGGGTTGAATCCGAAAAGTGTTCCTTGGCATTTGGAAGATTGGAGAATTTATTCTTCAGGAAGCCAAAAATTTCATTTATGGTTTCGGACCCTAGAAGGTGGAACTCATTTCCCAAATAGAATGTTATTGATGTCGGAATCGTATCACGGTATCCCACATCAACGGTCGAGAAAAATTCCATGACCAATGACTCATGTGTCTTCTCTTTTAAGGCGATGAATTTAGTCCACCCTATATTTCTGCACATCTTTTTTAGATCCTCGTAAATACCCATCTCTTTCATGCACTCCTCATCGGCGAAACGAGTGGCTTGTCTTTTCTTCCTCAACACCTCAAACCATCTCTCACTTCTTGTCTCCCAATATCGAAATTTTATGCCATATGCATCAGGCATAGTTGAAATAATTCTTTCGTATTCTTTTTGTTGTTCATCGACCGAGTGTTGATCCCAGTCGAAATTAGTATTGACGACCTCCATTGAGTGGATCGTCGTTCTTTCTCTTTGTTCCTCTTCAAATCTACGCCTGTCTTCAAGTTCTCTTTCCATATCATTAACAGTGACACCTCGAGCAGCAAAGGAATATGAAAGCATTGTCTCAATCGTACCTAGAATAAATTAAGTTAGTGTAGTGGACTCATATAAGTAAATTAGTTCAGTTCTCAAAACTATCGTGTACCATTGCAACATAATTTACAATTCTAATCTAAAATACAGCACAATAAAACATTACACATTACCTCAATTCCGTTCTTACATGAACAAATCATTTTCCTCAAATGAACCGAATATGTAAACATTGTAGTTGATGAGATATTAACCACACATCATCTTTAATCAATATTAAGCATGCCAAAATGTCAATTATTCTATGCACACCAACTATTCGATAAAAGACTCCAATGAAGTTTTGCACGAAACCATAACATGCTTCATGCCATGATACTTCATAATCGTCTATCATCAAGATATTTAATGAACAAAAGGAATGATTTATCAAAACATACCTGAATAGAGATTTCGGCGTATTGGTAGAGCCTTCAACACCCAAAACAAGTGTGATGAAAATTGGGAAATATTTGGTGTGGTGATTCTTTCTTGGAGTAATTCAATGAGATAATAATCAATTGTTTGGCAGCGGCTTGCTTATTAAAAAACGGCCATGAAAGATGAAGAGAGTAGGGTTTTTGGAATTCCAAGTATGAGGAAATAATAGAGTAGCAATGATTTTTATACAAATCTGGACACTCACTCGGCCGTTCCACTCGATCGGACCCATAACTCGGGCGGCCGAGTGTGTAAAAGTTTCTGAAATCATGTTCGAAATTGGCAACTCGGCTGGTTCAATCGGCCGGCCTCATCACTCGGTTGACCGAGTAGAATTTTTTTTCTGGAATGTGTGTTAAAAGTATCCACTCAGCCTGGACACTCGGTTGAACCCACTACTTGGCCAGTCGAGTGTGTAAAAGTTTCTGGAATTGTGTCCCATTTTGGCAACTCGGCCACTTCACTCGGTCAGCCTCATCACTCGGTTGACCGACTCTAAAATATTTTCTGGAATGTGTGTTCAAATTATCCACTCGGTTGGTTGACTCGGTCAGACCCTCCACTCGGTTGGCCGAGTTGAAACATAAGATCTCAAAAATTTTCAAATTTTTATTATTTAAAACAGGTTACCCGTTTCATACATACATTCGCTCCCGAAACCCTACCTGCGCCACACTTGCCTTCACAACACAAACCCACCGACGCCGCCCTCGTCTTCACTTCACAAGGCACCTGTAAAGATTGTTTCCAAGCCGAGAAGAGGTAACTCATCTTTTCAAGCCCATTTGTTCTATTTTGCGATTATTTTCTTTATTCGTTTGTACAAAATCCTGCCATTATTCTTCATTTTTCACTTTATAAGATTTGGTTACTTGTTTAGATAGTTTTCTATTTCTGCTGCTACATCTTCGATTCCAATCGGATACACAGGTCGTTTGTAAGGTTTGGTCTCTTTTATTTGTGTTATTTAATCTTACACCAGAAATGTATGTGCAGTATTTTTATCTTAATAATGTTATGTCAATTTCTTCCCTTCTGCATCATTTTGAGTTGATTCAACATATTTACTGCCACTCCTCCTTTATATGTCATTGAATGAGTGGGTTTTCTTAATTTTGGTTTGCTTAAACATAATTTTTAATAAAGGTAATAAGATGACTGATATTTGGGATTTTGTACTATTAAAAAATAAACAAAAATTTGCCCCATGTGAAGGATAATATGGGAAGGGAAGCCTTTGAAGTTTAGACAGAGCATACGAGTTTGTAGTAAATAGGCCCCATTCACGTGGCTCTGGTTTTCTGGAATCCCTCTGGTCTATCTTTTTTGCATAATGCTTCAAGGATATTTCAACTGTATGAAACTATGTTGGGATAAGTTTATCTATCATCCCAATGGCTTGGTAAGACATTCGATACGTTCCTTAAATGAGTATCTCAGAATTATTTATTAGCTCCAACGTACTATATATGTTTTTCCAATGATTGCAGAGATTACCCCCAAAATTTGCCACCGAAGTTGGTGGGAGGCTTCATCCGTGGGTTGCCCTTAACAATGAATTGGGCCAGCAATGGGTTTTATTTACCGGGGTGGATGATGATGGGGCCATACGCCTGACTGAAGGGTGGGCAAAATTTCGGGACGACAACGATATTAAGCATCAAGAAATATGCCTATTTTCGTACGACTATGCTTATAACTTCTACGTTCGCGTCTTTACGAAGAATGCATGTCAAAAATTTCCATCCACGTTACAAGGTTTGCACCGTTTATCAATACTTTATTATACTTGAAGTTCAAAATTTTTGTGACATAAATTTCAATCCTGTAGGTGTTGTGCAACAACCTCCAATTTGGACGAGGTTTTTTAAGGTGTTGTACCCAAATCCCCTAAACCAAACTCCTGTACGAATAGTACGGTGTTCGATTCCATAGTTTGCCACAATTGTCTATCTTCGTTTTAGTTCCTGAACATTATACTATAGCTCACCGTATTTATGATATTCTTCATGCAGGAATTACCCCCAGATGCCATGGCCAACTTCGCAAACACACGACCGAACAATATGGCACTAGTGAACAGGTACGGTGCACGGTAGTTTGTAGGAGTGGAATATCTTTCTCCCTCAAGTGTTGTATTGACAACCGGGTTGGACATATTTCTTGTTTAGAACCGAATCCGCCTGGGGGAATTCATCTTCTTCCATGTCATCAATGAAACAACTATTAATGTTGTTTTTTTAGACGAGCTGCTATGAGAAGTGGGATATTTTGCGTGGGGATAGCTACAACAATGCGATAGAGGTTTCAGAGGGCAGCCCAAGTGAGGGTGAATCGACAGCTTCAGTGAAGCTTCAGTCTGAGGATGAAGTTTCTAGTGATGACCCATGAAAAGGCCAATGAAATTGTTTTGTTTCTTACCTGAAAAACCGAATGACTTATTTTGATTTGAAACTTTTTGGATGAATATTATTTTTTTGCTATTGTGTAAGACAACACTCCTGAACTTTATAATATGGTTGTCAACATATTACATGCCTGTTATCCATTTGTTGGGGAATATTCATTATGAATTCCTGTTATATTGCATGTGTATGTGATGGATTGGTATGAAGTTGGTGGTATGGCAAATTTTTTTTCATAATAATATTCAATGTAACATTCCGGAATTATCACTGTTTAGGTGCTATTGAAATTGAATCAGTATAACCATTTGATGTTAATCAATTTGTTTTCATTTATGAATTTGTGTGATTTTCAAAAATTGTTTTAAATTTGTTTTCATTGGTCAATGTAAATAAATTCAGCCACTCATGTATTGCAGCCCAACTTCATGAAGGGTTGAACCACAGTAAAATCCACGGTTTGTTCAAACATAATGTGTGTAACTAAAAAAATAAAATGGTATATGGGTTGTTCTTACAAATGATAACACAAACTGGAAGATGTGCATAAACATTTACGAACATCAAATTTACCGACCACAAATTACACATATTAATCTTGTTAAAAAAATGAGCAATACACCAACTAAACAAACCTAAACATAATATTACATTTGGACAGACATATTGTTTAAATTAACAAGCCGTGTGGAAAAATAACACAAGTCCTACAAGTTCCAAGACATCTTCCACATTACAGATAAACATTCTACAAGCAATGCTTAAAGACGACCCAACAACATCATTAATACCATACGAGCTTTGTCAGCATCAGGGAGGCTGAAGAAAAGTTCAAGATCTTTATTGTTGTTCACCAAAATCTTAGCAACAACAATTTATTGGTCAGGATCCAAAACATCTAGCTTACCCAAAGCTTCATGGGCAGCTTCGTGTTTCTCAGACATTTTGTACTCATAGCCTATATGTTGGGCTATTTCAACTAGTCTTTCATCAGTGTGATCACATAACCTACTCATCAAATTCACCATCTCCTCACCCATCATGTCAGTAGCCTTTCTTTTGCGACCCTTTCCTTTTTTACCGGTGGAGTTGTCGGATGGTGGCAGTGGAGAGTTAATCTCATTGTCGGTAGACAGGTCCACATTCAATAGATTGGTAGTGCCATTATCTTCACCCACCTCCAATTATGTTTCGTCAGCAGCATTGCAATCCTCGGCATGAGCGCCGGTTACCCTATCTGTCCCGAATATCTCACACCACTCAGGGTAGAGCTTGTATGACTTGTATCGCATTTTCTTACCCCATGTGTCCGTCTACAGCTGTATACAAGTATGAGTGTTTCATGAAACAATGTTAGATACTTGATTCATAGTTATTCAAATAAAAGACATAAGTATAATGTGTGTTGTAACTTGCTCAACATATACTAACCTTACAATACTCGTCCTAAATAGCTTCAGTTTCAACTATTATCATACCAGACTCAGCACTCCAAGTCAGTCCAGATCGGCTCAACATACACTGCAGACTCCCATGGTTTTTCTTCCAAACATGTATTTTAGAACTGATGTGTGGTTCAGCACGAATATTAGCATCAGGAAGCATCCTGCGCATGACCTTCTCGAGTGCACCAAGATAACCACTACGGAAACCATTTTCATATTTCCACCCTTCTTGAATAATCTCTTTCAGTGCCTGAATCAATAATTCTTCCTTTCTTGGTGACCAGACTTAACGTCGGTCCCTGGTGCCCCGTGAGACTCCACTATCTCCTCGGCTACTGCTATCAGAATCCATCAAGCCTACACATAATCAACGTGCATAAAATGTGGACCTATTATAAAACCAAAAATTTCTCACACAAATACTAACAATAATGTGAATTATAAAACAAAAATACCAACAAAAAACCAATCAATTAGTTTGTGTCTTTAAGAGAACGAGGTAAATGCCCCGTTCATAAAATGAATACCATTAACATAGTTCACAATTAAAACATAAGAAAAAAAGTCATACAATGTCATAACAAGTCACTCTCATAGCAGATAACAATCAAATGTTCTAATATTCAGTGCATTGTCTCCACTCATTGTACATAGAAGTTGCTAACTCATCTCTCCAATTCGACCACTCTTTTGTGCATTAAATGTCATCAATGTAGTCATCAGCATCATCATTCACGACAATATTAGGTAGATTGGCTTCTAACGGGTCTAATGCCATAGTTGTTCTTATGAAATTATGTAATAGGCAACACGCCAAAATAATACAATTTTGCACTTTTATTGGGTAAAAGGCCGGGCTACGGAGAATGTCCCATCTTTTTTTAGCAATTCGAATGATCTTTCAATCATGTTTCGGGCCTTCAAATGCTTCATATTGAAATACTCATTCTTATTTCGTGGGGTTGATGTCCCCACCCCCCACTCATGCAGATGGTACCTAACTCTTCGATATGGAGTAAGGAAACCTTCGCCGTTTGTGTATCCAGAATCGCACAGATAATAGTTACCTTAAAAAAACAACCATGGATTGAATTAGATTCAAAACCATATGTAATAAACGTAATAAAATTATGTGCATGTCACGTTAAATACTACCTCTAGAAATGCGCAGTCTGTTGTTTCTACTTATTGCATCTCTTAACACCCGTGAGTCCGCTGCACTTCCTTCTCAAGCAGCCAACACATATATGAACTTCATGTTAAAGTCACAAACAGCCAAGACATTTACCGATACGTACCCTTTTCTATTTCGATAACGAGGCCTATCAGATTTAGGCACAGTCACATTAACATATGTTCCATCTAGTGCACCTAAACAACCCTGAAACACGGAATCTTTCAATACCATTGAATTATCTAAGATAGAGTACTCAACTATACATCATTGGGTATTAATATTACCTTGAAACACTTCCATCGATTATCTGTACAGTCATCATCGATTGTCTCCGGGGTTACTAGCAGTAATGAGTGTAGTCTGATTATAACATTTAACACTTTGTGGAAGTGTGTGCTAATAGTACGCCCATATATTTTATACTGAGATTTCAAGACACGATTTTTTGTGTGATGTCCAATTATAGCCAAAAACATGGCAACCTGCTCTGCTATGCTACTGTTTCTACTTATTCGTAGCCGACCGAAATGTTGCAAAAGATGACACAATTGCGAAAAGGCCGCCCTATTCATCCACAAATGATTTAAGCAATCCTCATCAGAAATTCCAGTAACAATACGCAAATATTTTATTTGCTTAGGAATTCTACTAATCAAACTATATCGTTTGCGAACACGTGCACGTACTTCACTTGAAATACCACGACCTCTATGCATTAAAAAGATATTGATGAAGCTCATGTAACCAAAACACGCATTCATTAACTCAGTTAAGAAAATAAAAATCTCTTCATCTCTCACACCTTCACTATTGAGGGCAAGATCCATCCTACGCAAAAAAATAAACCATTATAATTTTACAATAAGCAAATTAAAACATGTATTCCAAAATAACGAAGAATCGACATCAGCAAATCCGAAAGTAAAATGTAAATCCTCAACAAAAGGCAGTGGGCATTACACAATTAATTACCACAATTTTAACTACAAACTCACTACTTGTAAAGGCTAACCTCACGAAAAATATGAAGAAACGCTTCCAGATGTCGGTGAGTAACGACCAATCAGCGACAAAAAGGTAGAGAAGAGCAGCGGGGAGCGGTGAGGGAGGCAGTAGCTGCGGTGTTTCAAAAGTGGAATGCTAGGCGCAAGAGTGGGGGAGTAGGGTTTATAAGGTTCAAAATGTATTAAGGGTAATGCAGTAATTTCGGCCTTATCCGACCTTATCCCACGATGTAAACGTTTGATAGTATAGAATTAACCTTCTCTATCCTAATGTTATCCTACGAAGTAAACATAGGATTAAAAAATAAGAAATTATCCCTGTCCCGAGTTTAGTCCCAATTTCGGTCCTATCCTATGTAATCCTGACAAGGAAAGTAAACGCAGCCTAAGGTGTTATCTAAATGGACTATCCATTATATATTTGACATGTGTAAAAATCAAAAGATAACAAGAAAATAACCTCGTTTGCTCCTCTATTTCTTGGATTGTGAAGGCAACGAGAACAAATTTCATTTCTTGACTTTGGGAATGACTTTGGGACACAGAAATTTGATCGGAAATGGATGGTTTGAAATCGAGTCAAGGAAGACCTCTCTTCGCAAAATAATTACGTTTCGGCTAGTACTCATGATTTGACGTATTGTTTCTAAAGATGAAATATTTTCGTCTTCTACTTAGTAGCACCATTAGAATAGACTAGAACTATATGAGAATTGGGAGCACACTAAAATGCTTTGATTTTCGAAAATATGGATGCATGATTTTCACGTGTTGTTTTTGCATGCAGATATTATCCTATATATAGGCATCAAATCCAACTGGGGATTAAATTCTCCAAATTAATGGAGTTAGTGGGCATTAAAACCCCCGAGAGTAACTCCCAGTAGTTACAATGAACCTGAACATCCACTTGTTCAGGTGTGTACGGGCATCCACCTGTCCAGGTGCGTGCGGAAGAAGTAACTCCCCCAGTTATGATGTTCATAACTTGAGGAGATTAACTCCTGACAGTTACATGAACCCGATTATCCACTTGACCAGGTGTGTGCGAGTATCCACATATCTAGGTATGTGCGGGAGAAGTAAATCCCAGGGGTTACCTCCCATTATGACGTTTATAACTTCAGAAGATTAACTTTTAACAGTTACATGAAACTGGACGTCCACTTGTCCAAGTGCGTGTGGACAAAACTCGACTCCACTGAACCGAGTGGACAAAACCCAAAGCCCAAGGCCACGGACTATGGCCGAGTCCAAGTTTGAGACTGAGCCGAGCGTGCATGCATGTGTAGCCCCATGTGGTTACCCGCCGGTGAAAGTCATTTAATTACATCACAAGCTTTTGGCATTAATTTTCTCACTCACCAAAATTCGATTTTGAGAAATTGAACGCACTACAATTTTCTACCCGGGACATAGATTAGTTATACACTATTTAATTCCTCCAAAATTAAATATTTAACCACTTAAAAATCGGTCAAAATTGGTTTGACACCTATTTAATAAACCAATATTCAAACATTCCCCTAGATGAGTGGAAATTAATTCATATATGTATCCTATCAAACTAAACATAGAAATAAACGAGTCTTCCAGAGACATTGTTGCATAAGGAAATGTAGCTTGTGGCTTTGAACCATCCATAATTAATATCATCGGATGTACCGACGGCTTAGTGACACAGTTCCTTGAACTATTCTACCTTTTATATACCTAGTTAACAATATAACACAACAAAGCCTCAACATATTCTGTTCTCACGTTTGTGTCCATTTTTACCGTGGACAACCTCTTTGTATTCATAAGTGTTACTTTGAAGTGCTACACTTCTCACTTATATAAGTGATCTCCTATCTCGAGTATCCTTTCATACTCTACCTCAACAAGGCTTAAGAATCATTAAAAGTCAAAGGACTTAACCTCATCACACAACTTTGCAAGATTCAACACTTGGTTTTTGCTCTCTAGAGAAGGGAAGTAATTTTCAAGTATGCCAACTGAATCTTCATAGCTTAGTTTTCCCATTGAACCAAGTTCTTGGGATCTCTAGTCAACATGGTTGGGTTACCACTATGTCGATTCTTGCTACGTGGATTTTAAAGTCATTCCCTCTATCAATTTGTTTATTTGATCTCTGTTTAACCCTTTTGTGAGTGGATCCACCAACTTATCTTTCGACTTTACGTAGTCGATCAATACTATACCACTTGAGATCAAATATCTTACGATGTTATGTCTATGACAAATGTGTCTAAACTTACCGTTATACATATTACTCTGTGCACAACCAATGGTAGCTTGACAGTCACAGTGTATCATCACTGTTGACACACGTTTGTTCCAACATGGAATGTTTTTAAGAAAATTATGAAGTCATTCTGCTTATTCTATAGCTTTGTCCAAAGTTATGAACTCTGATTCCATGGTAGATTGAGCTATACACATTTGTTTAGTCGATCTCCACGACACTGCTCCATTCCCAATGGTGAAAATGTATCCACTAATGGAGAAGGAGTCTTTGGTGTCTGATATCCAATTTGCATCACAGTATCCTTCAAGTACAAATGGATATCTCGTGTAGTTCAGCCTATAATTAAGGGTGTACTTCAAGTATCTTAAAACCCTCATTGGGGCTCTCCAATGCTATTTATTTGGATTACTCGTAAACCTGTTCAGTTTGTATATCGAGCATGCGAGATCGAAATGTGTACAATTTGCAATGTACATTAAGCTCCATATAACCCTTGCATATTCAAGTTGAGATACTGGATCACCTTTATTCTTACACAAAATGCATGTTGAGTTCCATAGGTTTCTTTGCCAGTGGACCCGATAAGCATTGAACTTCTTAAGCGCTTTCTCAATCTAGTGAAATTGTGTCAAGACAATTTCCTTAGATGTTCATTCAACTTTGATTATGAGAATCACATTGGCTAATTCCATATCTTTCATGTCGAAATTATGTTTCAACATACGTTTGTCTAAATGATTACATCGTGACTACCCCCCCATGATTAACATGTCGTCAACATATAAGCAAACTAAAAAATACGAGTTAGATGTACCTTTCACATATACACATTTGTTGCATTCATTGATTTTGAAACCATTTGACAACATTGTATAATCAAATTTCACATACTACTATTTTGGAGCTTAGTTAAGTCTATATACTGACCGAACGAGTTTGCATACCTTTATTTCTTGACCATTTAAGAACGCATTTTTTACATCCATCTTGTGAATTTCAAGACTGTGTAGGACATCAATCGAGATGAGCACTCGAATAAATGTTATTCTCGTCACAGGAGGACATTTGTCAAAGAAACCATTACCTTCATTTTGTTTAAACCCGTTGACTAACAATCAGGCTTTAAACTTATCAATTGTTCCATCTGGTTTATATTTTCTTTTAACGATCCACTTACATCCTAAGGTCTTGCAAACTGTGGGAGATCAACCAGCTTCCAAGTATGATTTTGCATAATGGAATCAATTTTGCTATTCATATCTTCTTTCCAGTGCGATGCATCTGGCCTAGACAGAGCTTCTTTTACCGTCTATAGCTCATCTTCCAAAATGTAAGTTATGAAGTTAGGGCCAAAGGTTTTAGCAATTTTAGTTCTCTTGCTGCATCTTGGTTCTTCACTCTCTTGAGTTGAATTAGTTGTAGTTTCATGAGTTCTTTTCTCAGAACTCACATCTATCATTTCTTTAAAAGCATATACATTTTCGAAGAATATTGCATTTCTTGATTCTATCATAGTGTCTTCTGTCATCTCAAGAATTTTAGATTTGTGAATCAGAAATCGATGTGCACTACTATTAAGAGCATAGCCCACATATATGAAATCTACCGTCTTAAGTTCGATTAGTACTTGTTTGGGACCAGGCACTTCAACTTTAGCCAAATACCCCTACACTTTGAGGTATTTGTAAGATGATTTATAACCCTTCCACATTTCATAAGGAGTTTTATCCTTATCTTTTAGTGAAATCTTATTAAGAATGTGGTTGGCCGTTAGGACAGCTTCCCCTGAAATGTTTTGTGGTAAACCTAAACTTATCAACTTAACATTCATCATCTCTTTTAGAGTATGATTCTTACGTTCAGCAACACCATTAGACTGTGGCAAATAGTGAGTTGTCGTTTGATGAATTATACCCAATTTAGAGCACAACTGTTCAAACGGAGCTACAAATTCTCCACCTTTATCACTCTGAACTGATGTAATCCGGATGCTTAGTTGATTTTCAACTTCATTCTTGTAGAGTTTAAAAGTTTCGATAACTTCATCCTTACTCCTTAAGAGATAAGCGTAACAAAATTTTGTTTAGTCATCAATAAAAGTAATGAAGTACTTTTTTCCACCTTTAGTTTGCACAAACTTTAGATCACACACATCATTGTGAACTAATTCTAAAGGCGAAGTGCGACACTACTTTTTTTTCTTATTATCCAATTCTCGACGTGTACATATGAAAACACAGTAACAATAACTGACTTGTCACCTCCGACAATGGCGACACTTTTATAAAAATAAATAAATTAATGGCCATTAAAATGATGTTATTGACTTCCCTGAGCAATCATTATATATTCAAATTTAATAATTAGTAATATAACATATGAAATGAGTAGCAAATAATTGATTAATATATAATGATTAAATGATAATAACTATTGATGATTTAAAATGACAAAAAAGTATGCACAAATAATTAATTTTACAACAAATTATTATATAGTAATTCAAAGAAAAATTGTATGATTATAATCCTATCATTATACATTATATCATGTTAAGAGATTGTTAAAATAAATTTGATTTATTATTAATGATTTAATTTATGAAAAATAATTAGAAATAAATTAATAATGGTATCTCATGCATTATGGCTAATTAAATATAGTCATGTAATTAATAAATTATATCAACTCGTGCATCTTCAAAATTAAAGTTTAATGTTTGTGATTTTATATTAATTATAAATTTAGCATTTCATTAAAATAATAGTTCAGAAAAGATAATTATCAATACCAAAGTCAGATAAACATATCCAATATATTTTAAAAGTGCTAATATTCATGGCCTGCTCCACAACGAGTTTTTTTTTCTATTTCATTTCCCTCCATCTCTACGTTCATCTCTAGTAGCATCAGATTCACTATGTGATGTATACTGTGATTGGTTACCATGTAATCCACTAATATTCAAAATAAATAATGGATGACCGGACAAGGATGATGTTTGGCTTAAATATGTCTTATGACCTATACTCGAATCAGATCCAAATAGATAAAATGAAATAGAAGATAAATTAGGATTAGATCGATAGTAGCCAAGATCTGACTCTTAAGGAAAATCTGCTAAGTCACTCATATACTGCCCTGACTCCAAAAATGCAGGGAACTTGAATACATAATAAATCAAGAATGAATCAAATTATTAATTGTAAGTATTCATTAATATCCCACTTAAAAGATAGACAAAATAAATTGTCATCGTTTTAATTTAATTTTAAATTTAAAAAAAATTCTAAAGCTAAATAGTGTTAGCATGAATTATCTAATCTACAGTACACGTATGTATCCTAAATTTAAACTCTATTTTATATCTACTCGACAGCCCAGCTATCGAGCCACAATCTTCGGGCGATCGAAGATTTGAAGAATTTCTTCTTTCTTTCTTCCTTCGTTTGTTTTTTTTTTTTCTATTTTGTGTTTTATGTTTTGTTATTTATTTATGTTTTAATTAAAATGGTATAATATGTATAAATGGGGTATATTTAGAAGAAAAAAGAATTATTAATTTTATATAGGGTGTATTTAGACTTTAGAGTGTATTTAGAGGTTCCGGCGTACAAATAGTTTCACCCTTTCTTTAATCTTCTAATATCTCTATTTTTTGATTTAATTTAATTTAATTTAACCTTTCATATATTGTGGATATTATACTTATCAATTTGTGAACAAGAATAATTTTAATAGAAGAAAAGACGGAAATTAAAATTCCAACAAATTTCTATTGATTATACAAAAAATAATCACTGAATTACAAATCCACATCTTCTACAATCTCTATATATATATAATAGCAGAAGTACTGCCATAAATAGAGAGTATCAATTTTTTTCGCCTAAAATACTTTCTAATATTTTATGTGCAAATATAAACCATATTTATGTATATATATTATGATATATATTTTTCTATACAAATCTATATCAATATCTATCTATATATATTTTTAAAAAATATATCTAATTAATTTTCTTTTGGAATTATGGATTAACATTAATTCTAGAATATATAAAAAAGTGATGCCTCAATTATTCTGAATTTTTTTAATTTCTTCCAAAAATAATATAATATAATAATTTGTTAAAATATATCTATCTATATATGTGTGTGTGTGTGTGTGTGTGTGTGTGTGTGTGTGTGTGTGTGTGTGTGTGTATATAAAGAAGTATCAGCTATTTATTGTAGTTGCCGCATAGAAAAATAGATATCATACTATATATACATAAATATTGTCCGACTGAAATATGGTTGCTATAACAAGAAAATATTGTATAACTTTGCTTATATGCTACCTTAAAGTATTATAAATTTCATATAATTTTGCTTATATTCATAGTTTTATTCTTATCCATGTATTGACGTATTACTTTTAGGTGAACTATATATATAATTACTTCCTTAATCTCCAAATTTGATTTATTCTATTTTACCCACTACATAGTTATATGATTTACATATACTATTTATAACTCTTACTATAATCATGATACATATACAAATTATTGAATATAATTTTATATATTTTTAAAATATCAATTTTATGTATTTTTAAATTTAATAATATTATACTATAAAATTATATGAAAATAATTCATAGATAAATTAATATATCCGTGCGATCCAGTGATTTGTATGGTAAAACAATGAAATAAATATTATATTAAAATATGTAAATAAAATTATTATTAATTATAAATTTTGCAATCATATCCATATCTATATCCATATTCATATATATATATATATATGTATAATACAGAAGTTCATCTATTCATATTAACACACGTTTTTTCTCCTTTTTCATTCACAAAAATAGTAATATTATTTTTTTTGATTTTTTTAATTTTTATATTTATTATAATATTAAGAATGATTGTTAAGATTTTTAAAGCGTACCGTGATTTGCTAGAATACTAGTTGTTGTTCAGATTGTTTAGCAAATTATGTGATTTGTTTTATAGTAAATTTGATATACAATATATATAATATATAAAAGAGCAGTATGAATATATATATATATATATATATATATATAAGATAAGTAAAGTTAAAACAACTTTCTAAATTTAGATATGCTTTTTTTTAAACCATATATAATATCTTTTTTAATTATTGATCAATATTATTAGTATTAGTAAATAACTAATTCATCCCTAAATTAAGAAAGTTAATCTCAAAAAAAACAAAGGGTGTTATTTTATTATATTGTAATTTCTATAACTTAAAAAGTATAGTGAATTTATTATATTTTACCCATTATATAGTTATATAATTTATGTATAATATTTATAACTTCTATCATAATTATCCTACACATATAAATTATTGAACATAATTATATACTTTTTAAAAATATCAATATTATGTATTTTTAAATTTAATAATATTATATTATAAAATTATATGAAAATAAATCCATAAAAAACTAATATGTTCGTGCATCACACGAAAGAACATATTAGTACATAATTTGAGTGTATATTCACATTACAAAATAAAATAAAAAATATCTTTTGTGAATATAGGTCTCACAATAATATTAAATAATATTAGAATAAAATTACGTATCAAGTAATGAAAAAAGTCAATGCATAAACAATATATATTACGTATATGTAATTAGGTATGGTTGCAAATATCATAAATGTATATACTCAAATATTAAAATTTTAAAACTTGGGGGGGGGGGGGGGGGGGGGGAATTACCCCACAACGACTCCTTCAATTCATCTGTGTGCGTAAATTTGTATACGCAAAATATTTTATATATCATGTACATTGGAGAATTTTATTTATTGTATTGCTTATTTAATTAAAAATATTATTTATTTAAAAGATATTATTATTAATTTGTTAAATAATATTCCAATAAGCAATATGGTTTGGACCGTTTCGATTCCATGTACCAAAATATGACAATTTTAGTCCTGGATTCGGCCCACTAATTTGCTATGCTCTATGGTTTATTTGGGCCACATCTTATCTCTGTGGGTTGCGCCTGTGGCCCAATAACAGAAAAAATGGGACGAAAGCAGAAGGCCTCACGCGGCATCTTCCCAAGCATCTTACTTCCCAGAATTTCCCTATCATCATCTCAGCTGGATATCAGTTTCAAACATCACATTTTATAATCTCGCAGAATTAGGGTTAGGGTTTCTCTTGCACCTAAATCCAAACTTAAAGGGTACAACACACTAACCGGCACTCTCCATGGCCACGATAGCCCCGACAGAAAATCAGCAACAAGGTGGGTCGGGCGGAAACAAGCCAGGACTGCGAAAGCCGGTGTTCGTGAAAGTGGATTCCATAAGACCAGGAACAACTGGGCACACGCTCATAGTGAAAGTGATAAACTCGAACACTATTCTGAATAAGAAGCCGCGGAACCCAGCTTTCCGTGGGGCCCAAAACCAGAACACGAGCATCGCCGAATGTCTTGTCGGCGACGAGACTGGGTCTATCCTCTTCACGGCGCGTAATGATCAAGGTCTCTACATTAATGAGCTGAACTGTTATGTCCTACATTATTTTTTAAATGTCTCTGCACTTTGCTTTTGTTTTTCCCTTTTTTTTGGGCCGGGGGGGGGGGGGGGGGTTGGGGAACGAAGTTCCAAATTGAGGTTTAATCTTTCTGTTAGGAGTTTTAATCGATCTGGATGTTGTTGGAGTGGTTCCTATCACAGAATGGAAGGAAATTCTGATTGTAGTATTTAGCAGCGATGAACCACAATGATGTTTCCGGAATTTAATTATTGATTCAATTCAAAATTTCGCAGATTAATCCCGGGGTCAAAATAAGAGTTTTTCCTAAGCTTACTGGTATTTCCAACATTTTGTGTTTAGATTTGTTGTGAATAATTACGTTAATTTCGTTTTCTGGAAAGTCTTGAAGAAATTTACAATCTCCATTATTTTGTGGAATAAAATACATATTTACTTTGCCAATTCAAACTTGATATTTTAAATTAGCCTTTCTGCGTCTTTTCTGGTCTATTTGCAATTATTCTACTTGTCCAATGATGTTTTGCGGCGCTTTTTCTGGAAATTAGTGAGCACATCAGGATGACTTCATTTTTTCTCATTTCTGTTAATCTTTCTTCCCCTTTTGTCTTATTGATTTATTTGATTAATGTTGTTTAAGAGAATATTTGTGTTCGCCTGGGTCATTTATGTGATTATTTTTGTTCCATGAGTTCAAATCTTTAGAACCTTATGCATTGCTGTTTTTCAAGTTCAACTTATTGAATGAATCTGTTGAGTAGATTATTTAGAATTTACTACAGGCATGTGAAAGGGAAATTGCCAGTTGAGAAGATATCATCTATCACTCCCTTTGCAGGCTCACTGCGACATATGGTGTCCTCAGAATTGTATCTTTGTTCCTGTTTTTTGTTTACATTAGAACACAATCTCTAGTTTTTTGCCAGAATCTCCTCTACAGTTTAACTATTGCATGCTAACTGTCATGTTTCAAAATTCTTTTGGGTTTTATTTTCAATGTACAGCTGTAGGTTCTAATTGTAAGAACATTTACTAAACCCTTCAATTTTCTGTCTTACACAATAAAAGCATTAAATAGCTGCCTTCTTAAGTGTATAGCAATCTATCTTGATATTCTTTTAGAGATTGAACTCTAATCTTCAAGAGATTTTCAGAGAACGGTACCTCAAACATTGAAAAAGAATTTAGAGTGATGGATACTGGGGTAAAAGACAACATACAAAATAATAGAAACATGAAGCAGATTGTCTTTTTGTCAGTGTAATGCTTCTGTTGGCTAGCTAGTTGCACTTGTATGCTCTTGCTGGTGAACAAAGATAATTACCTTGGATTTGGAAGTGGAGGTAGTAAGTAGGTACAGCATTGAAATGTAACAACATTCAATGATTCAAGGGCCATTGGTGAGTTTAGGTTGAAGTGGGAGTAGATTTTGCATGGGTCTGTTTCTGAGGGACGAAGAAATAATCTGTTTTATTTCATTCGTTTGTGTTGGGATTTTCAAGCAATGTGCCACACCGGATAAGCATGGGAGAATCATGGGAGTTAGTTTGGCATTCCTAATTATTTGAAGTTGCAGGAGTCTTTTCTCCAAGTCCGGGAATTGGTGATGTTGAGTAAGAAAAGGTCTGTATAATTTAACAAAAAAATTAAAAATCCACCTGCTGCCAAGTATTTTGATTGATTGGTTTGGTTATAAATCCTAGTGTAAATCACGAAAGTTGTGGGCTTGACCTCTATGTGCACGCACTAATGCTATGGTGGATCATTCTTGGGAAATTCCCTCTCCCCTTATTATTCAGTCACTCTTTTTTGCCTGATTTTTTGCTGGTGACTGAATTTATATTTGCTTATAGATTTGTTTTAATAGTTTGGAACATGCACTACCATTTCTTTACCGGTAATTGTTGGGTGCTAGGTTGCTTTGTTAGCAATTATAAACCATGTCAAAGAAAGCAATTGATTTACCTTGCCTGTGTTACCTATACTTGGGATGTCGTTTATTTTTTCTTATTGATGGTTACTTATGTATGGACATGTAAATCTGTGGAGAAAGCAGTTCTCTGACTGAATGGTGAAAATGTTGCAGTTGAGTTGATGAAGCCAGGTAATACGGTGATTCTTCGCAATGCAAAGATCGATATGTTTAAGGGGTCCATGAGGCTGGCTGTGGATAAGTGGGGCCGGGTTGAGGTTACTGAACCAGCAAAATTTGTGGTCAAAGAGGACAACAATCTGTCCCTAGTAGAGTACGAGTTGGTTAATGTTGTCGATGATTCTTGAAAAGTGACCGGTGCAATCTTGATGCTATTGTATTGTCACTATTGAGTCTTGGTATACAAGTTTCTCTTTTTTTCCCATTAAGGTAATTGACATGCTATATAGGTCTCTGATCTAGCTGGGGCTTTAATGGTTGGTGTGTAAACAAAATTATATCTTGAATACTGCCACGATGTCTCTCAATTCTTGAATGTGGAAAAGCATTAGTTTTGGTTCATTGGTGTATTTGTGGTCGCATTATGTTGTGCAACTATGATCACCCTGTATCTTGATTGTCTCTCCTTAGAGAATTTGTCTCTGTTGTTTAAGTTCAACACCCATTTGTTTTCTCTGAGAGTTGAAATTGTCTCACATTGTTAGGAAAATGTATTGTATCAATTTCACAGTAATTGGAAGATATAGCGCATGTTACACTATTCTTAGTGGTGCAGCGCTACAAGTACAACTGAGTTACTCTGACTGAATGGGTAATAGTTCTTTTGCCTGTAGGGTTGATGATACTCTTCCATCCAGGGACAATGACAAATTATTATCTTAATTTGGAAAAGCCACACTCTTGTAAGGGAGGGAAGGCTGTGCCGTCTATGTGCTCCTGAGCTCCTGAAGAAAGAAACACATTTTTCTGCTGTGTATAATTTTTTATTGTATGGCGGTGCATCACTTTGCATTTTATTATATGTTGAGAATTGAGGTTTCAAATGGAATAGGTAATATTCTAAAATTTCCGCTGGCCACCCTGAATTTTTATTTTGTTTCCTTTTCTCCTGATTAATCTGTGTTGCCGTAAATGGTCTGAGCCCCTTATGTTTTGTTAGCTACTCAGGTTTTGCAATTTTTTTCTATTTGCCCAATTTATATGCTTCTATTTTGTTGTTGATAAACTTATGAGAGATTCACATTATTAACTTCTGCTGGTTTGTCTTTGTTTAACTTACAATGTAGGAGAGAGATCTTGTGTTGCTTGAGCTTCTAAAATTATTGTGGTTTGAACTTGGGAGGCTATGTTGGCTTTCTTTAAATTTTAGTTTAAAAAGTATGTTTTTATTGGGAATATGGATAAAAAATATTTTAAGTTGCTATCATAATCCAAATGTAGCGCATGGAGTGGAAGGTGGTCCACTTAGATGAGGCATGGAGCGGAAGATCTTTGCTCTGATTTAGAAAATGACTAAACTTTGTTCTCAGTTTCCATCTTCCAAGTTCTGAATTCACTTCATTCTTAGAGCAACATTTGGAAAAACGTTGATAATTCCTTGTTCAAGATCGTCATTCTATGCTTTCCCAGGTCCATAAATTAGAACAGCACCAAAAAAATCCATGAAATCAGAGAGCGACCAATGTTCATTTTTATATCCAAGTAGAATGTGATTTTTTTTCCACCAAAAAAAAAAAAAACCCGCTGCAACACTTGGCCAGCAATTTAAAAAGAAAACTATGAATGCAAATATGAAGGTAATAGCACAGAAACCTCATGCTACCAAACATTTGAGGGATTTTAATTCCCGTGTGGGGAAACTGAGTTTACTGGTTATATAAAAGGATAGCTTAAGAAGATGGCAGAAAATGTATCCCCCAGTAGAATTACATGTCGACTGACATCCATCACGAAATGCACCGCACATTCTAACAATCATCCATCTACAATGCAAGAAAAGGAAATGTTTCTTATGGAGGGCAGTTGAAATGAATTACTAGTGTTGTATCCACTTGCTGCTACAAACAACCAAAGATATAGCATAAACAAATTGGAATATCTTCAAGCCAAATTCAGCCAATGAGCAGTAATCACAACCCTAAATGGAAAAAAGAAAGAACCCAAGTCAAATGGTTGTACTAGCAGTATTCTAATATCCGAACTGTTTTTGGCCGCCACAATGCAAGTCTTGGCAATACAACAGTTAAAGGAATAAGTATTTCACTTAGATGAGATGATGTAGAAACGACTGTATTTGCTTACTTCACCATTTTATTTCGTGCTCTCAAGTGCATACTGTAATTTAATGCCTACCATGTAAGAGCATCCTTGAACAGAGTTTTAAAATTTCACACAGTAACAAAAGCTTACAATCATCTAAAATGTACTAACAACTTTCACCTTAATGTTGTATACTCTAAAGCCAAAGAAAATCACAAGAAATCAAGAAACCTTTGTATCGAGCTCATCCATGAGTCTACCTACTGAAAATTCTCCTAATGCTCATGTAAATAAAACTCCGCCGAACAATCCAACAGTCATCATACATCATCATTGGAATCTGGTTAAAACAATGTATTAGGATGATCCACACAAGACTTTAACATGAATAACAGATGCTCAAAAGGTGAATAATTTTCTATTCATAGGATCGAGTTTCTTAGATGTGACAAAAACTTTATTGACCATAAAATCACTGAAAGACGCACCAAGGCTACATGGTCAAGCACTAGTTACAGACTCTAGAACCAACAGCACCAATACTCCTGGGATGATTAAGAATCATTCAGAAAAATAGAGACTAACAACGAAAAATCTCATGATTTACTTGTAGTATGTACAGTCCCCCAAATTGAACAACCATATTTCCTTTAGAGATGTCCACCCAATGTTACATTTTCTGATATTGTTTTTTTTTTTTTTTTTAATTTTTATTTCCCTATCATCTAACTATTGAGGATCAAGATATCTGTATGTCAAATTCCATAAATATAAAGCATCTGACGTCGTGGAAGGCAATTGAAGAGAATATTAAAATTTACCTTCAATAGCCCAACCGCGTCCGCGAGGGGCAACAGAGAGCATGGAAGTAAGCACTGAAGCGGCTGTTGCAGAATGGTACGGTAACATCGACACTACGCTAACGCTGCTCAGCTCCACAGGCGACCTAATTCAGACAACAATTAACGATCATGTCCAGAAATATATTTAAAAAAAAAAAAATCATCGAAGGAAAGCTGAATTAGTTAGAATGCGTTTATAGTGTAAGACCTGAAAATGCGACCGGAGAGTGGCTTTTGAGATGAGATTCGAAATGGAGAGGGAGCGGCCTTAGGCTTGACACCGGCAGAGAGTCTCGCGGTGGCACTACAAGCAGATCTGATAGCTGACCGCATGACTGATCTGGTGGCGACGGCGGCCATGGCGGATCCAAACTGTGTACAGATGGAATGCGTCGATACTAGGTAGGGCTTTGCTTGGGTTTAAGCTGTGGCTGAATAGCCTGAATTGCTTGGATTTAATCTAAATTGCCAGAGCAATTATCGTTGCCCCAGATTTAATTTTGGCGAACTTCCTAATATACCCTCTGGAGTGAGCCTAGCTTTTATTACGGCAAATTTCCAATTTTAGCCTCAGGATGACAATTTCATGCGAGCTATTTGGAAAATTCGATACCTTGGGCCTTGTCGGCTTTAATTGAATGAACTTAATCAGCAGCTGATTAAGTAGGGTCACATGCACATGTTCGACTCAAATTTGGATTTGGATGTGAGCTTTGCCGAATCTGATTTAGCTCGGTTCAATAAAATTGAATTTTGAAGACTTGCACGTAGTTGAACAAGTAGGCGTATAGATTCATTATAATTTCAGAGTTACTTTCAAGGTCCACTATAATATCATAACTACTCCCAATTGCTTGTATATCCACTAACACCATTAAATTTAAATTAATTAATCTACATAATTGATTTTGATGCCTATAAATACATCATCTCAGGTAATGGAAAATCACCTAAACTATGAAAATTAAGTTGAAACACTTAGAAAATAATTTCAACCTATCTTTAGAGAGCAAAGACCAAATATTGAAACTTGCAAGTTTCTGGTGAGGTAAATCCTTTGATTTTAAATCATTCCTAAGCCTCGTTGAGGTAGAGTATGATTGAATACTTGTGATAAGAGATCATCTATACGCCCAAGCCCAATAATATGTTTTTCTAATCCAACCCAAGCCCATGACAACCCTAAGTCAACTCATATACTCATATATATATTTGATGATATTCACTAGCCACAACATACAAACAAACCACAATCGTAATCTATTTTCTTCTTTATTCACCATTTTCTTACTTTGTGTTTGACCGATTGGAATACATTTGTGTGTGTAAGAGAGTGATAGTGATTTACCGGGTTTTGAGTGTGGTTAGTATTGGACCACATCATACAACCTAAGTCGGTATCACTGATCAATAATAAGGGTAACCACAACCTATCCGAACGAGGGTCTCGATAGTATACCCAACAATGGTATCAGATAGACATGGGCAAGGTTCCAGTTCGAAATTGAACCCGGCGTTCCACGGTTCGGTTTAACAGCTGACCCAATTTTGGTTTGGAACCGGAACCTAGTCGCTTTGGGTTTGGTTTGAAATCGAAACCTAGTTGGTTCGGTTTCGGTTCCAGGACACCCGGTTCCCGAAACCATTGGTTCTAAACCGGCGGTTCCATGTGTGAATTTATATAAAAAAGAAACTAGGAACCAAACATGGCTATATGCCGGTTTGATTTTGGTTCCACCCCTCACGGTTCCAGGAACCAGCGGAATCGTGCCCATGTCTAATAGTAGAGCCATGGTTGCATCGAGATGAGGGGCTCTCCCGTTTGTTGGGGTTTCTATTCACGTGAATATTAACCGAAGTATTCCCATTTTTCTTGCTGATTTTTGTTGAATAAAAAAAAAGGATAAAACCCTTTGCTTGTCGAAGCGCTACCGCCAAAACCTGCTGCCGCCCCGCGTCCCGCCCTCTTTTGCGGCGCCCACCGCCGCCCGCCAGTGCTGCCTTGCACCTGCCTGCACTGATCTGTTAAAGCGGCTTGAACCTATTTACATTTTTGAATAATTATTGTGATTCGACATATGGCTGGTGATTATATATCGGTACTAGTCGTGATTCATTATAGGATTGTGTGTCCTACGTGATTGATAAAAAAAATTCTATTGTGTGCAATAGTGTGAAAATTATTTGCTTACATCCGATGCTATAATCTCAACAGGTGCTTTGTGGTTGGTACTCTAATCCTTTGTGTGGTTGTGTTTTTTTCGTGCTTGTTTGTTTGTGAAATATGGCTACCTTATCCAATTTATGTCTTGTTTTGTTCAACAGTAAGTTAGATTTCAGTATGTGGCAGCAGAAAATGAAGGGACTCTTTATACAACAAAATGTGTATAAGAGCATTACCTTGCATTTTCTGAAACAGAAACGGAGGAGAGGAAATCAGATTTGGATGAGTTAGCATATTCTTTGATTATCTTGAACCTATCTGATTCTTTGATTAGGAAAGTGGGGAAGCTAGGTTCCGCCAAAAACTTTGGAAGAATTATTTACCGACAAGACATTGTCGTGTAAATTGTTCCTCCTAGAAAAAAGTCTTCAAGTTCAAACTTAACATGAATATAGATGTGGATGAAAATTCGAATATCTTCACTAAATTGATTCAAGGTGTGTTTTACAGGAGATAAAAACATTGAAGATTATTCACCTATTGTATTGTTAAATGCCATCCCTAATACATATAGAGACATCAAATCTGCTATTAAGTATAGAAGGGATGAAATCTCGCTCGAGACTGTCATAAACGGTCTTAAGAGTAAGGAGATGAATTCAAAGTGCAATACAAGTGTGAATAATGAATCGATGATGTTTATTAGAAGGAGACACGAGAAAAAGCATGCTTACAACAAACAAACCGACGACTAGAACTTTGACAAGAACTTTTATAAACTTTCAAATGGTTATGGTGAGGTTTTTATGGTGACTGAAATGTGTGAGAAAATATCTATGAATTCTTTACATTCTAACAAAAATGAATTGCTGATAGATTCTAGATACACATTTCATACGTCTCCATAAAAATTGTCTTGAATGTCTTTCTGTAACTGTTGTGTTAGATTTCATGTCTACCAATTATCCATAGGATTCTATGTGAATTTGTTGTGGTTATTGTTGAGTTTTTGTGGAATCAACAAGGGGTGCAAAATGAAAATTGTTTGTGTGAACTCAAATTTTGTGTGAATTCGTGTGTTTATTTGGATATTTTTTATCTTGCTGATAATTGGTTATATCTGTGATTGCATATATGTGTTGATGGCTAACAGGTGATTTGGTTTTTGGTGAGCTGATTCGAGGTTAGTAATCATGAACCTTTTGTGTGGTTTGATATATGCGTTTCTAAGAAACATGTTTCCTTAGGGTATCTGGATAGGTAAAAGACTATAGACTTTGTGGTTTGGGAGTGAACCAAGCTATAAGGTAGTAATGAGTCGGTTCGTCACTTTTTCTAAATGAGTCTGATTTGTTTGTTTGTCTGGTTATATCTTTTTTACTTGTTATCTAATACGACTCCATTTGAGGTGGAGCAACTCGATGTCCTTGATGGACTATGTTGGAACTTTGAGTCTCGTATATGGACTTTGTGTCTTGTTTTAATTTTGCGTCGTAAGTTTACTTTATGTCTTGTTTTAACTTTGTATCGTATGTGGACTTTGTGTCTCGGATTTCATGTTCAAACTTAAACTTTGTGTCTTTATATTTCCATTGGTGGGAGACTTTGTATCTCGGACTTCATGTCCAAACTTGGACTTTGTGTCATTATATTTCCCTTGGTGAGAGACTTTGTGTCTTGGAATTCATGTACAAACTTGAACTCGTTGTCCTTGTATTTCCCTTGGTGAGAGACTTTATGTCTCGGACTTTATGACCACTGGTTGCTTCCTATATTGACTTTGTGTCTTACAGAAGGAAGTCCGGCGATGATGAGTTACGTGCTTCTTTCTCGTGATCAGTGATATTATGTGCTAAGGTGGAGATTGTTATTCTGATGACCCATTTGTTGTGGCCCAATAATATATTTTCCTAACTCAATCCAAGCTCATGGCAACCATAGATCAACTCATATATTCATATATATATATATATATATGGTGATATTCACTAGCCACAATATACGAAAAACCAGAACCGTAATCTATTTTCTTCTCTATTCTCATTTTTCTTATTTTGTATTTGACCGATTGGGATATACTTGTGTGTGTAAGAGAGTGATAGTGAGTTATTAAATTTTGAGTGTGGTTAGGTTTATACAAAATCTTATCATTGATCAATAATAAAGGGAACCACAACTTGAGTCATACGAAGGTCTCGAGAGCAATACCTAATAGGCCGCTTCGAAATAACACTTATGAATTCAAAAAAGATTGTCCATGGCCAAAACGGACACAAATGTCAAAACGGAAGGTGTTGAGACCTTATTATGCTAATATTGTTGACTCAGAATACAAGAAGGTGGAATACTTTAAGGCATAACATCCACTAAGCTTCCAGTATATGCGATCATATTGACTATGGGGGTTCAAAGCCGTAAGTTATTTTTTATGTGCAATAATGTCTCTTGAACATTGGTTTGTGTCTGATGCATTAGTTTCCATTCATATGAGGGATTGTTCAAAAATGGTTTCTAAAATGGGTGTCAAACCTATTTTGATCGATTTTTTAAGTAGTTGAATATTTAATTTGAAGGATTAAATAATATATAATTATTTTACATTTCGACTAGATAATGTGTTGAATGTTTTAAAATCAATTTTCGGTAAGTGAGAAAGTAATGTACAAAGTTGTCATTTACAAAGAGTGTTATATGTTGTAAGGATGTGAAGAGGCTTAATAAAAGCTCATCTCATATTGAATTAATGTTGACATTAATTCTAGTATAAATACTAGAACATTTATACTATCATTGAATAACTTTCACTAGCAGATGGCAAAGTAGGGCAACACACACGCGTGCACTCAGCTCGGTCTCGAACCCAACCTCGGCTGTGGTCCATGGGCCTTGGGCTTCAAGTTTTGTTGATTTTAACTCGGTTCAGTGAAGTGGACTTTTGTCACTAAGTGGGATGTGGGCCTTGGGCTTTGTCGGCTTTAATTCGACTTAATTAGTGAAGTCAAGTTTTGTCATTTAAATTGGATCCAAACCCAATAAAATCATTGAAGATTCGCACGCACCAGGACTAGTGGGCGACCAGGTTCATTATATATGTCAGGAGTTAATCTCTTAAAATTATGAAAAATATTACTTCTAGAAGCTTGAATGTCAACTAAAGCCATTTAGTTCGGATTAATCAATCCCCATAGTTGATTTTGATGCTTATAAATTGGTTATCTATGTGCATGGAAAAACACCTGAAAATTTGCATTGCACTTTCGAAAGATCCTGCTAAATTTTTCGAGCATTTAGTAAGTGTCCAGTTCTCACATCGTGCTAGTTTGTTGGATTTTTTAGTCTAGTAGTGTACTACTCAGAAGATGAGAAAACTTTTCATTTTAAAAATAATACGTCAAACCGTAAGCACTGTCGAGACATATCTATTTTACGAAGAGGGGTCTGCCTTAATTCAATTTTACCCATTTTAGTCTATGTTCAAATTATAATTTCAGCCAAAAAATTATATAAAAGATATTCGAAGTAGAGAAGTCAAACCACTACTACTCATCTATTTCAAAATCTAAAAGAAAAAAGTAACAATTTCTACTTTTCTTTTATCTATATTACACACTGTAAGCTATTCTTTCGTATTATAATCAAACATTATATACGTTTTAGTTTATTTTCTATCAGATTGGGCTAAATGGACCAACTTACTTTTCGGCCATTAAAATATAGGTCGAACGCATGCTTTTGTTGGTCGTCTGAGTCAGACCAATTTTAACAGTCCTAGTTGTTAGTCAAATAATATTTAATTTATTATTGAACAACAACAGAGCAAATATATATATATATATATATATATAGCCAACTAGATAATGCCAAAGAGGAATGTAGTACTTTATCTTCCATTAATCTCAACATGTTATGTTTTTTTTTTTTTTTTTTTTTTTTTTTTTTTTTTTGATATTTTGTTTGATCTTTCATTATAATTATTATTTTTTGATAATTTTGTTTGATCTTTCAATATAATGTAGTATTATTATTTTATTATTATCTACCGTAAATTATATATCTATTAAGTACATCATTATTAAATATAAATGTATATCAACTAAATAGAGAATAGTCCGAATTGGTTCTCTTCCCTTGTATAAAAAAATAAGGGTGATTATAATGTTTTTGGAATCATACTAAGCCACCGTTCAATAAGACATTGATGGTTTTAAAATAATTGGAAATATTGGCCGGACTTCGCAAACTATAGATTAAATTTGCTCTTTCATTTTGATTCTATCTTTTTTTTTTCATTTCAAAAGTATTAATATAATATAATATTTATTTATCCATACTTATTTTTAAAAAATTCTATTTTATTAATTATATATTTTACTTGTCACTTTAGCAACCGAATCGTATTATTATTATTGTTGTTGTTGTTGTTGTTGTTACTGCTGTTGCACAAGAGTTTAAAATTGAGAAAGATTTATTAATTGAAAAATTCAACAGGACTTTCTAAAATCGATTTAAGTTTTTTTTCTTTTTTTTTTTAATTCCCGAAGAAGTGCATATATTACCCAAAAAATTCGGGAACTCCATTTCTTATTGATTAACCCCTGATCCATTTTTTATTACACTTCCATCGTACTGTGCTCTCTGAAGCCTTTCATGTGGGTCCGAACTTACCCAGCCCAAGGAAAATATGGATAATTTCAATCGCACAAGTAGTAAGAATATATATTGTGTGAAAAGCAATATTGTATCTAGATTATAAGGAACACAGTTTTTTAGTGTTTTTTGGTGCTTCCACTTCTGCCCATCTTCCCAATTACATGCTGCAGCAACGGCGCACAAAGCCCTCGAGAATTTTGCTTGCCTTTGATCACGAATACATTTGGATGAGACCTCTCGTCCGAAATTCTCCGGTGGTGGCGTTGGCTGTCAGACGGCCTGATTCCGATTAGCCGTCCCAACGACACGCTATGCTCGGGGAAGAAAGACTCTGTGGACTGCCATACAAATTTGATCAAAAAGGTTAGATCTATCTATCATATACTGTCTAAGTTTATAAAAGTCAAGTACCTTAATTAACATACTTTGCAATTTTTACTTTACAGATGCATTAGTAGAACAACATACCACACTAAATCACTTTGTAATAGAGCATGAATTCAGAGGTACAGTTTCAATAAATTAAGTACCAGGGTATCAAGATTGGAGGAAGAGAACGATGAAAAACCCGAGGAAGGGAGGGTGCGAGAGGCGGGAGGTTGTGGTGGCGCCGCCTCCTCCGCCGCCATAATCCTCCACTTCATGTTTCCAAGACCCAGCGGCCATCCGTTAGAAGCCTCATGATTTCCCTATCATAAATAAGTACAGAATCATAAAGTTGAGAAGTTGAGATCTACCTAACCTATATAAGTACATAAGAAAATGTGAAATCTACCTTATTTAAAATTAATTTATTATCCGGATTCAAAAACCAGAAAAAAAAAAATAAAAAAAAAATGTCTAGGATGGAGAAGAAATACCTCCATGGCCATCTATGGAGGATCATACAAAAAATGGTCTGAAAATTTTAGAGGAAGAATCTGTATTAATTCTGCATATGTAATAACATAGAAAAGTCTGATGATGTCCCACAAAAGATGTCAGCATCCTAATTAAATTCTAAACAACTGAGGATAACACACGTATTAGAGCAGTTGGGCGTTCCTCAGATCCCATTTTTCAACAACGTTTTTCTGATTGCCTTCTTTACTACGTAAATGAAATGTTAAAAGACCTCAACAAAATGTGTTGAAATTTCGTTTATTAGTTAGTCTTGTGCATTATGTGTATGGTGCATGGTATGTACAATATTAGTTGTTTACTTCAAAAAATTATTATTAATTTTTAAAAATAACAATTCCGTAGTAATACGATCGAGTTGCACGATATGCCCGATACATAAAAACTTTTGGGCTCGAAGGAATAAGCAAATGTGGTTTGATCAATCTGAGTTAAAAGAGCATTCTCTGTCTACTTCTTGGGTAGAATGTAAAAAGTTGAAAATAGAGAGAGATTCAGCAACTGCATTTATGCATAATCGTCGGCAATCGTTGGTTGAAACCGTCTTTGCTTTATTATTGTTGGACTGATAAAGTCACGCCTTTGTTGAAAATGAAAAGATTAGAAAAATATTCCATGCATTCCAAAACCTATATGTAAATAAATCATAAATTATATAATCAAGATAAATATTTGTTACGTCAATAGTTTTTATAATTGTGTTTAGATTCATCTTTTCACATTATTTTCTTATTTTCCTTCAAGAGCATTTTCATTTATAGCTCATTACGGTATAGATCTTATATTCATGCTTCACATGAATTTAGGCTGAACCGTACATGTAAGAAAATTAATATATTTGATGCATATAATTATTTATGCAAATTGTGATGCCACCATCATTAAATGAGACTCACAAAAACCATATAGCTTTTTCACCTTGCAAAGCGTACAAGTTAGGATTATCACGTCTTTTGTTATCAATTTACGATAGTGATTGCCATGATGGCAAAATAGGCTGTAGATCTAAAATAGTCTCATCAAGACATGTCTAATGATCGTGGTTGATGTTGCAAGTGAAAAAAATATACATAATCTATAACAAGAAAAATATAATTTGAAGTTAATATTACAATTGAAAATTAAAGCATAATTTGTGATTTATTTTAATTAATCCCTTCTAACATATGTATGCATTAAGCATTATACTGATAACAAAATCAATTTAAACATTAATTGGACAAAAAATCATAATTATAAGATTGAATAGAAGTACAAAAAGGTTCTTTTGTTTCATGATAAACCTGGTACTGAAGTTTAGGAATATAATCGGATTGGGTGGTTCATTAGGTCATTGGTGGTTGAACCAGAATCACCAGATGCTATAAGAGGATAGATCAGATTTTCAATTTTTCATTTAAAAAAAATTAAAATTGAAATTGATATTTCAGTATACCTAATAAATATATGTCAACAGATAAGCTTCATTTGTGTGTGTGTGTGTGTGTGTGTGTGTATATATATTAAAAAAAAGCAAAAAAATTTCAGAATAAGAAAGAAAAAAAAAATCACAAACATACCATATGGTTAGGCAAGTAAGGAAAAGATTGCAGCAAGAAACCTGATGAAGCAAATCTCAGTATAGTACTGCACAAAAAACATTCCTGCTGCCAAAACATTTGAGCCATTTTTATTACATGTCCATTGACATCTATGGAACTAACACCCAAAAACCCATTCTAATGATCATCATTCTAAAGCACGGGAATAAAACATTTCTTACAAGGGTCTGTGAAAATAAATAACTAGTTTAGGCACTTGCTGCTGGTAAGAGTCGAGCAAAAAACAAGTTAGATATCATGTCTATGGTCTGAAGGGCCAATGACTGTTGACGAGTATATATACATTCAGCTTACACAAAATGGGACCATCGGAAAAATCTTCAAGTCAAAACCAGCCATTGAGCAGTAACTACAACCCTAAATTAAAATAGAAAAAACACGAGTCAAAAGGCCTGCACTGTTTTGGCCAACACAAGAGCAACTCTTGGACCAATAGCAGAAGAAAAGAGCATAAGGATTTGAATTGATGATCAAGAAACAATCATATTTGCTTATTTTACCATCATATTATTTTCTGCTTTCATGAATATATTGCAACAAAATATGCAAATATGTAGGAACCCTTGTAAGTTCTTTCTCAAGGTGCTAGAGTTAACGGTGAAAAAAATCACGAGTCAATATGACATTATATTACTGCTCATGAAAATAGAATTTGCTCGAACAATCATCATCAAAATCTGATGCTTACAATGTTCCAGAGTAATTAATCCTCACAGGACTAGATGATGAACAACAGTTGCAGAAAAGATCAAAATGCCATATTCAATCAGCGGGCTCGAGTATCCTAAATATGACTGAACACTTCAAACCAATGATAAAAAAAGCCACATCCTACATGGTCAAGATCTAGCCACTTGCTGCCAAGAGTCTAAAGTCAATTACTTGCAAGGCTTGTATACATTCACCTAAAACAAAAGGAGACCATCTATAAATCTTCATGCCACAAATCAGCCAGCCATTGAGCAGTAATCACAACCCAAAATGGGGAAAAATGAGGGGAAAGACCATATCGAAAGATCTGCGCGCTTTGGCCACCACAAGAGGCAGCCTTGGAGCAGCAGAAGAATAAAAGAGCTAAAAAGTTAACATTGATGATCTATTAACAATCATATTTGCTTATTTCACCAATTTATTTTTGCCTTTCATGCATATATTGACAATGTTTTGGATGCTAATTTACGTTATCTTAATTATAACTAAGCTAATTTCAGATATATGCACCATTTTTCATAATATTGAACACTTTCTAAGATTAATCGTACGGTTCTAAGTGAATTTTGTTGAATTTTTATGACTTTAATTTATTTTTGTTTATTCATCAATCCTTCTCCGACTCTCCGACCAATCCAACCAATCCAAAAGGAGTCCAAATAATATTGATTGGTGTGGATACACGTTGAAGATATTTAAAAACTGATTTTGTTGGTTTTGTTAGAAATATTTAGTACAAACAGAACAAACAATGAACACACTTAATTCTTTGGTATCAGGCTAATTAATAATCCCTCATGCTAATGGGAACAGAATCTACAGAAACAATTGAACAATCATTATTGAAATCTGATGCATAAAATAGATCAGGATGACCCACACACGACTGTATAATGAATAACAGCTGCTGAAACATATAACTGTGATAATCTGTAGGATCAAGTTTCTTATACATGATTGAAAACCCCAATAACCAATAATTGATCAAAGCTACATGCTATGATGATCAAGCACCAGTTTCAGACTCGAAAACCTAATGCATCCAATCCTCTTAAGATAATCAAACAAAGAAATATAGCAGAAAATATCAATAAAAAACAAAAAAAACTCATGATTCATGTCCACAACAAATTTCACACTTTGGCGAACAATATCATATATTGAAGTATCAACGCATTTATACAATCACCCTGTCAATCTGAATTAGATTAACCCATTTTCCTTATAATAATATCCCCTAGTTTTCTCTGAAAATGGAGCTTTTCTCTTCAATTCGCCCAAATCCTCTTAACTCACAAAAAATATTAGGATGAATAGCATTTCCAATTCCACAAGTGTTGGTCAGAATTCAGAGCAACACACACCATAGAGAGACTGAAGAATAAAACAAAGTAAGATAAACACCTTTAATGGTCCAGATGTGGACAAGATCTTAGTATGCATTGGTGTTCCATCGTGATAAGTTGCTCTTCGGAGGTTTAGACCAATTCATCACCATCATGCCGGGTTTCAATTGATGACTGGCTAATATATAAGAAAGAGGTGCACGGTTCGCCTTGGTATAAAACCCTTGGTCGGGCTTCGTCTTGGATTCGTTCTGCTCAGAAGCTTGAACAAACCCTAAACTCTCTCTCCCCTTAACACTGTGCCATGACACCGCTGCTTTACGTTTGTTCCTATGCGCCCAGCGAATGCTATCCGGTCTCCAATTTCGGATCTCACCAAGAGAGAACGTGTTTTCTCCTTCTATTTCTTTCTCTTTCTTTCCAAACACGAAGAAAGCAGGCCTTGCCCCAGCCACCGCGATCCTTGGGAAACCAAACGAGCTAGTCTGTCCCTTGGCCTTTGAAGAGGAGAAGGCAGAGTGGAGAACGTCCTTCACGCAAGCTTTTTTGCTCCGATCCACCATTCCGGGCAGGAAAGAGAATGCAAATTGACCGCGGACGGAGGTTGTCGTGGTAGATTCGAGTGCTTTTTCCGGCGGAGCGAATTCTTCTATGGTGTTGCATTTTTGCTGGCGGGCTCCTCCTTCCCATCGTACAAGAGCGATTCGAGAGGTACGACTAGCGTCATATTCCACCCCTTCCACGATGCCTATAGACGGAGTATTCCGCTTCAGATCGATTTTTCCTTTCTGAATTCGATGAAATCGCTTCGAACAAGTAGAGAAGCAAGCTACCTTTCTTTGATTCACAGCAAATGCACCTTCGCTAACACTGCTCGTCTCCACAGGAGTCCTAATTCATATAACGAATAGCTACCGATTATCTGGACTTCAAATAAATAGGAATTACGAAAGGATATGAAAAGGTAAGCGTCGAAACCTGAAAATGCCAGTGGAGAGAGGTTTTTGAGATGAGACGCCAAATGGAGAGGGAACAGCTCTAGAAGTGACATTGGTGGAGAGTCTCGCGATGGCGCTACGAGCGGAAGCCGTGGCGGAGCGAAGGCTTGATCTGGCGACGACGGCAGCGGCCATGGCGTGTAGAAACCGTATACAGATTGAAGAATGCGCCAGACGAGAGGGTAGGGCTTTGGTATATGCCTGGGTTATAGCTGTCCAAGGTGGGTGAATCGGCCCGTAAAGCTACAAAGACCATCTTGGCCCAAGAGGGCTCTAGTCTACTCAGCCACACCACATGAATCTTTTTCTTTTCTAATAATCCGTCTCTTCAATTTTTTTGCCTTTACTTCAATAAATGTACCATATATCAATATATAAAGCACAAAATTAGTAAAATAGAACTGACAAAATTCTCTCCCTATGTTTCCAGGTGATGTTGTCCGTCAAAGCAGATGATCTTTGTCGCAAACAACAATAAAAATTTATAATTTTAATCTAATTAAATATTAAATTATATATCCAATAAATAAATTCATATATAATATTTATATATTTATTATAACTAAATTTAAAATCAATGTCTTATTATTTAATTTTGCTTTTGAATTCAAATATTTAAGTAGATAAGTAGATAATTAATTACAAATTGATTAATAGATATTCTATGTCTGTCCTAGGAAAAATGTGTACTATGTTTTTACGATCATTTCATATGTAATAGAAATAATATACAAAATATAATTTCACATAATATTACAAATACAATAATAATAATAATAATAATAATAATAATAATAATAATAATTATTATTATTATTATTATTATTATTATTATTATTATTTTAAACTAAATATATAAAAAATTAAATTTCCTCAAAAAATTGTCTCATGCTTTTAATTGCCAAAAAAAATAGTGCTTAACATTGCAAAAATCAAAAGGTTGTGATTTTCTACGTCACTAACCCAATTTAATTTCTTCAATTGATAAAGTCAAAATATAATTTTTTATCTAATCTATTTCTAATGCATGACACACTAAATTAATTATTTCTCATGATATTTAATAAAACATCATTATTGTATATACAAAAATAAATTGTTAGATTTTTAATCCTAAAATATCAACCATGATATATCCCTAAGAATTATGAATTTATATAAATTTTACTTACCTTAGAAAATAATAATTTTTCTTAGCATTTTTATTAAATTATTATTTTATATAAAAAATTACACTCAACTAAAAACTATTTAATAAATTTAACTAATTTGAAAACTACATTTGATAAGTTTTTAGCCTTATAATTTGTTTTAGAAGCTGAGGAACTATAAGATTTTATTCTAAAAATAAGTTTTTAAAGTATTTTAATTATAGAACTTATAAGTTATCATCAAAATTTTAAAAGATATTAGACTGCATTTAGATTGATGGATTTGAATCAATGTGACAAACTGATTTTAAATATTTTGTATTTGAAAACTCATTCATTTCAAATCACTTGATTGGATGTTTAAATTAAAATTGCTTGATTTTTGTCTTATTTGAGGTGTGTAGTGTATGTGTGCAATGTGTAGAGTGAAGAGTGTAAAGTGTGTCAAGGACTAACATGTTTATATGTATAATGTGCATGTTCAGCATGTGTGGTGTGTGTAATGTGTGTGTAAATAATGTCAGCAATGTATGAAGTATGGGCGTTCAGAAAATGTAGTGTGTGTTCACTGTATGTAGTGTGTGTACAATTTGTAGTGCGTTCGCACGTGCTATATGTGGTGTGTGTAGTGTGTGCATTCAAAATATGTATTGTCTATGTTTAGTATGTATAGTGTGTGTGAGTAATATGCGCAATTTTTGTAGTTTGTATGTTTAAAATGTGTAGTGCGTGTGTAAGCAATGTATAGTGTGAGTGCAATATGTTGTGGTATGTGTGAGTAAGGCGTGTGATGTGTGTGTTTAGAATGTGTAATGTGTTTACAACGTATGTAATGTTGTGTGTTCAGTATATGCAATCTGTATTGTGAGTGTAATGCGTGCAGTGTATGTATTACGTGTGTTCAGATAGTGTAGTGTGCTTGCAAAGAGTAGAGTTTGTGAGTCACTAATGCATGAATTTGTGTAGTATGTGCGCGCAATGTGTGTAGTATGTGTGCGCGCACAATGTATGTAGTGTGGATATTGTATGCATTCAGAATGTGTACTCTTTGTGTTCAATTTCTTTACTATGTGTGCAATGTGTGTGAGTAACCTGTGTAGTGGGTGCATTCAAAATGTGGAGTATGTGTGTACAATATTTGTAGTGTGTGCGTTCAATGTTTGTAGCTTGTGCGCAATGTACGTAATGTGTGTGTCCACTATATGTAGTGCGTGTGTGTGTGTGCAATGTGTGTAGTGCCTATATTGTATGCATTCAGAATGTGTACTATTTGTGTTCAGTTTGTTTGCTGTGTGCAGTGTGTAGATTGTGTGTGAGTAATGTGTGCAATGTGTGCATTCAAAATGTATATAGTGTGTGTTCAATAGGTGTAGTGTATCTGCAATGCGGAAGATGTGCGCGTATGCAATGTCTATAGTGTGTGTGTATTCAGTATGTATCGTGTGCGCACAACATGTGTATTTTGTGTGTGAGTAATACATGCAATGTGTGGAGTGTGTGCGTTTAGAATGAGTACTGTGTGTGTGTGCAATGTGTGTAGTATGATGCAATATGTGTAGTGCGTGTGTGTGTCAAGAGTAGTGTGTGTGTCTGAGTAGTGTGTGGTTTGTACGCAATATGTGTAGTGTGTGGTTTGTACGCAATATGTGTAGTGTGTGTAGGTGAAGGTGTTTCACAATTCAGAACCAATAACAGATAACATGAATATTTGATCTGCAAAAAACGTGGAAATGTCTAAAATGGGTCTCCAACCTCCAAGATAAATGTACATGCCTAATCAGTATAATATATACTGCAGCCAGTATATTGTATCAAGAGTAGTATAAAACTTGAAATGCCTAAAATGGGTCTACATTATACCATTGCATTTTTCCCATGTAAAATAAACATATGTGACTACCTATCAAGCAGTTCAACCCAGAAGATAAAGGCATGCTCACCCAGAGTCTGATCTTTTTCTTGATGGGCAACCCTACCAACACAGCTCCCATCATGCTCGGCATCTTCTCTATATATGTACTCATCAACTTCCTGACACTCAACCACCAACGATGCACCAATTATTCATTGGATAAAACTAAGGTGTAATCGACCTGAAACCACATACACACACACATGTACATAGTTAAATATATCAAGGTAAAGTGGCAGAATATCACAAGCTCAAGAACGGTCACCAGCATATTGAGTTTAGTATTTTTGAACTAAAGTTGTACTCGATAAAACTCAAATTGAGTTTTGAGTTCTTCACGAGTCAATACTGAGTCGAGAGCCAGCTCGACTTGATTACAGTCCTAGAAAAAAACTTGATCAGAAATAATCACATACTTCATAATTGATTAGTGGAGCACCTTTGTCCACAAAGCAATACTTACTTCCAGCTAGCTAAATTGTGATAGGAGTAACATGCAGGCAGCCATTATGGGGAAGGCAACCAGGGCTGATGCCTAATTAGCAGATCAAGTTAGAATTCAGGGCCAGAAGGTAAAACTTTTTTGCAGCATGCTACGATGACAAAAGTTAATAATGTAAGGCATGGGAAAAAAGTTAAGAACCTACCATGAAAAAGACTACCTCCTCGTGAGCAAGAGCAGCAGTGAGTTCATTGCCTTTCATTGCATATCTTATGAAATTTTGCAACTAAAAATCAGGAAAGACAACAACAAACAAACGTTAGTTGATAATGCGAGTATCAAGGCAATAAGATTTACCATGCTCAATAAACAACAAATATTGCGATTTAAAACTTGTCTTTTTGCACATGTTCAAGGCTAACATTATGTCTCTGAAATGAATTGCACAGAAATTCAGCTTCCTGTTCTAATTATTAATGTTTCGGAAATTAAAGTAGCTAGAAGAAGTATCTAGATTTAGTTGGTACAATTCTCAAAAGTGAGATATGAAAGCTACTTCAGAGGAATGATTCCTCACACTACGCAACAACTTTTGTTCCTTCCCCATTCCCTCTCCAACCAAACAAGCTTTTTGCGCATGCACTAGAACTCAGTTATAAAATTTGAAATTATGCAATTATGTATGTGTGTATGTGAGAAGTGAGAACAGTATACCTCAAATGACTTGGCTTCTCAAATCTTATCCAACTACATGACTCCCTAAATTTACATTATATTTTGTCTGACATAAAGTTTTAAGGATTGCGAAGTATAAATTCTTATCTCCAGAACACAAAACTGACAAATCACATGAAATTGGACACCAAAAGGAAAAACAAAAGGAAATTTTACTTGGATAGTGATTCCCACCCGACCCGCTATCCAGGTAATATCCATAGGCTTCATGGTAATTCAAAATCATCCAAAGCTAAGCAAAATTTTGCTAATTTGTCCAATTTTTTTAAGATTATAAATTTATCCAAGATTGGCTAATTGGGTGCTATTTTGACCAACTTGTCAAAATAGTCAATGTTGATGAGTGTATGATATGGAAAACATATAGTACTTGATGAACTGGAGAGGGGAGAAATATAGTTAGTACTTGATGATGATAATGCTTTGCAGCTTCAAATGTCCGCAAAACTTGAGACTTGCAATAAGCTAACATAGATCCATTCCTTGGAGCATAAGGATCCAGAATCATCTTTATTGTCTTGAGATAATCACTGTAAAGAGTCATAACAAACTATAGAACACAAAACATCATTTTCCATATGCAACTTCAGGTAGAAACGGAACACAACAGATCAGAAAGATTGGGAATTGTTGTTGAACAAGATAAAAATTAAAAGTGTTGTAAATCAATCTAGTAAACAATGTGATAAAATTGAAAGAAAAAAAAAAAAAAAAAAAAAAAAAAGAGAAGAATCCACACTGATCAAAGCATTACCAGGACATTATACCTTAATAAATGGACATCTAGTCCATAACTCCTTTTTATTCTTTGACTTTCGCACCTGTAACATGAAGTTGAGCACACAATTGACTGCTATAGTGGTTTTCATTATGTTATTTGTACACACACCCCCCTTTCAAGAAAAGAAGAGGAACATATGAATACCTCAGCCATGTGGACAGCCTGCTCAAGTTGCTGAATTTGTATCCACTGTTCTGTTACAATTTCAGTAGTCTGCATGCAAAAGAACATTACATAAGGAGAAGTACGTGTGATGCTTAACATGTGCCTTGTCTTCACTCTTGGGCTCTGTTTCTTCTCAATTTTTCGCATTAAACATAGAGGACAAGAATTGGAGTTTTATCTGCATGAAACTTTTCCTACAAACTAAATGTGGAAAAACATTTTTGAATGAAACTATAGCAATCAAGATTGAAATATTAACTATCCCTAATGTCCGAGGAACCCAAAACTAAGCAAATATTTGTAAAAAAAAAAAAAAAAAAAAAAAAAAAAAAAAAAAAAAAAAAAAATCAATAAAAACAGGCTACACTACTAGAATTAGAATGGGCGTAATAAGATTTTTAACCACATAATCAACTGACCTCTTCAATATGTGAAGTAACTTCTTTTAATTTTCTTTCAGCATCTAATGCCTTACGCTCCAAATCGTTTATTTCCAAGTTATTCTTCCGAGATGCTGCCCATAGAAGTAGAACCTACATAAATTAGAAAACATTTATTTCCCTTGAATCTAATACCTCAAATAAGAAAAGTAACCATATCACAGACAAATATTATTCAACTATAATACCTCTTCCTCAAGAACACCGAGCTTCATATCTGCACGAGCGTAATCATGCCCAAAATTCGACAACACGTTTTTCAGTTGATAGATCTCTGCAGTCAACTCCTCAATTTTCTTCTCGCAGTCCCGGAAATGCTCGGTCTTCGCATTTATTTCTCCAATTCTATCCTCAAGTACCAATTCTGCGATTCCGAACAGTAGCAACTCAGTGTCGATTCAATTTCAGAATGATAAATTTGTACCGGAGTGTCATGAGACAATACCTAATCGAGCGATTTTGAGCTTGGTCTCCTCCAACTCACATGCCAAAGAATTTTGGTTCGGCTGATCGGAATAAGAAGTCAGCGATCGATAATCGGCCGGGGGAGCTAGGGCATTCGCTAAGGTGGGAGGGAGACAGAGAGAGACGAATATGGCGGGAAGCAGTAATAATGACAGTGTCATTGCCACTGCCATTGCGACTCAATTGACCAACTCACAAGTTATCGCCTGAGCTTGTCCCCTCAAAGCTTTCAGTTAACCCTTTTTTGGTTTTTTGTATTTGTTGAGGTTTTAGAAGAGTAAGGGTTATTTTGTTTCATTAAGAAGAAGAAAAAATAAATTAATAATATATATATATATAATTGTGAGAATATTTAAGGCCAAATTTATAGCATGAGTAAACTATAAGAGGTGATTGTACCTTTTTGTAAATCATAATGATTAGATAATTTAAATAAGGGATATTCAAACAGGTTTCTGAAGCTTATTACGAGGTACTTAATCCTTCTTCTCCATTTCTGTTTCATTTTCTCCTTCAACTGCTTCAGTGTCTGAATTGTTAATGTAATAATGTGTTATCTGGTTTAGTATTATTCTGGAATTTGGATTTGAAGTTTAATTTCTTGAAGGAAATTATAATAATCATGTTTTGTCCAACTTATATAGCTCATGAAATATATACTAAGGTGATTCCTTCAAAATATTCATAAATATCATTGTGTTTAGTATTTCATCATCTTTTTTACAATGACCTGTCACATGTTATGGGTATTAAATAATATTATAAATTAATTCATAGTATGCATTAAAAATTATAAAATATAAAATAAAATATATAATGTAGAGAGCATCGTGTTGAAAAAATAAATTTAGAGAGAAGTATTCTGGATGGGCAACATTTCGGAAAGTTGACAACGCAACTCCCTCCCATATAGAACCTCAGCTAAGTCAAGGTTTCAAGGGCTAGAGCAAATGCATGCAGTTTGCTGGTGCGACCCGACGGAGTGCATGAACATCCGACATTACAACTGACAACGAATCAGGGCCAACAAATATGTCACACTGACCTGCTCGAGTAGGGAAAGTGGACAAACATTGAAGGTGGTGCACGAGCCAACAAGAGCAACGCTCCGACTTGGAATACATAATACCTAGTTGGCGACTGCCCAATCAGTTAGGAAACGAACCAAAGCCAACAAGTTTGGTTCAATGACCTAAGGTTGACCAACGTTACCTGCATGAGCGATGCACGACAACACCAATACATAATGATCCCGCTGGAAGGATACATCACAAGTAGGAGGTGGATATGCCATAATCAGGAGGTGGCTAGTGAAATCACCTCCAAGGCATAGTAGTTAGCTATAAATAGATGTAAAATTGAACATAAAAGAGACTTTTCCGAAAAAAGACTGAATAAAAGAAAAATAATTAAGTTTTTTGTGTCATCTTTTATCTTATTCAATAAAAAAACCACGTTAAAGTTCCAGCTTGACAAATTCGGATTGAACATTTATCAGACTTCACAAGTACTAAAGGAGTTCTTTTTTAAGTCAGAAAATTAGAATGTAATAAACACGAATTGTTTGATTGTTCAACCCTGAAAAATTTAGGTTTTTCTATACTTGCAGTTCTTATATGGGATCAAATTTTGATATGTAGATTGCTTTAGAGTTAAAGTTCACAGCGTGTGTATCTGTTTTATAATCAATATATTGATAAGCTGGTTCCAGTATCTTGAAACCAAGACACAGATATTGAATGGGGCAGGTTCTTAATGATATCCTGAAAAAGGTCCTGAGGGTGCCACATTTTTCTAAATTGGGGAAGGCCCAAATGAATGTATTCAGATTCAGTCCCAGCATCGTTTTTGCTGAGTTTTTCGGGTTTTCAAGCCCGTTTGGAGGGATGGTAGGTGGAAGTGTGGAATGAGGGGCGGTGCTTCAAGATTTGGTAGTTCCATTCTTGGAGATTATATATACTCACACGTGTGTAAGAGCCACTGGTGTTGGTGTTAGATTGCCTAAACAAAAATAATAATAAATAATGGGAGCTTAGAATAAAATAATAACATCATTCCTTCAACATTTCTATTTATATTCTTGATTATGGATCAACAGGAAATAATTGTTAATATGCATTGTTTAAACACAAACCACACAACATTCAGAACAAATGTAATAGACCAAACCCAAATACGATGTTTAAAATGTATGATATGTTTTGTACATAATGAAGAGTTTATTTCCTCACAGAAAAGATGATAATAATAACAACACTAAAAAGTGGAACGTCAAGTGCATCCGAGTTAAACCCAAAAGAAACAAAGTCGTGGAAGGAACAGGCATTCTGTTCCAATACGAAAATTCACTATTCACATATATGATCCTCACAAGGTGTAATAATACAGCCCTTCATAATGTTGACATGAGGAATCACAAGTTATTATTATTGTCTCCAACAAATTCAATTGAAAGACATCTCAACTTCAAATAAAAGAAAGTAATTAAAGAACTTATTTCACAAAGAGGAAAGGAATTCCCACGCTGCTAATTTCTCTTTTAAATTTCAATGTCGACTGATATTCCCTCCAAGTCTCTCCATCAACACTCATGCAGCTTTCCCTTGCTGCAATTTTATTAAAAAAAATGAGTCAGTTTATGAGAAGAAGAGCATAATGATATGGATTATGTATTTTACTCTTACCATATGGATATCCTATTATGCTCCATACAATTTTTATCTTGCGTTTACTTACGTGTACAATATTATATGCTGTCACTGTGTAATGTATGCTTATGAAATGAATTACGAGAGTGATACACAGTAGAAAATTCGAACTGGATTCTTATGATCCACACTAATTTTTACTAGTATACCAAAACCAGCTCATTCTTTCTTTCCTATTGAGTTTGTTTTAGCAAGTAATGAAAAATCAAGACACAGTATGTACTGCAACAATTGTACTCACCCGTTTCTCTTCTTCCATCCTGGCCTTGATGAATGAGTAGATTGCAACTCCAGCAATTGCAATGGAAGTACCAATACCAGTTTGTAATGAGATCCTGTTGCCTGTGGGGATTCAAATTCAAATAAACGGTCAAATCTCTTGTCATATAAAAATCGAGATCCAATTCAAAAGTAGAGATTCAGGAATAATATATTTACCGAAGACCAAGATTGAGAACCCGATCACAAAAACACGTTTCAACACATTCCCAACAGCATGAGTGAGCGGTGCCACTCTCTCAAGGGTGTTAGTAGCCAACTGATAAGAAGAACATTTTGTATGCTTTAGCTTCTTTGAAACTGAAAAAACCATCATCTGGCTATACTATCTGGGCCGAGGTCATGCTTCAATAATCAAATAAACATGATAGCTAAACTCGTATGCTCAGAATGTACCTGATTGTAGAGGTGGTAAAACATTCCCACCCAGAAAAGATCAGATATGAACTTTGTCAAGCCCACTTTAGCTATTGCATCACTAAAACCATGCTTTATCAGCTGAGGGCCTTCGACCTGCATGATTATCGAATAAATATGAAAAAATAGAATAAGAAACTGCAAAGCATGAAGACGAGGACAAAAATATTTTTATTATGATCTAGAAAGGGCTCACAATTATGGCAGGAGGAATGCAGACGATTAGGGCAATAATAGAAATGTAGGCATACAAGTTGGTGCTATCCATGTCAGTCTGCACAGAAAAGAAAAAAAGGGGGGGGATCATTAGTAAGAAATAACATTAACATTTATACGCCATAATATCATCGAATCGTTTCATCTCCTTGATAAGATTCCACATAAGATCGTGCATGATAATCAAAAAATTAAAATCACTTAACCATGGCTTTCTTAGAATATATGCTCCTGTAAGTGAATGAGATGTTGGAAATCATAGCACTGATGAAGCCAAGCCAGTTGAAAGACAACTCGGTCAATGATGCCATTGACACACCTGCATTCACACCATAATGTTAAAATTACAAAAGAAGCAGTCTAGATATGTGACCTAAATAGGGCCATCCTAAACATTCTACCTGTATGCAAGGTGGTATTAAAGTCTGACCAAAAAAATACCGATCGTGTTGAAGAAGTAAAATACAAGACGTTTCTTTACTTTAACACGAGCTTAAGCTTTTCTACAATGTGGTTATTTTACAAGTACTTGAGTCAGACCAAATAAAAGGTCTTATGTTATTTGTAAATCTCATAACCACATTTAAAATAAAAAAATAAAAAAACCTGAGTGCAAGGCTTCAATGCGAAGGAAATTATGAGCAAATGAAGGGATATGTGGAATTATTTATATACTAAAATTATTCTCATCTCAAATAATTTTAATTATTCAGATGAAATAATCATCTAACAAGATATATATCAGGCCACATTTACAAGTCTGGTAAAAATCACTTCAGTCTTATATAAATATGAGCCAAAAAAAAAAAAAAGAAGTGCCCTCAGCAACAAATTAGAAAAACATCAGAGCTTACCGAGGACAACTGGAGCTAGGGAGAGCCATAATGCCAAAGGTATCTGCTGTCCAAGTATGAATTGTGAAGCCGCAGCATTGAAGAAAGGCTCAAGCGCTGGTGATCCAAAGTCAAAAGAGGGAGATGACAGAAGTAATCAACACATTTTTGTGGCAATATTTCCCCGTGAAATCATATGACAAGAGTGTGTTGAGTGTGTGTGTGTGTGTGTGTGTGTGTGTGTGAGAGAGAGAGAGAGAGAGGGTCACCTTTAATGGTGTGAGTAAAGGAGACTGCGACTGCAGCAAAAGAAACATTACTAGTTACATGGCCGAGAGCATGGCAGACAGCCACAGGGATGAGGAGCTTTAAGAGGTTTGAGTCAATTGGCTACACATAAAGAACAAAACTTTATTAAAAAAAAAATCGTGTAACATTCTTGATTTGATTATAGAGTAATTTCTTTTGTTCTTATTTTATAATATGATTCTTTTGTATAAATACGTTCTCATTTAATATCAACTAACATATTCCAATATATTTTTTGGACTTTTATTGATCTAACTGTTAATCTGGAGCATGAAAGATGAAAACATTGATTAGGGTCTGAAAGAAAAACCCATCAATTAAAGACTCGCAAATCCAAGGCCTTGTTTGGCATATTGCAATCCCTAGTTCTTTAAAATATTTTCAAAATGATAAATCCAAAAATATGATGAGCTAATTCCACGATTTATGAAGAAAAAAAATAGAGAAAGAATAATAAAACAATTAATTCTTCAAAAAAATAAGTTATAATGATAAGGCTAGATATTACAAGATACCAAACATATTTTTAGATTTTTGCGTCTTTAATTAATAGGTTTTATCTTTCAAACCACAGTGATAGCTCACCTACCTTCAAGGCATTAAGCTGATTAAAGTCCTATCTTCTCATTTCATTTATACTCCATTCAAAATTCAAGAATAGTAAACTAAGAATATGAATCAGGTTGGTGTTTGAGGAGACTACTTACAGCTCGCTTAGGGAGGCCAACACCCCAGCTCACAAGGCAGTAGACAACACCAACAAACAAATGTATAACCGACACAAAACTGCATAGACAATAAAGAAATTGTTTTAGCTTCCATTGTACTGAACATCATTAATATTGATAACAAAGTTGACTACAACCAGATCTTTATTGCAAAATTATATCCATCTCATGTTGAATCATCGTTGCGGCCTTGTAAATACTATATTTGATGAAATACACAAATGATGATACATTGTACATTTAAACAGAAAGATACTTCACCATGTGTAGCATCTAACCGACCAATGAACACAGTTAAAAATCCGTGACGTCGTTGATATAATGAAATTTTAGATGAAATGCATGTTGATGATGTGTCCATATAAATAATGAATTTGAAGCAAGTGTCATAGTTACTTTCACCAAATGTTGCATTTCTGATCAAAGCGATAGCGCATGCAGTTAAGGCCATGACGTCATTGATACAAGGAAATATCAAAAGAACAAGGGTTGGTTAAAATGGTAAAGGAGATGCTTACTAAGGATAGGGGAAATAATTGTAGATCTTCTTGTTGAGAATGTTGAAAATCACGTTCAAGAAATACCTACAATGAGCAGGGGCAAGAAGGTCATTTGCGATTGGCATTTAATGACAGGAGATGAGAAGAGCTTTATATCAGGAAGGTCACGTGACCTACCACATGAAGAAGAAGAACCCGGTAACAAGGGCCGGGTATTTCTCCAAGAACCCGACTTTAGCACCCCTGCGAAGAAAACGGGTAAGGAAACATAAGCTCGAAAACGGTCGGGCTAACCGACCGGATATAATGACAATTAACTTACCCGGCGGAATCACTATTTTCGGCCGGAGAAGAAGCCGCGGCGAAGCATGGCCGGCAATTTTCCCTCTTCATCACAGGAGAAACCGCTATTGCAGGCGGAGCTTCTAGCAGAATTGCTGGCCGGAGCTGCCTTCCCCATATCAAATTTCCACCATCGCTGAGTTTGCCGGTGAGCTTCACTGTGGGGACGCTGCAGTTCCCGGTGAACCTCGCTGCAGGCTTTGGTGGAAGCGCGAGGCCGCCAACGGTGGCGCCGGTAAGCACGCGAGACTCCATTCCGACTTCAACGGAAGAGTGTGTTGGTGAGTAACAATGCAGAGGCTTTTAGAGAGAGAGAGAGAGGGAGGGGAGAAAGTAACGTGCTCCGGGAAGGTGAAGCTGCAGAGTGGTAGATGGATTATTTGAGTGGTTTCAGTCAGGTTGGGAAATGAGCGGTTCGTATTATCGGAAATTTTTGGATTTTAATCTTCTCACGGATATGGTGCATCGCGGACCACGGATTTACAGTAATACTATTTTTCTTTTTCGTTTTTATTACTTATATTTATGTAAATATAATATATTTATAATACAATTTAAAATTAATCAATATTTAAAAATATTCTAAAAAATTTGTTGCTTTACTCATAAAAACATAAAAATATAATTTATTTTATTTTTTAAATATATTACAGATGAACCATAGAAGCCATAGTGTAATAATAATTATAAAAAAAGAAAGAAAAAGAAAATTAGTATTACTCTAAAAAATATAATTTTGTATATAAATATATATTTCCCATCTCAAAATAAAAAAATTATTTCTATAATAAATTAATTAATTGTATAAATAAATTATTTATAATTTTTATAAAAATATTAGTTAATAATTGTTTACTTATATAAAATATAAATAATCACATACATAATAAATATTTAAACCTAACTTTAAATAATCAACAGAAATATATTTTTCACATCTAATATCTCATTTTAATATATATATATATATAATATAAGTGTAAAATTAAAAATTATAAAAATAGTTAATTTAATATATTATACATAAAAAATAAAGTAAAAAAATAAAAATAAAAAATTTGTATTTTAATAAATTGAAAAAATATTCTAAAAATTGAAGAAAAATAAAATTCAATTAATTAATTGTCATATTATTTTTAAAATTATTTTCTTTTTTAAAAACGAAAAAATAGACGAAAAATTATCTTAAAATATTTTATTATTATACTTTTATGAATTATTACATAAAGGTTGTCTTTTAGTCCTATATTTGACATTTTTGACTTTTTGTCGTTTAAACTGTTCTTCAATTTTGTGACTCAACAACCTTTTGTAAGAGAATAACTCAACAAGTCACCACAGATAATATCTGCTTATGTGACAATGTAACTGACTTCACAATATAACTGGGGTATGTGATATTTTTTATTATAAATCCAAAAATATTAATTAAATTGAAACCAAAAAAAACATATGATTTTTTAAAAATAATATAAAATTTAATCAAAATTTAGTTCTGAAAATATGAAAATGAAATCAAAATATTATTTCTATAATCCAAATAAACAAATAAAATCCAAAACATTATTTTAATTAAATTGAAACCAGAAATAAATAAGAATTCTTGTAGAAATCTAATAATTTACAGATTTAATTAATTATCAGAATCTATAATTTGAAAATACTTCCATCAAAATGAAAATTATTTAATTATGAATTTTATTCTTTGTTAGTTTCTGGGATGTTAAAAATAAATTTAGTAGTTTCTATGAATATTTTCAGATTTTTAAAAAATATTAATTAAATTTATTTTGCTTTATATATTCTTTGGTAATCATGCGATTTCTAAGATATTTTGATTTTTTTCAAATTCATTAAATAATTATATTAATTTAATTATGGTTTTTGTTTTAGAAATATATAAGTTTATTTTGGTTTATTTTAATACTTTTTATTTTATTTTGTAATGGACTTTTAGAAAATAGATTTATTTCTGGTTTCAAATTTTCTAGATAAATTTATAGGCTTTATTATATATGTGAGTCGAATGAATTTTAGTTTGTTAAAAAATGTAAATGAAGGATGTGGGTATACTTTCATTCAAAATTGAATCTTCCTTCACCAATTCCAACCACATTTCTAATAATTATTCATTAAATTAATTATTATTTACATCACTTTTTACAATATAAAATTATAAATTAATCAATATGGACAACATTACTCACTACTCAATCGACCAATTATTACATATATATTTTATCAAAATATTTGTTGACGTCTACAATAAACATCTTTATCTTACATAATATAAATACAAATATTATCTTTATTATTAATGTGTGTTGCACTGTTTGTAATATTTATAATAATATTATCAAATTTTTAGAAATAGGAAATGATTTTCAAAACAAGTAGTGATGAAATCATAGAAATTGAAATGAGAATTAGAGATAAGAGGAGATTCGAAGTAGCATGGGACGGTGGATATAGGAGAGTTGTAAGGAAAGAAACAAATGAAGTTCGACAGTAGTAGGGTTAAAACTTATTCAAATGGGAGAAAAGAAATAGGGGAAGTGGGGTATCCTTTATCTTATCCTAATGAGGCGAGAGGTCTGTGACAAACAGCTCGTCTTGTCCAATCCTCTCACTCTTTCCAATATCCTCACCATTTTTTTATCACCGATCTATTCTTCCTTTTTTTTATTTTCTTTTCTTGTTTTTCAATCAATATATTTTATTTATGCATAAAAATTCACTTTATTTCGTACGAGAAAGAAAAAAAAAAAGTGAAAGCATAACAAAAGATCATCATAGCACACATATTTTTTTTCTTTCAAATCAATCATTACATGTAAATTATCCCTCATAGAGTAACCCATAAAGATTAAAGATTATGAGTTTAAATTCTTCTTCAAACACGGTCAGGATATTTCTATCGTACAAGACTCTCCTAATGCCATTTACATTTCTTATGTAGTTTGTAGACCTATATTACATGAAGACACAATTTTCTTCTCATTACGATGTCGAATGGAAATAGACGAGAGTAATCTGAAATAAAATATTCATAAGTCAATAATGACTTGTGAAGCCAACAGAACGAAAATTATCCACTAATTAAAGTGAATTACAAAAAGGGATCGCATAAAACTTCTACGATCCTTAACGTACTTGAAATCCAATATGAATTTCAAGTCGACTAAACTAACTAAAAAAGTAAACTTAAAGAAACAGTGTATCGCTATAAAACCTCACTTAGAAATCGACAGCAACGGGAACAAGATAATCCGTTGCTGATCAGTGCAGGATGTTGGAGTCAGAGTGACGGCAACTTTCTTAGTAACAATGATCTGCTATTTCGGAGAATTGATATCGTATTCAGTCTATTTTCTTCTTCCTTCTTCCGTTGCATTTATAGAGTACCTCAGTTCCCTTTTTTTTCTTTTTTCACTTAGCCACGTTCGTGGAATGGCATTCTCCACTTCTCCTTTATTTTTTCAACCATCTCCCCAACAGGATAGAATTTTGACTCGATCTTTAACTACTTTCCTATTTTGTGGGGATATTTCTTGATGTCCAATCTTGTGAATCTTATATGTATCCTTCAAGAAATGAAGAAACCGGCAAAACATATCTACTAAATAAGTTTGACACGTTCAAATCTTAACAATCTCCTCATTTTTGCCTTTCTTCCCTATTCCCAAATTTTCAACTGAAGACAACAATTATTCAAAAGATCATATTTTGCACATGTAGTTATCTCCCCCTGTATCCAAGAGTCCAATATTTTTCTCCCCCTAACTTCAAACTTCCACTTTCTTCAAGACTCCCCAGCATGGCAAAGAATTCAGCACAACAACAGCAACAGCAAATCAGCAGCCACTCATGTTCGATTCAGCAACCAAGACCAGAGAAGCAACAAAACAGCTTATCACAACAACACGGTAGCAAACAGCTGTAGCACAGCACAACAACAGCACAACCTCAGCATCAGAATCTGCAGCAGCACAGCCTCAACATTAGCAGCAACACAGCACAGCAGCAGCATCAACAATTCAGCAGCTATTCATGTTCTTCGGGAGCATCATGAGCATCATCTCTACCTTCACATCATTTTCATCTCCACCTTTTTGCTTTCTTCACAATTCCTCAATACTTGAGAATCAAAATTAGAACATAGGACACAATATACAGAAAGTTTTACCCAACAAATATATCAACATTGTTAATTCTGCAAAACTTCTCCTTAATGCAAACTCCCCCTACGTACTTGACATTTAATACCATTGCAGCACATAGTAATATCCAGAATTATCCAACAAAAATCATAGCCACACCAAAAATCAATACCGAGTTAACCAGTACACAACTATCCCAAGATTATCTCCAAAATAAATTTTCAAGACAAATCAAAGTAGTACAGATAATCATGTCCTTCTTCTTCCCTAAATACAGCATCATGTTCTCCCCCTAAATTTAAACTCCCCCTTAACATGTGTCCAATATGGGACAAGCATAAAAATGCACAAGAAGACATATCTACTTCAGATTCCATCTACTTCAGATTCCATGCATAATTTTGCATCACCATTGTAAGCAAAAATTTCAGCATGTCTACATCAATGTCAAGCTAGCCTTTCAATTCAAATCAGCATGCCACGCATAAACATCAAAGCATCAATCAGTCTAGCATAATTATTTCCATAAGCACAATTGAAGAGGCATAAGCATTGGCAGCTTGCTCATTGGCAGCAGCAAGCAAATATCAAGCATCATATATCAACATAAATATTTCCATAAGCACAATCAAAGAGGCATAATCATTGGCAGTAGCAAGCAAATATCAAGCATCATATATCAACATAAGTTCCTCAAAGCAGCCGCAAAGCATAGCAGGATAAACAAAATCAAAAGTCAAACACCGATGTACCCAACAAAAACAAATGTACCTACACTATCACATAGTCCCTTCAACTGCGTCCATTATTGTCACTTGCGGTTTCATCAGCAGCAACAGCATCATCGGCAGCATCAGCAGCAGCAGCAACATTTCTCCCCCTAATTGGGAAGAAAGGGCATCTCGTATGGCAAGAAGGAGTTTAATTTGGTCATCCAGAGCCCGGACCTGTTGTGTGATAAATTTACAGAAAATAAAGATGGGGTTAGCTGCTGGTGGGACTAGATTAGTTGAACCGGAGGGAACCTCAGACAGCTAGGGCAGGTCACAACGTCGATCTCCTTGGAGGAATCCTGGATGGACTGTCAAAATTCTGGGAGATTTGGAGAACATATCTGTGGAGGTGGGCTGAAATCCCTTGTGAAGGACAGAGAACAAGGAGGACAGGCGGGAAGCTGGGAATGGAATTTTCTATTTTGTGACCATCTGTCGGGAGATACTCTAGCGGCGGTGACCTGGGCGAGGAGCTCCAGAATTTGGGCGAGAATCCTTCGAGAAGCCTCGTCCGCCATTGAAGCCAAGTTGAACAGGGAACAGAGATTAGTGAGGAAAGTGATGAAGTCAAAAATGAAGAATGAAGCATTTATTCAGTGCACGGTGACTGTGTGTTTAAAGGAGGCATGAGCTTTCTTTTCTTGTGCAGTGTTGTGACAGTTAAGGAAGATGTGAAGTAGGGGATGCCTGGTGATAATCCAGGGCGCGAAAATCTCAATTGTCACCATTCAACTTACACCCACTAACACAAAGGCACATGAGCACTTATCCAAAAAAAAATTAAAGAAGCAGAATCTTTTAAAAAAAAAAAACACCTATACCGATTTTAAACAACATAATAGGATTTCTTTTAGAGGGTGTATTTTGGAGAATATTATTTATAGGATCAGATCAGGTTTTGAGTTTCAACTCCCTTCTTTGACAATTTTTTTTTTTTTTGCGAATATTAGGTAAGAATTCCAGGTTCTTATCATATTTTTCAAGGTAGCATCGTCGCAGCGAACGCCGTGCCCCCCAAGGTACTTTATGATGTGAGGTTGGAAGAATAATTCGGAAACACTCTTTTGACGTAGAGAACATCGTCGCAGCGAATGCCATGCCCCTAGTTACTCAAGTATTTCATGAATTATTCAATTCATCAGTATTTTACAAGGTAGCATCGTCGTAGCGAGCGCCGTGCCCCCTAAGTTACTCTAGTCGATGAGTATTCTTAGCCTAAGATCCCTTTTTTTTTTTTTTTGCCAAGGGAGTCATAGAGGTAGAATACAAATGTATTTACAGATTTATGTACAGATTGGATGGAGTATTTTTCACATAACACATAGGCCAAGAGACTTCCTAATATTGGAAAATCTCTCAAAATCAAGAGTTTTGGTAAATATATCTGCTATTTGACTCTCAGTATTAACGTATTCTAATCGAATAAGATCTTTTTCTACCAAATCTCGAATAACGTGATGATGAATGTCTATGTGTTTAGTGCGAGGGTGTTGAACAGGATTTTTTGAGATATTAATTGCACTAGAGTTGTCACAAAACACAACTAGAGTATCACTAGGATAACCGTAGTCTTCTAGCATTTGTTTGAGCCACAATAATTGTGTGCAACACCCTCCTACTGCTACATATTCAGATTCAGCAGTAGAGAGAGATACACAATTTTGTTTTCGGCTTTGCCAGAAGACTAGATTATTTCCTAGATATAAACATCCCCCACTAGTACTCTTCCTGTCATCAATATCCCCTTCTCAATCAGAGTCACTAAATCCTACCTAGTTCGTGTTTGTGTGCTTAGAATACCAGATTCCTAAGTTAGAAGTTCCAGCAACATACCTGATTATTCTTTTAACAGCTTTTAGATAACTTTCTTTAGGGCACGCTTGGTAGCGAGCACAAACGCAGGTGCTGTACATGATATCTGGATGGCTTGCTGTCAAATACAACAGACTGCCTATCATCGATCTGTATAATGTTGGATCAATATTTTGTCCAACATCGTCGGTGTAGAGCTTCTGAGTCGATCCCATTGGTGTTTTCATGTGCTTGGCATTTTCCAGATCAAATCTTTGAACAAGGTTGCAAGCATATTTGCTTTGAGATATGAAAATGCCGTGAGAGCTCTGTTTCACCATATCTCTGTAATTGACAGGTTCCTTCCGTCGAGTTGTAATTCCTTCATGGACATCTCCGATTACTTGTGTGATTGGGTGGTTTTTCCTTATCCTTCCTGGTGGATCTCTTCTTTCAATCTGCTGAGTGGTGGTGTCTTCTGATATTAGTGGCTCGATTTCTGTTTCTGGATCCGAAGGTAATGTTGGTTCCGAGTGTGGTTCAACATTTTGTTCAACATCCAGAATCGACTTCTGTTCAGTTTGTGCGACTTGTCTGGGTTCCAGGTAAGTGTCAGAATTGTCTTCTTCTGTTTTTCCTGCCAGATCAGAAAAATCATCAAATACAACATTTACAGAATCCTGAATGGTTTTCGTTCTAAGATTAAACATTCGATAAGTGTGACTATTAAGACCATATCCGAGAAATAATCAATTGTCGCTTTTAGAATCAAATTTTGTGAGTTTATCACGATCATTTAGAACATAGCAAAGACATCCAAAACACATGAAAGTATTTCAAATTTGGCTTACGCCCATTTAATATTTCATGTGGAGTCATGTGTGTGCCGGGTCTTAAAAAAGCGCAATTTGAGATGTGACAAGCAGTATTTAGGGCTTCAGCCAAAATCTTTTAGACATGTTTTTTGAACTAATCATTACACGAGCCATTTCTTGCAAAGTTCTATTTTTCCTTTCAGGTACACCGTTCTGTTGAGGCATCTTAGAGGCAGAAAATTCATGTATGATGCCTAGTTTATCACAAAAATTTGAAAATAATGAGTTTTCGAATTCTCTACCATAATCTAACCTTATACGTGATATGCAAGAACCATTCACCTTTTTTAACCTAGCATGCAGTTTTCTAAACACATCAAACATTTTAGCTTTTTCTCTAAGAAAATTTATCCAAGTATATCGGGAAAAATCATCAACTAAAACATATGAATATCTTTTACCACCTAAACTTTCAATTTCGATTGGACCCATGAGGTCCATATGGATCAGTTCAAAGTTTCGAGTAGTACCTATAAACTTCATGTGTTCATGAGAGGCTCGAGTTTGTTTACCTTTTTTACATTCTCCACACACAATCTGTTTACATTTCTCAAGTTTGGGCAAACCTTTTACAACATTTAGCCTTATCAATCTATCAATGTTTCTAAGGTTTGCGTGTCCCAGCTTTTGATGCCAAAGGGTTGTCTCGTCAGTCTGGACAATATTGCATGTCGAGTTTCTTCCAGCCAAATAGCAGTTATCACTAGATCTTTTACCTGTCATTACAGAAACATTTGCTGAGTCAAATACTTCACATTTGTCTTTGTTGAATTTTACCTGAAGATCATCGTCACATAATTGACTTATACTGATCAAGTTGGCCATCAGTCTGTCCGCATGTAGAACATTTCGAAGGTTAGGAAAACCATCAACATAGAGGGTTCATTTTCCTATGATTTTTCCTTGAGCTCCTCCACCATATCTTATTGTTCCTCCTTGGAATGATTCATAGTTGGTAAGATACCTTTTTGAACCTGTCATGTGTCTTGAGCAGCCACTATCGAAATACCAAGACTCTGAATGGTTAGTCTTAAGAGCAGTGAAGACTACATTACATGAAAAACTTGGTTCACGGACCCATTTTAGATTTTGACAGACAATTGTATTTTTCTGTTTCACGATGTTGTGACGAATGTTGTGCAACGTTCGTGGCAACATGTGTTTCAACGACAGATCAGTTTTCAATTTTTGACAGTAGGGTCGTATATGCCCTGGTCTGTAGCAGTAATGACAGACATATTTTCTTTTTCTTTTGACTAATTTCTCATTGTCCACCAATTTTTGAACATTGCTACTTTCTTTAACAAAAATAATGGGATTTTTATTAGAGGTTTGATTACATGCATTACCAACAACAGGGTTTTCAAGATATCCAATTCCAGAATGACCTATATTACCGACAGTCAATATTTCGTCAAGTCTAGAGGTACCTGAATTCAGTTTCCTGAATGTTTCATTTGTAATTTCGAGATCAATTTCTAACTTGCTTATTTGGACATCCTTCTTCGTGAGTGTAACTTCCAATCTAGAGACAATCTTTTTCAATTCTTCATTTTCTTGGATCAAGTTTTCTGTTTCTTTTTGTCGTAATTCCAGTTTCTTAAGCAATTCATCTTGAACCGCTTGAATTTCCTTGAGTATACGCTCATCTTCCTCTTCCTCTAATAATTCTGCATCACTATACAACCATTAAAACAACTAAAATCAGAATTAGAAAAAAATTGTACCTTGCAGATGCAGTCGAACTTGAGGGAGTAAGTATCTCCTCATCATCAGAAAATTCGTGGATTGATGTTAGCAGCGCAGTGGTTTTGATTTCTTCTTCTATTGGATGCATTTCATCAATTTCTTCTTCACTAAGAGATATCCACATTGACTTTCCATGTCTCCAAAGTACGTTAGCACATTCGTTTGCATAGTGGCTGAATCCTCTGCAGGCTCGGCATTGAACATCAACAAAATTTTCTTTAGAAAGAACCAAAGAACGTGGAAGACTCATAATTTCCATTGTAGCACCATAACTCCAGAATCACACTTAGTGTATCAAGTGATGGCTCTGATACCAATTGGAAGTACGGTGCCGGATGGAAATAGACGAGAGTAACCCGAAATAAAATATTCACAAGTCAAGAATGACTTGTGAAGCCAACAGGACGAAAATTATCCACTAATTAAAGTGAATTACAAAAAGGGATCGAATAAAACTTCTACGATCCTTAACGTACTTGAAATCCAATATGAATTTCAAGTCGACTAAACTAACTAAGAAAGTAAACTTAAAGTAACAGTGTATCACTCTAAAACCTCACTTAGAAATCGACAGCAACAAGAACAAGATAATCCGTAGCTGATCATTGCAGGATGTTGGAGTCAGAGTGACGACAACTTTCTTAGTAACAATGATCTGTTATTTCAGAGAATTGATATCGTATTCAGTCTATTTTCTTCTTCCTTCTTCCGTTGCATTTATAGAGTACTTCAGTTCCCTTTTTCTCCTTTTTCCACTCAACTACGTTCGTGGAATGGCATTCTCAACTTCTCCTTTCTTTTCTCAACCATCTCCCCAACAGGATAGAATTTTGACTCGGTCTTCAACTGCTTTCCTATTTTGTGGGGATATTTCTTGATGCTCAATCTTGTGAATCTTATATGTATCTTTCAACAAGGAAGAAACCGGCAAAACATATCTACTAAATAAGTTTGACACGTTCAAATCTTAACAACGTCAAAATTTAATATTTAAAATAATAAATTATATCACTATCACATCTAATATTATACAAGAAATTTCAAATATTACATTCAATGGCATTCACCATTTATATATACTAGTAATTAACCCGTGCATTACACAGTTATTTATTGTTATAAAATTTAAATAACATATTACAGATTTTTTTAAAAATATATTTGTTTATATAACTATCATATTATAATTGAATATTTTATATAAAAATAATACACTATATATTAAAAAATTAAATTTCGAACAATAAAATAATTTTTATTAACAATCTTTTTTGCCTATATAACCATTCTTATTGAAATCTGAATCCACAGCTAATTATATATAGATATTTTTATTTTAATTATTTTCACGACAACTCATCCTTTTAATATTAAAGAAATAAAAAATAAATTTGTTTTGTTCATACAACAACATATTTCTATGAGTTTATTAACATTATATGTATTGGTCAACGTTATTTATTCGCACAAATAATCCTCAGTCAATTAATTATATATAACTTTTTTAATTAATATAAGTTAAATGCTCAAAAATTGATGTAGAAACTATTTAATTAATAAATGTAATTATGATATCATAATTTCATTAATGTTGAAATTAGTAATAATTATGTCTAGGGGGTATATACATTAATTTATTGTAGGAATCACCCAATCACATAATTTACCAAATTAAATTAACTATTACCATATATGTATGTAAGTTAATATATGAACTAATTATGTATTGGTCAAAGGTTATGAAATATTGGTACAAATATACTGTGCATATTAATTATATATAGTTTTTTTTTTAATTAATAAGTTAAATGCATAAAAATTGATACAAAAATATTTAATAAATAAATGTAAAAATAAATATAGGAAGGGTTAGTTATAAATATATGAATTATCAATCCAAATCTAAATTCAATGTATCAAAATATAAAAAGTGTGTGTAATCAACTCATCTAATAAAAGATTAAATTATAAAAATTTGGTCTAACATTCCAAAACATGAAAATAGGAAAAAAATTTGTTTAATAAGTTAAGCCTAATATTTGGGATTATTAGTTCAATCCTTAATTAGTGATCCTATTAATTGTTCCATCCGCTCCTAAAATAAAGTACTTATAAAAAGAAATGATTGTGGTTGAAATTTGAATTATGTGAAATATTATAAAGATATTGAATGATATTAATTTATTAGTATGGATACAATAGTTTTAATTTTAAATTTATCATAATATAAAAAAAAATCTTTTTAACAATTTTTTATAGAATTAGTATTAAAATCTTATTAGCATGTGTAACAATTTTAATATATATAATTTTAAATTTAAGCCAACAATTTTATTTCATCCCTACAATTATAGGTAAAACCTAGTTCAAATTACGTTATATATAATATTTATGTAAATATTAAAATTATTGTAATTAATTTTTACATATAACATAAAGTCTAAATTTGTGTAATTTGTTAAAATATAAAAATTGTATGAAATCATAAATTATTTAAGGAAAGAATTAATTATGTAGAATTGGTCTTACTTTCCAAAATATTATCTATAAAACTTTGTGCGCTATATTATAAAATTTTTACAAAAATAAATATAAATTATAATGATTCTTTACTAAATTCTTATTTTCTATGTTGTCCACTCTTATATATAATTAAATATTATTATTAAAGTATATCTCTCAATTATAGATAATTTATGTAATTATACAAAGGATTCTATAAAAATAAATTACAATATATGAAAACGTCAAATAAATAAATTTCATGTAATCATAAATTATTTAATTAAATATTAAATCATGGAGATGTGGTCTTACCTTTCAAACATGAAAATGGAAGAAATTTTTTCCCAAATCAGTAAAGCCTAATAATTAGAATTTTTTCTCAATCCTTAATTATTAATCCTATAAATTGTTCCATCAAATTCTATTATTCGTGCATTTGATTTTATGTATGAATATTACTTAATTAATATATTTTAGTATATATATTATATATAAATAATAAATCAAACATAAACTTAATAACTAAATATTTGCTAATTAACTTAGGGCACGTCTAACGACTGACTCCTAAATTTTTACACATATTTTAATTAATGTCTATAATTAATAATGTAATATATATAATAATATATGTTACTTTATTATATATTTAAAAAATAAAAAATGAAACATAATATTAACAGAAAAGTGTTTGTTTATTAAAGCAAGACAATGGTTAGGCTGCTTGAGTCTCAAAATAATAAAAAAATTTAAATAATATAATTATATTATATATAATTAAACCAAAATTGTTTTAATACCTATTTTTTAAATAATAATTAATAACTAAAAAATTAATATATCATGGGTTATTAAATTGAAAAATATAAATACCATTTTAGTGTTAAAGAATGGAAAGTAAATGTATTATAATGATTGGGTTGTCCAAAAAATGTGAATTAATTACATGCAACAAAAAACTTTTTAAATTAACTTTATATAAATGCACTTTGTCTTACGGAATGTGTGTGTATATATTTAACTATTATGTAAAAATAGTATATGAAACAAAAATTTTAAAAAATATATCATCACAAATGAAACCAAACATAAATAATTGATTCATTCATCGAATAACAAATAACATAATTCAAAATACTTCAATATGACAACAAAAATATCGATTATTGTCAATTAAATATATTTAGTCTCTCTTAATCTTCACTTGTACGTGCTTGATCTTTTTGGAAGAAGAACTTGATAAAAAATTATCCAATAAAGCTCTTTTTATAGTTGATTCATCACTCAAATCAATAATATCGACCTTTGAAATACCAACTTTATCCAGAGAGTTTATTTCATCACCAGTAGAATCCACTTGTCATCAAAAAATTAATATGAAATACACAATTTACAAACATTACATATAATATATAATTGTAAATAGAGGAAAATTAAAATTACCTTAGATCATTTTGCACTATCATCCATATCATAATTAGAGATGTTCTCAGATTCCTATTAAAAAAAATTATGATTCAAACTTATAAAAATATTATGGTATAAATTTATATATTTAACTAAATAACTTACCTGCTTATTGTAAAAAATTTCAGAAAACTTGGATACAATGTTTTCATCTAAAATAACTTTCACAACACTAAAAGTGTTATTAAAGTTATTGTAATGTTCAGACTTCACTTGAATCTTGAATATAAATTCTCTACCGATCAAATTTTTTGTTATATATCAATTGACAATTAAAAATGAATTGTTTAATGTGATAAATTAATAACTAAAAACTATAATAATTAAATACATCTTTGAATGACTCAAGCATTTGACTTGCTGTTTTTCCTATTTTTCCTAGAAGTTCAGTACAAACAGAATCCCACAAAATGAAGGAAGCATTGCTTATTGTATCAAGAACCAACACTTTTACTTTATACCTATGAAACATAAAAAAATTCCAAAAAATTATTAATTTAGAAATCAACATGACCAATATTAAAAAATAATAAAGTATAAATTTTTAAATAAAACATAATAAAATTCAATAAAAAAATACCTTAAATTGCCAGAAACATCCCACTTCGAACAATTAATGCAGAAAAAACGTCTCTCTCTTTTATCAAGTTTCTTGAAACAACGTTTGCAAGAAATATAATACCAATCTCCATATGATTCAACATCAACAATTTCACCATATATCCAAAAATTGCCAAGCTAAAAAAATAATGGTAGTTAATAAATTGTACTACTAAAAAAAATTAGTAAGATAGAAATAATATTTAATAAAAGTTGTAATACATATTTAATAAAAAAAAATAGTAAGATAGAAATAGCTAAGAAAAAATTGTTCTACATTTGGGATTACCATTCAGCAAATCATCATCATTTGCAGATTCAGATGGAAAATATATTGAACTCAAAGAGCTAATGTCTCTACCATCTTGAATAATCCTATTTAATTGTAATAAAAAAATAATTAACAATAAAATTTATATAATATATTATTACATAAAAAAATAAATTAATTACAACTATAACAACATAATAGTTACCTGCTCTTAAACTCTTTAATTTCCTTGATATCACAATCATAAACAACATTTGATGCGTGATAACTATTTGATACTGATACATTAACTAAGATACAAAAAATCATAATCAAATATATGATGTATATTTTCATAAATACATCAGGATAAAAATGCACAAACTCCTATATTAAAAATTACCACCAAACAATTTGGGACGGAACATTTGCAGAATGAGAACTGGTGGCTCTTCACTTCCTCTTATCCTCAATTTATTTATATCATCAATACAGTCTTCCCAAAAAGTAACCTTCAAATGATTATACCTATTAATATAAAAGGTAGACATTATAAATCAAATATACCAATTTTTTTTTAAATGTAATACTAAATTTTAAATAAATGAAATAATATACTGGTCATCCTCCAGGCTAATCTCCATCATTCTAGTTGTTTTTCCTTTAACATCCTTCCACTGAATTGGTTCAATTTGAACAATTCTTCCAATCACATCTGAAAAATATGCCATTTAATTATTTGAATTTTTGTTTGTACATCTTTTTACAAAAAAAGATAGAAAAATAATCTTACTAATAAGGAGATTTTCATCTAAAGAAGATGCCGACAAAAGTTCTCCAAAGCTCTTGAATGCATACATGATGCACAGAAAGTTGTCATCAAAAAACTCAATAACCTTCGTTGATGTAATGAATAAAATCTTCTTCAAATTCCCCGTTGACTTGAACAAAAGATTGTTCCCAGTGACAACAAATTTACGAATTATATACAAACGTCCCTCACACAGCTTCTTAAATTCATCTATTCTATCAGATCTTATAGTGACATGAATACGTTCACCCTAATCATAATAATCATAAAAAGTAATTAAGGAAATAAATAATTAAAATTGATATTATCAAATAAATTATAAATATATCACATCGAAATAAATGTTACCTCAGAATCGTGAAATAGACATTCAAGATTCCATATACTATTATTGAAACCATAAGCAGACATGTTATACTCGTACACAATGCAACTTTATTGTCCAATGAGTAGTACTGGTCTCGATGTCCTTGATCAATGAGTATTTTGATGACATTCTGAAAATAATATACAAAACTATTAATTTAAATTATAATATAATTTAACCAAACGAATAAAAATTATTCTAATTGATATTGAATTAAAACTACCTAAATAGAATGTAATACATTAACAAAACTAAATAGAATTGCTTTCAACACTTAAAAATCTGACATAGTATATGTATATTATAATTAAAAAAATAATAAAATGTGTGAGGATAAATTCATATAAAACATTGAAATAATACCTGCAATATAGATGCATAGTATTTACCTTGTAGAAGCTTTGATATGAAATGAAGAGACGAAGAAATGAAGAAGAAGAAGACAATCTATATATAATATTCTAGAGATTAGATTGTAATTAAGTACTATTATTAATATTATTATTTTTATTATAATTATGGATCCATCGTATAATTATTTATGGAAAGAATTAATTATGTAGAATTGGTCTTACTTTCCAAAATATTATCCTACCCTTAAAAATATTATCTATGTAGATATAATTAGTAGTGATCCATCGTATAATTATTTATGGAAAGAATTAATTATGTAGAATTGGTCTTACTTTCCAAATTATTATCTATAAAACTTTGTGCGCTATATTATAAAATTTTTACGAAAATAAATATAAATTATAATGATTCTTTACTAAAGCCTTTATATATAATTAAATATTATTATTAAAGTATATCTCTCAATTATAGATAATTTATGTAATTATATAAAGGGTTCTATAAAAATAAATTACAATATATGGAAATGTCAAATAAATAAATTTAATGTAATCATAAATCATTTAATTAAATATTAAATTATAGAGATTTGATCTTACCTTTAAAACATGAAAATGGAAGAAATTTTTTCCCAAATAGTAAAGCCTACAATCCTTAATTATTAATCCTATAAATTGTTCCATCATATTCTATTAACCATGCATTTTATGAATATTACTTAATTAATATCTTTAGTATATATAGATAATAAATCAAACATAAACTTAATAACTAAACATTTGCTAATTAACTTAAGTCACGTCTAACGATTTAATGATAAATTTAAATAAATGATTAACTTAAATAATCATTAATTTATTTTTTATGTATTTATTAACGTTATATGTACTGATCAATTGATTAACTTAAGGGTTTATATAAAATAATTATAAATATATGAATTATCAATCCAAATCTAAATTCAATGTATCAAAATATAGAAAGTGTGTGTAATCAACTCATCTAATAAAAGATTAAATTATGAAAATTTGGTCTAACATTCCAAAACATGAAATTAGAAAAAAAAAATGTTTAATAAGTTAAGCCTAATAATTGGGATTATTGATTCAATTCTTAATTAGTGATCCTATTAATTGTTCCATCTGCTCTTAAAATAAAGTACTTATATAAAGAAATGATTATGGTTGAAATTTGAATTATGTGGAATATTATAAAAATATTGAATGATATTAATTTATTAGTATGGATACAATACTAATTATATTTATTTATTAGGTGCTGCCAAATATAATTAATTAAATTTTATATGTATTAATATTTATTAAATAGATTTTTGTAAATGGCATGAAGTTTTGAGTGGGAAAATTCAATAATTTCTAAAAATGAAATACGTTATGTTATTATATATATATATATATATCTAATCGTAATATGGAAAGTGTTGGTCCCGTTACCAGTAATTTCATCTAATATTGTAGCGTGAGATACATCACTTACATACAATTTAACAAAATATTATAAAAAAGGTTAACCGTTGTTAGCAATTTAATTTCATTCTCACATCATCTGAGAGAACTCACCCCTAAATGAGCCTCTTATCAAGCCCATCCAACTAACATATTCTCAGGCCCAGTATGTCTTCCAAGCGAAACTGTAAGCGGCCCAATTCGCATCACGATTGAGTACGTCATATATAAAAAAGAACTAGTAGTTATTATTTTTTTTTATAATTTAATTTATTGTCTCCAGATATTCTTTTTTTCAAACATTGAATTGTGCATAAATAATTATCGTGCATGAGGAATGAAATAAATTGGTGGGAATATTCATCCAAAGTATTTCTAACTTTTGTTTTGTAAATAATATTTTTCTATTTTATTTACTGATTGAATATTGTGACCAAGGTTTAACAAAATCAAATATTTTCGAAAAGTTAAGACTGAAATTTTCTTTTAAAATCGAACAAACGTAATTTCAGAAATTAAAAGGTTTTGAACTTCCAGAACTTGATTATTTGCTTAACAAAATTAAATATTTTGTACAATTTCAGGTTTGACTAATTTTTCTTACCTTATTTTTTTAATATCGAAAATGTATTTTCAGAAAGTTCATAAAATTCGAGTGTCTAAATTTAAATTTTTTGATCGTATTTTAACATTTAATATTTAAATTAACAAACAATAAATAGAAATTGTCTCATTTAGTAACTAATAAGTCAAGGGGGAAAATCAACTTACTATTCTTTTGGTTTACTTATACACACACACGACATGTGACACTTGAAAAATATGGCCCCAGTAGACATGAGATTGTGTAACACGGTATTACATGGGTAGGATTGGATCGTATAATATTATGTCATATTTAAAAGTATTTTTATCTCAAAAAAGAGTATTATATCAAAATTTAATGTATCGTTTTATTAATAAAATCAATAAAAAAATATGTTGTATAAGCTTGATTTTACGATTTTTTAACAAATTGTATGTTCATTAAATTAATCAAAATAAGAAATTGTACTTTTGTGAAATATGATTTTTTTTTCTTTTTTACGGGAAAGTATATATTTATGTTGGTATAAGTTGGAATAGTTGAACCATTTTGTGGAAAGAAAAGGAAATTAAAATAGCAGTAGTGATAATAATATTGAAAAGAGATTTGGTAGATTATTTGGTTTTAAAACTTAAAGTAGCATAATCAGTAAAAGGAGTTTGTGTGACATAGATGATGTATATATGCATTAACTAATGTTTTATTAAAATATTTAAACAAAACAATGCAATAAAAGAAGTAGTTCAAGCTTGTATAGATGTGAGCCTCCAGACTATAACATCTTTGGATTGGGTTGGGCACGATCGGTTGTGAGTTGTGCCACAACTCAGCTCGTATTTGTTTACAAGATTGTGGGTTGTGGTTGTTTCATTCACAATCCTACCCACTTTACATCTATTTTGTCTCCCTCTTCTCTCATCATTCCCAAAAAAACTATTCAATATATATTTTTTCATCCAAAAATGTTAAATACTTATAACTTTTTTTATTTCAAATTCATTTTTTATAAAAGTTATATCATATTAATTCTCTTCTTAAGATATTTATTTTGACATCCATGTAGCATATATATATATATATATATATAATCCATCACCAATTATTAAATCCACAAATTTTTATCTCTCATAATATAATAATACAAATAAAACTCTATTAAGTCTATTGATTTGATATGTCAATAACAATTTACTTATCAGAACCCAAAACAAACACCACATTTTACTATGCATTTGATTGTGACATAACTTCACAACCCACAACCGATTTTGCTATGGAGGCCTCCAGCCTAATCCAAACATCCCTTTCAAGTTGGTGAAAAAAAAAAAAAATATATATATATATATATATTGAAATGATGCATGAAGAGATAGCTCCACCTAACTACTTCCTTAAGATGCTATGTTTTTATAATAGAATGGGACTAATCAATTTGTATTGACCCAAAAATATAATGGTATATATATAATATTTTTTAAAATTATAATACATTTGATCAGATTGAGTAGTACACTCGATACAAATAAATTTTTACGAGAATATATAGTCTTGATATAGTAATGTATTATGTTAATGATATTCTATCTTCAATTATATATTTTGTATTACAAGCATACAATATGCGTGTGATACCAAAATTAAATGTAGTATTGAACTATATCAAAGACTGTATAATTTTATGTTAGTGATGTGAAAGTTAGAGTGCATAAATTATGGTACAAAAATTAAAATAATATTTTTAAAAATTTTACAAGATTTTTAGCACATTTTCTATTATAACAATTTTCAATATTTTTTTACATTTTACTCTTTGTTGATTTATTTGGCTTTCTAACTTTTTTTGTCGATCACATCGAGAATAACACCTTGGATATAGTGACACAAAATTAATTTTTTTTATCATTTCGAGCGGCTTAAATTTTACGTATTTAAGAATTCTAACTTGGTGATCATCTCATCTAATCAATTCTAATTAAAATTCCGATCACTTAAAATTTGAGTCAATTAAAGTGACAATTCTACTAAGATGACACAAAAATTTAAAATTCCTGTAAAAACTTATAAAGTTAGAAAAAGTGTTATTTAATTACATTTCCACTAAAATTATCCCAGTTTCATTAGGTGAGTTGTGATTTGCTGATGACTTGTGTGATGTGTCACAAAAATAAATAAAGAAATAAAAGGTTTTATAAAAAAGTAAAATAATGATTAACAAAATCGGAAAATGAAGTGCTGATGATGAGGCATGCATGATGGTGTTCCTAAGAGGATCAATTATGGGAATGACCCACCAAATTTCAATGGAGAGAAACTAAAGCACTAAAATGTATGCTAAACCCTAAAATATAAATTTTGTGGGAATAAATGATTGTGGAAGATATATTTTTTTTTCTTTCTATCAAACTAAAGTAAGAATGTCTATGAAAATTTATATTTTTTGGAAAAATACACTTTATTTTGTGTATTTTTTCAATTATTATATCTCTTTCTCTTTCTTCCATTAATCTTTCTTTACTATGCTTTTTCTCCACTAATAGAGATAATCTCACATTCTCATTAGGTCAATTAAATTTAACTTTAATCACATTGCCTTGATAAATGGAGCTTTTTTTTTTTTTTTTTAATAATTTACATGTGAATTTGACACACTTTTGTGTATTTTTATTTTATCTCATATTTGATATGATGATTATTTGTCAAGTATACATTCCTGTGTATTTTAAATATTTGCAAGGGTAATTGAGAAATATATGACCCGTTTATTAATCTAGAGAAATATGAATTGAAATAAAAGATGTTTGGTCGCATGAAGAAGTATTTGAAATCAACATAAACAACGTAATCCAACACAATTCATGTTTAGATGCCAAAAAAACAAAAAAATAAAGCAGAAGATTAGTTACTTTAATAATTTGTTAGATCTAAATTAATCCAACGATCTTAAATTTTAGTTTTCTAAATAAAATAGATTATCATAGTTGTAATACATGATGATTGTTTTGTTCCATGTGAATTCGACCGTACTCATTCTATTTACAAACTACGTCATACACTTACGGCTTAGGCTTGAAAATTCAACCAATATGTCATACGCCAAATTCGATAACGAATTGATGGAGACCCAAGTTTTTTCTATTTTGAAATAGATATAAATATATCTATAAAATTAAAAAAAAAAAAAAGTCATCACATCCTCACAAAATTTAGATAAGTTTTAATACATTGAAGAGCAATTTAGGTGCATATATATATGTATATATATATAGTCCATTTTGTTGCATGATTGTAAGTTGAGTAACATGCCACAATAATTAGTCCCATAATTATAACCTAATTGCAATATGGTTTCATTGTAAAGAGAGGTATTAGGTATGGAAGAGCTGATAGGGTCCCCCAACTCCACTATTTCACGTGATCATCAATTCAGCCACCCCCTTCCCGTATATTACCACAAAATTAAACAGTAAAACATAATTATAAATTAATATTTTATTAATATAAGCCTTCTTTATATTATAATATTATCATTGAAATACAAGATATATATATATATATATATATATATATATTATGCCAAATAAAATAGAAAGTAAAAAGTTGAAAGCCATTTTTTAATATAATAAATCAGTGGTCTTCCAACCATATTGTGCACAGCCTGTTAATTGCGTATTTAAAGAGAGCTTAATCACATCAACTTAAAATGATTCTGACCAAATAAAAAATGTATTTCTCTGATTTGCTTTCCAACTCCCATATCTACGCATATGAGACTGAACCTTTAGAATATCGCAGCAGTTCCACCAATTATAGTTGAATCTTCATGAAATTGTTAAAATATTATGTGAATATTGGCAATATATATATATATATATATATATATATAGAGAGAGAGAGAGAGAGAGAGAGAGAGAGCTCCAAAATATATATGAAGTCAAATGAAATTTGTTTTAGTATCTGAATATTTAAGTTGGTCAAGACCTGCTTCTTACATATAGGGTTTGTTAGGATGCTCTCCAATTATAACATTTCAATACTGAATGGAAAATACAAATAACTGAAAATCAAGCATAAGTGTTTGTAATTGTTGGTTCATGTATACAGATAATTTAAAAAAAAAATTCAGTTGTATGAGATCAATAGCTAGTTAGTCAAAAGATCAATAAAGAGATACAAATTTTTATGCCTAGATCCAATCCTGACGAGGGATCAAATCGAAGAGTCAATACGTACCTCCCAATCTTCGTCTGTTAGTCTAAGCCCAAAAGGAAGTATTATTGAGTCAATTACATTAATATTTTTTGAACAATATTAGAACATATTTATTTTCACCATAAAAAATATTATGTTTTATTTAATAGATATTACCTTGTTTTTGCCTAATTACATATACAAAGCAGTACATTTTTTATAAAACATAATATGTATGTGGATTGTAATAATTTTTGAACTATCTGAAAAATATTAATTTTCAACATAGTAGTAGAACATTTCAGTCAAAAGAATTCCTTTATTTCTTTAATAATTAGAAATAAAAGGAATATCTTTTTTAGTATGTAGAACATATAACATTTATTGTAAACTTTTTAAAGATTATTCAAAAAATATTAATTTTCATCAAAATAATATTACAACATGTGCGACTCTAATCTATTTGAGCATAACAAATTTCTGAATTTTAAAAGAATACACCTAAATTTTAAATAGATTTATATCAGATCAATTATATTGCACAGATCAAATGAGGCTCACTCACCGAAATGAGCAAGTAATTTTGATTAAGGGGTTGACATTCCTACTAAGGACTTAACTTCGAAAGTGCAACATAAAATATGAAAAGGGTTAAGTTGAAAAGTGAAAAAAGAGGATGGCATGGTTAGAGTGTAGGGTTGGAGCATAAGAGCACAATCATGAAAGTGGCTTTTGGAAATTATTAATTCTTTCCATTTTATGTATTAATTAACAAATTTTATAATGAGATTGTGGTGTGTTTCTTTGCCTCAAAATGCACAAAAGGGCTGTTAATGGGGTCCCAAAAAGATCTCACTTGCTGGGTTTCCACCTTGCTTCCAATCTTCTAATATATATGCATCAGAATGCGTATCTATATGTGTATGTATATAATTTAATTATCATGAAATTAGGACTTTAAGAAAGGACCATACAGTTGGCTTGAAACCCTAACTGCAGATTCTTTCATCCAGATAAAATATTTTCAAGCTTGGTTCATAGTTGTTGGTTTCGGTGACATAAATGATTAAAACAAAATGTGTCAATGCATATATACAGTTCGAATCTTTGATTATATTGATACTTCTTTATTTGTTGGTTAATGTGATATTAATATACAGTTTATGCAAGTTGGTTCATGGTGGTTACTCTATATATGTGACATACATAATTACATAATATATACAAATATTGTAAAATAAAATAACAAAATTGCAACTAAACATTCTAAATGAAAATCTTTGAACATTATTCTGAATATTTTATTTTATTCTGTTCTCTCTTCTTCCTCTCTTTTTTTGTTTTTGCAGGATAATACAGGATAATGATAAATTATTTAAGGTTATCGTAGATATGTAGATAGATTGTGGGATAACTTATTCCATGAACAGTGGACATTTAATGCACAATGACCATGATAAAGATGATGAAATGTCCATTACGCTTTTATTACTCACATGTAAAATTATTTATGACACCCTCTATGTGTATTTTCCTTTGGCTGATGAAAGAAAACCTAGCCCCAATTTGCGTTCTTTGAAACCCAAGCCTTAATGGTGCTGTAGCTTAAGGATGTCAATTTTGACCTGCCACGCGGGTACCCGCCTTGCTCTAAGGCTTTTGGAGCAACCCCGACCTGCCCCATTTTGAGACTGGTTAGGGACCTGTGCACGGGTTAAGGCGGGTTTGGATCCTATGTTTGTATCATGTTGTCCCGTCCTGCTTGAATTATTTATTAAAATATATATATTTTATTTAGTTCAATTAAATACAAATTGATTTCTTCTTTATTATGTGGGTGTGTATATATATGTAAAATGTGAAACTCAATAAATATTAATGTATAATATAATAAATAATTTATTAAGAAAATAGATGGGGCAGGGCGGCGCAGGCTCGCCTCGCATAAGGCTGGACATGGGTTAACATTTGCTAATCCGTAGTGGGGCACAGGCAAGGGCAGAACGAAATTTAAAGTTGTGATTGGGTCCAAATTTTCTACTACCCACCACGCCCCCACCCCAGTGCTATCTCTAATGGAGATCCACCTTTAGTGCTACCGCTGCCACAAGAATCATTGTTGCGGTAGCTGCGAGGTTTACCCTCTCTTTGGATACGCACTTACTTTTGTCACCAAGAATGTTTAACCAACATTCCATAACATTTAAAGGGTTCAATTTGAACACCTCAACCAAAATTGTTATTCACACTATTTTTTTAATATATAATTATTTTTTAAAAATGTTTAGAGTGAGTTTTTTGTGCATATAAAGTGATTATATAATCGTACACCCAATTTACATTATTATTTGTTTACTTGAAAAAAACTATAATTTTTCTTAAGTTAATACTTAAATAATAATTTTCAAGTAAACAAGTAATACTTTTTAGTTAATAAGTAATACTATAAATCGAGTTGCATGGTGCACCAGGTACTAATAAGTTTTTGCGTAATATTTATTAGACTCTTTTTATAAAAAAAAAGCAATATTCCTATATACAATCATGACAACCCTTGATCCCCCCCCCCCCCCGACACACACACACACACTTGATCACCCGTAATAGAAACTTTCAAATAGGACATGACTCATTCAGAATTATATTCCAGATAAGAAGGTAGATCTCTAAACATGTATCGATTTATTTTTTGGGAATGAAAGACATCTAGTGCATGATCAAGTTGACCGATGAAGTTATTTAAAGATTACAGTTAACTCATAATAATTTTAGTCTCAACAAATATTTCCTGCTACATTTGGTTATGTGATTATGAAATTTCTCTCCCAACTATTTTTTCTGCTGATTTTCTTTCTTCCATTTTCCAATGAATTGCTAGCAGTACTGAGGCAAACAGGTAAATTTATGATAAGGATTAACCAAATCCTTGATTATAGTCTGTTGTTGTCTTGCAAATCATCTTTATTATGGTTTTTATGTTGTCTTGCAAATCACCTTGATTATGGTCTGCTGATAATGCTTGATTGATATCTTGCATCATATTCTCCATTCTCTTATATAAATAATATCCATTAGTCTCTCCTTGATGTTAGTCTTGTATATTTCTTATTTCCATTATTATAGCAGTGTACCTTAGAAATGTTACTGTATAAATATATACTTTTGTATCAAAGAAAAGATAACAATTCTTCCATATTCCTATATGGGATTAGCCTTCTGATCCACAATCTACCATTTTTTTCCCATTACTTCCCTTCCCATGGCCAACTCTACACCGTCTTATTAAATTCCTAATGGTGACGATGCCACCAAACCATTTACCTTCATCAACATCCATAACACCGTCAAACTCACTCCTACCAACTACCTTTAATGGAAAATGCAAGTGGAGGCAATTCTCTTTGGTCATGACTTATTCAAGTATGTTGATGGCTCTCTTCCAACACCTCCGCCCACTCTTACTATTGATGGCATTGAGAGTCCTAACCCAACATATATGTTCTGGATTAGGCAGGATAAGCTACTATTTGGTGCCTTAGTCGGCACTCTTTCGCAATCTCTCATTCTACTTGTCTCCCAAGCAAAAACTACCAATGATATATGGGATATTCTTGAAAAACTTATGCAAAGCCCAGTCGAGGAAACATCAAACAATTGAAAGACCAATTTAACTGCATATCCAAAGGAAATTGAACCATCACTTAATTTATGCAGGCTATCAAAGCATGTGTAGATCAACTTGTGGCCCTTGGCAAACCAGTTGAACATGAGGATCTCATTGATCGTGTGCTTCTCGGTCTTGACACTCCCTACAACTCCATCAATGAATCTATCAATGGTAGGGATACTCAAATTTCCTTTGAAGAATTTCACGAGAAGCTAATAAATCGAAAGTTTATAATTAGACAAAATCAGCAAGACTCCTCTCTTCCTACTAGAGCCTTTGTGGTATCCACTCGTCCACAAAATTGTACTTATGGCCGATCTAATGGTCAAGGTATTCTCCCTACTCCTAATAATATTGCTAACAAACAACCTCGTGCTTTTCTAGGCAAATGCCAATGGTGCCGAGAGCAGGGTTATGTTGTTTCACAATGTCCTCAATTCACTCAAAGGTTCCCTAATGTCATCCCGCCTCATCAAACACCTTATCCAAAGCCCTCAATTCATGCTCCAAAGTCTCATGCACCACAAGCTCATACCGTAACTCTACCCGACACCTCTTCTTCATCAACATGGCTCCTGGACAGTGGCACTTCATATTATGTCATTGCTGATCTTGAAAATTTATCTCTTCATACTCCTTACGATGGCACCGATGAACTAATCATTGGTGAGGATACAGGTTTATACATTTCTCATATGGTTCCTTAACTCTTTCTCATTCATCATCTCCTCTAAAACTATATAATGTTCTTTGTGTACCCTCCATGTCACGAAATATCATTTCTATTTCCCAATTGTGTGCTGAAAATAATGCTTCAATTGATTTCTCACCTAATTCTTTTCATGTGAAGGATCTCAACACGGGCACATATCTCTTCCAGGGTCCGATTAGGTTAGGAATCTACGAAATCCAACCTACTCTACCTTAAGTTTATGCAAGCACCATTGCCACTTCTTTGGATTGGCATCAAATTAGGACACCCATCTCTTAAAGTTTTTAAGCAACTCATTTCCTCAAATAATCTAAATGTTTCCAGCATCTCTACGTTAAATTGTAACTTTTGTGCTTGCAATAAAAGTCACCAACTTCCTTTCTCTACTTCTTCTATCTCATCTACAGCACCCTTAGAACATATATATAGATATCTGGACTGCCTTCCTCTATTCTCATGATGGATATAAATATTACCTAATTTTTGTTGATCATTATAGCAAATATATATGGTTTTATCCCTTAAGCTTAAGTTAGACACAAAGAAATCTTCATTCACTACAAAGCCTTGGTCGAAAAATTCTTCCAACTCCCTCTCATCACATTATACTCAGATAATGGCGGTGAATATGAGGCCTAAAGAATATTTATCTATCGATTGCATATCCCATCTCACCACCCCTCCTCATACTCTTCAACATAATGGCTATTCCGAAAGACGTCATAGACACATTATTGAAACATGTTTTTCTCTTCTTACTCATGCTTCTATGCCATTAGAATATTGGACAAAGGCACGCTCTACAGTGGTTTATCTCAGTAATCGTCTACCAACACCAAATCTAAAAAAATGCCTCTCCATATCTCAAACTCTTTGGAAAATGCTTAACTATAAAAAAATACGTAGTTTTGGGTGTCTATGCTATCCATGGTTAAAACCTTATACCAAACACAAACTTGAATCTAAATCCACTCCATGTATTTTTGTGGTTATTCTTCCACTCAAAGTGCCTATCATTGTCTAGACCCTAAAACAAATAAGATTTATACCTCTAGGTATGTTCACTTTATTGAAAATAAGTTCCCTTATTCTGATCTTATCACATCAAAACATTCTCTCCAAACATTACTTGAAGAGTGGTGTCCGATGTTTATTCCCTTAGCTACTGAAGTTGTTCATTTCCATACTCCAACTTCATCACTTAACCTCTCCAATGACATAAACACACATTCTTCCGCTGCATCAACTCCCCCGTCTTCACCCATATTATCTACCTGAAACTCCCATACTCCAACATCATCATCTACGTTGGTAGCAACAACGAACCTTACTTCCTCCATGTCTGCTGCCACGCTTCCCGTTCCACTCTCTCCTCCACTCCTTCCCTTATATGCCATGACTACTAGGCTTCAAAATAACATTCACAAGCCTATTAATAAACTTAATCTTCTAGCTATTGTGACAGCAAATGAGCTGAAACACGTGACTGAAACCGAGCCCAAAACCATAGCTCAAGCCCTTAAAATTCCAGTTTGGAGGAAGGCCATGGATGAGGAATTTAATTCCCTATTTCAAAACAAAACATGGAACCTTGTACCACCATCAACATCCCAAAATGTGATTGCTTGCAAATGGATATTTCATATAAAACGAGATCCCAATGGTACCATCAAACAATACAAGGCTCATCTCGTGGTAAAATGTTTTCATCAACGATCGGGTCTAGACCATAATGAGACTTTTAGTCCAATCGTAAAACCAGCCACTGTTCGTCTTATATTATCTCTTGCCGTTAGTCAAGGTTGGTCTTTGTGCCAACTTGACATTAATAATGCAATTTTGAAGGGAACATTTATGGATGAAGTATACACAATCCAACCACCAGGTTACAAACATGCTACATTTTCGAATTATGTGTGTAGGTTAAATAAGGCTTTATATGGACTCAAACAAGCCCCAAGGGTGTGGTACAAGAAGCTACGCAAATTTCTACTTGCCTTCGAGTTCAAAAATACTATTCAAACTCATATTATTTACTTTACATTCCAATGGATCAATTATTTATTTATTGGTTTATGTAGATGACATCATTGTTATTAGTAGTGCACCTCATCTTCTTGAAGACTTCATCTCAAAAATATCATCTCGTTTCTTCCTCAAAGATATGGGTGAATTGTTTTATTTTTTGGGAGTTGAGGTTCTCCCTCATTTTGATGAGTTATTCTTGAGCTAAAAGATATATATAAAAGCAAACATGGAAGATACAAAACCAGTTGTTACACCTCTTGCAGCTCATCCTCCATTGACAGTAAAACGCAAGCTCCTTCAAGACCCCTCAAAATACCGTACTCATTGGTAGCCTTCAATATCTGAGTCTCACTCGACCGGATGTTGCATTCTTGGTCGACAAACCATACATGCAACGTCCAACTGAAGGTCATTGACTATCATTAAAAATGCTTCTTCGCTACCTAAGTGGCACGTTGAATATAGGGCTTATTATTCACAAGAATTCACATTCAACTTTGCATGCTTTCTGGGATTCGGATTGAGCGTGTGATAAAGATGACTACATTTCTACTTCTACCCAAATTGTATATCTTGGTAAAAATGCAATATCATGGACATCAAGAAAGCAAAAGATATGAGCTCGCTCCTCTACTGAGGCAGAATATTGAGCTATGGCAAGTGAAACAACTGAAATACTTTGGCTTTGTAATCTTCTTCAAGAGCTGGGGTTAACTCTTACTTCTACCCATTTTATATATTGTCACAACGCCGGATCCACATATATTAGCGCGAACCCCATTTTCACTCTAAGATGAAACATCTCTGGTTAGATTATTGTTAATTTTAGTATTGGCCCAAAACTTATGGACAAATTGGGCTTGGTCTTTTGGTTGCTAGGCCCAGGCCTAAGGTCAATGAGCCCAGCCCATTCTCTATCCTACTTCTCTTAACCCTTTCCCCAGCCCCTTTGTCACATAGTTGTACCCCTTTTTCTCTGTGGAGCGCCGCTCTCCCACTTTTCCCATCTTCCTTGTCTCAGCCTCTTCGTGTCCGATGAGACTCTCCCCTTCCCCAGACAGTCTTCTCTCTTTAATGCAGTGATGAAACCGCGTGACCCTTTGGTGGTTTTCAGGTTATTGTATGCCTATCTGAATGGCTTCACTTGTTTGATTATCAGCATTGCGATAACAATTTTCACACTGTTCCTCCTCCCACTTATTTCTTCGTCTATACTGAGGGTCGCTCTCTTTCATGAGATTTACGATGTATAGGTTGTGAGTTCTTGAGTGGGTAAGGATTAGGGAGAGAAGTGTTACCGGGAATGGGATTAGGTGCTCTGTGTGGACGATTGTCTTGTGTGACTGGTCCTGTACATCTGATTGTCTTGTGTGTTCAAATCGGGGTGAGCACAGGCACCCTTTGAGCCCTCTGACGGCGACGCTAATACCCAACAGTGGTATCAGAGCCACGGTTGTGCCACCGTCTCTTGCTGCTGCTGTCGCCGTCACTACCCGCAACTCGGTGTTACTCTACCGTCGCTTCTGTGCGACCTCGTTGCTGCTGTCACCGTCGCAACCCGCGACTTGGTTTCGTTCCATTATTGCTTTTGTGCGATTTTGCTGCTGCGGTCATCGTCGCGACCCGCGACTTGGTGTCGCTCCGCCATCGCTTTCATGCGACCCTATTGTTTGTGTGTTGTTGCTTTCATGTGACTCTACTACCTGCCGACGGTGGATTTGCTCTCGGTTATTGAACTGAGGCTGGTGGGCCGTCCACTCTTCATCCCCCGTCCATTGCGCCTTTCCCCGATGCGTGCCGTTTCACAGACATGAGGTCAAAACCCAAGGTTCCCCAAAACCTCACTCTGGCAAAGAGGCTAAACCCTCATCTCTAGTTTTCGGTTGTACCGGATAGGCCTGGGTATGCTTGCTGGTAGATACTGGTTGAACCGGATATGATTACGTGCTGATTAATGCTATAACCTACTGCTTTCTGATTTCTAATATATTATCTGATATTCTGTGGAATACATACATTCTGAAATTTGTGATATTACTTGTGTGTAATATTCTGTCCACTTGAACATTTTATGATAAAAATGGGCCTGAATTACCCCCTGCGCAACCGATAAATCGGTGTGTGAACTTGCAAATCCTCAGCTTGCCGATTTGTATGGGTAGTGTGAATATTGTTGTGCTTTTGTGTGAAATATGTCTTCTATACGTTCCTATAACCTTGCACCATTTGATGGTCGCACTGATTTTGACATTTGGTAACAAAAATGAAGGGAATTTTGATATAGCAACGTGTATTCAAAAGTATCACCCTTGCATTTTTTGATTCCACGTCTGATGAGAAAAAGGAAGAGATGGATTAGATTGCACTCTCATCCATTATCCTACACCTCTCAGACTCTGTTATCCAAAAAGTCGGAGAACAAAAAAGTGCCAAGGATTTATGGGATAAATTTGAAGAATTATTCATTGAAACTTCACTGCCTTATAAAATGTTCCTACTTGAGAGATTTTTCCAGTTTAAACTTAATATGTAATATGGACATTTTTCAAAAACTTGTGCAAGACATTAAGAAAGTTGGTGATAAATCTATTGATGAATATACTGCTATTGTGCTTTTGAATACTATACCTGATTCATTTAGTGATGTCAAATATGCTATTAAGTATGGTAGAGATCAGGTTAATCTTGACACTGTGATAAACAATCTTAAGAGTAAAGAAATAGATTTAAAAGAAAATATGAGTATAAAGCATCAAAATCATGCTGAGGCCATGTTTGTTAAGGGAAAGAATTTTAAGAAAAAGAAAAAGTTTCCTGAGAACAAAACTGGACAAGAAAAATCTAAGGATAAAATGCAAAGGTGAATAATCCCTCTAATAAAAACAAGAAGTGTTTTAATTGTGGAGAACCTGATCACTTTGCTAATGCTTGTCCCCATCCTAAAAAGCCTTAGGCTAACACTATTTCTGAAAAGGAAATGCATGAAGATGTTTTTATGGTAACTGAGTTTTGTGAAACTTCTGTGGCAAATTCTGTAAATTCATCTTTCTTCTGTGAAAATGAATGGCTTATTGACTCTGGCTGCACATTTCACTTAACTCCGTTTAAAAATCTGTTTTGCTCCTTTAAAGAAATAAAAGATGGTTTTGTATCCATGGCAAATGATAAAAAATGTCCTATCCTAGGTATAGGTAATATTTCACTTATGTGTGAATCTGGACATGCTCTTAACTTGAAAAATGTAAGATATATGCCTACTTTAAGTAGTAATCTCATATCCTATGCTACATTAGAAGATGAAGGTTATGAGGGAAAATGGGGAAGGGTGTTATGTCTATCATGAAAGGGTCTTCTGTGGTTCTTAAAGCTGAAAAGCGTAACAACCTGTACATGTGCTTTACCAAACCTGTCTTGCATGCAAATGTAGTAAATGATGATAAGACTGCACTTTGGCATTGTAGACTAGGACACATAAGTAGTAAAGTTCTTGAACTATTGCAAAAAGTAGGATCATTTGGTAATGATAAACTTTCATGCATGCCTTTCTGTGAGTCTTGTGTTAAGGGTAAGCAACATAGGATAAGTTTCCTTATTTTCCTTGCCCCTAATCTATCTAAAAGCACTGGCATACTTGAATACATACATGCTGATGAGTGGGGTCCTGCCAGTACCCCTACACATGGTAACAAAAAGTGGTTTATGTCCATTATTGATGATTTTTCTTGAAAAGTTTGGGTTCTTCTATTGAAAGATAAATTTGATGTTTTTGAAGCTTTTAAAAATTGAAAATCTTTAATTGAGAATCAAACTGGCAAGAAAATCAAGAAACTAAGAACTGATAATGGACTTGAATTCTATAATCACTTGCTTGATAACTTATGTGCTGATTCTGGAATTCAAAGACACAAAACCATTTCTTACACACCACAACAAAATGGTGTGGTAGAATAGATGAACAGAACCTTACTTGAGAAAGTAAGAAGCATGTTGGTTGCTTCTGGACTTTCTAAGAAGTTTTGGGGTGAAGCAGTTGCTACTGCTGCCTATTTGATTAATAGGTCCCCTTCTGTGCCTTTGAATGAGAAATATCCAGAACTTGTATGGTATGGTAAAATTGTTGATTTTTCAAATTTAAAAATCTTTGGTTGTGTTGCTTTTGTGCATAAAAAACTGGACAAATTAGAACCAATGTCTAAAAAATATGTTTTCCTTGGTTATCCTGAAGGTGTGAAAGGTTATAGATTGTGGTTAAGGAATGAACCTGATTTTAAAGTAACTATCAGCAGAGATGTTATCTTTAATGAAACTGAATTTCCTTGCCTGCCTATTTCTGTGCCTATTGTTGCTCATGACACGACTCTAAGTAAGGTGGAGCACACACCAAACTAGCCTGTTTTGCCTGATTCAGATTCTGATAGCTTGAGTGATAATTTAAGTGATGGTGAAAATATTGAAAATGATGATTATCAACTTGCTAGGGGTAGACCTAGAAGAAACATTAGGCAGTCATCTAAACTTAATGATTATCACATGGATATGCATGCTTTGTGTATGAATCTCCTACTGATCTTAAACCTAAGTCCTATAAGGAAGTTGTGAACTCCAAAAATTATGTTGATTGGTTAAATGCTATGAATGATGAAATGAACTCCCTGCATGTTAACCAAACTTGGACTCTTGTACCTAAGCCTAATAATTGATCTGTTGTTGCATGTAAATGGCTGTATAAGGTAAAAGAGGAAAGTAACAGTACTAGGTTTAAAGCTAGACTTGTAGAAAAATGTTTTACTGAAAAAGAGGGGATATATTATACAAAAATCTTTGCTCCTATTGTTAAGTTTGTCACTGTGCGCATAATGCTTGCATTAGTTGCTCATTTTAACTGGAAATTAAAATAGCTTGATGTAAAAGCTGCATTCTTGCATGGTGAACTTGACAAACAAATATACATATGTCAACCTGATAGTTTTGTTGATCCTCAAAAGCCTGACCATGTATATTTAGTCAAAAAATCCTTGTATGGTTTAAAACAATCTCCTAGGCAATGGAACAGAAAATTTGATTCGTGCATGAAAAACCTTAAGTTCAAAAGAAGTGTGCATGACCACTGTCTTTACTTTAAGTGTGATGCCTCTGTTCCTACTTTGCTGCTGATATATGTCGATGATATGTTACTTGTGAGTCCCTGCATTAAATCTATCGAATATGTGCATAATTGCTTAAGTGAAAACTTTGATATGAAATATCTAGGAGATGCTAAACGAATACTAGGCATGTATATTGTTACAGATAGAAAAAATCATACTTTGCATTTGAATCAGATTTCTTATATGAATAAGATTTTAAGTAAATTCTCTATGTCTAATGTTAAACCTACAAGTGTTTCCCTTGCTGCTCATTTTGTGCTGAGTAAGGATCAGCCTCCCAAAACTGATTCTGAAATTGATGAAATGTCTAAGGTGCCATATGCTAATGATATAGGCTCGGTTATGTATCTTATGGTAAGCACTCGACGGATGCATACTAGGTAAGCTGCTTAAGTAGATACATGTCTAACCCTGGTATGCCTCATTGGGATGCATTGAAAGAGCTTTTAAAGTATTTAAAAGGATCTGTTAAAACTTGCCTTAGATTTTCAAAATGTGCTCAAGGTGTGAATTTGATTGGCTACACTAATTCTAATTATGCCAATGATAGAGATAATAGGAAGTCTTCCACTTCATATGTGTTCACTCTATGTGGTCTTGTATTAGTTGGAAATTCCAACTTCAGCATGTTGTTGTTTTGTCCACCACTGAATTTGAATACATTGCTATTACTGATGCTTTAAAAGAAGCTAATGGTTAAAAGGCCTATTATCTGAAATTAGATATTTAGAATGTGATACTGTTGTATATTCTGATAGACAATCTGGAATTCAATTCTGCAAAAATCCTGTCTTCCATGATCGTACTAAGCATATAAATGTTAGGTATCATTTCATTCGGGATATAGTTGAAAAAGGGACTGTCAAACTTGAAAAAAGACCCTCACAATTTAACACTGCTGATATGGGAACAAAATGCTTATCTGTTGAAAAAACTAATGACTGCATGAATACTTTGAATTTTGATTCCTTGGATTAAAATGTGTATCTCTTGCATTCTAAACTTGGTTTTAGTTTTTCTCACCTTTTTTTGTTTCTCATTTTTGCAGGTGTGTGTGTGTGCGCAAAGGGCGATGATGAAACGCCTGCGCCCCGGATAACTTGACAATCGATTTGTGTAGGTTGGTCCAATAAGGTGGAGAATGTTAATTTTGGTATTGACCCAAAACTTATGGGCAAATTGGGCTTGGTCTTTTGGTTGCTGGGCCCAGGCCTAAGGTCAATGGGCCCAGCCCATTTTCTGCCCTACTTCTCCTAACCCTTTCTCCAGCCCCTTTGTCACACAGTCGTGCCCTCCTTTTGTCTATGGGGCGCCGCTCTCCCCCTTTTCCCACCTTCCTCCTCTCAGCCTCTTTGTGTCCGGTGAGACTCTCCCCTTCCCCATGCAATTTTCTCTCTTTAATGCAGTGATGAAACCGCGTGACCATTTGGTGGCTTTTTTGGTTATTGCGTGCCTATATGAACGGCTTCGCTCATTCGATTATCAGCATTGCTGATAGACGTGATCCGGACGTGATCCCATAAAATTAGGGGAATATATTTTATTTATTTCCTTTATTTGATTTGGTCAATTGTTAATATACACTTACCTTATAGATAGGATCTGATTGTATCTTTGATTTGATTGTATCTTCCATATGATTGTACATCATTGTTATATATACGATTCTCATGCTCCACCATTCTTGTGGTGAGAGAAATATTATCTTCACATGGTATCAGCCATATTTCGATCCTAAAAACCCTACCCTCTCCTCTACGCCTGTGGTTTCTCTCTTTCTACTCCCATGGGTGACGCCACTCCTGCTGCTTCCGGCTCTGCTCTATCCTTCAACACGATGATTCACATGTTGAACATCAAACTCTCGTCCACAAATTTCATTCTTTGGCGAAGTCAAGTCGTTCCCCTCCTTCAAGGGCAAGCCCTCTTCGGTCACATTGATGGCTCCACGCCATCTCCATCTCCTACTGTTCGTTCGACCGCCGGTACCGACTCCGTCAATCCCGCTTACACTGCGTGGAAACAGCAAGATCAGAGACTCGTAAGTCTTCTCCACTCCTCTCTGACTGAAGAGGCCATGGCGGAAGTTCTCAATTGTGAGACTTCACGCCATATTTGGTTTACTCTTGAATCTGCGTATGGAAATAACTCAAAGCAACGTGAAATAGGGATTCGCGATCAGCTTTTGCATCTCAAGAAGGGCTCGTCGTCCGTTCGTGAATTTTCTAAGCAGTTTTGTGGGCTTTGTGATTAGCTTGCTGCCATGGGCCGTCCCGTCGACGATTTGGACAAGCTGCACTGGTTCTTACGGGGTCTCGGCCCTTCGTTCACCAGCTTTGGGGCTACATAGATGGCGATGCGTTCCTTCCCCAATTTTTGTGATTTGGTCTCTGCTGCTGAAGGTTTCGAACTCTACCTATCTGCCGTTGATATCGCTCCAGTCCAGGCAGCTTTTTACTCCCATTCGAATCACTCTCCACAGCATCAGTCTGGTCGTGGCTCTCCTGGTCATGGCCAACAGTCATCCAATCGTGGTGGTCGTAGTCCCTCTCACGGTTTTGGATGTGGGCAGCAGAATTCTGGATGGAGTGGTCGCGGACGATACCCTATTCGCTGTCAAATTTGTCGCACTGAGGGGCATTATGCCACGGCTTGCAGTCAGCGCTACAATGGTGCTCCTTCGTCTTCTGCCAATATTGCTGAATCCTTTGCTGCTGCTTGTAATGTCGCCTCTTCTCCTCAGTCCGACTGGTATTTGGATACGGGCGCTTCAGCACACATGACTCATACTCCCTCATCTTTGGACTCCGTCGAGCCATATTCTGGTAAACATACAGTTATTGTTGGTAATGGTGATACCCTTCCTATATCTCATATTGGTTCTCGTCCTTTGAATAATAATTTACGTCTTTTAGATGTGTTGGTTGTGCCTGGTCTGCAGAAAAATCTTGTTTCTATCAGTAAACTCACCCGTGATTTCCCGGTCGGTATTACTTTTACTGATGCATCGTTTGTGATTCAGACTCGGGGAACAGGGCAAACTCTAGCAAGAGGGAAGCATGAGCATGGTTTATATGTTCTGGAGCATGGTCAAGCAGCTTTTCTTTCAGTTTTACGTTCGAATAAATTGCGGGGATCTTTTGCTTTGTGGCATTCTCGTTTAGGTCATGTTAATTACGATGTTATTTCCTTTTTGAGTAAAACTGGACATTTATCTTTAACGTCTGTTCTACCGAATCCTTCAGCTTGTGCTCCATGCCAATTGGCTAAGAGCAAGCGCTTATCTTTTCGTATAAATGAAAAACGTGTTGCTCGAATTTTAGATATGGTTCATTGTGATTTGTGGGGGCCTGCGCCTGTAACTTCGATTTTTGGTTTTCGTTACTATGCCATATTTGTTGATGATCACTCCCGTTTCACCTGGATGTATCCCTTACGCTTAAAATCAGACTTTTATGATATTTTTGTGCAATTTAAGAGTTTTGTGGAAAATCAGTTTGAGGCTACTATTAAGACATTTCAGAGTGATGGAGGAACAGAGTTTACTAATACACGGCTTCAAAGTTTTTTTAAGTTGCATGGTATTCATCACACTATGTCTTGTCCTTATACACCAGCTCAAAATGGCAGAGCAGAACGTAAGCACCGTCATATCACAGAAACTGGTCTTGCCATGTTGTTTCACTCACATTTGCCTACTGTTTATTGGCTTGATGCTTTTAGTTGTGCGGTTTATGTCATAAATCGTCTACCTTCTCCTTTACTTGGAGGAAAATCGCCTTTTGAGCTTTTATTTGGTGTCTCTCCCAATTATGCGATTTTTCATCCGTTTGGTTGTCGGGTATTTCCTTGCTTGCGTGATTATGCTCAAGATAAATTATCTCCTCGTAGTGCTCCATGTATTTTTCTTGGTTACAGCAGTCTGCATAAAGGATTTCGTTGCCTTGATATCTCTGCCTCTCGCATTTACGTTACACGAAATGCTCAATTTGATGAGCTTCACTTTCCACTTTCCGGAGATGCCTCGCGTTCATCACCGGCTGAGTTAGACTTCTCTATGTTTGATGAGCCCCCAGGAGTCTTCGCTGTTCGCCCATCTCTGTCTCCTCCACCTTCTGATGCCTCTATGCAGCCTAGGCCCTCCTTGTCGGGTCGTCCATGTGGCATCTGTCATTCTGACGAGTCTTCCATGCCTCCGCTTGTTGTGCCTGATCCTGCCCCTCCAATCACGCCTCAGCCCTCAGCCCCTCAGCCTGTTGATAATGTCGCTCATGTGCCACATCCTATGGTTACTCGAGCTCGTGCAGGTATATTCAAACCTCGCCATTTTGTGGATTTATCCCTATTATCATCCTCATCTCTATTCTCTGCATTACTTACTACTTCTGAGCCAAAGGGTTTCAAGTCGGCTGCTAAACACCCTGGTTGGCTTGCTGCTATGCATGAGGAGGTCCAAGCCTTGCATTCCAACGGCACTTGGGATCTTGTTCCTCGTCCATCTAGGACGAACATTGTGGGCTCCAAATGAGTTTTTCGTACGAAGTTTAAGTCTAATGGTTCTGTTGATCGTTTAAAAGCCCGTCTGGTTGCACAAGGCTACACTCAGCTTCCTGGTTTTGATTATGATCATACCTTCAGCCCTGTTGTTAAGTCAGCTACTGTACGTGTCGTGCTCTCCCTAGCTGTTATGCACGGTTGGCCTCTTCATCAATTGGATGTCAAAAACGCTTTCTTAAATGGGCTATTATCTAAGCAGGTATACATGGAACAACCGCCTGGTTTTGTTGATCCTCGATACCCTGATCACGTCTGTCGTCTTAAGAAGGTGCTCTATGGTCTCAAGCAGGCTCCTCTTGCTTGGTTTCAACGATTCAGCTCCTTCTTATTGCGGCTCGATTTTGTTGGCAGTAAGGTGGATACATCTCTTTTCATCTACCATCGTGATTCTGTTACTTTATATCTCCTTGTCTATGTTGATGATATTATACTCACTGGTTCTGATCCGTCTGCTGTTCGTACATTTATGACTCGTATTCACTCTGAATTTGCGATCAAGGATCTTGGTTGTCTGAATTATTTTCTTGGGCTTGAGGTTCATTATGGTGATGATGGTCTTTTTCTTAGTCAAGCCAAATATGCTCGGGATATCCTGGCCAGGGCTCAGCTTCTAGACTCGAAGCCTGTTGCCACACCTCTTGCCCCTGATATTCAGTTGACAAGTTCTGGTGACTCATTTTTTGATCCCACACTTTATCGTTCTCTTGTGGGGGCTTTACAGTACTTGACGATCACCCGACCGGACCTCTCTTATGCTGTTAATTCCGTTAGTCAATTTTTGCAGGCTCCGACTGATGATCATTTTCAGGCTGTCAAACGTATTTTACGTTATGTTAAGGGCACGCTTTCGTTTGGGCTAACTTTCTCCCGCAGCTCTTCTTCTCAGGTGCTTGGTTATTCAGATGCTGATTGGGCCAGATGTGTCGAGACCCGACGTTCCACTTATGGTTTTTCAATTTTTCTTGGTGGGAATCTTGTCTCTTGGAGTGCCAAGAAGCAGCCTACTGTGGCTCGATCTAGCTGTGAGTCTGAGTATCGTGCTATGGCCAATGCCGCTGCTAAACTTGTTTGGGTCACTCATCTGCTTCATGACCTATGTGTTCGTTCGAGTCCTCCTACTCTTCTATGTGATAACAAGAGTGCCATATTCCTTACTCAGAATCCTGTTTCCCATAAACGAGCTAAACACATCGACATTGACTATCACTTTGTCCGAGAATTGGTTTCATCTAAGAAGTTGGTCACTCAATTTGTTCCTTCCCATTTGCAGTTGGCGGATATTTTTACCAAGAGTTTGGCTCGTCCTTTGTTCGAGTTTTTTCGTTCCAAGCTTCGCGTCGGACCTCATCCCACGCTTTGCTTGGGGGGGTGATAGACGTGATCCGGACGTGATCCCATAAAATTAGGGGAATATATTTTATTTATTTCTTTTATTTGATTTGGTCAATTGTTAATATACACTTACCTTATAGATATGATCTGATTGTATCTTCCATATGATTGTACATCATTGTTATATATACGATTCTCATGCTCCACCATTCTTGTGGTGAGAGAAATATTATCTTCACAATTGCGATAACAGTTTTCACACTGCTCCTCCTTCCACTTATTTCTTCGTCTATACTGAGGGTCGATCTCTTTCGTGAGATTTACGGTGTATAGGTTGTGAGTTCTTGAGTGGGTAAGGATTAAGGAGAGAAGTGTTACCGAGAAGGGGATTTGGTGCTCTGTGTGGACGATTGTCTTCTGTGACTGGTCCTGTACATCCGATTGTCTTGTGTGTTTGAATCGGAACGAGCACAAGCACCCTCTGAGCCCTCTAACGGCGACGCTGATACCCAACAATTATCATTTTGTTCGTGATTATGTTCAACCGGGCAACCTATGAGTATCATACATATCGACTAATGATCAATTGGCAGACACCCTTACAAAGCCACTTCCACGCTCCACGTTTACCTCCTTGGTTAACAAAATCGGTCTTTCCTCTTGGCCAATCGTTTTGAAGGGGCGTGATAAGGATTTACCAAATCCTTGATTATAGTATGCTGCTGTCTTGCAAATCATCTTTATTATGGTTTGCTGTTGTCTTGTAAATCACCTTCATTATGGTCTGCTGATAATCCACGATTGATATCTTGCATAATATTCTCCCTGATTTTCTTATGTAAATAATATCCATGATTCTCTCCTTGATGTTAGCCTTGTATATTTCTTGTTTCCATATTATAGCAGTGTACCTTAGGAATGTTACTGTATAAATATATACTTTTTTATCAATGAAAAAATAACAATTCTTCCATATTCTATATAATTCAATCATTAGATTAATTTATCCTGCAAATAAACAAGGACAAATAATACACAAACTATCTCATTCACAAATAATATTTCATAAAAATGATTGAAGTGCTATAATGGAAAAAATGGCAGTACATATGTCTGTGTATATTGCAATTTAAGCTATCATCATTAAATATATTTGGGGCATTATGATGATTAAATACTACAAAAAAAAAAAAAAAAAAAAAAAAAATTTAGCCGTCCAACGCAATGTCTCTTTAGACATAACATACTTGTGGGGCTGTAGTAAAAACACGCATGTAAATTAGAATCATAACAATCTTCTCCCCGTATCAGTATTATCTATGTCCACTTTTTTTTTTTTTTTTTCCATATATTTTATTTTATACAAATACGGTGCAGTCAGAATGTTATATTATACTCCATTCAAATATAATATAGATGCATTTTATAATTAATTATTTAATTAATTTGTTTAGTGGTTAGGAATCCTAAACTCGAGTTCCCAAAGTCCCAACAAGAATAGCCGTTAGCGTCAACAATTTCATTTACGTCATTGTTTCTAATTTTTATTTGCTCCTATGTGTGTGTATATATATATATATAATTTTATTTTTTGAATAAGTTCTTTGTGTATGGAGTGTTCGTGTATTCGATTTATAATATTATTTATTTATCTAAAAATTATTATTTATTTATTTAAAAAATATATTTATTTTTTTAGGTACAAATTAGTAATAATACTTTTGAAGTAATAAATAATACTATTTAGCAAAATAAAAAATAATGCAGATCAGATTGTGCATCCGATGTACATAAATATTTGGAATATAGTTTATTTCTCTAATATCCTTTATATGAAATATCCATATGTACTTTTCACATTTTTATGCAATACAAAAGGTTTTTTATTTATTTTTTAAATTTAACAAGGGCACCTTTTGGAAAAAAAAATCTTTTCTGAGGGTAAATTAAAACTCTTTTCAAACTATTTGGAGTCGAGATGAATGTGATTGTCCAAGAATATCACTAATAATATAAGATTATAACACGATTAAAAGAAAAGAAAAATTAACTAATGTCGTCATAAAATAATAAAATTTTGGAGTAAAGATAAATCCATTTTACTATTTATTGGCTGTTTCTAAATTTATTTAAATTATATGATTGGATATAGGTATAAAATATCTAGTAAAAATAGAAATTAATAATATTGATAAAGTTGTATTGAGTCAAACTCAGACAATTTTAATGAAACACCGGCATGCTATGACATGCAGTTCTGATGCTGATTAAACTTTGGACAAGTAAACATTTGCTACCTTACATGTTTAGTACTATTATTACATCTTTTGGGCCAACGAATCATCTTGTTTTAAATCGGTCATTAGATTTTTGTTATACATGTATTTCAATAACTATACAAAATATGATATTTTGAATTATATACCATGATTATCCGACAATTAGAATAGGATAAAATAAAATCTTAGAATGTAATATTTTATTTATACTTGAATGAGTCTCTTGTATATCAGATGCATCGTGTATTCAATCTACAACTAATAAGTATTACTTGTTTACTTGACAAGTAATATTACCTTTTTTTAAGGTAACAAATCAATATTAATATTTTTAAAATTCCATAATATTTTAAAAAAAAATAATACTAAAAATTAAGTTACACAAAAATTTTGCCATATCTTGGAATTTTAAATAGTATTATATGTTTTATTTTCTAAGGTTGGGTTTGCGGGGTTTGTAGCCTCACCTACTCTCATGCAAATAGAATGATATGGGGCTACAAGCTGGAGTCTGGAGACACTTTTTACCTCACTTTCCCCAAACCTCGTAGTTTTTTCTTTTCTACTTTTAAGATTACTTCTTTATCAACATGAGTAACATTCAATTCTTATTAGCTGTTTCCCATTTTACTAATAACAATGATTAACTTTTTTTTTTTTTCTTTTCTTCTGAGGTGATAAATGTAATTAAAAATGAAATCTTAAAATAATGAACAGATCAATTTGAACTTTCATAAAATAATAAAAATGTCATTAATATTCAATCATAATCTACGGATTAGTTGATCTATTTGAACTACTGGCATAATTCAAGATGAAATTCATGAACTTTGATTAAAATAGTCACAGTCGAGGTTCACATGGACGCCCAAAATAGATAAAGATCATTTTAACATATAAAATTTAAACACTAAAATAAAAAAAAATAAAAAAAAAAGTCTTACTCAACAATATTGTAACAACCAAGATTTTGATTGAAGTAAAAGCACCAAAATTTACAACAAAAACCTGATCTTGCATGTATGCACTGATGCTAAGCAAATAAGCATATCCCATCTGGGAGAGTGACCATAGCCTTGCCGGTAGAGGTGCTTATCCAATTAAATTTAATCTTTTTACACATAATCAATCCAATTTAATTATAAATAATCATCACATTCAATCCAATTTTAATTAGATATGGCTTATTTTAACTTTGTACTTATATTTTAATAATAAAAAAATAAAAGAATTCAAAAAACTAAACAATAATTAGTAATAATACTAAATTAAATCATTAAAATTACTAGATTAAATCCACGACATTTTCAATAAAAATATTAATAAGCTTACTGTCATTGAAGCTCAATAACATTGAATAATAACCGATGCAAACTGAAAAAAAAAAAAAAAGTTATATTCATATTTATATTTAAATAATACGTATATTAAAAAAATATTTTCTAATTGTAAATGTTGGTTTTTAATTGGATTTTACAGTCCCATCCACAAACTGATCCAATCCAATTACATCCAAAATTTCACATTCAATCCAATCTAATTGTAAATGTATATATCCAACTTCGTGTAATTAGATTGATTTGACTTTATTTAGGGAATTGAATTGGTTTGGATAGCGGGCATCGAGATTATTGGCAAGAAACAAATAATTATAATAATAATAATATTTACCAATACGTAAATATGGTCAAATAACCACGTTTAATAATAATGTTTTTACTTTCAAAAGTTCTAAATTTTATTTTTATATGTTTAGCCCCTATTTTAATTTAAAACTTTAAAGTACAAGAATTCCCCCTCTTATTTCTTCAAATTTATACATTTTTGACATAATCTTACTTTATATAATGGTTTGAAAAATGACCTTCATTCACACAAATTTTTTTAAATACATTTTTTTAATGTAAATGGTATTGAAAATTGATTTTTATATTTTTTTCTTTAAATTTTTATAAAGTTTAAGAGAGAAAGACACGTGAATATAAAAGGTGCGTGAATTTCATATTATTATCATTCTGTCTTCTCTTTTTTTGCAAATTTTGGTAAAAAGTTACGAAATTGAGATTCATAGACTAGTTATGGCGGAAATGAAACTAAATAAAAAAAAAAAGAGCTTCACATGTATCTTCTCTTTCTATCTCATCGTTCTTACATACTACAGTATTTCCATTATTTGTTTTTGTAACTTCAAACACACACAATTAAGATTCCATAATATAAATAATCCAAATTTCAGTCAGACCAGACCAGAAGCATGTCTTAATTAGTTGACTCAATTTCTAAACCTCCAACTTCTTTTGCCTCTCCCACTCCCAACCACCCTCCACCGGGAAAATGCAGCACCACCGCTGCCGCCTCCTATTTTCTCTTCTCCTCATTTTCCTATCCCCTTCCCTCATTCTCTCTCTAAACAAAGAAGGGTTGTACCTCCAGACAGCCCGGCTCAGCTTCGACGACCCAAATGCCGTCCTCTCCGACTGGAATCCTCGGGATGCAACGCCATGCAAATGGAACGGCGTCGTCTGCGACTCCGATACCGGCTCCGTCCTCTCCCTCGATCTCTCCAGCTCCAATCTCTCCGGCCCATTCCCTTCCATTCTCTGCCGCCTCAAAAAATTATCTTACATTTCCTTCTACGACAACTTCATCAACTCCACCCTCCCCGACGACGATCTCGCCACGTGTCGGGCGTTGGAGCACCTTGACTTAGCGCAGAATTACCTAACTGGCGCGCTCCCCCGTCGACTGGCCGAGCTCCCCAGCTTAAAATACCTCGATTTGACTGGGAATAACTTCTCCGGCAATATTCCCGATAGTTTTGGAACGTTTCCGAAACTTGAGGTGCTCTCATTGGTGGAGAATTTGCTGGAAGGGACAATTCCGTCATTTCTCGGCAACATTTCGACGCTGAAGCAGTTGAACCTCTCGTACAACACGTTTTCTCCGGGTCGGATTCCACCGGAGCTCGGGAATCTTACTAATCTTGAGGTGCTGTGGCTGACTCAGACTAATTTAGTTGGTTTCATCCCCAACTCGTTAGGTCGACTCGGCAGACTGATCGACTTGGACCTGGCTTACAACTCGTTAATCGGTCCAATTCCGAGTTCTCTCACTCAATTGACGGATTTGGTTCAGTTGGAGCTATTTAATAACTCGTTGACTGGTGAGATTCCGAGCAGTGGGTGGTCAAATATGACGTCATTAAGGCGGTTCGATGCGTCCACTAACGAGTTGACTGGAACGATCCCCGTTGAATTGTGTGAGTTGCCGCTCGAGTCACTTAATCTCTACGAGAATAATTTGCGAGGTGAATTACCGGCTGCCATTGCCAATTCTCCAAATTTATATGAATTAAAGCTTTTTCGGAATCAGTTATTGGGTAATTTACCTTCCAACCTCGGTAGAAACTCGCCGTTGCGGTGGGTTGATGTTTCAAGTAACAGTCTTTCCGGTCACATACCGGGGAATTTGTGTTTCAATGGAGCTCTTGAAGAGATGTTAATGATTGAAAATTCATTTTCCGGTGAAATTCCGGCGACTCTCGGTGAATGCCGGAGCTTGATGCGCGTGAGGTTGGGGCACAACAATTTCTCCGGCGAGGTGCCTGCGGCAATTTGGGGACTTCCTCACGTGTCGTTACTCGAACTGATCGGCAATTCATTTTCAGGTGGAATTGCAAAAACTATTGCCGGAGCGTCGAACTTGTCTCAGTTGATTCTGTCTGAGAACAATTTTTCCGGTACAGTGCCGGTGGAGATAGGATTTCTGGAAAATTTATTGGAGTTTTCCGGCAACGATAACAAGTTTTCGGGTTCTTTACCAGGCAGTATGGTGAATCTTGGGCAATTAGTAAAGCTTGATCTTCATGAAAATGCATTTTCCGGTGGATTTCCGAAGGGAATTCATTCTTGGAAGAAGCTAAACGAGCTGAATTTGGCGAATAATGACTTTTCAGGCGAAATCCCAGGTGAAATTGGCGAATTATCTGTTCTCAACTATCTCGATTTATCCAGAAATCATTTTTTTGGTAAAATTCCTGTCGAATTACAGAACTTGAAGCTTAATCGGTTAAATTTATCGTATAATCGTCTCACTGGTGATATCCCCCCTGTTTATGCGAAATTGGTGTACAAAGACAGCTTTCTGGGAAATCCAGGATTGTGTGGAGATATACAGGGCTTATGTGACAAGAAAGAAGAAATCAAGAACAAGGGCTACTTGTGGTTCTTCCGATCACTATTTGTCTTCGCTGGATTGCTACTTATATTTGGTGTCGTTTGGTTCTACTTGAAATACAGGAAATTCAAGAACGTCGAAGAAACCATCGATCGATCAAAATGGACATTAATGTCCTTCCACAAATTGGGATTCACCGAGGCAGAGATATTGGATGCTCTTGATGAGGACAACGTGATTGGAACGGGTTCTTCCGGTAAGGTTTACAAGGTTGTTCTGAGCAATGGCGAAGCTGTGGCCGTTAAGAAGCTATGGGGAAGATCAAAATTAGCTGATGCGAGTGCTGATGTGGAGAAATGTAGTCATAAGGACGATGGTTTCGATGCTGAGGTGGAGACGTTGGGGAAGATTAGGCATAAGAATATAGTTAAGTTATGGTGTTGCTGCATTACAAGGGATACTAAGCTTTTGGTTTACGAGTACATGCCTAATGGTAGTCTAGGTGATTTGCTTCACAGCACGAAAAGTGGTCTTTTAGATTGGCCGATACGGTTTAAGATAGCCGTGGATGCAGCTGAGGGGCTGTCCTACTTGCATCACGATTGTGCCCCTCCGATTGTTCACAGAGATGTAAAGTCGAACAACATATTGTTGGATGTGGAGTACGGAGCTAGGGTTGCAGATTTCGGGTTAGCTAAGGTGGTTGATGCGAATGGGAAGGGTGCGAAATCCATGTCCGTTATTGCAGGGTCTTGTGGCTATATTGCACCAGGTTGGTTAGTCTGACCCGACCCTAGCTTTTTTCTAAAATTAGCTCTTATAAGTTCCTAACATTTTATTTCGCGAATTTTGTTTTGAAAGTTTATGAACTTATTTAGAGATATTGTCTATAGTGAATCATTAGGTCCACTTTTAGTGTGTTTCAGTGCAAATTTAGGTGCCATAGAAGTCACACTTGAATTATTTCCAATCATAACAGATGAATACATCCCTTTTATCATGGCTGTAAAAACTACCAACAAAGATCTACCAAGCAATTATGGGATATCTTTAAGCATTACATTTGCTATTGGATTCTTTCTCAACAACCACTACCAGTTGCTATCTACTTGATTATGATTGTCACCACTAACTGCCATTGTTCATTGCAGAATACGCTTACACGCTTCGTGTGAATGAGAAAAGCGACACATACAGCTTCGGGGTAGTCGTTCTTGAGTTGGTTACTGGCAGGCTCCCTATTGATCCCGAGTTTGGTGAGAAGGATTTGGTGAAATGGGTTTGCGCGACATTGGATCAAAAGGGAACAGACAATGTAATCGATCCAAAGCTTGATTCTTGTTACAATGATGAAATACGAAGTGTCTTGAACGTAGGCCTCCTCTGCACCAGCCCACTTCCCATCAATCGACCCTCCATGAGACGGGTGGTCAAGATGTTGCAAGAGATTGGTTGTAGAAACCAGCCCAAAAATATCAGCAAGGATGGGAAATTGACGCCTTACTACCACGAAGAAGATGCGTCCGATCAAGGAAGCGTAGCCTGATTGATAACATACATTTTTATCGGCTTGTTCACTTAACAACGATCATGTCGTTTACGAGTTTCACTCTTATTCCATATTTGTAGAGTCATACTTCCAAGAATTAAACAGAAAGTTCGAAAGAATTGCTACCTAAGACTCACTGTTTCTTGAGAGTGATAGTGATTGAGATATCAGGTGAAAATGTTTTGGTTGTTGTTGGAATGATGAAATGGTGACTTTGGCAATAATATTACACAGTACATACAGTTCTGTAAAACAGGTACTAGCCGATGGAAATCTTTTAACTACCAGCGAGCTTCTGGTTTGTCTAAAAAAAGATTAAATAAAATAATATTAATGAGGTTGGTTCAGATTAATTGAAAGATGCATGACAATTGTCGGAAGCAGATAAACTGGATGAGATAACTGTACCAGAATGTTACGTCATTCTTACAAGTACTTTGACATTATTAAAATCTATACAATTTTTATAGCACATTCTCTTATATTTAGTTACACTCTACTCATCATTTATTTCTTCTTTTCTTTCAACTTCATCTACATTATTTTTAAAAAAAAAAAAAAAACAAGGTCAAGACTTGCTGGTCCATTCAAGTTTGTGATGTGGGTCAATTCTATTATGATTTCAAAAATATTGTAGGAAAACAAAACAATGAGAAAAAAAAACATTAGCCATTAATGATGTGCATATTAGTACGTGCTCATGGTGATTAAGTGAACATTATTTGTTCAAAAATATTTATAGTTTCCTTATAAAAAGAAAGAAAACTAAAAGCACTCCTCCCATTCTTAAAAACAGTCATATTTTCTAATAATACAATTTTTTTGAATCAAACAAAAGTATTTTTTTAAAATTATAAATCTGCAGTTTCATGATTTTTGTTATTCGTTGATTTGACTATTATTATATCTGAATTAGATTTTTTTTTTTCTTTTTTGGGATTCAAAATATTTTGTAAACAATTGTTTTTGGATGGAGAGTAATAATAAAGCCCATAAGAAAAATACATCACATTATATCTAAATATATTTTCTGTTACCCATATCATTCACATTATCTGAAGATCTGCTATAAAGATGTCGGCCAATCGCCTTAGGTGGGCTTTTAATAAGGCCACACTGGACAACCAGAAAACAAGTTTATTGGGCCTCAAGAGAATCCAAGCCCATAAACTGTGCTTTTGGACCCAACAATTCTTTTCACGCTCGTTTTGTGTTTCTATACATTTCTTTAAAAATAATTAATTTTCGTTTGTTTGGCAAACCCTTGTATGTGCAAAGCCTATTTATTGCCTGTAATAAAATACCACAAATTTAGAAAAAGAGGTTTTCATTCTTGACTTTTGCATAAAGAAAAAAACTAAATAAACAGTGTTACATATTGAAAGAAAAAATTAAAATAATAATAATGTACTGATACGAAAATGCTTTAAAATTATAATTTATTAAGTTACAATTTGAGATATAGACATGCACACGGTATCTCTATTTTATTTTATATTTCATCTTATAATTTAACTTCATTAAAATATAGAGGATCGCAACGGAATAAACATGCATGAGAAGAAAATTATTCCAAAGGAAGATTAAAAAAAAAAAAAAGAAGAAGAGTTAATTTGTAATGTGTGTAGTTAAGTAGGCTCAAGATTTGTACATCAAATGAAAGAGAGAGATACCTTGCTTGGAAGAAGAAGTCTACGCCAAGAAACAGTTGGAGAAAAATACAGGCCATGTTTGGTATAATTTACTTGTTTGTTAGCTTTCAATATATATTAGTAGTTGGGATGTATTTATGTATAGTTTTTAGATTTTTTGTACAAGCTTTAAGGACACTCCAGTTTGACACTGGATCTAAACCCTTTCCTCCTCTTAGGTAAGAGGTGAAACGTCCCCAAAGAATCAGTGTTGCCCCATATCCACTCTAGCTAGCTGCCCCTTAATTCGTTTCAAATAATGTTTCATCCCGTGTTTTGTATTATAAGGATGTAAGGGCTAGCTTCTCTTTCTTTCAACTTTTCTGTATTAAGTATACATATGCTAAAACAATCTGGTATTATGGTATAAGTGTATCTATTACAAGAACAAAACCATACTTGACGTCCAAGCGATCGACCTAATTGTTTTTCTACAAAATATTCCTTCTTTTGCTCCCTCCTCTCTCCCTCTCTCTCACTGATCAGCCCCCCCATTTGTGGGGTTTTTATTTGGAATAAATATAATTGAATAAGAGTTGAAGGACATGAGAATGAATTAAAAAAGTGGAGTGTCCACCATAATTCCATCTGCAGACACCAAAGAAGCTAGCAGCAGCAAAAAGTGTTGGTTAACCGAAAACATGTGTCCTTAGAGGAATCTTGATTTCCCTTGTTCTATCTTCTCATTTTTCCTAACGCTGTGTGTGTGTGTGTTTTCTTGTTAGAAAAATCTCAGAGCCAGGAGGAGAGGCGGAGGAAACACGACGAAGAAATCAACATTTGTGATGGGCAAAGAGCAGTAGAAGAGAGATGACATGGTCTAATAATGATGAAGAAGCAGCCCTCCAAATTGTCACAGCTAATAAGGAAAACAGTGTTGCCATTTCAAGAGATGATGATCAATTTAAGACCATAATCTGCCCTTCATGCGGCCAAACGATCGAACTACGAGATCAGGTGAATATATTGTAAATTCTTCATGAATTTAGCATGTGTAGCTGCTTGTTTGTAGTAATTACCCAAAATTTAAAGTATTTTTTTCTGATAAAAAAGATAAAAAAATCCTATATTTGAACTAGAGTACTGGGATTCAAGATTTGCCTGGACTACCTGCTGGGGTGAAGTTTGATCCATCTGATCAAGAAATTCTGGAACATCTAGAGGCAAAAGTGCTGTCTGATACCAGAAAACTGCATCCTCTAATTGATGAATTTATTCCCACGATTGAAGGTGAAAATGGAATTTGTTACACACATCCAGAGAAGCTACCAGGTAGCATGCAAATTTCATGAAATTATTAAATCCTTCTTTTTGTTACATTCTCTGCTATATATATATATATATATATATATATATATATATATATATTTATATATTCAAAATTGTGTTTTATTTAACATGTTCGCACTCCACGCGCTTTACGCGCTCTAACTAGTCTGTTTCGAATTTCATATGTTCGAAACAAACTGTTACGAACATGTGAAGTTTCTGCAACAAGTTACATTAATTAAGGATATATAGCAATGTGCTTTCATATATATTTGGCTATTTCTCATTTTTCATTAAAATGTAGCTAATCATGAATTCCATTTTTCCATACTTCAATTTGATCTCTGGTTTACAGGAGTGGGCAAGGACGGTCAAGTTCGCCATTTCTTCCACAGGCCGTCAAAGGCATACACAACCGGAACGCGAAAACGAAGGAAGGTGCACAGCGACGCAGCCGGGGGAGAAACGAGGTGGCACAAAACAGGCAAAACTAGGCCAATTTCAACAGCTGGAAGTATCAAAGGCTACAAGAAGATACTCGTTCTCTACACAAACTATGGCCGGCAAAGGAAACCCGAGAAGACTAACTGGGTGATGCACCAGTACCACTTAGGTGACAACGAAGAGGAAAAGGATGGAGAATTGGTTGTCTCTAAAGTATTTTATCAAACACAGCCCCGGCAATGCGGGTCATCCACCATCAAAGAAGATCTTATGATCAACAGTGCTGCTACTAAATCAAACAAGATTTCTGAAAACCCTTTGATGAAAAAAGCCAGTTTTGTGGAGTACTATAATCCCCCCTTTATCTCGTACAATGTTGGGAGCCAGAATATTAACAGAGACACCCCACCTTCGATGATTCCGAATTTGGTTGTTCATGGTGATGGCTCATCCTTTATTCGTTTGCCTTCACATGCAAGCAAAGGTAAATGAATCAAAAAGGGATCCGCAACAAAATAAAAAAATAAAAAATTATTGGTAGGTTAACAGCGAGGAGGATTACACTTTTGAAGAATAAGTTAAGATTCAAGATGTAAGTGAAATTAATGCAATAAATGGAGCCGGGGAAGTAGAAAAGAAGGGAAGAAGACGAAGTTCAGACCTTTGAATGGATTAAAGATTCTTGATCATTAGTTATTGCATGGTTTTTACTATAATTGGAATATGTTATTTTTAGGTAAGAGTTTGAAGAGTATGCATGTAACATAATGGAAGAAAGAATAGGAATTGAAGTTATAATAATCATGGAATTTTTTTACATTGACTGGACTTTTAATATTATGCATGCTAAGGACCATAGAAATGGAAGAAGTTTAATTTATCTTTTCTCTTTTCTGTGGTAGATTAATTTTATCTGTTTATGGTGTCAATTTAACTGTCTTCCCTATTTTTAATTTTTCCGCCTACTTACAATTTTTGAAAACCTAATAATTTACTCGTGTGTTGCACAGTTATTCTATAATATATATATATATATAGATATATATAACATATTAATAAAATTACTAAATATTAGTACTAAGAAAAATATGAAATTTGAACAGAAAAAACAAATGTGGTATTTAAATTATCAACAAAATGAAATGTGTTATTTGAAGCAATACCGAAATTACTATAATTATAATTGATATAAATAAATAATTCTTAAATTAAAAATATATATATTGGAAAAAAATGAAATCAAAATCATATATTATGTGATAAAAAACATACGTTTCTTAAAAATTTGTATTAAAAGTGCTATTGAATTTCGCCAATAAAAATATTATTTTATTATAACTATTTTTAATTACGTTAATTTGTATTACATAATCTACACAATAATTTATTAAAAAATGTCAAACAGTCATATTTATTAATCGTTAATAATTAATTAATACATTTATATGGTAATTAAATAAAATTTCATGTAAAATCTTTGAACGAAAAATATGTATTATATTCTCTGCCATCTTTAAAAAAAAAAAAAACTTTTCTTATTAATATTATATTTATTTAAAATACACAATTATTGATGACATATTATAAAATATATTTGCTATATATTATAAATTTATATAAATGTGTAGAAGATTTATAAAAACGACATGTAGTTTTAATAATAAACCATAATACAAATAAGTAAACATTTCAAAAAAAAAAAAAAAAAAAAGAGTTTCACAATTAAAAATACAGAATGATAAAATAAACTTAACATTCACCAAAAAATACATTAAAAGTGATGTTGAAGTACAATATTGAAATTCAAAAAAATAGATATCAACAATATAATATTATTCGAAGCAATACTAACTATTTTAATTAAGTTAATTTGTATTGTATAATATTTATTTCATCTTGTTAAAATGTAATCTATTTAATATTTAATGATTGTAAGTAAATGTTCAAAAAATGACATAACTTTAATTGATGAAATCTTAAAAATATTGTTTACACCTGTAATACTTTAAAGTTATAACATAGTTACTAATTAATTTTCTATTTTTTAATAAATAGTTAAAAACAAATTTTTACATCTATTTAATATTTAGATTAGTTTAATAGGTTATACACACATCATTATTATTATGATTACCTATATTTTATTTGATTAATGTCATTTATCACATGCAAAAAATAACACAGATGTGAAATTAATCATAAAAGTTTAATTTAATTAATGTTTATGACCAATAATAATAAATTTTATCACATTTAATAATATAAATGAATATTGACTAATCTATATGGGGTAAAGAGAATAAGTGTTTCATAGAATTATTTTGTTACAATGCGTATTAAGGTCCTTCAACTATTCATGAATATTTGAAAAGATTCTTGAATCATGAAAATATTTGAAAGGACCTTAAATTATGAATAATTGTTATGTGTAAGTCCTGAGTGTTTGTTTACTAAAAAAGATCTATCATAGAAGAACTTGCACATAACATTTTTCATAATTAAGGGAACTTTTCAAACTTTACTTAATAATTCAGGGATCTTTTACTCATTTATGAATAATTGAAAGACCTTTTCAAATATTTGTGTATAGTTGAGGAACTTTTTCAAACAATTTTATAGTTCATGGACATCTTGAAACATTTTCAAACATTTTAGGAACTTTAAAATGCATTTTGCCAATTATTGGAATTAATAATCTAAAGAAATTTAAAAATTATACGTTGTGGAATATTTCTTGGAAGATAACATTTTTTGTTGTGTTTCTACCATTACTATCATCTAAACAAACCAAAATCTTCATTCGTTTTCGATGTGGTACGCTAGATACAACAACATAAAGTTGTTCATTACTCAAGACAAATCTCTCAAGAATAAACCACGTGAAAAAGAGCCTGAATCTAATTTTTGTTGGCTAACATTGCATATGAAACAATGTTGGATATTGTCCTCTTTGAAATTTGAAAGACAACCTTTCGGCAGAAGGTGTTAGTGCTAATCTAGGAATTAACACCAATTTACTTGCATTACTTGCTGTACGTACCTTATTTTGTAAAACATGATCACCAACCATTTTTATCACAAACCTAGTTCCATTACACAACCACTTTGAATGTTCTATGTTCCTCAAGAACATAAAATGTACCCACTTTCATGAGTTAATGATTAGGTACACCTACATTTCAGGGTATTTAGAAACTCTGGTGTATGCACATCAACCAATACATCAACATTTGAATTCGATATGCATGCCCTATCAGCACTCAAATATGTTTTAGCCTCATTAAAAATTCATATCAATCATATGTTGATTAATCGAATGGAAAAGTCCAATGTAGGCGCAAGTATTGTTCTATTTTGTAGTTACATAGGGTTGATATATTTTTCTTTTAGTCGAATTGATCGTTAATGGATAGTCAGGATATGTTCTTTGGACAATATTTCTAATTGGATCATCTCCTGATTTGAGTAGAATGTCTTCATGTATCTAAACTTCGTGTTATGCCCCTAACCTCTCAGTATTCACTGGCTAATATAGGTCATGCATTACATTTATTTTATAATTTTATGTGTTGTTGAAATTCATTTTTATTTATTTTGCAGCTTGTATATAATTATTTTTTGTGTATAATTAATAATTTTTGTATGTTTTACATTATAGGTTGGAACCCCTTAGGTAAAATGTAGAGAGAGAAATTAGGTGTCAAGTATTAATAATGTAGGATTGCACGTGGCGAGTTAATAATAATAATAATAATCTATATCTATATCTATACTCTAAACCTATAAACTATTAGGATGGAGAAATAATCAGAATCATCTTCAAATAAGGAGGTGAGCAGGAGAGCAAGAAAAGAGCTTCAGGTATGTTTCATTTTACGTGTAAAGAACATCTCTTATATTATGAAGTAAGATGAGCTTAAATTCATTAGTAGTACTTATGATAGTAAATAATGATAGGTAATTTTATGGCGAAATGTCTGCAGGTGTTACAGTTTCTTCTTTAACTACAAGGAGAATTAATATTTTATTATATTATATGCATTTGGTTTAGTAATTGCAATTAAATAGTTCAGCAAATCTTAGTTTAATTAAGTTTTATTTAAGTTTTTGCATTGGGTATGATAACATACGTATACGCTCATTTGTTTTAGTAAAATTATATAAGGAAATCAAACCCAGACCCATTTATGCGTGGAACATATTTTCTAAACAACCCTATCTTGATAATTTATTACATAAAATACTTAATCAGGGGTATTGGTTTTTGTTAATTAGGACATATCCTAATTAAATACATAAACAGTTGTTGCATATTATTTTAATGCTCTCGATAAAACTTGCATGGGAATTGTTATATTTTAAAGTAGGTGTTTAAAAATAATTTAATAGTTTGGAAATTAGGTAAATATTTGATATTTTATGGAAGTTTGGGAAGTGGTTTCATTAATTAAAAGAAATAAAAAGAGAGAGAATTAATATGATATCAATAACCTATTTTTAGTTTCACTGAGTAAAATAGAATTGTAATTTATAGTTTATTTTGATTAGATACGATGTTGGAAAAGCATTAAAGGAGATTTAGAAAGAAAAAAACAATCGACAGTGAGGTAAGTAGAAATTCATTTGCACCTATAATGCATAGACGTATTACTTTTTGTATTATTCTGCTACGAGTTATTTGTAACTTATGTTTCTTGATGTTGATGGATGTGAATTATGTGGTGTGAATGGGTGATTTGGTGTTGTATTAAAATATAACATTCACAAGCATTATCATGTTCATGCATAAGGAATATATAGTCTGTTTTGCATGAACTATATGATTAAAAAGAAAGAGAAAATGTAAAGTTGATAACTATTGTGTACCGAGGCCGGTGGCAAGTGAGAAGACATGGATAAACTTTATGATATGTATAGTCAGTGGTATGTGAGACATGAATAAGTTCTATGATATATTGGGTCGGTGGCATGTGAGACATGGATAGACTCTATGATATGTTCAGCAGTGGCATGTGAGACATGGATAGACGCGATTTATCGGGCCAATGGCATGTGAGACATAAATAGACTCAATGATTATGATTGTTTATTGAGCTAACTCTTTTCAGTACATAGTAGGTGGGTCGAGGGCCCAATAAAGATAAAAGATTCTAAAACATATGTTATGATTTCATTAGCATGCATTTCACGTATCTTTGAAAGTCTCTGCAAACATTTAAATTACTTTACATGCATGTCTATTTATTGAGCTTTATGTCACAAAATTAGGCCTCTTGGACCACTTTTGCACTTGGACTTGAGAGGTTTACACCTTGCCAAACCCAATTGTTAAGCCCAATCTTTAAGCCCAAGCACTTAGCCCACATCCACAACCCTTTGTATATAGAATTCTCTAGAAAAGTGTGGTAGGATATGAGTATTCTAGAGAGTGTAGAACTCTCCAAATGTGTAGTAAATTGTAGAGAATTCTAGAGACTTAATCTCCACCGTAGTATCAAATCGATCACCACCGTCCGTTGAGGAGGTGGAGTAGTATAAATAGGGGCATCCATTTCATTTGTAACCATCAAGTTCTCATCAAGTGAGTTTGAGTTAATAAAGCTTTCCTCCAAATAATTGCTCTATTTACTTTCTTGCCAACACTTTTGCACACACTTCAATTTCGAGAGAGGCTGACTTAGCAACCGCAAGGGGCGGAAATAAGCTAAGGCCGCACGGTTCATTGTTGAGGGAACAAGTCTGTGACAGGTGGTATCAGAGCTTGGTTTTAGGCTAAGAGTTGTGCATGAGGAAAGTGATGGCTGGAAACGAATCCAACGTATCCGAGGAACGAGGCCGAGAGACCATTCAAGTCCAACCCAAGAAGAGGCGTGATCAAAGCAAGGCTCGTGTGGGTCCCTCATGGGAACCTGCTACCGTCGAACTTGGGGAGAAACTCGAAAAGGTCCAACATGATTTTAAGACATTGGAGGATCATGTCTTGGAGAAACTTGACACGTTCAAGGGGGACGTGGAAGAAATTAGTAACGATATGGAGGCTCGCTTTGCCAACATTGATGATGCCATCCAAGCACTACAAATGAGCATCGAGGGGATGCGGGAGGACTTGGCTTTGTGCAAGAGGGCCGCAGCTAGTGGGGAGGCTAGCATCACCGTTTCCACACAAAGGGTGGAATGCCCCAAGCCCACGGGGTTCAACGGAGCAAGAGACGCCAAGAAAGTGGAGAACTACCTATGGCGGATGGAGCAATACTTCGAGGGACTTAACCTTACGGACGAGGCATCGAAGGTAAGAACCGCTTCTCTTTACCTTTTCGATACTGCCATGCTATGGTGGCGCAGGAAGCATGCCGACATAGAACGCGGTTCGTGTTGGATAGATACTTGGGATGACTTTAAAAGGGAACTCAAGCGCCACTTCTATCCCGAGAATGTGGTCTATGAAGCTCGGAGGAAGTTAAGGAAATTGAAGTAAAGGGGCACCATCCGAGAATATGTAAAAGAATTCACCACCCTTATGCTTCAAATCCCCAGCCTAACAGACGACGATCTCCTCTTCTACTTCATTGACGGTTTGTAAGGTTGGGCCAAACAAGAAATACACCGACGGGATGTCAAATCTGTAGATGAGGCCATTGCTGTCGCCCAATCTATAGCCGACTTCCAACCACATACACGCACCGAGGCTCCCCCAAGAAAAGAAAAGTATCAAGCCAAAGGTGGGGGAGAAAAACGGGACAGGAAAGATAGGGACGATCGGGGCAAGGACAACCGAAGGCACAACTTTGGAGGAAGGGACAAGCAACCAACCCGATCCAACTATGAAGAGAAGAAGAAGGCCTTCATCCCCAAAGATGGATGCTTCGTATGTAAAGGACCGCATGCCATGAAGAATTGCCCAAAACTTGGGTTCTTATCCGCGATGGTGGAAAGGCACGAATCGGAGAGTCGCATGGAAGAGGAGGCAAGTCACATGGGCTCACTCCAAATCCTCAACGCCCTAAAAGCCAAGCCAATGCCCACGACATCTAGTAAGGGGCTGATGTACGTGGAGGCATATATTAACGGGGTGCCGACCAAAGCATTAGTAGACACGGGGGCTACGCACAACTTTGTGACGGAAGATGAAGCTGAAAGATTAAAGCTTCGATGGACAAAGGGCGAGGGTTGGCTGAAGACGGTAAACGCCAAAGCTCAACCACTCAACGGAGTAGCCCGAGGCGTGGAACTACAATTAGGCACTTGAAAGGGCCAAGTGAATCTTTCGAGGGTACCGATGGACGACTTCAAAGTCGTACTTCGTATGGAATTCTTACGACAGGTAACTGCTATTCCCATGTCTTCTTTTAGTACTGTGTGTATCCTTGAAAAAGGATCACCTTGTATGATTCCCACCATCGAGTCACTTGATGGCCAAACTCGGGAAAGCAAGCAACTATCGGCCATACAAATCACCAAGGGGGTGAAACGTGGAGAGCCAACATACTTGGCCGTAGTTAAAGAGGAGCATCAAGTCGCCGAGAAAATGGAGGAAGTACCATCTATCATCCAAAGGGTCCTTGAGGAGAACAAGGACGTCATGCCGGCATCATTACCCAACAAACTCCCACCAAGGCGAGAGGTGGACCATAAAATTGAGTTAGAGCCGGGTGCTAAACCGCCCTCTATAGCTCCCTACCGAATGGCTCCACCCGAATTGGAAGAACTTCGAAGGCAACTCAAAGAATTGTTAGACACGGGGAAGACTAGACCTTTGAAGGCACCCTACGGCGCTCCGGTACTCTTCCAAAAGAAGCACGATGGATCATTAAGGATGTACGTGGACTACCGGGCATTAAATAAGGTAACTATTAAAAACCGTTACCCCATCCCATTAATTGCCGACTTATTCGACAGACTTGGAGGAGCCAAGATATACACCAAGATGGATTTACAAAAAGGCTACTACCAAGTCCAAATAGCAGAAGGGGATGAGCCAAAAACAACATGCATCACCCGATACGGGTCATTCGAATGGTCAGTCATGCCCTTTGGACTAACTAATGCCCCGGCAACCTTCTGCACATTAATGAACAAGATCTTCCACCCATATTTGGACCGGTTTGTGGTGGTCTATTTGGACGACATTGTCATTTATAGTAATTCTCTGGAGGAGCATGTCGACCATCTACAAACCGTCTTCCAAGTATTGAGGGAGAACAAGCTCTATGTTAAGAAGGAGAAATGCACATTTGCCACCCAGGAAGTGCAATTTTTAGGACATGTTATCGGCCATGGGAGAATACAAATGGACGGATCCAAGGTGCGAGCCATCATGGAGTGGGAGGCCCTGACCAAGGTAACCGAACTTAGATCTTTCCTTAGTCTTGTTAATTATTACCGGAGATTCATACAAGGATACTCGGCACGAGCCGCTCCCTTGACAGACCTACTCAAGAAAGAGAGGACATGGGAGTGGTCCGAGGAATGCGAGGAAGCCTTCAAGGAGTTGAAGGTCGCTGTAAGCCAAGAACCTGTCTTGGCCTTACCCGACTTCACCAAGGTGTTTGAAGTACACACAGATGCTTCCGACTTTGCTATCGGAGGAGTGTTAATGCAGGAGGGACATCCGATAGCATTTGAGAGCCGCAAACTCAATGATACTGAGCGGCGATATACGGTGAAAGAAAAGGAGATGACCGCTGTGGTCCATTGCTTGCGAATGTGGCGACACTACTTGTTGGGAGCACATTTCACTATCAAGACGGACAATGTCGCCACGAGCTACTTTCAGACTCAAAAGAAGCTCTCGCCCAAGCAAGCCCGATGGCAAGACTTCCTTGCTGAATTCGACTACACATTGGAATACAAACTTGGAAAAGCCAACGTGGTAGCCAATGTCCTTAGCCGAAAAGCGGAGTTTGCAGCCATCAGTCTAGCCAAAGGAGACGTCATTGATCGCATCAAGGAGGGACTTGAGCACGACCCAATGGCTAGGGAGCTTAAGAAGCTAGCCGAGGAAGGCAAGACGCAACGTTTCTGGGTAGAGGATGGCCTACTCTACACCAAGGGACAGCGGTTATTTGTCCCGAAATGGGGCAATTTGAGGAGGGACCTTATCAAGGAATGCCATGACACAAAGTGAGCGGGACATCCGGGTTAAAAGCGCACGATGGCACTATTAAAGACAACCTACTTTTGGCCTCAAATGAAGGATAGTGTCGAGCTTTATGTAAGGACTTGTCTTGTGTGCCAACAAGACAAGGTGGAGAATAGGCAACCCGCGGGACTGCTCGAGCCACTACCCATTCCTGAAAGGCCGTGGCATTCTATTAGCCTGGACTTCATTAGCGCTCTACCAAAGTCGGAAGGCTATGAGTCTATCATGGTGGTGATAGACCGGTTCTCCAAGTATGGTACCTTCATTCCATGTACAAAAGATTGCACCGCCGAGGAGGTAGCAAGGGAATTTTTCAAACACGTTGTGAAGTACTGGGGGTTGCCAAGGAACATCGTGAGCGACCGAGACCCCCGCTTTAAGGGACGTTTATGGACGGAATTATTCAAACTCCTTGGCACCGAGCTTAACTTCTGCACAAGTTTTCACCTACAAACGGATGGGCAGATCGAGCGGGCAAATGCTTTGTTGGAGTGCTATCTGCGGCACTTTGTGAGTGCCAATCAACGAGATTGGGCCAAATTGCTTGACATTGCCCAATTCTCGTATAACTTGCAAATGAGTGAAGCCACAGGGAGGAGTCCATTCGAGTTAGCCACGGGTCAACAACCTTTGACTCCCCACACCCTGGCAACACCCCTCGTTGAAGGAAAAAAGTCTGGGAGCAGCCAAGATGGCAAAGTCGTGGGAAGAACAAGCCGACATTGCCCAAGCATGCTTAGAGAAAGCCCGCAAGCGTATGAAGAAGTGGGCGGATGAAAAGAGGCGGCCCCGGGAGTTCACTATTAGGGACTAAGTCCTTGTGAAGCTCTTGCCACAACAGTTCAAAGCCTTACGGAGTTTGCACAAAGGCTTGGTACGAAGGTACGAAGGTCCATTTCCCATCATTGCTAAGGTAGACAGTTTTTTATCGTGTTGACCTACCTAGCACTTTAAAAATTCATCCGGTCTTCTACGTGAGTATGTTGAAGCCATACAACGAAGACACGGAAGACCAAAACCGAGGGTATTCTCAACGAGCACCTCTGATAGTCACCAAGTCATTCAACAAAGATATTCAAGAGGTGCTATCGAAGAGAGTTATCCGGAGGAGAGGCGTTCCACCCCGCACCGAGTACTTAATTAAGTGGAGGGGACTGCCAGAGTCTGAGGCAACATGGGAACCCTAAGATGACTTGTGGCAGTTCAAGGAACAACTTCAACAATACGAGGCGACGAGGACGCCGCCGGAATAGGTGGGGGAGAATATCACGAAATTGGGCCTCTTGGGCCACTTTTGCACTTGGACTTGAGAGGTTTACACTTTGCCAAGCCCAATTCTTAAGCCCAATCTTTAAGCCCAAGCACTTAGCCCACATCCACAACCTTTTGTACATAGAATTCTCTAGAAAAGTGTAGTAGGATAGGAGTATTCTAGAGAGTGTAGAACTCTCCAAATGTGTAGTAAATTGTAGAGAATTCTGAAGACTTAATCTCCACCGTAGGATCAAATCGATCACCACCGTCCGTTGAGGAGGTGGAGTAGTATAAATAGGGGCATCCATTTCATTTGTAACCATCAAGTTCTCATCAAGTGAGTTTGAGTGAATAAAGCTTTCCTCCAAATACTTGCTCTCTTTACTTTCTTGCCAACACTTTTGCACACACTTCAATTTCGAGAGAGGCTGACTTAGCAACCGTAAAGGGCAGAAATAAGCTAAGGCCGCACGGTTCATTGTTGTGGGAACAAGTCCGTGACATTTAGCTCACTTAGTTTGTGCATTGTAGGTGAGTATGATGATGATGTGTGAGCTTATGGCTTACCAGGCATGTTGTTTGTGCTTAGCAAGCTTTTGGAGATCGATATACAAAGATGATAACATTCGAGGTTAAACCATAGGTTTACTATGCTTTTGATTCCTATTTTGTTGTTTTGTTTGGGTTTGTATAATATTACTGGACTTTTGATATGTAAATATGTTTGCAAATGTGGAGAGACACTTTTGCAAGTAACAAAGATATTTGGGTACATATACACGTGAGCCTTTGTTTGTGAGATGAAATATGGTTAAAAAAAAACGTACACTTGTTTTATCTGGTTAAAAATAATTTATGTTGAGTTTTATAAAGGTGGGGTGTCACACTTCAGCACCACTATCATTAATTCACCAATTGTACCGTTTCCCAATATTGCTAACAACTCTAAGAAAATTCTCAATTGTTCACAATCTTGATTTGAATCAATCAATGTTATAGTTTTCTTTTGATACTCCTCTGAAATATTATTTCACATAAATATCTTTAGAATGACTTGTAAAATAAAAATAAAATTTAAATAAATAAATAATAAATAGTTTAAATAGTTATTCAATGTATTGTAATCTTCTAAAATATATCAAACATCTCCTTCTAAGGTTCGGGTCTGTCTGCACAGCTTCAAATGAAGTGATGTCATCCACAACTATCATTTTTATAAAGTTTAAGTTATCAACCAATGTCAATGTGGATCCATTGTTTGAATTGCATCCTATTACACACATATATACACACACACAAAGTAATGTAATATATTTGCTAATGTATAATAATAGATGCAAACATACCTAGAGATAGAATGAGCGACGATTTATCTTCATCACAAAGCCATCTCCATAAAATGATATCTAAACCATAGATTATCCACCATAGGCAACAATAATTATGTGAAAATCAGAACTATTCTAAAAATAGGGGTTTAAACTTACCGGATTTTTAAACAAAATTATATGAAAAATATGTTCTTATAAATTGTGCAACAACATATAATTGCTAATGTAAATTACGTTCATATTGAAATATAATACCTTCTTTCCATGTAAATAAACAACTCAATATATATATATAGATACATGTATATAGAGAGAGAGAGAGAGAGAGTTAATTACAGAAATTTTCAATATGTAATCTTTTTATTTTTATTTTTAAAAATTAAAGATATATAACTTAAATTACTAATTTTATATCCTAAATTAATAATAAAATAATAAACATCAAATTATTTTTCTTAAATAAAGAGTCAGACTTTCACAACCTGAGTCCATAAATTGTTATATTAACATTCCATCTACTGATATTTTATTATGTAATAAATAAGTACTATATTGTATATGATTTATCAACCATGTTTTAAAAATATGCACTTAATTATAATTTCCGAATATAAAACAAATAATATCTTACGCTATTAGTTCGAAACTAATTATATAATATATAATATAATATACTATGTTTATATTTCTTACTAAAGAGTAAAACTTGTTCAACATAAGTTATTAATTGTTATAGTCAAATTCAATGGTATGATAATATATTATGTAAGAAATAATTAATATATTGCATATACACTATTAAATAACTAGTATTTTTTTCGTGCATCGCACGATTTATAATATTTACAAAATTATAATAGTAAATTGTAATTAATAATAATATAAGTATCAAATTGTACATTTTGTTTCGTGTCGTATTACCATGTCATGTAAAATTATGTTACTTTTGTATAATAAATAAATATATTTTTTTTTAAATACTAATATATATTTTTAAAATAAAATTCATAATATAAATATATTTTTCAATATAATTTTATTTTGCATAAAAATATCTTACTTACTTTATATCAAAATATTTTACAGTAACCTAAAAAATATTTTATATTCTAAAAAATTATTTTTATATATACAATATGGATATCAAATTAAATATTTTGAAAAAATAATTAATTTGATATATTTTTTCATAAAAAAATGAGTTGAGACGAAAAATTTATAAATGTTTGAAATTTGAGGTGAAAAAGTGAGGAAAAAAAAGTAAAAACAATTGATTGACTAGAAAAATCTAACCATAATCTCATTCTCCTCCGGTCACGTGCACTCCACGTGCCAGTTACAGGTGCGCGTGCAGTCATATTCTCTTTTTTATTTTTTTTGTGGCCAGAATATGGGTTGGATGGAAAAATGACAATGCTGTAAATATTTCTTACTATCCTGTTATTATATGGATATAGATTTTATAAAGTCTCCACTTAATTTTAAAACCCGAAAATCAAAACTTATTGTTTTAAGCCATTATTTTATAATATATAACATAATATATTCCAAGTATATATAATAATATTTTTAATTTAATATTAAATGTATGAATATAAACATTAAATATAATTTGAAAATTATTAATAGAAAGCCCTCTTTCTCTTATATACCGGAATACTCATATAAATTATTGGAAAAGTTCAAGTTTTTAAAATGCTGTATATTGTGAGGATAACTTATTTAATATAAGTAACTACTCTGTTAAAAAAAAATATATATATATATATATATATATATAATAACTAAGAAAAAAATGTATGATTAAGATACTAAAAAAGCGAATAATGATAATATATATATATATATATTGTATATTTATAGTATTTTTTTAAAGTCAAACTTGCACAAAATAGTATATCAAAATGTTTTATAAAAGATTAAGTGGATTTTATTAGAATCTAGCTAAAAAATAAATCATATATTGTAAATGATTTATTAAATTTATACAGTTAATGAAAATATTCAAAAATCAAATCTAAACTGATTCCAGTATGAATCTAAATGAAATAAAAAACAAACCTAATCTAACATTTATTAACGGTATATTCAACAACATATATGCATTTCACATTTTACATATATAACATAATGTTTTATTTAGATTATATAAATATATAATAAAATTGATTTAAATTAATTAATTAAATCAACTTAATTATTTAACATTATGAATAAAATAATTTTGTAATATCACAATGTTTTATATTAAAACAGGTTAAATATAAAAAAAATGACTGAATTAAAATTAAAGAAGTACTAATCAAATTACCACTTGAATTACTACTCTAAATAAAATTTAATAAAATGATGTTGGAATTAAATAAAAAAAACATAATAAATGTTTTAAATTTGTTTTATTATATAGATATGCAAAATTTGAGTATAATATTAAATTAATTGCATTATTGAAAAAAGTTATAATGTGTTTTTTCTTTAATTAAATAATTATTTGAAAAAAAATTACAAATCTTAAAATTATCTAAATATTGAGTAATTTATTTTTCAAATAATCATAAATCTACACAATAATTCTATTAAAAAGTTCAAACAAACACATCTATTAATCTCTTATAATTAGTTAATGTATTTAGTTGGTAATTAAATAATACATCATGTTTAATCTTTGAACAAAAATATGTATTATAAGTCTCAGCCATCTTTAAATAAAAAATAATAATTTATTCTTCTGTTATTAATATTTTTAAATTTAAATCACACAATTATTTGATGTCATATTATAAAATATATTTGCTACATACTATAAATTAATATAAATGTGTAGAAGAAATATAAAAACATTCTGTAATTTTAATAATAAATATTAGCGCAGCAGAAGTAAAACTCAAACTCAAAGATAATATTTTTCATAAGGTATATAAATAACTTGTGGTTCCTTCACGGCAAAAACAAAAAAAAAAATATATATATATATATATATTAATAACAAAAAAATCATAATATAATGAAGTGAGTTACAAAAATAATTAAAAGAGAGTAATTTAAACTATCGATTCCTCATGTTTTTTATTTAAGGAGGAAACACATGAACATATAAAAACTCAACTCAGAAAACAAACATACAAAAAATTGATCACTAAACTCTTTGAAGATAGTACACAACAAACTAAAGAAATTTGTACAAACTCTACGAAAGATGCTGTAGCAGATGTAGTACTAACACTCTCAGCGACATATATCAAGTCAGGTTGTTCACTTGATAGTCTAAATTCAATGTCTGAAGCTATAGCACGTGTCTCTCTTTATATGCTATTGAAATCTTTGAGTGATACTCCTTGAAGTTCATGTACCCACAACTCCAATTAGCCTATTATAGGATGATAATGGTCCATTAATCAATGGACAGTTAGATTGAAAATACTATCATATGATATTTGTTTTACCATTTGGTGGGATAGTTCATTACTGATAACAATCTTAACCCTGGAGAATGCATGATCTTTAATTTAATTAGAACAAATATTTTGGAGGTTGAGATATTTTCAATTAGCTGTTATGAGAAGGATATATTTAGAAATGATGAACATAGTGATGGACCATAATATGATATAAATATATAGCTAATATTTTAAATAAAAAAAACCCATAATGATATAATATTAAATTAAAAAATATAAATTTGAAATATATATACATTATAAAACGTGAAATGCACAGGTGCAATACTGGTGTCAATAAATAATAGAGACATTTGTCAAAAAAGGAGAAAAAATTAAATGATCATTACTGTGAATAAATGTAGTGGTGACATGTGCCGGCATCTTATATTCTTTAATATAAAGAAAGATAATAAAATAGTTTAAAAATGAATTTCTGCACACTTTTAGTTTCTAAAAGTGAAAATATTTTTGAAAATAATGTATTAACTTTTGATTAGTTGATATTTTATGTTTCTTCAATGTATAGAAATAACTTTTCAATTTTTTAAAATATTAATTTTTTTAATTATTAATTTGTTTTATGTTTAATATATTAAGTTAATTATCTTTTTATGATCTTAAATTTTACATAATTACACCCATGTCACATATATTAAAATAAAGTATTAAATTTATAGAATACAATTGTTTTTTAATTGATTATTTATGTTAAATTTAAATATTTATTGTGTATTGAATAATTTGTATTGTATTTAGTTTAATCCTCCTATTTTGAAATGGATGTAATATATTTTATACAAAATTATCTATTTTTACATATCTAATAATACAATAAAATATATTATTCATATTTATTTAGTTAAGATATAAATAAATATGAAAAATATATTTTATTGTATTGTTAATAAATACTAGATGTCCGCACATGCAATACATGTGATATAATCTATTTTATTATATTAATAATATATTATTAAATTATATTATTTTTATATAACATTATAAAATATTCAAGTGATATGAAAAAATTAAAACATATAATTATATAACAAAGCAAAAGATCATGGTGCAAACAAAATAATTATAAAACATAAAATATAAAGAAAAAAATTAATAAATATACTTACACATATTTGTACATAATTTTTTAACATAATACAAAAAGAAATTAAAATAACACATTTTCAAAAAATATTTTATGTATATTTTTTTTATAATTTAAGTTTTTTCCTGTTTATAAAATCAAATATTTAATAGTATTCGCAATATGCAATAGATATAAGAAATTAAAAATCTTAAATTTTCCCTCAAATCAATTTAAATATAGTTTCATATGCATAATGCATTATCATTCTAAAAAAAATTCTCTAACTTTAATAAAAGTATGCAAAACGAAGTGAATTTTATAATTCAAATTCAATTCAACCTTCAATAATTCTCAAAGACAATACAAATATTTAAAAATAGAAGAAAAAAAACTAAAATATACTTGAATAATATAATTTTATTAATTTATAAAAATATTTATTATCATTATTATTCTATAAAAATATTAAAAAATATTTTTTATTTTTATTTGTCTTAAAATTCATATAAGAATTTAACCCATTTTATATTCAAACTTAACACAACACATATTTCAAATAAAATTAAAAAATTTAACTCATAAAAAGATTATTTCATATTTTAAATATAATATTTTATTTTAATATATGCAATATTGATATCAAATTAAAAATTATAAAAAGAAAATTAATTTGATATAGCACATGTCAAAAACAGATTTGTAACAAAAACGTTATTTGAATTTTAAAATTTTTGTTAATAAATCTACTTTTTTTTTCTCCAATCTACCATATTGCGCATAAATATTGAGAAGGATTGCTACAGTTTTACGTGGTAAAAACTAACTTTTTAGCATTCTTTTTTATATAAAAAAAAGGATGTGTAAAAATATATAATTTCATATAAAAATATAAACTATTCTCCATATTTATTTACTTAAAATATATTTTCGTAGTTTTTATAAATACATTTTAAGTAAATAAATGAAGAGTATGATTATTCAAATTCTACATAAATAATCAATCACAAATTAATTGTATTTTTTTAAATTTAATATTTTAAAGGCAGTGTCTGGGTCAGCCCACGGTATATCCGTTTCCCCCAAATTTGAATTTCATCATTCCCCGCTCTCTCTCCCCTCCCTCTCTCACTGCGCAAAAAGGTGGACTGGCTTAGATTTGTAGAAGTCCAAGCATGAATCAGTACCACATTTATAAAGCCATCGGCCGGGGCAAATGTACGGTAATTATAGTCAACTATTTCTTCAGCTGGCGAGAATGACCCACTCTTCTTATTTGTTTTGTGTGTATTTTGATTTGTGAGCCGTATTACGCGATTAAGAGCGCGGATAAATCTCAGAGGAGTAAGGTTCACCAAGAAGTAAGCATTCGCACTACAAGTTTGTTCAAGGTTTTAATTCAATTTTGTTGGTATTGAGAAGTATTTTAAAGGCTTGATTTATTCGGTCAATGAAAAAAATCATGGATTTTGTTAAGGCGGATCATCACGTTTTTTAGTACTATTCCTTAAGATTCAGTCAGTTGATTAATTTTGAAACGGGTCGTTGCTAAATTCTGATTTTCAGTGAATCTAGTTTGAAGTGGGTTGCTGCTGAAATGTAGATTTATTAACTTGCTGATTCTCATAAGACCAGAATCTGGGCATTGACATGGATCCCTATATAGCATAAAGCAGATTTTAGCTGACCTTTTGTCCTGCGCCATCCTATATCCATACATGGTAGGACCTTCCTGGTGAAATTAATAGTTACTAAGAGTTTCCGCAGTTATACTTTCCACGTTTTTGTTATTAGTTGGTAATTTTGTAGCTATTTGTTTTAATTTCACATGACGGTAACAATATATCATATTGCTTGGTGCAAGTAAAGGGCTTTGATGTTGTTGGGTATCAATGTTGCCGTCTCTCAGATATTCAAGGGCTCAGAGGGTGCCTGACTCGCCCCAATTCGAACACACAAGACAATCGATAGTGAACAGAAAGTCACTCAAGATTCACGTCCCCACAGAGCACATAACCCCTTTCCCGGTAACACTTCTCTCCCAACTCCTTACCCACTTAAGAACCTACGATCCTAGTATCTCACAAAAGAGATTGAACATTCAGTATAGTGGAAGGAAGAACATAGTGAAACGTATAATTGCGATGCCTTCATTAAAACGAATAGAATCATTCTTATAGGCAAACTATCATCGAAAAACCACACAGGGTCACGTGGTTTCAACTCTGCCATTAAGATAGAAGACTGCCTTGGGAAGGGAAAACACTCGACGGACACGAAGAGACGAGAAGAAAAGAGACCAGAAGTAATGGAGAGAAAGCTGCGTAGGAAAAGAGGGGTTTCACAAGTGGGAATAAGGGGCTAGTGGGCTAGGTTAAGGAGAAACAATGGGCTTGGCCCAGCAAAGGGAAAAACAAGGCCATCGAAAAGGAGATTGGGCCAATACCCAACATAACATTCTCCACCTTATTAGACCAATCCACACAAAATCGATTGTCAAGTTATTGGGGAGCAGGCGTTTCAACAAGCCCTTCACACACACACACACATCTGCACAAATGAGAGACAACAAATGAGACAAACTAAAACCAGGTCCTATATGCAAGGAATGCACATTTTTAATCCAACGAATCAAATTTCAAAGTATTAATGCGATCATTAGTTTTCTCAACATATAAAGATTTTGTTCCCATATCAACAGGGTTAAATTGTGAGGGTATTTTCTCAAGTTTGACAGTTTCCTTTTCAACGATATCCCGAATAAAGTGATACCTAACATCTATATGCTTAGTATGATCATGAAAAGACAGGATTTTTATAGAGCTGAATTCCAGATTGACTATCAAAATATACAATTGTATCACTTTCTAAATATCCAATTTCAGATAAAAGGCCTTTTAACCATATAGCTTCTTAAAAAGCATCAGTTATAGCAATGTATTCAAATTCAGTGGTGGATGAAGTAACAACATGCTGAAGTTGGAATTTCCAACTAATACAAGACCCACATAGAGTGAACACATATAAAGTAAAAGACTTCCTATTATCTATATCATTGGCATAATTAGAATTGGCATATCCAATCAAATTCACACATTGAGCACATTTAGAAAATCTAAGGCAAGTATTAACAGATCATTTTAAATACTTTAAAGCCATTTCATTGCATCCCAATAAGGCATATTAGGGTTAGACATGTATCTACTTAAGCAACTTACCGAGTATGCAATATCCAATCGAGCACTTACTACAAGATACATAACCAAGGCTATAGCATTAGCACATGACACCTTAGATATTTCATCAATTTCAGAATTAGTCTTGGGAGACTGATCCTTACTGAGCACAAAATGAGCAGCAAGGGGAACACTTATAGGTTTAGCATCAGACATAGAAAATTTACTCAAAATCTTATTTACCTAAGAAATCTAATTCAAATGCAAAGTATGATTTTTTCTATCTCTAACAATATATATGCCTAGTATTCATTTAGCATCTCCTAGATATTTCATATCAAATTTTCACTTAAGCAATTATGCACATATTTGATAGATTTTATGCAGGGACTCACAAGTAGAATATCATCGATATATATCAGCAGAAAAGTGGAAACAGAGGCATCACACTTAAAGTAAAGACAGTGGTCATGCACACTTCTTTTAAACTTATGATTTTGCATGCACGGATCAAATTTTTTGTTCCATTGTCTAGGATATTGTTTAAACCATATAAGGACTTTTAAGCAAGCATACATGGTCAGGCTTTTGAGGATCAACAAAACCAACAGGTTGACACATGTATATCTGTTTGTCAAGTTCACAATACAGGAATGCAGTCAAGCTGTATTATTTCCCAATTAAAATGAGCAACTAATGCAAACATTATGCACACAGTGACAAACTTAACAACAAGAGCAAAGATTTATGTATAATCTATCCCATTTTTTTGTGTAAAACCTTTTGCTACAGATCTAGCTTTAAACCTAGTGTTGTTACTTTCCTCTCTTACCTTATAAAGCCATTTACATACGACAACGGAGCAGTTATTAGGCTTAAGTACAAGAGTCCAAGTTTGGTTAACATGTAGGGAGTTCATTTTATCTTTCATAGCATTTAAAAAGTCAACATAATTTCTAGAGTTCACAGCTTCCTTATAGGACTTTGGTTCAAGTTCAGTTGAGGATTCATACACATTCAAAACATGTATGTCCATGTGATAATCATTAAGTCTAGATAATTGCCTAATGTTTCTTCTAGGTCTATCCCTTGCAAATTGATAGTCATCATTTTCAACATTTTCCGCATCACTTAAATTATCAGTATTATCATGCAAGTTATCATAATCAGAATCAGGCAAAACAAGCAAATTTGTTGTATGCTCCACCTCACTTAAAGTCGTGTCATGAGCAACAATAGGCACATAAACAGGCATTCAAGGAAATTCAGTTTCATTAAAGATAACATATTTGCTTATAGTTATTTTAAAACCAGGTTCACTCCTTAACCATAATCTATAACCTTTTACACTTTCAGGATAACCAAGGAAAACACATTTTTTAGACATTGGTTCTACTTTGTCCAGTTTTTTATGCACAAAAGCAGCACAACCAAAGATTCTTAAATTCAAAAAATAAAGATTTTTACCAGACCACACAAGTTTTGGATATTTCCCATTCAAAGTCACAGATGTGGACCTATTAATTAAATAGGCAGCAATAACGACTGCTTCACCCTAGAACTTCTTGGAAAGTCTAGAAGCAACCAACATACTTCTTACTTTCTCAAGTAAAGTTCTATTCATCAATTCTGCCACACCATTTAGCTGTGGTGTATAAGGAACGATTTGTGTCTTTGGATTCCAGATTCAGCACACAAATTATCAAGTAAGTTATTGCAGAATTCTAATCCATCATCAGTTCTTAATTTCTTGATTTTCTTGCTAGTTTGATTCTTAAATAAAGATTTTCAGTTTTTAAAAGATTAAAAAACATCAGATTTATCTTTCAATAGCAAAATCCAACTTTTTGAGACAAATCATCAATAATGGACAAAAACCATCTTTTATTACCATGTGTAGGGGTACTGGCAGGTCCCCACATATCAGCATACAGATAATCAAGTATGCCAGTGCTTTTTCACAAATTAGGGGCAGGGAAAATAGGAAAACTTTTCCTATGTTGCTTACCCTTAATACAAGACTCACAGAAAGGCATGCAAGAAAGTTTATCATTTCCAAATGATCCTACTTTTTGCAATAATTCGAGACCTTTACTACTCATGTGTCCTAGTCTACAATGCCAAAGTGCAGTTTTGTTATCTTTAACTACATTTGCATGCAAGACAGGTTTAGTAAAACACATATACAGGCTGTTAAGTTTTTCAGCTTTAAGGACCACATTAGTTCCCTTCATAATAGACATAACACCCTTTTCCCATTTACCCTCATAACCCTCATCTCCTAATGCAGCACAAGATATAAGGTTACTACTTAAAGCAGACACATATGTTACATTTTTCACATTAAGAGCATGTCCAGATTCACACATAAGTGAAATATTACGTATACCTAGGATATGACGTTTTTTATCATTTGCAATGGATACAAAACCATCATTTGTTTCTTTAAAGGAGCAAAACAGATTTTTAAAAGGTGTTAAGTGAAACGTGCAGCCTGAATCAATAAGCCTGAATCATTTTCACATAAGAAAGATGAATTCAAATAATTTGCCATAGAAATTTCACAAAATTCAGTTACCATAAAAACATCTTCATGCATTTCCTTTTCAGACACAGTGTTAGCCTTAGGCCTTTTTGGGTGAGGATAAGCATTAGCAAAGTGACCAGGTTCTCCACAATTAAAACACTTCTTGTTTTTATTTGATGGATTATTTACTTTAGCATTTTGATCCTTTGATTTTTCTTGCCCAGCTTTGTTTTTAGGATTCTTTTTCTTTTTCTTGAAATTATTTCCCTTAACTAACATAGCCACGACATGATTTTGATGCTTTATACTCAGGTTTGCTTTTAAATCTATCTCATTACTCTTAAGATTATTTATCACAGTGTCAAGATTAATCTGATCTCTACCATACTTAATAGCATATTTGACATCACCAAATAAATCAAGTATAATATTTAAAAGCACAATAACAGTATATTCATCAATTGATTTATCACCAGTTTTCTTAATGTCTTGCACAAGTTTTTGAAAATATTCATATATTCATCAATATCTTTAGACATATCAAGTTTAAACATGAAAAATCTTTCAAGAAAGAACATTTTACAAGGCAGTGATGTTTCAGTGAATAATTCTTCTAATTTATCCCATAATTCTTTGGCACTTTTTTGTTCTCCAACTTTTTGGATAACAGAGTCTGAGAGGTGTAGGATAATGGATGAGAGTGCAATCTCATCCATTTCTTCCTTTTTCTCATTAGACATGGCACCAGAAAATGCAAGGGTGATACTTTTGAATGCACGCTGTATCAAAATGCCTTTCATTTTTTTTATTACAAATGCCAAAATCAGTGCGACCATAAAATGGTGCAAGGTTATAGGAACCCATAGAGGACATATTGCACACAAAAGCACAAAAAAAAAATTATTCACACAACACACACAAATTGGAAGGTTGAGGATTTCCAAGTTCACACACTGATTTATCGGTTGCGCAGGGGGTCACTCAGGTTCGTTTTTTCAAAACGTTCAAATGGATAGAATATTGCACATAAGTAGTATTACAAATAAATCACAAATTTCAGAGAGATATGTTTATGTATATGTTCACGAGGATAAACAGAATATCAGGCAATATATCAAATATCAGAAATTTTGAAAAAACCAACAAATTATAGCATCAACAACAAATAATCCTGCTCAATTCAACCGGTATCTACCAGCAAGCAACCCAAACCTATTTGGTACAACCGAAAAATAAATGTTAAGCCTTTTACTAGAGCGAGATTTTTGGTAGAACCTCAGGTTTTGGTACAACCCAAACCTTTGCGCGCGTCGGGCAAAGGCATGACAGGTGGGGGATGAAGAGCGGATGGCCTACCAACCTCAGTTCAATAACCTAGGGCAGATCCACCGTCGGCAGGCAGCAGAGTCGCATGAAAGCGACAGTGTAACGGACAGTAGAGTCGCACAAAAGCAACGGAGCAGCAGAGTCGCACAAAAGCGACGGTGGAGCGACGCCAAGTCGTAGGTTGCGACGGCGACAGCAGCAAGGAGACAGCTGCGCAACCGTGGCTCTGATACCACTATTGGGTAACAAAGTCGCCATCTGTCGGATATCCAAGGGCTCAGAGGGTGCCTAGGTCACCCCGATTCGAACACACAAGACAATCGGCTGTGAACAGGAAGTTATACAAGACTCACATCCCCACAGAACACAGAACCCCTTCCCCGATAACACTTTTGTCCCAACACCTTACCCACTCAATAACCCACAACCCTATACATTGTATATCTTACAAAAAAAGATTGAACACTCGGTGTAGATGAAGAAAAAAGTGGAAGGAAGAACAGAGTGAAACGTATAATTGCGATGCCTTCATCAGAGTGAACAAATTCATTCTTATAGGCAAGCCATCATCGGAAAACCACACAGGGTCACGCGGTTTCAACTCTGCCATTAAGAGAGAAGACTGCTTTGGGAAGTGATAGCACTCGACGTACACGAAGAGACGAGAGGGGAATAGACCAGAAGTAATGGAGAGAAAGCTGCGCAGGGAAAGGGGGTTTCACAAGTGGGAATAAGTGGCTGGTGGGCTAGTTTAAGGAGAAACAATGGACTGGGCCCATTGGCCTTTGGCCTGGGCCTAGCAAAAGGAAAAATAAGCCCACCGAAAAGGAGATTGGGCCAATACCCAATATAACAGATCCATCTGCGAGTGATGTTATTATATGTTGTCACATGTAATGGTGCATGTTATTAATTCCAATTTTTACAATAATATATTATATCCAGCCCCAATTCCCAATGAAAAAGGTCTTAGATAGTTCCTTTATGGCACTTGCAGAGCTGCAAATGCAGGCTGCACCTGTCTTCACTGCCTACTTCTTCGAGAGGGTTTATAGTGTGGTGCCTGGCAACCTGTTAACTGTATGCTAATTTTCTATTTAGTATTTACATCTTCATTTTCTTAGCAACTGAGGCTATGCTGCTCAACTAGTGGAGCACCTCAGAAGATTGCAAGAACTCATCGAAGAATTTGCATTATATTCCCTAATACAAGATATCTTTCTTACCAAATTCTTATTTTCATATTTTCATTACCGGTGAGAGTTCTTCTCACTCTTGATCATTCTAATGTGCTAAAGTTCTACCTATGGTAAGATTTGGTGCCATGAGGACATACAATCTTCTTTCATTTGGCACATCACATTGCTCCCACACAAAGACAATGCTTGCCTTCAAGCATAACTAACCTGACAGGCAAATTAACTCGATACTAAAAAAGGCAAAACAATCATTGGCAACATTTCAATGGACAATAATCAAATTATGATCATCCATCAACCATTCTTTTGTGCAGAAACACTTCATTCAAGTCAGAAACATACACAGTCAATCTCGCCTCCCCAAGATTCTGTCAAATAGAAGATAAGGACAGATTTAATTCACACAAATCGCACCTGGACACTTTCAAACATAGATTTGCCCTTATGTCACAGTCTCCACCAAAACATAAGATAAATGCATAAATCGAAAGATCTTTTTAGCAGGTTGTAATGGGGCTAGGGTGTATAGGTAGGATAGAAGAATGGAACGACTCATATTAATGAAAATATGCGAGGATATTAAAACATCCATTTTTTGAATTACACGAGCAACTCCCCAGAATATTATCATCTTCGAATCAAGCTAAGTTTCAATGTTCAAGGTAGGGGGAAAATCAAACTATTAAATCCACAGCCCTTCATTCCCCCCCCCCCCCCCTTTTTTTTTTGTATTCCGTTTTCTCTTGTTATCTTATTTTTTTTTCTTTTTTTTTTACTTTTTTTCTTTCACAAAATTGGAGACGAACTTCCATTTTTCATCACCTCAGCACATATTAACTTCAAAGTAACAAGAGTTTTCATCTCAACATATTTCAATATAACTCACATGTTTTCACAAGACAAAAGCAAACTAAAACAGGCTTTGGCCTAATTGTTTAGTGACTGTTATTAATTAAGAAAGAAAGGATAAGCCACAACGAGCTCACTAGTGGAAATTTAGGGTACATATGATTTATTCAAGCCAAAACACTAACTAATCTTAAATGCCTTAATCATTTTCGTGCAAGAACCTCAAAGATTTCGGCTATGGCAACCGGAACCATAAATCAAGCATACAAGTTCGATACCCCCAAAAAAGAAACAATTAGAGTTGTTCTTAAGTTAAATCATGCTCATCAGACTTAATTCTCACAATACAGGAAGCTTTAAAATACGATCAATTCTGCAATTTTTTTCATTTTAGAACACATACGAGCATATGCACAGTTCTATCATGCTTTCGAACATACGAGCATACGAACATTTTCATGCTTTTTGCCCCTTAACAAATGTTCGTCTTTATGATTGTCTAATATAGTGAGTTTGGGTGTTAATAATACAATTAGGCTGCGTTTACATTGTGGGATAAGCCTGGATTGGGACGCGGTATACAGGCTTATCCCACGGATACTTTATAGGATTGTTAATTTTCATTTATCCCGGGACCCGGGATAAACACCCTTCCCGAGGCAAAAAAGGCGGACATGGCATCCCCTCATCTAGGGTGGGATAAGTTATCCCCTGCAATCCCACATGCTGATTTTACTGATATGCCCCCAAGGGCAACTGTAAGACTTCACTTTGTAGGGCAAATGTGAGGAGGGAAACTATTTCTAGGGTTTTTTACTCCCCCGCGCCGCTGTAAAAAATTGGTTACTTCCCCGCTCCCCTGACTGCCGTTTGGTTCCATCTCCGACGCGGTTGTGCCCTTCCCCTCCCCTTCCCCCGCCCTCCGCTCCCCCACTCCGCCGCTCCACCCCTCCGGCTGTAATAATTTTGAATCGCCCGCCGCTGTGGCCTTCACCCCCTTCCCCGGTCCCCCCTCAGCCGTCGCTCTGCCCTTCCCCCGGTCCCTCCCCTCTCACCCGCCGCTGTGTTGTTCCCCCGGTCCCCCGCTTCTCCGTTGTGCCCTTCCCCGTTCCCCCGGTCCCCCGGTCCCCCGTTGTGCCCTTTCCCGTTCCCCCGCTCCTCCGCTCCCCCGCGCATCACCTCACCTGCACCTGTGGTCTTCCCCGTTCCCCCCCGCACCCCCTGACCTGCCGCGGTGCCCTTCCCCATTCCTCCGCTCTCCCGCGCACCCCCTCACCCGCCGTTTTGGCCTTCTCCCGTTCCCCCCTCCCCCGCCGCTGTCCCCTTTTTTGTTTTTGAAATGCGATTTATGTCATTCATTTTCTGATTTACAATTTTATGTTTTGATTGTTGTAGGTCATTGTGGTCCCAATCGTAGAAAGAGAGGACGACTTGTTCGGATTTTTAACTCTGAGGAAGGTATATCAGTTTATATCAATTTTTATTGTTTATTCATATGTGTGCCTGGGCTTTTGTGAAATTGTTATGTAGTGATTTCATTATGTTGTGGAGGGTTGATTGTTTCTTATATGTAGCAGGATGAATATATTGTGGTCATGGTGTTGTCTGATGTGAGTGCTTTCCTTTTATGATATGTATTTGTCCACCCAAATATATGCTGTATAATTATAAATTGTAGAACTTGTTGCATATTATACATGTAATCTAACGAAGCACAGCATTGAATTTCTTATTGAGTAACTAACACGTGCCCTGAAAGTTCGTTTTTTCTGCTAGTTTTGATCAGATTTCAGTTCTGTTCATTTTGCCTCTGCATCAATAAGAATATTATCAAATTTTTCGTTCATGTAGTTCCGAGGAATATATTGTGAAGATGATTTACAATTTTATGTTTTGATTGCGGTAGGTCATTGTGGTCCCAATCGTAGAAAGGGAGGACGACTTGTTCGGATTTTTAACTCTGAGGAAGGTATATCGGTTAATACCAGTTTATATCAATTTTTATCGTTTATTCATATGTGTGCCTGGGCTTTTGTGAAATTGTTATGTAGTGATTTCATTATGTTGTGGAGGGTTGATTGTTCCTTATATGTAGAAGGATGAATATGTTGTGGTCATGGTGTTGTCTGATGTGAGTGCTTTCCTTTTATGATAGGTATTTGTCCACCCAAATATATGCTGTATAATTATAAATGGCAGAACTTGTTGCATATTATACATGTAATCTAACAAAGCACAACACTGAATTTCTTATTGAGTAACTAACACGTGCCCTGAAAGTTCTTTTTTTTCTGCTAGTTTTGATCAGATTTCAGTTCTGTTCATTTTGCCTCTGCATCAATAAGAATGTTTTCAAATTTTTCGTTCATGTAGTTCCGAGGAATATATTGTGATGATGATTTACTTGCTGTGAATGTTTTCATTTTATGAAATGTATATGTGGAGCGTAATATATCGTGTACTGGAGTATGTGAATCTCCTGCATAGAAGTTTACATTTGTTTTTACCCGTGAATGTTTTGAGACGAATAATTAGAGTGTTTGCGCCGATTCCTTTTTAATTAGAGTGTGCACCCTTTTTACCCGTGAATGTTTACATTTGTTTTTAAGTGTTTTTTGGCTCATACCTTTTTTTACTTACTAAAATTCATTGATGAATTTCGAGGTTGACAATGGAACGTGCTGGAGAACTGAAGTTCATTAAGTTGTGCCATAGGAACTTCATTTTCTCCTCCAACGGACTGGTAAATAGTTACTAAATTAGTTTGTTGTTGGGAACAATTTTGTTTCAATTTGGGTTGTAATATTTCTTGTTCCTGCAGCGAATTCCACCCAAATTTTGTAGAAAATGCGGGGGTAGTTTGCCACCAAATGTCCAACTTCAAAATGATTTTGGCATGCAATGGACTATCACAACAAAGATACGCGATGGTGGGATCATCTACTTCACTGAAGGGTGGCCCGAGTTCCGGGATGCGAACAACATCGAACATCAGGACCTGTGTTTATTTTACTTTGATGGAGGGTGTATATTCCGTGTGCTTGTTTTCACCAAGAATGCATGCCAAAAACCCCTTACGCCTCTACATGGTATCGTATTCCATTCCTTATTATATATGACTTTTAATAACAACTGTTACAGTTCATTCATTCGATTGACAAATAATTCGTGTTATTATTTTGTAGCTGACGTTGGTACGACAACTAGGTTGAACCGTTGCTTCAAGGTTTTCCTTCCTACTCCGAGAATGCCCATGGATGTTTATGTGGTACGTGTTAAGTTCAGTGAAGAACAAAAAATCATCACACATGCTTACTTGATTTTGTCCTATGTGTTCTGAAACTGACTTTAATCTGCGTGTTACAGGATCTTCCGCCCAAGTTCACTCTGAACTTTCTGGAAAATCTACCTAACAGGCTTACTCTGATTAACAAATATGGTGTTCGGTGGCATGTTAAGACGGAGATTCAGGAATGTGGTCGACTTCGGCTGACATATGGGTGGCAGGAATTCGTGCAGGAGAATAACATAAGAATTGGGGAGTTCATTTTTTTCAATAAACTGGATGAAGTGGGGATCTGGGTAGAGGTCTTTGAGGTCAGTTGTTTCGAGAAATCCGATGTCAGGGACCGTGCACGGGGAAGCGAACGAACCAGGGGAGAAGGTAGTTAGCCAGCGGAGGTTGGACCCGAACACATGCCGGATGATGGAAGGAATAATTTAATAGAAATTACAAGTGCTTCGAGTGATGAGGATGGGATTGACATCAGGATGCATGATTCCTCTAACGTGAAGACTGAGGTGGTCAGCCCTAGTCATGCCGATGAAGGTGATTTAGCCCGATACGAACTTGTTATGCGCAAGTCGTATTTTGATACTCCTCGTTTGGTATGTGTACTACTTTTATCTGATTTAAGTTTGTTATTATATTTATTATATGCCTTGCATAATTCCTCGATTTTGCATGCAGCCTATTCCTATTGAATTTTGGAATACATATATTGTCGGGAAAAACCGTGTGGGCAAGCGTGTGAATGTGACAATGAATGGAAGAACATGGTCTATCGAGCTGAACAAGCAATCATCTCGTATTGCACTGAGGAACAAACTACCGAACTTCCTAATTGAGAATGGCATAGTCGTCGGACACAGATGCATCATTGAGTTGGACTCTACCTATCAGTTGGGTTTCACTGTCCGTGTAATTGAATGAAGTGTAATAAGCAAACTAATTTCTATCTTCTTTATTACTACTTTGATTGTCCGTGTAATTTGTATTTTACTAATTTTGTATTATTTGCCGGATGCTTTTGGTATGACAATGTGCTGTCGTAGTCCTTGCCTTTTGCTTTTGGTATGACAATGAGCTGTCCTAGTCCTTGCCTTTATCCTCTTTTTAATGACAATGTGCAGTCGTACAAATTGAGAATGGGAACAATTTATTTCACTTTCTCGGGTTTAAAGTGTTTATTGCATTCACTACTCGGTTATTTAACACATCAGTACAAATTGACAGCAGTTAAGGACAAAGCAAGTACAAATATTGCTACACCCGGCGAAATAACACACCAATTCTAAACATCAACATCTTTAGGGATGCAAATCGACGAACCCTGGGAAACAAGAGCTCATATATGCCGCTATAGTTGGATCATTACAAACTTACCAATTCCCACGTTTAAAAGAAAACTATTTCACTGGGCTTGAAGAAGCGCAAGAGCTCTCTTCGCTTTGGTTATCTGAAGCGCCATCTCTAGGCCTTGGGGGATAAAAGTTTTAACTCAGAAAAGATCTAGTACTTCGGGGCGGACGTGCAGATGCACCTACTGGAGATACAACTTCTTGATCGTCATCAGATACGACGATTATCGTTCCGGTGGTTTCTGCAGGATGATCCTCCGGTTGCACGCTTCCATCTGATATGTCGATGATTTCATTTTGCAATGGAAGACGAGAATTACGATCCTTGAACAAAACTTCAAGCTTCTCATAATGAGGATCTCCATCGTGAAAATATGCTCCCACAAATGCATTTTCCTATGACATTAAACAATTTTGACACCAGAAAAAATATTTTGGCAGAAATCTATCATAATTATAATTTTAGAACAATTAAAGATGTATCTTCCCACAACTATTACCTTCAACAGTTTCTTCCATGTGGCGCGACTTCCATGTACTTTGTTGTTGGAACGATCCCACCATGTGCCGTCCGTCTCAATTATCTTCTGAAATGTTTGGTATCTACTCTTTAACATGGTCTGCCGTTCAACGATTTGTTCCCAAGTAATATTTTCAGAATGATCTTCGTTCAGTATGCCTCGTGCCATGAGTAGCGCGTGGAAGTTTCCTTGCAGCTGTGCATTCCAGTTGCCAAGTTGTTTTTGCTCAATAAGACAATTAATGAAACGGGCATCCATCTCTTCATTCCAACCATTGTTGTATAAGAAGTGTTCTTGTGGAGGGATTTTATTTTGGGACATTGTTGTAGGAGTATGATTTCATTCAACCACAATCCTATATATTGGGAAATCCCTTTTCACACATACATGATGGAATAGGTGCGGCACCACATGAACCAAAAGGAGACAAAGTCGTGCAGTCAATCACATTCAGCTTCCAACCCACTATTACGCTTGTGATCCACCCAATTTTAATCAAAATTCCTATTTTTAATTAAACCAAAGTTATAGTATATCATACTCCACTATTTTGCATTCTGGGTATCATATATTCAGTACCGTTCAGGGAAGTACCATTCAAAATTAACTTGCTCAATTTTATTTTTGGCCTAGTTACGTAGTTGGATATTTTAAAATTTTAGACTTCATTAAACCAAAGTTGGATATTCTAATTTACAAATATATATGGACATACAAGAAAAAAAATCCAACTAAAAAATGCATGTAGAAGAACTTCCACCTATGCAATAATTATTAGAACTATTGTCATGTGAACCATTCATACGAAACACTCCAACCAAAGCTTGGAAAAGTGGTTGGGTGACCTGCAATTTCACAGCATCTATCTGCCATCATGTTTAAAAATTATGATTGAGAAAAAAATGTTTATAAATGTTATTTTTTTAAATGTGTCATACCTAATTTTTTAAACACTTTATTTCTAAAGACATCCAATTTTTTGTACAGATTCAAGAAATGTTATTTTGATTGAAATTATATATTAATTACTTGAAAAATGAAGGTTCGAAATTATAATAATTTATTTTAGCTTATGGATTATATAATGTTGGACTTGGGATTTGGATTCACCATGTATGAAATTCATATAAATTATAGACAAAATATCCTAATAAATATATAAAATAATATAATAACAAGTTGTAGATTTAAATTCATATAAATTATAGACAAAATATCCTAATAAATATATAAAATAATATAATAGCAAGTTGTAGATTTAAATTTTGTGTCCATTTCTTTGAGTTCCTACAAACCAAAATTGCTTCAACAATTATATGTGAGTTATATGACAAATTGAGTGGCAGCAAAGGGGGGGTCCATCTGCGGTCAAAGCTGGGGTCAAATTTACCCCAACTACCGCTTTTACTCCATCTCCTTCCCCAGGCACCGACATTTTCAGCAAAAGAGGGGGATTTCGAACTCCTCCACCTGCTTCTCACTCCACAGTCGACAACTTCCGTTTCTTCACCGCCCAGCAGCGCGCCCGCGGCCCAGCTCGTCGTCGTCTGCCTAGCAGCAGGTAAACAAAAAAAATTTCGCCGTTCGCCCGTCACCCTCTACTGTGAAATTCTTTCCGATTTATTTGTTGGGCCTGTGAAATTCAAATTATAAGTGGGGTAATTTTATGTTGTTGACCCCCTACTTTGCTGTTCTCTTCATTGTTATTGGAATATGATTGAAGTGGGTTTGTATTTTTGTTTGTGATGATGTGTCTGATTTGCATAATTTTTGTTTATGATGGAAAATGGTATTGGTATGTTAGAAATGGGGATGACCGAGGAGGAGTTGTTGGCTCTGTTACATGGCATAATGAATGCATGTATTTCCTTTTTTAACATGGTTTGCATTTTCTTCGATCACAATCGACATATTCCCATGTCACGATTTACAGCGAATATTCAAGCAAAATATAGTCTACTTAGTAGGGTCCCTAGGCAGGTAAGATACCTGCGTTATGTCATTGGTTGTTCGGATGAAGAGTGCATAGATCACTTACGAATGAGTCGAGGAGCATTCTTTTCATTGTGTCATATGCTTGAGATATATGGTGGGTTAAAACCCACACGACATTGCAGTGCCCCTGAGCAATTGGCCATATTTCTATCAATAATTGCACATCACACAAAAAATTGTATCGTGAGGTCAAATTATAAACGGTCGGGTAGAACTGTTAGCAAACACTTCCATGGTGTGTTGAACTCCATTATTCGATTGCACCCTCTGCTGTTAGTTAAACCAACGGCGATTGACGAAACCTGCACGAATGATAGGAGGAGCTCTTTCAAGGTATGATTCATTTACATTTACATTAATTCTCACTGCATTTTTTTAAAAATTTCGTTGCCCCCACTTTGAACACATATCTGTTAATACAGGGATGTTTAGGAGCACTAGATGGGACGTACATTGATGCCACTGTTCCGAAGGCGTACCGAGCCCGATACCGAAATAGAAAAGGTCGCATTTCCATTAATGTGTTGGCAGTGTGTGACGTTAATATGAATTACATATACGTGTTGAGTGGATGGGAAGGCAGCGCCGCTGACTGTCGTGTGTTGCGGGATGCTGTCACCAGGAACAACGGTTTAAAATTTCCTCAAGGTAACAAATTTTTATGTAACTGGCAATGACTGGGTTCTTTATTATATAATTAGCGTGACAAATAATTGTGTAATTATGATGTTATAGGGAACTACTATTTGTGCGATAATGGCTCTGGTTTCTTGACTCCCTATCGTGGGGTTCGGTACCATTTGGATGAATGGGGGTCTGCTACGTCTGTCCCCCAAAACAAAGAAGAATTCTTCAATATGAAGCATGCAAAGGCGCGAAACGTAATAGAGAGGTCATTTGGAATTTTGAAAAAAAGATGGGCAATACTACGAAGTGCGTCGTACTACCCTATTAGAGTCCAAAACCGAATCATCCTAGCCTGTTGCCTCATTCACAATTTTATTCGAAACATCATGGTCGTTGATCCTTTAGAGGCAGAAGTTGACAAAAATTTTCAGAATGCGGATGCTGGTGTAGAAGGATACATTAACGTGGTCGAGAGTAGTCCTGAATGGACAGCATGGAGAGACAATTTAGTAGCCAACATGTATAATGACTGGGTTCGCTGAGCAGTGTACCCCTATGTCAGTTGCATTTCCCCTTTGTTCTGATGTTGGTTGTTCGCTGTTGGCTATTTCTGCCTTACACTATGTAATGGAAATATTTCTTATATTGTAGTGACATGGTTTTTCTATGATCGGTGTGGAGTTATATTTCATATTTCCACTACTATGACATGAGTAATGGGGCTTATTGATATTTTATGTAGATTTCATTTATATTAACCTTTTTTAATGTGTGGAGTAGTGTACAGGAATATGGAAGACATCAGCTGCAGCGGGGAAACTAGCAATCCATCATCAAAGACCAATGTTGCGAAGCGACGAGTGTGGACGGGTAGGGAAGAACAAGTTCTGATAATGGCATTGAAGGACATCATCCAGATGGGTTGGAAATGCAAGAATAGATTTCGCACTGGATACTTGGGTCAACTCGCCCGTCTCATGAAACGATACCTACCCAACACCGATTTGAAGCCTGACCCATATATATGCAATAAGATACATGTCTGGAAGAAGCATCACGACAGTCTTCAGTCCATGCTTAGCCGGTCAGGATTTAAGTGGGACGATGTGAATAGCATGGTGGTTGTGCACGATGAGAAGCTGTGGAATGAATATGTAGCGGTAAGAACATAGTATTTTCTAATTTAAATAAGCATTTCTTCAAGTAGTTATAAATTTTGTCTTCTTTCTTTAAACTTCGTACAGACTGATACGCATGCAAAGAGCATGAAGAACAAGTCTTACCCTCTGTACAACGATTGGTGTGAAGTATTTGGAAAAGATCGGGCGACTGGAGAATTGGCAGAGGATCTACCCACCGCCGATAAGGGCCAACTAGAAGCAGCTGATGAGACTGAAAATGATGATTTGAATGCTTTCATTGATTCAGTTTCGGTTGACACCGAAACGGCATCGGACGCTGATGGTGGAGGATCAGCGCCAGTCAGGAAGAAAACCAGGATGAGGAAATGCCGTGCAGAGGACACAACGGGTGAGTAAATGGTAAATCTAATGGGTAAGTTTTGCGAACAAACTAATGAGAACCTACAGACCATCGAAAAGCGAATTGGATACGAGGTCATGATGTCGGAGAAACGGGGAAAATTGTTCGAAATGTTGGGCAGCTTGGGCGTCTTGACTGTTGATCAGCAGTTAATGGTCGCTAAGGAATTGATCAATAATAACAAAGAACTTGAACTATTTTTCAGTCTCCCAAAAGATGCTCAAGCTCGGTTGGTGATGTTGATGGCTACTGGAAGAATGTAAAATGTATGTATTTAGAAACTGAAGTTGGCTTTGTTGAATGATGTTAGTGTAATGTATTATGTGATGTGGGTGTACAACATTAGAATATTAGAGATGTTGTAAGATTAGCAAATTCAGAACTAGATGCATACTATATTATGTTGTATGTAGGTGTACGGTATACCACTTATTCCGTCAAAGTTTAATTGTGTTAAATTGTGTTTTAAAGAATGGTGTGTAGATGCCTGTCATGGGGGGAGACATTGGAAATACATCTTACAACTAGTTTTACCAAATTAAATTAAATTTAACAAACTTTTCAAATTTCAGAACAAAATTAAAGAGTCATAGCAACATGGGTCATAAGATCCAGCCTTACAAAGAACTCAGAAAGTAATGCAGCAGCCTAACATAACATGATGCCAAATAAATGTTGTGAAATTATATGAACACATTAATACAACAACACCCACAAACATAATAAAACATCTTTTACAACAACAGCCACAAACCTAATAAAACATCTTTTACAACAACAGCCACAACCCTAATAAAACATCCTTTACAAATTTATTTTTATGTACAAAGAGACATTAACAAATTACAAGGCATTCAAGGAAGAAGTTAACATCATTACTAAACAGATTTTACCGATCACAACAGCATGTACACCCCCCCCTCACACCTACGAAAATAAAAAGCATTGAAAACAATATTCCCACGAACAAGAGAAGATGACACCGCCGTAAACTACGCTCCGATTCATTCAACTTCAGAATAATTTGCTGGAGAAGAGCTACATGATTTTGCAACTCTTTTTCCCTACAATTATGTTCCTCTATTGTGTCGAACAAAAAAATTTCCCGGCACTGTTGCACTTCGACTGCAACCTGCAGCTCTTCTATCAGCTCATGCAGCCGTCCAACAACACTATGTGGTAAAGCAGCTCCATCCAATCCCTCCTCTATAGTTGAACTTATAATCGGCATCATCGTGCAACTATCATCGCTCCCTGTAATACTCTTACTCAGGAAATTAGCATATGAAATGCAGTTAATGTTTTTGCGAAACAAGATTGAACAGTTCGAGGGACTAATATAGGTATGCATCACTCAGAATTGATGATGATTGTTAGGCACAAAGAAGAACAACAGAATCAACATATATACAGCACATTGGAATTCATGAGGTTTTACATTGATCGAAATGTATAAGGCATTTTACAACATTCTCCCTCATCAATTTATCATATGTGGTTAAATTATATCTGCATACCAAAACATAAACACAGATCTCACCACCGCTATATGTATTTTCTTATTAACACAAAATCAGACAGGTAATAATGAAGGCCACACTTGAGAAAATGAAAATAGGATTCAAGGTATGAATCTAAACGCACCAAAAAATTAATAATCGAACAAACGACCCGGATGTAGGAAAGAAGCTGACAGAAGATTTACCGATGAAGGCGGAGCCCTTAGCAGATGAAATGGTCGATATTTCCTCAGCGAATCATTCGAACCACGCGAAATGCCTGAAAATGGGACATGTAACATGGATTATTTAATCACCCATCGCAAAATCAGGAAACAAATTCACGAAAAATTTGAAAAATTTTCATACCTCAAATTAAACACGGAGGCAGATGGGAGAATAATTTATTCAACGGGATAGCAAATCGTCGCGAGGAACAGGGGTACAGGACCGGCAGGTCGCCGATGCACGACCCTATTCTCTCTGGCTGCGTGGGTGCGAAGGTGGGAAGGGAAAGAAACCGACCTTGCCCTAATTCCTCCTCAATCGCACGACGTCGTCTTCAAGTGGGGGCAGATATGGATATGTCAAAAAAATACAGGGGTATAAATGGAAACTCATCACAATTACTCACTTATATACATCTATGTAAATGCAGGATATGATAACCAATCATATTCATCTGTCATAGTAAACCTGGGATGGGATTCATAAATATTATTTATTTTACGCATCATATCCAATCCTATCCTATCCTACCTAATCCCTGTTTACCGAAGTAAACGTTGCCTTAGAGACTATTTTGCTAATATTGGTTGGTTAATAATACAATTAGAGACTATTTTGCTAATATTGGTTGGTTAGAATTTTTTGACATTGATGATAATGTCTATAAGGAGATGAGCCTAAAATTTATGTCCTAATTTGTTGTCGACCCGTTGCGCCAGTTATGCGATTCGCTATTGTATTGTTTCAATTAAAGGGTTGAAAATTTAATTTGTCCATGGATACACTGAATGTATTTCTTGGGTTTGAGACTAAGGAGTCGTGAATACGATCTTCTGTTTGTGATATTCCTGAGGATCTCTCTTATACTATTGATGAAAAATGGCGTGTGTTATCTGTTGAAAAATCATATATGAAAGGGTGTTCAAAGAGTGCGAATATTGTTGATCATGGGTTACGTCTTTGCTATAGATTCTTTGTCATAATCGTTTTGACAAGTTAGACTTCTTGCATATTGTTACTTTCATCTTTACCAATTTTCTTAACATGCGCTTGCTTTATATCAATAACGTCAGATTCATGCACGTGTTTTGTGTTTAGTTCTAATTCGAACTATAGTTGAAATATACGGAAGCGAAATAGTAACTACAACATTTGCGAGAAAGAATCCCTTCTTTCTCTCAAGTATTTTTATTAGAAAGAATGTTTATTTCCACAATTGTAGAGTTTGTGCTTACATGTCATTAGACTCCCTCCAATACTAATCAATCTTATACCACTCTTTTCTAACAACTTACTTGACTATCTAGTCCCCTAGATGGATTTGGATACTACTCTCAAATAAAAACGTCTATCTCAAATAAGATGTCTCTTTCTCTACATATAATATTGAATGTAATGACATATTCTCTCTCACTAAGAAGATACATCTAGATTTAAATCCTACCAAACCTTTAAATCTTACTTGACTATCTAGTCCCCTAGATGGATTTGGTTGCCGACTCCCGTACGGCAAAAATCTGAACTCTCTTGAGCCAACAGGTTGTACTCTTCCGAGCACACAGTGGAAACCAACAAGTGGTTCACTGAAAGTTCTCCCTTCGCTAGAACTATACTACAAATATAAGCTCTCAAATAAAAACGTCTATCTCAAATAAGATGTCTCTTTCTCTACATATAATATTGAATGTAATGACATATTCTCTCTCACTAAGAAGATAGATCTAGATTTAAATCCTACCAAACCTATAAATACAACCCAGTATTCCTTCAACATTCATGATCCGGGTTTTTCAGAATTTCAGGTAAAGACCAATAAATTTTTATTGTTCTTCTACCTTAGTCATGGCCAGATTAAAACCATTCCTTTACATTTTTTGTTACCGAACCACCGTCGTCATTGCTTTAAACATCTGCCAACCGCCTTGTCTTGTTATCCTTAAATTTCCTGATTTCCTATGTGCTGATATCTCCAAATTTATGGAGATTGGGGGAGCAATGGGTAGAGAGAGAAAGTTTCTTTGAGGAAGAAAAGAGGGGGAATAATCGTGGGTCTGCCGAAGGAGAAAAGAGGTTTTCTTTTAATTCATTCCTAACCCAACTAATGACCATTATGCCCTTAGTTTTCTCCATCCGTGACCAGAACGCCCCTCCTAAAGCAAATAAATTCCCATATTTAACATGTTCTTTGTTTTCTTATTCTTTATCTTTATAAGCCTATTAGATTTAGATATTAAGACTTTGTTTATTTATGATGTAGGCGAGGAGATAAGACACGTGGATTAGAAGCATATCACTTGCATCAGATTTTTCTTATATTACAAGAAGTCACGTAAGAGGTGGGGTTTTTGTACGGTTTGTCAGTTTTAAATATCTTGTTTGTTTAAAGTACAGTTTTATGGTTATATGTTTTGATACGTTGATACGGGATCATTAATTTGATCCATCCTTATATGCTGGCCAAGCTTTGATATGAAATATTACGTTTGATACGGATATTATATTATGTTATGCCTAATACGTTCATGTTACTCTCTAATTGTGCTTTTACAATTTTATATTTAATTTTGGCAAGCATGAACCTCACGAGTTGGGTGTAGCTAACCCCCTTTTACCTTCCTACTTTTCAGGATATGGAGTTTGTCATGACGATGGAAGTAGGCGAATGAAGCATATTTTTATTATTCTTCTTTGAATTATGGGTTACATTTCATTCATAAATGAATTGAAATTTTATTAGGGTTTTTTATGTTTCTTCACACTTATCTTATGAAACGATATCATTTTGGAAATAAATGCTTAAACCTACTTTCGTGATTATATGAAGCTATGAGTTTTCCAAAATGAATAATTATTTGATTATGTTTGAATTAATTATATTTTTCGCTGCTATAAATTTTAATGTAGTAGGGTTATTTCATCACGTTTTTAATATGATTTACATTAGGGACTTAAATTTTGTAGTAAATCAAGTAGTGTTCTAATTATTTTTATATGTTATTTAACGACCTAGTTATTAGGACAAAATTACTTAATATTTATTTACTTATTTTTTATTAGGTAACTTATGCTTTTTATTAAAAATATGTAATAAATTTATATATATATATATATATATATAATATATCTAAATTAATATATGGGTCGTTACATTGTGGTATCAGAGCAGCTTTACGTTTCTGTAAACTTGTTTAAATTGTGAATTTATGATGAAATATTTGAAAAAAATTATATATATGTATATATATCAGTTATATGTTTCATCGTCTTCTTCCGTTCACCACGACAACTCCAAAAGTATGCAATGAGTTATGATTTATGTTACGCACGTTAAACCTGATATGTATATGGTTACACCTGTTTAAGGCCTATTATGCATGCATGAGAGTTATGACACATAGATTTATGCCTTGGTATTATATGTATTGAGCTGCAATTGCATGGATTAGATAGACAAGATGGGCCTCGCACGTCGAATACCTAAAAGAAGAACCGATGGAAAAAAAACCCCGCCTATAGTGATTAATGATGTTGAGTAGAAATAGATTACGAGCATTTTCCTTTATTTATTTCATATAAGTAATTTATCCTTTCCTTCTTTTAGACAGGGAAATATTTTAAATTATTTATTATTTTATGTTTACAATTTAGTCTATCTTGATACTTATAACTCACGAATTAGAATATTTGTGGTAACAGAAATATGGCGCCTAGACATGACAACACTACCGCATCTGCTTCTAGCAATCAAGATCAAGCTGTCCAGAATGAGGTTCCCAACAATCAACAACAGTTGTTGTCGGGACTAGCTGCACTCCTTCAGAGCGCTACGATCAACTCGACAACTACTCCAGAACAAACACAAGCTCGAATTATCAGTCAATTCAGTCACTTTCAACCCCCTGTGTTCAAGGGTACTAAGGGACCTACTGCTATGGAGGAATGGTTACTCACTTTACAAAGCATATTTGAGTACATGTCATGCACTGATGCCCAAAAGATTTCTTATGTTGTGTTCCAATTGAAGGGTGATGCTAGGACTTGGTGGAATGACTACTAGAGATTTAGAACTGAGGAGGAGCGCATTGCTCTTACTTGGAAGGACTTCAAGGAGATCGTTATGAAGAAATACTACCCACGAGTGTATCGGGATAAGATGGAAAGAGAATTTATGGATTTCACCCAAGGTAATTTGACAGTCAATGACTATGAACGTAGATTCAATAATTTGTGTCGTTTCACCTCACACCTGGTGGATACTCCACAAAGGAAAGCTCAAAGGTTCCATAATAGGTTTTGTGCCGAGATCCGCCACCATCTAGCGGGACTTGAAATGATGGTCTATGCTGAAGCAGTAGCAAGGGCGGAAGACATATCTGCCAGCATTGACATGGAAAAGACTAAGCACATGGTGGTAGAGGGTTCCAATAAAAGGAAGTGGCGTGAAAACAACCAAGGGAAAGGAGGAAATCAGAATAAAAGAGGGAGAAACGATGGGACATTTGAGCCCAAACCACAGGCTGACTTTCCGACATGCCCCACGTGTGGTAAAAAGCACAGAGGTGAGTGTCTACGTAGACAAAACAAATGTTTTCGCTGTCATGAACCAGGACATGTCATATCACAATGTCCAATGAATCAAGGTGGATCTAATGGAAAGACCCCAAACACGGTTCAGGAGGAAGAGTTAGAATTTTTGGTATGACTAAGAAGGAGGTAGAACAAGAGCCAGGAACTATGCCAGGCATGTTACCGGTTCCGGGAATACCTGCTTTAGTACTTTTTGATACAGGTGTTACACATTCCTTTATTTCCAAAAATATTTGTGCTATGTGTGCATATAAAAGTATTATGCAAGTGGAACCAATCGAAATTAGTATACCTTCGAGTAAATCAATGAGTACTGATTCATTGGTGATAATAATTGTTTATGTCAATGAACATAATTTAGAGGTTGATTTATATATGCTTGAGATGAATGATTTTAATATTATTTTGGGTATGGACTAGTTGGGTAGATATCAAGCTGATATCCACTATTTAGAGAAAAGGATAATTCCACGGTCACTAAATGGTGTAGAAATAATCTTTCATGTGGAAAAATCAAATCCTGTTATACGTATTATATCATCAATGAAGGTGGCATAGATGCTTAAAAAAGAAGGGTGTGAAGGATTCTTGGTGAATATGATGAGTGTTCCATCTGCCAAAACATCGTTAACCGATGTACCAATCGTAAGAGAGTTTTTTGGATGTTTTTCCAGAAAGTCTACCAGAAATTCTCCTAGACCAACAAGTGGAGTTCACTATAGACTTGGTACCTGGAGCTGCACCAATTTCCAAAGCCCCCTGTCGTATAGCCCCAAAGGAGTTACACAAACTTAAGGTTCAAATCCAAGAGCTATTAGATATAGGTTACATTAGACCAAGTGTTTTGCCTTGGGGAGCACCGATTTTGTTCATAAAGAAGAAGGATGGCTCTATGAGAATGTACATTGAAAATTGTGAGCTAAATCGACTTACGATAAAGAATAACTATCTTCTTCCAAGAATCGAGGATTTATTTGATCAACTCCGAGGAGTGGGGGTATTTTTCAAGATTGATTTAAGGTCCGGCTATCATCAACTGAAGAATAAAGAGGGAGATATTCCTAAAAACTGCATTCCAAACTCGTTATGGTCATTATGAGTTTGTGTTTATGCTGTTTGGATTAAGCAATGCACCAGTAGTCTTCATGGACTTTATGAATCGAGTGTTTCATTCTTTCTTGGATCAATTTGTAATAGTCTTTATTGATGATATACTCGTGTACTCAAAGGATAAGAAAGAACAAGAGCAACATTTAAGATGGGTGTTGGAAACCCTGCGCGTAAGGAGAAATTGTATGGGAAATTCAGTACATGTGAATTTTGACTAGACTGAGTAGTATTTCTTGGGCACGATATCACATCTGAAGGAATTGAGGTTGATCCGGCCAAGGTGGAGGTAGTGAATAATTGGAATGCACCTACCAATGCAAATGAGGTACGCAGTTTCCTAGGACTTGCCGGCTATTACACAAGATTTATAGAAGGTTTTTCAAAAATAGCTCCACCTATGACTCAATTGACACAAAAAGGAGAAAATTGTATTTGGAATGAAGGGTGTGAGAATAGTTTTCAAGAGCTTAAACGACGTCTTACAATAGCACTAGTACTTCAATTCAAACCCAACTAAGGAATTCGTGATCTACAGCAATGCATCCAAACAAGGGTTGGGATGTGTATTTATGCAAAGTGTTATGCGTCAAGATAGTTGAAGTCACATGAGTTAAATTATCCCACACATGATCTTGAGTTAGCTGTTGTGATTTATGCTTTAAAGATATGGCGTCATTACCTCTATGGAGGTAAGTGTGAAACATGCACAGACCACAAAAGTCTAAAGAATTTCTTCACACAAAAGGAACTAAACATGAGGCAAAGAAGATAGCTAGAGCTAGTGAAGGATTACGATTGCACAATTCACTATTATCCAGGAAAGGCCAACGTAGTAGCTAATGCACTCAGTCGTAAAACTCAAGGAGAGTTGGCCTATATCTTGACAAAGGAAGAGAAGCTAGCCAGTGAGTTTTCAAAATTGAACATTGAAGTGGTGAGACCACCAAAAACTGTGAATTCAATATTGGCACCCTTGGTACTAAAATGAACACTGAAGGAAATAATCAAGGAAGGCCAGACTCATGATAATTTTCTCCTAAAGATGAAAGAGCGAACACTCGCCGGAGAAGACAAAGGATTCACTATCGTTGAGGACGGTACAATGTACTATGAAAGAAGGATATGTGTGCCGAAGGATTTGGAGTTAAGGGAGGTAATCCTAGGAGAAGCACACAATACGCCTTATACAACACCATCTGGTTGTACAAAGATGTACCAAGATTTGAGAAAAAACTTTTGGTGGGAATGATTGAAAAAGGATGTAGCGAAATTTGTCAGCAAATGCATGGTTTGCCAACAAGTGAAAGTGGAGCACCAACGACTTTTGGGTTTAATGAAGTTGCTCCACATTCTGGAATGGAAGTGGGAACATATTGCAATGGATTTCGTTGTGGGACTTCCACGAACCGAGAAAGGGAATCATGGAGTCTGGGTTATTATTGATCGTCTCACTAAATCAGTACATTTCGTTCCGGTGAAGATGAACTATAGAGTGGATTAATATGCTCAAATTTATGTGCGTGAAATTGTGAGACTACATGGAGTATCAGTATCTATTGTGTCAAACAGAGATACCGATTTTATGTTAAAATTTTGGAAGAAAGTACAAGAGGCCTTGGGAACTAAATTGAGTTTCAGTATTATTTATCATCCACAGACCGATGGACAGTCTGAGAGAACAATACAGATACTTGAAGACATGTTGAGAGCATGTGTTCTAGACATGGGAAATAATTGGGAACATTTTCTGCCTTTGGTAGAATTTGCTTACAATAATAGTTATTAGGCCACTATTGGCATGGCACCGTATGAAGCTCTCTATGGAAGGAAGTGAAGATCAGCGGTTTATTGGGATGAGGTCAGAGAAAGGAAGCTTTTGGGACCAGAGATGATTGAAGAGACCGTTGCAGTAGTAGAGAAGATACGAGAGAGGATTAAAGTAGCTTAGGACCGACAAAAGTAGTATGCCGGCAAACGAAGAAAGGATCTTGATTTTGAAATCGGTGAGAAAGTTTTCTTGAAGGTCGTTCCAATCAAGGGAGTGATTCATTTGGTAAGAAAATGAAGTTAAGACCAAGATATGTGGGACCCTTTGAGATACTTGATCGTATTGGAGACTTGGCATACCGTTTAGCTTTCCCGCCCAAACTTTCCGCCGTACACAACGTATTTCACATTTCCATGTTGAGGAAATATGTCCACGATCCTAACCATGCTGTCAATTATTCTACCTTGGAGATGAATAAAGATTTAACGTATGAGGAGGAGCCAGAAGCGGTGTTGGAGAGGAAGATTCAAAAACTCATAATTAAAGAAACGGTACTTATTAAAGTACGATGGAGCCAACATAGTGAAAAAGATGCTACATGGGAGCGAGAGGATGAGTTGCGAGCTAAATATCCTTATTTCAATACTCATGGGACGTTATGGAATTTCAAGGACGAAATTATTTTCAACGAGGGTAGGATGTAATACCCGATTATTTTCACGTAATATTTGATTTTCTTGATTTATTTTATTTTATTTTACTTTACTTTACGTGGGCTTATTATTGTTTCAATTAGGATTATTGGACCTTAAGATATTTTTCTCTAAGCCCAAATATATATATATATATATAATAGATCTTTCAGCCAAAGATACGGTATATTTTCTTATAATCTTATGGTTACGAAGGTTAGCATTTTGTTAGTAAAGAAGAGATTTTCTCTCAATTAGTTAGAGGATTATATACAGATGCAGATTCTCTCTCACTAGAAAGATACTTCTAGATTTAAATTCCGCCAAACCTATAAATACAACCCAATATTCCTTCAACATTCATGATCCGGGTTTTTCAGAATTTCAGGTAAAGACCCATAAATTTTTATTGTTCTTCTACCTTAGCCATGGCCAGATTAAAACCATTCATTTATGTTTCTTGTTATCGAACCACCACCGTCATTGCTTTAAACATCTGCCAACCGCCTTGTCTTGTCATCCTTAAATTTATTGATCTCCTACGTGCTGATATCTCCAAATTTATGGAGATTGGGGGAGCAATGGGTAGAGAGAGAAAGTTGCTTTGAGGAAGAAAAGGGGAGGAAAAATCGTGGGTCTGCTGAAGGAGAAAGGAGATTTTCTTTTAATTCATTAATAACCCAACTAATGACCATTATGCCCCCAGTAGTCTCCATCCGTGACCAGAACCCCCCAAAGCAAATCAATTCTCATATTTGACATGCTCTTTATTTTCTTATTATTTATCTTTATAAGCCTATTAGATTTAGATATTAAGACTTCGTTTATTTATGATGTAGGCGAAAAGATAAGGCACGTGGATTAAAAGCATATCACTTGCATGAGATTTTCCTTATATTACGAGAAGTCACGTAAGAGGTAGGGTTTTTGTACGGTTTGTCAATTTTAAATATCTTGTTTGTTTAAAGTACGGTTTAATGGTTATATGTTTCGATACGTTGATACGGGATCATTAATTTGATCCACCATTCCATGATTTAAATTTAAATTAAATTACAAATCATTCCATGATTTAATAATATAATAATTATTATTATTAATATTCAGATCTCATTATGTAACTTAATAATTATAATTAATATAAGATACATAGTATATTATTTATTAATATAAACAAATGATACAATAGGACATAGAGTGCCATATTGAACAGAATAAATTTATTTTTTATAAATTTCAAAATACTACGTATGTTTTTTTTTTGCTTTATTTCTCTTTTAAATATTATAATCTATGTCATGCCTCAGTAATATAATCCATAGATTACAAGACCAATAATCAAATTCACTCGTAAACAAAATTGAATTCTTATTTTATACTACTATTACATAAAATTTTAATATAAAATAAATATCAACACAAAAGATTATAACACAATGTAGTATTTTATCACAAATTTCTATTCTTATTTGTACATTACAACTTCAATATTAATACTTATTGTATATCATGTAATAAATAATAATTATTACTATTTGAATCCCACAATATGTTTATCATTTTTAACAATTGATCTATAATTAAGTAAAAAATTATTTTGAAATAATATTTTGTACAACCCGTAAGTTTCACGGTCATGGTTATTGGGCTTTAATTAGAAAAAAGAAAAAAGAAAAAGATATATGAAAAGGACATGTTTTTGTAAATTAATTTCAAATCTATATATAAATTCTCAATTAAAAGAAAAATCTTAAGAACTTTTAAGTTTTTATTTTATTAAGAAGAAGTAGGACAATCCTGACCTGTTCGTGAACTAAATTTAATTTAAGTGTACTTGATTTAGTTATTTTAATTAAAATATTTATAAATTCACAGCATATAACAGCTACTTCTGATAAAACTTTATCATTTATGTATTTAGTTTTAATTAAAACACATATAAATGAAATGTTTGAAATAAATTTATAAGTAAAAATTACGAAATATTTTCCCTAAGATGGCGTCTTTGATTTTGTGTTCAAAACTAAACTACAAACAACATAAATATTCACATTTTACCCTATTTACAGAAAATTCCAACATCATATCTACGAGGTTACAGAAATTGGGAATCGAAAATCGGGTGTTTTAGACTTTCTCGACCGATTAGACGGTCGCCTAAATTTTGATTTTTTTATTTTTTAGTATTTTTTCCTTATATCATATCTTTAATATTTTCAAAATATTATACCTTAATACATAATATTAACATTAAATTATTTATAAATTTAAAAAAATAAAAAAATTAAGACTATATTTTAAAAATAATAAAAATGAAGAACAAAATAAAGGAAAAATATACAAATCAACTCCTAAATTAGTATCTCATGTGCAAATTGGACCTTGAACTATTTTTTCATACAAATAGAACATTTAACTTTAAGAATTTGTCAAATAAACCCCTGAACTTCTTATTTTCAAATAAATAGGTTATTTCAATAAATTAAAATAACAAAATAAATTTAAAAAATATTTTGATAAATAAAAATTATTAAAATAAAATAACCAAAGGCTGATTTTTACATGTATAATCTATAGGATCACTTTTGCATGTAATTTTTTTATTTAATAATCAGCTATTTCTTTCTTACGTAACATATGCGCAGTTTATTTTCAATTATCAGAAATTTTATATTTATGTTTCAATTAAAGAAAAAAAAAAGTAAGTGAGTGGTCTATTCTAGGAGGAAACATTACAAAGTTAATAGTATGATATTAACCTAAATTAAAGTGGAACAACAAAAATTTAATTAGTAGGATTGGGTCAATTAAAGCCATAAAGCTCTAGCTTCTCTAAGCCTAGGGACCAATTCACCGGAAATATGAGCAGCCATAATTTCTTCCACCCCTCCAAGCAGTTTTGCGCCGACAAACACCGCCGGGAATTGCGGCGCGGAGGAATTGCCCGTACCCTCCGCGCCGAAGATCTTAGACAAGTCCTTGGATACATCGGCTTCAATATGCTGATCAACATCGAAAATTGAAGGACTGGCGCCGTGACCATGGAGCAGAAGCTTCACCACGTGGCACATGCAGCAGCCCCGCCGGGCGAACACCACCACAGCATTTTCCGTCACCAGTTGCCCCACGATGTTGGCGTCGGTCATCAACCCCGCGCCATTGGAGCTGTTGTTTCCACGTGGTCCAGCGGCTGATCGACCAGCTGCGGTGGCGGTTGGGAGACAATCTCTGTATGGAAGCGCTTGTTGCATTGTGAGTGAGTTTTAGAGAGAGGGAGGGAGATGAATTGTGAGGTGGTGGTAGTTATAGTAATTTGGAGCGGTAGCGTGAGACTCTAACGTCAACGCCTGTGATCCAATATCAAACGTCAGGATTGCTGCTGGAGACGTGTCATTACGTCAACGCCTGTGATCTAATGATTTGGTCATTAGTGGTTTCCGATGACGTTCATCATCCCAGTTTAGACTTTCTTTATTCCCTAAACAAAATCAGGAATTATGTTTTTATTACAGGGAATTTGAGATTTAAGTTTAATTTCAGAGGCGATATAAGTTCAACATATTGAATCGGAGGCAGTTGGGGAACTTGAGTTTCAGTACAACGAAATTTTAAAAAATCTACTCCGACGACAGGTTGCACCGGACATTGCTGGTGAAGGCTGAAGGGAGAGAGTTTGCGTTGTGCATTAACAAATAAGAGGAGGGAAGATAGCGTGCAAGTAATTTGTTGTTTTTTTTTTTTATTGAAGGATAAAATAGCAAAAATATGTGGTGTATAGTGTAGTTTGAAGTATTACAAATATTTCAATTTATGAATTTCATGAGTAAGTGATTAAATAGAAATTCCCATGTTTTGTGTGCAATTATAAATTTTGATTTTTCATTATGTTGTGGTATTAGTTTAATTAAAATAATAGAATGATAATTATGATTATGGAACCTCATGGTTTATTAAATTTCATAATTTTATAAAATTATTTTATGATTTAATATGCAACTTATGAAATTATGTGCAACTATATTATTTTCATGATTTTATGATTTTTATATGGAATAAAATTGAAATAAAGCATGATTAACTAATTAAATATTATTGGCCTCATGATTAAATTTATTAAGCTATAATTGAGATTAATAAAATCAAATTAAATAGAGTTCAAAATTCCAAGGTCAAAGCCAAATAGGATATCAAGATCGGATATAAATATCGAGCAAGAGACCTAATTGAGAGTTAATACTCCTTTACACACACTCCAAGCTAAGGAAAATTAGGGCAGTGAAGAGGCGGACGGCGCCACCACCAGAGAAATTGCCATCGTAGCCGAAAAAAAATATTTTTCAAAATTTTAATATTTTCGTCTAGTACGACAGCTCTTCATATTTTACAAAATTAAGGGTCAATTGGTGACGAGTATCAAAAATTGGCATGGGGTTACCTTCTACATTCAAAGCCCCATGGTACTCGACCAAAATTTAACCAGCCACCCTGCCAATTTTGGTCATAAATTCAACACTTGTGCAATGGCAGATCGCACAACAATGTGACTCAAATTCCGTCAATTCTAACCAATCTATGAGCATAATTTGAAAGAGGGCAACATGGGGTGTACACCGGCTTGTGGGGAAAGGTTTTGGTTGGCGGCCCAAAACCTAGCCGCCGACCATGGCTGTGCCAGAGTCATTCTTTTAAAGTGGTGTTAGTTTAGGGCAAGGGTTAGGGTTTATTAGGTTTCGGGATTAAATTAAGGTTTTAATCCATTTTTGTCCTTGATTGAAGTTTTTGAACCAAAAAAAAAAAACCACAAGTGCACGATTGTATATAGGGCGACCAAGGTCAAATCCACAAAAAAAAGCATCAAAATTTATGTAACTTAAGTACCATCAAGAATTCAATATTAAATCATCTTATATGGGATATTATGTTACTCCCTCAGTAAGTCGATGGATGCGAGGCAAAGGCGCCGAGCGTTGAATGTTGGGTGTGGAAAAGGCTTAACATGTGCGAGGCGGTAGCAATGACCACAAAAGCGGGTACCCAGAGTAGGCGGCACTTGAAGGGAATATGGTGTTGGTATCATGGCACGGAATTGTTGGGCACACTATATGCAAGAAACAGAATATTGGGGATAGTGATTGTTGGTGTCGGATAGATGTGCATATGAGGCTTGCACGTCGCAGAAGGGCATTGGCAAAATGTGGGAATGAGCAAGGAGTTGGCCTTGCATACAGTGACAGTTGCTGTTCTTACAAGTTGAATGATGTGGGCAGCCTACGAATGAGAGATGTGCGGAAAAAGGCGCACACGTGTGTCGAAGCCTACCAGGAACGCACACTGTCAGGTAACGGTGCATGCTTGCAGGAAAGAATACTACTTGTGCATGCATGACAAGCAACAGGTCCCTGGCATGCACAACGGATAATGGATGTGGGCGTCCACACACGCAAGTCGCGCTGGGTAGCGGGTGCCCAGGCGTTGGGTGTGCACATAAGCTGCATGCACGGGCTATGCACACAGGCAGTTGAGTAGTTGCACGAGAAGTGTAGGAATTGTGTAGAAGTGTTGCTGCCTTATGTTGGATGCAACGTTTGGCACAATTCCAGGTGTCTCTTATTGAATTAATCCTACGTGGTGGGGAATGTCCATCACACGAATTGTAGCTTGTTTACATTTTTTGCTTCGGCATTGAGCTTCACAACTGGTATTAGTGAGTGATCGGGTTTGTGTGTATCCAGGCCATCTCTTGTGCAATTTTATTTAGTGAAAACCAGTATAAGTTGGGGATTGCCCATAATTGTCTGGTTGCCTTTAATATTCAGCATATGTTGTTGAACATAATCGGGAAAGTCTTGCATGTGGGGTGTTGGGCTTGTGCAAATCAAACACGAGGGTTGTGAGATTCGGGAAGGTTGACTAATCTTGAGCTGAGATTAGTTCGCACGTTGGGTTATCTTTTGGGTGAAATTTTGGTACACAATTTACCCGTGTGACAAGTGGTATCAGAGCCCGACTATGGGTTCAAAAACTAGGCGAGTTAAATGGTGGGTGTGGACCAAAGTCGGGAGCTGGTGGCATTCAAAGTGCCGGTTTAAAGGTTGGTTGAGACTTTGAAGAGGGAGACTCATGGGAAGTTCTAGTCCCAAAGCAATTTTGGGACAAGCATGTTGCCTAAGAATTCGAACACTTCTACGGAGGAAATAGAAGGGGGAAATTGGTTGTGTTAAAAGGCCAGAAACTTGGATGGTCGGGTACTCATACTAGCGAAAATGTGGGACTCAGGGATGCACATTGTCTGGTGATGGTACCATATGAGAAACATAAGTGTGGTCATGGTTCAGAATCTCCATGTGCATATCATTTGATATACATACTACACATTTGGTATGTAAATTAAAACATGTGTTATTAGCTAGCATATGTGGGATGCACTTCCTCATTTTCCCTTACATCCAACACATAATGTTTATTTAAGTAGTAAATTTCGAATTTAGTTTCATACTAACCGATTTATCAATTTGGAGAAATTAAATTGGACCTACCATTTGATGACTTAAGAATCAATTTTTAGACACTTCAAATCTTTCTCTATATAAAAGAAAGATACTCTTCAATAATTTTTTTGAAAAAAAATAAAAAGTAGTTTTATTTTAACTAAAATTTTAAAATTCAAATAATTTTTTGTTACAAATCCATTTCTAACATGTGATATATCAAATTAATTGTTTTTACAATATTTAATTTGATATCAATATTGTATATATTAATATAAAATATTATATTTACAATATGAAATAATCTTTTTATGAGTTAAATTATTTAATTTTATTTGAAATATGTGTTAAGTTTGAATAAAACATGGATTAAATTCTTATATGAATTTAAGAAAAATAATAAATAATAAATATATTTTTATAGAATAATAATAATAAATATTTTCATAAATTAAAATATTATTCAAGAATATATATATATATAGTTGTTTCATTTTTATTTTTTTCTAATTTTAAGTATTTGTATTCTTTGAGAGTTAGTTTACTCAAATTGAATATACCAAGCAACTTCTATAACCGAATTTCGTATCTTTCATTTTAATTGTGGGAGATATCAAATATTAATTGCAATTTCTTCATAATTTTCATTGTAGAGGAGCCTGTAGAGATTGGTCTGGATGTCCGTCATAGTGGAGAGTTGGGTCTGGATGTCCGTCATAGTGTAGAGATGGATCTGCAAATTGTTGATTCAATCCCCTAAATACACCGGCAATCTTAGGATCTCTCCTCTGATCCCTTGACATTTTTATGGAGTGTTTCTTCTTCCGCGATGTTGTATCGCTGTCCAGATAATGGAGGAGCACCACCATGGTGACGGCGGTCGCGAACATCGGAATCGGACCAAAGAACCACAGCAGCAACACCGTAGCAAAATACAACGCTCTGAGACCGACGGACCAGAAATCGCCGCCACGAATCACGGCCAGTTCCACGTATTCCGTTGAGATATCGCTGTCGGGGGTACTGATGAGATAATTTGCGTGGATGAAGCATCTGGAGGACTGGATGAAGCAGGAAAATGCCAAGAGGAAACAGATGAGGAGCGTGATGTACTTGATGGACATCGTCGCCGGCCGAGTGTCGCCATAGATCAATTCGCTCTGAAAGATGTTCGAGTTGTTGGCGATCCACGCGCCAATCAGCGCGCTTAGAGTTAAAGAGACTGAAGCTAAGAACGTCGCCGCCGATATGTTCGCCGATATCACGTCCAGCGCAGTTTTAACGTCTCGGTTTTCCGACTGCCGACACAAGGTAAATTCAAAGAAACAGAAATCAAGAAACTTTAAGATTTACAGAGACACACATAGTAATAAAACCTGCATAAGTTTTTGGACCCAAATTCTCTTGTCGTTGTTCTCAAAGCCAATAACAGTAGTGTGAGGAAGCTTAAGACATCTGTAGAGGAGAAGGAGATGGTAAGAGAACATAATGAGCAGAGCAGATGGGACCAGTACGAGGTCTAGGTATTCTTTTCTGAACATCATTTTTATCCATTAACAATTTATTCTGTTGCTTTAAAAGTGATCAGTTTGGGAGCACAGAGCCTTGCTTAGAAGGAATAAATTAAGCTAGTATTATTGAGTTAATTATAATTTAAGTCGATTTGACTTTGCTTTGCAAACACAAGCAATAAAACTCTAGAATTTCACCCTACAGCTTGTCAAGTGATGGCCATGAGACCGCGATGTCATTCTTAGCAAAGTTCGACCCAATCCATCCAAAAAACAGAACATTGATTTATTTTGCACTTCTTATTTTATTTTTACTATTTTTAGGTTTGGAATCCTCATATATAAGGTTCCTGTGGTTTAATTGAAATTATAGTTTAGTTATTATTAGCGTGAGTTCTTTAGTGGAGTTTAGTTATTTACTAGTGAGCTTTATCATTTAAATTTATGTATTTATTTGAGTTTTATGTTGATATTTAATTAATATATTAAGTGTAGAGTAATGAGTAATTTCATTTTCTTTTTTCAGGGACAAATTATAATTTTATATTATGATTCCACCGCATTATTGTTTTTTGCAATTAATATATTGAACGATTATAATTGACTTAAATATTTAGTTGTTTTTAGATTATATTTGACCTCATATTGATTATCCTCATTCTTTTAAGTTTTGACAGTTTGAGAGAATTGAAATTGGAGATTTGATAAAAAAGATGTTACGTATACGTATGAGTTGTCTTATATTGAATACATGTGCATCTACACGTGCTTAAAGATCTAGTTATTTTTTATATTATCAGTTAATTTTAGGAAAGAAGATCATGGGTGCTCAGTTTTTCCAATATGAATCGATACACTTGATGTATCTAAGTACTATCAAGTCTCTTACATTTAACATAATACTAAAGCATGACCCAAGCGGGTTACCGATATGAAATAGTGGAGTGTATAGCACCAAATATCCCAAATTTAACATGGGATCCAAGTAAGAACAACGTGTGACGGTCAAATCTATATCTATATATATAATAGTAAATTGATGGTTTTTATATTTTTCATTATTTTTTTCGCTTATTTTGTTTTCCATAAATAGAAAGACGATTTTTTATGAAGTGTTGTTATATTGCTAGCCAAGCATTCATTTTAATATTTAGAATATCGATATGTACCGATCTGTTGAACTAATTCTAAATTTTTCAGCAAATTTTTAAATTTTTCAGCAATACGTATCTATTAAACTGAATGTTCGTAACATAATATATATCATATCTAGATAATTTATTTTCATTTTAATATATTTATAATATATTTATATTTGCAGGATATTTAGAATTTTCAGAAAATTTTCTTATATTTGATTTAGTAATATTACAAATTTGGAACGTTCATTTTAACTTATCAATTCCTACAATAATTTATTCATATATATAATTTTTTTTCTTTCCACAAATGGAAAGACGGATTTTTAGAAAATGTTGTAATATTGCTAACCAATAAGCATTCATTTTAATATATTTCTAATATATTTAGAATACCGATATGTACCGACCTGTTGAACTGACTCTTAGATTTTTCAGAAATATCTATTTATTAAACTAAATGTTCGTAACAGAAATATTTGATTTAGTAACTTTACAAAATTGGAAAAATATATCTCATACCTAAATAATCTCCACTATTTAACTGATTCCTAAATTTTTCAGGAATAGCTAACTATCTATTGAACTGAATTTTTATTATTAAATAGTATATCATTTTGTGTCGCCTACATTGTGCACTCTCACTATTCATATGTTTTTTTATCTTGCTTTATTGATCTGTAATGTTGACATTGAACTGAATTTTTATTATGAAATAGTGTATCATTTTGTGTCGCCTACATTGTCCACTCTTACTATTCATATGCTTTTTTATCTTACTTTATTGATCTGTAATGTTGACTAATTTAACTTTGAGAAAGATGTTCATTTGAAGAGACGAGATTAGACTCTTATACTCCATCTATATTTGCAGACAAAAATCAAATCTTCAGTTTTGAGTGTGTTTTTAAGGATGGACAGGTATCGTAAAAAAAAATGAGATCTTCAGTTTTGAGTGTGTTTTTAAGGAAGAACATGTATCGTCAAAAAATAAATTTCATAATAAATGTGATAAAATCAGTAGTATGAAACATACAGTATTTAACATATTTAATTTCATTATTTTTGCAAGGTGATACTATTCGTGGTCAAATAAGAAGTACACACATCAATAGCTTTAAAAATTATTATTTGAGGGAAAACTATATATTGTCTCTGATATCATGGTATCAACTAAAGAATTTAAATTCAAAACAACAAGCTATGAATACAAGTTTAATTTTTATGGCAAAACAAAGGTTCACGAGTTTAGGGACTCATTTTTTCCTATGAACATATTCAACTTCAAATCATTTGATTTGATAAAGAAAGATCAAAACAATTGTGTTTGGTACTCTATTTTTTATTAATTATAGTTTAATTATTTATAATTTTTTTATGTGTTATTCTAATTAGATATATTATTTTTTTTGTTGATTTATAAGATGTGATTGGTCGAGTTTATGGAATGCAGCCACCTAGATCCATGTCGGCGAAGGATGGCCCAAAGAAGCTCATGGAGATAACTCTTGAAGAATCACATGTATTTTAATTTTTCTAAGATTATATAATATAATATATAATATATTAATTTTTTCAACTTAAATTTAAATATAATATTCAAAATTATTGTTACTATTGGTATATTTTCTATTATGTTGAAGGAATAATAAACTGACAATGACCTTATGGGATGAGTTTATTGAGAAATTTATGCCTTATCTGAGTTTATTTTGTATATAATAATAAAGTGATTGCTATTTTTGTAATTATCATTTTTCCTGCCTATACGGATTTTTAGGAATTGTTGTTATATTCCTAGCTAATAAACATTCATTTAAATTTTTAGTATTTTTTATATTTTTATTATTTAATATTGGTAATGTTACTAATTTTATCAAAACTAATAAAAAAAGTTCATATATCTTCATAATTACTTGATTTAAACAAATTATTTATGAATTTGTAGCAGATTCAATGATATATATAAGAATAAAAAATGTTCACATTGATATATCATATTTTATTCAATTTAGTATCTATGAAAATATGATAATTTGATTATTTTTTTAGTTTTTTTATTTCATTAAAAATTTCAAAAAGCTTATAACTTTTTTGTTTCATCTTCAATTTTTTTTAAAAATATATCTTATTAATTCTCTTTTCACGATATTTAATGTAACATCCATATAGCACATATATATACACACATACATACACTAAATTTAATCATTAACTATAAAATATTTTTTCTTAACTTAATTGTGATATATATACACACATTTAAAGAGAAGTATCGTCTTAAATAAATAAATCAAATCAGAAATTACTTTTAATTATGATATTTTTTATACAAATCTATATCAATATCTATCTATATATAAGATATAATAAAATAATTTGATTGATACAGTCACGATTTAATGCTAACTAAAAATCATAATATTATTATTAATTTTAATTTTAATTATTTTATTATGAGAGTATATCAAAATAAACTTCTAAATATTCTATAGATATAAATTGTAGTTCAAATTAAATCCTATAATTCTACAAATTTTGGGATATAGATAACCAATATATCTAATAAGTTAGATTACAATAAATTGATTTGATATAAAAATAATAATAATTAATACTTACATAATATAATAAGATTAATCTGTATAATTTTATTTTCATCGAATTTAATATTAAAAAAAGAACAAAATTTTAATATTTTATTTTTAAAATTTTAAACGACCGCAAACATTAAGATTATCTTTGGATTATCACAGAAAGAAGAAGTATCATAAAATTTTAGAAGTTAACAAATTTTTCCACTCAAAGTAGGTTTCTAAATTTATATACATCTTGTTTTAAACCATATATAATATATTTTTTTAATTACTAAATAATAATAATAGTAAATAACTACTCCACCGTGTGATTATGAATCTAACTAACATAAATTTTGAGATTATATAACTGATTAATATAAATTTCAGGATTATGATTTTGATTAACATTATTTCTAGAATATATATCAAAAGCTATTTCTCAATTATTATGATTTTTTTAATTTCCTCCAAAATAAGATATTATAGTAATATATAAAAATAAAATAAAAAACTAAATTCCTCCTCTTATCTTCTACTGAAAAAAAAAAGTAAAAGAATCACACCATTCTCAACTTCGGTTACAACAAGATGATTAGAAAAAAAATTAAGTAAATTAACACATATTTCAGTAAACCTATATTTCTTCTTTACCTTCATCATTTTCTCTAAATTTAAAATTTATTATTCCTAAATATACAAATATATAGATAATATTTTTTGTCATCTACTATAATATTGTAAATATAGAATGTTTTTTATCGGATCTTAAGCCGACTGTAGATATCTCTTTTTTTTTTAATTTCTCCATAACATATTTATAATAAAAATTATTTTTAGAATAATATATAGATGTATCCTAAAATTAAGGAGATATTATGCTTAGTCAACACTTAATAAATAATACCTCACCAATTATGTTGTGGAGTATCACATTTGATAGAAAAACAACACTAATCTAGAATTTGATTTTGTTATTAATCCCAAAAAAACCATCCAATTATCTTTCTTACTGATGCAAAATCTTTCAATTTAACATTGTTAAATAAAATAAATAAATTAGGGTGAAAATGTAAATTATGATGATCATATTATATATATATATATATATAATAGAAGTAGTAATTATTTTTAGTACCTAGCTAATTTTCCTACTTATTTTTCTATTATTGGCCATTATATTTATATATTGTTTTAACATATTTTTAGTTACATATTTTAGGATTATATCATATCTATAATATATTTAGGATATATGATATCAAATAAGTTCAAAATTAAAGAATTTGATCGATGTTGAATCTATAATAATATATAAAATTTTATTTATCTATATATAGAGGCTGAGAGAGAATTATTAAATACTAAATAATTTTAATTTTCCTACAAAAAGTAAATTTAAATAACTTTTATAAAATCATAATAAATTATTGCTCATAATTAGAATGACAATTCAATGTATTTTGCCACTTTAATGATCCAATCTATGTGAAACAAATTGACATTTAAATTATACAACTTGAAAAAAAATGTAGGTAAAATTATTATATTTTACTAATTATATATATATATGTGATTTTATACATAATATTTATATCATTATTATAATCATGCTACAAATTTATATATTTTTAAAAAATATTGATGTTATATATTTATGAAATTTAATAATATTATACTATAATAATATGTTCGTGCGAACGGGAGAACATACTAGCATCAAATAATACTAAGTCATTATCTCTAAATATTATATCTGGTTGGAATTAGCTTTTTAACTCTCTTATAATCTATATGGCTTTGAAGTAAAAATAGATTACCACGATTTACATTTACAGCTTTAATTATGTATCTTATGTTCTATAACTATAAACATCTTGACTTCAGCCATTTAGAGTTGAATGGAAAGCACATTAGAATATTTAGGGTTAATAACATTAATTCAAATCTGGATAATAAGTTCGCATAGCTTCTGTTAGAAACCCATCAAATTATTGTTCATTATTGGGCCTTACACAGTTCAAAGCTTTTCAGCAGATATTTATGGGGCGTGTTGAAAAAGACCCAACATTTATATCACTAATTCGGCCCAATTCATCAGTTTGTTATGGCTTTAGATTTCAGATTACCATATTCCTAATCATAACAACAATTGTAATAGTCAGTTTCCATTTCCTGGTTGCATCCTCAAATTTAGGATACAAGAACCTGAGAATCAATGTAAAGTGAATGGCTCTACGTATAGTTTTAAATAGTCGATCATCCATCTATTCTAAATAGTGTTTCATCATCTATTTCAGAAATTACATCAACAGTCATCTCACCTTTCGGATCATAGCCACAATTCAACTCTACTTCAATCTTCAGTTTCTTTTCTTTTTCTTTTCTTTTTTCTTTTTATGTACACAACAGTTTTAATAGCTACACTACCTAGACGCGTCTGAAATAGCTATTCACACATAAAGCTTACATTACACCCTTTGGAATTGGCTCGTTTCAACGCGCTTCTTGGTGATGATGGAGATGCCTGTTCTGTTGGAGACGAACTGCAGTTCTGCATACGTGTAGACGGACATTTCAAGATTCCTTTCAATGGCATTTTAGCTGTGCTAGAAGATATATTCCTAGTGCCATCCTCATCTTCGTCTTTGTCGTCCTCTTCTTCTTCTGTACAAACAAGATTTTCAGGAAATGGATAATCATCCTTGGTATCACCCTCTTCCATATTTCCGAAAAGATTCTCATTGGGCAAAAAGTCCTCATCGCCGAGCAAATCCTCGAGTTCTCCTATGTGAACATTAATGCTGTCCGTTTCCTCCTCAGCTTGAACCATCTCATTCTTCTTCTTACCCTTGAACCATCCTTCGGTAAAGGACTGGAGAGAATTCAAATTCTTCAAGAATGAGCTTCTCTTGTGAGAATGAGAAACATCCGATTTCTTCTTATCATCAGCACGAAGCAGTGCCATTGCAATAACGCTGGTAATAAAAAGCTGGCAAATTGCGCACTTTATCTGCTCGTGTCTCTCGGAGGATGAAGCATCTGTCAACCCGACCATTCTCTTGATTCCAAGAATTTTCCGGGCCAATTCAGAAAGCTCCAATTTCTTGCATTTAGGTTGTTTTAGAATCTTGGCAGCCAAATAGCCGATATCCACTTCATGTCTGGTCAAGCCCAATTCTTTGAATGGGAACAGATCTTTCTTCTCAGGAATCCCGAAGCCAACAAAGTGAATCCTCTTGTCGGAAAGGAATTTGAGGATGGGAGGGGGCAATGGTTTCCCTGCAGCAAACCTCATAATCACACAGCCAACACCAAAACACAATAGGACAAGCAGAATGGATGGATCGCGAGGGTGACGCGTGACATCAAGGCCAACTACAGGTGGACGGTCCCACACCTTGCCATTTGGGAAGAGGAAATCCATATTGCAAAGATATTCGAAATCCTTTGGCTTGAATTTGATCCCTTCAAGCTTGACCTCAAAGCGGTTTGTTCTTAAGTACACTTTGCCTCCCATTTCTTTGTATGAAAAATATGATCAACTGAAAGGAAGATAATGTTATTGCAGGAGAATCAATGTTGATAGAGAAAACAATATGGAATGAAAGCTGTTTATATCCAACCGCTGTAGTAAGCAACAAGATGACCCAATGTTATGAAGGGTTTGGAGATAGTGTTCAAGAGAAAATGAGGGGAATTTATGGGCTATTCAAGATTCAAGCCTACTAAATAGGAAACACAGAATATGCATCCACAAAATAGTCGCCGGAATCATGTTTGTGGCTCTCAGAGATCAACAGAAATAAAACACATTCCTGGTATAAGTTTCACCTACCAATCGTGAAATCTAACTGTCAAAGAACCTCCAAAGTTACCCAAAATAGTAATAAATAAGATATGATGCATAATTTTTATCTATTGTATGAAAAAAATCATTGTCATGTATTTTTTCCTAATTAAAAACAATAATCATGAATGGCTGGATAATAAATAATATAAGATGCATAATACATCTATTTCTAAGCTTTAAACAGAGATGTAGATTTGCACACACTAGATGATGCAAATCTTGAACAATCATCAACATAACACATGATTCACGTTATAGAAAATTCCCTCAAATTTGTTCAGAAGTTTTTGTTGCTGGTTTCTGCTCAAATTTAGCTTCTTTCAAATCTTCATAATCAATAATTGCAAAGTGACGATTGAACAATTTAAGCATCAAGATTTGTTGGATTTCTTAGATCCATCAAACCCTTGAGAGTGGCAAAAAGTTGACATCCAACTACCATGACTACAAACAAAAGATAAATGAACAAAATATACACAGCATAGGAATTGAATAAAATGTAAATTAACTTCATCAACAAATTAGAATCACGGTAAATATCCATTCCCAAAGACAAAAGGCAAACTCCATCATTCCATTGACCCAGCAGCCTCTACCTCACCAAAACTATAAATTACAATTATGCCCTCTCACCCCTGATCCTTCTAGCCAACTGAATATCTTTGGGCATAATCGTGACCCTCTTCGCATGAATAGCGCATAGATTAGTATCCTCAAACAACCCAACAAGGTAAGCCTCTGCCGCCTCCTGTAGCGCCGCCACGGCAGAGCTTTGGAACCTTAAATCGGTCTTAAAGTCCTGCGCAATCTCACGAACAAGCCTCTGGAATGGCAGCTTTCGGATGAGTAACTCAGTAGATTTTTGGTACTTTCTGATCTCACGCAGAGCGACGGTTCCTGGCCGGAAACGATGGGGCTTCTTCACGCCACCGGTGGCGGGGGCAGATTTTCTGGCGGCCTTGGTAGCGAGCTGCTTACGTGGCGCCTTGCCTCCGGTGGACTTGCGGGCTGTTTGCTTAGTACGAGCCATGGTAGAAATCTTTCAGGTATCTCTAAGCAGAAATTGAGCTGAGAAATGAGATTTTGTTGATTGTAAGTGTGAATTGCTGGACAAATTTGGGGGCAAATTTATATTGGGGATTTGAAAATTATGGCGGGATGGTGATTGCTGTAGACTGTGATTTCTGGCCACATCGGACGACGTAGTTTGCATACAGAAAGTTGAGTTTGCAGATTGATGATGTAGATAGTTAGAGGGAATATTGGGTAAATCGCGAGCGTAGATTAGAACATTGACAGTAGAAATACGATGTTTGCGGATTGTTGACGTGGTGATACTGTGTTTCTATTGTTGACTAACATGTAAGATGGGAAAATCAGTGAATAATAATAATAATAAATTGATTGTTTTTATTTTTTGAAATAATTAACAATATTTGTAGCGTGAGTTGCATAATTAATAAATTATTATAAATATAATAATATAATTTTTAAAAAATAAAATAAATATTTATATTAAATATTATTTGATAAAAACTTGTTTAAAATAAAAATATCTTACAATATAAAAATATATAAAATATTAAAATATTCCACAATGCAAATATATTTTATATTTAAAAATTATCGCCACAAATGAAAAGTATCAAATTTTTTCGTCTAAACTATTTTCTAATTATGGTATCTTTTTTCTATGCAAATATATACCATATCTATTTATATATATTCTGATTAATTTTTCAAAGCAAATCTATATCAATATCTATCAATATATATATATATGTATATATACATTATAACATCTATTTTTCAATTAAAATTTATATCAATATCTATTTATATATATTTGATTAATAAAACTACGACATTTATTAAATTTCAAGTTATTATCTATCAAAATATGTGTATTTGATTATATTTTTTATTATTTTTTATTTTTTACTAAAAATGTTAAAAGCTTATAACTTTTTTGTTTTAACTCCAATTTTTTAAGAAAAATATAAAATGTCTAATTAATTCTATTTTCATGATTTTTAATTTGACATCCATATTGCTCATATATATACACATACATACATACATTAAAATTTAATTATGAAATATAAAATATTTTTTCTTAGGTTAATTGTGATATACATAAAGAGAAATAGTGTCTTAAATATAAAAAAATAAAAATTTGCTGCCTAAATTACTTTTAATTATGATATCTATATTTTATACATATATATATATATATCAATATATATTTATATATGAGATATAATAAAATAATTTGATTGACATCGCAATAAAAGTATTATATTATTATCTATTTTGATTTTTATTATTTTATTATGAGAGTATATCAAAACAAACTTCTAAGTATTTTGTAAATATAATTGTAGTTTAATTTAGATTCCATAATTCCATAACTTTTGAGATTAGATAACCAATATATCTGTATATATAAGTTAGATTGCAATAATTCAGTTTTTTTTTTAAATAAAAATAATTAATATTTACATAATAGAGTAAGAGTCATCTGTATAATTTTATTTTCATCTAATCTATATATAGATATGTATATGTCTATACATATAATAACAGAAGTACCAGCTATTTTTAGTAACCACTTATTTTCTCACCAATTTCCTTTCTACTAATAGTCATTATATTTATTTATTATTTTTTAACAGATTTTTAGTTCGATAGTTTTGAATTGTATGATATCTATAATATATTTAGTACTATATGATATCAAATAAGTTTGAAAATTAGGAGATTTGAATCTATAATATTATTCATAATTTTACTTATATATAGAGAGAGAGGGAATTTTTTTTATATAATTATATGATATCAACTAAATTATCAATTATTATCTAATTACAATCTTATACAATTTAATAATAGGAGAACACTAATTGTGTAATGTTTAATTACTTAATTATTTATACTAATAGTTATTATATTTATTTATTATTTTTAGCAGATTTTCAATTAGATATTTTAGAAGTGTATGATATTTATAATATATTTGGTACTATATGATATCAAAATAAGTTCGAATAGTAAGAGATTTAAATCTATAATATTATTTATAATTATATATATATATATAGAGAGAGAGAGATTTTTTTATAATTATATGATATCAAATAAATTATCATTTATTATCTAATTGCAATCTTATGCGATTTAATAATAGGATAATTGTATTTAATTACTTAATTATTTGTACTAATAGCTATTATATTTATTTATTATTTTTAGTAGATTTTTTGTTAGATATTTTAAAATTGTATGATATCTATAATATATTTGGAACTATATGATATCAAATAAGTTCGAAAATTAAGAGATTTGAATCTATAATTGTATATATATATATATAGAGAGAGAGAGAGGCTTTATATATATATATATATTATGATATCAACTAAATTATGTATTATCTAATTACAATCTTATACGAGTTAATAATAGGAGAACACTAATTGTGTTATATTTAAATACTTAGTTATTTGATTGTTTAAAGACTGCTTTGAATTATTAGATTATCTTTAACATAATTTTCAATACTAAAATTTAAAATAGGCAAAGATTGATATAGATTGTAATTATCTTTCCATAATAGTATCTTTAATTATAAATAAAAATTATTTAATTTATTTAACATAAATTTATTATATATATTTGAATTTATTTTGCATCATATTTTAAGGATTTCATGTAGAAGAAGAATAAAATTTTATTTTAGAAAATAAAGGAGGAGTCGTGTGGCAAATAGGCAAGATGAAAAATTATTTTCTTTAATATAAAATTGGTGTTTCCGCATAGACCTAATATGTTATAATATCTAGAAGTTTTCAAAATAATGATGATTTCATTTCATATATAATTTATAGCTTAAATGCTTATAAGGGGGTAATTTAGGATGTGGAATCAGGGCAATCGTTAGTTGATGATTAACTGTTGAGATATGATAAATGATTGATAATATTGTATGACTCTGCTCATATGCAACTTTAAAATATCATAAATTTCATATGATTTTGCTTATATTGAACTACATATGATTACTTTCCTTCGTCCCAAAATTGCACATTGAAAGAAAATAAAGCGTATCATTTTCTTATTTTCTTAACATGAGAATTTTTGAAACTTGGGAAAAAAGTAGGTAGATTTATTTTATTTTACCTATTATATATATTTTTTAAATATTAATATTATTCATATCTTAAATTTAATAATATTATCCTATAATAATCACTAGTGTGAGACCTGTGTGATGCACAAAAGATATTTTTTTCTTATATTTTGTAATATAATCATAAATTCAAGTTATATAGTATATTATAGAAGGTGTAGATTTGTAATTCAGTGATTATTTTTTTATATAATGAGTAGAAATTTGTTGTAATTTTATGTTTCATTTTTTCTTCTATTAGAATTAGTCTCGTTCACAAATTGATAAGCATGATATCCACAATTTATAGAAGGTTGAATCAAATTAAATTTAAAAAAATATCCATATCAGCAGATTTAAAAATAAGAAAGAAAAATAGTTAAGAAAATTAAATAAGTTTATGACAAATTAAAAGCAACAGGTGAATAAAAATTTTTTAAAATAAAATAAACCTAAAAATAATATTTTGAAGAGTGTAGGCTTTTGTGATAATTGAAATATGACACATATTATCGTACCAGTCTTACCATTTATTTTCTCAAAATAGAAAACGCAAAACACTTCAAGAGGAGGGAGACCGAAAAAGAGAGACCTTAAAATTTTAGTAATAGTCTTGATAAAATATATAAAAAGAAGAGAGACAAAAATGAGAAATGATTTTGAATTATGGTAAGATTGTTGAAAATTTAATTTCATATTTGACAAAATCATATTTTATCCACATGATTGGATGATTTTAAATAATTGATAGTTTAATTATAGGAAAATTGTTAATAATTTTTCATAATATAATGAAACTACAATGATTTCACATTCCTAACAAATTTATTTCTTATTTTGAATATATTATGAGTTAACAAAAATTCTTTAAAATTCAAATTTATTTATGTTGAACAACAAAAACTAAGCAAATCCCGAATATTGTTGATATTAATCTCTTCAACTAAATTGTAGTAATGTATCTTAAAAGAGTTGCATAAATATATATAGTTTTACATTTATATGGTTGAAATTTAGGCCAAAAAAACAAAATTTTAAAAAGTAATTTTACTTTTATATATATATATATATATATATATAATTTTTTTTGATAAAATGAATCGAGAAAATTGAGTCACATATTTGTTAGATTTTATATATTTTTTTAATTTTATAATTCAATGATTTTATTAATATTCGATAAAATATATAGATTCTGAATCATTTATTAAATACTGCAGTATATTCATCTTGCTATCATCTAATTTTGAAACACCTAAATTTGTGGAATAATTTAGATTTTGAAAGCAAATCAAAATTTCTTGAATGAAACGTCTAATTTTAATTTAATAATAATATAATTATTCTAAATAAGTAATGAAGTTTAGGTGAGAAAACGGAATTGGAAAAAGTTATTTTGTTTATATATATATAGATATATAGATTTTTTTATTAAATGAATAGAGAAAATTGAGTCATGTATTTGTTAGATTTTATATATTTTTTTAATTTCATAATTTAGTGATTTGATTAATATTCGATAAAATATATAGATTTCGAATCATGTATTAAATATTGCAGTATATTCATCTTGATATCATCTAATTTTGAAACACCTAAATTTGTGGAATAATTTAGATTTTGAAATCGAATCAAAATTTCAAAAATAAAAATGTCTAATTTAAATTTAATAATAATATAATTATTCTAAATAAGTAATGAAGTTTAGGCGGAAAAACGAAATTGGAAAAAGTAATTTTGTTTTTATATATACTAGTGTTGGGCCTGTGCGTTGCACAGAAGATATTTTTTAATTATATGTTGTAATATGAGGATATACTCAAGTTATATGATATATTGTAGAATTTGGTGTGAGTGAGTGGTAACAACAATGTCCCGTTGGAGAGTGACGGCAGCATATAGTGGTGGTCTATTGTGAGAAACCAAGAAAGAAAATTATGGATTTAAAAAAAAGAGAGATAAAGAGAGAGGAGTTTATTAGAGAATGACAAATAGTGATACTTTATGTTTCAATATTTGTAGAATTTGAAGATTGGAAAATTAAAGTTTAATTGTTTCAAAGTTAATGTGATTTAATTTTTAAACTTACCAAATCTTATTCAAATACCAACTTTTATTCAAATTGCAATTGTACTGGCCAAAATCAACCAAATTCTAATTTTATTTGATAACATTAAGTGCTCAACATTTATAGGCTTGTTTAGTTATTTTTAATTTCGAAAATTGATTTAAAAAATCATACTTTATTACGTAATATATAATTATATTTTTAGAAAGTACATTTGAGTGGGAAAATATTATTGGAAATAGTCATTTTACTTTAATATATATATAGATAATAATAATGATAATAATCTATATCTAAAAATAAAATAAATCTAAAAGTAATATTTTGAAAAGTGTAAGCTTTCGTGACAACTAAAATATGACACATATTATAGAAACAACACGCAAAAGACTTCAAGAGGAGGGAGAACAAAAAATAGAAATCTTAAAACATTTAGCATAATATTGATAAAATATATAGAAAGAAGAGAGAGACAAAAATGAGAAATGATTTTGAATTATGATAAGGTCAGTGAAAATTTAATTTCATATTTAACCAAATCAGATTATATCCATGTGATTGGGTGATTTTAAATAATTGATAGATTAATATAAACAAATTGTTAATGATTTTCCACAATATAATGAAACTACAATGATTTAGTGTTCCTAACAAATTTATTTCTTATTTTAAATATATTATGAGTTAACAAAAATTCCTTAAAACTTGAATTTATTTATATTGAACAACTGAAACTAAGCAATTCCCGATAATTGGTGATATTAATCTTTTCAATTAAACTGAAATAATGTATCTTAAAAGAGTTCCATAAATATATATAGTTTTACATTTATTTGGTGGAAATTTAGGCGGACAAAAATAAAATTTTAAAAAAGTTATTTTACTTATATATATTGATTTGGTTTTATAAAATGAATTGAGAAATTCGAATCATATATTCATTAGATTTCATATATTTCTTGAATTTCATAATTCAGTGATTTGATTAATATTCGATAAAATATCTAGATTTCGAATCATATATTAAATGTTGCAGTATATTCATGTTGATATTATCTAATTTCGAAACACCTAAATTTATGGAATAATTTAGATTTTGAAATTGAATTAAAATTTCTAGAATAAAAATGTTTAATTTTAATTTAATAATGATATAGTTATTCTAAATTAAGTAATGAAGTTTAGGCGGGAAAACAAAATTGTGATACAAAAGATATTTTCGCCTAAATTTTCACCATATTAAGTTCCTTCATCTGTTGCATTACAAAATTTCCCACATAAAAACACCAAACCCATCATTTGTAATGACAAAAAATAACTTCATTAAATATTAAGTAGAAACCATCCAACAAAAGAGATTTCAATATTAAAAATATAAAAATCCTATCTTAGATAAATCCACCAAAGTGACTCCTATATGGAGTAAAATGACAATGACATTAAAAGAAACATAAATAGAATTGGTAGTATTACATAGTTATCCAGTAGACGGATTCAATCCTTCTCTTATTTTATAATAATTGGCTTCTCCTTTTTATGGCATTGGTAGTTGAAAATTCGTCCATCAACTTCCTCTTTACTGTTGTCTCCTCAATTCCATCATAACAGAAATAATAACTCTTTCCATTAGTTTCTTCATCCACATCAACCACATTAATTCCTTTAATTTTCTTTTGAGGAGTAGATACTTCAACCTCAGAATAATCGACCTTGTAATATATATATATATATATATCAAGTTAAACTTGTTATCTAGGTCGTTAAACTAATTATTGAAGAACAGTTAGATATATGTGGACAAAAAGTATGGTACATTCTCATTATTCATGAATCTTCTATGCAGATTTGAAATAAGATCTGATTCCTATTGAGTAACATAAAATTTTAAAATATAAATGAATTGACTATCAAATTAATTAAATTGATTAAGTAATGTACGATAAATAGTGAAAATATTAAAATAACATTACAAAATATAAATTACATGACTCTCAACATAAGAGCTATGGTACCTAGCTATAACATCAGTTGTATCCCGACTCAAAAAGGGAAGGAGCACACTAATGAACTCGTTCCAGAGTGTACACGTCAATCTACTATTCATACATTAAAAAAAACAGTATTGTTTTGTGAAATAATTGTAATATATGAATAAATATTAAATATATTACTTCAAATCTTCAAGCTCTATCTCCATCATTCGTGTTGAACCATCTTTAGTGGGCATATCCTTAGGAGTTTGCATAACATAAACTCTTCCAATGACATCTAAACATTATACATACAAAGGCAAATAACTCATCAATAACAATATACAATCAAAAATTATAAAATACTTTTATAACATAGTAGTATACCACAAAAAAAAAATTACAATTAGATAAAATACTTTGATTACGTGCATAATACAGGACATACCGAATATAATAGTTTCATCCTTTTTGCCTAAACCTTGAACCCACTCAAAAGGCTTAATATGGAACATGTTTTTTGGGAAAGATGAATAATCTAAATCAACGACTCTTGTCTTACCCAAAAAAATTAATTTATACTTATAAGTAACTACCCTGAATTTCCTTTTAATATCCTCTGCTGATACCATAAAATTTTTAATGACATAAAGTTTTCCTTCCTCAAGTAGTGGTTTGAAAGTATTGATGTGCGGAGATCGAACAGACCGAGAACTGTGTCACCCTTCAAAAGTAAAAGGTTAACGTAAGTCAATAACATAGCAATAAAGATAACAAATACATTCTTATATAATTCATTTATTGAAATATTGTACACATATACCTTGCAATCACGGAAAACACAGTCATAGCTAAAGATTTTATTCTTATCTCCGAATGCAGAAACATCATATGCCCGAACCAGACGAGTTTTCAACGCCCATAGAGTTGTTTTTGGCTCCACATCTTTAATCAAGCTAAATAGTTGCGTCATACCGAGAACCTGTTTGTGAAATCCGAGAAAATTCACCCTAAAATAAAAGTTGTGAGATAACATGATAATAAGTTGAGCTTAATATTTATAATGATTTGAGTTAGGGTTTAATTGGATTCAAAATAATTCAAATTTTGAATTTCCTAAATTTGTTGAGTAAATAAGAAATCTGCTTCATATATTTTTGGATTTGATATATTTCTTGCATCTACGTATTCAATATTTTTGTAATGCATTGACTTAGCTATCTTGATTTATTATTTCACAGTGTATTTGTTAAATATATTAGGTTAGTTTTTATTTTACTAAATATTTGTAATGCATAAAAATAGCCGTTTTGATATATTTCACTGATTTTTTGCTTTATTTATTGACTTATCTATCTTGATTTATTATTTCACGGTGTATTTGTTAAATATATTAGGTTAGTTTTGATTTTTCTAAATATTTGGAATGCATAAAATTAGTTGTTTTGATATATTTCACTGATTTTTTGGTTTATTTATTAGGTAAGTTTTGAATATCCTAAATTTGTGAAATAAAATGAACAAAATCTTTCCAAAATATTAGGAACTGGATTTCAATTATGAACAAAAATTTCTTCTAATTTAGTTTGCCACATTTACTACAAAAGTTTAGGTGGGAAAACAAATTTGGGAAAAAATCATTTTGTTTTAATATATACTAGTGTGAGACTTGCGCGATGCACATAAGATATTTTTTTCTTATATTTTGTAATATAATCATATATTCAAGTTATATAGTATATTATAGAATGTGTAGATTTGTAATTCAGTAATTATTTTTTTGTATAATTAGTAGAAATTTGTTGTAATTTTATGTTTCGTCTTTTCTTCTATTAGAATTAGCCTCGTTTACAAATTGATAAGCATGATATCCACGATTTATAGAAGGTTGAATCAAATTAATATTTATAAAAAAAAAAAGTCATATTAGCAGATTAAAGAAAATAAAGATTTGTACAGATCTCGTAAAATTTGTCAATTTCATAGTCAAATTAAGGATAAAAATATTTTGCAAATTGCTAATTAAATGTAATAATATTACAAAAAATTGAAATTTGATAGAAACAAATACTTTGAAAGCTAATAAAAAATCGCACGGTGCTTATACGTCAAAATAATTAACAGATCTCAACAGACAATCACAAGAATAATCAAACGAAATATAAAAGAGATGTACGAAATTTTTGTTTAAAAATAAGAAAGAAAAATATTTAAGAATATTATATATGTTTATGATAAATTGAAAACAACAGGTGAATAATTTTTTTAAAATAAAATAAACATAAAAATAATATTTTGATGAGTGTAGGCTTTTGTGATAATTGAAATATGACACATATTATCGTACATGTCTTACCATTTTTTTCTCAAAACAGAAAATGCAAAACACTTCAAGAGGAGGGAGAACGAAAGGAGAGACCTTAAAATATTTAGTAGTAATTTTGATAAAATATATAGAAAGAAGATAGAGAAAAAAATGAGAAATGATTTTGAATTATGGTAAAATTGTTGAAAATTTAATTTCATATTTGACAAAATCAAATTTTATCCACGCGATTGGGTGATTTTAAATAATTGATAGTTTAATTATAGGAAAATTGTTAATGATTTTCCATGATATAATGAAACTACAATGATTTCGCGTTCCTAACAAATTTATTTCTTATTTTGAATATATTATGAGTTAACAAAAATTATTTAAAATTCGAATTTATTTATGTTGAAAAACAGAAACTAAGCAAATCCCGAAGACTGTTGATATTAATCTCTTCAACTAAATTGTAATAATGTATCTTAAAAGAGTTGCATAAATGTATATAGTTTTACATTTATATGGTTGAAATTTAGGCCGAAAAACAAAATTTAAAAAAGTAATTTTACTTATATATATATTTTGATAAAATGAATCGAGAAAATTGAGTCATATATTTGTTAGATTTTATATATTTTTTTTAAATTCATAATTTAGTGATTTGAGAAATATTCGATAAAATATATAGATTTCGAATCATGTATTAAATATTGCAGTATATTCATCTTGATATCATCTAATTTTGAAATACCTAAATTTATGGAATAATTTAGATTTTGAAATCGAATCAAAATTTCTAGAATAAAAATGTCCAATTTTAATTTAATAATAATATAATTATTCTAAATAAGTAATAAAGTTTAGGCGGGACAACAAAATTGGAAAAAGTCATTTTGTTTTAATATATATATATAGATATATAGATATATATATATATAGATTTTGTTTGATAAAATGAATCGAGAAAATTGAGTCATATATTTGTTAGATTTCATATATTTTTTTAATTTCATATTTAAGTGATTTGATTAATATTCAAAAAAATATCTAGATTTTGAATCATGTATCAAATATTGCAGTATATTCATCTTGATCATCTAATTTTGAAACACCTAAATTTGTGGAATAATTTAGATTTTGAAATCGAATAAAAATCTCCAAAATAGAAGCGTCTAATTTTAATTTAATAATAATATAATTATTCTAAATAAGTAATAAAGTTTATGTGGGAAAACGAAATTGGAAAAAAGTTATTTTGTTTATATATATATATATATATGTCCGTGCATCACACGGGAGAACTTACTAGTATGGATATAAATTAAAGATTATGAAAATATGATTAATTTGACATATTTTTCCATAAACAACGGAGTTGAGATGAAAAAGTTTTAAGTCTTTAACAATTGAGTGAAAAAAGAAAAAAATAAAGAGAAAAATCTTAATTGGTTACAGACCTTCTAAACATAGAAAGATATTTTGGACTGGAAAACCCTACTTTATATTTTTAGCTACGGTTCTGTTATTATATATATATATATTTCGCCAAAAAGTTTTTAATTTTGGTATTAATTGATTTATTTTGTGTTTGTTATTATAATACTTGACCAACACAAATTATAAAATTCTTTATTTATCCGATGATTGTTTCAAATTGTATTATTTGTAAGAGTATTAAACGGGTTATCTACCAGTTTTGTGTTGAACAATCATTGTAAATAGGTCCGCAATATGATAAATCTAACCTTAATAGAATATCAGGGAGAAACGGACCGTTGTTGAGCTATAAGTCAAAATTGTCAAATTACATATTTAGATTTGAAATTTTAGTCAAATGCATATTGTATTTTATTTAAAATATAAATTTTTAGATTACATTAAAATTGTATATTTTAAAACTTTTATATCACTATAACAAATTTAAACATTCAAATGTCCAAGCGATGTGTGATACTTGATATTCTCATGAATTATAGTTATAATAGGATTTCAAGCTAATTGAATCTCAGGATAAATGGATCATTTTAAATTGACTAATAAACAATTCATAATCTATAATTTTTCGGGTTAAACAAACCTGTCTATTTGGTTGTGTCTCTTTTAATATCCCTAAACGAACCAGCCCATTTGATTATGTCTCTTTTAACATCCATAATATTTATTATCCTAAAAACATCACTAATAACCTTTTAATAATGCTACTTATTTACTACTAAAATATTAATTGATCGATTTACTCCACATGAAACTTTAAATAATTAATGAACTTACCTCATTTTCATATTATACTTGTCATACTAACTTTCTCCTAATACATCAACCTTATACAAATTCCCCACAACTTTTTGTTACCAAATGCAGGTCAATTATGGAGGGGCATCCCAACTTTTAGAAAACAGTTAAATATGCTTCTTATCTTGAAAGATTAATTTGGATTTGGCATAATATCTCCTTTTGATTGTGTTGTATCCATAGAATTAGCATGAGGAATCTTTATAAATGGGTGATGCCCGTTATACTTATATTCTCTTTCCTCCTCATCCACAAAAATTTCCTTTTTTAACTTGTGGGATTAATTTATTTATTTTTTCCAAAGATTATTATGTAGATAATGTTATGCAAGGTCAAAACTATAAAAATTATGAATAATTAATTTTAAAAAATTATATTTAAATATGTATATATGATACAAACAAATATTAGTTGGAAATTTGTAAAAATGGGTACCAAACAATAAGTTATAAATTATATAAAATTGGGTACTAAATTTTTATTTTATTTTTCACCGGTGAAATTCCGTCACCTAAGTAATGACTCGTAAGAGAATTTTAATTTAATTAGATACTAAACTAAATATTTTGTATAAAATTAAGTGCTAAATTTTAGAATATACCAAGTTTTGTTTACAATTCGCGGTAATATGGTAAATTAGTAATGAGGTGACAATCCACGCTGAGAAAGTGGATTAAAAATATTTAATGTTTCGTTGATTGATTGTTTGGATTATATTTGATTATATATTATGTGGTGGACTACTTGTATGGGGTTTGGGATGCAAAATATAATAATTATTTTAAATAAAATTATCGCTCATAAGTGATACTACAAATGGTATGTTTGCAATTTTAATATCTTTTCTTTAAATATTTGAAATGTGTTGATATATAATTTCTTATTTATTAATTAACCCTTTACACATAACCTAATTATTTAATGTGTGTAGAAATCAAAATATTTTTTAATCATAATAAAATTAGTTTTACACAAAACTATATTTTATTTCATGTTCTTGTTAACTTTTATGACTGCATTTATCGTGAAGGAAACAACTTACAAGGTTGTGTTGGAGCAAAAATGTTTTATTTATAAATGCAAAAATTTATGTGTATTCACTGCATGTGCAACATGAATTAAAGTATTACTTGTTTAACTATAAAACATTATTTGTTACTCAATATATATTAATTATGATTATTTATCTTAAATAAAAAGTAATATTTTATAGTTAAACAAATAATACTTTATAGTTAAACAAGTAATATTTTAAATCATGTTGCACGTAGATTTAATGTACAAAAAACTCACCCATTTTTAAAATATAAGTGACTGCCAAAATATTAAAAGCTCACGTAGATTTTCAATTGGGTTTTCCAAATGTTCGTTTTTCTTGAGATTTCTTAGCATGAGAACTTTCTTTTCCAATGGTAATATAAAATGTATTGGTTGCTTTTCCCATTGTAAATATATTTGTCATTCTTTATAAATAAGTTGGGTTCATAAACCCTCTGTCATAATGATGGTTTTTTTTTTTAAAATAAAAAACAAAAGGTATAAATATTTAATATATAAATAAATATTAGATATAAATTAAAAGTTGAGAATTATATGAAAACCCTAAATATATTATTTATCTAGTTATATATCTCATAGCCATTGGGGTCAAATTTGTACAATATTCTGATTATTCATATATATAATTCTTAAAAAGTTAATTCATATGATATAAAATATATAGTAATTATAAAAAGCCCATACGGTTTGAATAACCATACTTTAGTAGGTCCAAATCTTACTTATATTTGCACTAAAAAGACTTAAAACTGCAAATACATTTAAAACAATGATGCAATGTTACGATTTAACTAGCACCAATTCAAGTTTATCGAAACTTAAAAAAAGTGTAGAAGAAAGAAGGGAAATTACAATCTTCGAGTGAGTGTCGGCTCTAGCCATCAATGATTCTCTGCATGCTATAATTTTACTTATTTTTTATATTGACTTGGATCAATACTGTCGGCATGTGCTCAAAGTTTTCCATTGTTAGCCCAACATGAAATACAGTTGGGCACACCCATGCTCAAATTTTCCATTGTTGGCCTAACTAGAAATACTGTTGTACACATATTTTAGGGATAGTGTATGCCTTTTGAAAAATTATCTCTAGATCAAATGATCCTATAGCGGATCGAGCATGGGAGAGTCTTGGTCTATCCAACTTTTGTACTCCTAAAACTTGTTTATGGACAAATATAATGATCGTATAAAAAAACATGATCGTATCACAAAATATATATATATATATATATATGTATATATTTTTTGTTTCAAACATAGAATTTTATTTCAAAAGCTCAAGATTACTAAATAAATACAAAAAACAGCCGATTGGCTATAAAACAATTCCCTACAACAACTAATCATAGTCTAGGGAGGGTAGAGATTCCAATTCAACATTCTTACAATTCTCAAAGCAAAATGAAATTATGGGCAAACTTTAATTTCGACTTAATAAATTATATAGTTATTAGAAACTTGTTGAATTACTCTCCTTGTTTTAAAAAAAAAAAAGCAGTTACATTTCATAAGAGTACACCATTTTGTTTTTTTATTAATTTGATGAATTATACCTTCTTAAGAATTATAAATTTATGTATATACGATTTATTTTATTTATTTATTTGACTTAGTTATTAATATATAACTTATTTGTGAAAAAAATGGTGCGGCTATTTATTTCCTAATAATCTCTAAACATACCTCATAATAATTATGATAAAATTAGACATATGCAATCATAAAAATTAATCTCTCTCTCTCTCTCTCTCCAGCAGAGAACTATTCAACACAAACTAACTAATTTTATTGTCTTCTTCTCCATCTTTTTTGAATATAGAGATACAAAACTGGAAATGCACATTCATTCATGGTTTTCCTGAGGCTCGACTCCAAATCTGAAGCCTTTCACCGCAAAGGCCAAACTTGATAAACAACACACTTTAACACTATTCTCTAAACGTCATTTTTCAGGCTTGATTTTGTTAAGAATTGTGTGTATAAGGGTTTATATCTAATATTTATTTATATATTAGGTATAAATATTTAACACTATTCTCTAAACGTCATTCTTTAATTGATTTCTCGATCACGTCTCACTGTATGTGGGCACGCTTGGTGGTCTTATCGGTAACTCTCTGGAGTCCGTCACATTGAAATCCAAGTCACCCTACTCCACATTCGGACACTAAACCTAAATCTGTGTCATTTTTCAATTTTATTTTTTTAATTTGAGCAAGAATCTTTTTTTTCTCTCCTCGTTGTTACTGATTTGAGAAACATAACAAAAATACAAATAATTAGGAAAGTGAAAAAATTGATTTTTTTGCAGGTTAAAAGGGGATAAATTTATGGTAGATTAAAGGATAGAGAAATTGCAGAGAGAATTTTTTTTTTGGTCTTTTTTTTCTAAGAGGATAGAAAACTTTTCTAGTTCGATTTGTAAATTTATATTGTGAATTGTTTTTTATTTTTTAATAAAACTGACATAATGGGTATAGATGAGGTATATTTAGTAAAAAGAAGAGAACTATTAATTTTATCTAAAGTTATTTAGACGTATGTTTAAAAATTTTGGGGTATGAATAGCCGCACTCTAAAAAAAATTTAACTTTAAACTTTGACTAGTAAAAAATATATTAATTTTTGAAATATAATTCTTTTTTGAATAAAAATTATTTTTGAAACATAATTTGTTTTGGACGGATAAAGTATTACTTTTTATGAGCTTGACATGAATTTTTAGATTTTGTTTGTGGCGTTTTACTCCAATTATTTTCGATAATCTTGAGAATTTTGTTCCCATAATCATGAAGATTCCCCAACATGTGAAGGGCAACAATGGAAATATACACAATATCACTCTTTTGCACATCATATGCCGCGTATACATTGTGTTGCTTTTCCACAATCTGGCGGACAGAATAAACTAAAAATGAATGTAATTCACAGAAAAAGCATCACTGCTTTACCCACAATTCCCATTCTCTCGCGCACCCTTGAACAAATACTGCCCTCTCTCGCGTTACTTTGGGGATTTCCGCGTTGCTGTTTTCTGTGTAATTTGCTGAACTCAGTCATTGTTCTTTTTTACTCCTGTTATTGTTTTTTTTTCCTGTTAATTTGGGATTTTGTTGAACCCATTTGATCATCAGCCAGTTTAGGGGCGTCGCTAGCTGAATTATCGATTTTTGTAACAAATGAAATTGAATGATTGTGGGTCTTGGTTGTAGAGGGTACTGTACGTTTTCACTTCTAATTTAATTGGAGTTTCTTATGGTTCTCTCATGATTTTGTATTCTCTCTCTGTTGCTACGTAGTCTTGTGTTATGATGGCAATTTTTATGCTTTATGTGCGAGATTTTATTGGTATGTTTTGCTGTTTTTCCGAAATGAAGTGTATTCTGATGTTTTGTTCGACAGCCCTTGACCTTTGATTTGCGACTTAAGAGTTCCAGTAATGGGCGGATATAGTTATCCTGTTGCCTGTATTGGATTTGTAACACACTTGCTCTTGTTATGGCAGCCGTATTCTTGATAATTTGGGGTGAATCTTTCTGGTAGTACTTGGATGGTGAAGGGTGTGAAGAGCGGTGCATGCAAATCCGCATCCCACCAGCTCTTCAAGGACAAAGCCAAGAATCACGTTGATGATCTGCAAAGCATATTCAGCGACCTTCAATCGGCCAGGAAGGAGAGCCGCACCATTGATGTTGCTATGCTTGAAGAGCAAGTTCATCAGATGCTACGAGAATGGAAGGCCGAACTGAATGATCCATCCCCTGCTTCTTCTTTGCAGCAGGTAATCATTTCATCACATGAATGGATCATTTCTAGCTTACCTTAAACTTTTGCTCTAGGAGTAAATTCAAAGGTTGTTAAACTTCTTTTTCTAAGTAAAATCATTGGACTATCCATAAAATTGGGGCAAAAAATCATAAGATTCTATATCTACATAAAATTATGTAGAACTTCAAAACTTTCTTTCTTCTTCATTTTCGTTATGGGGAGAACTTCAATACTCTTGAACTCCATCAACTCTGCACATGAAGTAGAATTTAACTCGAACATTAAACTTACAGAACTTGAAGACTAATAATTACTAAATATAGAGAAAATAAATATGGTTGGAAGTTCTTACACACCACAGCTTCAAAGAACATGTACTTTGAAATAAAGTAATATAAAGTAACCAATTTTCCTTTTAGTGGAGTGTGGATAAAATAATGCTCTTTTGTGACAATTGGGTAACACAAAAAAAAAAAAACCCAGCAATTTAGGGCAGTTACATAGAGGAGAAGATAATTAGATTTTACAAAGTCATCACTTATTTCAACCAACAAGAAGTCTATCATACTAACAGGAACAAATCGATTGGAAGAACCGAAGAAGAAGAAACAAAAAGAACATTGTAGAAAGCAACTGCCACAAAATGAAATAGAAACAAACAAAAAGAATTTAGAACCTTACCAGGATCACTGCACAGTTGAATTGAAGCTTAGATTAGGATGTGAAACTTCATATGCAGAACTGAAATTTTGTGTAATCGCTGCATGTTTGCCTTAGTTCTAACAATCTGACATTTTGAGATCTGATATTCCATATTTCTTATTTTTGGTTTTTAGTTTTAAATATAATTGGAGGTAAGAGTGAAAGCTTTCGGATCTTGGCATTGGGCTTAAAATACTTATATTTGACCATTTGTGAGCGGAATCAGACAAAGAATAGCCAATTTCCTGAAAGCTTTGAACTCGTACAATAACTCGTGATTTTCGGAGTTTTAACGATTTTCCTCGAGATTTCAGTTTGAGTTTGTCTAAGGTTGATTATGTACACGCTTTAACTCGTATAGTGTGGAAAACTCGTAACCTTGTAGAATCATACGAGTAGAATCGTAAGTTCAGCTGCCAGGTTAAGCAGTACTTGAATTCTATGAGATCTAGTTGGTTATGAACCGAAGATTGAATGAAGTTAAAGCTAATCATTAGTTGGTTGTGCGGATCATGATTATTAGTATTCCTTAATATTTAGTGCGCCACATTTACATTCATTAAGGCCTGTCTTAGTACAAGAAAGTCTGATAGGAAAGAGTTAGAGATAGGAGTGTGTTTTTCTGTGCATCAATGGTGATATGTAAATTACTAATTTATGGAACAAACTCAATGGGAACCTAATTTCCTTTGTTCAGATTATTTTGTGCAAAATGGGATAGGCATGCACGCATTATTCTGAAAAGAGAATTCGGAAATCTGGGTTTTACGTAATGAATAATTGATTGATAGGGAGGGAGCCTGGGCTCCTTTTCATCCGATATTTGTCGGCTGCTGCAGCTTTGTGAGGAAGAAGATGATGCAACAAGTGCATTAGCTGCACCAAAGACAGAGCCAGATGTCTCAAAGCTCGTGAATGGATTTAATTCTCAACCGGTCAGTATTGTTTTCCCAAATTTCTTGTATAGGTATTTGTCTGTTTAACTTCAATAATGGTCGATGTATTGTGGTATTTTGGTGACGTGCACTGTTTCTGATTGTAGTTTGCAACTTCAAGTAGTTGTGTGTCCTTGTTCATGCACATTGATGATTTAAAGAGTAAAAAATAAAATAATATAAAATAGAAGATGGGTGGTTCTATCTGAACAAAAGAAAAAGAGATACACCAGGAATAATCCCATTATCCTGCCCAGCCTAATGGTCGAATTCAAAGACTATTATTCTACCTGCCCTTATTTGTATTATAATACTATTCTCAATATTATGCCCAAAAATAATATATTGATATTATGCCCCAAATAATATGCTAGTATTATGCCCTATGCTGCCCCAACTAATTTGATGATATTATGCCTAGTTGATCTCCCCATTTTTTCCTCCTAAACCCAGAAGGAAAGGGCTTGATCAACTTGATCAATTACTTGTCTGTTTGAAACACCGTTGTCCTCACAGCTGAAATTAGAAAACAATATTCATCCATGGTTCTTGTAGTCAATTTCCATGCCCAAAAAGAATCGTGTGTATATGTTCCAGCCACAGACACAAGCTACCATTCAAATTCTCTTGCCAGGGTCAGTGTGTCAAAAGAAATTATGGAATCTTTCAATCGGATCTGCGCTCAGATCTTATCACAAATACCATTGAGGAATAATCCTAAACTCTGAATTCCATGATTCGAGGGACAAGTGTCATCCAAGATGTCTCGTCAACATATTCATCCACACATCTGGTCTGTTTTGTGGCTGTGAGATCGTTAAAAGGGTTGGCCTTGGGGCCGTCTCCATATTCTTTCGAAAACTCATATGTCAATTGACTCCATGACATATTAGCGGATTGAGCATTCAGCCAATGAACCCAGTGCAGGGCAGTTCCCTCCATACTCATCAGTCACCACAGCAAATTCCACTTTCAATTCTTCCTTCGTCCCATGAATTCTGAAGTGCTATGCCCTTGTAACTCATACCTGGTGTTTCTTCCATTGAAGTTGGGAAGAAGACACTCTTTGCAGAAAGTTGTAAATCACTGACGGTCTGGGGACGAGAGGGCTGTTGGTCACCAACTGGAGAACTGTTCTTTCCTAGGTTCTGTCGTTAGATAGGCACCGGCACCATCTTCAATCAATTTTCCTCCAACCATCAAGGTTAATAGCTCCTCCAGCTTATCGAGTTTCTCTAACTTTTTCTTCTGTCGTAACAACTCTTCCCATATGTATTCAATGCTCTTCTCTATCGCATCAATTTGGGTTTGAGCCATTGATCTTTCCAAGAGGAAATGGGATTGTAAGGCCGGCATGCTGGACCAATTTGATGGATTAAAGAGCAAAAAATAAAATAAAGTAAAATAAAATAGAATATGGGTGGTTCTATTTGAACAAAAGATAGAGAGGTACATGTGGAATAATCCCATCAGCCAAAACTGCATAACCTAAAGGCTGAATTCAGACTATTTTTCTACCTGTCCTGCATCTTCTTCCACACCCTTATTACATAATACTATTCCTACTATTATGCCCAAAATAATATGCTGATATTATGCCCTAAATAATGTGCTAATGCTAATGCTAATACTATGCCTCAACTAATTTGCTGATATTATGCCCTCATGTTTTCCTCCTATACCCAAAAGGAAAGGGCTTGATCAAAATCCTACTTGTTCATAATTACGATACAATGGAACAGCAGGAAGGTGTAGTCTCTTGTGCTAATGTGGCTGGTTGCTATGTATACCGGATTCCCATTTCTCTTCAGTTTCCATTATTCTCTGTCTTGTTCACAGTTTTGTTATTGAAGGTTTGGAAAATTAAATGTTTTTTTTCCTGCCATAACTGGTTCTTACTTGTGAATTGTGTGGTTCTCATTGTGACAGGGTTTCAATATGTCCAATGGTCCTCAGGAACAAGCCTTCCCGCTGGTTGATCAGCGCAAAAGCATGACCCTGGGGGCTGGCAATCTGGAAATGAATAATATGGAGTTATCAACACAATTAGAATATCACTCATTTGGTTTTCGTCATGAATTTGAGCAGCACTATTTCCCTGGATTCAACAGTGCCAATTTGGTTGGGGCTGATGGAATGCCTCACATTTCGGGCTATCAACAGAATATGGGCCCTCCGCCTTGTGCTTTTTTAGGCCCAAAATGTGCCCTCTGGGATTGCCCCAGACCAGCACTTGGTTTAGATTGGTCTCGAGAGCCTGATGACTACTGCAGTGTTTATCATGCTGGTCTTGCACCTGGTGAAGGGTACCCTGGTAGGCCTCCAATTGTGCGGCCTGGTGGCATCGGCTTAAAAGATAACTTACTGTTTGCCAGCCTTGGTGCCAAGGCACAAGGGAAAGATGTTGGTATTCCTGAATGTGAGGGTGCTGCTACTGCAAAATCCCCTTGGAATGCACCTGGTGAGTTGTCTCGCCCTTTTTCTGTGTTCTTTTGTTAATTAAAGATGAATGCGGTTGATATGTGATTCTTGTGTTCAACAGAGCTCTTTGATCTTGCCGTTTTGGAAGGAGAATCAATCAGGGAGTGGCTGTTCTTCGACAAGCCACGCCGAGCATTCGAGAGCGGCAACAGAAAGCAACGCTCGCTGCCAGATTATAACGGGAGGGGTTGGCACGAGTCCAGGAAACAAGTGATGAACGAATTCGGAGGTTTGAAGAGATCCTACTATATGGACCCACAGCCCATGGCGAACTTCGAATGGCACCTATACGAATACGAAATCAACAAATATGATTTGTGCGCATTGTACAGATTGGAAGTCAAGCGAGTCGACGCAAAGAAGGCTACCAAAGGGAAATTAGCAAACAGTGATTCCGTTGCTGATCTGCAAAAACGATTGAGTGGGCTGACCGCTGAATTCCCAAACGATAAGCAGCAGCGTATTGTCAAAGGAAGGGGAAAAGCCAATCTGAAGGAAAGCCTTTATTCTACTTCCAATGCATTGTCAAGTCCTGGGGAAGGACTTGATTACGCAAGAAGTGGGCCCTATGATTATCTTGTTGACAGTATCGACAGGTACTATTAGACATATTGAGTCACTTTGGATGAGACTTGAATAACCGAACACTTTGTTGTCGTAGTATATACATCAATCGACCCTTTTTCACTCGGCCCTCTAGGCAAGTGGTGGGTATTTTGTCAATAGTTCATTGTCTGCTGACAGATGACTTTAGACCACATTTAACTACTAGAAGACTCTGACAACCACCAAAAGTGGTAGTTCAAAGACTTTGTTATGGTGATGAGTAAAGCAATGAACCACATTTCTGGTGCGAGTTGCAGGGCAATTTGTTAGAGCTTGTCCCTCGTGTAATTTACTTGTTACGCGTTCTTGATTTCCCTGCTGTGGGGATGAAATGGAGTTCTACAGTAGTTGGTGGGATCTGTATGTGTTTTGCGGAAGGTGCAGTGTCGTATTGGTTTTGTTTGTTCTGCTCTAATTCAAGTCGTCATATGTTAGACTGAGACAAGCCTTGTTCTCTTTGTAAGAAACACAGTTAGGGGTGTGTACCGTTGGGTATAACTGGCCATGAATTTTGGTTCAGTATTTTTCGTCTTCTGGCGTTGGTTGTTTGCCTTTCTTTTACTGATTAAGGTTTGGACTGCTCACTAGACCAAATGAACTTTTTTTTCCTTGGAAGAATCCGGTTCAAGAAGTTTTCTCTTTTGTTTTTTATTGTCAAGGAGTTAAAATCAAAATTTTAAGGGTTTTTAGTTTTGCCCCAAGAGGTTCAACATCATCAATGTTCTCCTTATCAAGTTAATTATTACAAAATCGAAATACAATGACTAAATGCAGTAAAGAAAAAAAATTAATATATTATGCTAAATGCACGATTTTGAACCGGTGGTCAAAGTTTTGGTTTAACCGTTGACCCAATTTGAAATTGGAACTGAAATTGGAACCTGGCCGGTTTGATTTTGGTTCCTGGATACCCGATTCCTGGAATTGGTGGTTTCAAACCGACAGTTTTGGCTCCAAAATTGGGGGTTCCAATTCCAAAACCGTCGATTGATTACAAATTGACAATTCTAAGTATGAAATTTGTAAGAAAAATATAATAAAAAAAGAAATTCAAAATTGAAATTGTAGAACCCACAAAGATTGCAGAACCAACTATATTTAGTTCCACTACTCACAATTTTAAGATGTAGTTTCAAAATGAAAATTAAAACTAGAGAGACTGTTCGTTTGTCCAACTCAAACCCTTGTTATCCACTTAAATAAATTAAAATATCTTGGTTAGAATTATATCTTTTATCACTTCTTGAATTATTAATTTTTTTTTTGCTTTTTTTGGAGAGGAGTAATTTATATAATATGTCACTAATAAGTGTCAATTTATGTTTATTAAAATACTTGTTTCACATTTATGTACAGGTAGAGTTTAGCGAAACATGCATAAATTTGGTACGCTTTTATTAGAAACTGGAGGAAACTGGAGGAAACAGTACTGTACAGAAATTAGTCCTCATTTCTGACCGATTGTGCACCCAAAGATTCTCCATCCACAATTCTTCCCCAATCAGGGTTTTGGGGAATCTGATGCAACAAAGGGGCCCCGAATAATATACTCGAATCTGCTTCTTTTCTCTATTCAACAATCAACTATTTTTCTCCTTTTAGAGTAAGCAGGGGAGAGAGAAAACACAGAGTGGAATGGGAAGAGGAAAGTTCAAGGGCAAGCCCACGGGGCGCCGGCAGTTCTCCACTCCCGAGCAAATGAGTATGTCTTTTAATTCCGAATGATGCTTGTTTGGAATCTATGTTGTTTGTTCTGTTTCTCTGTCTGTGTGGTGTTGCTGATCGAGCTATTTGTTTTGAAATGGAGTATTTTCTGAATAGTATTCATCTCTGCTGCAAGTCTGAGATTTTTCTGTTGGGCTTGTGATTGGGATTCTGTTTTTCAATTTTCGACTCATTGATTGTTATTAATGGTAGCTAATCCTCGAAAATTTGTTGAACCTTTTACTTTTTCTGGTGAGTATTGAATGGCAGTACTTAAGATTAGGGTTTATTAGTGGCTAAATGCGCCACCTCGGTTTGACCTTGTATTGGATGTGGTGATATAAAATCATGTTGTGGATACATATTGCGTTTTGCTTGTATGCCTGTACCTGATTTTGTGTAAATTGCATTGTTTGCATGTTTAGAGATGTAAAAAGCATACATAAATCTGCATCTGTTTACAAACTTTTACTTTGATTTGTTGCATAAACCAGCCATGTCATTGAAATGAACTTTTGTTGGTTCTGAACAGAGTTTCTGTTGGATCTTAATTAGCCTAAAGCCTCAAAACTCACCCTGACAATTGGTAGTGTTTGTTTTATTTTTTATTTTGTTAGGACATATACTTAATAATGTATAATATCTTAGGTTCTAGGCTTATTGCTGATTTATCATCATCATCATCATCATCTTCATCTTCATTCCCTCATGGAATTCTTGCCCACTATACTCGAATTTGGAACCACCAATATGTGCATCAATCATTTCTTCTGTGACACTTGATGTAGTTGTAAAGCAGTTGAACAGGTCATATGTATTTTTCTCCTGTATTTCTAAATTTTTTTTAGATGCACGCTCACCAACACAATCTGTTTCTCTCCTGTTATTCAGTGGCCGGTACTTCTGCTTCTCGTCCTCGCACATTCAAGAAGGTAACCAAAACTTCTTTACTTTTCCCAGTTATGGTAGTAAATTGTCATGGTATATTACTGGGTGGGTATTACCGTATTACCAATTGCATAACTTTATTATCTTTCACCAACAGCCTGAAGCACCAAAAGTTTGATGGCTAGGAATCAGTACTTCTAACTTTATTGTGTTTCAATTCATTTAGACATAAAAATGGTCATATATTTGCTGTCCATACATTATGAGTAATGTATTGCTAGAGCAGCCTTGCAAGTCTGAAGGTAAAAGATCCTTTGCTAAAAGGTGAAAAACATGATGATTGTACATGCATTATATTCTTGAGTGGCAGCATATATCTAACTAGAACTTTTAAGTGCATAACATTATATGCACCTTTGTATTGGTTGATTGATATATCCGAGCAGTTCTTGTCCTGTGGGAAGCTAAGATAGCTGTTTTTATATCTTTTTTGAAGTTCTTATTTCTAGGTGTACAGTTTTATTCTTTGAAACAATGCTGAAGCCAAATTAAAATGTTGGACTCTGGGCTTTAATTACCAGTGCTAATTTTTTCCGTTTTGCCATTTTGCCATTTTGCTTCTCTTTCTTGAGTTTTCATTTTGTATTATCAGGAAGAAGCTGAGGTGGTGGAAGATGAGATGTCTGATGAAGAGTCTGAAGAAGAATCAGAAGAAGAATCTGAAGTGAGTGCATTATGTATTGCTGTTTAGAAAGCATTCTATTTGCATTAGGTTTTTCTCAAGGAAATGGTTAGGCAATTAACATTTTCCATCTTTCTTGTATATGTTGTGGACAGAAAGCAAAAGGCCTCCAGGGTGTCATTCAAATTGAAAATCCCAACTTGGCAAAGGCAAAGAACGTGAAATCACGTGATGTTGACGTAAGTCATACAGCTAAATTATTTGTTTTCTTATTTGCTCTGACATTCTAATAAATCCTGCTTGGTTTTTTGCAGATAGAGAAAACAACTGAGCTTTCAAGACGTGAAAGGTCTGTCATTGCTTATTATTTCTTGGCTAAGAAGTCATCTTGGAACATCTTTATATGACACTTTTCTATACTCCTAATAGCAGTACCTGATTTACTTTGGTCAATGTAATCTTCTGTCTCTGATTTTTTTTGTCCCAAATCAGAATTTCAAACTGTGTGTACCCGTACATATCTCATATGTTTCCCCAAGTTGACATTTTATGTAATTTTCATTACTGTGAAGGTTGGCACTATGGCCGTGAGAGGAGTTGCTTGAGATTTTACAGTGTGTGATATTAATATCAATTGTTAGTTGTTACTGTGGAGCAAGTAATTAATTTTTACTGTGATAAGTGGTATAGTTCAGTATTAACCACTCCGATGAAATCATCCCGTGAGCTGTTAATGCATCACACAATGCTTTATTTTTTGTTTTTACGACTGGTTATGCTTTATGCTTACTTTTGATATCAATGTATCTATTTTGTTATCTTTTTAAAGAGAAGAGATTGAAAAGCAGAGAGCTCATGAAAGGTTCATGAGGTTGCAAGAAGAGGGCAAGACCGAACAAGCAAGGAAAGATTTAGGTACATATTTGAATCTGACACGTGCTACTGGTGCTCAATTCAATTATTTCATTTGTTTTTTGTTAATATATTTTGTGATCTTGCATGGTTATGTAAAACAATTATCTGTGTTTTGTTAAGTAGTCTGAACTTTTTTTTGTATAATATTGTCATTTGAGTCTTTCGCATAATTTGTTTGTGTATAAATACTAAACCGTATGTGTTTGATGTACTTATAAGTGGCATGAGGTTCACAGCTTACTTGTTTTTTGTTATTCTGATTTGAAGATCGTTTGGCGCTGATACGTCAGCAAAGAGCAGAAGCTGCTAAGAAACGGGAAGAAGAGAAAGCTGGTAATTTCTAGAATTTAAATGCTGATTTTATTCCATACCATATTCTCCTACAGACATTGTTGCTGATCTTGTTTCTCCTTCTCCCTGCAGCCAAAGAACAGAAGAAGTTGGAAGCTCGCAAATGATTGTGCCTTGGTCCAACGACTATATATATATATTTATATTATACTCCCTCCCTCCCTCGTAGCATTTGCAAGATGGTGTATCTTGAAATTTTATTACCAAAACAGAGGATATATGTTTGACATCTCAATGAAAGTAAAAGAAGATTTATATTTTGGCGGTGATCCAAAGGCAAATTTAGAATGTATTGTTTGTTGTTCTCCTGCAGTCACACGCTTATACAATCTTAAACTATTTCACTCGTCAACTGGGTTCAATATATGCATATGAACATAGTTTGTTAATCACCGAAAGAACAAATTGTCACCAACTAAGATAAAAAATATATATCATAATTTCAAGGATTCAGTATTATCAATACTGTTCGTCCTTCGCTAACCACGACTATTTACATTCTATAATCATTCAAAACAATCAACCAAAACATGTATTATTCTACCCAACCCTAAGTTGCAGCAGCAAAGCCATGTTGATTCTGATTCTCCCCAAACAAATTAGCCACAATCATATTCACATCTTCCAAACCAACACCAACACACATTGAATTTGCCCGCCCCGCAACTCCTCCTCCATTCAAAACCTTGACGTTAGGCCCATCCCTGCATTTTCCCATGCATTTACACCCCAAAACCGCCACCCCTTCAACACCAACTGCCCTCTGCAACTCCTCAAGCAACGCTCCCCCACCCAATTTCTTGCATTTCCCACCCATGCACACCTCAACCTTCTTCGTGCACGCTGCAGGAGCCAAGTCACTCGGGTCCGATTCCTTCTTTGGATCTACATTGCTTGAAAAACTGAGCTCTGGATTCATCATATTCTCCTCATTGCTCGGGATCAAAGTAGCAGCCGTTGGTGTAATTGGAGTTGTTGGCTCCTCTATAACTGGTTGTTGGCCAATCTGTGTTGAGTTTGCACGTTTGACTTGCTTCATATCGATGACTTCTTCACATTCACTGTCGCTGGACTCTGATGATGACGAAGAAGAAGCAGAGAACATTCCGCAATCAACACTGTTTTGCATTCGAGCAGCAGCCTTTGTCCTTGCCTTTTCTTCTTTCATCTTCCTCTTCTGTTCCTTCTCTTCTGCTATTATCTTCTGAAGCTGCTCCAATAAACCTTCTGCTGCTTCCTGCAAATGGTGACAATTTTGAATGAGATGGTTATATCAAGATGGGGATACAAACAAAGGTTTTGCCACATAGAAAGCAAACCTTATTATAAACATTACATGGATTGATAGTTTTCTTCGTGATTTTAATTAAGAATCAAATTAAAATAAAAATCAGCGGAAAATAAATTATCAATTAATTTACAGTAAAATTATAAGCCCTGCTACCAAGGAAAACTTGAAGACCAAAGTTGAAGACTCTTAAACCCATTGACAAAGTCATAATGTGGACGGACTACAAGTTGTTATTCTTAAGAAATTTGAAATTCAAGTCGATCAACCCAAACTAAAATAATAATAATAATATTAATAATAATATTAATATTAATATTACATAAAAAATGGTGTAATGGTGTTCTTACCGAGATCATGTTTCCCTTGACCTGATCAATCAAGGCATCGCCAGAGTCCAATCCAAATCCTATCTGAGAGAAAGTTGATAAATCCCTGGTCAATCCCTTGAGTAATTTGAACTGCTTTTTTTTCTTCATCTTCTTCTCTGTAGCGCTCTTTTCCTGCTTTCTACTCATCACAGTTATCCTCCCCGCAGACGAAGAACACCCAAATTTAGAATTATAATACTGCAGATGACCTTGATCACAAAACCCAGATGATAATATTTCAATAACGGGCCTCCTTCGCCCCATAAAAACCGTCCCACATAATATTCCAGATTCTTTTGCGGATGATGAGTGAGCACAAGATGAACAGCAGAAGGGTTGCCTCATAGCCATGGCGGTAGCGTCCATTATCTCTCTCAAAAAACGCGTAATAAATCAAAGAATTAAAGATTCAATCACCGCACGGAAAACAAGGTGTTTCACCGAGGAGGCTGGAGATTGTACACAATCTTCTCAGCCCACCGACGAAAACCTGTTAAATAAGCACAACAGAGGATTTGAAGGAGAAAGGAATTTGAATGAAGGAGGAATTGCTGATTGAACTTTAAAACCAAAATCTACGAATGCGTGTATGATGAAGAAAGCCTAGAGTGATGGATCAACTTTTCGCCGACGTGGCGGATGATCATTGGCTGAAAAGTGATGTGTGCTTGGCGCCTGCGCGCGCGGGGCTGTTTGAGTTTGCCACACGCTTTTTGGTTCTCCACATGTGATTAACGGGTGCCACCACACACTGTCTCGTGTCACGTAGGATTCCAGCTCGGCAAAACGTATCCACGTCAGGTCATTAGTTTTTTCCTATCATCTACCATAGGCATAGGCATGGCAAGAAGTTCCTTTCAACTCTTGCTCCCTATATTCATTTTGTTGTAAATGTGTGTGGTATCAGGAATATAATCATACAAAACACCATAATTGAAACTCCAAAATCCAAACCTGGTGCTTCGCTTATTTACAAATAATATCATATTAATAAGAATAATAATGATTGACAAGCTTTAACTTAACAACTAATCATTAATTAAACAATAACTAATTATAGTTAAGACTTAAAATACACACACCCATAGAAATAAAGAGTGAATCTCTTATATATCAAGTGCATCGTCCACTCAATTTATATTATTTGTTTAACTTAAAATATATTACTTATTTTTTTTTAAAATATTATTACTTTTTTAAGACAAGAAATCAATAATAACACTTTTTAAGTAAGCAATTATTATTTTTTAATTAAATAAATAATACTGTATATCAAGTTCCATGGTGTACCCGATGACATATTTTTTTGCGAAACATAAAAACTCTCTTTCTCCCTCACCTCTCGATGTCTCTCACTCTTCTGCACTCACAACCCAAATATATATATATATATATATAAATATATATATATAAGAAATTGAATAAAATTAGTTTAGTTATTCAAAATATTTGTAAAAATTACAATATATATATATATATATATCTATATCTAAAAGTAAAAATAACTTTTTCAGTTTTATTTTCCGTCCAAACGTGGTTTCAATTTTTGCATATATATATATATAAAATAAATTTATTAAGTTTATTCAATAAATTTAAATTTGCACTAGATATATTTGAAAGATCTTGATTTTTTCAGATTATAAAATAATATTAATACTTATAGTAGATTTGTTGGTATATAAATATAAATTTATTAATATCTTCATCAAAATCTATTAATATTAGTGACATAAAAAGCGGGTATAAATATATTAATAATTCAAATTCGAATATATTCCATGAATAATGAAAATTCAAATTTGTGCAAATTTAATATTGTAAGTATGATGTAAAGTATATACATATATATATAAAATAAAATGTGATTGTTTTTATTTTCATTTTTATGCTGAATGACACTTCCTAATTTTTTTGGTAAGATATAATATCGTACACATAAAATATGTTTGATCAAATACTTGCTATAGATACCTCTAATAAAAAACATCATCTAATTTATTATTATTAAAAAATAGCAAATTTGGTATGTATTCGATCAATATCTAAATTCTATAAATAAATAAATATCTAGATATGCAGTATATTTAGTACATCTAAAACTATAAAAAAATATCGATGATATTTAATTTTAATTTTTTAAATAAATACATACTGAAACATGAAATTATAAATTCAAATATTACGTACTCACATATATATATACATATATATATACACACTACCTCATATTTAATAATTGAACCCATATTCTATAGTTCAAGCGTCCCGATTGGACTAAGATATTATATAAACTCAACAAATAAACGAATCAAGATAAGTAAATATAAGAAACTTGTATCCAGAATTTTGGGGTATTACATGAACACTTAGTTAGCACAATTGCAGAGCTCAGAACAAACATTTTCAAGAAGAGATATAGGAGACCAAACACCATATCAATGAATCAACTAATTAAAATAAAGTATGGTCCCTCTCTTGTTCGTCCATTTCAATCAAGAATCGAATTCATTTAACCAAACATGAAAAAAATCAATAGGTTTCTACTATACACCTTTCATGATAACATTATTTTGTGCCATTGTTACCCAGAGCAGCACCCACTGCTCTTCACAGCCGATACATCATCTCGATTGCCAATGTTAATAGTTTGCCCCTTCGGCAAAGCCGAAGGATCATCACCGATATCAAGAGCCTTCCGGCTGACGACATGATAGATTTGCGTCAACACTTCTGTGAAGGCATTCTCAACATTCAAAGCTTCTAGCGCTGAAGTTTCCATGAAAAATGTGTGCTCTAGTTCTGCAAACGCCTTGGCTTTCTCCAAAGAAACGGCTCTCAAGTGACGCAGATCTGCTTTGTTTCCTACGAGCATCACCACAATGTTGGAGTCGGTGTGCCCTCGGAGCTCCTTCAGCCATCTCTCAACGTTCTCAAATGTCACATTACGCGTGACATCATAGACGAGTAGAGCCCCCACTGCCCCTCTGTAGTATGCGCTTGTAATAGCACGGTACCTGTAGTTGTAGTTTAATCAAGAATCATATATTTGTTGAGAAATGGTACACTAATTTCCAGCTATTGGTGTTGGCTTCATGGAACCCACACAAGAAAAGGGAAGGTAATTATTCATTTTAAACAACTAGGAATATCCTATTATAGATACGTAAACATTTTCTAAAAAAGCTCCTGTAGAAGTTTTGCTAGAGCTTATGCAAATTTATGTAAGTTTTCAAGTATAGCTTTCACAAAAAATGCTAAAAAATATCAATTTCAAAGGATTACTGCAAGGAAATCAGAGTTAGATCTAATCATGAATGATCACCCCCCTAAAAGTCGACGATTTCATCTCCTGTACCCATCAAATTCCCTTAAACGAATATTGCAATCTCATAGCCACCCTTTTAATTCCCCAATTCCCACTTATTGAAGTTAACTTCATTCTTGATGATATCACATATTAAAGGAACCAAGACGATCAAGGTTATCAAACTATTTGATCACAATCAGAACAAAAATTCCATTATATACAAATCCTTGAATTCCCAAACCTTTCCGTCTTCAATTTTCCAAAACAAACCAGCCACTAACGAAACGCAACGGATCTTTATATTTAACAATGTGATCTATGATAATATTCATTTTTTCACCTCCATAAAAACACACATAAATAACAAATCTATGTGCATATGATCAAATTGAGGGTAAATACTACACCTGATTGAATCTACCAACAATTTGTTTTTGGGGAAATGGAAAATACAAGGAATTAATTACCTCTCCTGGCCAGCGGTATCCCAAATCTGGGCCTTAACAACCTTATCGTCAACGTGAATAGAACGCGTGGCGAACTCAACGCCGATGGTCGATTTGCTCTGCTGGCTAAACTCATTCTTCGTGAAACGCGACAAAAGGTTTGATTTTCCGACGCCGGAATCGCCGATGAGTACCACCTTGAAAAGGTAATCGTAATCCTCATCCGCTCTGTACGCCCCCATCTGTTTGATCCGATCCTTTCACCGGTATTCTGTATTGTTGTGCAATTATTACGTATTATTACGATCGTTGTTGTTCATCAGCTTTGTTTGCATGAGGAAATCTTTCTTTGCGTCCGAAGAATGAATTGTTTGGTTGTTAGATTGTTTTTCCCCTCCACTTATTTAGGATGGTCCAGCTGACTAGCTCCTGTACGCGGAAAATGAATTCGGGCCGCTTTGGCCCATTTAGGTTCCGATTTGGGCTCCCCTTCAAGTTTCCCAATATGGGCGGGCCGAGTATAGTTTTTGATAATATGTACTATTTATAGTTTTTCATAATACACCCCTATAAAATTTCAATTAATTTTGTATTTAGGCATGTCAAATTAAATGTGTATAATGAAACGAAAAAAGAAATTGTTTATTAAATTGATTATTGAGTGATAAAAGATGATGAGACTGTAAGAGTATAGATAAGCAGAAGACCAGGTCTAGGTTATCCAATAATGGAAAGTGATGCGCCATTGTTGGGGAGCCTCTGCTGATCTAAGATGGCCTTTGAATAATTATTGAACTTCATGCGACCAAATGATTCCATTTCTTTTCCACTCTGTATACACGTACACCATCTTCTGTGGCATCCATGGGTCTTCGTTTTGTGTTGTTTCTGCTTCAACTTCAAATCCTGGTTTCCACAGAAAGCTGGGAAGGCTATTCAATAATTCTATTTCGGCTATTTATGTGTTTGGTGATTCCACAGTGGATCCAGGCAACAATAACTTCATTAACACTGCTTTCACAAGCAACTTCCTCCTTATGGCATAAGCTTCCCCGGCCAAATTCCCACAGGATGGCCGCCTCGTCACTGATTTCATAGGTATTCAACACCATTCCTTTATACTCTCTCTCTCTCACCAGATTATTATGCTATATGATTCCTCTTTCTTTTTTTGGGTTGAAAAAAAATATGACAGCTTCATATATTGGGATAAAAAAGAACGTGCCGCCATATTTGGACCCGACGCTGAGCCTTGAGGACCTAAAGACTGGAGTCTCTTTTGCTTCTGTTGGATCTGGGCTGGACCAGCTCACCACTGACCTGCTCGTAACTCACCCTCTTCTACAACTTTATATGCATTTAAGAATCGATTATTACACACTGAACTATTATATTACCTAAAATGAAGTTTTATTTCGAGCCTTATACTAACGGGAAAATTGCAAAATTAGTACTTTAACTTGTGGCTAGTCTTAAAATCAGTCTTTTATCTTTTTAATTGCTCGAATTTGGTCCTCTTTTAATCAAAATCTAAAAAATTGCTCGATAATTACACTTATATACCGCATAATCACGTCACATTCGGGATTCACATTTTTCTTACTATTGTGACCTATGTGGTCATTTTTTATGTATCTGAAGTTATATTGTTTATTACGAAGGACATGTCAATTTCACTTATTATACTACAAAAATAAAAATCGTTATTTAACACGATAATGAGTGGTACAAATATCCAATAAAAATTTTAAATTTCGGTTAAAAAATATATACATTGAAGAAATTAAATAGAAAAATGACAAAAATTGTAAAATCAATAAGTTAAAGACTAATATTTGGACCATCCATAAGTTATAGACTATTTTTGTAATTTTTCCGAACAATAACAAATCGAGCTCGATGATACTATTTATAAGGTTTGAAATGAACTTAACAGGACTGTCACCAGAAGTTTAACTTCATTTTGAGTTTTGCTACCGTTCATAGGATTCAAATATTTGGAACGATATTTTAAAAAAATTCAACAGTAGAGTTCAGTTCAAATCATTTCAACAATACTATCAAAATCTGCAAGACTTATAAGTCAATTTCTGCAGCATTGTGAATCTCTAAGGACAAAGTAGTCGGTTTTTTTTTTTTAATGAACAATAAAAAGAGCACAAAACACTAATTTCTGTTACTTGGGAATGAAAAAAAAGGAATTTCTCATAATTTCCAGTTTTGCAGGGCGTGATTCCTATGCAAAAGCAACTGGAATACTTCAAAGATTACAAAAGCAAACTTGAAATCGCAAATGGAAAGGAAAGAACTAGAAGGCTGATCAGCAAGGCTGTATTCGTTAATGACATAGCCATTACTTATCATCTTACAGGATATCGACGAAAAGACTACACCATCACCGGTTACCACCAATTCTTGCTGCAAAATTTACAAAAAATTATTCAGGTATATCCATAATCCATGCATGCCACTTGAAAAGAGGAATTAATAAAAATGATTGAATATGCAGGTCCTAAGAAAGGAAGGAGCACGGTTGATAGCGGTGGTGGGTCAACCGCCGATCGGCTGCGTGCCAATTGTCATCACGATGACCTCCGGCCCGCGGGGCTGCAACGAAACTCTCTCATCCTTTGGCTATAATTACAATCAGAAGCTCCGGAAAATACTGACGAAAATGGATTCTCCCAAATCTAGGGTTATTTATGCTGATATATACAACCCGGTAAGCAACATGGTGAAGAAGCCCTCCAAATATGGTGGGTTTAAATCATTGCTTGAGCTATCTGCAAATAGTGTTGCCATAGTAATTCATTTTCTGTTGCAGGTTTTAAGAAGGTGAATGTGGGGTGTTGTGGGAGTGGATTAATGGAAATAACATACTTGTGTAATGAAAAATCAAATGTTTGCAGTAATCCTAAGAAATATATGTTTTTCGATTCGGCACACGCAACGTAAGCAACATACAGACATATTTTCCAGGCTATGCGTCCAACCATTGATAAGGCTATCAACATCTTTCCACGCTAATAATTTTAATCTATACATGTTTATTTCTTTTTCTGCCAAGGATTTCTTGTTTTCTGTGTCAAACCTGAACATGTTGGGTTTACGCATGTGCATTCATCTCTCTACAACAGCAACAATTATATGGAAAAAATAAATTAGTGGAGTCTCAATTCGCTCTCTCTCTCTCCCTTTTTTCTGAACTTCAGTTGCTATTTTTTTTTAATTGAAATAAACAAATTATAGATTGTGTAAAAGAATTTTTTTGCAATTTTTTTTAACTAAATTGTCGGGATATTATTAAAAATGATGTGTTGAATTTGCAAAGATTTTTCACTTGGTAATAAAATGCCTAGGAGCTTCACAAGTACAACCTGTGATAATCCTAAGGCTTGGTATGAATTTGGTCCATAAGCTTTTGTAAATGTTTCTAATAATTAAAATTCTTGTCAATGTAGTTAATAACATGATGGTAATCTCCTTCCTCACATTGTTTTACCCCGACCGACCATTCATGATGCCCCATCAATATTGAACTTGACAAAAACCATCATTTGGGGTGATCATTCGTAAAGATCGAATTGGGGTGTGTACATTGTGTTGGGTACTGCCGGTGCCGACTGAGGGCTCAGAGTGTGCCTGGGCTCGCCCCGATTCGAACATACAAGTCAATCGGTCGTTTCGGACCAGTCACACAAGACTGTCGTCGACAAAGAGCACGGAACCCCTTTCCGGTAGCACTTCACTCCCAAAACCTTTCCCACTCGAACCCACACAAAATATACACCGACAACCTCACTAAAAAAAGATTGACACTCAGTATAGACAAGAGAACAGTGGAAGGAAGAGCAGTGAAAAAGCTGTCGAAGATGCCGTCCTAAGAATTGAATGACCGAAGTCATTATATAGGCACGCATTCAACCGGAAAACCACCGAAGGGTCACGCGGTTTTAACACTGCAATAAAGGGAGGGAAGACTGTCTGAGGAAGGGGTGCTACTCAACGCAGGAAACGGGAGACTGGGAAAGATGAAGGGTGAGGGAAGAAGAGAGCGGCGCTCTCGCAGAGAAGGGGAATTAGGGCATGACCGAGTGCCCTAAGTCATTAGTCAAGAAGAGAAAAGAAGGGGAGATGGACTAATGGGCTGGGCCCAAATTTTTGGCAGGTCCACAATTGAATTGGGCAAATACCCAATTACATTCTCCACCTTATTGGACCAATCCTCAAAATACCGATTGACAAGTTTATCCAGGGTGCAGGCAGTTCATCATCGCCCTTACCACTCACACACGCACAAATGAAAACAAAGAAGAGTGAGAAAAAAACAAACACCAAGTTCAGAATGCAAAAGATACATAATTTTAATCTAAGGAATCAAAATTCAAAGTATTCATGCAGTCATTGGTTTTCTCAGCAGACAGACATTTAGTTCCCATATCAGCAGGGTTGAATTGTGAAGGTATTTTTTCAAGTTTGACTGTTCCCTTTTCAACGATATCCTGAATGAAATGATACCTAACATCAATATGTTTAGTGCGATTATGGAAGGCAGGATTTTTTACAGAGTTGAATTCTAGATTGACTATTAGAATATACCACAGTATCACCTTCTAAATACCCAATTTCAGATAACAGGCCTTTTAACCATATAGCTTCCTTTAAAGCATCAGTAATGGCAATGTATTCAGATTCAGTAGTGGATAAAGCAACAACATGCTGTAGTTGAGATTTCCAACTGATACAGGAACCACACAGAGTGAACACATATGAAGTGGAAGACTTCCTATTATCTCTATCATTGGCATAATTAGAATCAGTATAACCAATCAGATTTACACCTTGAGCACATTTTGAAAATATAAGAAAAGTATTGACAGATCCCTTCAAATACTTTAACAGCTATTTTAATGCATCCCAATGGGGCATACCAGGGTTGGACATGTATCTTCTTAAACAACTTACCGAATATGCAATATCCGGTCGAGTGCTTACCATGAGATACATAACTGAGACTATAGCATTAGCATACGGCACCTTAGACATTTCATTGATTTTAGAATCAGTTTTTGGGGACTGATCCTTACTTAGCACAAAGTGAGCAGAAAGGGGAACATTTGTAGGTTTAGCATTAGACATAGAAAATTTACTCAAAATCTTATTCACATAAGAAATCTGGTTCAAATGCAGAGTGTGATTTTTTCTATCTCTAACAATATCCATGCCAAGAATTCGATTCGCATCTCCAAGATATTTCATGTCAAAATTATCACTTAGGCAATTTTGCACATGTTCGATAGATTTAATGCAAGGACTCACAAGAACCATATCATCGACATATATCAGCAGAAAAGTAGGAACATATGCATCACACTTAAAGTAAAGACAGTGGTCATGCACACTTCTTTTGAACTTAAGATCTTTCATGCACGAATCAAATTTCTTGTTCCATTGCCTAGGAGATTGTTTTAAACCATACAAAGACTTTTTTAGTAAACATACATGGTCAGGTTTTTGAGGGTCAATAAAACCATCAGGTTGATGCATGTAAATTTGTTTGTCAAGTTGACCGTGCAGGAAAGCAGTTTTTACATCAAGTTGTTTTAATTCTCAGTTAAAATAAGTGACTAATGCCAACATTATACGCACAGTAACAAAATTAACAACAGGAGCAAAGATTTCTGTGTAATTTATCCCCTCCTTTTAAGTAAAACCTTTTGCTACAAGTCTAGCTTTAAACCTAGTGCTGTTACATTATTCTTTTACCTTATACAGCCACTTACATGCAACAACAGAGCAGTTAGAAGACTTAGGTACAAGAGTCCAAGTTTGGTTAACATGCAGGAAGTTCATTTCATCATTCATAGCATTTAACCAGTCAACAGAGTTTTTGGAATTCATAGTTTCTCTAAAGGTTTTAGGTTCTAGATCAGTGGGAGATTCATACACATTCAAAACATGCATATCCATGTGATAATCATTAAGTCTAGACGGCTGCCTAATGCTTCTTCTAGGTCTATCCCTAGCAAGTTGATAATTATCATTTTCAACATTTTCACCATCATTTAAATTATCATGCAAGTTATCAAAATCTGAATCAGATAAAACATACAAGTTTGGTGTGTGCTCCACCTCACTAAGAGTCGTGTCATGAGCAACAATAGGCACAGAGATAGGCAGACAAGGAAATTCAGTTTCATTAAAGATAACATCCCTGCTGATAGTTACTTTAAAACCAGGTTCATTTTTTAACCATAGTCTGTAACCTTTCACACCTTCGGGATAACCAAGGAAAACATATTTTTTAGACCTCGGTTCTAACTTATCCAATTTTTGATGCACAAAAGCAGCACAGCCAAAGATTTTTAAATTTGAAAAATCAATAGCTTTACCTGACCAAACAAGTTCTGGGTATTTCCCATTCAAAGGCACAGAGGGGGACCTATTAATTAAATAGGCAGCAGTGACAACTGCTTCACCCCAGAACTTCTTAGAAAGTCCAGAAGCAGCTAACATGCTTCTTACTTTCTCAAGCAAGGTTATGTTCATCCGTGCTGCCACACCATTTTGCTGTGGTGTGTAGGGAACGATTTTGTGTCTTTGAATACCAGAAATAACACATAAATTATCAAGTAGGTGATTACAGAATTCAAGTCCATTATCAGTCCTAAGTTTCTTGATTTTCTTGATTTTCTTGCCAGTTTGATTCTCAATTAAAGATTTTCAGTTTTTGAAAACTTCAAACACATCAGATTTATCCTTTAAAAGCAGAACCCAAACTTTACGAGAAAAATCATCAATAATGGACATAAACCACCTTTTGTTACCATGTGTAGGAGTAGTGGCAGGACCCCACACATCAGCATGTAGGTATTCAAGTATGTCAGTGCATTTAGACAGATTAGGGGCAGGGGAGATTGGGAAACTGACTCTATGTTGTTTACCCTTGACACATGATTCACAGAAATGCATGCATGAAAGTTTATCATTTCCAAATGATCCTACTTTTTGCAACAGTTCAAGGCCTTTATTACTCATATGTCCTAGTCTACAATGCCAAAGTGCAGTTTTATCATCCTTTACTACATTTGCATGCAAGACAGGTTTGGTAAAACACATATATAGGTTATTACGTTTTTCAGCTTTAAGGACCACAAAAGACCCTTTCATGATAGACATAAAACCCTTCCCCCATTTCCCCTCATATCCTTCATCTTCTAATGCAGCACAAGATATGAGATTACTATTTAAAGCAGGTACATATCTTACATTTTTCAAGTTAAGAGCATATCCAGATTCACACATAAGTGAAATATTGCCTACACCTAGGATAGGACATTTCTTATCATTTGCCATGGATACAAAACCATCTTTTGTTTCTTTAAAGGAGCAAAACAAATTTTTAAACGGAGTTAAGTGAAAGGTGTAGCCAGAATCAATAAGCCATTCATTTTCATACAAGAAAGATGAATTTACAGAATTAGCCACAGAAGTTTCACAAAAATCAGTTACTATGAAAACATCTTCATGTATTTCCTTTTGAGACACATTGTTAGCCTTAGGCCTTTTAGGTTGAGGACACACATTAGCAAAGTGACCAGGTTCACCACAATTAAAACATTTCTTGTTTTTATTAGGGGGATTATTCACTTTTGCATTTTTATCCTTAGACCTTTCTTGATCGTTTTTGTTTTCAGGAAACTTTTTCTTTTTCTTAAAATTCTTTCCTTTAACAAACATGGCATCAACATGCTTTTCATGTTTTATACTCATATTGGCTTTTAAGTCTATTTCTTTACTTTTTAGTTTGTTTATCACTGTGTCAAGATTAACCTGATCTCTACCATATTTAATAGCAGATTTTACATCACTAAAGGAATCAGGTATAGCATTTAAAAGCACAATAGCAGTATATTCATCAATAGATTTATCACCAGTTTTCTTAATGTCTTGTACAAGTTTTTGAAAAGTGTCCATGTTTTCATCAATATCTTTAGACATATCAAGTTTAAACCGAAAAAATCTTTCAAGTAAGAACATTTTGCAGGGTAGTGAAGTTTCAATGAATAATTCTTCCAATTTATCCCATAATTCCTTAGCACTTTTTTGTACTTTTCGGATAACAGAATCTGAGAGGTGTAGGATGATGGATGAGAGTGCAATCTCGTCCATCTCTTCCTTTTTCTCGTCAGTCGTGGCATCAGAAAATACAAGGGTGATACTTTTGAATACATGTTGCTGTATTAGTATCCCTTTAATTTTTTGTTGCCAAATGCCAAAATCAGTGCGACCATCGAATGATGCAAGATTATAGGAGCTCATTGAAGACTTATTGCACACACAAACACAACAATATTCACACTACTCACACGAATCGGAAAGCTGAGGATATCCAAGTTCACACACCGATTTATCGGTTGCGTAGGGGGTCACTCAGATCTGGTTTTAGCAAAAAAATGTTCAAGTGGCAGAATATTACATAAAAGTAATATCACCGATTTTATCAGATATTCCACAGACCAACATATATAAATATCAGAGGACAACAGATAATATCAGCAAATAGGCTTAACACATAAACCTGCCCGGTTCAACCGGTATCTACCAGCAATCACGCCCAAAGCCTATCCGGTACAACCGGCAACTAAAGATTTAGGTTCAGCCGTTTTACCAGAGCGAGGTTTTGGAGGACCTCGAAAGATTGACCTCCTGTCTGTGAATCGGCGCACGTCGAGCAAAGGCGCGCCGGGCGGGGGATGAGGAGCGGACGGCCCACCAGCCTCGGTTGATTCACCATCGGCAGGGTCGTACGGAGGCGACGGGGGCAGCGGAGTCGCACGGGGGCGACGGGGCAGTGGAATTGCACGGGGCGACGGCGGGTCGTCGGTGACTGCAGCGAAATCGCCCAGCGGCGACGGTTGGCGGCGGCGCAACCTGAAGCTCTGATACCACTGTTGGGTATCGCCGGTGCCAACTGAGGGCTCAGAGTGTGCCTGGGCTCGCCTCGATTCGAACATACAAGTCAATCGGTCGTTTCAGACCAGTCACACAAGACTGTCGTCGACAAAGAGCACAGAACCCCTTTCCGGTAGCACTTCACTCCCAAAATCTTTCCCACTCGAACCCACACAAACTATACACCGAGAACCTCACGAAAAAAAGATTGACACTCAGTATAGACAAGAGAACAGTGGAAGGAAGAGCAGTGAGAAAGCTGTCGAAGATGCCGTCCTAAGAATCGAATGACCTAAGTCATTATATAGGCACACATTCAATCGGAAAACCACCGAAGGGTCACGCGATTTCAACACTGCAATAAAGGGAGGAAAGACTGCCTGGGGAAGGAGTGCTACTCATCGCAGGAAACGGGACAGACTGGGAAGACGAAGGGTAAGGGGAGAAGAGAGCGGCGCTCTCGCAGAGAAGGGGAATTAGGGCACGACCGAGTGCCCTAAGTCATCAGTCAAGAAGAGAAAAGAAGGGGAGATGGACTAATGGCCTGGGCCCAAATTAATTTTGGGCAGGCCCACAATTGAATTGGGCCAATACCCAATTACACATTGAAAAATGATTCTTTGTTTGTATATGGGATACTAATTTTTGTTGTGGAAGGGCTGGAATTATGATTTTGTTTTGAAATGAGACATGTTAAGTTGTAAATTGGCATCCTACATTGCTCCCAAAAAGAAAATTAATATTTTTAGAGAGGAAAACAAAACTGCTAATTTTTTAAGCAAAAGTATAGCAGTTGAATTAGAATTTTGTTTACAAATTTTCTAATGTAAATGAAGTTCCTAGGTAGAGAGATTTTCTAGATTTACATTCATGGAAAATACCTAATTTTTAGGTTTAAATTTGTTTTGTTAATCATGTAAGCATTACATGATGCTATGCAATATAAGAGGAGGTTTGTTTGTTTGTGGATAGTTAAATCATAAGTTTGTTCGTTAATTTTGACTATATCTAATATATGACCTCTAATTTTATAATTTTATCTTTGCTAATTTTGTTATGCCAATAAAAATATTAGCAAATTTGAATGTTCTTGCAAATTTGGTGGGTGTGCCTTAAAGACCGCCAACCCCAATCTTAAATCTATGGACATTTCAAGGATGCCAATTAAATTATTTGCAAACTAACTGCTATTTAAAATATGAGCAAGTAGATCAATAATTGGAGAGGCCGAGTGGAGTTAGGTGGAGATCTCTTGCAAGAGTTGGTGTTTTGCTCTATGAGATGAGGAACAAATATTTGAGAAATATTAAATTAAAAATAAATAAAAACAAAGTTCTAGAGTTCATTTTCACTTCCATTTTGAGCATACACAAATCTGTTTCTATACGTACTAAAAATATTATTTTTATTAAAAGTAATACTTTCTTTGAAAATAAATTTTATGGGTTTAAGATATGTGAGTTATTATCTGGTTTCAAAAGGGTGTGAAAATTTTGAGTTTATGTATGTTAATTATGGCCTTATTCAACAAATAATCTCTAAATTTATGATTTTTTTAATAATGATTTAAAATTTTAACTTTATTCAATTTATGTCTAATTCATCAAAATATTAAAAATAAACCCCTAATTTCAGTTGGCATATAAACAACTCAACTGCTATTTCAACAATTTTTGAAATTAAAGTGAAATTAAATATAAATTAACTAAAAAAGATATTTAATAAAAAAAACTCATAAAATTAAAATATGTTATTGCACATAACCAATGTATCGCACATAAATTCAAAAATTCCCTTATAATATCAGCCAGACCAATTTAATATATTGTTTGACACTTCAATAGTTCATGAAGGCGGCTAATCTAGTCCCCTCAAAAAATTATTGACCCAGATCGGATACTTATGTCACACTACTGTATTTATATTTTATATTATTTCATTTTAGTCGTATGTGTTTATATAATCTTTATAAGCAAAGAAATTAAAACGTAATTAAGATTAGATTATTGTAGATTAGAGAGATCCGTTGACTAGCCATCGGGTTCTTCACAACTCCAAATCTCTCCTATATACAAACCCTGAGCCTGAGGATCCAGAGCGAAGTGCATAATAAGTAGGTGCAGCTAGTTCAGTGGCAGAGATGAAAGGATTTGGGGTGATCTGTTTGGTACTTGTTCTTGTGGGGAGTCATCTGGCTTACAGCCGTACCATCTCCAAGGATCCGAATTGGATATCTGATGGTGTGGATTCCATGACTCCCTCATTTCTTGAATGGAGCCACCTATCGGCTCCGACGGAGACCTGCGAGCCGGTGTACGGCTTCCTCCCATGCTCCACCAACGTTTGGGGTCTGCTGTTTCTGATTGTGGTGTACGAGATTCTGTTGTCTGTAGGAGGACAGTATGTTGCAACCGGCTCCAACCTCTTCTTCCAGATTATTGGACCTGGTGTAGTGGGAGGCAGCGTGTTCCAGCTCCTTGGTACCATCCCACAAGTTGTCTTGGTTCTTGGTAAGTAACTTCATTCTTTTCTTGTGTTCAGCTCGGGTACTGTTTAGGTGATAAGACTTAGTTGAATAGGTTGAACTAAGTTAGGTCCAACTTATCAAATTTTTCATCAACTTAACTTTGAACTCGTTAAGAATTAAGTTTGATCAAGTTGGAGACGGCCCAAATGGGCTCGAGCTTTGAATTTCTATGTGGTTCAAGCTTAGCCCTATTTTGAATCAATTTAACTATACTACACTATTAATTTTAGAGTGAGTCTCTTGTGCATCAAATGCATTGTGCACCTAATCTACAATATTATTTATTTAATTAAAAAGTATTTGTTTATTACTTAAAAAGTATTAATACTTTCTTTAAGTCCCACTGGTCCCACCTCCCACAAGATTTGTATTAAAAAGAAACACATATTTTATAACTAACAACATTAATTTCTTAAGAGCAATGGCTAGATCCACATAAGACAGACTACTAATTCATATAATATGGTTCACCATAATTCTACTTATAATTTTCCACTTGATTCACTGATCAACAAGAAAAAGTTAGACACATTATATTCTGAAATAAGCGATTAGGGTTGAGATTCTTTTAAATAACAAGATTGTATATTGTTATCTTAAAAACAAATATGGGTTTACCATACAATATATAATATTTTTTTCTACAATAATTAGGTGTCATCCAAACACAACCCTATTACTATTAACAGTAGAAAGAATATAAGTAGAGTGGGTAAGCTATGATAGATGTTTGAGTTTAGATCTCAAAGACACGTAGAGATTAGGACATTTAAAAGTCGTCAGTCAACGCCCACGTGACGTGATTACCAGCCTAAATAAAATTACATATGGCTTTAGTTGATCAATTTATAAGTTTGGACAAAAATATAATAATATAGGTTAAAAGAGGACCACACCATGGTAGAAAAATTCCACCTAAGTTATCTTCTTTCTAGAAGCTTTAGCTATTTTGTTTCCTCGGACTAATTCAATTCCCCCAAAAGTCTGCCCTACATTTTGTTTATCTAAAAAATATTATAAATGACTTGTTATCTTAAAAGAATAGTAATATTTTTTATTAAGTAAATAAGTAATACCTTTTAGTTGAGCAAATAATACTGAGCAGCTATCAAAAACTTAACCAAAGAAGTTTAAGGACTAGTGACATACTTTGAAGTACATCACTAGGATTCTATCTATATTATATAATCAGTGAAACCGAGATCAAATTTTCAAAAGATTTAAAAACAATAAAAAATGAAACAATAAGAAAATATTAAGAAAAAAAAAAAAAAAAGGTAAGGGGTATGTTGAGGTGTGCATCGATGAGTTGGGTTATTTAAGTTATAAAATGGAATTAGGAGGGAAGCGAGTGATGAAATTTGAGTTGAGGTTAGTCGGTAATCCTAAATGCAAGATGTGTTACATTTGTGTTTTGGTAATTTGGAGCATCAACCTGTTTTCACTGGAATTAAATTATTGTGATTTTGATCTTTTTCATTTTCGGTATTAGGATTTCATTTTTTATTACTCTATTCCTGCCAGCATTTTAGTCTGGTAACGTTTATTTTATTTGTCATGCTGACATTATATAACACACGGGATTAAAACATGATACAAAAGCAAGGATCCAAACTGACACGCATACCTCTTTATGCATGCAATAACTTGCAATCATGAAGATGGAGAGCACAAAGTCTTTACAATTTAATGAAATTTCTCATGTTATCTCAATCAAGTATCTGCGCTCTCTGGAGACACCGCTGCGGCTCAACAACGGGCTACAATGGGGATGGGACTCGTCGTAGGAACAACAGTTATGCTTTTAACATTGATATGGGGCCTTTCTGTTGTTTTTGGAAGTTATGATCCATCCGAAAATACTACTACAGATGATTCCGAATCCCAGAAAACAGGACTCAAAGGTGCTGCAAATTCTCAGGCTTCTTAATGTACTTAAAAGCATCAAAGATTCTAGCTAAAAGGTTATTGATCTTATGTATCAGGTTCTGGCGTTGTTACTGATGTTGAAACTAGCTACACTGCAAGGATCATTTTGATAACCCTAATTCCATTTCTCATCCTTCAGCTGCAAAATATATTCAGTTCGCATTCGGGGAAAAGACTTCTTATTCTTATTGCTCTAATCATCACAGTTGCTTTGCTGACTACCTACCTTTTGTATCAGGTAACTAGAATCAAAAAGATCAAAGTGCTATTTTTCTTCTCCTTAAATAACACTCATCGGCAGAAGTAAGATGAAACGGAAAGATGGCTAAAAGTACACATACATACACACATACGCACACACACTTTATCAGATGCCGTAATAAAATTTTGGACAAAATTCAACTGCTAATTTATGTGCTTGTGTTTTTATGTTTCACTAAACTAAATTTATTATCATGCAGTCATTCCAACCATGGATACAGAACCGATGTTTCGAGTATGTAGTAAACAAATATGCTCAAGATAAGCTACTGAAACTCATATCAAGAAATGGCAAGCCTGATACTCGCAAAATACAAGGGTAATTAGTTGTTTCCTTTTTATTTTCTTTATTAGTGTTGCAGCATCTTTTCCTTGGAAAAAAAAAAAAAAAGGCACTGGGTGTAATCTTTGTAAACATATATTAACACACAGGTTGTTTAATAAAATCAATAAGAACAACGATGTGTCCATATCAGCAGCAGAACTCAGAGGTTTGCTCTTAGGACTAAAGATGGATGATGATGATAAAAGCACCGAAAGAGACATAGAAAACATAATGACGTTTTTCGATACCTCTGGTGATCGTCGTATCAGTCAGGATGAGTTCATCAAAGGCATGACCAAATTGGCTTCCGATCTTTCAAATCAGACTCCATCACAAACTGCAACAAACGTAGGTAGCAAGTCTCGGGTGAATAAACTGCATATATCGATCTAATTAAATATGTAAATATATAACTGTAATCATATAAAACTGAGATGCAGAATACCAGCCAAGACCAGCAGGGGCTCTTAGCTAGCAGCACAAACACAAGCACAAGCACAAGCCCAAGCCCAAGCCAGACAACAAGCAATTCATGGTTGATTATCTTCCAAGCTGCTTTCTTCTTGATTGTTGGGACTGTCATGGTATTAGCACTTGGAGAACCTTTGGTAAGAAGTGTCACTGGTTTTGCTCAAGCAGCAAATATGTCTTCCTTTTGCGTCTCGTACTTGGCTATACCCTTAGCTATGAACTACGGAGTTGCAATTCAGTCAATTACTTCAGCAAGGCAGCAGACTCAAAGATCCATTTCATTGACACTGTCTGCGGTATGTTCCTCTCTAGTTTGCACGTTAATATACACCAAAACTACTCCAAAAACGTTACTTTTATACAATGTTAACTACATAAGGCATCTTTAAGAGCGTTATAGTGCTTCATATTGTCTGTTTCATGCATATAACTTTCCAAACTAACACATAATCGGCGTTTTCAAATTGTTTTTCAAATTGTTAACATAAGCAATTTGTCTCTCACCTGTGCATCTCCTATTTAAAGTGTGTTTGGCTGGCCTCAGCTTATGAGCTCTTCAAAGAGTTTACGTGTTAGGGCCCTAGCCAAGTACACTCTCAGTACACATCTATACATGGTATCAATAATTGCCTTAGATGATTAAGATCTCTTCTTTTTCCTTTGGACAGCTGTATGGCAGCGTCTACATGAACAATGTTATGGGTTTGATGACATTCCTTGCACCAGTATATGCCCGAAATTTGTCATCGAATGTCTCTGCAGAAGTTCTGGTGGTTCTGTTGATCTGCATTATAATGACTATATTTACAAGCGTTTACACCACATTTCCACGCTGGATGGGTTATCTTGCATTGCTTTTATATCCAATTTCTCTTGCAACAGTCTTTGTTCTAACTTCTGTCTTTGGATGGTCTTAAAAGATCACAGACATAATTCATGTACGTTGTATTTTCAATAAACATGGTTGGTTTGTATTCTAATCATTGGACCAGCTAGTAATATATATTTTGAAGTTGTTGTTGACACCATTCACAAGTAAACCCAATTTTCTTTGCCGCAATTAATACAAGAACGCCACAAAATAAATCCAACAATTTTGAGAAGCCTCAACCAAACATAATATAGGTGGCCAAAATTCTCCCAAACATTATATTTGTCTTCATGTATTGGAGTTTCATTGAACACCAACAGAAACAGAAACATAGGATTCAAAATAGTAGCAGCTGCAATATCATTAACAAGTAAACTCAATTTTCTTTCCCACAATTAATGCAAGACCACAATAAAAAAATCTTACAATTTCATGAGAAGCCTTAACCAAACATAATAGTACAGGTTACCACAATTTTCCCCAACATTATATTTATCTTTCATTGAAAATCAATGGAAACAGAAACAGAGTATTCAAATAGGAGCAGCTGCAATAGCCTGCAATACCTTCATTGGTTATTTCTGTTCCAGAATGGAGGTCTTCGTTCTTCAAAAGCAGGCAATCGTTGGAATACAAGTGATGCGGTCTTGATCAAAATTCCAGCAGTCAGAGCCCATATCACATACAATTTATTCTCAACTTGATGATCAAAGAAATGGAGCACATATTTACTACCCATCCATTCGCGCTCCTCTTGTCTCCGGTTTTCATCCTACAAAATGCCAATAAATGTTGGACCTTGCAGCTAAAAAAATGAACCACGATTGAAAATCATAGCCAGTAACTAGCTGGACAACCCAACCTTAAGAAACATTTCTAATGGAGCATCAAATATAGATTCCACTTCAGTTGCATTTAGGACTGGGTTGAATGCCTTCTTGTCCCAAATTATCCCTACCACTGGACATACAGTAATATTTCGCTGCAACCAAACAGGGAATGTTTTAGACCTCAGGATGCAAATCATTGCATTCTTAATCAAGGTTTAAGAGATATTCGAAAAATAATCGCATATCGAAAGGCGATTACCTTAGTGTGGAAGGGTTCAAGAATAGTTACAACCTCCACAGTTGAAGGGTCCAATCCAATTTCCTCATGAGCCTCCCTCAGAGCTGTCTCAGCATCGTTAGCATCACCTTCATCTCTTTTCCCTCCAGGTAAAGCGACTTCACCTGAAAAAAACATATAATACCCAAAAAATATCTCTAATTCCTCATCAAGGTTCAGGACAAAATTACATCAATTCATAATACTGCAACCATGATACCAGAATGAGAGGACATTGTTGAAGATCTTTTGGTAAGAATTACGCGAAGATCGCCATTTTCATCTTCGAACAAACAGATCAAAACCGCAGCTCTACTGGGTTTGCTTCCATCTGGAGGAATCAATTCAGAGGCAGAATCTTGAAGTCTAGAATTGTCAACGTTGATGTTGTCATTCAATACATCAAAATTGTGAGTATTATTATCAAGGAGGAGGCGTTGAGTTAATTTGACGAGGTTCTCTGATTTTCCCAAATTGGTGGAATTCATGGCGATCGGTATTCGGAGCAGAAAACAAGAGTTGTCACTGCGTCAATAGTCTATAGTCTCCAGGCATTAGTTTCCTTATTGAAATGTTCGACGTTGGTGTCTTTGTATTGGGTCGGGCACAAGTTGTGAGTTGTATCAACAAGAACCCAATTCGTATTTGTTTATAAAATCTGTGGTTGTGGGTTATGGGTTGTGGATGTTTATTTGTTCTATTCACAACTTTATTTATTTTACGCATTTTTGTTCTTCTTTCATTATTTTCAATAAAATCATTCAATATTTCTTTCAAAATTTTAATTACTTAAAATATTTTTATTTTAAATTCATATTTTATAATAAATATCATATTAATCCTCTTTTTAATAACCTTATTTTAACATTTATTTATCATATATATATAAATAAATATTATTTTTAAAATATACGATATTTTCTGTAAAATTAATTATTATATATTTTTTTGTTTGAAATACTTTATATTAGATAAAAATAATAGATTATTTAATAAAATTTTATAATAAATATATCATATTTATTTTTCTTTTGAAGATTTTTATTTTGACATTCATTTATCATATATAAAAAGTAAATATTATTTTTAAATATAAAATATTTTTGTTAGGTTAATGGTGATATACTTTTTTACTTATATAAAATAAAAAAGTGACATTATTTGATATAAATAATTTTTGGAAAAAATAAGATTTTTTAAATATAAATAAACATATAATTTTCAATTTATATATATTTTTAAAATAATTAATTTTTGGAAAAATATTTATTTTATATTTGTATGATATTCTAATTTATTTTCTATTTTTCCAAAAATTATTATTATTTTTCAATTTGAAATTATTATTATTTTTGATTTTTTACTTTCAGAATTTTGTATTTTCAATAATAATGTTTATTAAATATAGTTTATATTGATATTTAAGATATATATATATATACATATATATTACACGATTAAACATTGATGGTATGATGCACACTCAATGTAGACTATGTACAACATATTTATATTTATATATTATTTTTGTTTTTTTATTTATTATGTATATATTATCGATCATTTTTATATTTTTTGTATATTAGGAATATATTGATATAACAATATATTTATGATATTTATATTTTTTATAATTTATTATCATTTTTATATATTTTTTATATATTAAGAAAAAAAAATATATATATATATATATCAATCATCCTCTAACAATTATTAAATTTGCAACTCTCTACTTCTCACAATATAATAATACAAACAAAACCCTACTATATATACTGATTTGATATTTACACTAACATAATCTACCTTATCACAACCCAAAACAAACATCACATTTTATTATGTATTTAGTTGTACACAGTCTCACAACCCACAGTCGGTTAAAGAATTTTATGAAGGATGCCGCTATTCCCACCGCCCGCTTCTTAGAATACATTTTATTGATTAAATACACTACTTAAAATTATTTTTTTCTTTTTTTATTAAAAATATTTTATTTATAATAAGTATACCCTTTTAATTTTTTTAAAAAAGAAAAGGTACAAGGAGAAAACATAAAATAGAAGACGAGAATAAGCTTCTCATCTAAATCAATTGGCATATTTGAAAGTTCGTATTTTTCAATCGAACATTATGTTTTCTAAGTGTTTTAAATAAGAATATATAAAGGAGAAGAATTTGGTTAAGATAATGTTCATTGGACGTTTTGTAATTAAGCATCAAAAAAGTATTTTGTAAGAGATATTACATATAAAATAATTTTATATTCAAATTCAACTTTGTTGATCATAACTCTTACAACTTTAAACAAAATACAATTTAAGCATGATAATATTATTATAATAATATAAGAAATTACTGTAATATTTTCAATAAAAATAAAAAAATAAAATTATAATCTTACCTGATATGTAAAAGTGTATTAGTTCATAAAACATTAAATTACAAATTTAGTAATTTATTAAAATTCATATTTAGTGATCTAATTATGTAGAAGATAAGCACAAGAAAATATTTTGTGAAGGGTAGGAAACCATAATATCTTATTTGTGTTAGGTTGGACCCATCCCTGATCCGAATGAAAGATGAACTCAATCAAGTAACTTGTTTGTCTTAAATTATGGATGAGAATGGGAGATCGGAATCCTTTCCATCTAAATTATACTAATTGTGATTATGTAATATTCTATCATTTAACAATTTTTTTTCTCTCTACTCCAAATCAATACAAATACAACTTTTTATTATTCAAACTTTTCCACATCTTAAATGTCCTTAGTCGGATACACTACAGATACCTACATCCCACCAAAAACACCCCTACAAATATTTTTATGGTTTGTCCCCAGGTGAGGAAGCAAATATGGAATTTAATAAGAATAATAATACAAAAAAAAAAATTCCGAATGTTAGAAGGTATGTAAAAACAATAGTTTTAATAAACTATACACTTGATATAAATCGAACACATAAATGTAGTGAATACTAAATACTAATTAATAGTGCATCAAGATACTCCATCTGAGAAAAAGCCTTGTTTAAAAAATATTGTCTTTAAGAGAAATATTAACAGCAGATGGCCCCAGCACGCAGTAAATAATACAGAAAATGGAGGTAAAATGTCAAAAAATTTAGTAGGGAAATATAAAAATAATGAGATATATACGAAATTAGCATTCAAGAGAGGTACAAGCTTGATGGTCTATCCAAACATCAACGAACTTACAGTATCTTCAAGTGTAATGATGTATGTATATATATGTAATCATACAAGTGAAGAAAGCCAACTCAAAACTGATCAACACACTTTTCCTTTTCTTTTATTCTTTGTAAACCAAAAATGAAACAGGACAGTACAGTACAAAAATTGCTACATCAAAAGAATAAATTCAAGCTATCCTATACGAAACAAGCATTAGTCCTGATTCATTTAGACGGCATACTGTAACAAAATCCTCCGGCAACTGATTCTGCTAGACTTCACCCCCTGAAAAAAGAATGAGGGGACATGACTACAACTATTTTATGTGTGATAGAGTTCACTATAGCGCAGCTAAAGATGTGGATGATCTACTTTTGATCGTGTTAAAAGAGGCCTGTATAAACACATTCAAACAGAAGATGAATAATTTCCTATCCTCGTACGTTGATTGACCCTTGATGTATCATATGTTTAAACTTCGAATAAATAAAATAACAAAATGATGCAAATTCCAATTTAACAAGATTGTCATATGCAGCTATCTAAAACATCCTACCTCATTAGAAGGATAACAACTCGATCCGCAAGCTTCTACATTGAGAAACAATGGATAGGGTGTCGTCATCCAATTATAACAAAATTAACTTCACAAAGAATTTATTCACCAGCTTCAGAGCCAAAATATTTTTCCAGGAATTCATCAAGTAGCCCCCAGTTTGGTGGACTAGATTTACTTGAATTATCAGAAGGTAATGATCTGATGCATCCAAGTACATGCTCGACGTCGCAGCAAAGACTGTGACAGCACAATTCAAAAGATTAGATAGCAGAAACCCAATAAAATAATACACTTATTTATTTCCCTTCCCTGTAACACCACAGATGTCGGGTGGGGTGGAGGGATCTATTCATGAAACTACTAGCATCCTAACAGCACCACACCAAACATGTCATTTCAAATGTTTCTACTAATTGACAAATTGGTGCAAAACGGATGTTTCTTCCAAATTCCAATAACTCAGTACTAAGCGCTTTTTTGAAAAGACCAAAACCCTCATGTAGCCAAATTATTTGAAACTGGAAAATTTGTTCGGCCAAGTTTAACAAGTCGCTCCTTAAGCTCTCCCACAGATCTCCGTTGCTCAGTAAACAATTTTATCATTTTCCATGACAAATGATAAATATTTCACACCAACATATAAGTGAGTTCGAAATTGGATCATATTTCATTTTTGAGATTCTCATTTTTTTGAGGAATTTATCCTTGTTTTTTTTTTTTTTTTCTTGAATTCAGAAATTAAAATGTTACTTAAGTGATAATATCTTTCATTTACTTCGAGGTCAAAAAGTACTACTTGAAAATAAATTACTTGACATTTCAATCAAATAAAACTTTTCACACAATTAAGACAAGCTAAAGCATGGATGATATATTAAACATTGAAGCAAATCTAGGTACCAAATTTAAGTTTTACCCTCTACTAATACTAACTGAGTGAGCTCTTATCAAAAAAATAAAATAAAAATGACAGAGTAAACTACAACGTACCTTCGTTTTGCTTGGGGAGTGCTGATCTCTAACTTCGAAAATGCATCAGAAATTTGGGAGTGCAAAATTACAACCACTTGCCTGCAGAAGCATGAAAATTAGGAATCAGATAGCACCAATAAAACAAATTTTCATGAACTCTGATTTTACTATAGGAAGTAGCCAAGCCGCATAGGCAGCTACATGTGCAAGTCAAACTTGTGCAGGCGGGTAGTGAATACAACAAAAATATGTATCATATATAAATAATTAAAGAGAAGCCAGAGGCACTTCATTTCTGGTGTCGATATTACCCAAAAATTGATTGAACATCCTCCTCAAGTAGGTGTTTAGATAATGTACGTAGAAGATATCCAACCTCCTGTAACAATAAGTGAAAAGTATCACTGGAAATATAAATATTCTGTTCAAGAGCAAGTGCAAGTGCAAGTGCATGTGCAAGAGCAGAATGAAGGCTTGTTCCCACTGACATCAACTACAGATAAGAAGAACAATGGCAGAAATAATTGATGATCTGTTTTACTTTGAATTCAAATCCTACAGATGTCTGAGACTGGAAGGGTCACAACAAGAAAAATCCCAAGAAAAGTAAGAAAATAAAACAAATTTTACATTGAAAAGAATAATGTCTAATGGAGCAAGCTGAGAATTGCTGTTTCAAGAGAAACTGAAAGGCCAAATGCAAAAATTAAGTTGGAAACACAATCAATACAATAAATTACCCAAATCAAGTACTACATCATGAAGTTCATGATAAAAGAACAGCACAAGAACAAAGCATGTGAGCATCTGGCTAATGAACAACAAATTGAAGACATTAATTCCTTACCTTGGTGAGAGACCGTGCAAACTGACTAGGCTGTGCATCAGTGTCTTCAGATCTATTCCAACCCTCAACAATTTGTGGCAAGCTACGTAAATGTACCAATAGTCTTTCCCTCATTATCTGAACCAGCTTGGAATGAATCTCATCGCGGTGATTTTTATAATCCTAAAGTATGTAAACAAACACAAGTTGTAATAAAGTGTACATAGAAGAAAAGCTGATAGCATGTAAATACTTGTGACAATACAAAAGAAACATATCTGGTTTTTATTTGGAGGAACTAAAGATTAAAAGGGAGAAAATTGTCAAAAAAAGTTTTCCCTGTGTAAGCATCCCGAAAGTGCATTAGATATTTATTATTTTCAAGGTTCCCTTAAGCTTCGTTTGCATCTTATCTCAACACACAAAGATTAAGCAAAAGAGGAAAAGCAAGTTAACAGAGAATAATCATGCACAGTATTCAGAGTTCCCAGTAATTGTTACTTCAAATTTTCACCGTTTTCAAAATGGTAATGAGAAGAACGCAAATCATAAATCAAACGGGAAACTCCCACTTGCCAGCCTAGGGCTCAAGAACTGATTAACTTCTTTCCTTCCTTCTCCTCAAACACTAACTAAACAAGATTATATACTAACAGCAATCTTACCAACAATATAAAAGATTAACACTATGAATCAGAAATAGAAACTAACTAACTAACTAACTAACTAATAATACTCCAATTAACTAACTAATAATACTCCAACTAACTAACTAACTAATAATACTCCAAATTATTCCAGGCCTACGCCTACAGTCCTAAGCCCGCCCCCGACGCCGGTAAACCAACAAAGGCCTCGGCTCAGCCCCTTCCTCCTCCAACCAGAGCTCCTCAACCCTCACAACCTCCCGCTCTCTATCAATTCCTCCCCCGTTCAGAACAACCTTGTCCCCAAGGTTGAAATGCGGAAACTAACGTTGAACGTGTTCCACCGCCACCCAGGTAGTGTCATCATCATTCTGACCCACCCACTTTACCAACACTTGCTCTTCATCTCGTCCGTTCACCATAACATTCCGCCACGTGAGCACCTGCTCCAGCTAAAACACGGCACTGACAGGAAGTTCCAAACTTTCCGAAAGCTCCGACTCCACCGGGTGCTCTCCCACCACTTTGCACAACTGGGACACACAGAACACTGAATGGATGCGGCTCGTGGCAGGTAGGGCCAGCCTATATGCCGCTGCTCCCACACATCCCTCCACCAAGAATGGCCCGTAAAATTTTACCGCCAATTTGTGATGTGGCCGCCTGGCTATTGAAGTCTGCCGAAACGGTCGCACCTTGAGGAAAACTCGATCTCCTACTTCAAATTTCACCCCACGTCGCCACTTATTAGCACTCTTCACCATCTGCTGCTATGCCCGAACCAGATTACTCTTTCGTCTTCCCAACATCACATCACGGCCGCCCAATTCCTCCTCCACCACTGCCATGCGGCATTCCCCCGGTAAGATTCGCCGAACAGTCGGCAGGTCTCTGCCATACAAAACCTCAAACGGGGTCATTTTTGCAGTGGTCTGAAAGGCCGTATTGTACCAATATTTCGCCCACGGAAAACACCGCACCCACTATTTGGGCTAGTCATATGTAAAGTAGCTTAGATATGTCTCCAACACCCGGTTCAACACTTCCGTTTGCCTGTCAGTCTTGGATTGATAGGCTGAACTGAATTTCAATTGGGTGCCTGACATTGCAAACAACTCCTTCCAGAATGCACTCATAAACACGGGATCTCTGTCACTTACAATGGAATGAGGAATTCCATGTAATCTAACTACCTCCTTTGTGAAGATCTCGGCTACTGAATGAGTCGTGATCGGCAACTTGAGAGCGACGAAGTGTTCATATTTCGAAAATCAATCCACCACAACCAATACTGCTGAAAATCCTCTTGACTAGGGCAATGCTGTAGCAAAATCCATCGATACATCCTCCCACACTAAATTCGAAACAAGTAACTGTTGTAGCAATCGAGCCGGCGATAGCATCTCATATTTAGATTTTTGGCACACCAAACACTTCCCCATGTACTCCGGTACACTACGAAACATGCCCCTCCAATTACACTCAATGCCAAATGCCAAATGCCGGTTAGTCCGAAAGGCCCCCGGCCGGTGTGTCATGGAACTCTTGCAAAAGCCGAGGGATCCATTCGGAGTCCGCCAGCAGCACAACACGACCTTTATAGAACAGTCGTCCCCCAACTAGCTCTACTATCTGGCTAATCCCTCACAACTTGCGCTATTTCCTGAATATAGTCATCCTGTTCCTGTTACCGAAGAATACTCTCTATGTCCATCAACTCCAGCCCACTCACATTTTCGCCCCGTCTCGACAATGTATCGGCGGCTGCGTTGGATTGTTCAGATTTATATTGAATGATAAAATCATAGCCCAACAACCTCGCCACCCACACTTGGTGGGCCGGTGTCACGATCCTTTGAGTCAACAAGTGCTTCAAACTGCGGTGATCTGTTCACACGACAGAACGTCAACCCACCAAATACAGCTGCCACTGTTGCACGGCCAAGAATAACCCCATCATCTCACGTTTATAAGCGGACTTCAAAAGTATCCTATCTGATAAGGACTTGCTGAAATATGCAATGGGGCGTCCTTGCATCAGTATCATATCTGTCCCGGAGGCATCGCATTCGACTACAAACTGTCGGTTAAACCTCAGCATAGCCAAAATCGGGGTTGTTGTCAATGCAGATATTAGTTTAATAAAAGTTGTCAGGGTACGCGAAATCAGGCCATAATTCCAATAAACCGCCAATAATACCCGGTCAGCCCCAAGACCCCCCCGCACTTCTTGTTCTGAGCCCAACCAAGGCCACATCGCTACCGCACTCACTTTCATCAGATCCATCACCACTCTAGAGGCTAAAATTGGTTGGCCGTGAGTTGGTTGGCCCTCAAGATTAGCAACACCTGCTCTAAATGCTCCTTACGGAACCACGTTGCTCAATACAGCGTCGGCCCTTCCATAGCCACCACTGTTGCCGCACACTTCTTGAGGTTGGCCTTGAGTTCGTTGGCCCTCATGATTAGCAACACCTGTTATAAATGTTTCTTACAGAACCACGTCGCCCAGTACAGCGCCGGTCCTTCCATAGCCACCACTGCTGCCGCTACCTTCAAATCTTGCCCCGTGTACTACAGTTCAAATTGTTGATTAGCACGCGCCAGCCACCCAATGGGATCTGTCCCGGCAAAAACATGAAGTGGAGGTGGTCTGATCGCCCCTCTCGCTGGTTCCACAGAAGGCGGAGCACTGCCTAATGCCTCGGAAACGGCCACCCTCGCCGCAGACTGATCGGCGTTCGCCAACAGTGGGGGTTGCAGTTTGGCGATGGCGTGGGTCAACTTCTAAGGCAGCCCTGATTTCCACCAATTGGGCATGTATATCAGCCTGTTTTGCCTCAATCTTGTTGAGTCACTCATGTTGGATCGTGTGTTCATTATGGTGTTGGGAACGGGATCCGGCAGGTCGGACCAATTGATATGAACACGTAATTGATAAGAACGCAAAAATCACAAATCAAACGGGAAACTCCCGCTTGCCAGCCTAGGGCTCAAGAACTCATTAACTTCTTTTCTTTCTTCTCCTCAAACCCAACTAAACAAGATTATATACTAATAACAATCTTACCAACAGATTAACACTAAGAATTAGAAATAGAAACTAACCAACTAATAATACTCCAACTACCTAACTAACTAACTAACTAGTAATACTTCAAATTATTCCAGGCCTAAGCCCGCTCCCGACGCTGGTAAACCAACAAGGGCCTCGGCTCAGCCCCTTCCTCCTCCAACCCGGGCTCCTCAGCCCTCACAACCTCCTGCTCTCTATCATTATACCAATTACGTATAGTAATAAATAAGCCAAGTCAAATTTTACTACTTTTGAATTTAGTTAACTAAAATTACAATACTATGTCACAATGTTCTTGAAAGAATTGTTGATATTAAGTATATATAAAAGAATAAACATGGAAAATCTATTTGACTTGTTTTCGCTCTACATGAAAAATATATATATAAATATATATATACATATATATATATATATAGAGAGAGAGAGAGAATCAGTCATTAGGATCACAAAAAGACGATTTTGCTTCTAAAAAAATTCCTCGACACCAAAATTTCTGCCAAAACATCAGTTTGAATAGAACGAGACTCCTAAAAACATTTTTATGCATATTTTTTGTCACCAAAAAAAAAAAAAACACACATATTTTTTATGTATTTCACAATTGGTCCTTAAGATTAAAACTAGGGTTTTGAGTTAGAAACTTAAGAAAAAATTAGAATAAGCCAAAGGAGGGAGAGGCCGCACCACCTGTTCTGATAAGACTTTGACCACCCAGTCCACTGCCAGCCATCTCCACCGGCCATCTTCAACTTAGAAACTACTTTTTTATGCTTGATTTTTAAGTATTATGAATGTTTTCTCTCTTGTTTCTTTTTATCTTTTTTTTTTTTAAAAAAAAAAAAACTATTATGAGCTTGTTTGGTGCTTATTTTAGCTTTAAAATGAAAGATTTATCTTTATTTTTAGTTATTATTCATGTCTTTTTTTTTTTGGTCCAAAAGGCGCGCACCTCGGGCACTAGAACACCCCTTGTGCCTCTTGCCTCCAACATGCCTATAACATGATGTTCTTAGTAGTAGTTAAATCACATGACTCCAACTAAAACGAGTCATCTTCCATTGCCACAATAATTTCTTCAATATCTTCAATAGATGTCAGGGTAAGTGTCAAGACAAAGTTAAGACAGGTTACAAGAGGGCTCCATAGGCAATGGATCCCTCAAGGTAATGTTTCCTAATGTTCTATCATGTCTGAAACTAACACATAATACATAGGTTACAATCTGTATTTAGAATAGATGATATGCGAAGAAAAGTGTGACCAATATTTTTCTTGAAAAAAATACTTACATTTGCTACTCGATCAATCTCTGACTGCAATAGCACTTTATACGTCTCAGGCACTTTGAACAAGAGAATTCTCCTAATTTCTGAGTAAATCCAATAGAAAGATTATGTAAATAGAATGTCTATTGTAATTACATAGTACATACACAGAGAAAAGATTTAACAAATAAAAATGCCAATTTAAACACACACATGAAACTTAAAATGAATCTGAGATGGCTCAAGGTCATACCATATTTCAGCTACCAACACAGAACAGTTTATATTCTTTATAGAGTATAACATATGAAATTGGAAATCCAAAAATATCGATGGATATAAAGCCTTTTATCTGTAAGATACACTAATTATTAAGGACATAAGCATAGATAAACATATTGATATTTTGGATGAAGTAGCAATCTATTGAGGTTTATTTAACCAAGTGCAGTGAGGCTTTTAAGCATATTTAATCTGTCATAGATGTGGAGTTAACTTATTTGTTATAATCTAAACAATGACCAGATTGAAATGGCCCTGAAACTTACAAAAGCACACTGTTAAAATTAACTATCAACATTTTACAGCAACCTACCTGGTATGATAGCATGCGTCAAACTTATCACTTGACTTGCCATAGCCAAATGTCTAGCAGTAATTGATCTCAAACCAGAAACCTGCAGCCAAATAGTGACGAAGGACAAAATGAAATAATCAGTTATGAAGACCAAAATTATAAGTCAAATAAAAGTTTCTCAGATCATTAAACGTCAGACACGCACACAAAAGGCTAAAGCAAAGCAGAATTATCTATATACATATACAACAGTCGTAAACATAATTCTCAATCTTCTCACTCAAGAACAAAAGTTGATCGCAGAAATAATGCCACATTCATTTATAGTCTCTCTAAAGCCAAATTCAAACCATGAGCATATCAAAAGATGCCCAGCAGATGTAATTCTGATTTAAAATAAGTTGCAACCCGTCAAATAGGCTAGTAAGAAAAATAATACCTGTAAGGCATTTGCTCCAAGAACAAGATGAGCAGTCCTTGAATTAAATAGTTTCAAGAGCTCAGCAACGCGATGAACAACTTCCGCAGATAATGTGGGCAAACAATTGTTCATATCAATGTATTCTGACATCATCTTCACCAAATACAAGCCACTGAAGCAGAAAAGAACAAAAACAAATACATTGAATCTCCAACATATTATTTAAACCAAGAAATTATAAGCTGCCACCATTAAAAAATATTTGTATTTGAGATGGTAAAGTATTAAAAAGAGGAAAAAAAGTAGCGAAATATTGGACGGAGACATAATCATCAAAATGTGGTGAAAAGATCCAAGAAATCAGTTGGTATTTAGTAATCATAAGCCAGAACCAGCATTGTCAGCTACCATTACTAAAGAAAATGTAAAATCTGTGTGGCATTGTTTTCCATTAGTAGGATATTTCAATTTAAATTTCCTGGTAAAGATCTAATTCCATAACCAGCTGAATTTCCTTACATGATGCTTCCCTTGTGAAGTTCTGGTAAAATCCCTAATCACCACAATATTAAATATCCGAACCTTTTTGGACGTCTATTTACCTTTTTATTTCATTTCTTCTCTTTCCTGCACATCCCCTCCGTACTCCCTAATTCCAATTGCTAAATAGACCCCAAATATACTCAATTCAACTTAAGCACCATTCCAGGGAAACAGATCACACTAAAGATACTCAACTATTCCTACAGATTATTGACAAAGTCAGTAAACCTGGGTATGCATGAATCTAAAGTGTAGAAATTCCCACATATAACAATTTGTACGTTAGCTGAGACGACTTAAGAAGGAAAGTTTCAAAATTAAAATCAGAACAAATGGAAACGAAATTTGCCCGGGAAATATGTGAAAGTCATCAACACTGAATTATTACACATATTTACTTGACAGAGCCTGCTACCTCTCCATGGCTTTTTTTTTTTTTTTTTTTTTTTAAATTTTATTATGATCAAGAAATGAAGATAAACATAAGATAAGACCAAAGATGTAATGCTGCTTACCAGTTCACCATGTGATATCCAACACCTCTAAAATATAGCATTCGAAGCGCAGATTTTCCACGCTCCTTCATGCTGGCACTGTTTCCATGGGACGAAGTACTAACATCAGAATTGCTGATCTCAGTTGGCATGCTCAAGCGAGATGAATCGGTATTTTGAATATGATCAGCATATGTCCCATTAGAATCAGGCTGTTCAGTATGTCGGGATGAATCTGATGGGCCAGCATCTGCCATGGAGGAACCATCACTACTCGATACTTCATTAGAAAGTGATGCAGTATCATTGGAAGCAGCACCACTCTCTACAGCAATCACAGATTCAGAAGAACACAGTGAATTGACAATGCTCTGAAACTCATCTGGCACATCTATCTCAGCCCAATTTTCTTGGTCAAGTAAAGCCCTCATCTTAGACATCTGTGATAATCAGCACAAAAGTTAGACTGATTCATAAGGATGAGCCTAGAGAATGTCAAAACTTTGACATGAACAAAAACTAACTCGAGATTCATGCTGGAATTCGATGAAGGATTTAGCTTGTGACTGTAGCGTCCCACGAATACTATAGCCCAATCTTCCACCAATCTGCCCATGTCAGGATTATATGGTATCAAAATCACAATACAGATCATAAAATGCATGAAACTATTATAGTAGTTATACCTTTTCTGTTGAACTAATAAATTCCTGGCTGATGTTATAAACACCAAGGAATTCCGAAAGTTTAAGTTTTGGATGAATTTGAGAACGGATTCCAACAATTTTCGCCCATCTTCCATGAGCAGCATCACATGCAGCAAATAGAGCTTCTGCATTCTCTCTTAAAATATCAGCTCTGTCAAAACAAAATAAATATTCTCAAAAGTCACGCATGTTTCATATGCTCCAGAGAATAGCTGCAGAATCCATGAAAATACATTTTCGTCCGAATTTTGCAACAGAATTTTGTTAAAATGAATTAATCATACGTCTTAAATATCAAGAAAAACAACGTTCTCAAGGAGAATTAACTTGACAGATAATCCAATGGTTTTGGAAAGATGCACGAATGGATTCTATCCTCGTCATATTACTTCATCCAGGCCAAAATCTTACAACCCTCAACAGAAACAGCAATCCAATATCAGTAACAGACGACATGAGAGATGAAATAATGACTGGAATATTAAATATTGACTTAGCTCCAACCCCTACATGGACCTGGTTGCAACTAATGTCATAAGAGAAGTAAAGCAGAGGCTCAAACTCAGCTAATAAATTCATCTTGCTTAAATTTAGTGCTAACACTCAGCCCAGCTCACACTAAATTAAATGTGGCTCAACTTAAGTGATACCAAACAAATGGAAATCAAGTGAAGCTGACTTTATTATGTTGCATATATTTCCCTCAAAAACCTCAGCACTTTTCTTCCTAAATCCCCAAAGACACTGCTTCTGCTCCAGTATCTAGTCAAACCTAGATAAAGAAAGGCAAAGTTTTTTTTTTTTTTTTTATGCTCACCGCATCTCATGAGATGTTGTAGACAGAAGTAATTACCAGGTTCAAAAAAAGAACCAGAGTACCACACACTATTGGCAGGATATTCCTTACGCCTGGCATTTAAGTAAAATAACCTAAACACGCACCCCAAACTATTGGCAGGATATTCCTTGCGCCTGGCATTTAAGTAAAATAACCTAAAACACACACCCCAACTATACAGGAGAAAGAACGAACATTTCACTGGTAAAAAGAACCAAAGTACCACACTATTGACAGGATATTCCTCACGCCTGACATTTAAGTAAAATAACCTAAAACATGCACTCCAACAATACAGGAGAAGAAAGAACATTTCACCGGAAATTTCTTGAAAGATTTGGATTTGCAGTGTCGTATCCTCTCCCTTGGATAGACGTCATTCTGCTAGCATTTTGTGAAGATTGTGATGAGAAGGAACTAGCATGACCATCTGTCTCCTGAGCTGTATCTGGAGCTGCTGCACCATGTGCAATGGCAGCAGCAACTGAAGCAGCAGCATAGTGACCGTTGAGATTGCCCATGATCCATTCAATTGCTCTTTTCACTTCAGAAGCCCGCAATAAGTGTGTCTGCATTCACTAAAAGAAAATAATCAAGTTATGCCATGCCAGTATCAGGATAAATAATTGTAAGCCAATACTGAAGATGGGATGCATGTCCAAGCACATATTATGAGCTGGGAGGCACACTACGCTAGTGTGCTGCCCAAAAGAAAATGGCTTAATTATCCATTAAAATCTTCAGTTTCTTTGACCTTGAGCAGGTCATACCCCCAATAGGAATTTCAACGGCCCTCATGGAGTGTGAAAAGCATTATAAAGGCACAAGCAGATTGGATAACAGCCACAAATCAAAAATAGGTAGTAGCTTCATTTAGTCCCATGTAATCCAAGAGAGAGAAGGGAGACAGATGCGCTTCGGACAGGACTTTTCAATGACAATAGAAGAGGAATTAATTACAAATGAAAAGCCAATCAACCAGTACATAGATAGGAGAAATTTACACTACACTTTTTACCAAAGTGTACAACTTCACAATTTTAACCAGCTACTATCGCTAGAAAATAAACTCCCCCATGCCCTATAGATCAGGCAGACAGAAGAATTATAGTAACTATTCAAATTAAACAAAACAGAGAAATTTATACCAGTATATACTGTCCCATTTAAAATCTGCATGCTTGTTAGTATCTGCGTCTATATTTTCAAGTATAGTCTCGAAGAAGTAACAAAAATTGCCAAGCATACATTACCTGCACTATCTTGAAAATTTCCTCCAAAAGTTTCACAAAGCTATCAGGTGACAGACTTTTCAACTTACTTCCAAGTGATGAGCCCCCACCTGAGTCAGAATTACAGAATGAGAAAATTTTCACGGTGAAAGAGTTTCGACGAAGCCAGAGGGCATCTGACAGAAAGAGTCCCTCAATGCCCCTCATGATTTTGATTTGCAATGGTTAGCACAGGTTTTATGTGTAAGGTCAAATTATGAAAATTGCCTTCAGCAGAAAAATATGCATGAAACACACTGAACCCACCATCAGTATCCACAATTCCCTCCCCAGAGAGAGAATCTGACTCCAGAGGCATGTTTAAAACTGTCATCTTGACAGAAGTCTTTATATCAGAAGCAAGTGTATCTCGGTATAATCTCAACACAGCCGGTAATTTGCCCTGGAAACAACAATTCAGTCACAAGACAACACTTGAATCAACACTTTCAAATTTTCGCAAGAAAATTATCAAATGATATACTGAAAGGATAGCCTGACACTTTGCTTTTTGTACTGAAATATGAATAGATTTACTGAGGGACAGCAACAGTTGAAATCCATAGAATGTGTTGTGTACAAATACAAACAACAGCCTGTCCAACAAACACAAAGTAAATCACACACATTCGCAAGCAGCTATTACTAAAGGCAAAGGCTGCAGGACCAGCAAGTTCTAGTCAGTATGACTCCAACAACACCTCAACAAAAGCTTCAAGTCAAAATATAAAATTTATTAAAACATCCAGTACTACCAGGATAATAGACATGCATGCGTGACAATTGATTTAAATATAGTCACAGCCTAGTCATATGCATGAAAACTGTTCGTATTCTTAAATAATAAAGTGTATCCGCAATATTGCAAACTAGACATAAAAAAATTCTGTTCACACACCACTATCGTCCATTGGTGTATGTAATCTTTGACAATTAGCAATCGGCAGAGTCATATGAGAGTAAATACACACAAATGAAATTATTGGGTAAACATTTCCAGAAAAAGAAAAAAAATTAAAAAGATGTTGATCAGTCCCATAGATTAGGAAAACATAGACTTACTGTTCTGAGCAGACCAATGATAAGCGGGAGCAGCTGATCTTGAAAATTAGATGTTCTTTCTTCCTCCAGTCTAACCTGCAATATTTGAATGCCAGATTTTGGAAAGAGACGCTATCAGGAAGCATATAACAACCCAGCAAGAAAAGAGGGTTTGGAAGCATATTTTACAAGGCCATTCTAGGTGTAACTGGACGAAGTGGCATGCAAAATGTAATATAATCCGCAAGAAACAGAAACACATGAATGCATGTCACTTAAACATAAACCATTTCATGGGATAAAAATTTCACTGAATCATGTCCAACTAATTTGGGAGAAAAAGTAACCTAATCTCAGCTTATGTGGACGAGCAGTTCAAAAGGTAATATACGATAGGACGGAGAAGATTGTTTAGAAGTTTCAAGTTTTGCAGTAGGTTTAACTATTCAGGATTAGAGAATATATCTGTTAGTTCGAAAAAAAAAAAAAACAAGACCTTTTTCTTACACTGTGCAAGGTTCGAAAACAGCAAGGTCAATGAATCAGGTTCATTTTCTATGGTTGGGTAACCATTATCTTGGTTGGCATTAACAATAAACAATATAAGATACTATTATCATCACTATTACATCAGCATCAGAGTGCATAAATCAAAAAAATTATTGTGCAAGACATGATTTGAGTAATATGCATAATTAAATAACAAAGATTCAAAATTACGCCTTGCCATCATAATGGATTCTCAAATCATCTAATATATTGCTGTTAATTGAACAGGGTGAGGCAAAGCAACCGCTAAACATCCTAATGAGAAAAAAGAAGAAAATTCTTGGACCATGAATAAATAATGCAAGCACAGATAGAACACATTACAAAAGGTGCCAGTTTCTAATACAAAACAAATATACAATGCTAAGCTTACTTCATCATATCTTCCATTAGAGGTGAAGGTAGACATTGCTACTGATGCATCCATATTTTCAACACCACGCAAAGATGCACGAATAAATTCTGCTGAAAGAATGCTACAAGAATGAATATGATAAGTCAAAATATCAAGCTAACTTCAAATTGCAACTATAATCAACATATGGTTGATATTAGAAGTTCACACATAGTGAGTGCACCACAACCCTGATAAGATACACACCTTCTAGATAAATCCTTAACAGAAACAAAAGATCAATGTCCAGTACAGCACTGAGTTTTTATAGCCTTAAGTAGATTTTGGGAAGACTACAAAATAGTTAATAAATAAACAAGCCTATAAGGAAACATAAAAGAAAAGCTATCCGGGCTTCCACTACAACAAATCCACCATTTGGTCAAGTTCATATGCATTGCACAATTGACTTCATTAGGTTGTAATATAACAACTAGATTACAGCACAATAAGAAAAGGAGATACCTAGATATGACAGAGTATTATACAAGAAATAACTCATACAACATGCCAACCATTCCATATCATGTCTTGCCTGCTTTTCAAGACATTTATTGTGAACAACAATGAGGAAAAAAGCTAAAGGCACCCCGAGGTGTCAAACCCATTTCACTGCCTAGGCGCGAGGCATGAGGCACAAGGTTACAAAAAAAAATGTATATACATAAGAAAACATTTCACCATAAGAAAGCATTATAGATTCATTAAAACGTGACCAAATATAGAAGTCCAAAACATAGTAAATGTCCAAATTTCATATATAATAGTTATAACTAAGCATTAGGCATCATCATCAGTCACAGTTCGTTGTCACCGACGGAAAAGGTGGTGGTTACCAGAGTGGGAGGGACAGCAGGTGTGTGGAGAGGCAGTAGGTGTGCGTGGGAGATGAAAGGGATTTTGAACTAGGGTTTAAAATTTTAAGTGAAGAAAGGGACTGAAGTGTTTCAAAATAGGGTTTTAACCCAATTTACCATAATATATTTAAAAAATAACAAAAAAATGCAGCTTGGGTGAGGAGCGTCTTTTCGGCACCTGAGCCTCCCCAAAAGGCGCATGAGGCACATGCCTGGGCGTCTCAGCCAAGCCCGCCTTGCCTTGGTGTTATGAGGCCCTAAACCCTAAACCTTGATGCGCCTCCTAGGCGCGCCTTTTTACTCACTGGTGAACAATCTTTTAAGTCATTTCCTCAGCATTTTCCAATACTCTTAACTTGCCAACCAGTGTTACATAAACCATGTGGTCTGCATTTCCAAATTAAGTCATTTTCCACAGAGCAGTTTGTAACTACAACAAACTAGAAAAGGTTGACCAGTGGCAACTAATCTGGCAAAGTAGCATAGTATTTTACATGAGATGTAGGTCCGACTATAGATTTATATGCAGGAGATTATTGGATTGATATGAAGTAAGGAAATACGACTACATTCTTCATCTTCACTATTTATAGTAGCTCGAATAAACATAATGTAACTATGTAAGGTCTAAAACAGTTAGAGGAATCATCATAAGTTTGAATGGACCAATCAGCCAGGTCTGTCATGTCAGACTTTGACACATATTTAGATCCCCATAAAAACAATAAACAGACCAGTTATAAAGGTAGCAGATAAAAAAGGGTAATTAACACGATCACAATGACCTTGCTCGGTATGATCTGTATAACTTAACGGGGAATTGTACACTTCAGCCAGACTAAAAGGGGGTAAAAGAAAAAGAAAGATGGAAATAGATAATCATAACCAATGAAGAGTATAAGATTTTATTATGAGCACCCATCTCAAAACAAGAATAGACTAACCTGTTAACAGAATCTACCGAAGATGTTACATGTTCACGAAGATGACGAAAGCAATGTAAACCAATCAACTCATCTCCATCCTATTAAAAACATGCACCTTTTATCATATGAGAAAAAAATTCAATGCCAAGTAAAAAGAAAAGGCAGCTTCAACTATTTAGAAAAATCTATGCTAAAATAAATCAAGAGATATGTTTAAAAAATTTAAACCCTTAGCAAACCGGAAAATACAGTCAGTCAAATGCGTTGAAGGAGGAATAAAAAAACAAAAAGGCAAAGCAAGCACAATCTGACTCTAAAAATTGCAGTCACGTCTCAGCATGGATTTAGTTCTTGGTACGCTTTGACATCTAAAAAATATATGAATGAATACAAACGTAAGAGGTCATCGTTAAAGTATTAAAGTAAAAACTTTAGATCAACCATGGAGAATAGTTGTCACTTCTCAAAAAGAGAAAAGTCCAATGGAGAATCATAAGGAAACCTAGCTTAAATATGATATTTCTCAATTCAAGTATTATAGAGGGCATGCATAAAATGGTTTCTCATGAAACAACTAGTCTAAAGCAGTACCTATAAGTCCTGTTTACACACAGGATGGTAATATTGGAGAATAAGAATAAGAAATTTAACCAAAATGTTGAAGGACATAATAAAAAAATGTATTAATTGTTGTGAGCGTACCAATATATGTTGCAGGTCATCGATAATGTCTAAAGCTCCAAGGCAATCTGCAGATGCAACAAGCTGCAAATAATAGGTGATACAAATGGTAAATCAACAGGGACTTGAACTCTTTCTATGCTAGAAAAGAAACAAGTAAACTCAACTTTTCAATTTACTGAATGTTACTTTGCTTTATTCATTGACATAATTATGTGAATCTGCAGACATGTCAAAACTTAAGTTTCATATAGGATGTTCGGCAGTGTATCTCAGTGTGCTTTCACAACTCCACTGCAATGGTGGTTCGATTAACAAGTAAGAAGAATAGTATTAGAGTAAACTATCTCAGATCATACTTTTGTTCTAATGGTTTAATCTCACACTGCGGGTGAATCTAGAAACTCTGCTCACAGTAGTTTAGAGTAACATTATCAAGTTACTTGAGGAAAATTTGAGGTTTTGAGTATTAGAGAAAATACAGAGACAACTCGTCTATCATCCACATAGTAACAAGCCACAGCTTGCCATTCCAACTGTCAATGAATACCTTGATTTGCAAGTACATTCTCAAAAGTGAGTAATAAAATAGATAGAGCATCTTGTGGATATATTCAGAGCCATTTCTCCCAACTTAAGCATATATCTTGGTCTTCAACAATAATGCATGAACAACCACTTGCCATAAATATAAATTGAGTACACACACACACACACACACACTGGTAATGGGCACTGAAAATTGTTGGGAAGATATGCCAGAACATGGAACTGTCACAACTGTGGACATAGTTAGAAAATCATCCATACAGATCTCGTAATAGTTCAAAGATTCATTATATACATGTTCTACTCATGTCCCAAACTATGACTATTTCAGAGCATCCGAAATGAGATTCTAATTACTGAAACAGATATTTAGGTCCCATAAACACTCTCTGATATGTAATACGGAGGCACCGCTAATTTTGAACTGCTACTTTCAAATGTGACCCCATAACTTGTTCAAGACGTCAAATCTATCAGCTCGTCGAAAACTTAGTGTCTGAGAGGAAGGGGATTGGTTAAGATTAACGAATACTACATGGAGAAAGAATACTTACTAACTGAAGAGTGGAGACCGCCTGATTGACTGATAGCATGAGCCTAAGCTTGTTCTGCAATGTGATCATATCTCCTCGCTTCATGCTGAGCTCCTGCACTATCCTAGCCGAACCCACCAAATCAGAATCCAAAAGCCTGATCGTCTCCTTCAAACCCCGAACCCTCTCGCACCCTTGGACAATCTTCGCATTCAAATCCTCCAACTGCACCTGGGCCTCAAAAAAGGAGCTCGACCGCAACGATATCTCCCTCACCAAATGCAACTCCACCACATCCAAATACTGGGACAATCTCTCCTGCAACGCAAAATTCTCCGACATTGTTCTGAATGGGCACGCCGCTCTGAACGTGGCGCCATCCTCCAATCGGAAATCCTCTTTGAAATACAAGGCGGGAACCTCCCTCAAGCACGCAACCAATGCCTCCCCCGCGGAGCCACCAGTGAAAATTCCGCTCTGCCCCTCGTGATCCCTATCGTGCTGCCTGAGGATGTCGACGAAGTGAGAGTGAGATTCGGAGATGGATGAGATGTAAGGCAGGAAATCTGATCGGGTGAGTTCAGATCCAGGTTTGGGCGCGGACGGCAATGGGGCGAATTCGGGTACGGGAACAGCGGTAGAGGAGGACCACCAGCCAACGACGGAGGATGAAGGATTAGGGTTGTTAAGGATTGAGGAGAAGCTCTGGCTGCTGGCATCCGAGATTGACTTAGACAATGAGGACGCCGAAGTGTAACTCGAGGGTTTCCTCGAGTTACCGATCGGAGAATCGGGCGACCTTCCCGGCGATTGGGAAGGCGGCGAATCCATAGCTTTTCAAGATCTATGCGAGAATGTAAGTTCTACAAATATAGCATGTAAAGAGAAATAAGAAATTCACAAAAACCCAAGAAAAATCCAAGATTCTCGAGAGGAAGGGGTGTGATCTCGATTCTAGAGAGTGGAGATTGGAACCAATGGAGAAAATTCTTTTAGAAGCATGTTGAAGAAGTGAATGCCTGGTGGATCTGTGAGACTATACAAGATGAGAGAGAGATAGTGCGGAGCGGACCGGTTTGTCCAAATCCGGCCCCGCCATTTCGTGCTATGCCTATTTACAAATCTGTCGGTATTCTTGGACAAATATACAGTCTGATCTGCTTTCGGATCCTTGAATCGAGCCAAACCGGTTTGAGTCGGATTAATGTAGGCTTGAGCTCATTTTCACACAATTTTTCGAGTTTGAGAGGGTGTTAAGCTGAATTAATAAATTTTTTATACTACTTTATAAAATGTGTTAACAATTTTTAAGCTATTTGAGTTTATGTGTGTGGAGTGTACTATCGATGAAGATGAAGCCGCAACGATGTTTCTCGACAGGCATGATCGACTTTTGATTGATAAGGCTCAAGCTCATAGCTATAATTAATTATCTAGTTCTTTTAGTAAGTTTTATTTGATGAGGATTGCTTTGCAAACTAGGTTCACATTTAGGTGGGTATATATACCTCTTTGGTAAAATCAATGGACGGTTTTGAACTAAAGGATTTTCTCATTGTGAGGATTTCACATCGGGTACATATAGTGAAGGCATCATCTTCTTTGTTGTTTATCTCTTATGTTGATCACGCTTCTATATTAATTGGTATCACGATCCGGTGCACGATCCTAACGATACCGCCTCGTCGCCAACCCCTCGGCAACGATAACACACGTTTTGAACAACGTTTGAATCAATTGGTCGATCAACTCACATAGCAAGGTGAATTGATTCGTCAACTGGCCGTTGTCGGGCTTGGCAATCCGTCGACTGCCCCTCACACACATCCCGATGAGGATGCTTTTGCAAATCTCTTTTTCCTGATCCTTCGATCTCCTCGAATGACGAAGACACGACCGTTGGCACCACAAGTTGTTCGCCGCCCAAAAGATGCCTTACACTGGGAATCAAGCATCAAAGTTGACCTCCCTGAGTTTACAGGTGGCTCAAACGCAAATTCATTTTTGGATTGGCTGATTACTAGGATGTTCTCGATTACAAAAAGTACATGTGGATTGTTATGTTGCCCTTGTTTGTACGCATTTGCAGGGTCGGGCCGCCACATGATGGTCTCATTTGAAAGGCGTTCGTCACCATCACGGCAAGCCTCCAATTGTTATGTGGGGGAAATTTGCCAAACATTTACGTGCATGATTCTTTCCATTTAATTATAATTGCACACTCTACGAGAAACTCTAGAACTTGCACCAAGAGTCGCAATCGATGGATGCTTATACCGAGGAATTTTACCAAGTGCTTACACACATTGATTTATCTAAAACTGTTGATTAGCTCGTTTCGTGATATATTGGTGGATTACGTCTCTCTTTTCAGGACATTTTGAATATGTTTTTCCCAGCCTCTGTTTAGGAGGCCCATCAACGTGCCTTGCTGTTAGAATAATAACAATCACGCCGGACCACCGACCCTTTTGCTCCTTCAGTACCACGTGCAACGACGCCTTCTTCTACACAAGCCCTGAAGCGCCCTACATTTGACAAGAACTCCACATCGCAACCTCCAGCTCGAGGTACTGCTTCTACATTTGACATCTTTACTCACCTGGACCAATGCTTTTCTTCTGGAGAAATAGGCCACCTTTGCACTAATTGCCCTTGTCGGGTGCTCGCAACTTATTATTGGAACATGGCATAGGTGTTTCAGAGGATTATTTGGGTCCTCTAGTGTATGATGCGGAACAACCCCCTTCTATCCTTAAAGAAACACTCAATGGAGATGTTTGGACCTGTCGCATCATCCGCCATGCCTGTTTGGTGCCTAAACAACTAGCCGATGACCTACAACGTCATGCCCTCTTTGAGTCTACATACACGATCAACCGAAAGGTATGTCATAATTGATTTTGGGTCATATGAAAATGTAATTGCTTCTATGGCGATTGATAAATTATCTTTTGTTTCCCAGTCGCACCCTCACCCCTATAGTTTGGCTTGGTTGCAACACACTAATACTATCACTATTAATCGTTATGATTTAATGTTGTTTTCGATTGACGCTAACTATACAGATTCAGTATGGTGTGATATTGTGTCGATGATGCTTGCCACCTCTTGTTAAGGCGTTCGTGGCAATTTGATCAAGATGTGGTGCATACCGGACGATCCAATTCTTATGGTTTCATTTTTAGGGGGTTAGCTTCACTCTGATGACCACTATTCCACGCTAACCTGTTGTTTCTAATGTGGGTTCAATTCTTCTTTTATCACATGCGGCTTTTCTCAAGGACATTAATACTGCTCCTTATGTTATTCTGCTACTTTCTCATGATCTGGTGCATGTTAATGATATTCTACCTCTTGTTGCCCCATTATTGCATGAATTTGAGAATATTTTTCCTCAAGCTTTGTCGGATAACTTGTCGCTGCTTCGTGACATTCAACACCAAGTTAACCTCATTCCTGGAACGACTCTACCAAACCACCCTCACTATAGGATGAGTCCATCAAAACATGTTGAATTCCGTTGTCAGGTGGAGAAGTTATTGTGTAAAGGCCACATTTGTGGGAGCTTGAGTCCATGTGCAGTTCCTGCACTGCTTATTCCCAAGTTAGATGGCAAGTGGCGTATGTGTGTTGATAACCGGCAATTAATAAGATCACCATTCATTACCGTCTTCCTATTCCTTGGTTGGATGATCTTCTAGACCAGCAGGGTGGAGCGACAATTTTTAATAATTTGGATTTGAGAAGTAGCTATCACCAAATTTACATTTGCCCGGGGACGAATGGAAAACGGCTTTTAAAACTCGGGAGGGACTGATCGAATGGCTTATCATGCCGTTTGTGTTATCTAATGCCCCAAGTAACTTTATGTGAGTAATTAAACAAAATATCTTCATGAAGATATCCTAGTCTATATTAAATCAAAAGTTGATCATTTGAGCACCTTGGGGAAGTATTTTTTTTATTTTAAGCAATGAGAAATTCTATGCATCACCAACTAAGTGCCATTTCTTGGTTGATTCAGTTTTATTTTTGGGATACAACATATCAGCTGTTGGAATTGGGGTGGATTCTCAAAAGGATTCTCAAAAGGTGGTAGCAATTCGAGGTTGGCCTTCCCCTACCACATTAATTGAAGCTTGTAGTTTCCATGGGCTCCCGTTGTTCTACCGCCATTTCATGTCACATTTTTAGTTCCCTTATGACGCCCATCACTGACACTATGCATGGGAAAGTGTTCACGTGGTCAGTCAAGGCAAAGCAAACCTTTCGTTTGATTAAAAAAAAATTAACAAATGCCTCATTCCTCATTCTACAGGATTTCAACACCCATTTGAACTTCGTTGTGACGCATCGAAGATAGTTATTAGTGCGGTGTTATGTCAATGGGGTCGCCCTATAGCATATTTTAGTGAGAAATTAAATGGAGCTCGATCACGTTACACACATTCGACCTCAAATTTTACTCCTACGTACAGGCTATTCGTTATTAGTAGTATTATCTTTTCCAGCGGGAATTTATTTTGTACACCGATCATGAGTCTTTGAAACACCTCGACACAAGATAGTCTTTCATCTCGTATAGCAATTTACATTTATTGTAAGATATCAATCGGGTGCTTCTAACCACGTTACAGACGCGTTGAGCCATCGACGCAACCTCTTATCCATCATGCATGTGGTTGTCACTAGTTTTGCATAATTCACACATATGTATGGAGATTACCCTTTTTTGGCGCAATCGTTACTCAATTAGCTAATGGCAGAATTGATGAATATTCTTGGGTCGATGGATTTTTATTTAAAGTGAACAGGTTATGCATTCCCGTTTGTAGCTTATGGGGCTTGTTGGTGTCTGAAATGCATGCCTATGGGCATGTCGATAGGGACTGAACACTAGAAATGATCACTAAGTGTTAGTTTTGGCCGATAATACGTCGTAATGTTGTGCATTATGTAGAGCATTGTTGAGTTTGTCAAATTTCCAAAGGTTTGGCTGCGAATGCGGGTCTATACCGTCCATTGCCTATTCCATCTCAACGATAAGTACAGACTTTGTCCTCGGGTTGCCTTGAACACAATGTGGCTATGATTCAATTTTTGTGGTCGTGGATAGATACTAAAAAATGGTTCATTTCATCCTTTGCAAGTAAACCGCGGACGCCGTACATGTTGTGCAACTATTCTTCAGGATGTCTATCTACTTCATGGTCTCCCTCTGTCTATTGTATTAGATCAAGATACACAATTTCTGAGTCATTTTTGGCATTCCCTATGGCGCATGGTAAATGCCGAGTTACACTTTAGTAGTGCGTACCACCCTCAAACGGACAACCAAATTGAAGTTGTGATCCGTTCCCTTGGCAATCTTTTGCGTTGTCTTGTTGGTAACAAACCAAAGTCTTGGGAATCTATTTTACCACAGGCTAGATTTTCACATAACTTAGCATCTAATAGAAGCATTGATTTTGTCTTTTTAAGGTGGTGCATAGTTTCATTTTGAGAGCGTCGGTTCACTTGCTGCCTTTTCCCGTGGCTGCACCTAACGACAAATAAGCTGCTAAACATATTAAAGATATTCAACAGGTTCACACTACTATTGCATTATCTTGCATTATTCTTGAAGTGGTGCCAAATTGAGGGAATGAAATTGGGGATGAGTTGAATTGTGGTCGATAACTTTCCTAAGTGTATGATATGGGAGGCGAAGATGAATACTACCCTGACTCTAAAAGGGAAGTGAACAATTGGCCATATGCCGTAAATCCCAATTAGGAGTGGTGAAATTTTGTTGAATTTCTTGGGGGCACATATGAGTCAGTCTACATGTCCATACCACAACGTCCTGAAAATTTGGATGTCGATGGACCTATCTGTCACATATAGTATAGACAAATGGTTCTGAACTATTGTGCAATGTAGGTTGTGGTTCAGGATCATGTTGTGGATCAGGATTATGTTGTGATTGATGTCGATGGAATGATGGTCGACGATCATGGAAGTGGGCTCTAGCTTGCACGTATATGTGTTCTATGGATCGTCTAAATGGCTCCCTAAGATATGGTTGCTCGTCAATGATGAGTTGATTCAAATTTTTCTATAATCCTTTCTGTAGTTAATTGACAATATAAATCATATGATTAAATAAATAAATGCATAATAGAAACGTAAATAACAAAATACAGACACATACCAAAGTTTCTATGGATGCATTTGCTTGCGGTTGGTACCCCATATGCATATTTAACCCTGAAGTTATTATATGTCATGTTATTCTTTCATACCAACTCATATATCCATTACTGACTTCTGACTCTTGCCAACCAATAACAGGAGTTGAAATAATATAACCACCTCTGTTGAGCCACCATTCTATAAATGAAGCATGAGTTCCAGCCCAATTTGTAGTGATGCGTCCTCTAGGCATATATTATGCAATGTATCATGCACATCAGGAATCGCCTGTGGAATTTGTTGTCTCATGCCAAACTATCTCAATACCCGATTTGGGTAATATAACTCAACAATGGAATAATGATTCATAGGGCATTTTGACATCCACATATTGGTGACTGTGATAAAATTCAAGGTCAAATATATGCTCTCACAGCAATTGTGTATGGGTCATAAGGTTGCTAATTAAACTATATAAATAATAAGTTAATTAAAATTTAAGAATAATAGAAAAATTTTAAAAATTAGTTATCATACCTCTTGCGGAGTTTATCTGTCCAAACTCTCCGGTATAGTCCTCAGGTTGTTTGTCAAACTATTTGTAAGGTTGTGGTATTGCAACCACTCAGAACCATGTGATGCAATTGGAAGAACTCCATCCACACCAACAATTGCTACTGTATTAAAGCGTCTACGTCTAGACATTTCTGGCATGAGAAAAGTAATTCTCGACCAAGCCCATATCTATTATGGAAAAAACAATAGAAGATGATGTTTCTCATTGATTAATATAACAAATTGAGATTGTGCAATAAAGAGACAAATTTACTTGCAATAGTTGCATTGGCTTGCCAATTTACGTATGACCATTATGTGCTGCATTGCACAAGTGATAGTACAAATAACCTAGTACTATTGAACCCCAACTGAATTTACAACATTCATCAATATTTTCTAGCTGAGTCAAATATAATAATGATCCCATATTACACGAAGTATCTGAGCACATTATAGATCCTACCAAAATCAAGGCACATCCACGTGCATATTGCATAACATGTTTGATGGGGTGCTATCTGTCACATGGTGCATGCTTAAATGCCTAACTAATGCTAAAAGTAAAAATCTTGATCCTTTTAAGTCTTCTGCATTAGGATCTCATCCGAGAAGCACCCGACAACGTGTAGTCTAATATGACCTTCCAGATGTAGTATTTTGACTTATAATGGCCTCACCATCAATTGGTAGGCCCCAAATAAATGCGACATCTTGTAATGTCACGATCGTCTCTTCATACCTTAAATAAAATGTATGGGTCTCGGGCCAACACATCTCAACCAGTGCAGTGATTAATGATTGATTAAGTGTAAAATAACCACATATGTAAACACCATAGAGTCCCATACGACATATCAAGGGTATGACTTGGTAATGCAACCTCTGTGTACATCTGATTAGTCCCTGCCATCCTCGTCATGGTCTTCCTCATGAGGATCAAGGTCATCAAGTCTCCAAAAGATACCATTTCCATGTCTGCACTTTAATTTTCGTCAGCTTGTCCTGCAATGATATCCTTAGATTGGTGAAGATGTTGTCCTCTTAAGATCTCACCACCAATGGGTCCATACTCTCCTAAGTGCTCCACACGACAATAACATTAAAGACACGAAAAAAATCAAAAACATATTGAATTCAATATATAATGAAAATATAGTTTACAACATTTAAGTTATTAAATAATAAGTGATAATTAATAATTGAATTCATTATAGGATCTAAGTACATGTCGAGCCTAAAAATATTATTAAAAAACTGCAAAATTGATTACTTTTATTAGAATATCAAAAATAGTTTTAACTAAACCAAAATAACATTACAATAATCTATAATGATTGGGTGATACACAACAAACTTGTATATGGTCAGTTGAAATTCATGTCTGGATAGCAACTTGATGTTGTGCACGATATTGTTGTCTAGCATATGTTTGTGCCCAATCTATTTCATTTTCAATTCTCGCAGTTTTGTTTCTTCCTTTACACCTCTTCTCGCGCAAAACTGGATTATGACACAATTGACAGAAAGGCTCATCCCAATAGTATTCATTTCGCAATGGCTTGAACTTACCACTATATGTGTCCACACATGAACTTGTATTGTAAAATGAGTTCATGTAAACCCTCGGATTTACTCCAAAATATCGGCAGGTTTGCATTGCATGTGAACATGGTATGCCATTTTACTTCCATTGTCCACACTACACTCTCTATTATTCCTGGCACAAATGTTTTCACAGAGGCTGTTTGATCAGTAAAATCAACCTTATATAATTGATGTTCCATTGTCTTTCATTGCCACTGATCATACTTCTTGTACACCTCATTAGGCTATGGTTGGTTCATTTGTTACATTTCACGGGCCATTGTTAATCGATCAAGAAAATAGTTGATGGATTGATAAAATGTAGCTTGCACAATCGCACAAATTGAGAGCTGTTATGCACCTTTCAACACCCCATTCATGTATTCAGACAAATTTGTTGTCAATGTTCCATTTCTCCATCCTCTGTCATGTGCAAGAGTCCACTGATCTTTTTCGATTTTTGCAAGGTAACCATATGCTCCCTCATTTAACACCTTTATTTCTTCCATAACATTTCAAACTCTCTTATTGTGAAAACTGATCCACCTTGTCAACACATGTCTTTTAACTTAACATTCTTCACCTTGCTATTGTAATTCGAACAAATATGCCTCAAATAGAAACGATGGACTCCAAGAGGGGGCTGAAAATTTGGAATTCTTTTCACTATTTTCAAAAGACCATCATGTCTATTTGAAATAAGACACATTCCTTCTCTACCGCGAACAACATGTTTCGATATCATACGAAGAAACCATGTCCAAGAAGCAAAAATTTCTTCATCCACAAGCACATAAGCCAAAAGCAAAAGATGTTGATTTGCATCCATGGAAACAACAATTAACATCTTGTGCTTGTATTTAGTGAAAAGATGGGTTCCATCAACACTAATAATTTTACGACAAAGATGGAACCCATCAATGCATGACTTGAATGCCCAAAACACATATTTTAATATTTTTACACTAGTTGTCTCTTCAGGCATGTGGCGCCACTGTACAACTATGCCTGGATTCCATTTTTGTATAGCTCCAAAAAATTTAGGTAGTTTCGAAATTGAGCTCTCCTATGTACTATACACATTTTCTCTTGCTCGTTTTAAACCATGCCATACCTTATGATATGAGATTGTATTTTGAAATTTATCATAAACTTGTTTGTTGACGCACTTAATCTCATACCGAGGATTTGTGTGAACCATTCCAATTAGCAACACAACAATCATGGTTTTACACAAGTTTTGATGGTCAACATACACATCATTCATTAGGCAAGTGTGAGGCCTTCCATACTTAGTGATTTCCCACATATCAATCTTGTGTTTATATCCTACATGCAACCACCAGTTGCAATGTGTAGTCTCACAACTATTTTTGCATTTGACTTTCCATATTTAAGGTGTATTTTCCTCTACTTGATACTCACGCCTCGATATACGAGTTGAAAAGTCTTTCACCACGGACTACAAATTCTTCTTATCTTTGAAAACCATTCCTTCTGTGAGTACTCCTTCAGTAGCATCATAAAATCTAAACTTTTTTTGTATACCAAATGAGTCCACAAGCATTTCATGAGACGATGCATTGAAGAACGGGATAGTCAGATGCGTGGAATATCTCTGATGATTTGATGGAAATGGTGGTTGTTGATTGGATTGTGGTCTCTCTTGATTTGGGTAATACATAGTTTGAATATCACCAATATCCACCCACATCTTCATCTGATTCACTAGATAACTCATTCTCATCAGGTTCAGAATCTTCTAGTTCATTGACCAAAATTGTCAATCAATGGATCATGTGGGTGATTCTCTTTGTAAATATTTTCTCTTTCAGTTGGAATATTGCCATTATTGGACCTTGACGTTCCACCCGTATTTGAAAGGCCTTGCGTGACAAGCACTGAATTATTGATGTTATCACCTCTTAAGTAAGATGCATATTGATAATACTCATTGTTTGGAAGAATCTCAGGGAGAGCATTATCTTGCATTTTTTCTTGACCAATATGGAATTCTACGTATTGATTATCTGCATTTGATGCAAAGAAAAACCACAAATTATCATTGTTGTTGGTTGGTATATGATGATATATATTGTTTGCATATAGTGAAGCGGATATGTTTAATTTGTATCCATTGCTATCTATCCCTGTCAGTTCAAATTATTTTTGATACCAACTCAGAATATCTGATATCGCGAGGTACTCTTGTTGTGCAAACAGGTGGACCATCGCTACCCTAACATAAACAACAATATCGACATTGTTTGAAGTCTCTATATCTTAAATATTAAAGATGTATTATCATTAAAATAAAATGTGAACTTAATATATGGAGTTAACTCATTTTTCGCATGCAATGTAATATTAAACAATACATTTACAAAGTATAATAAAATTAAATTCAACTAATAAATTAGTAAAATTCAAATCTGATATTGAATTGAAGCAACATCCCAATGCAGGGGCAACAATCTGTTGGTCACGATAAATGCACGGCGACAACAACATTTCCCAGAGCTCCTACGTGTAATAATCAGAAAATAAAATTATAAACGATAAATTTATGACAACAATAATATATAAAGCTCCTACATGAAATAATAAAAAAATATAATTAGTAGCAACAAATTTATGATGACAACAATTCTCAAAACACCAATGTGAAATAATAAGAAAATAAAATTATTAAGTTATATTGATTGAAACAAACATACTTCACCTAAAATTTAAACGATTATCAAACGAACATGCACATACTACCAACACACACAACACACATCAAAAGACACACACAACACACAACACACACCACACACCACACCAGAACACACACACCACACACATCACTCACATGGCACATAACACAAACACTCACACACCACAGCCACACACATAACAACACACACACGACACACCACACACCACACACCACACCCACAACAACACACAAAATACACATAGCACACATACACGCACAACACAACCACACATAGCACACAGCACACACACCACACCTAGACACACACCACACATCACACTACATACCCACACACAACACACTACACACCCACACACAACACACTACACACCCACACACAGCACACAAAACGCACACACAAACACACACACCACACCCTCACACACAACACACAACACACCCACACCCGCACACAGCTCACAAAACGCACACACAAACACACATCACACCCCCCCACACACACACGCACACACACAGAACACGCATCACACCCTAAACACACACACACACACAAACAAAAGAAGCATGAAAAATAATTACCTAGAAAAATGCACACAAATTGCTGGACATAATGGAAGAAATAAACTCAAATTGCTTGAAAATATAATGTGCAGGTTGGAAATGAGCTTCAAACACACATTTATTTTGCCATCTATTTTTATATTAATATTAACTTTATTGGTAGCATTTAACATCATTCATTGTTATTTGACTGACAGCTTTGGTGTAGCTGAGTGAAGGCTATGGTGGTTAAATGTTGCAACACCATTCTAGCATAATGAGAGTGACTACAGTTTTTAAAAAATAAAAAAAAAATAAATAATGTCGCCTATACAATAGGCGACATCAATTAAAAAAAAACTATCGCCTATCCTATAGGTGCCTCTTCCTTGACTGTCGCCTACTGTACCGACGAGTTTACACATTTTTTGAAACCACTGGCCAGCACTATATTTTATTAAAAAAATTTGGAAATCACCATATATTGTCAAATCCCTCCAAACAATTTAGGTTGCAGTCATTGCATGAACAAAGGGAACATCTAGTTCTTATACAATAGAAAAAAAGAGTTCTCGTAAAATTATCGAAGGTGATAAAAATAGTTTAAGTTTTAACTTAGTCAATTCAGCTAAAACAAAACATCTAGTTCTTATACAGTAATGAAAAGAATTGATAAGTAGTTGTCAAAACTCCATAAAATATGGATTAAGCAGATATAAAGATAAGAAAATGAATGGAAATTATAATGTGTTATAATAAAGATTATGTCTTTATTTAACGGGCAAATTTCTCGTCATCATCTATTTAAAGGTTGTCATCAAATCATTGAAGAGAACTCACAAACGAAACAAGCATTTCTAAACATCAAGCAAACTAAAACTTCAAATTTTCTCAATCTTATTTAGAATCAACACCCACAAAGACAACATACTTTATGATCGACATTGTTGATTTCAAGTTAAAGATTCATTTCTTACAACTTTGAGTAAGGATGGGTTCATTGAGAAGTACAAACAAGCTAAGAAGTAATATTTGGACTATGTAAGATTGTTTTAGTTGGTTAGTTATAAGCTCAAGATCAAGCCCTAAGTCAAAGGTTGGTGGTACAAAGCTACTTGGTTTTCTTAAGCTGTAAGATACTTTTTTGTGTGATGTATCTTATGTGTTTCTATTATTCTCTATTTTATATTATGTTCTCATTATATTTGACTAAATGTTGTTTAATTATTTTTTTGTTGTTAGAAAATAAATAATTGGATTTGAAGAAACATTGAGCTTGAAGATATATATTTTTAGCTAAATTGTGAAATCTCAAATCAGGTAGCTTGAAGAGAATAAAATAAGAGATATGCTTGAATATTTTGAGGGAATGCGTTACCATTTTTACCTTTTGAATTATGTTCTCATCGTGTGTTCCAACGTCTTCCAACTTTCAATCTTTCTTTTCTTCTTTCTCCATCAACAACAATAGATGGATTATGATGATTAATCAAAGCATCTATGGCCAAGAATATTTCATGATTCAAAAGTCAATTATTTTAATTATATTTGTGTGGTCTTATATGATTAATTAATTTTTTATTTTTAGTCCAAATATCTATAGATTCATGATTATTCAATTGGAAATATATATTTGTTGATCTGATAGTTTAAATTAATTAATATTTTTTCACTACTATCCATAATTTCACTAATTTGTAATTGTTATGAAAAATTGGACTCGGGTATCTATAGAAAGCGTGATCATACACTGCCTAAAATAGAAAGATAAAACAATCAATCAAAGTAAATAAAAAATATTTAACTAAAGATATTTTCTAGATTAAAGTTCAAATAGATTTAATAATATTAATAATCTAGCAACCAATCCCGACAACGGCGCCAAAAACTTGTTCACCTAAATCTACACGATAACCTGCAAATGTACATAGTAGTTTATAGAATAACAGTGAGTAAGGTTGTATCCACAATGATTGATGGAGATTACTAAATACTACAAATATATCTTTGACTTTATCTAGATGACCGAATAAAAAGTAAGTATTTATCTAATTATTAATAAACATAAAAGAAACTAACATACGAACCAATAAATAAAAAGATAAACAAGCAAAGATGTGGAGAAACCATAGAGGATAAATGAGTCCTAGGGTCATGTTTTCAATAATTAACAAGTATATTGCTAAAACAGTTCAATCCATGTTAATTGATTCTTCGTTCTTATAAGACAATCATTATATAAACTTGCCTATTTTGTCGAAGAGCATATAATTCGTAGATTAATTATCTATGTCAATATCTCTATTTCACATAAATAATCAACCCCCAAAAGAATAGTAAGACTAATAATTCTTCGTAAATATTGCAGCCAGACAATCATACAAATATTTATGTCATATATATCAGATCTATTTGGGGTATCATCTTTCGAATCTTGACTCAACTCATATCAAACATGTATAATTGTCAGTCACATAATTAAGCAAGTAATATAAAAAAACATATACGAATAAGAACTCAGATGAAGAACTTGAATATGAACTTAAAATAAATCAATATAATTGCATAATTGTATCAGACATGCCCTAAGACTATAATGGTTTAGCCACAAATGGCAGAATTAAATATCAAAAGAAATCTAATTCCAACTATATCTAGTTTTGCACAAACTAAAAAGGAAACAAGAAACTTTAAAATTTTATAGGAATTCTGAGAAATGATCTGTTGAAGGGCCTTGAGTGGATATAAGATTGCCTCTGCCTTTCTCTTTCTTGATAAATTGGTATGTATTCGATGTAGAGAGGTATGTATAATGTGTGGAATATGAGATGATCAAAGATTTATGAGGGGTCACCTATTTATAGGTGAAAAAAACTTATTAGGGTTGATCCCGATCGTCAAATCCGATGAAAAAATGAAGTTCTATGCAAACTTTTGCTTCGGTGCTCGACGAGCAGGAAACAACTCGATTGAGCGGGAAATGACTTAGTCGAGCACCAGTTTAGCTTGGTTGAGCGCTTGGCTGAGCACATGTTTGGCCTGGTCAAGTGTACCAAACATTCGACCTCGTCCAGTGAATGTGTTACTATGCCTCATGTTTTCGCCCGGTCAAACGTCTGACCACTCGAACGGATATGCTCGACCCCTCTCCTTTGATATTTTACACAAATTTCAGTCATTTTTCTTTCATTTTCAACCATTTTTCTTTAATGTGGTCATGGTTATCCATTCTTCGTTCTTTAGTTTTAAAAATGGGGTAAAAAGGCTACAAAACGAACAAATACATCATCTCCACTCAATATAATAAAATGGGATTTAACTAATGTCTTTATACACAATTTTTGTCATAAAATGTATCATAATCTGTCCTAAAATGAATGTATAAACAACGTTTATCACTAGCCAATACAATACCACTTTCCCGAACAATTTACTCGACCATGTGAACCACCAAATGTGTTTGATGTCACCTTAAAATCTTTTCAGATAACTGATATCCCACAAGAGTATTTGAACAACCTACTAGAACACAAATATTCTTACACTGTAACAACAATGTATGAAACTTTTAAACAATATAATAAAAACTTAATACAATGATATCGATATTCTACATCTCTAGATGCTTGTCCTTTATATAAAGAAATGCATGGACGACCTAGAGACCAAATTTACAAGTTAGATCATATTTCATTCCTCTTTCTAAATTGCCTTGTACACCAAGTATCACATCAGATAGGAACATAAGATCTCCTTCCTTTCTTCAAGATTCCTTTGTGATACAAAAACTCTTGTAAATATGATAACCAATCTTGTAGAATATTTGTGTGACAAAACTGTTCGCCAATACGATTGCCGAATTATTCTTAATAGAAGTCTTGATGAATATGGTGATATAATCATATTCCAGCTTGGAAATATAATCCATTTTCTCTTGATAATAAATTGCCAAATAAACCTCCTCATGTATGAAAATCTGCAATCATCTAAGAAAACCTATATATATATATATATATATATTTTTTTTTTTTGTGAATACACTTTAATTGGAATTAATTTATGACAACTTAATCCCTTTAAGTAGCTTAATAGGATTCTTTTTCTAGGCTTTTAGGTCATTTTCTCTCATGTTTCAAAAATTCATCATTATTTGATCCTTTATAAGGAGGAAAACCTGGCCATAAGTATAGTGTTTTTGCTATAAAAAAAAAGAAGAATTATGGTGTCTCTACCCCTATATCCCATCATTATTAGCAATAACTTCTATACATCGGTTGCACGAATCAAATCTGTGCAATCGGGGCGACTCGACCCACCAACCTAAAATAATTTTTAAAAAACAAGAAATGTTTTTTGGGTCATTGCTACTGGGCCTGCTAGGTTACTGCTACTAGGCCGTGCCGTAGCTGGGCTTGCTCGAGTTGCTGGGCTATTCGAATGAAAAATGCCGCAGCTGGGCTCGTTCTGCAATAGGATTCGAATCTCGACCCTCACAAACCTTATCTTGAATACCTTACCATTATGCTAGAAAAGTTTTTTGTTTGAAATCTAACAATTATGTTATTTTATATTTTTATTTTCAGTTGGCTTCAAAGATAAAGAAAAAGTTGCTAACAATGAAGTTTGACCTCACACCTCTAAGAATAGATCCCTTCATTTACCACTTAGACAATGTATGATTTTATAACTAAGAAATTATTTTATACTATAACATATATAAAAACTGCTTAAATTTGACAAATTTATATTTATAAATTTGTAATTTTTGTATATTTTATTGGCAGGTATAAAAAATGTTCCTTCATCTAAACTTCTCTTAAAATTTTAAATGTCACACGTTATGATAAATTAATTTAAGTATGGATTAATTCTAGACTAATAATTTAGAACTAATTATTTTCTAAATTATTTTCTTTGTTTGAAAAAAAATTACATATTTATAAATTTGTAAGTTTTGTAAATTTATTTGATATGTATAAGTTTATTCATATAAAATTATTTTCCTCAAAATTTCAAATGTTACACAATATGAAAAAAATTAATTAAAAAGCAATTACATTACATTTTAGATAAATAAATAATACATTTCACGTTTAAGGAGTACTACATTCATAATTGAGCAGAAATATTGGGAATTTTCTTAATAATATATATGTCAACAAGAAAAGACAAATTGTTGAGGAATAATGGGCAGGCAGATGGTGGGATGAATGGATTTTGCTTCAACGATTTGTATTTTTTTCGTGTTTATTATTTATTTTCATCGTTCAATTTATTGTTGGGTTCTTTGCAATATTTATTTAAGGTCAAACTTATTGTTTTATTGTGTTGCAAGAATTTTGATTGTTGATTTGTGTTGTATCTATTTTTTTAATGTTAGGATTTTACATGTTTGAATTTTTTTTTTTTGTTCTTGTGATAATCGCGCCTTGAAAAACTATGTGTTTAACGGACTAATTATTTAAATTAAATAGAAATATATTGCAATAAAAGGAGTAATACATTTACAGTTAAATAATTATATTTTTTTAAGTAAAAAGTGATACATTTAAGTTTAAGTTGTAATATGTTTCAACACATAAAATAATACATTTATGGTTAATAAGTGTGATACCCTAAGCCTCTCACTACATAATAGCCAATATAGTTCATGCATTGCATTAATTTTATGATTTTATTTGCTATTTCAACTGCATTCTTGCATCTCGCATCTAATTATTTTTGGTATATAGTTATGATTCTTACAAACTTATTAACCTAAAACATCGAAGAGAAAGATTAAGTGTCAATGCTGAATAATAATGAATTACACGTGACGAGTTTGAAAATTGGAAACTCACTAGATTGCACTTGGAAGTGTTAGAGTATGTACGATGTCAATATGAGTTTTTTTAAGTATAAAAAATAATAATAGTAGTAGTAACAACAACAATAACAACAATAATATCAATAATAACAACAACAACAATAATGAAAATGACCAAGTTAAGAAACGTAAGGTGGCTTCACGATGTTTATATATATATATATATATATATTAAAAAGTAGACTTCATACTCTTAAGATTTGACATATCATATTTTTGCATTCTTTATAAGTTGACATGTGTCCTAATGATAATAAATAATAAGTACAAAGAAAAGAGATACAAACGTTACAATCCAATTAAAATGAATTAATAAAATAAAATAAATAATCTTATCTTTTTAAAAAAATATTAATTTTTTCATAATCTAATATACTAAAAGTTTAGATTTTTATTTTTTATATATGTAATTCAATCCATTACAAATTTATATTGTTTATATAAATACTCAAATTTAATACAAGTGCTCCAGCCCACAAAAAATATATATATAATTGTGAAATAAGTAAACAAAATAACTTTGATATTTCAAAAAAAATATGAGATAATCTAAAAAACAAAAGTAGAGTTCATGCTCTCAAAATTTGATACATCATATTTTTGCACTCTTTATAAGCTGTCATGTGTTCATAATAAATATATTAAAAGTTTAGTTTTTTTATATATGTAATTCAATCCATTAAAAATTTACATTGTTCATATAAATACTCAAATCTAATACAAGGGCTTAAACCCACAAAAAAATAATAATATAATTGTGAAATTTAATAAACAAAATAACTCTGATATTTAAAAAAAATGAGATTATCTAAAAAACAATACTTATAATATATAAAAAATAAAATTAACCTGCTATAAATATTCCAAACCATGCACACAAAATTTTCAACCAATAAAATCAAGATAAAAAATAAATTAACAATCGTATTTTATACACATTAATTTTTATACATAAACTAATTTCTTGAATTAAAATAAAGTGTTTTTGTATTTTTATCTTAAAACAATGTTCAATAACAAATAATTTTCCTTATGTTAGTTTATAGATATTTTAAAGTGTAATAGTAATAAAGTTTCCACATAAAATATATTCTAAAGTATTTTTTTAACATAAAATTTTATGGGTATATTTATTTTGGGATGTAGACATTTTGATGGATACATTAAAAAAGTTTACATTTAAATATTCAAAAAAGAGTTCATTCTCTCAAGACTTGCCACAAGAGTTAGAAACATTTCAATTAGGAAAGGGTAATGCAATTATTTAAAATCAAGTGTTCAACATGTTTTGCCCTTTCTAGTGTTGAGATAAATCTCATATTTAATTCTCTTTATAATGAATGTTTGTAAATATAAATATTTGTGCATCAACAAATATTTCTCCTAAGTTGTTGGTCAATATTAATTGAATTAAGAAAAAAAATTGAAAATGAAGTTTCTTTGAATATAAATTCTAAATTTTCCTACTCAACCTTATATGAAGTTGACATGAGGGGAGACTCAAGTCATATGATAAGTGCTCGTGCTGTATGTGTGTGTTAATATAGAAATGAACTATTTTTTAATAATTTTAAAATATGATTAGTATCTTTAATAAAAGTTTAACAAAAGTTTACACCCTTGCATTGCAATGGTCTAGTATTACTAATGATGATAAGAATATAAAAATTGTAAAACAAAACAAATAAAAATGCACGGGTCTACAACTAGTATCACTAATGATGATAAGAATGCAAAACAAATAAAAGGGGTTAGGAGCAAAGGCATAAGTCGTTCGTGAAGGAAAGGAAGAACAGGTATGATTCATTCATTTCACTACATCATTCAATGTTATTATATTTATGTTATGGGTCTCTGGATTAGTTAAGTAGTTAATCATTGCCACATTAATTAGCTAAGTAATTAGGAATATTAAATTAGGTATGCATGTTTCACATCATGATATTACTCATATTATTGTAGATATAAGGTTTCTACCATGTTTGTGAAGTATGTTTTGTGGTAAATTCTTAGCAGTTTCAATTAAACTCATTAATATTATAAGGAAGTTAACTATGAATAATCTTATAAGTTATTATCTAGGGGTCATTAATATGTAAATATGGAGAATATTTTGAAGATAAATAAATAAATAAACATATCTATGTTTCTAAATTAATTTAATTAGTTGCTATGCGCAATATTTGTTTAATAAGTAATGCAGATATTTGGTTTGATTCTAAAGAAATAAAAAATACATTAGTTTTGAGAAACTAAAATAAAATGTTAATTATTATTTTAATTTATAAATTATCTTGATTAAGCACGACATCTGACAAGCTTAAAAGGATAGTTTAGGAAGTTAAGAAAATTATCAAGCAGGTAAGTAGAAATTCATTTTTATCTATAATGCATAAACACTGTACGTTTTGTATTATTTTATTATGAATTCTTTGTTATCTTATGTTCCTTGATATTGGTGGATATGAATTATATGGTGTCAAAGGTTAATTTGGTATTGTATTAAATATAACATTCACAAACATTAGTATGTGCATGTATTAGGGAAAATGTAATGTTGACCACTACTAGTGTACCGAGGCCGATGGTATATGAGACATAGATAAGCTTGATTCGTCTGGCTGATGGCATGTGAGACATGAATAAGCTTTATGATATGTTGAATCGGTGACATATGAGATATGGGTAGGCTTGATTTGTCGGCTGGTAGCATGTTAGACATGGATTGACTCTATGATTATGATTGTTTATAGAGCTAGCTCTTTTTTATGCACAGTAGGTGGGTCAAATGGCCCAATAATGATCAAAGATTCTAAAACTGGTGTTATGATTTCATTTAAATTACTTTACATGTATGATTTCTGCTTACTGAGCTTTAACTCATTTAGTTTGTGTATTGTAGGTGAGTGTGATGACGATGTGTGAGCTTACGACTTATTAGGCATTCTATTTGTGCTCCTGCAAGTGTTTGAGGATTGGTGTAAATAAATGACGACCTTTGGGGCTAAACCATAAGTTAACTATGCTTTTGATTTCTATTTTGTTGTACTTTTTGGGCTTGTACAATATTATTGGACTTTTGGCATGTAAATTTGTGTGTGAATGTGATGAGATACTTTTGAATGTAACACAGATCTTTGGGTATGTACAAGTGAGCATTTGTTTGTGGGATGTGTTATGCCTTGTAAATCGGTCACAGGTTAAAAAAAAAAAAACAAAAAAAACACATGCATGTTTTATTGGGTTAAAAGTAATTTATGTTGATATTTATAAGGGTGGGTGTCACAATAAGTAATACATTTTAACACAAAAAATAATACATTTATAGTTAAACATTAATACATTTCAATACATAGAATTAGGGGCGAGGATTCTGTTAATTTGGTCAATTATTACTGAATTTTTTAGCAACTAGGAAAATAAAAATTTTAAAATATACAACTAAACCGAATTATTTAAATAACCAAACTTAAATTTTTTAGGCTTAGGTTTTTGGTCAATTCGGCTATTCATATTGAAGTAATTAAACACATAATAAAGTGGAAAATAAGCGTAATAAACATTATCATCAGAAATTAATACAACATCCATCAACTAGGCTTAACATCTATGGGGCCTTAGGGCTTAAAATTACAATCCAAAACAACATCTAAGATGCATTACATTGTTTCAAACAAAAATAAAATTAATAACACTATAAAAAGCTCAATATATCATAAACTCAAAAGGCAGCAAACTTTCAAATATTAAAAGTTTAAATAGTCTAAATACTTAAACAAAAAATACCACAAAAGAACCAAACTTTCAATTCAAATACTTCAAACTTTCAACACCAGCAAAAACCAGAAAACCTGAAATAACAACACATTTCATCAATTTCTACTTTATTATTTAACATTGAATTTTATAGCAAGAAAAAACAAAGAAAACATATATTGAAACTCAAAGAAGTAGTACAGCACAAAAGAAACTTAAAAAACAACTATTTAATAACCTTGTTTGATCATAATACTTTGTGGATCAGTAGAAAGTTCCAATTTAATACCTTCCAGATCTGCAAAAACCAATCAAATACCACCAAGTAAGTAAACAGTTATAATGAAAATGTTCAGGTTGATGCAAAACACAGTACCTTATCCCAACTTTTTAGTGTCATCCAAATTTTCTTCAATATTAATAAGAGTAGAGAATCCACGAAGTCAATCTTGAGCACATAGAAGTGCTTGCAATATTTTAGAAGACAAAGAGCTCCTAAACAAATCAAGCACTCGACCTTCGGTGCTAAGTACAAATTCTGAAACTACGGTTGAGATAGAAACAACAAGAACATCACGAGCAATTTTTCAGAGGATAGGAAATATTGGGCTATGCAGTTTCCACCAAGTTAAAATGTCAAACTTACATCCTCCACTTCTATTTCTTCATTAAAATACCTCCCCACCTCTGATTTACTACTTCTTTCACCCCTTACAACAAATTTAAATCTTTTATATTCAGATTGCACCATTATTTTTACTCTCATAGTCGGATCATCACCATCTACCTCACACAACAGCTCACCAACATCATTTTGCTCACATGAATTTTCTGGTGAAATAATTTTCTTGTACTTATTATAAAAAGAAAATAAAAATTATTTCACGTCATTCCCAATGGATGAACCCAAATCAGCCCCATACATATTGCAAAATGTAAACTCTACCCTATCAAACTTATAATGAGCTTCAAGAAGAGCAACAAGGAATATCACTTTATTTATCTATTTTGGATCTCAACGATACTTATCATATCTTTCCTTCATTTGCCATATTATTTGAAACCTTATCACTGTTACTTATCCATTCTTTCAAGAGATAAGAAACCATGTAGATTTTATGAAAAACAAGTTTGATATAACATATAAAGAACCTGCAATTCTTAGTTTAACATCATAGAAGACTTGAAAAAAAGTCAATATCCTCCTTGCTTTTTGTCAATTCTCCATACAAGGCATCCCTTCACCATGTTGAAGGTCAAATTTAAAGTTAGGGTCTCGTAAGTCAAATCGATTGAATGCCTTCTCAAACTTTTGAGCCGATTCCAGGATCAAATAAGTAGATTTCCACCAAGTAGACACATCTAGACGCAATAACTCTTACTTTGCATTTATGTTCACAACATTCTTTGATATTTTTAGCCTAGCAGGAGATTGCCTTAAAAACAAACAACACTTCTAATCATTTTCACCGAGCTACTAATTTCTTTTAACCCATCAACCACCACCAAATTGATTATATGAACAATAGATCTCATATTAATAAGTTCACATTTATGAATGCAAGTTTTCCAATCACTCATTTGATCCTTCAAGTAATCAATTGTTGTATCATTTCATGTAGCATTATCTATAGTTATAGTAAATATTCTATCGATTCCCCACTCCAATAAACACGTTTCAATTTTCCAACAAAGATCTTTACCCCTATGACTAGAAATTGTACAAAAGTTTATAATTTTTTTATTCAATTCCCAATCTTTATCGGTATAATAGGTTGTGAGACACATATAATTGATTATTTGTAAAGATGTCCATGTATTTTTAGTAAGACAAATTCTTTGATTGGTAGATTATAAAAGTGTTTTGAATGAGTTCTCTTCATTTAGGAAATCAATCATGTTACATTTTCTATCTTGATGGAATTTGAAATCTAGGACAAGCTAAAAATATTAAGTACTTAAACCTGCTATCTTCAACAAACTTAAATGGTAATTCATCCATAATTTTCATGCCGGCCACAACTTTCTTAACAATATTTGGGTCAAATTTCCAATTGTTTAGAGTCCCTATCCAACCAACGTCGTTCATTCCTGGTTGAAAATACAACTGTATTTGCCTAGTATCAATAGTTTCTGGATTTTTTGGCAAGTATTAAGGTAAGTCTTAAGTGAAGTGGTGTGTTACCATTTATTTTTTGAGTGACAAAAACACTCACCACAATAATACATGCATCTAGCCTTTTTATCACCATTCTCACTTAAAAAAAGGCAGAAAATGATACCACATCTTTGACATTTTAACCATTTCTTTTCATTTTTGTGTTTGTGGCTTTGAAGATGCAGCAAGTCAGTTTTTATTGAAGTTGGCTGGGGTTCAGAGTTGCTGATAGGATATATTTTATCTATATTTCTTTATATTATTTTCCTTGATTTTGGTTTACAATCATGCTTAGTTCTTGAATTTTGATTAAAGATTGTGTTTTGTAGGGAAATTGGATGGACTGATGCATTTTGGATATAATATGGTGGATTTGAACATGTGCAAGGACCAGCCAAAGTTTTTACATAAGAAGTGGGCACGCCTTAGCTCAAAACGGCCACTAATGGAAATGAACATAACCGCCCATTCTTATTTCTCCACTAAGTTATGGCAGTTACTTCTGTTTTATAATTATAATTATTGTTAGAATTAGTGGGGGGTAGGAGAGACTTTATATTTTGGAGAGTTATGGAGAGAAAAAACAACCGAGAATTGGATACATTCTTTTGATTTTGATTTTGGCTGCAATTCTCCATGGAAGGCTAAGCTTCATCTTTTCATCCAAGGGAATTACAGAAGACTATGTTCATCCGAATTGTGAGATCTGATTAGTTTTTATTTGTTCTTTGATTCTTCGTTATTCATATATCTTCTGGAGCGATAAATCTTATTGTTTTGATGATTGAATGATGTGGCCAATCTTTCGACTGTTAAAACAATATGTTGCCAAATTAGATTGTTAAACCCGTAATTGTTTAACCATTCTAATATTTGTGGTACAATAACATGATTATTTGAAACAATCTGTTATGGAGATATATGATCTATCTTAAATAAACCTACATGTGCGTTTATTAGCTAGAATTGGTGGTCTCTCTCTACCTAATACTATTGGTAAATTAAATTTTACGATCGTATCTAGAATTATTTATTGATAAGGGAAATAATTAGAGGTCGTATCCTGATTATTGAATAACTAAGGAGAGATAGGTTGTTTTGGTTGTACCAGCAACTATAACCAATTTAATGATTGAATGAAAGAACTATTTTTGTATCCATGATCGATTCTACGAACATATTATGAAGTTAACCCTTGGTTGAATTACTTAAACTGAATTGCATTCATAATACACATTGTTCTCGATCAATTAAATATTGTCATTCACTAAATCTCAAACCCCCTGATTTTAGTTACAACAAAAGAATAAAAACTACAATCTCTGTGGATACGATCCTTGTTCATCACTATCACAAATCTTCAAGAACAAGTGTTTTATTATTTATTGGTGTCGACAGCCAACAAGTTTTTGGCGCCGTTGCCGAGGACTGGTGTCAAGTTGATTTATTCTTTAGTTTTATTTTTGTTTTGTTATTTGTTCCTTTTCATGCCCCGTTCTTCTCGTACAGGTGAACTCCACTTTGATCCTAAAATTGAAAAGACTGATAGAAGATTGAGGAGAGAAATGAAATTGAGAAAGGAAGTATTATCATCATCCTCTCCCGGATTGAATTTAGCAGTATCGTTGGCTGACTCTTCAAGTGATTCTGAAACAGAAATAGAGCCAACCATGGCTAATGTAGAAAGGACATTGAGGGAATTGGCTGCACCACCAAATGTAAATCAACAACCACTTTGCATTCAATTCCCAGCTGTGGAGGGTGACTTTGAGTTGAAATCCAGATTAATCCATCTTCTTCCAAGATTCCATGGATTAGAAAATGAAGACCCCTACAAATATTTAAAAGAGTTCCATATAGTTTGCTCTAGCATAAAACCACAGGGTGTCACGGAGGAACAAATCAAGCTATGTGCTTTCCCATTTTCCCTAGCCGATAAAGTAAACGATTGGCTATTTTATTTGTCATCTGGTTCTGTGACTACATGGACGAGAATGGTTTTGTTGTTCCTTGACAAAATTTTCCGCACTTCGAAAGCTGCAAGTATTAGAAGGAAAATTTGTGGAATTAAGCAAAAAGATTCAGAAGGGCTTCACGAGTATTGGGAGAGGTTTAAACAACTTAGTGCAAGTTTCCCTCAACATGGAATATTAGAGCAGCTTCTCATATAATATTTTTATGAAGGATTGCTTCCCACAGAGAGAAGGATGATGGATGCCGCTAGTGGAGGTGCTATAGTGGACAAAACGCCTACCGAGGCTAGAGACTGAATTACCACCATGGCTGCTAATTCTCAATAGTTTGGAGTTAGGCATGATATGTCTTATAGAAAAGTGAATGAGGTAAGTTCTTCTTCTATTAGAAGTCAAATTACTAATCTAACTACACTTGTTCAGAAAATGGTTGCAGGAAATGTCCAATAAGTTAAGGCATGTGGGATTTGTGCTTCTATGGAACATCCAACTGACATTTGCCCGACGCTTCAAGATGAGCCCCATGAGCAAGCTAATGCAGTTGGAGAATTTTCAGGATCAACACAAAGAAAGTATGATATGTACTCCAACACCTACAATCTCGGTTGGAGAGATTATCCAACTTCAATTATGGTTCAAGGTCCCAATTCGAAAACTTTCAGCCAAAGCAACTTCTTCCTCATCAACAACAGTCTTCCTCGAATTCAGGTATGTCTCTTGAAGAAATTGTTAAAAATCTTGCACTTAACTCACAACAATTTCAACAGGAAATGAAGACAAGTATGAAGAAGCTAGAAGACCAAGTGGGCCAACTAGCTTCATCTATGAGCCAAATGGAGTCTCAAGGTAAATTACCATCTCAAACGATTGTGAATCCAAAGCAAAATGCAAACGCAATCACTTTGAGAAGTGGAAAAGGACTAGAGGATGTTCCCGAGTCGTCTCATGGAAAGAACTTGGTGGAAGAAGTGGAAAAGAAAGTTGAAGTTCCTTAAACTCAATTTGATCAGCCCTAAGAACTTAACTCGGAGCCACTACCAAAGGTTGTCACACCAAGACCTCATTTCCCTGCTAGATTCTCAAAATCCAAGAAGGAAGAAGAGGAAAAAGAAATATTGGATACCTTTCATAAGGTCGAGGTAAACATCCCTTTACTTGATGCAATAAAACAGGTACCACGGTATGCCAAATTTTTTAAGAAATTGTGCACAAACAAGAGAAAGCTGAAAGGTAATGAGTTTGTAAGTATGGGTGAAAATGTTTCGGCTGTTCTCCAGAAAAATTACCTCCTAAATACAAGGATCTCGGTATGTTTTTTATTCCTTGTAAAGTTGGTAATGTGAGAGTTGAAAGAGCAATGTTAGATCTCGGAGCTTCAATTAATGTCATGTCGTTATCTATTTATTCATCTTTGAATATTGGTCATTTAAAAGAAACTGGTGTGATTATTCAATTGGCTGATAGGTCTAATGTTTATCCTGAAGGTGTATTAGAGGATGTGTTAGTCCAAGTGAATGAATTAATATTTCCTACTGATTTTTATGTGCTAAATATGGAAGAGGATGAATCATCTCATTCTTTGATTTTGTTAGGGAGACCTTTTTTGAAAACATTTAGAACAAAATTGATGTGTTTAATGGTTCACTTACTATGGAATTCAATGGTGAGATTATTAAGTTTAATAACTATGAGGCCATGAGATATCCAAGTGATGCGTCTTCTGTTTTTGTTGTGGATGTCATTGATTCTCTAGCACATAATATATTTGATATGAGTGATGATGATAAGTTGAAAGTTGTACTTAGTAGGAACTTAACTCTTGAAAGTTCACACGAGTACATGAAGAAGTTTGATGTTGACTCTAATTTGTATGATGCAATTTGTGAGCTAGAATCATTAACACCTTGGAGGTTTAATATTTCTTATGTTGAATTACCTAAACTTCTTCCTTCTTTTGTTCAGGCACCTAAGTTGGAGTTAAAAAAAATTTCCCAAACATTTAAAGTATATTTTCTTGGGAGAAGGAGAAACTCTACCAGCGATCATTTCTAGCAAACTCTCCGCTTTGGAAGAGGATAAGTTAATTCGAGTGCTCAAAGAGTTTAACGAAGCCATTCGATGGATAATTGCGGACATAAAGGGATTGAGTCCTCATACATGCATGCACTGCATATTATTGGAAGAAGGATACAAGCCTTCTAGAGAAGCTCAACGTAGATTGAATCCACGTATGATGGAAGTGGTGAAGAAAGAAACTTGAAACTTCTTGATGCAGGTATGATCTATCCGATTTTTTATAGCAAATGGGTAAGTCCAGTCCAAGTGGTTCTGAAGAAAACAGGTATTACTGTAGTAGAAAATTATGAAGGTGAGTTGGTGGCTACTAGAGTTCAAAATGGATGGAGAGTATGTATCGATTATAGGAAGTTGAATGCTTTAACTAGAAAAGACCATTTTCCACTTCCTTTTATTGATCAAATGCTTGAACATTTAGTCGGTCGAACTCATTATTGTTGTCTTGATGGTTATTCAAGTTTCCACCAAATTCCAATTACATTGGAAGATCAGGAGAAAATGACATTCTCATGTCCTTTTAGCACATTTGCATACCGACATATGCCTTTCGAACTTTCTAATGCTCCGGCCACATTTCAGAGATGTATGGTTAGTATTTTCTCGGATTATGTAGAGAACATCATAGAGGTATTTATGGATGACTTTACAGTCTATGGTGATTCTTTTGACATTTGTCTTGCTAACCTTTCAAAAGTCCTTCAACGATGCATAGAAAAAAACCTTATTTTGAACTATGAAAAATGTCATTTCACGGTTGATCAAGGTATTATTTTAGACATGTTATTTTAGCTAGGGGAATTGAAGTTGATAAAGCTAAGATAGATGTTATAAAATCTTTGCCTTACCTCGCAAGTATGCGGGATGTTCGTTCCTTTCTTGGTCATGCAGGTTTTTATCATCGCTTTATCAAGGATTTTTCCAAGATTACCCATTCCCTAACTACACTGTTACAGAAGGATGTGAATTTTGAATTCAATGATGCATGCAAGGATGCATTCGATTGTTTGAAGGAAAAGCTAACATCAACTCCAACCTCCAAATTAGAAATTCCCTTTTGAAATCATGTGTGATGCGAGTAATTATGCGGTTGGAGCTATTATGGGACAAAGAATTGATCGATCTCCACATGTAATTTATTACACATCGAGAACACTTGATAGTGCACAGAGCAATTACTCTACAACATAAAAAGAACTTCTAGCCATTATATTTGCTTTAGAGAAATTTTGTTCGTATTTACTTGGAGCTAAAGTAATTGCTTTTTATGATCATGCAGCTTTGAAGTACTTGCTCAAGAAAAAGGAGTCCAAGCCGAGACTTATTCATTGTATACTTTTGTTGCAAGAGTTTGATTTGGAAATACATGATAAGAAGGGCACATAAAATATGGTTGCAGATCATCTCAACAGATTGATTACGAGTGAAAGTACATTGCCACTGAAAGATGAATTTCCAGATGAGTATCTCTTTTCTATTCAAAATAATAGTCCTTGGTATGCTGACATTGCTAATTATATAGTAATTAGGACTTTACCAAGTAATTTGTCTAGAGCTCAATCAAATAAAATCAAAAGTGATGCCAAATATTATGCTTGGGATGATCCTTATCTGTGGAAATATTGCTCGGATCAAATTATTCGAAGATGTGTGCCCGAGCATGAAACTCATTCCATTTTACAATTTTGCCATTCTTATGCATGTGGGGGATATTTTGGTCCAAAAAGAATAGCTCGTAAGGAGTTGGAAAGTGGATTGTTTTGGCCTACTTTGTTTCGTGATTCATATTTATTTTGTAAGACTTGTGAGCAATGCCAAAAAACTGGAAGCTTAGGACATAGAGATCAAATGCCGCTTAACCCTATTCTTATTTGTGAAATATTTGATGTATGGGGGAATGACTTTATGGGTATTTTTCCTTCTTCTTTTGATAATGTTTACATTCTTCTTATTGTGGATTATGTGTCGAAATGGGTGGAAGCTAAGACTACTCGTACTAATAATGATAAGGTTGTTGGAGATTTTATCAAATCTCATATTTTTGCTAGGTACGGGACTCCCAGGGCAATAGTGAGTGATCATGGCATTCATTTCTGCAACAAAGTGTTTGAAGCCTTATTGAAAAAGTATAATGTTACCCATCGAGTTTCAACTGCATATCATCCACAAACGAGTGGGAAAGCTGAAATATCCAATAGAGAAGTCAAGTCTATACTTGAGAAGACTGTTAATCCAAACCAAAAGGATTGGAGTATACGACTTGATGATACACTTTGGGCTTACCGAACGGCGTATAAGACGCTTATTGGTATGTCCCATTACCGTTTGGTATATGGTAAACCATGTCACTTGTCGGTAGAGCTAGAACATCGTGCATATTGGGCTATCAAACAATGCAATATGAAAATAGATAAAGTGGGTAAAGAGAGAAAATTACAGTTGCAAGAGCTAGAGGAGATTCGTCATGAAGCTTACGAGAGCTCAAGGATTTACAAAGAAAAAATGAAAGCATTCCATGATCGTATGATTTCCAGGAAAGAATTTTCTATTGGTCAAAAAGTCTTACTTTTTTATTCTAAATTGAAATTGTTTCCCGGTAAATTGCGTTCCAAATGGATTGGGCCTTTTATTATAACTAATGTATTTCCTTATGGCGCAGTTGAGATACAGAATCCAGATACTGGCAAAATTTTCAAGGTCAATGGTCATCGTTTAAAGATCTTTCATGAAATTTTTTTAGTTCATTACATCGACGATATTGACTTGGAAATTTCAGTTTATCACGGTTGATGAATAGTGATGTCTAGCCAAAGACAGTAAAGAAAGAAGCTTTTGGGAGACAGGCCAAATTTTTTGTTTTCTAGTGTAGCTAAAAAAAAAGTTTTAGTTCGTTCATTGATGTAGCGAAAATTTTCACGTAAAGTATGGGCACGCTCTAAATCAAGATACTCAATTTTTGAGCATACCAAGAATTACATAAGGTATGCCCACGCCTTATTGAAATTGTTCTACTGATCCACAGACCTTGGATTCTTCCTTAGTTGACGATTTTAGGTAAGGCGTGGGCACGCCTTATTTGCAATCGGCCGCTGGAGGAATTTGGGTCTTCTGCAAATTTTTTATTTTTATATTCATTATTCTTTTTATTTTATTTTTTTTATTTTAGGAAACCCTAGCATTTTGTTTTCTTTTTCAGCTACAAGCTTAAAAAAAAAAAAAAAAAAAAGAGCGCAGCATAGCCATTCCAAATTCACCGCCGTCCAGCAGCGTCACCGTCGCCCAACCGTCGCTGGTTCAGCTTCACCGTCGTCCAGTAGCATCACCATCACCTAACCGTCTGTTGTTCCACCATCCGCCATTCCAGCTTCACCGTCCGTTGTTCCGCTGTCGTCTGCTGTTCCAGCCTCACCGTCGTCCAGCCTCTGCTATCGCCCTTGTTCCAGCTTCACTGTCGTCCATCAGCCACCGCTGTTCCAGTATCACTGTCGCCCAGCTGCTGCCGTCTGCTATTCCAGCTTCACCGTCATCTAGCCGCTACCGTTTGCTGTCCAGCATCACCTTCGCCCTTGTTCCAGCTTCATCATCGTCCATCAGCCACCGCTATTCCAGCTTCACCGTCTCCCAGCCGCTGCAGTCCGCTTCACCGTCATCCATATTCTCTATCTCCACATTGCCTATAACTACAATACCATCAACAATTGGCTGCGATTAGTCGAGCATCCCGAGCCCAGAAGGGTAAAGCCATAGCTAGTGGTCCACCAAGTCCAATCCCGAACTCTGATTCATCCGATGCTGATTTGGATACAACCCCCATTTGGAAGAGAGCACGAGTAGGGAAGAAATTACACATTCTTCCACCTTCAGAGTCCGATTTGAATGGAAGACTAACATTCACAAAGAAAAAAGATAAAGAATGATACCAGGACGTTTGCAAACGGAATATCATTCCTTGTAAGTGTCCTGATTTCCCTACTATGGAGCTCTTACATATAAAAGATGAAGTGATGCAGTTAATTGAAAATATAGGACGGCAATCTTATTTTTCGATTAATTATCCTGCCTATATTAAGTTTGTTCAGGAATTTTACACTACTTTTGAATTTAAAAAGTCTGCTGATTTAATTCTGAATGGTCTAAAGGTGATTATCTTTAGGTTAATGGGGAAAGAGTTCAAGTTTTCACTTAATCAATTTAATATTGCATTTGGTTTTGTAACATAATAGTATGCGAAAACTGATGAGTATCTACAAAATGTATGTGATTATGCTACACAATTTGGTCCGATTAGTGCTTATGAGTCCATGTCTAATAATCTTATTTCTTATGATCCAAAGAAATCTACCGATACATATCTTCACAAGCCTGCACTTAGGTACATCCATAGATTTCTTACATTTTCCTTTTCGGAACGTAAGGATAATTCTGCATTGTTGAATAAGGCCGAGCTTTATTTTCTATTTTGCATGGAGAACAAATTTAAAGTGAACCTTGGGTTTTGGCTTACTTCACAATTTGTTCATATATTATCTAACAAAAGGAATTTGATTTTGGGCTCTTTAATAACTCAATTGGATGTGAACTTGCATTTGATTGATCCTGATAATAATGATCTCCATGTTGCATGTGAAGTGTTTCCTTTAGACTTAACTTGTTTGGAGAATATGTTGTTAGTGGAAAAAGTAGATGGTTTGTATCGCTTTTGTGCACCAGGACCTACTGAAATGCCGAAACAGCGAAGGGTCTCTCATCTGAGATTACGTACTTTACGTGACCTCCCTGAGGATGAGGAGACTACCACACCTAACCCTTCTTTTTAGGATTATTGCCACACACAGTTTGAACTTTTGCAGGCACAATTGGCTAGAATGGAGTTGAATCAAATGACTTACTTCAAGCACCACGGCTTTGATCCACCATTTCCCCCTCTACAATAGAGGACATGACGTTTGCATGACCTAGACTATCCAGGGAAGTCCTTCACTTTGCCTTTACTTACTTTACATTGCGGACAATGTTAGTCTAGGTGTGAGGGAGGGGAATTGATTGTTATGTTTGTTGATGTACTATTTTGGTTCTGGCCTATTCTGATATCTAGTTCATTTTTTGTGATTCTTGTTATCTGAGTTCCGATTCTTCTACTGCTATCCATGTTCTGATGTGGTTTAAAAATTATAAAAAAAATTACTTTTGATGCACTTTGTTTAATCATTGTTTGCGATTGATTGGAAAAAAATGCATGGATTTTACACACATACAACCTTATGTTGTGAGCTTTTGAGCTGATGAGCATTCTTATAGTATGCTCCATTTCTTTCTGGGTGTGATTGTAATGTATAGTTGATTTTTCTAGAACTTGCATTGTTATTCGTGTCTCTGTTAAACCATTGATGAATTGAATGTTTTGAATCGAAATATGGGTATTTAGGTTTAAGCCATTTTCTTTGTCACGATTAATCTTTTGCTTCAAGCCTACCCTATATCTTATACCCTTAGTGAGCCATCTTTGTGCCTTGACCTTTTTATTGAAATTTTTTGCCACACTACAAGTCATTCTTGTTGATATACTCCATTGAATTTTGAGTCAAAGATCATGTAAACTTGTCACACTTAGCTCTTATTCATCTCATTGAAATAGATTGTCTAAATTTGAACTTTTGTAAAGCTTGTGTGTTGTATTCCTTCTCTTTCCTAAAAAAATAGAAAAAAAGGGTGAGGAATACAAGCTTTTGTATATATTCATGAAATAAGTATTCGAGGCAATCTTGAGTTATTAGTTTGATTGAGCTAAGTGTGAAGAAAGTAAGATTTCTTTGACTCTGTTAACCAATATATCCTTTTTGTCATACCTTACCTTAGTCGGCTACATATTCTCTACTACACACCCTCCCGTGATCTTTACATTCAATTTCATTCATTGATAATAGAGATATGATATATTTGTAAGCCTATGGTAAAAGTCTTCTTTGCATTGACACGAGAGTTCACTTATATATGTTTATAGCTTATACAATTTTGAGTGATATGAGTGAACCATTTGTGAGGGTGTATGATCTTATGTATTTTGGATTCAATTCAATTGTTGATGTGATTAACTATGTGTTGCTAAGAGTGATTTTACTTAAAAAAAAAAAAAAAAAAAAGGAGAGACACTCTTAATGTGGATGAGCAAGTGAGGGAGTGGATGTTTGATTACATGGGATCATGAACATGAGCTTAGATATATGCTTGAGGACAAGCATTGTTTAGGTGTGGGGGAATTTGATAGGATATATTTTATCTATATTTCTTTATCTTATTTCCCTTGGTTTTGGTTTATAATCATGTTTAGTTCTTGAATTTTGATTAAAGATTGTGTTTTGTAGGGTAATTGGATGGATTGATGCATTTTGAATATAAAATGGTGGATTTGAAGATGTGCAAGGACCAACCAAAGTTTTTACATAAGGCATGGTCACGCCTTACCTTCGGATTTGAAGATGTGCAAGGACCAGCCAAAGTTATTGCATAAGGCGTGGGCACGCCTTACCTTTGGATTTAAAGATGTGCAAGGACCAGCCAAAGTTTTTACATAAGGCGTGGGCACGCCTTACTTTCGGACGAAGCAGTTAAAAAAAAATCGCGTAAGGCGTGGGCACGTCTTAGCTCGAAACGACCACTAATGGAAACAAACATAACCGCCCATTCTTATTTCTCCACTAAGTGATAGCAGTTATTTCTAATTTATAATGATAATTATTGTTAGAATTAGTGGGGAGTAGGAGACACTTTATATTTTGGAGAGTTATGGAGAGAAAAAACAACCGAGAATTGGATACACTCTTTTGATTTTGATTTTGGCTGCAATTCTCCATGGAAGGATAAGCTTCATCTTTTCATCCAAGGGAATTACAGAAGACTATGTTCATCCGAATTGTGAGATCTAATTAGTTTTTATTTGTCCTTTCATTCTTCGTTATTCATATATCTTCTGTGAGGGATAAATCTTATTATTTTGATGATTGAATGAGGTGGCCAATCTTTCGACTGTTGAAACAATATGTTTCCAATTAGATTGTCAAATCCATAATTGTTTAACCATTCTAATATTTGTGGTACAATAACATGATTATTTGAACCAATCTATTATGGAGATATATGATCTAGCTTAAATAAACCTACATGTGCGTTTGTAGGCTAGAATTGGTGGTCTCTCTCTACCTAATGCTATTGGTAAATTAAATTCTACGATCGTATCTAGAATTGTTTATTGATAAGGGAAATAATTAGAGGTCGTACCCTGATTTGTTTCAGTTTCTTGACCGGACATCTACAAAGAATTCATAAAATTAGACATATAAATTTACTACAAAAATTAGGGTTCTTTCTAATTAAAAAAAATCATCAAATTACTAAGTGAAAAGTATTATGCGAGATGAAATTTGAGAGAGGAGGGGGGGGGGGGGAGGGGGAGTGCGTATCCTTGATTGTGAATACTGCGACAATTAAATGGTTGTGATTGTTGCAGGTGCAAGTTAAGGTTGAAGGTTTGAAGAGAATGGAGATATGGTGGCTGGTGGCTATTAGTTAAAATTGGTGAAGGGAAGAATAAAGAAGTGAATAAGCGCCCACCGACAATGCCATGATGAATGCAAAATAAACCCTAATAATAATAATAATAATAATAATCGCTCAATTTGGAAGTTTATTTTTATAGTCGAACTGAACATCGAAAACCAATTAATCACTAGTACAAAATTGAACCGAATATAATATTATTATAAAATCCAACCGATTAAACCAAAATTATCTATTTTTTCAGATTTTTGATTTTTAAAAATTGTTGCTCACCCTTACATAGTGTAATACATTTACGGTTAAGAAGTAGTTCCTTTTAACACAAAGACTGATATATTTACGGTTAAATATGAATATCTTTCAACACAAATAGTAATATATTTACGGTTAAGAAATAATACTTTTCAAGACAAAAGGTTAACATATATAGTTAAACAATAATCTATTGGGTGTTTCTAAAGCTACCACCAAATTTATTTTGCACACCACATTAATTTTACTTATAAAATTAAATATAATGTAAATGACATAAATATCCTTTTTTAAAAATTAAAAACATACACAAAATTTAATTTTTAATAAATAAATATTTATTAATTTTGTGTGTGGATGAAATAAATATTTATTTATTAAAAATTAAAATTTGTGTATGTTTTTAATTTTTAAATAATGATATTTATGTCATTTATATTATATTTAATTTTGTGAGTAAAATTAATGTGGTGTGCAAAGTTAATTTAGCGGTGGCTTTAGAAACGCCATAATCTATTTAACACAAAAAAATTATACATGTAAGGTTAAGTGATAATACGCTTCAATATATTTACCAATACATTGCAACATAAAGAGTAATAATACTCTTTATGATTAAACAATATTACCTTGTAACTCAAAGAGTAATACCTTCACGGTTAAGAAATAATATGTGTTTAGAAATTGAACCAAAAAATTGTTGAATGTTAATTATTTTAATGAAAGGTATAACTTGTTTAAATAAATTATATTATTTTCTTTTTTAATAGTATTATTAATTTTCTTAAATATATCAATTTGAAACTAATATTAAATATAAAATGATTATTTGTATTAAAAATTAAAATTTTAATAAATTTTCTAAGAAATTATTAGGTAATATTTATTTATTAGAGGTGAATGGATGATAACTTCTTTTTTTTTTATATTACTTTGTTATTATATTAGTATAGCTTTAATGCAAATTAAAAAAATAAAAAATCGTTCAATATTATTTGTTTAACTAAAAGATACCATTTGATTAGCTAAAATGTATTATTGAATTAACTAAAAAGTATTACTCACATCCAACAATAAGCAGCCCACGACTAGACGTGAAATTTTTATTCTTTTAAATTTGGCGTTTATTTTGAGATCCACCTATAATTTTTAAGTGAGTTTTAGATATGTTGTATTGCATGGATCTTAAAAATACTCACGAACGATGGGCAGAAGATCTACTCATCATTATTCTAGAATTTCAACCGAAAATGGTGACCTTTCATAAATGATATCTTTGATTTTTTTTAAATTACTATTTATTTGGGTTAGCATAGGAACTCCAATATACACAAAATTGATGTAGAATCAATTCACCCTAATTTTTAAAATTATTTTTTTGTCTCAGCTCCAATTTTATTGAAAATATATCAAATTAATTATTCTTCATAACTTTTAATATAATATTTATACTGATTATATACAAATAAAATTTTAATTTTTAAATACAAGATTTTTTTTTTAAAATTAGTTGTGATATGTGACACCCCCTCACTTATATAACCCACAAAACATAGATTACATCTAACCTGGTTAAACCTGTATGTTTTTTTTTCCACCTGTAACTTATCTATGAGATATAATCTATCCCCAAACAACAACTCATTCACACCCAAGAACAATCCACCGTAGATGCAAACGTATTTACCACAACCACATCAATATATACATTCCCAAAAATCGATTAACATTATACAAGCTCAAACTAAGTAACAAAATAGAAGGTCAAAAGCATAGTACGCCCATTGTTTAGCCCCAAAGGTCGTCATCCATGTACACTGATCCCAAAAGCTTGTTGCAGCACGAAACACATGCCTGGTAAACCGTAAGCTTACACATCATCAACATGCTCACCTACAATGCACAAACTAGGTGAGCTACAGCCCAATAAGCAGAAATCATGCATGTATCATTCGCACCACATAATTCATATCCATCACCTCAAGGAGCACATATCACAAGCATCTTATAGTCAAATAATACAGACAAATACTATGTTTATGCATTGTAGGTGCAAAATGGATTTCTACTTACCTCAATGTCGATTGTTTGTATTCCTAAACCTCTTTTAATGCTTTTCCAACAACAAATCTAATCAAAATAAACTGTAAATTGTGAGTAAACTAAAAAACAATTTTACTTTTTTTTATTTTTTTTATATCATTTCCATTCTATATATTTATTTCTTGTAATTAATAAAACCACCTCCCAAATCTTCACAGAAAAAAAAAATCAAATATTTACTCAAATTCCAAACTATTACATTATGTTTAAACACCTACTTTAAAATCTAATAATTCACATGCAAGTTTCATCCAAAGCATTTAAATAGTGTACAACAACTAACTATTTATTTATTTAGTTATGTTATGTTCTAATTCACAAAAACCAATACTCCTAATTAAGTATTTTAAACAATAAATTATCAGGGAAAGAAATGTTTAGCAAATATAATCCACGCCTAAATGGGTCTGAGTTTAAGTTTCTTATACTATTTTACTAAAACAAATGGGTGTGTACATATGTTATCATATCTAATGCAAAACTTGTATAAAACTTAACTAAACTAAGATTTGCTGAACCACTTGATTATAATTACCAAACCAAATGCATAATATAGTAAAATATTAATTATCCTTGTAGCTAAACAAGAAACCACAACACCTGTGTACGTTTTCCTATAAAACTAGTTATCATTATTTAATAATCATAAGTAATACTAATGAATTTTAGCTAATCTTAGTTCATAATATAAAAGATGTTGCTTACATGTAAAGTAAAATTTACCTGAAGCCTTGCTCTTGTTCTCCTGCTCACGAACTTTGTTGAAGATGGTTTTTGATTAGTTAATTAAAGTCATGTATTTATCTTGTAGCAGCACCGAACCGCCTTTAAAACTTTTTATAATAATTATTATTATTATCATTATTATTATCATTATAATAATAATAATAATAATAATAATTATTATTATTATTATTATTATAATAATAATTATTATTATTATTATCATCATCATTGTTATTACAATTATTATTATTATTATTATTATTATTATTATCATTATTATTGACTCGCCACGTGTAATCTTATTTCATTAAGACTTGGCACCTACTTTCTCCCTCAACATTTAGCCTAGGGGTTCCAACTTATAATATAAACCCTAAATAAAAGCATTAATTCTACATGGAAATAATCAGTCACGTCTACAATATAATACAAATATAATTTCAATAGGACATAAATTATAAAATGTGATTTAAATAGCAAATAAAATTATAAAATGAATGCAATGCATGAACTATATTGACCAGTGGGTAGTGAGAGGCTTGGGGAATCACATCCTCCCCTCCTTATAAAAATTTCATCCTCGAAATTTACTTACGTGAAGAGTTCTGGGGATTTCGACTTCATTTCATCTTCTCTTTCCCAAGTAGCTTCTTCTATCAACTGGTTTCTCCATAGAACTTTGACTAGTGGAATTTTCTTATTTCTCAGTTGCTTCACTTCTCGTAGTAAAATTTCCACAGGCATTTCTTCATAGCTTAAGTATGTTTTTAACTCTGCGGGTTCATTGTTCAGAATATGAGATGGATTCACTACATACTTTCTCAACACAGACACATGGAACACATTGTGTATCTGATTCATTGATCTAGGCAGATCAAGTCTGTAGGCAACATCACCAATTCTCTCAATAATAGGAAAAGGGCCAATATACCTCGGACTGAGCTTTCCTTTCTTACCAAACCACATTATTCCTTTCATCGGAGAAACTTTCAAAAACACCTGATCTTCTACTGCAAATTCTAACGTTCTCCTTCTTTTATCTGCATAACTTTTCTGTCGACTCTGAGTAGTTTTCATTCTTTCTCAAATCTGTGCTACAGCTTCTGACATTTATATGATCATATATGGACCCAAAAGCTTTCGTTCATCAACCTCATCCCAATGTACCAGTATTGACATTTTCTACCTATAGTGCTTCATATGGAGGCATTCCAATAGTTGACTGATAGGTGTTATTATAAGAAAACTCTATCAAAGGCAAAAACTTGCTCCGATGTCCCTGAAAATCTAACACACAAGCTCTGAGCATGTCCTCCAATGTTTGTATTATCCGCTCTGACTGCCCATCTGACTATGGGTGATATGCAATACTGAAGGACAACTATGTCCCTAATGCCTTGTGTAGACTCTTCCAAAAGGCATAAAGAAATCTTGAAATCCCTATCAGAAACAATGGACAGTGGAACTCCATGAAGTCGGACTATCTTTTGTATGTATAGTTGAGCACATCGATCCATTGAATAAGTAGAACAAATAGCAAGAAAATGGGCAGATTTTGTAAGTCGATCCACAATAACCCAGATAGCATCATAACCTTTGACTGTTTTTAGTAATCCCACGACAAAATCCATAGTAATGTTCTCCCATTTCCATTCCAGAATCAGTAAGGGTTGCAAGATTCCTGCTGGCCTTTGATGTTCTGTCTTTACCTGTTGACATGTCAAATATTGCTCCACATACTGAACGATATCTCTCTTCATACCTGGCCACCAATAATGCAATTTCAAGTCTCTATACATTTTTGTAGCTCTTGGATGTACTGAATACGGTGTAGAGTGTGCTTCTGCCATGATATTTTCACGTAAGTCATCCACATTAGGTACACATAATCGATTTTGGAATCGAAGGACCCCTTCTTTTGATGTTCGAAAATCTGATACTTTTTCAGAAGCAACTTCTTCCTTTACTTTAGCCAAATACTCATCTATGAGTTGTTCCTGCTCAATTCGATCAAGTAAGGTAGGTCGAAGAGTTAACGCTGCTAATTTTGCTTCCACTGATCCATGCATTAGCACTTCAATGTTCATTTTCTGCAGGTCCAGCAACTCCTGTCTCTGAATTATAGCCATCGCATTAGTGTTATGAGTTGACTTTCTGCTTAATGCATCTGCTACAACATTTGCTTTACCAGGGTAATAGTTGATAATACAATCATAATCTTTCACTAGTTCCAACCATCTTCGTTGCCGCATATTCAGCTCTTTCTACGTGAAGAAATACTTTAAGCTTTTATGATCAGTATAGATCTCGCATCGTTCTCCGTATAGATAATGTCTCCAAATTTTAAGTGCGAATACCACTGCAGCAAGCTCTAAATCATGAGTAGGGTAATTCTTTTCATATTCTTTCAGCTGTCTAGATGCATACGTTATTACCTTTCCATTCTGCATTAATACATAACCCAAACCATTCTTCGAAGCATCACTGTAAACCACAAAACCTTCATTACCTGATGGAATTGCAAGGATGAGTGCTGAAGTCAACCTCCTCTTTAGTTATTAAAAATTTTGTTCACAGGCTTCAGTCCATCGGAAGGTTACATTCTTTCTAGTCAAATGTGTCAGTGGAGATGCAATTTTTGAAAATCCTTCTACAAATCTGCGATAATACCCGGCTAGACCCAGAAAGCTACATATCTCGGAAGGAGTAGTAGGTTGTGGCCAATCATTAATTGCTTCAACTTTACTTGGGTCAACTGAAATTCCTTCTCCTGACACAACATGTCCCATAAATACTACTCGATCTATCCAGAATTCGCATTTCTTGAACTTAGCATACAACCATTTTTCTTTCAAAATTTCTAATACTTTTCTCAAGTGGGTAGCATGCTCTTCTTTGGTCTTCGAATAGATCAAAATATCATCAATAAACACAATAACAAATTTATCGAGAAGATCTTTAAATACTCGATTCATTAGATCCATAAAGGCAGCTGGGGCATTTGTTAAACCAAATGGCATTACTAGAAACTCATAATGTCCATACGTGGTACTGAATGCTGTCTTTGGAATGTCTCTCTCTTTAATTTTCAGCTGATAATAACCCGATCGCAGATCAATCTTCGAAAATATTGCTGCACCCTGAAGCTGGTCAAGTAAATCATCAATTCTAGGCAAAGGATACTTGTTCTTGATTGTAACTTTGTTTAGTTCTCTGTAATCTATACATATTCTCATACTGCCATCCTTCTTCCGAACAAACAAAATCGGTGCACCCCAAGATGAAAAGCTGGGTCTGATAAAACCTTTGTCTAGTAAATCCTGCTGCTGTATCTTCAATTCTTTCAATTCAGTTGGTGCCATTCGATAAGGGGACTTTGATATCGGGGCAGTCCCTAAGTGTATATCAATTACAAATTCTATCTCTCGATCAGGTGGTAAGCCTGGAAGATCATCTGGAAATACTTCAGGATATTCTTTAACTATCGGTACTTCATCCACAGATAGACAATGTTGTTCTTCAGTAGTTACAACACTCATCAAATAGCCCTCACAACCACTTTCTAACAGCCGTTGTGCTCTAACTGCAGATATCAGTGGGAATCTGAAGTTCTTCTTTACTCCAACAAAGATAAAAGGTTCCTCCCCAGGTGGCTGAAATGTAATTACCTTTTTCTGACAGTTTATGGATGCATAATATTTCGATAGCCAGTCCATCCCCAAAATTACATCATAATCATTCATGTCGAGTACAATCAAATTATCATAAAGTTCTCTACCATCAATCGGGATAACACATGCTCGTAATATTTGATTTGTTTGTTTTGACTCTCCAGAGGGGATCACTACATTGTAACCATTCTATGCTATATCAGGTTCTCTGCCTAGCCTTCTCACATACTCAATGGATGCAAATGAATGCGTAGCTCCAGAATCAAATAATACGAATGCTGAAGTACCAAAGATGGAAAATTTACCTGTTACTACAGATGGGTTTGCCTCAGTATCTTCTCTGGTCATGGTAAAGACTCTAGCTGGTACTCTCCCTTGTGCCATGGGGCTCGGTTTATTTGGGCACGTGGTAGAGATATGTCCCGGTTGTCTACACGAATAGCAAGTTCTGGTACCCACAAGACAGACACCACTGTGTTGTTTCCCACATCTAGAGCAAAGGGGTAATGGTCCTTGTGATTTACCCTGAACAGTTTTCAGATGCTTGCTTGAATCTCCTTGTTCCTGTCCCTGTCCATGTCTAAGCTGGAAACTAGGTTTTGGGCCCTGAAATTGTTGTGGCCTCTTCCTTTCATTTCCTACCCAACGCTATCCTTGTCTTTGTGTGAACTGACGTCGAATCTCCTGCGCCTGACGTATCCTCTGTTCAGCTTGCTCTGCTACCAAGGCCTTCTCAGCAACCTGTGAGTAAGTAACTCCCTGCATACCAGCCATACAACCATCCCTATAAAGTTCCGGTCTCAGCCATTCGACAAACCTTTCCACTTTCAGTGCATCCGTTCTAACCATGTGCTCAGCAAACATTGACAATTGCTCAAATTTGGAGATGTAGTCCGTAACTGTCATAGGCCCTTATCTCAACTGTATAAACTCATTCATTTTCATCGCACGGACTGGAGCAATAAAATATTTGTTTCTGAAAAGTTCCTTGAACCTGTTCCAAGTCATAGTGGCTGCATTTTCGATGGCCTTCATTGTGTCCCACCAGTATCCTGCACTCCCCCGTAACATAAAAGATGCACACAATACTTTTTCCTCGTCTGGTACTCTGCTATACAAAAATATGTTTTCGATGGTTCTCAGCCAATCCTCTGCAGCTGTGGGATCCACTGCATTTTCAAATGTCGGCGGGTTAAACTTTCTGAACATTTCCCCAATCAACTCCATTTGTTCTACCCGAAGCTGTGGCTGGTTCATCTCATTCCTTTGTTGTCCCCTAACATTTCTTTGTTCGATTAGCTGCTGAATTTGATGTGACTGGCGTTCCACTAACCCTGTCAATCTTTCGATAAGCACATCACGATCAGTGACTGCAGCTTGTGAACTTTGTTCTGGAGCTCTATTTTTCCCGTCACATTCACCTCTAGTCCTTACCATTGTACCACCGACTGTGCTTAATCCTAGATCACAGGTCAATATAATTCATAAAATATATAATGCATAACAAAGATGAATAAAACTTACCGGCATGGTTATGCTCCACAAGTTTGAGCTCGTGTACATGGACAGTCTACAGGACATAAACCGGGCTCTGATACTAATCTGTGACACCCCCTCACTTATATAACCCACAAAACATAGATTACTTCTAACCTGGTTAAACCTGTATGTTTTTTTTCCACCTGTAACCTATCTATGAGATACAATCTATCCCCAAACAACAACTCATTCACACCCAAGCACAATCCACAGTAGATGCAAACATATTTATCACAACCACACCAATATATACATGCCCATAAATTGATTAGCATTATACAAGCTCAAACTAAATAACAAAATAGAAGGCCAAAAGCATAGTACGCCCATGGTTTAGCCCCAAAGGTCGTCATCCATGTACACCGATCCCAAAAGCTTGTTGCAGTACGAAACGCATGCCTGGTAAGCCATAAGCTTACACATCATCAACATGCTCATCTACAATGCACAAACTAGGTGAGCTACAGCCCAGTAAGCAGAAATCATGCATGTATGACAAATTAAATGCTTGCAGAAACATTAAAAGAGATATGAAATGCATACTACTGACCCTAACCAATATTCTGGATATTTTATCCTTATAGGGCCCGTGACCCACCTACTGTGCACCGGAAAGAGCTAGCTCAATAAATAATCATAATCATAGAGTCTATCCATGTCTCACATGCCACCGGCCTGACGAATCAGGCCTATTCATGTCTCACATGCCACCAGCCTCAGTACACTAGTAGTGGTCAACATTACATTTTTTCATTTCTTTTCACCACACAATAAATGCAAAGCAGGCAATATACGACTCATGCGTACACATGCCAATGCTCGTGAATGTTATGTTTATACAACATCGAATCAATCATTCGCACCACATAATTCATATCCATCACCTCAAGGAGCACATATCACAAGCATCTTATAGTCAAATAATACAAACAAATACTATGTTTATGCATTGTAGGTGCAAAATGGATTTCTACTTACCTCAATGTCGATTGTTTGTATTCCTAAACCTCCTTTAATGCTCTTCCAACAACAAATCTAATCAAAATAAACTATAAATTACAATTCTAGTTTACTCACTGAAACTAAAAAACAATTTTACTTTTTTTAATTTGTTTTTATATCATTTCCATTCTATCTATTTATTTCTTGTAATTAATAAAACCACATCCCAAATCTTCACAGAATATCAAATATTTACTTAATTTCCAAACTATTACATTATGTTTAAACACCTACTTTAAAATCTAATAATTCAGATGCAAGTTTCATCCAAAGCATTTAAATAGTGTACAACAACTATTTATTTATTTAGTTATGTTATATTCTAATTCACAAAAACCAATACTCCTAATTAAGTATTTTAAACAATAAATTATCAGGAAAAGAATTGTTTAGCAAATATAATCCACACCTAAATGGGTCTGAGTTTAAGTTTCTTATACTATTTTACTAAAACAAATGGGTGTGTACATATGTTATCATATCTAATGCAAAACTTGTATAAAACTTAACTAAACTAAGATTTGCTGAACCACTTGATTGTAATTACCAAACCAAATGCATAATATAGTAAAATATTAATTATCCTTGTAGCTAAACAAGAAACCACAACACCTGTGTACGTTTTCCTATAAAACTAGTTATCATTACTTAATAATCATAAGTAATACTAATGAATTTTAGCTAATCTTAGTTCATAATATAAAAGATGTTGCTTACATGTAAAGTAAAATTTACGTAAAAGCCTTGCTCTTGTTCTCCTGCTCACGAACTTTGTTGAAGATGGTTTTTGATTAGTTAATTAAAGTCATGTATTTATCTTGTAGCAGCACCGAACCGCCTTTGAAACTTTTATAATAATAATAATAATAATAATTATTATTATTATTATCATTATTATTGATTCGCCATGTGTAATCTTATTTTGTTAAGACTTGGCACCTACTTTCTCTCTCAACATTTGACCTAGGGGTTCTAACCTATAATGTAAACCCTAAATAAAAGTATTAATTCTACATGGAAATAATCAGTCACGTCTACAATATAATACAAATATAATTTCAATAGGACATAAAATCATAAAATGTGATTTAAATAGCAAATAAAATTATAAAATGAATGCAATGCATGAACTATATTGACCAGTGAGTAGTGAGAGGTTTGGGGTATCACATGATATATCTTGATATTTAAAATATTTTATTATAAAATAAATTTGTGAGACACTTTTATCTAAATTAAAATATTATTAAAAATATATTTTATATATTTATAAATTTAATTAATATTTATTACTATTTTTAAAATAATTTATTATATTATTGTACTGATTACAAATCGTGAAATGAGTTGAGAAATACTTGTAGAATGAATAAATTGGAGGAAGATGAAAAGGAAAATATCAATTCATTAAAAATTCCCCAGAAAACCTATACTTCCAAATTCATATTTTGCCCTTCAATAGGAATCTCCAATTATAATTTCCTAACCTCTAGCTCCGCGACATCATGGGTGTTTTAGTCAATAAATTACAACGGCTAAAAATATTGTAGCCGTTGGATACCCAATAAACGCAAACACGCTCCTCGAGGCAATAGTCGCCCCCCTCCACTTTCCAGTTTGAGAGTGAGAAAGAAAGCAAAAAAATCGAAAGCCCTCAATGCCCCTTGAATTAAGCCGCTGAAAAATACTCATTCAGATCTTTCCCCCAATTTCCTTAAATTTTCATTTAAGGTTTTTCTGTTGAGTAGTTGAAAGATCTCTGCAGCTTTTGCAACAAAATGAATCTCAACATCTTCAAGAAGAAAACCTCGCCTAAAGGTAACCCTTTTTTGTCGTTTTTAACTTACCTTTTGCTTTGATTTCTTTTGTTTGTTATTATCTCCGGAACTTTTTTTTTACATCTTAACTGGCTGGAATTTTGCTGTATTTTTTTGGTTTTGATGGGGGGGGGGGGGGGTGATTCTACATTAGCTTCAGCTCTTTCTCGTCTGTGCAGTGTATCAAGTTTTTGCCTTTAAATATTTTTGCATCGGCTCTAAATCTCTCTCTCTCCCTCTCTCTTGGCGGGGGGGGGGGGGGGGGGGTTTATGGGTCATTTGTTGTATTTGAAGTTTTGGGGTGGGTCTGATTGGTTATGCTTAACTGGTTTAGAAGAATTTGATCAGTGACATTGTGTGACTTTTACAGATGCACTGAGGACCAGCAAAAGAGAAATGGCGGTTGCCACTAGAGGTACTTTAGCTGATTGGGTTTCACAATTATATCTTAAGATTCTCGTATTAGAACATCAAACTATAACATGCTTTCGGGTAGGCCAAATGCTATTAGTATCAAAGAAATGAGAGTCACATTGTGTGCAAGTATAATTTCTTTACATGAGGAAGAACTGGGTTTTGTTATTCGAATTCTGGTGCATTTAGTTTCTCTTGATGAACTGATTTCAATGATATTAAATACGTTCTGTGGCTATGCTCATTCCTCCATTCCATTTTGGAGTTCTCTTCAATCTTCTAGGACGAAACTAGCTTATTGAGGACACATTTTGTTGTACGTCACTTGGCAAACAGAACACTAGAAATTATCACTGCAAGTTAAGGTGGAAGCACCTATGTAAGCTGTCATCGGCTCTTCTTTCAGTCAATATACCCGTACATTCATAAACGGGCATATGGGCTTAAAGTGTTACACATGTATAATATTCACGTGCTGCATTTCCCATATAATTATATCTTTTCTCTGTTGATTTTTGTACTGTCTTAGGCATCGAACGGGAGATTTCGTCTTTACAAATGGAGGTATGTGTTTATAATGTTTTTTCCCTATCTAATGCTACCCATATCCATCAATCTTAGTTCATCCACTTTCTTATAATGAGAAAGCTCACTGTTATTTGCCAATTTTAGGAGAAGAGATTAGTTGCAGAGATCAAGAAAACTGCTAAAACAGGAAATGAGGCAAGTTTTGTCCTAATTATTTCCAGTTTGGACATAATAAGTTGGGTGTTGCAATTATTAGTGACTTGTGAAGCATGTTATGTATAATGCCTCAAGGCAAACTGATTTTTTATTGGAATTGTTTTGGATGTAAATGTTGATCTTCAATATTATTGAAATTAAAGCTGTGTTCTGACTAGTACTGCACTTTGGAGGATACCATATGCAAAACCTGAAATTCAAGAAGATCTTGAAATGTTGCAATTGATGTCTGCAATGGTTTAAGCTTCAAAGCTTAATTGTGTTGATTATACTCAGAAGTCACTTAATTTGAAAATGTGTTGCTTGCTATTGGTGTCGATAATTGAAGGCACTATTTCCCTCTATAATCTAGGTATTTTTGAGTTTGAGGTGAATTTTTTTCCTTGTTTTATGTTATCCATATTATTATTGATTATATCCTTGATTCTTGTTGAGATATGCCAAAGTCACCAAAAATCCTTGATATTCATGTCTAATTAGGCTGCAACGAGAATCTTAGCTCGTCAATTAGTTCGACTTCGGCAACAAATAACAAACTTGCAGGGAAGTCGTGCCCAGATTAGAGGCGTGGCAACTCACACACAGGTCATTGTCACGCTTGTTGAAATTTTGACTTAGAAAATGAAATAGCATTGTTTATATGAGAAGTATTGCATTTCTTTAACATTTTTGGTAGTTCTTATTCTATTCTCCAACTTTGTGAGTTTTTGTCTGTTTTATAGGCCTTGTATGCCAGCACGTCTATTTCAACTGGTATGAAAGGTGCAACCAAAGCTATGACTGCTATGAACAAGGTAGGTGTTTGAAACATGAAATGACTTGATAGCAAATTGGCTTTCTTTCGTCAGATCTATATTTGTACTTATTTCATGACAGTTGTGTTAACATGATTAATTTTGTGCTATTTTAGACCTACTTAATTGGCGAGATATCTGTTTTCCAGAAAAATAGGTATGAATTCTCGATTAAATCAATTGATCACTATTTCTTGTTACCCTTTCAGCAAATGGAACCTGCAAAACAAACTAAAATGATCAGAGAATTCCAGAAACAGTCAGCACAGATGGACATGACGGTAATTTTTTCTGTTTGAATTAATCAATTTTCTGTGGCAAGCAAAAGAAATCATGCCTCCGTTTCCAACTATGGTTAATTTTCTTTCTTTCTTACTTTCTTTTTTATTTTTAGTTTTATTTTCTTAAGTTAGAAAGTGGTGTCATTGGCTTATATTAGAAGGATTTCAGCAAGTAATGCAAAAGAGTTTCTTCCTTCTTTCCAATTACAGTTAATTTGCTACCTCAAATAATTTTTTTGTAGTTAGAATGTGGTGTCATTGAGTTCAATTGTTACAGAAGAGGCTGTCTCCTCTCCAGAAACACAAGAGACTGTCTCATTTCCGGAACACAAGAGGCTGTCTCCTTTCCTATTAGGCTTAATTTGCTACAATGAATTAACTTCTTATAGTTAGACCAAATAAAAAACAAAGTAAGCCTATATATCAGTATATGGTGGTTGGGTCACATGAATCATATCTCACAAGGTAAGTAATGTACTTTTTAATCGTTTCTTTTCATGTGTTCTTTAGGTCTTCTCCTTCTCCTCCTAATTTGAGTTCATGAACCTCTACTTTCTATATGGCATATTGGGGCTTTTATGTGTCTTCTGTACACATGTTCAAATGATCTTAAGCGTGTTTCAATAATTTTCTCATCTATTGGGGCTACCCTCGCTTCTTTCTAATACTTTAGTTACTTATTTATTATAATTCAATTTATTCGGACCTTCATCATAACATCCTCATTTACTGCTCCCCTAATATTTGGTTCCCAAACACCTTGATCTCCTTTGTTTTGTGGCTGTCCTATAAAAAAAATACTTTCAATGTAATTAGAAAAGATGAGCCACATAATATATAGCTAATCTCATTATCTTTTCAGATCGAAATGATGTCCGACGCAATTGATGAGACATTAGACAAAGATGAAGCTGAAGAAGAAACTGAAGAGCTCACTAACCAGGTACTGTAATGATCCATTCAAGCACCCAATCCCCCATTTTTCCTCTGAGTGGTCCAACTTCTTACATAACCTTTCCTGTGAATTTTATTTTTCTGTTTAGGTGCTCGATGAGATTGGTGTTGACATTGCATCACAGGTTGGCTTCTTTTAAAGCTTACAATCCTCTTCTTCCATGCTAGACATCTTACAAAATAAACTTGTAGCAGAGAAAAAGGTTTCTGATTCTGACATCACTTTGTTTTAATCTTTCTTAACAGTTATCTTCGGCCCCCAAAGGGCGGATCGCCTCGAAGAAAGTTGAAAACGTAGCCCCTAGGTAATCCTCCTCGAGAACCCACCCCCAAACCCTCCCATGTTTTGAGATGGAATATGCTTATCTATATAAGTATTTATGCTTTTTCCTTATCATCCCTTTAACCACCCCATGTGTGTGGGGATGATTCCTTTTGACAATAACCTCTAGACCACACACTGTGGAGCATACGTATGATCACTCCTTTTCCTCTTTGGGATGTATCTCTCTCATTGCTGGACCACCAATGGGAAAACCTCCGATTTCTCCTTTCTAGCTACGGATTATCCATTTATTCATCGGAGATGGTGCACATGCACCATAAAAAATATTGGATTCTTTCTACTTGATATCTCATGCCTTTTTGTTTTGTTTTATTTATTTTGTGTTGTTGGATATTGATGATGTCGCCTATAATTCGCAGTGCTGCTGCATCGACCGATGTGGAGGACCTCGAGAAAAGGCTGGCATCACTTCGACGAATATGACTGAAAAATACCATGCACATACATATGTATTATAGCTCTACCAAAAGTAGCTTGTGTAAATCACTATGAGACTGAATTTTCGAGCAGTATTACTGGACTTGGGCCCATTATATTTTACTGTATTTTACTGCATTATATTTTACTGTTTGAGAATGGAGATTATGAGGTTAAAGCTCTTTCTTTGTAGCTCTGTTGGGTAAAATTTTAAGCTGATTCAGTTTGACATTGGAAGATTATATGTGTTCAACCACGACTATATTAATAATTAATTAAAATGCGACATTAATTTATGTGTTCACTCTCTCATTGTAGAGGGAGTTCACAAACTTTTGTGGAAGTCTTAAAAAATGTATTCGCGGGAGAAACTATAATATTTTTTAGATTGTTCAAATCAGTGTACTGAAAAATTATTGTTTTTTACATTTTTTCTTCTTCTTTTGTGGTTAGTCAAATACAACTAATGTATATCCTTAATATAAAAGGAGAATAATCTCGAGTCACTTTTCAAATTTATGTTCAATTATTTAATTAAACAAATATTTTTTTATATCTCAAAGAAGAATAGCACAATAATTATAAGAATATTCTCTTTATCTGAACTGTGTTCCCCATCTCTCTCTATTTTATTTATTTTTTTAACTAAAGTTTGAAAACTTAAATAAATTTTTTGTTTTAATCTTTTTTGACGTATAATATATCAAATTAATTTTCTTTTCTTGATCTTTAATTTGACATTAGTATTACATATTTTAAAACAATATTTATAGAATATAGTTTTTTTTATGGATTGAATTATTTAGTTTTATTTTGATATATGTGTTGGAGTTGAATAAATAATATATGTATTTGATCTAAAACTATAAATATTTTTTTGTAAAAAAATTATCTAATTAATTGATATAATATTATAATTTATTCCTCCATCTTAATAACTTTTAGTGAGTTGAAAATTTTGTATTAAGTTGGGAACACTCTAAAATTCAGTTCAAAAAATCGTGCAATTTATTATTTAATAAAAATACATTATAAGAGAATAACATTGTAAAATAAAAATCAAACCGCATAATATTTATATAAATATAATAGACATAAACTGTTATTACGTAATTTTTTTAATAATAATAATATAATTTTATCATATATTATTAATATAAAAAATATATTATATCTCGTGCATTGAAGATGTAATCATCTAGTTTTCTTAACAAAAAAAAAAAACTAATATTTTTTAATAATTTAAAAAGTATTAATCTTTTGCAGTAAAAATATTAGTTTTTACTAAAATAATATTGTGTGTGGTGACGCAGAGCAAATCTGTTAAGAGGAGAATTAGCCTAACCTTGGAAATTTTTGTATATTATTTATTTCAAGTATTTTATTATTGGGGTAAGATAAGTTTATGATGTTATTTATTTATAAGTTTTGGTGTTATGACTCTAATGTGATTTTTCTATAGATAAGTTATTTGGGCCTATCCTTCGATAAGTTGATATATTGAAAAGTGTAGATGAATTCAAGTTTTGGTCAAAGGAGAAATGATTCCTTTGCAAAAAAATGGAAAAAACAAAGATAATTTTAACTTTGAGACATAATGCAGAGTGTGTACTTGATGATAGTGACGTAATTGGTAATTGAGTATTGAACAAGTGTTCGTTGAAAAGTATTTGTATGCTTCAATCACTTGGTGATAAAGGAATGTAATTTATAATTTTATATACACTGTCAATTCAAACAACAAAGATGAGTTTCACAGGGAGCCTAAAAATAGAATTCTAAATCGATTCGACTCAAATATATATTGTTCAAGCTTGTTTGAAATATTATCAAATTTTTAAGATTATGAATTTGTTTAATTATTAATTAAAATGAGTTTGATAAAGCTTTGATCAAGAGAAGAAATAGTTGAGCTCAAATAGTTTGATATTTCAATACGTGCTTTGACGAATTTAACTTCTCGAGTTTAAACTTGAGTTAAATTTTAGATATTATCAAACATAAAATTATGTTCAAACTTGATTGATATCTTTATCGAATACAGTTTGGACAAACTTTTAATGAAAGACCTTAAATTTAATATTAAGCATCGTAGTTTATTTTTCAGCCCTACTAAAAAGGAATGTTTGGATGGAGTCTCCCCCATTCAAATGGGTGATGAATCCATCCAACGTAATGTTTTTTTATGTGATGTAGATGAAGAGTATGACCATCATTCTCCTACAATAGTCTTACCATATTTTTCAAAATCACATTTACCTTTCTGAATATTATCTACATAATTTTTCACAATATAAGAATATAAACCATCAATCCCAGCAACCTTTTAATCATTACTCAGGCCAGCTCCAGCAATGATGGCCAGCAATGCGCTGGAGAGGCGTGGATTTAAGAAAAGCAGGCTCAAGCAGTGCGCTGGAGCCTGCGGCACAATACCGCAGCCGATTCTTTTTTAAATAATTGATGTATAATTGACGTAGACCAAAGTCTACGTCACATCTTCTTTTTTTTTTTTAATTATGTTTTATTATTTTCTGTATTTAATAATAAATTTTTATTTTATAATTAATTTAATTTAATTAATTTTAATAGTATTTTAATTAAATATGATAAAAAAAGATGTAATTTCAATTAGAAATAAAAATAATACAATATTTTTTTCTTTTACAATTAATTTGGTTTAATTAATTTTAAGATTATTTTAATTAAATATGATATAACATAATAAAAAGATGTAATTTTAATTATAAATAATAATCATATAATAAAATTTTAAATACTACACATACAATTATTATTCTACCATAAAAATTAAAAAATAGATAAAATACAAATAGACAAAACATACAATTACAACTAAAAATTATAAAGTTACATACAAAATATAAAATTACACAACATAAGTAAAAACACAATTACTTACTAAATAGAAAATACACATGATACTAAATTAATAACTTAATTTCAATAATCAGAAAGACCATCTCCAGATCCTCCAATGTCCCGAAAAAAATTTCCAAACACAGTAAATGTATTCAGAAGTGGATTTGCTGGCTCGGCTTGTGTCCTCCTCTGCAGAATTTTGTGTTGCTCCAACCTCAAGTATTCACGTAGTGCAGGATCAGCAACAGTGTCTAAATTCATCATTAAAATTGCGTTCTCCTTTTTTATCATTTCCCATTCATTGTTCATCGTTATCTCACGATCTTTCAACTCAAGTTCACGAGCTTTTAGCTCATTCTCACGATCTTTTCTTGAGGCTGCGCTTGCTAACAATTCTCTAAGTGAGACATTTTCTTGTTTTATTATTTGTACAAAATCATTATCATCTTCTTTTTGTTTCTTTTTAAGTTTTGATTTTTTACCCCCTCGGATCTTTTTGACGAAGAACCACCAGCACTGCTAATGTTTTCGTCATTTAAATCAATAGAAAACGAAGACAAAGAAGGATTAGGGGAAAGAGGGGACTCTGAAAATTTTTTTGCAGTTAGCTCTTCAACTTGCACAAACGGTTTTAAAATCGACCACACATGGTCGAATTTAAACCCAGCCTCATATCCTTTCACCATCTTCATAGTCTCATTTGTACGCTTCAACTACATAATAAAGAAACAATATTGAAATCAAAATATTCTATTTGACAAATGAAAACATAAAGTATAAATAACAACTTACAATTGTTTTTTCGCTTGCACCACTAGGATTCAACAGCTCAATTTGTTGGACACACCTGTTGAATTTTCTCACATGTTTGAGAATGGTCTGCATGCGACATTGCAGTGATCGTTTGTTACGATCTTGCATCCCGGTGCTTGGTTTATCGCAGTTGTATTTTTCTGTAACACGACTCCAAAATAGATCTTTTGATTGGTTTATTCCCACAATTGGATCTTGTGAGATTTCGAGATAGACACCAGCAAAGTGTCGATCTTCAGCTGAAGTGTAGTTGGTTGTGCGTGGCTTAGACATTTGAGAGAAGAAAACAAAAGATGTTGTAGATAAGAAGGAGTTGGAGAAGTTTGTGAGAAAAGGAGTTGGAGAAGTTTGTGAGAAATATTATGTGGTATGACGCCTATTTATAGAAATTCGTAGAAAAGCAGATAATAATCCAACGGTTGAGATTTAAAGATCAAAATAATCTAACGGTCGGAATTGAATACACATGGATTGTGCTTGTTGCAACACTGTGTTTTAAGACTTTGAATGAACGGCTCAGATTAAAAGTTGTTGTGGGTTATCAACGACTAATATTGAAAGCACAAAGATTGTGCTTTCTGCAACTATGATTTCAATTTAGACAAGTGGTGAATGGTTGAGATTTAAAGATGATAATAATCTAACGATCGTAGTTGAAAACACGAGGATTGTGCTTGTTTGTGGCTTTTACGACTTAAGTGGAAGGTTGAGATTAAATGTTGTAGTAGGATATCAATGACTATTGTTCTGAACACAAAGATTGTGTTTTTTTTGAATAATAGACAGATCATTATATAATGAGCACATACTCCACCCATTTTCTTCACATCAATCTTTCTTATCCTCAATTTGTTTAGTCATTTTCTTCGTTAATAATATTTTTTTCTGTTCTGCTCTGATTGTATCTAAAAAAATGAATTTTCACTCTGCTGGCCTTTCTGCTATTTATTCTATTCCTTCAAGTTCATCTGATGATGAACATTAACAATTGATTGATAGTGATTGTTCCGACGTGGAGCAACATGCGATTGTTCAACAAATATATAGTAACAATCGTATGTTAGCTGCATATCGGCGTCGAAGGGCTGAACCCATTCATGGAGGCTCAGTTCCGGGTCGCTGGACAATATATCATGATCGTGAAGCAGCAGCTCAAAATCTTTTCAGAGACTATTTTTCTGAAACTCCAACGTTTAATGAAGATCAGTTTCGTCGACGTTATCGAATGTCACGAAATCTATTTCTCCGTATTGTTCATGCAGTAAAAAATCATGATGGATACTTTATGCAACGAAGAAATACAGCTAGACAGCTTGGTTTGTCTACACTCCAAAAAGCAACTGCAGCATTCCGAATGTTAGCATATGCAATTCCAGCGGATGTAACTGACGAGTATATCAAAATTGGAGAGTCTACTGCAATTGAATGTGTCAAACGTTTTTGCAGTGCTATTGTGGAGATATTTAGGGGAGAATATCTAAGATCTCCTACCGCTAATGATGCTGCAAGGTTACTTCATATTGGTCAGCAACGGGGCTTTCCAGGAATGTTAGGAAGTTTGGATTGTATGCATTAGAAGTGGAAAAATTGTCCGACGACATGGGCAGGACGATATGCTGGTCGAAGTGGATCTCCAACAATTATTCTTGAAGCTGTGGCTGATTATGATTTGTGGATCTGATATGTTTATTTCGGGATGCCAGAATCTAACAATGATATTAATGTGTTGGAGACGTCCCACCTTTTTTCTAACCTTGCTAAAGGTATTGCTCCTCCTGCATTTTATGTTATTCAAGGAAAGGAGTACAACATGGGGTATTATTTGGCTGATAGTATATATCCCAAATGGGCAACTCTTGTGCAAACAATTCATGCACCAAATGGTCCAAAAAAGAAATATTTTGCAAAGAAACAAGAAGCGTGTAGAAATGATGTGGAACGTGCATTTGGAGTCCTCCAAAGTCGATTTGCAATAGTGGCAAATCCAGCACGTCTTTGGAGTAAAATTGATTTGAAAGATATTATGACTGCGTGCATAATAATGCATAATATGATAATTGAGGATGAACGAGAACTTGATGCTCCAATCGGAGAAGCAAGAGAAGTGCCAGCTCCGGAAGTCGAACTTGTTGAAAATGAAAACACGTATTTTCAAAATTTTCTAGCGCGATTTAGACAAATTGGAGATGCAGAATCTCATTTCGCACTTCAAAATGCATTAATTGAGCATTTGTGGACAGAATATTCTAATTCGGAAATTTAATCTTGTAACGTGTATTTTTATTGTACAATTATTATGAAGTTCAATTTTAATTTTGCATTATTATTGCTTGATATTATATGCATTTTATATATATAATTAATTTTATAGATAAAAAATTAAAATATTACATATAAAAAATTTATTTTTAATATATTATGTATTATGTATTTAACAAATATGAAGTTTTTTAAATATAGATTAAAAATAAATAAATTATAAGGAATATTATTCGAATATTCTTTTTTAATGCAGAAAGTAGTGCAGAATGCTAGAGATGGAATGCAAATAGTGTAAAATCTGCACTAGAGTTGTGCTGACTGTTGGAGATGGTCTCACTCACTAATCACTACACACCACACTTCTCATAGCAAAATAATATAAACACATCTACTAAATTATTATTTTGACATCTGTAGAATACATCATATTCTATTATATCCCAATATAAATATCGTATTTTACTATTAAATCTCATTTTTACATCTATATGTCTACAACCAAATGAAACACAAACACTTACATACCAGCACCAAATTATTTGACAAAATTTTAAAATAAGTTCTAATGGCATTAAAAACAATATAGTAGGAGTTTAAAAGGCGATCATTAAAATTTTGTAATTGTAATTTACTCATTTATCATTATTTAATATTTTAGAAGCTCTATCATTTTATTTTATTCAAATACTTTAATAACTTAAGTTTAAAATAAAACAAAATAGTTTGTCAGCTTTTATAACACCTTTTACCATGTATATATAAGTTTGGGTAAACACTCTCTTATATATAGAGATTGATATGATATACTCCCATATATCATTTTATTAATACATTTTTTATAAAATGTATGTATTCATTATATATATATATATATATTACATACACTAAAGGAAAATATTGCAAACAAAACAAACTACTGTTAGAGATCTCAATTAAACATAATGTAATACATCAAAAAAAAAAAAAAATATATATATATATATGTATTTTTTTAGAAAGACAACAAATAATTGAAGTTTGGTGTCATGAAAAGAATCGTTGTTTACCCAACAATGTAGATGAAATAAAATATAAATTCGGACCTATAACTGAAGACATATTTATTTTTTAATCAATGTACAAATTCACATTTAAATATTTTAACAAATAATTACAAATTCTGAAAGAAAATAATTAAAAAGTAAGTATAATATATGAAGCTGTCAGTTACTACATTTGAAGGTTCTAGACCAAAAAAAAAAAAAAAGAAAGAAAGAAAGAGAGAGAGTGTCACGGAGGCACTCGATATCGCGACGGCAGCGTTCCTACTCCGGCTCAAACCCGACGATCTGGTGGAGATTATTGGGGATTCCGGTGCGCGTGTGCTCGTGCAACAACGAAGTAAGAATTCAATCCAATTTTCATTTCTGTAAAAAATGTTTTCAAAACTGTCGATTACAAAAGATGCTCGCCCCTTTTATAGCTGGCTCGCATCCTAACTAATCCCTAACTAACCAGCAACTAATTCTACTTATAAAACGTATTTCTTATTTCACGCTTTTTGCTGGCTCTTCTTTTATTTCTTTTTACTCTTATATCTCTTCTAACAGTACTTCCCCCTTCAAACACGGCTTGTCCTCAAGCCTGCAGTTGTGGAAATCGAGCTGTGATCTCGGAATAATCCTCCCATATTGCCTCGTCTTCCGGTAGATGAGCCCACTGAACAAGGAGCTGAGCGTGTGGGCTGTTATTGCGTTGTATTAACCGCCGAGCTAGTATCTTCACTGGTTGTAGGAGAGTCTTGCCGTCGTCATCAAACTCCGGCAACGTAGCAGTTACTTGACTCGCTGTCTTGACACTCTTCTTCAGTAAACTCACGTGAAACACCGGGTGAATTTTTGCTGATGATGGTAACTCTAACATGTATGCTGCAGCTCCAACACGTCGTAGTATTCGGAAAGGCCCTGCATAACGCGGACTCAGTTTCCATGCTTTGTGCATACGGACGGACTGCTGCTTGTATGGTTTCAACTTCAAATACACCCAGTCATCAACTTGAAACTCTCGAAAGCTTCTCCGCTTATTTGCTGTGATCCTCATTTGTTCTTGCGCCTTCTGCAACATCTTTCGTACCTGTATTTGTATTTTCTGTTTCTCAAGTAGAGTAGTTTCCACCCCCACCACTTGTGGCTGTAAATATGAATTTAGTGCTAGAGGGGTCGGCTTGTAACCATAGAGAGCTTCAAAAGGTGTTAGTGCTAGTGAGGTATGGAATGAAGTATTGTACCAAAATTCAGCCAAGGGTAACCATTGTGACCATTTTTTTGGACTGTGACTGCACATGCACCTAAGATATGTTTCTAGACATTGATTGACTCTCTCACTTTGACCATCTGTTTGTGGGTGGTATGATGTACTCAAATGTTGTTTAACTCCTAATGCAGTGAACAATTCTTTCCAAAATAAACTAGTAAAAATTCTATCCCTATCAGACACTATGCTACTAGGCAATCCATGCAATCTGTATATGATGTCAAGGAATTTTTGAGCAATATGCGACGCTGTGTACGGATGATGTAATGCAATGAAATGCGAGTATTTAGTAAATCGATCAACTACTACCCAAATTGAATTCTTACCAAACGAAGGTGGAAGTCCTTCAATAAAATCCATGGTGAGATGCTGCCAAGCTTGAGCCGGAATAGGAAGTGGTTGCAGATATCCGGGTGGCCTCACGTTTTCATGTTTGCTTATCTGGCACTGATGACACGCTTGCACATACCGCTGTACTTCTCCTCTCATATCTGGCCACCAAAACGTTGTCCCTATTCTCTGAAATGTAGCATTAACACCTGAGTGTCCCCCATATCCAGAAGAGTGGAAGAAAGAAACCACCTTCTCTCTGAGATTTCCTTTACTCCCCACATATAGTTTGCCTTTATACCTTAACAACCCTTCCATAGCTGAAAATAGAGACATATTGTAGGGCATAGAAACACAATCTGCGAGAGCCCCTTGGGCTACTGCATCTCCTTCATAACTCGCATATATTTCACCCATCCACATGGGCTGAAGTATAGAAATAGCCTGACATTCCCCCTTCTGCTTCTCATCAAACTTCCTAGACAATGCATCTGCAACTCGGTTCTCTACCCCCTTTTTATACTCAATTTTATAGTCAAAACCCAACAACTTAGTTAGATATTTATGCTGCACAGGGGTTGAAATTTTCTGCTCTAACAAGTATTTCAGACTATGGTGATCAGTCCTAATGGTAAACTGATTGTGCAACAGATATGACCTCCACTTTTCTATAGCATGTATAATGGCTAAAAACTCTTTTTCATATATAGACAACCCCAGGTTTTTTTGTGCTAAAGCTTTACTGATAAAGGCAATGGGATGAGATAGTTGCATTAATACAGCCCCAATTCCATTATAACATGCATCAGTCTCTAAAATAAATGGGAGATTAAAATTTGGAAGAGTTAGAACAGGTGCTGTAACCATGGCTTTTTTAAGGTCAATAAAAGCTTGCTCAGCCTCCTCACTCCATCTAAACTGACCCTTCCTCGTCATATCTGTAAGTGGCCTAGCGATAGCTCCATAATTTCTCACAAATTTCCTATAATATCCAGTCAATCCCAAAAATCCCCTCAAAGCCTTCACTGTTTTTGGTTTATCCCACTGCTCTACAGCTACTAATTTGCTAGGATCTGGTGCCACCCCATCTCTTGATATAATATGACCTAGATACTCTACTTGAGACTGCCCAAACGAGCATTTAGAAGCTTTAGCAAACAAGTGATTTTTATCAAGGGTCTGGAACACAATTTCAAGGTGGTTCAAGTGAGAATTCAAGTCTGGGCTATAAATGAGGATATCATCAAAGAAGACTAGGACAAACTTTCCTAAGTAAGGTCTAAAGACATGGTTCATGAGAGATTGAAATGTTGCTGGGGCATTAGTAAGACCAAATGGCATCACTTTAAATTCATACAAGCCACTCGAAGTCACAAATGTTGTTTTGTGGATATCTCTAGGGCTCATTCTAATCTGATGGTATCCTGCTCTGAGATCTACCTTAGAGAAAATAGCAGCCCCCCCTAATTCATCTAATAGATCATCTATGAGTGGAATTGGGAAATTGTCCTTGACAGTAAAAGAGTTCAATTTCCTATAGTCTATGCAGAACCTCCAAGATCCATCCTTCTTTTTAACTAGCAGAACTGGAGAAGAAAAAGAACTAGTGCTAGGTTGTATGACACCAGCTTTCAACATTTCCTCTACTAGTTTTTCTATCTCAATTCTTTGTAAATATGGATATCTGTAAGCTTTTTGTTTGAAGGGTTGTGTATCAGGTTTAAGAGGGATATGGTGATCATGGGATCTGTGAGGGGGTAGTTGGCTAGGAATATCAAACACTTGTAGATACTTGGTTATCAATGGTTCAATTTCAGGTATAGGTCTACTCTCCTGCACTACCTTCTCTGCTGAAATCATACACAAACACCCACACAAGACACCCTTCTTTTTTTTTATGGTTCTCTTAAACTGCTTACCACTTATCATTTTCAAAGACAATTCCTGAGTAATCCCCTGTAATGTAATCTGGTTGTTCCCCTTAGAAAATTGTATGTTCTGCTCTTCAAAATTGAAAGTGATTGGTCCCAATTGTTTTAGTAAATCTACCCCTACGACCATATCACATCCTTCTAGATTGATTATTCTTAAGGGTGCACTAAACTTACAGTTTCCCATCTCCCACTCTAACTTAGGGCATTTAGTATTGCATTCTAATTTTCCCCCATCAGCAACAGTGACACACAAAGAGTTGGTGTATTCTACTTCACACCCTATTCTTCTAGTGGCTTGTGCATCTATAAAACTATGAGTGCTCCCTGTGTCTATTAGAATAGTAAGATTATGTTTCCCCACCTTGCCTATGAGTTTTATGGTATCTGCAGCTATCTGACCTACCAAGGCATGTACAGAGATTTTACATTCATCCTCTTCGACCTCTATTTCTTCTAACTCTAACTCCCCATCATCATCGGTTGAAGACTCACACACTATCACAAACAATTTCTTGCATTTATGTCCAGGTTTGTAAGTTTCTTCACAATTAAAACACAAATTCTTCTTCCTTCTCACCTCTATCTCTTCAGGTGTTAATTTTTGAAATGTGGAAGGTTTACTAAAATTGTTCTGTTCTGCACTATTACTTCCCCCTAGACTTTGTGATTTTTCAGCAACATTAGGCTTCCAATTATTATTTCCTACGGGCTGGAATGGTTTATTTACTGATCTCGGGCCCCTGCCTAATGAAATTATCAAAAGTTCTTGCTTCTTAGCCAATTGTATAGCTTCATGCAGTGTAAGAGGCTTAAACATTTCTACCATTCTACCCACCTCCTCTTTCAGCCCACTCAAATAGCTTTGAATAAAGTAGGTCTCTGTTAAGGATCTATTCTCTCTTACCATGAATGCCTTTAATTCCTCAAATTTTAGTGTGTATGTCATCACATCACTCTCCTGTTTCAACTTATTGAATTCGGCAACTAAATTCTTTTCTTCTAAATTCGAAAATCTCTCTAACACCAAAGATGCAAAATCACTCCTGTTCAACTCCGTCTTTCCTTCTATATACTCCAAATACCACAAATCAGCGGTTCCTTCCATGAACATAGCAGCAGTCACAATTTTATCCGCATCACACATTTCATTGTACATGAAGTACTTATCACATTTCCGTAACCAATTCCGAGGATTATCACCCATAAATTTTGGAAAATCAAACCTAGGATTTCCAGTGCGGAAGGAATGAGAATTACCCGAGCCTTGTGAAGATGAAGATTCATTGTCGTTGCGGTCTGCTCTCTCCTTTCGTTTTCCTTCTGACTGCAATTCGCGCTTCAATTCCGCAAATTGTTGGCGAAACAACTCCATTATGGATTGGTTCATTTCCGTTTGTTGTTGACGGAGCTGATTAATCTGTGACTCCAATCCTTCGATCCTGGCCTCCATATTCTGTGTTGTGCGAGTACGCGGCATACGCAAGCGTGTGAAGAAGACTGCTCTGATACCACTTGTCACGGAGGCACTCGATACCGCGACGGCAGCGTTCCTACTCCGGCTCAAACCCGACGATCTGGTGGAGATTATTGGGGATTCCGGTGCGCGTGTGCTCGTGCAACAACGAAGTAATAATTCAATCCAATTTTCATTTCTGTAAAAAATATTTTCAAAACTGTCGATTACAAAAAATGCTCGCCCCTTTTATAGCTGGCTCGCATCCTAACTAATCCCTAACTAACCAGCAACTAATTCTATTTATAAAATGTATTTCTTATTTCACGCTTTTTGCTGGCCATTCTTTTATTTCTTTTTACTCTTATATCTCTTCTAACAGAGAGAAGGAAGGAGAAGAAGAGAAGCAACCACATACATGTGTATTCGTAGAAAAGAAGAAGGTTAATATAGGTCAAGACTCGAGATAAATAAATAAATTTTCTATTCTAGTCTTCTCCGTTGGAAGAAGAAATTCCCTTGAAAAGTCAACTTTATTTATTTTTCTTGAATTTCAACGGAGAAGAAAAGAACAAAATTCAATCTAATCTAATCCAACTGCAATCCCACGGGATCTGATTGCATTTTTTTTTATTTTTATTACTGTTGCTGTTGTTACAGCAATTTGCCCATCCAATTTCACAATTCCGGGAAATCCAAAAGAAGTTCTCTCCTTGTTGTATCCTGTCTGCTTTCCTAGTGGTGAGAAATTCTCCTCCTCCGACCTTGATTCTCTGTGTTAGCAATCATCAATTGTTTGATTGTTTCTTGCTTTGAATCACAGATTCTGTTCAATTTTTAAGATTTCTGAAATTCCGGTGCAAATTGGGATAAAATCTCTTTTAGTTTTTAAATTTCCCCCCTCGTTTCGTTTGGGTTTGTGATTATGTAGAATTTATCGATGATGATAGCTACGTATATAGGTTTATCATGCAACACTTACATAATTATTTTTTTTTTTTTTTTTTTTTGTCTTCAATTTGTATGTTCTGGGCAATGCTATGAAGTTAATGTACAATTTTATCTTTGATCAATTGAATCAAATATGTTGATTTGAGACTGAGAAATTTCCACGAAGTTCCTATGGAAATTGTCTATTGGTTTATCTTGTTACTTTCTGTCCCAGTGGATGGGAAGAAGTAAAAGAGAGTTTTGGAGGACTGAAACTTTTCATTTCATTCCGAATTTCGGTTTGGCAGACATGCAGAGCCAACTTGTTTGCAGTGGTTGTAGAACTGTCCTCCTTTACCCCAGTGGAGCTGCAAATGTTTGCTGTGCAATATGTAATATGGTGAATTGTGTGCCGCCAGCCGGTAATGCTTGTAGCTTAATTTCTCTGACTATTTTCATCTGCTTTTGCATATTTGACTCTAAATCTTATTAAATACTGTAAAAATTTAGTAGCAACTTCTGTGATAACAATACCTCCCTATCTCCCACCTGCTTTCTCCTGCCAAATCAACTCAAAATTCACCAAGTATATAAAAAATTGAGTTAACTTCAAGTTAGGAAACTGATATGAGCAATTCCCTTTAGTTTTTCTGACTTCACTTCCTCTGTGTTGCAAAGAATAAGAACACAATCCATGAAAAAAGCTAGCACCATTCACCATATGATGGCGCACTGTTTCACATTTTTTTAATTATTAGTACAATTGGTCTTTGTTTGGCTCTGCATTTTATAACTTTTGGTGACTGACTGATCTATGGCACAACCTTGCCCCTATCTTGTTTAACATTATCTCATTTGACTTATTTTTCTATAACTAGCTTGATGGCGACTTGGCATTACATTTTAGGCCTATATTTCATATAACATAAAAAAGATTTAAGAAATATCCAAGATTCCAAATGCTAGTAGACATAATCTCCATGTAAAATATTCTGCGAGTAGATAATGGAATTGTTATATTAGTAGCTTGAAATTGAGGGACATTCTCTGTCTACGAGTAAGGTGCTGGTAGTGTTATCTTCAATTTTCATGGTGTTATCAAGCTGGCATGCAGTCGTTACTATTTTCACTTTTGCTTGGCTTTGGGTCTTGTATTTGAGTTATTTTGTTACATATCCTTATGCAGGGATGGAAATGGCTCAATTGATATGTGGAGGTTGCCGTACTTTGCTTATGCATGCTCGTGGTGCAACCAGTGTAAGATGTTCCTGCTGTCACACAGTGAACCTTGTCCCAGGTATAAACCTGATGATGACATTTGCATAGTGATGGTTGATGTCATTATCTTTTCTAACCCCAATCCTCTTTGCAATTGTTCTCATTTTCTTCTAAAAGTTCTTGCTGACCTTATGCATGTTATTGCAAGTTATGTGGTTTTTATTTTTTATTTATTGATTACTTGTAATCATTACCTGATTATTGCTGAATGATGGGTTTGCAGCAGCAGCGCCGCCTCCCAATAATGTTGCTCATATCAACTGTGGGAACTGCCATACTATGCTGATGTATCCTGCTGGGGCACCATCAGTCAAATGTGCTATTTGTCACTTCATCACAAATGTCAATGTTCGTAACATACTACCATGGTTTTTCCTTTGGCTATATTTTCAGTTTCCTCTCCCTTTCCTGCACCTGCCAAAGAAAAAAGCTTGCTAATACCATTCCAGACACTAGTTTCGTTGCTCTTTTGTCTTTCCTAGATCTGTAAATATAATGGAGGAAATTATAACGCTGCTGTCTCTAAGAATATGTTCTTATTATTTTAACTATAAGAGAGACAATTATACAGATAAATATGGAGATACATAAGTAGAATAGTGAAAGGACCTATAAGATGATGAGATTTATTGATTTGGATAGGAGCATTCATCTGTTACATAAAAGCGGTTTTGATTTAATATCCCCAAGTTTTAATTTATTGAATTAGTGATTGATTCTGGTACTGTACTTTTAGAGGATGAGATTTTGCTCTTGCTTTATATGTGCTTGTGGAAGGGGTAGATCTGCATAACTCAGGTGTTGGGAGTCTTAGTGTCATTTTTCCTTGATATTACATGCATTGTATTGCTCATATTTTGCCATAAAGGAACTTCTACCAGTTTTCATGTGTAAATGATTTTTTTTTCTGCATTGCTCATACCTGATCCATAGCTGAAATTTGGTGTTTTGAGATACAAAAGAGAGCTTAAAACGCCTTATGTAAAAAACATAATTGCATTTCTATTTTTCGCTTTTGGTTATTATCAGTTTTCATTTTATTTATTTATTTTTATGAATTAAAATGAAAAATTATTGGGTTTGTCAAGTGCTAACTGGTTGCGATGCCAGAGTGCAGTTCACAAATCATGTGCATGTTACTATAAGATGTTCAAGTTGGAAAGAAGATTATCTTTCATTTTAAACGAGCATAAACCAATTATGAAAGATAATTGCATCAGTAAACAAGGTGCAAACTGAAATCAGCAGAAGGATTCAGGCTGCTTTATGTTAAAGCACGAGTTTGTTGAATCACATGGAATTCTTTAAAAGCTTTTGAAGACTGTTTGATTTTAATGCTCTTAGTCTACTTTTTCTTGTGCAGATGGGTGATACAAGGATTCCCATTCCTGTACATAGATCTCCGGGGAACTCCACTTCTACATTAACGCAAAATACTTCCACAGTGAGTGTTTATATTTTATATTACCACAAGGGCAAATTACGAAGAACTATCCTTGAGGTTTTTCCTTTATACTTTGTTCTGTTTTTTTTTTTTTTTTTTTTTTTTTTGGGGGGGGGGGGGGGGGGGCTGGCGGCGGCGGGTGGGTTCGTAATGGTTCCCCTTGGAGGTATTACAATCACCCCTTGAGGTTTGTATTTTTCTTAGAAGTACCAAAAATTATAAACAAAAAACAAGAAAAACAAGAAAAAAGCAAAAGTAAACGTAAGTGAGTTGGGTTTTCTCTGTAATTAGTAGGCTGCACGAGTAAACTTTGCAATCATCACTTACCATAAATATGAAATTTGTATTACAGAATTTAAACCCATCTGTTTCCTGCAGGCAACAGCTCATTCTCATAATCAAACGGTTGTCGTGCAGAATCCAATGACTGTTGATGAAAGTGGCAAGTTGGTGAGTTGTTCTTTCAACATAGATACTTTTCATTTTGCTTTCTACCTGTAGTTCATACTGATGATGTTCTCCTGCGTGTGTGCATCAAGTTTGAAAAAATCGGTACCATGATGTTTTAGTTTGAAAAAAAAAAAAAAAAAAAAACTAAGGAAAAGGAATATAAATAGATAAATGAAATTGAGAGAAGGAAAACTGTATCAATATGTTTAGGAAACATGTGAAGTAGATATTTGAGCTCAACAAAAGAAAATTTAAGCTTTAAACAAGAGGAAAAAAATTACAACTTCAACAATTTACCTATTAAAAAGTGAAGCTATTGAGATTAGAAATGAGAAAATATCACTATTTATAGAGTTTTGAAAATGTTGAGGGGGGTGGGCTGCCCCAACCAGCCACTGCTGGGTCCGTCCCTGAATAGGAGTATTATGTGTTGAAATATGTACTATTTCTGTGAAGTTATTATCATTGTACTCTTTTTTTAGTCTGATTGGTTCTCTCTGTAGGTGAGCAATGTTGTTGTTGGTGTGACAACATAGGGTGCTGAAGAAATGAAACATCCATGATTGGTTCTTTAAGGAGCCTTGTTCGGTATAGAGAAAACCTGTGCATATTGTGGCTATGATTAATATCGATTTCTGAAATTGATTGTAAAGTACTGGATGATTATATGGGGTGAAAGTTTTTTGGTTTTTTGCAGTGATTTGTGTTGTATGTCATATCTGTAACTTAGCAAAACAGGGATGATGACATTCCCTTACTTAAATGTTTGTAATACATTTGCTTCATCTTATTCAACAGCCCTAATTCCTGAGTTCATGTGTACTGCCACTGCGCCTGTCTGTAGGGATTGGATCCTAATCTTGTTTCGTATACGCTAATTGACAAGTTAAGAGGGACACGTGTTTGAAGATTTAATGTTTTATTTATAGAATACTAAAAAATATAATATATTATGTGTGATTACATGCATTTATAGGGTCAATGTGTGTACTTTTTTCTTTATTTAATCTTCTAGTAAATAAAAAGAGACCATTAAAAATTAAAATAATATATTTTTCTAATAGATTTTGAGTGGGTGAGCGTTTGTTATGTTTTTCGTTATTTTTTTGAATTTTGTCTATGGGAAATAATGCGATTTTAACTCGGGCGAGTCACATATTGGCCCTTGGTTTCTAATTTGAGAAGGGCGGTTTATGCTTTATCGACTAATTTCATATCATGGTTTGCGTGTTAAAAATAGGTGAGGTTTCCCCTTCCTTCTTAGTAAAAATAAAGGAATTAGAATCCTAAGATAAGAATTATTTCAAATTGATCAGAACAAATAGATGTAGCAAATTGGGTGTTTCGTTCCATAAAATTAGATGTCGAGTAGTATTTCTAATGTGTAGTTAATAGTTAAGGTTGAGAAATTTAGGATTTTACTTAAATTAATTTAAAGTATAATTTCATATATTATACTCTTACAATTATCAATGAAAAATTATACACTACATGATATTTCAAAGGAAAGTTTGCAGTCCAAATCTGACATAAATCGTCTAATCTACCACTATAATTCCTTAAATTTAATATATAAATATTTTAAACAACTAAGAAGTATTACAATAAATTATATATTTTAAAAAGCAAAAGGATAAATTGAATAAACAAAAGTATGCACAGCTGCTTGACTTTTGAAGGTTCAAATAAAATGATTATCTTAACAAAGATTCATTAATTGCGAAGGTTAGTTAATTTTGACATGCTGACATCATGGATGCCCATTCCTGGGGAGTGGACTAACATTTATGTAATATCCATTTGTCGGTTTAAATTTATAAAATGGGTTAAAACAGTTCAATAATAATAACTATAAAATATATTGATTTAATAATTAAAAAAAAAAAAGGTGTCCACTTTCGAACACATGCATATATGTTGTAATAATCTTCGGGCTACAATTAATGTTACTTTTACAATAAAAACTGTTACTTTGAGATAAATTGTGTTACTTTTAAGAAAAACAGTGTTATTTTTTAAAAAAATCGTTGTAAATATTGAACATTTTTAATTATATGTTCGCCTAAAATTTATAGGTTATCCGTACTATACAACTAATTTCCAAAAGCGTCAAACATTGGTAATTCCTCAAAATATAAAAAATATACCAATCATGCAAATCTTCATGTATAAAGAATCTCAATTTCTTAATCTCAATATAAAAAATCGATAGAAGAACTTAAATATAATTCAATCATCCAACAAAGACATTAAGTATACCAATTCATGATGTAACTAATAGTATAACGATACTTAGTTAGACATAATTGAAATAAATCTCATTAGATATATATATTCAATCATCTCTTGTATATTGTGGAGGATACGGCGGATCATCCCTCCTTTGCAATTCTCTAATCCTACGTTTTTTTTTTTTTAAACTTTTTTTTATACTTTAGTATGTTTTCTATGAGTGTAGATGCCAAATATATACATATAGCATAGATGTATATGATTCTTCAAACTTATCAAAAGATGAAGAAAATCTTTAAAACTGTGCTTCACGCTTGATCCTTTCCAAAATATCATCTTCCAACCCTGTTACTCCTATTCAGTCGAGCAAATTCAGCTTCTGCATCAATGTCAATAGTCGGAATTTGATTTCATCTATTTCAGACAAAGTTGTAGTCTTGTGTATTTGATTTTAATTCAATTCTTACGGGCAATTCGCATTCAGATCAAAATACAAAAAATATATCTAAGTGAATCAATGTATAATTTATTCTTTGATTGAATTTTGAACTCACAATCATAATTGAAAAGTATGTTTTTCATAAAAATTGTAGAATGATATCTTATCTTTTCAACACAGCACAAATCAGAAATATTTACATTGAAAGTAACAAAAGTTACATATTTGGTGGGTTTGTAACCTATGTCGGTAATTTAATCGTGTCAACAAAACTGAAGAGACGGAAGAGGGGGAGAGTGTGGAGGGTGGGTGCGACTTTTGATAAACAAAAACAATTTGATGGTCAGAAATCAGTTACGTGTTTGAAGACAGGAATGTAGGATTAAATAATGGGTTGAAACCCGACAAGAAGATGCATGAATATGAGAGCGGCAAAAGAAGATGGTCAAATCCGCGACAAACTTTAACTGTCAAAATGATAAAGCATTGGGCTTTATTTAGATAGTGAGAGAAAAAGAAAGGCAAAAGTTGCACCTGGAAAAGCATTCAAATTTGCATGCTTCGAATATTACTGGACAAGATAGACAGGCATGGAATGCGGGCGCGGCCGCCCCCTCCCCCTCCCCCTCCCCATCTTTTTTTTTTTTTTTTTTTATCTATTACAATTAATATGTCATCTTCTATACCTATATATTAATGGAGTATCCCTTGAATTTGTAGAGTAATTGATAAGAAACATATAAAATTTTGTAATCGAGAAAAAATATATGAAGAAAAATCACATTTTCATATTCATTATAATAGCACTATGAAGAATCAGTGATTTTCATTATTTAAAATAATATAAAAAATTGTGTATTATTATATCTACACAAATGCTCATTATGTTTACGTTCATTGTCATAATTTTTTCCAACTACGATCTGCTTCAAAATAGTAAAAGTTACCTAATTTTGTCAGACCAAGCTTGCCCAGACCCTTTGCCGTCACTCAAAATCATGTAGGCCAATAGATCATAAGGTCGCAAAATGGCTTGTCCAGAAACATCTAATGCTCTCCTCATTTTGATCTTAAGGTGGCACAAGGGTCTTTATTCTATCTCAAGTTCTTGATATTGTTTCAATTCATATACATAATTTATGTATCGTCGTTCTCATTATATTAGAAACAAAGATTCCGTCACACTTAAATTTGGAGCATATTCATTATATACAAAATCATGTAGGCCAATAGATCGCAAGGTCGCAAAATGGCTCGTCCAGAAACATCTAATGCTCTCCTCATTTAGATTTTAAGGTGGCACAAGGGTCTCTATTCCATCTTAAGTTCTTGATATTGTTTCAATTCATATACATAATTTATGTATCGTCGTTCTCATTATATTAGAAACAAAAATTCTGTCACACTTAAATTTGGAGCGTATTCATTATAATCATGTAGGCCAATAGATCGCAAAGTCGCAAAATAACCTATCCAGAAACATCTAATGCTCTCCTCATTTAGATCTAAAGGTGGCACAAGAATCCTTATTCTATCTCAAGTTCTTGATGTTGTTTCAATTCATACACATAATTTATATATCGTCGTTCTCATTTATTAGAAACAAAGATTATGTCACACATAAATTTGGAGCAGATTAATTACAAAGACACTACTCAAAAGGACATTTGCCAACCAAAATCAAGAGATTCCTCACAATTTGGGCGCCCAATAGGAGGCTAGGACAAATCTACTCATATTTGAGAGGGAAGACTCCTCCATAACTATAAATACCCCATTTATTATCGAAAGATGATTAAGTTATTTTTACTTGAAAATTTGATTCTTCTTCTTTACCAACAATTTTACAGAAAGATTTGACCTGAGAGAAGAAAAAGAAAAGAAAAAAGGATATCACAAAAAAATCAAATATTTCATTCAAGACTGCTTAAAATATCACAAATTAAACTTATTCTCGTAACATCTTCAACAAAATAATATATTATATAGTAAATACAAATATATATTAGAGCTCAAATAACCAATCAAAATGCAATCTAAGTGAAAAATTAATAGAATAATATATTTCCACTTTAAAGTAATTTATTACATGTAACATTAAATTAATTATACAATTTTTTAAACAACAATAAAAGAGCCATAAATCAAATATTCTCATAATTAAAGATTCCACTTATATATTTATAAAATAAAAAATATTTTACTTTTTAAGTACAAATCATTAGAAAGAGAGGATGAGCAGTAGAATTCCATCCCGAATTATTATTCATCGTAATATTCTTTATTACATTTTGTAGTTTACTGTCATATGTCAACATAATCATCAATAAATATATAATATATATTAATAAAATTAAAATATAAAATTAAACACAAGATACAATAAAAATCCTATTAATCTAAATTCAAAATTGCTTAAACAAATTCACTAAGTAAATATTAAAAAATAAATAAAAATTTAAGCACAAAAAATCTATTGGTTGGACGAACAATATATATATATATATATATATATATCCTGTTTATTATCATTAATTTACCTAACCAGACAAGGGTGGGAAGTGGTAATGATTGTCGGCAAAAGAAAAAAAATGAACAAAGACCTAGGTATACTTGTGTAAGAAAAGCAGTGGAGCGGCCTAGAATGTGGATTACATTTTATTATTATAGGGATCCCCTTTTTGAATTCCATGATTTCTTTCCAATTAAACTGTCCACCCTTCCTATCTTTTATGCATGGCAACTCTAATTATTCCTTTACCTCTATAAATTACAGGCCCTTCTTCAATTCTCCATCACAAAGAGGAAGAAAGAGGCAAGGTGAGATGAGACATGCCTGGCTCCCTGTATGCCACACGGCCCTGTCAATCCCACTAATGGATTGGCGGAGACGAGCGGCGTACGAGGAGCCAAGCATGCTGAAAACGATCGTTTTCTCTTTTTTGTCTTCTTCTCTTCCTCTTTTTATTATTTTTAAGGATCGATGTTCCAATATCTTTTATATTGTGATATATTGCATTTATTTATATTTAAAGTGTGTCACATATCGAAAAAAGAACAGAAGTATTTCTAGTGTGATGTAATTCTATGGATTTTGTTCGAGGGTTTTCATTCGCAGGTAAATCAATTTTTCGGGGAAGGCCAAATTGCAGAAATGGACCGGTGAAGTGCAATTGCTATGTGATTAATTGTTGGCTCTCAAATTATATAGGAATGATCTCATAATACGGTTGCCATGTGTTAATATGTTTAATAGTGTTATGTACGAAATTTTATAATAAAAAATTAATTATTTTATTTTATTCATACAAATGGTTTTATATCAAAAGATTTAAATAAATAAATAAAAACTTGGGTAATGATGGTTTATTTTTTGGTATATTGCATTTTGTGACTTTTTGAATTATACAAGAAACGTTCCCATGTTCTTATTCTTTTGTAGTTATGCTTATGCATAATTTATTTTATATTTTCCGACAATTCCATTAACTTTAATTTGGTATGATTTATTAGTCATCGTATGAATCTTCTGTTCCTTTTTCATGGAATTCTACTAATTTCCTTTAGTAATTCTTAAATACAATTCTGTAGCTTTTGTCACTCTGCATAATTTTTGAGATTTTCTTGAATTGTATAAATTAGTTTTTGTTTTGTTTTTAGTTTTTCTTATCGCATTTTAAAAGGGGTTATTACGTAATTTTTTATGATGTATGACATAATTTTTAATTATAGCATGTACTTTAAGAATTAAGAACTATGAATTTACTTTTCTATTACAATATCGATTATATTTGTAAACATCATAGCCACCACCATTTTTAATACAGCTCCACAACATTGTTCAAAATCTAACATCTATTTTACCATTCGCTATTACCCATTTATGAATTAAATGTGGACTTGAAATAATTCGGTGGATCGAGAATGACATCGTCAAGGCACTTCTAATGATTGTAATAAAATCAGAAATTGATGTAATAAAATATATGCTTGAATGCTGTAATTATAAAAATCACACTTCTTGATAAATATCGACACTTTTTAAAATTCATGATGTATTTAAAAACTTACGTATCATTCATTTTTTTTTTGTAATAATACTTATAAATACTATAATTTATAATTTTAATATGTTTCCAGTAAATTATTAGATATGATGCGGCAAATGATGAGTCATAATATAATGATTTGTAGTGTAAATATAAAGTGTGGACACCACGTCAGTGATTAATGTGCTATGGAATTTATCGATTTTATACGTGTGTGTGTGTGTATATATATAAATATATATATATATATATATATTTTTTTTTTTTTTTGAAAGAAAAATCTTCACAGCTACTTTCATTCTAATGAACAAGAAATGCATCAAAAAAACAAAATTCGAATGACAAGTCAAGAATAAGATGCTCCAAAGTGTTCCTGGTTCCGCAACATTTTGTAGATTTGGCCGCAACAAAGATGCTCTAGACCACAGAAAAGATGATGCATAATAAGTAAGATCCAATGGAAAAAACAATCCTCAAATAATGATTAATCGTATTTAGTTACAAAATCCATCAAACTTCATTATTTCAGACTATTATTTAATTAAGTATCACCAAACAACATGAGTTGCTCGACTCATTGGTTACGAAATCCAAACTTGATTAATTCAGAATATAATTTGTGCACCTAAATCCCCAAAGCTTATCGCACTCAAACTTATTAAAAGAAGCAAGGCCAAAATACAGCAAAATTGAAAATTAGGGAAAATGGAGAAAACGAGGTTAGCAGTACTCACGGAAGAGAAGAAGCCCGCTGAAGGCGCCGGCGACCGAAGAGTAGGCGAACCGCCGAAGTCCTAAATCGAGGCACGCATTCTATTTGCATACAAATCTCAGTTCGCAGGGATCACGCCTTTGATTTCATCCGCCATTTTCGATTATCTACAGAAATTTCTACGACTTATTTCGTTTTGCAGGGATTCGTTTTTCATCCGAATTTTATTTTTGTCAAATTTAATTTCATAGATGTAAGTTATACATCTTTACTTTCGAGGATATTCAAAATTTAAATGGGCCTCCCTTTCTTTCGATTCGATTGATATTTGCATTGGCCGGCCCAATTGCAAGTCATTCTTATGAGCTGGGCCATTTAGCCCGACTCCAAAGTTTGCGTACCGGCCCATCACCCTAATACAAAATGAAAATTATTTCTTCGTCAATTTCTATATTAATTAACTAGTATTTTTCCATGCGGATTGAATGTGTACATAGTTTTTGTAAATAAATTATTAATGAGGTTGAGTTTCCAATGTGTATTCATTGATGGCCTTGTAAATGTGCAGGAAAATAAGATGATTAGGACATTCTAATTATGAAATGAGAGAAAAAACTAAATAATTAATAAAATAAAGCAGGAATAAGTAAAAATCAATAACTTTGATAATAAGTAGTAAATGCATCAGTACATCGATCCAACTGCACAAAAATTAACTAGATCAAAATGAGTTAACTTAATTTTGTCTTGTCATCATTTAAATTGATCCCAGTACTCCCATAAGCTCTATGAGAACAACTGTTAGCGAAACCAAGTGTTCAGGGTTGACACGTGCCAAAAAGGTGGCGAAGCAAGACAAGATGCCCGTGGCCGTGCTCACAAGCGTATGCATTACAATCGCTACGACAACCGATCTGGTTGGTAATGGACAGCTCACCTCTATGTCCTAAGTTGATCCTGACCCACGACCTCATAATCAAGATGATCTACATAAATGACACGTGATAAATATACAACTAGAACTCTTACCAGCAGGAGGTGGCTACTAAATTGGCTTCGCAAGGCCAAATAATTAGCTATAACATAGTAACTAAACAAATGTAAAAGTACTTTTGAATTTTTTTTGAGAAAAAATAAATAAAAGAGTACTCTTTGTAATTTTTTTTGATATTCAATTACAAAGACCCACATAAACCTTCCAGCTCGATATCTTTGTGTTGAATATATTTAGAAAATCATATAATTATATATTTTTGAAGAAAAAATAGGAGTAAAATATAATATGAGGTTAATTCTATCATTTTCTTTCAAGATTTTCATAATTAATATGATATTAATGATTTCTAGTGAAAGATTCTATCCAACAAGTTTTATTGTTATAACATTATGCCATGTAAGTTATGTTGGAAACATGTATTAATTCAAGAAAACATGTTTGAAAGTGATACCAATTTGAAGAAAATTTTTAAGGGTGCGGCCATTCATATCCCCAAAATTTTTAAACATACCTTAAAGTCTAATTATACTCCATTAAAAATTAATAATTCTCTTTTTCTTTACTAAATATACCCCATGTTTACCCTTTATACATTTCTCACTAAAAAATAACAAATAAATCAGTATCCCAACCTGTATCCCAACCTGATTGTCTAACCTTCGTAATTCTCTGCTTTCCCAGAAAAAAATTTCAAATTTTTTTCTTTATGTAATTTCTCTATCTTTCATAAATTTCTGTACCTCCTCTCTTCTCTACCCAGAAATTTGAAAAAACAAAAAATCCTCTTTGTTTCTTAGATGAATAACAAAAAAGGGAGGAAAAGAATTCTATGTGGGTGACTTAGATTTCAACATGACGAACTCGATGGAGTTGCTGATTAAGACCATCAGACGTGCCCACATACAACAAATATATATATATATATATATATATATGAACACTTGTACACAAAATTTTAAACAAAATCAAGTTTGCGGAAAAATCATTTAAAGAATAGTGTTAAGTGTATTACTTATCAAGTTTGCCTTTCACGGTGAAAGGTTTCAGATTTGGAGAAAAAGATATAAATCTGCAATTCCAACTTCTCTGTATTGAAGAAAGATGGAGAAGAAGAATTTAAGGGGATTTCAAAAGAATAGTATTAAGTGTGTGTTATTTACTAAGTTTGGCCTTCACGGTGAAATGTTTTAGATTTGGAGCCAAATATCAAGAAAACTATAAATTTGCAATTCCAACTTCTCTGTATTGAAGAAAGATGGAGAAGAAGAAGATAAAGGAATAAGATTTGTGCAGTTGAGAATGAAAAAAAATTATATATATATAAATATATAATGATATTTTAGTCAATTTATTCATGTCTAATTTTGTTATAATTATTATCGGGTATATTTAGAGATTTTGGCGGTATGAATAGCCGCACCCAATTTTTAAACCGCATTAATTAAGGTCAATTCGATGATTTTACTTTTTCTTTAGGTAATAATTAAAGTAATAATAAATAATTCTATATGGATTGATTTATCCAATTAGTTTTATTGTAAAAAACAAGGGGTCTAAAAAACGTTATGTTTGAATAAATATTTTAATCTTAAAAAAGAGTTATTTTAAAAAAATTAAGGTTTCATTTATTAGTCAGAGTAGAAAATTAATATTTCTTATTTTACATATAACTTATATATAATGGTATAAATTAACGAATAAAATAAGTTGTATAAGTACAAATTTTTAGTTAAGTATGTTGTACCTTTATCAAATTGATTATATATATACATATATATTTCCCCTATAAAAAAACAAAAACTCTATTTTGGGATTGGGGGAGTAAATTATATTTGGTAAACAAATAGAATAAAAAGGAACGTGTACTTAGTGTTTCAAAAAGTGTTAGACGTTAAGTCAGGTGGCAAACTAGGATCTAGTGCATGAGGCCCTAGGTGGGGGATTACGTCGGGCCCAGGGAGGAATTTGAAATTGAAGTAATCTTATACATTTTCATGCATATTTATAAGAAAATTATAAAGTTCAGATTACCTAAGAAAATTTAAACGAAGATTAATCAATCACATCATCAAAATTCAGATCAATTTTAAAAACTATCTAACGTAAAACGATCATCAAATATAATTTTTATAACAATAAATATAGAAAAACGTAGACGAACCCCAAACATAAGTCTTAGAAGAATGAATATAGAAAAACAATTAATGCAACTCCTCTATCTCTATAGGATTTTCAAGTTTGAATCAATCAATCGATAGATCGATGTTTGTAGAGGCAGAATTGGAGAGGATCATGGACCCCCACTTTTGACTTGTTTTCAGCGGGACATATTTATTAATTAAATAAAAAAAGAATTAGGCACACAATAAAATACATAATTTTTGATGGGCTTCAATCCTGGCCGCCCATGTAGACAGATCCAACGGCGGTGGATCAAACAATATACGTGAGATGGGCGGTAGACGGACGGCTGACATCAGTCGGTGGCCGCCTCTGGGGGATGTGGCTCGCGTGCGGGTTGAGCACCACTCTTTCCCTCATCATTTACTAATTATTATACTTGGCAAATTAATTAGTCGTAATCTTCTCCCTAAAAAAATAAATTAAAAAAAGAATAGAAATAATCGAGTTAGGGGTTGTGGGTGAGTCATTGATTATTTGATTAATTCCAACCACTTTTATTCTGTTAATTAATAATTCAAACTGGGATTTAACTATCATTCTTCATCACATGAAAGATGCTTCTGGTACACGACAAAACTATTTCTATCAACAGTTTTTACTCACAGGATCCCACTCTTACTTTGTTTCATGCACCAACGTGGGATATAAACAGTGGAAAATTGCGGAATATGTTCATCATTTTCAGGGAGACAAAACTTATCGCATATTATTTTATTATTTTAATTTATTCTGTATTATTATTGTTATTTATTTGATTGCGTAAACTTAATTCTCCTTTATCTAAAAATTTAAATTTATCAACAAATAATTTACATTTTTACCTTAATATATTCAATTCACGGGGTGAGATATAACATAAATATATAAACAAAAAATTGTAAAAAGTAACAAATATAAAAAATAAATTTTGGGTCCGTCCAAAAGTTAAAAAAACATATTTGCAAAAGATTTTTAATCATATTTGTATTAAATTATAAGTTTCTTTTACATCAATTGCACGAACCTTATCCATGAACTAATATCTTCCATGTTATAAAGAAGAAGATGTACGAAGTTACACCAGGTGTCCTATATGGTAACCAAGACATCTTTGAAGCCCAACTTGTGAGACATTTGTTAGAGAACTGTTCCAATCCATATAATTACATATAATTTTCTTTTGTTCAAGAGACAAAGCCAGGAGGAATATCCCCATTAATTAACGTCAATTTGATGCAATAGCTATAGGAGTGCTAATTTCTTCCTGGGAACCAATTTAATTAGGTTGGATGAGAATGGAGTGTTCATAGTAGTGGCGATGAAACGAAGACGGTGTTTGTATTTGTGCTCTCATCTAATCTTCATTTCCATTTACTTAAAACGAAAATTCTTCATTTCCCGTTCATTCTTTAATATATATATATATATATGTGTGTGTATGTATGTATGTATGTGTATATAGAGAAGAGTAAAAGAGACAAAAAAGAGAGAGTGAGAAACTATGCCATGACTCATGAATCAATATTTTTAGTTCATGATTTGTGGTATAGAGTATATTTAGGTTAATGATCTTATTGAGCATATATATCCATTCACGACGGGCCTTGCTTTATATCTTTCCACACAACCATATATATCTTTCTATATGATTGGTGAGTAAAATAAATAAAATGCTTTCTTAAAACAAAATATAAGTTTTTCCGGTGGAAGATAAAAATCTTCTGAACTGATAAGGTAATTATTGTCAATATTATTCGAAAATTCTAATTGATTTATTATTGATTGCAGATTTAAAAGATATTGTGGAGATTTTCTAGGAAGAAGGTCAATGATGAATGAGAAGAGAAAAAGAAGGAAAGGCATGGCTAAAAATAAGGAGAATCAAGAGTAAATCTGGGAACAAATCTTTCAAAGATATGATGAAGATATAAGATATGCATATCCAGGCCATATATACAAAGATATGCATATCACCACCAAGATATGAGAAGATACCGGCAGATCTCGTGGAGGACATGAGAGACTATAAATACAACCTCAAGCTGTAGAGACTACAACTCTCCAAGATATTCATTTACCATTCATATGGGCAGAGAGACATAGAGAGCCTGATGAGTGTGCTGTTATATTCGTAAGAATACAACAGACTGGGAAGAACTCAAGGGCAAACCGAAGGCGAACCTCGCAGAGTCTGGATTACTTTGGAACTTCACCACACGTTGATTTCGGGAGATCTCAACTCAATACAGATGGGAGTTTGTATTCAAATCCATCTAGAGGACTAGATGGTCAAGTAAGTGTTTTAGAAGAATTAGTTACACGGGTAGACAAGTATTTAGGGGGAGCCAAATAAGTGTAAGTTCCACTGTAACATTTGTGGGAGCAAATATGTCTTCTAATAAAATTACTTGAGAGGAAGAAGGGATTTCTTCCTCGCTTAAAATCAAATCTTATTTTAAGCTTCCGCATGTTCATTTACAGTTCGAACTACTGTTGAACACATACACACGCGCACATATTCTGATCTAACATGAACAATTTGCATGTTTACACATTTTGTAAACATGCAAGAAAAAGTAATGTGTGTGTGTGTATATATATACATAAAATATAATATTTTTTGATAAAAATTAATACTTTCTTTAATAATATATATGCATAGTTATTTGCTAGATGGAAAATAAAAATTCTTACTTTTTAATAATACATAATATATTTTTGATAAAAAATAATATTGTTTGTTACACTTTTTAAATTAAAGGGATATATTGTAATTTAAAAAATATGGAGTAATAGAAAATAATGTCTCTTCTACAGGACGAAGCGTATTGAAGGTTGTCCGACAGTTGTGCGCAGCTACTTGCCGCCTCTTTTCCATTGCCTATTTCTTCAAAATCAAAATATATGATTGGTTAATTCTTAAAAAAAATTGATTTATTATGCTGAACAAATTAATGGTTACTAGTATTTCAACATGCACATAAATATATTTATAATATAATTTTGAATTAATTAATACTTAAAAGTATTAAAAATAGGTAAAAAAATATAATTTTGTTTTCAAATATATATTTGCTTCGTTTCAAAATAAGAGTCTTGTTTTACAATGAATTTATTAATTATATAAAGATAAATCTAACTCAAACAATCAACCAAAAATAATTTTATTTTTTGCATGAATATCTATTTTAATATATGGATATGAGTGTAAAAATAAAGATTGTGAAAAGAAATTAATTTAATATATTATATGTGAAAAAAATTGAAACAAGAAAAGTTATATGTATTTTAAGAAATTAAAAAAACACATTTCTACATAAAAGAAGACAAATTAGATTAAATTAATCAAAAGCTGACATTCATTTACTAAATTATTTCCATTTAGAAACTAAAAATGTGCGAAAAATGTATATTTATATTATCTCATTATTATACTATTATCTAGATACTATTGAGCATCAAGGCATAACTCAACACTTAAAACCCTCAACCGATGTGGGATACTCAACATCCTCCCTCACTGCGAGCCCTCACGTCTTACTCGTGCGTGATGGCTTGGGCGTAACATCAAGGCCTAACTCAACACTTAAAACCCAGGTTATAAGTGAGAGGATTGTCCATGCTTATAAGCCTACCCAAGACACTTACCTCAACCGATGTGGGATACTCAACAGATACCTTATTCATAAAAATGAAGGACCATGACATACATTTAATACTTATTACTCGTGATTATTTATTTCTAATGGTCGTCCCTGATTAATCATAAATTCATCACAACTTATTACACCCACATAATATAAAAAAAAAAAAAAAATTAAAAAACATATCCTCATGTTTTAAACATTTAGGATATTTTTGCACATAAAATTACAAGTCGTATGAGTTTAAAAGAATAATGTAAATCTTACATTTGTTCTTAAATTTAATATGATATAATTTGTAAAATACGTGTCAAATCACAATTAAAATATGATGAAAAATGTTCAAAATTATTTTCTAATTTAAATAATTGACTTATCACAATTTAATTATTATAATTGATAAGATAATTGAATGAAAGAGATACTAGTAGGAATCAATTTTTTATGGGAGAAATTGTAAGGTTGGACTCACCTAATCTAAAAAGCAAAATCTATAAATATAACATTTTTTAGTCGACAAATTTTCCATTCAAAGTCGAGACCAATGCATATATACCTATAATATATCTTACGTTTTGAGAACCTTATGCATTTAATATTAAGTTACGGTTTTGCTCATATCCAAACAATTTTGAATATAACTAAACTAACATAATCATAATCCTCTATTTCTTATCTTAGTGTCTAATTTTTTGTAGTTTGATGGGCATGTGATTTTTTTTTTTTTTGAGCACAAAGAAGTGACATTGGTCGATAAATAAATAAAATTATAAATGACTTAATCGATTGAATTACTTAATTCTCGTATATTAAAATACCATACCATGTAGTGATTATTTATGTAAGATATATGCAACTATAATTAAGATAATATATAAAATAGAAAATGATGAGAGATCGAGGAAACAACTTCACATCCTATAAGAATAGAAAAAATAAAGCAGCCGAAAACCCTATTAATTTATCAATATTAATAATTAATCTATAAGTACTCTTTCCTCAATTCAATCCCCCTCTTTCTCTTCTTTGTTGCGTATGGAGAAGATCAGTTTTATAAAAAAAGTCAGCGACCAACCTCTCTCTCTCTCTCTCTCTCTCTAAAAAGAACCATTTCATTCTGTCTTAATTAGTTCTGTTCCAACTTTCTGAACAAAGTCTAAAACCTTGAACAAAAAACAAAGAACCATCCTTTGCTTTTCAAGAACTGCCCTAATCAACAACCTAACATACTGCATGATGTTACTTTTGTCTTAGTTCAAAAGACTGCCAAACTAAGCCCAAGTCAAATGATACACTGTTTTTGTTAAGCATGTGCAGTCAGTTCTTGAAGAGGATGGAGAATTATCAAGGTGATTTGGTTGACATACTCCGAGCCACCGCCACCAGCACACATGGCGGCAGCGCCGCTGTAGAAGTTTCAGCGGCCGCCGTCATCCCTGACTGGCAGATTCCAAGCAACACAATCCACTATTCTGAAGATTTTGGAGATCCATTTAACTACATGATGAGAGATCCAGTCATGCAAAGTATGGATTCCCCCGTATCTGCAGGGTTCTTCTGTAACTCGAACATCATCAATGGCGGAGTTGAAGAAAGCGGAAGTATAAATCTTGCTCATGGTGTTGATGGTGATGATGAGAGGATAAGAAGACCTTCCAATATTTTTTCGAGGATGTTGCAGATCTCTCCGAACGCAAAGTTGCCGATGTCATCGTGTCATTCTCAGGCACCGGCGGCGGCGCTGCCGCCGCCGCCCCCGGGAGGGTTGAAAGGTCCTCCTATATTAGTACCCAATAATCGTGCTTTGGTTGAGAGACCTGGTCTGCAGATCTCGTCTCCGCGGAATACGGGCATTAAAAGAAGGTGGGAAATTTTCATTTCTTGAAACGATCATTAATTTACAGAAACAATTCTGCTTACATTAATTACAGTAATTAATATTCTGATATATCTATCTCTTGATCTTGGGCCATCACATGCCTTCATTAATGAGCACAAAATAGGGTTTTCCGTTTAATAAACAATGATTAAAAAATCCAAGGTGCAATAAATTTCATAAGCTGTAATCACAACCCTTGTAAGAAATTAATCAGACTTCTCTTTCATGTTACTGTTTTATGCAGTTGGGTCTATCATATCCTCCATTACTTTTGGCTTTTTTCAAAGAAAGAAAGGAAAAGTAGTACCGATCAAGAAGTTCTGAATAACACTGCCAAAGATTTTAAATAAAAATAAAAACAAAAAAGATAGGAATTATCTGCTCCACAAATTCAGAATTTAATTAATTGGTTCACATTTTATACTTCCTTTTGATCAGCTGTTGTGTATGTACTAGTTTATGACTTTGTGTATGTCTGAAAATACTGATTTTGATGCAATACATATTCAGGAAATGTCAGGCGAAGAAAGTAGTATGTATACCGGCTCCAGCGCCTGCAAACAGCAGGTCCAGTGGGGAAGTTGTTCCCTCTGATCTTTGGGCATGGAGAAAGTACGGCCAAAAACCCATTAAAGGCTCCCCCTATCCAAGGTATTGTTATTTGTTTTCAGGGCTAACTATATTCTTTTGTTGCAAACAATGTTTCATCTTCTATATATTTCGATATTATCAACAAAAGTCATGCTCGTTTTGGTGATATATTGTGTTGGTGATCGACCTTTTTTTTAATAATCTAGAATTTGATCTAAGACTACATCCTATGTGGGCTGAGGTACAAAGAGATTTTTTATTTTAAACTGTACCTATATGCATGTTTAGTCTTATGAGCGTTGCAATCGAAAATGAAACATAATTTGTAATTGAGGGATCAAATTGCTTAGTCTACAGCCAAGATTTAATACTGTTAAAATTTAAATCTTTTGGCTATTAATGATATAATTGATTAAAGATTTTAGCCTTGTGTTTTAATTTCACATACTTTGTGTTCATAAATCCAGGGGCTACTACAGATGCAGTAGTTCAAAGGGTTGTTCGGCGAGGAAACAAGTCGAGCGGAGCCGAACCGACCCGAATACGTTGGTGATCACTTACACCTCAGAGCACAATCATCCATGGCCGACGCAGAGAAATGCTCTTGCAGGTTCTTCACGATCTCAACCATCCAAGAACAGTAGTGCTGCAAAGGATTCCCCACCAAATTATACTAACAAGAAACAAGATCAGAAGGAAATCAGTACTGAAAATTCTGGCGCTGTAAAGGAAGAGACGGATCGAGATCATTTCGATAATGGGTTTGAAATTGAAGAAGCTGAATTCGATGAAGGGTTTCCGCAGACATACAAGCCGATATTGGAAGATAGCTTTTTTGCAGATTTGGGAGAAATCGAAGCCGACCCTTTGAATCTTTTGTTCACACAAGGGTTTCCTCATGGTGATTCCGGGCGGGAAAACAACGATTTGGATCAATTCAGCTTCTATGATTGGGCAACGAATAGCAGTAATTCAACCGGCGCCGCCACCACCACAGCCCCCACGGTCGACTCTGCAGAAATGTGTGGAGAATCTAATAGGAATTCTTGAAGTGACCCCATACAGTATAGCAGGTTCGTGTGGTGCCGTTCGATGAAGATAGGCAATGCATGGGGAAACTTATATGAGTCTCGATTAAATTCCTCTAGGGAAAATCGTTTTTTGTCACTGGATTCTACTTCAGTAATATCATATTACACAAGTAACTTGTATGAAACAATATTTAAAATAGAAGCGTGATGTAACTTTCTATTGATTAATTTTTATTTTCATTGAAATACATACAATTTCATGTTCATTTTTCTTTATATATATATATATATATAGGTAGTTTTGTGAGATATTTAAAGATATGGAATTTGGAACAGTTGTTGTGAAGTCCAATTTGTTTTGGAATATTAGTGGATGGGACAGAAAGGTAAGGAACAGAGGGTTTGAACAGTAAAGAAAAAGTACAATTTTCAGACACGACTGGAAAGCTCAATGAAGGGATTATGATGTTGGATGGGACTCCCACATTTTCTCATTGTAATAAATTATTGAGTAAAGCATGGCCCTTTGAACCATGCATTTGTGGCTATCCCCAACTCCTAAATACAACAAAACAATTATTGATCTTCTTTTCAGTGAAGTCATCATTCTATGGTACAACCCTGAGAGAGAATTAATTGGAGATGCTGCTACTAGGCTTTCGCTTTAAGTTTGATAATTGTTATAAAATAGTCTGAATTTTGTGATTTTGTAATTATTTGAGCTGTTTTTAAATTTTATTTGTATTTTTTGAAACGGGTAAATATCACTTTTAATCTCATAGGAATAGAGTTTGTTTGATTTTGATTTCATTGCCCATAAATAGTCATTTGTTGATCCATTGACTTTTTTTTGTTAAAATTCTACGGTTTACCGTCTAATCTTTAGTTTTAGTGGAAAAAAACTATTCTTGCTCCATTTTTTTATCTTCTAAAATAAAGGTAACAATTTACGGCACGACTTGACAACCTGAACAAATTGAATATGAATGTAGTAAGTTATGGTTGACCCTTAATAAGTTCGGGATGAAAATGAGTCAGACTAGAATGACACGAATAGAAAATTTGTCAAGTCGGGTCAATCGAATAACTTTTATAATTCTTACTTGAAAAAAATTAATGTATTATAATTTCACAAAGTATGAAATGTGCTATTTATAAAAATAATCATGTATATATAGGAAAAAAATCTATCACGTGCTATTATATATTGTTAATTTCAGTTATTATGCTATGAACTTATAGAGTTGTACATTGACAAATATTATAATTCATTTAGTTTTATAAGTTTTCATAGAATTTTATTATATATATATATATATATATATATTATGGATCCAATTGGGTCAATAAGGTCATTTTTTGGTTACAATTCTTGACAAAATTAGGGTTTGGGTTCATGCAAAATATGTGATAATTATGTCCTAGCCCCGTAAATTTACAACCTTATCATGTTTGACACCCTTACTCCAAGTATAAAAATAACTTTTTACCCAATAAAAATAGAACTTGTCGATTTTGACCCTTGAGCTTTCTTATTTGACCCCACAATATTTTGGCCCAAACCTTTAAAAAAATTAACAGACATGGCAGAGCACGTGGCAATCACGGTTAGTTTTGAAAAGATTTGGACAAAAATAAATAAATAAATAAAACCTATAAAATCTTATAGGAAGGAGTTAAAATTGATATTTACCATTTCTTTAAGAAATTAGAGTCTATTTTTATAATACATAAATCACAAAGACTAAATATATAAATAAACACACACACACAAAGACGAAGTCATGTTTCTTGCTCTTATAGATATTTAATCATTATATATTGGAGATTTGTAGGAAATATGAGAATTCTTCACACATTTCACATAAAGTTCCCATTTACTAAAATATAGGCTTTTATAGAAAACTTCATTACAACCACAAATGACGAAGCAAGGTTTTTACTCCTGCACTTGACTACTCTACTTTACTATAACATCATTTAATACATCTAATATATACCAATTTTATATCTATATTAATAATATTTTATCATACAAATAGGATACATAACTTTTAAAATTGGTCGAAGCCCATAAATTTCTTATTACCAAATAGGTAATTTAAAAAATCAAAATAATAAAATAAGTTTCAACAATATTAATAAATTAGAAATATATTTTAAATAAATAAAATATTTAAAAATAAAATGATAAAATCTAAAAAATATTTAATAAATAAAAAAAATCTCTAAAGACCTTAAATTATTTAAAACAATAAAAATTATAATATTTTTGAGTTAAGATCAAATAGATTATATGTAAGAAGATTCATGTATATGTATATGGTGCATGCGAGTCTTAAAAGAGTTCATAATTAAATGAAAATGTTTGAAATTTTAATAATCCTACACAAATAAAAAAACTTTCTTCAAAATAATTTTAAAAAATTTGAAAATATCGTTTATTTGAATTATGTTAAGCAAGGTGAAAAAACGGTTACAATATTAGAGATATAGGATTTTATATCTATTAATAAAAAATAGAAAATTTGGAACAAGTATCCAATTGGGCTGGGTATAGTTGAGTTTATATGGGCCTATTAGCCCAAAAAGAATTTCCTATGCAGCATCACTCCACCCATATCACCCCTATAAAACCTAAGATTGCTATATCTATTAATAATTTATATATAAATATGTAAAGATATTTCTGCATTTACATACGTATATAAACGGGAAATAATAAATACTCCCTCCGTCCCAAAAAAAATGAGTTGTGCTTTACAATAATACAATATTTATTTTGTAATTAATTTGATTATGACATAACTTTTTAATTTTTTTTTCCATTTTTCTTACTTTACTTTGGCTAGTATAACAAGATATTAACTTTCGAAATAAAAATATTTGTGAAACAACAATTTTTATTTTTTTGTTAGACGGAGGGATTAACAAATTTGATGTCTCCGATTTGGCTACCATTTTTACAAGATATAACTGAAAATAAATTTAAAATATAATAGTGAAATAGAAAATCATTCCCATTCAAACTAAATCTTCTATTTCATTTCGTATTTCATCTACTATACATGTATATAGTGACATCACTAATTATCATATGATATGTAGATACACATGTTGGTTATACTTTATAATTCGACTTACGAAAGGACCAAACCATCAAAGTTAATGCAAACGAAATTATAAGGGCTCAGTTTGTACTTAACTATGGAAATTTTAAAGTATAAGAACTCCATTCAAAACTTAAATAAAGTACATGAACCTAATATAGGAATTTGAAAATATAGGGACTGAGATATATATATATATATATTTAAATAGATACCATTGTAAAAGTGATATGCCCCAAAAATAAATAAATTAATGCATAGCTACCATGAGTCAATGCAAGTAGTGTCCTTGTTTTAAATAATGTAATGAATACTTTATAATTTTAAAATAAATTAAGGTTTTTAACTTTATTTTATTTTAAATCTCATTCATTTACTCATAATTATTTACGCTACACTTTGGCGTAGGAAACAAAACAATGTCGTAGAATTGGATGAATTTAACGGGACATATCAACCCACAATTTTCACAGCAACCATTTCCTTTTATGATATTCTGTAACAATCCACATTTTTCTAATGTATTCAAATGCAAAGTTATTTACAAATAATTCTATTTTTATATTATGTTTTTAAAATAATGTTGCAACTGATAATTGATTCAAATATTGTGAATTTTTATGTCATTAAGCTTGTTAATTATGATCAACAAATCTATGTTTAAGATACTTTATTAAAAACACCACATCTTGATCTTATAGAATTAGAATAATTAAGGGTGTAGAATTTCACATCAATTTTAGAAGTATTATGTAATTTTATAATATAGATTAATTAAAATATTAGAAATTCATATATATATATATGTGTAATTTCACTAAAATTAATATTCTTCAAATATTATTTGACAAATATATAAGTAATAAATACATGATAATTACATATTTTTGCTGTTATTCAATTATATTTCAACTACACAAAAACGTATAAGCATCAAGTGCAACGTGCAACCCAATCTACATTATTACTTGGTTAACTAAAAAATATTACTTGTTTACTTGAAAAATATTACTTGTTTACTTGAAAAATATTACTACTCATTTGTCATCTTAAAAAAAGTAGTAATACTTTTTATGCAGATAAATAATACCTTTTAATTAAACAACTAATACTGTAGATTGGATACACAGTACACCTAATTCACAAGAGACTCATTATTTTAATTATTAATTAGACCTTAATGTTACATGATAATTTAACATGTAATACATATTTATAAATTGGAAACCTAACAATCAATAAACATTACTAAAAATATTGGAGGTTTTTTAACATTACCATAATTATCACTATTAATATGAATTAATGTTTTTATATGTAATATTAGATTATTTTTTTTATTATAAATAATAACATATAAATCAAGGATAAAGAAATTTTTAGAATTTTTTATTGGAGAAGACATTCTATTTTATATTCTAATTTTGCAGCGTCTTCAAGAAAAATGAAAGAGAAAAAATTTAATTGTCTTACAAAAACTTTTATATATCGGGTGTACCGTAGAACTTAATCTACAATATTACTTGTTTAATTAAAATATATTATTTATTTATTTGAAATATATTTCTACTAATTTGTCAGTTTAAAAAAATAGTATATTTTTTAAATGAATAAGTAATATTATTTAATTAAATAAATAATGTTATAAATTTAATGCCTAATTTAAAACAGATTTTTAAGATAACTTCTGTTTTGAAAGCAACAGTGAGCATGCCTATTAGAACGGAGACTAATTTTATATGGGAAGTGAATCACACGTTACTCTCTTATTGGTGAGAAAGTGACCCTCTACTATCCTACAATTCCCAAAGGATATCTTCTATTTGGGATTTGACGGAGTGAAGATTTGGATTTCTAAATCTTGGTTTATCTTGGGATTTAAGTTGAAGAATTTTAAAATTTCTATACAATTTCAACCTACCACTATTATTCATTTACATTAAAATTTTAAAATTAGTTAACACTTCACTACAAGATTGTCCAGTTATCGAACATAACTTCAGACAATACCATTACCAACACCCATATACATCAAAGATAAGTTGGTTGTCTCTTCAGTATTATTAATTGGTCACACCCCCTTACATAAGACTAGAAGTGCTCAAGCCCTTTATTGCTAACATGTCTACCAACTTACAATTCGGTAAGAATCGATCAGCCTGCCATGTCACGTATCACAAAAAAACATGTGAAGTACATCCTAGATCATTATAATTGTCTCGACACCCCTGTGCTATAGAAAATTTTGCATTGTCACTCTCAACCTAATAAACTGCACAACGTTGTGTTTTGGTGGAGATGATTTTGAATCGTTCCAAAATTTATTCCTGGGTGTCATAGCACTTGCTTTATATGAAGTAGATACCCCATGCAGCTTGATATTGAGAGAAGTTGTATTCCTTGGTGTCACAGCACTTCCTTTATATGAAGTAGATACCCCATGCAGCTTGATATTGAGAGAGTACAACTTGGAATCTCTGAAAACTTCATTTGGCTTTGCATGACTACAATAAAAATGAAGCGGGTTGTTTTATCTCATATTATTGAGCAGGTGAGGAATGAGCATTAAATTGGAAGCATGTTATTCACAAATCTCAGAGTTTATGTGGCTACTACCTTCCATGACAATCCATATCAAGTGAAAACCATGGCGAGCTTAAAATCAATGGTGATGTTACATGTTCTAATCATAAAAGTGTCGGTTTGGGTTATTTGTAGGATTGAAGAAGAAAGACTAACCACGTTATTTCTCATTAAAAATATAGTGGAATATTGTGAACTTCATTTCATTGTGAAGGACTTGCCAATTGTTTGCAATGAAGAACAGACTTAGACGCTTTTGGTGATTTGATGTATTAGCAATAGGTTGCTGAATTAGATGTACAACATATATTTTGTGTCCCTGCCAATTGCCAAACAAATACAATCACACGCTTCCTTGCTCATTATAAAATACAAGAAAATTCACAACATTTTTACTTGAAAAAGATATACTTCACACTTATCAAATAATGTAAAATATCAAACTACTCGACCTCGACTCGTGTTCGGTTTAATTAAAGCTCGTTCAAACTCGACTTGATTAATAATCAAACCAATCTCAAACAATATATAAAAAATTCGATAACATTTCAAACAATGGTATATTTAACTCGACTCGATTCATTTACACCCCAACCCATTTTTTCTTATGTTACTTCTTCCATTCTTTTGGACCCACGTATCTCTCCCCCCCTCCCCTCCTGCTCTGCCTCCTCCCAGTTACTCTTCCCACATTTTTCTTTCTCCTTCCTTCTTTACAAAAACAAGCAAAAGCAACGTTTATATTAAAGAAATTAATAAAAAACGTGTCATTAGATGTTGTCCCTAAATAAATATTTCTTGAGCCCATAAAATAACCTGAGAAATAATTTTGTCATAATAAAATATTGTGTTAGAAAGACATCATTTTTCACTCGTGAGGCTCAATAAAAAGGACAAAAAATATAAAAAAATTTAGTAAATAAAAAAGAAAGTTAGAATCACAAGGAAGTGAGTCACATGTTGCTCTCTTATTGTTGAATACATATATGTGTATATCAAATATTTATTGATGTTATACACACACACACATAATATACTCTATAAATATGTAAAAATATTTCTTATATATAAATTACTATTTATTCTTATATATATAGGTATATATATTCAGATATATAATACACAAATATTATACATATGTATATATATTATTGATATAAATTATGATTCAAGTATGTATAAATAATATATATATATATACATATATTTAAATGTGTATAAATATATACAAATAAATAGATTCTATATGTAGAAGTTATCTATATATAAATAAATCGATAGAAATATACATATATATATATAAAGTTATTAATTTTTTTTTGTATTTCTATTTCTATAAATTTAATTAAATCAAGCATTATTAATGAGAAATATAGTCATTCCTTATTAGCAACCAAGCACCCAACTAAAATAAACATATTCATTCCTATTCCTCAATACTATCATTTCTATTTCTATTCCTATTCCTATTCCCCCTTACAAACAAAGCAGCCCCTTATTTTTATGTAGTTTGTTACAATGCGATGTTTTGTTTAGGGGTTTTTTTTTTTCAAAATAATGCAAAAAAAAAAAAATTTACGAAATAGGCATGTTTTGGAACAATTTTTAAAAATAGGTAAAACATCACCGCCGATGACGTTATTTCGAAGAAACGTCACCGGATGTGACGATTCTAAACTTCAACCAAAGAACGTCACCTTCTTTTTCTTTTATGATATATATATACACACTATACATGCATATATATATATATATATATACACTGACACACACACACACACATATATATATAAAACCTGTATTATATATATATTTTAAATATATATTCTTATTAATATATATATATATGTATATATTTATAAAATATATATTATACTCTAATTTCACATTTTGAATATATATATATATTTTTTATTTATTTATTAAGTAAATATATCAAAATAAATATTAAAATATAATTAATAAAATTAAAATATTATAATTTTATTTAAGATAATAAAAAATATTTAAATTTATTTTTATAATATATATATTATATATATATGTATTTATAAAATATATACTTATAAATAATAATATTTATTTTGAATATGTATATATATATTTTTATTTATTAAGTAAATATATAAAAATATATATTAAATTATAATTTTAAAAAGTAAAATGTTATAATTTTATTTAAGATAATAAAAAAATTGTTAAATTAAATAATAATTTTTAATTATTAATTCATATTTTGAAAATAAATAATATATATATAATAATAATATATAAATATATATATATTTTTTTCGGATATTATATATATTATTATTTATAAATATATATATATATATATCTATATATAATATATATTATATATATAAACCTAAAAACATCACCTTAGGTGACGTTTATTGTATTTTTTAAAATTTCGTATATATATTTATGTATTATTATTATTATATATATATATTATTTATTTTGAATATGTATATATATATTTTTATTTATTAAGTAAATATATAAAAATATAGATTAAATTATAATTTTAAAAAGTAAAATATTATAATTTTATTTAAGATAAAAAATTATTAAATTAAATAATAATTTTTAATTATTAATTCATATTTTTAAAATAAATTATATATATAATAATAATAATATATAAATATATATATATATATTTTTCCGGATATTATACATATTATTATTTATAAATATATATATCTATATATAATATATATTATATATATATAAACCTAAAAATGTATATATATATATCTATATATAATATATATTATATATATAAACCTAAAATATATATATATATCTATATATATATTCAAAAAATATATTTATAAATAATAATATATTTTGAATATGTATATAGATATATAGATATATATATATATTTATAAAATATGTATATATATATATTCTAAATATATTTATTGAATATTTATATATATATATATATTTTTATTTATTTACTAAGTAATTATATAAAAATATAAATTAAATTATAATTTAAAAAACTAAAATGATATAATTTTATTTAAGATAATAAAAAAATTATTTAAATTAAAGAATAAATTTTAATTATTAATTCATATTCTAAAAATAAAGTAATATATATATTAATAATATATAAAAATGTATTTGTAATAAAATAAAACGGATAATAAAATAAAACGGATAAAAACTGTACACGTATTTATTATTTATGTACAATCATATCACACTTTAAATTTTTTGTCAAAGTGATAAAATGCGCAGGCATTCATCTTGTCAAATTAATTTTTTTTGCAGGCTTTTGTCAAATCAAATTAAATACATGCTTGACTTCCTTGGCCTGAAGGACGTTGAAGCAGGTGATTGGGAAATCGGTAACCATAATAGCAACTGCTTGTTGAACGTAAGAAATGTGTTGAAGAACCAATTCAAGGAGCGTAACTTCTCTTACGCTGACGTGAAAAGGCGGGTTGATTTGCTACAATTGCGTCACTACACGTTCAAAAAAATGATAATGACGGCCGGAGTTCGTATGGTTGGTGAACGACGGTATATAAACCATAAATACTATTGTTGGCGTTTATGAGTAATTTTCTCTATACTTTAAACAAGCATTTATTTTCTTCATTTTAAATATATATTTCACGCTTCTATTAATTATTCTTATATTTATAGGATCGTGATCCCAAAATGATAAATACAATTGTATACCTAATTGATGATGAGCCATTCTTCGACCAACTAAAGAAGCTTTTCAATTTTGAAGATAATGATGTCGTCAGTGGACCATCTTTCTCAACTAGGCAATAAAATGAATTGTTTTAGCTATGATTGCTATTTGAAATGTTGGACTTTCATGAGTATTGTAATGGTATTATTGTATTAATTATTATATACAGTGATATATAGGTATTTGTAAGTTTGTAAAAATTATGAAATAATTTAATAAATAAAGTTTATTATTAAACAATAACATATATATAACATAACAACAAACTATTATACCGAATAAACATATCCTAAAAAAACATAACAAACAAAACAATAAATCTTTATTGCAAATTTGTCATCGACACAATTATAGTACTCTGCAGTACAAATTTTAATATAATTTGAGAAGACGTGCACGCTAAAAACCAGAATTCAATTCACGAGACTCAGTAAAAACTGACAATTCACGAGAGTCTGAAAACTGAAAAAAAAATGATTGATTGACATAAAGAAATAACGACAATTCAATTATATTTTATTTTAAATAATATTTTTTCATCTTAAATCATAAATTTCAAAAGTAAATTATTATGATGTTATTTAATATATATTTTATATATTTAGTTAATAAATAAAATTATATATATATATATATAATATATATAAAACAAATAAAAAAAGGTCACCTTGACTTTTTTTAAAATGTCACGTTTATTCAATTATTTTTATTTACTTAATAAATAAAAAATATATATATATATATACAAATATTCAATAAATATATTTAGAATATATATATATATATATATTTTATAAATATATACCTAAGGTGACGTTTTTAGGTTTATAAATATAATATATATTATATATAGATATATATATATATATTTATAAATAATAATATATATAATATCTGAATATATATATATATATATAAATTTATATATTATTATTATTATATATATTATTTATTTTCAAAATATGAATTAATGATTAAAAATTATTATTTAATTTAACAATTTTTTTATTATCTTAAATAAAATTATAACATTTTAATTTTTAAAATTATAATTTAATAAATATTTTTATATATTTACTTAATAAATAAAAATATATATATACATATTCAAAATAAATATTATTATTTATAAATATATATATTTTATAAATACATATATATATATAATATATATATTATAAAAATAAATTTAAATATTTTTTAATATCTTAAATAAAATTATAATATTTAATTTTATTAATTATATTTTTAATTTATTTTGATATATTTACTTAATAAAAAAAATATATATATATATTCAAAATGTGATGTTAGAGTATAAATATATATTTTATAAATATATGCATATATATATATATATTAATAAGAATATATATTTAAAAAAATATATATATATATAATACAGGTTATATATATATGTGTCAGTGTGTATGTATATATAATATATATATGCTTGTATGATGTATGCATGTATAGTGTGTATATATATATATATCATAAAAGAAAAAGAATGTCACCTTCGGTGACGTTTTTTCGAAATAAGTTTTACCTATTTTTAAAAACTGTTCCAAAACATGCTAATTTCGTAATTTTTTTTTTCACATTATTTTGAAAAACAACCCTTTTGTTTAGTTGATAATATTTCTTCTTATGAATTTGGATATAAACACTTTGTGCTTTTGAGATCGAGAGAGGGATGCACCATCAACAACTACACCTTATCAATGGTTTTTATAATAATAATAATAATAATAATAATAATAATAATAATAATAATAATAATAATAATAATAATAATTAATAGAATGCCAAAGTGTTGTATCTTTTCAGGAGCAAATTTAAAATATTTATAATTCAAATATCATACAAATTTTAATAACTATTTTATAATTAATCAATTATCTTATTATTTCAAAATTATGTTTGAACACCTATACGTCAAAATTTTATCATAATTTAACACATATTTTATAAATTACAATCTGTTATGTTCTAATACAAAAATAAAATTATTTTTATTATTAATATTATTATTTTAAATTCACCGAAAAAAAAAAATTGTCGGCAGCCTCAATTCTTATAATTTTACAACTTGCGCTGCTACAATAATATCTTTTTAATAATATAATTTTCAGCCATACTGACATCTCTGAAATGTTATGGAGGATTGGAGTGGGAGACCTCATTCCAACCCATCTCACCTATTAATAATGTACATCATTGTTATTGCAAATAAAATTATAAATATTACATAATACTTTAATTTTATAATATTATACAAATAAATTATATTTAAAATATAAAATAATATATATGTATCACAAGGTACTATTGTTTAGTTAATAAAAAAATTATTTTAATAGTATTATTTACGAGGCTGAATGATAATAATGTTGAGCTTAAATGTTATGAACAGTACCATCAAATCTATTTTTCTTAATATAGCTCAAAATATTTTGAGCCCTATAAATAATACCTTTGAGATTTAATTTTTTAATAAAATTATTATTATTATTTTTTAATAAATATTTTGACATATGAACACTCGAAAAGCCATATACACATTAGTAATTAGCTTCTCCTCTCCCCTCTTTCCTCTCTCTCCCCACTCTTTTCACGTGCTTTTTAATTTTCCTCCACATAATTGTTCAGTCCCCCTAATGAAGTGACTATCCCCTCTCCTCAGTCGCTTTCCCGGTCACCCATTTTTTTCCCTCCACATAATTCTTCAATCTCCCCCATGAGGTGACTCTCTTCTCTCTCTCTCCCCTCTTTACTCTCTGCCCTTCACACTTAGGTGGAGTTGAAATATTTTCTTTCATTATGTTTTTATTTTTTATTTTAAAATAATTATTATACGGGTGGAAAGAGAGGAAGGGTTCCACTATTAAATATTTTAGAACATAAAATAAAATATAAAATCAAACACATAATATCTTCTTTGTATGCTTTTTTTTTTTCTTCCACACAATTTTTAACGTGAATATTATATTTTATTTTAAGAATATTTAATACACAATACGTATTAATTAATAATGTCATTTTATATATATCTATCGCATCATATGGTATGATGATTATTTTAAAATAAAAAATAAAACATAAAATAAAATAGAACTCTCAACCACCATAATTAATTCTCTTATACATACGGAAATTGAGCATACTATATCTATATCTATATTTATCTTTATATTAATATTGATATAATTATACTTTTATTATATTCTTATAAATTTATATTTATAAAGTTATTTTATTTATAAACACAAATAAAAATATTATTTTTATAAATGCATGAAATATGTATTATTAACAATATTAAATAGTTACATTAACTTATTTTGCATATTAACTTTTTGTAAATGTTGATTTTAAAAATATATTACATATTTTAAGAATATATATATACACACATGAAACATGCCATCACTATAATGACAATTTTTTTTTTTTAAAAATCATCTAAGGCTAGTGGTAAAGTGAATAATAATATAAATGATTAATCAATCGTCTTCCCACCACATATGTTATAAGTTTGGTCTCTGTAAGGAATTTCAGCATTCATACAAACATTTTCTCTAAATGTCACTGCTCAGCTGCAATGGCTTCTCACCTATTTCCCTTTCATGTTTTGTTACAAAGTCCATAGATACTGGAAACATCAGACTACCCTTTCGGGTCGCGTGTGAAGCTAGTATGAAGCCTCTGAGCATTCCGGCGAGGCGGCGACAGCAGCAGCTTGGTCCGTCCGACGAACGTTTTCCCCCAGTTAAGTTAATGACTTCTGGTGAGAGTGCTCAAAGTATTGTTGATGATGAAGGCATGAGTTCATCCTGTCATTACACACAGGTTAAGTTTTTGATCGAGTACGAGGAAAAAGTAGGGGACATTAAGCAGAAATTACTCGAGTCAATCGGGAAAGAAGATCCTGTAGAAAGTTTGATGTTTGTGGACGCAATCCAGAGGCATGGCGTTTCCCAGCATTATCAGGATGAGATTCAAACCATCATCAAGCAGCATTACATGAAATCTGGAGAAACCATTCGTGGATACAGCTCGCTTCATGATGTTGCACTCGCTTTCCGACTTTTCAGACAGAGAGGATACCATGTATCTGCAGGTTCATTTTCATAATCTTGATTTCTTTGGACAAGAATTTATGCCTCAATGTTATTCTACTAACACACGCACACACACAGATGTATTTAGCAGTTTCAAGGGCAGGGATGGGAGATTCGACAAAGAAAAACTAAGGCAAGATGTTAGGGGATTGATGGAACTGTACGAAGCTGCGCAGTTAGTTTTTGAAGGAGAAAATATTCTTGATGAAGCAGAATGTTTCAGCAGCAATCTTCTGCATGATTGCTTGGAAGATATGGACTACAAATGGTCTAACATCGTCCGTACGAGATTGAGGCACCCTTATCACAAGAGCATAACAAAATTGACAGAGAACAGCTTCCAAAGAGAGATCAGAGGCATGAGAGGGTGGGAGGAAAAACTTGCAGAGTTGTCGAAAATGGAGTTTGTCTTCCGACAATCCATACACCAAGATGAACTGTGCCAGGTTTCCAAGTAAGAGCAAAAGAGATATAAAGTACCTAGAGTTATCTTATCCCACCAAATTTGTTGAAAAAAATTACTCTTGCAATTGTAGGTGGTGGGGTGATCTGGGCTTAACCAGTGAGCTAAAGCTAGCAAGAAACCAGCCACTAAAATGGTATACATGGTCGATGGCTGTCCTCATCAACGATACCAGCTTGTCGGCCCAGAGAGTCGAGCTTACCAAATCCATTGCTTTTATTTACTTGATAGATGACATTTTTGATCTTTATGGCACGCCGCAAGAGTTGGCTATTTTTACAGAAGCTGTGGAGAAGTGTGTATATATTTATATGGCTTCTGCATTTATTAACTTGTTGGATGATCATTAATAATAATCATTGAATGTTGTCTGATTTTCATGTGAGCAGATGGGACTATGCTGCTATGGATATGCTGCCCGACTACTCGAAGATGTGTTACAAGGCCCTTCTCAGTACCACAAACCAGATCGGCCACATGATCTGTGAAAAGCATGGATTCAATCCTATCGACTCCCTAAAAAAAACGGTATGTAAGTTCTCTTGATTCCTTGTATGTATATAGCAAGTGAGTTTGATCAAAATTTGGAAATATGAGTTGCTAAATAAATGAATTTTCACCAATTTATTAAGGAAAAGCCTTAGAATCACTTTTAATCGTTTAAAAGAATTAATTTTTAGAATTTACGAACACTTGATCAATAGCACTATACGATATTGCAGTGGGCAGATTTGTGCAACGCATTTCTAGTGGAAGCAAAGTGGTTCGCCTCAAGGGATTTGCCTAGTGCACAAGAGTATTTGGCCAACGGCAAGGTGAGCTCGGGGGTGCATCTGGTGCTCGTCCACTTATTCTTTCTTTTGGGACACGGTGGAAACAACAGATGTGACTTACGATTAGATGATACATCGACACTCATCTCCAGCGTAGCTACAATTCTTCGTCTTTGGGATGATTTGGGGAGTGCTAAGGTAAGACTTCCAACTATTGCAAAGAAATCTAATTAGTTCTTAATAGCTGACACATACTTTGGAAATTATCAACAGGATGAACAACAGAATGGTAAAGATGGGTCGTACTTAGAGTGCTACATGAAAGAAAACCATGGTGTGACACGTATCCAAGCACGAGAGCATGTCCTGAACACAATTGCAAGAGAATGGAAATGTCTTAACAAGGAGTGCTTCCATGTGAGTTCCTCATCATTGTTTCCTTTTCAAGAAGCTTGTCTGAATCTTGCAAGGATGGTCCCTGTCATGTACAGTTATGATGACGATCAACGGCTCCCGGACCTTGAAGAATACATCGACTTTATGTTAAGGAGAACATCCCTGGAGCACCATTTTAAGACAGAACAGGAACACTTCATTTAATATCATCTTTTCTTTTCAATGGAATCTTATTTGTTTATGCTTTGTCAGAACAGTGTGGACAGTTGTCTCTCTATCAAGATTCAGTTGAACATGATTCCCTGTAGTTCTAGGGTTAGTTTGGTAGATGTGTTTGGATTAGGATAAGATAAATTAATAGTGAGATAGTGTAAGCAAGAGAAGAATTTTATGTTATCATTGGTAGGTGTGTTAATATTTTGTATTATAATTAATAACCTGTTTGGTATCATGATATTAATCTAGATAATAATTAAAATGACTTTTATATCCCCACCAAAAAAAAAAAAAAAAAAAAACTCTATTTTCTGCCCTACATTATTAGAAAAGCACATGCTTGATTTTTTTTTCTCCTTTTTCCTAATCCACTTGTCCCCACTCACAATTATATGTATACACACACACACACACACATGAACACACTAATATAAAAATGAAATAATCTATAAATTTTCGCCTATTTTTAATTTTTCATTTAAAAAAAAATGATGTGTCAAATTTAATTAGTAGAAATTTTTTTTCTTTCTTTGATAATATATTTACTTATAATTTGTTAAAAGACAAATAACATTTTAGTTTACATTCTGCACATTACGTACAATATAGTAAATTAATTATATTTTTATGATCTTTAATTTTACACCTATATCGCACATATTAAAATAAAATATTTAGATGCATAAAAATATTTTTATTATTATTTGAGGTTATATATTTATTTTGTATTGAATTATTTGTAATGAATTTGGACTGTAAATAAATATTAAATGATAATTTTTTTATAAAAGTAATAAATAGTTTTTTTATACAGTTAATCAAGTTATTAAACAAACAAGACTTGTATATACTTTTATATAAAATTATAATTTTACATGTATTTATGAGTTAAACAATAAAATATTTTGAATATTCTTAAATATTGATTAACAAAAAATTAAATCATAAATATTTTTTTATTTTATATTTTAAATATATTACGATACCTACATCACACGGAAGCAATTATAGGCCGTGTTTAAATAAGGGGATAAGGTGGGATAAGGATAACTTATTCTACCTTATCCCATGTTTACTTCATTGGTCGAAAAAAGGTGTTTAAATTCCGGGCCCCAGGATTGGCACATACCCCAAGTAAAAAAATGTAGGATACGGGGTCCGCTCGGTATTGGGGTGATATGTAATCCCATTGTGTTCGCCCATGTATGTTTACCTTTTAATTTCACTCTCATTGTGAACCCTGGCACGACTGCACATACCTACGCGTTCCGACTGTGCAAACCTCCCAACGTCATCCCGTCGTATTTCCTTCTCCCTTTCACACACACCCATTTCAATGTTTTTTCACGAAGCCTAGCGCAGCTAAAGAGTGGTACGTTTTCCGACGGTGCAAACCTCCCACCGCCCTCTAGTCGTACTTCCTTTGTACCCTATCATTTTTTTTTCAATTTATGTTTTGGCATCTTCTAATATATTTTATTTTGTTTCATATTATGGAACAACGATGCACGAACCTCTGTGGTCTGGAACAACGATGCGTCAACCTCTGTGTACCTTGAAGAATTCTTGGACTTCTCGCGATTACTCCTCTGAGAAGGCTCCTTTGCTGATTAAGGTGATATTTGTTCTTTAGGGTTTAGAAAATTCTATATTATATTGTGGTAGAGTCTTTGCCACTCGGATCTTGTGATTTGGGGAACTTTGTGTTGCATAAATTTTTGTCACATTTGTTGAGAATATTAACCCCATCCCCTCTCTATGGTGTTTTATAACATATAGATGGACAATAATTTTGCAAACAATAAAAACACAATTTAGATTAGTTCAAATTGTTCTTTCGAGTACTTTATTGGGTGGAGGGTTCACATATGTTAATGGAGGGCAATGTATTCCATTTTGAAACATCTAATAACTGAATTGCTTGTGATTTTTTTTATCTCTCTACTTCTGCCATTTGTTAACTTTAATGCGAAACGCTTGTGAATGTATATTAGGCATGCAAATTAGTGGCTTATGCTGTGATATCGTTTCTAAGTTACCATGCTTGTTTATTCCAATATAAACCATGATTGAACAAGTAAAAAAAAATTGTACATAGCGAGGATTAATGTATCCGGTCTGCATGTACATAAACTGTATCTAAAATGAAAATGCTATGTTGCACTGTATGTACACAAACCTGTGTTTCTACTTTGATTAATGGTTCGTTGCTAATCATTACTATCGGAGAAGTATTAGGTCCTTCATTCATACTGTCAATTTATACCTTATATGCTGCTTTCAAACAAAACTTCAATGTAATTTTGCTAAACACTACTACGCATTTTGAATTCACATATGAAAGAAACAGTTCAAACCTTCTTCTATGTTATTACCTTACAATACTTACATTCTTACGTTGTTAATACAAACGGATGAGTTTATGCAAATTCTGACATACCATTTATATAACTTACATGAAACATATATCGTGGATCTAGAAGGTTATTTCAACTGCATGAAGTTATGTTGGGATATGTTTATTTATGATCCCAAAGGCTTGGTAAGACATTCCATACATTACTTAGTGGTGCAATCAATGTTATTTGTCATAATATGGTCCATAGTGTTCATTGTTGTTGTTCTAACAACTATTGGTCTATTAGTGATTTTTTAACAATATGGCTTTTTCAATTATTGAGAGACCACCCCCAAAATTTACCAGCGAAATGGGTGGCAGGATTCCTAGCTCTGTTGTCCTTAACAATGACTTTGGAGAGCAATGGATTATATCCACTACTCTGGATTCTGATGGCACAATAATGCTGATGGAAGGATGCCTCAATTTCGAGACGACAATAATGTAAAGTATCAGGATATATGTATCTTCTCATATGATGGTGCTTATAACTTTTACGTCATTGTGTTCACGCAAAATGCTTGTCAAAAAATGCCTAGGATTCATCATGGTGACCCCTATATTTAAATACTGTCTCTTAGAAAAGAGGTTAGGGCTTTTTAACAACTATTGTTGAAGTTCCTAACTGTTGACATTTGTATGATCCCGTAGGTCATTCTCAGCAACGTCCAATATGCAAGAGGTTCTTTAAGGTCTTTTTCCCAAATATCCTAAACCGAGCACCTGTTCGAATGGTATGTGGCTCCAACTTTCAATTTTTTGAACTTTGAGTATCTTCTTTGTGTTGGCTCTTGTCAGATTCATCAATGTTTCTATATGTCCTGTTAAGATATCATACATGCTCTGTATTGTCAAATGTACTTTTGTATCAAAACCAATATAATACAAATTTAGCAGACAACATAATGTGTAAGGTGATCAGTACTTTTCTGAGGTTTTAGAAGGATATGTAAAACATCCTATACATCTAGTTAATGGAAAACTATGTAAAACATCCTTGTATGTGTACAACCATATACATAATATATATAATATACATATATATACTCCGATTAAAAATATTTATGTTTCTTATGTTTTCTATGTGCTTCGTTATTTGTGATTGATTTACCACTAGATTCCAAACACAACTTTCAGAATACAAGTTCGAGCAACTTGACATTGGTGAACATGTATAGTGCTCGGTGGGTAGTTGGTGTGGAATACCCTTCTCCAACATGTGTTGTGTTGACTACTGGGTTGGATATATTTCTTCTACAAAATTGAATCAATCTGGGGGAGTTCAAGTTCTTTAATGTCATCGGTGATGCGTTGTACTCGTTGTTATTTCTGAAACCAGCTGTTATGAAAAATGAGACCTTTTGCATGGGGAAAGTTATAACAATACGATGGAGATTTCAGATGGTGATGCAAGTGAGGGTGAATCTACTGTTTCCGTGAAAGTTCAGTGTGAGGACGAAACCTCGAATGAAGACGTTCCAGATTTTTTATGTTAATTGGATTGGCGGTGGTATGGTATGATGATTTTGGATTACCCTAAAATGCGAAGGCATATTTTGTTCTAAAACTTTGTGAGGAATGCTCGTTACGCATTCCTGTCACAGTGCTTGTGTAATTGAGGTGTTGTTATAATGTTTGTGGTATATGTATTGTTAGTAATCTTACATATTTGTTTAGCCATTGTTCCTTTAGGTAGTGTTATCAAGACTGTCTATATGCAGTGGAATGGTTGTGTATCTTGTTCTTGGCCAAGAACAAGAATTTTTTGATGTACAAGTGTAACCGCGATTTTGTTCTTTTTGTTTCCCATTGTTAACGACCGAATGAATTACCTTGAAATTGCACTATGTATTGTTTATTATTTTAAATTAGAATTAAGCCCATTGTGCATTTGAAAATTACTATGTTTGGTTCATCTCTATTTTTTACTTTATACAAAATAATAAAAAAATATCTCAACAAATAATCATATATTAATATAAATTTTAAATATGTTTATGGTGAATTTTAATTATTAAATATAGTAGAATTTTGTTCATCTATGTTCATAATTAGTTTACCCTATTTTTATAAAATGTAATTAATATATGTAAACATATATATTAATTTTTGTTTTTGTTTTTGTTTTGTTTGTAATTCAACATTTATGTATAAAATATATGAGAAAATGCATTAAAGGAGCTTATGCAATTTAACATAGCTGCTGCCTGACTGCCTCTTTATAAAAAAATCTGCCCAACATAGTCAACATTTCCCAACACCCCATTTTTTTTATATTTGGGTACGAAGCCCTAGTTTCTGGAAACAAAAGAAGTGTTGCTGTTGCAGATTGGGAGGAAGCATCAATGGTGCACCTGCGGTGTGGAGCTCCATTTGAATCAGGTAAAAAAGAAAAAAAAAGAAGAAAAGAAGGTTTACCCCCTTCACTGATCTCCTGAGTTTTAAGTGGGCCAAATACCTTTTTGTTTTTTAGCTCGGAATTTTGTTAATTTCTTTGCTCGCATAAATGCAGAAATATGCAGATTCATTGAGAGTTTTGTTGTATTCGACTGGTTGTTAAGCGTGGTGTGTTGTAAACATCTCCTGTTTCCCCAATATCTCGTTTAGTTTATTGTTTTCGAATCTAGGTATCGGCGACTTCAACAATGCGTATTACTGCTGTACATTATCTCATTTTACCAGAACATTATTTATTCTGATATGTTCTTTATTAATATCATTTCCCCTATTGTGTGTAAAGGCAACACAACATGTTGATGGTTGTATATGATCCAATTCATAGTGGGAGAAATTTACAACTACACAGGTTCTTATGCCAGACGGATAACTATAAAAGTTTATTTTGTCTAGTTTTGTATTCTTGTTTTGTCTTATTACTTCTAAAAGTGTATATTGTAAAAAAGTTGCCATCTAGGATGGATGTCATAATATTGTAGTTCACGGAGAGGGTTCGGAGGAGGAGATACTTGCTGTTTTGCATGGCATAATGAATGCATTTATGACATTTTGTAATCTTGTTTGCACTTTCTTTTATCACAAACGACATACACGTTGCCGTGCTGCTCCGGCGGGTGGATATGCACATTATAGTCTTGCAAGCAGGGTTCCCAAGCAACTACGATATCTCTGACAGGTTATAGAATTATCAGATCAAGAATGTATAGATCATTTAAGAATGAGTCAAGGTGCATTCTCTGGATTGCTTCACCTGCTTGAGGCAAATGGTGGGTTGAAACCGACCCAATGTAGTAGCACCGCTGAATAGTTGGCAATGTTTTTGTCAATTATAGCCCATCACACAAAAAATTGTATTGTTAAATTCAACTATTGTTGCTCTCGTAGAACTGTTGGCAAACATTTCCATCGTGTGTTGAACTCAGTAATGCGCCTGCACCCTATACTACTAGAACAGCCAAAGCCAGTTGAAGAAAGTTGCACCAATAAAATGTGGAGTTTCTTTAAGGTACATTCTCCACACACATCTTATAACTATAATTACTTGTTACTGTGTTTACCACTACTTATCAACTTTTGATAGATACGAAACAAAATGCAGGACTGTTTGGGTGCATTGGATGGGATGTACATCAATGTCACTATTCCAAAGGCATGTTGTGGCCAATACCAAAATAGGAAATGACACATATCTATTAATGTTTTGGGTGTTTGTGACTTCAACATGAACTATATTTATGTTCTAACTGGATGGGACGGAAGTGCTGCCAATTCACTCGTTTTGCGTGATGCTGAATCGCGAACAAATGGCTTGAGAGTACCTCAAGGTACGTCTTTTTTTTTTCTTTACAGAATCTTATGTTACAATTATAACCCAGCCAATAACTTCATTGCATTGTGTACATAACTTGTTAAGGAAACTACTACTTGTGTGCTAATGGCTACACAGACGAAAATGATTTCTTTACACCGTATTGTGGGATAAGGTACCATCTAGATGAGTGAGGGGCTGATACTTCTGCACCTTAGAATAAGGAGTAGTACTTCAACATGAAACACTCTAAGACTTGCAACGTTATTGAGAGGTTATTTGATATTTTGAAAAAATGTCGGACAATCCTTAGAAGTGCTTCGTACTACCCAATTAGTGTCCAAAATCGTATCATCCTCGTTTATTGCCTGATCCACAATTTTATCCATAAGACAATGGTTGTCGGCCTACTAGAAGATGAGGTAGATGAACATTTGGATGATTTAAACGGTGGCGGGTAGACCTATATAAATGTTATTGACGGCGCAAATATTATTATGCTGATTTGTTGCACATTTGTGTTCTCCCTCCAATTATATAATGGATGTTACATTTATTAGAATATGTACGAATCTGAATTGGGGATTTTGAGAATTTCTTCATTGATTTATTTTTATTTTATGTAAATAGTTGTTATTTAAAAAATGCGGCAGCAACATTTATTTATATTTTAAGTTTAATTACTGTTTGTTGATGGGAGTCCCCGATGGTTGTAGTTGGATTAATATGTTTAATTAGGACTCACTTTGGTATTGTTGTAGAGTATGGAGGATATGAGCTATAGTGGTGAAAGCATTCGTGGTTCAAAGCAGACATCGTTAAAGAGGCGTATTTGGAGTGTGTGGGAGGAACAACTACTTATCCTTGCCTTAAAGGATATTATACAAGATGGCTGGAAGTGCGAGATGAATTTCGCACCGGTTACCCGGGTGCCTTGGTTAGGTATAACAAACGGCACTTGTCAAGTACATATTTGAAAGCTATTCCTCATATTGGTAATAAGATTCATGTATGGAAGAACCATCACGAAAGTCTCCAGAGCACGCTTAGTAGATCAGGTTTCGAGTGGGATAATCGAAACAACATGGTTGTTGTCTACGACAGCAAGCTGTGGGATGAATATGTGGCGGTACATTTTGCTATATTTGATTTATACATTCAAGTATCATGAATTACTTGACGCATACCTGTGAATATAACACAATGGCATATGATCAATTAATTTCAGACAGATTCTCATGTAAAGAGCATGAAAAACAAATCATACCCCCAATACAATGTATGGTGTGAGGTGTTGGGAAATTATCATGTTATTGGTGAATTCGCTGAAGATTTAAGCGTTGCCAATAAAGATCAACTTGAAGTTGCAGACGACAATGACACTCCCAAACTCAATGCTTCAATCACATAATTTCTGCTAATAATGACACGACATCTAACACAGAAGCTGGTACGTCAAACCCTAAGAGTAGTAACAGGTACAAGAAGAGACAACGTTAGGATACAGTTGGCGAGCAAATGGTAAATCTCATGGGTAGGTTCTGTGAACAACTAATGACAACCTACAATTTATTGGCAAGTGTATTGTATACGAAGTAATGATGTTCGAGAAATGTGGAAGGTTGTTTGAAGTATTGGGGAGTTTGAGTGTCTTTTATGTTGATCAACAACTAATTGTGGCAAAAATATTGATCAACAACAACAAAGAACTTGAATTATTCTTCAGCCTCCCAAAAGAAGCACAAGGGCATATGGTGATGTTGATGGCTACTAGACATATGTAAGATGTAATAGTCGATTAAAATCACACAATGTCGTGTAACTCATTTTGGTAATGTATAATATGTATGTATGATGGGATGACCATTAAGTACTGTTAATATTTTTTATTATTATGTACTTTTGGGTGAAGCGTGTTGAACGCCCTGTCGGTTGGTCTGCAAAACCCGATCCAATTGTTTGGTATGTAAACCAATTCGGGGCAATGGACAAGTAGCCCTTCTAAAATGATATGTTATGTGTATTTATGTGTATGTAGGAAAGACAATTATCCTGCTTGCCTTTGTAAAAGATTATCTTGGCTCGCTTCGTGGTGATTGTTTTATTGCTTCAATCGATGTCTTGACATGGTAGATGATGGTAAACTCGATGGTATTTTATTTAAACATTCAACAATATTAATTATTTTTTCAATAATAAATTACATAACATATATTATGCGAGTGAAATAGTGTGTACATGATGGGAGAAAGTTTCTATAACATAAGATTGACCTAGAATAAATATTCAGAGTTATGTCCGCCGGTACTAAACTTCAAATAATAGTTTCAAATCTAGCGACCTCTTTTCTTCACAAGCAATCATTTTCAGCGTGCGCTATGGCTTTTTCTATATAAAAGATTGACATTATAAATGCATGCGCTATATCGACCATAGTTATAAGGTTGCAGTCTTCAGTAAATGTATGTACCGTACTTATTCGCTCCCATGTTAGTGGATTGATAGTGAATTGACCGGTTATGGGGTTGTAGTAGACTCCACTTACACATGAAACCAACTCGAACAACAAGCACTTCCTTCTTAATAGCTCTAGGTTCATTCTATCATATTCATTGTCAAATATTGCACTAAACTCCAAATTCACTCGATGAATGGCGGAACTGATTGCTTTAGAGTTTGCTCCGTTGGGACCAAGACCTCTCTGAACCTTTAGTTCTATGAAAACATCTAGAAATCTACTATCCACTTCGCCAATCCATGTTATTGCTTCAAAAAAAAAAAAAAAAAAAAACAGAGCACGTGGCTGACGGTAGAAGGGAAAGTTTGATGCCATCGAAGATAAAATAAATATTGAATTACGACCTTGTGATGATTTTTCGACAATATATTTTGACCATGGCCTTGTGATGTAAGTACGTAAATGTTTGAAAGAATAACCTGCATAATTTGGTGCTTGGGTCCCATTCATGTTCAATTGTAATGGGAACATGTGACTTGGATGCATATTTTATTCACATGAGTAATGATACAAACACAAACATCCAAAAATAATGCAAAATTTGAAGTGTCACATTCTGCAAAATAAAAAAGAAGACAAGAACCTGGATGGACATATGTGCTTTGTATTGTCAAGGCATGTTGTATCTTCACATGGCCTCTGACCCAAGATGTAACTATTATATGCCTGTAAGAAATATAAATATAAGTATAAATATTTAAATATATATTATTTCCTCGGGATTGAGAATGCATTTGTTGTATTTATGTAGATATAATGCATGAAATTAATTGTCCAATAATTGGAGGTTTATATAACTTAGATCGCGTATATACCTCGAATCCCCATTTAAAAAAAAAAAAAATATATATATATATATAGATAAATAAATTATAATAAATTGAATGTGGGAATGAATATTTAAACATTTATTAGGATATTATTTAACATAATGCAATTACAATCGTACAAGGAAATCGTGCTACTGACACGAGTTGTGTAGGCCACACAATAATTGACTACCAAAGTACATCATACGCTAATATAACGTGTAACATATGCTATTTAATAAAAACAAGCATTATTAGCACATTAATGGTCTTGGCAACCAAACAATAACATAACATACATAACAAACAAACAATACATGAACAAAATTCAATGCTTCTTGAATGAGGACCACGATGCAACCGATCTATGTTCACTGCTGTTATTAGGATCTTGGTTCGAGGATCCCTTAGACTTAGATGATTCGGTATCGGATGCATTATTGATCCATGCTAACTCGGACCAGAAGGAGTTCTGACTATTAATTGAGCTGTAGTCAGAAGAGTGTAGAGAGCTCTGATGCGAGGGATTTGGATTCCATATCTCAACTAAAGATGACCTATCAGGAGAGTTCGTGTCCGTTCTGCTTGAAAACTGAATAACCTCTTGGGGAATGTTTGTAGAAGTTAGAGAAGGAGGCTACCCAAACAAGATCTGCAGCGCATCAAATGCTGATTTTCCTTCTCACTTATACACCCTTGTCTGTTGTTTTTCCTTTAAACAAGATGTTAAATCAAAATCCTTTAAGAAAATCCACATATGAATTCGTAAATTTACGTGAATTTAATTAACTAAAAAAAATTTACTTGACTTAGACGCATTCAAGACACACTCACCTGACATATAGTCTTCCAACGAGAATCCGAACAATAAACGTGATGAGTGGTGGAGTTATGGACAACGTCATTTCTCTTAATAAGCCACTTGAAAACCTTATAACACATGCTCAATTTAGCCGGTCAACAATATATTCATATGAGAAGTTTATGGTAAATGTTTGATTCACAGCATCTATTGCTGTCAGCACAACGTGATAGTTGGGCTGCCCAACAATCCATGTACCAGCCTCCACTTGTTCAAGGAGACAGTCAATGAACATTGTCTCCACATCCTTGGTCCATTGAGGTGTGAAAATACCTTTTCTTAAGTTGATTTTGGAGCATGGGTTTCGAGAATATATTGGTTTGGCAGTGATACAAATCTTTGGATAAATGTTGGGTATAAGAGGAAACATGTCTCTTATAAGGAATGAGTGTAATGATGGTGGTATTGTTATTTACAAATCCATATATGTAGGACTATCCACTATTCGGCACATGTGTGCATTATTGTTATTTGACTGAAGAGGAGTCTTGTGGCATTATATATGCCCTACACAACAAAACACAGTTACGTGTGCATACAATTGCATGTGCTCTGTGTAAGATCCCACATAAACTTAACAATATACATTAATTAAGATGTTCAGATACTTAATTACACCAGATCATACTATTTTCCAACGTACACATTACAGTAGCAGAAAAACTAGCTAACAAATTTACAACAATAATAAGAAGATACTAACAAATTTACAGTAGTACTAACAAATTTAGGTACTTATATTGGTACTCATCAGCGACAACGACATCCAGACCATACTAAGAACATAAAAATTATGTAAAAGAATAAAGCAAACACCAGGCATTCGGTTCTATGATGCAGGTTATGCACATTATCAATAAAAAACAACGCAACGTGTCGCAAACGCTAAATTTGCCCCTCTAAATCCACCGCCTTAGCCTTCAGCTCATCAATTGTTTCGGTAAGAATAACCTTACGACACTCAAGAACCTCTATTGCAACCTCCTGCTTATGTATTGTCTATTGCAAATATGTAAAGACAATATGACAGCATCGAGTAAGGCTAAACGCATCTAGTCAATGACATTTATACTTCATTCTGTATGTGGATGAGAAAGTTGACGGACATGCATGTTTAAGTGACATGCCGCTTGTTGAGCCGCCAATTGAAACATAACTATTGGCGGTTGTTGCGTGAAATGTAATGAAATGAATGTTAGCAAAACAACATGTTCATGTTTCAACTTTTAGCAAATAACCTAAAACATGTGAAATGGAATTACGTACAACCAATACAAACATTACAAATGATTTTTCACAACTTATTTAAATCATCTATCACATAATCCTACGCCTCATGTTCAAAATAATTGTAAATGAAAACTTATTGGGTTAGCAATTGAAGTGTGAATGCACAAGAAACACCCACCCCACAAACATGCCATTAACACCGGAGTACTAAATGCACATCCAGGAAAAACTTACAACCCACATCCAGATGAAGATGAATTTGATGAACAATTCAATTTATACATACCACCGGCAATTAAAATCAAAGACAACATATAGGCTTCAGAAAAAATTAAGCAACAGAAGACTCAGTCCATCTATATACACCCATAATTACTATCTATAGGGGCAAAAGTAATTAATTTTCAGCAGCAAATCTTGGATATGTAATAAAAAATCCACATTCAGTGACAATGAGTAAATAAAATCACACACATGCTTAATACAAATGTAAATTTTTTCCGGCATCAAAGGTTAGATAGGGAGACACATTTATTGACGAATATGAATTTTCGCACAGCAACAACATCACAATCGTTATAAGTGCTTCATGTGTAGGGGGTTTATCAGATGGGGAGAAACCAAACAGGAGATCACAGTGTGAACCTTTTTCCAATTCTTCCATATTTGATGATCGTTTCGCTATTGCTTTGTGTTATAAATGTCTACCCACTGCAAAGTCAAGCAAACCAAATAAGTCGGACAATAAACAAAAGTTAGGGTTTTACTTATTAAATCTAGACAGCTCCCATAAATACTCAAAATTGGGGAAAAGGAGAAACAATACCTTCAAATACTACCATGAAGTCGAAAGGATCCACCCTTCAGACGGACACCGGGTGTTAAAGTTCCAGACGACGATGGTGACGGCCACAAAGGATCATTCGTTGCAAGTTCTCAAATAATTGATGCCGCTGGGAAGAGAGAACCAAATATTATGTGGCGTATGTAACAAAGGTGTATTTGGGTAATTTACATCAACTTTTATTTGCAATCCCATGAAGCCCATGAAGTAAATAGGTGATATGGATATATATCCTACAAATCACACGAAGTAAATGTTGGATATGATAAATAATATGCCTACTTATTCCATATATAACACAACATTATCCAATGCAACCTAATACAACTCCTACAAAGTAAACACTGCCCTAATGTGTGTGTATATATATATATATATATCCATATTTCTAGCATATTATATCATATATATATTTATATACATATGAATTTATGAATATTCATTTTTTATTTTCACTCAAACACATTAATATATTAAAGACACACACTCACGCACACATGAATGATGAACAGGTATATTAAAAAAATTAGCAAATGAGAAAAGATAAACTGAATGCATGTGATTTGCCAAAAAGAAAAAAAAGACTTCCGAGAGGGTATTTTGGGGAGAGAGAAAAAATCATAGTTACTTAATACATAGAGCAACACTAATTTGACACGGATCTTGCCTTTAACCCGAACTTTTATCATCGCTAGCAAACATATGATAAAGACATATAAATAAACAACACCCATTTATCATGGCTACCGAACTAGCCACTAATGTTTTCTAAACCTAGTTGGACGAGTAGGAACAAGTAGCTAGTGTCCAATAAATTATTTAAATTCTGTAAGTTTGAAGCCAACAAAGTTTAAATATTGCTTTCTTTCTCAGATTAGTTGCATTGAATCTTCATTAACAAATAGTAAAGTAAAATGAAAGCTTAAGTGACAATTCCACCACAAGAACAAACAATCGAACATCTTGCTCCTACTCGCATCTCGAAAATTTGCAGCTATTACGATGTGTTGTATTAGCATCGATAAGTATATTATATACATATTTTGATGGTACTTAATTTCAAGATATATATTACATTTTCAGATTCCTGCAAAGCATTAAAGATATTGTGGTGCTTTTACGAAAAATTAGCTAAAGATATTTGTTCTTATTAAGTGGATATAAAACATTGGTTTATCAAATTCAGCTAAAAATAAGCAATATGGTAGACACTTTAATGTTAGGAAAATTAGCTAAAAACATTTGTCCTTATTGAGTGGCCATAAAACCTAAAAAATAAGCTTTACGGTAGACACTTTAATCTTGGGAAAAATTAGCTGAAAACATTTGTTCTAATTAAGTGGCCATAAAAAACTGGCTTATTAAATTTAGCTAAAAATAGGCAATATGGTGGACACTACAATCTAGGCTTGGATCTTTTATTTTATTTCGTATTTTAAAATATTTAATGCACGATATGTATTAATTAGTGATATTATTATATATACGTATCGTATGATAATTATTTTAGAATAAAAGCTTAAATACAGAATGAAATAGAATGAAAATTTGGTGGGGATAGATTGTATACCATTTTGATTCATATGGCTCTCTCAAAGTTTTGAACTTAGCATTTTATTTTTCCAAGTCTATTAACTTATATCATTTATTAAAAATACTGCATTCGAGAATAAAATTTTGTAGATTTCTAATGATCTCGTCAATTATCAAGATATAGAGATATTTGTTTAAAATAAACCCTTTTGTAGATCAGTACTGTTCAAAATTCACCTAATATTCCTTTTGGTCTGTCATTTAATACTAATACATTTTAGTACTTTTGTATAAGCTATTTTTACACCTCTGCTCTGCTCTTTAGTCTTTTCCATACACACATAATATATCTCTATTTATCTTTATCATATGCTTTTTTGAGGTCAATAAATATTATATTCTCAGATTGTAATGCTTACAAGTTTTTAATGAAATGCATGGCTTACATTCTAGATCTTTGCTATGAAGCCAAATTGATTTTCTCAAATGTGTCTCAATAATATTTCCCATCATTTAATAATATGACTCAATAATTTAATATTTCTTTAACTTGTATAATTTTTTATGTCTCCTTATTTTTATATTAATATCTCATACATGTTTTATCCATTAGTTAAACATTTTCTTAGTTTTCATAATTAACAATTGTTATTTGCCTTACATCTGGAGTTAAATTTAGTCCCAACTTCTACATTACTAGATTCATAATAAAATCGTGAGTGCCTTCTGTGTCAATCATCACCATGGCTTCCACGCCATTCACGAAAGCCTATCATCGCCATTTACAACAGCCTGTACATACATCAAGTCATTATGAGGGCTTACTTTGAATTGCAGTGAACAATTGCAAAGGATTGAAACAAGGAGGCCCATTATCATTGCTTCCCTTGTTTACATCGACAACAAGAGCTGAAAGTTTCAATGGGATCCCGATTAGCAATGGCATCGTCCGAAAGGTGCAATTGCCACCATAACTTTGCATCTCCCCACAAGTACATACTTGTTATGGATATTTTCTCCGAATCAAGGACATCAGCTGCCTAAAAATACGTCTGCATGTCCCACATGAAGTTTTCTAACTCTTTGGCATTTTTAGCACCACCAAAAGGTTTGGGGTCCGAAATATTAACCTTGGACGTGTGTTTGTCCTCGCCCAAACTTGCACCCACAACCTTCTTAAGGATTTTAAGATCATCTTGAACCGCATCGATCTTAAGGTCCACTGCATCTGTCAAGACACTAATGTCCTCTTGAGATGATACGACCCGTCCCTCTATGAATATCGATAATCCATTCACTGACTTTTGGATATTCCCATCGAATTTCCATATCCAGAACCTGATGGAACATGTCCACCATTGTGCTTCTAAGCTAACAACTGTTTCTTGACATTGATTTTGGTATGCCATTGTAACAACTGTCACCCTGAACCCGTTGCTGGGCTCTCATACCACTTGTCACAGAGGTAATTCGTAAGATGGAATTTTCGCCCACTATGCGGTGTAATTATGCACCAATCACTTAGTCGTTCACTCCCTCACAGAATTTTACATATTTAGTTTAGTGTTTCATGTATAAAGCAAGTAACAAATCACATAATGGTAAGCAACCATAAAGCACCCACAATATACGTGAAATATCCACAATTCATACACGGAGACTTGGCTTGGGCATGCACACAACTGATTTCGTGCAATTCTAGCCATAAACATAAATGGTGGACATTTCTGACCACTATGAAACGAGACCAATGGGACCTGCGCCAAGTGTCCTTTGAATCCATTGCGCACATCATGGACAATTGTCAAGCGCCCTCCACATTATCAGCAACTTGTTAGAACCAACTTGTAACCACCAGGTCTGAAGGTCGCGCACGCACCCATCTTACGGGGCTAACACTAGGCCACCATAGTGTCCATAACCTACGAAGAGATGGAGAGAATATTTAACATTTTAAAATATATCCTTCATGTTTTGAGGTTCATATAATTAGTGAATGTACAAGTTAGAGCTAAAAAATTATTGGATATCAGCTCCAAAGAATTTCACACCTGTACGGACATTTAGGATGAGGAAGAAGTCACTGAAGGTATTAATATAGAAATTAAAATAATCTTTTTTTTTAAATATTATTCCATTTTTCAAACAATTTAATTTTTTTTTATGTTTTATGAAAATATTATTTCATGTACAATACAATCAACTCACAAATAATCCATTCTATTTGGATTTGATACTATATTTTCATAGGTAAAATTTGGATATCAAACTAAAACTCTTAAAAATAGAAACAATTTGAGATTCTATCCGTTAAAAATTGGTTTTTAAAGAAAAAGAAATAGATTTTTAAAAGTTAATGTTAAAGAGTTGAAGAAAAGAAATTAAAATTGAAGCTATCATTTTGACAACTTGTCTCCATGATACCACACATTTACTTCATATGCTTTTTTTTTTTTTTTTTTGTTTGATTATATGTTTCTCTTTCATGACTAAATAATAATTTTTATTTTTAATTTATAATGTGTATATTTGAGAAGAAAATCTCAAGCCTTTCTATTTTGTCACAATTGTTTCATATATTAGTATAGATTTTATGTAAAGTACTCATTTAAAATATAGTACATTTTTAGAGAATTTATTATTTAATAAAGATATATTTTAAGAGAATAACACTGTAATATAACATAATAAAAAATTAAACCGCCTAATATTATATAAATATAATTGACATAAATAGTTATTATGTAATTTTTAATAATAATAATAATAAGTATAACTTGATCATAAATTATTAAAATAAAAAAAGTTATATCTCACATTTCAACTATAGAATTTCACACGAAAGTAGTGGGCACATCAATATGTGTTTACGGTGGATTGGTGATTAGTCCTGATGTATAACAGTAATACCCTTTAGTGTTCAACATTTTAAGGAGTATATTATAATAATATGCTAACTCCAATTGGTATTCTCTGATGCAAATGGTATATTTGGAAGGCACCATTGTTATACTTTGTAGATCATCGAGTTCTCAAAAATGATGAAAGCCCAAAATTAATACCATAAAACAAAATTAGTAACAATTAGTGCGAATCCCGTTTCTAATACATAGTTTTCTAATTGAAATAATATTATTAAATTTTATTTTATGTAATATTTGAATTAATCAACAAATAATTGCAATAGACTTTTCCAAATTACAAATGAACATATACGAAAATAGATTAATTTTCCAGAATTTATTCACATTTATTGTGGATATTAATGGAGAAATTAAGAAACGGTTTTTGGAAGATTAGAACCTATTTTAAAATCATGTCGCTTTGATTAAGTGTAGGATTCCTTGATGGTGCAAATTCCATACACATGTACATTTAAAATGTAAAAGTTTGACTGACTTAATTGTAGCTGTTAATCACATATTTTTTGTTAATTTGTCTACAAAACGTAAAACTAATTATATGGAGATTAAAATCCTATTTACCGATTCAAGTTCTTAAGACTGCCATAATAATCCTTCAAGATCGTAAATTAAAACTTAATTCACCAACATTTCTAGTCTTGAAAGAACATATTATCACAAAATTGTCGTAAATTTTGAAGTTAAATTTGTGTAATCTTGACTGACCATCTTTCACTATTATTTAAACACACCATCTTAGTTGGACAAAGAATCAACAATTCCCTAACAACAATAAGCACAATGGCTCATTGTTTTCATTTTCCTCACCAATCAGCCTTCTTAGTGATCCACCTTTTGCTCCTCTTTTGTTCTTTGAATTTTCTTTCTTTTGCAGCCTCAACATCCTTCTTAGAATGTATATCGAACATAGACTATCAAGAACCCATCACCTACACACGTCAAACCACAAATTACACTTTAATCTTACAAGCGTACATTAGAAATAATCGTTTCAACACTTCAACCACCAACAAACCAACCCTAATCTTGACACCTTTTCATGGAAATCAAGTCCAAGCGATCGTTAGATGTGCCTGCAAAACTGGACTGCACCTGAAGATCCGAAGTGGTGGCCACGACTATGAGGGTCTTTCGTATACTTCCACATCACCCTTCGCCATCCTTGATATGTTCAACCTTAGATCCATCGAAGTAAACCCCAAGGAAAAGACTGCGTGGGTGCAATCGGGAGCAACACTCGGCGAACTTTACTATAGGATTTGGGAAAAAAGTAATGTTCTCGCCTTCCCTGCCGGAGTTTGCCCGACTGTCGGCCTGGGAGGCCATCTCAGTGGAGGTGGCTACGGCAATTTGATGAGAAAATATGGCCTATCTGTTGACAATGTCGTTGATGCAAAGGTTGTCGATGCGAAAGGAAGAATTCTCGATCGGAAAGGAATGGGGGAAGATCTTTTCTGGGCTATTAGGGGAGGAGGTGGAGCTAGTTTCGGTGTTGTACTCTCATACAAAATAAACCTAGTAGCCGTGCCCCCATTAGTGACAGTTTTCAAGGTTCTCAAAACCCTAGAAGAAAATGTAACAGATATCCTCCATCGTTGGCAGTACGTTGCAGACAAGTTCGACAGAGAACTCTTCGTCAGGGTGAATTTAGGACCAATGCTTGGAAAAGATGGCCAAAAGAAAGCTGGGGCATCTTTTCTTGCACTGTACCTAGGTGATTCCAACAAACTGGTCTCACTATTACATCCCATTTCCCCGAACTGGGATTGAAGAAGGAGGACTGCAAGGAAATGACCTGGATTAAGTCTGTCTTATTGTGGGCAGATTTCCCCGATGGGACTCCAGAGACAACTCTTTTAATTCGTAAAGCACCTGTCGACAGTTTTAAGATCAAATCAGACTACGTCACAACCCCAATCACAGAGATAGCATTACAGGGATTGTTTCAAAGAATCGCATCGGATCAACACGTGGTATTGAAGTTCAACCCCTACGGCGGAAGAATGGGTGAAATTCCAGAATCGACAACTGCATTTCCGCACAGGGTTGGAAACATTTACAAGATCCAATATCTAGTATCATGGAACGAGACAGGTCGGGCCGCAGAGAAGAAGTACATAGACATATTGAGGAAGATATATGATTACATGACCCCATTTGTGTCCAAAAACCCAAGGAAAGCGTATCTGAATTATAGAGACATTGACATTGGCAGCACTGACAACGGTGCTCATGCCTATAATCAGGCAAAGGAGTATGGAATTAAGTACTTCTACCACAATTTTTATAGACTGGTCCGAGTGAAGACAAAGGTTGATCCCACCAACTTCTTCAGAAATGAACAAAGCATCCCTCCTTTGAAGAAGTGAAGCACTTATAATAGGCATTTTTTTAATCACAATATAAATGTGGTTTTATACCTTATGTCAAAATAATAATATTTTATTATATATTATATTTCCTCCACTCCTTCTAAAAAATTGATTATAGCACAAGGGAATGTTCGTAACTAGGGCTAATAGTAAAAAAACAAACCAATTTTATGTATATTTTCATTTCTCTATAATGTTTAATTATTGGAAATTTCAATAACAAACGTAATTGTTTTTGTAATTTTCACTAGTTCAAAAAATCTAGACAAATTTCTAGTGAGTTGACAATTACTCATGCTATCTCTTAGAATGCCTTGACAAATGATAATGAATTTGTACACCTAAATTTATTAATAAAAATAAACTTTAAAAGAGATGAAAAATAAAAAAATTCTATCGCAATGTTATTCCACCGCTCGACTAGCCTCAATTTTTACATCAAACAAAAGTATATATTAAACACAATAAAAATTCCAATATAATATTCTCAAAACTGGTTCCACCGCATCCTCATATCTCCTTAATTTACATTTTAAAAATTGTAAAAATAATTAAGTTCATAATAATAATTTTTAATTTTTTAATACTATGTAGAAATGTCAAAATAGCCAAAATTAGTTATACCAATAAATAATAATAAGATTATTTTTTGTTTTTTGCATATTTTATGTGTGAGAAAAAGTACAATATTCTAAGGAAAACTTTTGGATTATGTTGATTGATTCTATCAACTCTCGCAATGCTGCACATAAATAAAGTTTATGTTTTATAGATTAAAATCAAATATTAAATATAATAAAAAATATTTATTTAAAAAAACTGATAGTTTGTATTTTAAAAACTCAAATACAACTGTTGTCGGGCCAAAACCTTATTCTATGTGAAAAATCATAAATATTTCAGTTAATTTCAATATTTATAAAACACAAGTGTTAAAATAATTTACGAATCATTAAAAATATATTTTATTCATTAAATACAAATAATATTTTAAAATAATATAAACTATAATTATTAGTTAATATTATTTTGAAAAAATTATTTGACTATTTTTTAACATATAAGTCGAATAGAAAATTAATTGATATCGAAGACATTATTATATTATATTCGAGAAAAAAAGACATTTGTCCTTTTTTCTAATTTATAAATTTTATAAATTTAATTTCATATTAGACCTCATAAATTTCTTGATTCAAAAAACTTGTACATGCACTTCATATCTATATATATTAGGGTAAATCTATTTTCTTATATTATATTACAAACTGTTATTACGTTTATATATAAATATAAAATATGTACTTTTTATTATTATAAAAATTATAAGTCACTGAAAAGGTTTCCTGGAAAATTTGCGATGTTTGTTATAATCATGATAATAAGTCGTAATTAGTATATGAAACCCATAAAATCAATTTTTAATTATTATCATGTATACTACAATATAATACAAATATTGATGCACGATTTTTAATTTCAAATAAAAACATATTAGATTAAATATATATATTTTTTTTAAAAATAAAGATTTTTAAATAATTCTACCACACATAGGACTCCAATCCACAGTGCTTATACAAATCTAACACAAATAATTAACATAAAATAATTGTATTTTTTTAATCTTATATCTTATTTTAGAATATAAAATATGAATGTAAAATTAAATATGTCGAAAATAGAATTAATTTGATATAATATAAATACAAAAATTATTTATATTTTAAATATTTAGAAAAAAAATATGAAATTGAATGAATCACAAGTTTTCTTCTTTATAATTTGTTAATACAAAAAATTCTTCAGAAATTGCTGAAATTAGAGAATTAGTTTTTTAAGAATTTTACTATTTATAAGCAATTGTCTTATCTATGCTATTAAAATACGGCTTAGATCTCACAATGCCTCTACCGCTGAGTTAGCTTGGGGTCTCGCTATCCGGTCAGTGAGTTGGGGTCCAGGGGCAACCCAAACTTTTTGCCCATTTGTATTTTCTGAAAACAGAATATTTTTAGAAATTAAAGTGTCAACTTTTGATTAGTTAATTTTTTTCGAAAATTATTTCTTAATTTGTTAAAATACAAATAATTTTATTTAGTTCTACTCCGCTTTTTACATATAACATATTTAATTAATCATTTTTCAACGATATTTAAGTTTACAACATATTGCATACATTAAAATGAGATACTAAATGCAAAAAGAAAAGTATATATATATATATATATAGAGAGAGAGAGAGAGAGAGAGAGAGAGAGATTTGGTTGATTATTTTGGGTTAGATATTAGGGGAATTCTATTTACACTACAAAAACTACTTACAACACCACATTTACTTTACACACCATAAAATAATAAAAATATTATTATCTTAATCACACCACTCAATTTACCATTTTGCCCTTGAATAAAAATATTGTAATCCTCTTCCCCATCTTCTGTCGTTCTTCTTCTTCCTTCTTTTTTTTCCATTTCCAAAATTATTCATAATCCTATGTATTTAAAATTGTTGAACTGATTTGGTGAATGTTTGAATTCACAATCATATCTTCTTTATAAATTCGAATTTAAAGAAGCTTTATCCAAAAAAAAAAATTGATTTTTAAAAAACAATCATGCAAAAAAACTGAAAAAATATCTTAACTAAAACAATATAGTGACATTCAGTAATGCTTCATTGAATAGGTTTAAAAATGTTCGACACATACTGATTGAATGTTACATATTTGGTCAGTCGAAAAAAAAATATTTGATCTCAACCTAAATATATGAATTTGAAAATTAATAGCAACAAATAATAGAGGAAAATAAATTCAGATTCATAAGTTAGGATTTGGGAGAAATTATTTTGATTTTTTTGTGTTTGTTCAAGGTTGAGATTGAGTAATTCTTATTAGAATCACGTTTAGCAATATTTTTTTTGTTTATATTAATTTTTCTTATTAATTTATGATAATATTTTGTTCAGAGTTGCTCATAATTTCTTGGATCGGTGAAGGTGATATTGGCAACAAATTTGTGTAGAAGAAGATTGAGAAAATCAATGTGGAACAGTTGCTGGGTGAATAATAAAGTTGATGAAAAAATGGAGAATTCTCTTGATCTGAGAAGAAGGATAAATTAGACATTTAATATAAAGCTATTTTTGTCCAAAAAATATTTGTGGTGTAAATAGAAACACCCTAGATATTTATATATATATTGTGTATTGAATTTAGACTGCAAATAAATATCAAGTAATTGTTGTTTATATTAATATTAAATAATTTAATTTTTATTCAATTAATCAATTTATTATAGAAATAAGAATTTTATTTATTTATGGAGAAAATATATACCTTTATATAAAACAATATTTTTCACATGTATTTATCAATATAATAATAAAATATTCAAGATATTCTTAAATAATTATTCATAAATATTTATTAACTCAAAATTATATCATAAATATATTTTTATTTTTAAAAATATATTACAAACCGTGCATTACATATCATCGCATGGGAACACTTTTAGATATATTATTACAGACAAATCATAATATATATATATATATATATATATAACAAAAAAAATAAATCTTTCAAAATAGAAATAATAAATAAGAACCATAATAGTTATTGCATAAACATAACTTTTAAGCTCATAAGAGTGATATAATTATATAACTATGGAATATCTTAGTTAGTAACATAACATCATAAATTATAGTATCGAAAACTTGTTATGCTCTATGTAATTTTATTTTTCTAGATTTCATTTTTATATATTTATGTTTTTTTTTATAATATTCAAAAAATTCAATTGCTTTTAATTACTTTGTTGTTTTTTCATGCAATGGCAATGTTTGGTCGAAGAGATATAGGATTGGCTTGATGAAATTTTTTTATTTTTTTTATTTTTTATGTATAAATGGTGTTATGAGCTGGCTCATAGTTGGTTAATAGAAGTTTCTATACAGTTTAGCCCTAAATAAATGAGACAGGAGCGCAAGTTTTCCTCTAAAAATGAAGCCTATTATCAATGTTCATTAACGGAGGACTATTTTTGGACATAGAAGTCAAATTCAGACAAGCTCTAGTCAAAAATATATTTTACCCACTCGAAATTGTTTAGAAAATTAATAATTATATCATCATATTACCATTTAGGAATATACTTTATGAAATTCAACTAGAATTCAAAATATTATTCTTTGTTAAAGATGATTTAATCGAAATTCGGAGAATTTGTTTTAAGAAGCAAATTCTATGATGCAAATGGTATATTTCAAAGGCAGCATTGTTATACTTTGTAGACCATTGATACCCAACAACAACAACAACAACAACAACAATAATAATAAATTAAGTTTAGTACATTGTGCAAATCCCGTTTATAATACACACGGTTTTTAAAATAATATTATTAATTAATTTTATGTAATATTTGAACTAATAAATAAAATAATTGTAATTGAATTTTATTGTGGATATTAATTGAGAAATGAGAACCGTTTTTGGGAGATTAAATTTAATTCAACCTATTTTAAAACCATGTCACTTTGATTAAGTGTAGGATTCAAACGTACCCCATTTATGGTGTGTTCATTTAAAATAGTTTTACCATCTTCCCATGTGTAAAAGTTTGACCCCCTTAATTGTAGTAGCTGTTAATCACATATTTTGGTACATAACTTAAAACTAATTTTATAGAGATTAAAATTCTATTTACTGCTTCAAGTTCTTAAGATTGCCATAATAATCCTTTAAGAACGTAAATATGTGGTAATAATTAAAATATAAAGTTAAAATTTAATTTCACCAGAGTTACCATTCTTGAAAGAATATATTATCACAATATTGTCATAAATTTTACAATTAAATTTGTGTAATCTTGACTTATGTATCTCTCTCTCCCTCTTATTTAAACACACCATCTTTGTTGGATAGAGAATCAACATTTCCCTAACAACAATGGCTCACCGTTTTCATTTTCCTCACCAATCGGCCTTCTCAGTGATCAACCTTTTGCTCTTCTTTTGTTTTCTGAACTCTCTTTCTTATGGAGCCTCAACATCCTTCTTCAAATGCATATCGGACATACTCCCAACAAACCATCAAGAACCCATCATCTACACACGTCAAAGCACAAATTACACTTCTGTCTTACAAGAGTACATTAGAAACAACCGTTTCAACACTTCAACCACCAACAAACCAACCCTAATCTTGACTCCTTTTCGTGAAAATCAAGTCCCAGCAATCGTAAGATGCGCCCAGAAAACTGGACTGCACCTAAAGATCCGAAGTGGGGGCCACGATTTTGAGGGTCTTTCGTATACATCCACATCTCCCTTCGCCATCCTCGACATGTTCAACCTTAGATCCATCAAAGTAAACCCTAAGGAAAAGACTGCGTGGGTGCAATCTGGAGCAACGCTCGGCGAACTATATTATAGAATCTGGGAAAAAAGCAATGTTCTTGCCTTTCCTGCCGGAGTTTGCCCGACTGTCGGAGTGGGTGGCCATCTCAGTGGAGGTGGCTATGGCAGTTTGATGAGAAAATACGGCCTGTCTATCGACAATGTCGTTGATGCAAAGATTGTCGATGCCCAAGGAAGAATTCTCGACCGGAAAGGAATGGGTGAAGATCTTTTCTGGGCTATTAGGGGAGGAGGTGGAGCTAGTTTTGGTGTTGTACTCTCATACAAAATAAACCTAGTCCCTGTGCCCCCATTGGTGACAGTTTTCGAGGTTCCCAAAACCCTAGAAGAAAATGTAACAGATATCCTCCACCGTTGGCAGTACGTTGCAGACAAATTCGATAGAGAACTCTTCGTCAGGGTGAATTTAGGACCAATGCTTGGAAAAGATGGCCAAAAGACAGTCGGGGCATCTTTTCTTGCACTGTACCTGGGTGATTCCAACAAACTGGTCTCACTTATTACATCCCATTTCCCCGAACTGGGATTGAAGAAGGAGGACTGCAAGGAAATGACCTGGATTAAGTCTGTCTTATTGTGGGCAGATTTCCCCGATGGGACTCCAGAGACAACTCTTTTAATCCGAAAACCACCTGTTGATAGTATGAAGATCAAATCAGACTACGTGACAACCCCGATCACAAAGAAAGGCTTACAGGGTTTGTTTCAAAGAATTGCATTAGGCCAACACGTGCTGTTGAAGTTCAACCCCTATGGCGGAAGAATGGGTGAAATTCAAGAATCAGTAACTGCATTTCCGCACAGGGCTGGAAACATTTACAAGATCCAGTATCTAGTATTATGGAACGAGACGGGTCGGACCGCAGAGAAGAAGTACATAGACATACTGAGGAAGCTATATGATTACATGACCCCATTTGTGTCCAAGAACCCCAGGAAAGCATATCTGAATTATAGAGACATGGACATTGGCAGCACTGACAACGGTGTTCATGCCTATAGTCAGGCAAAGGAGTATGGGATTAAGTACTTCTACCACAATTTTCATAGATTGGTCCAAGTGAAGACAAAGGTTGATCCGACCAACTTCTTTAGAAATGAACAGAGCATCCCTCCTTTGAAGAAGAGAAGCACTTGAGGAAGATGTTGATGGTGTTCTTGTTCTTATAATAGGCATTTTTTAATCACAAAATAAATGTGGTTTTTATACCTTTTGTCAAAAATATAGAAATTTTCATACATTATATTACGTCTACTCTTTATAAAAATTTGATCATACCACAAGGGAAGTGTTCATAACTAGGGTTAATAGTAAAAAAAACTACTAATGTTGTGCAGTTTTGCAATTTTCATGTAATGCTTAAAAAATGGCGCTTTCATTGCAAACTTAATTGTTTTGGCTATTTTCTCAAGATAAAAGACTCTAGACAAATTTCTAGTGAGTTGACAAATATTCATGCTATCTTTTAAAACGCCTTGATAAATGATAATAATTATGTACCATGTTTGTGTATTCAGCATCGAAATTAGTTAATAGAAATAAACTTTTAAAATGATAAAATATAAAAAAAAATGAGAAAATTATAAAATTAGTTCCATAACTATAGAAAATTTACAATTTTAGTCCTGTTTAAATATAAATTTGTAATTATGTCCTATAACAATTTTAATTTTGCGATTTTAGTCCTAATTTTGATGCAAATTGAAAATTTTGCCAGAATTTGACATATGTGTCTCACGTGCTTTTTTACTGGCAAAATTTTTCTGGCGTGCCTTTTAAATTTCCGCACAACCTACAAAAAAAGAATCACACAATAAAAGAAAATGTTACATAAACAAAAATAATTTAAAAGAAAATGATTGACTTCTTTATAGGAGCAACCCGTAAGTAATAAAAAATCTTAACTCATTTACATTTGATTTCTTACAAGTTGTTCATTTAAAAAGACAACCATTTTATTTTAAATTATTTTAATTTTTTTGTTTATTTATGTGACATTTTTTTATTGTGTTTCTTTTTTTTGCAGGTTGGGTGAGAATTTAAAAGCTATATTAGAAAAATTGTGCTGAAAAAAGGCACATAAGACGCACATGTCAAATCCCAATAAAATTTCTAATATTTACTAAAATTAGAACTAAGTTCGCAAAATTAAAATTGTTATGGTACATTATTACAAATTTACATTTGAATAGGACTAAAATTGCAATATCCTATAATTATGAGACTAATTTTGCAATTTGCCCAAAAAATTCATCGCAATATCGTTCCACCGCTTGATTAGCCTTAATTTTTAATTTTTATGTCAAACAAAAGTCTATAGCGACACTACAAAAACTAGTTTAATACTATCAGAATTACTTCCACAGCCTCTTAATATCTCCTTAATTACGTTAAAATTGAAAAATTGAAAAAATTATTAGTTCATAACAAAAATATCTACTTTTTTAATACTATGTACACTGCAAAAAAAAAGCACTAATTATTGACGGATCTATTTTCAACGCTAATTACTGACGGATTACCGATGAAAATTTATCGAAACTAGGGAAAAAATTGCTTTAGTTTTCTAATGGATTACGACGAAATAATGATGGAACTTAGTGACAGACGAACTTCCATCGGCAATCTGTCAGTAAAGTTAGGAAAACAAATTCAACTAGCGTATTTAATGATGGAATATGTTGTCACTAATTACCAATGATAATTCCGTCATAATATTTTGAAGATATCAACATTGGTGACAAAACAACCGTCACTAATATTTTCTTATTTTTGTGACGGAAAATCCGTCACTAACATTTTCTTATTGTAATGATAGAAAATCTGTCACTAATATTTTCTAATTTTAGTGACGGATATCCGTCACTAAAATTAGAAAATATTAGTGAATTGCAATGAGTAAAATTACCACACTTTATTTTATTGACGGATTATTTGTCACTAATATTTGAAAATATTAGTTATGGATTTTCCGTCACTAAAATAAGAAAATATTAGTGAGGAATATTTCGTCACTAATCTTTTTAAAAATTAAACCGCCCTAATTTACCCAAATTCATTTAGATCAGGCCCCGTCCTCTCCTCCTTCCCCCTCCCCCTCCTCCATTTCTCTCTCTCTCTCTCTTTCTCTCTCTCTCTCTCTTTTATAGTCTCTCGATCAACTGAAGGAACAACTTTTCAATATGTGCTACACCGTTCCCATCGTCGTGCCCACGATTACATTCATGTCCTCCAACATGAACGCGACACTGCCACATGTTAACTTCATCATCCGCAGTAGCACCAACAATACTGCATGTCTAGCCATAACACAGATTTGAAATGTACGACTTTGCTCTTGTATTTATCTTTTTTATTATCATGTTATCATAGATGGAGGTGTAGCAACACACATAGTTTGATTCCTGTATTTATGTCCCTATTTTTATAGTTTTATATCTTTTGTTATGGTGAAATTCACCGAATTTGATACAAGATGATATGGGTATATGTAGGGCTGTCAATGAGCCGAGTTGAGCTCGATCCTGGGCTGGCTTGGCTTGTCCTCGAGAAGCTGAATTCGGGCTCGGCTCGAGCTGAAAGCTCGTCGAGCTCAAAATGTTAGGCTCGGCTCTACTCGTGATATGTAATTGAGAGCTCGGCTCAGCTCAAAACTCAAGTTTATTTTTGTGCTCTATTAATACGATTTATACATGTTTCAACATTTATCTAACAATTTTCATCATTTTCAAGAGAAGAACGTGAACTTAATATTCGAAAATAATAAATTTAACAAAGAAAATTACAATATTCATAGTTAAATGTCTCACATCTTACAATCAAAAAAGTTCAAAGTTTACACCATTAAAAGGTCCCACATTAAATAATACTTCATATTTTCGTAAGTAAAACATTAATACAAAATAATCAATAATTGTCTTATTCCCTGGAATTCTTCTTACTCCATTTCTTTTTTCATAAGTTTTTATAATTTTTTGGATAATATATATAAATTAATTAATTAAAAATAATCGAGCTTATTCATGAGCTTTTGAGTCGAGCCTAAGTAAGTTTGGCTCGGCTCATTAATGTTTCGAGTCGAATCGAGCCTAGTCAAATTGAACTTTGACCGAGTTTTGACTGAGCCGAGCTCAAGCAGCTCATGAGCCGAGCTCGAACAGCTCGAAAGCCAACCTCGATGCTTTTTGACACCCTTAGATATATTTTCCACTGAAGAGTATTTGATAATCTAAAATTGATTTCTGAAAATGTATGCAATCGAGGCATAGTTAAACAAACAGAAATGATTTGATTTGACCATGAGAATTTAGGTTGTTTCCCTGTTTGTATACACTGTTGCACACTCTTTAACATGTGCTTCTGCAGCTTATATAGCGAAAAGAAATGGTATAATTAATTTTTTCATTTTTATATTTATTATTGTTTTTAATTTTTTGTGTAAATAAGCGAACAACCATGAATTTAAAATTCTTATAACGTTAATGTCAATATCTAATTACTTCTTTGAGGAAAAAATGTTACTTTTGTACATCATTCAAACGTGTAAGCCTCCCTTCCATCGAATGCAGAAGTAGCATATTCTGCTTCCTGTTTTGATTATTAAATAATTAGTAGTTCAATCTTTTTTGGTAGTGGTGGGAATATCAAAATCGCCAAAATTAAGTTTGTAATAGTTATACCAATAACCTCATAACTATTGTTTTAATATACTATCAGAAATAATAATAAAGATAATTTTGTGTATATTTTCTGAGTGAGAAAAGGTAGAATCTTCTTAGGAGAACTTTGGGAATGTGTTGATTGATTCTATCGACTCTCGCAATGCTTCCTACAAATTGGTAAATAAATAAAGTTTTTAAGAAAAATTAAAATGAATTATTAAATATAATAAATAATTCTCATTGAAAACTCAAATACATCTGCTGTTGGACCGAAACCATCTTGACCTTTGTGAAAAATCAAAACTATTTCAAATATTCGTATTACAAAACTATTAAAATAATATACAAATCACAAGCAAATATTATTTATTTAAAAATAAAAATAATATTTTCAAATAATCTAAAATATAATTATTACTTAATCTTATTTTATAAATATTATTTACCAATTTTTGTAAAAATATTGATAAAGTAAGTGTGTTGGCATATATCGAAAATCATCATTCAAATGTGTGTGATAATAATTTATGTAGGTTGCAAAAAAAAAAAAAATTATGAGAGATATACATAATCTAACCAAATTAAGAACCAACCACTATGGAGATATTCAACCAGGGAAGATCAACAAATAAGAGATAAATAATGAATGAAGATCTTGAAAATTCAAAAGAAGAATATATTAGGATTTGCAAGATCAAAACAACAAACAAAGGAGAGATTCAAAGGAGTTATCCAATGAGAAATTCAAGGATATCCAAGGAGAAATTTAAGGAGATCCAAGGAAAGATCCAAGGAGAAATTCAAGGAGAGATTCAAGGAATATGAGAGAAAATTAAGGAATGATGATCACGAAGATCTTGAGCATTTGAGACTATAAATAAGAGTCATATGTGAATGCTGCTGAGTATCTCTGTTACATTACATTTATTTATCATATGCAGAGAAAAAAACATCCTATTTGAGAGGGACGATCTTATTGTAGTACAGTTCCAGCGAAGGCGAACTGTCAGTGAACCACTCGTTGGTTTCTACTGTGCTCAGGAGAGTACAGCCTGCTGGGCTCGGGAGAGTTCAGATTTCTGTCGTACAAGAGTCGGCAGCCAAATATATCTAGGGGACTAGATAGTCAAGTAAGTTGTTAGAAGATAATGGTATAAGTTTGGCTAGTATTAGAGGGAGTCTAATGACATGTAAGTCCAAACTATATAATTGTGGGAACAAACACTCTATCTAATAAAAATATTTGAGGGGAATAAGGAATTCTTCCTCGAAATTGTTGTAACTACTATTTCGCTTCTGCATAGTTCAATTATAGTTCGAACTAGTACTGAACACAACACACACTCACGAATCCTGATCTAACAATTGGTATCAGAGCAGGTTCCAGTTTTTTTCTAAAACAAGTTGATCTAGGGACAGGGACATGGGAACTCACGAAGGAACATCGATGCGACCTCCTTGTCTCGATGGACAAACTACTCATTCTGAAAATTCATGATGACAATCTACCTCAGATCTAAACGATGTGGAGATGATATTTTGACAAAGTGGACTTGGCCACTAATGAAGGATGGAAAAGATCTAAAAAAAATTATTGACAAGCCAAGAACGTTATGGACCGAAGATGAAAGATGTGTAGAAGATGCAAACTACACAGCATTGTATGTTATACTCGCTTCTGTGGATTCAATGAGGCACAAATTGACCATCTATTTTCAAACTGCTAAAGATGCATGGGATGTGCTACAAAAACAGTTTGAAGGGAACGAATCAGTAAGGTAATCAAAACTACAAAGATTGGCCACACAATTTGATGGGATTCGAATAACTGAGGAAGAAAACATCAAAATGTACTATGCAAGATACAGTGACATTGTGAATCAATGTTACACTCTCGGGGATGAAATTGAAGAAAAAGTTCAAATCATGAAAATTATGAGAACACTTACTCCCAAATTCAGGGAAAAAATTACTGTCTTGGAAAAATTCATGAGAGTGATACCTATGCCACTAGATGATCTAATGGGAGAACTTAGAATCTTTGAAATGAACAATAGACTTGATACAATCAAGGCCGAAGGAATTGCATTGAAGGCAGAATCATCCACTGAAGCCGAGAAAAAATGATGTAGCAAATATTGCTGACATGATGACACTACTCACCAATAACTATGGCAGCCTGATGAAAAATCTCAATAATGAACCACCATTCAGCAAAAGTTTGAACATAGGTGAACAGGTAAAAAACTGAGGAAGTAAGTCACATTCATTTAAACAGGATAGCCACAAGAAGGAAAATAAACAGTACAAGGAGTGCTAGGGTATTGGACACTATCAAGCTGAATGCCCTAACTTTCTTAGGAAAAACAAAGCCCTCAAAGCCACATGGAACGATTCTGAAACAGAAGACGACGAGGAACAAGAAGAAACAAAATACTCAAGCAAATTTGCTACCTATTCCTCTTCCAAATATTTGATGTGTCTTCCCGCCATAGTTCAAACAGAGCATGAAGTCGGATCTTCATACATGCCAAACTTTAATGATCCGACCATTGAGGACTTTATGAGAATGTACGAACAAGTCAATGCCAAATGCACACAGGCCATTGAAGTAATCAGGAAACTGGAAAACCAAGTGGAAGAATACAAGAAGAATGGATCTAGTTCCACACATGACCGAACTGATATAGACCGACTGGAAGGTGAACTTCAAACAACCAGAGAAGTAAACAAAGGACTCAATCATGAACTGACCACATCTCAAAGAAAAGTCCAGGAACTTGAAGAGCAAGCTCATACTTGTACATCACAGATCGTTGTTCTCGAAGCCAATCTCAAACTTGCCCACCATACCATGTTAGAAAAAGAACAGGTAATCTATACACTAAAAGATGACTTAGCCCATACCTTGTTTGAATTGCAGGAAAAACAGAGTGAAGTAACACCACTTAAAGCTAAGTTGGACAAGGTTGTTCGAACAATTCAAGGACTGAATAGTGACAAAATCAAAATTGATGAGATGTTGTCTTATGGTCAGCCACATACATGGCAGTGAAGCTGGCATTGGATACACTAGAAATGAACAAATTGGAGAAACAATTTTTTTACCAGCCAGCACCTCCACTGATCGAACAAATACCTCAAGAGAAAGGGCTACCCCATGGACTGCATCTGTGTACGTAAGGAATATGCGGCTGTCAGAAGGTACCAGCAAATTCATTCCCACATGTCACTACTGTGGCATTCTTGGTCACATTCGACCTAAATGCTACAGAATGAGACATGACCTACACTCAAGTAAAATTACCAATTGGAACATAAATGGAATTCCACTTAGAAATACAGGAGCAATAAGTCCAACCCCGAAGAAAAAATTTGATCTAAGTTGCAAATGCCAGAAAAAGATATAGGTTGAGAAAGGTAAGAATTTATGCTTAACATCCGTGGTCGCCCTTGGTGCGCACAATACCGGAACATGGTACTTCGGCAGTGGCTGTTCTCGCAACATGACTGGGAATTCCACTTACCTAACCAACATTTCTGAGATCGATAAGAAATTTGTTACGTTTGGTGTTGGTAAGAGTGAACGTGTCATTGGTCAAGGCACTTTTAATGTGAATGGTCTTCCTGCTTTAACCAATGTTCTTCTGGTTAAAAATCTTAAAACTAACTTGTTGAGTATTAGTCAAATATGTGCTCAGGGAATGCATGTCAACTTTACATATGATAAATGTAGAGTCCTTGATAATAATGATCGTTGTATGCTTGCAGGAACTAGATCTACGAATAACTGCTATCTTCTTGACAGGAATTATGTGTGTGACAATGCAAAACCGGGGTAACCAAAGTATGGCATAAAAAATTTGGACACATTTGATACAACCACCTCATTGTCTTATTAAAATCCTAATGTGTTAGTGGTTTACCTAAACTCCCAAACAGGAATCAAGGAATCTGTGGTCCCTGCCAATTTGGCAAACAGGTGAAAAGCTCACACAAAGGAACTCAAGATGTTTGCACAAAATAGATTATGACCCTATTACACATGAACTTAATGGGACCAGTTCAAACCAAAAGTACTGGAGGTAAAATGTATATCCTTGTGTGTGTTGATGATTTTTCAAGATATACCTAGGTAAGATTTCTTCGAGAAAAATCAGAAACATTCGGGAAATTTGAGAAACTGATAAAATTACTTGAAAATGAAAAACAAGATTATGTTGTTCGAATGCAGAGTGACCATGGGAAAGAATTTGAAAATAATGCTTTTATTAATTTTTGCACCTCACGTGGTATTACTCATGAGTTTTCAGCTCCTAAAACACCGCAACAAAATGGAGTAGTCGAAAGAAAGAATCGTACTCTACATGAAATGGCCAGGGCTATGATACTAGGCAAGAATGTTGCTAAAAAATTGTGGGCTGAAGGGGTAAACACTGCATGCTATGTTTCAAACCGTGTCTACTTAATGAGTGGGAATGACCTCGTACCCAATTTGGAAAGGCAAAACTCCGAAGCTCAGTCATCTTCATGTGTTCGGCTGCAGATGTTATGTATACAATAACTGAAAATAATTAGGTAAGTTCGATGCCAAAAGCGATACATGTATGTTTCTTGGTTATTCCATAAACAGTAGAGCATTTCGTGTATATAATCTAAGAACTCAAAAACCTATTGAAAATACTAATGTTTGTCTTTGATGACTCGTTGGAAAGACTAGACATTTATCTGGATGAAGCAGGTTCATCTGCTGTGCGATTTACAGGTGACCTACATTGTGAAAACACAGAAGAGCCTGTTCAGACTCCAAAGAACGAAGAGTCTGAAAACCATGAACCTTCCACCAGAGTTCAAAAGGAACATCCCAAAGAACTTTTCATTGTAGATCTCAATGAAGGTGTAAAGACACGTGGAAAACCAAAACCCGATTACCGTAAAATGGAGGGTTTAGTATATCATGCATGTTATACCTCTATGATCGAACCTAAGAACATTAAAGAGGCTCTCAAAGATGACAACTGGATATTGGCCATGCAAGAGGAGTTGGAACAATTTGCTAGAAATGATGTATGGACACTTGCATCACGACTGGATAATGGAAACATCATTGGAACTAAATGGATTTAAAAAAAATAACTGATAAGCAGGGAAACATTACAAGGAATAAAGCTAGATTGGTAGCTCTAGGATACACGCATGTAAAAGGAATTGACTTCGAAGAAACTTTTGCTCCAGTTGCACGACTGGAGTCTGTGAGAATCCTTCTTTCCTTTGCTTGTATTAAGAAATTCATACATTATCAAATGGATGTGAAAAGTGCGTTTTTAAATGGTTTTTTAAAAGATGAAGTGTATGTAGAGCAACCCAAAGGCTTCGAAGATCCACATTACCCTAATCATGTGTACAAATTGAAGAAGGAATTGTATGGACTGAAGCAAGCTCCAAGAGCTTGGTAGGAGAGGCTGATGAAGTTTCTGCTTGCCCAAGGATACAAGTGAGGAGGAGTCAACCAGACCTTATTTATCAATTGGTCGAACAATGACATAATCATTGCACATATTTATGCTGACAACATTGTGTTCGGCTCAACATCCAAAAGCAAAGTGAATGACTTTGTCAAGGTAATGTCAAAAGAATTTGAAATGAGCATGGTTGGTAAATTATCCTACTTTCTTAGTCTGCAGATCAAACAAAGCAAGAATGGAATTATGATACATCAAGGGAAATACACCATAAACCTAGTAAAGAAATTTGGTCTTGAAGGTTGCAAGATTGCTCAAACACCTATGGGAACCAATACCAAATTGTCCAAGCGTGGAAAGTGGAACAAGCGTTGATCCAACCCTATATAGAAGTATGATAGGGAGTCTCTTGTATCTTACTGCAAGTAGACCTGACATAAGTTTTAGTGTGGGATTGTGTGCTAGATATCAATCCAATGCAAAGGAATCATACCTCAAGGCAGTAAAAAAAAAATTATACACTATGTGGCAGGTACTACAGACTATGGACTAAAATATCTTTTTGATACTAAGCCTATACTTGCAGGATATTGTGATAGTGATTGGGTCGGTGATATGGACGATCAGAAATGCACTTCGGGAGGATGTTTGTTTATTGGAAACAGTCTAGTGTCATGGCTCAGTAAGAAACATAATAGCATATCCTTATCCATAGCAGAAGCTGAACACATTGCAGCAGGGAGTTCATGTTCACAGTTGGTATGGATGATGCATATATTGTGCGACTACGGTATGAACTTGGACTCAATGACTCTTTTTTGTGATAATATGAGTGCTATAAATATGTCTAAAATTATGTGCAACACTCCCGAACCAAGCACATTAACATAAGGTATCACTACATTAGAGAATTAGTTGAGGAAGGTGTTATTGTACTTGAACATGTTCCTACTCTAAGCCAACTTGCTGATATATTTACCAAAGCCCTGCATTCTTAATGGTTCATCTCTCTTAGTAAATCATTGGGTATTTGTTGTGCTTAATAAAAAAAAAAAAAAAAAGGAAGAACCTTGAATTCTCTCAAGTAGATAAATGAGAAAGAAAGGGGTTGGAGGAAATATGACATAAATTCTCTCTCTACGCAGGTTTAAAATTCAGTTTGTCTGAACTTTGAATCCAATATGTCTAATTTATTGTTTTCTTGGAAAGAGCTACGACCTTGAAATGATGCAGTGACAAGCTATCAGCCGTATGATTGAGCATCATGCACATAAAATGATAGGTATGTAAAAGCTACTAAAGTGTTCTCCTCTAGTTCGCACAAAAGGGGTTATAAGGGACAGTTGAGCTCGTCACATACGATTTTTCCAGTGTGGTTCTTACTACTGTGGTTAGTGAGCTACTACACAAGGTTTCTGTAGGAGTGATAAGGAATCTACTCTTAAAATTGTGTTCTTAAAAAGAAAAAAATGAACTAAAGAGACACCTGTGAATTTAGAACCTGTATTTGTTTTAGTGTATCCTCAAACTGTATTGTCTGTCAAACTGTACTGCCTGTTGAAAGGAGAATAAATGTTGAACCCTCATTTTTATTCATTATATCCTTTTTGTGTACTAATTCTTCATTATTTTATTTTAGTATCTCTCTAGATCTCTCTCTCTACAAACCGACAGGTAAACCATGGAAAATTGGGATATATGAATAAGTGGGCCGGTGGCTAGTAATATCAGACTAGTGGCAATTAACCTCTCTTGCATGATCTCTTATGATGTGAACTCGTGGTAGAATCTGCATGGAAAGGGATGTGTTTGAGCAGTGTATTTGAATCATATCTAGCAGCACTTATTTTGTGACAGCTTAGCAAGAGACTTGAATCTTTTTTCTCCCCTAACTATTAATTCATATCTGTTATTCAGTTCCTGTTCGTTATGATTAAAGATATCACTCACATTCACGTTGTGTTAAAGACCTAGTTTTTCTGTGATTTTTCTCTTCTATTCTCTTTCGCAGGAACATATGAAACGAACAGGATGATTGGTCCCAGTTCGATCTCCAGGCGAACAGGATAATGAAATTTTGAATTCTGTCCTTTTGATATTCTTGAGCCGTCTGCACCAACACTGAAAATGGCCTTTATGGTAGCTGAAGTTGTTGCTCAAAAATTGTATTTCACTAACATTCGTAAATCTCTAGGTGTTCCCTTGAATTCAGGTCTTTCTATGTTCGCCAATCATTTGTCAAATGGCTCGAAAAAGGGGGAGACGAAGACGGTGGAAATGATCATATTAATGAGGAGACGAAAATAATGAATAGTACAACAGTGAAAAAACTTAAATTAAGGGGGAGTTGGTTGTCAGGGGGAGATAATGCATATTTTGAAACTCTATGAGTGATTTTCTTGTAGTTACTGACTTACTGTGTGATATGCATGATCTGGTTGATTCTGCATTATGTAATATTTATTAGTTTATCTCTATCTGATAAAATTGTATACTAGGAATCCTGAGTTTAGTGATCAGATTGGTGTGTTTACAAATGTTGGAGGACAGGAGATTATATAAAATTGTATATTTTAAAATAAAAAATTATATTCAAAGTATGATATATCTTTTTTTATGATAAAATATTTTTTTAATGAATTTAATTATTTATTTTATTTTGGTATATGTAAATTTGAATAAATAATATTAATTTTATATATAGATTTGGTTTTTTTAAAAATAAAAGTATTATATAATTTAATTTACATAATATTATAATTTAATTAATATAATAGAATAAATTATGTTCCGTACATTGCATGGGCAACCATCTAGTACGATATAATTACAAGATATATATTCCTAATTATCTTAATTTTGTTCATTTATATCCGTAACGATATGTATGAATGGTGTTATGAGCTCGCTCATAGTTTGTCAAATAGATATTTCTATGCTGCCCCTAAAAAATGACATAATTCAGAAGAACTCAAGTTTGCAAAGAAAATCCTTTTCAAACCAACTTCCCGAAGAGCAGTAATACGCCTGCTCCTTGAGTCATGTTATGAGTTGAGTTAAGGTGTTGGTGTTAGAGAAAGAGCAAGCGATGAGCAAGAGCTAGCAGCTAGAAGAGCTGGCCAATCAAACTAATTCTATAGGGTTGAATTTTCTGGCCAATCAAACATAATTATTTTTTACACACTCAAAAAATAAATAATTGTTTAGAATGTGATAATTACATCATCATATTACCATTTAGGAAGATATCAATAAACAAACTTTATGAAATTAAATTAGTAAGCACATCAACATGTGTTCATGATGGATTGGTGATTAGTCCTTATATATAACAATTAGGCATCATTGATGGTAACGTTGCATCTCAAACATCCATCCAAATTGTTTCGATACCCAATTCAACACATAAATTAATTAACTTTAGTACAACTCTTGCAAATCCCGTTTATAATACATAGGGTTTTAAAAATAATATTATTAATTAATTTTATGTAATATTTAAACTAATAAACAAAATTAATGTAATAGACTTTTCCAATTTACAAATGAACATATACGAAAATAAATTAATTTTTCAGAATTCATTCATATTTATTGTGATATTAATGGAGAAAATGAGAACCGTTTTTGGGAGATTAAATTTAATTCAACCGTTTTAGGGTGTGTTCATTTAAAATAGTTTTACCATCTTTCCACGTGTAAAAGTTTGACCTCCTTAATTGTAGGAGTTGTTAATCACATATTTCGGTACATAATTTGTCTCAAAACTTTAAACTAATTTTATAGAGATGAAAGTCCTGTTTACCGTTTCAAGTTTGAAGATTGCCATAATAATTCTATAAGAGTGTAAAGATATGGTAATAATTAAAATATAAAATTAAAATTTAATTTCACCAACGAAATCATTCTTGAAAGAATATATTATCACAATATTGTCATAAATTTTGCAATTAAATTTGTGTAATCTTGACTTATGTATCCCTCTTTCCCTCTTATTTAAACACACCATCTTAGTTGGATAGAGAATCAACATTTCCCTAACAACAATAAACACAATGGCTCACCGTTTTCATTTTCCTCACCAATCGGCCTTCTCAGTGATCCACCTTTTGCTCTTCTTTTGTTTTCTGAACTCTCTTTCTTATGGAGCCTCAACATCCTTCTTCAAATGCATATCTTACATAATCCCAACAAACCATCAAGAACCCATCATCTACACAAGTCAAAGCACAAATTACACTTCAGTCTTACAACAGTACATTAGAAACAACCGTTTCAACACTTCAACCACCAACAAACCAACCCTAATCTTGACTCCTTTTCGTGAAAATCAAGTCCAAGCAATCGTAAGATGCGCCCAGAAAACTGGACTGCACCTCAAGATCCGAAGTGGGGGCCACGACTTTGAGGGTCTTTCGTATACATCCACATCACCCTTTGCCATCCTCGACATGTTCAACCTTAGATCCATCAAAGTAAACCCTAAGGAAAAGACTGCGTGGGTGCAATCTGGAGCAACGCTCGGCGAACTATATTATAGAATCTGGGAAAAAAGTAATGTTCTTGCCTTTCCTGCCGGAATTTGCCCGACTATTGGCGTGGGTGGCCATCTCAGTGGAGGTGGCTATGGTAGTTTGATGAGAAAATTTGGCCTGTCTATCGACAATATTGTTGATGCAAAGATTGTTGATGCAAAAGGAACAATTCTCGATCGGAAAGGAATGGGGGAAGATCTTTTCTGGGCTATTAGGGGAGGAGGTGGAGCTAGTTTTGGTGTTGTACTCTCATACAAAATAAATCTAGTACCTGTGCCTCCATTGGTGACAGTTTTCGAGGTTCCCAAAACCATAGAAGAAAATGTAACAGATATCCTCCACCATTGGCAGTATGTTGCAGACAAGTTCGATAGAGAACTCTTTGTCAGGGTGAATTTAGGACCAATGCTTGGAAAAGATGGCCAAAAGACGGTTGGGGCATCCTTTCTTGCACTATACCTTGGTGATTCCAACAAACTGGTCTCACTTATGACATCACGTTTCCCCGAACTGGGATTGAAGAAGGAGGACTGCAAGGAAATGACTTGGATTAAGTCAGTCTTGTTGTGGGCAGATTTCCCCGATGGGACTCCAGAGACAACTTTGTTAATCCGAAAACCACCTGTCGTCAGTTTGAAGATCAAATCAGACTACGTGACAACCCCGATCCCGAAGATTGGATTACAAGGATTGTTTCAAAGAATTGCGTCGGACCAACACGTGCTTTTGAAGTTCAATCCCTACGGTGGAAGAATGGGTGAAATTACAGAATCAGCAACTGCATTTCCGCACAGGGCTGGAAACATTTACAAGATCCAGTACCTTGTATTGTGGGACGAGACTGGCCGGGCATCAGAGAAGAAGTACATAGACATATTGAGGAAGTTGTACGACTACATGAGCCCCTTTGTGTCGAAGAATCCTAGGAGAGCCTATCTAAACTATAGAGACATTGACATTGGGATGACTGACAACGGTGCTCATGCCTATAATCAGGCAAATGAGTATGGGATTAAGTACTTCTACAACAATTTTCAAAGATTGGTCCGAGTGAAAACAATGGTGGATCCCACCAACTTCTTCCGAAATGAACAGAGCATCCCTCCTTTGAAGAAGTGAAGCACTGAGGAAGATGGTGATGGTGTTCTTGTTTATATGATAGAAAATAAATGTGGGCTTGTGTCAAAATAATAATATCTTAGCATATATTATATTACATCCACTCCTTTTAGAAATTTGGAAGTGTTCGTGACTAGGATTAATAGTAAAAAAAAAATATATATATATATACTGATTTTGTGCAGATTTGTAACTTTCATATAATGTAAAAATTTGACAATTTTCATTATAAAGTTAATTATTTTTGCAATTTTCACAAGATAAAAAAATCTAGACAAATTACTAGTGAGTTGACAAATATTCATGCTATCTTTTGAAATGCAGATAATAAATTTTACCATGTTTGTCCATTCACCACCCAAATTAATTAATAAAAATAAACTTTTAAAGTGATAATATATATATATATATATATATATTCCATCACAATGTGAATAGTAATATTTTACAAGTAAACAATAAATATCTTTTGGTTAACCAAGTAATATTGTACATCAGGTTACAGAGTTCACTTAATGCACGAAAGTTTTTGCGATAAAAAATTACATATCAATCTTGATTTTCATGTTATTATTTATATAAAAATAAATTAATTTAATATTACATATGAAAACGTTAATCCATATTACTAGTCATCATCTTATTTATATTAAATAAGAATATCTTTTATTTTGGTATGTACTTTTTTTTTTCTTAAGACAAGATTGATAATTAGTAGTTAATATGTATTATATTGTAAATTTATGATGTAATTTGCTAAAGCATAATTAGTAATTAAAATTTATGTTAATGACAAAAATTATGTAATAATTATCATATATGTAATTACCGATTGTCTCATAAGTTAATCAATTCGGACAAACTCTCTAACTGACCTATTTAACCAAATAGTCCAATTCTTGGATTTAATTCATCAAATGCATTTATCAATTAAGACAACATAATAAGTTGGTTATTGAATTCATAAGTTTGATTCAATTATTCTACATTCGTGTTAATTCCAATGATTAATGTCATTAGTTGCTATAAATGAATCAAACGTTCATAATAATTACGGTTCATGAAATTATACCCTAGCATTCGACATTTAAAAATCTATATGAGTTGATTAATTCAACACACACTCCTATACATCAATCTATACGTACGATTCAGTTAACATGAAAAATTCTCAATTGATCCAAACATAAACCAACACAATTTGAGTCATAATATTCTCACATAGGGCCTAACATCTCCTTCAATCGGAACATAGAAATCTAACCTAACATCACGAATCCAATAATTAATAAAATAAAAACCGAAGACATTAGAATAAAAATAAGAGGAATAAATGAAACGGGAATAGTATTCTAAATAGCCCCTCAAATTTCAAATGCGGATCTGGAGCTTTTCTTCTTTTTTTCCGATCCCACATTTTCTCTTCTCTTATCTTTTTCTTGCAATTCTTTTCTTCTGCCCTTAGCTCTTGAATCCCCCTCTGCCGATTAAATCTTCAACGCCTCCACTTCTCCCAGTTACTTCTCTCTCTCCTCAAATTAATCACTCCTCTAGTGCCTCTGGAATGATTCCCCTTGTTTAGATCCTCTCTCTCCCTCCAGTCATTTCATTTAATTTCTGGCCGTTTCTTCTTTTCTTTTCATTCAATTTGTTGTTTGGCCTTTTTTTTTTTTTTTTTAATATTGGAGAGATAATGCAAACATATAAAAAATGTATATTCAGAAATTTTAAATAAAATAATAAATAAGTAAAAAATATAAAATACATGTTAAACATTTGCACTATTTTCTACTTATCATTTTAGTTATTGTTATATATAATTTTGTAAATTCTTGTTGATATAACTAGAGCGTTTATTGCTAATGAGTTAGTATCATTACAAGAATTTTGCTATGTGGTGCTGTTAAAGCCGCCATTTTAAACATCTCTAAAAATTGTTTTCTATTTACGAATAGACAACTGACTATAATAATAAATATACGAGGTCTATTGCCATCATTGTTGTAAAATATATTTATTAGTTCAATTATTCTATTATAAAAAAATTAATTTATCAAAACTTTTTAACATCCTTTAAATATATGTGTTCTACGCCGGTATCTTATAAGAGTGAATTAAGAAAAATCTCAAATCTCAAGTGTTGTTTCTCTTGAACAAAAGTGAAAAATGATGAAAATTTTATTTAGATTTTGGAAACTATTCAAGAATTTAGGAATATTACCACAAACATTATACATGAATTCAACCTATCTTTCAATAAATTAATCATTCTTTTATTATTACGTTCATAATTACTTCCCATAAGATTATATCATGTATATATATATATATATATAATTGACAAAAACATCTCATTTTAATGTGAAATATGTTTTATTTCTATAAAAAGTATTGACATTCTAGATTATTATTTATTTGTTTATTTTCTTGTTGTATTTCCTAGTAAGAAATTTTTTAAATTGAGAAAATACATATATATTTTTCTAATATTACCAATAGATTTTGGATATTAACCTCAATTTGTATGCAATTTATTTCATATTATATCAATATCCATTTATATATAATTTAGGAATTATACGTCTCCCTCTACCAATATCATATACCAGATACCATGAATATGAAAAATATCAAACAAATATGGTTATATATTAAAGTTATAATCTATAATAAAATATATTTACCTTTTCATATTTCCTCCCTTCAATCAGTCAATCATACTCTTTTGGTCTTTTCCAATCAGTCTTCGGTCAAACAGAATTTTAAGTAAAAGTTCCTGTAATTTTATTCAGTGTAGATAAAGTACTCAAATATCTGGATCTGTATATAAAACCCTAATATCTTCCTGGAAAGGCACCCATTCTGAAGAAGAACTTTTCAATGGAGAATCATCATTTTCTCCTCATTTTCCTCTTTTTTCTCAGTTCTCTTGCTTCAGCCCAACCTGTCTACGACACCATTGTCAGTTGCCTTGCCGGGAACAAAATCCCAGCTGCCCAGATTTCACAAATATTGTACACTCCTCAAAACGGGTATTTCTCTGACATTCTTGAATCCTATATCAGAAACCGCCGCTTCAACGTCTCCACTACCCGCAAGCCCGCCGCGATCATCACCGCCACGGAGGAGACCCACGTCAGCGCCGCAGTCATATGCGCTAAGACACTCGGTATCCAACTCAAAATCCGCAGCGGCGGCCATGATTACGAGGGGATTTCTTACGTATCTGCAACAAACTTTATCATCCTTGACATGTTCAATTTAAGGAGCATTAGTGTCAGCCTGGAGGATCAAACGGCCTGGGTCGGATCAGGAGCTTTGCTAGGCGAACTCTACTACAGCATCTGGAAGAAAAGTAACCTACTCGGATTTCCGGGCGGCGTTTGCCCTACCGTCGGTGTTGGCGGCCACTTCAGCGGCGGCGGGTATGGTAACATGCTAAGAAAATACGGCCTCACGGTTGATCATGTGATTGATGCCCGAATTGTCGATGCTAGCGGTAGGGTTTTGGACCGGAAAGCAATGGGGGAGGATCTTTTCTGGGCAATTTGCGGCGGTGGGGGTGCCAGTTTTGGTGTCATTCTGGCTTACAGGATACAGTTGGTGGCGGTGCCGCCAACCGTCACAGTTTTTCGTGTTGAAAAGGGGGTAAACGACAACGGAATCGACGCTCTTCTTCAGTACCAGCAAACTGTCGACAAGATTGACAATGGTCTCTTCATCAGGGTTCTTCTTCAGCCAATTACAGTGGACAAGTCAAGAAGTGTTCGAACAACATTCATGGGCATGTTTCTTGGCAACGCCGACACGCTTTTGTCGATCACTGGTTCTCAATTCCCGGAACTGGGTTTGAAGAAACCTGACAGCCTGGAAATGTCCTGGATTGATTCAGTTCTTTTCTGGGCGAATTTTGACAACACGACATCCCCAAAGGTGCTGCTGAATCGAACCCCTGATTCAGTAAACTTCCTGAAACGGAAATCGGATTACGTCAAGACGCCAATTTCCAAACCAGGCCTGGAACAGCTGTTCAAAAAGATGGTGGAGATAGGGAAAGTTGGGCTGGTATTCAACTCATACGGCGGAGTAATGAGTCAGATCACCGAGTCAGCATTGCCATTTCCGCACAGGGCCGGAAACCTGTTCAAAATTCAGTACTCAGTGAGCTGGATGGAAGAAGGAGAGGTAGCTGATAAGAATTACATCGATCAAATCAGACAGCTGTACAGTTTCATGACGCCTTTTGTTTCGATGAATCCGAGAGAAGCGTATCTGAATTACCGGGATCTAGACATTGGCGTCTCTGACAACAGCTACGAACAAGGAAAGGTTTATGGGATGAAATATTTCAAAAACAATTTTGACAGGTTGGTGAAGATCAAAACTGATGTTGATCCCGACAATGTTTTCAGAAATGAACAGAGCATTCCTGTGCTGCCATCATCACAATAATCACATGCCTCATTTTACTGCGCCAATATAGTTGATACCATCTTCATTGCTCAAAGAATATTCAATAAATTTGGTATATGCTGTTACTGAAAATTTGCAATTGCTTTTCAAGGTTAAATCTTTGACCAGACGTGGGACAATTTTATACATGTCGAAAGAGGACTGCGTTTCGAGGATTAAATTATGGCACATACCAATACAGATTTTTTCCCCTTTAATCATGGAGTTAAGTTTCTTAATTGAAATTTTTGATGAATATAGAGCAGGGGAAAATTTTATTATATATCGATTTTTGCTCATGCCCAAGACCTCTAATTTTACAATTTTTTTATGATTACTTCAAACTTTAATTTTACCCAATTTACACTTGATTCGTATAATTTTAAAATTTCACCATAAAATGCTCATATTGTACATCTAATTTCAATGGCCATGTAGGCAGTCAGATTGCCACATCAACAATTTCCGACAAGTGTTTGAAATTTTGGTAAAATCGAACAAAAAAATAAAATAAAATAAAAGTTAAAGATAATTATAAAAAAATACTTAAAATTAAAGTTTATATATTGAATACGGCCAAAATTAAAGGATATAATTTTTAAAAAAAATCCCTATATCTATATGATTAAAGTGCAAGTACAATATGAAAGTGGCAATTATAAATTTAACATAATTCTTTCTAAAATTTAAAGTTATTTATATCAACGTTTTTATTGTGGTTTACTATATCTCACAACTTTATATGATTATAATTGAAAGCTTGAGAAAAAAACATATATTTTGCATGAAAGACAGCTAGCTTGCATGTTAGACAAGGACCTGAAGCAAAGTCAGAAGACCAACTCCCTAATTAATGTATGGTTTGTAATAATTAGACACATGTCCTAGTCTAGAGAATTCTCCTCTCTAGTATATGTATTAGGCTCTTATTTTAGAAACAGACGTATACTACTCATATATGCACTATTCCATTGAAATTTATTCTCTTGTTAATCTTGCACACTTTCTCATGTGTTGCAAATTCAGAAATATGTTTAACACATTTTTTCAATATGGTATCAGACTAGTTAAAACCAGTTTCTGACCCATTTATAAAAAATTCTTGTTTTTCTTACACTATTTTATTATCAGCCATCCTTATGTCTTGTGTTTGAACAAGTTCACATTTTTTGAATCTTGTTGGCAGACACTACAACCAACACTGCATCTCATATCCAAGTTTTGCAACCACTAAATCAACTTATTGCTGTGAAGCTCAATGACACCAATTATCTGGTATGGAACAACAAGTCTTAGCCACTGTTAAAGGTTATGGGCTAGAAGGATTCTTAGATGGAGTAAAGAAGCAACCATATGAGTTTCAACAAAATGGATCTGATGGTGCTACAACTACAAACCCAGAGTATATTACTTGGGTAAGACAAGACCAAATGCTTGCCTCGTGGCTATTATCTCCCTTGACAGAAAATATACTGATTCAGACCATTGGATTAAGCTCTTCCAAACAAATCTGGGAGAAATTGAAAAATAGTTTTGCCATCCAATCTAGGGCCAAAACTGATGCAATATAAGTATCAATTGCAGACCCTTAAAAAGGGTTCCTTGAGCATGAGAGAATTTCTCAACAAAGTGAAGTCAGGATGTGATCTTCTTAGATCTGTAGACCAATATGTAAGTGATGATGATGAAATCCTATATATCATTTTAGGGTTAGGAGCATAATACAATGTAGTTGTTGTCCTAATCAACTCTAGGGTGGAGCCATGTTCTATCAAGGAGGTTTATTCTTTGTTTTTTAGCTTTGAAAGTAGGCTGGAAGGTTCTGAGAATTTACAGTTTAGCATGATGGTTCCCCACCAAGTTCCAACATAGCAGCATAGATACCACCTTTTAGAAGAGGTTTTAGCTATCCAAGAGGAAGGGGAAGGACCCATGGTCAGTTCTATAGTCCCAGAGGTGGAAGGAGTCATTTCAGAAGCAATACATGAAGAGGCAGATTCAATTACAATAGGGTTGTATGCCAAATTTTCCATCTATCAAACCACATTGCTGATAAATGCTATCATAGAATGGTTAACAATTACACTCCTAGAAAATATGAAAGCAATTTCATTCAAGGAGGCAGTGCAGGTTCAAACTATAACAACAATGGCCCTACAGCGAACATGGCAAGCTCGACACCCAGTGAAGGATCACATAATAGTTGGTTTCCAGATTCAGGGGCTACCAACCACTTAACCTATGATTTTGGAAATCTGAATCTTGCATCACAAAATCAGGGAGAAGAGAAAGTGCAAATGGGGAATGGATCAGGTTTGTGCATCTCTCATCTTGGTAATTCAATAGTGAAATCACTAGATTCATTACACACACATAGATTTCTTCTTAAAAATCTATTACATGTCCTACAAATCATAAAAAACCTAATAAGTGTCTCACAATTTGCCAAAGACAATTCAATCTTCTTTGAATGTCATCCTAGCTTCTGTTTGGCGAAGGACCAGGTCACAAAATGCTCCAAGGGAAGGTTGAAACTAGTCTTTACAAATTCCATTTAAGCAGCTCCCATGGTGAACTCAATCAAGCCCGAATATCAAATCAACCACATATTCAATCCACCAAATTTTATTTTTTTAACTCAACAACTCTTAAGAAAAATGGGACCTAGAAACTTGGAATTGTAGGCTAGGACATGCATCCTATGATATTGTTGAAAAAGCTCTCAAGTATAGTAATATAACCTTTTGTAATAGAGAGAAGAAAATGTTATGTTCCCCCTGTATGCAAATGTTCCCCCTGTATGCAAGGGAAGAGCCACAACTTGGCTTTCAATGAATCTAAATCTATTTATAGTCCATTCGAGCTTATTCATACTGATATATGGGGGGGCCTTCTCCCATAAAATCTTTTAATAGCTTTCAATATTATGTCAATTTCATAAACCATTATTCACGATATACCTAGTTATACTTGTTAAAATCCAAATCCGACACATATCAAGCCTTTATCCATTTCAATTCTCTTGTCCAAAATCAGTTTCATAAAAAAATAAAGCAAGTACAGAGTGATGGTGGAATAGAATTCAAAGCCATAACTTATTTTTTCAATGAAAAAGGTATCCTGCATAGGATATCATGTCCATATACCCCTGAACAAAATGGTCTAGTCGAGAGAAAATATAGACATATTGTAGAAACTAGATTGACACTTCTTGCCAAATCCAATATCCCTCGTAGACATTGGGACGATGCCTTTATTACCAGTATCTATCTTATCAACAGAATGCCCAGTAAAATCCTAGGTTACAAAACACCTATGGAGCTGCTAACTGGACAAAGGCCAAACTACTACACTCTCAGAATATTTGGTTGTTTGTGTTTTCCATATCTCAAGCCTTATAGGAAACACAAGTTAGAGTTCAGAAGTGAGAAAAATGTTTTTTAGGTTACAGTACATAATATAAAGGGTACAAGGTGCTTTTGGCTAACAACAAGATAATCATCTCAAGACATGTTGTCTTTGATGAAAACATTTTTCCATTCCTTGAGAGAGATAAAACGGACACTTACCATAAGACAGACCATGCATCAAACCTTACACCTAGATTCATTACATTTGGTGACTTCACTATTCCTGTCACTCTTCCTACGTAACACACACCCAGAACTCCACACACCAATTCCTCAACACAGTCATTCTATATCTCATTCACCACCCACTCACTCATCTCATTGTACACACTCTATTGAAACTAATGATAACACTGAAGAATTACCGAATGAGGATGCTTAGGCACATCAGATTATTGAACATGAGCCAAATAATGGTGTGTCAAATCCACAAGAAGATAGGACTCATCACATGATAACTAGATCAAGAGCATCTATCGTTAAGCTAAAAGTTCATATGGTGTGTTCCAACACCATTGAAGAAGAACCAAGGATATTTCTGGAAGCCGTGGAAAACCTAAATGGAGACAGGCCATGGAATTGTGTGCTTTGCCCCCTAACAAAAAGATAATTGGTTGCAGATGGGTCTTCAAATTAAAAAGGAATGTTGATGGAAGTATATCCAGGCACAAGGCAAGGCTGGTGGCAAAAGGGTACACACAACAAACAGGATATGATTTCACTGATACTTACAGCCCAGTTATCAAACCAGTGAGCGTCAGGGTGATTTTGTCAGTTGCGGTGGTTAAAGGATGGACTATCAGACAACTTGATGTTGATAATGCCTTCTTGAATGGTGAGATTGACTCAGAGATTTACATGGAGCAGGCACCAGGATTTGAACTAGGACATAATTTAGTGTGCAAGCTTAAAAAATCTCTTTATGGGCTCAAACAAGCGTCAAGGTCTTGGTGTTTGAAGCTTGAAGCAGCGCTGAGAACATTGGGCTTCTCTAGGTCACAAGCAGATCACTCTCTATTCCACAGGCACACTGGACAAACAAATATGTTCATTTTGGCATATGTGGATGATATGATAGTGACATGAAATAATTCTCAAGAGATACAACATGTCAGTGAGATATTAAAAATAGTGTTTTCTCTTAATGACTTGGGGAGTCTAAGACATTTTCTGGGAATTAAAATAGACCATACTTCAAAAGCTATGTTTCTGAGTCCAAGATCAAAGTACGGTACCGGATGGAAATAGACAAGAATATCCCAAAATAAAATATTCACAAGTCAAGAATGACTTGTGAAGCAAACAGGGCGAAAATTATCCACTAATGAAAAGTGAATTACAAAAGGAAATCACGTATCTCTTCAAACGACTCTCAACGTACTTGAAATTCAATATGAATTTCAAGTCGACTAAACTAGCTAAGAAAGTAAACTAAAAGAAATAGTGTATCACTCACACTCTCTGTAGAAAAATCGACAGCAGCAGGATTAAGATAATGTGTCGCTGAACAGTACAGGATGTTGGAGTCAGACTGACAAGAACTTTCTTAGCAACAATGATCTGCTGTATCAGATTATTTGTATCGTATTCAGTATTTTTTCTTCCTTTCTTCTTCCTTTGCATTTATAGAGTACTTCAGTTCTCTTTTCCTTCCTTTTCCACTCAGCCACATTCGTGGAGTGGTGTTCTTCACTTCTCCTTTCTTTTCTCAACCATCTCTTCACCAGGATAGAATTTTGACTCAGTCTTCAACTGCTTTCCTATTTTGTGGGGATATTTCTTGATGCCCAATCTTGTGAATCTTATCTACATCTTTTACCAAGGAAGAAACCGGTAAAATATATCTACTAAATAAGTTTGACACATTCAAATCTTAACAATCTCCTCCTTTTTTGCCTTTATTTCCAATTCCTAAATTTTCAACTAGAACATAGTAATTTTCAAAGTTTAGTCTAACAATGAATATCTCCCCCTGTATATTATAGTCCAATATTTTTCTCCCCCTAAATTTAAACTCCCCCTTAATATAAGAAAGAATGCACAAAAGAATATGTCTACTTCAATTCCAAATTTCAGCATGTCAATATCAAAGTCATAAAACAACATAATTCTCCAAACAACATTCCCATAAGAATGCAAAATTCTGCAGCAGCAATCACAAGTATTGGCAGCAAAACAGGCAGTCATAGCAACATATCCATCATCACATATTATAGAAAAATATTCAGCATTCAACCATCAACTGTCAATAAAAATATTAAGTATCAATTGTATCCAACAAATTTATCAAAAGACCAATGTACCAACAACCAAACCAGTGTCCCTTCAGCCTTAGTGATTCATCATTAGAAATCTTTGGAAGCACCTGAATCGTCTCCTTCAGCATCAGCTTCAGTATTCTGTCCAGTAGCAGCATCAACTCCAGCAGCAGCAGCATTCACTCAAGCAGTATGAGCAGCAGCATTCACTCCAGCATCATCTCCCCCTATTTGGGAAGAAAGAGCATCTCGGATTGCCAGAAGGTGTTGAATTTGATCATCTAATGCCCGAACCTACTGGGCAATAAAGGCACGGGAAATGGAGATGGAACTTGCTGATGGTGGAGCAGGCTCGGTGGAGCTCGAAGGAACATCTGAGATCCAAGGCAGGTCACATCGACGGTCTTCTTGGAGAAAACCTGGATAAACGGTGAGGAGTCTAGGGGCTTTGGAAAATACATTAGTAGCATTCGGTTGAAAGCCCTGTCTAATCAGAATGGAATAAATGAGAGAGAGAAATGGTAAGAATCCACCTGACTTACGACCGGCAGTCGTAATCTATTCAAATATGATATTGCTAAAGTTGACTGGATGTCCCAAACCCAGGTAATATAACATGATACCCTGCTCAAAGGTAACTAGAGAAGTGTTGCGAGAGGGATACCAATTGTAGACCATCAGCTTATGGAGCACTGAGCACAAGGAGGTCAGGTGAGAGGCTGGAAAGGGTGTTTTCCATTTTTTGACCATTTGCCGTATGATGCTTTGGGCAATCTCATCCAGGTCGCCTGACCAACTGGGTTGGGAAATGGCAGCAATTCCCAGTTCGACATTTATGAGTTCCGAAGTGAGCTGATGTGGGTTTCCTTGAACCATCAGCCATCCAAAGCGAGCATGGGAGACATCATTGAAAGTGGAGGAAATCAAAAAATTGCTACCCTGGACGACCTCTTGAACAAAGCTAGATGCATAGCTTACAGCAGTAAGAAGATTCCGACTCTCAAGAAACTTGTATTTATGAAAGTTCATAAGATTAATACGCCTCTCAGTTAAGCACATACGAGTCTTAAATGAATTCCAGGTATGGGGATCAGGACTTGACCCAGGAGATGGAGATACCTGATCTGGAGAGGGTGTTCGAATAGTCGAATGGGGTGGAGACACGTGAGAAGGTGGACTAGGCACCGGACTGGCAGGAGGAGTATGTGTCGGACTTGGTGAGTGCACCAGTGCAGGACTTGGAGGCACTGAGGCGCAGTCAAGAGAGGGAGACAGCTGGGCTGAGGATTTTCGAACAGTCTGCTTCTTTCGGTGTGAGACAGTAGATGGTGCAGAGTATGGTTCAGGACCAGGAGAGTCTGCATCTGATTCTTCAGCAGGTGAGGCTGGAGGTACAAATTCTGTATCGCTACCCTCTGAGTCTGAATCAGCGAGATGTCGCAAACCGGAAGGGCGAGTAGTAGAGGTGGTCCGTGATACCTTTTGGGACGGAGCACTTTGTTGCTTTGCTGAGAGACGTACAGAATGACGGCTTGGAAATGAGGGCTCTCACATCTTTCGTTAAGCTTTGCCCACGGTGGAGACATCAGGTAAGTCATTGACATCTATTGGATAGTCAGGATCGCCTAGGAACACCCGCATTAAAGGCGGTGGGAAAATAACATCAACAGCTGTGGGTGGAGGAGAGTTGGTCTGGGCGGAGCAAGGTGAGTCCGGAACAGGGGTTTGTACAGGAGTCAACGTAGGACTCGATGAAGAAGATGACGTCGCCGAAGTTACGGGTGCTGAGGGCGGTTCCGACCCATGGTGTGAGTGCAACGCCGGAGAAGCGGTCGACTTGGGCTGAATGGGCGACCCGGGCGGAGTGTGTGCAGGAGAGGTGGGTGACTCGAGCGGTGCAACCGACTCGAGCGGGGTTCATGCAGGAGAGGTGGGTGACGCTGGAGGTGCGGTCGCCGAGGTTGTAGCGAGAACACTAGGCGCAGGGGATGAGGGTGCGGGAGGCACGGGGTCCGAGGTCTGAGCGGACAGCGGCGATACAGGCGCGCAGGAGGCGCTGGGTACGCAGATTGGGCGATCGATTGCGGTTCGTCAGTGGGCTTGATGGCAGTGGTCGTTGAGGCGGCGTGAGCGTGGTCTCCGGCGGGAGCTGCGGTCGGTGCGGCTAGGGCTTCAGCGGACATCAATGCAACCTGCTGTGGACCGCCGCGTACTGTAGCGGCCGTGACCTGGGTGAGCATTTCGACGATTTGGGCGAGTATCCTCCTTGATGCTTTATCCGCCATTTTCGTGAGATTACTCGGAGTAAGAGGACAAAAACAGTTGGTCAGTTCAGTGAGGAAGATGAAGTGAGAGGAAGAAGTATTTAACTAAGTAAGTGCACAGTGACTGGGAGTTTTAAAGGAACGTGGGTTCCTTTTCCTTTGCAGATTTTTGACAGTTAAGGAAGACGGGAAGTGGGTGATGTCTGGTGATATTCCAATGCGCGAAAATCTCAACTGTCACCCAATTCAACTTCCACCCACTAACACAAGGACACACGAGCACTTATCGAAAAAAATTAAGAAGCAGAATATTTTTCAAAAAAAATACACAAATGCCAATTTTCAAACAGCAGAATATTATATCGTTTAGAGGATGTGTTTGGGGATTTGTGGCATTGAGTAATAAATATCGACTGGAACTTTGGCAATTTTTTTTTTTTTTTTTGAGAACTAGGTAAGAATTCCAGGTTCTCATCATACTTTTCAAGGTAGCATCGTCGTAGCGAGTGCCGTGCCCCCCAAGGTACTTTATGATGTGAGGTTGGAAAAATAATTCAGAAACACTCTTTTTACGTAGAGAACATCGTCGCAGCGAACGCCGTGCCCCTAGTTACTCAAGTATTACATGAATTATTCAACTCATCAGTATTTTACAATGTCACATCGTCTAGCGAGCGCCGTGCCCCCCAAGTTACTATAGTTGATGAGTATTCTTAGCCTAAGATTCTCCCTTTTTTTTTTTTTTTTAAAAAAATTTTCCAAAGGAGTCATAGAGGTAGAATTTACAGGAATTTATACATATATGTACAAATTGGGTGTGGTATTTTTCACATAACACATAGGCCAAGAGACTTCCTAAGATTGGAAAATCTCTCAAAATCAAGAGCCTTGGTAAATATATCTGTTATTTGACTCTCAGTATTAATGTATTCTAATCGAATAAGATCTTTTTCTACCAAATCTCGAATAAAGTGATGACGAATGTCAATGTGTTTAGTGTGTGAGTGTTGAACAGGATTTTTTGAGATATTTATTGCACTAGAGTTGTCACAGTAAACAACAAGAGTATTACTAGGATATCCGTAGTCTTCCAGCATTTGTTTAAGCCACAGTAATTGTGTGCAACACCCTCCCACTGCTATATATTCAGATTCAGCAGTAGAGAGGGAGACACAGTTCTGTTTTCGGCTGTGCCAGGAGACTAGGTTATCAATGTCTCCTGCCCAGTCAGAATCACTAAAGCCTACCAAGTTCGTGTTTGTGTGCTTAGAATACCAGATTCCTAAATTAGAAGTTCCAGCAACATACCTGATAATTCTTTTGACGGCTTCTAGATGGCTTTCTTTGGGACATGCTTGATATCGAGCATATATACAAGTACTGTACATGATGTCTGGGCGGCTTGCTGTCAAATACAACAGACTCCCTATCATCGATCTGTACAATGTTGGATCATCATTTTGTCCAACATCATCGGTGCAGAGCTTCTGAGTCGATCCCATTGCTGTTTTCATATGCTTGGCATTTTCAAGATCAAATCTTTGAACAAGGTTGCGGGCATATTTGCTTTGTGATACGAAAATGCCGTCAGAGCTTTGTTTCATCTGCAAACCTAAAAAGTAGCACAATTCTCCAACCATACTCATCTCAAATGTTGATGACATGGCTTCTACAAATTCATTAAGCATTGCTTTGGATGTAGAACCGAAGACTATGTCATCAACATAGATTTGAGCTACACATATATCACGATTTGATCTTTTTATAAACAATGTACGATCTACTTCACCTCTTGAAAAGCCAAAGTTTAAAAGAAATTCATTTAATCTTCCATACCATGCTCTAGGGGCTTGCTTCAATCTATAGAGGGCTCGATTAAGTCGGTATACATGATTACGCTTATTAGGGTCCTCGAACCCTTTAGGTTGTTCGACATAAACTTCTTCTTTTAAATTTCCATTTAGAAAGGCAGCCTTGATATCCATTTGATGAAGAGTTATTTTCATGAAACAAGCAAGGGCTAAAAGTAACCTGATCGATTATATTCTAGCAACAGGAGCAAAAGTTTCATCAAAATCGATCCCTTCCACTTGTGTATACCCCTGAGCAACTAATCTTGCTTTATTTCTTACAATATTCCCAGATTCATCAGACTTATTCTTGAATATCCATTTTGTTCCAATTACATTAATTCCTTTAGGTCGAGGAACCAAATACCAAACATCATTCCTGATGAATTGATTTAACTCTTCATGCATAGCATTTATCCAAAAGTTATCTCCTAAGGCTTCAGTAATGTTTTTTGGTTCAATTTGAGATACAAAGCATGATGAGTTTACTTCATTAAAAATGGGTGAAAGACAAACGAATTTTACCATATCTTTGTAGTTTACAGGATCCTTTCGTCGTGTGGTAATTCCTTCTTGAACATCCCCGATTACCTGCGTTATTGGGTGATTTTTTTGTATTCTCCCAGGTGGATCTCTTCGTTCATTCTGCTGGATAACTGAGTTGTCTGGTGTTTGCATTTTGTTTTCAGTTTTTGGAACGGAGGGTGATGTTAGCTCTGTGTCGGGTTCAACATCCTGTTCAACATTCGGGTCCGATTTTTCCTGAATTGTTTCAACTTGCCTGGGTTCTAGATATGTGCCTACGCTATCTTCTTCTGATTTTCCTGCCAGATCACTAAGATCATCAAATACCACATTTACATATTCTTGAATGGTCTTTAATCTGATATTAAAGACTCGATAGGATTGACTGTTAAGACCATATCCAAGAAAAAGTCCTTTGTCGCTTTTAGAATCAAATTTTGTGAGTTTATCACGATCATTCAGAACATAGCACAGACATCCAAAAACATGAAAGTATTTCAAGTTTGGCTTACGCCCATTTAAAATTTCATATGGAGTCATATGTGTGCCGGGTCTTAAGAAAATGCGATTTGAGATGTGACAGGCAGTGTTAAGGGCTTCGGCCCAAAATCTTTTAGGGAGGTTTTTGGAGCTAATCATTACACGAGCCATTTCTTGCAGGGTTCTATTTTTTCTTTCAGCTACACCATTCTATTGAGGCGTTTTAGGGGCAGAAAATTCATGTATGATGCCTAGTTTATCATATAAGTTTGAAAATAATGAGTTCTCGAATTCTCTACCATGATCAGACCTTATACGTGATATGCAAGCACCATTCACATTTTTGAACCTAGCATGCAGTTTTCTAAACACATCAAATGTTTCAGATTTTTCTCTAAGAAAGTTTATCCAAGTATATCGGGAAAAATCATCAACTAAAACATATGAATATCTTTTACCACCTAAGCTTTCAATTTCGATTGGACCCATGAGGTCCATATGGATCAATTCAAAGTTTCGAGTAGTACCTATAAACTTCATGTATTCGTGAGAGGTTCGAGTTTGTTTACCTTTTTGACATTCTCCACACACAATTTGTTTACCTTTCTCAAGTTTGGGCAAACATTTTTACTGCATCTAATCTTATCAGTCTATCAATGTTTCTAAGGTTTGCATGCCCCAAATTTTGGTGCCAAAGGATTGTTTCGTCTGTTTGTGTACTGTTACAAGTCAGGTTCTTCCCAACCAAATAGCAATTGTCGCTTGAACTTTTTCCTGTCATAACACAATCATTGGTTGAGTCAAACACTTCACATTCTTCATTTTCTTTCATCAAGTTTTCTGTTTCTTGTTGTCGTAATCCCAGTCTTGAGCAGTTCATCTTGCACCGCTTGGATTTCCTTGAGTATATGCTCATCTTCTTCTTCCTCTAATAATTCTGCATCACTTATACACCCATTAAAATAGTTAAAATCAGAATTAGAGAAAAAATGGTACCTGTCGGATGTAGTCGAACTTGAGGGAGTAAAGTATCTCCTCGTCATCAGAAAATTTGTGGATTGATGTGAGCAGCGCAGCGGTTTTGATTTCTTCTTCTATTGGATGCATTTCATCGATTTCTTCTTCACTAAGAGTTATCCACATTGACTTCCCATGTCTCCGAAGTACGTTGGCACATTCATTAGCATAGTGACCGAATCCTCTGCAGGCTCGGCACTGAACATCATCTAGGTTTCGTGTTCGATTTCTGCAATGTTCAGGTGCTGCTTTTCATCCATAGTTCCCTTTTGGACCAGGTGGTTCAAACGTCTTTCGGGAGGAGGATTTTGTTGTTTCCTCAAGTTTTACCTTTGCGTTCTTTTTCCTATTGTTGAATTTCTTTGTGAGATTGTTGTAACGTCTTGTGAGGAGGGCAACACTCAGATTTTTGTCTGGGCCAATAAGTTCTACGTCTCCTTCTTCATCTTCGTTTTCGATTTCTTCTTCATTGGACTTTGAGAGAAACACTGTTGTTTTTGGTCCTTTGTTATACAGTTTTTCTTGATTCTCCATGTTCATCTCGTATGTTCTTATAATACCAATTAGAGTGTCTAACTCTAAGTTATTCAAATTGTGGGATTCTTCTACTGCACAGACTTTAGGATTATATCAGGAAGGAAGAGTGCGAATCACTTTACTTACCAACGTTCTGTTGTTAATTTGTCCTCCAAGGGATGCTGCTTCATTCGATAGGTTTATGACACGATCATAGTAGGTGGAGATTGTTTCGTTCTCTTCCATCTTCAGACTTTCGAATTTATCATGGACCATTCGTAATTTTCTTTCTCTTACACCGTCGCTTCCTTCACAGTGTCGTTCCAGTGTATCCCAGGCTTCTTTGGCAGTGGAGCAGTTTTTGATCAATCGGTACATGTGAAGATCCACATTTCCCATGATGATATTCAGCGCCTTCTCATGGTAGTTTCTCTGAGCGATTTCTTCCATCGTCCATTTTGACTGAGGCTTTATTATGGTGTCCCCATCTTGATCAATTTTCTTTGGAGGAGACCAGCCATCGGTGACAACATTACATGCTCGAAAATCTACTGATTTTATAGTTTGTCTGGTTCGATACTTCCAGTAGTAGTATTTGTCTTTTGAGAGGAGAATCGGTCATGGTTGATTGAAAATATCCATCTGATATGGTACAAATCCAGAACCTCACTTAGTATGTCAAGTGACCGCTCTGATACCACTTGAAAGTACGGTACCGGATGGAAATAGACAAGAATATCCCAAAATAAAATATTCACAAGTCAAGAATGACTTGTGAAGCCAACAGGGCGAAAATTATCCACTAATGAAAAGTGAATTACAAAAGGAAATCGCGTATCTCTTCGAACGACTCTCAACGTACTTGAAATTCAATATGAATTTCAAGTCGACTAAACTAGCTAAGAAAGTAAACTAAAAGAAACAGTGTATCACTCACACTCTCTGTAGAAAAATCGACAGCAACAGGATTAAGATAATGTGTCGTTGAACAGTACAGGATGTTGGAGTCAGAGTGTCGACAACTTTCTTAGCAACAATGATGTGATGTATCAGATTATTTGTATCGTATTCAGTGTTTTTTCTTCCTTTCTTCTTACTTTGCATTTATAGAATACTTCAGTTCTCTTTTCCTTCCTTTTCCACTCAGCCACGTTCGTGGAGTGGTGTTCTTCACTTCTCCTTTCTTTTCTCAACCATCTCTTCACCAGGATAAAATTTTGACTCGGTCTTCAACTGCTTTCCTATTTTGTGGGGATATTTCTTGATGCCCAACCTTGTGAATCTTATCTACATCTTTTACCTAGGAAGAAACTGGCAAAACATATCTACTAAATAAGTTTGACACATCCAAATCTTAACAAAAGAAAATATATAGAATATGTTATTGAGAGAGCAGGAATGAAAGGAGCAAAAGGGTTGAGCACACCAATGAATAGTAATGAAAGCTTGTCAAAGTTTGAAGGATCTCCATTATTTGATAGCAAACTATACATATGCATTGTTGGCAGTCTGCAATATGTTACCATCACTAGGCCGGACATAACTTTCAGTGTTAATAAAGTAAGTCAATTTATGCAGATTTCATTGGACAAACATTGGAAGTGTGTCAAAAGAATATTAAGATGTTTAGCAGGAAACTTGGACTATGGAGTTCAATTTTCAAAATATTTATCTTTGGACATTTGTGCATATGTAGATGCACATTGGGCTTCTGATGTGGGTGATAGAAGATCCAAATCAGGTTTTTGCGTGTATTTAGGAAAGAATATTGTTTCATGGAGTTCAATGAAGCAACACACAGTCTCAAGATCAAGCATTGAGGCTGAATACAGATCTTTGGCAAACGTTTCTTGTGAAATTTTGTGGTTACAGTCACTGCTAAAAGACCTTAAGCTGGGAAAAAATAGCAAGGTAGTCATTTGGGTAGATAATCAAGGTGCAATTTCTCTGTCTGCTAATCCAGTTTACCACTCAAGAACTAAGCTTTTGGAGATAGATCTTCATTTTATAAGAGAAAAGGTAATGGCCAAAGCATTTTCAGTGCAACATGTTCCAGCTATTGATCAAATAGCAGATATATTCACTAAACCGATTGCTGGATAATTCTTCAGTCATTTGAGGAATAAACTCAATGTTGTTCCTCAAACCTCCCTCGAATTGAGGGGGCATGGAAGCTTGAGAAAAAGATAACAACATGTATTTTTCATGAAAGACAGCCAGCTTGCATGTCACAAGGACCTGAAGCAAAGTCAGAAGACCAACTCCCTAATTAATGTATGGTGTGTAATAATTAGACACATGTCCTATTCTAGAGACTTCTTCTCTCTAGTATATGTATTATACTCTTATTTTAGAAACATAGTATACTACACATGTACGCACTATTCTATTGAGATTCATTCTCTTGTTAATCTTGCACACCCTCTCATGTGTTGCGAATTCGGAAATATGTTTAACACATGATCGCCAAAACCTCAAATTTTCAAAATAGGTAACATTTCCACACAAAATTTAATATGACATTGGAAGAAGAAACAACTAAATTATGGGCCCAACTCAAATATATAGTTGTTTTGAAATGTAGACGTGGTTGGACATCCTCCCCCATCTAAATTCTACTCATCATTTTATATCTTTTTCTAATTAATGTGACATCTAGAGTTTTCATTTTGTCCTACTCCATCCTCATATAAATATAATTTTTTATTATTTTTCTAAATGTAAACTTTTTCGATATACACATCCAAATATGTCACAAACATCTAAACATAGAACAAATAACGCCGTGATGTTTGGGTTTAAATTTGGGCCTTTGTATTTCATCAACACATGCGCATGATACTAAAAGCCCTTTGTATTTGGGCAGTGCTAGAAGAAAAGTAGAAGAACCAAAATTAATTTTTCAGCATCTTGTTGCTTATCAACTAAACCTATAAATTAAGTATTCGTAATATAAATGGATGTTAGATCAAAAGGACTTGCTCTATAACTTCTTTAAATAAGGTGATTTTTTTGTCGCGACTTTCATTTTTATATATACTAGTAATGCACCCGTGCGCTACGGTTTGTAATATAAAAATAATTAAAATTATATATATAATTTATTAATATACTTTAATTATAATTTGTATTCAATTCTAAATATAAACAATATATTTACCTTAATTTTATTATTATTATTATTATTATTATTATTATAATATTACTGTACAATGATATCAAATGTAGTAGATAATGCATATAAAGAGAAAGTGGAGATGGAAAGAGAGGGTAGAACTTGAAAGAAGGAATACGGAAAATTTGATTCTCATTTATTTCTTGAAAATATAATCTTTCATTATTACAAATAAGGTCCCAATTTTATCATATACTTTTTCAATTGATTATTTTAATTGATTGTCATTTTAAAAAATCCCGTATTTGAAACAATAATAAAAATTTATTGATAAAAAGGAATTAGTATCATTAAATACTTTTTCTAAAGAAATAGGTCACGACAGTTACCTATAAATATCAAATATTAATATAGATAATATTTTTAATATAAATATAGAATTTATTAATATTACAATCTATATTATATAGTATACAGACAATATAAGTGCAACAAACTTTTTAACTTAAAATTCATAGATGATTATCTAAAATTTAACAGTTGTCAATTAAGTAATAAATCTATCAAAGGACGTTTTGATTCCAAATGCAAAAGAAGATTATGAATGTACAATAAATTTACATAAACATTCATAAAATACATTTTTTATTTATTTATAAACAACTAAAATTTGTTTTCATTTCAAATCCACACGTGCCCATTTTTTTCCTGAGTTATCTAAACATTATTTAATTGTATTAAAACATAACATATATATTATATGATAAAATTTATAGATATTACTTACTATTTATTACTTATATATGTATAAGAATATATTATGGAGATCAATCATAACTTATAAATTTATAAGATATTTGAAAATAAATTAACTTTCTCATATATATTGGCATGTTTGACAAAAAAATTATTTAGAAAATTGAATAATTGCTGGAGATCAATCATAATACAAACGAACTTTGTAACAATGTAACAACTTAAAAATATGGATATGTTTGACTAAGAAATAATTTAGGTAATTGCAATAATTAATTCGCTATCAACATTTAAGGTAATTATTAAGAATAATATATAATTTTATATATTTTCCTAATTATATTAGTAGTTATGTATATAATTGGACGATAGTTTAAAAAATATTAAATTATTGATATATATATATATATGTACACACATATATATATATATGGGCAAGTATGCCTATAAAATGATTAAAGAATTTGCATTAATCACCATCTAAAGTTAGATGTATATGAAATTTGATGACTTCAGAAATTTATTGAAGGTAATTAAAATATACATCATATTAAAAGTGTTTAATAAACAATTAAATAATTATATAAATTAAATATTGATTAAATAGTCTAATTAATAAGATACAAATAAGTTAAAACCCAATCATAAAATACACATAATGTAATATTTTTTATGAAACAAAATCTATATTTTAAATTAAAAAGTAATGTACGATAATTTATAATGTAATAAAAATGATTTTTAAAAAATTATTATAATTATAAAATTATATTTTAGAGATTGTTTTTGGTAAATATAAATAATAAACTAACATATGGAAGATTAACTTTAACTTAAATTACATAGAATTTGTGAATTAATTGCAAAAATAACTTGTGAATTAATTGCAAAGGATAATATAAATACTAATATTTTTTTTAAATGTTTATAATAGTTTAACTTACTCTTATGAATATAAATAATATTACATACACCAAATATAATTATTATAAAATTAATATATATACATCATATGTATTAAAAGTTACACAAATAAAATTTGCATTATAGAATAAATGTATATATTTTCTATATCAATCTAAATTTATAAGACATGATGAACATATATATATATATATGTATAATTCTAAGTTACATAAATTCAAACAAAATCATTCTACACAAATTTAATAATAATAATAATAATAATTCGAACAAACATAAAACATTGTTTGTTTCAATTCAAAATCAAATATCAGTATTCTCAATTATTCAACTATGATAACTAAAACTTCATTAATTGATGAATTAATGATTATTAGTCCTTCTCAATCTTCATTTGAGAGCTTGGAATTTTTTGGATGAACAATTTGATGAAAGATAATTAAATAAAACCATGTGTACAATTTATTCATCACTCAAATCAATAATATCAACCTTTTCAAATTCAACTTTATCCGAACAGTTTACTTCATCACCATTGGAATCCACCTATGATTATATTTTTTTCAAAAATCATTAATAAAAAATATTATTGAAATATATTATTAAAATAAGCTTAATTTTTGTGTAGAGATATTGTTAAAATGTAATTTTTTTTCTTACCATTAAAAGATAATGGTACGAAATAAATTATGACATTTGAATAACAAATTGCATAAATTAATTAAAAAAAGAATAATAATAAAATACCTTAATTTTCTACCTCCAATTAACCTTAAATTTATTGATACTAATGACCAATGGTATTAAGCCAGTTGCAATAATAAAAATATGAAGGATTTTAAGCCAGAAAATAAGAGGATTACTAAATAAATGTTCTACTTCTACTATTATCTATATATTATATTATTTTTAAACAATATAAACAATATATGTAACATCAGCATCAATGGCCTTGAAGTCCACTAATTTAAGTAATAAAAACTAATTATTAGAAGACTAAATTACCCTAATTAATATTAAGAGGTAAATAATTAAAATTTAAAAAATTCAAAAATTCAAAAAATAAATGATTCTTCTTCTTCCTCTCTCTCTCTCTCTCTCTCTCTCTCTCTCTCTCTCTCTCTCTCTCTCTCTCTCTCCAATACTCTAATCCCTCCATTTTAAAACATTGATTTATAGAGGAGCAAAATAAGCGTCAAGTACGATATTTGCAGATCGAACATAGTCACATGATATGTTTGACTTAAATGATCGAATATTTTTTGGCATGTTCAATCCTCACAATCGAACAATATACATAATGTTTGACCAATATGGTCTAACAAGTAGCAAGAATGTTTGTCCCTCCATATCGAATAGGGTATTAACTCGGACATTTGAATTTCTCTCTTTTTTCCTTTGTTTTCTTAATATAATGTCAAAAATAAAATAGATGATAAGATGATAAAAATAGAAAAAAAAAACATTATTCAATCAAGAAATCGAATAACATGCAAGTTGTTCAACTTAGGAAGTCAAACTTGCATCATGTTCGACTACTGGCATCGAAAGTTGCCTATTATGTTCAACCTCCTTGTTCGAACTGTATTCACTATATTCGAACAACCAATGTTGAAAAAGATGTTTCTTCCAACCTTAAATCGATTCTAGATTGACATTCTTCTACCAATATTCTGAAGAAAATATATTAAATCTAAAACATACAGTTATATAACCTCACATCCAATTCTATGACACATCCCTTTTTTTTTTTTATCTTTCTCTGTCTCTTCCTTCTTCTTCCTCTATTTCTCATAATCTTTTTGTTGTTGTTTTGTTCTTTTATTTTAGTCATTTTTTTTTAATTTAATAAAAGGGTATAATAGAAATTATGTGGGCTGAATTAAAAAATTTAAAGGTATCTTTTATTATTTGTGGGCTATATCTAGTAATGGGCCGCATTAAGAAAAAAAGTGTGTTGCGAATAAGCATCGTTTTTTTTTTTTTTTTTTTTTTTTTTTTCTAATTCTTGTTTTGATTACAAATCTTGGGAAATAAGGGATTGGTCATTGGTGGGTATTATTTTCTTTTTTATTCTTTTTAGTATATATTTCTCTTATTTTAAGTGCAAATCTTGGGAAAAAAAGAATCGGATATTTTTAATTTTATTTATCGTTTTTGTAGTACAAATTCTAGATTCCCAATTTGTATTTTCCTAATGGACAAAAGATTTTGGGAAGAATTGGATGACGCTGATTGCAGAAGGCCCATTGGTACTTGCTGGCTGAAATTGTCAAAACCAGTATCATTTTAGATATGCGTTCTATAAAAATGCATTCTTTACACTATAATTTGCTATTTTAATCATGCCCCATTTTGAAACTCCATGGACACATCCCTCCATTTTCATCCCATACTTGTACAGAGTATCGTGGCCCAAGTGCACAACAAAGACAACCCATTCTTCTCCCACCCCAATTATATAAATTCTAATAAGCTATTCTTTTTTAGAAGGTAAAATGCTAAAAGTGTTGAAGTTTCTTGAATACACACCACGTCTACAATGGAATATCTCTTCGAATTTCTAAAGTTTGTTCATCTGTATACCAATGATAATAATTGAGCACGATAAGCACGTTCATGGTTTTCTAATAACTTGTTCATTCTTGAAATGAACATATTATCAGGTTAGTACATAATTACTAAGATTTTCTTTCAAGCAACTACAGAATGAAACTCCAAGATTTTTTTGCCCACACTGTTTCAGGTTCTTACACAGTTGGGTTCTTGTAAACTGTTGAACTAGAGAGAAATTGAGAAAAGAGAATTGTATTGATTTTTGTTGAATGATTTACAGCAGAATACATATATATACAAAGAGTGAAGCTTGAACAACAGAAGAAACTAACACTCTTAACCAACTAACAACAAGTTAACAAACTAACAGAAGAAACTAACACTCTTAACCAACTAACAACAAGCTAACAAACTAACAAAAGAAACTAACACTCTTAACCAACTAACAACAAGCTAACAACAAACCGTTACTAGCTAACAAAAGAAACTAACATTCTTAACCAACAAACAGACGTGCCAACAACAAACCGTTACTAGCTAACAAAAGAAACTAACATTCTTAACCAACAAACAGACGTGCCAGCAAGGCATAATCTAAATTCAATACTCCCCTGCAGAAGCTAAGGTTCAGCTGAAGATTGCTTGAGCTTGAGGCGATGCCTAAGTAGCTGAAACCGTGCTTCAGGCAATAGTTTAGTGAATATGTCAACCACTTGGTCAATAGAGGGAACATGACCTACATCAATGACCTTGCTTTCTGTGAGAAAAACTTTGGGTTTAGATATTTCATTTTTGGCTCTTGAGGTCATAGGATGATTGTTTAGAATTGGTGAAGGAGTAGGAGATGAATTTGGTACAGAAGAAGAAGATAAAGAAGAAATGCTAAGAGAATGATTGGAATGCGCAGAAGGAATATCAGTGTTGAGATGACTATAAGAAGAAGAAGAAGAAGAAGAAGAAGAAGAAGAAGAAGAAGAAGAAAATTGATTATGTGGTGAAGGAGGATGATCAGAATTTGATGCAGGAGGAGAAGAATTGATATATGGGAAGAGAAAAGAAGAAGAAGAATGAATGGGAACATTTTCAGAAGAGCTTGAAGGAAATAGAGACTTGTATGGAAAATCTAGATCATGAAAATCCACACTATCAGCAATATATATTCTTCCAGAAGAACTAAGGCATCTGTAATCTTTATGAAGCAGACTATAACCCAAGAAAACGTACTTGGCAGAACGAAATTGAAGTTTATGATTGTTGTATGGGGTAAGCAATGGAAAACAAGCACAACCGAAGCTATGAAGTGAGTTATAATCTGGAGGGAAGTGATAGATAGCCTGAAAAGGAGACAGACCATTTTGAGTAGGAGTTGGCATCCTATTAATGAGAAATGTTGAGGTGGCAACAGCATCCCACCAGTATGAAATAGGCATAGAAGCCTGAGTAAGGAGAGTAAGAGCAATGGAGATGATGTGTTGGTGCTTCCTTTCTTCTCTCCCATTTTGAGCATGTATATATGGATAGGGATGCTGGAACTTAATTCCCTGCTTAGCAAGATGATTCACCAATCCTCTGAACTCACCACCCCAATCAGTCTGCAAGCATTGAACAACAGTAGAGAATTGCACTTGAATCATAGTTAAAAATCTTTTAACAATACCAGCAGCATCAGACTTCAGATATAGAGGATAAATCCAAGTGTATCTACTAAAATCATCCACAAAATGAATGTAGTATTTGTATCCATCAGTACTCGCAACAGCAGCTGGACCCTAAAGATCAGAATGCACTAATTGAAATGGAGCAGTGGTTTTTGATGATTGAGATACATGAGGCTTTTGATGTAACTTTCCTTGTTTACAAGCTTCACTAAAAGATAGTGCAGAGAAATCAACTGATATGTTCAAACTTTTGCAAATCTATTTAAGAACAGCAGAGTTTGGATGGCCCAATCGCTTGTGCCAATCATTTACATCACTGATACAGGAAGATAAACAACAAGGATTATTATCATCAACAATGGAAGTTTTATGCATCAGATTTGCACTCAGAAATCCATCTTGTAATCTGTGTTTAGTGATGGCAGCAACATCAAGAGGATACAACCCCTTGTCCAGCTCCCCCTTCATCAGGAGCTTGTGAGTCTGAATGTCCTTAACACAACAGTAGGTGGGATGTAATTCAATATAAACGTTGTTATCCCTTGTAAACATAGAAATGCTGATAAGATTCTTGGTAATACTAGGCACATGTAAGATGTTGCTGAGGACTAGAGACTTAGATTTATCATAGGTGTTGAGAAAAGAATCACCTATATGAGCAATATGAAGAGTGCCTACAGCAAGTTGATCAGTGCTAGAGTATGTGGAGCTAAGTTGAAGGTTGGTCATATCATTTGTGACATGTGCAGTGGCTCCACTATCACCATACCACTGACTTTCACTCTCTTGTGCTGCATAGTAAGCCTTTTCCTGAGCTGCATCATATGTGAGATCAATATAATATGCCTGAGGAGAAGTAGTACCAGTAAAGTGAATGTCAAAATGCTTGAAGCATTTCAAGGCAACGTGTCCATTCTTGCCACAGAGTTGGCAAACTATTTTTGTATCTCTGCTAGAACTACGACCTCCACAGCCACGTGAGGAGGATCCCCTACCATAAGCACCATCTGGTGGTGGTGGTCTACCACGATAAAAAGAAGGAGCAGATGCACCACGGCCATAGGCACCAGCTTGCACAAAGTGAGCACTTGGAAACAAGGATGACTGATTATTCTGCATGCGAATTTCATGTGCCTGTAAGGCATATTGTACCTCTTGTAGAGTAAGATTATCAGATCTATTTGTGAGATTAACTACTACAACATCATACTCAGATCCAAAACCACCAAGAATGTGCATAATGAGATCATCATCTGCAACAGGTTTACCAACTGCGGCCAAACTATCAGCAAAACCTCTCATCTTGAGGAAGAATTCATCAATCGATATGTCACCTTTCTTTTGTGTTTGTAACTGAAGTTTGAGCTGCATAAACCTAGCTTTTGATTGAGATTGAAAAAGATTTTCAAGTGTAAACCAGAGATCACGAGGAGAGATGCATCGAGTGATATGTCCAATCATTACCTCAGAAATTGAAACAACTAACCAGCTGAGAAGAAATTGATCTCGACGAAACCAGATCTAAAAATCAGGATTGATCTGGCGCTCATGTGTGGAAGAAGAAATAAACTGCGGTGGAGGATCCACAAATTGCGAGATTAAATCGTCATAACCGTGTGCGCAAATCGTAGCAATAACTTGATATCTCCAAAAACTGTAATTGTTTCGATCCAACCGAATCGAAATGACAGGAAGAAAGGAAGTGAGATTATTGTTTGTATATGCGGAAGCCATGGAAGCAAGATCGAATGAGCAATAGAAACGCACAGAAACTCGAGAATGCTGCGATAGAAACGCAAAGATTGCAATAGAAATGCAAGCTTGAATCAAAACCCCCAAGGCTCTGATACCATGTTGAACTAGAGAGAAATTGAGAAAAGAGAATTGTATTGATTTTTCTTGAATGATTTATAGTAGAATACATATATATACAAAGAGTGAAGCTTGAGGAACAGAAGAAACTAACACTCTTAACCAACTAACAGCAAGTTAACAAACTAACAGAAGAAACTAACACTCTTAACCAACTAACAACAAGCTAACAAACTAATAGAAGAAACTAACACTCTTAACCAACTAACAACAAGCTAACAACAAACCGTTACTAGCTAACAAAAGAAACTAACATTCTTAACCAACAAACAGACGTGCCAACAAGGCATAATCTAAATCCAATATAAACTAGTCAAGAAATAAGGGGAATGCTCTGTTCGTGTATGAAGAAATTCTCCGGATCTGCGATCTCCTTCACCTGTGCTAATCTCTCGAAGTTTCCCTTGAAATATTTTCTGCCCCAAATCAAAGCTCGCGAGTAGCTCGTATTAGGCAGCAGGTTGATTCCTAAATCAAGATCCCTGTAATTGAGGTAGGCGGCTCGTGGCGAAGCCGACACGTACGGTTTCATGTACTTATACAGCATTCTGATCCAGCCAATGTGTTTCTGGGATTCAGCTTCCCCACTCCATGACACCACGTACTGTATGCCGAACAAATTTCCTCTTCTGTGAGGAAACGGGAGCTCCGGCTCTGGAATCCGCTCCATTAGTCCTCCAAATGGATCCATAATCACATATGTTGTCTCTTCCTGCAGAAGTCGTTCCCTCATTCCTTCATACGCACTTTCTGGCATCGGTTTATCAGCAAAATCCGATTTGGCTTTGAAGTAGCTCTTGTATTGGACTACTCGGTCCAGTAAAACTTCCAACGGATCATCTCTTTCAAATCCGGAAAAGTAGAGCACAGACTCTATCCAACTCATTTCGGTGCAGTCTTTCTCCTGTAAGTCCAGTTCTGGGAAGCTCTTGTTCATCAATGGTAACAACTCACTCACACTTCCAAGAAACAGTGAATTAAATGATGCTTCTACAGTTTTCGCCTTATTTTTGCTGTTTCCATCTGTATTCTGAAGGACGATTCTGAGTATTATGTCTTCTGGCAGCCTATATGCTGTGTCCTGCCATTTCTGGACAAGTTTTGTTCCTTCTTTGTCCAGAATCTTGTTAACTGTGAAAACAGATACAATAGGTGGAACTCGAACAATCTTGATCTTCCAGGCTAGTATAATTCCAAAGCTGGCACCACCACCACCTCTTATAGCCCAGAACAGATCTTCCCCCATTGATTCTCGATCAAGAATCCTCCCATTCACATCCATGAAATAAGCATCAAGAATGTTGTCTGCAGCTAGGCCGTGTTTCCTAAGCATCGTCCCAAGCCCTCCTCCACTGAAGTGTCCTCCGACGTCTACGCTGGGGCATGTTCCTGCAGGGAGACCATGAACACTGCTTTTTTGGGCTATACTATAGTACAGCTCCCCAAGCGTTGCCCCTGATTCAACCCAAGCCGTTTCTCGTTCCAAGTCAATGGCAACTGAATGGAGATTAGTGAGATCGATGATAATAAACAGGGTCTTGCAGGTGTACGATAGGCCTTCATAGTCATGCCCGCCGCTCTTAACTCTGATTTGCAGATCATGTTTCTTTGAACAAATGATGGATGCTCGGATTTCATCAGCATTGTATGGAGTAACAATGAATTTCGGTTGAAAAGATGTTGAATTTAACCATCTGGGATTTTGTTCTGCAGACTGCAGGAGACTGGAATACAACTCGGAACCGCGAACGTGGATGTAATTGAACTCTTTAGTATAGTCAGAAGAAGAATGGATGGACATACACTGAAGAAAGTTTCCTTGATTTGCATTACAGAAACAAAGTAAAACTGGCAGAGAAAATAGGAGGTATAGCAGTGTATGTGAGGCCATTGGTCTCTTCCTAAGACAAAAAATAATGAAGTTTATCAACCATATATTATGCTTCTCCAAAAACAATGTGCATCTTATTTCTCAGCAGAAAACGATCATTCCAATGTGTTCACACACCTGTGTGTGTACAACAATGAAGGGTTTCCCTTCTGTCCTTATGTACACTAATCGGCAGTTTCACATGTACTACCCTGAAATCATCTTTAATGAGATAACTGCTATGAATTAGAAATCTAATTTCTAATATTGGAAAAGATTGAAATTTTCTCCAGAAAATTTTACGTACGTAGGCTTCAATATTGCAACTTGATAATGAATTTGTGGTTAAGAAAGAGTAAAATAGGAATGAGAGTGACAGAGCTCTGCTGGAAACAAAAACAGAAATTTCTTGGCTCTTTTAAGATCAAACTATTATTTTTGCGGTTGGGTTGTAGAAAAACAAATGATGTCTCACGTTGCAATAGCGCCAGTACATCACATATAATTTCTTATGATCACATTTTATCCGCTACTATAAATTAATATAATTACAATAGAAGATATTACATCACCATAACAATACCTTAGACCATTTTCATTTATTTTTATTTTGAATTCAATATTAACTGGATTACATAATTTATTAAATTAGAGAATATGTTTGCATGTTTTAGTAATTAGGCAGCTAAGCATAGCAACATCAACATCAACATCAAAGTATTTTGGTTGGTTTTATATTTTTGTTGTCCAGATACTTCGGACAACTTGAAAACAAGAAAGAAGAGAATAAGGGATTATTAATTTAGATTGTGCAAATATAATCCTTGGACATCTATTTTCTTGTTGAGAAACCTTTCTTTATTGGAATATAACTTGTCCTTAACTAATTTAAAATATTTTGAATATTTAATCTATACATATCTATATATATAATATAATAGTAAAATGAATGTTTTCACTTTTATTGTTCCCCCAAAATTTGAGGTTTCAGTTATTATTATATATATATATAAATATATATGAACTAAGTGTATTAATTTTATATAATAAAATTTAAATTTGCACTATATATATGTGAAAGATCTAAATTTTTTTAAAATTATAAAAAAGAATATTCATATATTAGCATCAAATTTGCTGGTATATAAATAAAAATATTTTAATATCTTCATCAAAATTTAATCACATTAGTGACCTAAAAAAACGTGTATAACAAAATATATTATTTATTTAAATTCGATGATATTCCATGAGCAATGAAATTCAAATTTTGGACAAATTTAATATTGCAACTTTGACAGTAATATATACATAAAATAAAATGTTATTATTTTTATTTTTATTTTTTGATTCAATGGCACTTCTTAAATTTTATTTTTTTGTAAGCTATAATATTGTAGATATGTGATGTGTTTGACCAAATTTTAGGTTGACTATATATATCTCTAATAAAAAAAATATTTTTTAATATTGTATAGCCTATTTATAATTTTTAAATAGAAATAATATTTTTTTTAAATATGTTTTCAATATTGTTGTGCAATATTCGATTTGAGAGTGATTTCAAATAAAAATGTGGGATTTAATTTTGTTATTAATATGAAAAAATATTCCAGAATATCCTTGCTACTAAAATCATCCATTTATCATTATTAAATAAGTAAATTAATTTGGATAATGAGGATTGACTGCGTGATTTTAGTTATCAATATTGTATAATTAATGTCATTAAACCCAAGATGGTTTGATAAACTAAAGACATCATTAAGCAAGCCACTAATTAAATTAAATAATATTAATAACAAAACTCATTATTATAGACACTGGAATAAACATAAATTCTTACTTAATTTCACATATAATTCGTAAGAGTAAGATTATGAAAAATATTCAAATAGCTTCCATAACCACTTGAACAAAATAAAACTATATTCTAGACGACCACTTATATTTGAGCATTTATTCTAATATACTTAAGCTAGGAAATACCTTGTATTTGCAGAACATTTGATAGGTTTCCAATCAATATTCAAATTTTTGAATCAAATGAATAAATAACATATTTTTAATAATAAAAACATACAAACAATACATATAAAATGTTATTTTTTTTATTTTTATTTTTTCGTTCAATGGCACTTTAAAAAAATAGTTTTTTTTTTTTTTTTTTTTCTGTAAGCTATAATATTTTAGATAGGGAATATTTTAGATATGGAATGTGTTGACTAAATATTTGCTTTATTATATTTAAATAAAAATAATATTTAAAGAAATATATCTCACACTAGTATTATACAGTAAATAATTTTGACAAATTATAAAATAGAGTGTGGTGAGAAGAGTCCTTGCAATACTTCATTATTTGTGTTGGGGGCAGCACTTGATTAGGCTCCTCCCCACCCCAGAACAGAAAAAACACCACCTCTTATACTTCTCCATTTTTTAACACTCCACCAATATCTCTCAATTCATCTTTCTGATTTTATTTTTTGTGAATCAACTCATTTCCAACCTTTCTTTCTCTTTTATCAATCAGTATTAATTACAATCATTTTCACAATATAATAATATAAAGTCACTAATGTCAATAATATTTTAATTATTACACATATTATATTTTAATAATAAAATAAAAATACTTAACTAAATATAAAATATACATACATACGATCTTAATACAAACATAAAAAAAAAAAAAAAATTGTGTACAACTGTTTCCACATTAAATCTTATTGTCTTAGTGTTCCCGCCGGCCCACACGACACTTTGATATGCAGTACATTGGGCCTGAGGAAAATTAACAGGACACCTTCCTTAATAATAAGTTGCCAAACCAAGTTAATCTACCATAACTCATACTCCCTCCTACTTAAAATAAGTAATTTTAATATTTTACATAATAAATAATATTTTACAACTTTCAAAATAACAATTAATATTATTTATCTAATTTAACGTTAATTTTTCTTATAAATATATATATAATGTATTTTTACCACTAATTATTAATATTTCTTCTCCATTAATTAAAAATAGAATAGACCCTTGATCTATTTCTTAATATGTGTAAAAAATTTTAAAACAAAACACTTATTTTTTATATAAAAAAATATTATTTACCTTGTATAGATTATTGTCCCCGCATGAATATATCTTGTCCTCCATGAAAATAGAAGATATTTATTGAATAATATTAATATTTTTCACTACACTTTTATGCACATTTTTCCATACTCATTTAGGTGTGTACGAATATATGGTAAAAAATATTTGATATATCATGTACCGATTGTAAATTCAAATCAGCTCGGCTGCAATCATAATATTTGTATTTCTCTTTCTTTATTTTTTCTTTCTTTTTTCCTCTAATTAGAAGAAATCCCCATTTTCAACTTAAACATGTTGCTATAAAAGTATAAGATTCTAGTAATATAATCTGAAATAAAAATCAACCATATATTACTATATCTTTTAATAGTCTTGTAATTTAATCAAAGAAATTAAAGGCAGCCATATATTTAACATGATTGGACAAACACATAATTTGCAGTTTTACATATGTAAATAAAATCCAAGTTCACGTGTCTTTTTTTGGAGGTCTATAAAAACTGAAAGTTAAAAGTAAGACAACTAAAGTGATTGGTCCTAAAAAAGTGAAATGATTAAATTAAAAAAGTAATTGAAATGAAAACGAAAAAAAAAGTAATTGAATGATTGTCAATTAGACCCTACCTACTAAACCCACAGAAAAAAAATAAAGGATGATTATTATTATTATTATTAATGATATTATTATTATTATTATTATTATTATTATGTTCAAAGTTATCCTTTAGTTAAAACAGACTTTAATTAAAAATTATTATCTTATCTATATATATATATATATATCAATATCAATATATATAATAACATAAGTATCAGTTATTTTTAGTAGTCTACTATTTTTTGTGTTCATTTTTTTCTACTCATAGTTATTATATTTATTTATTGTTTAAGCAGATTTTTATTTATATATTTTAAAATTGTATGATAAATAAAATATATTTGTGACGATATGATGTCAAATAAGTTAAAAAATTAAAGGGTTTCATCGATGTTGAATCTATAATATTATTTCTAATTTTATGTATATAAAAGAATGAATAGCCACGACAGTGAAGTGTGGTATCCCCTCGACCTCGCTTTTGTAGTGCTAATCTTTTTGTTGCTTTTTTAATCCCAACGAATTTGTGTTCTGTTATAACTATGCATGCAATAATTAGAAAGACTTCCCACCAACAACCTTTTCCATCACATAATATTCTTTTAATTTTTGTTTATTAAATTTACGAACCTAAACCATACCACTTCTAGGGCCGAGGCGCCTGGAACATAAGATGAAAGCTGATATCCACACTTCCCTAACCTTGCATCCCCAATTGTACAAAAATGACCCAAGGTAGTGTGTTTTGACTAGATCAATAGGTCTGGCCCCCTATTGAATTCATAGTCAGCAGCATTTAGCTGAGGACTTCAGCCGTAGCCTAGTTGGTGAAGCATGTGAGTATCGAATTGAATGTCCCGAGTTCGTATGTAGCTAATATGAGGATGAGTTCGTCACACCGGCGGACTTAATGTTATATACACTTTACTTCTCTCAGATGATTTGATAACTATTACATAAAGACAGATCACATGATACCTAAGTCCACAAATCGAATATTCTGAGTTCGTATCCAGCCAATAATAGGTTGAGTTTGTCACGTGGGACTAAATTTCCCATACAGTTTACTTCTCTGATGTGGTGCGGTAGCTATTACACAAAAGTAGATCATGGACTAAGTACACAATAGATGAGATATATAGATCACGTGAGTTGCAAACTATAACATAGAAGTCGGGGTTTCCCAGTAGTTTATCAAGTGCACCTAAAATAGCAGCAGATTATTATGACTTAAAATAAAATAAAGAAGAAGAATGATCGTAAGATAAGAAAAATGAAAAAGTGAAAATCATGAAATTTGACCCGAAAGCTGCAGAAAATAAAATTAAAATATTTGAGGAGCCATCTCTGCCCTAATCATCGTAAAATAACTATGACTTTCTCCATTTGTGGATCTTTAACACATAAACTTCATTTTACCAACTAAACTTTATTACTATGTTCATATACACCATTCTTCTTTTTCTTTTTTAATTTAATTAAATATAGTATAAATATACTTTATTTTTATAAAATACTTAATTTGAAGGACAAAATGTACAGATCTTAACTCAAATTATTACTTTTACTTAACTCATACTATTTTATTATAATTATTTATCCATACAAATCATCAATATAATTTAAAAATTAAAAAATAAGATAATTACATTACCTAAAAATCTTTGCACGGATGCACCCACTTGAGCGCAACAGTATCCGCCTAACGAACACAAGAGATTGTCATATCCACAATAAATAATGCAGTTATGCATATGCACCTATTATATATAAGACACACATATGATTGATATAATATTTTGTATTTTTTTTAACCAATATATATACTATGAGGATGTGATATTGTAATTAACACACATAACAGATACTAATAAACGAAAAAGGAAATTCCTTATAGCAAAACCAAAAAACAAAAAAAAAAAAAAAACAAAAAAAGAAAAAAGAAAAGAATATGAAGTAGTAAAATAGGAGATGTATATTGTTGGAGAACACTAATTTGATTTGGCCTTTTTTACATCTCATATGCACTGTGATGATCTCATGATATGCATATATTGATATAATGAAACATAGTTAAGCAATTATTTAGGAGAAAATATGCAAATTGTTTTTTAATGACGAAAATTACTTGTATGAGATATTTTTTTGAAATATATTTTGTGAGACAAAGTCCAACATTCTTTTAAAAAATTATCTAGGGTTTTCTTCATCTTTCTTTTAGAATGTTTTACTTGTTTTTTTTTTAAAATTAAGTTTTAGCTTTTTTCTGCTTTCTTAATAATTTGCTGGGTTTCTTTTATTGAGCATCTCAGTGAATATATATATATATATATATATATATATATATATATATATATATACAAATTCACACTTGAAACCAACGGCTTTTAACTAATACTGATGGTTTTGGAACTAAAATCATCAGTTTGGAACTGTCGGTTCCTGGAACGGGTATCCAGAACCAAACCAACTAGGTTCCGGTTATGAATCGAAACCAAATCAACAATTAAAACAAACTGTTGACCGTCAATTATGATTTGAAATCAAAACTGTGTCCATATCTATGTTTATGGTTTATTATTATCTCTTAACTTTTATTTCTATATTTTTAATTTTTCAAAATTTTTTGTTTTAAAAATAAATTGGTCTTATGATGAGATGGTCTCAAATAAGTGCCAGTGGTTAAGTTTAAGTTTTAAAATTGATCCATGCGCATTTGTCACTACTGAATCAATTAAAACAAAATGATTTTTTTCAAAATTTATTTATGGCTTGTGGGATAAGGACTCTTGAATATCCCTTCTTATCTCATATTTATTTTGTGATATTAATGATTATTAAAGTCCTATTAATGGAGTGGTCTAGTATCTGTTATCATTATGGATCCCACGTGCCAGGTGTGATTCAGCTTTCTACCATTTAACAACATATGAATTAGCTTAAAAAATTATGAATGAGCATTTAATTATTTTAAATTATGAAAATATTATAATAATTAAATAATTACATAAAAATTATTTTTTATGCAAGAGATGTACAAGCTTATAAATATCTTCAAAATATTTCATTATAAATAATAATCCTAGAAAGTTTAAATGTATGAAAACTTACAATAAAATCCGATAATATGAAATAAAAAAATAAAAAAATTGATGTTAAAAATGAAAATAAGGAAATTTTAAAAATGGGATTCTGAAAATTAAAATTTGAAATTACAAGTAAATATCTAAAATAAAAAATTTAGATAATATACAAACAGGAAACTCTGAAAATTATATTTATGTATATAAAATAATATTAATATAAAATCTAAAATTTATATTAAAAAATTAAAATCAGAAAGTTATGAAAAAGGAAAATAAGAAAATTACAATTTAAAATTATAATAATTATCTAAAAATTTGGCGACGTAAAAATTATAATTTCATATTTTCATTTGTTTTTGTAATGTGTATTTATAATTTTCAAAATTTTAGCTTTTTTAGGAATATTTTTTTATGATTTTAAAATATAGTTTTCTATTTTTTAGTTTTTCTTATTAATTTTAAAAAGATTTATTTTCTTTAATGATGTGCAAATTTTTTCCCATTTTTTTTTCAATTTTTTCTAGAAAATCTCGATATATAATGGACCACATAATTAAATCGACTGCAATGTTAGCTAATTCATTACAAGAAACTGAAACTCTAGCAAAAATCTGGCCAAAATTGAAAGTTAAAGAACTAAATGAATTGTAAAACTAGAGGAACACATATTTAATTAATTGCAAGTTAAAAAATTATAAAAAATAATTCTAGTTAAAACGTTACTAAATTTTCATAAAAATAAAAACCCAATTGGTTGAAACAATTATATCCTTAATTATATCAAGTACTATTTTTTATCATTATTTGTCATTATAAAAAATTAATATTACAAATTATTAAATATAAAAATTTGTAAAGAAAATATTGAAATTTATGTTAAACTTTCTCAATTCTTAAAAACATGTTACAAGAGCAAATTTATGCAGTAGCAAATTGTGAACTTTTATTATAATTAAAAAGGAGATATGAGTAAAGTGTGTAAATTATTAAAAATATTAAATAGGTATAATAATCAATATATTCATTTTACAATTTTAATATATTGAACCAAATACCATATTTAATAGAGATAATACCAATTGATTTGAATTAGTTGTAAATATTGATTTGATTTGATTTGATTTGTGTCTATCCTGTATTTTAGGTATACCTTGACCATATCATTTCCTTAATTATAGGATATTGTTGTAACTACACATACGTGTATAAATATGTGAATATACCCTCACCAGTTTTCACGGTGATTTTTTCAATCTTCTCTCAATTCTCAATTATGTGTTGTACATATTCTGTCATGGTATCAGCCTAACTCGTTCCTAAACCCTAAATTCTTCCGCCGTCCTCCTTCTCTACCTCGCCGGTGTTTACATCCGGCTCTCCTCTTCTCTTGTTTCGGTGATATTGGTTGGTATCCGCCATCGCCAAATCTCAGTTTCGTCATCATCATGTCGAACTCTGCTAATGATCCTCTCCCTGTTACCACAATGATAAATATGATGCAAATTAAACTTGAAGCCTCCACATATTTGATATGGCGCCGCCAAACAATACACATGGCTGAGTGTTTTGATATTTTGGGCCATCTCGACGGTACGACTCCAGCTTCGTCTTCCACGATCACGCCGGAGAGCGGCGCTGCCACTGCAAACCCAGCTTACACGACGTGGCGTCTGAAGGATAAACGCCTTCTCAGTGTCATATATACCTCTCTCTCTGCCGACGCGGCCTCGGAGGTCATCGATTGCACATCCGCCAATCAAGCGTGGGAGGCGCTTGAGAGTTTCTATGCCTCTGCGTCCCGTTCTCATCAACTCTGGGAGGAGTTGTTATCACTTCGCCGAGGAGATCTGTCCGTTGAAGACTATGGCAAGAAGTTTAAACATCTCTGTGATCAGCTGCAGGCCATCGGCCGTCCCATTGACGCCGACGATAAACGGCACTGGTTCCTCCACGGGTTGGGGGTTCAATTTGCAGGTTTTGCCGACACTAGGATGGCTATCTCTCCAGTTCCGCCTCTCCGTGATCTCCTCCACCAGGCTGTACAATTTGATATGATGCTTAAATCCACGGAGGGTTCGTCTCCCTCTCCTGCCTTCTCCGCCGTTCGCCAGAATTTTCAGACGGCTGCTCCGAAGCCGTCACCTCGACCATCGTCTCGCACCTCTCAGCAGCAGCACTCTTCTCGCTCAGGAGGTAATTTTAATTATGGTAACAATGGTTCAGGTTCAGGTACTTCATTTAATTCTGGTCGTCGTGACAATTCTGGTGGAGGTGGGTTTCGTCGTACGCCTAGATGCCAAATATGTCGTGGGGAGCACTACGCTGATAAGTGCTCTAAATACTTGAATGCTCTCAACTCCAACTCAGCTGCCCACCTTGCTCAGGCGTTCACGTCCACTTGTAATGTCTCGGATCAAACTCCTGATTGGTATCTTGATTCGGGCGCCTCGGCTCATATGACGAACCAACTTTCAGCTCTTGACACTCATGAGTCCTATTCTGGTAACGGTTCTGTTATAGTTGGTAATGGCAATGTTTTAAATATCTCGCATATTGGCAATACTAAAATTTCTAAGGATGTTAAATTGTTAGATGTACTTGTCGTCCCTCATATCACAAAGAACCTTCTGTCTATAAGTAAATTAACTGCGGATTATCCTGTGGATGTTATTTTTTCTGATAAGTTCTTCGCCATTCAGAACCGGCTCACAAAGAAAATCCTGGCTCAGGGAAGGTGTAATCAGGGACTTTATTTACTTCATCGGGGTATTCCAGCTTTGGTTGCAACTATTCGGGTCAAGAGGTTGAAAGCAAGCTTTGATTTGTGGCATTTACGCCTGGAGCATGTCCCATATTCTGTAATTTCATTGTTAAATAAGCAGGGTTGTTTATCTGTTACTTCAGTTTTACCAAACCCTAGCCTCTGCTCTTCTTGCCAGTTGGCCAAGAGCAAGCGTTTACCATTTCCATTGAATGACAAATGTGCTACTGTTGTTCTTGACTTAATTCATTGTGATTTGTGGGATCCTGCACCCGTTTCCACTTCTGATGGGTTTAAATATTATGTGGCTTTTGTGGATGATTTTTCTCGATTTTTGTGGATATATCCTTTGCGTGCTAAGTCCGAGTTTTATGATGTATTTGTTCGGTTTCATGCTTTCGTCTGCAATCAATTTTCTCGAACTATTAAAACATTTCAGTCTGATGGGGGTACTGAGTTTATAAATGGAAGGGTTCGTGATTTTATGCATCTGCATGGTATACATCACCGGATTTCTTGTGCTTATACACCACAGCAAAATGGCAGGGCCGAACGTAAACATCGTCATATCTCTGAATCTGGTTTATCTTTGTTATTTCATGCTCAGGCGCCAGCTTCCCTTTGGTTTGATGCTTTTGCCACTGCCGTTTATGTCATTAATAGGCTACCCTCTGTGATACTTGATAACATTTCTCCCTTTCAGGTGTTATTTGGTTATCCGCCTAGTTATGATACTTTTAAGCCCTTTGGTTGCTGTGTCTATCCGTATCTTCGTGACTATGCAGCTAATAAATTGGAACCTCGCAGTCGGCCTTGCATCTTTCTGGGTTATAGCAGCACGCAGAAGGGTTTTCGTTGTTTTGATCCAGACTCTTCTCGAGTTTTTATCACTCGCCATGCTCAGTTTGATGAGCTCCACTTTCCTTTCTCACGGGTACCGTCTGTTACGAAAGTCACTGATCTAGATATCTCGACGTTTCTCGATATCTCATCTGACTCTTCTCTGGCTCCTGTCTCGGCTCCTGTTCGTCCTCCACATTGTTTTTCGGTTGATAACGATGCTCGTTCACCGTCCTTGGTTCTCGATGAACCTCCTTTGGAGCCGCCTACTATTGATCCTATCGTGTTTCCTGTTCCCGACATTGAGCCTCCAGCTCCAGAACCACCCCAGGACATTGAGCCTCCAGCTCCAGAACCACCCCAGGCTCCTCAGCCCACTCATCATATGATCACTCGAGCTCGTGCTGGTATTTTCAAGCCGCGCTATCTAGTTGATTTAACATCTTCTGCCCTTCTCTCAGCTCTTGTTGTCACCTCTGAGCCCCGTAGCTTCAAGTCTGCTGTTAAGCTTCCTCAGTGGCTTGCTGCCATACAAGAAGAGATTGATGTTCTTCGCTCAAACTCGACTTGGGATTTAGTGCCTCGACCTTCTGGCACTAATATTGTTGGCTCCAAGTGGGTCTTTCGTACAAAGTTTCTTGCAGATGGGTCAATCGAACGTCACAAAGCTCGTTTAGTGGCTCAGGATTTTACTCAGGTTCCTGGTTTGGATTTCCATCATACATTCAGCCATGTTGTGAAGGCGGTCACAGTTAGGGTTGTTCTGGCCTTATCTGTTCAGCGTGGTTGGCCTCTTCACCAGCTTGATGTTAAGAATGCCTTCCTGAATGGGGTTCTTCACAAGCCTGTCTTCATGGCCCAGCCCCCTGGCTTTGTTGATCCTCGGTACCCTGATCATGTCTGTCGACTGAAGAAGGCACTTTATGGTCTTCGCCAGGCTCCCCTTGCCTGGTACCAGCGTTTTAGCTCGTTTCTCTTCAGTCTAGGTTTTTCACAGAGTCGTTCTGATTCGTCTCTATTTCATCTGCATCAGGGTAAGACCATTATATATCTTCTCTTGTATGTTGACGATATTATTGTCACAGGCAATGATCTTGCTGCCCTTCGCCAGTTCATAGCTGATACTGGAGATGAGTCTGCCATAAAGGATCTGGGCTCCTTGAGCTATTTTCTTGGTCTTGAGGTCTCTCACATCGATACTGGGTTGTTTGTTGGTCAGGCCAAGTATGCACTTGATATTCTTGAGCGTGCAGACTTGGTTGAGGTGAAACCTGTTTCCACCCCATTGGCGACAGGTGAATCTCTTGTTAGTACAGGTCCTGCTTTCAAGGACCCCACATTATACAGATCTCTGGTTGGTGCTTTGCAGTACTTGACCATCACTAGACAAGATTTATCCTATGCTGTCAGCTCTGTTAGTCAGTTTCTTCAGTCGCCTACTGAAGATCATTTTTTGGCTGTTAAGCGTATCCTTCGCTATGTGAAGGGTACTCTCCATTTTGGTCTCTCGTTCACTAAGCGTCCTGACTCTTCCATCTTGGGATACTCTGATGCGGATTGGGCTCGTTGTGTTGAGACCCGTCGCTCAACTTATGGGTACTCTATATTTCTTGGGGGTAATCTTGTTTCTTGGAGTGCAAAGAAACAACCAACTGTTTCTCGTTCCAGCGGTGAGTCTGAGTATCGGGCCCTGGCCAATGCAGCTGCTGAACTTGTTTGGGTTATTAATCTTCTTCGGGAATTGCGGGCTCTTCCTCCTACTCGGCCAGTTCTGTTGTGTGATAACAAGAGTGCCATTTTCTTGAGTCAGAATCCTGTTGCACACAAGCGAGCTAAACACATTGATTTGGATTATCACTTTGTTCGTGAATTGGTCTCATCTGGGCGCATTTCCACTGAGTTCGTTCCCTCTCATCTTCAGCTTGCGGATATTTTCACGAAGAGTCTTCCTCGTCCGGCCTTTGAGTTTCTACGGTCCAAGCTTTGCGTGTGTCTTCACCCCACGCAGCGCTTGACGGGGGGTAATAGAGATAATACCAATTGATTTGAATTAGTTGTAAATATTGATTTGATTTGATTTGTGTCTATCCTGTATTTTAGGTATACCTAACTACACATACGTGTATAAATATGTGAATATACCCTCACCAGTTTTCACGGTGATTTTTCCAATCTTCTCTCAATTCTCAATTATGTGTTGTACATATTCTGTCAATATTACATATTAATATAAAATATTATGTATTATAATTTTATATAATATTAAATAATAAATTTGAATATTATGTATTAAATATTATTTTATCAAGTAAGACAAACGAGCCCAGTAAGTGCAACTATCTCGTTTTACAGTAGTATACATGGTTTTATAAACTCAGCCTCTGCAATGGATGAAGAAGTAACTATTTTATTTTACCTGAAAACAGAAAAAAAAATATATATATATATATATATCTATACGTATCATTTTTATTTTTATTTAAAAATTTGATGGTCTCTTCGTGGGTAAGAATGACTGTGGTCGGTTTTGAGGTGGTATTGAAATTACCATCTCCATACCTGCTTAACTATCATTTCTACATATAGAATTTAATACGGGGATGGGGATTCCCCACAGAGATTCGGAATCCCCAATTGATTCATACTCAAATTTAAACTAAATTTCAAATAATTTTTTAGGCAACATTAAAGAAATAAAATATAAAAATAATAGAGCTAAAATTAAAATTGAAGTAAAATAAAATTAAACATAACCAATAAAATTAACTCAATAGTATCATTAATAATTTAACCTTGAATATACATGTGTGTGTGTGTATTATATTTTATATATAATAAAAAAACTATAAAACCAGCAGAGAACGGGGGCGGATACGAAAATTTTGCTATTTAATTAAATGGGGACGGGGATTAGTTGGGGACATAAAAACCATCTGCGCCCCATCCCCGCTAATTTACTTTTAGAAAATTTCTACCCCAATTCTATTTGTGAATTATTCAAAAATTCTCCGCATCAAAATATTCAATTTCCAACGGGGATGGTTCCCGCAAGTAAATTGCCAACCCTACTCGTGGGAGGTGGTTGAGTGCAGCCAAGGCTAGAAACATACGTGATGTTTTCGCGACATAAGAGAAGAGTCTTTAAGCAACAAAATAAGTTGGGCCATTAGAAGGTAAGAAATCTGCCCAACGCCACAAAATAATTCAAACATGTCGGCCCACTCCTCCACTTCTATCATTTTTTACTACACTTTATTTTATTAATAAATTTATTTCCCCAACCGATACATTTTTCTGCTCTCAACTGTATTTTTATTTTAGTTAATTAAATAAAGATAAAAAGAATTTCCTTTTTCTAATCAATTGATTTTCACCTATAGATTAAAAGTGGGCAGGCCCCATCGCACACAAAGTACACATGTCTAACCTGACTATGGGTCGATATTTGCTTGCCTGCAATGAGGCACGAGTCAAGACGGAGCATAATTTAAAGTGTGTGAGGCGAGTTTGGGGTTTCTACTAGCCGTCATGTTCTGCCTTATTAATATCTTTTGAGCATATGAATATGAGAAGTTAGGCCTCCTTCACCTGATCCATGATTCCAGGACCACGAATACTACTCTGAAGTTGTGTCCTTATAATTTTTATCAATTCTTCAGTTCAATTCTTACGCCCTAAGATTAGTTACTTAGATTATATAGGATTGATCTAAGATCAGTCATCAAGATCACATATGAACGATCTACACTATAATTTGTATTATACTTAATGCCCTTACTAGATAATAATTTGTGTTATACATGTTTATGAAACACATTGAACACATTTTGCTACACACAGTTCGCTTATTTCCATCTCCACATGATGGTTTTTTTTATGATGTGCCAGACCTTATTCGTCACACTATAATAACCGTCCACAATAATAAAATTTAGAAATAACTTTTTCGACTTATTTCATATTTCTAGCCATCCTATACTTTTATTGAAGATCATAAGCTTAAAGATATAATATCTAAAAACTTATGTTTTTGTTAATCATTTGACTCATAAATTTTAAATGGGTGACGTATCTCAAAATCCATAAACTTTGAGAAATAGTTAAAAAAATATATTCTTATCAAGTGGCTAAAAATATTTTCACTAGCTATTTTCGTTTTCGTTCCTTTATTTAATTCTATTTTATTGAGACGGAATAAGTAACATATTTCTAAATATATAACATGTTCTATTACTGAATATTTTGAATGGTCAAAGTGTGACCCCATTCGTGGAATTTCTCAAAGCAAGCTGATATTCTAATCTCAAAAAACCTACCTTGGATGCATTATTATGTATCTTTTATTCAACGTTTGCATTAGATCATCATAAGTCATGAATAAGCAGACAAATAACTTCCATAAAAGGGCTCCTCCTGCCCAGCTCCATCATCATCCAAGCTCCCATCAAAGCAACTGCTGCATTATGGGATCTCCAACCCCTCTCATTCTTACACTAACCTTAATCCTTCTAATAATCTCTTCCTCTTCTTCACAACCAATCCATGAAAAATTCTACCAGTGCATCAATCTCAATTCCGAGCTCTCCATCCCTTTCTCCACCGCTTTTTCGACACCCGAAAATGCCTCCTTCAACTCCATCCTCCAATCCTCTGCACAAAACCTCAGATGCCTCGTTTCTTCCGTCCCTAAACCTCAGCTGATCTTCACCCCACTGGTCGAGAACCACGTCCAGGCGGCGGTGATCTGCGCGAAGGAGCTCGGGATCCAGCTCCGAGTGAGAAGTGGGGGCCACGACTACGAAGGCCTTTCTTACATATCCGCAACGGACCAACCATTCATCATTGTCGACCTGTCCAAACTCCGGTCCATCAGCGTCGACATTCAGGACAACAGCGCGTGGGCTCAGGCCGGCGCGACTCTTGGCGAGCTTTACTACAGGATTTCGCAGAAGAGCAAGACTCATGGCTTTCCTGCGGGCCTTTGTCCTAGCTTGGGAATTGGAGGGCATATTACTGGAGGCGCGTACGGCCCGATGATGAGGAAATTCGGGCTTGGAGCTGATAATGTGATCGATGCAAGAATAGTTGATTCGAGTGGGAGAATTCTTGATAGGGAATCAATGGGAGAGGATCTTTTCTGGGCTATCAGAGGCGGGGGAGGCGCTAGTTTCGGGATTATATTATCCTGGAAAGTGAGATTGGTTCCTGTTCCTGCAATTGTGACAGTTTTCACAGTTCCAAAGACACTGGAACAAGGCGCAACCAAGATTCTGTACAAATGGCAACAAGTTGCTGATAAAATCGACGAAGATCTCTTCATCCGAGTCATCATACAAGCTGTGGCTGGTGCTCGAAAGGGCCAGAGAAGTGTCCAAACTTCTTACAATGCTTTATTTCTAGGCAGAGCAGCTAGGCTGCTTAATGTGATGGAGGAGAGTTTCCCAGAATTGGGATTGACACGAAAAGACTGCATCGAAATGAGCTGGATCGAGTCCGTTCTCTACATTGCTGGCTATCCATTGAAAACCCCACCAGAAGTTTTGCTCCAAGGCAAGTCCTTATTCAAGAACTACTTCAAAGCGAAATCAGACTTCGTCAGAGATCCCATTCCAGAATCCGGGCTTGAAGGGCTATGGAAAAGGCTGATGGAAGAAGATGCGCCGCTGACGATATGGAATCCGTATGGCGGAATGATGAGTAAAATCTCAGAATCAGAAATTCCTTTCCCTCACAGGAAAGGAGTCATATTTAAGATACAATATTTAACTATCTGGAACGACGATAAGCCCGAATCTACAGCTAAGCACACCGAGTGGATGAGGAGGCTGTACGATTACATGGCTGTCTATGTTTCGATGCTTCCGAGAGAAGCGTACGTGAACTACAGAGATCTTGATCTTGGAATGAATATAAACGGGTCGAGTTTCATTGAGGCCAGTTTGTGGGGTTACAGATATTTCAAGGACAACTTCAACAGGCTTGTGAGGGTGAAAACAAAGGTTGATCCAGATGATTTCTTCAGACACGAACAGAGTATCCCCACTCTTCCTTTGATGAATGAAAGAACAGAGACGACTATGTTGCATTGATACTTGAAACATGTTACAATGTAATGCTTCCTACTTTGCTTGGGATATGGGTTTTTTTTTTTTTTTTCCTTTAACTGTTTGATTTTGATTTTCTAGTAAATCTGCTTTTGCTTGGCTTATAATCACCCATAATATGTTGTTTGGGTTGGTTTCAGACAAGGGGCCATCACTTCTTTATTGGTTTTTCTTTCATCTTATTATTTTTTAAGTGATTATGTGGAATTGAAAGTCTAACCTATATCATATTTATCGCGTTTGATATATGGAGTTTGTGTTTTAAATAATTTAAAGTAGAATATTATGCAAAATTATGTTTATCGCGGTTTTCATACTTTTATCTATAACTATAATCGTTTTACTATATTGTGGGAAAATAAGTTTTCTGCGATATGTGATAAACGTATTTGAACAGAATCTTAGTAGAAAAAAATATTTATATAAAGTAGGGTATTAAATAAAATTTTATTTTTATGATTTTCTAAACCCTATCTAGTTTAATTTATTATAGCAATTGTATTTTAACAATAAATATTTGAAAAATGTTATTTGAATAGAGCTTGTAAATTTACAGTGTAGTTGTTCTATTATCTTGAAAATTAAGGTACCTAATAAACTAAAGGGTGCGACTATTTATATCCTTAAAATTTTTAAACATATTTTATAATAATTATGATAAAATTAGATATAAATAAATTGACTAAAATACCATTTATTCTTTTTTTATCTCTCACTACGTATAACTATTCAACACAAACTAACTAAATTTCTTTTTATTTTATTACTCCACTCATTAGTTTTACTTTTATTGTCTTCATCTTTTCCATGTTTCTTGAATATAAAGATACAAAGATGGAATTGCAAATTCATTCATGATTTTCTGGGGCCTCGGCTCCAAATCTGAAGTCTTTCACCGCAAAGACCAAATTTGATAAGCAACACTCACTTAACACTATTCTCTAAATGTCATTACCCCAAATTTGATTTTGTTAAGAACTATCTGTTCAAGGGTTCATATATATACATATATATATATATATAACTTCATGATGGAATTATTTCATAAGAAACATAATTTTTCTTGTTAATCATCTTGTGTTATACTAACTAGTATGTTCTCCCGCGCGATGCACGGACATATTATTATTGTATAATATTATTAACTTTCATATAAATTAATATTTTTAAAAAATATATAATTATATTTAATAATTTATATATGTACCATGAGTATAATAAATATATAAATATTATCTATAAAATTATATGTGAACATTAATTAATTTTATTTATAAAATACAATCATCAAATTACTAAATATATATAATATTTTCTTATAAAATATGGTATATCAATGTTAACATTTTGTATTATTATACATAGCATCGAATGTGCCACCATAATTAATATATTATATATTATATTATATAATCTAGAAATTTCAAAATACATGTTATCTTCAAGAGTTATCTCCATGAGCCGAAGTCTCTTCGGGCCATCCTTCGGCATGGATCTAGGTAGCTTCATCCCATAAACTTGACCAATCACGTCTTCTAAATCAACACAAAAATTAATATATTTGATTAGAATATCACATAGAAAAATTATAAATAACTTAACTATAATAAAAAAATAGAGTACCAAACAAAAGGATTTCATCTTTCTTTCTCTATATCAGATATCCAATCGAATGATTTGAAATTGAATATGTTCACAATGTGTGAACTTCTTGCTTGACCACGAATAGTATCACCCTGCAAAAATAATGAAATTAAATATGTTAAATATTGCATGTTTCATACTACCCATTTTATCATGTTTATTATAAAATTTATTTTTTGACAATACCTGTTCATCCTTAAAAACACTCAAAGATGAAGATCTAATTTTTGTCTGCAAATGTAGGTACATCGTAAGTGCGAACTAGATGAAGTCTATGAGTCCCTTCTTTTCAGATGAAAATCTTTCAAAAAGTTGAAAATAGTCGATATTACAGATCGATAAAGCTAGGTAAAAAAAACATATGAATAATGAGATTGCACAATGTAGACGATACAAAATGATACACTATTTATAATAAAAATTCAATGCAATAGATAGGTAATGCTGAAAAATCTAAGAATCGGTTTAACAGATCGGTAGATTTGGTCATTCTATGGTGCAAATTATTTAGACATGAGATATATTATATATACGAACATTTAGTTTAATAGATAGATATTGTTGAAAAATCTAGGAATCAGTTTAACATATTTGTAATAAAGCAAATCACGAAATTTTCTAAAAAGTTTGAACAACAACTATATTCTAGCAAATCATGAAATTCTCTTAAAAAATCTTTAACAAATAACAGTCATTCTTAATATTATAATAAATATAACAATTAATAAAATCAAAAAAATTAATATTACTATTTTTGTGAATGAAAAAAAAAGCGAGAAAAACATGTGTTACTATAAATAGATGAACTTCTGCTATTATATATATAGATATATATATATAGAGTCTTTTATATATTATATATTATATATATTATATGCCAGATTTACTATAAAACAAATCACGAAATTTCTGCTATTATATATATAGATATATATAGAGTCTTTTATATATTATATATTAAATATATATTATATGCCAGATTTACTATAAAACAAATCACGAAATTTTCTAAAAAATTTGAACAACAAGTATATTCTAGCAAATCATAGAATTCTCTATAAAATCTTAACTAACAACAGTCATTCTTAATAGTATAATAAATATAAGAATTAATAAAATAAAAAAATTAATATTACTATTTTTGTGAATGAAAAAGGCGGGAAAAATATGTGTTACTATAAATAGATGGACTTCTGCTATTAATATATATATATATATTCTAGAAATATTTGCTAGTTAGAACCCTAGAGTTTGTAAGTTGTAACTAATATATATCCACTCTAGAGTCCATTCAATTGTTACTTATGTGAAAGAGATATAAATAATAAAATACTGAGGAAAGTGATATAAAATAATTTTTTTTGGAGCTTTAAAGATAGAGAAGAGAGGAGGTACAAGTTAAAAGGAGGCATAACTTTATAGTAGATTAAAGGGTAGAGGAATTCCACAAATTTTTTTTTTTTTGAGTTTTTTTCCTAAAGGTAAGGGAATTTTTCTATTTTGATTTGTGAATTTATGTTGGGAATTATGGAGGCTTGAACAGTAGGGATAGTGATTTTTTATTTTTAATGAAAATGGTATAATATGTATAAATGAGGTATATTTAGTAAAAAAAAAGTAGAGAATTATTAATTTGATGTGTATTTAGACTTTGGGGTATATATAGAGGTTTCGAGGAAGGAATAGCTGCACCCTAAACTAAATTTAGAGAGGTTATTCTAAAATGTTTTATTAAACATGATTAATTAAAGAATAATTTTAATTAACTAAGAAGGGACAAAGATTGAGAGATAGACGTTATTTATTGTTTCATGGAAGGTTATTATAAAATGGATTATGGAATAATGAACTAGAAATCATGCTTTTAATTATTTGATTTCAAATAGTCAATTGTTTATGTTTCTTCGTGAATTGATTTGTTTAGATAAATATTTAGTGTGACAAGAATAATTCCAACCAATCATCTTTTCGTTTATTTGCTAAATAGTTAATCATAAAAAATTAATTACTTCGCTTGCATCATGTAGGATCAACATTTACTTGTGGCTACAACTAGTTAGCAGAAAAAATATGATACTATAATTTAATTCATGTGGATCGATTCTTAATCTACGTGTCACAATAAAATGGTCACTATCCCGTTGATTATATATGAACATATATGGTTATGCGCATATATTCATATTTAATTTAAATATTAGAATAAATTTAATTTTTTGGCAATGTATTTGATTAACCTAGTAAAACTCTTTCTTTAATTGTATTTTAAAATATTCATACTAAATACTGAATGAAGATTAAGTAATTAGTGAATAGTTATATAAACTAATCAATATTGTAGTCACATTCATTTTTTATGTTTAAAAATCACATATTTACATATTTTATGATTGTTTAATTTTATAATTAAGCATAAATGGTAAAGATGTACCACGTGCAAATTGCAAAATTAGTTTTATAATTATAGGACATTTGTAATTTTAGTTGTGTTTAAATATAAATTCATAATTATGTCGCATAACAATTTTAATTTTGCGAATTTAATCCTAATTTTAGTGAAAATTAGAAATTTTGCCGAAATTTGGCATGTGCATCTCATGTGCCTTTTTTCAGCGAAACATTTTTGATAAGGCTTTTAAATTTTCACACAGCCTGAAGAAAAAAAAACCCCACACAATTAAAGAACATACCACATAAACAAAAAGAATTTAAAATAATCTTTTAAGTTATTTTTAATTTCTTTTGTTTATGTGGTATTTTCTTTTATCGTGTGATTTTTTTTTTTATAGTGAAAAATTAAAAGTCATATAAAAAAAGTTTCGCTGGAAAAAAAGACACGTGAGACGCATATATCAAATTATGAAAGAAATTCTAATTTCTATTAAAATTAGAACTAAATTTGCAAAATTAAAATTGTTATGGAAAATAATTGTAAATTTACACACGAACATAACTAAAAGTGCAAATGTTCTTTAGTTATGGAACTAATTGAGTCTGATAAACAAATGGTTCACTTTTATTAATTTTTGAGTTACCATTTATAACAAAAAATTAAGAATGATTCTCCCAACAAATTAATAAGTGTAAATTGCTGTCCAGTTACCTCATTAATCACCCACCATTAATGCATGAGAAGAAATAGTGAATTCTGCTTCTTCTTTTTTAAGAAGTTACAGTTTCCCAGTATATATTTGCTGAAGGTGACAGAAGAATCTATTGAGAGTGAGAGCATTAAACCAAAGTTAATTTTTTTCCATTGCAGATGCTTGGCTGTAGCTTAGTGAGAATATATATGAGAGAGAAAGAGCCGGCTAATGTACATAAATGACAAGACTATAAATTTGCAAACGGATCTTTACGTTTCTGGAATCACATTGGATTCATCGGTTGTTCCGTGTCTGAAAGAAACTTAATATATAATGCATGAACTTCATGTCTTGTTGCCTCAACACATATCAATGGCTTCTCATTTACTGCTATATTTTATATTTTCTCTGTCCATTTCGCTCACATTTTGTTCTGCAAATCAAGAGAGTTTTCTTCACTGTATGTACATCACTTCTTCTTCTCAATACAGCAGATCGTTTAAATACATCCACACCCCACGTTCTCCATCGTATTCAAGTCTGCTTCAATCTGCAGAACAGAATCCCAGATGGTTAAACTCGACGTCCTTAAAGCCGAAATTCATGGTTACGCCTTACAGTACCGATGAAATCCAAGCAGCCATTCTTTGTTCGAGGAAACATGGTTTGCAAGTCAGAGTGAAGAGCGGTGGGCATGACTATGAAGGCCTATCGTATCTCTGTGGAACCCCGTTTATCATCATTGATCTCATCAATCTCCGTTCAATCAGCATTGATTTGGAAGAAGAAACGGCGTGGGTTCAGTCAGGGGCGACAATTGGGGAGCTGTACTATAGCATAGCCCGAAAAAGCAGTGTCCATGGCTTCCCGGCTGGGTTGTGCCCGAGCGTGGGTGTTGGAGGGCACTTCAGCGGAGGAGGTTTTGGAACAATGCTAAGGAAACACGGCCTAGCTGCAGATAACATTCTTGATGCTTATTTCATGGATGTGAATGGGAGGATTCTTGATCGAGAATCAATGGGAGAAGATCTGTTCTGGGCTATTAGAGGGGGTGGGGGAGCGAGTTTTGGAGTCATACTCGCCTGGAAAGTTAAGCTCGTCCGAGTTCCACCTGTTGTCACTGTTTTCACAGTTCACAAGATTCTAGACAAAGAAGGGATAAAGCTTGCCAACAAATGGCAACATGTAGCAAATAGACTGCCAGAAGATGTCTTCATCAGAATTGTCCTTCAGCATATAAATGGGAACAGCAAAGATGAGAATAAAAGTGTTGAATTATTGTTTAATTCACTGTTTCTTGGACCTGTGAATGAGTTATTACCACTGATGAACAAGAGTTTCCCAGAATTAGGCTTACAGGAGAAAGACTGCACCAAAATGAGCTGGATAGAATCTGTTCTCTACTTCGCGGGATATGAAAGAGACGAACCGTTGGAAGTTTTACTGGATAGAACAGTACAATACAAGAGCTATTTCAAGGCAAAGTCAGATTTTGCTGAAAAAACGATTCCAGAAAATGCATTTGAAGGAATCAAGAAAAGACTTCTCCAAGAACAGATAGCATTTGTGATCATGGATCCATTCGGAGGGAAAATGACGCAAATCGCAGAGACGGAGCTCCCGTTTCCTCACAGAAAGGGAAACTTGTTCAACATACAATACTTAGTGAAATGGAGTGTGCAGGCCGAATCCCAGAAACACGTGGTCTGGATGAAAAAGCTGTACAAGTACATGAAACCATACGTGTCGGGTTCGCCACGAGCTGCTTACATGAACTACAGGGATCTTGATTTAGGAATGAACCTGCAGCCAAATACAAGCTACTCAGAAGCAAGAATCTGGGGAAGAAAATATTTCAAGTGGAACTTCAAGCGATTAGCAGGAGTGAAGAAGATGGCTGATCCAGATAATTTCTTCAGGCACGAGCAGAGCATTCCCCTACTTTCTTGACAATGAAACATTGTTATATCTTCAACTCTTCTTTTCCCTTTTCACAGAAAGATAGGTTTCTATGCTGATATGTTAGGCATTTTCCCATACACCATGTACCAGAAAGTTGCAGTAATTCCAAATCCCATTTTCTGAATTTTGTAATGATGAATCTTGTGTGATGTGGATTAAATGGAAGAGTTTGCCCCTGTTGGTTAAAGATCATAGTTCGGGTAGCTTCACTAATCATAACCTCCAATAATATAAAAAATTATGTTAAGAATGCCTGTAATTTGTATATTTGAAGAAAATAAAGTTGAAAAATTATAACTTAATAAAGAAGTGTAACTTACAATCAAATTTATTTTCCTTTAGGATTTTTTTATACAGTAAAAACCCTTGAAATTAATAACTTTTGAATTATCTAAAATTGTAAGTCTCAAATTTACATTTGAAACATTACTATTTAGTATTTAATCTTTAATACTTTTTACTGTCCCAAAGTATTTTATTGAAAAGTAAAGTTGAACTAAGAAACTCTATTACTCTAAAGAAACATAATATTACTACCCACTTAAAATAAGAAACAATCTTCTATACCCAAAACTTAAAACTATTTTCTACCTACATCTATGGTTTTATGGACTAATCTACCTTTATTTATTCTTATATCTTCTCTCGTGAAACTCAATCGTGAAAGCAAGAAAGAGACTTTCACTGGAGAAAAGGAAGAATGTGAACTTAGGAATGAAGAAGAGAAAAAAAGAAAAAAGAATTTACAATTGGGAAGTAAAGGGGGGAGAGACAAAAGGGGGAGACAAGAAAAATGAGAGAAAAGAGGAAAACGGCAACTGAAAAGAAAAGACAGAGGAGAGAGAAAAATGGAGAGATGACTTTCACCATATGGATTAATGTGAAAGGCAGAAAGACTTTCATCATTATATTAATAATCGTGAAACCGATCTCTTCACTTTTCTCTATCCTCTCTCTTTTCTTTTGAATCGTGTAAGTTATTTTTTATCTTTTCTCTCATCTTTCTTCTCTCCGTAGAGAGAGGAGAGACAAAAGGGGGGAGACAAGAAAAATGAGAGAAAAGAGAAAAGACTATATGGATTAACTGTGAAAGGCAAAAATACTTTCATGATTATATTAATTGAAACCGATCTCTTCACTTTTCTCTCTCCTCTCTCTTTCCTTTTGAATCTTGTAAGTTTCCTTTTGAATCTTGTAAGTTATTTTTTCTTTTTTCTCTTATCCTTTCACTTGCTTTCACGATTACCTAAAAGAAGGAATGTGGGTCTCACTTCATTAAGGGCAAAATTGGTATCTTGGTCATAAAACATATTGGGTACAAAAGAGTTTTTTCTATTTTAAATGGGTAAAATGAATACTGAATAAAATAATATTTAATATTCAATAATTAAATCACCAAAAAAACTTTTGTTTATTCAAATCATAATGAAACCATAGCTATTTCCCGCGCAAGAGGCCTCCCAAGCGGCTTCGACTCTTTCCTCCGTAACGAGTAAAGGCTCCGCACGAGTGGATATGGGGCCCTCTTCCCCAGGCAGTTCCCAATGTTTGGCACTTCATATATCAAACGTTCACTAATGAGTACTGCATCTGCATAAAAAAGATCTTGAGAAGCCGGTCTGAGCCTGACTCCCGGACTTGAACTTGCATAGTTTGGAATTAATTAACAAATTCTATAACAAAGCTTTAAAGTAAATAAAAAGTTCATGAAATCTTGAACTCTAAATTATGTTCTTTGCAAAACCTTAACATAGTATTCGCATAGTCAAACACAAAAATCGCAATCATGCTCGTTCTTCCTTTCTCACCTCCAATTCTGAAATGGGAGGGAGGAGTGCTAAAAAATATTTTGTGTGTTCTACTCATTTGCCCACAAGAGTTTACATAAACCATCTTATCATGGAATCATAGTCATGCAAAATCATATCATATAATCATCAAGCAAATATTTTGGAATTAAATTATGAAATTTGTGTATCTATACTACATACGGATGCGCCGTGCAAAGAATAATAAAATGCAATGTCAAAAGCTATTGATTCTGAGAATAACAGAACGAGAAACAAATTGGGAATAAAACTCGTTTCTATTTACTAAAAATCTACTAAAAGTGATGATCCATCATAACTATCATTCAATTCAAATCAATAGAAGTGATATTGATATCAGTCGCAATGACGGTCCATCATAACTAAATACAAGATCAGTTGCCAAGAAACTAATGTGTTCCTCATTCACTTGCTTATCATGAATAATAACATAAACTAGTTGACATCTTGGAACCTTTATTGAGGAACGTAGCTAGTCATTGATTACCAACTGATACATGCAAAATTATGTAATGAACAATAATATACAATAGTCAAAATTAATATATTCTAAGAATATTGGAAAGTGACACAAATTGAGAATAAACCCCGTTTTATATTTCTTAAAATTCAACCACCCCAAAACAATAATAAAAACATCTATTTATACTTATAAACAACTCTAGAATCCTTTTAACAATATAATTTCTATCAAATAAATGAAAAGATAACAAAGCAAAAGAAATCCTAATAGATAAAATATAATAAATAAAAAAGATATCCTAACATCTAATTGATATATCTTTTATCTCCATCATTCTCCTCTCCCTAAAAGATGTGCCCTCAAATCATGTTCGATGCCATTTTGAAGAAGAAAACATCCGTAGACGAGCCTGAATATCTTTAAATTATGCACCTAAAGAGTAATAACAACATTATTAATTGTTTTCATCAAATGAATAGGAAGAACATATCGAGCTGTCATAATTATGGATTAAATTGTGGAAATTTTAGCTTTAAAGGCAAACACATCATAAAAAAACTATGGAAATCGATCATTATAATCCAAATTGAGAAATGGCAGACCATTATAACCACCATATCGCCACTTTCTTCATCAAAAGTTGGTGGTCCACCATAACCTTTATAAAATTATCATCACTTATCTCATAAAAAATTGGTGGATCATCATAATTGCACATCTCATCAGAAATTGGTGGACAATCAAAATCACACACCTCATCAAAATTTGGTGGACCATCATAGCCACCATCTACAAGCTCATCCCAAATTAACTCACACATGTTGAATGGAAATAATTAGATTGTCTAAAAAAGTGATATTAACATCATTTTCCTCATCGAAAATTGGCGATCCATCATCCAGCAATTAACATAGGAGTAGTTGCTAATAGATCGATATACTAGTAGATTGGCATAAAATTGTCTCCATATACTTGCTCATCAATACTAGTATCATAAACTAGTTTACGACTCGAAACCATCATCAAGGATTGTAATTGAGCTCTAATACCAACTGATGCATGGAGAAGCGGGAAATTACAATAAAACTCAATGTTAAAATCCATTGTTTTTAAGAATATCAGAAAGAGATACAAGATGGGAATAAGACCTATTTTCTATTTCATCAAAATTAACAACCATCTAAACTAATAATAAAAAAAAAACATTTAATTATACTAATAGACCAAATTTATAATCTTAATGACAATATAATTCTACCTAATAAATGAAAGGTTACAAATCAAAAGAAATCCAAATAGATAAAATATAATAAATAAAAAAATATCCTAACATATAATTGATATATATTTATCTCCATCACATACTATAATAGAATACATATGAGCACATCAATATTTCTTGGAACACGTATTGTCACGCTCGAGCATCTTGGGTTCGAGAGTGAACCTAAGTTATATTACGCTCGAGCATCTTGCTCTTAAGTTTTGACTTCCCACATTATCACCACTCCCAAATCCATATACCTTCATACGCGTACACAAATACATCATGTTGCAGCCAGCTGTTCCATGACAATAATCAAGCATAGTATATTGAAACTAGGTATATCGTATGTTAGTCAAATATCAATCATGTAGCAGCTAGTAAAGTCATTTTTATGATTCATATGCATATAGGAAAAGTGTGTTTTGGGTCAACTTATGTACACTAGAAAAATTGCTGCAGACAAAGGCCCGTGACTGTTTGAACCCATTATAACAAATAGTATGGGTAAGATAAACTAACTAACAAACTACTTCAAATAGTTGTTAGTGGCATTATCAAAACTCAACATACATATTGAATATATAATTCACATAAATTTTAGTTCTTTGTTATCATTATAATAACATTCATCTTTATAGCTATGTGGTGCAAGCACCAATCCTCGTAAATCATGTATATGATGCGTAGATTACGATCTTATTCTAAATAGTCATGGAACAAATGATCATCACATAGAACATCTTGAAGAATTACATAATTTGTATGGATTCATCTTTCACATAGACATTAATAATTCACATAAACTTCAAAAGTACTATCTCAATTATCGAATCTCAAACCATATAGGTTAATTACTAAATGCATAGAAAAATTTGTCCAACTTTCTAATATACTGACTTTCCAAAAATGTTAGGGGTACACCTTGGGAAATAATGGCATGTCTCAAGCTCATTGGAGATCTTGAATAAGTATGAACAAACTTCTATGGCTATAGTAATTTGAATCAAAATATGATGCCTTGTTTACAAAATGTTCTAGTTTGACTGTGATCCTAATGATAGTATTTGAAGAATGATGCTTTCGAAAACCCATTTGACTAAAATAAGAAGAAACATGTTTATATATGATGATGACACATTTTGGAAATGAGGAAATAATTTGAAATTTTTCAAGGTCTCAAGTAATTCGAGATGAACTTCTAGAGCCTATAGAGAATTTGACAGTTGTGCTTACTTGGAAATAATAAAATAATTTAGAATATTATTGTTTCTTCTAACAGTAAACTAAAAAATATAGGTTCTTTCAAAATTAGTTGAAATCAATTGAAATATTTTCGGAAGATATGTGAAATTTTTTCATGATCATTGAAATTATGAGGGCAAAATTAAAATATTTGAATAAGGAATAGTGATTCACATATAATTGGTCTTTGTTTTTCTTTAAACTCTACATTATGTCAATCTAATTTATTTTAAAAAATAAATTTATGTTTATTTTACTATTTTATAAAAATGCTAAATTCATTAAATAATTTATCTTGAAAGCCTTAAAATACTTCTCTTTGTTAAAATGTGTCTCCTACAAAAACAACTTTATGACCTTATAGAAGAATTTGAAAGCTGTGAAGTGTGACCTCAAAATTAAAGTTAATTTCAAGAAACTCTCATTTATGCGTATATACATAGATTTATGTATATATAAATTGATTTCTAATAAAAAGAAATTCATGACTCCATAGTTTTAACAATAAGTTTCCACATACACACACACACACATTAACTTTTCTCAAAACAAGTATTTTATAATTTTGTTCATTAAAATTCTACAATCTCAAAAGAATAATAATAACAATAATAATATTCATTCTCACAAAAAAAAGGGTCAACCTTTTAGCTTTATTGAAAATGTTGAATTTAGAAAAAAAAAAAAAAAAATCTTCCTGGTGTCTGAATGGGGCATTTATGAGTATTATGATCCGACTTCTTGCATCGATAATCATTAGACACAAACATACATTCTCCATCATGATTTATGTGACCTTAGGACATTTGGGCACGTCGTCATGGCATAGCGTCTTTGGTTCCCTTGTTTGCTTTTTACTGTTTAAAATAAAAACATTTCATGACTTTATACTACTTAGCAATGAATCTCAAAAAATGATGATTTTTTTTAAACAAAATTTAATTTTTGACAAACAAATACTTTATAAATCCTTTTTTCTAACTATAAAATTTCAAAATATTTTTCCTAAAATTTATTTTCATTTCTCAAACTGTATAGCTTCATTAAAAATGTTGAAATTAAAAATAAGCAACATTCCCCTAAATAGAAGTTTTTTTTTTTTTTTTTTTCAAATCCTTTTCATAAAATCTACAGAATATTTTTTTAAATAAACTCATGGTCATAAAGAACACTCCCTCCTATTTGAAATAAGTGACGTTTTTGAAGTTTTTTTTTTTTTTTTTTTTTGCACAATAAGTATGTTTTATAGTTTTCAAGGTAAATAGTAATGTTATTTTCCTAATTTACCCATAATTATTTTTGTAAATATAAACATAATATTTATATTCATTATTCTTCTAGTATTTAACAACTTACACATTTACCTATCAAATTTCTAATATTTCAACTATATAACTTATTGTCCATATATATGTTTTCTTTAATTTCCTGGCTGCACCATATTGACACTATTTGAGATGAGATTAATGCATATTAAATGAAATTATTATAATATTTTAATCATTTTTTATCAACCTTAAATATTGTTTTGTATATTCAACCTAATATGATAAATGTTCTCAAAATAATTTCATACATAAAATCCAAAAAATAATTAATTTTTTTCTTTTCAATTGTATTTTTGTTTTACTAAATTGAAATTTATCTCATTTTATTTATCTTAAAAATCTATTTTTTTAATAATAAAATCTAACCTTTACCTTTCTCTCATATTTTAAGAGAAAATAAATCATATATATCATTTCTAATACCCAAGAAATAAATATCAAGAAGGAAGTGTAAAATCATATATGAAAAATAGATCATTTAGAATTAGGCGACGAGTCTTGCATCCTTGTCGGCATAAAATAATATATTGATATTTTCCGAAGGATGCGGCTATTCGAATCCTCGATTCTATAAATAAATTTAAAAAAAATTGAAAAAAATTATACATTATTAAAATGACTGAAATACCCTTATATTCAGTCTACCCAATCTGATTGTTTAATGTGCTCAAGGCTTATTTGGAACATCCAGCCTAACAAGTAAAGTTATGTTTGACAGGTGTTGCAAAATACTACTTCGGTTATTCGTCAGGATGTTACAAACGAACCTTAGACCAACATGTTCATCCTTATTAGACAAATAAGTTTTGAATACGAGCGTATGTGTTTGATAGATAATGTTTGAACACATACAAGTAGGCGTGCTATGGGTTCAAAACGAAAAATCGAAAAAACAAACAAAATAGGAATGTTTTTAAACCAAATATTTCCCTAATGTATATTTTCATATAAAACACTTATAAAACACACAAAAATTCAATAATTCAAGAATCTAGAACATTGATTTAGACGACAAACTTATTATCTTTTTTTTTTTCTATTCTTCTTATTCTTCTTGTTTTATTTTTGTAATTAAAAGAACGTAATTGTTCAAAATAAAACATTTAGTAAAAATTAAATAATTATATTTTAAATATGGTGTATTTAGAGAATTTGGGGTGCAAATATTCGCACCATTTTTTCTTAACCCTTGTCTTTTTTAGCTATACAAGACTTAGGCTAATTTGTAGCCTTAGGCAAGACTTTTTCAAGTTATAATTACGAAATTTAATATAAGACCAGGTAGCTATAAGTCTAGTAATGTATCATATATGGAGTACAAACTGCAAATTTATTCTCTTAAGTATTATATATGCTAGGTATAATTATACTATCCAAATTGATCTCAACTACATTAGAAATATTCTTGTATCTTCTCTCCCCTCCATAGTTTTTCTCTCTCCTCCTTAGTTTTGTTTCTTGTGTGATGATGGTTTTGGACTTGGAGGAAGTGTTCCCAAACATTATGTCCCAAAACTTTGTAGAAACTCCAAATCCCTTTTTACATTTGCGAAGTGATGTTTCATGTGGTGAGCGTACAATTCCAAATTACATAAAAAATTCATAGGCATTTCCATTTCTTAACAACACAAAATGAAATGATGTTTGTAAGTAAAGGAGAGAGTTCAATTACCTTTAGTTGATATGATGCACCTTTTAATGGCTTTCCGTGGTGCAAGTAGTAATGAGAGCAATCATACATGATATATCCCAACAGGATACCTCCGCCTAAAGCATAAGAATACAGCGCAGGTACAAGAAGCTTGGTCATATTCCAAATCTGAAACCGTGAGAAATAGGATGCTATAACCAGATGCAAGAAAGAATAAAGTAAAGTAAAGAATGAACAAAGAGATTTATGTGGTTCACTAACAATGTGTTGGCTACATCTCACATAGTTTAGATTGCTACTTCGTAGAAGAAGAGATGTGAATGACCTAAATATTCATTCAGAATGGACTCCATTCATCCAAACACAGCAAAAATAAAGGGAAATGGTTAAAACTAGACAACAAAGAAATTATCTCGAATTCGTTTTTATGTGAGTTGGGGTTTTGTCGTACGATAGCTATTACAATTGTTGTTCCAGCAGGCGGGAAAACGAGTCGAAGACTGTCCATCGGATGCTTGTGATGGAAGCCATGAAGGGCGTAGTAAAATGTGTTTCCCTTGCGTTGAAATGTTTCAAAACAATTTACCTTTGTATAGAAGCAAGATGAGACTGACCAATAGCTTGTTGTTCGAATGTGGAAAAGAAAGTGATGAATTAAGTACTCGAGCAATGTCGAAAGAACGCACCAGCAGCCACTATTGGTACGATATGGAATGGAGCAATCCCGGTTATCAGCGCAGATGAGACGAACCAGCAAAAGACGGTAGCCAGATGAGGGGAACGCCCCACCAAAGAGTGCGCGTCAACAGCTGTTAAAACAACCTCTAAATCCAAAAACATGACAAGAGAAATATTCATACTAAAAAAAATTAAAATTTGTGGTCGTTGTAACCGTTGATCCTATGAAACACCAAATAAAATAGAGGATTCAAACCGTCCAACAACCTCAATAAACCCATTTCCAAAAAAGCCGTGGGGTTCCTTTGGTGAAAATAGGTTGGCGAACCCAATCGTTGTAAGCTTCTCCAAGATGTCCAACCTGCCATTACTATAGTAATCAAAATTCGTGAAACAACTTACAAAAGAATGATTCTGCAGAAAAATCACGAGAAATCTAACCTGAGAGACAAGCGGTTTGTTTAAATCAACGGAAAACACGTGCCTTCCCATCTTTGGCAAAAGCCACTGATAAAGAATATTATAAATTATAATGTTTGAATCAAAATCGCTGCTAAAACAATGTATATATACTACAAGTAAACATGTGTGTTGGGCGTGATTATATGTACTTCTGATTTACATCTATATATCTTTATATTAAAATAAAACCAGAACAATTTAATAAATTTATAAAAATGTCATCCAAAATCAGGAAAAAGATATATAATTAGTTCTGTATTTTTTAGATGATCCAAAATTAATCCTATATCTTTTTATTTTATTAATTTTATCCTATATTTTTTTAGTGTTTGATTTCAGTCTTAATTTTAAAAAAATATAAAATTAGTTCTGCATCTTTTGGGCAGACTCAAAAAATAATCATGTATCTTTCTTAATACTCGATTTCAATTCTATTTCTTAATAATATTGTCGAAAAAAAATGCATCTCTCACGTGACATCAAATAAATTGGGCTTTATAATATTCCGGCTAGCTTGATTACGTGACAGTGCTAACGTGGAATATCACGTCACATCAAACCAAATTGGAGGGCTTAGAAGAACATAAACAACAATTTGTCATTCACAAATTTGATGAACCATTCCAGAAAGGAAATCTGTAAGGCTTTTCCTCAATATCCTCCAAATCTAGACCACATAGAATGAGTTTGACACAAATTGACAAATTGTTGGAACTTATATTCCACGGTGGTGCTGCCATGTAATTGAGCTGGCTGAAATATTATAAAGTTTAAATTTATTTGAGGTCACGTGAGAAGCACATATATTTTTCCGACAACATTATTAATTCACGTAAAAAATAGAATTAAAATCAAACATTAAAAAAGATACAGAACAAAATCGGTAAAGTAAAAAAATACAGGACTAATTTGGAATCGCCCAAAAGATACAGGACTAATTTTACAACTTTCCCGCCAAAATCGCTCTTTCATGAATACTAAAAGAAATTTAATATATATATATATATATATATATATATATATATATATATATTGGCACTTGCAAAACACGCGCGCCTATTATTGGTGTAGTAGTACATGCACCCCGATTAAATGTGGGATTGTACATAGTACTTTTTTTTTTTTTCTTTTTTCACCTCAAATTTCAAATTTAAAACTTTTTTGTCTTAACTCAATAATTTATATATGTATTAGATTATAATAGGATATAAATATTATATATAAAATAATATCTTAACAATAATTAACTAATTTATTTATAAAATACAATCATCAATTACTACATATATATATATATAGTATTTTCTTTTGAACCAAGAAAATTGAATAAAATATGGTATATCAATATGAACATTTTTTATTATTATGTATAGCATCGAATCTGCCACAAATTCACAAATTCATAATTGACTTGTATATCAATATGAGCATTTATTATTATTATTATTATTATTATTATTATTATTATTATTATTATTATTATTATTATTATTATTATTTTGGTCGTATATGTATCCTAACATTCATATTTTGTCACTCTTGTTTTTTGGTCATCTATATATTTAATTGTCTAACATTAATTTTCCATAGCATAATTAATTTTATTGTTTTTTTATATAAAACAATTTCAGTGGTAACATGTTATCCGATAGCATGGACGATACAATTTTCTATTTATCATAATCTGCTTTTCTATATTATGTACGATGTCTATATTAAATATCTTAGATGCAATTATTTACGTTCCAAGACCTTTATTTTTTTCTTATTAGTATTTCTATTATTAGTATAAAATATAAATAGTAATATAATTTTTAAAATAAAATATATTTTTAATAAAAATTTGTTGAAAATAAAAATACCTCACAAATACAAAAATATATTAAATATTAAAATATGTTTGAAAATTAATATTATTTTTATATATGTTATATGCATATCAAATTGAAAATCATAAAATATGTTTAATTTGATATGTTTTTCATAAAAAATGAAGTTGAGATGAATGAGTTATAAGTATTTAAAAATTAGACTGAAAAAACAAAGAAAAATAACAAATCTGATTGAATATCATATTTTTTTAAAAATAGAGATATGATTTAAGCGAGAAAATAATATTGTAAATTAAATAGTATATATTTAATCATTGGACTTTCATTATAGTTTGGTATAGTTTGTTACAACTGTAATTACTAGGAACTCCGTACTCTGCATTAATAACTATATTATTCCTAAATTATATATTAAATGGACTACAAATCTTTTAGGCGTATTATATATAAATAAGGAAATAATTACATCATTAAATAAACCTAGTAACTATGGAACAAAAGTCGAGCCATGTCTAGAGGGTGAACTACTTCCAGATTTTATTCTTGTGAAAATAATAATAATAATCAAGAAAATAATCTATAAAAAATAAAGTGAAACATTTTATCACAAGCTAGCGTATTAATATATATATATATATATATAAAGCATGATTATAATAATGTAAAATAGAAACATATGGGAGCTATAATTTTAAATTAATGAGATAAATTTAATTATATGTTTTAATATCAATGTTACTAGTATGAGACCTCTGCGATGCACAGAAAATATTTTTCCCTTATATTTTATAATATAAGCATATATTCAAATTATATGATATATTGTAGAACGTGTGGAATTTGTAATTCAGTAATTATTTTTTTGTATAATGAGTAGAATTTTGTTATAATTTTATGTTTCGTTTTTTCTTATATTAGAATTAGTCTCGTTTACAAATTGATAAGCATGATATCCACGATTTATAGAAAGTTGAATCAAATTAAAATTTAAAAAAATAGCATATGAGCAGATTAAAGAAAATAAAGATTTGAACAGATCTTGTAAAAATTTCCAATTACACCGTCAACTTAAGGATAAGAATATTTTGCAAATTATTGATTAAATGTAATATTATTACAAAAATTTAAAATTAAATAGAAACAAATACTTTGAAAGCTAATGAAAAATCGCACAGTGCTTATACATCGAAATAATTAGCAAATCTCAACAGAACGTGAACAATCAAATGAAAGATGAAAGAGATGGACGAACGTTGAAAAATAGTTAAAAAAATGAAATATATTTATGATAAATTGAAAGCAATAGATGAATAAAAAAATCTAAAAATAAAATAAACCTAAAAATAATATTTTGAAGAGAATGGAGAACAAAAAAAAAATCTTAAAACATTTAATGATAATCTTGATAAAATATATAGATCGAAAAGAGAGACAAAAATGATAAATGATTTTGAATTATGGTAAGATATGTGAAAATTTAATTTCATATTTGACAAAATGAGAATCTATTCACGTGATTAGGTGATTTTAAATAATTGATTGCTTATTTATAAGAAAATTATTAATGGCTTTCCACAGTATAATGAAACTACAATGATTTAACTTCCTAACAAATTTATTTCTTATTTTGAATATATTATGAGTTAACAAAAAATCCTTCAAATTTGAATTTATTTATGTTGAACAACAGAAACTAAGCAAATTTAAAAAATTATTGATATTAATCTTTTCAATTAAATTGTAATAATGTATCTTAAAAGAGTTCCATAAATATACATAGTTTTACATTAATATGGTGGAAATTTAGGGAAAAAAACACAATTTAAAAAAACTCATTTTACTTATATATATATATATATTTGGTTTGATAAAATGAATCGAGAAAATTGAATTATATATTTATTAGATTTCATATGTTTATTGAATTTCATAATTCATTTATTTGATTAATATTCGATAAAATATCTAGATTTCGAATCATATATTAAATGTTGCAGTATATTCATGTTGATATCATCTAATTTTGAAACACCTAAATTTGTGGAATAATTTAGCTTTTGAAAACGAATCAAAATTTCTAGAATAAAAACATCTAATTTTAAGTTAATAATAATATAATTATAAATTAAGTAATGAAGTTTCGGCGGAAAAATAAAATTAAAAAAAATCATTTTGTTTATATATATATATATATATATATATATAGATTAATAACTCTTAGACCAAGATATTGTTTTCTTTTCTTCGTTATTATATTTCACTAAAATTTCTCATGTGTGTTACATGATTTATAATATGATAATGTAATAAATTATTATAGAAATAGTAATATAATTTTTTAAATAAAATACATAATTATATAAAAATATATTTTAATAAAAATTATTTAAAATAAAAATATCTCACAATATAAAATCATATTAAATATTAAAATATACTACAATTAATCTATAAAAAAATACTTTATATTTAAAAATTAATATTTTATTTTTATATATGCAAAATGGATATCAAATTGAAGATTATGAAAAAATAATTAATTTGATATATCCAAGATGGATACGTACATACAAAATCTTTAGATGTTGGATACACCATATAAAACTTCAAACAAGTGAAGTTAATCGTTATTATTTTTAGAAGAAAAATACTTGGAATATAATTTATCCCTTTTCACTCTTTTTATTATCTATTGTTTTTTCATATTTGAATTAGTGAGGTCATTTTAATTTTGAAGAAGATAGAAATTAGTCACTAAATAATTGTTTTAAAAGGTGTCTTTCAAATTAATAAATTAATTGACGTTTTTATAGTTATTTAAAATTACCTCCAAATTATAATTTGCATATGAGGGAAATATTATCTTACATATTATATTAGGTCATTATTCTAATAATACATATTTTTGAATAATTTCATAATATTTTTTGATTAAGAAATAAAATTCATTAAATATTATAATTAAGTAATTATATTTGATACAAACTAGTATTTCTCCCGTATTTTGCACGATTTGTAATATTTGTAATAATATAATAGTAAATTATAATTCATAGTAATATAATTATTAAATTGCTTATTTGTTTCATGTCGCATTATGGTATTGTGTGAGATTTTATTATTTTTAATTAGTAAATAAATAATTTTATAAAATAATAATATATTTTTCTAAACTAGCATTTATAAAAAGTATAATTTTATTTTACATACAAATATCTCACAATTTTGTTATATATTAAAATATTTTAAATATAAAAATATATTTCAATTAAAATAAAATTATTTAATATTTTTAAACAATTATTTTTATACATGCAATATGGATATCAAATTACAGATCTTGAAAAAAAGACTTAATTTGATATATTTTCATGAAAAATAAGTTGAGACGTAAAAGTTATAAGCATTTGAAATTTGAGGTGAAAAGGTAAAAAAGAAGAAATAAAAAAAAAAAGGTGATTCGCCAACTACTTTTTGGCCAGCATCTCACCCACCTTCCGGGCGCTTGCACTAGATGCTTCAATAACAGCGGGAAAATGACATTCCTGTAACTTTGACAAATTGTCCTGCTTTTGTATAGATATATATTAGCTATATTTTATTTAAAATCTTTTTATTAAGTATCCTTCTTTATAGTATGCCATTTATTAGCAAAACATTACCTTGTTCAATCATATATAACATGTCTAATACCCAAAAAATAAATATCAAGAAAATATAAGTATTAAAATCATTTATGCAAAGGTAATAATTTATAAAGAGATCGTTAATTTGCTTACAAAATATAATTTATCATACTTATATTGAGACTTTTTTTTTTTTTTTTTTTTGTTGGATTCTTCATTCATTTTCCTTCATCGTATATTCATATACTTATTTCAAATAATATATTTAAAATTGTTATGTAGTATTTTTTTAATTTAATTTAATTATAATAGTAAACAACATTTTATATACATATGATTTACGCAACACATAATGCAGACAAATTTTGCTAGTAAGTAACATAAGGACAAGGGAAAGAAGAAGGATTCTAATTTCCAATTTCTTGCAGCTATAAGTTGTACACAAACTGACCACTAGGCCATGAGTAGTATGCTTGTTGTCATAAAATAATATGTAGATATTTTGTCTTAATCCTCTCAGTTTAGCTATACAAGAAGGGCAAAATGTGCCAAACTCCCCTATGGTTTCATAATTTGGTGCGATGCCTCTCTATGGTTATGAAATTGTATCAGACTCCTACGTGGTCTCATTAATCCTGCATACATGCTTCCTTTTCATAACCTAAACGACGTTATTCTATAAGATATTTTTCCGTTTTGCCCTTCTATTACCTTAGTCAATGACATTATTTTCCTTTAACCCATTTTCATTTAGAGAGAGAAAGATAGAAACGACAAAGAAACAAAGAAAAGAATTGGAAGAAACAAAGAGATCGAACACAGAATCGAAGATATCAAAAATAAAACAAGGAGAAAGGATTTTCAAAACGAAGATTTTCTAAAGCGAAGAGAAAAAGTTTGAAACGGAAGGAAATACTTTTGATTAGGGTTTTTGTCAATTTAAAGGTTTACCCATTGTTGTTGTTGTAATAAACCCTTGAATTTATGTAGGCATGATTATATTGTGCATTCTTCATTCGTGTTTTTACTTTCTGAACTTTTTGAAGCACGAAAAATGTCTTGCATATCTGGATGTGGGATATCCGATTTTTCGTATCTTCTTCTTCTAAGTATGAACTTGGCTTTTGCACATGTATGATTAATTAGGAAGATTATGAGTTGTTAATAGGAATTTCTGACAATTTACGAAGAATGCACACAAGAGTAAATGGTTTCCATGCTTGGCCTAAAAGCAATTAAGATTTGGGGTTCTCTTATTCTTAGTGCAAACATGTCACATATTGGTTAGGCATGATTGTTTTAGCTGTAGATTATATGTGACTGCCAACAATTATAACATAAAACAATAGGAGCAATTCATTATTTTGCTTTCTTAAACAATTGATATATATTTTAGTACGTACCATTGCTTCATATTTTATAACAGCTGGATGGAAAAATAATGACAAATTTTAGAATTGCAGGGAAATAATGATTTTTCTGATTCTTTTTGCCTTCTTTTATAGGATTAAAATTGCTAATTTGAATAACATGTATATTGATTGCTGCTTTTAATATAATAATACCTACAAGCTAATTTTATATTTAAGTTATTGTACTTTTTGTTTGTATAAGAATATGGATTGCTGCATTTAATATAATTTGGTATCGATAACTCTGATTTTCATAATGAGTAACTTATATTTCCATTGATAGCTTCAAATCAGCTTCCTTACTCTGGCTTTTTAGATTGCTGCTTTGATGAATGCAACTCTTAATTGTTTAGTAATGTTAAATCGGGTCCAGTGTCTGACATTCTTGTTTGTGTGGTTTACTTATAATACAGTCCTTGTGATTCTTGTTAGATGATGAGTGACAATATATTGTTTGAACATGGTGATCTATCCAAGGTAAATATTCCAATAATGAACCATTTAGGCTCTTTACAACCTTTTATCTGTATCTGCGTTAGATTTTCAATTGCATATCAGCAAGTCCTTAGTTCTTGCACATCTGCAAGCATGAAAGTGAGAAACTCAAGATAAGATGGAGGGAATGTAATGGTTAACCGGTTCAAGTTACATGATCTGTTTAAACTGTAAACTTGTTATTTCAGAAATTAGCATTAGTCACTTGTCAGAACTCACTTCAGGTATTCTTTCAGTACTGCAATCTAATAAGTCTAGAACCGCTTCCACGAGTTCCCGAGTTGAGAATTGAACATTTTTCTCAAAATTCAGTGGCCTGGTGGTTATTGTTTGAAAACTTACCCAATTCTCATAATCTTAGATGCTTGGTTTAGAATTTCGAAAATTAGCTTATTGGATCTTGAGAAGCTAGTCTTGTAGTTGAGTAGATATCTCTTCCAGAATTTAAGACAGTTTTAGGCAAATGTGCTCCAACCTAACACTATCCATACTGCTTCAAAATTTGAGTTGCTGTATAGAATTATGATGTGTGAATTGTGTCATGTCCATGTTTGCTACTGCTTTGAGCAGCATGAGGCTTTGTAGACTCCAAGTTCTTTTATTTTTTGTTTCAAATTATATCATAATGTTTATTTTATTTATTTTTAGTGCCCCTCAAGACACACAAAGTAATATTGTTGGTGAAAATGTAAGAGCAAGTGATACTAATTATATATAATTGGAATTAGGTGCCCTTCAAGCCACCCAAGATAGTGTTGCTGGTTAAAGTGTTGGAACAAGTGATGGTGCTGAATTTAATTTTAATATTCCACAAACTCAGGTGGTTAAATATTTTGCTCTTCTTAAGGTCTAAATTATTATACACATCTTGTAAATAGTTTATTATCACATGTGAAAAAATTAAAATCTACCAATCCTATTTGGAAGATTTGAGACTCCTAGGTCTATTGTTATTATTATTAATTCAGAATATGTAATTAGGATGTAATTGGGTGACTTGATTTAGGATGTAATTAAATTCGGATAAATGCTAGAATATGTTATTAACTTTATATTGTTTTTTTGTGCTAGAATGAGCATGATGATGTATGAATAACTTGATTTAGGATGTCGTTAAATTCGGACGAATGCTAGAATGTTTTATTAACCTGTATACTATTTTTTTTTATGTTTGAGTGACTTGATTTAGGATGTTATTAAATTAAGACAAATGATATAATCATTATGGTTTTGTGCTAGAATGAGTATGTGCAGCAACACTAGTTATTTATTTACTAATTTACTTTATTTTCCTTTGTAGGATCAGTAAGGTTGCAACGAAAAAATTTATTAAGGTGTTTGTCACAACAATTGAATTGGAGCTGAAAACTTTAACTTAGTGCAGGATGGATATGTTTGCATTTTATGTAACATTTTGAATGATCTCCCCCCAATAATCTTACTTACTAGGATCTTATTTTGATGAAGTTCATTTTGGACTTATTTTGTGTTGGATTGAGTATATATATTATGGACTTAGCATTTTGTGTAAGATTTGAAAGATTGAGCAGTATATGGACTTATTATAGATGTTTTGGAGTTATTTTGAGCAGGAAAACAAAAATAAACTTAAATTCATTAATATGCAAAAACTGACACATAGTAGGCATTATATGAAACCTATTGACTACTTCAACATTTGAACAAATAGTAAAATAAAATAAAAAACAACAAAAAGAACCTTAATGACTCCTTGATTTTTCTCTAGTTTTTCAACCGACACAGCTAATTTCTTGTACTTGGATAATGACTCAGCAACATTTCCACCACATTAATCAACCTCTTCAAAATCTGGCATTTGCATTTCATCTTCATAATTTTTCCAAGAAACTGAAATGGGGTCAAACCACTTAAAATAATCACATTGCTTTGTCCGGCAATTGTAAAACAATCTTCCCAACGTATCTTTGGATTTATCGCTAAGAACTCGAATTGCTGCATTTCAATTAACCCACATTTTGGATTTTTGTACCGTAGGTCAAGTATGTCATCCTTCTTTGGTGTCGACTTTCGAGATGAAGCAGACATTTTTCTGTAATAAAAATAGATAAATACATACCTATTGACAGATGAATAAATATAAGACAAAGAAAAAAATTAAGGAAACAAAATTGCCTACCTTCGCAGAATTGGGAGGAGAAGTTTTTAGGTGTTGTTGCTGCTTCAAAGCATGATTTCTACTTTTGAAGCATTATTTATACAATAAATAAAGGGTAAAATTGTCCATTTAGTAGGTAAAAAATGAAATAGAACATGACAAAACACATGAAACACGCATGCATTTCAAATTTGTCAAAACTGACGGATTCGGGGGTTTCAGGCAGGATTAATGAGGCCACGCAGGGGTCTGATACAATTTCGTAACTATAAGGGGGTATCGCGCCGAATTATGAAACCATAGGGGTGTTTGGCACATTTGCCCTATACAAGAATTATGCTAAGATTTTGTGGCCTTAGGCAACACTTTTCCAAGGGGCAAAATGTGCCAAACCCCCCTATGGTTTCATAATTCGGCGCGATACCACCTTATGGTTACAAAATTGTATCAGACTCCTGCGTGGTCTTATTAATCCTGCCCGAAACCCCCAAATCCATCAGTTTTGATGGATTTGAGATGCACGCGCGTTTTCTGCATTTTGTCAAGTTTGTTTTTCCTTTTTTACCTACTAAATGGACAATTTTACCCTTTATTTATTGTATAAATAATGCTCCAAAAGTAGAAACCATACTTCGAAGTAGCAACAACACTTTAAAACTTCTTCTCCCAATTCTGCGAAGGTAGGCACTTTTTTCCTTATTTTTTTCTTTGTCTTGTATTTATTCATCAGTCAATAAGTATTTATTTTTTTTTTTTTATTACAGAAAAATGTCTGCTTCATCACAAAAGCCGACACCAAAGAAGGATGACATACTTGACCTATGGTACAAAAATCCAAAATGTGGGTGTAATCGAAATGCAGCAATTTGAGTTGTTAGCGATGAATCCAGCGAAACGTTGGGAAGATTGTTTTGCAATTGCCGGACAAAGCAATACGATTATTTTAGGTGGCTTGACCTTATTTCAGTTTCTTGAAAAAATTATGAAGATGAAATGCAAATGCCAAATTTTGAGGAGGTTGATTCATGTGGTGGAAATGTTGTCGAATCATTATCCATGTACAAGAAATTAGCTGTGAGGGGTTTGAAAAATTAGAGAAAAATCTAAGGGGTCATTAAGGTTGTTTTTGTTGTTTTTTTATTTTACTGATCGTTCAAATGTTGAAGTAGTCAATATGTTTCATATAATGCCTACTATGTATCAATTTTTGCATATTAATGAATCTAAGTTTATTTATGTTTTCCTGCCCATTTTTCTGCTCAAAATAACTCCAAAACATCCATAATATGTCCATATACTGTTGTATCTTTCAAATCTTACACAAAATGCTAATATATATATATATATATATACTCAATCCAACACAAAATAAGTCCAAAATAAACTTGATTAAAATATGATTTAAGTAAGTGAGCTTTAGATATTCCACAAAATGCAAAAAATAACTATTTTTGGGGGAGATCATTCAAAATATTACACAAAATGCAAAAAACATCCATCCTGCACTAAGTTCAAGTTTTGAACTTCGAATCAATTTTTGTGATAAATACCTTAATAGGTTTTCCCCATTGCAACCTTACTGATCCTACAAAGAAAAATAAAGTAGATTTGTAAAAAAATAACTAGTATTGCAGCACATACTCATTCTAGCATAAAACCATAATGATTCTAGCATTTGTTCGAATTTAATAACATCCTAAATCAAGTCACTCAAGCATCAACAAAAAATAGTATACAGGTTAATAAAACATTCTAGCATTTGTCCAAATTTAACGACATCCTAAATCAAGTCACTCAAACATCATCATGCTCATTCTAGCACAAGAAAATAAAAAACAATATAAAAATTAATAAAATATTCTAGCATTTGTCTGAATTTAATTACATCCTAAATTAAGTCACTCAATTATAACCTAATTACATATTTTGAATTTAATAATAATAACAAAGACCTAGGAGTCTCAAATCTTTCAAATAGGATTGGTAGATTTTGAAATTTTCACAGGTGCTTTTCTTTTAGATTGTTGCTGATTTTTGGGAAGTTGATACTCACTTGAAATTTGGCTTGATTGTTGCACCTAAGTAAATAATAATAATAACAATAATAATAATAATAATAATAATAATAATAATAATAATAATAATTATAATAATAATAATAATAATAATAAGAACAAGAATAATAATAATAATAATAATAAACTATTTATAAGATGTATATAATAATTTAGACCTTAAGTATAGCAAAATATTTAATCACCTGAGTTTGTGGAATATTAAAATTAAATCCAGCACCATCACTTGTTCCAACATTTGAGCCAACAACATTACCTTGGGTGGCTTAAGGGGGCACCTAATTCCAATTACATATAATTAGAATGTTGTTAACTATTTGAATTAGAAAAATCTATAAAATATAATAATCACCTCAGACTGTGAAATTTGATCAGTTGTACCACTTGCTCCTACACTTTCACCAACAATATTACTTTGTGTGTCTTGAGGGGGCACCTACAATAAATAAAATAAACATTATGATATAATTTGAAAAAATATATATAAAAAAACAGATGTATTCAAATTCAGATATATATTAACCTGTGGTGATTGAGTACAACTTTTTTTGTTGTGCCCTGTGCCCTTACACCTGCTGCATATGGTAGTCGAACTTTCCTTGATGCTACACTTGGATCCTTCGTGTCGTTTCCATCTCTCCTTCTCATTTTCTTTGGTCTGCCACTTCTTAATTTGACATCTGGAGGGGCTATTGGACCAAGTTTTGAGACCTGAAAGTCATGCATACACCATATGAGAATACATCCTCATATACATCTCTTTTTTGAAGAATCCAGAAACATAATTTTTCACATTCATCTTATGAAATAATATACATGCCATGGCATGTCAACAAGGATACCCACATAACTGGAACATTCCACAAGTGCACTGCCATTTATCTAAATACACAATGTAATTCTCAAGATAATGTGTAACTTCAAATGTGTCCTCCCCTGCCCAACTAGAAAAGCAATTCCTACTATCACTCTTCTGCTTCTCCATCTTCCTAATTATGTTAGGACAAATATTTTCTGCATATCGCTCCATCCCAACCCTCTTGACTTGAATTCTTGTCATGATCTTTCTCCTAATACACTCAAACATATCAATGATGGGCAAATCCCTTGCTTCCATTATATATTTATTGAATTACTCGGAGATATTATTGACTATGACATCACATTTGTTTCTTGGTGAAAAAAAAAACATCTTGCCCAATGGTGACCTTCCACCATTTTCAGCCATTCAAAGGCAGTCAAGTATGTAGCTTTTTTGGGGCAGATTCTTTCTATATCTTTCATTATCCTTTGATGTTTGTTTTTGACATTGTAGGTTGATGTAGCCTTCCAAAACAATTTTTTCATTTCCAATGAGCTGAACTTAGCTTTCATGTTATTGTACATATGCTTTACACATAATCTATGTTCAACAGTGGGGCAAGTCCCTGAATTGCTTCAATCAACCCTTTTTGTCTATCTGCAAAAATCCAATGCATATCTTCGGCTGACCCAATGTCCTTCAAAAATAGATTTAGGAACAATTCCCAACTATGTTGTTTTTCCACCTCTACATAAACCATGGCAATAGGAAACATGTTATCGTTTCCATCTCTCCCAATTGCTGATAACAGCTGACCCTGATGGCCCTTCAAAAAAACAACCATCTAATTCTATTATAGGCCTACACCCTGTGATGAAAGCTTTTTTGAGTGGTACCAAGCCAACATACATCCTCTGAAATTTAGGTGGTGTAAGTGGCCTATCAACTTTCAAAACCATAGAGCTATCTGGATTGTATTTCACCACAGTTTCACAATAATCATAAAGTCTTTCATACTGTTGGTTTGTCCATTCTAAGCGAGGTCAATACATATCTCTTTGCCCTGTAGACCTTTTGTATGCTGCATTCAATCCCTATATCCCTCTTTATCTTCCTTTTTTATGCAAGCAAAGGCTCATTAGGATTATCCTTCACCATCTCTGAAATTCTAGTACCAATGTGCTTGTAATCTGCCTGAGTGTTTTTAGTTCTAAACACACAAGTATGAGTCCCTTTCAAACTCTTCACTTGGTAAATTTCACCTTTCATTATTCTTGAAGCTTGCAATTTCCAATCACACCAACTTTTACATCTTGCAGTAATGACTTGACTCTCACACTTAGGATATAACAGATCATATCATTTTCTTACTTCCCAGTCTTTAAGAACTCTTTGGAATGCTTCCCTCGAGGGGAATTTTTTCCCCACTGTCAATTCAAATGTATTCATATTGTAACCCTCTTCCCATTCATTAATTTTCTCTTCTTTCAAATCTTCTTCATCCACACTAAACTAACCTTTATTCATCGTAGACTTGTTAGCATTTTCAGCTTGTTTTGCCTCTTTCTTCTTCCTTATTTTTCCTTCAAATATGATCTCATAAGCTTTCAAACTTTTCTTCTGTGGTCAGGTGGCCTACTAGCAAAAATATCATCATCATCAGGCCCCTTCAAGTCCTCCAACATCCAAGAAGTACAAGAGGAACCATCTGACGAAGAAGAAGAATCATCAGAGTCATCTTTGTTACTCTGTGTGGGGTCCACTTGTCCTTCATTAACTTGTTGGTCACTTGGTTGGTCTTGAACTTCTTAAGAGACCACCCCTTTAGCATTGGGATGTTGAACTTCTTCAGAGCTACTCCTTCATGTTGAACAACTTCATCATTCATTCTCTCAGTATCCACTGTTTCATCATTAGGATCCTGATCTTCTTCAGAAGCAACCTCTTCATGCTGAACTTCTTCAGAAGCTACACTGTCATGATGAACTTCTTTAGAAGCAAATTTTTCATGCTGAACTTTTTCAGAAGCAACCCCTTCATGTTGAACTTCTTCATGAGTGCCACATGGGAGTGAAGGCACAACATTCTTTATGTTTAAGATATTTCCATCTGGATCAGCTATTAAGAATGGCCCAGGATTGTCCACAAAATAAATAGGAATAACTGGCAACCCCTTATATGTTCTAATTAACTTCATCAAGTCTTTATCTGTTTTCAAGATCATGAGACCATCATCCAACCCAACCCCAGGCATACATGAGTAGACTTCCACATTCATAGCTTTTCCATTAGCTTTCCCATAAATTTCCCAAAGATCACCCCAAAAAAAATCTATCAATGTCCACATCTTGAATCATCACCTTCCATACACCAAAATATTGTATTTTTGGAGACCATTCCAGTGAACCACCAACCCATACATAAGATGTGACATAATCTGAACCTTCGAATCCAACTCCAGACATGTTCCTATACAACAACAAATTAAAATAATTTTAGAAACATATATATTAAAATAAAAAAAGTCAACAACCAACAACACTTTTATTTCTTAAAAATCATATATATTAAAATAAAAAGTCAGCACCCAAAAGTACTAAAAACAGCAATCTATACAAACACAAAGTACTAAAATCAGCAATTTAAATTCTTATACAAACACAAAGTACGACAACTTAAATATATAATTAGCTTTTAGGTATTATTATATTAAAAGCAGCAATCCATATTCTTATACAAACACAAAGTACAATAACTAAAATAAAAAAATGGGAGTGTAGGTATTATTATATTAAAAGTAGCAATCCATATACATTTTTCCAAATTAGGAATCTTAATCCAATAAAAGAAAGCAAAAAGAATAAGAAAATTAATTGTTTCCCTACAATTCTAAAATCTATCATTATTTTTTCCATCCATCTGTTATAAAATAAGAAGCAATTCTATGTACTAAAATATAAATCAATTGTTTAAGAAAGCATAATAATGAATTTCTCCTATTGTTTTATGTTGTAATTGTTGGCAGTCGCACATAATCTACAGCTAAAACAATCATGCCTAACCAACATGTGACATGTTTGCACTAATAATAAGAGAGCCCCAAATCTTAACTACCTCTAGGTCATAATTAAGTTATCTCGGGAATATGTCCATTTTTCATTTACATTACAGATAGGTATTATTCAATTTGTTGCCAATTTGAACAATGCATTCTATATCATGCATGGAAACAATTTACTTTTGTGTATTCTTCAAAAATTGTTAGAAATTCCATATTAACAACTCATAATCTTCCTAATTAATCATATATGTGCAAAAGCCAAGTTCATATTCAAATGAAGAAGATACGAAAAATTGGATATGCCACAACCAGATATGCAAAACATTTTTTGCACTTCAGAAAGTATAAACACAAATGCAGAATGCACAACATAATCATGCCAACTGACCGTGTTGTCGGGGTACATCAAAACTAATTATATTATTTTACCTCATTTTCCTCTATTATTTTCTAGTAGTGGGAAGTAAGGGTCGATCCCACAGAGAACGGTTGAATTATTTGTATATCTTTTTGGGCTAATTTACGAATGCAAATAAGAGGGGGGTTGTTAATGAATTTTGTCTACTAAACTAATAAAATAAAATCTCTAATAAATAAAAATCAAGCAAATAAACAGAAGGCAAACAGTAATAAAAATCAATTCCGGTTCAGTGTTCAGTTTTCCCCTATTCCAAATTATATCATTATGTGATACATTATCAATTTAATTGTGGAATTCCTACCCCTAAACCAACAACAAGCTCTGTTGATTCAATTTATCCCTTAAGTGTAATTAACTAGAATAAGCTCTCTAATTAACCTATTTAATCGAACAGTCCAAAATACACTCTTTGGATTTAATTCGTTAAATGCATTATCAATTAGGATAATAGGGTAGGCAGATTATCGAATTTACACGCTCGATACAATTAATCTTGAATTATGTCGATTCTAATAATAAAAATTATTAGTTGCTACAAACGAGTTCAACATCACAACAGTTACAGATTGCAATTTAAACCCTAGCCCTAAATATATAAACTATCAATTGAGTTGATCAATCACAATTAACAATATATATATATATATAATAAATCAATTCAAACAATCAACATAATAAGTTCGCACATATTAAATCAATATGGTGTCACGAAAATATAAATCACATAATATTGAAATAGGGTTCAAACATTCCCTAAACCGAAATATAAATTTAGTTACGCATCATGTGTCTAAGAATTGAAATCTTCAAAATAAGAAACATCATAATCAGAATAAGAAGGAAAGAATAAACCAAAAGATTTCTCTCTTCCTTCAAGCCAAGCTGCTTAAATGTTCCCCTCTCAATGTTAATGCATGAGTCTGATGTGGCTGCTGGGATATGTCTCTCCAATTGATGCCTCTTCCCTGCTGCTTCAATGTTTGTGGAAAAAAAAAAGTGATGGCTGCTCTCTGCAAGGATTTCCTCCTTTTATTGTCGTGAGCTTACCCTAATTCATCTTATGGGCTTAATTAAGTTTTTGGCTTAATTCATTAATTAATTAAGCCCTTAACTTATTTAACCCATTCTATGTAATCTTCTTTCCTCGAATGGGCTCAGGATGACCAATCGCTTATGTGGATTATTGTATGAAATTGTCAAAAAAATGCTTCAAATAACCAAAAAAACAAAAAGGACGTAGTTCTTGTCGAAAAATTGAATAAGTAGGAAATAGAGAGTACACAAGAATTAATTGTATTAAAAATACAATTTTAGCAATTAAAAATATATACAATTCTCTACTTATGAAATCCCCACAAACTCAAACATTTGCTTGTCCTCAAGCAAACATAGAACAAAAGCATACAGATAGTTGAACGGGAAAGCTATGCTCAGTCTCAAGATATCTCAACTTATGTATTTTCCACAAGACAAATTTAACTCAACTGGCAAGTGTTTCAAAACAGATATTGTTCCTAAAGTGTCTCATCATCATCCAATAATTAAGTTAATTTCACACATGCAATGATTCAATACCCTCAGAAAAGGATAACTCATTTCACTCAAGTGTATAACAAGATGATATATTTCAAGTCACTCATATCAACACACAGTATGTCATTTACCATAAGCTTGCTCGGATATCTAATTTTCACTACTTGTTAATTGAATTTTCATGAAATCAAAGGGTCTTCTCGGGGTATAATGTGGTTGTAGTTCAAGGTAAAATCAAAGAGGTGAAATTTTGAAGAAAGTCGGGCTAAACTTGTTATGATTATTCGTGGATTTTAAAGCACTCTAACGAATTCACAATTACAGGTGCTAGTATACATTTTTCCAACTCAACCTTGTCATGTATCCATGATCGAACTACTGTATTGATGTGCATTTGCCCTTTTTTTTTTTTTTTTTTTGGGAGGTGGCAATGATACTGAAAGTGGCAGTAGTATTATTTTGCCCCTACGATTTTTTTTTTTTTTGGTTGGCAGCCATATCAAAGCTGGTACTATTCTACCCCTATGATGTTTTATTTTGGGTTGGCAGCAATACCAAAACTGGTACTATTCTGCCCCCACGAATTTTATTTTTTATTTTTTTTTTGGGTTGGTAGCAATACCGAAACTGGTACTATTCTGCACCCACAAATTTATTTTTTATTATTATTTTTTTTTGGGGGCAGCACCACAGCATAGTAGAATGAAATGTACACAACAATATTAGATTCCCTACAGTCGTCAAGAACCAGTAATTAAGCCCCCATGAGACAAATGGTACGCATGCTACCTTTATCCTCACTTAATTCGTTAGAAGTGCAATCCACAAATATTCAAAATAGTTATGAAGATGAGGTACATGAAAAAAGTTGATTAGGGATGGTTTAGCAAGAAAAATAGCTAAGGCTCAATGGGGTATCCTAAAAGATCAATTATTAGGGTGGTTCATGCAAAAGGCTTAAATAGGGTGTCCTAATCATCTAACATGTAATAACTCAAAACAGTAATTCCAAAAAGCATAGCCGAGCAAGTTCTAGAATGAACAATAAGTGTCATAATTCCACGTGAAAGAAAAAGAGCATCATGTATATAAGCAGTGCTCAAAGGCTCAAATCTTACGTCAATAATAGGGCTATGTATCAAATCACGCATGTAAAAGGTAACTCAACCATAGGCTTAAAGAGACGACTTTATAAAGCTATATCAGTCAATCGCACTTGTCACATAGAGTCAATTTGAACTTAGGAAGTAAATATCATATTCTCATAATTTTCATCATTGCAAGCTTCCCCTAACTACCACATGTATGCCTTCATTTCCTCCCCCACACCAACATCAATAACATGCTACAAAATCATGAAAGATAAACAATAGTAAGAAGCATACAGAATAGTGTGGGAAAGGAGTCACCGTTTATCCAAACGATGAGGAGGGTCAACATGAAGTCATTCGGCATGAGAGAGTGACTATCTTCTGCTCCAGCTGCCTAAAAGAGAAAAAGAGAAAAGAAAAAAAATTCACAATATATATATATATATATATATATATGCATGGGTCGCCTCCCATGTAGCGCCGTTGTTTAACGTTGTTGGCGCGACTCAATACTTCCCTTTTTAATGAACACTCCAAGGAGGTTTTGGAATTGGTCTCAAAGATGGTACATCTGCTGCTACATTCAAGGTCCATCCATAAATCTCTATCTTTTTAACCATTTTAGACTTTGAAAACTCGATGAAAGAAAGTCCATATGAGATTTTTTTCTAAAATTATAGTGGCACCCATTTGATCTCATCATGTAAGTGTATACATATTCCATCTATTTTGAACACTTCTTTAATCTCATTATCTTTATCCCCATTCATACCCTTCTGAATTTTAGATGGAAAAGGCAATGGGTTAGTCTCAATAGAAGAAGAAAGAAGTTGATTTACCTTATTCCCGTGGGTGGGCAGTTCCACACTGGGTGACCCAGTGTCTAGTTGTACTGCAGGTTCCACACAAGTAGACCCAGTGTCAGTTTCTTCAGCATCAACCTTCTCTTGTTCGGTGTCTTTCACAACAAACCCAGGCTTGTTAAGCTCTCCAGGGTGCTTCCCACTCCTTAGGCTAACAAAAATTAAATTTTTGGATTTCTTTCGGGTTGGGAAGGCAATTTTCCACTATTTTGATTCTCAAAGCGACTCACGGTGGTAGCCAAATGGCTCATTTGTGTCTCAAGATTTTTTTTGCTATATTGGGTTTCTTGCTAAAATTGTTGCATATTTTTGTTGAAGTTGCATAGTGTTGGAAGCTAAAGTTTTCATCATTTCCTCCAAGGTTGCAATAGAACTTTACTCCGGTTGCTGTTTTTTAAAGTATCGGACTCTTGGTTGTGTCAGTAGACGGGTTTGGTCTGTTGGTAGTCCATTGTGTGAATCTCCGCACCAAAATTAGAATGATCACTCCCCCCCGAGTTGTAGGTATTGAATTGAGGATTGTATCTCCTCCTTGGAAATTCCCGGTACCAACAACACTGGCATGTGCATCTATCTCCTCAAGAAGAATCCTACAGTCGTCGGTGGTATGATCGGTGGTCTCACAGATTTTGCACGGTCTAACTTGTTGACCAGTTCCTGCAACAATCTTTATAACAAAAGAGGTGAGCTCATTTAATTTATATTGAATTGATGCATCATTTACCTCTTTTACCATCTTATATGACGAATCACGGCAGCCAAACTGCTGTGAGTTTGCCACCATGTTCCAAATCAGCTCTTTTGCTGCCGTCGGGGTCTTATCTATAAGTTCTCCTCCACTGGCCGCATCTATAATATTTTGATTCATCCGACTCAATCCCTCATAAAAGTACTGGATTAGAAGGTGTTCACAAATCTGATGGTTTGGGCATCTTGCAACAAGTCTCTGGAATCGCTCCCAATATGCATGAAGTGTCTCTCCAGAAATTTGCATTATACCACAAATCTCCTTCCATATATTGGCTACTCGAAAAGTTGAAAAATATTTTTGTAAAACCAATCTCTCTATCTCAGCCCATGTGGTGATAGATCCTTGCAAATAATATAGCTAATCTTTCGCTAAGTTCATCAAGGAAAATGGAAAATCTCTCAACTTAATTTGCTCATCAGTCACTCCTGTAGTTTTCATAGTTGAGCAAACCAAATGAAACTCCTTAAGGTGCTTATATGGGTCTTCACCTGCATAGCCATAAAAAGAAGGTAATAAGTGTATAATATCATAATTAAACTCAAAAGTGGTGTTTGTACTAAAATCGGGAAATGTAATGCAAAAAGATTGTTCAGCAATAGTAGAATTTGTAAGCTCCCACAAAGTTTGCGTTGTTGCCATTATAATTTCAAATGGATGTTAGCCTGACCTACACAAAATTCTCTCCAAAAGAATGTTATGAGACTACATAAACAAAGGGAAAAAAGTAAAAAGAAAAAAATACGAAAAAGAAAAGAAAAATTACAAAAACTTCACAACTGGACATGACATTGGGGGACCAAGTGTTAGTCATGCAGCCAATATCTTTTTTTTTTCAAAGCAACTAAATCAAATATTTACAGAAAAATATGAGAGAAAATAAATAAAATGAAGAAATGTGAATTCCACGAGAGAGAAAGAGAAAAAAAACAGAAAAATTCGCTAAAAAAAACTGTTATAGTTCACACTTGGTCACCAAGTGTGAAACTTGCTGGCAGCTTAAATCTTCAACAAATAAAAACACACAAAAATCAACACAAATAAATATCACAAATAAATTCAAATCGTTCCCTGACAATGGCGCCAAAATTTTGACCGTGTTGTCGGGGCACGTCAAAATTAATTATATTATTTTACCTCGCTTTCCTCTACTATTTTGTAGTAGTGGGAAGTAAGGGTCGATCTCGTAGAGAACGGTTGAATTATTTGTATATCTTTTTGTGCTAATTTACGAATGCAAATAAGAGGGGGTTGTTGATGAATTTTGTTTACTAAACTAATAAAATAAAATCTACTCTAATAAATAAAAATCAAGCAAATAAACAGAAGGCAAACAGTAATAAAAATCAATTTTGGTTCATGGTTCAGTTTTCCCCCTATTCCAAATTATATGATTATGCGATACGTTATCAATTTAATTATGGAATTCCTACCCCTAAACCAGGAACAAGCTCTGTTGATTCAATTTATCCCTTAAGTGTAATTAATTAGAATAAGCTCTCTAACTAACCTATTTAATCGAACAGTCCAAAATACGTTCATTGGATTTAATTTGTTAAACGCATTATCAATTAGGATAATATGGTAGGCAGGTTATCGAATTCACACGCTCGATTCAATTAACCCTAAATTATGTCGATTCTAATAATAAAAATTACTAGTTGCTACAAACGAGTTCAACATCACAACAATTACGGATTACAATTTAAACCCTAGCCCTAAATATATAAACTATCAATTGAGTTGATCAATCACAATTAACAATATATATATATATATATATTATAAATCAATTCAAACAATCAAATAATAAATTCGCACATATTAAATCAATATGGTGTCACGAAAATATAAATCACATAATATTGAAATAGAGTTCAAACATTCCCTAAACCAGAATATAAATTTAGTTACACATCATGTGTCTAAGAATTGAAATCATCAAAATGAGAGACATCATAATCAGAATAAGAAGGAAAGAATAAACCAAAATTTTTCTTTCTCCTCCCTCCAAGCCAAGCTGCTTGAATGTTCCCCTCTTAATGTTAATGCATGAGTCTGTTGTGGCTGCTGGGATATGTTTGTTCAATTGATGCCTCTTCCCTGCTGCTTCAATGTGTGGAAAAAAAATGTGATGGTAGCTCTCTGCAAGGATTTCCTCCTTTTATTGCCCTAATTCATCTTATGGGCTTAATTAAGTTTTGAGCTTAATTCATTAATTAATTAAGCCCTTAACTTATTTGACCCATAAATTTCTATGTAATCTTCTTTCCTCGAATGGGCTCAGGATGACCAACCGCATTTGTGGATTATTATATGAAATTGTCCAAAAAATACTGGAAATAACCACAAAAACAAAAAGGATGTAGTTCTTGTCGAAATATTAAATAAGTAGGAAATAGAGAGAGCACAAGAATTAATTATATTAAAAATATAGTTTTATCAATTAAAAATACGCACAATTTCCTACTTATCGCCAACATGAATTTCAAGGGTTTGTACAGCCCATATTACGACAACAACAATGAGTAATCCTTTAAATTGGGAAAACCCTAATCATGTCCACAAATGATTCCCGTTGAAATTGGAAAAATTAAATTTTGTAGCTTTGTATTTCGATTCGAAACCCTTCTTCTTCATTTGGGAAACTCCTCTTTGCTCCAAAAAAACTCTTTCCTTCCATTTCAAACTCTTTCTATTCGCTTTAGAAACTCTTCGTTTTGAAAATCATTCTCTTTGTTTTGTTTTTGATATCTTCGATTTTGTGTTCGATCTCTTCATTTCTCTCAATTTTTTTATTTGTTTCTTTGTCATCTCTATCTTTCTCGCTCTAAAATGAAAATGGGTTAAAGGAAAAATGATGTCATTGACTGAGATAATAGAAGGGCAAATGGAAAAATATCTTAAAGAATAATGCCGTTAGAATTTAGATTATGAAAAGAGAGCGTGTGCAAGAATAATGATACCATGCAGGGATCTGATACAATTTTGTGATCATAAGGGGGTATCACACCAAATTATGAAACCATAGAGGGGTTTGGCAAATTTTGCCCATTTTCCAAGCTATAGTTGCAAAATTTAGTGCAAGACTAGGTACTATAAGTCTATAAGACAAACCTTAAATTGTGGATAGGATACACAATGGTATGAATGTTAGAAATCGGTATTTGGGCACTATGTGACCGCCTAGGTGCCGACAAGGTGGCTCGAGTTTTATTTTATTTTGTTCTCAGTTTATAATATATGATAAATTGATTGTATGACATAATTTTGCAAGAAGTACAGACAAAGTGTTAATTTTTATAAAATAATGATAGTAATATCTACAAATAGATAGTAGGCTTATCGATAGTAGAAAATATCGTAGCATGCTGCAATAGAAAATTGAGAACCATTAAAGTATATTTGGCACATTTTTCACAAAAAAGATATTTTTGAACTTGCTTTTCATTTCATATATAATAAAAATGTTTGAATTAGTTGTTTTATTTACATAATGTACAAACAAAAATTTTGTGCGTAAGAATTTTTAGTTTTTCAGCTTTGTGAAAAAATATGATATTAATAGATTTTGAAATGGAGGAAATATTAAATATAAAAAGAATTATATTCTCAATTAATACATTTTTCTCATAAAATGACATTAACTATTAGTGGATTAAAATAAAATTTGAGTCATATAGAACAATATGAATATAATTTAGACCTAATACAATTATTTAAAAAAATAAACATGAAAATCTCGACCAAAAAAATTAAAAAATCTTTTGCCCGCCAGGGGCGCCTTGTTGCCTAGTCCGCTGGACGGCGAATTCCTAGAAAATATAAATTCACTCTGATTTAGTTTAAATCGGGTTGGGAGGCAGATGACTAGCCCGATTTTTACATCAATTTTTTTTAAAATCAATATATATACCAAAGTAAAATAAAACCAAAGTATTGTTTTTATTTGTTCGCCTAAAATTTCTTTAATGGCTTTTTTTTTTTTTTTTCATTTTAGGTTGTATTGATATATTTGATATATGATAATTGTTGATTGATATTTTTCTTGATCTCTTCATATTTTTAGGAATTCATTTATTTTCAATATTAATATATAGAATGTTCAATCTTTTCTTTTTAAGATAATTGTACTTTCTTTTTTCAATATTCATTCTTTTTGTTGGAATTATGTAGTACGTTTGCATATTTGTTGCTAATTTGTTTCTTAATCTCATTCATTTCATTATGTGGTACGTTTAATTTTATTAAATGTGATTAATTAATTTATTATATTTGACTTTTAATCTTAAATTTAATTTTAAGTAAATCTAAATCTATAATATAAGTAGAAATATGATTAATCATATAAAATTAATTGATGAAAATAAAAGAATATGAGATCAGTTGAATAAAAAAACTAAATTTATAATAAGATTGTTCAATTGTTTTATTATTTTATCGTAATATTTATTTTAATTATATACTATTTAAATATTTATGTTGATTTATGAAACTAATGGAGTACATGTAGTTGTTCACATATTTTAAAAACGCCACAGACTTATCACAAATGAATTTGAGTTTCAAATAATAATGAAATAATTTTAAAATTAGATAATTTTTCATTATTTAATTAATAATTTTTCTAAATTTAATTTGTTTATAAACAATGAGTACATATTTAATAATTTGTGTATAAAATAATTTATTTATAAAAAATAAGTATATATTCAATTTGTGTACAGTAAAATTTTATTAGATGTTATTAATTAAGTGAATATTAATTCAATTTATAAATCCTGAGCCAAAACTGAAAAAGATATTATCAGTCAGAGGATATTAAGTTATTGAGTATTATGTTACGGAATAAATATTGATTATGAATAAATCTATTAAATCAATCTAGAACTTTCTGACAAAGACTCAAAAATCGAATGGCATTTCCGAAATTGCAGGCAAATCGAAGCCTAACGACAAAAACTGATTACCCGCCATATATAAGCCGGCTGCACCGCCATTTTCCGCCAATCCCCTCCATTTTCTCTCCTCCACTCTCCGTAGCGCAAAAGTAGAAACAGAAATCTAACAATCCCGAGAAAGATCCATCGAATTTCATTTCTACGCTCTGAAACCAAAGGAGGAATCAAGGAGCTCAAGTAACAATGAGAGAAATCCTACACATTCAGGGTGGGCAGTGCGGCAACCAGATCGGTGCCAAATTCTGGGAAGTGATCTGCGACGAGCACGGCATTGACCACACCGGGAAGTATAGCGGCGATTCTGATCTTCAGCTCGAGCGCATTAACGTTTACTACAATGAAGCAAGCGGCGGAAGGTACGTCCCACGCGCCGTCCTCATGGACCTTGAGCCCGGAACCATGGACTCCGTAAGATCCGGTCCTTTTGGGCAGATATTCAGGCCGGATAACTTCGTGTTCGGGCAGTCTGGTGCGGGAAATAATTGGGCCAAGGGGCATTACACTGAGGGTGCGGAATTGATTGATTCCGTGCTCGATGTTGTTCGCAAGGAGGCTGAAAATTGTGATTGCTTACAAGGTTAGTGTAGAGGACATTTAGATATGTACATGATTATAGTTTCTTTTTTTAATGTTTTCAAAGAATTTTTTCATTTTGCGTGTTTGATCCTGTAGTTTCCTATATGGGTATATTACTATGATAGATATGTTTGGGTTCATTGTTTGGCTGATGAACTTGTATGGATCCGATTTACTCCGATTCATTATGAGTTATTTCTGTGAGCTTCGTGTTCTTCAATTGTTCTTTGTGTTGGTAATACAGTAGTCCAGTTAGTCTGAATTTTATTAAAAAAATGAAAAAAAAAATACAAAGTCGGTTCATAATTTCAATTGTGTTGCATTAGGAAGGATTTTCGATAGATCTATTTACTATGAACTTGGTTTTTTGGTATCTTGAATGAGCATGCGTGATAAATTCTCCAGTTCCAAAGAGAAGTTTAGCTAATCAAATCATACAGAAAAAGATTTGACAATTGTGTCAGGTAATACTTTTCTACCCGATTGCAATAAGTTTGTATCATTTTATACTCAGGATTCCAAGTCTGTCATTCTTTGGGAGGAGGGACTGGATCCGGTATGGGCACCCTTCTCATTTCCAAGATCAGGGAGGAGTATCCAGACCGTATGATGTTGACGTTTTCTGTCTTCCCTTCTCCGAAGGTATCTGATACTGTTGTTGAGCCATACAATGCTACCCTATCTGTTCATCAACTAGTTGAGAATGCAGATGAGTGTATGGTGCTAGACAACGAGGCTCTCTATGATATTTGCTTCCGTACTCTCAAGCTCGCCACTCCTACCTGTAAGTACATATCTTTGTCTAGATTTGTATACGGGAAATATTAGAGAAACATGCTTAAGATGGTGTGGATATGTACAGGAGACTTGACGCTCCTTTACAATGAGTATAAAGTAGAGAAGAACTTTAATTAAAAGGGAAAGGGACTACCTTAATGAACTTTGACTGAATCCAGTACAAAGGATATGTTTATACTTAAATTATGTCCTCAACATAGAAAATAGCGAGATATGATCCATTTGAACCAATCTTACATAGCGGATAAATGTTTAGTTTGTTGTTTGATGATCCTTATATGGGATGTCAACAATGTTATTGATGCAATTGATATTCAATTTTATATTTCAGTTGGAGATCTAAACCACTTGATTTCTGCCACTATGAGTGGTGTCACATGTTGTCTCCGTTTCCCCGGACAGCTTAACTCCGACCTTAGGAAACTTGCAGTTAACCTTATACCCTTCCCACGGCTTCATTTCTTCATGGTTGGCTTTGCACCATTAACCTCAAGAGGCTCCCAGCAGTACAGGGCTCTTACAGTACCAGAGCTGACTCAGCAGATGTGGGATGCCAAGAATATGATGTGCGCTGCAGACCCACGCCATGGACGCTACCTGACCGCCTCAGCCATGTTTCGGGGCAAGATGAGCACCAAAGAGGTCGACGAACAGATGATCAATGTCCAAAACAAGAATTCATCCTACTTTGTTGAGTGGATTCCAAACAACGTTAAGTCCAGTGTTTGTGACATAGCACCCAAGGGTTTGAAAATGGCATCTACTTTCATTGGAAACTCAACCTCAATTCAAGAGATGTTCAGGCGTGTGAGCGAGCAGTTTACAGCGATGTTCCGGCGCAAGGCTTTCTTGCATTGGTACACCGGCGAAGGAATGGATGAGATGGAGTTCACTGAGGCTGAGAGCAACATGAACGATCTTGTGGCTGAGTATCAGCAGTACCAGGATGCTACGGCTGATGAGGAGGAATACGAGGAGGAAGAAGAGGAGATGGGTGCTTGAAATATTCTATGATTCTTGATCATTCGTCCTAATCCCTTTGTCTATCCATTGTTTTTCTTGTGAGTGATTGTTGGTTCTTGAAAATTGTGAGAGCTAGATTAATGTAGTGTTAGTGTGCTGTATGATATATGGTTCATTGTATTTGTAATGGGTTGGTTGTAACTATGTTTTATCAATCTGTGTGAATCATGAATTATTGTACTATCTAAACTGTGTTGGTCTCCAGGCCAAACTCTTTAATGGTCTTTCACAAACTGTAAAAAAATGAAAATAATTAATTGAACATGTAACGGTAAAAAATAGTCAATTCCAACCTTAAACAACATTCTAAAAATAAAAATAATAAACACAAGAAAAACATCAGTTCCTAAAATTTGGACTGAATCCAATCTATAGTCTTAGTATCTGTTTGAAAGGACTTTGCAAGAAGATCGTTTGCAATAGCTGGCTTCGACCCGAAGACTGCATTGGCCACAGTGACAACACCTGGATTTTGGCTGCTCAGAGCTGCAATGGCGACAGCATTACCATGTCCAGTATTCCTCTGGAAATGAACAAGATTCACTGGAAACACAAATACGTCTCCTTTCTGAAGTACTTTGGTGATCAGACGGTTGTCCGGGTTTGAGGCGACGAACCCCACTTCCAGGGTGCCCTCAAGCACTGTCAGGATTTCAGTTGCTCGAGGGTGCGTGTGGGGAGGGTTAATTCCCCATGGAGCAAAATCTATGCGGGCCAGAGAAATCCCGAGGGTGTTGAGGCCCGGGATTTGGGCCACGTTCACTGGCGTCACCTTTGATCCCACTGGATTTGCAGTGTTTCCAGGAATGTGAAGCCCACTGAAGGAAAAATCACTTGCTTGTGCAAGCTTGGGATCCTTGCATGCAAAACCATTAACCGTCACTGCAATACACACATACAGAATTTAAACTCAGTTAAGTAGGGAACATAGCATAATCAATCAAAGATGATCGTACTATATATACTCATACCAGGGCCATCGGGATTCGCAACGCAGAAATCTTGAAGAGGGCTTGGATCAGATGCTAAAGCAACAGAGAAAATCGCAATGATGAATCCAAGAATTGTAAAACGGGAGGCCATCTGTTTTCTTTACAGAGCAATTGAAGCCACAAAGCATTCAGAATCTATCAAACTAATATATGAAATTGTTTCCTTAGGAGATGGGAAATAAGAGTGTTATATAGGAGTGGCGTACGAAACAGCCATAGTTGAGCAGACAAGATAAAATGCCGTCCTATCAGCAATCCCTACAACTCCAAAAAAAGACCCGAATGACAAAGTCAAAGAATTGAATGTATAAATAACTATATTGTATCAACTGCGTCTGATTGTCTTTTTGCTGTTGAACTATACCTGCTTTGACAGGCTTCATTGGCTGACGAAGTCTTCCGAAAACAATCTTTCATCAGAAATTCAGCCACGTATACTAAAATTTGTGTGTTAGTTAATTAAAAAAATTAACAAAAACTGATTCTTTTCTTCCCTATAATACATTTAGGCCGTCCTTTCTTTTTGAGTATCTTAACTATATACATGCAGGGCTCCGTTTACCTTTTCCACACGCTTCATTGCCAACAAGGAAGACAGCGAAAATTGCTATAAATCGAGCTCTCCATTTTCATTGTTCTCCACCTCCATCAAGAAATTTGCATCATTCATAGATTTTCACCACTAAGCACATAAAAGAGATCCGAAATGGCATCGTATTTACTTTTCTTGAGTGTTTTTGTTGCGATTTGTTCAGTTGCACTCGCATCGGATCCAAGCCCTCTTCAAGATTTCTGCGTTGCTGATCCCAGTGGCCCTGGTATTGTAACATTAAGTATTATATATATCAGCTATGACAAATTAATTATGCATTCTTAACTGAGTTTCAATTGCAGTGATGGTTAATGGATTTGCATGCAAGGATCCCAAGCTAGCAGAAGCAAGTGATTTCTCCTTCAGTGGGCTTCACATTCCCGGAAACACTGCAAATCCAGTGGGATCAAAGGTGACTCCAGTGAACGTGGCCCAAATCCCAGGCCTCAACACCCTCGGGATTTCTCTGGCCCGCATAGATTTCGCTCCGTGGGGAGTGAACCCTCCCCACACGCACCCTCGAGCAACTGAAATCTTGACGATGCTTGAGGGCACCCTGGAAGTGGGGTTCGTCACCTCAAATCCCGACAACCGTCTCATCACGAAAGTACTTCAGAAAGGCGATGTGTTCGTGTTTCCAGTGAATCTTGTTCATTTCCAGAGGAATACTGGACATGGCAATGCTGTCGCCATTGCAGCTCTGAGCAGCCAAAACCCAGGTGTTGTCACTGTTGCCAATGCTGTCTTTGGGTCGAAGCCAGCCATTGCAAACGATCTTCTTGCGAAGTCCTTTCAGACAGATACTAAGACTATTGATTGGATTCAGTCCAAGTTTTAGGAACTGATGTTTTTGACTTGGGAGTTTATTCTGTTGAATTCTTCGCATTAATTTATTATTTCTGTTGTTTAATATCTGTGTTATCAGGGATTTAATTATTTGTCCCCTTGTATTCGATCAGAGAAGACTCCGTGAATCAATGGTGCAGAAGTTGGGAATTGGTATGATCGTCTAGCGCCTAGGCGGTCTAGGCGCCGATTAGACGGATCAACTTTTTTTTTCTTTTTTATAAATATTATCAATCCTATAATATGTGATAAAAATTGATAATATGACATAATTTTGTAGGAAATATTATTTACAGAACAGAGTGTCAATTTTCATAAAATAATTATAATAATATGTACAAATAGTTAGTAGTCTTATCGATAGTAGAAAACATCATAGCAATGCTGCAATAGAAAAATGAGAACTACTAAAGTTTATTTGACAGCATATTTTACGAAATTAAAATATTTTGAACTTGATTTTTATTTCATATATAATAAATATGTTTGAATTTGTTATTTTACTATATATTGTATAAACAAAATTTTTGTGTGAAAAGACATGATATTAATAGATTTTGAGAAGAAGACTAATATGAATAAACAATATAAGATACTAATAGATCAAAATAGATAATCTCAACATGATTTATTTTTCTGTTTTTGAGATGAAGAAAATATTAAATATAGAAAGAATTATATTCTCAATTAATACATTTCTCTTATAAAATAACATTAACTATTAGTATAGTAAAATAAAATTTGAGTCATATGAACCAACATGAATAGAAATTACACCTAATATAATTATTTTAAAAAATATAAATAAATATAAAAATTTAAACAAAAAAAAAATATTTTGCCCGCCGAGCTAGGCGCCATCTAGCCCGCCTAAGCGGCTACTTTTGAGAAAAAAACATAAATTAAGTTTTGGTATAATGATTATTTATGTTCACTTAGCTCGATCATTTAAACAAATACCTATTATCTAATTATTTCCTTCTTCATAATACAACTTAAAAAAAGTTAAAGTCTACTTAATCAAATCTTAAAATATATATTACCAAAATACTTCAAAAATGATAATTTTTCGTCCATTTCAATTTTTATAAGTGAAAATATTTTTTAAAATTGATGTATCATTAGTTTAATTATTAAACAAATGTTGCTCAATTTGTTAATATATAAAATAACTTTTTTCGTTTTTAAATCATTTTTATACGTATAATGTCGGAAAAATTTAGTATATGGAAACAAAATTAGCATGTGGTGCAATATAAAGACTAGAAAGTAATTTTCGGGAAACATGAGTTTAATTTAATTGTCATGAGAATAGGATAGAATGAAGGTAAGGTTTAAACACTCTTTTCGTAAGTTGATGATGCCCCACTTTGATGCTCACAATTTTACGATTATCATCTATAATATATAACTACTCATCATCTTGTGAGTACACCACTACAAAACATAAGAAATAGCGAATAAGAAAGTATTCTAAACTCTCTTTTAGAGCGAGAGGAGGATGAAAAATATGTTTTAGAAGAATGAAATGATTTTTCAATGTTTAGCTATGTTGTATAAAAATGCTTATTTATAGATTCTACGTGTCATTTTGTGAATGAGTGCACTCTTATAAATCAATCACAATTGGTGGTTTGCACGTTTTAATTGAAGATGATGGTCTTAAAATTTGATTGCATCCTTCTATGAAAGTTCACAATCTCTCGTTTGCATCTATTTCACTCGAATAAGGATAACTTTTCATAGACACATTATTTATTCACACAAAAAATTTTAGTGTGTGATATATTAAATTGATTTTATTTACTATTTTTAATTTGAAACCATATCACATATATAAATGAGACTTTATATTAAAAAAATACAATTTTTTGTTGATATCTTTTTTAATTTGAAAATTTATTGGGTATTAGATATTGTGTATGAAATTTATTTTGACTTATCAAATAATTTAATTTTTAATATAATTAATCAATTTATTATAGAAAAAAATTCACATATGGGGATGAATGAATTATATTTTATCGATATAAAATTATATTTTTTAAATAATAATTTTACCAATAAATTAATAAAATATATCGAATATTCATACCACTTCAGACCAAACATTCTCGTAATTGATAAACCAATAGTAAGTGCAGTCCTGCAAGAAAATAAAACATGCAGAATCACATAAGCTCGATGATTAAATTATTGTCAACAATGTAAGAATAAGACACTTTAATTTGGGTCTTGGCCTTGTAAGAAGGACGCCACAATGTTCACTAATCGTTTCATTCTCCGCCTTATATAATCAGGCCTGGATTACATCTATTTTGCACCCCCAAAAATTATTATAATAATTATACAAATCTTTTTTTTTTTTTTTTAATCTGATAATTGCTACTTGTAATTGCTATGGCGTCCCATTCTGTTGTGTTCGGAATACTCTTGATTGCAACTTGTAATCTTGTTGCTCTTGCATCAGATCCAAGCCCTCTCCAGGATTTATGCGTTGCTGATCCTCATGCCGGTATACTTACATTCTACATTTCGTTTTTTTTTTTTTTGGTCAGTGATTTAAGAATCAAACCCTATCTTACATCATTATTTAGTGAGGTTATGACACTAGAGTATCGAGGCCTGGACTTCTTTCTTCTCGACAATAATATTTTCACCCTAAGAATATCCTATTCTATTTAGTGTGTTTCTTTAATTTGGAGGACGAACCAAACAATTAGTTTCAAAAAGAAAAGAAGTCTTGTTGAATTTTAAAATAGAAATTAATAATGTCGTGTAACCATTAAAAACTGGAGATATGTTGATGAATTTGTTAGACGGGGACATATAATTTCGATAAAATTTTTATTTTATTTATTTATTTATATTTATATTTTTTTTGGGAGAATATTGCAGCCTTGTTGCATGGCCCGATTGCAAAATTGTTATCTTCCTCACATAATTCAGTCCTGGTGAATGGTTTCCTATGCAAGAATCCGACGCTCGTCCAGGCCAATGATTTCTTCTTTACCGGTCTTCATTTACCTGGAAACACGTCGAATCCTGTCGGCTCCAAAGTGACTCCAGTGACAGTGACCCAAGTTCCAGGGCTCAACACTCTCGGCATTTCCATGGTTCGTTTAGACTTTGCACCTTGGGGAGTCAACCCTCCCCACACGCACCCTCGTGCAACCGAAATCTTGACCCTTCTCGAAGGCGGGCTTGAAGTAGGGTTCATCACGTCAAACTCCGAAAACCAGCTGATTACAAAAGTACTGGGAGTGGGCGATGTGTTCGTGTTCCCGGAGGGACTTGTCCATTTTCAGCGCAGCGCTGTCGCCATTGCAGGGCTCAGTAGCCAAAACTCCGGTGTTGTTACCATTGGAAACTCGGTTTTCGGGTCAAACCCGGGGATTCCTGATGATCTTCTTGCTAAGGCATTCCAGGTTGATGCTAAGACTGTTGATTTGATACAGTCGAAATTCTAGGCAAGGATTGGTTTCTGGAAATAAGGAGAGCCTTGATTTGATTTCAGTTCTTGTCATTCTTTTTTTGGAGTACAGATTATTCATTATATTGTGATGTGTGATCCAAATATGTGCTAACACAATCTCAAACAAAACTTCTCCTACACAATTTGTTCGTACTAAGGAATTTTAGGGGTTTAAATGCGAGAAAATAAATAAATAGAGCAAGTCAACTAAATTTACTACTTGCCATTTGAGATCATTTTACTGTGAAGTGTCACCCCAAATTCTCTAAACACATTATATTTAAGAAATGCATTTTTTCTATGATAATTATATTTTTTAATTAAAAAATAAAACATAAAAAAAGAACTAGAAGAAAAAAGAAGAGATCTAGAACATTCGTATTTTGTTCGTTTTCTCGGCATTTTGTTTTGAATTTGTTGCGCACATGCTCGTATGTGTTCGAACATAATATGTTGAACACATTTGTTTCGTGTTCGAAACTTATTTATCGAACAAGGACAAACATATTAGCCTAAGATTTGTTCGGAACATTTTACCGAACAGTTGAAGTAGTGTTCGACAACATATATTCGTTCTTCTTTATGTTTTATTTTTATTTTTTAATTAAAAGAATATAATTGTCATAAACAAAAAAATAAGGTGTATTTAGAGGACTAGTATTACACCCGTGCGTTGTACGATTGTAATATACAAATATTTAAAAATTATGTTTTTTAACTTGATATTATAATAATTATTTCTTATTTAAAATATAAACAACATATTTATAACAAATTATTATTTTATTCAATTATAATTGAATAGGCTTATTAATTTATATTTTTAATATAATATAATATAACATATTCAAATAGATATTTATTAAATACATAGAAATATTCAAATAATTTAATATGATATCAAAAAATAGATAAAATTTAAAACATTTTAAAATTACCTCTGGAAATAAGAAAAATATGAAATCACTAATCCTTATCATTTATAAGATCACCAAATGACTTAGACCATTTCAAATTCACACTTGAAGATATGTAAAAATATGTAAAATATAAGAAAATACATAAATTTGATAGACCTAAGTTACATAAAATAGTCAAATATGTAAAAATATATTCACAAAATTAAAAATGCAAATTATAGAAGAGATAAATGATAACTCTATACAATAACTAAGTTTATTAAAAACAAATAATGATAAAAGGATTATACATTACATAAAACTTTATGAAACATCACATTTTTTGTTGAACTATTTTGAGCATTATCTTCTGAACAAACAAAAATTTTCGAACAACTTATATTGGTTACTTGGATAGGGTCATTATGTAAATCAATGTTTTGTAGCCGTATATTTTTTGTTAGCTTAAGGACAGTACACGCATTTCAAATGTAAGAAGAATTAACTGTCGATGAAGAGTCTTGCTTGCTTCCTTCCTTCCTTCATCTGGAATAACCAGAATAATCGAAAAGAGTAATAAGAAGTGAAAAGGACAGAGACACTTCCCAACCAGAAAGCAAAGTTCCCACTGATGGTATACTTAGTGTAAGCGAGCTCTAAGATCACATCTTTGGAATAAAATCCAGTTAGAAAAGGAAATCCAATTAGGGATATCTGAAATCTCCACCCAAAACAGCAATTTTTCCTCCAAAAGTTTTATCAGAACACGTTGAATTACTTGATCGAATTATGCCCTTCAATGTTTTATCCAAGACTTCTATGCAATTTTTATGCACCACAAGAGCTTCATACCATATAATCAACTTGCATCTAACAAATACCTCAGAAAGTTGATTTTTCCTATTTTATAATTCACATGGAATCATTGTATATATTGATTGAAATAGAAAACATGAGTGAGTTGTTCTTCCACCGCACAGTAGAAGAGATGATATTCCAGTGAAACAACATTCAAAATTATCAATCATTTAGTTCTTATTAATGCAGATAGAATCCTCCACATAAAAGTTTTCTCAATACCGTCATAACCATAAAAATAAAAAAATAAAAAAAAAAAGACTCCACCTTCATTAAATTCAACAAATCCTTCATCATAAACACGACTTTACTCATCATTTAACTTTTTTTATGAGCAAATCATGTTCTCTTCATATCAGCTTTGTTGTATGAGAGTTCATTACGTATCAGTTTGTTTTGTGAAGCCATTAATGGCTCAAAATCTAAAACATATATCCCATCATAATCCTGCAATCCATTTCCAATAGTTCACAATATCTTATCCACTTCCACTAAAGTAAAATTTATGATGTTGTCATCACATTATCAACTCTAAAACATAAAATTGCTAATAAATTTAATTTATATAATAAAAATTAACTTATTTTAAAATTTAAGAGAAGTAAAATAACATTAAGTATATTTATTAACATAAATTATATTTATACCTAGATAATTCATCATTCTTCATTGTTGGTAGAAAATACCATCCAAAAAATATGGCCAACATTTGTTCCACATAACATCTGAACGACTAATACTCCCAGAAAATAACAGTGTTACAAGTGATTTCCACAATGACTGAGCATATGCCTATTGACTTATTTCTGCAATACCCTCAAGATATTCCTTGTCATCATCCAATAGTCCCCTTGCATAACAAGCATCTCTGAATGAATCATACTTCACGGTTTCATGTATTTTGAAATTATTATAACATTTCACACCCTTAACAATATTAAGTAGTATTCGTTGGTAATATATTTCATCAGAGTCAGGAGGAATATATTACATACACGTCCAATTGAAAAATCTCTAGATCTTTTAACCCACTTTCTCACATCTTGTTTCTGGACAAACTTTTGAGGGAATTCAGCATATGTAAATTACTCCACTTTCGGGCATTCCTTATTTTATTCCATCCAATCTAAAAACATACTCTCTTTTACAGATAGTTTGTTAATAACTTTGTTTAATGGATCAGAATCGGCAAAAAATATATTTTGATGGTTGGGAAGGTGAAAACTTAAACGCTCAACTTGAGAATTTTTTAATTGAATCTCAAATCAAAATATTCTCCAAATAGCTTGACATGGAGAAAGGTGATTGTAGTACATCCTAACCCCATCTGTATGTTGTCCGGTTATTTAATCATGTGTACTCTGATATAATGATGTAGTTATATGATCATGTCTCTTATTAACATACTTGAACATGTACTTTATGGACCTAGATTGATTGTATCATCAACATTAATATGAGCACAATACTTTAGAAGGAGATAGCGATTGTGCGGACCAACGAATCTACAAAAAACAGAAATTTTCATGTAAAAAAAATCAAATATGCAGAATCATCAAGAAATAGAAAGTTATAAGCACTCATATATTTTCATAAAGAAAAAAGTAAAATACATCTAAATTTATGAATGAATCAATAATCTTTTGTTATTGACATGTTAGATGAATTCATTTGATGAATCATAATCATGAAAATTTGAAGGACAAGTAAGAAAGAGCAACCATTTTAAGAAATCTTTACACAATCATAATCACATCTTGACTTTGTCGGATGAATCAATATCAAATCTTGCTATTTCTGTAAGACTTTTGTAATAATATAAAAATTAATCCATAAAAATAAAAAAATAAAAAACCTTATAATACTTTCTTCAAGAGTGTCGAATATTCAGCTTCAGAATTAAAATTGAGAATTATAAGAATGAGAAAATAGTGACATTTCCTCTAAATCTATTACAACTCACCGAATATTTTCAGGAGATTTAGAACATACTGCAATTTCAAGTTTCTATTTGACATTTTAAGAATAACATTTGTTTTTGTGAATACCACACTTTTAAAAGGATTTGTAACTTTCAAAATATAAATTAAATTAGTCAATTCAATTCTACTTGGTATGTACTATGTCCACAAAATTTTGAGGATTCTGTATACACAAAAGTTGGCTCAAATTTATCAAACCATGATCTAAACCTACCAAAAAAATAAGACTAAATTGAATGTATCAAAAGTACTCATAAAGTGAACTCGATAGTACCTTGCAGATTTGATTGTTTGGAAGATCTTCATAAATATTTTTCTCTTATACAAAGGATCTTGATCAGAGGAAGAAGGTTGAGGGTGGACTGGAGATGACAAAGAATTTTCTCCTCAAATTCAGAGACTTTTGCAAATCTTGACTGCCAAAACATCACTCTTTAGCAAAGTACCATGGCACCACATCCCATTATTGATGATGCATGTAATCCATGTTCCGTGATTAGCGACTTTGCAGCAAGACTAATTCATTTGAAACATTGTGAAGAAGCCCATTATTCTGTAAAATCAAACATTTTTTAGATCCACGAATGTGGAAAATAATGAATTTGAAGATATTACTTTCTTGAAATTTGTGTATGAGGAATTTGCTTAAGTTGTTGCCTAAAATCTTGCATTCATTGATGTTCATTTGTTAATTTATTTTAAATTTTAAGATAGTGAAATGATTAATGGAATAAAGGGCTAAGATGTATTTTAAGCTTCTGAAAAGGCTTTGAGAAATTATTGATTATTTTGAAATAAAATTATATTTTTTACAGGCTATGGATGAAGAAAAAAGAAAAAGAAATTTAAGATTAATGAATTAAAAGATATTTTTTCCAGCTTAAGTATCTCAATTTCCTTAACTTTTGGTAATTATTTTTTAACTAATTTTATGTCTAATATATAACACAAATATGACTGGTGAGGAAAATTTAGTTGATTTTTATTTTTATTTACCTTTTTTAAAACATATTTTATCACACATACCCATGGAATACAGTACATGATTTTTTAGATTTGATTGGCTTTTAAATTGCATTTTTAAAACATAAAACTATTTTTTTAAAATCGTTGCATCACATATATATACACACACACATATACGGTAAATCCCTAATTTATGGTGCCAACTATTAATTATTAAATATATAAAAGAAAGTTTTCATATTTATTTAAGAAGATTAAGAATTGGGAAAGATTTTAGGTAAAATATTGACTTTTGAAAATTTTCCTATATTGCAAAATGCATATTTAATTTTATTATATGATGTTATAAAATCCTCCAAAATCTTTCAATTTCTTCTAACATATTTTTCTTTTGCAGATTAGGGATATGACATACTAAATATTACAATTAAAGTTTTTTTGCCATATCATTTATAATGTTTATCAAATATTAATAAATATAATTTATTTATAAATCTTTTATAATAAATTAAATAACATATAATCTGAAATTCAAATTTCATAGCTTTTATTGATAAACTTTATTATAAATTATTAAAATAAAAGAAATAGAAAATCTGCACGGAATACATATTCCATAAAGCATGAATTTTTTTAAATTTGATTAATATTAATCTTACAAATCTTACCCACAAATACAATGAGATGAAATCTCATATTTGGCATGCAGATCTTATATATTTTATTAAGAATTATCTTCTAAAACATTAAATTTTTAAAATAAAATAATTTTGCATGCAATAAAAATATAATTATCGTGGTAATCAAACTAATTTAGCAATGATAACTTAATAAAAAATAATATAAAATTAAATAAATACTATATAAAATAATTTATTTCATATCAGTAATTATTATTTTAAATTTTGATTCGTTGATTATCATACCAAAATCTTACTCACAAATCTTACCCACATTTATGAAAATTAAAGAAAGAAATTTCACTAAAGTAAAGATTTGCAATTAATTAAAAATAACAGCAAGTATGACTTATTTTGAAAAACAAAAAATTATGTCGAACAATTCAATGGACATAAAACGAAATTTTCATATAATAGGTCTCACTAAAATCAACTAATTAACTACAATAACCAATTAAATGTGGCTATATTACTTCCAGAATTAGTAGTTATTTCAGGCGGAAAAATGATATAGTTTTTAAAAATATGTTGCTTCTCCTATTATATATATATATATATATATAGATTTGGTATACCTTAAGTTTTATTGCGTCAAACAAAAATTCGTAATATATTAAAATTATATAGTAGAAAAGTTAATTATTTTATTGAAAATCTACATATGTAATTTTGATATTTTCTAATAAATACAATTATATATGAGTAAGTGATGATTTATGCTATGGTATATAACAAAAAACATATAATCACAATATACAAATAAATCTTCATGTTCGCCAAGTTTAACAATTTCAGCATGATATTTCAAAAACTGTCAATTACCTCAAAATCAATCAAAACAATATCAAATCTATCATTTGTTTGTTTTATCCACCTAAATGTGTCAACAGAATTTTCAAAATTAAAGAAATGGATAAAAAATGTGAGTGAGAAATTACCCCATCCACACATAAGATCTGAAATATTTTCTTCAAATTTTGCGGAGTGTCCAGAAATAATAATCCAACGACATTTGAATCTATAATGGGGTATTGTTGGGTACATTTAGGATTTAAGATTAGATGAGAGAAAAGATGAACTCTCTGCTTTGTGGGAGATAGAAAAGAAGAAAATCAACTTTCATGATTTAAAAGAAAAAAAAAAGATAGAAAAGTAGAGAGATGAGTTTCACGATATGAATAATTGTGAAAGTTGTCTTTCACTATTAGAAAGACTTTCACAATTAACAAAGAAAGTTGATTATTCATATGTGAAACTCTCTCCTTCTCAATTTTAAATTATTTTTCTCCTTTCTCTAAGTTCATTTTTTTTTTCTCTTTCTCTTGCTTTTACGATTGACATAAAAAAAGAAAGGTGTGTCTTATTTCATTAAGGGTAAAATTGGTATTTTGGGCATAAAATATAATTTGTTATATTTTAGGCACATAAGAGTTCTTGCTATTTTAAGTAAGTGAAATGAAATTTGTTCCTAAAAATATTGATAGAAAACATTATAAATTTGTTTTAAGAAAATGACTAGTGTGAGACCTGTGCGATGCATAGAAGATATTTTTTCATTATATTTTGTAATGTGAGTATATACTTAAGTTATATGATGTATTGTAGAAGGTGTGAAATTGTAATTCAATGATTACTTTTTTGTATAATCAATAGAAATCTCTAAATCAATAAAATTGAACAATAATATTGGATTAAAGGAAATTATTTTTAAGAAACCAAAACTAATATTGATTGTTAAAAAAAATTAATATTATATATATAAGAAATCATATATATAACATCAATAATTTTTCCAAATTAGAGAGTGAATTATTGAGTTATTTTAGAAAATTTTCAATCCAAATTAAACAAAATATGCATGTATATAGTGAACAAAATTATTTAAGCATATAAATTCAATAATAATATTGGATTCACAAAAAGTATGTTGAAGAATCCAATATTAATGTTGATGGATAAAAGAAAAAAAAAAAAGACATAAATATACCTACTATTTAAAGAATCAAATAATTGTATATGAAAGAATTGAATAAGAAATATGAAAAAACCTTGATATTCATAATTTATGGAGGGATGAATCAAATCAAATATTTAGTGATTAAGATTTACTAAAAATAGTGATTTGCACACAAAAATATCATAAATAATAGATAACAAATTATTTTTTATTAGGGAACCACATTTAAGCGGAAAAATGAAAATATAAAAAAAATTCATTTTACTTATATGTAGATGTGTGAAATTTTCCTAAAAAATATGAATTATATTTAAAAAATGATTGAGCTATTTTATAATAAAATCATAGTCATATTATATGAAATTACATGTTAGACGAAAGTGTGAAAAAAATATTACCAAACAATCAAAATCAACAAAAAGTCCAAATTTGGTACGTTTTTGCTATTTTTTTCTAAAATTACAAAAATTAAAGTCTTATTATTCTAATTCGTAAGTTTGAAAAAATAATTTTATTTTTCCAAGATCCGTAAAATTGTTGTTTTAATTTTGTAATTTTTCACCAAAAATTTTGAATTTGGTAGGTTTAACTTATTTTATTCTAAAAATAGAAAAATTAAAGACTTGTTATTCTAATTTATAGGACAAAAAAAATATAGTATTCTATTTTTGTAATATCCTAGAGCTGTCTAATTTTGCAATTTTTTCTAAATTAACAGATATTGAAACGGGGTGTTAGACCATCTCCAACAGTGTTCATTACTCTAGTGCAAATTATGCACCACTTTAGCGTAAAATTTACATACTCTCTCCAACAGTTTGCACTACTTTCTCCACTAAAAAATAATATTACACAATAATCTTTATTTTTTTTAATATTTATTTTTATTACTAAATATTTGTTAAAAACATTATATATGTAATTTTATTTAACATTAAACTTTGAAATAATATTTATTTTACTTATATTCTTAAACTATCATATTCAAAAAATATATATATAAAATTGAATGTCGGGTAATGTTACGCAATTCTATTTAAATTTGTATATAATATTTAAAATCTCATATACTTATTTAAATTATATTTTTATTATTATTTAAATTACACATCATATAATTTTAAAAAACTTGATTTAATTTCAGTTTGGATAATTGAGATAAAAAAATTACAATATTAAATATTAAAAAAATATATAATCATATAAAAAAAGGAAAAAAAAGTAGTCCAATAAAAAATATGTTAGTGCAAAAATTTCAAAAATTTCAAACTGGTGCAGAGAATAAAGTATTGTTAGAGGTTGAAAACTAACGTCAGTACCAAAGTAGCTCCTTGTTGGAGAAGTTATTACGTATTGTTGTTGCAACGGTTGGAGTGACATTTTTTGTCATCTATATAAACAGGGATGATGACTACATGTATATTTCTGTTCATTCTCTGAGGATTTCTGAAGTAGAATTGATGGACTGGAAATGAGTAAAACTGTGGTGCAATTCTTCAACAGTAAACCTTGATAATGATGCGAGTTTTTGCTCCGCTGGAAACTGTACAAGGGCGGGCGGAGGGCGGCGGAAGACACCCCAGTTCGCCGCTTCACCACACTCCACCACGTGTATGTTCTCACTGCAACTAATATATAACGCCAATGGCAACATCCGTGTCCGAGGTGGATTGCAACAAAAATACATACAATTTCGCACATGGAGGGCTTGAATTTTTTGACAGTTCCAAGTATGGATTTCGACACTGCCTGGTGTTTTGTGTTTTGGATTAATTCATTTAGTACCAAGTCTATTTTTTGCTTTTCCTTTTCTATATAGAATTTATTATTTGGCCATGGAAAGGCTTGTCTTTCCTAGGTCCTAAATACTGCTGATTTCAACCTTGTTGATTTAGGGACAGTTTGATAGTTGTTCTCTGGTTTGCAGATTCTTGGCATGGTTGTTTAATTTTTCTAGCATTTTTTGTTTATTAGACTTCGATCATCTAAAATTGTGTAAGATGGATTATTGGGTTATCACTGCAGATGTGAGAATGCAATAGCTGTAAATAAGTTACGTCGTCTTTGAGCATTTACTTGTAATGTTCCGTTTTATTAGATTATTGCATCCTCTGCCTCATGTTCTACAAATTAAGATTACATTCTTTAGAAGTAAAGTCGATATTTCACTTGCAGAGGGGAAGATCAGCTTCAAACAGTGATGCAGAGATCATCAATATAAAGGTATATCTTGAATGTAAATTCCCAGGTTCGTAATTGAACATGTCCTAAAATACCAAACACTTATTGCTCTTTCCATACTCAATCCACACTTGCAGGGGAGTTGATAAGGTAATTATTGTCAATATTATTCGAAAATTCTAATTGATTTATTATTGATTGCAGATTTAAAAGATATTGTGGAGATATTCTTGGAAGAAAGTCAAGGTTGAATGAGAAGAGAAAAAGAAGGAAAGGCATGGCTAAAAATAAGGAGAATCAAGAGTAAATTTGGGAACAAATCTTTCAAAGATATAATGAAGATATAAGATATGCATATCTAGGCCATTTATACAAAGATATGCATATCACCACCAAGATATGAGAAGATACCAGCAGATTTCGTGGAGAACATGAGAGACTATAAATACAACCTCAAGCTGTAGAGACTGTAACTCTCCAAGATATTCATTTACCATTTATATGAGCTGAGAGAAAGTGAGAGGCTGATGAGTGTGCTGTTATATTCGTAAGAATACAATAGACTGGGAAGAACTCAAGGGTGAACCGAAGGCGAACCTCGCAGAGTCTGGATTACTTTGGAACTTCAGTACACGTTGATTTCGGGAGATCTCAACTCAATACAGACGGGAGTTTGTATTCAAATCCATCTAGGGGACTAGATGGTCAAGTAAGTGTTTTAGAAGAATTAGTTACACGGGTAGACAAGTATTTAGGGGGAGCCAAATACGTGTAAGTTCTACTGTAACATTTGTGGGAACAAATATGTCTTCTAATAAAATTACTTGAAAGGAAGAAGGGATTTCTTCCTCGCTTAAAATCAAATCTTATTTTAAGCTTCCGCATGTTCATTTACAGTTCGAACTACTGTTGAACACATACACACGCGCACATATTCTGATCTATCAATTGGCACCAGAGCAGGTTCCAGTTTTTTTCTTAAACAGGTAGATCCAGGGACAAGACACATGGGTACAGAGGGGACCACGCTACACCCACCTCCGCTTGATGGACAAAACTATCCGTTCTGGAAATCAATGATATTTATCTATCTAAGATCCAAACGATGTGGAGAAGCAATCCAAACAAAGTGGACGTGGCCTAAGATGCAGGATGGAACGAATATAACTAAAGTCGTAGACAAACCAAGAACACTATGGACGGAGGACGAAAGGTGTGCCGAAGAGGCAAACTACACAGCATTGTATGATATTCTTGCTTCGGTCGATGTCATGAGACACAAGTTGATTATACACTGTCAAACCGCCAAAGATGCTTGGGATGCTCTACAAAAACAATTTGAAGGAAATGAGTCCGTAAGGAAGTCAAAATTGCAAAGATTGGCCACATTATTTGATGGAATACAAATGAATGAAGATGAAAACATTGAGATGTACTACACTAGGTTCAGTGACATTGTAAATCAATGTTACACCCTCGGTGATGCTATTAAGGAAGATGTCCAAATCATGAAAATCATGAGAACATTAGCTCCTAGATTCAGAGAAAAAATCACAGTTCTGGAATCATTCATGAGAATCACACCGATGACATTTGATGACTTGATGGGAGAGTTAAGGACGTTTGAGTTGAACAATGGCATGGACACACCAAAAAGCAAAGGGATAGCCCTAAAGACGGAGACAACAACTGAACAAATCTAGGATGATATGACATCAGTTGCTGACAAAATGGCACTTCTCACGAAAAATTACAGCAAGCTTGTGAAAAAGTACAATCAGGGGCAGCAGTTCAACAAAGGTCCGAACACTGAAGAGAACATCAGAAAAGGTGGAAACAAATTTTTAAACACTAGGCAGGTAAATCGAAAGGACTCTAAATGCAGAGAGTGTAGTGGATACGGACACTATCAGGCAGAATGTCCAAATTTTCTAAGAAAGAAGAAAGCACTAAAAGCCACCAAGAGTGAATTTGAATCTGAAGGAGAAGAAGAAGCTGACGAACAAGAGACAGAATACCTCAATGACCTGGGATGTCTTACATCTGCTGTTCGAACTAAGGAGGAACTAGAGTACACTGAGGAACCTGATTTTGATGATCCAACTCTGGAAGATCTGGAGAAATTGTTTTTAGAAGTATCTACCAGATGTACCACATTGGAAAATCAAGTAAGGGAATACAAAAATAAAGGCGCACTAAGCATGGAAAATCAGGAACTCAGTCAAGTGAAACATGAACTGCACATCACTAGGGAAATAAATGAAAGATTGAGAGATGACTTGACTATGTCCCAAAAGAATGTGAGGAGTCTCGAACATCAAGTCCAACTTTATGAGACGGAAATTGAGACACTTAAAGCTAACTCTGAAACAGCCCGGACAACTACAACAAGCAATCATCAGGTAAACTCTTCCCTTACAAATGAACTAACAAATTACTCCTCAAAATTGCAGGATAAGGATCGTGAGTTAGCAGAGTTACGAGCCGAGCTGGACACAGCAGTACGAACCATACAAGGACTAAACAAAGGAAAAGCTAAAATTGACGAAATCCTGGCATATGGAAGACCACAAAACAATAAAACAGGAATAGAATATATTGAAGAAAGAACATCAGGATCAACAGTCTTTGTACCAGCTACAGTTCCTACGTTCGACCATGAAGGACAGAACACTACAAGACAACCTGAGAAACAAGACACAAAAGGTATGAGAAAATTTATTCCTATCTGCCATTACTGTGATGCACCTGGACACATCCAACCAAGATGCTACAGAATGAAACGTGACCTACAATCAGGTAATATTTCAACTTGGAATTTATATGGTGTTCCTGTAAAAAATCATAGGGCTCTAAACTCTTCGAAAGTAAGAAATTTCAAAAACAGTAAAACAAATGTGAAAAAGGTTTGGGTTGTCAAGAAAAACATGTGCCTTATTTCATCAGTAGTCTCACTTGGGGCGAACAACACTGGAACATGGTTCTTTGACAGTGGATGCTCACGGCATATGACAGGTAATGCAACATATCTATTTGATATCACCCCAATAAAAGGAGAGTCAGTAACCTTTGGAGATGGTAAGAGTGAGCGAGTCATTGGGAAAGGGACTCTCAATATAAATGGCATGCCTAAATTGTCTAATGTGTATCTTGTTGAAAATCTTAAGGCAAATCTGTTGAGCATTAGCCAAATTTGTGACCAAGGACTTGAAGTAAACTTCACTCGTGACAAATGCTTGGTGTTAAACAAGAATAATGAATGCACGCTCACCGGAACTCGGTCCACTAACAACTGTTATCTTCTTGACAGGAGTCATGGATGCTACAATGCTAGCTCAGGAGCAACAGAAATATGGCATCAAAAGTTGGGACACATAGGATACAAACATCTCATTGCCTTGTTTAGATCACAATGTGTACGAGGACTGCCTAAACTCCCAAGCAAAGATCAAGGTATATGTGGACCATGCCAACTCGGTAAACAGGTAAAAAGCTCACACAAGGTAACACAAGACGTTTGCACTAAACAAATCATGTCCTTGGTACATATGGACTTAATGGGTCCTGTTCAAACTGAAAGTGCGGGAGGTAAGAGATATATTTTTGTTTGTGTTGATGATTTCTCTAGATATACATGGGTAAGATTTCTTCGTGATAAACCAGACACCTTTGATGAATTTGAAAAATTAATACGTCTGATAGAAAATGAAAAACAGGGTTCTGTTGTTCGAATACGAAGTGACCATGGTAGAGAATTTGAAAATACTGCATTCACTGAATTTTGTGCCTCTCGAGGTATTGCTCATGAATTCTCTGCACCTAAAACACCTCAACAAAATGGAGTAGTAGAAAGGAAAAATCGCACATTGCAAGAAATGGCTAGAGCTATGATGTTAGGCAAGGAAGTAGCCCAAAAATGGTGGGCTGAAGCCATAAATACAGCATGATATGTTACAAATAGAGTATATCTTAGGAAAGGATTAGAAATGACTTCTTATCAAATCTGGAAAGGAAAAACTCCTAATTTAAGTCACCTCCATGTGTTTGGTTGTAAATGTTATATGTACAATGATAGACAACAGTTAGGTAAATTTGATGCTAAAAGTGATGTTGGTATGTTCCTTGGATATTCGACCAATAGTAGAGCCTATCGTGTAGACATGGGCACGGTTCGGCGGTTTCGGTTTCGGTTCCGGAACCGCCGGTTTTCGAAATCGAGAAGAGTGGAACCGGAACCGAACCGCCATATACACGGTTCCGGTTCCGGAACCGCCGGTTCCAACAGTTTCGGTTCCGGTTCCCGGTTCCAACGGTTCCGGTTCCGCCGGTTCCTTTTTTTTTTTTTTAATAACCAACAACTTTGAAAATTAATTTTTTGTCTTTCGAATTTGATTATCACAAGAGATTGAATTGAATATATAGTTAACTTAACTAAAACAATTACATTTTACAAAAAAAAAAATTACAACAATCAAAATTTAACATTTACAACTTATAATAAAATAAAAAACAAAATATAAAAGTTACAACAAAAATTTAACTAACCCAAAAACATTTACTTCTTTTAACAAGAGATTACAACTTTACAAGTTTTCAATTACAACATATTAAAAAAAATAGAAGAGAAAAAAAAAAAAAGACTTGAACTTAACTATAAATTAGAAATTAAAATTTAATTTCTAATTTACAATTAAGTTGCCTACGTATCCTCATAGTTGAGGAATCAAAGTCGACGTAGTTCTCTTACGGTCTTACCTTGATGCTTGGCGAGACTCAATCACTCCTGGATGTGGTCGAATACTCGGTTCCATCTTCATCCTCATCGTCTTCATAAAAATTTACTTCTTGTTTTCTTACATCGGCGTTCGACCAATCATGAAGTAAAGCTTGATTTTCTAGATTTTCCACCCTTAAATTGGATCTTCGAAGATCCAAAATGTAATCGCCGGTGCTAAATGCTTGTTCAACCGAGACGGTGGATGCCGGGCACGCAAATATTTCCTTTGCCATTAGAGATAAAATAGAAAAGTTTTTTGCTCTTCGAGACCACCATCTCAAGAGCTCGTTAGGTATATCAAATCCAAGTTCTTCAAAAGTAGTAGATAGATAATTATCTACTTCTTGATAAAGACTAATACTCCTAGGTTTTTTTAATTTTCTAATATCATAAAACCTATAATATTGATTGAGGTGTTGAAAGTTCGGATCGTGATGATGTTCGGGTTGATCCGAAACCGAACTACCTCCACCAATATTATCATTTCCGTGACCGCTTTCACTATTTAAACTATCACCATACAAAATTTTATATTCTTTAAAACAATCATAAAGTAATTGTTTTGTGTTACCTACAATTATATGCGGATTAGGAGTGTCATCATCCTTAACCGGAAATAATGCATCATAATACATTGTTAGTAATTCTTCTAAACCATCTTCTCTAATTCTAGGATCTAAAAGTTTTGCAATTAAAAATAAATCGGGAATTTCTTGATAATACTTTAACCATTTAATTCTCATGCTTGCAATGCAATTTTGTAAAGAGTCATGCAAATAATATGATTGTAAAATAAGTGCAATTTTAACACAATGATCTACAACTAAAGGAGAAGTGGGATAGTAACATCTGGATAATTCTTCCGTTGCATCTTTAAAAACTTTCAAAAGAGATATTATTTCAACACATGTATCCCATAAACTCGGAAATAAAGGAATGCCTAATTGTTCTTGTGAAAAAAATGTACATAATTCATTTCTAACCTCATAAGAAGAATTCAACATTTTATAGGTCGAATTCCAACGATTAGGCACATCTTTAGTGATTTTTTTGGGTTCCGGCATACCCTATGCTTTACAAAATCTTCTCAATTTTTTGCATAAAGTTGTATGTCTTTTTAAATGTCCAATTGCTAATCTAATAGGACCTATATGTGATTTAAAATGTTCCATGCCATCTTGTACACACAAATTTAAAACATGACGCATGCATCTAATGTGGAAAAATCTACCCTTAAATGATGGTTGACAAATTTGAATTAATAAAGGCAAACTAGCAGTATTAGCACTAGCATTGTCAAATGAAATTGAAAATTTTTTTGTAACTAAATTATATTTTTGCAAAATCGTATGAATTTTATGAGCAATATTTGTGGCCGTGTGTTCTTGATCAAATTCTCTATATGCAAGTAATCGTTTTTGCATTGTCCATGAATTATCTATCCAATGACAAGTAAGTCCTAAGAAGCTATGTTCTCTCCAATGATCCGCCCATATATCCGCACAAATTGAAACTTTTTGTTGTAAAGAACCAAACATTTCAGTTAAAGAAAACTTATATTCACCTACATTTTTTTCAATATCACGAACTAATGTTCTACGTGAAACACCGGACACTTGAGGGTTCATTGATAGTAACACAAGATTTTTATACAAATCATTTTCAGCAAAATTAAAAGATAAAGACATGCCACAAACCATTTTTGACAAATATTTTCTCATTAAAGGTTCGGAATATTTAAATAAAGAAGGCGTACCTTGTAATTCATCGGTGGATCCGGTGAATCCTCCAGGACCTCCACGAGGTAGTTGTGTTTGCCGCCGATCGATTCCAACTTTGTCCGGATGGATACGTTGCAAATGTTTTTTGAGCGTGCCATAACCTCCTCCTTTTTGAAACACATATTCCACCCCGCAATAGTTGCAAACTATTTTATTATTTTGGATATCTCTTTTGAAGTGGACGGCAAAGATATCCGATCTTAATGCCTCATCTCGTCCACTTTGAGTTTGTCGCGTACTTTGATTTTCACTCTCTTGAGTTGGATGCACTTCTTCTTCATTAGATTCGTTTTGTGCACCTAAATTGATAATAAAAATAAATTAATAGATAGTTGAGAGAGATATTTAAAAAAAAGTATAAAATAATATTTAAGAGGGATATTTTATAAAATAAATACAAACCTAATTAAGCTTCAAAATATTCTTGCCATTTGACCGGAATTTCAATATCTTCACCGTCAAGATTGAGATATCTTGGAACCAAAGGAGATGGTGGTGGCATTCCGGTTCCGGCACTTGAGCTCGTCGGCATAACAGATTTCCCTTTAGCTTGTCGAGATAAAGAAGATGATCCTCTACCTCCACATCCTCTTTGGCTTGAGCTCGACATTTTGAGAGAGATTAATAAAGATAAAGAATATAAAGATGATTGAGAGAGAGAGAGAGATTGAGAGAGATGTGAGAGATATGTGAGAGAGCTTGAGCGATGTGAGAGAGATCGAGAGAGATTGAGAGAGATGTGAGAGAAATATGAGAGAGCTTGAGAGAGATGTGAGAGAGATCGAGAGAGATTGAGAGAGATGTAAGAGAGATTGGGAGAGATTGAGAGAGATTGTGAAATGTGAATTGAAATGAGATGGAAGGGTATTAATAGGAAAAGAAAAAAAAATTCAAAATAGCCGTTGGGAACCGCCAGTTCCCGGTTCCCGGTTCCGGAACCGCCGGTTTCCCAACGGACTCATGATCTTGGCCATTAAAGATCAACGGCTATTTAATCTCAGCCATTGATCTTCAACGGCTATATTTTTTAAAATGCAGAACCGTGAACCGGAACCGCCTGTTCGGAACCGGCGGTTCCGGCTCCAAAATTTACAAAACCGAAACCGAACCGGCTCTATCACGGTTTTGGTTCCAAACCGGAACCAGAATCGGTCAACGGTTCGAACCGGAACCGGAACCATGCCCACATCTACCTATCATGTCTATAATCTGAGAACTCAAACACTCATTGAAAGCACTAACATTGTTTTTTGATGATTCTGTGATAAGACAGGAAGTTTACTTGGAAGAAGCAGGTTCATCAGCAGGTCGACCAATGGGAAACCAGAATAGTGAGAACATCACAGAAACTGACCAAGATCCAACGAATGAAAACAGTGATAAAGGTGAACCCTCAACAAAGATTCAGAAAGAACATCCCAATGAACTCATCATTGGAGAACTCAATGAAGGGATAAGGACACGATGCAAACCAAAACTGGACTATCGGAAAATGGAAGGACTGGTTCACCACGCTTGCTACACCTCTGTGGTTGAACCTAAAAATGTCAAAGAAGCGCTCAAGGATGATAACTGGATACTGGCAATGCAGGAGGAATTGGAACAGTTTACCAGAAATGATGTCTGGACACTTGTACCAAGACCTGACAGTGCGAACATCATCGGAACAAAATGGATCTTCAAGAAAAAAACTGATGAACAAGGTAACATCACTCGAAACAAAGCAAGACTCGTGGCCCAAGGATACACATAGGTAGAAGGAATTGACTTTGAGGAAACGTTCACTCCAGTTGCACGACTGGAGTCAGTAAGAATCCTTCTCTCATTTGCATGTCTTAAGAAATTTACTCTTTATCAAATGGATGTAAAAAGTGCATTCTTGAATGGTTTCTTGAAAGATGAAGCATATGTTGAACAACCAAAGGGGTTTGAAGATCCAAACTTTCCGAACCATGTCTACAAACTGAAGAAGGCTCTTTATAGGTTGAAGCAAGCTCCAAGAGCATGGTATGAAAGACTGACAAAGTTTCTGATCGGTCAAGGTTACAAATGAGGAGGAGTCGATCAGACTCTGTTCATCCAGTGGTCGAACAAGGACATCACTATTGCACAAATCTATGTAGATGACATTGTGTTTGGATCCACATCCAAACAAAAAGTGAATGACTTCGTCCAGGTAATGTCTCGTGAATTTGAAATGAGCATGGTTGGTGAACTTTCCTACTTTCTTGGTCTACAGGTCAAACAATGCAATAGTGGAATCACGATATATCAAGAAAAGTATGCCAAGAACCTGGTAAAGAAATTTGGACTTGAAGGGTGCAAAGTAGCTCACACACCCATAGGGACAAATACCAAATTATCCAAGGACGAAAGTGGAACATGTGTTGATCCAACACTCTACAGAAGCATGATAGGAAGTCTCCTGTACCTCACTGCTAGTCGACCTGACATAAGCTTTAGTGTTGGACTATGCGCTAGATACCAATCAAACGCTAAGGAGTCTCACCTCAAGGCCGTGAAAAGAATCATACGATATGTGGCAGGTACCACTAACTATGGCTTGAAATATTCCTTTGAGACCAAACCTTTCATTGCAGGCTATTGTGATGCCGATTGAGCTGGCGACGTGGATGATAGAAAGAGTACTTCAGGAGGATGCTTCTTTATTGGAAACAATCTTGTATCCTGGCTAAGCAAAAAGCAAAACAGCATTTCACTATCAACTGCAGAAGCTGAATACATAGCTGCAGGGAGCTCATGCTCTCAACTGGTATGGATGATGCACATGTTGTGCGACTATGGTATGAACTTGACTTCCATGACTCTGTTTTGTGACAATCTGAGTGCCGTTAATATGTCTAAAAACCCTGTGCAACACTCTAGAACTAAACATATAGACATTAGGCACCATTACATCCGAGAGTTAGTTGAAGATGGAGTCATTACCCTTGAACATGTTCCTACCATAAGTCAACTGGCTGATATTTTCACAAAGGCCCTAGATGCGTAAAAATTCATATCTCTGAGAAAATCTCTAGGGATTTGCTGTGCTATGTAAATGCTATATCAAAAAAAAATAAAAAAAAATAAAAAATAAAATAAAGGGGAGGTGGAAGTCTCGGATTGCCTAGGATAACTATAAGTCTCGCACAGGTTCAAAATTTTGTTTGTCTTGAACTTTGAATCCATTATTTCTTCTCCCAGTATAAGGAAAAGAGCTACGACCTTGAAATGATGTTGTGGAATGCTGTCACCAATGTGATAGAGCACCAAGCACAGAAAATGACAGGTCTGTGAAAGCTTCCTTAATAATGTTCACCTCTAAGTTGCACTAAATATAGGGGTTACAAGGTTTTGAGCTCGTCACACAGGATTTTCCCAGTGTGGTACTTTATTGTGTGGTTTGCGAGCTACTACACAAGGATTCGGCAGAAGGAGCAATAAGGAAAAATCATACAACTCATTTAGCAATCAAAATGGGGTGAACATATACTGGAAGAGAAGACTTGCGGATTTTTCTTAGTGCATTGTCAAACATTGTTGCCTGACTGAGACTTGTGTTTAATATGGTGATCTATGATTTCATTCCTCCAATATTAAAAAAAAAAAAAATCTGTCTCTCTTATTTTTTTCTCCTGGGATTATATGGATTATTTTGTGCAAAATGGGACCGGATGATTATTTAGTCATGACTTATTTTCAGAACACGTGTCAAAATGGGGACGTGGTCTTCCCTTTTTCAACCGTCTGGACGTGTGATCGTGTTCCTTAATGCCTATTTAACTGCAATGAGTGGGCACCGAAAAAGGGTTTGAATAGCCCACATAAAATCTTGTGACATAGACAGTAATCGAGGCGTCAGCCTTCCTCATCTCACATCATTGTCAGGCTATGATTAACTAGGGTTAATCTCCTTCATAGTTCACTTTCACGCCTGTGTTCTTGTGTTTCTTCTTCAACATCTATTTGCAGAGGTTCCATGGCTGACCACGGAGATTCACCCAGCGGCAGACGACCAAGCTGGATCTTGGTTCCATTCTTGAACCCAGAGCCATTAGTAACTATTCCTCCGCCCGATTCTGATGAACTGCCATCAACCGACCAGGGCAAGGACACGCCTCCACCCGGTCCCTCGTCTCCACCGTGTCCCGATGCCACTCAGACTGAAACCATTCCGGCTGATGTTCCACAGCCCAGTGCGACTACTCCACCCCCTGCTACCACAGTTCCACAAGAAGGGGATCCTTCGCCCATGGCGGAATCTCCAGTTCCTCCTCAAGATCTCCCTTCCAAGACGACCTCACATCCACCTCCAAGGTCCAAGGTTCCTCGCAAGGCAAAACCTACAGGGAAAACTACGACTCCTACGCCACGGCGACATCTCATTGATGAGTCCTCATCCGAGGACGAAGTGGCAAGATCTCCGCCTCGCCGTTCGCACCGCCACAAAAATCCTTCTACTGCTGCTTTTACTGGGTCACCTCCAGGGTGCCTTCGCAACGAAAATGACGTATTGGTTCGCGGTAAGGCCTTCTCCAAGTCGTTCTACACGAAGGCTGCTTCCGACCGTTACAAATTATTTTCTGGTATGGACTTCTGGCCTGAACGTAATCTTGATCTTAAACGCTTTGCAAAAACGTCTGTCATGGAGTTTATCAAAAAATCTGGATTAGAAGTTACTGTGATGAACTTGGGTAGGTTTTATAGCTCTATTGTTCATGAGTTCTATGCTAATTTGGTCACTGGCATTCAGGATCCCGAATCCCCTAGGTTCGGGCGAATTTTTGTTCGCAATAAAATTGTTAATTTCAGTCCTGATTCCATTAATGATTATTTGGAACTGACTGGTCTGGATGAAGAAGAGGAGGTTGAAGTCGACCTTGGGGAGGTGGTCGACTTCCTTAGCGACGGGAAGCTCACCAGCTGGACCAAGCCTGGAATTTCTCCCTCGATATTGACACAGGAGGCCAACTGGCTTCATAAAATAGGGAGGCAAAATTGGACACCCACGTCCAACAAGTCTCACCTAACATCAGCCCAGTGTCAGGTCATCTTTAAGGTCCTGAAGGCCATACCGATTGACTTTGGGAGGATAGCATTTGAGGCCATCATGAGTTTTGCCGAGAAGCCCGACTCTCGCAAGAACCTTCCGTTCCCTACCCTCATTTGGGGCCTCTTATCGTATCAGGGCATCCAGGCTCAGTCCACTGATGTCCTTCAGAAAGCCGCTCCTCCGCTGAACATGGCCTCAAGAGAGGCCAATGTTGCCTATAGGCCACGCACCATTGCACCCACACTTCCTCCCCCGGAAGTTGCGGCCAATCTCCCGCTCTTTCTACATCAACAACTAGAGATTCTTGATATTCTAGCTGCTGAGGTAGCTGCCCAGAAGTTTTATTTTACTAATGTCTTGAAATCTCTGGATGTTCCCTCTCAGGGCGCACCACACAGAGATTCTACTCCTTTGGCAGGCTGCTCGAAGAAGGGGGAGAAGAGACCATCTGCCGCAGATAAGGGGAAGAGGAAGGTGTCAGGCAAAGCAACAAAAAGAAAAAGGAGGAAGCTGTCAGGCAAAGCAACAAAAAGAAAAAGGGTGACCGAGGAGACTGAAGTGGATGATACTGAGGAAGAAGAAGAATGGGAATCTGGGAGTGATTCTGTTTGAATTTTGGGATGTTTTTATTGAACAATTTGAACAAATTTCTAAAGGCCTGTAATATTGATACTACAATCTCCAGTAGCTAGGATGCTAACAACAATATCCGTAGTTTAGTTGCTTTTATTGACTATCTGAACATGATGAATGATGCTTCTGCTATATGTGAACATACTTCTTTTCTGCATACAGTTCTCCTGCTTGTTTCTTTTTGCAGGTAGCAGATGGTCCTGAAATTTTCGAACAACATGCCAAAGGGGGAGATTGATAAGGTAATTATTGTCAATATTATTCGAAAATTCTAATTGATTTATTATTGATTGCAGATTTAAAAGATATTGTGGAGATATTCTTGGAAGAAAGTCAAGGTTGAATGAGAAGAGAAAAAGAAGGAAAGGCATAGCTAAAAATAAGGAGAATCAAGAGTAAATCTGGAAACAAATCTTTCAAACATATAATGAAGATATAAGATATGCATATCTAGGCCATATATACAAAGATATGCATATCACCACCAAGATATGAGAAGATACCAGCAGATTTTGTGGAGAACATGAGAGACTATAAATACAACCTCAAGGTGTAGAGACTGTAACTCTCTAAGATATTCATTTACCATTTATATGAGCTGAGAGAAAGTGAGAGGCTGATGAGTGTGCTGTTATATTCGTAAGAATACAACAGACTGGGAAGAACTCAAGGGCGAACCGAAGGCGAACCTCGCAGAGTCTGGATTACTTTGGAACTTCACCACACGTTGATTTCGGGAGATCTCAACTCAATACAGACGGGAGTTTGTATTCAAATCCATCTAGGGGACTAGATGGTCAAGTAAGTGTTTTAGAAGAATTAGTTACACGGGTAGACAAGTATTTAGGGGGAGCCAAATACGTGTATAGTGTAACATTTGTGGGAACAAATATGTGTTCTAATAAAATTACTTGAGAGGAAGAAGGGATTTCTTCCTCGCTTAAAATCAAATCTTATTTTAAGGTTCCGTTCCGCATGTTCATTTACAGTTCGAACTACTGTTGAACACATACACACGCGCACATATTCTGATCTATCAGGACTGAAATTCCAGAAGATGTTTTCTCAGCAATCACGAAGGTTAGAAATCTTTGGTGATAAATTTTCCTGAAAAATGTATATGTTTGTTAGGATGTCCAATTTTGTATAGGTATGAGACGATGGGACCAATAGATTTTTACCCAGTATGGATAGGAAAAGAACCTTTCTACCCCATTCTATATAAAAGAACTGTGCTCTACCAGTAACAGAGTAAAACACCCATAATAAGGGCAGAACTCGAGGGGGCGGGGGGGGGGGGGGGGGGGGGGGGAGAACAAGGGTATCTTCATTCATGAATCAAAGAATGGGTTCGAACGCTCTTTCTTACGAAAATGGGCTAGAGATATTTTTTTCAGATCCGCCATGGTCATTTTTGCATATTTGTGCTATGTCGTCACATTCTATCGGATTCATTGGTACAGGAGGAGACGGTTAATAAAGGTAATGTATCTGGGACGAAAGAGGATAATATAGGTGATGAGAAAGACTCAGAGAGCAATGAGCAGTCTAAAGAAGGAAAAAGGCAGCAGCCTAGGAGGCATGTTTCTCATGGTTATCATTTAGTTGAAGGAAAAATGGGACATGGAATGGAGGATTACTTGGTTGCAACGAGTAAGAAACTGGACAATCACGAATTAGGATTATATGGAATTTTCGATGGGCATTCTGGACGTAAGGTTGCTGAATACTTGCAGGACCATCTGTTTGATAATATACTGAACGAGGTATTGCTAAATTTGATCTTCGTATTCGTAGGTTAATTTTGATCCGTATTTTCTATTGACTAACTATTTGTTTTGATGGATATTTAGGCTGATTTTTGGACAAGCCCGAATAGTGCAATAAAGAGGGCATACGAAGCCACAGATAAAGATACCCTGGAAAACGTGGTCGGTTTTAGGGGAGGTTCAACGGCAGTAACTGCTATAATAATCGATAGGAAGAAGCTAGTTGTGGCCAACGTTGGGGACTCACGAGCAGTATTATGTAGAAACGGCGTTGCAACACAAATTACTGTGGAGCATCAGCCTTTGAAGGAAAGAGGAATGGTCGAGAGCAAGCGTGGTTTCGTTTCCTGGAAACCAGGTACATATATACGAACCACATTAATTTCTGATGTGTTCTGGGATAAATTCATTGTAGTATGACATATTAATGTAACTGACCATAGAGACTATGAGTTCTGTCCTCTTTTGGATAAATTTTTTCATGTTCTTTTCCCGAGGTTTTCTACACTAGTTCGAGCAAAAGATATTTTAACATTTCGCAGCTTAGTACCAAAAAGTGAAAATATGGGTCCAATTTATGGGGAAATATCACTTTTGATCCCTAAGTAAGGCCTAATGTCAGTGTCAACTACCAATTCACACTTCATAAAGAACAATCACCAACCTTGACATTTTTAATCTGAAGCAGTTCCCTCTGATACTTTCCATAAAGAATGGAGTGTTTTACATTAAAACTAAAGAGATTGCTGAGCATTCTTGATGAAGTTTGTTGGGCTCCAAAAAGCTTAAGAATGTCTGGTCTGTTACGTTTGGACCGAAAGCTAAAGAAGTACCTGAAATTTTGGCTTAAGTTGGCAGACGGAATATGATATTTTCCCTTCTCTTGACTCTGATTATGGGTAATGATGCCTGCGTGCACAGGGAATGTTCCGCGAGTTGATGGTCAGCTTGCTATGACGAGGGCTTTTGGAGACAGGAGGGTAAAGGATCACATTACAGCAGATCCTGACATTGCGACTGAGAAGATAGACAAAGATACTTAGTTTATTATCTTAGCAAGTGATGGCTTGTGGAAGGTTATTCCTGATCGTTATCACTTCACCAAATTCATGGAGAACTCTTTTAACTATTTTGAACAGTGGGATAATTTAATATGTTCTGTTCTGTAGGTAATGTCAAACCAAGCAGCAGTAGATTGCATCCGAGGATTAAACAACGGTCGAGAGGCTGCGGAAGAGCATTCGCTCCAATAAGAGGACGAAACGGAAGATACTGTCTGATAAATAAAAATATGTTTTGTTAATTAACATCCTCAAAATATTTTGGCATCATTAGAGCACTCAATCCAATTCCCATATGAGCTTTTAGTTTTTTGCTTCAAAAATACATAATTTTATATCTAAATGTTTAAAGATCAATGATGAGACATGTTGTAGGATCTAAATTATGAATGGTCTCTCCAAGCACGCTCGAAAATTCTGTCTCAATATTGCACCACCGGTTGAAAGAGTTCTATCTCTAATCTTTTACTACGAAATAAAGAAAACAAAAGAAACTGTCACTTCAAATATTTAATTCAAGAAATAAATCTAATGATTTTTAGTAGTTGGGATGGCGAACTAGCTAGGTGGGATGACCAAATGAACCGCAAATTAATTAATTTATTAGGAGAAGTGAGGGCGCTAATACTAAAATAGAGATTACAAAATTAAATATTGACCATTAAACCTTTTTTTTTTTTTAATTGGTTTGTTTGAACTAAGGACATAAGAAAACAAAAGAAAAATATATATATATATATGTATGTATAGTTGATCTAATAGTTATTCAAGTTATTCTAAATTTTGAAAAGTGGAAAAATATGTAAATTATATATTTATTTTCGATGCATTTTATTCTTTATCACTTGTATATTTTTCTATTTATCTTTTGTTTAGTTTCAAATATTTTGATTTTTTTTTCTAATTCAGTAATTTTTGGAGTATTTTGAATTTCGAGGAACGAACTTAGGCTCGTAAATGAATAAAGCATGAAGTTGTAAAGAATAAAAGAATTTATCAACATTAGGTCAAACAGCTTCACATTAAGTAACTCGGTGTTGGTCTAAATTCGAGAAGCCCAAGAGTTTGAGCCCTAATTAGTTTTATAGTCTATTTAAGACCAAAATTAATCCAGAAAAGGGAGACTACTGCACATAATTTAGAACATATTTTATAATATTTTTATTATTTTGTGTGATTTTCAAACTATGATGTGCAGCTAGTTCCTTCAATCTAATATGATAGGATGTTGATCCTTTACTTTTAATATATTGATGCATTAATAGTAATGTTTTCATTACCTCACTCTTGAATATTCCGTGTTACTTGCTTTCTTGATATGATGTATGGTCTTTTGATATGGTTAGGTATGTTAAATTAAATTACCATGATATATATTGCTGGAATACAAATTGTATGATTTTGTATTCTTTGTTAGCAAGTAGAGAATGAATGAGTAGACTAACGTGAATCTTGATTATTTGAATCAAGCTTGTGAAGTCAAAATCCTGTTTTGAAATGATTTATGCTTCAATTTTGATACTCAAGCACACGTGGTCGTACAAGTAATATAATGGTAAGTGAATCGTCTCCACATGGATTAAATTTAAAATAATTTACAAATATCAATCACTAAACAATTTAGCCAAGAAAAAGAGTAATAAATTAGGTGGATGTTCGCTTCTATTACTACAATTCAAACAAAGAAATAAAGAAAATATTTCCAACAATTAATTTTTCAATTCACAAGCCAATAATAGCAAGAAAGTTCACAAAATGAAGATGTAGACTTGAATTATTAAATTCCCTTGAATCGATTTTTATGGATTGATATTGATCGGCATTGTTTTGAGTGAAATGCTCTAAAGTTAACAAGAATTCCCTCTCGGTACATAAATTTTTCCAAATGCTATGCTACACATTTGTTTTTCTAATTGAACATATTTCTATGCCTAATAGAATGCAAGGCGAACAATATATTCCCATACCACCTGCTATTACAACCTAGAACCGGTTATAAACTTGCATCAAATTCAAGCAATTTCCACTAGACCTAACCTTCCGAGTATTAAATCTAGCTTATTAATTCATCATTGATGGCCAAACAACAACAAATATTAACAATAGGCACAAATCACTCAACAATGCATAAAAGTCTCAATAAAACGATTCAAAGCTCATTAGCAATTCAAGTTTAGCTCATGACTAACTTAGAAAATATAATCCAAAAATCTAATTCATCATCCATAGTGATTGAAATGAAATTTCAAAAACAGAGGAATAAAAAGGTTAAAGAAGAAAGAAGTGAGTTGATGGTTAATTTGTTTTTCGCGAACCCTTCTTCTTCTTTCTTGATATTGTTTTCTTCTTTCCCCTTTGATTTCACGCTGAAAATCTTCTGAGAATGTTGGTTTTTTTGCTAAAATTCCAGCGACTGTTCTCTCTCTATTTTCCTGCGCTGTTGGTGCTCCTTTTCCTAATTGTCTTACCCTACCTCTTTTCCTTGGCTGCTGATGATGAAAGCCCACCATCCTCTTTCCACATTAGGCAGCCCATTAGTTATGATGTCAATCTAGACAAAATTATTCTCCTGTTGATTTAGTCATTCATTTAAGTTTAAAGTTAGACCACGCGAGCTAGGCAGTGACTAAATTACATAGTCAGCAATTTTTGATCAAATTTCCTTGGTCAAAAATTGACTTTCGGTGTTGCTGCAGCACTGCTCCCAGAACTAGGGACTTCCTCAATCAGTCTGCACTCCTTAGCTTCCAAGTTTAGCTCCAGCCCTATTTTCACTGAAAATTATGGGATAACTTAGACAACTAATTTGTACAAACTACAAAACAAAAACAAAGATCTAATTCTACTATATTATAATAAAATTTGCTAAATTCATCACTATTTTCTACATGATTTTAAATTCAAAGGTAAAAAAATAACTCTATTACATAGAGTTATCACGGCCCCAAACTTAAGTCATTGCTCATCCTCGAGTAATAAATCTAGACATACAAAATAGATACATGAGAATATACAAACACTACACAAAGAGAGAATATGTGAATCCAATGCATGGTTTGACAAGGGTACATGCTCTTGGAAATTTATTCAAAAGCGATGAGAATGATGCCTTTGTGCAATTGCTTTCTACCAATCCTAAAGTGATAATAGTATGATGGAATCACAATGCATGTGTCTCTCCACATTATGTTCATAACTCTTCCCAAAACAGCCTCGATTTCCCTAAAACAAGACAGGCCTCCATCCTAAAGCCTAATGTTTTGTCTCCATCGATTAACTTAATGACCCCTTCTCCACTAATGCAGACTTGCACCTTATCGAAGATCAATGGGACTTCATTAAGCTTGAAATGTTAGGCTTAGGTGATGATAGGATAAAGGAGGAAATTTTTTGCTCAAAATACCTTAACATTTCGACTTTTTAGAACCCATATTAACTCTTTCAAACACTCCCCTCATTTTTACGTGTACCCCACAAATCATTGAATTTGATTCTTGCTACTGTTTTATAATCCAAGACCAGCTATGTTTTTCTCTTTCTTTCTTTTTTCGTTCCCAGTTACTATAAGTATTGTTGTAGCAAACTGGGCAATATAAAAAAAATTAATAACGAACACAGCAGCTAGATCTTCAAATATAGCACATTCCCTCTCCCAAACTTAGGAACACATTGTCCCCAATGTGGTATATAAAAAAATAGAATTTGTGTTATCTTTCAACACATGATGCACACCACAACGAATGTCTCTCACCCCCTCTAAATGCAACATTTAGTGCAAGTCCCGAAAAAATTCGATATGCATAAGGGGGTAAAATGAGGGAATGTCCTTATAAGCTAGGCATTAGCTAAGAAGGAAATGTCCAAAGAGGCTCAAATGGGGTGACTAGGGGAAAACGCTTACGGGTTGGCTAGAAAGGCTTAAACGGTCCAAGGATGGCCTAAATCATGTCATCAAATAAGGATCATCTAACATTTCGTCTCAAAGGGGACACTAAGCAACTCTTGGAGACTTAAGCTCTCCAAAGAATCTAACTAGTTCTAGGAATTCAATAGTGCTTGGCCAAGCTATGCACACATGATGGAGTCAACACTTTTATCACAATTCTTCTCATACTGACAACACAAGAGGCAACCAAGTGTAGGCAAGCACATCAGGCTAGTTCTCAAAAACAAAACATTACAAGCATTATCATTGAGCAGAAAAAATATCAGCCATGCTAGGGAAAGATCACATTCCTCTCAAACAACGCATCAAAAATGACAACTAATCATCGACACACAAACATGTTATACATATGACTGATAAAACAGAAACGAGAACAACACACAACTACAAATTATTAAAACAGACACAACAGCACATCACAAAAACTAAAACTAAAGAAAACACATAAGCTAGGGTCTAAGAACTTCCTGTCGGATTATTTGAAGTCCTGTTCCGATGATTTCTCTTGCAGGATGTAGGGAACGAAGATGGTTGTGGGGCGGTTATGGTTTGGGCTGCATTTTCCAAAGAGCTAATGTACCATAGGGGCAAGTAGAAGTGCTCTTTTCTTGATCTTCAGGATTAATAGATCTGTGATTGTAACTAAAATATCCATCAAGAAAATAATAGCACTCCTTCCTTGCTAATTTGTCTAATATCTTATCAATAAATGGCAGTGAGAAATGATCTTTGCGCTTTTTTTTTTGCACTTTTTCAGCCACAATAATGTCAATCACCTTCAAAATGGAGCATTCTTCAATTTCATCCGGGAACCTCAACACATTGAATGCATTAAAGGTCACTTGTTGATCATTCACCCGCATTGTAAGCTATCTTTTTTAACATCAATCAAAGTCCTTCCGGTGGCAAGAAATTGTGTCCCCAAAATAATTGGAACATCACGATCCGCCTCATAATCAAGGATAATAAAGTCCACTGGAAAGATAAAATTTTCCACTTGCACCAAAACATCTTCAATCTTACCCTCCAGATGTGACATTGATTGATTGACCAATTGAAATGTTACGGTGGTTGGTCTTACATCGCCAATAACAAGTTTTCTAAAAATAGACATAGGCATCAAGTTAATAATTTCTCCTAAATCACATAAAGCTCTGCCAACATCTCTACCACCAAGGGAACAAGGGATAGTAAAACTCCCTGGATCCTTTAATTTAGGAGAAATTTGGTTTTACAAATTGCAGTGGATCATTCGGTCAAAGCAACCATTTCAAACTCTCCAAGTCGTCGCTTCTTGGTCAAGATATCCTTCAAAAACTTCACATAATTGGGCATATGTTCCAAACCCTCCACCAATGGAATGTTAATATGGAGCTGCTTCAAAACATTTAGGAATCTCCGAAATTGGACATCTTGTTGCTGCTTTTGAAAATGTTGAGGAAATTGAGGTAGCATCTTGGCACATGGTTGTTGCTCTGCAGATTGTTGAATTAATGCTGAAGCTTTCTGGGCAGACTCAGAGGTAAACAAATTCGAATTTCCATCCTATTTTTCTATTTCAACATCTCTTTGGATTGAAGTAGGCTCGTTTTTCTTGTTGGCCTCTTTGGCATTCAACTATAAATCCTTACCATTCCTCAAAGTGACAGTCTTGCAATGTTCTTTACCATCCCTTCTTGGAATTTCCGTATCACTTGGCAAAACATCTTGAGGCCGATTTCTCAACTCATTTGCTAATTGGCCCACTTGAACCTCAAGATTTCTCAATGAAGTTGCTTGACTTTGAATCATCGCATCGTTCTTAGCCATACACTATCATCAAAATTTCCAAAGAGTTGGATTGAGTTATTTGTGGAGGAAACCTTTGTTGTTGTTGTTGTTGATTAGAGAAACCTGGTGGACAGTTAGGGTTGCCCCGCATTGATGCATTACTTGAGCTGCTGGCTTGACCTTCCCAAGAAAAGTTTGGATGTTGTCTCCACCTCGGATTATAAGAGTTGGAATAGGAATTGTTGTGGTTGAAGTTTTGATTTCCCATATAGCAAACCGAGGCTGGATTGGAAGGATAACTATCAAATTGGTGACCATCTCCACAATAGACACACAAAACAGTCACTACTTGTTCCATAGAGTTTGTTGGTGCCATTCCCCCCAAACTTAAGTTCTTGAAAATATTGCTTATGGATGAAACTTGAGCCGTCAGAGCTGTCAATGCATCGACTTCAAAAATTCCTACTATTACCTGACAGTGCTCTTGCATTGGACCATTAATAGTTATTGTTGGCAATCCTCTCTAAGATCTCATATGCATCATTGTATGATTTAGAAAGAATAGCTCCATTAGCCGAAGCATCCAACACCATGCGAGTAGAAACATTAAGACCATTATAGAATGTCTCCATTTGAATACAATGTGGAATACCATGGTGGTGGCAGTTTCTCAACAATTTCTTGAATCTCTCCCAAGCTTCACACACGGATTCATCCTCCGATTGTTGGAAAGAAATATCTCATTCCGGTTCTTGGCATTTTTTGTAAGCGGAAATTACTTCATCAAGAATTGCTCGACAAGATCATTCCAAGAAGAAATAGAATCTGGTGGAAGCGTGTTAAGCCATGCTTTAGCTCGGTCCCTCAATAAGAAAGGAAATAATTTCAGCCTCAAGGCCTCCTCCATAACACCTTAGAGCTTGAAAGAATCACTCACCTCCAAAAATTAACGAAGATGAAGGTGAGGATCTTCAGTGGCCAGCCTGCTAAATTAACCCACCGTTTCCAACATTTGGAACATCACCAGATTCAACTCGAATTGAGGTGCTTGAATTTCAAGTCGAACAATGCCCAGATTAAGGTCACTGAAAATTGGGGAAGCGTACTCCGTACGGCTCTCTCTCGATCATCGACCATCACAATTGCAATGGTAGCCACATTTACATCCTTCTCGGCCACATTGCTTTGATGTTGAGCCAGCTGTTCTCGTTGTTCCCTTCTTCCTCTTCTAAATGTGCATTCAATTTCGGGATCAAAAAGAGCTACCTCATGATCTTATTGCTTGTTCATACACAAAATCAGCCTATTAAAGCACAAGAACAACAATCAAGATTATAACAAAATAACATAAATAAATTGCAAAGTTATCCATATTTCAAAAATTCTAAATTACAATCCCCGACGACGGCACCAAAAACTTATTGTGATGATTTATGCTTCAATGTTGATACACAAGCGCACGTAGTCACACAATTAATATAATGATAAGTGAATCGTCTCCACAGGGATTGAATTCAAAATAATTTGCAAATACCAATCACTAAACAATTTTAGCCAAGAAAAGAGTAATAAATTGGGTGGATGTTCAGTTCCATTATTACAATTCTAACATAGAAATAAAGAAAATATTTCCAACAATTAATTTTTAAATTCACAAGCTAACAATAGCAAGAAATTAAGTTCACCAAAATGGAGATGTAGACTTGAATTACTAAAATCTCTTGAATTGGTTTTTATGGATTGATGTTCATCAGCATTGTTTTGAGTGAAATGTTCCAAAGTTAACAAGAATTCCCTCTCAGCACATAGAATTTTTCCAAATGCTATGCTACACATCCTTTTATCTAATTGAACATATTTCTATGCCTAATAGAAATTGGAACATCGATGTAAGCTTCAATTCTTATAGTTATTCAAGGCGAACAATATATTCATATACCACCCGCTACCACAACCTAGAATCGGTTATAAACTTACATCATTCAAGCAATTTCCACTAGACCTAATATTCCCAGTATTAAATCTAGCTTATCAATTCATCATTGTTGGCCAAACAACAACAAATATGAACAATAGGCACACTTGAATAAACAATGGCACAAATCACTCAACAATGTATAAAAGTCTCAATAAAATTATTCAAAGTTCATTAGCAATTCAAGTCTTCAACAAGTTTAGCTCATGACTAACTTAGAAAATACAATCCAAAATTTTAATTCATCATCCATAGTGATTGAAATGAAATTCCAAAAAAAAAAAAAAAAGGAATAAAAAGGTTAAAGAAGAAATGAGTGAGCTGATGGTTATGTTGTGTTTCACGAACCCTTATTCTTCTTCTTTCTTGATTTTATTTTCTTCTTTCCCCTTTGATTTCACGCTGAAAATCTACTGAAAATGATGGTCTTTTTGCTCAAATTCCAACACCTATTGTCTCTCTCTTTTCTTGCACTACTGCTGCTGCTTCTTTTCCCTACTGCTGCTGCTTCTTTTCCTAATTGTCTTACCCTACCTATTTTTCGTGGTTGCTGATGATGAAGGCCCACCATCCTCTCTTCACATTAGGCAGCCCATTAGTTATGATGTCAATTTTGCCCAAATTATTCTCCTGCTGATTCAGTCATTCATTTAAGTTTAAAGCTGGCCCATGACAGCTAGGTTGTGACTAAATTACACAATCAGCAATTTTGGGTCGAATTTCCTAGGTCAAAAATTGACTTCCAGTGTTGCTACAGCATTGCTCCCAGCAACTGGGGACTTCCTCAACCAGTCTGCACTCCTTAGCTTCCAGGTTTAGCTTCAGCCCTATTTTTCACCGAAAATTACGGGATAAATTAGACAATTAATTTGTACGAACTACAAAACAAAAACAAAGATCTAATTTTACTATATTATACTAAAATTTGTTAGATTCATCACTATTTTTTACATGATTTTAAATTCAAATGTACAAAAACAATTTTATTACATAGAGTTATCACCTGTCTATCTTATTTTGGTAATTCAATGTGTTTAACAAATTTAATTTAGAAAATTTGGTCAAGGGTTTTTTTTATTAAATAGGATTAATTAAATATCCTTTTTAATTAACTAAAAATAAGAAATGATTTGGATTAACGTAACTTGTTATTAATTTAGGGTGAGAAAATACTTAACTTGGAACTTTTTTATTTTGTTTTCTTATGTCTTACTTTAGAATTAGTTTTAGCTAGAATAAATCCAATCAAATCCCCCTTTTTCATTTCTTAAAATAATTAATACGAGAAGCTTAAACAATATATATATGCTTCCTATGGAACGGCCCTTACTCATCGTTGCTACTAGTTAGTTGAGGTAGGATAAGGTAATTTAAGTTAATTTGCATGCATTAATAGCACGGTCAAATTTAATTTTGAATTCCTATACTTGCATGCAGAAATTCTCACATCCAGTTGTGTAGCAGAGATGGAATCTAGCTTTTTATAGGTTATAGTTGATGGTTGTTATGAAGTTCCTTTCTGCTACATAATTGTGCGTGAGAATTTCTTCTCATATTTTTAGGTTATAGTATTGAAAATACTATGTTGCTTGAGTTTCTGGGAGAGGGGAATTATCGATTGCAAAACTTGGGATGATAACCTTTTGTCTTGCGTAAATACAGTAATTGGAGTCCATAAAACAGAAAATAACTTAAGAACTTGATGACTAAAAACAGAGGAGAGCTCTCAACATAATGTTTTGCTATAAAGGGCATATTTCTTGGATTAGCAATCAGATTTATATAGAGTACATGGACAAGTTACAGCCACATACTGATATATAAACTCCCAATGCATCAAACACTTTTAACCATAATATATATACATACATACATATATATATAAATATATATTATAACTAAATACAAGAAAGAATAAAAACTTAAAGTAAAGATTAAGAATAATGAACACGGAGTTTTAGGTGGTTCAAAAACAATGTGTTGGTTACATCAATAGGCAAAGGAGAGGAAAAATTTTATTAATTTGAGAATATTCAGAATATAGACTGCTAATATGTTATAGGGTAAGTATCACTGCTCAAAAGAAGAAACGTGAATGGTTTAAACATTTACATAAAATAGACTCCTTCACCTAATATAACATTGATTCAAAACATATTATTTTTTTCTCTCAATATAATAGATTCTCATAAGAGACTCTTTCAACAAAGGTATTATCATATTCAAGATAAAAATTATTGTATCTAAAATATTTATATGTATTTATTAGATATTGCCTAATACTATCTATTAATTACTATAATAAATCATATATATTAAATAAATATATACTATATTCATTAAATAACTAATAAATTATTAATTAATGTATATAACATTTATTGAAAAAAAAATCCAAAAATAACTTGAAATTTTGGAAAGGATATCCAACTCTTTCCATAAATAAAATATGTTCTATTATTATATTATAGATTATTATTATAATTTTGACCCACACTTATTATATCATTTATATATATATATATATATAATAATAATAATATTTTCTCAATTTTCTTTTCCCACCTAATCTTTATTACTAAATGTAGAATGTCTATATTATTATTAAATTAAAATTAGACATTTTTATTTTAGAAATTTTTATTTGATTTTGAAATTTAAATTATTCCACAAATTTAGATGTTTCAAAATAAGATTATATCAAGATGAATATACAGCTATATTTAATATATGATTTGAAATCTAGATATTTTATCAAATATTAATTAAATCACTGAATTATGAAATTCAAAAAATATATGAAATCTAATAAATATACGATTCGATTTTCTTGAATCATTTTATCAAATCAACTAAAATTGCACAATGTTATCAAATATGCGAAACAATAATATATAAAGTTAAAATTACTTTTTAAAAATTTATTTTTGCGCCTAAATTTTCACCCTATAAATGTAAAACTATATTTATCTATGTAACTCTTTTAAGATAAATTATTACCATTTAATGAATAAATTAATATCAACAATCTTTGGAATTTGCTTAATTTCTATTGTTCAACATAAATAAATTCGAATTCTAAAGAACTTTTGTTAACTCATAATATATTCAAAATAAGAAATAAACATTGGAATATTTGTTAGGAATGGTAAATCATTGTAGTTTCATTAAATTGTGCAAAGTCATTAAATATTTTAAGGTTTCTCCTTTTCTTTCTCCCTCCCCTGAAGTGTTTTGCGTGTTCGTTTTTGAGAAAATGAATGATAAGACAAGTATGATAATATATGCCCTGTTTCAGTTGTCGTCAAAGCCTACACTCTTCAAAATTATTAATTTCAAGTTTATATTATTTTTAGATTTTTTATTCATATGTTGCTTTCAATTTATCATATATATATTTTATTTTCTTAACTATTTTTCTTTCTTATTTTTAAACGAAATGTTCATCCATCTCTTTCATTTTTCTTTGGGTTGTTCTTGCAATTTTTTGTTGAGATCTACTAATTATTTCGATGTATAACCACTGTGCGATTTTTCATTAGCTTTCAAATTATTTGTTTCTATCTCATTTCAAACTTTTGTGATATTATTATATTTAAATAGCGATTTGCTTAGTATTTTTGTCCCTAATTTGATTATTTAATTGACAACTTTACGAGATCTGTACAAATCTTTATTTTCTTTAATCTGTTGATATCTCTATTTTTTTTTTTAAAAATTAATTAATTTAATTCAACCTTTTATAAATCGAGAATATCATGCTTATTCATTTGTAAATGAGAATAATTCTAATAGAAGAAAAGACAGAAAAATAAATTACAACAAATTTCTGGTGGTTATACAAAACAATATTCACTGAATACAAATTTGCATCTTCTACAATATATCATATAACTTGAATATATACTTACATTACAAAATAAATATATTATGTGCATCTCACATGTCTCACACTAATGTGCATGTGTGTGTGTAAATGCCATTGTCCAACTCACTTGAAGAAAACTATGTGTTCTTAAAAAAGGACATTTTAGATATTTTTTTACTAAATTATATTTAGAAGTGTATTTTAAAAAATGAGGTGGCTTTTTACAAAAATATTAAAAATTACATAATTATTTTTTGTTTATAGTGTAATGAAAAAATATCTTAAAATAATGTATAAATATCACATAGCGTGGCATTATATTCAGTGATCAAACCTATAATAAAAATGTAGGTCCTTAAAAATAAATCTTTATATATATATATATATATATATCTTCGAGTATTATTATTTAAGGACTACCATTTTTATTGTAAGTTTGATCACACAATATAATAGCATGAATATATATATATATATATATATATATATATATATATATATATATAGTTGAAAGTAATAACAACGAAATTATTTTCTCGTCAAAATGGTTGTCTTAAAAAACGAGGAAGAAGAGGCATCTGCCTGGCTCTTGGCGCAATGGGAGGGCCGGAGGGGGGAGGCTGAAGGGGTGGGAGTGGGGAGGGGGGAGGGGGGACTGGCACACCCTGCAAATGCAGACTTTTTTTGTTCTTTTTTTTTTTTTTTGTTTTTTTTTTTTTTACGTAAAATATCTAAATTAATTATCTTATGATTTTTAATTTAATATATGTATTATCTATATTAAAATAAAATATAAAATATTTAAATTAGTTTTTCAGTTATAATATTTGGATTGGGTTCAATACATGATGAATTTGATTATCTATGATGAATCATTTTTCAAAATTTAAAATTAATCAAATTACTATCTAATAAAAAAGTTGATTATTTGTAGAACGAGAAATTAATTTTCTAGTAAAATTATTAAATTTCTTTGTATTTATTATTTTATTTTAATATGTTGGGGAGTAGCACTTTGATTTTAGTATTTGTAATTGGTATAAATATTTGTTTTAGGTTTGAGTTTCAAAGAAAGTAAATCAATTTTTTATTTTAAACTATTGAATTATTAAATTGAATTTATTTAATATGTTACCTTAATTTTAATTATATAATACCTTTCTTCTTAAAAATAATTTATTTATAGAAATTAAATATATATTACACTCCATAAATCGTGCGATAGAAATATTAGTAGGGTATAATATCGAACTCGAAAAACATTATGTCTGGTAGCGTTTTACATCTTTCTCCCAAATTTTATAAACCAAATAAATAAATGAAAATTCTAACAAAGAAGGTTATAGCAATACTAGTTGGATATAACGTAAAGCCCGAAAAATATTATGTCATGTGGCGTTTTACATCTTTCATTAAATAATAAAATGAAATTTCATTATTTGATTTCTAATATTTTTGTAAAAAAGTGGAAGGGGGGGGGGGGGGTGTTAATAGCCTAATAATTGCTTTCCATTTTGGAAGAAAGATCACCATTTGGGCATCGAATCGAATAATTCAAAATTAAAAACCATTAATTTATGGCTTCCACTTCCAAGTTTCAACTCAAGAACGACAGTAGGAAAACCACTTCTTCAGCATCAGAATATATACTTTATCATCATAAATTCTTGTCATTAACAGGCGGAATTTCTCTGAAGAAAAAAATATCTGCAGATAGCTCACTCCAGAACCATAATGGCAACCCAAATCTACTTGCTCAGTCTTCTTTTACTCGTAATAATCCATTCCCTGAATGCTGAAAATCCTTCTTCCCAATCCAAGTGCTATTGCCACTAATAGAGATAATACCAATTGATTTGAATTAGTTGTAAATATTGATTTGATTTGATTTGTGCCTATCATGTATTTTAGGTATACCTTGACCATATCCTTTCCTTAATTATAGGATATTGTTGTAACTACACATACGTGTATATATATTCAATTATGTGCTGTACATATTCTGTCATGGTATCAGCCTAACTCGTTCCTAAACCCTAACTTCTTCCGCCGTCCTCCTTCTCTACCTCGCCGGTGTTTACATCCGGCTCTCCTCTTCTCTTGTTTCGGTGATATTGGTCGGTATCCGCCATCGCCAAATCTCAGTTTCGTCATCACCATGTCGAACTCTGCTAATGATCCTCTCCCTGTTACCACAATGATAAATATGATGCAAATTAAACTTGAAGCCTCCACATATTTGATGTGGCGCCGCCAAACAATACACATGGCTGAGTGTTTTGATATTTTGGGCCATCTCGACGGTACGACTCCAGCGCCGTCTTCCACGATCACGCCGGAGAGCGGCGCTGCCACTGCAAACCCGGCTTACACGACGTGGCGTCTGAAGGATAAACGCCTTCTCAGTGTCATATATACCTCTCTCTCTCTGCCGACGCGGCCTCGGAGGTCATCGATTGCACATCCGCCAATCAAGCGTGGGAGGCGCTTGAGAGTGTCTATGCCTCTGCGTCCCGTTCTCATCAACTCCGGGAGGAGTTGTTATCACTTCGCCGAGGAGATCTGTCCGTTGAAGACTATGGCAAGAAGTTTAAACATCTCTGTGATCAGCTGCAGGCCATCGGCCGTCCCATTGACGCCGACGATAAACGGCACTGGTTCCTCCGCGGGTTGGGGGTTCAATTTGCAGGTTTTGCCGACACTAGGATGGCTATCTCTCCAGTTCCGCCTCTCCGTGATCTCCTCCACCAGGCTGTACAATTTGATATGATGCTTAAATCCATGGAGGGTTCGTCTCCCTCTCCTGCCTTCTCCGCCGTTCGCCAGAATTTTCAGACGGCTGCTCCTAAGCCGTCGCCTCGACCATCGTCTCGCACCTCTCAGCAGCAGCACTCTTCTCGCTCAGGAGGTAATTTTAATTATGGTAACAATGGTTCAGGTTCAGGTGCTTCATTTAATTCTGGTCGTCGTGACAATTCTGGTGGAGGTGGGTTTCGTCGTACGCCTAGATGCCAAATATGTCGTGGGGAGCACTACGCTGATAAGTGCTCTAAATACTTGAATGCTCTCAACTCCAACTCAGCTGCCCACCTTGCTCAGGCGTTCACGTCCACTTGCAATGTCTCGGATCAAACTCCTGATTGGTATCTTGATTCGGGCGCCTCGGCTCATATGACGAACCAACTTTCAGCTCTTGACACTCATGAGTCCTATTCTGGTAACGGTTCTGTTATAGTTGGTAATGGCAATGTTTTAAATATCTCGCATATTGGCAATACTAAAATTTCTGAGGATGTTAAATTGTTAGATGTACTTGTCGTCCCTCATATCACAAAGAACCTTCTGTCTATAAGTAAATTAACTGCGGATTATCCTGTGGATGTTATTTTTTCTGATAAGTTCTTCGCCATTCAGAACCGGCTCACAAAGAAAATCCTGGCTCAGGGAAGGTGTAATCAGGGACTTTATTTACTTGATCGGGGTATTCCAGCTTTGGTTGCAGCTATTCGGGTCAAGAGGTTGAAAGCAAGCTTTGATTTGTGGCATTTACGCCTGGGGCATGTCCCATTTTCTGTTATTTCATTGTTAAATAAGCAGGGTTGTTTATCTGTTACTTCAGTTTTACCAAACCCTAGCCTCTGCTCTTCTTGCCAGTTGGCCAAGAGCAAGCGTTTACCATTTTCATTGAATGACAAACGTGCTACTGCTGTTCTTGACTTAATTCATTGTGATTTGTGGGGTCCTGCACCCGTTTCCACTTCTGATGGGTTTAAATATTATGTGGCTTTTGTGGATGATTTTTCTCGATTTTCGTGGATATATCCTTTGCGTGCTAAGTCTGAGTTTTATGATGTGTTTGTTCGGTTTCATGCTTTCGTCTGCAATCAATTTTCTCGAACTATTAAAACATTTCAGTCTGATGGGGGTACTGAGTTTATAAATGGAAGGGTTCGTGATTTTATGCATCTGCATGGTATACATCACCGGATTTCTTGTGCTTATACACCACAGCAAAATGGCAGGGCTGAACGTAAACATCGTCATATCTCTGAATCTGGTTTATCTATGTTATTTCATGCTCAGGCGCCAGCTTCCCTTTGGTTTGATGCTTTTGCCACTGCCGTTTATGTCATTAATAGGCTACCCTCTGTGATACTTGATAACATTTCTCCCTTTCAGGTGTTATTTGGTTATCCGCCTAGTTATGATACTTTTAAGCCCTTTGGTTGCCGTGTCTATCCGTATCTTCGTGACTATGCAGCTAATAAATTGGAACCTCGCAGTCGGCCTTGCATCTTTCTGGGTTATAGCAGCACGCAGAAGGGTTTTCGTTGTTTTGATCCTGACTCTTCTCGAGTTTTTATCACTCGCCATGCTCAGTTTGATGAGCTCCACTTTCCTTTCTCACGGGTACCGTCTGTTACGAAAGTCACTGATCTAGATATCTCGACGTTTCTCGATATCTCATCTGACTCTTCTCTGGCTCCTGTTTCGGCTCCTGTTCGTCCTCCACATCATTTTTTAGTTGATAACGATGCTCGTTCACCGTCCTTGGTTCTCGATGAACCTCCTTTGGAGCTGCCTACTATTGATCCTGTCGTGCTTCCTGTTCCCGACATTGAGCCTCCAGCTCCAGAACCACCCCAGGACATTGAGCCTCCAGCTCCAGAACCACCTCAGGCTCCTCAGCCCACTCATCATATGATCACTCGAGCTCGTGCTGGTATTTTCAAGCCGCGCTATCCGGTTGATTTAACATCTTCTGCCCTTCTCTCAGCTCTTGTTGTCACCTCTGAGCCCCGTGGCTTCAAGTCTGCTGTTAAGCTTCCTCAGTGGCTTGCTGCCATGCAAGAAGAGATTGATGCTCTTCGCTCAAACTCGACTTGGGATTTAGTGCCTCGACCTTCTGGCACTAATATTGTTGGCTCCAAGTGGGTCTTTCGTACAAAGTTTCTTGCAGATGGGTCAATCGAACGTCACAAAGCTCGTTTAGTGGCTCAGGGTTTTACTCAGGTTCCTGGTTTGGATTTCCATCATACATTCAGCCCTGTTGTGAAGGCGGCCACAGTTAGGGTTGTTCTGGCCTTATCTGTTCAGCGTGGCTGGCCTCTTCACCAGCTTGATGTTAAGAATGTCTTCCTGAATGGGGTTCTTCACAAGCCTGTCTTCATGGCCCAGCCCCCTGGCTTTGTTGATCCTCGGTACCCTGATCATGTCTGTCGACTGAAGAAAGCACTTTATGGTCTTCGCCAGGCTCCCCTTGCCTGGTACCAGCGTTTCAGCTCGTTTCTCTTCAGTCTAGGTTTTTCACAGAGTCGTTCTGATTCGTCTCTATTTCATCTGCATCGGGGTAAGACCATTATATATCTTTTTTTGTATGTTGACGATATTATTGTCACAGGCAATGATCTTACTGCCCTTCGCCAGTTCATAGCTGATACTGGAGATGAGTTTGCCATCAAGGATCTGGGCTCCTTGAGCTATTTTCTTGGTCTTGAGGTCTCTCACACCGATACTGGGTTGTTTGTTGGTCAGGCCAAGTATGTACTTGATATTCTTGAGCGTGCAGACTTGGTTGAGGCGAAACCTGTTTCCACCCCATTGGCGACAGGTGACTCTCTTGTCAGTACAGGTCCTGCTTTCAGGGACCCCACATTATACAGATCTCTGGTTGGTGCTTTGCAGTACTTGACCATCACTAGACCAGATTTATCCTATGCTGTCAGCTCTGTTAGTCATTTTCTTCAGTCACCTACTGAAGATCATTTTTTGGCTGTTAAGCGTATCCTTCGCTATGTGAAGGGTACTCTCCATTTTGGTCTCTCGTTCACTGAGCGTTCTGACTCTTCCATTTTGGGATACTCTGATGCGGATTGGGCTCGTTGTGTTGAGACCCGTCGCTCAACTTATGGGTATTCTATATTTCTTGGGGGTAATCTTGTTTCTTGGAGTGCAAAGAAATAACCAACTGTTGCTGGTTCCAGCTGTTAGTCTGAGTATCGAGCCCTGGCTAATGCAGCTGCTGAACTTGTTTGGGTTATTAATCTTCTTCGGGAATTGCGAGCTCTTTCTCCTACTCGGCCAGTTTTGTTGTGTGATAACAAGAGTGCCATTTTCTTGAGTCAGAATCCTGTAGCACACAAGCGAGCTAAACACATTGATTTGGATTATCACTTTGTTCGTGAATTGGTCTCATCTGAGCGCATTTCCACTGAGTTCGTTCCCTCTCATCTTCAGCTTGCGGATATTTTCACAAAGAGTCTTCCTCGTCCGGCCTTTGAGTTTCTACGGTCCAAGCTTTGTGTGTGTCTTCACCCCACGCAGCGCTTGACGGGGGGTAATAGAGATAATACCAATTGATTTGAATTAGTTGTAAATATTGATTTGATTTGATTTGATTTGATTTGTGTCTATCCTGTATTTTAGGTATACCTTGACCATATCCTTTTCTTAATTATAGGATATTGTTGTAACTACACATACGTGTATATATATGTGAATATACCCTCACCAGTTCTCACGGTGATTTTTCCAATCTTCTCTCAATTCTCAATTATGTGTTGTACATATTCTGTCAGCCACCATACATTCATCAGCCGTGGAAGTTTTCCACGCGATTTCCTCTTCGGGGCAGCATCATCTGCTTATCAGGTTTCCATGATTGATTTAAAAAATATGTTTTTTAAGATGGAAAATACGAGGTTTGTTGTGTTTCTTTATGTTTCGTTGTGTCTTTTGTTATTGTCTTTTTCCAGTATGAAGGTGCGTATAAGGAAAATGGGAAAGGCCTCAGCTTGTGGGATAATTTCACGCACATGTATCCAGGTTTTATCCAATCCTACTGGATTATAATCAGTTTTCCAGGGCCTGATATATTTCCTGATTTTATTTATTTTTTTAATGCCAGAAAAGATAAAGGATCACAGTAATGGAGACGTAGCAATTGACTCCTATCATTTGTACAAGGTATGATTGTCTTGTCTATTAAGCTGATCGGATTCAGGATTTCTGAACTGTATCTTGTGCAGGAAGATATGAAGATTGCTAGAGATTTGGGCCTCGATGCCTACAGAATTTCAATATCATGGCCGAGGATTTTGCCAGGTGATGTTTATATTGCCAACATTTCATACAGTCGGAAGTTGGATTTGTCCCCTTCAAGCTAGCTTTTGGGGACGAGTTCTACCTATTAGACACGGTTATCAACACAAGCAATTCCATTGCTCTGTAACTTGATGTTTTCCTGAGTTTCAGGTGGAAAGATTGAGGCGGGTGTGAATTGGGATGGGATCGACTATCATAACAATCTCATCAATGAACTTTTATCGAATGGTTTGACCAATAACATTGCCATTTTCCCCGGAAGTGGTTTTGCTTTGCTTTCATTTTCGTGATAAAATCGCAGGTATAGAGCCTTTTGTGACTCTGCTCCATCTTGATGTGCCACAAGCTTTGCAAGAGGCATATGGCGGATTTCTAAGCTCTGATATTGTGTAAGCCTTCAAAATTGGCCTACTTTTCAATGTCGACTGCTGTCAAACATCCTCGTATTAGTTCAGTTCTTGATGTCAGAAAGTGTACTTGCCAGGGCTGATTTTCTGGACTTTGCAAACCTCATGTTTGAACAATTTGGCGATCGGGTCAAGTATTGGGTCACCATAAACGAGCCGTGGACTTTCAGTATTTATGGCTATGCATACGGTCTTTTTGCACCAGGCCGGTGCTCAGACTGGCAGGGACTCGGTTGCACAGGCGGCGATTCAGCCACGGAACCATACATTGTGGCTCACCACCAAATTCTTGCTCACTCTGCTGTTGTGAATCTTTACAGAAATAAGTACCAGGTGCAGTTTCTTGAATCTCAATGCATATGAAGGTAGCATAAAGATTTCGATTTTACTGATACAAGGGAATATTTGCAGGCATTGCAGAAGGGGAAGATTGGAATAACATTTGCATCGTATTGGTTCGTACCATTAGACAAGACGAATGAGAATCAGAAGGCTTATGATCGAGCCCTCGATTTTACGCTTGGATGGTGAGTGTTTCTTGAGTTCCCTCTGAATTCAAAACAGGTGTAACTGAGTATCAGGTTCAAACTCAAGCTCGACTCAGAACTTGAGTCTTGAGCTCAAGGACTTTTAAACTTGAACTCAGACTCAAAAGTTAAACAGAACTCAAGCCAGCTCGACTCATTTACACTTCTGGTCCAATACCGCGGATCTTAACTAGTTACATTGTTTTCAGGTTTATGGAACCAATAACTTTTGGTCATTATCCAGAAAGTATGAGGATCAGAGTCAAAGATAGATTGCCTGAATTCAGTGCAGAGGACATAAACATGATGAAAGGGTTATTTGATTTCATAGGATTCAACTACTATGGTGCGATTTATGCCTTCAACAAACCAAACGCGTCTAGCTTCAGCTACACAACGGATGCTGAGATCGAAATCACAGGTATTTTAATTCGAAAATTCATTAGCATCCATTTCTTGCACCATACAATTCATCTTGAGATTAGATTTATCTACGTCTGCTTATGCACCAGCAGGGAATAGAAACGGAAAGGCGATAGGCGAACAAGGACGAAACACAAGCAGGATCTACATTTACCCAAAGGGACTCTCAGAAATTCTCAGACTCATTAAACGAAGATACAACAATCCACTGATTTACATCACTGAGAATGGTAAGACACCAAGATTCATTCATACCTAACATGTTTCTTAAAAAATAATCCAAAACTAAATTTAATCCGATTCCAGGGCTTGATGAGGCAAGAAACGACACATTAGAAGTGTCCGAGGCCACAAAGGACAACAAGAGGAAAGACTACATCTATGATCATCTCTGTTGTTTGCACGAATCAATCAAGTCAGGCCCTATTCCTCCACGGAGTAGATCCTCTATTTCAAACAGTGTTCCATCTCCTGTTCCAACTTAATCAACACACGTTATATATACAAATGATATTACAGTGACGTCCATACGCATTAATGAAATTGGAATAAAAGATGGAACACCATTTAAAATAGAGGATCTTGTTTCAGTTTTCGTTAACTTGTTGTTCGTTAGAGATAATTACTGATTATGAGTTGTGTATCATGTTTAATAATGTGGCAGGAAAGAAGGTACAAAAGTGAAGGGATACTTTGTGTGGTCATCGATGGATAATTATGAGTGGGCAGCAGGATATTCGGTTCGGTTTGGGCTTAATTATGTGGAGTATAGAGATAAACTTCTGAGAAGATACCCTAAAGACTCAGCCCTATGGTTCAGAGATTTCCTGTCCAAGACTACTTGGGACCACTAAAATTTTATTATACTATCTAACTGTCTATTATATAAAACAAGAATAACGACCATTTCTGTCTTTTATTGTGTCTTTACAATTAACTAACACATGTCTTTGACTTTTTCTTTTTCTTGTTTTTATTTTTCATTAACATTTAAATTTTAAATAATTTTTTTGTTTTAAATTCATTTTTTATATATGATATATCAAATTAATTTTTTTTTGTGATCAATAATTTGACACCAATATTGTATATATTAACATAGATAATTACATTTAAGGCATGAAATATAGTTTTTATGGATAAAATATATTTTCTTGTGAATTGAATTATTATTTTTATATTTTGATATATGTGATGGATTTGAATAAATAATATATTCATTTTCATATGAATTTAATCTTATTAAATATAAATAATATTTTTTATAAAATAACAATACTATACTATTAATTTATATAATATTATAATTTTTTGTTTTAACCTCAATAGTTTTTTGTAAGTTAAAATATTTTTATTTAGTAAGGCGACAATAAAAAATTACCTACAATATATTATTTGATAAAGCTGACTTTATAAAAAATGAAAATACAATTTAATGTAACAAACTATATTTCAAATCAAAATATTTATAATAATATAATTGATATAAAATAATAAGTTATGTATGTTTTTATAATAATAATAGTAGTAATAATAATAATAATAATATAATGTTATCATAAATTATTAATATAATAAAATATATTATATCTCGTGCATTGCATGAGCATACGTTTAATTAATCTTAAAAATAGTACGGAGGGATGAAATTAGCAATGTAAAATGAATTCAAAAAAGTTATCAACTCATCTTTCTTAATAAAAGTTATAAATAAATAAATATATATATATATATATAAATATAAGTACCACAATTAAAAATTAAAAACAAATAAATAAATATATATATATATAAGTACCACAATTAAAAATAAAAAACACATTTTTTTATCTAAAATTCTTTCTATTTTTATGATAAGTATATCAAATTAATTATTTTTATGACTGTCAATTTCATGTCAATATTGTGTGTATATATATAATCATAATTTTTAAATATAAAATATTTTTCTTTGATTAATTTTGATATATTTTGATATTTAAAATAATTTATATAAAATAAAATTGGGAGGTATTTTTATTTCAAATAAAATATTATATATATAATATATTTATATATATATATATATTTATGCATTTTATTTGATTTTTTAATATTATTTTTATAGAATTATCAACATATTAAATTATGCCATGCACATAAAAGATATTAGTAACTTTAAATTCTAGAAAATTCATAAAAATTATTGTATTGAGCTGGTTTTATTGAATTTTTATTTTCTGAATCTAAAAATGATTCAAAATTTAAATTTGTAAAAAAAATCAAACCCATAAAACAATATAAACTCACCTAGACAACCCATTGTTTTGAATCTTTTGATCATAGTGTATTTTGTGTTAAAAAAGATAATATAAAATTAATGTGTAATAATTGAGAAAAGCAAAATGCTAACTTTATTGACTGTATTATTAAAAGTAAAGTAAACAATGATAATAACACACTCATTATCCCCTAATTATGATGATGATGATTTAAATCAAACAAAGTCATCATTCCGACCTACACAAACATAATTTCTTTCTATTATGACTACATTATTTGTGTGTGTGTGTGTTTTCTTTTTTCAGAAAAATTCTAATTTGTGTTTGCCTTTTATTATTTGCTTCATTTTGCAATCAATCGTTGTGTTCACCCGAAGCCATGGCCAAAGGCCCCTTCCAGTTAAAAAATTCTACTTTCCAGATTATAAAGAAGGAGTAGGAAAGAAACTGCAGAAGTTATTTTCATAAAATTCTAAAAATTTGTGCTATACTCGCAGTACTTCATAAAGAAAGGTAAATTAGCAGAGACGAAGAATATACCTGACCAACCAAACTGAGAGCACAACAATCAAAACCGTGTTCAGAAAAAAGGGCAAACCTATGAAACTTCCATGGAAGAAACTTATTTTTGAGTGAAAATGGATCATTGAGTAAGTGCAAAAATGTCATTTTTAACCCCTTGTACCCAATCCGACCCTGCAGCATGGGGCCCACTATCATTAATTTTATCTCTTTATTCCAGGTATTTGGGATAAAATTACTTTTTGCGTTCATTAAAATAAATATGTGATAAGGTTCACCCAAATTAAACACAATCAAAGTTTATAATTTGTATCAAGTCGAACATGCCATTCTTCAAATTTATTTAAATTTTAATATTAAGTTTGAGTTTATTTGATTATTAATGAAAAAATTTACAAATATACCCTAATGTTTCACGATTTAATAGTTCTAACACAACATTTCAATAATTGTCAATGAATTAACAACCTATTAAAAAAAATCAATTATATCATATGTCCATATAAATAATTTGGAAACTATTTATTTAAGCATAACAAAATATCAAGTCTCGAAATGATGATATTAAATAAAACTTATATTTTGTACGAAAAAAAAAAAATATATATATATATAAATACTAAAAACTTGAAAATTATCATTGTTCGTGTTTTCGGAACACATCAAAATTAATTATTTATTGTCTACTAAACTACGGTTTCAATATATAATCAATCAAATAAAATCAAGACAATATATAAAAACGAATGTAAAGAATAATATAATAGGAGATTCAAGTTTGCGGTTCAGTTATTTCTCTATATTCAATTTCATAATTATCGTGAAATTTGTTAATTCGACCTAAAAATTCCTACCTCTAAATCAACAACAAACTCTCATAGAACATCATAACGAACTAGTATTTTTCAAAATAATTAAAAAAAATTGAAAATTACAAGAAGCATAACTTGATAACTGGGAAGTACAGCATTCCAGATTGACGTAACAAAATCTATTTAAGATGATAGACTAATGTGCTTACCTAAAATGGAAGAGACTAAGAAGTTATTGCAAACTTTAGAGGTCGAGCACTATCTATTGTTCCTATAGTTTCCATATGAAGAAGTAGAGCTAGTCCATTTTGGATAGGGTTTGATCATCTTTTGCTTCTGAATCAGTTCCAGAACTGTAGCATTTTTCATTTATGGAACGGTTCTCATCACAAAAACTTTCTTGACGTCCAGAAAGCTCCCTTCTCTTTCTCAGTTGGTCAAGTTCTGCTGCAACTTCTCTCATACTTGGCCTTTTGCGAGCATTCACTTTTAGACATCTCTTGGTGAGCTTTGCAAGTGCAAGAATTTCATCATTCTGACCTTCATCGGCTACTACTTTCTCTAAAATCTCAAACAAGCAATTCTCCTTCACTGCCGACCGAAAGTGCATCGCTAGCCCTATATCATCTTTAACAGAAGAGATTGCCTTTTTTCCTGTGAGTATTTCAGCTAGGACAACCCCGGATGCATACACGTCACTCTTGTCATTCAGTTGTCCTGATCGGAAGTACTCGGGATCCAAGTAACCAAATGTACCTCCTACCAACGTTGTTAAGTGAGTCCTATCAATGGATACCGACCTTGAGAGTCCAAAGTCCGATATTACAGCCTTATATTTCTCATCTAACAAAATGTTGCTCGACTTAATATCTCTGTGAAATATAGCTGTTGAGGCATAAGAGTGCAGGTATGCTAGCGCCCCTGCAACTTCTGCAGCAATACGAAGACGATCGTCCCAAGAAATTGTGGGGGTGTTTGGCCCATCATGAATATGTTGTGATAGGGTGCCATTAGATACATATTCGTATATAAGCAATGGAACTGCAGACTCTAAGCAGCAACCTAACAATTTGACTATGTGCCTATGGCTTATTTGGGACAGGATGATAACTTCATTTATAAATTGGCTTACTTGACTGTCATTAGTTATGTTTGCCTTCTTTACCGCAACTATTCTACCATCCGACAGCATTCCTTTGTAGACAGTGCCAATCCCTCCTTTTCCAAGAATACGGCTTTCACTGAATTTATCAGTGGCCTTCTCCAGATCCTCAATCTTGAAAAGTGTCAATTCAGGTAATACACTCATCCCACCTGAAGATATGTGTTGTTTTAGTAGTAAACCCCCATTTCTCTTGAAGTATCTCTCCTTTGTTTTCCGAGCGTTCATCTTTTTAAGCTTTCGCCAAGTCCACAGACCAATAGCAACTAAAATTAGAATACCAACAGCAATACATATTCCTGTTTGTTAAACTAGTGTTAGCAGCAATCTTGGTCTTGAAATTGAAACATGAAATCAAGAAGTAGAAGCACTCACCTACGGTTATGGGCGCTGCCAATCCACGTTTATGAGTAGGCAAGCACAAGTAACTGCCTTCCGTATTTACACAAAGGTTTGGTGTAGGGCATTTGTTAGCTTTCTCATTTGCACACTCATTAATGTCTACAGATCAATAAAAGCAACGTGTATGTAATCATTGACATAATGTCTGAAAAAGGTCAATTTTTGACAAAACACATGAAATGTCAGAAAAATGTCAATTTTTTGACAAAACACATGAAATTATTACCGTGGCATCCTTCTAGACGGTAAGGGTTTCCTGTGAAACCATGGCTGCATTTGCATCTATATCCCTTACCTATTCTACTGTCTGTGCAGTCTGTATTGTTACCACAAACATAGCCACCTCGACCGATTGCTCTCTTGCAACTTGAATTCCCAACCATCCATTCATATATTACCGGGACAGGGTATGAATCATTACATACAGAGAAGTTTATCTTACTGATGGGGAATTTCTCGTCCACGAAAGTGAAAAAACCACACTTCCAAGATTTTTTCAAGGTATTTATGGTATCAACATTCAAAATCAAATTCCTTGCATCTATGGCTTTGAGTAAGTTCATTTGGCAGCAATTCAGGCCTGAACACGACGAAGAATAAGAAGGGGCTATGTCCGTGCGGTTGCAGAGAGACGCGCACCCTCCGAGGAAATCCTTTGTGACATTATCAACTAGGTACATGAAAAAATCACATCCCTCTGCAATGAACTTATTTCTGGTGTGGGATAAAGTGTAATGATCTCCTAAATGATGGAAGTCGAAAGAATGGCCATTCACACTTTCTCCTGATTTGTTGAATTCCAAAGTTAGAGCATAAAAACCGTGGAATCGCAGCGTGTGAGTTGAGAGAGAGATTGCATCTACCTCTCCTTCAAAATTCGCTAGTGAAGCAGATCCAGCTGACTCATTGCAGGTGACTGCGAATGTTTCATCGAGGTAGCATCCCTTCTTCATGCCAAATGGATAAGGAATCGTCGTGTTACCGCATTTCCTTTTGCAACTACGTAGTGATGCAGTTGCCCTGGCTGCTTCTGGTTTCTGGGACTGAGAGAGCATAGCGAAGCTGCTGCAAATGAGAAAAGCAAGCAAAACATTATGAGGTTCCATTTGCTTAATTTGTTTGCTGGTGTTCTTGCACAGGTTTGGTCAGATTGCCACATTTATTTATACAGAATCTTCAACACTGTTGCAATTACTGTAGACATTACATTTTAGTACGACATATTTAGTGTATTTATAATATTTACCTCTTATCAAATAGTTACATTTTGTCTTTTTTTACTAATTGTTCCCACTCTTCCTCCAAATTTTGTCTAGCCTTTTCAGCAAATGTGAATCATTCACAGTTGTTCCAACTACAGTGGCGTTGCTCTTTTATTATAAAGGGGCTATGCATGAATGTTAGTGCACGCCAGTAAAATCTCCTTTTGTTAAAGCAGAGTGGAAAAGTGTGGAGTTGCACTTGTCTGAAACATGTGGCTGTCTGGAAGGCAACTGAAGTAGCTTTTGATATTGATTCGACATTTTTGTAAGGCTTAACAAGTTTTGGTCACACACATAAATTGACGATAGTCGTGCAGTGGAATGACGTGGTGGTGGAGCTTTTCCATTTTTTACCACTCTCAAAGTTTATTTTCATTAATTAAGGTGGTCACTGGAACAACGAGATATAAATTCATAATTGGAGACACATCTCACACTCGATTCTTTTTCTGAGGATAGAAAAAGGTGATGTATATGATTATGTGGTTACTAAGGTGATCATGTGTTTGATTGATCAACTTTTATAAGGGTGATTGATCAACTTTTATAAGGGCCCCGTGGGAAACACGACGACGGTGGTGGCTGCACGCGGGGTATAGGAGCTTTGAAGGTGGTGGTTTCCGCCCCCCCTTGGTGATAGCGAAGCCAAACAAATTTGGCCCGAAAGGAGGAACCGGAGTTGATAGGTTCAAGATTTGTGGCGATCGGTACATGTCAAAAATTAAAATTATTTTTGTGGGTAATCCATCTCAGGCTTATCCTTTATATTTTGATATGATTCCTGTCTTATGTACTAATCTAAACCACATTTTTAACAGATAAGACAAGAAACATCGATCCCATAAGAATTGTTGACTAAATCAAATGAGTGTTGTGAATATAGTAGCTTCTCCTTATTTGAACAATAAAAATCAAGAATTGGTTATCAATCTAATTAATCTAGAAAAAAATTCCTAGACAAAAGAATAAATTGAGAGGTAATATTTAATCAATTACTAAGAAATGATTTTAGGGTTTCAATTTCATTTACTAGTATGTTCTCCTCTGGGATGTACAAACATATTATTATAGCATAATATTATTAAATTTTACAAATACATAAAATTAACAGTTTTAAAATATGTATCTGTAATTATATTCAATAATTTATATATGTACAATGATTATAATAAGGATATAAATATTATACATAAATCATATGTGAGATTAATTAATTTTATTTATAAAATACAATCATCAAATTACCAAATATATAGTATTTTTGTTTAAATCAAGAAAATTGAATAAAATCTAGTATATTAATGTGAATATTTTTTATTATTATATATAACATCAAATCTGCCACAAATTCATAATTGATTTGTTAAAATCAAATAATTATGAAGATATATGAATCTTTTTAATTAGTTTTGATAAAATTAGTAACATTACCAATATTAAAAAATTAAAATAAAAAAATAAAATAAATGCTTATTGGTTAGTAATATAACAATATTTCCTAAAAATCAATCTTTTCTTTGTGAAAAGAAAAATGTGAGCGCAAATTATTATGCAAAAATGATTGAAATACAAGCAATTTTAAGTATGAAATGCATGCAAAAATGACATGTACCCCCACTTCCTGAGCAATAAAAAGAAAATGATAAACCATGAGCATATTCTAAACATTAATTTACATTTGTTTCCTTAACCCAAGTAATATGACTTTATTTTGTGATTCATTATTAGGTAAGTATTTGAAAGGCTGTCAACTCAACTCAAGAATCATATTGTAGAATTTAATATTAATTATATCTTTCCATTGCAATGATGTTTATGAAATGAGATCCATTTCTTTGTCTTAGGGTTTAAAGTTATGTTAAATTTGGTACAACTATTATACCATATGAGGTAGAATTTAGTGATAATTTATGATGATTACGCAAACCATTTACTTTAGAATATTACTTGTTCTGTCTTACTAAATAATTTCTCCTAAATTTCTCAAATTTACAAAATGCATTAAATACATACAAAAATTCCTACTACGACCTTATTTAGTATTGTAAATTAAAGGATAATTTCAATATATAACTATATTAAAATATGACACTTATAAAACTTTACAAAAATGTCATTTTTCCTCAAATCAGCTTTCTATTTTTAGAAATTATGATGTTCAATCAAATTTTTCTTTTTCTTTGTTTTTTTCATTGTAATTTTCAAAGGATTTTTTTCATATCAACAGTGCTTTTATGAAAAATATATCAAATTAATCATCTTTTTTCCATGATCTTCAAATTGTTACCCATATTACATATACAAGAATGAAATATTAATTTTTAAATATAAAATATATTTTCATACATTAATTGTGGGAATTTAATATATTTTTATTTTGTGAGATATTTTTATTTTAAACAATTTCTATTAATGTATTTTATTTAAAAAAATTATATTACTATTTCTAGAAATACAAATGGCAGCATATAATTGGACATTATGTATTCATAATTTTATATGGAAATTTATTACCTGTATTTATTATGTGGTTAATAGGCATATTCTATGGAAATTTGTTTAGTAATGATGAATTGAACTTTGTATTAAATTAATCAGCTAATCAACTGTATTTTTTAGAAAGATCAGTGTATATGATTAGTAATATTATGTTTCAATTAACGATTTGTGTTGAAGCATATATTATATTATATTTTTTTGTTGTAATAATAATAATAATAATAATAATAATTCACTGTATATTTAATGGTCAATATTTTTTATAAATAATCAAATTTACAAAAATAATAATTATATGCATATGAATTTAAGGAATATATAAATTAAAATTTGCAAATCAAAATTAATGCACTACAGAAACAAATCTGGAAAAAAGTCAATCAAAGGCTTATGTGTTCATATGCAAAGTGCCCAATTTAAATAATAAATAATAAAAAAAAGCACAACAAAATAATGTCCTACCAAAAAATATCTCCAGAAAAAGTCAAAATGCAGCTGAAATAAGTTTTCATATGCAGAAGTAATCAATTTCAAAATATAATTAATTTTTTAAAATATAATCTCAATTGATTTTTCTAATTTAATTTAAATCAAATTGAACAAGGTAATATATCACATTCAACTAAATTGACCTTATATTCTTGCTGCATAATAATACATATATAATATTATTTTAAAATAAATTATATTAATCAATACATTTTATTGATTTAATTAATTACGTCTGCATTTGAAAAAATTAATGTATATTAAGTCATTATCTATATATTGTGATGATTATATTAGGATATTTTCTCCACTTTTAAATTAATTAAACTACATTAATTAAATCACTATATTTAACATTACATAATGTAATATGTTAATTTTAAATTACATCATCTAATTGATTGTTTTGTAACCATAAGTAGGTAATTAATAGTATTACCTTAAGTATTAACATATTAAATAGAAAATGTAGCTAATTAATGTAATTTTTTTATATGAATCAATTATTGAAGCCAACTTAAATATGCATAACATTGATTATGTGTGAGAATCTCACCAATTTTTAGGATGAATCATTTATGATATAAATTTATTATTTACACATAAATATAAATTTTATTTTATTTGGGCAGTATATTTTGTTAGATTTTCTTAGAGAATTGCAACATTTTTTTACTATTGTATATTATATAATAATCAATTTATTAAAGATATTGTAATTATTTACTTTCGTTTTTAATTGAATAAGCAACTATTTTAATCACAAAGCCAATTTTATTTTACTAAATATTGTTTCTTCATATATAATATATTATCGTGGATATGTATAAAACTTCACACGTTTAAATTAATAAGTAGAATATTTAAAATCGTCAATTTATTATAATAGAAGTAAATAAACATGCATTACAACTAGATTTTACTATTACATGCAAACATGTTATTACATGTGATTTTTTTTTAAATAATTTGGATTTGGTACAAAATTATTATAATATATATTATTTTTTTTTTAAATTTAGTCGTTTGGTTACCAAAAAATATTTACTCTATGTAATATATAATTGTGGATCCGTATACAATTCATACATTTAATGAATTATATACGCCTATTTTTTAATTTTTAATCAAGTAGCACAACTTTTTATTTTATGAACACTTTATTTATGAATTCAATATCCGTTATTCATTTATATAATTTTTTTACAATTAATTTTTTATAATTAATTTTGTTATAAAATATGTGTCTGTTTTTATAATTAGATTGATTAAGAAATAAAATACAATGTTCATATTTTAGTATTTACGAATAAAATTATTTTAGGTAATATTTTTAATATTATGAATAATTAAGAAGTTTAAGAAAGAAATATACATTAATTGATGAATTCAGCTTGTTTAATTATTTAAATTAGGTATGATTACTACAATACATAACTGATAAATTAAATGAAGGAAAAATATTTGACGTTGTAAAAAATTAGTTTAAATGGATCATTTAATTAATTCCTCACTTAAAACTTAATTTATGTAAACTAATTGAATACAAATGACGTGAATTGTGAATATAAGTGAATAGTATTTTTTGTAATCGATTTTGATATATTTATTCCAATAAAATTTTGGACAAACTTTCCATAATGTACATAGATTAAATGAATAAAGTACATGCAAACCCTAATTTCTTCGATTCATAAATTAAAAAAGAATCATAAATTTTATGAATTTTAAAAATTAAAACATTTTTTTCTAAATAAAACATAAATTACGAACAGGTTTCATCTATAGAAATAATATACAATAATAGTCATTTAAATTATATTTATACAATCATATAATGACATGACATGAAGTGTAAGACTTTGCTTAATTAATCAATCTCAATAGTTAATTAAACTATTTAGCTGTCTCATTTGGGACATTTGATTGCTCAAATAGTGATATATGTACATTTCATATTTTAAACCACAGTTAACGCAAAACTTCATTGTTATAAAGATATCATAGAAACTTCATTTGTTTGGAATTTGTTTTTTTTTTTTTTTTGTTTAAATATGACTATTTTTAGTATATAACGAATATTTTTCACACTATAATATTTTTAATTTTTTTAGTAAGAGTATTAATTATTTTACTTTTATATTTGTAAATCAAGTCTACCACAACACTCTAAATCTTACATTTGGAACTCCAACCAATCTTTATCCCATATTGAATTAATATAAAAGGTGAGTGTTTAGTCATGCACAATGTATATGGTTGTATCCAGAGTTACCAGTAGAACTAGTTTGAGAAATTTGGATTGTTAAATGTATAGTCCTTTCATTATATATATATATATATATATATATATATATATTGTAATAAACTCATTTATTATATAAAGTTTGATTTGATCTCTTCTATAATTTACATATTTAATTTTGTGAATTTTCTAATTTATGTAACTTCATTCTATCAAAATTTTATACTTTCCTATAAGTTACATGTTTTTAAATATATTCAAATGTACATTTGAAATGAAAAAACATGTTATTTGTAGATTTTATAAATGATAAGGATCCTTGATTTCATATATCTTTTTTTTTTCACATGTAATAAATAATTTTTTTTTAATTTTATCTATTTTTATTTGAATCTATATATGTATATAAAAATTAATTGATTATATTATATTAAATTTAAAATTAAAAATTAAAAGCTTATTAAATTAGAAATAAATATAATAATATTTTAATATAATATTGTTTATATTTTAAATTAAAAATTAATAATTGTATAATATTAAACTAAAATAATATAATTTTTCAATATTTGTGCATCACAAATCGTGCAACGCACGGGTGTAATACTAGTTAATATTAAATAAGGGCATACTAATAACAAGACCATTTAATACACCCTAAATAAGTAGGAAAGCACATTCTTCTATGTTAATCCAAACAAGGAAATTATAATTTATAATTCCGTTTCCACCATATATATATATATACACACACACACACGATATATATATCAAGATGTAGAATAATTTTTTATTATATCATTTATATATATATAAAATAATTTTTTTCAATTTTATTTTCCCACCTAATCTTTATTACTAAATGTAGAATGTCTATATAATTATTAAATTAAAATTAGACATTTTTATTTTAGAAATTTTTATTTGATTTTGAAATTTAAATTATTCCACAAATTTAGATGTTTAAAAATAAGATTATATCAAGATGAATATACAGCTACATTTAATATATGATTCGAAATCTAGATATTTTATAAAATATTAATTAAATCACTGAATTATGAAATTCAAAAAATATATGAAATCTAATAAATATACGATTCGATTTTCTTGAATCATTTTATCAAACCAACTAAAACCGCACGATGTTATCAGATATGCGAAATAATAATATATAATGGTAAAATTACTTTTTTAAATTTTGTTTTCGTGCCTAAATTTTCACCCTATAAATGTAAAACTATATTTATCTATGGAACTCTTTTAAGAAAAATTATTACCATTTAATTGAATAAATTAATATAACAATCATTAGAAATTGCTTAATTTCTATTGTTCAACATAAATAAATTCGAATTCTAAAGAACTTTTGTTAACTGATAATATATTCAAAATAAGAAATAAACATTGGAATGTTTGTTAGGAATGGTAAATCATTGTAGTTTCATTATATTGTGCAAAGTCATTAAATATTTTAAGGTTTCTCTTTTTCTTTCTCCCTCTCCTAAAGTGTTTTGCGTGTTCTTTCTTGAGAAAATGAATGGTAAGATAAGTATAATAATATATGCCCTGTTTCAGTTGTCGCCAGAACCTACACTCTTCAAAATTATTAATTTCAGGTTTATATTATTTTTAGATTTTTTATTCATATGTTGCTTTCAATTTATCATAAATATATTTTATTTTCTTAACTATTTTTCTTTCTTATTTTTAAACGAAATATTCGTCCATCTCTTTCATTTTTCATTAGGTTGTTCTTACAATTTTCTATTGAGATCTACTAATTATTTCGATGTATAACCACTGTGCGATTTTTCATTAGCTTTCAAATTATTTGTTTCTATCTAATTTCAAACTTTTGTGATATTATTATATTTAAATAGCAATTTGCTTAGAATTTTTGTCCCTAATTTGATTATGTACTTGACAACTTTACGAGATCTGTACAAATCTTTATTTTCTTTAATCTGCTAATATCTCTATTTTTTAAAAGAAATTAATTTAATTCAACCTTTTATAAATCGTGAATATCATGTTTATTAATTTGTGAACGAGAATAATTCTAATAGAAGAAAAGACAGAAAAATAAATTACAACAAATTTTTGGTGGTTATACAAAAAAATATTCACTGAATTACAAATCTGCATCTTCTACAATATATCATATAACTTGCAATATATCATATAACTTGAATATATACTTACATTACAAAATAAATATATTATGTGCATCGCACATGTCTCACACTAATGTGTGTGTGTGTGTATAAATGCGATCGTCCAACTCACTTGAAGAAAACAATGTGTTCTTAAAAAAAAAAAAAGGACATTTTAGATATTTTTTTACTAAATTATATTTAGAAGTGTATTTTAAAAAATGAGGTGGCTTTTTACAAAAATATTAAAAATTACATAATTATTTTTTGTTTATAGTGTAATGAAAAAAAAATCTTAAAATAATGTATAAATATCACATAGCGTGGCATTATATTGAGTGATCAAACCTATAATAAAAATATCAGTCCTTAAAAAAAAAATATATATATATACATGCTATTATATAGTGTGATCAAACTTACAATAAAAATGGTAGTCCTTAAATAATAATACTCGAAGATATATAGATATATATATATATATTTGAAAGTAATAACAAAGATATTATTTTCTCGTCAAAATGGTTGTCTTAAAAAACGAGGAAGAAGAGGGATCTGCCTGTCTCTTGGCGCATTGGGAGGGCCGGAGGGGGAAGGCTGAAGGGGTGGGAGTGGGGAGGGGGGACTGACACACCCTGCAAATGCAGACCTTTTATTTTAATATGTTGGTATGCAAGCGCACGTAGTCACACAATTAATATAATTATAAGTGAATCGTCTCCATAGGGATTGAATTCAAAATAATTTGCAAATACCAATCACTAAACAATTTTAGCCAAGAAAAGAGTAATAAATTGGGTGGAGTTCAGTTCTATTATTACAATTCAAACAAAGAAATAAAGAAAATATTTCCAGCAATTAATTTTTAAATTCACAAGCTAACAATAGCAAGAAAATTCACAAAATGGAGATGTAGACTTGAATTACTAAAATCCCTTGAATTGGTTTTTATGGATTGATGTTCATCAGCATTGTTTTGAGTGAAATGTTCCAAAGTTAACCAGAATTCCCTCTCGGCACATAGAATTTTTCCAAATGCTATGCTACACATCCTTTTTTCTAATTGAACATATTCCTATGCCTAATAGAAATTGAAACATCAATGTAAGCTTCAATTCTTATAGTTATGCAAGGCGAACAATATATTCCTATACCACCCACTACCACAACCTAGAATCGGTTATAAACTTACATCATTCAAGCAATTTCCACTAGACCTAACCTTCCCAGTATTAAATCTAGCTTATCAATTCATCATTGTTGGCCAAACAACAACAATTATGAACAATAGGCACACTTGAATAAACAATGGCACAAATCACTCAACAATGTATAAAAGTCTCAATAAAATTATTCAAAGTTCATTAGCAATTCAAATCTTCAACAAGTTTAGCTCATGACTAACTTAGAAAATACAATCTAAAAATCTAATTAATCATCCATAGTGATTGAAATGAAATTCCAAAAAAAAGGAATAAAAAGGTTAAAGAAGAAAGGAGTGAGCTGATGGTTATGTTGTTTTTCATGAACCCTTCTTCTTCTTCTTTCTTGATGTTGTTTTATTCTTTCCCCTTTGATTTCACGCTGAAAATCTGCTGAAAATGATGGTCTTTTTGCTCAAATTCCAATACCTATTCTCTCTCTCTTTTCTTGCACTGCTGCTGTTGCTGCTTCTTTTCCTAATTGTCTTACCCTACCTATTTTCCGTGGCTACTGATGATGAAGGCCCACCATCCTCTTTTCACATTAGGCAGCCCATTAGTTATGATATCAATTTGGCCCAAATTATTCTCCTGCTGATTGAGCCATTCATTTAAGTTTAAAGCTGGCCCATGACAGCTTGGTTGTGACTAAATTACACAATTAGCAATTTTGGGTCGAATTTCCTGGGTCAAAAATTGACTTCCAGTGTTGCTGCAGCATTGCTCCCAACAACTAGGGACTTCCTCAACCAGTCTGCACTCCTTAGCTTCCAGGTTTAGCTCCAGCCCTATTTTTCACCGAAAATTATGGGATAAATTAGACAATTAATTTGTACGAACTACAAAACAAAAACAAAGATCTAATTCTACTATATTATACTAAAACTTGCTAGATTCATCACTATTTTTTACATGATTTTAAATTCGAAGGTACAAAAACAATTTTCTTACATAGAGTTATCACCTGTCTATCTTATTTTGGTAATTTAATGTGTTTAACAAATTTAATTTAGAAAATTTGTTCTAGGGTTTTTTTATTAAATAGGATTAATTAAATATCCTTTTTAATTAACTAAACATAAGAAATGATTTGGATTAACATAACTTGTTATTAATTTAGGGTGAGAAAATACTTAACTTGGAACTTTTTTATTTTGTTTTCTTATGTTTTACTTTAGAATTACTTTTAGCTAGAATAAATCCAATAAAATCCCCCTTTTTCATTTCTTAAAATAATTAATACGAGAAGCACAAACAATTTATATTCAAAATTTGGTAGCGTCGTTTCTCCACAAAAAATAATCCGACCAGCGGTCGGTATGCCCACACTGACCAAAACAGCAGCAAGCAAGATCGTCTCCTAAAGGACTGGTGAGGATTTTTCTAATCTTTTGATCTGCCAATAATCACGAAAATCAGTAGCAAAGATTTGTATTTTGAGAATGAAATTGAATAGCGAAAATTAAGAAAAGGATTTGTATCAGATATGTAAAATATTCCGGGTTCTAATTAATTCCACTCTAGCTAACTATTTCAATCATTGATGCAAAATTGACTTTAATTCATGCAAATAAATTAGTTATAACCACCGAAGACGCTTCTGACGCTGTCTTCTCTCTCCTTAATTTCTTGATAATCAGGAAGACGCTTCACCAATTATTTCCCTAATCGACTGACAACCCTAGAGACGCTCTATGGATTTAATGAGCCGACAGCATTAATAATTAGAGAGCCCCAATTCAAAACCGATAAACTCTGACGCAGGATTACCGAATTAAGACTGATCTTCCCTTGATTATGAAGAATCAATGTACCACTAAGTAAATCTAAACCACAATTACGGATGGCCGATTTAATTGGCTACTAATTAATTTCGGTTTAATGAATATTCCGAACTACCCAATAGATCCGAAACAATTAACCACAGTAAACACAAAGAATCACAGATACTTGCATAAAATAAAGTATACGAACATATTTGATATCATAAAATAGAATAGCTAAAGTTTCCTTAATTGTTACCGGAATAAAAGAGTTTAGCTACAACCCATAATAGAATCAAGAAACTAAATAAAATATAGAAAGATAAAACCGGACTGCTTCTTGGAGAGAAGAACGGCTGCCTTCTTGGTTTCTTGAAGTAAGTTGAATGATAATGTAAATATGATCCTAATGGAACCCTAGTTCAACTATATATACAAATCCAATGCTAATGAAGCCCATGGTTACAAGTTTAACTGATATCTTGCTGTCAAATCCCGTAGGAACCCATATGTGGTGGAATTGGGCCTTTAAATCGATCCTGGGCCGCTAAAAAATATTCTGTTCAGGCCCAACTGGTTGGTATGCCCATACCGACCGTCTTCCAGTAAATCCCTGCTTGATTTTTCCGGATATTTTGCCCCTTTTTTCTCCAAAATTGAATATTTTCCTACAATCATGCAACAACCTGAATTAGCTCGAAAATATAGGTGTTGAAGGGATAATGATCATTAAAATTACACCAAAAACTCTCCAAAAACATGTATCAAATAACCACCATCAAATCCCCCCACACTTAAACAATGCTCGCCCTAGAGCATAACTCAAAGAAAGAAAATTGGACTCGATACTCCAAAGGCAAAACAATCATTGGCAACATTTCAACAGACAATAATCAAAGCATGATCATCCACAAACCACCGACCCTTCTCTTGTGGCAAAAATGTGCATTAGCTCTTTATTCAAGTCAAAATTATGCATAGTCAATCCTGCCCTTCCAAGTTTCACTCAAATTCTCTCAAATAAGAAATATGGACAGTTTCATTCACTCAAATCACAACTTGATACTATCAAACACATGTTTGCCCTTATGTCACCGTCTCTACCCGGAATATGTGATAAAAGCACAAATCAAAAGGTCTTTGCAGGGTTGTAATGGGGCTAGGGGAAAAGGTAGGATGGAAGGATAGAATGGTTAAATTATGGAAATATACGAGCATATCAAATATTCGAGACACTCCTAAAAAAACAAGCTGATTTTCAATCGAACAAGACATGACCAGCATCAAACAATTAACATCCACAACCCCTTTTTTTGTTTTTTTTTTTCTTTTTTTTTTGTTTCTTTTTTTTTCAAAATAGGGGCTGGATGTCGCAATATTTTCAACAGGTCGACAGTGTTCTATTCACAAAACAGTAAGATACATATATTCACAAGAATCATCATTTAAGCACATAACATCTTCTAAGTATATGAGTTTTCATTTCTAGCACATTCTAACATACTCGCATACTTTCATGGGACAAAAGCAGGCTAAAACGGGTTATGGCTTAATGGAGTGGCTGTAATCAATAAAAATGGCTAAGGCACAACAGGCTCACTAGTGGATATGTAGGGTTCGGATAATATATTGAGGCCAAAACTGGGTTAATCCTAAATGCCTTAATCGCTTTCATGCAAGAATCTCAAAAGGGTTTCAACTATGGCAATCGGGCAAACAGAAAATCCAGCATACAAGTTTGATACACTCATTCAGAATAAATCGAGCAATTTTCAGATATAAAATAATGCTCATCAGGCTCAATTCTCACAATATATAAAGTTGTAATCATGTGATCGACTATGCAAATTTTGTCATCCTAGAATACATGTGAGCATAAACACAATTTCACCACAAAAGACAACAACCAAACAATCCAACAGACAAACTTTTCATATTGACCATTTCCATGCTGCTAATGACTCAACCAAGACTCTTGTTTTTTTTTTCTTTTTGTACACAAAATATACGCCCCCCCCCCCCCCACACTTTGGAAACTACAGTGTCCGCACTGTGGAAAAGGGAAATATACGACAAAAATTAAAACCAAATAAGAACTAACAAAAAGGGAAAAGGAACAAAAACTCCCCTAGATAAAGTGTCAAGGCTTCGAGGAACGGGACATCCGGCGGACCGCTTGTTCACAGCTGTAACTACTCTGCCAACCATACCAAAATGAAATGAAATTAACACTATAGGCCTATAACTTTGCAAAACTCTTTTTTTTTAATAGAATAAAGAAAAAAAAACTAAGAAGATAAAATTCAAAGAGCTTGGGTTGCCTCCCAAGAAGCGCCTTTGTTTAACGTCTTAGGCTCGACGTATCAGGTGGTTGATCATGAAAGTATCTCGGGGGCTGCCAAGGTCATTCCATCGATGGTAGATATTTCCATTCCCCCGTAGTAAGGTTTCAACAATTGTCCATTCACCTTCAACACCTTGGAAGTACTCAAACTTTGAATTTCGACGGCTCCATGAGGGCTTACATTTATTACTTCAAAGGGTCTTATCCAACGAGATTTAAGTTTACCCGGCATGATTCGAAGTCAGGAATTGAATAAGAGAACTTTCTGTCCAACTTCAAAAGATTTCCTTTGAATATATTTGTCATGGAGGAATTTGGTGCGTTCCTTGTAGAGGCTGACACTATCGTAGGCTTCCAATCGAATCTCCTCTAACTCTTGCAATTGAAGTTTCCTTTCTTGACCAACAAGCTCTTGGTCAAGACAACATTGTTTTACTGCCCAAAATGCCTTATGCTGCAATTCGACTGGTAAATGGCACTGCTTCCCAAAAATCAAACGGTAAGGGGACATTCCGATGGGTGACTTGTAAGCCGTGCGGTATGTTCGGATTTACTGTTTTTTCCAGAATATTTTTAATCTCCCGGTTGGACACCTCAGCTTGTCCATTCAATTGTGGGTGGTAAGCGGTTGCAACTCGGTGGTGAACCCCGTATTTCTTAAAAAGAGCCTCTAACATTCGATTACAAAAATGTGTTCCTTGATCGCTTATAATGGCACGTGGCACACCGAACCTACTAAAAATGTTAGTTTTAAGAAAAGCTGTTCGTTGGCAGCGATCACAATTTTTGCAGAAAAAATAAGCATCCCTAAAAATAGTTTCCCAATAAAAACTAGAATCAAGAACCATACGGGCTGTCCTTTTTGGTCCAAAATGACCACCACACGGGCATGACAAAAATTCAGATGTTTTTATTTTAAAAATTAGACATTTTTATTTTAGAAATTTTTATTTGATTTTGAAATTTAAATTATTTCACAAATTTAGATGTTTCAAAATAAGATTATATCAAGAAAAATATACAGCTACATTTAATATATGATTTGAAATCTAGATATTTTATCAAATATTAATTAAATCACTGAATTATTAAATTTTAAAAAATATATGAAATCTAATAAATATACGATTCGATTTTCTTGAATCATTTCATCAAACCAACTAAAATCGCACGATGTTATCAAATATGTGAAACAATAATATATAAAGGTCAAATTACTTTTTTAAATTTTATTTTTGCGCCTAAATTTTCACTCTATAAATGTAAAACTATATTTATCTATGGAACTCTTTTAAGATAAATTGTTACCATTTAATTGAATAAATTAATATCAACAATCTTTGAAATTTGCTTAATTTCTATTGTTCAACATAAATAAATTCGAATTCTAAAGAACTTTTGTTAACTTATAATATATTCAAAATAAGAAATAAACATTGGAATATTTGTTAGGAATGGTAAATCATTGTAGTTTCATTATATTGTGCAAAGTCATTAAATATTTTAAGGTTAGTTTCATTATATTGTCCAAAGTCATTAAATATTTTAAGGTTTCTCTTTTTCTTTCTCCCTCCCCTGAATTGTTTTGCGTGTTCTTTCTTGAGAAAATGAATGGTAAGACAAGTATGATAATATATGCCCTGTTTCAGTTGTCGCCAAAGCCTACACTCTTCAAAATTATTAATTTTAGGTTTATTTTATTTTTAGATTTTTTATTCATATGTTGCTTTCAATTTATCATAAATATATTTTATTTTCTTAACTATTTTTCTTTCTTATTTTTAAACGAAAAGTTCGTCCATCTCTTTCATTTTTTGTTTGGTTGTTCTTGCAATTTTCTGTTGAGATCTACTAATTATTTCGATGTATAACCACTGTGCGATTTTTCATTAGCTTTCAAATTATTTGTTTCTATCTAATTTCAAACTTTTGTGATATTATTATAGTTAAATAGCGATTTGCTTAATATTTTTGTCCCTAATTTAATTATGTAATTGACAACTTTACGAGATCTGTACAAATCATTATTTTCTTTAATCTGCTGATATCTCTATTTTTTTTTTAAAATTAATTTGATTCAACCTTTTATAAATCGTGAATATCATGCTTATTAATTTGGAATGAGAATAATTATAATAAAAGAACGGACAGAAAAATAAATTACAACAAATTTCTGGTGGTTATACAAAAAAATATTCACTGAATTACAAATCTGCACCTTCTACAATATATCATATAACTTGAACATATGCTTACATTACAAAATAAATATTTTTTGTGCATTGCACATGTCTTACACTAATGTGTGTGTGTGTGTGTGTATAAATGCGATCATCCAACTCACTTGAAGAAAACAATGTGTTCTTAAAAAAAAAGGACATTTTAAATATTTTTTTACTAAATTATATTTAGAAGTGTATTTTTAAAAAATGAGGTGGCTTTTTACCAAAATATTAAAAATTACATAATTATTTTTTGTTGATAGTGTAATGAAAAAAAAAATCTTAAAATAATGTATAAATATCATATATCGTGACATTATATTGAGTGATCAAACCTATAATAAAAATGTCAGTTCTTAAAAAAATAAAATAAAATTAAAAAAAAAAAATATATATATATATATATATATATATAGTTGAAAGTAATAACAAAGATATTATTTTCTCGTCAAAATGGTTGTCTTAAAAAACGAGGAAGAAGAGGGATCTGCCTGTCTCTTGGCGCATTGGGAGGGCCGGAGGGGGAAGGCTGAAGGGGTGGGAGTGGGGAGGAGGGACTGCAACACCCTGCAAATGCAGACCTTTTTTTTTTTTTTTTTAAATTTATTTTTTTTTTACGTAAAATATCTAAATTAATTGGTATCTTATGATTTTTAATTTAATATATGTATTATCTATATTAAAATAAAACATAAAATATTTAAATTAGTTTTTCAGTTATAATTTGGGTTCAATACATGATGAATTTGATTATTTATGATGAATCATTTTGCAAAATTTAAAATTAATCAAATTACTATTTAATAAAAATGTTGATTATTTGTAGAACGAGAAATTAATTTTCTAGTAAAATTATTAAATTTCTTAGTATTTATTATTTTATTTTAATATGTTGGGAAGTAGCACTTTGATTTTAGTATTTGTAATTGATATAAATATTTGTTTTAGGTTTGAGTTTCAAAGAAAGTAAATCAATTTTTTATTTTAAACTATTGAATTATTAAATTGAATTTATTTAATATGTTATTAATTATATAATACCTTTCTTCTTAAAAATAATTTATTTATGAAAATTAAATATATATTACACTCCATGAATCATGCGATAGAAATACTAGTTGGGTATAATGTCGAGCTCGAAAAACATTATGTCTGGTGGCGTCTTACATCTTTCTCCCAAACTTTATAAACCAAATAAATAAATGAAAAATCTAACAAAGAAAGGCTATAGCAATACTAGTGGGATATAACATCAAGCCCGAAAAATATTATGTTCGGTGGCGTTTTACATTTTCATTAAATAATAAAATGAAATTTCATTATTTGATTTCTAATATTTTTGTAAAAAAGTGGAAGGGGGGTGTTAATAGCCTGATAATTGCTTTCCATTTTGGAAGAAAGATCACCATTTGGGCATCGAATCGAATAATTCAAAATTAAAAACCATTAATTTATGGCTTCCACTTCCAAGTTTCAACTCAAGAACGACAGCAGGAAAACCACTTCTTCAGCATCAGAATATATACTTTATCATCATAAATTCTTGTCATTAACAGGCGGAATTTCTCTGAAGAAAAAAATATCTGCAGATAGCTCACTCCAGAACCATAATGGCAACCCAAATCTACTTGCTCAGTCTTCTTTTACTCGTAATAATCCATTCCCTGAATGCTGAAAATCCTTCTTCCCAATCCAAGTGCTATTGCCACCATACATTCATCAGCCGTGGAAGTTTTCCACGCGATTTCCTCTTCGGGGCAGCATCATCTGCTTATCAGGTTTCCATGATTGATTTAAAAAATATGTTTTTTAAGATGGAAAATACGAGGTTTGTTGTGTTTCTTTATGTTTCGTTGTGTCTTTTGTTATTGTCTTTTTCCAGTATGAAGGTGCGTATAAGGAAAATGGGAAAGGCCTCAGCTTGTGGGATAATTTCACGCACATGTATCCAGGTTTTATCCAATCCTACTGGATTATAATCAGTTTTCCAGGGCCTGATATATTTCCTGATTTTATTTATTTTTTTAATGCCAGAAAAGATAAAGGATCACAGTAATGGAGACGTAGCAATTGACTCCTATCATTTGTACAAGGTATGATTGTCTTGTCTATTAAGCTGATCGGATTCAGGATTTCTGAACTGTATCTTGTGCAGGAAGATGTGAAGATTGCTAGAGATTTGGGCCTCGATGCCTATAGAATTTCAATATCATGGCCGAGGATTTTGCCAGGTGATGTTTATATTGCCAACATTTCATACAGTCGGAAGTTGGATTTGTCCCCTTCAAGCTAGCTTTTGGGGACGAGTTCTACCTATTAGACCCGGTTATCAACACGAGCAATTCCATTGCTCTGTAACTTGATGTTTTCCTGAGTTTCAGGTGGAAAGATTGAGGCGGGTGTGAATTGGGATGGGATCGACTATTATAACAATCTCATCAATGAACTTTTATCGAATGGTTTGACCAATAACATTGCCATTTTCCCCGGAAGTGGTTTTGCTTTGCTTTCATTTTCGTGATAAAATCGCAGGTATAGAGCCTTTTGTGACTCTGCTCCATCTTGATGTGCCACAAGCTTTGCATGAGGCATATGGCGGATTTCTAAGCTCTGATATTGTGTAAGCCTTCAAAATTGGCCTACTTTTCAATGTCGACTGCTGTCAAACATCCTCGTATTAGTTCAGTTCTTGATGTCAGAAAGTGTACTTGCCAGGGCTGATTTTCTGGACTTTGCAAACCTCATGTTTGAACAATTTGGCAATCGGGTCAAGTATTGGGTCACCATAAATGAGCCGTGGACTTTCAGTATTTATGGCTATGCATACGGTCTTTTTGCACCAGGCCGGTGTTCAGACTGGCAGGGACTCGGTTGCACAGGCGGCGATTCAGCCACGGAACCATACATCGTGGCTCACCACCAAATTCTTGCTCACTCTGCTGTTGTGAATCTTTACAGAAATAAGTATCAGGTGCACTTTCTTGAATCTCAATGCATATGAAGGTAGCATAAAGATTTCGATTTTACTGATACAAGGGAATATTTGCAGGCATTGCAGAAGGGGAAGATTGGAATAACATTTGCATCGTATTGGTTCGTACCATTAGACGAGACGAATGAGAATCAGAAGGCTTATGATCGAGCCCTCGATTTTACGCTTGGATGGTGAGTGTTTCTTGAGTTCCCTCTGAATTCAAAACAGGTGTAACTGAGTATCAGGTTCAAACTCAAGCTCGACTCAGAACTTGAGTCTTGAGCTCAAGAACTTTTAAACTTGAACTCAGACTCAAAAGTTAAACAGAACTCAAGCCAGCTCGACTCATTTACACTCCTGGTCCAAAACCGCGGATCTTAACTAGTTACATTGTTTTCAGGTTTATGGAACCAATAACTTTTGGTCATTATCCAGAAAGTATGAGGATCAGAGTCAAAGATAGATTGCCTGAATTCAGTGCAGAGGACATAAACATGATGAAAGGGTCATTTGATTTCATAGGATTCAACTACTATGGTGCGATTTATGCCTTCAACAAACCAAACTCGTCTAGCTTCAGCTACACGACGGATGCTGAGATCGAAATCACAGGTATTTTAATTCGAAAATTCATTAGCATCCATTTCTTGCACCATACAATTCATCTTGAGATTAGATTGTCCACGTCTGCTTATGCACGAGCAGGGAATAGAAACGGAAAGGCGATAGGCGAACAAGGACGAAACACAAGCAGGATCTACATTTACCCAAAGGGACTCTCAGAAATTCTCAGACTCATTAAACGAAGATACAACAATCCACTGATTTACATCACTGAGAATGGTAAGACACCAAGATTCATTCATACCTAACATGTTTCTTAAAAAATAATCCAAAACTAAATTTAATCCGATTCCAGGGCTTGATGAGGCAAGAAACGACACATTAGAAGTGTCCGAGGCAACAAAGGACAACAAGAGGAAAGACTACATCTATGATCATCTCTGTTGTTTGCACGAATCAATCAAGTCAGGCCCTATTCATCCACGGAGTAGATCCTCTATTTCAAACAGTGTTCCATCTCCTGTTCCAACTTAATCAACACACGTCATATATACAAAATGATATCACAGTGACGTCCACGCGCATTAATAGAATTGGAATAGAAGATGGAACACCATTTAAAATAGAGGATCTTGTTTCAATTTTCGTTAACTTCTTGTTCGTTAGAGATAATTACTGATTATGAGTTGTGTATGACGTTTAATAATGTGGCAGGAAAGAAGGTACAAAAGTGAAGGGATACTTTGTGTGGTCATTGATGGATAATTATGAGTGGGCAGCAGGATATTCGGTTCGGTTTGGGCTTAATTATGTGGAGTATAGAGATAAACTTCTGAGAAGATACCCTAAAGACTCAGCCCTATGGTTCAGAGATTTCCTGTCCAAGACTACTTGGGACCACTAAAATTTTATTATACTGTCTAACTATCTATTATATAAAACAAGAATAACGACCATTTCTGTTTTTTACTGTGTCTTCATTAACATTTAAAATTTTAAATAACTTTTTTGTTTTAAATTCATTTTTCATATATGATATATCAAATTAATATGTGATAAGGTCGGATAATGTATTTTTATTTAATCTTATCATCTAAAGTAAACACAATCAAAGTTTATAATTTGTATCAAGTCGAACATGCCATTCTTCAAATTTATTTTTAAAAAAATTTAAATTTTAATATTAAGTTTGAGTTTATTTGATTATTAATGAAAAAATTTACAAATATACCCTAATGCTTCACGATTTAATAATTCTAACACAACATTTAAATAATTGCGAATGAATTAACAACCTATTTAAAAAACATCAATTATATCATATGTCCATATAAATAATTTGGAAACTATTTATTTAAGCATAACAAAATATCGAGTCTCGAAATGATGATATTAAATAAAACTTATATTTTGTACGAAAAAAAAAAAAAAATATATATATATATATATACTAAAAACTTGAAAATTATCATTGTCCGTGTTTTCGGAACACATCAAAATTAATTATTTATTGTCTACTAAACTACGGTTTCAATATATAATCAATCAAATAAAATCAAGACAATATATAAAAACGAATGTAAAGAATAATATAATACGAGATTCAAGTTTGCGGTTCAGTAATTTCTCTATATTCAATTTCATAATTATCGTGAAGTTTGTTAATTCGACCTAAAAATTCTACCTCTAAATCAACAACAAACTCTCATGGAACATCATAACCAACTAGTATTTTTCAAAATAATTAAACAAAATTGAAAATTACAAGAAGCATAACTTGATATCTGGGAATTACAGCATTCCAGATTGACGTAACAAAATCTATTTAAGATGATAGACTAATGTGTTTACCTAAAATGGAAGAGACTAAGAAGTTATTGCAAACTTTAGAGGTCGAGCTCTATCTATTGTTCGTATAGTTTCCATATGAAGAAGTAGAGCTAGTCCATTTTGGATAGGGTTTGATCATCTTTTGCTTCTGAATCAGTTCCAGAACTGTAGCATTTTTCATTTATGGAACGGTTCACATCACAAAAACTTTCTTGACGTCCAGAAAGCTCCCTTTTCTTGATCAGTTGGTCAAGTTCTACTGCAACTTCTCTCATACTTGGCCTTTTGCGAGCATTCACTTTTAGACATCTCTTGGTGAGCTTTGCAAGTGCAAGAATTTCAGCCACTAGCACCCAATGACAGAAATTTATCAAATTCTTCTCAAATTATCCTGAATAATAAGAATCAAGAATTATTGTTGGATACAGAATTTGTTCTTACTATGGGTCCTATACATATTAATCCAAAAAATTTGAAAATTTATAATTTGCGAACTGTGATCTTATTTCGTATTTCAACTGGATAATAAATAAAATAGTACTTAGTATTTGCACTTCTATTCCTGTTTTTCCCCTTCTCCACCTTGTTGACTCAATCATTCTAATACAGTTGTTTTTTATTTCGATATGTTGTGACAGAATAGGATTATAGAGCATAAACAAAAAACAGGAAACGTAAAGAAGATACAAGATTTACGTGGTTCACCAATAAATTGGCTACGTCCACGGGCAGAGAGGAGAACGGATTTTATTATGCGGTATCTATTTTAGATTGCAGCGAGACCCCCGTGACAGCTCTGCGAAGTGTGTGATTCAAGACATATCAACAAATCTCCACCTTGACTTGAATCTTCCTTGCAGATGCATCATTACAATGCCAGATGAACAGACTCCTCCTTTCTGCCTCAGATTTGCCCTCCTTTGGCATCTAACAGTTTGTGACGTTTAGCAAGTCCAAACAATGTCGAAACTTGCTATGCGGGACCGGCTTAGTGAACATGTCAGCAGGATTATCAGCAGTACCTACTTTCATCACCTTGATTCTCTACTCATTCCTCAGAAAATGATACCTCACATCAATATGCTTGGTCCTCTCATGATGGACCTGATCCTTGGTCAAACAGATTGCACTCAGACTGTCACAGAATACAATAACTTGATCATGATGTAGACCAAGATCACCTACAAGCCCTTTCAACCAAACTCCCTCTTTAGCAGCTTCTGTCAATGCCATATACTCTACTTCAGTTGTAGACAAAGTAACTGTAGCCTGCAGAGTTGCCTTCCAACTAACAACAGAACCACCAAGAGTGAAAATATAACCAGTCATAGATCTTCTACTATCAACATCTCCAGCATAGTCAGAATCAGAATAACCAGTCATAGAAACGTGAGCATCACCTCCATAAATGAGACCAACATCAGACGTACCTCTGAGATAACGGAAAATCCTCTTCACAACTTGCCAATGCTCCTTTCCAGGTTGTCCCATGAACCTGCTGACAACACTAACAGCATGTGCAAGATCTGGTCTAGTGCAGACCATAGCATACATCAAACTCCCTACTGCATTAGAGTATGGGACTCGAGACATGTACACCTGCTCAGCTACAGATTTCGGTGCATAATCAGTGGATAAATGAATATTTGTAGCACTTGGAGTATTAATAGGCTTGGCGGTAGACATGCCAAATCTAGACAAGATCTTCTGAATGTAACTCTTCTGTGACAAGAAAAGCTTCTTCTTCTCTCTTTCCCTATATATCTCCATACCCAGAATTTTCTTGGCAGCACCCAAATCCTTCATATCGAACTCAACACTGAGCAGATCCTTCAACTTCTGAATATCAGACTTGGACTTCGCAGCTATGAGCATATCATCCACATACAGGACGAGGTAGATCATGGAACCATCATCAGCTTTGTTGTGATACACACAACAATCATACGGACTCCTGTTGTATCCCAACTGGATCATGTAACTGTCAAACCTCTTATACCACTGCCTTGGAGACTGCTTTAGCCCATATAAAGACCTCATCAACTTGCAAACATAATCTTCCTTCCCCAGAACCTGGAACCCCTCTGGCTGAGTCATGTAGATATCGTCTTCGAGCTTTCCATGTAGAAAAGCTGTCTTCACATCTAGTTGCTCAAGTTCTAAATCTTGATGTGCAACCATTGCTAGTAACACTCTGATGGAAGTGTGTCTTACCACTGGTGAGAATATCTCATTATAGTCAACCCCCTCCTTCTGTGTGAACCCTCTTGCAACTAGCCGGGCTTTGTATCTCACACCCTCACCAGGTGTGGTTTCTTCTTTCTTCTTGAATATCCATTTGCAAGTAACAATCTTTCTCTCCTTATGCCGTTTGACCAGCTCCCAAGTCTCATTCTTGGCAAGTGATTCCATCTCTTCTCTCATTGCAGCGAGCCATTGGGCCGACTCACTACCTGAAACAGCCTCTCTGTATGTGAATGGTTCACCTGCAGATGGTTCTTCCTCTTCCACCTCGTCAGCGACTTGTAATGCGTAAGTCACCATATCCTCAAAACCATACCGCACAGAAGGCTTCACACCTGTTCTCCTAGCTCTATCAACCGCTATGCTTGTCTGGCGAGCTTCTGGATGAACATCTGAACTTGCACTTTCAGCTGTAGTATGTTGATCTTCTCCACCTTGGAGTTGTGATTTACACTCATCGAGAGTGACTTGCAGCTCCACCTGTTTATCAACACTACTACAATTTTCTGTACAAATGGACTTCACAGTGGGGTTAAGCATAGAATTCTCATCAAAAATCACATTCCTACTGAATATAACTCTATTCTCTGAAGGTGACTAGATTCTATATCCCTTAACTCCATCCCCGAAACCAACAAATATACCCTTCTTAGCTCTTGGCTCTAATTTACCCTCACTAACATGATAGTAAACATTACAACCAAAAACCTTTAACAGTGAATAATCTGCAAGTTTATTAGACCATACCTCATAAGGTGTCTTGCAATCAATGCCAGTGTGAGGACCACGGTTGATCAGATAGCACGCCGTGTTTACTACTTTTGCTCAGAACTTTCTAGCCAAACCAGCATTCGAGAGCATGCATCTCGCTCTCTCCAGCAATGTCTGATTCATGCGCTCTGCCACACCATTCTGCTGCGGTGTATGTCGAATAGTGTGGTGTCGAGCAATCCCTGCATCCTTGCAGAACTCGTTGAACTCAGACGAACAGAACTCCAGGCCATTATCAGTTCGCAGTCGCTTGATCTTTTTCCCAGTCTGATTTTCTACCAACGCTTTCCACTGCTTGAATTTCTAGAAAGCTTCACTTTTGTGTTTCATCATAATTACCCAAGTCATCCTAGAGTAGTCATCAATCATAGACACAAAATATATGTGGCCTCCAATAGACTCAACACGTGACGGACCCCAACAATCCATATGAATGTAGTCAAGAGTCCCCTTGGTCTGATGAACTGCTTTCTTTGGAAACTTGCTGCGATGAAGCTTCCCAAAAACACAATGTTCGCAGAATTCAAGACTCTACACTTTATGCCCAGAAAGAAGATCCCGTTTTGACAAAATCTGCATCCCTCTTTCTCCCATATGACCGAGCCTCATATGCCACAGCCTGGTCATATCCATGGTCTGAACCTCAGATGATGCAACATCAGCAGAACCTGTCACAGTGGAACCTCGCAGATAATATAAGGTACCACGTTTCAAGCCTGTCAGAACCACCTTTGAACCTTGATAGACATACATAACTCCACCTTCATCTTTGAAACTGAAACCCTTGCTGTCAAGAAGACTCAATGATATCAGATTTTTCGTCATCTGTGGAACATGCCTGACTTCATTCAAGGTGCAGAATACCCCATCATATGTCCGTATCCTGACTGAGCCAATCCCAACCACCTTGCAGGCAGCACTTTTAGCCATGGTAACATTTCCTCCATCTATCTGCTCATAGGTCGAGAAGAACTCCCTGTTAGGACAAATATGGTATAATGCCCCAGAATCAAGAACCCACACATCATTACGATGTGACTGTCCAGCTGCAACCAAGGCCAGATCATCTTCAGAATTTGTATCAGTTTCTGCAACAGTTGCAGAACCGCCGACACCCTCTTTCTTCTCCTGTTTCCTCTTCTTCCTAGGACAATCATTCTTCCGGTGCCCTGGTTCTTTACAGTAATTGCAGATGTCATCGGGTTTAGGACCTTTTGAACCTTTCTGATTCGTCTTCCCAGATTTCTTTTGTCCCTTACCCGTGACAAACAGCCCCGATGCCTGATTTTCTGTAGCCGACCCAGTTGCCTGTTGACGGTCTTCTCTGCTGTGAAGGGCAGATCGAACATCTTCCAGAGACAGAGTATCTTTCCCAGTAATAAACAATTCAACAAAATTCTCATACGATTCAGGCAAAGATACTAACAGAATTAAAGCAGCGTCCTCATCTTCTACTTTAACATCAATATTACGCAAATCTAGTAAAATTTTGTTTAATTTATCTAGATGATCCCGAAGGGGTGTACCTTCCTGCATGCGTAAACGGAACAGACGTTGCTTCAGAAGCAATTTGTTGGTTAGAGACTTCGTCATGTAGAGACTCTCTAACTTCTTCCAGAGACCATCGGCAGTTTCCTGATCCGCAACCTCGATGATAACATCGTCAGACAGACATAGCATGATAGTCGAGTGGGCCTTTTCTTCTTGGGTATTCCACTCTTCTTCATCTGCATCCTCAGATTTAGGTTTTCCTGATAGCGGCGCCCACAAACCCTGCTGCTTCAGCAGAGATCGCATCTTGATCTGCCATAAGCCAAAACTATTTCTCCCGGTGAATTTGTCAACATTATGTTGAAAGCAGACATTCTTGATCGGCTCCAAAAAAAAACCCTAACAGTGCGGAAAATACCCTGATCGAAACGACCAGGCTCTGATATCAGTTTGTTGTGACAGAATAGGATTATAGAGCATAAACAAGAAACTGGAAACGTAAAGAAGATACAAGATTTACGTGGTTCACCAATAAATTGGCTACGTCCACGGGCAGAGAGGAGAACGGATTTTATTATGCGGTATCTATTTTAGATTACAGATCTCAAAGACCATATATATAGTACTGAGATAAAACACCGAAATTGGGCTTAAGGCCCAATACTGAGATAAAACACCGAAATTGGGCTTAAGACCCCCGTGACAGCTCTGCGAAGTGTGTGATTCAAGACATATCAACACGATAGATTGGCCAAAGTTATATCTTGTGTCAAACTCATGTCTATAGGTTTTCCAGCCACCTAACCTCAACTGCGAAAGTGTTCATACAGCTTAACAACTGCATTGGTTGCTGCTAGTAAGAGTGGGCTAAATTAGTTTTAAGTTCAGTATTTCATAGTGAAATCCTTGCCCAAATATGCTAACCAATGTATATATGTACGTTAGAATTTATCTTAAAATGGACAAAAACTTTTAATTGTAAATATCAAGCATGGTAGAAATGGTATCAGCTGTGTCCATGAAAAGAGAGACCATCAGATACAAGGGATGCGGTAGACACGTTGTTACTTATGTTTCTTCCTGTTTTGCTAGATTTTGCTCCAGTTTAGCACTCCTTACTACATTATGATTCTTCTGACTTCTCTCCTTCTGGAGAAGGATTACACAAATACAAAAGAAAAAGGTTTAGATAGGGATGAATAACTGGGAAGTACAGCATTCCAGATTGACGTAACAAAATCTGTTTACTAATGTGCTTACCTAAAATGGAAGAGACTAAGAAGTTATTGCAAACTTTAGAGGTCGAGGTCTATCTATTGTTCGTATAGTTTCCATATGAAGAAGTAGAGCTAGTCCATTTTGGATAGGGTTTGATCATCTTTTGCTTCTGAATCAGTTCCAGAACTGTAGCATTTTTCATTTATGGAACGGTTCTCATCACAAAAACTTTCTTGACGTCCAGAAAGCTCCCTTCTCTTTCTCAGTTGGTCAAGTTCTGCTGCAACTTCTCTCATACTTGGCCTTTTGCGAGCATTCACTTTTAGACATCTCTTGGTGAGCTTTGCAAGTGCAAGAATTTCATCATTCTGACCTTCATCGGCTACTACTTTCTCTAAAATCTCAAACAAGCAATTCTCCTTCACTGCCGACCGAAAGTGCATCGCTAGCCCTATATCATCTTTAACAGAAGAGATTGCCTTTTTTCCTGTGAGTATTTCAGCTAGGACAACCCCGAATGCATACACGTCACTCTTGTCATTCAGTTGTCCTGATCGGAAGTACTCGGGATCCAAGTAACCAAATGTACCTCCTACCAACGTTGTTAAGTGAGTCCTATCAATGGATACCGACCTTGAGAGTCCAAAGTCCGATATTACAGCCTTATATTTCTCATCTAACAAAATGTTGCTCGACTTAATATCTCTGTGAAATATAGCTGTTGAGGCATAAGAGTGCAGGTATGCTAGCGCCCCTGCAACTTCTGCAGCAATACGAAGACGATCGTCCCAAGAAATTGTGGGGGTGTTTGGCCCATCATGAATATGTTGTGATAGGGTGCCATTAGATACATATTCGTATATAAGCAATGGAACTGCAGACTCTAAGCAGCAACCTAACAATTTGACTATGTGCCTATGGCTTATTTGGGACAGGATGATAACTTCATTTATAAATTGGCTTACTTGACTGTCATTAGTTATGTTTGCCTTCTTTACCGCAACTATTCTACCATCCGACAGCATTCCTTTGTAGACAGTGCCAATCCCTCCTTTTCCAAGAATACGGCTTTCACTGAATTTATCAGTGGCCTTCTCCAGATCCTCAATCTTGAAAAGTGTCAATTCAGGTAATACACTCATCCCACCTGAAGATATGTGTTGTTTTAGTAGTAAACCCCCATTTCTCTTGAAGTATCTCTCCTTTGTTTTCCGAGCGTTCATCTTTTTAAGCTTTCGCCAAGTCCACAGACCAATAGCAACTAAAATTAGAATACCAACAGCAATACATATTCCTGTTTGTTAAACTAGTGTTAGCAGCAATCTTGGTCTTGAAATTGAAACATGAAATCAAGAAGTAGAAACACTCACCTACGGTTATGGGCGCTGCCAATCCACGTTTATGAGTAGGCAAGCACAAGTAACTGCCTTCCGTATTTACACAAAGGTTTGGTGTAGGGCATTTGTTAGCTTTCTCATTTGCACACTCATTAATGTCTACAGATCAATAAAAGCAACGTGTATGTAATCATTGACATAATGTCTGAAAAAGGTCAATTTTTGACAAAACACATGAAATGTCAGAAAAATGTCAATTTTTTGACAAAACACATGAAATTATTACCGTGGCATCCTTCTAGACGGTAAGGGTTTCCTGTGAAACCATGGCTGCATTTGCATCTATATCCCTTACCTATTCTACTGTCTGTGCAGTCTGTATTGTTACCACAAACATAGCCACCTCGACCGATTGCTCTCTTGCAACTTGAATTCCCAACCATCCATTCATATATTACCGGGACAGGGTATGAATCATTACATACAGAGAAGTTTATCTTACTGATGGGGAATTTCTCGTCCACGAAAGTGAAAAAACCACACTTCCAAGATTTTTTCAAGGTATTTATGGTATCAACATTCAAAATCAAATTCCTTGCATCTATGGCTTTGAGTAAGTTCATTTGGCAGCAATTCAGGCCTGAACACGACGAAGAATAAGAAGGGGCTATGTCCGTGCGGTTGCAGAGAGACGCGCACCCTCCGAGGAAATCCCTTGTGACATTATCAACTAGGTACGTGTAAAAATCACATCCCTCTGCAATGAACTTATTTCTGGTGTGGGATAAAGTGTAATGATCTCCTAAATGACCGAAGTCGAAAGAATGGCCATTCCCACTTTCTCCTGATTTGTTGAATTCCAAAGTTAGAGCATAAAAACCGTGGAATCGCAGCGTGTGAGTTGAGAGAGAGATTGCATCTACCTCTCCTTCAAAATTCGCTAGTGAAGCAGATCCAGCTGACTCATTGCAGGTGACTGCGAATGTTTCATCGAGGTAGCATCCCTTCTTCATGCCAAATGGATAAGGAATCGTCGTGTTACCGCATTTCCTTTTGCAACTACGTAGTGATGCAGTTGCCCTGGCTGCTTCTGGTTTCTGGGACTGAGAGAGCATAGCGAAGCTGCTGCAAATGAGAAAAGCAAGCAAAACATTATGAGGTTCCATTTGCTTAATTTGTTTGCTGGTGTTCTTGCACAGGTTTGGTCAGATTGCCACATTTATTTATACAGAATCTTCAACACTGTTGCAATTATTGTCTAAGCCTTTTCTGCAAATGTGAATTCATTCACAGTTGTTCCAACTACGGTGGCGTTGCTATTTTATTATAAAGGGGCTATGCATGAATGTTAGTGCACGCCAGTAAAATCTCCTTTTGTTAAAGCAGAGTGGAAAAGTGTGGAGTTGCACTTGTCTGAAACATGTGGCTGTCTGGAAGGCAACTGAAGTAGCTTTTGATATTGATTCCACGTTTTTGTAAGGCTTAACAAGTTTTGGTCAGACACATAAATTGACGATAGTCGTGCAGTGGAATGACGTGGTGGTGGAGCTTTTCCATTTTTTACCACATCTCACACTCGATTCTTTTTCTGAGGATAGAAAAAGGTGATGTATATGATCATGTGTTCGATTAATCAAATTTTATAAGGGCCCCGTGACGGTGGTGGCTGCACGCGGGGTATAGGAGCTTTGAAGGTGGTGGTTTCCGCCCCCCTTCACTTTATTGACTAAATCAAATCAGTGTTGTGAATATAGTAGCTTCACCTTATTTGAAAAATAAAAATGAAGAATTGGTTATCAATCTTTCTGTTGAAGTAATTAAAACATTTGATTAGATGCACAAAATTGAATATCTCTATTTATTTGTAGCATGCAACTCCTAAAAGCTACAGTGATTTATTTATTGTCTTTAAAAATTTCTAAAATATCTTGATTTTATTCAATAAAACATCCGGCAACCGGCAAGTAGAATAATAAAAGCGGAAGTATCAGGGTGAGCATAATTTCGCCCGCCATAACTCGAGGATCCCAGACAAGTGAAGTTGCTTCCTCATTTTTTCTTGATTTCTTTTATTTTTTAATTGAGATTTTAATTTTAGGATAACGAAAATCATTAAAAAAAGAGCAAAAGTAATGTTTGAAATACAAGCAATTTTAAGTATGAAATGCATGCAAAAATGACATGTACCCCCAATTCCCGAGCAATAAAAAGAAAATGATAAACCATGCTGTGTAGAATTGAGCATATTCTAAAAATTAATTTACATTTGTTTCCTTAACCCAAGTAATATGACTTTATTTTGTGATTCATTATTAGGTAAGTATTTGAAAGGCTGTCAACTCAACTCAAGAATCATATTGTAGAATTTAATATTAATCATATCTTTCCATTGCAATGATGTTTATGAAATGAGATCCATTTCTTTGTCTTAGGGTTTAAATGTTATGTTAAATTTGGTACAACTATTATACCATATGAGGTAGAATTTAGTGATAATTTCTGATGATTACGCAAACCATTTACTTTAGAATATTACTTGTTCTGTCTTACTAAATAATTTCTCCTAAATTTCTCAAATTTACAAAATGCATTAAATACATACAAAAATTCCTACTACGACCTTATTTAGTATTGTAAATTAAAGGATAATTTCAATATACAACTATATAAAAATATGACATTTAGAAAACTTTATAAAAATGTCATTTTTCCCCAAATCAGCTTTCTATTTTTAGAAATTATGATGTTCAATCAAATTTTTCTTTTTCTTTGTTTTTTTCACTGTAATTTTCAAAGGATTTTTTTCATATCAACAGTGTTTTTATGAAAAATATATCAAATTAATCATCTTTTTTTCCATGATCTTCAAATTGTTACCCATATTACATATACAAGAATGAAATATTAATTTTTAAATATAAAATATCTTTTCATACATTAATTGTGGTAATTTAATATATTTTTATTTTGTGAGATATTTTTACTTTAAACAATTTCTATTAATGTATTTTATTTAAAAAAATTATATTACTATTTCTAGAAATACAAATGGCAGCATATAATTGGACATTATGTATTCATAATTTTATATGGAAATTTATTACCTGTATTTATTATGTGGTTAATAGGCATATTCTATGGATATTTGTTTAGTAATAATGAATTAAACTTTGTATTAAATTAATCAGCTAATCAACTGTATTTTTTAGAAAGATCAGTGTATATGATTAGTAATATTATGTTTTAAATTAACGATTTGTGTTGAAGCATATATTATATTATATTTTTTTGTTGTAATAATAATAATAATAATAATAATTCACTGTATAGTTAATGGTCAATATTTTTAATATATAATCAAATTTACAAAAATAATAATTATATGCATATGAATTTAAGGAATATATAAATTAAAATTTGCAAATCAAAATTAATGCCACTACAGAAACAAATCTTGAAAAAAGTCAATCAAAGGCTTATGTTTTCATATGCAAAGTGCCCAATTTAAATAATAAAAGAAAAAAAAAAAAAAAAAAACCACAACAAAATAATGACCTACCAAAAAATATCTCCAGAAAAAGTCAAAATGCAGCTTAAATAAGTTTCCATATGCAGAAGTGATCAATTTTAAAATATAATTAATTTTTAAAAATATAATCTAAATGGATTTTTCTAATTTAGTTTAAATCAAATTGAACAAGGTAATATATCACATTCAACTAAATTGACCTTATATTCTTGTTGCATAATAATACATATATAATATTATTTTAAAATAAATATTAAACAATACATTTTATTGATTTAATTAATTACATCTGCATTTAAAAAAATTAATGTATATTAAGTCATTATCTATATATTGTGATGATTATATTAGTATATTTTCTCCACTTTTAAGTTAATTAAACTACATTAATTAAATCAATATATTTAACATTACATAATGTAATATGTTAATTTTAAATTACATCATCTAATTGATTGTTTTGTAACCATAAGTAAGTAATTAATAGTGTTACCTTAAGTATTAACATATTAAATAGAAAATGTAGCTAATTAAGGTAATTTTTTTATATGAATCAATTATTGAAGCCAAGTTAAATATGCATGACATTCAGACAAACGGATTATGTGTGAGAATCTCACCAATTTTTAGGATGAATCATTTATGATATAAATTTATTATTTACACATAAATATAAATTTTATTTTATTTGGGCAGTATATTTTGTTAGATTTTTTTAGAACGTCTCCAGCAGTGTTCATTACTCCAATGCAAATTATGCACCACTTTAGCGTAAAATTTGCATACTCTCTCCAACAGTTTGCACTACTTTCTTCACTAAAAAATAATATTACACAATAATATTTATTTTCTTTATTTTTAATATTTATTTTTATTACTAAATATTTTTATTTACTTATATTTTTAAACTATTATATTCAAAAAATATATGTAAAATTGAATGTCGGGTAATGTTATGCAATTCTATTTAAATTTGCATATAATATTTAAATTATCATATACTTATTTAAATTATATTTTTATTATTATTTAAATTACACATCATATGATCTTAAAAAACTTGATTTAATTTCAGTCTGGATAATTGAGATAAAAAAATTACAATATTAAATATTAAAAAAAGATATAATCATATAAAAAAAAAAAGTAGCGCAAAAAAATTTGCGCTAAAAGTAGTGCAAAAATTTTAAAATCTTTAAATTGATGCAGAGAATGGAGTATTGCTGGAGGGTGAAAAATAACGACAAATGCCAAAGTAACTTCTTGTTGGAGAAGCTCTTAGAGAATTGCAACATTTTTTTACTATTGTATATTATATAATAATTAATTTATTAAAGATATTGTAATTATTTACTTCGTTTTTAATTGAATAAGCTACTATTTTAATCACAAAGCCAATTGTTTTTTTACTAAATATTGTTTCTTCATATATAATATATTATTGTGGATATGAATAAAACTTCACACATTTAAATAATAAGTAGAATATTTAAAATCCTTAATTTATTATAATATAAGTAAATAAACATGCATTACAACTAGATTTTACTATTACATGCAAACATGTTATTACATGTGATTTTTTTTTAAATAATTTGGATTTGGTACAAAATTATTATAATATTTTTTTTTTTAATTTAGTCGTTTGTTACCAAAAAATATTTACTCTATGTAATATATAATTGTGGATCCGTATACAATTCATACATTTAATTAATTATATTCGCTTATTTTTTAATTTATAATCAAGTAGCACAACTTTTTATTTTATGAACACTTTATTTATGAATTCAATATCCGTTATTCATTTATATAATTTTTTTACAATTATTTTTTTATAATTAATTTTGTTATATTCTTTTTATTCATAAAATATGTGTCTGTTTTTATAATTAGATTGATTAAGAAATAAAATACAATCTTCATATTTTACTATTTACGAATAAAATTATTTTTGCCGTTTAAATGCCAATTTTCACTCACTACTTTCTTATTCAAATATATAAACTCCAATTTTAAAAAAACTATGAATATGGTAAAAGTACATATTTTTTTTTTAAATGTCTCAAAAAAACTATTTAAGATAATTTATTTTTAAAAAATTGGTCCCCAATGTTATTTGGGAATAAATTCCTATCCAATATCATTATTTGATTAGGCGAGATTAGATTATTAAATCTAGGTGGGAACAAAGTTATAGAAAGTAGAAGGAGCGAAATTCTATAAAGGACACAAATTATTAACAATTAATAATATATATGTATATATAATGTTAAAAAGCTTATTTAAATCCTAAAGTATGCTAAAGGATTGGCACAAATTGTGTCTTCGCAATGGTAAAGTTGATAGTGCGCATAAGAAATTAATATTGGTGCTATGATTCTGCTTTGAATTCCCCTTAGTTGAAGGCAACTTTTGCTTCTTTTTTTCTTGCTTTTTCTTTTCCATGTCTTTGTTTAGTGTCTGTGGAGTAATAACCGCTAATTAGGAGAAATAGTCACTTGGGCAGAGACTCCAAACTGGCCGACAGATTTTTGTTCAGACAATAACAGTGTCTGAAAGTAAATAGAAAAGAATATAGTGTTAATATTTTTGTGGCCTAAAACGAGTAGTATCTGCGTTTTAAAGTATGCTTTACTTTCAGCTTTTTATCATGCACAATGAGAGGGGATAAGATGGAAAAGCAAGAGGTAGGAAACAAAGAGCATGGCACCATCATTTGTATGGGATCACATGTAATGATTCACCTAAAGTGTATGAGATGTTACATTGCCACCTAACACTTCAATTCTCAACTCCCAGATTATAAGCTGATATGTTCAATTAGCCGTTACCTGTCCCTTGGCTTCACTAACCCAGTTAGCTTTACATACTAGTTAATCCTTTAGGTTACCCTTTTTACATACTCTAACCCAATGACGGACTTACATTGGGGTCAAGGGGTGCCTTGCGCCCCTTCAAATAAAAAAATAAAAATAAAAAAAAGCACAACAAAAATAATGTCCTACCAAAAAATATCTCCAAAAAAGTCAAAATGCAGCTTAAATAAATTTCCATATGCAGAAGTGATCAATTTTAAAATATAATTAATTTTTTAAAATATAATCTCAATTGATTTTTCTAATTTAGTTTAAATCAAATTGAACAAGGTAATATATCACATTCAACTAAATTGACCTTATATTCTTGCTGCATAATAATACATATATAATATTATTTTAAAATAAATTATATTAATCAATACATTTTATTGATTTAATTAATTGCGACTGCATTTAAAAAATTAATGTATATTAAGTCATTACATAATGTAATATGTTAATTCTAAATTACATCATCTAATTGATTGTTTTGTAACCATAAGTAAGCAATTAATAGTGTTACCTTAAGTATTAACATATTAAATAGAAAATGTAGCTAATTAAGGTAATTTGTTTATATGAATCAATTATTGAAGCCAAGTTAAATATGCATGACATTCATACAAACGGATTATGTGTGAGAATCTCACCAATTTTTAGGATGAATCATTTATGATATAAATTTATTATTTACACATAAATATAAATTTTATTTTATTTGGGCAGCATATTTTGTTAGATTTTCTTAGAGAATTGCAACATTTTTTTACTATTGTATATTATATAATAATCAATTTATTAAAGATATTTTAATTATTTACTTTCGTTTTTAATTGAATAAGCAACTATTTTAATCACAAAGCCAATTTTATTTTACTAAATATTGTTTCTTCATATATAATATATTATGGTGGATATGTATAAAACTTCACACGTTTAAATTAATAAGTAGAATATTTAAAATCCTTAATTTATTATAATAAAACTAAATAAACATGCATTACAACTAGATTTTACTATTACATGCAAGCATGTTATTACATGTGCTTTTTTTTTTAAATAATTTGGATTTTGGTACAAAATTATTATAATATATATATATATATATTTTTTTTTTTTTTTTAATTTAGTCGTTTGTTACCAAAAAATATTTACTCTATGTAATATATAATTATGGATCCGTATACAATTCATACATTTAATGAATTGTATTCGCTTAATGAATTGTATTCGCTTATTTTTTAATTTATAATCAAGTAGCACAAATTTTTATTTTATGAACACTTTAAAATATGAATTCAATATCCGTTATTTATTTATATAATTATTTTACAATTAATTTTTTATAATTAATTTTGTTATAAATTTTTTTTATTCATAAAATATGTGTCTGCTTTTATAATTAGATTGATTAAGAAATAAAATACAATTTTCATATTTTAGTATTTACGAATAAAGTTATTTTCGGTAATATTTTTAATATTATGAATAATTAAAAAGTTTAAGAAAGAAATATACATTAATTGATGTATTCAGCTTGTTTAATTATTTAAATTAAGTATGATTACTACAATACATAACTGATAAATTAAATGAAGGAAAAATATTTGACGTTGTAAAATATTAGTTTAAATGGATCATTTAATTAATTCCTCACTTAAAACTTAATTTATGTAAACTAATTGAATACAAATGACGTGAATTGTGAATATAAGTGAATAGTATTTTTTGTAATCAATTTTGATATATTTATTCCAATAAAATTTTGGACAAACTTTCCATAATGCACATAGATTAAATGAATAAAGTACATGCAAACCCTAATTTCTTCAATTCATAAATTAAAAAAGAATCATAAATTTTATGAATTTTAAAAATTAAAACATTTTTTCTAAATAAAACATAAATTACGAACAGGTTTCATCTATAGAAATAATATACAATAATAGTCATTTAAATTATATTTATACAATCATATAATGACATGACATGAAGTGTAAGACTTTGCTTAATTGATCAATCTCAATAGTTAATTAAACTAATTAGCTTCAATTTTGTCTCATTTGGGACATTTGATTGCTCAAATAGTGATATATGTACATTTCATATTTTAAACCACAGTTAACGCAAAACTTCATTGTTATAAGGATATCATAGAAACTTTATTTGTTTGGAATTTATTTTTTTTGAAATATGACTATTTTTAGTACATAACGAATATTTTTTATTTTTTTAATAAAAGTATTAATTATTTTACTTTTATATTTGTAAATCAAGTCTACCACAACACTCTAAATCTTACATTTGGAACTCCAACCAATCTTTATCCCATATTGGAATAATATAAAAGGTGAGTGTTTAGTCATGCACACTGTATGTAGTCGTATCCAGAGTTACCAGTAGAAGTAGTTTGAGAAATTTGGATTGTTAAATGTATAGTCCTTACATTATATATATATATATATATGTGTGTGTGTGTGTGTGTGTGTGTGTGTGTGTGTGTGTGTGTGTATATATATATATATTGTAATAAACTCAATTATTATATAAAATTATGATTTTATCTCTTCTATAATTTACATATTTAATTTTGTGAATTTTCTAATTTATGTAACTTCATTCTATCATATTTTTATACTTTCCTATAAGTTATATGTTTTTAAATATATTCAAATGTACAATTGAAATGAAAAAACATGTTATTTGTAGATTTTATAAATGATAAGGATCCTTGATTTCATATATCTTTTTTTATTTTCACATGTGATAAATAATTTTTTTAAATTTTATCTATTTTTATTTGAATCTATATATGTATATAAAAATTAACTGATTATATTATATTAAATTTAAAATTAAAAATTAAAAGCTTATTAAATTAGAAATAAATATAATAATATTTTAATATAAATATTGTTTATATTTTAAATTAAAAATTAATAATTGTATAATATTAAATTAAAATAATATAATTTTTCAATATTTGTACATCACAAATCGTTCAACGCACGAGTGTAATACTAGTTAATATTAAATAAGGGCATACTAAGAACAAGACCATTTAATACACCCTAAATAAGTAGGAAAACACATTCTTCTATGTCAATCCAAACAAGGAAATTATAATTTATAATTCCGTTTCCACCATATATATATATATATACACACAATATATATACACCCAACATATATATGTAAAAACTTATATGCATCGCGTGCACCCTGTAAGTTATAACACGATGCAGAGTGTTATTTATTTGTTTGAAAGTTGTTAAAAATATATTATTGGTTTATTAGAAACTATCCCAAATTGAAAAATTCATTATTTTTCTTCACAATATAGTTGCTTCACTAAAAAAATGTAATTTCATTTTATATAAACAATGAATTGCCAAACTTATCGAACAAGTTATCCAAAAATATTAATCAATTGACGAATCCGACACGATTGTATGACCCTTAATTGACTAGCCCCTAATTATGATTTTTCTTGAAATATATTTTTAATATTTTTTTATTGTTTGAATTTTGTGATGGTCAACATATAGTGATATCTATTTGTTAAAATAATTTTGAATCAATTTTTATATATTAAAAATCATATATTTGAGTGATGTTTGGTTTCAAACATAAAAATATAATTTATTTTAGTTCAAAAAAAAATTAATTATAGTAAAGAATATTATTACTATCTATTTGTCGATCTTATAATGAGGGAAAGTCAATTTAATTTTATAAAACTCACTTGTTAAGTACACTAGTTAAGCTCCAGTGTGATGCACGGAGATAGTATTTGTGTGGATTTTACTTATTTAATTTAGTTATATAAGTTTATGAAATTCAAGTATTATATAACATTCATATGTATTTTTTTCTCTCTCTATCTTTTATTTTCTAATAAAAGTATGTTCAATAGTTAGCTGCAAATATGTGTGGTGCAAATTATTACAATTATTAACGTGATACAATAAAATTATCCACCTCACCTCGTCCCATCCCCCACATATGCATATATGAATTTATTATATTTAAGAGTAAGTGAATATAATATTTTTAACAAAACATAAGTATATATATTTACAGTAAGCATATAAAAATACTGCATAATAATTTTAATGATTGTGAAAATGCATTGGTTTAAAAAAAACTATTTTTTGTAGTCGTAGTAAAACTTATATGTTTGATAATATATATATGTAGATATATATATATATATTCACATACCTTAGAAGAATTTTTAGTAGAACATAAAAGATTAAAATTTCTTTCAAAATTTTACTAATAAAATAAATTGCTTCAACGAAACATGTATATGTTGAAACAATATATCAATAATAAAATAAATAAATAAATATACATTAACATTATAATATTAAAAAAGAGCCAATATTATCAAATAATTAGAAATTATAATCATATTCTTCAATTTTATTAAACACGCAAATCTCAAAAAAAATTAACAAAAATTATTAGTAAAGAACAAAAAACAAAAATCACCACCACAGGATATTATTTTTGTATGTTTTATGTCTTTAGATAGAGAAATATCAAAAGATATACATAATCTCATAAGATTAATTTCTTGCTTTGATATTTAGAGAGTGATATTTTCAATATCTACTTCGTTATTTAGTTTAATATAAAAATATATAACGATTAACTTAAGAACAAATATTTTATATATAATAATTATATTTTTATGTATATATATGTATACATGCAATATGAATGTCCACTTAAGATTGTTAAAATAAAATTAATTACATATATTTTTCATAAAAAATAGAGTTGAAACAAAAAAAATTATAATCTTGTAAAATTTTTAGTGAAAAAAATAATAATAATCAGATAATAATATAAATATATTTTGTTAGATAATAATAATAATACAACATAATTTTACTATATCTTGAAAATAATATGTATAATTTCAATATTGAAAATTGTGGCTCTATAAATCAAATTTATTATTATATCTTACATAAAGATAAATATTGATATAGATATATAGAAAAATAAATATCATAATTAGAAAGTAGTTTATATATATATATAGATGATACTTCTCTTATATATATATATATATATATATATATATATATATATATATTTTGATAGTCTATAGACTACTTAGAATTAATTATATCATTTATTCCATATAAGAAATAAAAACAAATTTAGTAAGAAAGTTACAACGTAAAAATGTTATAATACAGAGGTACAAAGATAAACATATATATATATATATATATTAAAATCTAAATATAATTATGCCAAAGAAATATATGAAGATCATCATTCAAAGAAATCAAATCTTTTAATGTAGAAATATTATGATTCTAAATAGATGTTTGGCAAAATTTTTATGTTGTAATCTTCAAAATTTAATTGTCTATGAAAATATTCATTTGGTTTAATGAATGTAAAAGAAATATTATTTATAATATTGTGTTGACTTTCTTTTCTTTTGAAAATTAGATATTTTTCCAATTTAGAAATATTAAGCGGGAAAAATTGTTGCTACTATTTATAGGGCGACTTTTGTTTTTATATAACAATGACTACTTTATTGATGATTGTTTTAGACGGTAACTAACAAAAATTTAGATAGTTTAGATAGTAATTACACAAAAATAATAATTCACATCTTAAACTCAAAAAATGATAATAGTTTAGATGAAAAATATAAATTTTACCTTAAGTTTGTGATTAGGGAAATCAAGTTTTTAAAATCATAGAAGTTACCATCATAAAACAACCCAAGATTCATAAAAGAAGTACCTGAACATAAACCCTACAGCCCAAGGCATAAAAGAAGATAGAGCTATATACTGCTAGAGACATCCACCCCTGCTCCATTCCCAAACAGAAGTATAGTGGCTAGCCAAAAACTCCATGTTAATTGAATTATCATCTTTAACCCTCCTGAAAATTGCAATTTGGGATGCAAATCCAGGTTCCACATCAGCTGCGCCCCCAACACCGCTGAACTCAACGCTGTAATCATGCCTCAATGCCAGCTCGGACGCCCAGTGCTCAAACTGTGCTCTGGTCCATTCAAATTTGTGATCATGGTTTCGGAATTTACAAGTATGTCCCTGATTCTTCTCATCAGCATCTTCTTCTTGGCTGATTCCTTGGAGGATCACATTGTACTCGTAATTTGGGGTGGAGACAACGAGGATCTTGGGAGCAAAGGAGCTGAGCACTACATCACCAAATATGAATGCATCCTCTTCCTTCATATGCTCGATCACCTACATATAATATGGACAATTTCCTGGTGTTAACACAACCAAGAATTGTAAGAATCATAGACCCACAGTCCAAAGGGAGAAATGAGTACCTCCAAGCAAGTTCCAATGTCAAAGTCACATAACCTAGAATCGAATTTTGTGATGGAGCCATCATATAGCACCGCAGATTTGATTTTGGTGCCTGGCTCCTTAGAATCCAATAAGCTGTCTAACTTTGTGTGGAGTGACTGCATTGGTAGAGAGTTTCAATTAGGAATACTAAACTGGAATATTTGGTGCCAAAAAGAGTAAACAAAGTTGTGGAAAAGGAACCCAACCATAATGTAAGCACCAATCTTAAGCTCAGATAGAAAATAACCTTCCCGTTTTATTTTGTTTGGTATATTTTCAAGCAGATTCATTTATTGAAATCAAATAAAGTTGCCGGGACAACCCCAACTCAGCACCCTCTCCACTTAGGCCTCCCTCCCTTTGTGTGTGTGTGTGTGTGTGTGCACGTGTTCAGTTGGGACTGGGAAAGCAAGTCAAGCTCTGGGACATTTTGCAGTTAGTCCTAAAAGAATAGAGAGCCATATAGATGCAAAAGGAACAAATTAAACAAGTAAATAAAACTCCAATAGAAAGCAGCTCTAGTGCCTGCAAACCTTGGCAGCTTTTGCAAGACTTCTCTGAGAGATATCAACACCAACAATTTTCTCCAGAGAAGTAGGGTATGACAGCAATGAATCCAATAAACTTCCAGAACCACAACCAAAATCAACCTGAAATTGGAGTGATTTGATTATCAGTTTCTTTTCCCCAAATATCAGCATTCAAATGTTTATCAAGGCTATCAGCTTATACCAATGAAGCTGCAGAAGATTCTTTTATATGCTGTAATGCAAATTCAACACGCTGCTTTGAAAGAGGGGGACTAAATTGGGCTTGCTCCATTCGCTCTTCCAGTGGTGCAGTCACCTGTGATAGAGTAACACAGTACTCCAATTTGCAGATTCCTGTTACATGAAAATAGAAATAGGGATAACATATACGAAAAGTACAATAATGAAGAATAACATGAATAGCTCAGGGTAGGAAACCCAAACTTAGCCACTTACAAAAGAAAATTTCATTTTTAGCCACAACTTAAGTTCCTTCCTTTTTCCCCAAGAGAATTCATTTCTGCCAATTATACACTTCTGTGTTTTGGTGGTCTAGGCTGGATGGAACAGCCTGGTTTTCGATGGTACAGGCTGGTGTTTTTTATGGTATGGGCACCCGGGGAAAAGAAGTCCCAAAAGAATTCTCTTAGCAGGAATCAAACTTAATTTGCACATCCTAAATCAAGCATACAAACAACCAAATATCCTATGCCCTAAAACTGCAAAGTGCAAACTTACTTGCGGGCATTAACAACAGAGTTGCTGCAAAATCGCCAGCCGCAGCCAAAATGAACTCGCTTAGAGGCAAATCCACCATAAAATATGCAGACTGACCAACGGCCATCTGTGCTACAGCTGCTTCGAGATGAGGCAAGATGACTTGGTTGCCTATTTCAAACTCAAACTCTTCACAGCTTTCAAGATGTTCTTTAATGCAATCCACTTCTCTAAACAATGAGACAGAATAGCTTATACATGCTAAAGAACCATTAGATGGTGTTACTCCAGAGTTTTGACCCCTAATATCAAGATGACATGGTTCTTCTTCATTGGCCTTATCACTAGCTTGAGTCTTGAGGTTCCCAAAGCTGTGCACAGAATGACATAATGCAAATTCGTTATAGAAGTGGTGAGTAAAGTGAATGTCATGCTTTTCTGCTAAAAAATTCAACTTTTCCGAGGATATATCTGGATTTTCGAAATATATGTCCAGCAAAGAAAGGACTTTCAAAGAAACACTTTGCACTGCATCCATCTGCTTTCTGTGAGATTCTTGTGGCAAACATTGTAAGATCAACTCCTGGTTTTTGGAATATATCTTTACTTCACAACTAAAAGCGCCAACAGATGGCGCTGCATTCCCAGCAGCAGTGGCAAGACCTGCTTCATTTTTTTCTTCCTCAGTCAACTGTGTTGCTTTCAACTTTTTATGAGATCCAGGTAAATTGAGTGATGAAACGGGTAAACTATTTTTCATAGAGAAGACAGGTTCGGCCAAATGGTGAGAACGGCAGAATGTACAAAGTATGTCTCTAGGAAAGGAACCCCTCCAATTGGATTTTGTTGTATATGATGAAGGCAGCTTAGCAGCAAGGAATGCATTTCTAGATAACTTGTAAGCCCCACTAGGTATCTTATTGACAAGAAGCCTGGACAAGGTTTTAAAAAAAATTAATAATAATAATAATAGTAATAATATTGATGATGATAATTCTCAAGGTACAAAATGTAGAACTGTTCCAAATTCGCAGGATTCACATACATATTTTTCAGAAAAAATTGGGGATAAACAACACCCATTAGTATGTTTACCTATAATATGAGCACAAGGAAACAGATTCGTACAAAAGATCAGTAGACCTCCATGTGTACCCTACAGAAGCCATTATTGCATCACCATATACTTCTTGGCCAGCGAAGTAGCTTGCTCTAATATTTAGGGATCCTTCAGATTGGCTAGCTTGGTTCACTTGAGGCTCTAACAAGTTGTCAAAAAGATGATTCTTTGGTGCAGATGAATATATTCTCATTTCAGAGGAAGTCTTGCCAATCGTTCTACAAAAAAAGGATCAGTTCTCTTCAACAAAATGAAAGAAATACAATAGATGAAATTTGCTCACAATAAAGTAAGCAAATTTCTATTTTGTATAACACGAATTAAGCAGGATAACATGATAGGCATATTTCACATAGAGAAGACATTTACCATGACTCATTTCTCCTTTTCTTTTTCTTTTTTCTTTTTTTTTTCTTTTTTTTTTTTTTTTTTTTTATAAGAAACAAAACTTTATTGATAACGATAGTAATTACCTAGGATAAGGAATCCCCAAGCTAAAGGGAACTCTAATATTGCATTACAAGTTTCAAGTCTCTAAAAGCATCAAGAACGTGAATGCCCCTAAATAACTTGTGATTTGAAATCCACCACAGAGTTCTATTCTTTAGTTTGTCCCATACTTCTTCTACGGTCTCCTCTATGTTTTAAAAAATTCTCCTATTTCTTTTCAGCCAAGTAGGCCAGCAAATACCTTGTACAATGAATCCCCAAAGAATCTTAGCTTTTTCACCGATATAGCTGCCCATGAATAGCCGATAGCATTCTCTAACAGATTGGGGTATAACCCATGAAAAGTTCAGTTCCATTATTGCCCTGTTCCACAGTGATATAGAGAATGGGGAATCCAAAAGGATACGATTCAAGTTCTCGGAATCACTTTTACAGAGCACACACCAATTAGGAGATAGAAGTACTTTTGGAAAGCATTTTTGAATTAAATCACAGGTAAGCACTCTTCCTAATACCAACAACCATGAGAACACTGAATCCTTTTAGGCACTTTAACTTTCCAAACAGGATTAAAGAATGGAAAAGATGGTTGATTGTTCTTGGGAAAGAGAGATTGAAAGAATGATTTACAAGAGAATTTGCACGATGATTCTAGACTCCAAATCCTGATATTGTCTTTTTATAAGGATAATTTGACCCTAGACAGAGGTTCTAATAACTCCAAAAATCTGAGATTTCGGAATCTTTTGAGATTTCTGTAAAGATGTAGGTCCCGAGTGATGGAAGATGAGTCTGTAGTATTGGTATTCATGGAGAAAAAACAAGATATAGGCTTTTTGTGTTTATTAGATATCCAAAACAATGAGGGGAACTTGATAGCGAGCAAGGAGATGAGGTTCAGCCCGTGGTCGAGGCTGCTGAACCACGGCCCTTATTGGTCTATCATCGGCGGAGTCGGGCTTGAGTCCACTTTCGTGGGCTTAGGTCGTTAGGCCTAATTATTCAAGATATTATTCAAGATCTTTATTGGTAGTTATAGAGTTGGTTTCCTATTTTTGGTAGTTATAGAGTTGGTTTCCTATTTTTGGGGGATTGGGTTTCCTAATTTCGATAGGACTCTTGTTAGTATAAAAGTGGATTACTAGGGTTAATGGGGGGAGATGCTTGGATTTGGAGAGCCTGGAGGCTTGGGCAAACGGATTTCCGTTTGATTGTTATTATTCATTATTCTGGTTCTAACAATTGGTCCGACCTGCCGGATCCCGACCCGCCGTAATGTCAACTACTCGTTCCACCGCTGAGAGATTGGAGAATCTGGAATCTAATCAGGCGAGCATGATGCGCAAGGTCACTGAAAATTCCGAACAGATGCTGGAAGTGAAATCAGGGATGATGGAGAATACCACGAAATTGCAGGAGATGTCAATCACCTTGGCTGCGCTGTCCCGCGCGATCTTGGTCCCTGGGGGATTGCCGAATCAGACAGCCGATTTGCAGGAGGGGTCCGCATCACACGCTGCCCCGAACCTGGCGATTCCTGTGCCGCCTGTCGCAATGACAGGCACTGCCTTGCCTGAGGTTGTTACACCGCGCGTTCCACCTGCACCGGTACAGCTGCCCACGTTCGAAGGTGTGGATCCGATTGCGTGGTTGGCTCGCACCAATCAGCAGTTTGAATTGCTCGGTACGTTTGGGGAGTCGAAGGTGTCCGCCACTATGTTGGCTATGGATGGCGCTGCACTGCACTGGGTCATCTGGTTGCGCGCCCGGAAGCCCAACGTGACTTGGAGCGAATTCTCGCAAGCCCTAGTAGCGAGGTTCGACTCCCGGTTCAAGGGGAGCCCGTATGAGAGATTGGCGAGAGTTTGTCAAACAGGAACAGTTGAGGATTATGTGAACGTGTTCATACAGCTCGCCGGACAGGTTCCGGGGCTGTCCGACGCCCATTATTTGGGCTATTTCATGTCGGGGTTGAAAACTGCCATTAGCAATTCACTTCGTCTGCTCCGACCGGCAGATTTGGAGATGGCGGCGGTGAGTGTGCCGGAATGGTTGGGGTTGGAGGAGGTTCGGTCTGAGCAACAGCAGGATGCCTCTCTTCGCGACATCATCACCGCGGTAGAAGCAGACCCGGAGGGTCGTCCGGGCTTTGAGGTCGTTGGAGGGTGTTTATATTACAAGGGGAGGTTGGTGTTGCCAATGGGGTCGAGATGGATCTCGCAGCTGTTGCAAGAGTTTCATGATACTTCTGCAGGTGGCCATGCCGGAGCTTTTCGTACTTACAGGCGCTTGGCGGCTAATGTGTACTGGAGGGGAATGTTTCGGGACGTCCAGAATTATGTGGCTTAGTGCCTGGTTCACTCCGGCGGGACTGTTACAGCCCCTTCCGATTCCTGTGTTGGTTTGGGAGGACATCTCTATGGATTTCATTACTTGTCTGCCTAAGTCGAGAGGGTACTCTTCTATTCTGGTGGTGGTGGATCGGCTCTCGAAGTATGGGCATTTCATCGCCCTGAAGCCGCCGATTACAGCTCATTCGGTAGCAGAGGCATTTATGAGAGAGATAGTTCGCTTGCATGGGATACCGCGGTCGATTGTGAGTGATCGAGACTCCATTTTTATGAGCACCTTTTGGAGGGAGTTGTTTACTAAGTCGGGAACATCTCTGAAGTTCAGCTCAGCTTATCACCCAGAAACCGATGGGCAAACAGAAGTGCTTAACAGGGTGTTGGAGACCTATCTGCGCTGTTTTACATGTGAGCAGCCCAAGCAGTGGATGCGGTGGTTAGCTTGGGCGGAGTACTGGTATAACACATCTTTCCAGACTGCTGCCAAGATGTCACCTTTTGAAGTGGTTTATGGGAGAGGGCCACCTTCAGTCCAAAGGTTCTTGCCGGGAGAGTGTGAAGTGGCAGCAGTAGCGGATTTGTTAGGCAGCCGGGATAATTTACTGCGGCGCCTTCACCAGAATCTGGAGGCCGCTCAGCAGAAAATGGTGAAACAGGCAAATAAGCACCGGCGGGAGTTGGAGTTTCAGGTGGGGGATAAGGTGTTTTTGAAGTTGCGTCCATTTCGGCAGACTTCCTTGCAGAAACAGTTGCATCATAAGTTGTCTGCAAAGTTTTATGGGCCGTTTTTGGTAGAGGGTAGAGTTGGGCCTGCTACATATAGTCTTATGCTTCCGGTGGGCAGTCGCGTACATCCGGTTTTTCATGTGTCGCAGCTGCACCGCATGGTGGGAGACCACTCGGTTGAGCAGGACTTGCCGCCTACTTTGGAGATTCCGGTAGGACCGGTGTTTGAGCCTGACGAGGTGTTGGCCGTGCGTAATGTGGCGGAGAATGGGGTTGAGGAGGATCAGGTGTTGGCGAAATGGGTTGGCCAGTCGGAGGACGATGCGACGTGGGTTGGTTTGGGCAAGTTTCAGCGTCAGTTTCCAAATTTCAACCTTGGGGACAAGGTTGTTTTGAAGAGGGATGGAATTGATAGCGAGCAAGGAGATGAGGTTCAGCCCGTGGTCGAGGCTGCTGAACCACGGCCCTTATTGGTCTATCATCGGCGGAGTCGGGCTTGAGTCCACTTTCGTGGGCTTAGGTCGTTAGGCCTAATTATTCAAGATATTATTCAAGATCTTTATTGGTAGTTATAGAGTTGGTTTCCTATTTTTGGTAGTTATAGAGTTGGTTTCCTATTTTTGGGGGATTGGGTTTCCTAATTTCGGTAGGACTCTTGTTAGTATAAAAGTAGATTACTAGGGTTAACGGGGGAGATGCTTGGATTTGGAGAGCCTGGAGGCTTGGGCAAACCGATTTCCGTTTGATTGTTATTATTCATTATTCTGGTTCTAACAGAACTTCTCTCGGAGAAGTCGTTCTCCTAACCATATATCTTCTTTCCAACCCTTTTTTGACTAGATAAACTTTTTTGACTAGTCTTACAAATGACTTGACTAGTTTGCAACACAATATACCACAAGCATAGATGAGAACATGGACAAATATATCTGCAGAAATTGCTTTCCATGATAACGTAAGTGTCCCTAAGTAGCATCAGCACCAAAATTATATATGAAAAGATCATCTTACCATAATCTAGCTATAACAGAGAGCCACATCATGCTTCCCTAGGACATGGAACAACCAAAGAGTATTTGCAACTTCTTAGACACACAGGATAAATCAAAATGTGATGTTTATGAAGAATGCCATTATTCAAGATTTGCAAGTATCCGCTCTCCTCTAGAGTAGTAAATACATTTCCATTCTTGTTATTTAATAAAATGTCTCAAATCTGTAACATGCTGCATGAGCTAAAAACAGATACCATCGACAAATAAAGACACAAGGTCTAGAATAACACCTATTGTTCCAGACTTCTTACATAAAATGCTGGTATGAGCTAATGTCTGTTAATTAACTTAATTTAGAGAAATAGGGAAATACAATCAAAAAATTAGGGTGTAAAGTCATATGCTATATATGATGCTTATTACCTGGTGGATATCAGAACATCTGAAGCCCCCCTTACACCTAGTGCACAGGCAATAACATCAAGGTAATAACCAGTTGCAATGTTAATTGTCAAAGGTTCAACAGCTTTCTCACGTGAAACTGGAATACGTACAACATCAATTGGAATCCTTTCTGACAAACTGGCTTCATGGTTTAATGAAGATGTAATTTCCAGAGGATATGGATTTCTTCTTTGTAAAGCGAGTTGCTCATCGGATATCAACACTAAATCAGTCAGTTTAGATGCTGCCCTCAAAACTAATGACATCACCAAAAGTGAATTCCACTCAGCCTCAGGGTTTATGTATTTGCATATGTTACAAATCCTTGTATCATAAACTGCAATTACTGAAACTGGAACACAACCATTGAAATGGCCCTCTCTTCTCAATGCTGCTCTGAAGTGACCACTGAGTGGATGGGTAGATGCAACGAACTTCATAGTGCCCAAACGAAACGTGAATATAGTGGAAAACATAAAGGAAAAGAAATGAAAATCTTCAGTACCAAACAAACTTCACGACAGAAAAATACATAGCTACTACAATAAAGAACAGTACTCTGCACCGTTGCACAAATAAAATGTAATTTTAGATACGATAGATAGTGGCACGCATGTAGGAAACAGGTAAAATCAGCCTAACTAAGAAACAAAAATATAACAAATAAACAAATAAAGATTTTCAGTCTGTCAAAAAGTGTTCCTACAGAAAGTTTGTATTATTCACATTAATATGTTGCAGAGAATGACTGAAGTAAGTTATGGAGCAACACTGCAAAACATCCCACCGAGCACAGAAGGGCAATACCCCTCCTCAATCATGTCAATGAAAGCACAATCTACAGTAGTCTACTAAACTAAAAATACTATGATAAAGTAGAGCATTTTTAAAGCAATAATAAAGTACAAAGTGCTCTATATAATACCTTGAGAAAAATGGTTTAGAAGAAAAGCACATCAGGACTTAAGAAGCATAAGTGCAAATGGGTGCATCTTAGAAAACAGAAGGTAGCGACAAAATAAATGCACGTGGAAGCTCAAAAGATATAGTAATACAAAATATATACACTCCACAGCCACATACCTCATTTGCAAAGAAAAAAGCAACACGACCTGTCAAATCATCCCAAGCTTCCTGTACTGTGGGATTATATTCTTTCTGACGGATGCCCAGCTGCATGACAAACCATAAAAACTATAGATAACTGGTTGAGAAAGAAAGATGCTCATGACCGGAGTTTACATAATAATTAAAATAAATAAATAAATAAATAAAAAGAAGAAAGTCGTGGAAAACTGAAAACTCTAAACTTAGAAATAAGTTAGATTGAGAATTGGAATGCAGGAAAAGATTATAAACATGAAAAATTCGGTCAAATAAACGACAATATGATTTTGGGAACATAAAAGAGATCATTAAAACGATTATTTGGTATCTCAGTATAAGATGGGAAATTTGACCATTCCCAACTAATTAGCATATAGTTCTTTTGTGACAGTGAAGTGCTTTTGGGAGTCTATGGATCAACTTGTTACCAAGTTGCAACACACTTGGGTGACTTCTATTCAAGAGTGGAAAAGATTTATCCTGCATAAATTTGCTATCAAATATCTTTCTATGAAGTAAACTCTAGGTGTGGGATGTATGCATTGTGAAGATAAATCCATTTCAAAGCAACCAAACCACCCAGGAACATTCTCATGTCCCTGCTGAAACAGCAAACATGATCAATAGGATAAACAGAAACATCCAAGTTTCTAAATATGATTAATCAGTGTCCAGAGTCTGACTAACTATATAGAAAGAGCCATGTCCATATCCACTAAATAATCAGGGAATTAGCAAATTGACTGGCAGGAGTCCAGAATGACAATTTTGAAGAAACCAGGTAAGGGGCCATTAACTTGGTGGAATCATGCCATCATGCAATACCAATTTCTTCAAAAAGTACTGAAAGGGAATAACAGTATACAACTTGGTTGTTTGAGAAAAAACCATAGAAACCTTTTCTATGGCCTTCTCTGCAGCCGATTGCTCAGCTTCCTTTTTTCTTTTGAATGTATCAGAGACAACGGTAGCTTCTGGAAGCTGCAGAGTGCAACGATAAAGACATGGTGGTGCCTTCTGTGGGATAGCTAGCCCTGGACATCTATTTTGGGCTGGAACTTGGACTTCTTCAACCTTGTAGGAGGCCTTATCGCCATACTTCTGGTGTATGATCGCCTTAGGCGTCATTGATGGCTTCTTCGTAGGGTTGGCTAGGGATTTTCCTGTTTCTGTCATCTGCCAAGCAGTATACACAACCTATATGAGAGATAAATGTCTTATCTTCCCAGTTCGTAAGAGCATCATAAATGCAGAAAATTTTGCCACCAAATGAAACAAAATGAGTTCAACCATCCGACAAATTAAACGTCTAAACATCTAACTTCAATGTGAAGAAGCAATGTCGAGAAACTGTATCGTCCGTACAGTTAGACTGGTATATAATCAGGAAAAAAGATGGAGTGGATGAAAACAAGAACCTCTTCTTGCAGCAAAAGAAGACATAGCAATATATAAGTGATTAAGATCAAATAACATATGCATTATCACTCCAACACAGAAATTATAGCAAATCCGCCAAACCACAAGGAGCAGAAAGTCTAGCACTGCAACTAGCGGTAAGACTACGGTGTAGGTTTTGATTCCTTCTAACAGAAGATATTAAACTCAAGAATGGCAAAAAAGAATTGTGCAACCATAAAAGACGAAGGGTTTCCCATAAAAAAAAACAAAATTGCCCTATCATCAACTAAAGCGAAAAGGAGCGAGCGATGAAACCAGAGTGCAGTAGTACCTTTACATCAACGACGGCTCTCAGGCATTCAGGCTTGTACGTATGCCTGATAATCGCTTGCTTGTGTATGTGTAAATGGAAGCCCCTGAAGCGAGAATGGGTTGATGAGAGGGAATAAAGGGTCTGACACTTGCAACTTTTCAGCAGTCCAGAAAGAATTGCTTGGGTTTTGGGTTTATGAATTATGAGAGAGGAAGGAAGGGTACACATACAATCCTTTGACCTGACTTTTTTTTTTCTTTTTTCTTTTCTTTTTCTCTTTTTTCTCTTTTTTCTTTGTCCGTACGTAAATGAAAAATTAATAAGTTTGCTTTTTTTTTTAGGAATTATGATATATATATATATATTTAATTCATGGTTCGTAAATTCACATTTCAGAATTTATAATTTATGAGTTCAATAATAAAATATAAAAAATGTAAGACAAAAGATCCAAACTAAATCCACACCATATATAATATAAAATAAACATAAGAAATACCATGTAATATGATTATAAATAAAAATTTTAATTTAATGAAAGTTATATTTACATATTCACAACCGCATTATACCAAAAAAATAAAAACAAGGTAATCATCATATTCAATTTGAGAAACGTGACCAACTGTTTAACTTAGTCAAGCTTAGATATTTGGGCTCAATTCAATGTCTTATTTTATTAATTAAATTAAAATTTGAAATAAATAATTTCACAAATAAATTATATACAATTAATTAAGTTAAATCAATAAATTATATAAATTAAACCATTATTTAATTAATAGAACTAAAAAAATATAGAATTATAAAACAAAATTCTTATGAAAAATGGGCTCAAGTATAGAAATCCAAAAATTACTCTACTTTTTCCATTAAAAAGAAAAAAAGAAAAAAAACAGATATTTTTAAATAATCATACAACCAGATTTATTTTTTCTTTTGGTGATGAAGTGAGTAAATAAAATAAAAAATAGTAATACACAAATGGGTTATACCAAATAAAAATGGGTAAGTAAAAGAATATACATTTAAAAAGCTTGGCCAAAATCTATATTTATATATACATACATTCTCTTTAGTTTGTATCTTTTTCCTTTTTCCTTTCACATTTTTTCTTTTAAAAAAATATAAGTGGTTTTCCTTGTTTCTAACTTGTTTTTTTTATGTATAATATAACAAATCAATCATCTTTTCACAATCTTTAATTTGACAATCATAATGCGTATATTAAAAACGAGATATTAGATTTAAAAATTATTTTTATTTATTAATATATATTTAGATTATATTTGACTATTTATTATGAGTTGAACTATTTATGTTGAGTTTGTATTGTAAATAAAAAATAGTTAAATAATTTTTTATAATAATCTTATTGGATAATTTTATTTATTTTTAAAATACAAGGAATCAATTTATTTGATTTGATTTCTTAATCTTAAATCTATTCAATCACACTAACCTAAGTATAACCATGATTAATTATATAAAACTATTCAATTAATTATTTTGGTAAATAATATGAGTTTATTTTGAAAAGTTAAAGTTTCAATAAAATTATTCAAATTATTTTTATTAGTCGTGTGTTGTTCAATTAATTAGCATATGTTAAGAAGGATATAAAACAATTAGGGGTGTTTTGAGTATTATATAAGAATGAATCAAATTCAAAAATAGAAACTTTTATTATTATAATTAATATTTTATTTTATTTTAATTATATAATTTATTTATAAAAATAGAAGTATATATTCAATTGGCACAATAAAATCATACTAGTTATTTCCTGAAGAGAAATCAAAGATATGTAACACAATCTTGTCTCCATATATTAGTAGTTGATGCAATAATCTTAATACACTTTTTTGGATTTTCAATTGTAATTAAATTTATCCAATTATTAAGTGAAGTATTAAATTAATTTAAATTGCCAGGTAATTAAATCAATTAAAAAAGTTAAACTAATTCATCTCCATTAATCAAGTCAGTCCTACCCTTGACAAGCGAGACAATTTCATAATTCTTTTTATCTAAATTAAATTTGGAAACCAAACAAACGTCAAATTACAAATAACAAGTTTCGTAGAGTGCAACCTGCATATGTTTAAGCGATATATGGAAATATTATTTATGAAATATAATTTAGTTATATAATATTATAAAATTTAAGTATTAGATAACATATATATATATATATGTATTTATTTCTCTCTTTCTTTTTCTCTTATTTTAATCAAAGTATGAGTTAGTTTCAAATATGTACGTTTCTTGATTTAATGCAATAAAACACAATATAAAACTAGATTTTGCATGAGAAGCTACAACTTCACTCTTGATTCTTGAAATATAACTAATCTCAAAACAAAACAAAACAAAATGAAATTTATTCAAATTTCATCAGAAGCTTGTATGCATGAATAAATGCCCCAATCTTAACAACAATCATAGAAAAAAAAAAAAACAAACAAACTTACATAAATGAGCCATTTGATTCCCACACCACATTTACACTAAAACATCATCAAAACACTAAATTGATGATAGATCCTCGTACACGGTCTTGATACCGGGCCTCTCGGATACAGAACGTATACATCGAAGAGCTATACTAAGAACCTCCTTCATTCCTTTATCTGCTGATGGAACGCTCGTCTCTGGTGTCAATGCATAATCAAAACAATCCAATCCTCGTCCCTGAGCCACTCTCAAGCGAACCCAGTCTGTCAAATCGACCCCTCCGCCTTCACCAGAAACTACATCCCCGGCACATTTTCCGGTAAGAAGTTCCAGCAAGATCACACCAAAAGCATAAACATCAGACTTTAAAGAGGGAGCAGGCTTATTGGACGCAGCTAGTTCAGGTGCTCGGTAGCCCAAAACCCCAGCATCAAGAATCTGTTCCATGGTGCCTGATTGGGTCATGAGGCGGTGAAGACAGTAGTCAGCTACTCGGGCATTGAGATCAGGCCCGTCTAATAGTATGTTGGTGGCTTTGAGGTTTCCGTGAGGAAGAGCACGGTCAAAATGGAGATAGTTGAGGCCACGTGCTACATCGACTGCTATTTTGAGCCTTTGAGCCCAGGTTAAAGGAGGAGCTTTTCTTCCAGGCCGATCTGCTAGCAGTGGAATTGTTAGAAGAGCGTAAAATAAGCACATATACGATGTCACTTTTGTTCAAAGAGGAAACAAGTGCAAAATGCATGGACGAACATAAAGGTTGGAAAGAGCAGAAAAAGGTTCATTCTTGTGCTTCAAAAGTATCCCATGCTTCATGTACGGTTGATATTACAAAATAGGCCTAATTTCATAGTAAAAGTCCATGATAGCGTCCTTAACTAGCTGGACCCCTATAGATAGTTTCCTCAAATCACAATTTTTCCCTGAATACGTGTGTATAATTTAAAGAGCATAAAAAATACGCAAAAAACAAATTTCATGAACTCGCATAAACCTGAACACAGGGACTCTTACGCAGCATGCATAAATACATTTGTACTCGAAAACAGCATGGAAATCATATATGAGGTCATGAAAATAATTGAGCAATTCAGAATATCAGAAGTCATAAAAAAGCTTGAAGTAAGCAAAATAAGGAAAAATCGCCTGAGAATGGAGACAGCAATTATTACCATATAGAAAACTTGCAAGATTTCCAGGAGATATGTAGTCTGAAAGAATAAGCTTTTCATGTTGCGTTGGTCCCCAGTAGTATCCTCTCAACCCAACCACATTCGGATGTCTAATATTTGCAAACTTCTTAGCTTCTTTAGCAAATTCCTTTCTCTGCTTTGCAACTCCCTCTCTCAACCATTTTACAGTTAATAACATCCCATTTTCCAGAGTCGCCTTGTAGGATGTGCCATGGCTGCTCCTCCCAAGGACTTCTGCTGGGGCCCGCGATAGTTCCTCGGCTGTAAATGAAACAGTATCATCAAGAAAGTTTAGCTCACCAGCCAGTTGATCAGGAGATCTCACTTCCAATCTTGATAGGCTTTCTGCTGTATATGAATCACCAGATTCAGGTGACCATGATAAGTTGCTAGTCTTGGATGGGGAGCAGCCTGTTATTGCTCCCATTTTCTCATCTGGACTGATTATTTCGGATGCTGATCCTTTTTGAGATGTTAAAATGTCCTCTGCCGAGGCAATTGAGGCACCAGTGCGGTCCCCTCCACCAAAGCTAAAAGTTGAAGCTTGACCACTAGCATCTTTGTTGGTTATATCTAGCAAATGCCTTTTTGATGCGCACTTGTAGCAAATAAATACAGCAAGAAGGATCAAGATGAATAAAGCAACCACACAAGAAACTATGATTACAATTTTGATGGTTCTTGAATGTTTCTTGCTTGCATTTCCTGATGGGATGTTGGTAGAGCCAGTAGGAGGATTAGGGAATTGCAGTTCAGAATTACCAGGGTAGAAAGAAGATAGTGGGAACTTTCTCAGATTATCCGGGACAACACCAGAAAGGCTATTATACGATGCATTGAAAATTTGGAGATTGGTAGATAAGTTATTAGGAAGTGGACCAGTGAAGTGATTTCGAGAAATATCTAACAAGATTAGAGCAGTGAGATTACAAATGGAAGCAAGGAAAGAGCCACTGAAATTGTTATCTCTAATATTCAGCACTTGAAGTCTGACAAATGATCCAAACCCATCGGGGTAGTGACCACCAAGCTGGTTGTCGGAAAGATCAAGAACTTTTAGATTTGAATCACTAGAGGCAGGTGTAAAATTGATACTTCCAGAGAGTTTATTGCTATGTAAATGAAGTTCTTCCAGAGTTGACGATGTTAAAAGATCAGTTAAAAGAGGTCCATCCAATTCATTGAAGCTGAGATCAAGAAAGGTGAGTTTTGGAAACAATGTGATCACTGTTGGAAGAGAACCATTTAGGGAATTATGGGAAAGGTTGAGGTGATTCAAACGTAGAAATTGAGCACTTACCTCTGGGATGGACCCTGTCAACCGATTTTGGCTGAGATCGAGGACTTCTATGTTTCCCCATTTGATTAGCCTAGTCAGATCGCCTTCTAATTGGTTGTTTGACAGGTCGATCACTGCACAGCTTCCCGTTAACAGTGGAAGTTCCCCGGTAAGTGCATTTGAGGAAAGATTAAGAATGTGCAATGTTGTTGATGTGATCATACTCATGGGTCCTGTCAAGTAAAGCCTATTTGTCAGGTACTGAATGAACACCAAGGCTATCAACAGAAGGATAGATTTCATTATGCCATCCAAACTATGGACGTTTTTGCACACTTTTTCTATTGTATTTTGCAATTTGAACTATGCATCTTTTGCACTTTGCAACCTGCTGGCAACATTTTCAACCAGAATCCTAAATTCTTTTGATCATTTCAAGGGATGCTGCATGTGACGTGCTGCGATTCCAGTTAAAAAGACGCTAGCGTCAGCTGATCAAGTGCAAAGCACAAAAGAAACATGGTTAAAGTATAAAGCAGAAAAAAATAATTTTAGGTACTAGCATGCATAAACAGCGACAGTTCGGATGGCAAGATGATATTAACCCTCAACAAAATAAGTTTCCTGATGAAAAGTATAAAGCTATGGATTTCTGGTACGTAGCACAAATTACACTCCCTTCAATCAACTTCATTTCTTTAAAAAAAAAAAAAAAAAAAGAGATGACAGCGAAGATAGGCTTTCAATGAGTACCTGAGAGGTTGTTGCCACTTACGTCCAACTCAGTTAGAACCAACGAATCTCCTTTCAAAAGATCATTAGGAATTGAACCAGAAAACCTGTTATTACTAAGTTTGAGCACTTGAAGATCGTAGACAAAATCAAAACCAGGTAATTCCCCAGATAACTGATTGTAGCTTAAATCCAAAACTGTTAAGCTTCCAAAGAACTGAGCCCCTCCAACAAGTGATCCAGTTACTTGGTTATGGCTGAGATTTAAATGCTTGACAGATGGAGAGATACCTCCTAGAAACTTCTGCTGCTCCTTAGTAGAACTCACGAGCAAATTGCCACTAAGATCAACATAACTTGCCGTGGTGAGCAGAAACAATTCTGGATCAAGTTTACCATCAAGCATATTGCCATGCAAATCAAGAACATCAAGCTGTGCCATCTGCTCAAACCCTTTTGGCATGCTTTTCGTGAAGCCGTTTAATGAAAGATTAAGATAAGCTAAGCTTCCCAATCTTGTTAAAGATGACGGTAAAGGCCCAGAAAGAGAATTGCGGCTCAAGTCCAAGGAACGGATAGAGGCGAGCCCAGAAAACGTGTCTGGAATAGAGCCCGAAAAATTGTTTCCAGCCAATGAAAGATTTTGTAATCGGGCTAGTCTACCAAAATCCGATGGCAATGATGAGGAGAACATGTTATCTGAGATATCTAAATACTCGAGTCTCTTGAAACTGCTAAGGTTATCGGATAACTTCCCAGAAATGGAATTGTTTGAAAGTGAAAGTTTTACAAGCATTGTAAGATTTGTGAAAACACTCAAATCGACATCTGCAGACAATCCTAGATTGTTGAGAACAATTCCCACAACTTTACCACTACTACACATGATTCCATTCCAAGAGGAAGGGCATTCATTCAAATTAATGGACTGATCATTCCACGAATCGAGCACAAAACCTGTCGGGTCATGCTTGATTCCTTTCTTGAATTCAAGCAGTGCCAAAATGTCCTTAGAAGGGAGTTGTCCCAAGGCCAGGACAAAACAAAGACAAACTAAAAAAAGCCTTAATGTCCTCATCTTAATCCCTAGCAATAATGTCAGAACAAATACAGCTATACAGACTGGAATTTAATGAAAATGTACTAGGTTATGCGGAATTTAAGAGCAAGAATTGCAGCTAATGAGTACATTGACAAAAGTAATGAAATACTGGCAACAGAAAATGCTAGCAAAAGCATCAAAAGACTTCTTCATACAGAAAAACTGTACACTTTCAGAGATCTAACAAAGCGAAGATCAGTATTTTCTTACAACTCCCAATTCCCACATTTCGTCATTTCAGAATTTCAAGCTTTACGAAGAAACAGAAACTCTTCCGACAGAAAAACTGAAACTTCATAAAACACCATGAGTACAAATAAGGCACTGCCAAAAGCCAATTTCCAACTTTTTCTATTTACATTCAAAGTGAAAACAAACCGCAATCAGGGCCATTGGAGCAAAAGGGTCTTCAAATCTACATTGTAAAGGCATTTAACACAACGAAAGCGATGGACCCAGAAAGCTTTGGCACGTAATGGGGAGAAAAGAGTTTTTTAACTTTCAAGAAACCTTAAACCACACTAATAGTTACAGCACAACCTTTTTTCTCTAACATCCCACTAAGGGCGATCCTGTTACTCTCTCTCTCTCTCTCTCTCTCATAAAATAAATACAGAAAAATATACAGCCATGCGCTCTCGCGCGCGCACACATACAATGCTTGAAGTAGAGACATCGCTTTCTGACACATGTGATAGCACCCAATAGCAAAATCCTTAATCATGCTTTCGTACAATTCTTTAGAATTACGGATTGGCTTTAATTGGTCATTTATATGTGCAGGTACCAGAAAAGACAAGAGAAGTGCAATAATATTTACATTTGAAGAAAGATTACTGAGAGATGAAAGAGAAAAGCGGGATGAGACGAATCGTAGTTTTACGTAGTTTGTCAGTTAATGGGCTGGAACTTTACCCGCGAAAAAGCAGGGGAATCTTGGTGGACGTAAAGACGATTCACCAAATCCAGTTTTGAGATTGTTTAAGTTCATCTTTTGCCAATAGTTGCAGTGTGGGGTGGGAGAGGGAGACCCACCAATGCCCCTTACTCCACGGAATAAAAATTAAAACTCGGTGTCCCATTGTTATTAAATTATTTTACTTATAGCAGTCCACCTCTTATACTATAATGATACGTTCTCCAATTCTTAAAAAAAAAGAAAGAAAAAAAATATATCATGATTTTATGACTATAAAAATAGTTACAGTAATAAAATATTTATTTGGGTAATAAAACATGAAATGGAGAAACAACATATTGAAGAAGAGGATCCAGGGTGGTGTAAGGAAGGGACACGGCTATCCATATGGGCAATTATGCAAGTTCATTTATCTTGATCTCTCTTCAATGCCCATTCATTGGACAATCTGGACCACGTCAGAAAATATATAAATAAATAAAACTAAATTCACAAGAGGTGGAGTAGGTGAGAGTGTAATGAGAAGATATGATGATGTGGGCTCAATCACTTATAAATTTACAAGAGGATTTATGGTTAGCATAGGGGTTTAGGGATATGATATAATTCCAACGGAAACCCATCATCATTGGATAAAAGGGGAATGCGACAAATTCCTCATCCAACACAGAGCATAAATGGTCCAACTTTCATCATTCCAATTGGAATTTCTCCCCATTTATTGCTCAATAATTGCACAAATGTCAAGTCTGTTTAAACACCACCAATAACAATTCCATGGAAATCACACATTATAGACTTCAAGAGTTAACCAAAAAGTACCATATACCAATATATTACAAAACAAAAAAGGAAGTACTTATTTTGATTTACCAAGTCGTTTACTCTCAAATTTCATTTTACTAAGCATCTGAACGTTCAAATTGTTCTCTTTTTTCCACACTAGACTCTTCTATTGAAATACTATGTGAACAACAATACAAGCAAAATGAATTAATAAGACACATGAAGATTTGGGAGTTAAATAAAACAAAACGTACAAAAAATGAAAGTTTCAGGTCTCAATAAAACAAAATAGATACTCCGAACACGATAAAACAGAACATGAAACATTCAAGAGCTCAAAGATGCATTTTGACAGGAAATCTCTAGTTTTTGAGTCAACATTATTGGCCACAGCAGTTTTCCATCATCAAATTGTCTGGAATGCCAATTAAGACGAAGGGAGCTGCAGAATTCAAAACAAATGTCCAAATGAACTTTTATAGGTCACCCCCAACATGAAATCAAAAGACCAACCCATCTGAAGTTACGCGATGAACATATAAAACTTGTCCCCAAAGATGGACATAATCTATTAGAACTTCAAAGAGTACAACACAACAATATTTTTATATTTTCTAATTAAGATCACGAAATTTATACAAACCTCATCAGATAAATAAATCCAAGCAACATGTTTAGGTTACAATAGTAGTTTTCATTCCAATTTTTCACCAACCACTAAAAATAGGATGGGATGAAAAATCTCACTTCTTCCCACCACCAGAGACGTTAAATTTGAAGAAAATAATGTCTCCATCCTGTACAACATATGTCTTTCCCTCCTGCCGATACTTCCCAGAAGCCTGTATAAGAAAAATAAGTTCAAGCAGATTCTCAAATTTCGAGGATGTAAACAGGAAATGCAAGAAAAACAACACGTGAACAAAGAATTAAAAATACACTTCTAATGAAAGTAGAGAGTATACCTTTACGGCTGACTCACTTCCAAGTTCCTTTAGATCCTCAAATTTCATTACCTAAAATGCATCGCAGCAAACAGTGTAAGCAAGTACCTTACAAGATTACGCAAACTCATTCTTAGGGCGAGGGTCAACAATGAGATTGGCATAAAAGAGAACATAAGGGAACTGAATCCATTAAACAAAAATGCAAGAACATGAACAAAATCAGTAGTACTAACACATTTCAATATCTCATATAATCCCATGCAAGGAATCACAATTTATGATGCAGATGTAACCCCCCCCCCCCCCCCCCCCAAAAAAAAAAAAAGAAAACAACCAAAGAAAAAAACAAAAACAAATATCAAGTAGAATATGCAATCAAAGTTCTATATATGCAGCGACAAAGAGAGAGAGAGCATGATGATGAGTATAAATAATAAAAAATAACCATGTCCAGAATCCATTTTATAAACAGTTTGCTTAACACCGGTACAAAAAAAAAGGCAGAACAGATAACTCTCAATTGAACGTCAATTTTGTGAAAGGAAATAGATAAAAGAACAGAAAATGTGGTATCAAGAGAACATAAGACTAAATTTATCGATGAAAAAAAAATTAAGAATGCACAGAAAAATTGCTCGAATATGATGCATATCTAGCAACAAGGAGAAAAGGCATGCAATGCAGCAACTACCTCAGCACATATGAAACCTTTTTCAAAATCAGTATGAATTGTTCCTGCCGCTTGAGGAGCTTTCGTCTGACGACGAATTTGCCAACACTTCACCTGCAAGAGAGTATACTCATTGTCATGCATGGCCAGTAACCACAACTTGCATCACAGTTTGAATTGTAAGGATGAATTTAGATACATGAGTATATGACAACATTAAAGACGTTGCTCGCAAAAAAGTAATGAGAAATAACCACGTGATAAAAACACTTTTACCATGCAAGCCATAGCATTAATTAGGTTAAGTAGATGCTTTATAAGGATTGCTAATCTTGAGAAATAGTAGTAAGACACAATGAAGTTAAGCTAGAGAATGTTAAGTTCATGCAATATCTGCTAAGCTGCTTATGTGCATCAAAAAGCCAAAAAGGGCTACATGGTAGAGACTTCAACTTCTACTGGAAGGGACCAAGACACGATAAACTAAAGCAATGATCTCTCATCACTTGAGAATCTGTGGCAAGCATATGCTTTAATCATTCAAAATTCACTCCACAGTGTCATACTCAGCAATGATTAAAACAAGAGAATCAACTAAGAACTATTTACGATTACTTCCTCAGGTAAGTGTTAAACATCCTCTTTTTTAGAACTGGCCAACTGATACAAGAAATCCTAAAGCCAAGCCACACTAGTCAATTTGAAACAAAGAAATAAACTGTTTAACATCCTCATTTTCCCATTCTTAACCACCAGAAATAAGGATGAGAAAAACGACAGCTTCATTGACCAGTTCCCGTCCCCTCAATATACCACTAAATTTATATTGCCAAAGCCAGCTCCTTCATCACACGTTGGCCATCAACAGATCATGATAATTATTAACAATCTCACTACTGTAGCTCCACCATCAACTGTAAACCAATAGTGAATTATTCAAGGATGAAACCCATCCCAAACATGGGATCACCTCCATCACAAGCACAACAATGCTGAAAGCTCTTGCAGAAACATAAACTACAGAACCAACAATCCAGTTGTTCGAGACAACACTGCAACGGAGGTCATTCATCACCACTCAATCTCGTCAAGTAACATTCAGCGGCACCTCCCATCTTCAATACAGGAATAAAAGGAAAGGAAACCTATAACTAGGGCTAGCAGATTACGTTTCTCACACAACTCTCGAGCTGATTAGGTTGTTTCAAGATGATGGATTACTTGCTTTCTCGTCACCTCCAGGAATTAAGATTACTTGATAGAAAATTATATTTATTTCATCATTTACATAAGTTTCATTCAATATGAAGCTTGATAACAAATCACATTTACAATCATGTAATGCAAGAGAAATAAAAATAAAAATTATGAAGTACCTCATCTGGTCCAGCAGTAAAAAAGTATATAAGATTAATGGCGGAGAATCCAGTCTTTATGATCTTTGGAAGAGCACTGCAACATAAGAAACTCATTTCAGTCTTATCAACCCTTTTCTCATCAATACAATTTAATTCCATTACCAAAATTAGTATCCAGATATCCGGTTTTGCAGCTTCACTATTGATTCTTCACTCATACCCATAACTTAGTAGATATACATTTTTTTCCAGTATTACTTTTTACATTTGAAAAGATTATGTTAAATCATTACATTACCCTGAATTCCATCAACTGTCCGCACATATTAGCTTCCTTGACACATGAGGATGACCTTCAATTTACTGAATAAGTTGCGTTAAAAAAAGATTCAATCACTAAGTGTATCCTAAGTATTGGATCAATATTGTCCAATAGTTAAGGAAATACCCATTCATTTAAAAGTATTGCTTTAACATGATGAGAAGTTATTGTGAATTATGAGGAATCTGAATGTTCTAATGTTTTAATGTTAGATTTTCAAAAATATTTCAGAAAATCAATGTTGAGATGAGAAATTAATCATGCACCAACCTTTGAACCTTGTTCTCCTCACAATATTTGGCAGCTTCCTCTGGGGACACATCAGCAAGATTCCTCTCCAGAGCACAGCTGAAGGGGATTATAATTTCACCACCATGTTCTTGCACCCTACATAATACCAAACGAAACTTAAGAAAGGCAATGATGAAAGTGGCGCAAAGGGAGGCTAAAAAGTTCATTCCTTCCAGCTTTATATTTCAAGAAAGAAATACAATAATTTGACAGAAAACTTGAGCATAAAGCAATAACCAGGTACTAGATCAATCAACTTCTTTAGTGAATTTAACACTTAACAGGGCAGAGGATTCACCAATGCATAGTCAACAGTTTCTCAGTAATTGCTTCAATGTGACTATCTGCACTTTGTTTCAACATAACTATAGCATTTATAGAAATAATATCTCTAAAAAGATTTATACAACACAATTTAGGCTTCAGTGCTCAGCAGCAATTCCCCAACCATAGGAACACACTCCCCAGCAATGCAGAGCAAAACACAATACACTCCCCAGCAATGCAGAGCAAAACACAATACACTCCCCAGTTATGCAAATCAAAGCACAATGAAAGATTAGAGAATTGCAGAAACAGGAAACATACCAAGCATGGATTTTTGGAAGAAACTTGTTCTTTTTTCTTTGATAGTCTTTTTCATTCATGTTTACCTGTTTCAGATCACAGCCAAATCATAAACAGAAAAATGTTAAATTTAATAACCAAATACGTACAGGCTGAAGTAACAATTTCAAGCAGATAGTCCTGAAGCTTTAAATATAAGATAAGGGAAATCAAGGCACTATGTCACTAATCCTAGGTAAGGCCGCAATGAAACAGTAACATATATCTCCTACTCTAATTCAACCTACTTTTATATACTTGGGGAAGCATCAATCCATCACAAATTAGGTTAACCTAAATATAGTTCGTTTCTCATGAATCTAAATTCATAATCATCAATAAAAGGAGCAACCCCCAGTTTAGATTTAATGAAATTCCACGAGATTCCCACAAAAAGTGACCTATTGTATCAAGCCACAGCTTAAGGAATGAATTACTTATGCATTAAATTGATAACACAATCTCATTAAGAGAATCTTTTCTGTTCAAGCTTCAATATGACATGACAGGAAGATCTCCAACTTCTTCCTCTGCAGGGTTAGATAATATCATAAAATAGCTAAAGAAAGGATAACAAGGAAACCATCGACTTAATTTACCTATAAGAGTTGGAAGATAAAACACATCATAAGCAGAAAATCTTCTATTCGGTTGATGAATCCTGAATTGCTAGATTTCATTGACACTTTCATATGCTGGGGAGGCAAAACTTACATACTCAATATATATAAACTAAACTAACCACATTGCTGACATGGAGGATTAGTCCTAATCAAACCAAGAAAAACAAGCACTTCTGCATTTTATGCCTTCTACCGTATATTTATATCGTTCACTTACCAAGTAAACAACAGGCTTAGCAGTGAGCAATTGAAATGTATTGAGGATCTCAACATCAGCCGCTTTCCAATCCACCAGGCGGACATCTTTTCCCTCGTCCAAACTCGCCTTGACCTTGTGAAACCATAATATATCAAGAATCAAAATCAAAACCTCCCAGGTGGGAATTATATTTCTTGAACTGCTATCACAGAGATTTCAATCACTCTTTCACCAACACAGACTAAGCGCATATATTCATAAAAATCACCGCATGAATCAAATATTTAAAAAATGAATCAAGACCATGTATTTGGCAAGCAAAAATTGAACCTAACTATTACACATAAACACTTACAGGTTAAAATACCCAACCCGCACAAGCAAATCAATTCTTTAGCACCCCCCATCAAAAGGGTTCAATTGGTAAAAGAGAAAGAAAAAACAAGAGTATATTTATAATTTTTAAAAGAGAAACAAAAGGACGCTAGTGTTAACTACTTGAAGTTTGCATTTTCTTACATATACCCCCATCAAAAGGGTTCAATTTGTAAAAGAGAAGCAAATATCAAGAGTGTATTTCTAATTTACATTCATGGGTTTTTTGTCGTCTTGTTGTTTAATTAGAATGTATTCAACAACAAAGTAGAGCAAGCAAGAACCCATATGGATCTCTTTCAGAACTAAGAAAAGAGAACTATAAAGTCACTCATGTTAGACATAAAAACACTGAAGATCATAAGCTCAATGATAAAAAATAAAAACATTGAAACTCTAGTTTGACCAAATAAATAACAAAATTGTCATTGCCATTATCTTACTAACATTAACCAACTACATGAGCTTATCTTTATCCAACCTTATTAAAATCAGTTTCCAAGAACATCTACAAGATGCAGCAGCTAATACAACTGTCTAATATAAACTGAGCCAAATAACCTCATAGTGTCAACTAAAAATGTAGATCAAATCATCGAAGGCTCAAATTAGAAACAGCTTATAGAAAAACTTTAAATGGGACATAGTGGCCTATAGACGTTCAAACAATGCACAGGTAATGTATGCCAAAAACATTAAAGAGAGAATTACAGATAACAAGAATCTCAGATTAAAGAAATAAATGAAATATATACCCTTAGGCATAACTCATGCTCAATTTTCAGTTGCTTGTCATTGCTCCTCTTCATGCTCTTCTCAATATCTTCAATTCGTCTCTCCATGAACTCAATATCCTATTGACAAACAACATTACAACATTTGTGACCTAGAAAAACCCATGATATCATTCAATCACAACTTCTGAGAGCATACGTAAATCATTCAGTATGCTCAAACATCAATACACTTCTCTAATTTTATTTTTTGTTGAAAACCAGAACAAAAAATTTGGACGCTAATAATATAATCAATCTTACTTTGAGCCGCAACTCTTCAGATATAACCTCTAGATCCCTCACAGGATCCACCGTATCATCAACATGGATAATATCAGGATCCTCAAATGCACCTACAAGGTAAACATTATGAAGACAGAACATTTAATGACACCCAATATTCCAAAAAAAAATTGATGCAAGGAGACAAAAATGTCCTGATCACAACGACGGGGAAAATAATGCATGTAACACCAAATCACAACTACAGACATCTAACACTAGCTGAATATTGATGGTGTTCAATAAGTTATATTAGAAAAATAATAGGTCAAACCTTTTAAAAAATAAGTAATAAGATATTAAAAATGTTCCAAATCAACTTATGAATGCCATATGCAAATCTAAAAGAAAGGAAACAGATCACAGCATGTAGAATTTTACAGGTAGAAACAATATATCTTTTCTATTAAGTTTAAAAACTCAACTATGAAGGGCGAACATAAGGCAATCAATCTGCATTCTGTTTAAGGATATTCGATGATAAAATGAACCAAAACATAATCAGCTTACGTAATACATGAAAAATTCCATCAACTGCCCGAATATGGGACAAAAAATTGTTCCCAAGCCCTTGCCCTTCATGAGCGCCACGAACAAGTCCAGCAATATCATGAATTTCTAAGAAAGCTGACACCTATAACCAAACGGGTTAAAGCTATCATTAATAACTAGTGGAGGAAAATGGAGCAAATTCACCTCATAAGAAAAAAATACTCAAATTTGTATAAGAACCTCGCTCTTTGGCTTGTAGAGTTGACAAAGCCATTCAAATCGCTCATCAGGGACATTCACTCGAGCCTCATTGGGCTCAATGGTACAAAAGGGAAAGTTTTCAGCCGGTATAGATAACTTGGTAAGCGTATTGAATAGGGTTGATTTTCCTACATTTGGCAACCCAACCTGAAAATAAATGCAGTATTAGAGAAGGAAAACACCATTCTTGAAGTTAAAAGTCTCCAATTTCTTTTCATCAGTAAATGTGACAACTTTTTGATAGGTCAGAAAAAGTCATTAGAAATCCATCACACTGAACAACTAAAGTCTTCTATTCCCTACATCACACAGATGAAAATTCAAGATCAACAACAAATACGTCCACTGCACTGTTCCATAATCCCTTAGAGAAACCAAAAGGTACGATACAACTGAATGAACTAACATCAACCCATAATGACTAATGCTGATTTTTTTTCCAATAACTGAAAACCAACTTAAAAATTAAACAAAGTCCGCATGCGAAAAAAATCCTTCCTCAAAATAAATTATACAATTAGGTATAAACTACATGGATAGACTTTCATCTTGTCTTCCTTCACTCAGGATAACAAATCAATTTCATGAACAAGAAACACTGCACATTTCATTACAACAAACAGCTCAACATTATCACTCGCGAGTCGCTGCATTTAATAGATTATAATTGATATACCCTCTAACATACACTCCGTAGACCATCCAACATATCCGGTGAATTATACATCCTTGAAGAATAAAAAACTTACGATTCCAATTTTCAGGTGAGAAGAAAATCGTCCAAGGATAGGCCTTTCAGCAGGGGCTTCCTTCGATTTCGCTGCTTTGGGTGGCATTTCTGTGTCTTTTTCCTGTTTTTACAAATTTCTGGAAATTGAATAAGGAATCACAGTAGAGATACTTCAGTCGAGAGAGGTGGGGTGGGTTCTACCGTTCTAGGGTTTTGTACGCGAAATTGAGAGCCTAGCCCATCACGCTTCCTTACAACGCTAACCAAACACCCTGTTGTTAGGCCCATAAGAGGGCCCGTTCAAGGATTTGTTTGAGAGAATGGGTAATTTTTGAAGAGTTTATTTTCAAATAATAAAAAACAAATTAGGATAAAACAAACTTGACACCATAACAATTTGAACAATAAAATCCACACTAGCATTAGTATCTGTAATTATTCTGCAATTATGTACCTATATTTCTGTTTCTTTTTTTTCTTTTTAAAACCCTTTTTCTTCCTTTCTATTAAATATTTAATAAATAATTGTCCGTGCAATGCATGAGAATAATATATTTTTTATATTAATATGACATGATAAATTTATATTATTATTATTATAAATATTAACATAATAATTATTTATGTCTATATTTATATAAATATTATACGATTTAATTTTATTTATTATGTTATATTATATTATTATTCTCTTAAAATATATTTTTATTAAATAATAAATTGTACAACTTTTTGAATTGAATTTTAGAGATGTTTGAATACAAAATTTTCAACTCACTAAAATTTATTAAGGTGGAAGAGTAAATTATAATATTATATAAATTAACATAAAATATTATATAATATTTTTTACATAAAATATTTATTTTTTAGATCAAATTCATATATTATTTATTCAAATCAAACACATATTAAAATAAAAATAAATAATTCAATCATTAAAAAATTATATTATATCCATAAAAAATATCATATTTTAAATATAATTATAATTTTAAAATATGCAATATTGGTGTTAAATTAAAGATTACGAAAAGATAATTAATTTTATATATGATAAGTCAAAAACGAATTTTTAAAAAAAAATTATTTGAGTTTTAAATTTTTGATAAAAAATAAAAAATAGAAAATAGAAGAAAGATGAGGATACAGTTGAAAACATGCAAAGAAAGGAGAATGAATTGTGATAAGGGAGGGGAATTCATATCCACGAAACCTCTAAATATACCCCATAATAATTATGACAAAATTAAACATAAATAAATTAACTAAGATACCCTCGTATATATTTATATATTTAAGGTCAACACCTATGGATTAATTCAAGCAGAATTGAGACATATAATATTCAATCACAATTTATAAGACGGACGCAGAGAGTTATAGCCTGCAAGCCCTTTACCACTAGCAATGGCAACATGATGATAAAGAAAACTCGATCAAGGAGCAAAAAGATCTCATCTCACTATTTGTATTTTATCACTAGAAATGGATCTAACCCCAGAAAAAATCTTATTTTTACATGAGTCTCCATTATTAAATCATTCAAACAAATTAAAGGGTTCCAAACAACATCAACTTCCCCACATCTACAAGTTCATATAACGAAATATAAGATCTCATGGGTACAAAGTCAAGAAACCATGATATAGAAGCACACAACTCACACGAGATATGAAGCCATTTGACGTGGAAAATTTTTCATTTAGAAGTGGACACTCTGTCGCTGATGGCACATATCTAATGTAGTAAGTGGAACAAAGGAATGGCAAATACATTCAAAATTTTCTATAGCAGATCATAATCAATGAAATAAAAACTTAACCAGATAAAACTATATTAGACATAGAAAATCATATGATCTATGTAAGAGCTTTATGCTTCAGAAAAAGTTATTATGTCATGGTTGATAACATTATCCCAATTAAATTAATACCTTCGAAGTTCCTTAATTTATCCATAATGTTCAGTTGAAAATGTCGAACCTTCCAAGTTGTTCGAATGATTTGGACCTAGTCTTCTTCCTTTTGTTTTCTATTCTTCTTCGGTTTGTTCTTTCTCTTTTCTTCTCTTTTTTTTTTTCGTATTATTATTATTTTGTATTTTATGATTATTTTTTTATTTTTTAATGAAAAGGTATACATGGGGTATATTTAGTAAAAATAAGAAAATTATTAATTTTACATGGGGTATATTTAGACTTCGGGGTATGTTTAGAGGTTTCGGAATATGAATAGCCGCTCCTTTATGATAAATTTTCCCCTATTATTTTATATAAAGAAGTGTATAGTTTAATTTTTTAATTCATTTAATTAAATAATTGTACAAAAATATGTGGAGGAACACATGGCAATAAACTATTTTACTTTTATATTGAGGATAGATTTTCAATACAAGTAATTAATAATTTACAATCATTCAATCATTACCAACACAATATAATAATATAACAATTTTTTTTTCATAATTGGGATTTCCCACGACCCACTCAAACCTAAACCAATCATATCCTTAGGGGTTAAAATAGATTTGTCATCTTGCAAGTTATTTGGAATCGACTAGAAACTAATAAAGTTGGGCTTGAACTCGGAGTTGAAATAGATTTGTCATCTTGCAAGTTATTTGGAATCGACTAGAAACTAATAAAGTTGGGCTTGAACTCGAGCTACTCAATTAGTTCGATAAATTTAATTCACTTACACATTTAGTGAATTGCATTTATCGAACTAATTGAGTAGCTTGAGCTCAAGCCCAACTTTATTAGTTTCTAGTCGATTCCAAATAAGATGTTTAATTATTCTTTAACACGTTAATTATATTCATATTGAGTTTTTCTTATGAATTAGAATAAATTTATAATATTTATATAAGTAAATCAAGCTAAAGGTTACGATTGAATTGGACAGAAGTAGTGAAGTTAAGTTTGATCGAGCTTGAGCCATGCTCAACTCAACTCCGCTCTATAACATGACTGATTTCATAACAAATTATTATTGACACAAGTTTAAGCGGATCTAATTGTATGGAGTGTCTAAATTCCAATAAAGTGAGTAATAAAAAGACCATTTATTTTATACTTATATATTAATAATTATTTTATAAAAATAATATAAACAGAATGTCAACACTAACATTAAGATTTGTTACTATTAGTTATCGGCTTTATTTAAAATTAAGACGCACCTCAATAAATTTTCAATAAATATAAATTATATATTAAAAAAATTAAAACCATCAAATTTTATAAAAACAATAATAAAATAAAATTGAAGTTCTTGGTGGATCAGTCGGATCTAGTATATTTTTGTTGTCAGTCACATTTGAATTTCATCCTAATTGCTTTACAAAATAAATTGTAGGCATGAGACGAGAGAAGTCGATAAAATGGCGTAGTTATTATCACTCATTTATTTTAATAGAAGTTTTTGGACAAAAAAATAAATGAATGATGATATATGTGAGCCTATATTACTTAAGCTAAACTGACAAAAATGTTTACATGTGATTATATAAATGGAAACATCAAGAGAAGACCGCAAGCTGTTGCGTCTCATTATTAATCATCATCACATTATTAGTCTTTGGAAAGGATAATTTAGAGAAGAAGAAAAAGTCAAGTTTGATTTCTGTTTGTTTGCAAGTAAAGAGCTCTTCGAATCACATTTAGGAGTTGCAGTTTAAGTGAAAGGGCATTCTTACACGACCACAAGTTTGTTTCAACTGACAAACAGGAGTTTCCAAAATTAATGTTGAAATAAGAAAATATAGCCAAGCATGTTGTAATGGTGCTTGGCTTCTCACCAAATACACCTTTTTTTCCCACTTTAATTAAGTTGGAATCCTAATTCTAATCCAGTATACCAAGTAACAACTCTTCTAGAGGAGGTTGGTTGGTGCACAGAAATCGTGTACGCCAGTTGGTGACGACTACAGTTTGCTGGACACAAGCTGGTTACGGGACATCACTTGTGCTCTCACTTGGTCTCTCCTTAATTTCCCAGTTGTTGTCAGAGGAAAATTGTCCTTCCACAAGACTAATCTTTTGGGGATCTTGAACCTGCATACATTCAAAATTTTACATAACTATGTGTGTCTGGAAGTAAGAGGTTGTAAATCTACGCACACACATTCCTCTGTTTCACGTCGTAGTTCAATCTGGTATTTCATTTATTTGATATCATGCATGTACTGACGAAATGAAACACGATACTGGAAGATAGTTGGAAACATATCATGTGAAATGGAATACATGCAGACAGAGTATTTGTTCCCTGTCGTATTTCGATCTCATAATCCGTCATGGTATCATGGCGTGTACAGGATAGAGATCTTCCGTTCCAAAATTGTGTTTCATCTCCTATTATAGTTGTTGGATATATGAGTTTTTAGAATACAGGTGGCCACAATCCAACAGCTAAAATAAGAGATGAAATATAGTTTTGGAAGAGAGAATCCCACCCAGACATGTACTGATAAAGTAAACATGGAATTGGAACGCGATCAGAAACATAAGATCTGAGTCCGAGCCGGAAGATAAGAAGGGAAGACGTACCCTGTTAAATTCTTTTCCTTACAAAACTGTCTGAGGACCGCACTGGACAAGCACTGGAATTGGCCTCTTATAGAGTAAGTTCCACCAGAATCAGCCCATTGCCAACCGTCTTTCAGTCGGACACAGGCAATCACCATCTCTGTCAACCTCGAGTCCGGAATTCCAACAACAACAATGCTGGAAATCCCAGGATGCTGATTTAAGACACCCTCTACCTATGACAAACAAACAAACAAGACTTCAAACTACATCCTTCTCATCAGACAACACCAATGTACTAAAAGCCTCTAGCTTTCAAAAGCACAAGCATTGTTACATGTATATCGAACACTGATCAAGAAACATAATCTTAAAAAGATCGAAACATGCTTACCTCCTCTGGATAAATGTTCTCGCCTCCACTCTTGATTCTATCCTTTTCTCTCCCAACTAGCCAGAGATTACCATGATCGTCTATTCTTCCTATGTCTCCAGTATCAAGCCAACTTTCATGTGTAAGATCAGAATGCTTCAACAGACTTTGTCCCCAGTAATGGAGCATTGTATGAGGGCCCCTCATCAGTATTCTCCCAGATTCCAAAGATTCATCACGTCTTAGTTTTAGTTCAACGTGCGGAGCAGGCTTTCCTACACAAATACCTCCTTGCATGCTCCCAACATCATATGAATGGATCCCTTTTGTCGGGTCATAAAGAGTGATGAAGGTTAGAGAAGAACAAGCCTCTGTCATTCCTGCAGAAAAATTAAAGCATCGACTAATGTTAAATAAGTACTTATTCTGTAAGAAAATCATGGAAAAACAGTAAACTAGATATGGTTTAAAATAAGATCATCTAAACACACCATACGCCGATAGAATTGTGGCGCTCGGGAAAGTCTTAATCGCATCTTTGATGAGCTCAGACGACAGTCCGCCACCTCCATTCAGAATCTTCTTCATAGATTGGAAACTTTTAGATGCTTCCTTCGTCCTACAAAAAGTTTCGACTTCTCAACATCTAGTAGTTTTGTAAGTCAGAAAAGGGCAAAAACATATCTAAATTAAACATTAATTGTTTACCGATGAAAGGAGATTATATCAGCCATCATTGTGGGTACAGTAATCAAAGAGGTCACATTGTGTTTCCTCATGGCTTCACATGCTAAGTTAGCCTCAAACTTGGGTATTATTACATGACAACCTCCAGCCATTAGCATGGCCATTGCTGATGATATCCCACCTATGTGGCACAAGGGAGCAGTGTGAAGATACACCTGCAAGAATGTAAGCATCATACATAAGTTACATTTTGTCAAAACATAGCGTGCGAAAATTCGTCCTCAAATCTTCAGCTCCATTTTTTCTTATTTCACCTTCCATTCCACTATTTGGATGTGCATCGATGAAACAGAAGATCCAAATCTGCAATTTATTTAGTCCAAATAGTGGAGTACAAGGTGGAAAAGTACAAAATGAAAGGGAAGATTTTAATCCACAAATCTTTCCTTGCTAAGTTATAAGAGGAAATGCATACATCATCCTCGTCATAACGAACAATTGCAATTTTCGCCAGGGATTGTACGATTATAGCGGAATGGCTTATAGTAGCTCCTTTAGGCCTTCCAGTTGTACCTATATGCATCAAGAAAAGCAAAAAAGGTGTAAGTTATTAGTGTAGTATATAGGATGAAAAAGAAAATAACTTAATACCTGAGGTAAAGCATATGATTGCAGCTCTTTCAGGTGCCCAGAGATAGTCAAGTGCAACAGATCTTTCAGCAGGCTTTTGAAGCAATTCAGTGGCAAGAACTGCAAAATAAGGCAAGAACTATATTTTTAGACATAACATACATCTTCATGCTATGATGTATGCTTGATTCTCAACATAAACACCATACTCATCCCGTTGTTGTTGCCGTAGACAGACACATCCATTAAGAGATGCCACCGTAAAGACGGGACAGAATCTATCTTGAACTTAGAATGCCAATAACCACTGCTTGAATCCGTCACTAATAACACAGGCCGCGCCACTTCCATCGCCAATTTTGCCTCCTCCAAGCTCTGCAGATTGATCGAAAAAATAAGTTTTACTACATACAGTTTGTCGTTTCGAACACAAACTTAACAAGATAATCATTTATCATTACATTTCTGAAGCCTCATTTGATGGTGTAAAGTATCTAATCTTTGAATTATTTGAAAAATCCTATGATAGGATTGAAACACCATGGAATTAGACTTCTTCATTTCAATGATGACAAAAACTTTTATTGGGAACAAAATTCTATTGGTCAGAATAACATGATCAGAAACTAACCCATCGATAGTTGAGGGGAGCAGCAATTCCTCCAACATAAGTAATAGCAAGCAGCCATTCCAAATACAAATCACTGCAACAAAATTCAAACAATAAAGATAAGCTTGAATGTTACTATAAAGTTTGACTGGGTCTCAAGCTTGGTAAATAAGTTGTAAAGAGAATCAAAATATTTGAGATGGACTCGTGCTCAACTCGATTAAAGCTTGGTTCGATGAACCGTAAACTTAATCAATAGTGTGATTAACATCAACTCTACTCCTTTAAACCAGTTTACAGAACCAACGATTATAATAAATAAGGCATATCAAACTTTTGCAATAACGCCTACAGAGAGAAACAAAAAATCACCCTGTATGGATACACCATTCTATTTTTTTTTTTTTAAGAAAAAAAATTGCAATCATAAAAAGATTTGTCCTAACTCGTGCAGTAGAATCATGTGTAGTGCGTTATACATGAAAAACATAAGCATTTAATGTTCCCTCTTGTTTGAAGACTAAAAGCCGACCTGTTGAGAGCAGAAATAGAGACGACATCACCGGGATTGATACCGAGTTGGAGAAGCCCACGAGCGAGTCCCATAACTCCTTCGACGAATTGCATTCCGGTTTTCCGGCGGCCTCCATCAATCGTGACGGTGGAGTCACGGCGGCCGAGGGCGAGGCGGCTCAAGCACTGGCAAATGTGGGCTTCCGAGTAAGTAGCCATTACAGAGGAGGTAAAGCGGGGAATTCAAAGACGTAAGCAGCAGTCTAGGGGGAGAGAGAGAGAGTGATAGTGAGATATAGAGGGAGAGGCAGAGAAGGCATGTTATTTATCTTAGTAAATTAAACTGGATTGGATTCGGTAATATTTATCTTTGTAAGTAGTAGGCTAAAGTCAAATGGCGCGGGCAGGGCCATTTTTTCCAGACAGCATGTATAGCGCAGCCGAACCTCTATTCCACGGTCAGATTCTCAGCGCCATTTCTGACTTTCCTAATTTAATATTAATCAACGAATATTTGGATAGAATTGGTCCTTTGTGCACCTTCTGCACAAATCACTTTATAATTCATATTAAATATTTTAATATATATATATATATATCTTCCTTCGGCCAATTATTGAGATTTGGATCTTTTATTCTTTTGTATTTTATTTTTTATTTTAAAATATGTAATGCGTAACAGGTGTTCATTAGGATATTATTATATACATGTGCTACAATACTTATTTTAAAATAAAAAATAAAATAAAAAATAAAACAAAAAATCTCAATCCTCACTACTGTCCCACGGGCTTGTCTCTCTTTTTTTCTTTTTCCTTATATGTTTTCCTCTTCCTCACACAACATCGCAAAGAACATCTTTTTCTTCTTTTTTGTTATCTTTTTTTACAACACTTCAATTTTTAATCAATGTATACAAATTAGTAAGATATAAACAAGTTTTGAAGACATATTTGCAAATAAAATCATCATTCTTTATGTTTTTTTGTAGTTATAATACAAATTGTAAATTATTACTTGTTTTCTTTAAATTATTACTACTTGATTATTTGGACCTGATATTTTATCTTTAAAAAATATTTCATTAACAATCTTAAAAATGATTATATTTTACCTAAAGAGTATTATTTTTCTCAAAAAAATTATCATATCCGAATATGCATGCACAGAAAAAGTGCGCCACTACAGAAGGCATGCAATCTATGATTTTCGCAAATCCTTGTCGAGTTGGCTATGATCTATGTATTTTTATCCATTTTATAATAGGATTCAAGCCGTTACATGCAAGGTGAATCCTTTGCACTTCCCATTTGGTGACTTTTGTGGATTTCTTTACATCTTAGTCATTCATCCCATGAACAAATGTGGGCACGCCAAAGATAAGTCATATGCTTGTTTTTAGGATTTCAGGTCAGGCTTTAGGGTGTTAACTGCTAGTTTTTGAGTATTTCTTAGCTAAATAAACCAAATTATTTTAGGGTTGCAATTTCACTTTTTCTATTATTTGTATATGGTATTTAAGTCATCTTTTGCTATTAATATTTCATGTCATTCATTCTAGTTTGATGTGTTCTTATTTATTATTCTAAGCTCCCAACAATTTGGTATCAGAGCCTTCTACTGGGACTTGAGAAAAGAGAGTAGTTTCTGACTAAAAAGTGATAGGAGAAATGAGTGAAGAAAAGGAGTTCATGCAGCTTACCTTACGACGTTTCAATGGTCATTATGACATTGGGACATGCTTATGGAAAATCTACTAAGTTCTAAAGGATATTGGAAGTTGGTTCAGGGACTGTGCTGAAAAAAAATGTAATGGTTGAAAGATGTGGAGTAGAAAAATAAGAAGATAAAGAATTACCTGTTTCAAGCTATCGATAGAACAATTCTAGAGCAGCATATGGAGAAGCACACCTCGAAGGACATATGGGACTCAATGAAGAAGAAATTTGAAAGGAACGCTAAGGTGAAGCGTTTGGTACATCCTTCTATCATTGAGAAGAGACTGGGTGAACATGGTGATGAAGGTGGGTGAGACCATCACCGAATATTTTGTTCGAGCTATAAGTGTGGCTGAGAAGCAATGTAGAAAATATGAAGGATGTCATCATTATTGAGAAGATTCTCAGAACTCTCGCTAAGAAGTATACTTACGTAGTTATTTCAATTGAAGAGTCTAAGAACATTGATTCACTCACGATCGATGAATTACAAAGTTCGTTGGTTATGCATGAGCAAAAGTTGAATATAAATGGTAGAGAGGAGAAAGTCTTAAAGTAACTATGGAAGAAAGGAACAATGGAGGTAGAGGTTGAGGAACAAAAAGTTTCAGAGGAAGGGAAACATGTAGAGGTAGGCAACGTTTTTCAAAGACTAATGTGGAGTGTTACAAATATCGTAAACTTGGACACTTTCAATATACATGTTTTGACTAGAATAAGGAAGTAAATTACACAGAGCTAAATGAAGTGGATGAGATGTTTCTAATATTTTATGTGGAGGCACATGAGGCCAGACAGGAGATGTTTGGTTCCTTGACTCAGATGCTCAAAGTGAACCAATCCATGTTCATTGAGCTAGATGAGAAGTTTTCCCATTCAGTGAAATTAAGAAATAATAGCATGATGAATGTGACAAGCAAAGGTAAAGTAAAACTATTGATAAATGATGTTATTATTATTGCCACTTATGTGTTATATGTTACAGAGTTAAGAAATAATCTCTTGAGCATAGGGCACCTGCAAGAAAGGGGGTTGGCAATTTTCATTAGGGGGGTGCAAATCTATCATCTTGACAAGGGTTTGATAATTCAAACAAACATGAGCGCAAATAGAATGTTTCTTTTGCATGTTGAACTACAAGTGATGACTACACAATAACAGAGTCAAGTGTCATCTCACAAGCTCACAAAACTTATCTCGTCTTTGGCATCAAAGATATAGACACCTAAGTTATAAGGGATTAAGAACCTTAAAGAAGAATGAAATAGTACATGGTCTCCCTAATTTTCTTGAATCACATGAGTTGTGTACTAATTGCTTTGTTAGAAAATATCATTGAATACCAAATAAGAGTTCTTGGAGAGCAAATCGGGCATTGAAGCTTATTCACGCAAACATTTGTGGGCCCGATCACACCTACTTCTAACAGTAACAAAAAGTACAATTTTTGCTTTATTGATGACTATTGCAGAATTTCGTTGGTGTATTATTTGATGGAAAAATCAGAAGCACTGAATCACTTCAAGTGCTTTAAGAAGATGGTGGAGAACGAGACAAGTTTACCTATTCAATGTCTACGCACTGATAGAAGGGGAGAGTTCACTTTTTTTGAATTCAACAATTTTTGCAGATTTTTAAATGGTGTCAAAAGGCAACTGCCTACTACCTACACTCCGCAAAAAAACAGTGTAATTCAGCGAAAGAATAGAATAATCATGAACATGGTCCATAAAATGCTATCTGAAAAGAAAATCCCAAAATCATTTTAGCCGGAGGCAGCAAATTGGAGTAATTATGTGTTGTACAGGTGTCCACCCTCGACAGTTAAAGATGTCATCCCAGAAGAATCATGGAGTGGAGTGAAGCTTCAGTAGAGCACTTTCGTGTTTTTGTGTGCATAGCACATGTTCATGTGCCAAAGGTACGAAGAACCAAACTTGATGATATAAGTTTTTCTTGTGTATTTTTGGGTATTAGTGAAGAATCCAAAGGCTATAGACTATTTGATCTTGTTGCAAAAAAGATAGTGGTGAGTAGGGATGTCATTTTTTAAGAAGAAAAATAATGGGACTGGGATGTGAATAATGAAGAACACATTAGGGTAGATTTGGAGTGGAGAGATGATGGTATTGACGAAATAAATAATGGAGAAGAAAATATTAATCAAGTTGAAAATGATAATGAAATTATAGGAAAGACCAATAGTGGGTAAAGAGAGGGAGAAGTTTCTCCAAATATTGGAGACAGTGAGGATAGTGGACTTAGGAAGGATGGTGAGAGAGTGAGGCAGCCACCATCATGGATGAGAGACTATGTTGGAGGGGGGAAGTCTTGACTTATCAGAAGATAAAACTAATATGATACTAATAGGGTCAAATATAACGCTAATACAGTCAAATGATTCATTATACTATGAAGAGGCAGTTAAGAATGCAAGCTAGAGGAGAGTTATGGACAATGAAATTAAGTCTATAGAAAAAACAAGATATGAACATTAGTTGATCTACCAGTTGGAGCCAATAAATTTGGAGTAAAATGTGTCTACAAGACCAGGTACAATGAGCGTGGAGAGATTGATAAACATAAGGCATACTTGGTTGCAAAAGGGTACTCTCAAATGCATGAAATTGATTATATATGAGTTTATGCCATGTTGTGCGAATGGATATTATGAGGATGATCATTGCTTTAGCTGAACAAAAAGGGTGGGATATTTTCAGTTAGATGTGAAATTAGCTTTTCTATATGGTAAGCATGGTGAAGACGTCTACGTGGAGTAGCCGAGGGGTTATGAAAGGAAGGATAATGAGTACTTAGTGTATAAGCTTCACAAAGAACTGTATGGACTAAAACAAGCTCCACGAGCTTGGTTTAGTCGGATTGAAGTGCACTTTATTGGGGAAGGCTTTGATAAATGTGGCAACGAGCATACTTTGTTCACCAAAAGAAGCAAAGAAAAGAGAATTATCATTGTAAGTATTTGTGTTGATGATTTAATCTTTACTAGTGATGATGAAGTTATGCTATCAAATTATAAGAGTTCTATGGTGAGAGAATTTGACAAGTTTGATTTGGGAACGATGAGGTTCTTCCTCGGTATTGAAGTATTACAAAATTCTGATGGCATTACTATATGCCAAAGAATGTATGCTTTAGAGATATTAAAGAGATTTCATATGCTGGAGTGTAACTCGGTCTATAGTCCAATAGTTCTAGGTTGTAGAGTGAGCAAAGATGAGAATGATGTTGTTGTCCATGAAACCTGTTACAAGCAATTGGTACTTGGTAGATAGCTTAATATATCTCACTACTACAAGGCTTGGTATGATATTTGTCACGTGTCTTATAAGGAGATATATGTCGAGGCCTACAGAACTTCATTTTAGGTGGCAAAAAGAGCACTTCGATATCTAAGAGAAACTGCAAACTATGGGTTCACTATTAAAAAAGGAGATGGTAAATTATTGGCATCTAAAGATAGTGATTATTCTGGTGACTTAGATGATATGAAGAGTACGTCTAGATACATATTTGTGTTAAGTTCTGGAGTAGTTTCATGGTGTTAAGAAAACAGCCTATTGTGACCCTATCCACCACAAAAGCTGAGTTTGTACGGTTGCAGCTTGTGCTTGTCAAACAGTTTGGATTGGTAGAATTTTGAAGGAGTTGGGATGCTCAGTTAGGGGCTGTATTTCCATAAAGTCGACAATAGTTCCACAATCTATTTTTCTAAAAAACCTATGATGCATGGCCACAACAAAGATATCAATGTACAATTTCATTGTTTTGAGAAATCTTGCAAAAGAAGGTTAAGTTGAATTATTGCATTGTGGGAGTCACGATTAGGTTGGAAATTTGATGACCAATCCTTTGAAACTTGATGTGTTTTTTAAGCTTCGAAGGCTACTGCGAATTTGTGAAGTGTCTGATAAACTAAGTACTTGAAAGTACTTAGTTTAAGGAGGGAATGATAAGTCAAATGCTTGTTTTTAGGATTTGAGTTGGGTTAGATTTTAGGATTTCGTAGACTTCGGTCTAGATGTTGTTAGTCAATCACAAACTCTTCTCATGTTTCAGTGGGAAGGACCCTTCTTATGGGTCTTTCTTGCTGAGTATCCACTTTATCAATAGGGTTCCGCTCCCTGCCTCGCTGACTCTTCTTCGCTTCACCAAAACCTTCGGGCTGCGTTTACTATGGTAAATAAGGATTAGGGCATATAGGATAGGATTGGATATGAGGTGTAAAATTATGAATATTTCTCAATCCTATCCTAAGTTTACTTTGATTGATGGATATGATTCGTTATCATATCCATCATTTACATACATGTATTATATTGATGAATAAAATTGAATTGACATTTATACCCTTGCAATTTTTTTAAATCTCCTCAGCCCCCACCTCAAGACGACGTCGTGTGAGTTAGGGCAAGGTTGGTTTAATTTTCTCTGGACCTTCGCAGCTGCGCAGAAAAAAGGAACAACTTCGGTACACCGTCTTCCTCCGGTCGTGCTCCCCTCTTCTTAACGACGTACGCTGTCGGTGATATAACTACAACCCTCATCTAAGGCGTGTTTGATTTTAGGTTCGAATATTGTGTATATTTTTCATTATTTTATTTCCTCATTTGGTGATGGGTGAATGAATAATCCATGTGACATGGTTTCTTTTTCAGGGCTTTTGTAGGTTTTTACTAATTCGATCAACAAATGTCGACAATTTCATCTAAGGGCTCCGCCTTCAATGGTAAATATAATCTATTTCGTACATCCGTACCTCTTTTTGGTTCTCATTGTTTCATTGCATTTAAAGATTCACACCTTGAGAACATATTTCATTTTCTCAAATGGATATGTGTTTATTACATTTCTGATTTTGTTCTTATATTTAGGAAACATGTGTAACGCTGCTAAAATCTCTATATTTATCGTCTGCAGATATAATATAAGCACAAGATAAAATTGAACAGGGCGAATCTAGTTAAATGTGTTGTAAATTTAATTTTTATTTTGCCTGATGAATTTTGATTTGATGTATATATGTTGATTCGGTTCTTTTTCTTCTGTGGGCCTAAGATGTATGATGATTTCTGAGTTATGAATTACTATATTTGTTCCTTACAATCTTCAAAACTTGTTTGAAAGTATTAGCTTTATGAATTCATGTTGTTTAAGAATTGAACATATTCTTATGATTTCCACAATATTCACTGCATTTCATATACTAAGTTTCTGACGAAGTATAATACAGACAGTGACGATAGTTGCATCACCATGCCGATTATAAGTGCAAGTATAGAGTATGGATTGGAGGGAGTGGCTTCACTGCGTAAAAGTAGTGTTGTTAAATGGCTGCATGAGATGATAGAAGAGCTACAGGTTGCAATCGATGTGCTACAGTGTCGGGAAATTGTTCTCATTGAAACAATAGGCGAACAAAAGTGTAGGGAGGTTGAGTTGCAAAATAATATAGTTCAGCTTCAGCAGATTATTCTCAAGTTGAATGAGTGTGATTGTAGTTTATGGCGGTGTCATCTTGTCTTATTTGTCGGAATACTATTTTGCATACTTTTGATTTTCGTAGGTGTTAGGGGAGGATGTACATACTCTGGTGCTCGGTAAAATTTACAACTGTTTAGTGATTTGTAATTTGTTAACTTCTTGTTCGTACAGACATTTTATTGGGTTTGTGGTTATTGTGAGTGAAATTTGTGGAAATTAAAAAGTTATGTAAGACTGTTTATTGAGTAATTTGTGTTAATGTTGGATGATGTACATGATGATAATTATGTGGTTCCTACGAATCTCTACTTTTGTTTACAAATTTCAAAAGTTTGTATTTTTTTTTCAATTGGTCACACGACGTTGTAAAATATACCGCCAATATGTCTTCCCCATCACATGTATCTGCATTCTTTTAAACACATTTTGACACAATTAAACTAATATTGAATAATAAGTGCACATTAGTCATACATACACATAGGTTGCATCTAGTTTTGAGGTGCTAATCTTACAGCATTCCTAATATTCTACGTAACTAGTAGTTACTTCCCGATATTACATGCCCAATGCTTTACACCTATCACACATAATACATTAGTCTAACAGCACACAACAAAGGTAACCTCGAAATTCTGGTGAGGTACATTTTACATTCTTCCAACAGCCATCAACATCACCATCCGACCTTGGGCATCTATTGGAAGACTGAAAAATAGCTCAAGTTCTTTGTTATTATTGACTATTACCTTTGCAACCATTAACTGTTGATCAATAGTCAATACGCCCAAGCTGCCCAACATTTCGCACAACTTCCCTCGTTTCTCTGACATTATGACTTCATATCTAATTCGTTTTCCAATGGTCTGCAGGTTCTCATTCGTTTGTTCGCAAAACTTACCCATCAGACTAACCATCTGGCCACCCGTTGTGTCCTCAACACAACGTTTCCTCATCTTGGTTTTCTTCCTCACGCCCGCCGAACCTCCACCATCATCGCCCGATGCTGTTTCAGTGTCAACCGAAATTGAGTCAATGAAAGCATTCAGTTCATCATTGTCATTCTTATCACCTGCTTCTAGCTGTTCTTTATCGGCGGTGAGCAGATCCTCTGCAAATTCTCCAGTCGCGCGATCTTTTCCAAATACCTCACACCACTTGTTGTACAGAGGGTAAGACTTGTTTTTCATGCTCTCTGTATGCGTATCAGTCTGTAAGAATTTTAAATAAATAAGGCACAATGTTTACGTAAAGCATCTACTTGAAAAAAGTCTCAACTAATGAAGAAAAGATTAAGTTCTTACCGCTACATATTCATTCCACAGCTTCTCATCGTGCACTACGAGCATGCTATTAACATCGTCCCACTTAAATCCTGATCTACTAAGCATGGATTGCAGACTGCCGTGATGCTTCTTCCACACATGTATCATATTGCAGATATGTGGATCAGCCTTCAAATCGATCTTCGGCATGTAGTGTTTCATGACGCGGGCGAGTTCACCCAAGTACCCAGTGCGAAATCCATTCTCGCATTTCTACCCCGTCTGGATGATGTCCTTCAACGCCATAATCAGAACTTGTTCTTCCCTTCCCGTCCACACACGTCTCTTTGCAGCATTGTTCTTTGATGATGGATTGCTAGTTTCCTCAATGCAACTGATGTCTTCCATATTCCTGTACACTACTCGACTCATTAAAAAATTAATATAAATTTATTAGATTGATCGAACATATCCACAAAACGAGGACAAATTAAACTACATTCAATTTCAATAAGGCCCAGTAAACCTGTCATAGATGTGGAAATATCACATAAAATCCAGGCTGGTCATTCTCAATACCATGTGACTACAATATAATAAATTGTTCCATTACATAGTAAAATGAAGAAACAACGGAGATCAAACAAACAATATCACAACAAAGGACATGTGCAACTGACATAGGGGAAGACTATCTACTTAACCCAGTCATTATACATGGTGGCTGCTAAATTGTCTCTCCATGCTGTCCATTCAGGACTACTCTCTACTATGTTAACGTAGCCTTCCACAGATGCATCGGCATTCTAAAAATTTTCATCAACTTCAGCTTTTAAAGGATCAACGACCATGGTTTTTTGAATAAAATTGTGAATGAGGTAATAGGCTAGGATGATTCGGTTTTGGACTCTAATAGGGTAGTACGATGCACTTCTTAGTATTGCCGATCTTTTTTTCAAAATTCCAAATGACCTCTCAATTACGTTTCGCGCCTTTGCGTGCTTCATATTGAAGATTCTTCTTTGTTCTGCGAGGCAGACGTAGCAGACCCCCATTCATCCAAATGGTAGTGTATCATACGATAGGGTGTCAAAAAAACTAGACCCATTCGTGTATCTGTTATCGCACAAATAGTAGTTCCCTATAACATCATAAATACCCAAATGTGAGTCACGATAATTAAAGAATATAAGACTTGTGCTTCAGTAATATAAAAATTTGTTAGCTTTAGGAACTTTTAAACCGTTGTTCCTGGTGACAGCATCCCGCAATACACGACAGTTAGCGGCGCTGCCTTCCCATCCCCTCAACACGTATATGTAATTCATATTAATATCGCACACTGCCAACACATTAACGTGACCTTTTCTATTTTGGTAACGGCCTCGATATGCCTTCGGAATAGTGGTATCAATGTATGTCCCATCCAGTGCACCCAAACATCCCTGCATCCCCAGTTATGTGTTTGAATTGGGTCTATGAAATTTAAGAACTAATGCAGTGCAAAGTTATGTTATGTAAATGAAAGATACCTTAAAAGAGCTCCACTTGTCATTCATGCAGGTTTCGTTAATCGTCTTTGGTTTAACTAACATCAGAGGGTACAACCGAATAACTGAGTTCAATAAGCGATGGAAGTGTTTGGTGATAGTTCTACCCGAGCATTTATAATTTGACCTCACAATACGGTTCTTTGTGTGATGTGTAATTATGGATAGAAACATGGCCACTTGCTCAGGGGTACTGGAATGCCAAGTGGGTTTTAACTCACCATACGTCTCAAGCATATGACAGAATGAAGATAATGCTCCTATACTCATTCTTAAGTGATCTAAACACTCTTCATCCGAACAATCAATGACATGACGCAGGTATCTTAGCTGCGTAGGGACCCTACTAAGTAGACTATATTTTGCTTGAATATTCGCTGTAAATCAGGAGATGGAAATATGTCGATTGTGATCGAAGAATATGCAAACCATGTTAAAAAAGAAAATACATGCATTCATTATGCCATGTAAAAAAACCAACAGCTCTTCCTCGGTCATCCCCATTTCTAACATAACAATACCATTTTCCATCCTAGACAAAAATTTTGCATATCAGACACATCATATCATAACATAGTTAAACACACACCCACTTCAATCGTATCCCATGAATAAAATATTAATTTACGAAGAAAAAAAATTAAATATGGGAGACAAGAACCCATTTCAAGCGAGCTTGGACTTGTTGAAGACTATGTCGGCAACGATTAAGTAAAGTATCGAGCTTTGACATCAGAAAATAAATAAAACACGACAACACGGGGAGTAAGCATCATCTAATTTGACATCACCCAACATATAATTCGAAAACAAATAACTAATCGGAGGTGGAGGTGGATGTTGGTTATCTAGCAGCTACGACTCACCGAAACGGAAATAGACATAGGGTGATGGTGATTTACCTTGTTCACAAAGGCTGAGCACGGGCGCGTGCGGCACAGTGGTCGGAGAACGCCGTTCGTCGACAAAAGCAGCCGCAGCCGGAGGAGTGAAGAACTCACATAGGGTTGGAGATTAATGTCGGTGGTTGGGGGAAATGTAGAAAAAGCGGGTTTTTGCTCTTGCGACTTTGACCGCAAGTTTTAGACCCACCTTTCCTCCAATTTTTATCTTAATAATGAATATAATAAAAAATATAAATTAAAATTAATATAATTTTATATAATTTCGGACATTTATGTTTTTAAGATAACATAATTTGTACTTCATAATCTTGGTTTTAAAATAAATGTGTGGTGTATTTATAATGCCAGTAAACTTATCCATATAATGACGTTAAAAAAAAAACCGAATTTATGTTACATTCAAAATTTTGATGCCCCTTGGTATTAAATATTATATTAAAAATTTTATATATATTTTGGTGTAAATCATTAATATATATATATATATATAAATTTACTTATAAATGAAATTAATATATTCATTTTATTATAATTCTTTTTTCCATTTTTGGATTTATGGATGATAACAAATTCCAAATAAATATGGCATGTCATTCAACAAGTTTTGAATGCTTTGTTGCAGAGTTTCGTGTCATTGGTTCACATGCCAAATATTTTTAATAATTATTGCATATATAGACATTGTACTACATGCATTTCATAGTTTCATATTTTTCTTGTATCTATATAATTTCCAAATATAATGTATCCAACTTTGATTTATTGAACTCTAAAAATTAAGTAATTGTGCGGAAAAAAATTTTGACAAACCGTATTTTGTATCACTGTTCCCTGAATCGTTATGTTAACAAGATACCCAAAATTATTGCAACTTTGTTGTATAATAATTTTAAAATTGGAATTTAATATAATGGGATGGATCACATGCGTAATAGTTGGTGTGAACATGAAAGTGATTGACAAGTCCCTTTGTCTCCTTTTGGTTCACATGGTGCCAATCATACTCCATGTATGTGTATAAAGGGATTCCCACTATGAAGGATTATGAAGAATGAAAGTATAAATGTACAATGTCCATAAGAAAAACCCCTCCCTAGGAAGAGTTCTTATACAACAATGGTTGGAATGAAGAGATGGATGATTGTTTTATTAATTGTCTTATGGAGCAGCAACAACTTGGCAATTGGAATCCACAGTTACAAGGAAACTTCCACGCCCTTCTCATGGCACGAGGCGTACTAAATGAAGAGCATTTAAAAACTATTACTTAGGAAGAAATTGTTGAACGCCAGACCATGTTAAAGAGTCGGTGTGAAACATTTCAAATGATTATTGAGACGGACGGCACATGGTGGGATCTTCCCACAACAAAGTACATGCAACTTGTGCTACGTGGAAGAAACTGATGAAGGTAAAACTTCGGGTTTAATATTAATGCATTAAATTCAAAAACATTTTTTAGAATATTCTTTATATAATATAAGTTATATAAAATTTTTTGACTTTCCAAAACACATTTTTTGAGGTGATAGAAAAATGCATTTATAGGAGCATATTTCCACGGTGGAGAACCACATTATGAGAAGCTTGAAGTTATGTTCCACGAGCGCAATTCCCGTCCTATGCAACAAAATGAAATCATCAACATTTTAGACGGAAGCGTGCAACCGGAGGAACATCCTGCTCAAACAACTAAAATGGTGATTGTCGTATCTGATGATGATGATGAGGTCATATCTCCAGTGGTTGCATATGCACGTCCGCCTCGAAGGATAGCAAATTCATGTTGTCCAGACATGTAATGAAGATATATCAAGGAATATTTTCCCAAATATAAGAAATGATGAAGGTGGAAGTAGTAGAAGTTTTCCTGCACAAAACTTTTATACCCCGAGGCCTAGAGATGATACTTCAAAAAACCAAAGCGGCGAGAGCTCCTGTGCTTCTTCAAGCCCCGTTAAATGGTTTTCTTTTAAACGTGGCAATTGGTAAGTTTTTACTGACCGAAGTATGTTCGTGCATGACGTCGTGTTCCCCAACACTCCTTTTGCATCCTATAATAAAGCTACTACTACGGGAATGGGATATATGTGTCGAAGTTATTACTGTTTAGTATTATTGTAATTGGTAGACCAAAACATAGTGATTTTGCGGTGTGTGTTTAATCCATTATAAAAGAGTATTGGTGTGTGCTTAATCCATTGTAAAATAGTATTGTTGTTTATAACCTATGTTATGTATTTCTGAATAGGAGCATATGAAGTATTGTACAAAACGTTGGCCAATAAGTGTGATTTCAATGATGAAGGTACACAACATAGCAGCATATAAATAAAATACACTTATTTATCTCTATAACAGAGTAAGACAATGCATAGAATTATAAGGAAAATATGGGCATAAAATAGTTCATAGTGAAAAAAACTATTCCCATTTTCAACCACTACGGCAGCACATTATGATACCACAAGAAAAGGGAAATATTAGAAAAGTATGTCAAATTGTGTCACCTAATTAAAACTTAGATACAAACCGTTTAGTTAAAACACTTCATTCAATTGCACGAACTATAAAACCCAATTCATTGGTAGGAGCTAACTCAATGATGCATCTGTTTCCCACCACTATGCCATTCTCACTTAGGAAAATTGATAATTTATCTCATAGAAATACGAGATGTTTACTTGTTTAGCACGATAGACCATGTTCGTCCATTCATCTTCACGTTGACACGCTTGCGTACAAGCTTTTTCCCAACAATATATGTACTCCGAAATTCAATAGGAATAGGCTGCATGCAGAAACTTATGTCAGGTTAATACAGTATGCAAGTTAATTATCATTTTAAATAACAAACTTAAATCATATACAACTAGTAAACGTACCAATCGAGGTTTATCAAAATATAACTTGCACATAAGAAGTTTGTATCGGGGGCAATCATCTTGTTCGGCCTCACTAGGGCTCACCACCTCAGTCTTCACGTGAGGGAAATTGTGCATCATGATGTCAATCATGTTGTCATCACTTGTTTCACTTGAAATGTCTATTAAGCCATTCGGTTGAACATCCGTCATGTGTTCGGATCCATCCTCTCTTGGCTGACTACCTCTTGTCGTAGTTGGTTCTCTTTCTTGAACACGACACTTAATGTCGGATTTCTTCAAAAACCTCAACCCAGATCCCCCATCAACCAGCAGATTGAAAAAAATAAACTCCTCAATTCTTATGTTATTCTCCTACACGAATTCCTACCACCCATATGTAAGTCTAATTCGACCTGTGTCCAGAATCTTCGACTTCATATTCCACCTAACACCGTACTTGTTAATCAAAGTGAGCCTATTGGGCGGATTTTCGATAAAGTTCATGGTGAACTTAGGCGGAAGATCCTATAACACATAGACTTAAGTCAGCAGCTGAACACCATGCACAAAATATATGAAGCATCCCTTTAAAATTATGTTCTTCAGTGAACACGTACCAAATAAACATCCATCAGCATTCTGGGACTATAAAGGAAAACCTTGAAGCATCGGTTGAGCCTTGCTGCCGTATCAGGGTGATCTACACTATAAATAACACGTATTAGATGACAACCGAATGAATTGAGGGAGGCGGTTAGTAATGTATGATGTAATAAAGAATTTATTACCTTGTTGAGGCGGATGTGATTTCTGGCATGCATTTTTGGTGATGACAATCACATGGAAAATACACCCTCCGTCATAGTAAAATAAGCACATGTCCTTATGTTCGATGTTGTTCGCATCCCCGAACTTGGGCCACCCTTCCGTCAGGTAGATGAATCCATCATCGCGTTTCTTCATTGTGACACTCCACTGTATGCCAAAGTCATTATGAAATTGCACATCGGAGGGTAAACTACCCCCACATTTACTACAAAATTTGGGTGGAATTCGCTGTACGAAGACGAAATATTAGTGCCCAAATTGCAATGAATTGTACATAATAATTTACTTATGTATGTAGTATTAGCAAGTATACAACATATTTACCAGTCCCTTCGAGGAGAAAATGAAGTTCTTATGGAATAACTTCATGAACTTACATAATCCAACACGTTCCATTGTCAACCTCGAAAACAATCAACGCAGGTCAGTAAGTAAAAAACATGATGGGCCAAAAAACAATTAAATACGCCATGGGCCATAGTAATTCATTATAAATCAACTATACCATCTTCCACATATACATAAGACAAATAAACAAAATTCACACAAAATAGGATCATCAGAATTCAGTAGATAGACAAGTTCAAACTAAGGAACCAATTCAGTCATACTCAGCGTACTCCATACATCAAGATCAGACTACATAAAAAAAAAAAATTAGGCGACACATCATGATAAGCCAGGGATATCTGTACCACGTTGGTTATCCAGGCTTTGGAACACAAATTGCAAACAATCTACTTTCCACATATATGAGAAAAAAATAAAGAACAGACATTTCCAAACAATATGTGTGGATCAAGAACATGGATAAAATTACGACATCTTCAACAATTTCTCATTATACAACATCTAATACAACCTCTACATATACATATCATAAAAAAAAAAAACATTCACCTAACACCATCATCACAATCTTTTCATATGAACTACATATAGGAAACGATCTAGCATCCACATTATCCATGAAAAAAAAAATTGTTCATTCAGAAAAGTAGCAGCACATATGAGTACACTTCAAAATTAATCATTTATCTAAGCAAGTTTTATACCTTCCAGATTACTGCACAGGAACACCTCGTCGACCCTTTCTACGATTGGAACACAAATTCTTACAACAACCAAAAGATAAAATGTTCAATCGGATATTTCCCCAAATGATATGTATTTAAATAAGATAAATTAACAAAAATCACTCAAAAAAGGATCATCACAATTCAGTAGACAGACAAGGTCAAACTAAGGAACCGATTCAGCCATACTCATCGTACTCCTTACATCAAGATCGGACTACAACAAAAACAAAAACAAAATTTTCGGCAAGACAACATGATAAGCCAATGATATCTTTACCACGTTGGTTATCCAGACTATGGAACACAAATTGCAAACAATCTACCGTCCACATAGATGAGAAAAAATTAAAAACAGACATTTCCATAAAATATATGTGGATGAAAAACATGGATAATATTACGGCAGCTTCAGCAATTTCTCATTATACAACATCTAATACAGCCTCAACATATACATATCATAAAACAAAAGCATTCACACAACACCATCATCACAATCTAGCATCCACAATATCCATGAAAAAAAATTGTTCATTTAGAAAAGCAGAAGCACAGATGAGTCCACTTCAAATGTAAGAATTATCTAAGCAAGTTTTATACCTTCCGAACACCTCGTCGTCCCTTTCTACGATCGGAACACAACTTCCTACAACAAACAAAACATAAAATGTTCAATCGGATATTTCACCAAATGATATGTATTTAAAATAAAATAAATAAGAAAAAGGTCAAAATTTTATACTCCGATGGACAACAAACGGTGGATTCAGCGAGAAATTCATACGGGGACGGTGGGGCATAGGGTTTCTGCTATTCTCGATTATTGTTTGCGAAGATCAAGGACGGATTGAAATAGGAAATGAAACTAGTGTCTGCGATGAAACATGACGGCGGATTGAAAGGGAAATTGAAAGGGGAACAGCGGAGTGTAGGGTTTCCAGTAATATCGCATAGTCAATGCGACGAAGGAGGAGGGGCGGTCCAAATAGAAAATGGTACAGGAACGGTGGGTAGGGGGGAAGGGTTTCTTGTATATGAAGAAGGATGGTGAATCGGGAACAAGGGGGTTAGGTTTCCACCTCTCGACTGCGACGATGAAACCTTGTCGCATGCGAGAGTGAAATTTAACAAACGATAGCAGCGAGGGTAATGACTGATAAGTAAGAAACCCTAGAAACCGACATGTGAAAATGACTTCTCATTGCCCTTGCGGGGCAAATTAGTAAAATCGCCTTCCGGGATAGAATGGGATAACTTATCCCACCCTGGCTGGGGGGATGGCTTATCCGCCATTTTTACATGGGGTCCCGCGTCTATCCCGGGACCCGGGATAATTGCAATATTACAATCTAACAATGTATACGTTTGATAAGCCTGTATACCATGTCCAAATCTAGGCTTATCCTAAAGAGTAAACGCAGCCTCGGTGTCCACCATTTTCACATTGGAGGCCTCGAACCTTTTAATTGGGTTGGATGTGTCAGATTCTAGGTCACCTTCACCATTTCCTAGTGGGCTAGGCACTCAGCTATATTCAATTTTGCAGGCCTTATCCCGAGGGAACACTCTCGGGCTATCAGTTGGTTTCCACGAATGGTGATGCGACCATCTTCCAATACAATTTTCAGGCAGTAACGATAAATCTATGTTACTGTGTTGAATTCATTTAGAAATGGTCTTTTTATGATACAGTTGTAAATACAGGCTTGGTCTATGACCTTAAATTTTATATTTCAAACATCCCGACTCTTAGGCCTTTCCAGTTCTACGGTCAATATGACATGACCGACGATCGAAACTCTTGAATCTCCAAATCCACAATCACGTCATTGCACCTTTTGAGATATTGTGGGTATGACCCCTAGCGCATAAAAGTGTTGTAAAAAAATATATTGCCATAATTTCTTGTGTCAATCATTATTCTATGGGTGAGCGTTCCTATTATCTTGACCGATATAACTAGGGCGTCATTGTGAGGGTGGAGTACTCCCTTCACATCAGCTTAGATAGAAATCAAGTCCTGGAGCCTGCTCGACATATTGATTGGGACTGCTCTGATTTGATAGATGTTTGCATAGTTCTCTTAGTTGGGACTTCTGAGCCTGTTGGCTCTCTTATGGCTTAGAGTTTTCATTAGCTTGATCCGACCCATCACGTGAATTTTATGATCCTTGGACATGTCAAGCTGCAGTGGAACAGAGGATAATGCAGGCGATCGGGACGACAATAGCCACTGAGTTGGCTGGTTCTTAATCAAATTTGGTCGAGTTTGCCCTCATTGTACAATCTCATAACTCGTCCAAGAGGTCGTGACACTGGTGTCATGGTCAATCAAGTTATGATATTTGCAGTATTTCTGGTTGTTGAGTTTTACAGGGTATGCACAAAGCTTGAACCTGATGCATGACACTCTCTGAGGTTGCGGCTAACATTTTGCCGATATTTTTGCTCCAGTTCCCCTATGAATGTGTGGGTTGTCGTAGGTTGGTGATCTACCATGTGTTTCGGTTCTTCTTTAGGATTCTAGCCCGCTTGACTTCTTCCTCTTCCTTGTCAGTTTCCTATACCCCAATGTACTAGTGCGTTCGTTCCATGAATTTATGTAACATTTTATGGCCTTCGAGGTGCACCTACTACCAGAATATGGTTCGACAGTGCAACTTGTGGATGATCGCCATTAACATGGCATCATTCAACATGCTCCTTGTCATCTAGACCAATTTATTGAGCCGATCGAGGTATTTCTCCATTGTCTTCTTAGGACCTTGCATGATGGTGGACAACCTTTCTTTTGGAGTCATTTTAATTTTTGCCCCATGAAATGCGCCTGGAACATGGCTATGAATTAGCCCCAAGTTACTATTTAGCCATCCGGCAGTGCGCAGAACCATCTTTGGGCCATATCCCCCAAAGTCAGAGAGAAAATCCTTTATAAAACTGTGTCTGTCGACTTGTAACTCCATCCATGATAGAAATTTGTTGACGTTAGTGGTGGGGTCAGTGTTGCCGTCATAAGTCCCCACCTGCGGATACTTTATGCCAGCTGGCATGGGGGCCTAGATCAAGACATTCATGAAGGGCGAGCTTCTGATTAATGGCCAAGTAGAAAATATCGACTATTGTCCTTCTATGAAAGCCAGGTGGCCCCACAATTGTGAGATTTCTTTGCGCGCAGCCAAGCGTTCGTTGAGTTGTTGTAAGATTGGTTGACAACCCTGCATCGGTTCTTCTCTCACTGGATTTCTTGGGGCGAGCTAGGGAAATAAAACTCCCCCGTAGTATCGCTCAGCCCATCCTTCCCTCACCAGGCCTTGGTGTCCTCCACGGGTACAAACTCGTTAGTTTCTCATTCTTCCAGCCAATGACCGCCTCTATTAGACAACCTGAATTGGTTGATCGCCTGAGCGTTCGTTCTGAACTCCCATAATCCATTGCGGTGCTGGCCTCCTTGATCCTTAGTTTTCAAATGCGCGTTAGTTCCTAACGTCTAGGTGGGAGATAGATCTCCACCTAGATTTGTGAGGTTGTTGGGATTTGTGTTCTTTCTGCTTCCCTTTTTCCACCCTTCCTAGCTGATGGGTTAAGGTATTGATCATGCACTGGAGCGCCACAATATTGATTTGGTCTAGCATTGACACTTCATACGGCGCATCCATCTTTTCACTCATTTAATTGTCCATCCCCTCCTAGCATCAATTTGTGAAGTCTGATTAATATTTAGCTTGAAATTATCTAGTTGGAAAGTTGATGTGGATGTTTATACTGAACAAAATAAAAGAACACAAGTATTTAACCCTTTCTCTTTATTAAAGAAAAGTCAAAAGTCCTTTTACATTCGATTTTACATCTATTTGTAGTTGATCACTCTGTCCTGGAGGCGGTTTTACTAGCCATCTCTTGCTTGTGACATGTCCTTCCGGTAGGATCGCCACTTGTTGGTGTTGCCACGCATTGTTCATGCAGGTGATTGGTCCACCTCAGGCCAACACACCGACCTTGTTGGCTCCAGTCTGTTGCCTGACTGATTGGGCAGTTGCTAACCAGGTCGTTGAGTATTCTAGGTTAATGCATTGGCCTCGTTGGCACTGGCACCACCTTCGGTGTTCCTCCACTTTCTAGGCTCGTGTAGGTCGGCGTGACATCTTTGTTGGCTTTGGTGCATTGTCGATTGATACGTAGATGTCTAGCCACCTTGTTGGCTTGTGCTCGTGAACCATGTGCTTTTGCTCTAAAATCCAAATCTTTTGACTTGTCTGCAGTCCTAAGAGGAGACGTTTGTGTAGGAGGGCTGGTGTAATTGTAACTAGAGGGTCAAGTTGATGGATCAATTTTGCCAATATGTTGTCCATCCATAACCATCATTATAGTACTCCTACATGGAACATTAGTACAATTTCCAAACTCATGTTACACTCCTTACCTTATAAACTTCTCCTTAACTACAGTAATTAGCATTTAATAAAATACAATGTCATAAGGAAACGTGCTATAATTACATAAGTATAATAAAATTTTAATATACAAAACGACATGGAAATAGGAAGTGATTTGTCGAAATTATGAGAATTCATTGGAAATAGTTTTTAAAGCCCTAATTTTATGCCATTTGACATATTTGGTGGCTTTATTATCTTGTTTTAAAAGAAGAATAGGGGAAGAATTATGGGAATTCTTCTCATGTTTTGACACGTCTTCCCTATTTATTGATGCATGTATTCTACATCTGTTCTCTATCTTTTTTTTTTTCTTCTAAAATTTAAAATCTCAAATAAGTTTTTGTTTTGAATTTTTTTTGATATATCATATATCAAACTAATCATCTTTTCGTGATCTTTAATTTGACACCTATACTGCAAATTCTAAAAAAAAAAAAAATCAAATCGCATAATATTTATATAAATATAATTGACATAAATGATTAGTATGTAAATTTTATAATAATAATAATAATAATAATAATAATATAATTTTATCATATATTATTAATATAATATAATATATTATGTCCCGTGTATTGCACTGGGGACCATCTAAATAATACTATTATTGCTCCCATGTAATGTATGATTTGTAATAAATTAAAATTAAAATTAAATATATTGATAATACAATTGCGAGTTAATTAATATTTAAGAATATTCAAAATATTTTATTATTTTACTCGTAAAGACATGTAAAAAATATAATTTTCTTTAAAAAAATAAATATACCTCCATTCCAAAATATAAGTCTTGTTTCCCTAAGAAATTGATTAATTGCATAAAAATTAAATTATTTAATATTTTTTATTAAGAGTATCAATTAATATTTATTTTGGTCTAAATTCAAAACCTCAAATAATCAACAAAAAATAATTAGATTTTCTGCATCTAATAACTCATTTAAATATATATGTAAATTTAAAAATTGTGAAATAAAAGCTATTTGATATATTATACGTAAAAAAAGAGTAGAAATGAAAAAAAAATGATTGTATTTAATAAATCTATATATATATATAATAGCATGATAGTTGAGAATATTTACAAGATTGATATTTTTACGCCGAAAATTTCTTTATATTTCTAGAACGTATATCATTCAATCAGATTTTTCATTTCTTTTTGTTTTTTACTATAATTTTCAAATGTTTATAATTTTTTCATCACAACTCCATTTTTTATGAGAATTATATCAAATTAATCATGTTTTCATGATCTTCAATTTGATATCCATATTGCATTTATAAAAAATATTAATTTTAAATATAAATTTTTTCATAAATTAATTGTGGTATATTTTAATATTTACTGTGATATATTTTTATTTTAAACAATTTCTATTAAAAATATATTTTATAAAATTATTATTTTATTTTAAAATTATATCACTACTTTTTATTATTTATTATATTATAAATCATGCAACACACGAAAAAAATATTAGTTAAAAAATATCCCATAAAAAGAAGAAAATAAAACTCAACTAATAAAAAACTGACACTTCGTTTTAAAAAATATTTTCCTAGAAACCAAAGTTGAGTGAAAAACTATATTTATAATATTCTATTATTATATTAGGATAGATATAAACATGATAGTTAATAATAATTTGTTAATACAAATTTAATTCCTTCTTCACAAAAAAAAAAAGTAAAATACAAATTTACCCCTGGTTCGTCTAAAAATTTGGACCCTACTCGCGAACTGTATTCAGGCCTGCCCTAATTGGTCTGATTGTGTGGAGCCTGACTCGTTGCAATCCTAAGCCCGGTTGGTGAATATCTTGGCTTCCTGTTTTAGTCGGCCTGCTATCGACTTTTGCCAATCCGGCAATCTCAGCCTTTTCAAATTTTCAATTCTAAATTTATTGTAAATTTGAAATTTTCTTGGCTGTAACCTACTCCGATCCTTCAGTTTGAAATCTCTCTTCCGGCGCCGGCATCACCTCTGCCGCTGCTTCTTGCTATCAAATACAAAGAGTTCCATACACGTATAATGTCGATGGGAAGCGACACCACTTGGGTGGGAAAGAAGCCACTGAGAAGAGTGGGAGGGATGTCCGATGCTCTTTCCATCGCCGCTGATCTCGGATACTCCGTCGCCCCTCCTCCTTCTCAGGTCTCTAGAGCCACTGCACACACCCACACAAACATGCTTTGCAGGATATTCTTGATCTTGTTTTGCTGCAATGTTAGTAGTGAGCTGACTTTGACTTTGTTTTTGTTTTTGTTGTTGGATCAGGAAGATATCCAGAAATTATCAACCGGTTCTGGTGAAAAGGGGGACGATTTGATAAGGATCTTGAGAGAATTGACGGCTGTACAAAGAAAAATAGCGGATCTGCAAGTGGAACTTCAAGGTAGAAAGGTGATGTATTCTAAATTTCCGCAGGCAGTAAACTTAAATTTAATCTCCCATGAGGCGTTTGTAAAAGCCTACTGACTCTTGATTGCGCTATTGCTGAATGATGTGCTATTATTTAGCTGTTTTTAAATTGTATCCCTGGTTTTAAGTTTTCTTGAATAGTTCTATTCCGGAAGCTCATACAATTCTTGTTGGGACTTTTAGGAGGACAAGAATGTTGCTCATTTAACACATGTGAGTGAAATGGAGAAGAAGATCGAGACTTTAGCCCGGATCACAACTATATTAAAAGATGTCATTCAGAATAAGGTAATTAGTAACTTGAAATGCCGTTAAAATTTGTACTTATGCCGTGATATATGCTTTGAGATGGAGTTTCAATTACAATGTGCTGATACTATTCTAAAATGTCTTTGAGAAAACTGCCTTTGTTTTCTTATTCTGATTTTTCATGCACAATGTGTCTACTTTCGTCTGTATGTATAACCCTTCGTGTGCTTGCTTTCTAGGATCGGATTATTGCTCGCCTCCAGCAACCTTACTCTTTAGATTGCATTCCTGTGGAAGCTGAGTACCAGGTATATTAATGTATTCAATGTGGCACTTCAGTTAATCTACATGTACATGCATTTATACTCTTACGTATACTGGGAACTGTTCTAGCCTGTCAAAATATTTATGCACCTGCAAGGTATCTTACTTTTAGTTTTCTTCTGCTGAACTTGCCATTCCATAAAGTTTATGTTTGCTGAATTGTTCTTCTTGACTATGATGTGGCTGTGGTATTTATGGCTTGAGTTTGTGTTTCCTATTATTTTCCAATGCAAATTTTATTTATTTCTTTGTTTACATGCTCATCAAAATTCACATGAGGATACAAACTGTTACTGCAAATGATTCAAGGGATCTCTAGTGCTTGTTCTCTTCTTTTCACAGAAACAATTTTCAGAGTTGCTGATGAAGGCTGCTAGTGATTATGGTGCCTTGACAGCTTCTGTTGCTGATTTTCAATGGAGCCAAAATTTTAAAGAACCACCTACAGTATGGGGGGTAAGTTGTTACCTGGCTTTCTCTCTCTCTGAGTTAATACTCTCCCAAAGATCTCCAATGCAAAAAATGTGCTTGCCGGTGTCTATTCGGTTCAATAAATATTTCAATTGGATATGACAGTCTAAAATAAGAACGGTGCTTGCGTTAAGAGTTTTGATAATGATAGCACAACATTGGAAAATATAATTATGCTCAGGCCCATCAATTTGGAACCATGAAGCCAATGCTGCATAAGTTGGTTACTGTGTTGGTAATCCTGATAAATTTGTCTTGCATCCATGGTGTAGCTCATAAAAGAACAAAGAATCAAAAGGAGAAGTAGGATGATGATAGGGTAAAATTCCATGACCCTTTTTGTTTTGATGTTTCATACAAAACACACAGGAATATTTCCTGAAGCTGATTGCTTAACAATATCTATTATATTTAAAAGTGAAGGTAAAAAGTGGAGATTTCTCATCAGACCTGGTTTTCTGTGGTTGCCGTGTTCTTGCACCCTTAAATAGTTACAATTTTTGTATAGTACTTCAATCAGAAGATTGCATACCCTGTTCTAGACTCATGGAAGTTACCAGTAGTTCTGTTACCTTAAATGTAGAGATGGATGAGGACACACTAGGTCATATAGAATAAATAATGAATGCATCAGAATGAAAGTAGGGGTAACCCTAAAGATGAAAAAATCAGAGAAACATGCTTTAGATGGTTTGGAAATGTACGTAAGAGACCTTTAATGCTCCAGTATGGTAGAAAGAAGGATTCATACTATTAAAAGAGATATGTTATACTTAAATATGAATGAGAACATGTGGCTTGAACGAACTTGGTAGCATGGTATTGTCTATATAGCTGACCTCACATACACCGAGAAGGTCTAAGCTTTTTGTTTTTACCACATTCTTGACATTGTGTTATTATGTAATCTAGGAAATGCTACGTCCAATCCCTGTTGCTTTAGCATCATGCACTCGGTTCTTTGAAGCTATGACAGCAATGAGAGAGTCATTTGCCAAACTTCAGACACTGAGAGTTGGTCATTCCTCTCAAAGAGTTACTGGAGAATCTGACTGTGTAACTCCCCCACCCTGGAGAACTGAATCAAGCTGCGATGATTTAGCTGTTGGTAACCTGAGGAGGCAAGGCAGCGAGCGGCCGGAAGGAGATGATGGCAGCAGTGATATTAGTGATTCTAATTACGCCGATGGCACCAGCAACAGGAGATTGTCGTGGCCTCCTTCTATTAAAAAAAATAGCTTGTAATTATAATTGAAGATTTGTATAATTCTGCTTAAAAACTGCATTCATTCTTTTTATCATGCTGAGCGATTTTCTTGTACAGAGGAAAAATGTATGATGACGTGTTTGCCTGAATTCTGCGCTATGTCAAATCTGCTATCAATGTATTTAGCCCCAAAGCGGAATGTTTGGATTGTTGAAATGTATTGACTCAGAGCACATCTATTTGGACTCCTACAAGATTTGGAAGACTAAATGAATGGTAAAAAGGCACTTATGTTTGGACTCATAAAATATTTGTAATACTAAATTAATAATAAAAGTGCATTTTATATGTAGTTTATATTATTCTATTATGAAAAATATTACATATAATAGAAATGATAGCGTGAGCATCTAAAACAAATAACTTTGCTCACAAAAGTGTTCACTATAGGTGTGTGGAAATCAATCCTCTTGCATAAAATGAACATCTGCTGATGTACTCATGATGTAGCAAACACAAAAATGTTCACTGTAGGTATACATGATATTAATTGTATATAAGTGTGCACGATATCAGTCCTCTTACATATAATTATTGAATTATTGGGTAATAATTAAAAAATTGTTAGAATTGATAAGTTTATATTGTTATATTATGAAAATAATGTATATAATCATTATTTCTTGAGTAATAATTAAAAGTTTGTTGGATGTCAATTTTAAATTGTTATATTATGAAATTTTATATTGGTAATGATGGGTTGGTTGATGATAATGCATTGTAATCTACAACATGGTTGGAGCCCAGAAAAAAAATGTAAAACAAAAATGAATATATTACAAAATTAGAAAAAGTCTAAGATAAGTCCATGGGCCAGGAGAAGTGGGCCGAATGCACTAATCTGAAGTAGCACTAGCCTATGTTCAAATATCAGCCCACAAATGAAAAGCCCAAACCCATATTTGAACATTAAGGGGTGTTTGGTTTGTAAAAGGGAATGATGGTACAAGAACAGTGGGTCGGCTTATTCTAGGTGAGCTGCTACATTGGTTTTTACAAAATGACTCATTTTCATTCTTTGTGCTTATTTAATCAAACTAGTATTTCTCCCGTGCGTTGCACGATTTGTAATATTTATAATAATATAATAGCTAGTAAATTATAATTAATAGTAATTTAATTATTACATTTTGCATTTTGTTTTGTATCGCATTATCACAATGTGTGAGATTTTGTTACTTTTATTTAATAAATAAATAAATTTATAAAATAATAATATATTTTTCTAAAATAAAAATTCGTGATATACAAAATATAATTTTATTTTGTATAAAAATCTCACAATTTTATTTATATAAAAATATTTTAAATATCAAATATATTAATTAATCTAAAAAATATTTTATATTTTTAAAAAATTATTTGTATATACTCAATATGGATATCAAATTAAAGATCTTGAAAAAATAAATTATTTGATATATTTTTCATGAAAAAATAAGTTGAGACGTAAAAGTTATAAGCTTTTAAAATTAAGGTAAAAAATTAAAATAAAATAAAAAAGTAAAAGAAAGTTATTAGTCAACCATTTATGCACTATCCCACATCCCCACCTCCAATAACATCCAATCTCTTTTTTTTAGAAATTAAAAATTAATAAACAATTTTGGTGGGAAAATAGCAAAACTGTAATTTAGCCAAACTGTCTTGCTTTTATATAATTATAGATTATTAGGAATAGAGCGAAAAAAAAAACACTTTATATATATATATATATTATAAATATATATATATATATGTCTGTGTGTGTGTAAAATATCTACATACCATATTAATATATAGAAAGTAATATATATATATATATATTTTTTGTGATTAAAACAAATATTATAATTTAAAATTAAATTAATTTTTAAACTAAATAGTATTTGTATTTACAAATAAGTTTTAATTTTTAAAATTTTGACTATATCACTAACTATTACATTTTTTATTTTGACGATGTTAATAATTATTAAATATAATTATAATTAAATAAAAATGCTGTAAATATATGATGACTTTTAAAAAATAGAAACAAATGTGTCCACTGATATATAATGCAAAGATATATATATATATTATACATATATTAAAGTTTTAAAAAATAATACACAGAATATTAATTTTTATCTAATACTAATATATTAAAATTATTGTGAAATAATTGTAAACAAATATATGATAATATTTTATTAAAAAATTTCAAAATATTATATATTCACATTATTTATTCATAATTGATATGTATGTATTTACTTTAGATAAAAAAAAATTATTATAGATAAAACATAATCAATTATATATTTTGGATTCCTTTAATATTAAAATAATTATAATGTAGAAAATCTTTTTCTTTATCATTATCTTTATCCTTACTTAATATAAAAGTAGGAACACTGAAAAATATGAATCGTCATGTGTCATCACTACAAAAAAAATGTATACTTAATAACTCTTAAAAAATATGCTAAAAAACACGTGTCACTTCTAGAAATTTTTGCATTTTTTATTTAAAAAGTATCTTTAAAAAATTATATAAAAGAAAAAAAAGTAGTTTTTTTTAAACTAAAATTTTAAAATTCAAATAACTCTTTTGTTACAACTTCGTATTTGAAATGTGATATATCGTATTAATCGTCTTTTTACAATCTTAAATTTGATACTAATATTGTATATATCAAAATAAAATATTTTAGCTAAAATATGAAATAAATTTGTTATGAATTTATTTAAAATATGTGTTAGGTTTGAATAAAGAATTATATTAAATTCTTATATGAATTTGTGACAATGCAAATAAAAATTAAATATTTTTTTATATAGAATAAAATAATAAATATTTTTAATAAAATAAAATTATTATACCATTCAAGTATATTAATCAATTGTTTTATTTTAATATTTTAACTAATTTTAAATATTTGTATTACATTTGTCCTGTTTAATTAATAAACTGGTTAACTGTAGAAAAACAAAATTATTTAATACTTTTATAAAAATAATATCATTTAATATTTATTTGCAGTCCCACTCCATTACAAATAATTTAAAAAAAAAAAAGATATCTAACCCCAAATAATCAACAAAAATAATTTTATTTGTTGCATCTAATATTTTATTTTAATATGTGTGATATAGATGTAAAATTAAAAATCAAGAAAAAATAATTAATCTACCATATTGTACGTAATAATTAATATATATATATATATATAAATATACATACATATATACACTTGTGAGTGGGGACAAAGGGATTAGGAAAAAGGAGAAGAGTTTTTAAGCATATGCTTTTGTAATAATTAGGACATAAATGGGGTTTTTTTTAGGTGGGGATATGAGAGACCATTATTTAGATCACTCACATAACTATCACACAGGTTATTAATTATAATACAAAATGTGTGTGTGTGTGTGTGTGTGTGTATTTGGTTTTATTGGCTTTTAATAAAAATGGTGTACAAGTGGTATAGAGTTGGACCAAATGACCCTATTAGAAATATTTAAGCTATTAACCAATGGACCAAATGCAATTCTTAAAAAATATTTGCAATATAACTATCTTAATAAAATATGTAATCATAAAATATTATGTGTATATATATATTTCTATACAGTATGTATAATATGATGACATATAAATGTGTATATATATATTATTAAATTTGCTTTAATCACAGAATATATATTACTTTGTCAGAAAAACTCACAAATTATTAAACCAAATAAAAATAATAAATTAGATCAAATAAAAAGAATAATATAAAAAAAGTTATGTAATCCTTATGTATAAAATAGAAATAAAATAAATGTTTAATTATATGTGGTTATTAACTTTTTTTTTTCTAATGTACTTTAAATAATATTTACGTATATTAATTAATTAACATTATATTATTTTTAAAAAAAATTTACAATGATAAAATCTAGTTTATACATTTACTTTACACCTAACAAATCTAACAAAAGTCAATAAAATAGAGTCAAAATTAAAATTAAAGTAAAATAAATTCAAACACTGCTAATTAGTTAAAATAAAAAATATATATTATATATAATAAAAATAAAAAAAATAATGAGGGATAGAGATGGATACGAGAAATTCTTGATTTGACTAAACTGGGGCAAAGACTAGTCGGGGGGCATAAATACCATCCCATCTCATCCCGCTAAGGAATTCCCACCTCGACCCCATCCCCGAATCATTCATAGATTTTATGTCCAAAACATTCGGTTCCTAACAAAGATAGTTTCCTGTGAAGAAATTGCCACCCCTAAGTGAGGTTGAGCGGCGTAGACATAAATTAAATGGAGAAATACATTGGAAATTTAAACTAATTTTCATTACATTATCTTCAATTTGATATTTAGGTTGCATATATATTAATAAATTATAATTTTTAAAAATAAAATATTTTTCAAAATTAATTATAATATATATTAATATTTAAATTTTTTATATAAAATAAAATTGTAAGTTATTTTTGTTTAAAATATTATAGATTAAAAAATATATTGTATATACAAAATTTTAGATTATTTTTATAAAATTATTAATACAAATATTATAAATTGTGCATTAAAAATATTAGTAAAATAAAAATGTGATTACAAACAAGCTGGATGTAGGAAGTAGGAGGGAGTGGAGTAGGTAGGTCAAAGGGAATGAAGACGCAAAATGTTGTAATAGATAAAATCCAGGTCTGTCATAATCCCATATGGATCTTCTATTATTACACTGAGAACCCCCCATGTTTTCTAACCAAACTTTTATTGCATTGAAACACAACAGCAGCCATGAATAAGAGGTTTCGACAGCATGCTCGTCTCTACTGTTTCTGGATTTAGGGCTAAGTTCCATGCTGCCGTGTCCACACAGTTTACATGCTATTTCATGCGGCAGCATATAATTTTTCAAATTTAGAATAGGGATATATTGTTCGTACGGTGAATGTAATATGCAAGAGATTAGATTTTAATATTCAACTTTGATCAAATATTAAGACGGTAATATTTAATTTTTGATTAATTTAGTGGTATGTATATAATTAATGTAGATAATTATGTTATATCTAAATTTATGATGTTAATTACTTTTAAATGATATTATGTATTTAATGTGAGGAATGCGCAAATACTTCTATTTTAGTCTTATCCTCATTCAATTGATGTTTTATGATTCTAGCATATTTATTCGAGTGTGTTATTAGTATATCAAGTGACATACTCGGGTGCGGCTAATATTGTCTTGATTTTACCATTTGAAAATTTGTTTGGCATAATTTTTAAATAGTCGGTATTTCTTTTTCTAGTATAATAACAAGGAAATACAATATTCTGAATTAAGTTTCATATAACATAGTTATTTTTTAATAAAAAAAATTATAATTTAAATTTTAATTAGTAGAAGATTTTAAATAATATTATTTAAATTAGAACTTACATAACATACTAAAATATTATTTCACATATTATAATGAGGATACACTTCAAATTTAATATTGAGAGCATTAAGTACTATATAGAACTTAAATGTTTGAATATTTAAATTTTTAATAGCGGTATAAAAGTTATAAATATATAATAATTTGATGTAATCTAAAATTATATATGAAACAAAATATTTTATGTATTTGATTAAAGTTTCAATTTTAAATATGTGATTTGACTATTTTAGTTCATGTTTGATAGTGATCGATTAGTTTAAGAACTAATAAAGTTTGGATTAAGTTGATCATGTTACAAACATATTTAACACAATTTGATTAATTCTAAACCCATTAAAACTAATCTAAAACAATCCGTTTAAAAACTTTATATATAAACCTCTTTATGTATACTTTCATAACAAATTATCAACCCAACATGTTCTCCTTGTAACACCACAAATGGAATTTACGAATCTTCCCTTCTTTATGTGTGTTCTATTCTACAAAATAATCTATACTAATACGGTTAATCACTTAAATAATGTAAAAAATAAACAATTAAAAAAATAGTGTAATTTTAAAAAGTATTCCTAAAATAGGATAAAACATTACTGGACGTGACATTGTTTGAAAAAAACGTCATCGGGCCTGACGTTTTAAAATAACGTCAGACCCACTGACATTTTAAAATAACGTCAGTGGGTTATTTACAATATATATATATATATATATGTTACATGTTATTCTCAAATGGACGACGGTATCCTCAATCCTTCGCTTGATTGATTGATAAACCCAGAGCTGCCTTACGAGTGCTACTTCTCCTTCCCAGAAAACGTTTTCCAGAGCCCTTGAAGCCTTGGAGGACATATATATATGCATGTATATATGTATCGACTTACATATATATATATATATATATATATTTATGTATATATAAAAGATATATAATTATTTATATAATATGTAATTACTTTATGAATATATATATTTATATTTTTGTACTTCTTATTTATTTATATTATTCAATAAATTATATTTATATTATTAAAAATCAATAAAAATATATTATTTTAGTTAAATTAATTAAATCATATCATAAAATATTTTTTTATAATTTTTCTTGTATAAATATATATTTACAAATATAAATTTATTTATATTATATATAAATTAATACTATAATTATAAACCAATACAAATATATATTTTCATTTAACCTAATTAAGTTATATTATAAATCATTTTAAAAAATTAATGAATATTTATTAATAATTATAAATTTTATTATACGTATTATTTGAAATTTGAATATATATTTATATAAATATATAAATTATATTTAAAAAAACAAAAAAATTGAAATAACGTGAGGCCCACTGACATTTTAAAAGAAACATTACTGGGCTTGACGTTTCTTTAATTTATTTTATTTTTATATATATTCTTTATATTTATATACATATTAAAATATATGTAATATTTTAATTTGAAGATTCATTAATTTTTTTATTTTTTATATAATACTTTTATTATATCACAAATAAATTTAAAAAAATTAAAGGATATTTATTAATAATTATATATTTTATTATACACATTTGAGTAATTTAAATAAATATATTATTATATATAAATCAGACTTTTTTTTTTATAAAAAATAACAATATAATGTCAGGTCTTCTGATATTTTAAAAGAAACATAAGTGGACCTCATGTTTCTTTATTTTTTTGTTTTTTTATTTATATATGCGTGCATCCATTACACACATATATACACACACAATATATATATATATATATATATATATAAACACACTACATATATATCGCATATATACTATATATAAATATATATACATAAATGATTTATATATTTTAATTTTTAAGTTGCTTCTAAGTATGTATGTATATATATATATACAATTAATATTTATATATAATTCTATTATATTTTAAATTATAAATAATATTAAAAAAGTTAAAAACATATATTTATTTATTTATAATATTTTTACCACATATTATATTAAATTTTTTTATCAAAATATTATACAAGAATTAATATATATTATAATTTTAAAAAATTAATTATATACATAATTTTTATTAATAATTATATATTTTATTTATGTATAATTAATATTTATATATAGAATTAATCTTATTTACTTTTAAAATTTAAATAAAAAATAAATTGAATCACAAAACATAAAAAAGAAAAAACTTTGAAATATATAATTTATTTACTACATATATATACATATACCTAACTATTTCTTTTTTTCTTTTATTATTATTAATTATTTTGTAGGCTAGCCCATGGATGGACAATGGAATTTAACCACCGGAGCAAGTATTACTTATTGACTTTCTTATTATATAATTATATTAATAGAGAGAAACATTTTAAAATATAGAATAATTCATTTATAATATTTTTCAAATTTTTAAAATTATATTATGTATTAATTCATTTATAATATTTTTATATACTTACTTTTTATGAATAATTTATATTAAATTACAATTGATAAATTTATATATATATATATTAAATTTAAAGAATATAAATAAATTTTATTTCACTTTTTGAAATTTATTTATGATATGATTTAATTAATTTAAATAAACATATATAATTTTTATTGGTATATAGGTATATAATATATATTGATGTAAGAAATATATATATATATATATATTTCTATTTATATATTTATATAATAAAAAATATAAATATATACGTAAGGATATGTTTTTTAAATAGATAAATAAAAAAATAAATTAATCTTTAAATTAAAATATTACATATATATATATAAATATAAAGAATATATATATATATATATAACAAAATAAGTTAAAGAAACGTCAGACCCACTGAAGCTTCTTTTAAAACGTCAGTGGGCTGATGTTATTTCTATTTTTCTTTTTTAAAAATATAATTTATATATATACATTTATTTAAATTATTCAAATGATACTTAATATAAAATTTATAATTATTGATAAATATTAATTATTTTTTTGAAATTTATTTATAATATAATTTAATTAGGTTGAATATATATTAGAAATAAATATATATTTATGTAAGAAAAAATATAAAATATATTTTATATTATATTTTAATTAATTTAAATAAAAATTTGATTTTTACTGTTTTTATTAATATAAATAAAATTTATTGAGTAATAAAAATAAATAATAAGTAAAAAATATAATATTAAATGATATATATAAGTGCATATATATATATATATATAACGCATGCATACATCAATTTAGGATTACATGTAACATATATGTATAATTTAGAAATAGAAATGTCGGTGGGCCTGACTTTTTTATTTTCAGATTAAAACATCACGTCCGATGATGTTTTTTCCAAACAACACAAGGTCCGTTGACTTTTTACCCTATATTGAAAATATTTTTTAAAATCACACGATTTTATAAAATTTTTAATTTTTTTTTACATTATTTAGGTAGTTAACCCTATACTAATATAATAATATATTACTTGTAAATAATAAAATCTCTTAAATAAATATTTTTCGATTCTGAAATTTTTAAACAATTTTATGTATTGAAAAAAGAAAAAGAAAAATTATAGTTGCCGAGCTTGTGATTGGTTCAATTTCATTTATTTTGAATTTTTTGTCAAATATTTAAAACATAAATAACTTTTAATTTCTTATAAGTTTTTGATGTATGAATTAATTAATTTTTTAAGGCCTTTAATTTAGAATTTATATTGTATATTTTAAGATAAGATATTAGATTAAAAATTACAATTATTTTTTGTTAATTATTTAAATAAAATTTAATATTTATGCTTATATATATTAAATTTAGAATACATACAAAACTAAATTAAATAATTTTGTTAAAAAAATGCAAACAAATCGAGGGTGGGGACATTTGTAGCATGTAATAATAGTGTCTATTTGTGTAAATTTATGATGTATAAAAACAGAAGGGGGGGGGGGGGGAAGGGGATTTTGTAGTCAGCTTTAATAAGTGCCTGGATTTTGAAAAAGGAAAGGCCTCAATTAATTGAATTCAAGTTCCAAAGGATAGAGAAGACGATGCTATAACCTATAAATGTGGCTATGGCTACACCTGTACTAGTCATCTCCATTTCCATAACATGAAAAGGAATTTTATTTTTAAATATAATTTACTAAAATGATGATATTTAATAATAAATGTATTGCATGTATATGTAAGTATTAGGTGTATCTTTCATTAAATTAATGATAATATTAATTGTGGTATAAATATTAAAGACAATTTCTATACAAACCACAATTTTTTCTTTTCACACCACATTTACTATATACACCACACAAAAATACATTTAAAATTTTAAATTTATTAACCCCACCCCAAAAATATCTATTATACCTTTAAAAAATAAAAATAAAAAACACACTTCCAAGCCAAACCCTTCAGCTCTCTCCCCCCAATGCTAACCCTCGCCGAACATTCGACTTAGCAAACCCTCGCCGAACTCTCCCCCCCAACTGCAAACCCTTGAACGCCGAACTCTCTTCCATACGAAGGCAATCCGAACCCTCTCCAACCTTTATTCGAAGGTCATGGACGCCGAATGCGAAAATCCGTCGACTCCAGGTAATCTCTCTCGCCGTTTTATTTCCAAAGAATCGCGATGCGTTCGGCGCTGGTTCACCGAACAGCCTGCAGGGCGTTCGGTGAGCACAGGCCGAACATAGCAAAAGCTGTTCGGCGTGCCTTGGCCGAACAGCCTGCGAGGCGTTCGGCCTGCCCTGGCCGAACAGCCTGCGAGGTGTTCGGTCTGACCTGGCCGAACAGCCTGACAGTGAGCCCTTATTTTGAACGTTTGTATGTTAACATTTTGATTTTCTTATGTTATAGTTTATGAAAGAAGAAGAAGACGACCTACAGCATCAAACAGACGATTAAGGGCTGCACAACAAAAGGCAGGTCCTTCTGATGTGCCGGAAGAACAAGAGGCATATGCCGATGTGCCGGAAGAACAAGAGGCATATGCCGATGTGCCTCAAGAACAAGAGAGGCAAGCCGAGCAGGCTGAGATCCTAATGGGCCCATTTACTGGCGGTCCTTATGATCCATCATTGTTACGAAGTTTCAAAACACATGTAGCTGCCGACGTTTGGAATGTCAATGAGAGAGGCGTTTTAAAATGCCTTTGTCACACTTCCAAGCTTCTGAAATGGGTGTATCCGGAAGACGAGACAACACGAGTTTGGAGGTCGTATGTCAAACGGTCCGGGCTTCACAATTTGAGCAAAATATCATATAGAGCTCCTAACAAAATATCATATAGGGCTTCACAATTTGAGCGAAATATCATATAGAAACTTGATTTCTGTATTTGTCGAACGTTGGCAGCCGGAGACCAACACATTCCATTTATCATTTGGTGAGATGACGATCACATTAGATGATGTGTCGTGTCTACTTGGTCTTCCAATGGTAGGGCAGCCAGTGCATGTGGAAGACGATCCTTCAGAATTCTCGCCTGCACTGATTTATCGACTGTTGGGTGTGTCAGTTGAGGATGCCATATTGGTACTTAATGACAAGAGAGGGCAATCGGTGAAGGTAGAGTGGCTGCGTAGCACATTCTTGGACAACTATCAGATTTCTCAGAGACCAGTTGCCGAAAAGGCAGCGAGAACATATATATTATATATTCTTGGTTGTACGATATTTTCTGACAAAAGTGGTACTCGGATTACAGCTGGATATTTGAAGCTACTAGAAGACACAAGTATTGTCCGGGAATATGCATGTGGTGCTGCTGCTCTTGCCTATCTTTACAAGCAGCTAGGATCTGCATCAAGATCGGGGGTCAAGCAAATAGCTGTGTATCTTACGTTATTGGAGGTAAGTCATTGTTTGAAAATAATTTATTTTAACGTTATGTTACAATTTTTAATATGTTGTACCATTATATTTCTATATATGTAGGCATGGATTTACGAACACTTTCCGACGAGCCCACGACCTCAATTCAATGTTGAGTACGATCCCAGATTTCCACTTGCTATGAGATGGTCACAACATGGACAAGGTGGAGCCAATATTTTGGGCTTGCAGGCTTGTAGGGAGTGGTTGGATTCACTTCAACCTCACGAAGTAAGTGTGTCTTTTTAATTATGTGTTTTTCAAATATATGTATTTTTCAAATATATAACTTGAACAATTCAATACGTAGGTAAACTGGGATCCTTACCAGCAGGTGCGTGATTGATTCCAACGTCCTGAAGTGACGTTTTATCATGGGTGCATAAGGGCTCTTGACATTGTCGAACCATACCACCATGATCGTGTGTTGAGGCAGTTTGGTCATGTCCAGCATATACCATTGCCTCCATTGGATCCAAACTATGCAAGAAGAGGAAAAAATCCTGGTCAGTATGTACTTGCGTGGGGTGTGCTCGGATCCATGTTTCTATCTTGGGACAGCCATATTTTGTCCATGCAACGACGAGGGAGAATTGCTGAGCCAATATGGGAGACTGTACCAGAGTATATGGATTGGTACCGTACATTTTCCCATCCACAGGTCCAAAACCCCGATCGTACATCTGCAGCACGACACTTTCCGATTGATGCGAACCCCAGTCAATTGTGGGCTCGAAACGTTGAGGCCCGGAACATTCTTGACCCACTAGTTCGCATGTGGACAACTCATGATCCGCAGTTATCGTTTGATTACGTTATGCCTAGAGTTGAGCAAGCTGCAAGAGTACTCCACGGTCTCACATTGGATGATGGACATGAATCGGATGAGTAGTGATTATAATATATATGAATTACATTAAACTTTTATAGATTTGAATGTTGAACATTAGATGAAATATTTTCTTAATTGAGTGTTCTCGATTTATTTTGCTCAATATTCAGTTGTGCGATTCAAATACCAATATTCTATCATAATGTACACACAATGTAATTTTTTAATCTAATTGTAAAATACACAACATAAGAATAACAAAATATTAAGTAAAGAACTTTCCAAAAAACATAAAAAATAAATTGTCAAGGCGTTCGGCCACCAAGGGCCGAACATAATACAATACGTTCGGCCAATACTGGCCGAACACACTCCACAGTGTTCGGCTAGCTCTGGCCGAACGCTTTCATATATGTTCGGCCTCTTCCGGCCGAACACTTTTTGATTTGTTCGGCCGTTGTTGGCCGAATGCCCTGATTTGTTCATGCCCAACCGCAGCCAAAAATTAATTTTTTTTAAGGGTATATTGGTCATTTTACACATGTCTATTTTTATCAAAAAATGTATTGTGGTGTGGAAAGTAAAAATGGTGGTGTGGATAGAAAAGCCCATATTAAATACATATGATATTAAATTATGAAAACTCCCCAAAACATTATGAACACTAAATTAGCACAACATAGTCGTGATAGCAGGGCGGCTCAGAAGTTCCCTAGTCCTGTCCACACAGGATTTTGTCTTTAACTAAGGCACAAATTACATATGTTGCAGATAAGCTAATGTCTAAGGAGAGGTTACACAAAAGACCAGTTCATGAACATGAAAGCCAGACAGTGATTGGAGCCATCATCCTTTAGAACCTTCCATGCAACGGCTTGTTTGTAAGAGACAGATCGGCCCATGCTCGAAAAACACACTCCGTTTGGCAAATAGGCAAAGCCCTGTAGCGGAAAGACATGCGATAACTTAGAAAACCTCAAAGTTTATCAAAAAACAATACCGTCTCTGGCCTGAAAATCTGCTTATTATACCTGCTGCATGATATTGGAGAACTCTGAAAGTAGAACCTTTCGACTCGTTTCATCTAGAATCTTATCAAGCATTATGTCCTGAAGAGCAACTAGAGTTGTCTCCATCATGTCAAGGCCTGCTTGGTTTGCAAATGTAAAAACTGCGGATGCCTGAAATTCAAACAAGCACATTCATAAGATTGGACTAAGAGCACTGAATGTCAGCACAAACTTAACAATGACTAACATTATTCATGACTGAGCAGCACATAACAGCATCATTGTGGTTCCAAAGGTGTTTCAGGATATCATCATCTGCTCGAGGGTCGGCATGAAAGAGCTGTCCTCCCGTGTGCAACCTGGAACACGAGAATAGAAATAATTGCCACACAAACCATATGTATATATGAACGTATGTATTTGTGTGAGTTTTAAATCTAGATGTAGCTTTCCATACCTATAGCTCCAGCATATCATACGAGCCAATGTCACAGCTTCAGGTGAACCTAGATTTGCCTTAGGAACCGCGTGAGAGCTAAGTCGAGGTGGAGTGATGGCCATGGCAACTCTCTGGACTGAGCTCACTATACTGCGTACATATTGACGGGCCATAGCAGCTACACCGTCTTGATAGTGATTCTCAAAAGTGAACTGGAATGCCAGAGTCAAAATAGACCTAAGATTCTGATTGCTCGAGTCAACTTCACCAGCTTGACAAGCTCCATTATGTCCAATGTTGAGAGCAGAAGCCAAGTCCATTGTCCGAGCTGCTGCAGGCCCATCCTGCATTGAGTACACAACCAAAAATTCAAACAATATAATGACAAAATATACTAGTGTAACGATCAAGATTCTTGAATTCAGAGTAGAAAAGTATGAAATGTCACCCAACTGATTTAGAATCTAGAGGTATAACACGGAAACCAGAAGGCAGCATAGGAGCATCATCTCCATATGTTTCGTCAATAGGTGCAAAAACAAGCTGAGCACAGGCACTAGTGTTTGATTCATCCATCCCACTGCATAGCTGCAGCATTAAATCAAAGAAATTACTTTTCTACCTTGCAAAATAATAAATAACAATATTTTTATTTGAATCTAAATTCTCATGACCAAACCTGTAACAAGTACATATCTCTAGACAAAGCTATGTTCTCAGGTGAGAATCGGTGACCCTCCAAACGAACCACTTCTAGGAACTAATTTAACAGTTAAAAGTTGGTGCAAGTCAATACAGAGAAACAAAGCAAGATTAGATTCGGAAATAAGGCTATTATTGTAGTGAACATCAAACCTCCTCATTTTCCACAGTCTGTGCAAGAGGTAAAATAACTTGACTGCTAGAAAACCCACTAGGATTTGCACATGGCACTGCATAAGGACTAGCTTTAAAAGAAGCAGCAGCATAAACATCGATCGCATAATCAGCCCACTCTGAACGGTGCTCTCTCAGGAATCGAATGAGCAAGGCAGGGGCTACATTCTGCATCACAATAGTATATAATCCTCAAGTTATCAAGAAATCTAGTTTTATTAAGTTTTAATTAAATAAATATAAGATACGAATCAAGAAAAATAGTTGGCTTAAATTATTTTGTACTAACCTGGAGAAGCATTGATGCCCGTGCACAAAGAACTCCCCCAAAAGTAGGAAGCACGGGCAGAGTGTTGCATTGCGAACCAAGAAATTTGCTTGGGGATGTGTTAATAGCAATAGTTACATCTTCCACCCCGTCATTATCCATTATTGACCAACCATCATCAATAATTCCATTGACAGCATTGTTAAAACCCCTATGTTCGTTTCATATACACAAAAATCAGGATGACATGTAGTGGAAAAATCGCACTGACAGTATGTAAACTAAGTCGCAGAGGAAGTTATCATTTAGAAAATGACAGAACAAACCAATTAACTTCTCTCTCTCTCAGCTTTCTCACCTGCACAATCTTTGACTTAATGCCCTAAGAACAGCAGGTTGGCGACCACCACTGCAATGGATCTCTTCGTTGGCTTCTTGAGTGATTTGCTTGATATGACGCATGGCCTGAATAGAACATACGAGAAAGTGCAGACTTGCTTAAGACAAATAAGAGAAGCACACACACACACAAATACCTAACAGTCCAAAGCAGAAGTTCTCACAGCCATTGTCATCTTTTGCGCTAAGATATTGGATGATTTGTACAGTGGCCTTAAAATCTCAGGAACACTCGATGCCTGATAAAAGTTAGAAAGTGATTTTAAAAAGACAAGGATGGACAATAAAAGCCTTACAACAGGGAAACATGATCCTTACATCCAAGTCAATGTGATCAACAATATGGATGATGGATCCACCTCCCTCACAAGGACGTATTAGGCAACCACTAGGAAGCATTTCAGCTCTCACAAAGCTAGTGGGTTGTCTAGTTGGGCCACCCGTGGAAGATGTTAGCGACCTCTCACAAATCTCCAGAAATAACTTAGTGTTACTAAATTTGTATTTCAGAGTGAGATCACAAAAGATCGAGAAGAATATTAATAAAGAGCCAAAGGTTACTTACCACAAGGCTGCCATCTTCCATAGTTGTAGTATATCTTAAAGTCCAAAAGTCACGACCCAGGGCCAATGTGGTCAGCGCATAAGTCTTAGGAAGATAATATTTTCAAAATTAGGAGGCTCTTGGTGCAATTTATGAAAATAAGGCCGTGAATCTTTCTGACAAGACTAACTTACAAACCTGCATATATATGAGTTCAATCTTGCCCCCATTCCTAGTGGGGATTGTGCTTGCTATATCAAGGCATCGGCAGTCACAATACCAAGAAAGTCGATCTATAAAAATTTCAGCAACCTGCAAAGCCTTTAGTGTCAAAGCTGAATTCCAAAAAAGAACAATTTTTTTTTCTGGAGACAACAGACCAAGTATACACTAAACAATCACCTTTGTGGGTTCAAGACTCACAAGGCCACAGGCACGTGCTGCTATCCCGCTACAGTTGCGTGAAACAGCGACAATGCCAATAGATTCCGGACCAGGCTAAATGCATAGAAATGATATGTTACCAAAAAAAAAAAAATAATAATAATAAATAAAAATATAAAGAAATGAAAAAGGTGAAAATAGGAAAGCAAGCGGGGGTGGGGGGGAAGAGGGTAGGGGAAGCCTGTTAACAAGACTGAACCTTCATCCCAATCATCTGGACCCAATCGACGGCAGTTCCAGTAGCCTTTCCAAGGAACTCCGCCAGGGTCTTCTCAGCTATTGCGAGAAGACTAAGAAGCCAAAATGGAAAAGGACGGAAATAAACATATGAACAAACTAGAATCAGCTTCCTGAATAACATCCTAAAGAGTCATTTAAACAGTCAAAACGAAGAGTGAGGCCAATTACCCAGCTGGGTTATTAGCATCCTTTTGAGGTTGCAAGGGTGTTGGGTTATGCTGTTGTTGCCGACCGCTTACTAACACAGACTCACAGCTGGTATCAGTGGTCGTTGCGTTTACCTGTTACAATAATAGATTCAATGGTATGCAAAAAGGGCACACAATTAGACTTTATCAGATGAAAGAATACAGAAGGGAGTCCAAGATTAAAAGAAAGTAGAAAATAATCGAGCTTACAGTGTGGAGTCGCTGACGCATATAACCATTGTTGTAAACCAACTGTGAGACCTGCTTCTGTAGGCGGTCATTCTCTTCTGTCAGCAGCTTGTTCATGGCACTGAGCTTCCTGTTAACAGTCTGAAGACGACATGCTTCTTTCTTCTGTTTTTCACGGCATCTAGGAAAGAAAATCAAATTCAATATATAAGGGACTGGAGTAGAAGTGAAATGAGTATTATTTCACTTACATTTCACTATCAATCAAATTAAAGCCTTTTGGGATACATAACGAAAATTATGAACTTTAGAAAGGAATGATAGTCAAAGACACACCAACTGGAGTGAGAAAGCCAGAATGAATTAACACTAAGAAGCTAGTTGTTGCAATTCACTGAAATTTTTGGAACCATGATCAACTCCAGGATGAACAATCAAGAGATTCAATCACCATTCGGGCCAACTAGGCAGCCGGTAAAGAAAATTTACCAGAGAAACAACGACTTAAAAGTTTTAAAAGATTCTTAAGACGTCGACAATTTAACCACTATGAGGATATAATTTCATGTAAAAGAAGGGCATAATAGATTAGCCCAGAGTCAAGTAAATTAACTCTCTTGTTTCTAAATGTCGCTTTTTCCAAGTAAAGAAGGATGAACATACAACATCAGATATAATCTTAATAAAAAAACATCAAGAAAATCCTCGAGAACCAATATAACTATCAATTCAAAGGAGGGAAACTAACAAACAAATGAAAAAAACCATCTTTCAGACAAGAAAGGAGAAACAGAAGGGCCCGCGGCATTCATTCGACTCGACAATTTAGACAGCCTTTTAACAGTGAAACACCTGCGGTTCTGAAACCAGACTTTGATTTGTTTAGGCTCAATGTTGGCAAGAATGGGACACTCCCGAATAATCTGTTGTCTCTTCAACGAACTGGGCTTTGGACATTCCACATAAACCCTCTCCAAAGCCTCTACTTGTTCCGGCGTGTACCTCGCACACTTGCTGGCATCCATTTGCTGCTGCTTGCTTTTGCTCTCTCGGTGAATGGAAAGGTCCATTCAAGAAAAGCAGGAAATCCCAGAAAATGAAGTGCGTTGAAATCTTTAAGGGTGGTTTTGGTGGTTGCATGAACAGGCTCACAGAGAGCCTGCTCTCTCACACATCACGATTGAGTTTTTTGAACTGAAATGTTGGGTTTTCTTCTGTTTTTACTGAAGGGGAGAGAGAGAGAGAAAGAGAAAGAGGGTCGGGGTGGGGATTAGTGGGAGATGAAGAGATACGGACAGTGGTTCCCCGGTCTTTATCTTAGACGCCAATCTCGAGAAATTTCAGAGAGTGAAATGCAGAGAGATAAAAGAGGGATACTGTGCTTGGGTTGGGGGGGGGGGGGGGTTGTGTGCAAGGAAAACAAAAAAGAAGCAGCTGAAAAATACACTAGAACTCAAAAACTATAGCTTTAACAGCATTACTATGTTTTATCCAAACTTCAAAACTGATATATGCATTTATGAGAAATTAGGAAGAAAAATTTCTATACACACGAAAGCAATAATAAAGATGGACTACAGAGAGAAAAGATTGAAGAAAATTCAATGGAGACGAAAGGAGTAATAAAGATGCACTAAACGGTGAAAAGATTGAAGAGAGTAAATGGAAGGCAGAGGGGGGCTGCCTTTACTTGAAGCAGACCAGCAGGGGCAATTTTAGGCAGAAGAGAGGTTGCAGCTGTTAGGCCAATAGCTTCCTCTCTTGGGAAAAGGATGATATTAGCGGATCCTCTGCCACAGTGTCATCATTCATGGCCTCCTTTTCTCTCTCTCTCTTATTTTTGTAGAGAGAGAGAGAGACCATGGATGTGGAAACACATAGAACGCCATGCATGTTTTGACTATGTATCATGTACAGCCAATCGTTACATCAGACAAGGAAAAAGGAAGATACAAGTGTCATCGGCTGTGTTTTCATTTCTTTGGTTACTAGTAGAGATTGTGGTGAATAAAATAAAAATGTGATAGGAGGATTATGGTGAATTAAATAAAAGTGTGATAGGAGGTGGGATTAAACTAAAAAATGGTTCTTATATACAATATTTATTTGAATAAATTTTGGTTAGGGATTAGAATGAAAGTTAGTCCCATCTATCATTATATATCACTTATTTTAAAGTATTGTTGATAGTGTAGGTGTTATTTTCTAAAATACCCTAAGAAATTTTTTATTCTAGTAGATCTAAAAAAAAAAAATTTGAACAATGTGATAACTTATTAGACCAGAAAGCATATAATCTACTATCAGTTATTTAATTCAATTTTATCTCAAAATCTGTGTTTATCCCGGATATTTGGGATATTACCACTTTTTCAACCACTGAAGTAAACATGGGATAAGGTAGGATACGTTATCCTTATCCCCTCATGTAAACACTACCTAAGAAAATTGCATGGGATAAGGTAGGATACGTTATCCTTATCCCTGAAAAAACACCGTCCTTCGGGTTTTCATGTAAACACTACCTAAGAAAATTGAGCTGAATTTGTTTTTCAAGAAAATAAAGGGAAAAGAAAAATTGAGGTCCTTTGATTATTGTTCTAAGGTCAAGTGAGTACTTCAACTCTTTTTAGTTAAGTTGGACCTTTTATGTTTTATAGAAAAAAATAAAATAAATTAGTACTTGTTTTTCAAATCAAGCAAAGCTTGGCAGCTTGCTCTTTTGCTGATTCTCATACTTAATTTAAAATATGAGGGACATTTTGTTTTTAGCTACTTCTTATTTTTAAAAAAAAAACTAATATTTTTTTTAGGGGTGTTTCTAATAACGCCACAAATTCTTTTACTCATACCACATAACTTTTATGAAAAAAAATAGGCTCTAGTAAAATAACAAAAATATCTTTATTGAATACTTAAAAATTGCTTCTATGAAAGTACTAATGATCATGATTTTATAATTTTATAATATGTAAATCTTTTAAGATTTCATGTGAGAATTCTTGTAACTTCATAATAAAGTATTCTAATTGATATTGTTATGAAGTTATGTGTGGAATTGAAGTTAGACTAGAGCATGGTTAAGTCCTTCAATACAAATTTCCATGATTATTAATATAATTATAAGATTTTGATTTCATGGTCTATGTATAACTATAAAATAAATTAATAGAATGATAATTGAGATTATGAGATGTCATTATTTATTAAGTTTTATGATTCCATGATTTTATAAGATCATTCCATAATTTAATTTTCAATTTATAAAATTATTGCAATTAGATATTTTTGTGATTGCATAATTTTTATATGGAATAAAATTGAGCAAAAGCATGATTACATTATTTAATTAATATTGGATCGTGATATGAATTTATTAAGGTATAATTGGGCTTAATAGAATTAAATTTAATATTAAAAGTCCAAATTCCGAGACCCATAGTCAAATAGGATAACAAGACTTGATATATATACTGAATAGGAGGATTAATTAAAGGTTAACACTCATTTACTTACATCTCAAAGTAAAGAAAAAATTAGAGTAGATCAGTCTCATGTTTGTCAATTGAGCCGTCATCGCCATCTCAATCTCCTTCTTCCTTCTTTTCAATCTTTAGATATTCTTATTTTATAAAATTTGAAAGTCTTATTTCTACATCTTTGAATTTCATGAACTTTCAGTATATTGTTCCTTTTTATGATTTCGTATCATAGTTACAATTTCAATCCAATTGGATATCTATTTTATTTTATATGGATTTTCTATCACTCCATATTCAAATTTATAAAGTTCTATGTTTCTAATTAAAAATTTAGAATATAGGGTTATAGTCATCCAAGTCTCTTAAATTTTGAATATATAGTTCATTCTCATCATTTAGAGTCTCGTTTAAATTTCCATCCCATTCAGAGAGTTATTTTATTTTATATGGATTATCTATCATTCCACATCCAAATTTACGAAGACCTACATTTCTAATTTGAATATTCAGAATATTGTTATAGTGGTCCAAATCTCTTGAATTTTAAATATATCATTTTTATACGTGTTATCTATATTTTATAAAAGTTTCAAGTCAATCCAATTTAAAGTTCATGAGTTATGATATTTTTTCTACGGCTGTGCATAATTTACAGCTTCAGCTATTTCGATTTCAAAAATCCAAACTCAATAGCAATTCTTCTCATAATGATACGAATTATTTATATAATATTTCCATATGATGTTTAATTTCTACAGTTCAAAATTCATCTTTATCCTCCATATATTTGTGATTTATAAAATATTCAATCATTGTTGCGTAGTGAATAAACACATTGAGTAGTCATAAAATCTTGTCCGATTGGGCTCAAATTAGTGGTAAAATATCACAAATTTCGTCATCTATAATTTGGTGTTGAGAAAAAGAAAGTTTCATATCTATATACTATGCAGTAACTCCGAGAACAGAACGTGGTCAAGTTCAATAGGAAGCCCGTTTTCACAACTTTTATAAAAGTTAGCCCTCAATTTCACTTCCTAAAATATTCTAAATCAGTTTATAAGATTATAAAACTTTCAAAAATTCTAAAAATTGTTTTAAAAATTGTTTTTGTAAATCTCTCCATTTTAAAAATTCTAATAAAATGACTTTTTCTATTGTAGGAGCTCCGAAGAACTAAGGAAGTAGAACAAACTTTATTAAAAGCAACAATTAGTGTCCGTCTACGAGATGGATAATACTCTCACACTAAATCGTGTGTTGTGGTTTGTTAAATTACTATATAGCGAAATATGCATGATTATATAGGAATTGTCTATGATATTCTCTATGATTTTATGTTATGTACGTTTATTGTTGAATGATTATTTTATGGAGCTTACGTGTTGAAAATTTTATGATATGACATGTGAATGAGCCCAATAAATAAATGAAATGATTATGATGTATTGATATGTGTTGGCATTGTGAAAGGTAAATGTGACATAATGTTCATTTTGACGATTTGTAACTATGAACATAATGGTTGATATATATATATATATATATACGATTTCTTATTTGCGAGATTCGCGGTAAAGCTGCACAATGTGCAAGATATGTGGATAATACCGTACATAGATATTTCTAAGATTTGGGGTGTGACCCGTACAAGATTCTGATCGAAAGATCACTTCGTGTAGCTCTCGAACTCATTATGCTCGAATGGGACATTACGCGTCCCAAACAAAATTGATGTGCTCTTATGTGTACTATAATAAGTAAATAGTATACATATTACATGATCCTTATGATTTATAGTCATATGTGAAGTGCTTATATGTACAATGTGCTTATATGTGAAGTAAATTGTTATCTTTCATATGTATGTAATCTTGTGGGTAAAAGAGTTAGGCCATGGTGTAACGCTCAACATTTTTTTATGTGATAATTCCTTTGTTAAATTCATTTATTTTTATGCATAACATTATTAGTTAGAGTTAAGTCTCGTAACTTAAAGCTCGATTTCATAACTAGTTAAATGAGAACCATTAACATAATTAGAGTTGTGCCCATAATATATATATATATATATATATATATGTATATATATTCTTTAATAAAATTTCGGTCCAAATTGAAATAAATGAGAGTAATGATTTGTTGGTTCACTTTTAGAATTCTTAGCCCAATATTTTTAGCCCAAATTACTAAGAGAGCCCTAAAAACAAAATTCATAATCTGCAATTTTTCTTTTAAACACGTTTTTCTTTCTCCCTCAATGTTACAAGGAAGGATAATGCCTTCTTCCTAAAAATCAAGAATCAAGAGTCAAGGGAAAATAATTTGTCTTTTACCTTAATTAAACCAATGACTTCTCCTATAAATTATCAGACCTTATTCCTTTAGTAATCACACAATCTTTCAACAATACTACAAATGTAAACTATATATTATCTTTGTATTTTTTTCTTCACTCTACTGTGCAAGGCTTCCCCAAACATATATCCTAATTCTTCCAATGGACTGCCCGTCGGAACACCACCATCACCTTTTTTCCGACAGCATCTCACACTTTCCTTGAAAGATTTGAGGGAGGGGCTACTGCACAGGAGAGAGAGAGGGAGAGAGAGAGAGAGAGAGAGGTATCCTGCTGTGAAGAGGCGACAGAGAACATAAAGGGGGGGGGGGGGGAAAGAAAGGGGCTATTGGCCGGGTTGGTGATGGGATTGAGACTTTAATTTCGCATTCCAATATTTTTATAGAATCCTTCCAATTTTATGAAATTTCAAAATCTACTCCATTCCTTTTTAAACTTCTATCTTCAGCTTAAATGTTATTCTTTTCTTTGAGTTGTCTTTCAAATTTTGTTGAAATCGTATTTTCAACCAAAATCTTTTAAAAATAGATAATTTATAAATATCTAAATTTATATTGTATTTCTTTCAATTTCCTTAATAATTTAATCCTTTATTTACTAGGTTTAAATATTTATAATATAGGAACGAACAATCGTAGATACGAGGCTTATCACACATTCATTTACTTTTACCATATAAGTCAGCACTTCTTTAAGGTAGAGTTTTTATTTCAATATTGTCGAATTTAAATACTTAGAATGCTTTTGTTTTATATATGTGTTGTGTGATTTTATGTGATCCGTTAGTCAATCGAACAAGATTATGTGATCCATTAGTTGATCAAACAAAGATATGTGATCCGTTGGTCGATCTTGCAATTTATATTGTTACGATGCACGTTCTGCTTATATATATTGCTTACTTTCTTGTATTTAAATTAGATAATTTAAACCCCACGAGCTGGAGGTAGCTCACCCCTCTGAAATTTAATATTTCAGGATGAAGGAGCGGGTGGTGAACCAGATGGATATTGTGTTGATTTATTAAAATATTCTCGTATTTATGAACAAGAATTTTACCTTGATGACGTTTTGGGTTATTTAAACAATTTACTTTAGTTCCGCATTATTCTTATTATTGATCTGGTTTGAATTTATTGAATGTTTCAATTTATTTTGAATTTTGATCAGTTACTATGTTATAACAACCTAAGATCTACTTGGAGCGTGATTTTTGTTTTATTTTATTTTCTCTCTTAAAAAATTTTTTTTTGCTTATTTTGCCAAGAAAAAGACTTTTATAAAATATGGACTATTACATTTGGTATCAGAGTAATTACGTTCCTATATACTATAACTGTGTTGTGTAAAAAAATAAATTATTAGTCGGTATTTATATTTAAAGTCAAGTAAATATTTTGGTTTCTTTAAGAATCAGTTTGAAAACACTCACCATACATCCTAAATTTATCGCTCGACTCCAAGGTATGATACTTGTCGTTATCCATCTATGCATTATCACGCTTATTTAAATTATCATTTCACCATAATGATGAATATATGAAGCATGCATTCATGATTCATGTGTGGTGGTAGTGTGCATGGCAAGGACATGAGAGAAAGTCTGTAAACGTGTTTGGGTTCAGATTAGACTCCTCCGTTGGCATGTCGGGATTGGTGGGATGACCCACAGTATCCGAAAAAAATGCCCCTCATTATATTCTCAATAAGATTGATAAGTGATTGAAGTTGGTAAGGTGAGTTCTCCTTGGGAATAAGTTAACCATTTGATTGAAGTCTTGCCGGACAAATGGGGTTACCCCATCTATGAGTTATGGGTTGAATCCCTCACCCGATTTGAAGAAGAGAAAGAAAGAGCAGACGTATTTCAGTTTGTGGCTGGAAAGGTTTTAGAACTTCATGTTATGATTGAATTCCTGAAGCCAAATCATAAGAAAATACAGAGGAGAATCTTGAGGAGGAATCAAAAGAGGATCTTGAAGAAGAACCCATGGAAGAGGAACCTGAGTTAGGACCGATAGAGAATTTTTGCAGTAACAGTGTGATGGTGCCCGAACCTGGAAGTGACCCGGACCGACCCATTTTTATTGATTAGTTTTGTAGTTTGCATATCAGATTGTTGGTCAATGTTTTTCCTTTGTTTTGCGATCATGATGTTATTTCTTTGCTTCCCATGTTTCGACTTTTATGATATGAATAAGATTTACTTATTGATGTTATATGAAACTGCTCTCTTTTCCTTTTTCATTTTGAAAGAAATTATAATCCTTGATTATTCTCATTAGCACAATGGTTTTATATACTATATATGAAACCTAACTATAGATCAAACCTAGGTTAATAATTAGGAAACTAATTATTTACATTGAGCACTAAATATATTGTATATATTTAACATCCTAATAATTAGAAAATTAATTATTTACATTGACCACTAAAGATATACAATATATTTAACACCCCCTCCGCATTCGAAGCGAGGGGTTTACGGATGCTAAGATTGTCCCCAAAATCCTCAAACAGTACTAGCAGAAGACCCTTGGTGAATATATCCGCAATCTAATATCGTGATGGCACATGAAGACCCCTGACCTGTCCTCAGACAACCTTCTCTCTAACAAAATAAATATCCATTTCAATATGTTTGGTACGTTGATGTTGGACTTGATTTCCCGATAAATAAATAGCACTTACATTTTCACAATAAACAAGAGTAGCCTTGTTAATCAGACAATGCAACTCCAAGAGAAGATTTCAAAGCCAGCACATCTCGGAGACAACATCTGTTACCCCATGATACTCAGCCTCGACACTAGAACGAGAAAAAGTGGGTTGTCGTTTAGACAACCATGAGACCAAGTTGTCTCCCAGAAATACACAATAACCTGACGTAGATCGCCTCGTGTCAGGACACCCACCCCAATCTGAATTAGTATAAGAGACAAGTGTAGAGAAAGAAGACGGGTATAGATGAAGCTCGTGATCTAAAGTACTCTTAACTTACCGAATAACCTGCTTGAGAGAAGACATATGATCGACTCTCAGATCATGCATATGTAGGCAAACCTGTTGGACCACACAAGAGATATCCAGCTGGGTGAAAGTCAGATATTGTAGAGCCCCAACAAGACTCTGATAAAAAGTGGGGTCATCAAATGTAGAACTAGAAGTAGCACAAACCTTTGACTTGGTGTCAACCGAAGTGGGAGACGGTTTACAAGATGACATTCCGGCACACTCAATTATTTCTTTGGCATATTTGCGTTGTTAAAGAAACACACCACATTTATTTCAAGTCACAGCAATACCAAGAAAATAATTCAAGGGATCAAGACCCTTCATAGCAAATTCAAAACTAAAAAGATCCATAATAGAGCATCGAAGAGTATCAGAAGAGACAGTGATAATGATATCATCAACATACAATAAAATGTAACCCATATTTGTCCCCTTGCTGTAAATGAACAATGAGTTGTCACATTTGATGTAATAAAATCAATAGATATAACAAAATCAACAAATCACGTATACCCGGGGAGCTTGCTTAAGCCCATAAAAAGACTTACGGAAAAGATACACATAATCAGGATGGGTACGATTGCGGTACCCCAAAGGTTGATGCATATATACCATCTCCTTAAGCTTACCATGAAGAAAAACATTTTTAACATCCAACTGATGATTGGATATGCATGTGAGAGAGAAAGACTAAGCACAATTCCAATCATTGCTGGTTTTACAACCGGACTAAATGTTTCACCACAATCAATACCAACCTGCTGAGTTTTTCGATCACCTACAAGAGGGGTTTTATGCCTTTCAAACATACCATTAGATTTTTCTTTATGAGTAAAAATCCACATAGACCAAATCACATTCACAGTAGGTGGATGGGGCACCAACTCCCACGTCTTATTTTTAATAAGAGCATCATATTCATCATCCATAGCCATTTTCCAATTCGGGTCACAAAGAGTTGCCACAGGATTACGAGGTAATGATGACCTCGTAACCATAGCTTGCAAAGCATGATATTTTTTATTGGGTTTAAAAATACCATTTTGGCTCTGGGTCACCATTTAGGGCTGCTGGATGGGACAAATGAAGAATGGAGGTGATTGGGGGGTGATTTGTGTTTGGGCCGTGGGTGAGAGGGAAGTAGAAGGAGAAAGATGGGCATTTGGTGAGAAATGTAGGCTGTGAGGAGAAGAGCCAACAGAAGCAGCCGATAGGCTTGCTGTGGGCAGCCCAGCGAAATCTTGTGGGTTAGGAGGATGATGAGAAGTGGGTTGATTTTGTAAATGATGGATAGTATATGGTGATAAACCATCATCAAGAAAATCATAAGCATGAGAAAACGATGTATGCTATTTAGCAAACGAGAAAACATGCTTATAAAAAATAACATGGTGACAAATGATAGTTTTATTGGAAGATAAATCATAACATTTGTTGCCACGATGATTCAGAGGATATTCCAAAAAGACACAGGGAGTAGAGCGAGGTTGCAACTTGTTAATGATAGTGGAAGGGATAAAGGGATAACACAAGCAACCGAAAACCCAAATGTGAGAGTCAGAGGGATGCCATTGGTAAAGTATTTGAAGAGAAAAAGAATTACCTAATTTCTTGTTCGGAAGAATATTAAGAAGATAAGTGGCCATTTTCAAAACATGATGCCAAAAAGAAAGAGAAGGAGATGCATGGGCAATAAGAGTATGAGTGATATTATTTATAGTTCAAATTTTTCTTTTGGCTTTACCATTTTGAGATGAGGTATGAGGGCAAGAAAGACGGAAAGATATACCATTTGATTTACAAAACTCCCAAAAAAGACCATTGGCAAATTCCCTCTCATTGCCACATTGAACATTTTTTACATTTCACTCAAATTGGGTGAAAATATGAGTTTTGAAAATTAAGAACTTGTCAAACACATCCAATTTTCTAGCCAATGGAAAAGTCAATAAAAAATTAGAATAATCATCCAACAACAACAACTAGAATTTCTGTCCTTCAAAACTCAAAACAGGGGATGACCAACGATCACTATGAATAATATCAAAAGGCATTGTAGTACTATAAGTCGAAGAAGCAAATGGCAATTTAATATGTTTTCCGAAAACACAAGAATAACAAATACTTGAACTAGAGAGTCGATTACAATCAATGCTTTTATTGACCCTAAGAGTATTTAGAATAGGAACACCCAGGTGACCCAGTCGATTATGCCAAAGTCTAGGGGAGATAACTGCAAGGGTGGAATGAGTAGTTTGATTGTTGATAGAAACATGATAAAGGTCGCCTCGACTCTCACATCTCATTATTGGCATCCTCGTATGAAAATCCTTAATAGAAAACCCAAAAGGATCAAACTTAACAGTCACATAATTATCAGTAGTAAACTTTCTAACAAATATGAGATATTTAAAAGTTTGAGGGTATGAAGAAGATTGGTTAAGGACAAAGGTGGATTAGGAGAAGGTAAACACGAGTGACCATAACCATAAATTGGAATTAAATGACCATTTCCAACAATACTAACATTATTATGATTGCTCAAATTAAAATAAGATGAGAAATTACCAGTTGAGGATGTCATGTGAGAAGTAGCCCCGGTGTCCATGTACCAAGACTGATCTGGTTGATTGAGAGTCATTTTATGTATTGCTGACTCAATATCTATCGGAGTATATGAATCAAGCTGCTCAGAGGAAGTCATATGAGCTTGTTGTGGTTGAGGCCCTAAAATCCATTGCCGTGGACGTGGGCCTTGAGGTGGACGAGCCTATCCCTGTGTAGGAAAGGAACAAGGAGGGGCAGCCCACTAAGGTGGCATCCAACCCCAATTGGGATATGGTTGTTGTTGCCAATTCGGGTATGGAGGCCAACTCGCATACTATTGCTGCATTTGTTGCTGATTGGAATTTCCACGATCACGGCCAGCCTTGCCGCTGCCACCGCTATTGTTGTTCCGGTTATCGCCCCCATTGTTCTTCCGACCATTGGAATTCTTGCGCTGATTTTTACCTTTGGCGTGCCCTGATTGGTTAGAATGTGGAGCAAAGTCATCAAATTCAGTAGAGAAGGCAACCACGATTGCAGATTCAGATCCAATTGCCGCCTCCTTGGTCATTCCGGCCTTTTCCAAGGTGAGCATAGAACAAGCTTTGTTGAATGGAGGCAATGTATCGCTTTGACGAATAAGCATCACGCCCTTATAAGCACTGGTGAGACCCGAAACTAATTGGAGAACAAGCCGGCTATCAGACATTAGTGCACCAACATTCTTGAACTAGTCTGCAAGAGAATTGAGCCTCTGACAATAAGCCGATACGTTAGGAAAATTCTCCATTTTGAGAGTTGAGAAATCACGTTCAAGAGTAACGACCCGAGAATGTTTGTTGTCTTGAAAATATCTCGCTAACGATTCCAAGCCTCCATTGCCGTAGCATTTAGGTTCAAGAATTGTGTGCAAAAGGTCATTAGAAATGGTGGCATAAATTAATGAAAGGACCATTGTATCAAGGATCGACCATAGTTCGTCATCATCCATGATCGATGAAGAAATCTTCTCTTTTCCTTTGGCAGAGTGAATAATATGGTGCAAGACCTTAAGAGATCATACGATAACCTTGAATAGTTTCGCCCACGTAGAATATTGAAATTCTCCATTTAAAGAGTAATGGAGATATGATTCTTGATGTTAGATACTGCAAGAGTAGTGTAAAAATAGTTCTTGGAAGCCGACATGATAGGGCTACCGGAAAAAGGAAGAAAGAAGAAAGAAAGAAGGAAGAATGAAGAAGAAAGTGGGCAGTCGAGTGGTAGGATGCAGTGGAAAAAGAAGAATGTGAAACTCTAAACTCGTGATACCATGAAAGAAATTATAATCCTTGATTATTCTAATTAACACAATGACTATATATACAAGATATGAAGCTTATTGGTAGACCTAAACCTAGGCTAATAATTAGAAACTTAATTATTTACATTAACCACTAAATATATTGTATATATTTAACATCATAATAATTAGGAAATTAATTTATTTGCATTGACCACTAAATATATACAATATATTTAACACCTTTTTCTTTCTTTCTTTTTACCACTTTCCTCATTTTATTTGATGTGATATGATTCACGACATACAAATTAGAATTCTTGCAAAAATAGAAACCATGCCATCTAGAAGAGACAACCAAGAGGGTCAAATGGAGCACCTGATAATCAACAACTTTTGGCGGGACTCATGACCCTCTTGCAATGAGCACACATTAACGCAAACACCACACAAAAAGTATCCCAAGCTCAGATTTATCTCCACAAAATTTTGTGCTTTAATTGATTCAAAAAGTAGTAAAGCTATTGAACCTCTCGAGACCAGTATACCTTCGGGTAAAGCAATAAGTGTTATCTGAATTGTTAGGAAGATGAACATCGTTATAAATGGACTTAGTTTAGAAGCTGATTTATTTGTACTATATCTGAATGATTATGATGTAACTTGGGTATGGATTGGTTAAATAAACACCAAGCCAATATTCAATGTCTTGAAAGGATGATGGCTCTATAATTGTTGAATGATGAGGAAATGGTTTTTCAAGGAATGAAGTTCAAAAAGGCTATAAAGATACTTAGGAAAGTTGGATGTTAAGGGTTTTCGGTGAATGTGGTAGGAGTTTCATAAGCAAAATCGATAGTCGCTAATGTACCTATAGTAAAAGATTTTTCAAATGTGTTTTTGAAAAATCTACAAGGAATTGCACCGGACAGACAAGTGGAGTTTACCATAGATCTAGTACCTGGAGCAACACCGATGTCTAAAACCCCCTATGGCACCAAAAGAGTTACAAAAGTTGAAGGTTCAAATTCAGAAGTTGTTTGACATGGGTTTTATTTGACCAAGTGTCCCACTTTGAGGCACTCCAGTTTTGGTTGTAAAGAAGAAATACGGGTCAGTTAGAATGTGTATTGATTATCGTGAACTCAACAGACTCACGATAAAGAATAAATACCTACTTCTAAGGATTGAAGACCTTTCGACCAACTAAGGGGTGCCGGAGTGTTCTCCAAGATTGATTTGAGGTCTCGATATCACCAGTTAAGAATAAAGGATGGAGACCTTCCAAAAACGACATTTAGAACTCGATATGGCCACAATAAGTTCGTAGTGATGCCATTTGGTTTGACTAATGCACCGGCAGTCTTTATAGATGGTTTGAGTATTCTATTCTTTCTTGGATCAGTTTGTCATTGATTTTATAGTTGATATCCTAGTGTATTCAAAAAGTAGTGAACAATATGAAAAACAACTTAGGATGGTTTTGGAGATACTTCGCAAGGAGAAGTTATATGCAAACTTCAGCAAATGTGAGTTTTTGATTGAAAGAGTGGTATTTCTTGGGCATGTGGTTACTGCTCGAGGAATAGAAATTGATCCCCCCAAAGATTGAGGAAATAAAAGACTAGAAGGCGCCAACCAATGCAAATGAAGTTGCAATTTCTTAGTCTTTGCCGGATACCACCAAAGATTTATCGAAGGTTTCTCGTGATTAGCCGGACCAATAACTCAGTTAATGAGAAAGGAGGAAATATTTGTGGGGAATAAGAAATGCGAAAGGAGCTTTCAAGAGCCGAAGCATAGGTTGATATGGGCACCAGTTCTAACAATCTCAAACCCAACGAAAGGCTTCGTAATTTATAGTGATGCATCAAAACAAAGTTTGGGATCTGTTCTCATGCAACAAGGAAAGGTTATGACATATGCCTCTAGACAGTTGAAGTAATATAAAGTGAATTATCCAACACGTGACCTTAAATTAGTTGTAGTAGTACATGCCTTGAAGATTTGGCGGCATTATCTTTACAATGGAAAGTGTGAGATATAGACAAACACAAAATTCTAAAATATCTTTTCACATAGAAGAAATTGAATATGTGGCAAAGAAGATGGTTAGAACTTGTGAAAGATTACAATTGCACAATTCACTACCACCTTGGGAAGGACGTGGTGGCTGACACGCTTAGCCAAAAGACTGAGGGTGGATTAGTTTGTGTCTTGACGAAGGAAGAACAACTAATCAAGGAGTTCTCAAGGATGAGCCTCGAGATTATGGAATCACCAAGGACTATAAAGGCATTTCTAAATGCATTGACGATGAAGCCCACATTGAGGGAAATGATTAAAGAAAGTTAATCCAAAAATGAGAACTTGCAAAAACTGAAGGAGCGCACACTTGCAGGAGAAGATAAGGGGTTTGTTGTGGGGAATGATGGAACATTATATTTTGAAAAAAGGATTTGTGCACCAAAATATTTGGGGATGAGGAAGGAGATTTTAATAGAGGTACATAGTATCAAGATGTACTAAGATTTAAGGAGAACTTTTTGGTGGGAAGGTATGAAGAATGATGTGGCTGAGTTTGTTAGGAAATGCATTACTTGCAAGCAAATGAAAGCTGAACACCAATGACCTTTTAGATTACTAAGATCTCTTCACATTCAGGAGTGGAAGTGAGAGAACATATCTATGGACTTCGTTGTAGGGCTACCTCAATCGAAAAGAGGGAATCACGCTGTTTGGGTGGTTGTGGACCGACTTACAAAATCAGCACATTTCATTCATGTTAAGATGAACCTTCAAGTTGACCAACACGCTCAAATTTATGTTCGAAAGATACTGAAACGGGGTTCCAGTATCCATCGTATCAGATCAAGACCCACGTTTCACTTCAAAAGTTTGGGGAAGCATACAAAGAGCCATGGGGACCACATTAAGTTTTAACACCTCCTACCATCCTCAAACTGATGGGCAGTCTTGAAGGACGATCCAGATTCTAGAAGACATGTGGAGGGCATGTGTTCTTGATATAGAAAATAATTGGGAACACATTTTGCCTTTGGTAGAGTTCGTCTACAACAACAATTTTCAGTCAATGATAGGTATGGCACCATATGAAGCACTATACGAAAGAAAGTGATTGATATCATCGATAAAATACGAGAAATAGTTAAAGTGGCACAAGATCGATAGAAATCATATGCGGACAAACGAAGGAAATTTTTGGAGCTTAATGTTGGGGATAAGGTATTTCTTAAGGTGGCACCAATCAAATGAGATATACATTTTGGGAAAAGAGCAAAGTTAAGGCCAAGATATGTAGGATTGTTCGAAATCCTTGACAAAATTGAAGACTTAGCTTATCGTTTAGCTTTGCCTCCATATTTTTCTCCTATATGCAATGTTTTCCACGTCTCCATGTTAAGGAAGTATATTCATGATCCTAGTCATATTGTCAATTATTCAACTTTAGAAGTGAATAAAGACTTATCTTACGAGGAGAAGCCCAATGCCATCCTAGATCGCAAAATTCACCAACTCCGAAACAAAGACATTATTATATACAAGGTCCAATGTAGTAGTCATGGCAAAGAAGAAGCCACTTGGGAACGAGAGGATGAGCTGTGAGTTAAATATCAAGATTTAAACTTCTTAGGTATGACGTGAATTTTTAAGGACGAAAATTCTCTAATGGGGGTGGGATGTAACGCCCAACATTTTTTATGAGATAATTTATTTGTTAAATTCATTCATTTTCATGCATAACATTATTTGTTAGAGTTAAGTCTTGTAACTTAAAGCCTGATTTCATAACTAGTTAAATGAGGACCATTAACATAATTAGAGTTGGGCCCATAAAAAAAATTATATATATATATATATATATATAGCCTTTAATAAATTTTCGGACCAAATTGAAATAAATGAGACTAAATATTTGTATGCCCACTTTTAGAATTCTTAGCTCAAGATTTTTTAACCCAAATTACTAAGAGAGCCCTAAAGAAAAAAATTCAAAATCTGCAGATTTTTCTTTTAACCATGTTTTTCTTTCTCCTTCAATGTTACAAGGAATGAGAAGACCTTATTTTGAAAAATTAGGAATCAAGAATCAAGGGAAAATAATTTGTATTTTACCTTAACTAAACCAATGAGTTCTCTTATAAATTACCAGATCATACTCCTTTAATAATCACACAACCATTTAGCAATAATACAAAGGTAAAATATTGATTATCTTTGTATTTTTTTCTTCACTCTACTGTGCAGGGCTTCCCAACATATATCCTAATGTGGTGTTGGTGTTGATTTATTAAAACAATCTCATATTTATGAACAAGAATCTTACCTTTATAACTTTTTAGGTTATTTAAATGATTTACTTTAGTTCCGCATTATTCTTATTATTGATCTGGTTTGAATTTATCATATGTTTCAATTTATTTTAATTTTGGTTAGTTACTATGTTTTAACAGCTTAAGATCTACTTGGACGTGATTATTGTTTTATTTATTTTCTCTCTTTAAAAATAATATTTAGCTTATTTTACCAAGAAAAAAAAACTTTTATAAAATATGGGTTGTTACACAGGGAGTGTTTTCCAACACTCACGCTCTCATTTTTTCAGGTAAAGAGGTTAAGAAGGATGAGCGAGCCCGTGGTTTCAAATCTGTCTGTGTAGGCTTTTCCAATTAATCTAGTGTTTTAAAATCTCAAAATTGTTAGTGTTGTGTGACTGAAAATTTTGGACTAGCTATATTATGTTTATTCCGTGATATGATTTCTCAATGAAACTTATTTTTTTTAAAGTAACATCTTATGAAACATTGAAAAATATTTTAAATTAAATGTTAAGTAGTAATGTGCAAATGTGAAATTGGGACGTTGAACTTGGACTCACCACCACCATGACCACTATACATATGACTCTCTTCTCTAACTCTAGGTTATGAATGATCATGAAACAAAATAATTAAACAGTACATTTCATGACCTCCATCGCAAACTGCACACACACACACATATATATTCTTTTCCTGATAGACACTCCATTTTCTTTTCTTATTTTGCATTCATTTTGAAGGAGAAACTACACGCCTCTGATCGAAGTTTTCATCATGAAAGGCACCTCAAACCTCACAAGATCCACCCCCTCCTCCCCTTTTCCTTAGTTTCTATCAAATCTTGTTCTTGATTTTTCAAATTATTTTTTTGATGAAAAAAAATATTGCCCATACTGCTTTTTTTTTTGTCGAAACCGCGGAAATTAAATAAAATAAAAAAGTTTGTAGTACACCAATACTCGAGCATACCCGAAGAAAATAAAAACTAGTCCCGAAGCCCAGCACGGGGACGGGAACAAGCACCCTAAAAAACTGTAAATATGTGGCATAAAAACCACCAAAACAAAGGCCAACTTAACAAACTAGAAAGCTCTAATGCAGGAGCAAAACAACCTCCAAGTAGGAATTTCCAGGCCCCAACCGTGTCTTCAAAAAACTGGTATCAGAATTCCAAAGTGGAAGCCAACACCAGCAAGCATCCATCTCAAACCAACATAGAAGTCGGCAGCCCACTTAGCAACAACAAATGGGCCATCAGGAGAGAATAGGAGGACCAAGAAACGGATCGGCAGCAGCAGCATCAGCATCAGCACAGAAAAGCAGCAATATTAACGGGCCGCAGCACAGGACAGCAGCAAGACAGCAGCAGCAATATTAACGGGCCATCGGGAGAGAACAGCAGGACCAACAAACGGACCGGCAGCAATGACAAACTCAGCATCTAAACCCGCAGAACAGCCAGTGGACCAGCAGGAGAACTTACCAGGACCACCGAACAAAACTGGCAGCAGCAGGGCCGCAGCTACAGCATCAGCATTTTTTTTTCTCGGCAGCAGGTACCAGCAAGCCCCAGGCCAAATCATCAACAAACGATGCAGCAGCATAGTAACTACCGCAGTATCAAGACAGGAGCAACAACATGATTCCGCGAACAAAAAATTTCAGCAGCAACGACGCACTCAGCAGCATAACAGCATCAGGACCAGTGAACCATATTTGGCAGCAGACATGTCTTCACCCTACAACTACAGCAGATTGCAGCAGTAGGTAAGTAAACTTCAGCAACATGAAACAATTTTCAGCAGCCAGGGAAATAGCATCAATGCAGCAACGAGACAGCAGCAACAACGAGCATCAGAATTCGGCATCAGCTACAAAGAATTCAGCAGCAAAGTGGCAGCAGCATGAAATATCACCAAACTGCGTCAGTGTAATTGGGTACATCAAGAAAGGAAACACAAGTTCACTATGTGGTGGTGCTGCGGCCGTCTACTTATTGTTGTCGATTATCTCAGCCTCCGAGTATCTCATTAACACAAATGTAGCTAAAGACTGAAGAGGAAAAGAACGGGAGAAGTGAGAATTTTTTAAAGGTATAATTGGTAGATTGAGTAGTGTATTTTAAAAAAATAGACTTCTATAAAAATATGTTTTGTGTATAAAGTAATTGTGATGTGCAGAGAGATTTTTGTAGTGTAATTAAAAAACACCATTTTGTTAATTTGGACATTGTTTTCCTTCTATCACAATTTATGCACATATTGACATTGTCAAAAAATATACCACAATGTATATGCTTATATTTACATCTTTGTTACCTACAATTCCAAAGAAATGATATATCAATGATTACATCAGAGGAGTTACGTGATTACTTCAGCAGATTGACCTCATTGACTCCACGAATTTGAGAAAATCATTCCCTGAAGATAAGGTAGAGAAAAAAAAAATTCAATACAATGAGTGAACCGTGGGAAGGCCAAAATAAATGAAATTATCTAATATGATCAACAACATGATAAGAAAATAGTATTTGTATTATTGAAGAACAACAACCCCCAGGTAGATTTTTTGATCCTACAACTCCTGCACATGAAATTTGAAAAGAAACCATTAGTAATAAAAAAACTTTAGGGACAACCGTCCCCAAAATTTATTCTAGTTTGCCACTATTGTGGAACACATTGTCATATTTGTACAAATTGTACACTGGAAATATTGTTGAATTGAATATTAGTGGTATTCCTCAAAACTCATGGTCCATCATCATTTACTCCTAAAAGAAAATTAGACTTTGCTAACAACATTCAATGAAGAATTTGGGTTGAAAAATGAGGCTACAAATGCTTATCATCATTACTTTTCTTGAGGTGGAACTATAAAGGAACTTGGTACTTTGATAGTGGAAACTCTTATTGAAAGAGAGAATGCAGTAGGCCAAACACACCCTTGTATTCAGAAATGTATAGCATTACATAAAGGATGAACCACATTCTGCAAAAGGAGAGAATGAACCAGGCAAAGGCTGTGCATGCAGTAGCGGATTCATTAAAGTTTAAAACTTGTTATATCCTTGTCTTTTATGCAACCCATTATGTATGACACGTACCAGTCCAGGCTATGAAGTTCCTATTGAACATCAAGGCCTAACTCAACACTTAAAACCCAGCCCAGAGCTGTCTCGCCGAAGTATTTGCACACTGTCAATTTCCTCAAATCGAAGTTCTTCTTACCTAACACCCTAGCCACCACTCCGCTGATCTGCGGCGGATCAACTGGTGGCGCGACTGTAACGGAACGGCGGCGACTGAGCGTTGCAAACATGACATCCTCGAATGCGGAAAGCATTGATGAGCGCATCCCGCGGATCGCCTCCACCATTCGGGTCATTCCTGATTTTCCAAAACCTGGGTTTTAAGTGTTGAGTTAGGCCTTGATGTTCAATAGTTCCATGTATATAAATAGCTACAATAGCAGCTGTGAGAATGAATTAATGCAATGAGTTGTATTCTCAGTTAGAAACCATTATCTTCTTTATGCTCTTCAGCCTTTTTCATGTACACTTATGGAATGTATGTGTATATATATATTAAAAAAATGAGTTCTATTTCAACAGCTAGTTCAAATCCATCACAAATTCTTCAGCCTTTGATAACAGTGAAATTGAATGAGGGAAATTACCTCATATGGAGACATCAAATTCTAGTAGCTATAAGAGGTTTTGGTATGGCCGACTTTCTCACAGGAGAATCTAAAGCCCCATCAAAATCTATTAATGGATCTTCCACTGAAGGGAGCACCTTGAATCCTGATTATTTGGGCTGGATCAAGCAAGATCAGCTGATTGCTTCATGGCTTTTATCTACTCTCGGAGAATTTGTTGGTTACCACTGTGGGGTTGACCTCAGCTCATGAAATATGGAGTACTCTTGAATATGGTTTTTCTAGTCAGTCTAGAGCCAAGATTTTGCAGCTGGAGGAACAACTACATAATATTAAGAAAGGAAATTAAAGCATGAGGGAATATTTGAACAAAATAAAAGGGTGTTGTGATGCACTTGGTGCTGCAGGATGCTCTATCAGCAATGATGATCAATTATTATACATAATGTCTAGCTTAGGACAAGAGTTAATCCAATGATGGTTTCAGTAACATCTACGATTGGTCCTGTTTCTGTTACAGAGCTATCATCATTGTTACTGACCTTTGAAGCTAGATTGGAAAGATTTGACATCACACTAGTTAGAGTAGAAGGCTCAACACCTACTGTGAATTTCACCACATAAAGCTTCAACCAAAGAAGAGGAGGTTCTAATGCAGGATGAGGAAGAGGAGGTTTCAATCAATTCAATGGTAATAGAAGAGGAAAATGTGGTTATAGATGAAGCTCATTCAGAGGAAGAGGTCGATCATACTCAACGATGGACCAAGGTGCCAAATATGTTTTAGAAATAATCCCACTACTGACAAATGTTTCTACATAACATATTTAAGCTATGTCCCAAATACTGGAAACAATAGCCTTCAACAGAACCATGGTGGATCAAATTTCAGCAGTAACAACCAACCATCAGCTAACTTCACAAACTTCTCAAACATCAATACTCCAAACTCTATTTTAGAGAGCTCCTGGTTTCCAGATTCTGGAGCAAATAACCACGTTACTTATGATTTGAACAATCTGAGTATCGGAACAAAATATCAAGGTGCTGAGAAAGTACAAATGGGCAATGATGCAGGTTTATTCATCTCTCATTATGGTAATTCTGCAGTAAGGCCTACGTGTACTTCTAATTCTTAATCTTTCATCCTCAAAAGTTTGCTTCATGTCCCTCATATTAAAAGGAACCTGATAAGTGTGTAACAATTTGCTAAAGATAATAATTTATTTTTTGAGTTTCACCCAGATTCTTGTCTTGTGAATGATCAACAACAGGCCAAACACTACTCGAAGGGAGAGTTGAAGATGGACTCTACAGCTTCAACTAACCTGCTCCAAGAATATTCCACCACAATCATTTCCTACTTTCCCTAAGAACCAGCTTAATCAACCACCCTTGCTGAATTATGTTGAGTCTAAGTTAGAACTAGAAGTTTGGCATAATAAATTAGGACATCCCTCTTTTGATATTGTTAGGAAGGCCCTAGCTGGCAGTGGGGTATCTTATGTAGAAAATGAATCTGAGCACATTTGTGCACCATGTATGAAAGCCAAGAGTCACAAACTCCCATTTCAGAGTTTTGATTCTAATGAATATGAGATTCTTGAGCTTATTCACAGTGATCTATGGGGGTCTGCACCTATTCCATCTATTAATGGTTATATGTATTATGTATCCTTCATTAACCATGCCAGCAGATATACTTGGTTATACCTTTTGAAATTCAAATACTGATGTTTCCACAACTTTTCAGCATTTCAAAAATCTTGTTGAAAATCAATTCAATAAACAGATCAAATGTGTTCAAACAGATGGAGGAACTGAATACAAGCTACTGTTTGGTCTTTTTAATCAACATGACATATCCATCATTTATCCTGCCCTTATACACCAAAGCAAAATGGTCTAGCAGAGAGGAAGCACATGCACATTATACAACTTGGCCTTTCCCTATTAGCTAAATCTTATGTCCCACAAAGACATTGGGATGATGCCTTTGTCACTGGAGTCTATCTTATTAATAGAACACCTTCTAAAATCCTCAACTCTAAAACTCCATTTAAAGCCTTAGACAAATAAGAAACCTGCTGACAAAATCCTTAGAACTTTTGGCTGCCTCTGTTATCCTCACTTAAGACCATATAACAAACACAAATGTGAGTTTAGGTCTGCATCAGGTGTTTTTCTTGGATATAGCCCACAATACAAAGGCTATAAAATATTGCTCCCAAACAAAAAGGTCATTGTCACCAGGCATATTGTCTTTGATGAAACAAGTTTCCTTTTGTCTCTTCCAATAACCATATTGACCCACATCCTAGTCCTCAACAAAGAGTTTTTCTCCCTTCTATACCTTTTCCTTCTACATCATCTTCTCCCCCACTCTTCACTCCTTCTGCTCCTCCTCCTTCCTCCCCATCTAGAATGTCACAATCTTACTTTTCTGACTCTTCTGCATCCCCTTCCAGCTCTCTACATCCCATACTCGCGGATGGCCAAAACTGCATTGAATTACCTATTGAGATTGATACTAGCCTTGCTAATGCTCTTTCCCCTTATGAGAATGCAGGTAATACTATTGCAGGGCTTAGTAATGATGATCGTCAACAACAGCAACACTTTCCATTAGCCCATCATCCTATGCTGACTAGGTCCAAAGTTGGTATTTTGAAACCCAAAGTATATTCTTCTCACACAACTAATTTTGATGATGAACCACATTCTTATGAAGAAGCTTTGACACATCCACATTAGAGAAAAGCTATGTTAAGAGAATATACAGCCCTGCTCAAAAATAATACTTGGGAACTCAACACTCTACCTCCCACTAAGGACCTAGTTGGCTGCAATTGGGTTTTCAAGGTCAAGAAAAATGCAGATGGCTCTGTGGCTAGATACAAAGCGAGGCTCATAGCTAAAGGCTACACTCAACTCCCTAGATTTGACTATACTGATACTTTTAGTCCTGTGATGAAACCAGTTTCAATAAGAACTGTTCTATGTATTGCTATTTCTCAATCTTGGAAAATCAGACAGCTAGATATGGATAACGCATTTCTCAATGAGGATGTGGATGATAAATTATACATGCAACAGTCTCGTTGGTTTTGAGAAAGGGGGCCACTTAGTATGCAAACTTCATAAATCCTTATATGGCCTTAAACAAGCCTCCAGAGCCTGGAGCTCAAAATTCTCCACTGTATTAAAGAGTCTTGGTTTCTCTGTTTCTAGAGCAGATTTCTCTTTATATTATAGGCATACAGAGCAATCCAGTGTTTTCATACTCACATATGTGGATGATATAATTATTACAGGTTCTAAGGAAGAGAAGGTGCAAGAAGTTATTTACAAATTGAATCATTGTTTCTCTCTTAAAGTCTTGGGGGAATTAAACTACTTTCTTGGAATAGAATTTACTCAAACCACAGGAAGGCTGTTCTTAAATCAAAAAGGCTATGTTGAGGATATTCTAAAAAGAGTTAACATGCTAGATGCAAATGGATTGAGCACTCCCATGATGTCTGCAAACAATCTGTCAAAATTCCAAGGTCAGCCTTTTGAAGATGGAAGATTATACAGAAGTGTGATTGGTGCCTTACAATATGCCACCATAACAAGGCCAGACATCACATTTGCTGAAAATAAAGTCAGTCAATTCATGCAAACACCGTTTGATACTCATTGGAAAGCTGTGAAAAGAATACTCATATATTTAGCAGGAATAAGGGACTGTGGCTCAAGCTTCACCAAAGCAGCAAACTTAGATCTAACAGTGTTTGCAAATGCTGATTGGGCAACAAATCTAGATGACAGGAAATCAGTTAGTGGTTACTGTGTATTTCTTGGTGGGAACCTAATTTCTTGGAGTTCAAAAGAACAGCCAATGGTATCAAGATCAAGCTTGAGGCAGAATATAGAAGTCTAGCAAATGCTACATGTGAAGTAATCTAGATACAATATTTGCTAAAGGAATCGAATAGGTTACCAAGTAAAGCCCCTACTATTTGGATTGACAATCAAGGTGTTGCTTCTATATTAGCAAATTCAATATCCCATTCCAGGACAAAACACATAGAACTTGACATCCACTTTGTTAGAGAAAAAGTTATGGCCAAGCAAGTAACAGTCCAACATGTTCATAGCATTGATCAAATTGTTGATTCATTTACTAAACCACTTTCGGGGCAATTCTTCATGCGCCTTAGAAACAAACTTAAGGTGGTTCCAAAAGGCACACTTAAATTGAGGGGGTTTGAAAGAGAGAATGCAGCAGGCCAAACACACCCTTGTATTCAGAAATATACAACAATACATAAAGGAGGGACCAGATTCTGCAGAAGGAGAGCACGAACCAGACAAAGGTTGTGCATGCACTAGTGGATTCATTAAAGTTTAAAATATGTTATATTCTTGTCTCTTATGCAACCCATTATTGTATGACATGTAGCAGTCTTGGCTGTGAAGTTCACTGTATATAAAAACAACTAGAATAGCAGCTGTGAGAATGAATTAATGCAATGAGTTGTGTTCTCAGTTAGAAACCATTATCTTCTTTATGCTTTTCAGCCTTTTTCTTATACACTTATGGAATTTCTCTTGTTCTATTACTTATCATATGACTGAAAATGCAACTAATTTTACTAACATTGTTAAAATTATATATGTATGTTAGTTTTGGTGATAAGGTCAACAATAAGGTTCTATTGATAGGTCAATGCTTAATGTTGAAAGACTTTCTATTCTTACATATGTTCTTGTGGACAACTTAAAAGCAAACCTGGTGAGCACTAGTTAGACCTATGATCAAGAACTTCATGTCCATTTTAATGAGGACAAATACATTGTTCTTTATAGAAAAATGATGATGTTCTTACAAGAATAAGATCTAAAGATATCTGTTATCTTCTTGAGCGAAAACTTTACTTGTTAAGCTACAATCACATGGACCACGGAAATGTTGCACCAGAAGTTTGTGCACGTCAATTTTCCACACTTGATCAATTTTTTTTAGATCACAAAGCATTCGAGTTTCACCTAAATTATCCACTAAGGAACAAGGTATTTGTGGACCATGTTAGTTCGGTAAAAAGAAAAAAGTAGCTACAGACCTTTAAATGCGCCGACTACCAAATAAATACTTGAATTAATTCACATGGACCTAATGGTACTAAGTTAAGTTAAAAAGTATTGGAGGTACAAAAATGTTTTTTATGTTCATGATTTCTTAAAATATACTTGGATAAATTTTCTCGGAATGAAATCTAAAACATTTTATTTTATTAGAACTCTAGTTCTTCAAATTGAAAGTAAATCAAAATGTCGAATTAGAAGGATTTGAAGCGACCACAGTGGTGAATTGAAAACTCTACCTTTACTTATGTGCTTCACAAGGTATTTTTCATGAGTTTTCATCACCTCAACACCCGAGTATGATTAAATTGTGGAAAGGAAGAACAAAACTTTACAAGAGATGGCTAAAGCAATGTTTTCTGTAAAACATATATCTATGAGATGGTGGGCAGAGGCGGTTAACTCGATTGGTGATATTATCAATAGAGCGTGTTTTCACAAAGGACTATGGATGACTTCATATCAGATCTGGAAAATAAGAAAACTAAACCTCAATCGGATGTGTTTGATTGTAAGTGTTACATACAATGACCAATACCTCGGGCAAAAATGCCAAAATATGGCAAAAAAAAAAAAAAATTAATTACAAAATTATAGTAAAAAAAAAAAAAATTAAAAATCTAAGTAAAGTCGCCCCTCGCAGGGGCGACATTCAATTTTTGTTTAATTTTTAAAATTTTTTTTTTAGTGTCGCCCCTGCCAGGGGCGACTTTCAAATTTTTTTTTTTCTTTTTTTTTAATGCTGGAAGGCTCACTCGGTCGGGTCACCACTCGGCCGGCCGAGTGGTACTTGTTACTCGGCCGAGACACTCGGCCCCCTTATTACTCGACCGACCGAGTTCTGGGAATCCACTCGGTCACGGCACTCGGTCGCACACTTCACTCGGCTGGCCGAGTGCGATGGCGGATTTGGATTTTTGACATCCACTTCAATATTTCTCTCTCTATCATATCTATTACCACCCACCCACACCACACATTTCTCTCTTCCTCATCACTTTCTTCACTTCTTCTTCACTTCTTCTACACTTCTTCTTTCAATTATCCTTCAATTTCCTTTCAATTTCCTTTCAATATTCAAGTTTCGTTGTTCTCCATTTCTCAAAAGTTCGTTGAGGTAATTTTTATCTTAATTTTTATGTGTTTAGGTGGTGTGTGTGTGTAGTGTTGTGTGTGTCTGTGTATGTGGTTTTTGTGTGGTAATTTTTGTGTGTGTATGGTGTGTGTGTGTTGCTTTGTGTTGTGTTCTTGTATTGTATGTTGTTGGTGTGGTGTATGTATGAAATGTATATATGGAATGTATGTATCAAATGTGGGTATGAAATGTGTGTTGTGATGTGTGTTGTGGTGTGTGTGATGTATGTTATGGTGTATGTTGTGGTGTATGCTTGTGTGTGTGTTGCTGTGTGTGTTTGTGTGTTGTGTGTGGCTTGCATTTTTGTGTGTGATGGGTGTGTGTGTATGGTTGTGTGACATGTGCGTGTGTGCCGTGTTTTGGATATGTGTATGTCGGTCGGTGTATGGTTGTTGCTATATATATTGTTATAAATTTGTCATTAATATTTTTCTGTTATACATTATTTGATGTAGGAACTGTAGAAATTGTTGCCGTTGTTGTACATTTATCGCAACCCTCAAATTGTTGCCGTCGCGTTGACATATTGATTCATTTCAATTTCAGGTTTGAATTTTTCTAATGTATTAATTTAAATTAGTTTTATTAAACTTTGTAATTATATAGCTTAATAATACCTCTTGCATGCAAAAAAATAGTTAATTCCATATTTTAAGATCATTAATACATCTTTATTATTTAAGATATGGAGTCTTCAAACAACGTCGGTATTGTTGTTTATATTGGGGATCGTAGCGATGTTCCACCTGTTTGTGCAACAAGGGTACCTCGCGACATTGGATATTCTGGCTTGGTATCAAAATTCTTTCAACTGACAAGGATTGATAGCAATGAATATAAATTGAACGTATCCGCATCACTACATGCAAACAACAGATATCATCGTATACCAATCAACAACGATGATAATCTATGGTTTTTCTTTGCACCGGATGCGGATAATCAATATGTAGAATTTCATATTGATCCAGAGAAACTGCAAGATAATGCTCTTCCAGATATTCTGCCAAGCAATGAGTATTTTCAATATGCTTCTTACTTAAGAGGGGATGACATTAATAATCCGGCACTCGTCAGGCAAGAGCATACTGTTGGAACCTCAAGGTCCAATAATGAGGGTATTCCAAGTGAAAGAGAAAATGCTCAGACCGAGGATCAAACAGAGGATCCATTGATTGACACTTTTGGTGTGAATGAACTAGAAGACTCCGAACCTGACGAAGACGAGTTGTCTAGTGAATCAGATGAAGATGGGGTGGATATTGGTGATATTCAAACTATGTATTCCCCAAATCAAGAGAGATCACCATCCAATCAACAACCATCATTTCCATCAAGTGCTCAGAGATACTCCATGCATCCGAATATCCCGTTCTTCAATGCATCATCACATGAAATGCTTGCGGACTCCTTTGATCTTCCAAAAAATTTTAGATATTATGATCCTACTGAAGGAGTGCTCACAAAAGGCATGGTATTCAAAGATAAGAAGAATTTGCAGTCTGCAGTTAAAGATTTTGCAATACGTATAGCGAGGCGTGAATATCGAGTAGAGGAAAGCACACCTCGTATATGGAAAATCAAATGCAAAAATAATAGTGAGACTACACATTGCAACTGGTGGTTGCGCGCAGGTTACAAAAAAAGGATTGATATGTGGGAAATCACTAAGTATGGAGGCCCTCATACGTGCCTAATGAACGCGGTGTCTGTTGACCATCAAAACTTGTGCAAAAACATGATCGCTGCGTTGCTAACTGGGATGGTTCAGACAGATCCCGGGTATGAGATTAAGTGTGTTCAACAACAAGTGTATGATAAATTTCAATATACAATCTCATACCATAAGGCATGGCATGGTTTGAAACGGGCAAGAGAAAATGTGTATGGTACATGGGAGAGCTCAGTTTCAAGACTACCCAAATTTTTGGGAGCTTTACAAAAATGGAATCCAGGCACAGTTGTCGAGTGGCGCCACATGCCCGAAGAGACAAATGGTATAAAAATGTTGAAATATGTGTTTTGGGCGTTCAGACCATGTATAGATGGGTTCCAGCATTGCCGTAAAATAATTAGTGTTGATGGAACTCATCTTTACACTAGATACAAGCACAAGATGTTAATTGCTGTTTCCATGGATGCAAATCAACATCTTTTACCTTTGGCGTATGCACTTGTGGACGAAGAAAGTTTTGGTTCTTGGTCATGGTTTCTTCGTATGATATCGAAACATATTGTTCGCGGTAGAGAAGGAATGTGTCTGATTTCAGATAGACACGCCGGTCTTTTGAAAGCTGTGGAAAGAATTCCAGATTTTCAGCCACCTCTTGGAGTCCATCGTTTCTGTTTGAGACATGTGTGTTCGAATTTCAATAGCAAGGTCAAGAATGTGAAGTTAAAGGACATGTGTTGGCAAGCCGGCTCAGCGTTCACAATCAGAAAGTTTGAAAATATAATGGATCAAATAAAGGCGTTGAATGAGAGGGCATATGATTACCTCTGGAAAATTGAAAAGGAACAATGGACTAGATTGACACTGGGCCGTGAAATGCAGCAAAGGAACCAACCATGGCCTAATGAGGTGTACAAGAAGTATGATCAACGACAACGAAAGGCAATGGAACATCAAGTCTATAAGGTTGATTTCACTGATCAAACAGCTTCAGTGAAAACATTTGTGCCAGGAACAACGAGGTGCTATACCCACATTGTCAAGTTGATGCTAAGAGAGTGTAGCTGTGGAGACTGGAGGCAAAACGGCATACCATGTTCCCATGCAATGCAAACTTGTCGACATTTTGGAGTAAATCCGATGATTTACATGAACTCAGTTTTCAATACAAGTACGTATGTGGACACCTATAGTGGTAAGTTTGAGCCATTGCCTGATGAATATTATTGGGATGAGGCTTCCTTCCAACTGTGTCACAATCCGGCATTGCGTGAGAAGAGGCAGAAAGGAAGAGGCAAGACGACTAGAATTGAAAATGAAATGGATTGGGCACAAACACGCGCTAGGCAACAATATCGGGCACAGGATCAAGCCGCTTCCCAGGCTGGAACTTCATATGACCGTAGATGAGATTGTTGTGTCTAAAATATTGTAATGGTGTTTGTTTTAGATATTTGACCAGTATTTTGATAATGTGTATTGAAATTTGGATTAAGATTGATGTTAGTTTTGCACTATTTTTTTTTTCAGATTTTATGTAATTTTCATGTTGTTTTATGTAATTTTATGTAATTTGATAATGTGTATTTTATGTTGTTTTATGTAATTTTCAGATTTTATGTAATTTGTTCCATTTTTGATTTCACTTATTTATTGTTCATCTTATTGATTTAATCTTATTGCAGTATGGAGTACTACGGAGAATATGGCCCTATTAGTGGGGAGATCTTAAGGGAACAGCACATGCACCGATCTGAGGATGTATTTGTAGGAGAAATTGACAAAAAATTGAAGTGCAGACACGGAAGTGGTATCTTTTGGAGACTCGATGACCATGTTCCTTATGAGGATGACCCAGACGATGATGGTAGGGAAATACTCAGACGTACACAAAGGTTGCATTATCGAGTCATATCGATGTTGTATCGTATGGGATTTTATGGTGTCTACAGATGTGGTGATTATATAATTAATAAATCATTAATCACTGCACTGGTTGAGAGGTGGCGGCCTGAAACGCATACATTTTATTTTAGAGTTGGAGAGGCGACCGTGACATTACAAGATGTCGCATTTATTTGGGGACTGCCAATTGAAGGTGGGCCGATTATAAGTTCAGATAATTCAACCGGTCGGCCATATTGGACTGCACGTTGTGAAGTGTTTCTGGGATGGGAACCCAATGTAGAAGACATAAAAGGGTCAAGATTTTCACTTTTAGCCTTAGGTACACATCTAAGCATGCACCCTGTTACCGATAACAGCTCACAACAACATGTTGTGCAATATGCACGTAGATGTGCCTTGATTTTGTTAGGATCCATAATGTGCCCGGATACTTCTGGGAATATGGGGTCATTGGTATATTTGATTCAACTAGAGGATATTGATGCATACAGAAATTTGAGTTAGGGTTCAGCGGTACTAGGTTATTTGTACCATCAGCTGTGCAATGCATCACATAGGGGTCGTACACAAATTGGTGGACCCATGCAACTACTGCAGGTAAATATGTCTCAATATTGTTAAATATGCATATGTTATATAAAAAGGTGAAAAGATATGTAACATATTATTGTTTCATGATAGATATGGGTTTGGTCAAGAATTACTTTTCTCACTTCGCAAATGACGGGAGGCAGACGCCTAAATACAGCGGCAATTGTTGGTGTGGATGGAGTTCTACAGGTTGCACTGTATGGTGCTGAGTGGTTACAATACCACAACTTTACAACTAGCTTGACGAACAACTTAAGGGCTATTCGGGAGAGCTTGGACAGGCAAACTGAACAAGAGGTATGATTGGTATTTGATCAGATTATGCTATATTTCCATTAAATGTTAGCTAACATTATTTTTATCCAGTTTAATTGGCAACCTTACGACCCATACCCAGCCGCGGTGAGGGCATATATTGACCTTGGAATTATTAGAGTCACGAATATGTGGATGTCAAGATGCCCTATGATTCATTATTCAATTGTTGAGTTATATTACCCCGATCGGGTATTGCGACAATTTGGGATGAGACAACGAATTCCAGAAAGCATTACGGATGTGCACGATACATTGCATAATATATGCCGTAGAGGCCGCTCCACTACAAACTGGGCTGAAACACATGTTTTTTTTGTGGAATGATGGTTTGACAGAAATGATCATATTGTCTCCGCTCCTGCTATTGGTTGGAATGAGTCAGACGTCGAAGATGGTTATACCAGATGGTATGAAAGAATAACACGTCGTCTAATTACTCCAGGGTTAAATATGCAAGTGGGATATCAACCGCAACCGAATGCACCTATAGAAGTTTTGGTACGTGGCAGTATTTTAGTATTCAAATTTATATGTGTCATGAATATGTAATTCATGTTTTTGCTGTGTATTGTCAATTTACTACAGGAAAGTTTATGGAAAAATTTGAATAAACTTGTCATAGATGAGCAACCGTATCTTAGGGAGCCCTTCAGACGATCAGTAGAAGAAATATACTCGCAAGCTAGAGCTCACTTTCATGATCGTCGCCCATCATTCCAACGCCAACAGTTACATTATGAGCCCGAACCGCAATATACATCACAATATAGCCCAGAACCTTTTGTTTCTACTGGTATCGACATGCAGAGTGACAGTTATGTGCCCCCACAAGATTTTCAAATTCCAGATTGGGATTTTACGGCACATGGTCAGTCGTTCACTTCTCTCTTAGAATCTGGCCGTTATACATCTCCGCCTCCAGCATCATGCACTTATGGAAATTTTCGGCCACAGTTTAATACATCCCCGATCTCATATCCCCATTCTAGCACGACAGCAAATATAGTACATGATCATGTGACTTCGAGGACTGCATCATCATCATCATCAGGTCGTCCATCTTTTAGTTTGAATATTACGACAGATGATAATAATTCGGATAGCGAACCTGGGCCAGAAGAAGATCGAGGTAGGGGCAAAAGGAAAAAAATAAGGCGTCGTTGTTTTACAGGATCACATTTTGATTATTAATTTGTTATCTATGTAATTAAACGTACAATTATTACTTAATTTACTTACGATGTAATTAGACGTACAATTAGTACTATTGTTATTATTATAATTATAATAATAATAATAATTATTATTATTATTATTATTAATCAGAAAATCAGCACATAAAATTACCATAGAAAAAAATCAAGTTTTTGGTTCGTACTCGGCTGACCGAGTAATAACCCCGACCGAGTGCCCGACCGGAGTTGACCGAGTGCGAAGGATTCAGGATTGTCTTCGCACTCGGTCGGCCGAGTACTGTGCGCTGACCGAGTGCCACAACGTCATGCCCAAGTGAGAAGGATTTTGGATTTCCTTCGCACTCGGGCGGCCGAGTACCCTGCGCGGACCGAGTATTGTTTTCTTACTCGGTCGGCCGAGTACCGTGCGCGACCGAGTGCCCGACCGAGTGCGAGAGCATGGAAACATTTTATAACCCCTCTTTTCCTCATTTTTCTCACTACCCAACACACCCAAACCCTAGCCTCTTCCAATCTCTCATCTTCAATCCGAAAAATTACCTTCAAAGCCATCAATTTTTCCATCAAAATCATTGAACCCATCATTTCAAACAACAAATTATTCCAATCTTCCTATAAAGTGGTGGAGATTTGAAGGATTCAAGCAAGAACACCAATTTTTGTTTTTTCAATCTAAAGGTATATTTTCATTAACCATTGCTTTTGTTGATTACATATGTTGATGAGGGCCTTATTGGGAGTATTTTGACATGAAACTTGATATGTTTTCTTGCAATTTTTCATTGAAGTTTTTTATCGAACACTTGATGTGCATGATTTTTTGTTCTATATAGATATGTTTTCATGTTACATTGAGGTTGTTGTTTGATTATGTTCATGAGGGACTAATTTGGAGCATTATGGCATGAAAGAAGTTAAAGTTTTTTTGTAAGTTTTCATTGAAGTTTTTTATCGAACACTTGGTATGCATCATAGAAATTGGGAATGTGGCATGATTTAGTGTGAGACCATGATGAAATGATCTTAATACCCCATGAATTTCAATGTTGAATTATGAAATTGCTTAAGATGAAAATTGTATTATATGACTCTTGATTTTTTGTTCACATGAATGTAATATTAATTCATTATCATCTAGGTACCCACAATGGATCATAGCATGGATGTTGTGAATTCTACTTTCGAATGGAGCGAACACTCCATTGAAGAACAACAAGCTGAGTATGAAAGAATTTTAGCCACCATGCCGGATGCCTACGGTATTTCCTTTGCTAATTGGGAGACAGAAAGTGATAGGTGGTTTGAGGTACAACAGAAGAAAAGGCGAGCCACTCGTTGGGCCGATGTTGAGTGCATGCAAGAAATGGGCATCTATGAAGATTTGAAAAAAATGTGCAAAAACATTGGGTGGACTAAATTCTTTGGCATGCACGAGAAGTCGTATGAGCCCCTAGTTCTTGAATTCTTCTCACAGCTTTAGGTTGGATACAATGACACGGTGCCGAAATCCATGATATTTTATGTGGGAAACGAGTGTCACCATCTTTCGGCCGAAGAGCTCAATCACATTTATGGATTTCCCAAGAAGAAGTACTCAAATCTGCCCAATGAGAGGATCAATTTTCCGGAGTTCAATGCAGTGACTTTTTGGAAGGAAATATCAGAGTTTGATCGAGCTAACCCATCGGCCTACCACTCTAGTCGGTCGAAAGCATCGAGTATTCGAAGCTCGGTCCTTCGATATTTTCAGAGGTTCATCTCCAATACAGTTTTAGCAAAACCTGAGCCTGGAGCGGTCAGTGTGGATGAGCTGTTCGTGCTATGGTGCTTGGTGAAAGGGAAGAAGTTCAATGTGGCACCAATGTTGTTAAGGCAATTTGTCCGAACAAAAAATCAGGTTGCTAATCACATTGGAGGTTTGATCACTCCAATTGCTCGCCACTTCGGGGTCAACTTGGAAGGGATGGAAGAGACACCAGGCGAGACAAGTATAAACCTGGAAATGATGTGCAACATGAAGATGTGCCAATTACATCCCGGCACCAGAAAATTGTATCTGATTTTATCAGATAAGAAGAGGTTTGCACTGCCCAACTCTCGCCTGACTAATATTGCTGGAGGGAAGGGCTATAATCTTTTACTGAATGACCCGGTTCATACGGAAGCAATTGAAGAGAGTGAGAATGAATTAAGGAATGAGGAGGAACGAAGGAAGAGGAGGAGAAGAACTACGGATGCCCGATCAGAGCCAATGGACCTTGATGTGGATCAAGTACAGGCGGATGAAATGATGGATGAAGCACAAATGCCCTCGTACGATCAGGCAGGACCTTCACAGCATCCACAGTATCCACCTCAGTATCAAGGGGGGTGGAATGATTGGTCGGATTGGAGAAACGCCTTGGATGCACGTTTTGCCAACATAGAAGGGGATGTTGCCGACATAAAAGAGTATGTCCGTCGTGAAACTTACAATTCTGAAATTTTACTTGACATGCAAAGGCAACAATATGAGTGGCATGTGCAACAAGGCCATTTTCAAGAAAGGGAATATCCACCTTATCAACCATTTGGCCCATCCAACACACCGTACCGACCCCCTCAGTGAGCACACTCCATTTCAATGAAACGGCGCCGACTAATTTTTAAGAATGTATTGCTTTAATTTCAAACTCTTGACTTTGTTGTTTTTTGTTGTTTATTCATGATTTTGAGTACTATTAAATTTTATTTGGAATTTTTCCTTATAAAACATAATTATTGTTATTTCTTGGAAATTCAATTAATCAATACATTTCAAGATATTATAACAATCTCATTTAACAATTTCATCGAATTTTTACCAAACTAAATAAATTAATAAATTTTACTATAACACGAGAAAATAAAAATAAGAGAATGTACAAAAATAGGAGAACCAACGAGAAAACGAGAAGAATAAAAAATCAGAACCGAGTGGAGAGATTGCATATTTTAGAAAATTTGCCTTCGCACTCGGCCAGCCGAGTGAAGTGTGCGACCGAGTGCCGTGACCGAGTGGATTCCCAGAACTCGGTCGGCCGAGTAATAAGGGGGCCGAGTGTCTCGGCCAAGTAACAAGTACCACTCGGCCGGCCGAGTGGTGACCCGACCGAGTGCCTGACCGAGGGAGCCTTCCAGCATTAAAAAAAAAAAAATTGAAAGTCGCCCCTGGCAGGGACGACACTAAAAAAAAAATTTTAAAAATTAAACAAAAATTGAATGTCGCCCCTCGCAACTTAGATTTTTAATTTTTTTTTTTTACTATAATTTTGTAATTAATTTTTTTTTTTTGCCATATTTTGGCATTTTTGCCAATACCTCGTTGGATAAGTTTGATTCCAAAAGTGATGTAGGAATGTCCTTAGAAAACTCAAGGAACAGTAAGGCCTATTAAGATTTTTAATTTGCGAACTTATACTGTTATTGAAAGTTCAAATGTTGTCTTTGAGGATTGTACTATCTCATCAGATATTCTAACTAATCTTTCTTCATAAAACGTTAGAAAAATTGATTATAGTGAAAGAACAAGTATATAACAAACGAAGAAACTTGAGTATATAGAGGAGAGATCTAAGACACCAGCAATATTTAAAAGGATCATCCTATGGAGCTTGTGATTGGTGAGAAAGAATAAGGAATTAAAACAAGAGGCAATCCAAAACCAGATTATCAGAAAATGTTGGGATTGCCTTATTTTGCTTGTTTACTTATATAGTAGAACCAAATAACGTCAAGGAATCTCTCCAAGATGATTGTTGGATTCTTTTAATGCAAGAAGCATTGAGCTATTTGCCAGGACTGATGTCTAAACACAAATTCCTCAACCAAAGAACTCAAATGTGATTGGTATGAAGTGGATCTTAAAAAACAAGACAAATGAGAAGGGGAATATAACAAGAAATAGGACGTTGATTTTGAAGAAACTTTCACACGGTAGCTCAATTAGAGTATATGAGAATTATATTGTCCTTTTGCTTGCATAGAAAGGTTATTTTATAGCAAATAGATTTAAAAAGTATCTTTTTAAATAGTTTTCTAAAGGGTGAAACTTATGTTGAGCAACTCAAAGAATTTGAAGATCCTCATTTATCTAACCATGTGTATAAATTGAAAAAGGATATATACAGGTTTAAACATACTCCAAAAGCTTGGCATGAGAGACTAATCAATTTTTACTAAACAAAGGATACACATGTGAAGGAGTGGATAAAATATTGTCTGTACAATGTACGAACAATGACATTATTATTACATAAAGCAATAAGGATAATTTTTTTCTTTGGGTCCACATCCAAAAACAAACTAAATGAATTTGTCAAGGATGTATTGATGAGTTTGAGATGAGTATGGTTGGAGGACTCATATTTTATAGGACTTCAGGTGAAAAAAAACAAGAATGAAATTATTTTTTCATCAAGGGAAGTACACTAAGAACTTCGTAAAAAAAAAGGTTTTGAAGGATGCAAAACTCCCGATACTCATATGGGCATGAATACGAAATTGTCCCCAGATAATTGTCAACCTTCTGATGATCCTATGCTACATCGAAATATGATTGGTAGTCTACTGTATCTTACTACGAGAAGACGTGATATATGATTTAGTGTAGGAATGGGTACCAAGTACTAGTCAAATGCCAGGAACCACATCTAAAAATGATTATAAAATGCATGACAAGTACAAGTGAATGTGGGATCAAATATTCTTTTGATATTAATCCGATTTCTACATAATATTGTAATGCAAGGTGCTAGAGATGTGGATGATAGAAAAAGTACCTCAACTGGTTTGGATGGTTTATATATTGTGTGATTATGGTTTTAATTTGAAATATATGAGTTTTTATATGATAATACAAGTGATATAAATAAGTAGAAGAATCATGCTCAACACCCTCCAACCAAGAATATTGACATAAGGTATCACTTTATAAGAGAATTGATTAATAAAGAAATTCTTTTTCTTGAACATGTTCCCACTCAAAGACAACTGACTCTTAAAAGGTTCATTTTTCTAAACAAAATTTGAACGAATTCATAATACCTGAAAGGCATGTCAGCAAAAAAAATGTCTGTGAAATAAATAGGTTTCAACTTTGATGAAAATGTTGATAGTACATGAAATAACCAGGAAAACATGAAAGAAGAGAGGGGAATTTCAGTAAAGAAAATATGGCTAAAAAACATGTGCTCGTATTGAATTTCTAAGAAAAAAACTTTCCTCTCACTCAAATATTCCATGCTAATTAATGTGTGTAGATAGAACCCAAACAATACATGGGCAAAATCTAAAATACTGAAAAATAAAAAGGTAAGAAAAGATATAGAAAATGGGAAAACCTGAAAAATCCTTAAAAAGCTGAAATTTTTGAAAACGCTAAAGAAGAAAAAAAGACACCTCTAGAATTATTATTTTTTAAATATGTACTTAAACTCTAATTTACTAAAAAGTATATATATTTTGTGACACAATTTCATATAAGCTATTAACAATTAAAAAATATTGCAACACTGTGATACCATATATCAATAACTGTGAGAATTGATTATGAAAACAAATTCTCTATAATAATAATAATAATAATAATAATAATAATTCATGACATCATGCGTAGCAGCTGTGTCAATATAACTGCTGGCAATTAATAATAAGTTTATGATGAGAGTCAAAGAATATGGATCTACCGCCGGCGTTATAGACACTGCTTCTGAGCTTGACTCACCAACTTGTCTTTTTAAATTAAACCAAAATCCCCCACCACTTGGAACAGCCACTTCCTGCTCTATTTCTATTTTTTTATCTTGTTTCAATCTCCTATTTTATTATTTATATTAATATAATAATTTAAACATAATTTTTCATTCATTTTTTAAAATAAAAAAATTGGACAATAATCTATCAGCTTTATATTAGTTGATTTTTTTCTACATTTTTAGGAATATTTTTCTAATTTAATAAAATATAAATAATTTCTTTATTTCTACTGTGTTTTTAACATATAATATATTAAATTTTACACTCACATATCATATATTGAAATAAATATTAGATATAAACAATATAATTATTTTTTATTGATTATTTGAATATTATATTAATTTAGATTGTAAATAAATATCAACTAATATTTTTTTATGAAATTTATTCAATAATTTAATTTTTATACAATTAATCAATTTATTATAAAAATAGAACTCTCATTTTAGGTGAAGAGAATATATATTGTAATATAAAATTATTACATACCTTTATTAGTATCTATTTTTAAATATTAATGAATATAAAATAAAATAAAATTATATTTTATTTTATTTTTACCATAGCACTATAAATAACAAGTTAGTTTTGACTAGGATACCATTACCACATGTGTATTAAGCTTGTTTTCAAGATTTTGTGCATTTTATGAGCGTCCAAGTAAATACATTAAAATAAATATATAAGTTGTAACATATTTAAAATTAAAACATACCAACATGTAATGAGCATATTAGTGAAATTTTATCAAATAATTATTTTATGATGCAACGATAATATAATTTATATGATCGTATCACATTTATATTAATAGATGCTTAAATAATGATACGATTATGTTAGGGGATGCTTAAATAAACATATAGGTAAATAATTCTCTATGTACTAGAATCCTGATACTAGTACGGGAGAATATACTATTAGTATGATATGATTAGTTTATATAAAATGAATTTATATCATAAAATGAAATTTAAAATTAAAATATAATTGTAACCCCAGAAATAGAATCCCAGAGAGAGAGAGAGGGGCGATGGAGTGAACAGCTGAAGGGTTGAAGAGCCAAAAAATTGTCCTTTGCCGCAGTCCAAAAGCTCTCGCCACCCTATATTACTAATTAAGACTGCACCCCCATTTGTTAATCTACACTATACTTCTATATATATTAGAGTACTCTCTATATTTCCCCACCTTCTTCACCCTCTTTTATTCTCCTCTGACCTCAACTTCAGTTTGATCCGATCATGGCTCATTCCGCTCTCTCTCAGGTGAATTTCAATCCTCCATATGTTGTTTTCTTTCTTCTTTTTATTTTTTAATCATTTCTTTAAATTTTGTGAGTTTTGAATGCTTTATTCTGAATTTTTGGAAAAAATCTTCCCCCTTTTGCAGGTCCCAGTTACAGTCTCCATCTACGCTGATTCCTCTCTTCCTAAATCCGCGTTTAAGGTTCTTGATCGTTTTCCTGTTTCTATTTCATTGAGTTCATCATGCTTTTCATGTCAAGATCCGTTCATTTTCGTAGTTTGTGTATATATGTGTTGATCTGAAGGTGTTCTGACTTAAGTTAACCACAAATTTTTGGTTCTTCGATTATGTTTAACTGGGTAGCTTTTAAATGATTTCATGCTGTTCCCGGTTTTTCGGGCAAAATTTGTTACCTAGCTACCCTGAATTCAGTGTATGAATTCACGTTTCATCTGAATTTTTTTTTACTTTGTTATCTCCGCTCATGCATTTCTCGTGAGTTTGAGGTTTATAATACAACAGCAATGTGGTATTTGTGCTAGAAAACTTGTCAAGAGCTATACGAGGACGAGTTTCACCTGTTTGAATGTGATGTTCGACTAATTGGACATTCGCTTGGTAAATGGGATCTAAATGTTTGTGGGTTGTCGTACAAGTATTCATGTGTACAACTATTTAATTTGATATCTGCAAAGTCAAGATTACATTGATTGAATCCTTGTTGACACTCGATTCAACAGTCTAATGTTCTTGTTGCTGCTGGTTTAACATGATACTCTGGATAAGGATTTGTTAATAATTTCATGTCCAGGATGCAACGTCTATCTTGCTATCAATAACCGCTCCTTCGGGTTTTACTATTTACCTCTTTATTGTAACTTGTTCGCAAGAGTTTTTCCGTCATACTATGTGATTATATTTCATGCTCTTTGGTAGGTTTAAGGATTAAAATATTGCATCGTAGACGTTGACAGCAATTGGATCAAGGTCTCACAATTTCTTAAATTAATTGAATCTCATTGTATTGCAGAGCAATCATGTGACCTTTCATGAAAAATCATGGGCTTCTCGTTTATCTTTGGACTTCAAAATTGCAAACTCGCAGTCAAGGGGTCAAACTGCGGTTTGCATGTCAGTGCAACAAGCCAGCAAAGCTAAGGTTGCAGTATCACCTTTAAGCTTAGAAGATGCAAAAGAGCCGCCACTACATCTGTACAAGAATAAGGGACCATATACAGGAACAATTGTGTCTGTTGAAAGACTCGTGGGTCCCCAAGCTCCAGGAGAGACATGCCACATTGTGATCGATCATGGTGGCAACGTTCCCTACTGGGAAGGACAGAGTTATGGAATCATCCCCCCTGTATGTTTTCTGAATGCTTTTCTACTCTCCCATTATTCCTTTTTCCCATAGAAATCTAAAATATATTTTGAAGCTATATAGACTACAATGATGTTTAGTATTTTTGTTATGACATCTTTGATGAGTATTTTAGCTGGCAAAAGTGTGTTTTTGGGAGCTGAAAAAGTAAATTCTACACAAATTCCTCAAACTTTTGGCTGATTATTCTTGTTTCTTTTGCTAAGTAGATGTTATTATGTTAATTGGAAATAGAGCAAATTAGAAAACCCCCATTCAACTATAGTCGGAAAATGTCAAATGAAATTAAAAATGTCTTGTATTATCAGAGTGTATAATTTTCTTATCACTTGGTGCAATTACATGTTCTCTTTATTTATGGGCGTTTCTCTGGGGGCACATTTCACATATCATTGTCCAGCGTCCACTACCTTCAGTGGGGAAGTTCTTTGTTTGTGATGTTTATCTAGTTTTTTTTTTTTTTTTTGTGTCATTCAGGGTGAGAATCCAAAAAAGCCTGGTAATCCACAAAATGTTCGATTATATTCCATAGCATCTACGAGGTATGGTGACTCCTTTGATGGCAAGACTGCAAGTTTATGTGTTCGACGTGCTGTCTATTACAACCCTGAGACTGGAAAAGAAGACCCTTCAAAGCAAGGAGTATGCAGCAACTTTTTATGTGATTCGAAGCCTGGTGATAAGGTTCAAATCACAGGTAGGATCTCAATATGCTTTGTTAAGGTGACACTTATTATGCAGTGAATGATAGATACAATACCCATATAACATGAAACGACACAAGATATGACATTCTCAAAAAATAAAAATAATGAAAAAAGAAAGCCATATGATATGGCAGGGTTACAAACTATCGTATTCATGTCTCTGTGTGTGCGCGCGTTTATGCCTAGATGGCATTTGAAATAATGTAAGTGCAAGTCTTTCTTTTCTGATTAACAGTTGTGTTAGGCAAAGTGCATTCTTTAAGCCCCTGACTTCCATGTTTTATTCTATTGAGCCCTCTTACTTTATTATGTTCTATTGAGGCCTCAACGTGAGCAAAAATAAAAGTTACAAGGTCCTCGATGTGAACAAAAATAAAAGCTTAAGTGCTCAATAAAACAAAACATGAAAGTTCAGTGGCTTAAGTTTTTTCCTTCTTCTAATCGTCTGCAAACCTTTTTCCAGGTCCTTCAGGCAAGATAATGCTTCTCCCTGAAGACAACCCAAATGCCACCCACATAATGATTGCCACCGGCACTGGCGTGGCACCTTACAGAGGCTACCTCAGACGTATGTTCATGGAGGATGTTCCCTCATTCAAATTCGGTGGGCTAGCTTGGCTTTTTCTCGGGGTTGCTAACAGTGACAGTCTTCTCTATGACGATGAATTCTCCAAGTATCTCCAAGACCATCCCGGAAATTTCAGGTATGACCGTGCTCTTAGCAGAGAACAGAAGAACAAAAATGGAGGCAAGATGTACGTTCAGGATAAGATTGAAGAATACAGCGATGAGGTTTTCAAGCTTTTGGATAATGGGGCCCACATTTACTTCTGTGGGCTGAAAGGGATGATGCCAGGGATACAAGATACGTTGAAGAAGGTGGCGGAGCAGAGAGGTGAGAGCTGGGAGGAGAAGCTCTCGCAGTTGAAGAAGAACAAACAATGGCATGTTGAAGTTTATTGAGACAAGTTTTTTTATTTTAATGATCCAATTCCTTTTGTGGGATGCTGTTGGATTCTTGTTGTTGAACAAATTGTTGAACCTTATTTATTTGTCTGTACCATTTTGTTGGAGAAACATAATTGGAAGGACCCTTGGATATTTTCCAAAAACAATGCTATTTGCTTCTGCTCTCTCTCTCACACACACTCACTCTGTTACGTGTGTTGGGATTGAGTTGGCTGTATGAACACTCCAAATACTAACTGGAATAATATTTTCTACTTCGATTATGCACTTATATGGTTGCATATTTTGACTTTCTATATTTCTATTAGGGGAAATATGGTATGTCCTTGTAAAATCCAAGATTAAGTGACATACGACTCATCTTGCTTAATCCCATCTACTCAGAAAAAAAAAAAGAAAAAAAAAGAATTGTTATCTTTTTTTCTATAAATAAAAAAAAGACTAGTAAATGTCGTAATTATTGTTTTTGTCATTATCATTCTTCATATACAAATTTACGGTGAGTTATATTAAAAAAATAATTTATTTAAAAAAATACACTTGTTTTAAAAAGAATCAAAAGTCAAAAGTTTTATTTAATAGTGGAAATTACATTAAAAATATTTATGTTTGGGAGCAAATTATGTATAATTAAATATATATATATATATATATATATATATATATATATATATATATATATATATATATATAAAGAAAGCAAGTTTTATTAGTGAGACTTGATGTGTTTAAAATGGTGTGCGTAGATTGGGTTGTAACATGAATGAATTGTGGTTGAGATTTAAAGTTAAGTGTTGTTATTATGAAAGGGATTTAGTGAAGGAAAGGTATAGTAAAACAATGTTATGATCAACGCACATCAAAGAAACAGTTGGTATCAAATATAACGCCCCATTTCGTCTCCTCCTCTATTCTTTCTTTCATTTTTTCTCCAGAAGATAAAGGTAATGCCTCTCTCAATTCTATTCAAACATGTTGCGCACGATCAAGATCACAGGCAATTCTTCTTCTGCTTTCTTTTATTGGCCAATTTCCTGTTTCTGGAATTCCTCGATGCAGAAATTCTAAATCTGCTGATTTTCATTGGAATTTCTGCATTAAAATTTATTTGTATCGATTTTCCTTTTTTTAATGTATTAATTATTTTCATCCAAACAATGATTTTCGTAATTCGCACGAACGAATAATATTTGAAACTCTGCGCCCATACTATTTCCTGGCATAGTTATCTTTCAATTTTCTCAAGTTAATGATGAAGTTGGTGTTTGATTCATTCATGATTAAATTGCGATTTTAAAAATATTAATTTAATTTTCTGTACAAAACGCAGGGTTTTTATAAAGGCTAGTTTTTAATTGGATGATAGCATTTTGTGAACGGAGCAATGAGCCAATCTCTGGGGAGACCAACTTCAGGTGTGCCTTTTATATCTTTACAAGGACATATGCTGTAATATAGGTGAACAACTCTAAATCGATTTATTTTATTTTCGTTTTTGCATGAGTGATGAGTTAGATTATATGAATATCATGGTCATGGAAGTAGTAAGAACTTATCAATATTTTAGGTGTGGACTTTCAACAAGCTGCACATGAATTGAATAAAATAGTCGTTCGAAAGCGCTGCGCTTCCTCTTATACTGTCACCAGTATATTAATTTTTTCATCATAAGAATGGTTAATTTGTAGATGTTTGGTTCTCATTTTCACTCTGTACAGGTAAAAGAAGATTGAAAGATCTCTTGACTCAAATTGATAATCGTGTATGCGCAGATTGTGGTGCTCCTGACCCAAAATGGGCGTAAGTTCGAGCACTTAGTTTCCATTATTTTCTCTCTTTTTCTTATGCGGATTGTTAATGCTGGAGTGCTATGAAAACCTTACTAAAAACTACTTTACTTCTCTCTCTGTACCATGAGTATCATGAGGCCTCGGATTCAATCTCTTACTTTTCCATTTGCTAATGGTCAGAAAGAATATACAACTTTCCCATTTACTTCTCTCTCTGTACCATGAGTATCATGAGGCCTCGGATTCAATCTCTTACTTTCCCATTTGCTAATGGTCAGAAAGAATACACAACTTTCCCATTTATTTCTCTCTCTGTACCATGAGTATCATGAGGCCTCGGATTCAATCTCTTACTTTCCCACTTGCTAATGGTCAGAAAGAATATACAACTACGTAACTTGATTGCTGCTTTCTTTTTATTATGGAAAAAAGTATAAACTGTTGGCAACAGGCAACAAGACCAAAAGTTCTATGGATCATGTATAGGGATGGAGCTCTCTCTCCTGGGGGTTGGGGGGGGGGGGTGTTCAACCAGTGACCTCACACAAGAAGATGTGAGACTATGTGCCGCTACGCCCAGGGGGCGGTATATTTGTAGGGTTTTTAATTTATTTTTTTATAATAACAGTGCTGTCAAAGGAAATAGATATGATATGCAGATAAAGACAACATGATTTAATGGTCAAAAGAATGCTGATACCATGAAACAGGTGCTCAAGATCTTAGGGAACAGATAATGTTATTATGGAAAATTAAGCGATCCTTGATTGATTTAGTTTAGTCCAGCATATTTCCTTTAGTGATAAAATTAATACATCAAAAGATAAGATAATGACTGTAATAACCATAGTTATAACTGCATGATGACTTGGCTCAAATGAACACACTCACTTTTTCTTAGCCCTTTACAATTTTGTTTCAATTAAAATCAGGAAAATAGCTACCTGATGGTCTGATACTATGATTGGATGTGAATTTAGTACTCGGGATAAAAATGTAAAAGATTGAACGATCCTTTTGTTCACTAACTATTGCTTTGCGTTCCAGATCAGCAAATATTGGAGTATTTCTATGCTTAAAATGCTGTGGTGTCCACAGAAGCCTTGGTGCCCAGATTTCGAAGGTGAACGACGACTTTTTCTGAGTTTCAGCTTTTTGGAGTTAGTTTTTTCATTTGCTTTTTTTAACCACATCATCTTCTATCCTGTAGGTTTTGTCTGTGACATTGGATGATTGGACTGATGAAGAAATCGAAGCAATGATTGAGGTTGGTGGAAATGCATCAGCAAATTCTATTTATGAAGCTTATCTTCCTGAGGGGATATCAAAGCCACAGCCAGATGCTCCCCATGAAGAGCGTGCAAAATTTATCAAGTGAGGCCACATGTGATCTGCTTTTTCTTCTTGATTGTATTGCTACCTATTACTGCCCAGTTCCTGTTCCAACTTCCATGCAGCTATATTTATAGGATTTTATTATCTATCTTCATTTGCTCTTCGTAGATCGAAGTATGAGCTGCAAGAATTTTTGAAACCCAGTCTGCGTATTCACTCCAATTCTTCTTCAAAGCATTCTTCTTTACAAGCAAGTTTATCCCGGAAGATTATGGATACCTTTCGAAGTTCAGGTTCATCAGAAAACTCAGTATGTTACACACTATCTTTTTCTCTATTGTATTAGTGGAAATTCCAGGTTTTGCATCTCTAGTTCAGTTTGATATTGAGTGCGTATATAGACATATCTCATCCATTATGATTTACACTTCTATATCTCGCTAAAATCTTGTCGAGATGTCATATAATTGTGAGATTGCTCTAGAATTCTTTAGTTTGAATATGAGATTTTTGTGCCTTTTTGAGATGCTATCTTATATGTTTGAAGCTGATGTGATATATGGTCACAGAAAGGCATGGAGGAATTTATTGGAACATTGAAGATTAAAGTACTCAAAGGCACAAATTTAGCTGTTCGAGATATGCTATCGAGTGATCCATATATTATATTGACTCTTGGACACCAGGTAAATATTATCTTCCATTGCTCCACTCGAAGAAGTGACAAGTTGACACATTTGAGTTGCTAATTCAGTACAATGGGATTTTTTGTCCTTAAGGCTTACAAACATAAATTCTTGCCTTATTTTTCAAGTTCATCAATATCGAGCCATTTGAATTGATGGATATGAGGATGGATTAGAATTCCATAACAGCAATTTCTTTTGATGTTGTTTGGATTGACATGGATTTGAACAGCAATTTCATTTTGAGCTAAAGTTAGGTGGATTTGAAATCCTTTTATTTCAAACACCTTCATTTCAAATCCTTCAAACCAAATGCAACCTTAACTTATTTGAATATTGTGTAAATTGGAAGCAATGTTGAATGATGATTTTGGCATTGGATTTCTGTTTTTCCAATTATATTAAGAAACTGTTGTAAGGGGACGCAATTAAGCGTATGTGTACATTCCCTTGGGATAATTAAAGGTCATTTGGGTTTTATTTTCAATAATATCATTTCTTTTTTAAAAAGATATGAATGTCAAAGTATATTTTATTTTTTAAAAATATTTAGAGTTTAATGCTGGTTCTCTCCAACCCCAGAAAGTGCAAACAAGTGTGGTGAATAGCAATTTGAATCCTGTCTGGAATGAGGAATTTAAACTTTCGATCCCACAAAGTTATGGCACATTAAAACTGGTAATCCTCCTTTGCATCTTTTTGGCACTTTGCTTCTTTTTACTCTTGTTAAAAATGGCATGTACTACATTGGCTAAATTGTCGTCTTATTTCATATTCCACTTATTCCAATTCCTATGTGGTGTTACACTTTGCACTTCAAACACAGCAAAATTTTATTACCGTTATGCTTCTTTTTACTTTTGCTGACAAGATTGTTTATATACTCTGCACTCCTGAAGTATCGGTGAAATAAAAACAATTTTTTTAAAACAGCCAAAACATCGGGAATGCTTTATGGGGAAATGTTGGAGATTAAATTTGAATATAGAGAAAAAATGTAAGTAGCAGACTTGAGAATGTCGAGATGGATTTGTAGACACTCTATAGATTAGATTGAATGAGTAATAAATGCATAAGAAAGAAAGTGGGGGTAGCCTCAACAGATGAGAAAGTTCGAAAAACATACTTAAGATGGTTTAAACACTTACATAGGAGACATCGAGATGCTCCAGTATGGCATGATTAACTCAAATTAAAGGGGAATAGAACCTAAAATACTTGAAAGAAACTATCAGAAAAGATTGTTATATTCAAATATATATATGCAAACATGTGTCTCAGTGGTATATATATTATTCATATTGACCCTGCAGTTTTACGACAGTTTCCTACTGATGATATAACGATGATATAAGTTTTAATCCTATTGCATTGTGCTTCTTTCTAATCTTGTTCAATGGCTGCCCCCACACCTCCATCTGTTTGACTTTTGCCCCTGCCCTTTATTTTCTTCTCTTTTGCCCCTGCAGTTCTATTTCTATTAACTTTTGAGCCCTATTTTTTCTTTCTTTTGTCTCCTGCACTTTCATTTTCCTTTTAACTTTTGCCCCTTGCTTTGTTAACAAAGGGGCAAAGCAAGAGATTAGGAGATAAAGTGCAAGGGGCCAAAGCTGGAAAATTGGAAGTGCAAGGGAGCAGAATATGCATTTTCCCCTTAAAATGCAGCAAAGTTTATGATCACGACATGTATGATATAATGATGACGTAGCATTTTGCTTATTTCAAACCTTGTTGATACTATCAGCTACACGGTCTTCTTGTTGCACCTCCTCATTGTACACAAACTTTATGATATAATCCATAATTTAGCTCATATGATCGTGACAATTTTTTACCCCTTCAAACACAGCAAGTATACGACCACGACATGTTTTCTGCTGACGATATAATGGGGGAAGCGGAGATAGATATTCAGCCAATGATAACTTCCGCAATGGCATTTGGAGATGCTGGAAATTTTTCGGACATGCAGATTGGAAAGTGGCTGAAATCATACGACAACGCCCTTATAGAAGATAGCCCTGTGAACATTGTTGCTGGGAAGGTAAAGCAGGAGCTGTGGTTGAGGCTCCAGAATGTAGAATCTGGTGAAGTAGAACTTGAACTAGAGTGGATTCCTCTTGACCTATAGTATGTTTGTATTTGTATATACCCAAAATTTGCTCCCTTTTCAATGTTATTTTTGAGAATAAATTTCATGGTGTATGAAGCTGTTTTTGACTGCTGTTAGTATTATGTACCTTTGTATCAATTATTTAAGATTTTTCTTTTCTGTCGATGGTTTTCAAATCCTATTATTATACGGGCTTTCTGAATTATTGGACGTGATTGGTAAGACTTGTACACGGTAGAATTGTACTCATCATGGATTGGATTATAATTGATTAATTGTTGAGTGATTTGGAATAGGAATACAGGATGTTAGTCTTTCATTTAAGATTTGATGGTTAATAGGAAAGGTAGATTATCTTATAGTTAGGAAATTCTGAAACACTTCAAATTTTTAGCTTTAATTTTCATTATGTCTGTATCTGGCTGGAGGGATACGCAAATCAAAGTGATTTTCAACTAGTATTTGGAGATATTTTTACTTTTGAAGAAGTGTGAGAAGGAAGTAAGTTTGATTAAAAAAGAACTAGCATTTTTCCTTTACGAGGCACATATTGAATGTATACTTATTTTGAACTTAAATACACTAGTGGTTGACTTGTATTCTTTTTTACCCATGTGAACAAATAGTTTAATTAATTATAAATATTTAAATTGACACAAGAATGTCTAAAAAATACACAACTCCTTAACAAATATTAGGATAAAATAAAAATTTGATTAGTTTATATAATTAATCACATTTCTACTTATATTAGTATGCACATATATAGACTTTAATAAAAATAAAATTAAGATTAAAAAATAAAATAAACTGATTAACCATATTTTCAAAAAAATAAAGTTAATTTATGATCTTATTATGAGAAATTTATTTAACTAAAATTTATTTATAATTCAAATTAAATATAAATAGTCTAACCAACAATAAATACTTAATCTAACCTGAATAAAAAACAAATAAATAATTTTATTTTTGATTTAATATCTGATTTTGTGTGTGTTAAATTGAGATCGTAAAATGTAGATTAATTTGATATACAAAAATGTGGATTAGAAATGAACAGATTATTTTTATTTTAAAAAATAGAGAAAATAGTAATCCATTTTACAATTTTAGCTCTATTGTGCTTTATTTGTGTAATTCTTATGCATAGTGTAAAGTATTTTTAAAACTTCTGTTTATGGAATCCAAAAATTTATAAAATCCACAAAATAATTTGAAAATTTAGGAAAACACATTTAAGTAACATATTTGTGTTTAATTACAAATTATGTAGATAATTTATTTATTTCATATTTAACCTAAAATTCTGTTTGTTGTCCATATAATATCAAGCATGGAACTGGAGTGGGCTTTAGTAGAAAAGGAGGGAGAGGATTTGCATGATCAGCCCATTTATCAATCTGATTAAATTTTACCTATTATTACTGACATAATTGAATGCATAAATGTATTTATTCAAACCCAAAATTTAACGAAAAAAACTGTCAGGTTCTTGATCAGCACACCATTTATTTAGCAATGCTTTAAAAAACCTGTTTTCGCCCGAAAAAAATATGTTTATTTATAGCAGTTTAATTTGTACTAGGGTAGGACTTTGTGTGCGATGTACGGAAATTATTTTTGTATATTTTTATTATTAAAAATATGTTATTTAGTACTAAAAATATTAGTAAAAATAATTATTATACTTAATATGTTACTTAATATCATTTTTTGTTACTATCAAATTAAAATTTAATTAATTATTTAATGATATGATTTTGAAATATCCCATAACTAAGGAAATTTTCTAGTTTTGATATTTTAGGAAACAATAATTAAGTTATTGATATTAATTATTCACACACTTTTACCGATCAAATACAATAAAATAAATAATAAGTACAATGTTAAAGTTAATTATAAAATAAATAATTTAATTAGTCATTTAGTTCTTTTGTATTTAATAAAATAACTATTTTTATGATATGATTTACAAATTTTAAATATTCATATATAAAAGGTATTTATTTTCTAATTAATAGGGATACCTTTTGATTTGCAAGTTTTTTTTGCCAGTTATAAAGATATTTTTATTTTAAACTATAAATAACATATAGGCGGAAAACAAAAGTAAAAAAATATTATTTTACTTATATATATATATATAAAAGTAAAGATAAATACTCACTAAATAATTTGTATTTAAAATTCATTCGTTCAAATCCTCTATTTAGATATTTGAATTTGAAATGAGCCAAGTCAAATTAATTGATTTCTTATTTTCAAAAAGAAAAAAATTAAAAAAGATAATGGTTAGAATGTTTATGTGTGTGCCTTTTGTTTTTTTTTTTACTTTTCTCATATTTCTATTTTAAGAACGTATTATATATAAGCTATATGTATGCGTGTCTTTATACGCATATCTGTACATATATATATATATATAGGAGAATGATGATGATTTCAAATGATTAGGTTGTATTAATGATTTCAAATATATCAAAAATTGAGAAGAAATTTATAATATATTGATTTGAGTTTTTACGTAATCAAGTTAAATTGATTTCATTACAAATTTCAAATCCCACCCACAAATCCATAACTAAATTCATAGTCAAATCATATATTAATTTATAGCAAATCCCTCTAAGTGGAGCTTATCTTATCTTTTTTTTATTTTTTTTATTTTTTTATTTTCTCTTATATTTGCTAATTTATCATGCTTTATGGAAATTTGAATGTCTCATATATTTTAAATTTATATAAATATGATAAATACACAACTTAGGAAATGAAATAATTATTTACATAAAATAAATTATTCAATTTCTCATATACTTTTCTCATATGTCAAACCAAAAGCAAATCTGGGGCCTAATCTTAGCTACTAAGATACGTTTTAATCACTCAGATTTCAGAAGTTTAAATGTCATTTTCCTGAATTATTGATCAATTATATATATATCATATCCAAGACACTTTGGTATCTTATCTTATCCTAAAATTTTCCTATGGTGGGACGCCGCTGCTTCTCTTTGACGAACCCTACCCATTTGCCATGAATTCTGCCAAAACACACACACACACACACTTGCATGTATGTGTCATTTGATATCTTTTGTAAATCAATGGTAAAAACCACAAAGTATGTTTTATTTTGAAAATGAAAAGTAGATATTGTTAATTAAATTCAAAATTTTCAGTTAAATGACAATATTATTGAGGAAAAAGCACATGCATGGGAAGATTAAGACGGATACAAATAAATATATATATATATTAATTAAACTAATAAATCAACATAAAAGAAAAGGATCACTTATCGTTGACTGCATGAAGCTCGGAATTCGACGATAATCTTACTGCTGCTTCCGCCTCCTGCTTCCGGCGCCGAACCACAAAAACAATTCCCGATACAAGCAGCAAAACGATACCGGCGACTCCGCAAACCCCCGCTGCCGTCAGCAACCCTACCCTCACGTGATCTCTCTTATTATCGCCCGATCCACCGCCGCCATCACCGCTCCGCCAAGTTTCATCGCCGATGCTCCGCGCCTCAGGCAGCGGTACGGACGACGTCGTCGAGCCGAAGAACGACCTCATTTCATGTGCGTTTCTGGTTTGAGTCGGTGATGGAGCGTCCACTTGGTAGGCTAGGCCGTGATCCGACGGACGGATGTCCCGGCCGGCGGAGCTGTCGGCGAAAATCGCGAAAGTGAGAAAGGCGGCGACGCCGTGTTGGAAGAAATTGTGCTGCATCTTTGAGGTCAGTGGAATCAACGAGTGCGTGAGAGTGCGTTTTTGTGTTTAATTAAAATGAAAATTGTGTACATTTAAACGCTTGATTTGGTATTCCCTGTCGGAGGAACAAAAAAAGTGATGATGACAGGAAAGTGGAGTTGTACATTACGCTGAAGACGTTGTGCGAAGTTTGGTAAAAGTGAAATTGATGATGAGGTGAAATCCGCCGCTGGGTACTTTGTCGCTTGCATGACTAAACACGAGGTATTAATATTAATGTAAATTCTACCTTTTTCTTTTCCCTCCTTCAATCTATTTTTGGATGGTAAAATAAATAAATAATCACCTGCATCGGTTGCATGAATTTTAAAATTAATGTAACTCAATTCATTTAAATTTTATTTCAAATTTCTAAGCAAACCCTAAAATATGCATCAAACTAGAAATAAAAATTTTCAAGCCCCATTAATTCTCAATTTCTCATTGTTGTATGTGTCATACTTTTTAATTAAACGATTAATTTTTTTTAGATATACAAATAATATTTTTCAGTAGTACGTAATACTTTTTAGTTGAAGCAGTCTAAGCAATATTTTTGTTCCATAACTTAACATATATATTATTGTTTAACCGTGAAAGTATTACTCATTTTGTTGCAATGTATTAGTTAACCTTATATGTATTATTCTTTGTGTCGAAGTGTATTACTACTTAACTATATAATGTATTACTTTTTTTTTATTGAAATATATATTACCTTTTAACCGTAAAGGCAGTGCTTGAAAGATATTACTTCTAAACTATAATAGTGTTACTTTTTGTAGTGAAACGTAAGATTATTTAATCGTAAATGTAATATTTTTTGTGTTGAAATTTATTACTTCTTAACTGTAGCAATATTACTCTAAATTGATAATTGTATTTTTACCACCAACAGAGAGCTCATATTCATATTGAGCTTCACATTAAAGAATACTCTATATTTGGTTTTGATATGTCCATTTTTTTATAAATACTAACAATTTTATACAAGATATATTTATATTCGAATATGTAAATTTATATTTGGTTGTAATTTGTTCGATTTTCTGTAGATATTACCTATTTTATATAAATATATTTATATTCAATTATGTGAATCAATATTTTTTTTTTTGTCCCTTTTTTTGTAAATATCAACAATTTCATATAAGATATATTTACATTCAAATATGCAAATCTATATTTGACTGTGATTAAAAATTTTGAATCACAAATTTACGAAGTAATAATGTTGTAAACTGAGTTGTTAGCATTGGGTTTTATTAATCCTAATCTTTAAGAAAAAAAAATTAGGTCAATATAAATGGCAACATATAATAGCTATTTAAAATTAATTGGCTACTTTTAACAAGGCTCATTAATTGGAAAATTTGTTATATTTCCACTGAACTTTTAGCTAATATTATTTCTGATTTAACATAAAATGTAAGACTTGCTTCTATTTTTAATTGATTGCACATGTTTACTTAATTCAAATTTTTAGATCTAAAAGTAAGATATATAATTAATATTTTGGTAAGATAATAATATACTAAAAAATTATATACACGATACATTTATATTCAATTATGTAAATCTATATTTAGTTGTGATTTATATGCTTGAATCACAAAATGTAAATAATTTTGGATTTTATTACCTTTAATCTTAATAAAAAAAACTGATCTGCTAAGTACAAATGACAATATCTAATTGGACATGTATAATTAATTGGATACTTTTAACGAGGCTTATTGTTTTGGAAATTTTATTATATTTTCTTTTAATTTTTATGCATCACTTACGATTTCGAATAATATGTCAGACTTTCACCTATTTTTATTTAATTGAACATTTTGCTTAATTAAAATTTTCAGATGTTTTTTGTAAGATATTGTATTAAGATTTTGATAATATAATTATATAATAAAAAAATTGCAATAGGATATAATCTATTTTAAATTTATGTTAATCTATATTTGGTTATGATTTATATGTTTAAATTAATTATATTACTATGTACTTTTGTTTCACATTTAAGATTTATATTTTTTAAATTTAATATTATTGTGTATAATTCTTAATAAAATATATGTAATATATTGTATTACTTTTAAACTACGTCATTTTAAAATACAAATATGGTTTAATAAAAAATTTCAAACATATATTTTTCAAATAAATAGTGGTTTGTCGTGTTGGGTCTTAATCTATTAAATTTGTTTTGGGCCATAATTAATGAAGATTATATATTTTACTAATGACCCATAATAGATTCAGTATGTTAATGGCCTATCAACATATAATAATATATCATAGGGAGCGGTTATTCATACCCAAAACCTGTAAACATATCTCAAAGTTTAAATATACCTTGTCTAAAATTAATAAATTCTCATCTTTTTTACTAAATGTATCTCAATGATACCCATTATATCCTTTTTATTAAAAACTAAAATATAGAAAACAAAAATAAAAAAAACAAATACGCTGCGCATTTTTCTTACTACTGTCAGACAAGAGGAGGCAGTTGATCTAGAATACGCTGCACGATTTCTTCCAATTTATATTCTTGGCCTACTTTCACCCACGCCCAACATTGAAAATGATTTGAAAGATCTTCAAAACCTTTCGCAGCAAGAGTCACCTCCATCACCACAGCTTTCGGATTGCGGCAACAAATGATTTGAGATATGGAACTCAAGTTCATCCTCCAGCATCTTGGATTTTTTGATTGAGAGCGCTCACCTGCTCGCTGCTTCTGCTGATGAACCCAGGATTTAGATCCAGTGAACGATGAGGGTTTAAGAGATGATAAGGTATAAATTATTATCAAAATTATTCAAAAATTCTAATTAATATATTCTTGTTTGCAGATATAAAAGATATTGTTGAGATATTTTTGGAAGAAGATCACCGAACAAGAAGAGAAACAAAAGGAAAGTCACGGCTGAACATAAGGAGAATCAAAAGGAAATCTGGGGACATATCTTTGGAAGATACGGTAGAGATACATATCAAGATCACTTATGCAAAGATATGCATATATCAAGATCACTTATGCAAAGATATGCATATCACAGCCAAAAAGGAGAGATACCCGCAGATCTCTTGGAAGCCAAGGCATAAGTATAAATACGACCTCGAGCCAAAGAAGAAATTATCTCTGATATATTTTTAATTACCTTCATAATGGTAGAGAAAAACAGAGAGGCTATTATATTCGGGAGAATACGAGAACCTCGCAAAGTTTGGATTACATTGAAAATTCACCACACATTGATTTCGGGAGATTTCAACATTGTACAAACGAGAGTTTGTATTCAAATCCATCTAGGGGACTAGATGGTCAAGTAAATGTTTAGAAGATCAAGTTACACGGGTAAACTAGTATTTAGGGGGAGCCAAATATGTGTAAGTTCTACTATAACATTTGTGGAAACAAATATGTCTTCTAATAAGATTACTTGAGAGGAAGAAATGATTTCTTCCTCGTTTAAAATCAAAGTTTGTTTTAAGCTTCCGCATGTTTATTTACAATTCGAACTACTGTTGAACTATTACACACGCGCACAGATGCTGATCCAACAATTGGCATCAGAGCAGGTTCCAGTTTTTTTCTTAAACAGGTAGATCCAGGGACAGACACATGGGATCATATGAAGGGACCTCACTATGCCCACCCTCACTTGATGGACAAAACTCTCCATTCTGGAAATTAATGATGATTATCTATCTAAGATCCAAACGATGTGGAGAAGCAATCCAAAAAACGTGGACGTGTCCTAGAATACAGGATGGAACGGACACAACAAAGGTTGTAGACAAACCAAGGACACTATGGACGGAAGACGAAAAGTGTGCCGAAGATGCAAAATACATAGCATTGTATGCTATTCTTGCTTCAGTTGATGCTATGAGACACAAGCTGATTATACACTGCCAAACCGCCAAAGATGCTTGGGATGCACTACAAAAATAGTTTGAAGGAAACGAGTCTGTAAGAAAATCAAAGCTACAAAGATTGGCCACACTGTTCGATGGAATACAAATGACTGGAGATGAAAATATTGAGATGTACTATGCTAGGTTCAGCGACATAGTAAATCAATGTTACACCCTTGGTGACGCTATCAAGGAAGATGTTCAAATCATGAAAATCACGAGAACACTAGCTCCTAGATTCAAAGAAAAAAACACAATTCTAGAATCATTCATGAGAGTCACACCGATGATATTAGATGATTTGATGGAAGAATTAAGGACTTTTGAGATAAACAATCGCATGGACACACCAAAGAACAAAGGGATAACCCTGACAACGGAGACAACAACTGAACAATTCGAGAATGATGTAACTGAAATTGCTGACAAAATGGTACTTCTCACAAAAAATTACAGCAAGTTTGTAAAAAAATACAATCAGAAGCAGCAGTTCAGCAAGAGTTCGAACTCTGGAGAGAACATCAGAAAAGGTGAAAATAAACCTTCGAATACTAGGCTGGTAAATCGAAAGGACTCTAACCAGTGCAGAGAGTACAGAGGATATTGACACTATCAAGCAGAATGCCCAAATTTTCTAAGAAAAAACAAAGCACTAAAAGCCACATGGTGTGAATCTGAATCTGAAGGAGAAAAAGAAACTGACGAATAAGAGACAGAATACCCCAGTAACTTTGCCATCTATACATCATCAAAGGACCTGGTATGTCTCACATCTGTTGTTCGAACTGATGAGGAACTAGAGTACGCTGAGGAACCTGATTTTGATGATCTAACTCTGGAAGATCTGGAGAGAATTTATCTAGACGTATCTGCCAGATGTACCGCAGCTACAAATACTATTAAAAGGTTGGAGAATCAAGTAAAGGAATACAAAAGTAAAGGCGCACTCAACACGGAGAATCAGGAACTCAGTCAAGTGAAACGAGAACTGCAAATCACAAGGGAAATAAATGCAAGATTGAGTGATGAACTGACTATGTCCCAAAAGAACGTGAGGAATCTTGAACATCAGGTCCAACTTTACGAAATAGAAATTGAGTCACTCAAAGTCAACTCAGAAACAACACGGACAACTACAACAGGCAATCACTAGGTAAACTCCTCATTGACCAATAAACTAACAGATTCTCTCTTAAAATTACAGGATAAGGATCATGAATTAATTGAGCTACGAGTTGAGCTGAACAAAGTAGTGCGAACCATACAAGGACTAAACAAAGGAAAAACCAAATTCGACGAAATCCTGGCGTATGGAAGGCCACAAAGCAATAAAACAGGAAAAAGATAAACTGCAGAAAGAACATCGGGATCAATAGTCTTTGTACCAGCAACACTCTCTACATTCGACCATGAAGGACAGACTACTACATGACAACCTAGGAAACAAGACACAAAAGGTATGAGAAATTTTATTCCTATTTGCTATTATTGTAATGCACCTGGGCACATCCGACCAAGATGCTACAGGATGAAACGTGACCTACAATCCGGTAATGTCTCGACTTGGAATATATATGGTGTTCCTGTAAAGAATCATAGGCCACTAGACTATTCGAAAGTAAGAAAATTTAAAAATAGAAAACCAAATATAAAAAGGATTTGGGTTGCCAAGAACAACATGTGTCTTACTTCATCAGTAGTCTCTCTCGGGGCGAACAATACTGGAATATGGTTCTTTGACAGTGGATGCTCACGACATATGACTAGTAATGCAGCATATCTATCACATCTTATCCCAATAAAAGGAGAGTCAGTGACCTTTGAAGATGGTAAGAGTGAGCGTGTCATTGGGGAAGGGACCCTCAATATAAATGGCATGCCCAAATTATCTAATGTATTTCTTGTTGAAAATCTTAAGGCTAATCTATTGAGCATTAGCCAAATTTGTGATCAAGAACTCCAAGTAAATTTGACTCATGACAAATGTTTGGTGGTAAATAAAAACAATGAATGCATACTTACTGGAACACGATCCACTAACAAATGTTATCTTGTTGACTGGAGTCATGAATGCTACAATGTCAGCTCGGGAGCAACAGAAATATGGCATCAAAAATTGGGATATGTAGGATACAATCACCTCATTGTCCTGTCAAATTCACAATGTGTAAGAGGGTTGTCTAAACTCCCAAGCAAAAATCAGGGTATATGTGGACCATGCCAACTTGGCAAATAGGTAAAAAGCTCACACAAGGTAGCACAAGACGTTTACACAAAATAAATCATGGCCTTGCTACATATGAACTTGATGGGTCTGGTTCAAACCGAGAGTGTTGGAGGTAAGAGGTATATTTTTCTTTGTGTTGATAATTTCTCAAGATATACCTGGGTAAGATTTCTTCGTGATAAATCAGATACATTTGATGAATTTGAAAAATTAATACGACTGATAGAAAATGAGAAACAGAACTATGTTGTTCGAATACGAAGTGACCATGGTAGAGAATTTGAAAATACTGCATTCACTGATTTTTGTGCCTCTCGAGGTATTGCTCATGAATTCTCTGCACCTAAAACACCTCAACAAAATGAAGTAGTAGAAAGGAAAAACCGCACATTACAAGAAATGGCTAGAGCGATGATGATAGGCAAAGATGTAGCCCAAAAATGGTGGGCTGAAGTCATAAATACAGCATGCTATGTTACGAACAGGGTATACCTTAGAAAAGGAATGGGAATGACTTCTTATCAAATCTGGAAAGGCAACACCCCTAATTTGAGTCACTTCCATGTGTTTGGTTGTAAGTGTTATGTATACAATGATAGACAACAATTAGGTAAATTTGATGCCAAAAGTGATATTAGTATGTTCCTAGGATATTCGACCAACAACAGAGCCTATTGTGTCTATAATCTGAGAACTCAAACACTCATTGAAAGCACTAACATTGTATTTGATGATTCTTTGGTAAGACAGGAAGTCTTCTTGGAAGAAACATGTTCTTCAGCTGCACGACCATTGGGAAATCAGAATGGTGAGGACATCACAGAAACTAACCAAGAACCATCAAAAGAAAACAGTGGGAGAATCGAACCCTCAACGAAGATTCAGAAAGAACATCCCAAGGAACTCATCATTGGAGAACTTAATGAGGGAATAAAGACAAGATGCAAACCAAAACCTGACTATCGGAAAATGGAGGGACTGGTTCACCATGCTTGCTACACCTCTGTGGTCGAACCTAAAAATATCAAAGAAGCACTCAAGGACGACAACTGGATACTAGCAATGCAGGAAGAATTGGAGCAGTTTGCTAGAAATGACGTCTGGACACTTGTACCAAGACCTGACAGTGCGAACATCATCGGAACCAAATGGATTTTCAAGAACAAAATTGATGAACAATGTAACATAATCCGAAACAAAGCACGACTCGTGGCCCAAGGATACACATAGGTAGAAGAAATTGACTTTGAGGAAACATTTGCTCCAGTTGCACGACTGGAGTCAGTAAGAATGATTCTCTCTTTTGCATGTCATAAGAAATTTATTCTTTATCAAATGGATGTAAAATGTGCATTCTTGAACGGGTTCTAGAAAGATGAAGCGTATGTTGAACAACCAAAAGGATTTGAAGACCCACACTTTCCAAACCATGTCTACAAACTGAAGAAAGCTCTGTATGGGTTAAAGCAAGCTCTAAGAGCATGGTATGAAAGATTGACAAAGTTTCTGGTCGGACAAGGATACAAACGGAAGGAGTTGATCAGACTCTGTTCATCCAATGGTCGAACAATGATATCATTATTGCACAAATCTATGTAGATGACATTGTGTTTAGATCCACATCCAAACATAAAGTGAATGACTTCGTCCAGGTAATGTCTCGAGAATTTCAAATGAGCATGGTTGGTGAACTCTCCTACTTTCTTGGTCTATAGGTCAAATAAAGCCAAAGTGGAATTATAATACATCAAGAAAACTATGCTAAGAACCTGGTAAAAAAATTTGGGCTTGAAGGTTGCAAAGTAGCACACACAACCATGGGTACAAATACCAAATTATCCAAGAACGAAGGTGGAATAAGAGTTGACCCAACTCTCTACAGAAGCATGATTGGAAGTCTCCTGTACCTCACTGAATACATAGCTGCAGGAAGCTCATGCTGTCAATTGGTATGGATGATGCATATGTTGTGCAACTATGGTATGAACTTGACTTCTATAACTCTATTATGTGACAATCTGAGTGCAATTAATATGTTTAAAAACCATGTGCAACACTCCAGAATTAAACATATAGACATTAGACACCATTACATCCAAGAGTTGGTTGAAGATGGAGTCATTACCCTTGAACATGTTCCTACCATAAGTCAACTGGCTGATATTTTCACAAAGGCCCTAGATGCTCAAAAATTCATATCCCTGAGAAAATCTCTAGGGATCTGTTGTGCTATGTAAAAATTGTAAAAAATAAACAAAAAAACAAAAAAAAGGGTGGATGGAAGTCTCGGATTGCCTAGAAGAACAAAAAGTATCGCACAGGTTTAAAATTTTGTTTGTCTTGAACTTTGAATCCATTATTTCTTCTCCTAGTATAAGGAAAAGAGCTACGACCTTGAAATGATGTTGTGGAATGCTGTCACCAATATGATAGAGCACCAAGCACAGAAAATGACAGGTTCGTGAAAGCTTCCTTAATAATGTTCACCTCTAAGTTGCACCAAATATAGAGGTTACAAGGTTCTAAGCTCGTCACACAGGGTTTTTCTAGTGTGGTACTTTATTGTATGGTTTGCGAACTAATACACAAGGATTCGGCAGACAGAGCAATAAGGAAAAATCATATAACTCACTCAGCAATAAAAAGGGGGGTGAACATATACTCGAAGAGAGGACTTGTGGATTTTTCTTAGTGCATTTTCAAACCTAATTGCTTGACTGAGACTTATGTTTACATGATGATCTGTGATTCCATTCCTCTGATAAAAAAAATAATAATAAAAAAAAAGTCTCTCATTTTTTCTCTTAGGATTATATGAATCTTTTATGCAAACAAAAGTGCCTGGATGATTATCCAGTCGTGACTTGGTTATGGGACACGTGTCAGTGGGAACATGGTCTTTCTCTATTCAACCACCCGGACGTGTGATCGAGGGTTAATGATCTTGTAATTTGTAGCGAGTGGGAGCCAAAAAAGGGTATAAATGACCCATATAAAATCTCGAGATAATGACAGGAATCGAGGCGTCAGCCGCCCCTCCTTCAAATCATTGTTAGTTTTTGAATGACCGTGACTGACCTCTTTCAAGTTCACCTCCACTACTTTTGTTTTCGTGTGTTAGTTTCCCAATAATTTTCTACAGATCTTCCATGGCAAACCAAGGCGGTTCTCCAAGCGGACGACGCCCTTGCTAGATTTTGGTCCCGTTTTTGGACCCCAAATTGCTCGAGACAATCCCTCTACCCGACTTCCATGAGAAACTACGGTCGACCAGTGTGAAGACCCGCAGTCTCCCAGTCCATTGTCTCCGTCCTGTACCGATGCCCAGGAGACTACAACCGCTCCACAAGATATTCTGCGATCGGGTACAACCACTCCGCCTCCCGAAGCCTCTATTCCACGAGAGGGGAAACCCTTCCCTATGGAGGAATCTCCACTTTTCCCTCGTGATCTTCCCCCCAAGACGACTTCACGCCCATCCTCAAAGTCCAAGGCCCAGCCCAGGGCAAAATCTACAGAGAAGACCACCATCCCTACACCCAGAAGACGTCATATCAATGATGAGTCATCTTCCAAAGAGAATGTGGCCAGATCTCCGCCCCGCCGTTCCCATCGTCGCAAAGGCCCTTCCCCTGCCACCTTTTTTGGGTCTTCCCTGGGCGACTCCATAATGAAAATGATACAATGGTTCGAGGTAAGGTCTTCTCCAAGTCGTTCTACATGAAGGCAGCATCCGACCGATACCGGTTGTTTTCTGGTATGGATTCTAGCCCAAACGCAATCTTGATCTTAAACATTTTGCTAAAACACCTGTTATGGATCTTATCAAAAAAATCTGATTTAGAGGTCACCATAACGAACTTAGGTAGATTTTATGGCTCTATAGTTCATGAATTTTACTCTAACTTGGTTACTGGAGTTCAGGATCTCGAATCCCCTCGATTTGGGAATTTTTTTATCCAAAATAAAATTGTTAATTTCAGTGTTGATGCTATAAATGATTACTTGGAGTTGACTGGGCTGGACGAAAAGGAGGATATGGAAGTCGACCTCAGGGAGGTGGTCGACTTCCTGAGTGACGGGAAGCTCACTAGCTAGACTATGCCTGGCATTTCTCCCTCCATACTGACACATGAGGCTAACTGGCTTCACAAAATAGGGAGACAAAATTGGACACCTATGTCCAACAAGTCTCACCTGACATCGGCCCAGTGTTAGTTCATTTTCAAAGTCATGAAGACCATTCCAATCAATTTTGGGAGAATTGCATTCGAGGCCATCATGAGCTTTGCGGAGAAGCCAGATTCTCACAAAAAACTCCCCTTCCCTACGCTCATTTGGGGCCTCTTATCACATCAAGGCATCCAGGCTCAGTCCACTGATGTGCTTCATAAAGCTGCTCCGCCGCTGAACATGGCCTCCCGTGAAGCCAATATTGCCTACAGGCCACGCTCCATTACGTCTACTCTTTGTCCCTCAAAAGTCGCAGCCAATCTTCCTCTCTTCCTGCATTAGTAACTAGAGATCCTCGATACTCTAACTACTGAGGTTGCTGCTCAAAAGCTTTACCTTTATAACATTCTGAAATCTCTGGATGTTCCTCCGCAGGGCGGACTATACATGGGTGCCGATCCTTTGGCAACCAGCTCGAAAAATGGGGAGACCACCTCCAAAGGGACACGACCATCTGCTGCGGATAAAGGGCAGAAGAAGATGAAAAGCAGGGCGACAAAAAGAAAGAGGGTGGCTGAGGACATGGAGCTGGAGGATACCGAAGCAGAAGGGGAATGGGAAAGCGGGAATAGCACTGATTAAGTCTAGGATGGATGTTTTATTTGAACAATTTTTTTTCTAGAATGTAATATGTTAAAACAATGTCTATGTTTGATGAACTAGTAGCTAGAATCTTAGAGTAGTATTATTTTGACTGGTTATATGATGGATGGTAGTTTGCTGGTATTTGACTGCTAAATGTGAGCATTTCTTCTTAGTGAATAGTTCTCTTGCATGTTTCTTTTTGTAGGTAGCAGCTTACTGATGGTCCTGGAATTTTCGAACAACATGCCAAAGGGGGAGATTGATAAGGTAAAAATTACTGTCAAAATTATTCAAAAATTCTAATTAATATATTCTTGTTTGCAGATATAAAAGATATTGTGGAGATATTTTTGGAAGAAGATCACGACTGCACAAGAATAGAAACAAAAGAAAAGTCACGGCTGAACATAAGGAGAATCAAAAGGAAATCTGGGAACATATCTTTGGAAGATACGGTAGAGATACATATCAATCTCACTTATGCAAAGATATGCATATATCAAGATCACTTATGCAAATATATGCATATCACAGCCAAAAAGGAGAGATACCGACAGATCTCTTGGAAGCCAAGGCATAAGTATAAATACAACCTCTAGCCAAAGAAGAAATTATCTCTGATATATTTTTAATTACCTTCATAAGGGCAGAGAAAAACAGAGAGGCTGGTGAAGAGGCTGTTATATTCGAGAGAATACAACAGTCTGTCAAGAACTCAAGGGCGACCTGACAGAGAACCTCGCAGAGTTTGGGTTACATTGAAAATTCACCACACGTTGATTTCGGGAGATTTCAACATTGTACAAATGGGAGTTTGTATTCAAATCCATCTAGGGGACTAGATGGTCAAGTAAGTGTTTAGAAGATCAAGTTACACGGGTAGACTAGTATTTAGGGGAAGCCAAATACGTGTAAGTTCTACTGTAACATTTGTGGGAACAAATATGTCTTCTAATAAGATTACTTGAGAGGAAGAAGAGATTTCTTCCTCGTTTAAAATCAAAGTTTATTTTAAGCTTCCGCATGTGCATTTACAGTTCGAACTACTGTTGAACTATTACACACGCACATAGATTCTGATCTTACAAGAGATGATGAGGTTGATGCATTTTTACCTTCCAGAACCAAGCAAGGTAGAGGTGTTGCTGGATCAAGAAATGAGAAAGAACAAAAAATAACTAAGGCTTTGCTTGGCCCAGAGAAGCCTTCTTTTCTAGAGGTCTAGTGAATCATCAGATGGTGAATTCTATCAGGACAATATAAACAAAGAAAATGTGGGTTAAAACTAGCGACATTTCAAGAAACATAGATCGAAGGAGGAGTCAAAGCATAAGAAGAAAAAGAAGCAAACATCATAGATAACTACTATAACTTCAGCATTGTTAATTTTTCATGATAAAAAATTGTTGATTTAGTATTTTCAACCCATACCTGTCTGTGCTTGGTTGACTCTCTTATCCAAACTTTGGAGAGCTACTTGTAAGGATTCAAGTTCTATGTATGCAGAGTTTAAGAATGTTTCAATTTCTGGGAGGACAATAGCAGAATGAGAACAGTTTAGAAGGCGGTGTATTGTTTGCTTAAGATAAATTACTGCAGCATACGAAGCCAATAGATAGCAATCTCAGTTTCTCCGATCTTAGTTTTGTTTGTTAAAGGTAGGGATGTCACGGAAAGTTAACCATATATATGTAAGTATAAATATATAAAAATTAGGTTACTTTTAAATATATAAATATACATAAGGGTATTTTAGTCAATTTACTTATATCTAATTTTGTCATAAATATTTTAGGATATGTTTAGAGGATTCGAGGGTATGAAAAGTCGCTCCCTATATCATATTTGTCTTGCTTATGGAAATAGCAACAACTTTATTTGGCCCGCTAGAATAGCAATAAGAATTAAAACTTGAATAAATGGGGAATATGAGCCATTTAAGCAAATAACACATACGCAGTTTCTTAAATCCTAATCCTGAAGCCAGTTTCATATTCACTTTCCGATGGGACTACACATAGATTTATACTTTGGCATAATATTCCGAGGTAAATTAATTATTTTAGTTGTCATTGATATGATTTGACCAATGGAAGATCCGATTTAGAGTTCTTGATTTTTTTATATTTGCATATCCTCAGTACACATTCCCAACCAAAAGCAATTAAATTTTATATTTATGGCTGATGCTTGATTTAAGATTATTTTTTTCCAAAACGGATATCAAATCAACTTCAAATTTGTAAGTTCAGATATTGACCATGTCATGACTTATTGCAAGGAAACCCTAATTTTCATCTAACCCTTTTATTCTTTATTTTAATTTTTATTTTCTTCTCATTCTTCATTTATATGTATTAAGGATAGGCTTACTTCAGTAGGAGCAAGTAATTTTTTGTATATTTGTATGAAGCTAGATTTTTTTGTTCCATCTTTTTTTTTTCGTTTAGATGAATTAATTTGTTTATGTGATTGTTCTCACTTTATTGCTTCAAATTACTTATATGTTCGTTTTTATCATTCTATAGATTATACTGTCTTTAGTCATATTGCAATTTGGGTTCAAATTATGTATGTTAGTCGTTTGAGGTGTTCCTCTTCATATTATATTTAATTTTGTTTTGGAGATTGTGGAGAAGAGTTGATTGAGTTGTACATTTAGTTATGCCTTAACAAACTTGAATTCCTACAAATATTCTTGCAGTAGTAGTAGTAGTAATATTGTAGTTATGAAACTTTTAAAATGTTTTTTTAAATTATTACATGTTTCCCCTGGCTCTAGAGATGAGTGTTATACAGATGGATATCATTGCATTGTAGAAACTAAAGTGGACAAAAAGGTTGGTATCAACAGTTGGGGAATATTTGATATGTTTTGGCTACATTGAGATTTTTTAATATGGTCCCGAAAATTGTTGTCTAACTTACTATGTTATACAGATTATTCTAATTCTTTAATATGGTCTGGAAAATTGTTGTCCAACTTACTATGTCATATTGGTCCATTATGCTATAATTCGATCCATAAAAACCATATTGATATTATGACTGATTAAGAATTAGTCAAATGAATTGGCCTACAACGGCTTAAGTATTTTGATGTTTGAATTTCTGCTATATATTCAATATTCCCGCATATTGAGATAATATTAGTTTATCAGAAAGTTTATAGTCTATGGTTCTCGACTATGATATAGTTGCTTACCAATTCTCTATAGCTAGAATTTCTATGATTTCCGACAAGCAAGACTCTGAAACACTTTGCTTTTTGAATCTTGACTCATTCTTCAACGGGAACACACATTTACATACGGTGTAGTACCATGTGCTGACTTTACTGGTAATGTTCATATATTTCCGGATAAGTGATATCTTAGCGATGCACTTGGTCGGAATAATTGCGTTTTACTATCTAATTACTTTGTTATTTTTATATTAATTTTTATGTGCACTCTGATCATCTATATTTTACACCAATCAATTATCATAATATATATAGTGATATATACCGTATTTTACTAATCTATGTGTTAATTAACATAGATAATGGATCATACTGAATATATGAAGTTCTTCAAGATATGTTACGATAAATTTATTTTTAACTGGAATGGATTGGTCAGTTTTTAATAGGTGTTTCAGTAAATTTGTAATGTAGATGTTATTTTTCATAACATAAATTAGTCGCCATTATAACTAATTTTGTTTTCAATATTGTAGAGGATTCCACCAGAATTTACTAGAAAATTTTGTGGTGTGATTCTCAATAATGTAATTCTTGTGAATGCTCAAGGTTTTGGGTGGATTGTTTCCACTAGGTCAACGACATTGGAAATATTTGGGTGAAAAATGAATGTCATAAATTTCGTGATCAAATAATATTAACCATCAAGACATGCATTTTCTATTTTGATTGTTCTTCTAAATTTGAAGTTATTGTTTTTGTTTCCTATTTTATTTCACTTAAAATATTACTTGCAAGTGAACGAGGTAAATTATAGTAAAATATGGAGAGAACAGGTATCGTATCCACAGGGTTGTATAGAGTAAATTCAACTAAGTATTCATTTATGATATTATCCTTTAACTAAAGAATCAATTTGGGATTGGTTTGGTAAAATAAAATAAAGCAAATAAAGAAGTAGAAATAGATATCAAATCAGATTCAAACAACTAAAGATATTCAGAGATTGTATGAATTCCAAGAACATGCATTCATATGGTTCATATGAGTTCATTTAATCTATCAAACCATATTTAATTCCTATATTGTAAGAGAATCACTAATATATATAGATATTCTCTTCCGAGTTAGATCTGAATGTAGATTAGATAACAGTGATCATTCTCAAGATATTATCTAACTCCCAATCGTGCCTAGGATTTATTCTCATCATAATACTTACCAATCTCCCGATCTAGCAAGTGTTATATTATGCATTCTTAATCCCTTAACCAATTACTCCCTCCGTGGTAATAATGGATTAACTACACATATGCAATTAGTCTCTACATAATTTCATACAACATTCAAATCAAGGAAGCATAAACAAATATAAAAGGGAAATAATATCATTAAAGAAAAAACATATGAATCCATATTCATGCACTCCCTAGAATCACTAGATGTTTAGTTACACATATTCAATACATAATTCATAGTGAACATATTGATAATCATGACTAACATAAAAAGAACAAAAGAAAAGAATACTATTGAAGCACAAACGATCTTCGTTTCCCTATCTCTCTCTCTAATGACTTGGTTGGTTGATCCTCCTTTGTATCTTTATTTCTAACCCTAAAATTTGTTATATATTGTGTTGTATGATGTCTATAATCTAATGTAGCTCCTCTTTTTATAGACAATTACTAGGGTTTTGATAGCCTCCGTATCTCTGATTGGAATGGGAAGATATTCCCGAATCACACCAAATCTAGAAGATATGCCCGAACCAATAGTTATGCTCGAATCACACCAAATTGCGATAGTTAAGAGCATATCACGAGGATAAGCATGGTCCATGTGACTTAAGACGTAGTCTATACATCCTTAATTATCTGTTTTTCTATTAAAACTTCTACAAATACGTGACGCAACAAAATATAACAAAATTATGATGAACTCGTCACTTAGGTACATACAATTGCCTAAAAATCTGTACATAATATCCTTGAATTACACGTAAATCATATGTTTATCAGCTTTCAAAGTTGATGTATGTGAGAAAATTTCCACACATGATCGTGGTTAGTATTATCTTACAAAATTCATTGATTTTTTATATATAAAATATATTTATAGTTTTATAAAATGTAAATATTTTGGTATTTATAGACAATTTTTGTATGTTTTGCATGGGTACCAAGTTCGAGAAGATTTTCAAGATTCGATTTCCAAGTTACAGATTGCTTATTGTAGCTAGAGTGGTATGTCTGATTAATTTTCAAGGTTCATTTTCTCTATATTTTTATGTTCTAAATTATTCTCTCTTTATATTTAGAATTGAATACCAATAATAATTAAAATATATTAATAAATTATATATATAACTTTTAATTATTTCTATATTACTAGTTTTAAAAAACAAACTTATGTGCTTCAAGAAACAAGCCCATAAAAAAGTCAAACATCATCAATGGGTTATTTACCAAAACAAAATGAAAAAAATTTGTAAAATAGGGTGGATTTGAAAATTGTTCAGAAAATAGGGTAAAACGTCACGCCCGGTGACGATGTTTGGTAAAAATGTCACCGGGCCTAGTGTTTTAATTTTGAAACTAAAAAGGTCAGGCCCACTAATATTTTTATTTTCAAAATATATATATATGCTTCATGTCACACGTAATCACATACATTCATATATATATATATATATATATATATATTCATGTATATCAATATGTATATGGCCGTATATATGTGTACATATGCAAGTATATTTATATATAATTGATGTATAATTATATATATTATATTTTTTCGTATATATACACACATATATATATATATATTTAAAATATCTAGTTCTGAATTTATTTATATTATTTAACAAATGATATTTATATTATTAGAAATTAATAAAAAATTGTATTTAGGTAAATAAAATATTATATTAAATATATATATACATATTTTTTATTATATAAATATATATATATATAAATAATATATAAATTAATAATATAATTATAAACCAATAAAAAATAAATAATTATATTTTACCTAATTAAATTATATAGAATATTTATTAATCATTATAGATTTTATATAACGTATTACTTGAATAATTTAAATGAATATATATATATAAAGATATATAAATTATATTAATATTTTTATATAAAAGGGTTATGTTATATTAAAATTAACTTTATTAAGATATTATAAATGAATTAATACATAATATAATTTTTTTTTTAAAAAGAATTTTATATAGAGTGTTTAAATATATATAAATATATCATAAATATTAAATAAATAAAAAATACAACAAATAATTTTTTTAAAATAAAAAATTAATCAATATATCTTAATATTAAATTCTCAAAATATCTCAATACCATTATACATTTCTATATATAATTAATATTTATATATAGGAATAATATTATTTTCTTTAAAATTTTAAATAAATAATTTCAATAATTAAAAATTAACCACTGGAGTGGATTATATATTTAATCTTTATATGATATAATTATATTCATATAAAATATAAATTCAAAATATAAAACAATATATTTATAACATTTTTTATTTTTAATTATATTGTATTAATTCATTTATAAATTTTTACAAGTAATTTAAATTAATTTATATTAAATTACATTCAATAAATACCTATAATAAAATATATAATATTAACAAACATTCATTACTTTTTTTAAATTTATTTATAATATTATTTAATAAATTTAAATATAAATATAATATTGCTTTACAATTATATAATATATGTTTATATAGAAAAAAATATATATATATATATATATTTAAATATTTATATATGAAAAAAATTAAATATATACGATAATTATATATATTTTAAACAAAATAAATAAGAAATAATATATATATTAAATATATATAACATATATAATAAAAATTTAAAGAATATATATAAATAAAATAAATAAATAAAAGAAACGTCAGGCCCACTGACATTTCTTTTAAAATGTTAGTGGGCCTGACGTTATATTTTTTTATTTTTGTATATATTTATGTAAATATGCATATTTATATGTATATTTTTTTTATTTAAAATATTTAAATAATACCTAAAATTAAAAAATAATAATTAATAAATATTCTTTAATTTTTAGAAATTTATTTATAATATGATTTAATTATCATAAATAAAAATATAAAATTTTATTATATACAATTATATAATATATATATATATATATATTTATATAGAAAAATATATATTTCTAAATAAATATTTATATTAGAAAAAAATAAATATAAACGATAATGATATATTTTTAAACAGAATATATATATTTAAATATAAATAATATATATAATAGAAAATTAAAGAATATATATAAATAAATAAATAATTAAAAGAAATATCAACCCCACTGATGTTTCTTTTAAAACTGACATTTCTTTTAAAACATTAGTGGGCCTCACGTTATATTCAATTTTCTTTTTATAAATATAATTAATATATTTTTTTTTAAATATAATTAATATTTATATATATATTTATTTAGTTAAATTATTCAAATAAGAAGTAATATAAATTTTAAAAATATTAATAAATATTCCTTAATTTCTTTAAATTAATTTATAATATGATTTTTTTAAATTTGTAATTTGTTTGGGTTTATAATTATACTATTAATTTATATATTATTGAAATAAATATATATGTATATAATAAAATTTATTTAAATATATTTAATATTATATTATATTTACTTTAATTAAAAATACAAAATTTTTATTGATTTATAATAATATAAATATCATTTATTAAATAATATAAAAAAATTCATAACTACATATTATAAATATATGTATACACGTGTATATATATACAAAAATATATAATATACATAATTATATATCTTTATATATATACTTGCATATATATACATATATACACGACCATTAATAATATTCATATACATGCATATATATATATATATGAATACATATGACGACATATATATATATATATGAATACATATGATGATAGATATGAAGCATTTATATATATTTTGAAACTGGCGTCTTTTTTCAAATTAAAACGTCAAGCCCGATGATGTTTTTACCAAACATCGTCACACCTGCTGACATTTTACCCTATTTTCGGAATGATTTTCAAATCCACTCCATTTGACAAATTGTTTTTTTTCACATTATTTCGGTAAATAACCTCATCATCAATATCATAAATACACAATTATTTGAGATTATCATCAAAATTTCTTTCTCTTTTCCCAATTTTTTTTTTTTTATAACTTTAACAACCTATCAAATCTTTTCTTATTATTATTTTTGAGAAATTCTTCCACATAATCACACTCCTCTTGAAATCCTCTTGAAACCTAATGGACATCTTGAGAATTACATGGTGTTGTCCATCTCTATTTCAGTTTCATCTTCGTAGGAAATGTCCAAAATTTGTTGCACACGAACGGATTATTTATCAATTAGCTTCTGGTTTCTTGGTATCCTTCTTCACTTGAAGCATTCCCCGAATCGTGCACTTCATATTTCTAAGTATCGGAGCGGTTTAGTTCAGAGATTCGGACCTAATGGAGCAGATTAGTTCGGTTCTGAAGATTTGGAGATTCAATGTTATCAATTTAAAATAAATATTCATATTGATTAAATCAATATTTAAGAATGAATTTTGAAAAATATTTAAAGTATTTTATTATATTATTGATAAAGATATGTAAAAATATTATTGTGTATACCAAATAACACATTTGTTTCGTCTCAAAATAAATATCTTGTTTCTGTAATAAATTGATAAATTGTGTTAAAATTATTTTATTTAACAAGTCTCTTCAAAAACTATTAGTTAATATTTATTTACATCCAAATCAAATACACAATAGAAATATTTATGAAAATAAAATAAAAATAAAATTCAACTTTTCAAAATCTAACACATCATTTTCTAAAATTATTTCCACTTTGGAAACTGAAAATAGGTTGAAAAATTATTCTTACACTACCTTGCTCTTATATATTGTTATAATTATAACAATTTTATTTATAATTTAGCAATATCCTTGCTTTTGTTTGTATACATAAAAATGTGGATTATGAATTAGAGGAATTTAATATAAAACAAATTAATTTGATTAATATTGCTATTACTTATTATTATTATTATTATTATTATTATTATTATTATTATTATTATTATTAGTATTATTATAAGTCTTATATTTATTTTTTTAATTTAGAAATTTATTATATATTAGTGAAAAAATTGTGATTATTTGAATTGTGCCATATAATAGAAAACAAATACATTATCAATTGCCAATTTAATAATAATAGGATCTAAGCATAAGATCCAATTATATGAATGGATTGAAACAAATATAGAGACTCGTATAAATTATATTATAGGTTTTACTAAAGTAATATTTAGATTCTACACATAGTAATAGTTTTGGGAGGGAAAATTGTCTAAAAATAAAGTGCTCTCTTTTTATATTTTAAGATTTTTATTTTATGAATTCTTAATATAACAATAATAATATATACTATTAAAATTCACAAAAATTTATAGATTCAATGTTGTAATATGAAAAAAATGAATCAAAAGATAAATATAAATTTATATTTGTACTCGGTTCTAATCAGTTCTAATTTTTGTTCTTCGGATCGGTACGGTTCGATTTGATTATAAAACATACAGAGCCATTCAGTTTAGAGAAAATCAAATAATCAATGGATATTCATCGGTTCGGAGTGCTTTCGATTTGATTTTCGGTACAGTTCAATTTTTGGTATGATCCGGTTATCTCCAGGACCCATGCTCACCCCTATTTAATGACCAACAAAAATTCAAAATAATTTGAACAATTATTAAATTCAAACAGATTAATAATAAGCAGGAATTTAGACAAATCGATAGATAACCCCAAAAGTCATAAAAGGAAACATTTCGTTTTTAAAACAAGATTATTATAATGAATTTCCACCACCATCCATTCGGTATACCGCCCGCTCCATCATCCTGAAATATTAAATTTCATATGGGTGAGCTACCTCCAACTCGTTAGATTTAAATTGTTAAACTTAAATACAAGGAAGTAAGCATATATAAGCAAAATGTGCATCGTAACAATGTAAATAGTAAAATCAACTAAAGGAACATATATCTTTGTTGGATCAACTAACAGATCACATAATATTGTTGGATCAACTGACAAATCACATAAATTCACATAGGACATATATATATATATGTATGTATATATGCAAAAACATTCTAAGCATTTAAATTCGACAATATTGAAATAAAAACCCCACCTTAAAGAATTATCCATTCCTACATTATAAATATTTAAATTTTATTAAGTTTGATACTATAGATATTTCTGTTAAATGAGTAAATAAATAAAGAGCAAAAGAGAAACTAGAACTTAATTTTCATAATAATAAAAATAATATTTTAATTTATAAAATTTTGAGATAGATTTTTTAAAATATTATGGAATTATATAAAAGATTTAAAAATGAGAAGTTGCAAGACTTGAACCTTTGACCTTCTGAAAGAAAAAGAGATCCCTAGGTCCCTAACCACCAAGCTAGATTAAGTTTTTATATTAAATTTAAATATATATTATTTTATATCAATACTTTGGGCAGATTTAAAAAAGATATTAGAAATGAAATAAGTTGAATATGAATTTATGTTTTTTATAAGTGTAAATCTTAAATTTTATATCATTTACCAATAAGCCGATGAAATCTTGATAATTTTTAAACAATTATTTTATATTATAACATACGTTAGAAATAATAAAATTTAACAAATTTTATATATTTATAATCCTTATCATGATTGAAAAACTTAAAAAAGAAAATCTTAATTGTCCAGCGTTGTGTGAGTGGTAAAAGGTTGACATTCAAGATTTAAATTAATTTCATAATTTTGTCCGTCATTTACTTCTTGTTCGTACTTTATAATTATTTTGAATTTAATTATGTTAAAATTAAAGAAAATATTGAGAATAATAATATATTTCTAATTGCTTGTTTGGTTTTGATGTTGAGGCTTCATTTCGATAATTTTTTACTTTTAAAATTTTGAACGTCACTTGTTACTAAATGAATTTTTTTAATTAAACAAACAATGCTATTATATTTCAGATAAATAAGCATCTCATTTACGGTTGTTGTTACTCGGTGTGAGGTATACTTTTTAGTTAATCTAATAATATTTTTAAATAAATAATAGCTTTTAGTTAAACAAATAATATATTGTTTAATTTGAATTGAATTTATACTAATATAATAACAAAGTAGTTTAAAAGTAGAATTTATCATTTATTTAAAGTCAATAAATAAATATTACGAGTAATGCTTTTTAATTAACCCAACAATATTTTTTAAACTAATTTGTTATTACAATTACCACTTAACTATTTAATTCTCTGAATCATTTACTATTACTATACAATATATATATATATATAAATTATAATTGTAATCACTAATAGAAATAAAATTATATTTTTCTTAATTCAATATAATTAATAATGAAATTATTTACATAAAGAAATTGATATATTATTTGTTGATAGGTATAAAAATTCATTCCTATAAATTATTATGCCTTAAAATTCTAAACTTCATACATTATGGTAGAATTGTTTTAATTAAACAAATGATATTATTATATTTAAATAATATTACTTTATATTATTACTATTATTTTCTTAAAATATATTAATTTGAAACTAATATTAAAATATAAAATGATTAATTGTATTAAAAAATAAATTTTTATTAAGTTTTTTAAGAAATTATTAGGTAATATTTATTTATTTAAAGTAAATAGATGATAAAATTTTCTTTTATAATGCTTTGTTATTATATTAGCATTGATTCAATTCAATTTTAACTGGAAAAATTGTTCAATATTACTTATTTAACTAAAAGGTATTATTTGTTTAGCTAAAAAGTATTATTGGATTAACTTAAAAGTATTGCTCGTAGTATTTATTTATTGATTGTAAATAGATTATACATTTTTATATAATATTACTTTTTTCAATATAAAAAATAAGTAGCAATACCTTTTGAATAAGAAGGTAATACATTTTGAATAAGAAAGTAAGACGTTTTCAATAAGAAAGTAATATTGTTAATATTCGACAAAGCGAGAATCCTAGATATCTTGAGATTAACAAATACACATTATCCCCTACTATAAAATATATCCTAGAATTTAAGAAACAATCATGTATTTTTTTCTTTTAAAAATAAGTAGTAATACATTTTCAATAAGAAAATAATATTGTTAATATTCGACAAAAGCGAGAATCTTACACATCTTCAGATTAATAAATATATATATCATTCCCCCACAATAAAAATATCCTAGATTTAACAAGTACTCATGTATTTTTTTTCTCTTTAAAAATAAGTGGTAAGAAATTAATATATTTTCCATAAGAAAGTAATTGGTAAAATGCATAGTATGATTCTTAAACTATTTATAAATATTTGAAAAAGTCCTTGAATTATGAAAATATTTTAAAATGTCCTTAAATTATGAATAATTATTATGTGCAAGTCCCTCGGAGTTTGTTTACACTAATAAATATCTATTATGAAATAACTTGCAAATAATATTTTTTCATAGTTAAGGAAACTTTTCAAATTTTAGTTAATAATTCATGAACCATTTCACACATTTGTGCACAATTGAAGGACTTTTTCAAATATTTATGCATAGTTGAGGGACATTTTCAAATAATTTTATAGTTGAGGGACCTCTTAAAACATTTGTGAATAGTATAGAGACCTTAATATGCATTTTGTCAAAGTAATACTGCTAATATTTACAAAAGTGAGAATCCTAAACATCTTCATATTTACAAATATAAATCATTTCCCCCACTATAAAACATACCCTAGAATTTTAAAAAGTAGTCATATATTTGTTTCCTTTAAAAAATAAGTAGTGATACATTTTGAATAAGAAGGTAATATATTTTTAATAAGAAAGTAATATTGTTAATATTCGATAAAAGCGAGAATCCTAGAAATTTTAAGATTAACAAAAACACATAATTGCCCCACTATAAAATATATCCTAGCATTTGACAAGCAGTCATGTATTGTTTCTTTTAAAAAATAAATAGTAATACCTTTTGAATAAGAAATTAATATATTTTCAATAAAAAAGTAATACTGTTAATATTCGACAAAAGCTTGAATCCTGAACATCTTCAGATTAACAAATACACATCATTTCACCCACTATAAAATATTTACTTAGAATTTAACAAACAGTAATGTATTTGTTTATTTTAAGTAACATTGAGCAATTTTTATGTTCAATTTGTAAACACATGTATAAATATATGATTTTTCAAACAAAGAAAAAAGTAAATCAATTAATTAGGATTTCATTCATATTTTAAAAATATTTATCTATTAATATAATAATTATTCTAATATATTTTTTTTATGGAGGCATATCAAAATTAATTTAAAATTAATTCTACAAATCAATTTATTAGTATGTATTAATATTTCATTTTAAAATCTACCCATTTTGTATATTACAATATAATATAATTTTTAAATATAATATTATTATTTATTTAATTAAGAAAATTCCTCGAATAAACGTTCCTCATCTTGAATACAGAAGACCATGTCAATCAAACTGTATAATCATTAAATTAAATTTACAACCATTTAATATAAATATAATAAAATAGCATAAAAAAAATCTGCAGGCCGATTGGATCTGTGCAACTATTTCACACAATTTTTTTTTAAAAGATGTGGGAATTCCAAAGTCTCATTCTCTCTCTCTCTCGGTCACAATTTTTTTTTTTTTTGAAAAGGATATGGGAATTCCAAAGTCTCATTCTCTCTCTCTCTCTCGGTCACAATTTTTTTTTTTGAAAAGGATATGGGAATTCCAAAGTCTCACTCTCTCTCTCTCGGTCACATCTGCCTTCCATTTTTCTTTCTCTTCTTGCACGCACACACCATATTTCTTCATCTTGTCTGCAACTCTAGCAAAATCGACGAAACGGAATAATATGGCAGTGTGCAGTGGAGTATCAAGAAACAGTAATAACTTCAACTTTTTTTAACTGCCATACTGTGTGGCCATTTGGTAAGTATTTACGGAAAATACAAAAGGGAAAATCTTATATTTTTACTTACGATTATTCCAGAGATTGTTGTGATTATGAAGAGTTTAAATTAGCAATTTATAGGAAACGTCATTTGATTAATTAAGGAAAAATATCTTCCTTTCCCTTGATTTTTTATTTCTGGTTTCCTAATTCTTAGGCAGTAAGTCTGCTCCTTCCTTGTATCATATTAGTGGGGGAAAATGTGGCCGATGAACAAATCTATAGAGTTTGAAATTTGACATTTTTATGAATTTGGTCTGGTCTAAAAATGTTAGGTTAAAATTTCTAAAAATATACCAACAAATCATTAATCTATTTGTTTCAATCTGGGACTAAAATTTATTAAAAGATTATACATTTAAATTTTTAGGCCCAATTCTAGTTATATAAATGATGCTCATTTAACTAGTTATGAAATCGAGATTTAAATTATGCATCTTAACTTCAAATAAATTGAACTGAAATGCTATGCATCAAAATGAATTAATCTAACAAATAAATTATCACATAAAATATCGAACCTTATTATCTTTTTAGATCCAATTAAAATAGAGGAGAGATAGAGCTCTAGAGAATAAGAAAGAGCATAGAGACAAAGGAGAAGAAAAAGAAGGGAGAAAATAGTGGAAAAAGAAAAGGAAAAACAAGAGGGGTTGGGCGGGAGGGATTTAAGGACAGAGGGGAACAAATTTGATTACTTCTCGTCAAAATACTCCTAAGGTAAACAAACTTTTATCATCAATTTTTTTTTCTTTTTTTAATTTAAGTTGTTAACTTTAATTATCAATTTATCTTTATTTTCAAATTGAATTTGAAAAAATAATACACTCAAAGTTATCTTTGGAACATATATTTCATTTTTACGATTTATTTTTATGTATCTCAAACTAGTGTGACACCTAATGTAGTACACGTAAATTATTTATTTTATTTTATTATTAAAACATATGTTATTTATTACTAAAAATATTAGCAAAAAAATTATACTTAATACTTTAATTTATAATTTTCATATTTGAGTATTAATTTATTAAGATATTCACATCAAATATTATCGATAATTCTTCATAATTTTAGACGTACTAAATCTTTTGCAAATTTAAATATTGATTTTTTTAAAGTATATATTTTCATTTGAAAATTATAAATAAATTATACAAAAATTAAGAAGAAATATCTTTTATTAGAGATATCTATGCCCAACTTAACATTTGGTCAAACACATTCTATATGTACAATATTATAGCTTATAGAAAAAATAAGAAGTTACATTGAATGAAATAATATTTTAGTATGTATATATATATATTACATTATACTTACAATATTAAATTTACACAAAATTTGAATTTTGATTATTCATCAAATATCAGTGAATTTGAATAATTAATATATTTTGTTATACATATTTTTTATATCACTATATTAATATAACTGTATTTATATACCAACAATATTTTTGCAAATATGAATATTATTTTATAATTTGACATAGCTACTAAAAATTCAAATTTTAGTGAATAAATTTAATTTTTATATATATCCAAAAATAAAATCACATTTGAGCGAAAAATAAACTAAAAAAAATATTATACTTTTATAAATATAATGTATATAGCTATATAATTATTGATCAAATATAAAATTACTCAAACAATGGTCTAACATAAGTTATTGGTGGGTTCCTTATGATTTTGATTTTTTTCCGTATGAAACTCCTTATATCTCGTAACATGTTAAGGGTTTTTTTATTTGTTTTTTTTATATTATAATTCTCTGACACTTTCTTTTTTTTTTTTTTTTTTTTTTAACAATTTATAGAAGATTTATAATTTAATGTAGTAAGAGTTTCTTAATTTACAGAATTTTCTAATTGATTTATTTTTTTAGTTTTTCATTATTATAAATTTAGTAAGTATCTAATTTATTTATGAATATTATGTAAATTACTATTGTGTTATTCTGTATATTTTTAAGTATCCCACTGATTTTTTATAATTTGATATATATATATATATATATACTAGTATGTTTTCTCGTGCGATTCCCGAACATATTAATATAGTATAATATTATTAAATTTCATAAAAACATAAAATTAATATTTTTAAAACATATATATAATTATGTTCAATAATTTATATATGTACCATGATTATAATAAAGATGTAAATATTATATATAAAATCATAGGTGAACATTAATTATTTTTATTTATAAAATGTAATTTTCAAATTACCAAATATATAGTATTTGCTTGAGAAATCAAAAAAATTAAATAAATAGGTATATCCATGTGAACATTTTTTTTATTATTATATATAGCATCAAATATGCCACAAATTCATAATTGATTTGTTAAAATAAAGTAATTATGAAAATATATGAATTTTTTTATTACCTTTGATAAAATTAATACCAATATTAACAAATAAAAATATAAAAAATGAAAATAAAAGCTTATTGGTTAGTAATATAACAACATTTTCTAAAAAAATCATCTTTTCATTTGTGGAAAGAAAAATGGACGGAAAAATTATAATAACAAATATAGAACATCAATTTACTATTATAAATATAAATATATTTGCTATATATTTATATTTGTTTTTAACACCACCCACACACACATATATGTATTTTATTTTATTATGAAAAAAGATACAAATTAACCCCTATTTTATGTACAAATTGGATCAAAATTATATTTATATACAAATATAATTTTTACCTTTAAAAATGGATCAAATAAAACCCTGAATTTCTTATCACCAAATAAATAGGTCATTTCAATAAATTAAACAAACAAAATAAATCTAAAAAATATTTAGATAAATAAAAAAATTATTGAAATAAAATAAAATGAAATATTTTTAAAATAATATGATTAAATTTAATTATTTAATACATAAAAAATATCAAAAGACCTAAATGATTTAAATATAATGAAAACTAGAATATGTGAAAAACATACAAATCATCACATCTCAAACCTTTTTTTTAATATTTAAATTATTAATAAATTTTACTTTATTAATTTATTGATTTATTTGAGTATATTTATGATTCATGTGTTGATTTTTAGATTATATAATATTTTTTAACTTTATTTAATTAATTTATGTTTATGAGAATCATATTTGTTGTATATTTAAAATTTTATAAATTTATTTAACGTATTTTAAAAGTTCAAAAATTTATTTAATCTATTTTATTAATTAAATATTCTATTATACAAAAAAATAATTAAAAGTACAATTTGAATTTAGTATTGTTTCAAGGGGTTTTTTTTCAAAATAATGCAAAAAAAAAAAAAAATTTACGAAATAGGCATGTTTTGGAACAGTTTTTAAAAATAGGTAAAACGTCACCGCCGGTGACGTTATTTCGAAAAAACGTCACCGGAGGTGACGATTTTAAATTTTAAATAAAGAACGTCACCTTAGGTGACGTTCTTTATGTTATATGTTATATATATATATATATACAATATATATAATACATACATACATCCATACATGCATATATATATATTATATATATACACACACACACACTGACACACTTATATATATATATATATAATCTGTAAATATATAATATATTTTAAATATATATTCTTATTAACATATATATGTACATATTTATAAAATATATATTTATATATTAAAATAAATATTAAAATATAATTAATAAAATTAAAATATTATAATTTTAATTAAGAAAATAAAAAATATTTAAATTTATTTTTATAATATATATATTATATATATATGTATTTATAAATAATAATATATATTTTGAATATTTACATATATATTTTTTTATTTATTAAGTAAATATATAAAAATATATATTAAATTATAATTTTAAAAAGTAAAATATTATAATTTTATTTAAGATAATAAAATTTATTAAATTAAATAAAAAAATTTAATTATCAATTCATATTTTGAAAATAAATAATATATATATAATAATTTATAAATATATATATATATATATATTTTCAGATATTATATATATTATTATTTAAAAATATATATTTTATATATATATCTATATATAATATATATATATATATATATTATATATAAATGTGTTTTTTAAAAATGTCACCTTAGGTGACGTTTATTTTAATTTTTTTTATTTCATATATATATATTTATATATTATTATATACATATATATTATTTATTTAGAATATGTGTGTATATATATATATATTTTTTTTTATTTATTAAGTAATTATTAAAAAATATAAATTAAATTATAATTTAAAAAACTAAAATGTTATAATTTTATTTAAGATAATAAAAAAAATTATTTAAATTAAAGAATAAATTTTAATTATTAATTAATATTCTAAAAATAAAGTAAATATATATATATATTAATAAGTATAAGTTAATATATATTTTTATATATTTACTTAATAAATAAAAATATAAATATACATATTTAAAATATATATTATTATTTATATATATAATATATATTATAAAAATTAATCTAAAAACGTCACCTTAGGTGACGTTTTTTAAAAACGTCACCTAAGGTGACGTTTATTCTAAATGATATATATTATGAGTCATATATATATATATATATATAGTATATACACTACATGCATACATCATACATGCATGAATATATATATTTTATTATTTATTTATTATGTATTACATATATATATACACACTCACACACACATATATATATATTAAAACATGTATGATATATATATATATATATATTTTTTAAATATATATATTAACCTAAATATATACTTTCAATATGTATATATATTTTATTTATTAATTAAATACTTAAAAATATATATTAAATTGTAATTTTAAAATATGTAAAATATTATAATTTTATTTAAGGTAAAAAAATTTATTTAAATTAAAAAATAATTTGTAATTATTAATTTATATTCTAAAAATAAAATAATATATATATTAATAATATATAAATATGTATATATATATTTATAAAATATATATATCTATATTCTAAATATATATTTTGAATATGTATATATATATAAATATATTTTTTATTTATTAAGTAAATATATAAAAATATATATTAAATTATATTGTTTTATAAATATATTTGTTATAAATTATATTCCTAAATTATATTTGTTATAAATTATATTTGTTATAAATATATTTGTTATAAATTATATTTCTAAATTATATTTCTAAATTATATTTGTTATAAATATATTTGTTCTAAATTATATTTTTTATTTTGTTTTCTTTTATATAATATATATAATATATATATATTTATAAAATATATATATGTATATATTTTTTGAATATGTATATATATTTTTATTTATTAAGTAAGTATATAAAAATAAATATTAAATTATAATTTTAAAAAGTAAAATATTATAATTTTATTTAAGATAATAAAATTTTTTATTTTTTTTAATATATATATATATAATTTTGGATATTATATATATTATTATTTTTAAATATATATATATTTTTTATTTATTAAGTAAATATATAAAAATATATATTAAATTATAATTTTAAAAAGTAAAATATTATAATTTTATTTAAGATAATAAAATTTATTAAATTAAATAAAAAAATTTAATTATTAATTCATATTTTGAAAATAAATAATATATATATAATAATATATAAATATATATATATACATATTATTATTTATAAATATATATTTTATAAATATATATATATCTATATATCTATATATAATAGATATTATTTATATAATAGATATTATAATAATTTTAAAAAGTAAAATGTTATAATTTTATTTAAGATAATAAAAAATTAATTAAATTAAATAATAATTTTTAATTATTAATTTACATTTTTTATTTTATTTTCATTTATATAATATATATATATTATATATTATTTTTATTATAAATATATTGTTTTGTATTTTAAATATATTGTTTTGTATTTTAAATATATTGTTTTGTATTTTAAATATATTGTTTTGTATTTTAAATATATTATTTTGTATTTTAAATATATTGTTTTGTATTTTAAATATATTATTTTGTATTTTAAATATATTGTTTTGTATTTTAAATATATTGTTTTGTATTTTAAATATATTATTTTGTATTTTAAATATATTGTTTTGTATTTTAAATATATTGTTTTGTATTTTAAATTTATATTATATATAAAATTATATGATAAATTTCCAAACAGTGAATGTGTCTTGGTGGTTAAAGGCTGGACGGTTGACCAAGAGGTTGCGAGGTCGAATCCTCGCAACCTCAATAATTTTGGGCCAAAATTAAAATTAAAAAAAAAAAATGAAAAAACGTCAGTGGCACTGACGTTTTCAATGAAACGTCAGTGGCACTGACGTTTCTGGCATGCATGGTATGTATGTATGTATATATATTATATATAATTATATATATATTTTTAGAAAATAAAATTACACATAATAATAATTTAAAATTATTCTTTAATTTAAAATTTTTTATTATCTTAAATAAAATTATAATATTTTACTTTTTAAAATTACAATTTAATATATATTTTTATATACTTACTTAATAAATAAAAATATATATACATATTCAAAAAATATATACATATATATATATATTTTATAAATATATATATATATTATATATATTATATAAAAGAAAACAAAATAAAAAATATAATTTAGAAATATAATTTAGAACAAATATATTTATAACAAATATAATTTAGAAATATAATTTATAACAAATATAATTTAGGAATATAATTTATAACAAATATATTTATAAAACAATATAATTTAATATATATTTTTATATATTTACTTAATAAATAAAATATATATATATATATACATATTCAAAATATATATTTAGAATATAGATATATATATTTTATATATTTATATACATATTTATATATTATTAATATATATATTATTTTATTTTTAGAATATAAATTAATAATTACAAATTATTTTTTAATTTAAATAAATTTTTTTACCTTAAATAAAATTATAATATTTTACATATTTTAAAATTACAATTTAATATATATTTTAAGTATTTAATTAATAAATAAAATATATATACATATTGAAAGTATATATTTAGGTTAATATATATTTAAAATATATATATATATATCATACATGTTTTAATATATATATATATATATATATGTGTGTGTGAGTGTGTATATATATGTGTAATACATAATAAATAAATAATAAAATATATATATTCATGCATGCATGATGTATGCATGTAGTGTATATACTATATATATATATATATGACTCATAATATATATAATTTAGAATAAACGTCACCTTAGGTGACGTTTTTAAAAAACGTCACCTAAGGTGACGTTTTTAGATTAATTTTTATAATATATATTATATATATAAATAATAATATATATTTTAAATATGTATATTTATATTTTTATTTATTAAGTAAATATATAAAAATATATATTAAATTATACTTATTAATATATATATATATTTACTTTATTTTTAGAATATTAATTAATAATTAAAATTTATTCTTTAATTTAAATAATTTTTTTTATTATCTTAAATAAAATTATAACATTTTAGTTTTTTAAATTATAATTTAATTTATATTTTTTAATAATTACTTAATAAATAAAAATATATATATATATACACACATATTCTAAATAAATAATATATATGTATATAATAATAATATATAAATATATATATATATGAAATAAAAAAAAATTAAAATAAACGTCACCTAAGGTGACATTTTTAAAAAACGTCACCTAAGGTGACGTTTTTACATTTATATATAATATATATATTATATATAGATATATATATATATAAAATATATATTTTTAAATAATAATATATATAATATCTGAAAATATATATATATATATTTATAAATTATTATATATATATATATTATTTATTTTCAAAATATGAATTGATAATTAAATTTTTTTATTTAATTTAATAAATTTTATTATCTTAAATAAAATTATAATATTTTACTTTTTAAAATTATAATTTAATATATATTTTTATATATTTACTTAATAAATAAAAAAATATATATGTAAATATTCAAAATATATATTATTATTTATAAATACATATATATATAATATATATATTATAAAAATAAATTTAAATATTTTTTATTTTCTTAATTAAAATTATAATATTTTAATTTTATTAATTATATTTTAATATTTATTTTAATATATAAATATATATTTTATAAATATGTACATATATATGTTAATAAGAATATATATTTAAAATATATTATATATTTACAGATTATATATATATATATAAGTGTGTCAGTGTGTGTGTGTGTATATATATAATATATATATATATATATGCATGTATGGATGTATGTATGTATTATATATATTGTATATATATATATATAACATATAACATAAAGAACGTCACCTAAGGTGACGTTCTTTATTTAAAATTTAAAATCGTCACCTCCGGTGACGTTTTTTCGAAATAACGTCACCGGCGGTGACGTTTTACCTATTTTTAAAAACTGTTCCAAAACATACCTATTTCATAAATTTTTTTTTTTTTTTGCATTATTTTGAAAAAAAACCCTTGTTTCAAGAACTAATTTGTACATTTTTTCTTTTATCATTAAACAAAATTAAATGCTCTCTCAAATTTGGATTCCATACACAAACCCTAAAATGAACCTACAAAGCACAACACTTCCGCCGCTTTCGCTCATCCAAACCCTCGTCGTTCCTTATAAAAGCGGCTTCCCCTTCACCCTCAAACCATAAGCTTCCGATCGGAGATCTTGGCTCTCCGCCGCAGTGGTTGTTTAACCTTCAATCACTGGTCAGGCTAGATACTATCCTCAATACTTTTCTAATGTTGTTACATTTCTACTGTTGTTAGATCTCCCAATTACCTATGAGGAAGAATTCCCAAAGTATAGGAAGTGCCGTATGACACTTTTAAACGCAGCGTTTAGCCGGCGGGTCATCCTTCCCATCCACCGCTTCCAATTTTAGTCTATGTGACAAAAATTGTTCGTCGGTCGGGACTGTTTGATTTCCGCCGTGCCGCTGTGCGTGTGATTTGGAACGGGTCTCTGAGGTTTCTGTAATTTCGTTTTCTTCAAAATTTTAAGTCTTTGATGGTCCAACGCCACGTCGCCGGTAGCAAGACATTTGCGATGATCGGCGGTGTCAGGTTTGGACTAAAATCAAACTTTTTCGCATTTTGATAGGAATCTGTGGACTGGTTATATCCATCCATCCATGGAGCCGTTTTGTGCGATTACATCTCTCTAATTTTACTGTACCAATCCTATAACTTTTGGATATTATGATACCTTAAGTGAAACGAAATTGTTTTTAAGCTGAGGCCAATGAGGAGTTCAATCGTATATATTCTGGAATTACCGTCTGATTACAATTTTGATGTTTAAGGCGACTACCTGAGGCCTCATTTTGATTCAATTGCATCTACTTTTATTGTCTTTTATATTACATATTTCTCCCTATCTCTTTTGGTTCTGTATTTTCAAGATCTGTTGTTTGGATGAACATTGCTAATGGTAAATGGGTATTTAATTTACTAACGCATTTTTCTATATTTTTTAAAAAATTCTCAATAGTGCTAAGATCAAATTGGTTGTCTTGTTAGGAATTAAATATAAGAAACTAAATATAAGATCAAATTGGTTGTTTAAAATTAAAATCCACACAAATGTAAGAACTTAATCATTAGTCTCTCAAATACTATTTTTATCATATTTATATTCATGTATTAAAATATATATGTTAATATTACCAATGATGAAATGTAAAATTTTGAAAATAAAAATATTTAGTTTTTGAACTTGTTTGATTTTTAAAAATATAATACAACAGAAAAAGTATTTAAAAATAAATTGTGAGACCTTTGTTTTTATCAAGATGGCTACATGAGTAAAATAAGTTTTAATCAAAATATATTAATAATACATAATACTGAATTACAAATATTAATATTAAGTATTCAATATTGTTCCATCAAGTAAATAAAATAAGCCGTAAAAAAATAGTATTTTTAAAAATTACTTTTTGAGCTTTTAGCGTATGTAATTGGTATTAATATAATATTATACATTATATTAAAATTTATTGGTCCTACATAAAGTTAGAGTGAGTCTTATATAGAGCTATTAAAATAGGTCAGACCAGCCGAGTTAACACGTTCTGTCCCGTAAATTAGGTCAGTTGGTCTAGAAATTTAATAGCTTGTCAACTGGTGGTATGCAGTGGGTCGACCCATGTGGACCATGGGTTGAAACGGGTTGGGTTGGGCCAACTTGTAATTTTTTAAATTATTTTTTTATCAAAAATTTAAATAATTATGACACTTCGCTTCCATAATGACCCACCCTCTCATAGCCCACCTACCCTCTCTATTTAACAAGTCACAAAAGTGACGGAAGTTTAAATTTTCAATTCAATAATAATTTATTATCTCCTCCAAATTTTCAAAATCGTCATTATGTCCAAATCTCAGTCATGAGATTCACAATCATGACAAGAGCATAGCCCACAACCACCCTTCCCTGCCCTCCATCCTTAATTTCGACGAATATCGGCATTGCCAGCACTGCCCTCCGCTCCCCAACCCTAACTCCAACAGCATGTGGGTTGGCCCACCAAGCCCTTGACCTGCTGGTCGGTTGAGTTTCGTTGGAGTTTTAGCAGGATGCCTTTTGTACTTAAATTATATTATTAATCTAAAAATGAATACAAACAACTTTGTGTCCCTTCTATATTTTAGTTTTTGGGTTTTGTTAAATTTTGGGGTATAAAGGGTCCAACGCCACGTCTCCTGTAGCAAGACACCTGTGATGAACGGCGGTGGCTGGTTTGCACCTGATGAAAGAATTTCATCAAATAAAATTAGTGAGCTGGATTAAAATTATAAATTTTCTATAAATTTTCAATTCGATTAAAATAATATATTAATTCTTGGAGGTAGTAAATTTCCTACATGATGAACAATCATATTATTATAGTGTAATATATTTTAAAAAATATATATAATTATGTTCAATAATTTGTATATATAACATAATTATGATTAAGATGTAAATATTATATACAAAATCATATATATATATATAATGAGTAAAATGGTATAAATTTGCCTTTATTTTTCTAAAGTTGGAGAAATTCTTATGTTAAGTAAATAAGAAAATAGTGTTTTGTTTTCTTCATTTACAACTTTGGAACGAAAGAAAGTATTCATATATATAAAATTATAAATAATATTATATATTCAATATTGATCAACTTCTTTAATTTCGAGCTTATTTGATATCATATAGTTTCAAATATATTATAGATTTCATACCATCCTAAAATATCTGACTGAAAATATGTTAAAATAATAAATAAATATAATAACTATTAGTAGAAAGAAAATGAGCGGAAAAATTAGTGGACTACTAAAAATCTCTTGTGTGTTACACAATTTATAATATAATAAAAATAGTAATATAATTTTTAAAATAAAATACATAATTATATAAAACATATTAATAAAAATATTTAAAACAAAAATATCTCAAATATTAAAATATACTACAATTAATCTATCAAAAATATATTTAAAATTAATATTTTATTTTTATATATGCAATATAATTATCAAATTGAAGATTAGGAAAAAATGATTAATTTTGATATATTTCTCGTAAAAATGGAGTTGAAATAAAAAAGTTATAAATATTTGAAAATTAAAGTGAAAAAATTCTGACTCAAGAATATATATACTTTCTGAAAATAGAATGAACATTTAGACGAGAAAATGACAATTCTCTAAATATTAACAATTATCTTGTTATTGTATAGATATAGATATATAGATGCAAGAAGGATACAACAGTTTATTAGGAAAAATAACAAGACCTTACATTTTTGTAGCTTTATCTGGTGATTTATGCCATTTATTCCTTCTGTCAGATATACTAACTCATTGAATGTCACTAAGTGTATTTCATTGAGACTTGATGATTGTACATTTTCAAAATTACATACGCCTCACGACCTACTTCAGTACAAGCATGCTTTGATCTTCCCTATATTTTACTATTCATCTTTCTTTGCTTTCATCGACTATAGAAGTACCACTCCTCCTGATTTTGGGGGTTCTTTCACACAATTCTGATACCATCGACTCTTCAAGTGCGACCCCTAATCCTAACCCTTCTATAAGTTTTGTTCAACCATCTATTCCCTGATAGACACAGATTTGAGGTTAGCCCTTCTACCAATCCTGAGGGAGTGCCGCCCACACCCGCTATTTCTGCCCCTTTATCTACTCTAGTAATTGTGGCCATTCCTAGAAGGGTAGTTCCCGAAGATGACAAGGGTGAGTGGAATGATATCTCACGTCTTGCGAAACTTAACTTTCATGATCTGAAATCTCATAAATCCAATTTTGGTTTCGCAAAGGATTTCCAGGTTAGAATCCCGCATCAGAGAGGCATCCACACTATACTTTAGCTCCTACCTTAGCTTTTTGGAAGGCCTAAGTAGATGTCGGTCTAAGATTTCCTATTCACGACTATCTTGCTGAGATAGCTTGGAGATATGGAGTTCCTCTGAACCAATTAAATCATTCCGCTTTCGGACTGATGATATCCTTTTATATAATGAGGAAATGGTGAATCTCCTTCTGCAGAGCTTTTCCAAATATGTTTTGATCTAAAAAAAGAAAAATAATTTCTCCCATGTTAGTTCTCGTCCCAATGGCCCTGCCCACTTCATCAGGAAACCTCCCAGTTCAAACAAGAAATGGAAAGATGAATATGTCTTGGTGGTTCCTCATTTCAGCCGTTGCCCATTTCCTCTTGAGAGGTGGCATTACACTGCCCCGAGTCTTGATGAAATTTTAGAGGAGAACTTATCTCTCTTAGAGAGATTATTAAATCATTCATAAGAAGTAATTATCACAATTTTTAAGATAGGTAGTTTTCTAAATAAACTAGATGTGTTGTCTCATTTTGACTTTCTTTGTCATAAGCTTCCACTCTGCCCTGGTACTGGCACCAGTCTTCATGGTCCCTTAAGTGTCGGACATGATACATATATGTATTTTCTGTTTTCATCAATTTACACCTTTTGCTTTCTCTTTTTCAGATATGTGGTGGAAAGGATTTGTCAATCTTTCTGACAACGAGGAGGAGACAAGGGACCGAAGTAGTTCCAGAGTCCCATACTCCCACTCCATCATTTACTCTCCCCGCACAGGAGGAAAGAACTAAACTGACCTCCCTCTCTCAAATGACTCCTAAAGGAAAGGGAAGGGATATCTGCCCTTAGTGATAAGGGAAAAGAGCCAAGAATGCTCTGAGGGTAAATGCCTGATTCCTTTGAGGCACGTTCGCACTCTTCTCCTAAGAGATCAAAAATGGAGAAAAGCAAGAGTTCTGTTTGCAAGTCTTCCAATTCCTACATATTATTGTTTTTCACTTTTGATTACATCTATAATTCCTACATTGTATCAAAAATCAGTAATCAATAATTTGGCCTCTGGCACCACAGCTGCACACAACCAAATTTGTTCGACTATGATGCGTTCTTTTGGCTTGTGTTGTTTTATTGGAGGAGGGAACTCAAGTATGATTTTCCCTCCAAATGTAAGCAGTTGACACATTTTTCCTCATTTTTTAGGTGACTTGGCAAATACATGTGTTACAATCAATAATACTTTAAGAACATTTGAAAAAAAAAAAGTCACGTCAACAGTGATCGGGAAAAAGAGGTGAAAGGATATAACAATCAACTTTTTGAAAGCTAGAGGATATTTTTAAAATATGGTATAAATTAAAGGATAGAATAGCGAAATAGGCATACATTTTAGCCAATTTTCTCTTTATTTAACTAGTATATTTTTGATATATTATTATAATATAATATCATTAAATTTCATAAATACATAAAATTAATATTTTTAAGAATATATATAATTATGTTCAATAATTTATATATGTACCATGATTATAATAAGGATATAAATATTATATATAAAATCATATGAACATTAATTAAATTTATTTATAAAACACAATCTTCAAATTACCAAATATAAGTATTTTCTTTTGAAATCAAGAAAATTGAATAAAATATTGAATATCAATGTGAACATTTTTTATTATTATAAATAATATATAATCTGCCATAAATTCATAAATAGATTTGTTAAAAATCAATTAATTACAAAAATATATGAATTTTTTTATTAGTTTTGATAAAATTAGTAACATTACCAATATTAGCACATATAAAGATTAAAAAAAATCAAAATGAATACTTATTAGTTAGAAATATAACAATTTTTTTTAAAAATCCCCATAGAAAGAAAAATAGACAAAAAAATGATAATAACAAATATAAAAAAAGTCATTCTCATTTCTTGTTAAAGATTCATTTTTCCTAAATAAATATGTGGAAATAAAAGTGAGAGGATGACATGTAGAAATATTTGGATAGGGTGTGCAAAAAGGTGAATTTCAATTTTGATTTGTAGGATTCAGAACTTTGGTTATTTCTATCTATTTTGATTTTATGGGACAAAATATTCGAATAATTGATTCACCTTAATTCATTATTTAATATGGTTTTCAGACTTTAGTTTTTTTTTTCTTTTCATTCCTTATTTTTTTATTTGGATTTTTATTTGATTTTTTAATTCAATTTTTGATTCTATTAATTGTACTTTATTTTTTGTATGCAACAATAAAAATTAGATTGTTTATGTTGTTTAACTTTCAAAAAATTAAAATAATATAGATAATTTGGTTAATTAAAAAACATATTTATTTGGTTAAAATTCAATTTTAAACAAAATTTTGATCATTTGATTATTATTTTCTAAACAATTGATTTATTTAATTTTGATAATTGGATTGACTCGAAAGATCAAAGTGTAGGGTATGGGTTCACTATTGAGGAGTTTATATTTAGCAGCTCTAAAATAAACAAAACCTACAAAGTACTAACATTGCCGCCGCTTTTGCTCATCCAAACCCCGGACGATCCTTATAAAAAGCGCCTTCAATCGCTTAGTTATTATCCTCCATACTTTTCTAATGTTATTACATTTCTACTGTAGTGTTGTTAGATCCCCAATTTCCTATGAGGAAGAATTCCCAAAGTATAGGAAGTGCCGTATGACACTTTTAAACGCAGCGTTTCGCCGGCCGGCCATCCTTCCCATCCACCGCTTCCAATTTTCGTCTATGTGATAAAAATTGTTCGTCGGTCGGGACTGTGTGATTTCCGCCGTGCGGCTGTGTGTGTGATTTGGAACGGGTCTCTGAGGTTTCTGTAATTTCGTTTTCTTCAAATTTTTAAGTCGTTGATGGTCCAACGCCACGTCGCCAGTAGCAAGACACTTGCGATGATCGGCGGTGTCAGGTTTGGACTAAAATCAAACTTTTTCGCATTTTGATAGGAATCTGTGGACTGGTTATATCCATCCATCCATGGAGCCGTTTTGTGTGATTACATCTCTCTAAATTTACTGTACCAATCCTATGTCTTTTGGATATTATGATACCTTAAGTCACAAACGAAATTGTTTTTGAGTCGAGGCCAATGAGGAGTTGAATCGTATATATTCTGGAATTACCGTCTGATTACAATTTTGATGTTAAAGGCGACTACCTGAGGCCTCATTTTGATTCAATTACATTTACTTTTATCAATCTTTTTACATTTTATATTTCTCTGTATGTATTCTTTTGCTTCTGTAGAATTTGGAAATTCATCTAGCAATAATAATTTTAAAGTTCAGTGATTTTTTTTGTAATAATTTAGAGGGTGAAGTCAGAAATGTGTAATCACTTTATGTAAGTTACTTTGATGTCATGCTTAATATATATATCATTTGATTGAAATGAAATAGGTCTCTTATCACTGGGAAGTAACAACTTCATGTCTTCCTTCGTTCCAAGGAGAGCATAGAAAGATGTGTTTCCAGAATGATGATTGCAAAGTTGGACAAGATTGGAATGGGCATAGGAGTATTGATGCACTAGGTCTGCTAATGCTCCCAGGTTGATGCAATGTATTCCACCAGTTGACCGAAACTTTATAGTAGCACACTTCGATCCTTTCACCAAAACTTCAATGATCTGGTCAGCGAATGTGTTCGAGCAAAATTGGGTGATTAACATTTTTGAAGCTGAACTAGCATGAGTTAAACTATCATAAAGATAAGCTCGAACGAATGAGGACAAGAGAAATGGTTGGGGATTATTTTTATTCTTTCATGGATAATCTTGATCTAAGTGATAATCTTACATTTTATGAAAATTCTTGGATATTATGTAATGCGTCCAAAATTTATTTTCATTTATTTTTTTAGAGTTTGGACATACTAATTGTATAATGAGTTTTCACATACAAAAAATAGGTGATGTTCAATTCCTCAAATCAAACAATATACAGAGGTGGTGTTTTCGGACTCCATACCAATAAATTTGGCAATTACCTAAAAAAATGCCCAAGAAAAGGGTGTCCTCACGCCTCACTTCCTACAACTACCTTCAAAGAAATAACTTCATTTGACAGCAAACTGGAGGCAAATGCTTTTAATTTGTCTCCTTCAAGTGAATGTCACCTTGAACGACTCACAAAAGTCTTCTTACTATTTTAAAATGGTGGGATCAACCTGATCTCAGAAGTTATGGTGCAACTTCTTAGAGGTTACAATGGCCTAATTAATGTCACAGTGGGATCAATTGACAAAATGGGTCCAATGTTGAAAGAAAGAAAAAAAGGAGGCCCATTGTGAATGTTTGTGTGAGTGAGTTCTTTCCTTTCCTCTTCCTCTCTCTTAAAATTTAAGGTTCCAAGTTAATTCCTCTACTTTCTTTCTTTTGCTGAATTCTGAACATAAACCTCTCCCATCAACACCCCGCTGTCGCCGTCTTTGTTTCTCATAAAACCCATGTCAATTCACTTATTCTTCTTCTCCTTTACCTATTTATATGTTTTGTTTAACTTCTTGAATCCCCCACATCCAAGGGCAAAAGAATTTATTTTTATTGTTGCTATCTTCTGTATATTATTAATAATATCCTTCTCATTTCTCTTCCTTCCTTTCAGTTACTGGGTTTTCCTTCCTTCGTAGCTTTTGTATTTAATTTAATTCTTTGCTTGTCCGTACATGTGTGAGTACATTTCTATTGAGCTATTAATTTCTATAAATTCTATAGTTAGCAAATTTAAAATTGTTATTTCATGTTATTATACGGTAAGTAAGGAATCTACGTTTAAAAGTTCGAGAATTTTTAATATCAAGTACGAATTATAGTATTTTAAGAGTTAGATCGACCCCAAAGATCAGTTTTTGCTAAACTCGACCTATAAACATATTTTTGTAAAATTTTATGATAGTGATCTTGAGTAACTATTTTTCTATAAAATCAAAGTTTAATATGTATGTCTAATTTCATGATCAATAAAACTTTGTAGAATGTAAAATAAATTATTTACTATAAAGTGCCAATATGACTAAATGATGCATGATATGCAAGTATGTTGATTAATCCTTGAATTATTGTGTTCTTAAAGAGTTAAAATTCAATATTTTATTCGTATATTGTTTTTAAGAAAATAGAATTGTTAAATCTTAATTTTTAGTATTTGGTCTGTCAAATTTGAATGTTTTTAAATTAGGTGTATTGTTAAAATTGATGAAATGAATATTTACATTATAAGTCTACGAGTGAAAGGTGTCAAGTGTAGTTCGAAGCAATTTGTGTCGTACCGGATCATCACCGCACACCAAATTGGAGAATGTAGGTAATTTTAAATATCTTGCATTGAATAGATTGATTAATACTTTAAATTTGGAGTTCCATGCCTTCGAACCGAATTGCAATCTGTTGCGAGGTTACAGACTCACAACAACTGATAGTATGAAGTTACAAACTCATAATCTCCTAATGTGAATTTACAAGTTCACACTAAAAATTATTAGTGGCGTTGTGACTCATTAACATACGCTATTGAGATTACAGGTTCAGGGTCATAATATTTATCATCAAGAGTTTAACTCAGAAAGTGTGAATTAATACGAGCATTTTTAAAACACGTTATATCGTACCATTTTTCTTCCTTCGATAAAAATAAAAAAATTCAACTCGTGTTTTCTTTATATCCTCCATTGCATTTCATCATACTTTATGAAAATAAATTTTGATCAATTGAAGTCTAAATCACCTAACAACAACCCAAGGCATTGCCTTTGGGTTCGGAGCACTACACCTACATTAACTAATTAAAAAATGATCTATCTTTCTTTTGCAGCTCATACAATAACTTAGGTACATTTACAATTTGGGCAGATTTGACGAAATATAGTGATTTAATAAAAAGTTTAATAAAATATAGTGTTTGGTGGAGTTTTAGAAATATAGGCAAAGTCGCCCGTGTTGGGGGTGACTTCAATTTTTCACTTACAAATATTTTTTTCTTTTAAGTCGCCCATAGTATGGGCGACATATGTTTTAAATTTTTTTTAACCCAGAAAAAAGAGGAAAAATGTGTCACTCAGACGTCTCACTCGGTCGAGTGATCACTCGGATGGCCGAGTGGTATCTGTAGCTCGACCGAATCGCTCGGCCTGGACATAACTCAGCGAACCGAGTGAGAAATATTCACTCGATTCACTCACTTGGTCGGCCACTTAACTCGGCCAGCTGAGTGAGACAAAGTTTCTGGAATCCTTTGATAATTTACTGCTCGGCTGGAATGTGATATAATTTTTTTTCAAACTGCTCGGCTGTTTCTGTGGTCAAAGGCTGCCATCCCCATTACTCTTCCTCTCTCTTACAATTTCTATCATTATTACTATTCCTCATTTCTCTCACTACTCTTCCTCATTACTCTCACTATTCTTCTTCAATTTTTCTTCATTCTTCACGGTTCTTTCTTCTCTCTTTCTCCAGAAATTGTGTCAAATTTGTTCAGGTAATTATTTTTCATGGTTCTTTTTGTGTGTGCGTGTGTGTGTTGTTTTGTGTGTGCTGGTGTGTGTGTGTTTTGGTGTGTGTGTGTTGTGCGTGGGTGGGTTTGTGCGCTGTTTTGTGTGTGTGTGGTGTTGTGTGTGTGCTGGTGTGTGTGTGTGTTTTGGTGTGTGTGTGTTGTGCGTGGGTGGGTTTGTGTGATGTTTGGTGTGTGTGCTGGTGTGTGTTGTTTGTGTGTGTGTGTGTTGTGTGTGTGTTGGTGTGTGCTGGTGTGTGTTGTGTGCTTGTGTGTGTAGTTGTGTGATGTGTGTTGTGTGTGCTGTGTGTGTGGTGTGTGCGTGTGTATGATGTGTGTGTGTGGTGTGGGTGCTGGTGTGTGTGTGATGTGCGTGTGTGTTTTGTGTGTGTGTGCTGGTGTGTAAGTTGTGTGTGTGGTTGTGTGATGTGTACGTGTGTGTTGTGTTTTGTGTGAGTTCTGGTATGTGTGTGTGTTATGTGTATTCTGGTGTGTATGTCAGTCGGTTTAATTCATTTAATTTGCAATAGATTTTGTTGAATTTTCAGCTATTATATATATAATTTGTTATAGGTTTGTCGTTAATAATTTTCTTTTCTCATTATTTGAAGTAGGAACTCTAGGAATTGATGTTGTTATCGTGCATTTATCCTGACCCTCAAATTGTTGCCCTTGCATTGGGATATTGTTTATTTCAATATCAGGTTTGAATTTTACTAATTTATTAGTTGAATTTAATTTCATTATACTTTGTAATTATATTGTTTAATAATACCTTGCATGCAAAAAATTAGTTAACTCTATATATTAAGTTCATTAATACATCATTATTATTTAAGATATGGAGACTTCAAACAATGTCGGTATTGTTGTTTATGTTGGGGATAGTAGCGATGGTCCACCTGTTTGTGCAACAAGAGTACCTCGCGACATCGGATATTCTGGGTTGTTATCAAAATTCTTTGAACTGACAGGGAACGATGGCAATTGATATAAATTGAACATATCCGCTTCACTATATGAAAACAACAAATATCATCGTATACCAATCAACAACGATGATAATCTATGATTTTTCTTTGCACCGGATGCGGATAATCAATATGTAGAATTTCATATTGATCAAGAAAAATTGCACGATAATGTTCTCCCAGGTATTCTCCAAAGCAATGAGTATTATCAATATACTTCTTACTTAATAGGTGATGACATCAATAATTCAGTACTTGTCACGCAAGACCTTACAAAAACTGGTGGAAAGTCAAGGTCCAATAATAACAATATTCCAACTGAAAGAGAAAATCCTCACACAGAGGATCAACCAAATTATCCATTGATTGACAATTTTGGTGTCAATGAACTAGAAGATTCTGAACCTGACGCAGACGAGTTGTCTAGTTAATCAGATGAAGATGGGGTGGATATTGGTGATATTCAAACTATTTATTGCCCAAATCAAGAGAGGTCACCATCCAATCAACAACCACCACTTCTATCAAATCCTCAGAGATATTCCATGCATCCGAATATCCCGTTCTTCAATGCATCGTCACATGAAATGCTTGTGGTTCATTTGATCTACCAAAAAAATTTAGATATTATGATGCTACTGAAAGAGTGCTCACAAAAGGGATGGTTTTCAAAGATAAGAAGAATTTGCAGTCTGCGGTGAAAGACTTTTCAATTCGTATAGCGAGACGTAAGTATCGAGTCGAGAAAAGCACACCTCATATATGGAAAATCAAATGCAAAAATAGTTGTGAGACTACACATTGAAACTGGTGGTTGCGTGCAGGATACAAATAGAAGATTGATATGTGGAAATTCACTAAGTATGGAGGCCCACACACGTGCCTAATGAATGCGATGTGTGTTGACCATCAAAACTTGTGCAAAAACATGATTGATGCGTTGCTAACTAGAATGGTTCAGACAGATCCCGATTATGAGATTAAGTGCGTTCAACAACAAGTTTATGATAAATTTCAATATACAATCTCATATCATAAGACATTGCATGGTTTGAAACGAGCAAGAAAAAATGTGTATGGTACATGGGAGAGCTCAATTTTAAAACTACCCAAATTTTTGGGAGCTCTAAAAAAATAGAATCCAGGCACAGTTGTAGAGTGGCGCCACATGCCCGAAGAGACGAATGGTGTAAAAATGTTGAAATATGTGTTTTGGGCATTCAAGCCATATATAGATGGGTTCCAGCATTGTCGTAAAATTATTAGTGTTGATGGAACCCATCTTTACACTAGATACAAGCAGAAGATGTTAATTGTTGTTTTCATGGATGCAAATCAACATCTTATACCTTGGCTTATGCACTTGTGGATGAAGAAATTTTTGCTTCTTGGATATGGTTTCTTCGTATGATATCAAAACATGTTGTTCGCGGTAGAGAAGGAATGTGTCTGATTTCAGATAGACACGTCGGTCTTTTGAAAGCAGTGGAAATAATTCCAAATTTTTAGCGCCCTCTTGGAGTCCATCGTTTCTGTTTGAGGCATGTTTGTTCGAATTTCAATAGCAAGGTGAAGAATGTGAAGTTAAAGACATGTGTTGGCAAGCTGGATCAGCTTTCACAATAAGAGAGTTTGAAAATGTGATGGAACAAATAAAGGTGTTGAATGAGAGGGCATATGATTACCTAGCGAAAATCGAAAAAGATCAATGGACTCTTGCACATAATGGAGGCTGGAGAAATGGAATATTGACAACAAATTTGTCTGAATGTATGAATGGAGTGTTGAAAGGTGCACGATGGCTCCCAATTTGTGTGATTGTGCATGCTACATTTTATCGACCTATCAAATATTTTCTTGACCGATTGACAATGGCCCGTGAAATACAACAAAGAAACCAACCATGGCCTGATGAGGTGTACAAGAAGTATGATCAACGGCAATGGAAGGCAATAGAACATCAAGTATATAAGATTGATTTTACTGATCAAACAGCTTCAGTGAAAACGTTTGTGCCAGGAACAACAAGATGCTACACACACATTGTAAAGTTGATACTCAGAGAGTGTAGTTATGGATAATGGAAGAAAAATGGCATACCATGTTCACATGCAATGCAAACTTGTCGATATTTTAGGAGTCAACCCAATGGTTTACATGAACTTATTTTACAATACAAGTACATATGTGGACACTTATAGTGGTAAGTTTGAGCCATTGTCTGATGAATATTATTGGGATGAGGCTTCCTTTCAACTATGTCATAATCCTACATTGCGTGAGAAGAGGCATAAAGGAAGAGGCAAAACTACGAGAATTGAAAATGAAATGGATTGGGCACAAACACGCGCTATGCAACAATATCGTGCACAAGATCAAGCTACTATCTAGACAGAAACTTCATATGACCATATATAAGCTTGTTGTGTATAGATTGTTGTAATGTTGTTTTTGTTTAGTTGTAATCAATTTTTGGTTTTTTTTTAATATAATGTGTATTCAATTTTGAATTATCACTTATTAGTTTTTTATTGAGGCTGAACATATACTTAGATATTATAATGAATTCAATTATTAATTATCACTTATTATTTTTTTTCATTATATATTGAATTTATTATGTTTGTAATTTTATTTTGATTTTTATATATTGATTTAATCTTATTGCAGTATGGAGCACTTCAGAGAGTATGGACCTATCAGTGGTGAGATCTTAACAGAACAACATCTACACCGATCTGAGGATGTCGTTGTAGGACAAGTTGACGCAAAATTGAAGTGCAGACACAGAAGTGGTATCTTTTGGAGACTTGATGACCTTGATCCTTATGAGGAAGACCATGATGATGATGGTAGGGAACTACTCAGACATACACAAAGGTTGCATTACCGAGTCATATCCTTGTTATATCGTATGAGATTCTATGGTGTTTACAGATGTGGTGATTTTACACTTAATAAATCATTAATCACTGCACTGGTTGAGAGGTGGCGGCCCGAAACTCATACATTTCATTTTAGAGTTGGAGAGGCGACCGTGACATTACAAGATGTCGCATTTATTTGGGGCCTACCAATTGAAGATGAGGCCGTTATAAGTTCACATACTTCAACTGGAAGGTCATATTGGACTACATGTTGTCAGGTGATTCTCGGATGGGACCCTAATGCAGAAGACTTAAAAGGGTCAAGATTTTCACTGTTAGCATTAGGTAGACATCTAAGCATGCACCCTGTTACAGATAACAGCCCACACCAACATGTTGTGCAATATGCACGTGGATGTGCCTTGATTTTGTTAGGATCCATAATGTGCCTAGATACTTCTGGGAATATGGGGTCATTATTATATTTGAATCAGCTAGAAGATAAGGATGAATGTTGTAATTTCAGTTGGGGTTCAGCAGTACTATGTTATTTGTACCATCAGTTGTGCAATCAGCACATAGAGGTCATACGCAAATTGGTGGGCCAATGCAACTATTGCAGGTAAATTTGTCTCTTTATTGCATAATTTCAATATGTTATTTTAAAAATGAGAAAAACATCTCTAATTATTTTTTTCCATAATAGATATGGACTTAGTCGAGAATTACTTTTCTCACGTCACAAATGTCGGGAGGTAGACGCCCTAATACAGTGGCAATTATTAGTGTAGATGGAGTTCTTCCTATTGCACCATATGGTGTTGAGTGGTTACAATACCACAACTTTACAAATAGTTTGACGAGCAACCTAAGGACTATACGGGAGAGTTTAGACAGATAAACTACACAAGAGGTATGATAACTGATTATTAAGATTTTACTAACTTTCTTAAATTTTAATTAACTTACTATTTATGCAGTTTAATTGACAATCTTATGACCCATACCCAATTGCTGTGAACGTGTATATTGACCTTGAAATTATCAGAGTTACCAGTATGTGGATGTCAAAATGCCCTATGATTCATTATGCAATTGTTGAGTTATGTTACCCAGATCGGATATTGAGACAGTTAGGTATGAGATAACGAATTCCACAGGCGATTCCTGATGTGCATGATACATTGCATAATATATGTCGTAGAGGACGCACCACTACAAATTAGGCTGAAACTCATGCTTCATTTGTAGAATGATGGCTCAATAGAGATGTTCATATTGTCTCAGCTCCTGTTATTGGTTGGAATGAGTCAGACGTCGACCATGGATATATGAGCTGGTATGAAAGAATAATACGATGTCTAATAACTCCAGGGTTAAATATGCATGTGGGGTACCAACCGCAATCAAATGCATCTTTAGAAATTTTGGTATGTGTCTGTATTTTGCTATTTAGGTTTCTATTATGCATTTATTTATTTAATCATATGATTTATATTGTCAATTAACTACATGAAGGATTATGGGAAAATTTGAATAAACTCGTCATTGACGAGCAACCATATCTTAGGGAGCCCTTTTGACGATCCGTAGAAGACATATACGCGCAGGCTAGAGCTCACTTCCATGATCGTCGACCATCATTCCAACGCCATCAATTACAATATGATCCTGAACCGCAATATGATCCTGAACCACAGCCTATATCGCACAATAGCCCAGAACCATTTGTCTCTACTAGTATGGACATGCAGACTGATTATTATGTCCCCCCACAAGAATTTCAACAAAATTTCACCACTCCTAATTGGGATTTTACGGCATATGGTCAGTCGTTCACTTCCCTTTTAGAGTTCGGGAATTATACATCTCCACCTCTAGTATCATGCACTTATGAAAGTTATCGACCACAATTCAATTCATCCCCAATTTCATATCCTCAGTCTAGCACCACTTCAAGCATAATGCGTGATAATGTGACTTCAAGGACTACATCATCATCATCATCGGGTCATCCAACCTTTAGTTTGAACATTACGAAAGATGATAATGAATCAGATGGTGAACCTGATCCACAAAAAAATCGAGGTAGAGGCAAAAGGAAAAAAGCCAGACGTCGTTGTTTTACAGGATCACATTATGACTATTAATTTGTTCTCTATGTAATGAAACAAATTACTTAATTTCAAGTTTTATTATTATTATTACTTTTGTCCGTTTTCACAAGGGATGCGAGAATGTAGTGCTGGCCACAAACGATGCATTTCGACAACTTAAATATAATGTAATGAAACAAATTACTTAATTTCAAGTTTTATTATTATTATTACTTTTGTCCGTTTTCACAAGGGATGCGAGAATGTAGTGCTGGCCACAAACGACGCATTTCGACAACTTAAATATAAAAAACTTGTAGTGGTTTAGAAGGTAAGATATAAAAACAAAAAAAATAAGAAAAAAAATTATAAAGACAGAATCCCACTCGGTTGGCCGAGTGAAGTGCCAGACTGAGTGGATAAAAAGCTGACCGAGTGGACAAATTTCAGAAAGTTTTTTGCACTCGGCCAGCCGAGTGAAGTGGCTGACCGAGTGAGAATAACACTGACATGCCCGAGTAAGACCCATCACTCGGTCGCCCGAGTGGCTCGACCGAGTGAGGCTCCAAGATAGTTTTTAAACATTTTTTCTCATTTTCTCTCTCATTCCTTCTATCCCAAAAATCCTACCCTCTTCAATTTCTCTTCTCTTTTTCACAAAATCGAAATATCAATATAATACAACTCACTTTTTTGTTCAAATCATTCAAAAAATCACATTGAACGATAAATCATTCCAATTTTTCACAAAAGTTGTGAGGATTTGAAGGATTGAAGCAAGAACACCAATTTTCATTTTTCCACTCCTAAGGTATGTTTTCATTTACCATTGCTCTTGTTGATTGAATATGTTGATGAGGGGCTAATTTGGAGTATTATGGCATGAAACATGTTATGTTTTTTTACAAGTTTTCATTGAAGTTTTTTATCGAACATTTGGTATGCATTATATAAATTGGGAATGTGGCATGATTTTGTCTAGAACAATGATCAAATAATGTTAATATCCCATGAATTTCAATTTTGAATGATGAAATTACTTGAGAATGAATATCGTATTGAAGATATACTTGAGAATGAATATCGTATTGAAGATATGCTTGAGAATGAATATCGTATTGAAGATATGACTTTTGAACTTGTTGATATGAATAGATTATTAACTCCATATCATCTAGGTACCAACAATGTATCCATATCCGTTGGGTCTCCAAAATCATACAATGGACGTTGTCAATACTGACTTCGAATGAGGTCAACACTCCATCGAAGAACAATAAGAAGAGTACGAAAAAATTCTATCAACCATATTAGATGCCTACAGAATACAGTTTCAAAATTGGGAGAATGAAAGTGAAAGATGGTTTGAAGTCCAAAGGAAAAAAAGACGAGCCACTCATTTCGCTGATGTAGAATGCATGAAAGAAATGGGTATCTATGAGGATCTAAAACAAATGTGTAAGAATATAGGGTGGAGTAAATTCTTTGGCATGCATGAGAAGACGTATGAGCCATTGATCCTGAAATTCTTCTCACAAGTTAATGTAAGGATACAATGATACGGTGTCGGATTCCCTAACTTTTTATTTGGGAAAAGAGTACCAATTTCTTTCAGCCGAACATATCAATGAGATTTATGGATTTTCGAAGAAGAAGTACTCTAATCTACCCGATGTCAAGATCAATTTTCCCGAGTCCAACCCATTTACTTTTTGGAAGGAAATAACGGAGGCTTTCCCAGATATGCCATCCATATACAACCCTAGTAGATTGAAAGAATCGAGTATTAGAAGCCCGATCATCCGATATTTTTAGAGGTTTATCTCCAGTACAATTTTGGCTAAACCTGAGCCTGGAGTGGTTAACTTGGATGAACTGTTCATACTATGGCGCTTGATGAAAGAAAAGAAGTTCAATGTAGCGTCAATGCTCTTAAGGCAATTTGTGTGACCAAAATATCAAGTACCTAATCATATTGGAGGGTTGATCACTCCAATTGCTCGATACTTCGAGGTGAACTTGGAAGGAATGGAAGAGACGCTAGGCGAGACCACTATAAATCTAAAATTGCTTTGCAACATGAAGATGTGCCCGTTGCATTCCGGCTCCAGAAAGTTGTATTTGATTTTATCAGATAAAAAGAGGTTTGCGCTGCCCAATTCTAGCCTCACAAATGTTGCTAGGGACAATATCCAAAATATTCTACTGAATGACTCAGTTCACAAAGAAACTATCGAGGAGAGTGAAACCGAATTGAAGAATGAGGAGGAACGAAGAAAAAGGAGGAGAAGAAGTACGGATACCCGAACAGAGTTAATGAAGGTTGATATTGAAGTATAACATGGGGATGAAATAATGGGGGAAGCACAACTGTTGTCATACGCTCAAGCCGAAACTTCACAGCAAACCACACCATCCACCTCAATTTCAAGGGGAGTGAAACGATTGGTTGGATTGGAGAAACACTTTGGATGCGCGTGTTGACAACCTAGAAGAGTATATGCATCGTCAAGCATAGAATTCTCAAACTGCACTTGACATGCATAGGAAACAATATGAGTGGCATGTGCAGCAAGGTCATTTTGAGGAGCGTGAATACCCAGCTTATCAACCATTCAACCCATCCAACACACCATACCGACCACCTCAATAAGCACGTCCCAATCCCTTTTGATAGAATAGTGCATGAACTAGGAGTATGAGAAAATGACTATTGTTAGATCATAATCTGTGCGTGTGTGTAATTGTTCAATAGTAGTTCGAATTGTAAATGAACATACGGAAGCTTAAAATAAGGTTTGATTTTAAACGAGGAAGAAATCCCTTCTTCCTCTCAAGTAATTTTATTAGAAGACATATTTGTTCCCATAAATGTTACAGTAGAACTTACACGTATTTGGCTCCCCCAAAATACTTGTCTACCCGTGTAACTTAATCTTCTAAAACACTTACTTGACCACCTAGTCCCCTAAATGGATTTGAATACAAACTCCCATTTGTACAAAGTTGAAATCTCCCGAATTCAACGTGTGGTGAATTTCCAATGTAATCCAGACACTGCGATGTTCGCTATTGGTTCGTCCTTGAGTTCTTCTCAGGCTGTTGTATTCTCCTGAATTTAACAGCACATTCACCAGCCTCTCTATTTTTCTCTGTCCATATGATGGTAATTGAATATCTCAGAGAGTTACTTCATCTATGGCTTGAGGTTGTATTTATAGTCACTCCTTGTCCTTCAAGAAATCTGCCGGTATCTTCTTCCTTCTTGGTTGTGATATGCCTATCTTTGCATTGGTGGTCGGATATGCATATCTTATATCTTTATCATATCTTTCAAAGATATGTTCCCAGATTTCCTCTTGATTCTCCTTATTTTTAGCCATGACTTTCCTTTCGTTTCTCTACTCGTTCAATCATGATCTTCTTCCAAAAGTATCTCCACAATATCTTCTAAATCTGCAATCAAGAATATCTTAATTAGATTTTTCGAATAATTTGACAATAATATTTACCTTATCAATCTCCCCCTTTGGCATGTTTTTCGAAAATTCCAGGACCATCTGCTACCTGCAAAAAAGAAACAAGCAAGAGAACTATGTACTGAAAGAAAGATGTTCATATATAATAGCAAACTATCATCCATCACGTTCAGTCACAGGGCAGCAAGATTAAGCCATGTGCAAATAGTCAACAAAAAATGACTAAACTACAGATATTGTTGTTAGCAACCTAGCTACCGGAAATTGTATTATCATATTACAGACCATTTAAAAATTGTTCCAATTGTTTTAGAAACATCCCAGATTCAATCGGAACTACTCCCACATTCCCATTCTCCTTCTTCCTCAGTATCGTCCATCTCAATCTCCCCGGCCGCCCTTTTATTTTTGTTGCCCTGCTGGACACCTTCTTCTTCCCTTTATCCATGGCAGATGGTTTCTTCTCCCCCTTTTTCGAGCTACCTGCTAAAGGAATGGAACCCCTGGATGGTGCGCCCTGAGAGGGAACATCCAGAGATTTCAAAACATTAGTAAAATAAAGCTTCTAGGCAGCTACCTTAGTAGCTAGAGTATCAAGGATCTCTAGTTGCTGATGGAGAAAGAGTAGGAGATTGGTCGCAACTTCTAAGGGAGGAAGTGTTGGTATAATAGTGCGTGGCCGGTAGGCAACATTGGCCTCACGCGAGGCCATGTTCAGCGGAGTGTAGCTTTCTGAAGGACATCAGTGGACTGAGCCTGGATGCCCTGATGCGATAGGAGGCCCCAAATGAGGGTATGGAATGGAAGCTTTTTGCGAGAGTCAGGCTTCTCGGCGAAGCTCATGATGGCCTCGAACGCTATCTTCCCAAAGTCGATTGGAATGGTCTTCATGACTTTGAAGATGAACTAACACTGGGCCGATGTAAGGTGAGACTTGTTGGACGTAGGTGTCCAATTTTGTCTTCCTATTTATTGAAGCCAGTTGGCCTCATGTGTCAGTATGGAGGGAGAAATCTCAGGCTTAGTCCAGCTGGTGAGCTTCCCGTCACTCAGGAAGTCGACCACCTCCCCGAGGTCGACTTTCAGCTCCTCCTCTTCATCTAGTCCAGTCAATTCCAAGTAATCATTTATGGCATCAGTACTGAAATTAACAATCTTATTGCGGACAAATACTTTTCCAAACCGAGGTGATTCGGGATCCTGAACGCCAGTGACCAAGTTAACATAAAATTCATGAACAATGGAACCATAAAACCTACCCAAATTTGTCACAGTAACCTCCAGACCAGATTTTTTGATAAACTCCCTAACAGATGTTTTAGCAAAACGCTTAAGATCAAGATTACGTTCGGGCTAAAAATCCATACCAAAAAACAGCTTGCACCGATCTGATGCTGCCTTCGTGTAGAACGATTTGGAGAAGGCCTTACCTTGAACCAGCGTATCATTTTCATTATGAAGGCGCCCTTGGGAGGACCCAGCATCGGCCGCAGGAGAAGGGCCTTTGCGGCGATTGGAACGGCGGGGCGGAGATCTCACCACTTCTTCCTCAGAAGAGAGTTCATCAACGAGATGACGTCGCTGGGGAGTGGGAATGGTGGTCCTGGCGGTAGATTTTACTTTATGGTGGGCCTTGGTCTTTGAAGACGGATGTGGGGTCGTCTTGGGGGGAAGATCCTGAGGCGGCAGTGGCGATTCCTCCATGGAGGAAGGGTCCCCTGCTTGAGGAACTGAGGCATCAGGAGGCGGGGTGGCTTTAGTAGGCTGTGGAAAATCCTTTGGAGCAGTCTTGGACGGTGGGACGTCGGTGCATGGAGGTGACTGAGGACCAGAAGGGTGCAGGTCCTCACCCTGGTCGGCCGGTGGCTGTTCATCAGATTCTGGTGGAGGGATCGTCTCCAACGGTTTGGGATCCAAGAATGGAACCAAGATCCAACTTGGCTACCTGCCGCTGGGTGAATCTCCTTGGTCCGCCATGAAAAGACTGTAAGGAAATGTTGGAGAGATAGCACAAAAACAAAGAAGTGGAAGTGAACTCGAAAGAGGGCAGTTACGTTCAATCAAGGACTGACAATTATTTGAAGTAGGGGCGGCTGATGCCTCGATTCCTGTCAATTTCGTGAGATTTTATGTGGGCCAATTAAACCCTTTTCGGCCACCACTCAGTCCATTACTTAAGGGCATTAAGTCACGATCACACGTCCAGGAGGTTGAAGAAGGGCAGACCACGTTCCCATTGACACGTGTTTCTTACCCTAGTCACGACTCGATAATCATCCGGGCCCATTTTGTGCATAAACAATTCATATAATCCTAGAGAAAAAATTAGAGAGGCTTAAATTTTTGTTTTCGTTTTTTTTTTATTTATTGGAGGAATGAAATCATAGATCACAAAAGTAAATAAGTCTCAGTCAGGCAACAATGTTTGAAAATGCACTAAGAAAAATTCGCAAGTCTTCTCTTCCAGTATATGTTCACCCCATTTTGATTGCTAAGTGAGTTATATGATTTTTCCTTATTGCTCCTTCTGCCGAATCCTTGTGTAGTAGCTCGCAAACCACACAATAAAGTACCACACTGGAAAAACCCTGTGTGACGAGCTCAGAATCTTGTAACCCCTATATTTGGTGCAATTTGGAGGTGAACATTATTAAGGAAGCTTTCACGGACCTGTCATTTTCTATGCTTGGTGCTCTATCACATTGGTGACAGCATTCCACAGCATCATTTCAAGGTCGTAGCTCTTTTCCTTATACTGGGAGAAGAAATAATGGATTCAAAGTTCAAGACAAACAAAATTTTGAACTGTGCTAGACTTATTGTTATCCTAGGTAATCCGGGACTTTCATCCTCCCCTTTATTTATTTATTTTTATTTTATTATTGATACAGCATTTACATAGCACAGCAGATCCCTAGAGATTTTCTCAGGGATATGAATTTTTGTGCATCTAGGGCCCTTGTGAAAATATCAGCCAGTTGACTTATGGTAGGAACATGTTCAAGGGTAATGACTTCATCTTCAACCAACTCTCGGATGTAATGGTGTCTAATGTCTATATGTTTAGTTCTGGAGTGTTGCACAGGGTTTTTAGACATATTAATAGCACTTAGATTATCACAGAATAGAGTCATGGAAGTCAGGTTCATACCATAGTCGCACAACATGTGCATCATCCATATCAGTTGAGAGCATGAGCTCCCTGCAGCTATGTATTCAGCTTCTGCTGTGAATAGTGAAATGATCTTTTTCTTTTTGCTAAGCTAGGATACAAGATTGTTTCCAACAAAAAAGCATCCTCCTGAAGTGCTCTTTCTATCATCCATGTCGCCGGCCCAGTCAGCATCACAGTATCCTGCAAGGAAATGTTTAGTCTCAAAGGAGTATTTTAAGCCGTAGTTAGTGGTACCTGCCACATATCGTATGATTCTTTTTACAGCCTTAAGATGAGACTCCTTAGCATTTGATTGATATCTAGCACATAGTCCAACACTAAAACTTATGTCAGGTCGACTCGCAGTGAGGTACAAGAGACTTCCAATCATGCTTCTGTAGAGAGTTGGGTCAACACTTATTCCACCTTTGTCCTTGGATAATTTGGTATTTGTCCCCATGGGTGTGTGTGCTACTTTGCACCCTTCAAGTCCAAATTTCTTTACCACGTTCTTGGCATACTTTTCTTGATGTATCGTGATTCCACTTTTGCATTATTTGACCTGTAGACCAAGAAAGTAGGAAAGTTCACCAACCATGCTCATTTCAAATTCACGAGACATTACCTGGACGAAGTCATTCACTTTATGTTTGGATGTGGATCCAAACACAATGTCATCTACATAGATTTGTGCAATAATGATATCATTGTTCGACCACTAGATGAACAGGGTCTGATCTACTCCTCCCCGTTTGTATCCTTGAGCAACCAAAAACTTTGTTAGTCTTTCATACCATGCTCTTGGAGCTTGCTTCAACCCATACAGGGCTTTCTTCAGTTTGTAGACATGGTTTAGAAAGTGTGGATCTTCAAATCCTTTTGGTTGTTCAACATATGCTTCATCTTTTAAAAACCCGTTCAAGAATGCACTTTTTACATCCGTTTGATAAAGAATAAATTTTTTAAGACATGCAAAAGAGAGAAGGATTCTTACTGACTCCAGTCGTGCAACTGGAGCAAATGTTTCTTCAAAGTCAATTCCTTCTACCTGTGTGTATCCTTGGGCCACGAGTCGTGCTTTGTTCCGAGTGATGTTACCTTGTTCATTAGTTTTGTTCTTGAAGATCCATTTTGTTCCGATGATGTTCGCACTTTCAGGTCTTGGTACAAGTGTCCAAACATCATTTCTAGCAAACTGCTCCAATTCTTCCTGCATCGCTAATATCCAGTTATCATCCTTGAGTGCTTCTTTGATATTTTTGGGTTCGACTATAGAGGTGTAGCAAGCATGATGAACTAGTCCCTCCATTTTCCGATAGTCGGGTTTTGGTTTGCATCGTGTCTTTATCCCTTCATTAATTTCTCCAATGATGAGTTCCTTGGGATGTCCTTTCTGAATTTTTGTTGAGGGTTCGGTTCTACCACTGTTCTCATTTGATGGTTCTTGGTCAGTTTATGTGAGTCCTCATTACTCTAGTTTCCCATTGATCGTCCAGCTGAAGAACCTGCCTCTTCTAAGTAAATTTCCTGTCTTATCAAAGAATCATCAAATACAATGTTAGTGCTTTCAATGAGTGTTTGAGTTCTCAGATTATAGACACGATAGGCTCTATTGTTGGTCGAATATCCTAGGAACATACCAACATCACTTTTGGCATCAAATTTACCTAACTGTTGTCTATCAATATATACATAACACTTACAACCAAACACATGAAAGTGACTTAAATTAGGAGTTTTTCCTTTCCAGATTTGATAATAAGTTATTCTCATTCCTTTCCTAAGATATACCCTATTTGTAACATAGCATGCTGTATTTATGGCTTCAGCCCACCATTTTTGGGCAACATCCTTGCCTATCATCATAGCTCTAGCCATCTCTTACAATGTGCGGTGTTTTCTTTCTACTACTCCATTTTGTTTATGTGTTTTAGGTGCATAGAATTCATGAGCAATACCTCGAGAGGCACAAAAATCAGTGAATGCAGTATTTTCAAATTCTCTACCATGGTCACTTCGTATTCGAACAACTAAATCCTGTTTTTCATTTTCTATCAGTCGTATTAATTTTTCAAATTCATCAAAAGTATCTGATTTATCACGAAGAAATCTTACCCAGGTATATCTTGAGAAATCATCAACACAAACAAAAATATATCTTTTACCTCCAGCACTCTCAGTTTGAACAGGACCCATCAAGTCCATATGTAGCAAGGCCATGATCTGTTTTGTGCAAACATCTTGTGTTACCTTGTGTGAGCTTTTTACCTGTTTGCCAAGTTGGCATGGTCCACATATACCTTGATCTTTGCTTGGGAGTTTAGGCAGTCCTCGTACACATTGTGATTTTGACAAGGAAATGAGGTGTTTGTATCCTATATGTCCCAGCTTTTAATGCCATATTTCTATTGCTCCTGAACTAACATTGTAGCATTCATGACTCCTATCAAGGAGATAACAGTTGTTAGTGGATCGTGTACCAGTGAGTATACACTCATTATTTTTATCGACTACTACGCATTTATCATGAGTGAAATTCACACGAAGTCCTTGGTCACAAATTTGACTGATACTCATAAGGTTTGCCTTAAGATTTTCAACAAGAAACACATTAGATAATTTTGGCATGCCATTTATGTTGAGAGTCCCCTGTCCAATGACACGCTCACTCTTACCGTCTCCAAAGGTTACTGACTCTCCTTTTATTGGGGTGATATCTGATAAGTATGCTGCATTACCTGTCATATGTCGTGAGCATCCACTGTCAAAGAACCATGTTCCAGTATTATTCACCCCAAGTGAGACTACTGACGAAGTAAGACACATGTTTTTCTTGACAACCCAAATCTTTTTCATATTTGGTTTTCTGTTTTTGAATTTTCTTACTTTCGAGGAGTTCAGTGACCTATGATTTTTTACAGGAACACCATATATATTCCAAGTTGAATTATTACCTGATTGCATGTCACGTTTCATTCTGTAGCATCTTGGTCAGATGTGCCCAGGTGCATCACAGTAATGGCAAATAGGAACAAATTTTCTCATACCTTTTGTGTCTTGTTTCCTAGGTTGTCTTGTAGTATTCTTGGTCGAATGTAGGGATTATTGCTGGTACAAAGACTGTTGATCCCGATGTTCTTTCTTCAATATATCATATTCCTGTTTTATTGTTTTGTGGCCTTCCATATGCCAGGATTTCGTCAAATTCTGTTTTTCCTTTGTTCAGTCCTTGTATGGTTCGTACCGCTTTGTCCAGCTCAGCTCGTAATTCTGTTAACTCATGATCCTTATCCGGCAATTTTAAAGAGTAATCTGTTAGTTCATTGGTAAGTGGGGAGTTTACATGGTGATTGCTTGTTGTAGTTGCCCGGGCTGTTTCAGAGTTGGCTTTGAGTGACTTAATTTTTGCCTCGTAAAGTTGGACCTGATGTTCGAGATTCCTCAGATTCTTTTGGGGCATAATCAAGTCATCTCTTAATCTTTCGTTTATTTCCCTAGTGATGTGCAGTTAATGTTTCACTTGACTGAGTTCCTGATTTTCCGTGCTTAGTGTGTCTTTACTTTTGTATTCCCTTACTTGATTCTCCAACTTTCGAATAGTATCTGTAGCTGCGGTACATCTGGCAGATACGTCTAGATACAATCTCTCTAGATCTTCTAGAGTTGGATCGTCAAAATCAGGTTCCTTAGCGTACTCTAGTTCCTTATCAGTTCGAACAATAGATGTGAGACATCACATGTCCTTTGATGATGTATATATGGTAAAGTTACTGGGGTATTCTGTCTCTTGTTCGTCAGTTTCTTCTTCTCCTTCAGATTCAGATTCACTCCAGGTGGCTTTTAGTGCTTTGTTCCTTCTTAGAAAATTTGGACATTCTGCTTGATAGTGTCCGTATCCACTACACTCTCTGCATTGTTCAGAGTCCTTCCGATTTACCTGTCTAGTATTCGAAGATTTGTTTCCACTTTTTCTGATGTTCTCTCCAGAGTTCGGACTTTTGTTGAACTGCTGCCTCTGATTGTATTTTTTCACAAGCTTGTTGTAATTTTTTGTGAGAAGTGTCATTTTGTCAGCAACTGTTGTTACATCATTTTCGAATTGTTCAGTGGTTGTCTCTGTCTTTAGGGCTATCCCTTTGTTCTTTGGTGTGTCCATGCGATTGTTCATCTCAAACGTCCTTAACTCTCCCATCAAGTCATCTAATGTCATCGGTGTGACTCTCATGAATGATTCTAGAACTGTGATTTTTTCTCTGAATCTAGGAGCTAGTGTTCTCATGATTTTCATGATTTGAACATCTTCCTTGATAGCGTCACCGAGGGTGTAACATTGATTTACTATGTCGCTGAACCTAGCGTAGTACATCTCAATGTTTTCATCTTCAGACATTTGTATTCCATCGAATAGTGTGGCCAATCTTTACAACTTTGATTTTCTTACGGACTCGTTTCCTTCAAATTGTTTTTGTAGAGCATCCCCAGCATCTTTGGTGGTTTGGCAGTGTATAATCAACTTGTGTCTCATGACATCAACCGAAGCAAGAATAGGATACAATGCTATGTAATTTGCCTCTTCGGCACACTTTTCGTCCTCCGTCCATAGTGTCCTTGGTTTGTCTACATCCTTAGTTATGTCCGTTCCATCTTGCATCCTAGGCCACGTCAACTTTGTTTAGATTGCTTCTCCGCATGGTTTGGATCTTAGATAGATAATCATCATTGATTTTCAGAACGGATAGTTTTGTCCATCAAGTGTGGGTGGGCTTAGTGAGGTCCCTTCATGTGAACCCATGTGTCTGTCCCTGGATCTACCTGTTTAAAAAAAATGGAACCTGCTCTGGTGCCAATTGTTAGATCAGAATCTGTTCACGTGTGTAATTGTTCAACAGTAGTTCGAACTTTAAATGAACATGCAGAGGCTTAAAATAAGGTTTGATTTTAAACGAGGAAGAAATCTCTTCTTCCTCTCAAGTAATTTTATTAGAAGACATATTTGTTCCCACAAATGTTACAGTAGAACTTACACGTATTTGGCTCCCCCTAAATACTTGTCTACCCGTGTAACTTAATCTTCTAAAACACTTACTTGACCACCTAGTCCCCTAGATGGATTTGAATACAAACTCCCGTTTGTACAAAGTTGAAATCTCCTGAATTCAATGTGTGGTGAATTTTCAATGTAATCCAGACTCTGCGATGTTCGCTTTTGGTTCGCCCTTGAGTTCTTCTCAGTCTGTTGTATTCTCCCGAATATAACAGCACTTTCACCAGCCTCTCTATTTTTCTCTGCCCATATGATGGTAATTGAATATCTCGGAGAGTTACTTCATCTATGGCTTGAGGTTGTATTTATAGTCACGCCTTGTCCTTCAAGAAATCTGCCGGTATCTTCTTCCTTCTTGGTTGTGATATGCATATCTTTGCATAGGTGGTCTGGATATGCATATCTTATATCTTTATCATATCTTTCAAAGATATGTTCCCAGATTTCCTCTTAATTCTCCTTATTTTTAGCCATGACTTTCCTTTCGTTTCTCTACTCGTTCAACCGTGCTTTCAAGAGTATCTCCACAATATCTTATAAATCTACAATCAAGAATATCTTAATAAGAATTTTTGAATAATTTGACAATAATATTTACCTTATCAACTACTTGTTAAGAATAAATTGTTTTGATTTGAAAGAAGTGCATGTTTGTGGAAAATATGGATGAATTGTTTGAGTTAGCTGCTGATTGTTGATTTTGAGTAGTATAAAACTTGATTTGAAATTTTTCCTTGTAAGCCGTAATTCTTGTTATTTGTTGGAGCTCAATAAATTAAGCGATTCATCAATTCATTATCTTTTTACCAAAAACTTAGACTAGCACACGAGAAAATAAAAATTAAAAGAAGAAATAGTTGTTGTGATATATACAAACTCATGGATCAAATCGGTGAAATAAGAGAAGTGACGAAAATGGGAGAACGAAACGAAAAACTGAGAAGATGAAGAAAATAGAAACTCCACTCGGCCAGCCGAGTAGAGTTCTGACCGAGTGGACCGGCCGAGTGGAGAGATTTGAAAGAATTACAAAAAGTTTTCAACACTCAGCCCCCGAATGGAGTGTCGACCGAGTGTACCGGCCAAGTGGATATCAAGACTCAATCAGCCGAGTGATGGCCACGCCGAGGGAATCAGCAGAGTCACAGACATCACTCGGTCATCCGAGTGATCACTCAACCGAGTGGCGCATTTTCCTCTTTCTTTCGTGAGTTAAAAAAATTTTAAAAAAATCAAATGTCGCCCATTCTATGGGCGACCTAAAAGAAAAAAAAATTAAAACTAGAGTCAGGGGCGACACTGTAAATACTTAGATTATTAAATTTTTTTAAAACACTATATTTTATTAAATTTAAAAAAAAACACTATATTTGGTTAAAACTGCCTACAATTTGACCGATGAACTATTTATGAATTTGAGCAAAGATATACAAGATATAAATTATTATTAGTTGATAGCTCAAGCATCCAAAAGTTACAGTTTTACCAGCTCTGACCAGCCATGTCTAAAACTTCTAGCCAAAATTACATATGTGAGAAGCACATGCATTTTAAGAGGAAATTTCAGGAAAATCTGAAGATAAAAATAAGGTTGGGGTTATTCATACCCCCGAAATCTCTAAACATACCCTTAAGTCTAAATATACATCATTAAAGATTAATAATTCTCTTTTTTTTATTAAATATATCTCATTTTTACCCCTTATACCCTTCTTACTAATAAAAAAAAAAAAACCAGCATCCCAACATGACTGACCCTCCGTATTCCCAACACAAGTTGACAAAAACCTCTCTGTTTTCCCAGAAAAAAATTCTAATATTTTTTCCTATGCAATTTTTCTATCTACCATAAATTTATACACCTCCTTTCTTCTCTACCCAGAAACCCAAAAAACAAGAAAAAAAATCCTCTTTGTTTCTCATATCACTAATAAATTTAGGTTCAGCACCAAAATGTGGCGGGGCCTGGCGCCTGGTAGAACAACGACAGTATGTGGGTGACTTAGATTTCAATGTGACGGACTCCATTGCGTTGCTGATTAAGACCATCAGGCGTGACAAATCGCAGACAACTTCGTTGTATGTTGGTGACTTAGATTTCAATGTGATGGACTTCATTGAATTGTTGATTAAGACCATCAAGCGTGCCCACATACAACAAGTATATATATATATATATGATCCCTTATAAACAAAGTTCTTAACAAAATCAAGTTTAGGGAAAAATCATTTAAAGATGGGGAAAAAACTATTTAAACAATAGTGTTAATTGTATATTCCTTATCAAGTGTGGTCTTCGCAGTGAAATGTTTCAGATTTAGAACCAAGAAAGCCATAAATCTGCAATTTTAACTTCTCTGTATTGAAGAAATATGGAGAATAAAATGTTTCAGATTTTGAGCCGAAACTCAAGAAAGTCATAAATCTGCAATTCCAACTTCTCTGTATTGAAGAAAAAATAAAAAATATATAAATATATAAGGGTATTTTAATAAATTTATTAATATCTAATTTTATCATAATTATTATAGGGTATATTTAAAAATTTTAGGGGTATGAATAGGCACACCTAAAAATAAATTCTGAAAAATGAGTCAGGTGGGAAAACCTATAAAACAAAAAAGGGGGCCCCTTTTCTCTTAAAATTGTCAAAAACGTTTCCTTGGGGCAAAAGGCGAAATCCCTCGCCCCCAGGGCCCCCACCCCCGGTCCGACAGAGATTGGTGGAGGTTTCCTGATCTCACTGCAAATAGTTTCCATCTATTTGCACCCTAAATGCTTTATATATATTTTATTTAATAAATAGAATTTATTTATCATAATTATACTATTTAAATTAAAAACATAGAAAAGAAGCAGAACAAAAAAACTAAAATATTCGTATTTGTATTTTGTTCGTTATTCAATTTTTATAATTCCACGCCTGCTTTTTTGTTTGTCTTCTATAAAATTGGTCGAACACATATATTCATTTTTAAAATTTATTTATCAAACAAGAACAAAAATATTAGTCTAAAACTCATTCAAAATATTCTACTAAAAAGCTAAAGTAGTATTCAACTACATATATTTTTTTCTTTTTTTTTATATTTGATCTTTTAATTTTTAATTAAAATATATAATTATTATAAATAAAATATATTTATTAAATAGAATGTATTTAAAGAATTTTGGGAGGCGAATAGCCGCACCCTTGTAAATAATCAAACATCAAATGTACTACAAATTTTAAAATTCAACAAACTATGCTGTTTTTTAAAGGGGTAAAGAGTTGTCACAACAATTCGGAAGAATTTGTATAGCTTGGTATACATTTTAGAAAAAATTATTAATTGTCATTCAAACTGTAAATCAAGAAGCACGACTCCAACTATACGCATGTGCTACGAAATCTCACTGAGATACAAAATCAGAAACATGACTAACTTCTCCTACAAAACTAAATTAATAGAAAAACTAACCATATCTTTCACACAAAGTGAGTCTTGAGTTTAAAATTTTCAAAAATCAACCAAACGTTCATAGGCAGACAATGCAAAAAACATTAAGAGTCTTGCATGACTACATTGACACGAGTTTTGTGTACAATTCAACATACCCGATGTTCAAAAGAAGCCAGGGATTTCTCCTGGCATGGGAGCTAACTCATTGTTACCAAACCTTTCCTCATCGTAAAAAGAAGCACGGACAATCCGACCTCCAAAAAAACGACCTTCAAGTTCTATGAGGGCTTTAGTTGCTTGCTCTGCTCTCTCAAATTGGACAAAGATCCTGACAGCTTCTTCGTGTGGGAAGTTTGGTTCAGTAATCTCAAATATGAGGACTCGAGTCACCGTACCAAATTTAGTACACTCCTCTGCTACCTCTCCTTCTAACTCGTCATCCACATCACCTGGGCCAACCTTAAAGAAGCAGCAATGCATGGACCAAAACATTTAGGCTAGTCTAGAACAGATAAAACTTAGCAAAGAATATGAAATACACAAAATTGTAAATCATCCACATCAAATATGGACGGGAACTCAGGTGAACAGAAAATATCACACAATCAACAGCCAGCAGATCATTTATGCACTGAAAGTGATTGCAGTATAGATAGAACTATGCTTATCTATGGATGCATTTTTATGAAATGTCAGCATAGTGAGGTGGCTCAACTTCAACTTGCCTATCTTTCAAAGTAAAAATAAAACTGCATCGAAGTGTTTCAGTAAACCTAAAGGTGAAAATGAGAAGCAAGATAGGGAAATGCTATACAGCACCAACATATACATTACGAACCAGAAAACAGAAAAAGGGACAATAAAGAGACATGTAAAATATGCTTTGGGTGACGTTAAAAAAAAAAAAAAAACCTCAGAAAAAAGTATCGATTTTGCCTTAAATAACGGAGATCAAGCCCATATTTTGCTTTTCAGAACTGTCAGCACTCAATTGAAACCTTTTCTTTTAGCATATCATAAAAGCTAGAATAATAATAGAAGTTTGTCCAGTATTCAGAAGCACAAGAGTAGGAACTTTTATTTCAATGCACAAAGAAATCTTAATTTGGGGGCAAAGAAAAGAGATCAAAACGTAACCACCCAACTAAAAGGAAGTATTTCTAATTCTAACCTAAGGTTTCAATTTCTAACTTATCGATACTTTCAATTTCAGACTCTCCAAAACTGATCTACAAGCAGGTGCAGTTCTTCAATTCCATTCTCCGCCAAATTTTGAGCAGATTCGTACACCATAGAAGGAGATGGAAAACATATTCAACTAAGCTCTACAAGCAGTAACCCAGTGCTCACAAAATCATAATTATCAAAGACTACCACTCAACTAATCAAGCTCTAGTGTTTCTAACCAAAACTTGCCCAATATCATTTCTAAAGCACTACACACAAACAAATCCTCAAGATAAATACTAAGACTAAATAATCAGGTTTACCATAGTGTATTTTAGTCCGCTTATAACTGTTTAGTATAATTGTGGATCATAGAATCCTACAATATCAATGCTCAAAACTTTACAATCATAAAAAACCACACAGTTAAGCAAAAGTGATAACCAAGAGAATATACGACAGATGACCCATACCATGTTTCTGAGAAGCACAACTCTAGTGGGAGGCCCGTTGAAATTGACACCCTTAACCTTCTTGCTGGATTCACTGGCATTCACGATCACCCCACCTCTCTTATCAGTCTTCTTAGCCATCAATGGAGTTGTAATCCCTTGTTCTTGCTTCCCCAGACCCTGTCCCTCTTTCCAACCCATCTTTGCCATCATCCTCTGTGCTGCGGTCATCTTCCCTTCCGCCCCTAACCCTAAACCGCCACTCTCCGATTTCCCAATTCTAAATCCTTCATCTCCCCCACTACCAGATGGGGGCGGAGAAGGCGATCTGGGTACGCCACCTCCACCTCCACCTCCACCTCCACTCATAGCCGCCCTCCTCCGCCAAGCCTCCTCTCCTGATATACTCAATTCCTTCTCCCTATCTCGATCCCTCTCACTCCGCTCTCTCTCTTCCCTTTCCCTCTCCCTTCGCTCTCTCTCCTCCAATTCTCTCCTCACTTCGGCCTCTGCTTGTTTCCGCTTTCGCTCCCGGCGGTACTCCTCGTAGTCATTTGGCCGGGCGGGGTCATATTCTTCAATGACGGAGCTGGTGACTCCAACTAGGGCAGGCTGAAAGGTCGCCGTGCTGGGATTAGGGTTTCTGTTCTCGTCGGCTGTAGGCTGAGATACAGTAGTAGGCTTTCTAACGGCAGAGGCCTGCGCGGGTTTGGGCTGCGGGGGTTTGGGCCGGAGGATGGTTTGGGGAGGGGGGAAAGGTTTGCGGAGGGTTGGTGGCGCCATCTTGACGCTGCTTGACCACACATTTGTTGTGGATGTGGTGGTGGAGCTTTCATCCGCGGTTGAAGAGGGTGGCGGAAGGTCGCCGTACAACCCGCCTAGCATTTTTCCGAGAACCCAAAGCGTCTGCGCCTGCGACTGTTGAGAATTAGCTCTTGGAATTGGGGGAGAAAATGGAACAGCCTGTTTATAATGTGAGAGAGAGTTAGAATCCGTAAAATAACCCCATTAGACTTCGCTAATTTCATTTCAGCCCCCAAGGTTTCAATATTTCCTAATTACTCCATATTTGTAGAGAAATAGTTGGATAATATTATTGTTTAGATTATGTTTTGATAAGGCTAGATGTCTGAGTCTTGAATTTTAATATTTGTATTGGGACAAAGCAACGGCATATATAGATTGAACATTATGAATAAAATAATCAATGATTCATCATAATATATTTGTATTGAATGCATCGTTCAACTTTATATATAGTATATACTGAAAAATATTAATTGTTAGTACTACTGAATTGTTATCTTAAAAATTAATATTATTTTTTTAAGTAAATATTTTTTAATCAATCAAATAATATTATATTATATATATATATATAATAACAAGAATAAATAAATAAATAAATAATTCCAACTTGAAGTAGTTGAAGCCCAAGCTTCTTTACATATTCTCGGTTCAAATATATTTCAAAACTGACTATTTTACAGATATTAAGGTAAAATCTTATTAATCTTCATTAGTTTGCACAAACTAAGAAACATATAGACTTTCTTGTTCTTTTTCTTTCTTATGTTTATTGGTCGTTTATCTTTTTTTAGAATTTAGTATGTGAGCTCTAGATTATTCTATCCAATTTCCCTCCATATAAGATTAGTATGTTCGTCCCTCCATCAAATTATAATATTAAGATATTAATAAGTATGTTAATTTATAATTTAAATAAATAATATTTACTAAATAAGTTTAGATACTCTATTAGCTTAAGAACTTCATTCTAAAAGAACGTACAATTACATTATTTTTCATCAATTACAAATAATACTTTATGATTAAAAAGTAAGATAATGGAGAGAGAAATAAATTTCTTTTATTGTGTATAGAATATAAAAATCATAAAGTTATAAAGTTCATGTTAAATTACGATCTCAATTATATTTATATGATTTTATGCTTGCACTCGATCTTTTAGAATGAGTGTTTAACTTACATGTGCATGAAATTGTAATTTTGGTAATGAAATTTTATTTAATTATATGTTTGAGCTTTAAATTTTGGAGGAGAAATTATAATGATTGTGGTTAATTAATTCACGTAGTTATAAATGGGATACACATGCTTAATTACTTAATATTACCTCTTTTACCTTATTATTAGTTTTAGTTTGTTGGTAGCTTACAAAGATTTATTAAGTGAGTCTCTTGTACATCATGCGTCTGATTCATAATATTAATTGTTTAATTAAGAAATATTTTTTATTTATTTAAAAAGTATTACTATTTTTTTTTCAAGATAACAAATTAGTAGTAACACTTTTAAAGTAAATAAATAATTTTTTATTAAATTTTTTTAAAGTAAACAAATAATTTTTTTTAATTATAAAAAAAATGCAAGTAAACGACTATCCTATACATACGCGGATTAGGCCTAATGAATGAATTAAACTGCATTTCGTTCACATCTCCTCATTGGAATAATATTGATAGTTATATTTTGCATGAATTATTGTTACCGTTTTTACATTTATTTCAGTATATTTATGATTGTGTAGAATTTAGGGCTATTGATTAGTAAATAATTAGGTATAAATATTCGGTTGTGTAAGGACATTTGCCTGCGTCATAAAAAATGGGATCTTTAATGCTGCTAAAATCATGACTAAAATTTTGGATTTCATATTAGTTAAATCATTGATTAGTAAAACAAATTTTCATAATTTTTAAATTCTTATAATTAATTATAATGATCAATAAATTAATGCCACATGACATACCAAAAGTAGTAAAGAAATTGAGCGAAAAAATATAAAGATTACTAAAAATGTTCTACTTCTGTTATTACATATATATATATATATATAATGCTTTCCATGCTTGGCTCAAATTCGTTGGGAAGTGATGCCTTAGGCCAAATTCGAGACATCATGAAAATTTTGTGGGTTGATCAGTTAATTTGTATGTAAATTATAATCTTGTGAAATTATAAATAAATATAAATATTTTTTTTAGAAAGTGATTTTAACAAAATTGAGAAGATTAGGTTAATTGATACACATATGTATTTTACATCTGTATATATATAGTTTAATTAAAAAAAAAAAAAAAAGTTGTGGTAGACTAATGAGAAGCATTTGCGGTTCAGCCCAAGTCCGACTCACATTATCTTAATCTAGTTGGTTTACCCAATTTATTTAACCTAAAAGATTATTGCATAAAAACTTCACTATTTTTACAATTGGTGCAAAACTAATGGTTGTGTAGTTGCGTAATTCAAATCTTTCTTCACCTATTGTTTTTCATTGGTGTATTTAAATTAGAATTTTAATAGAAAAGTTAAGTATAACATCTAAATTATAATATACAATTTTAATTATAATAGTTGTGTTATATTGCTTTGTTATTAATAGTTTAACATAATTTGTTTGATATGCATTTATATAATTCTTAATTGATGTTTACTAAAATGGCAATCCTTCTTACTTCTTATATATGAAAAAAGATTAGTGGTTATCACTCTTTTGCCACATTTCATTATAACAATTTGTTCTATTAAATATTAATTGTTAAATATAAAATATTTTTTATAAATTAATTATAGTATATTTTTATATTTAACATATTTTTATATTGTAAAATATTTTTATTTTAAATTTTTTATTAAAAATATATTTTAAATTATGTATATTATTTTAAGAAATTATATTAGTATTTCCGTAATAACTTATTATATTATAATCTTATTAAATCGTGAATGTAATAATTTGTTATACAGATTTTGTCTCCTTGTATAAGTGGGCTTTTAAAAATGGGCCAGAAGAAACTACTTTAACCGAATCAGAGGCCCAACTAGTGAACTGATGCCATTCTCTGCAATTTCACAACCCAAAAACCCTACTCCCCCTTAAACCTCCCAAATCTCAATTACAGAAGCACCGCTCAGTTTCCTCACTCTTTTCCGACATTTTCTTCACACGCCGGTGGGAGTGCCGGAGATTCTCTGTCAGATTTGCTGCTCGGAATCATGAAGGGCGGCAAAAACGTAATAAAGAAGAAACCATCTGCTCAGCAGGCTAAGGGCAACCCCAAAAAGCGATTCTCCTCCATTAAGAATGATTCGTTTTTTGACGGAACCGAGCAGAAGCGGCGACGTAAGTTCGAAGACGAAGATATTGAGAGCAGTGATGACGACGGAGGAGAGTTTGGTTCGGACGGCGAAAGAGAGGATGGGGAAGCCGAGGAGGAGAAGGAAGAGGAGATAGAGGAGACGGCGGCAGAGAAGAGGAAGCGTTTGGCTGATGCGTTCTTGGAGAAACTTAGGGCGAAGGAGAGGGACAAAGAAGAAGAAGAAGAAGAATTGGAGGAGGATGGTGAAGCGCGGAGGGAGAGAGAAGGAGAGAGAGATTCACTTATTGCGAAGATTTTACAGCAAGAGCAGCTTGAAGAGAGCGGACGTGTTCGAAGAGCGATTGCTTCTAGGTTTGAGCTTCTTTAAAGGCTTTGAAATTCTTAAATAGTTGTCTTCTTTCCGTTCTTTCCTGTGTAATTTGTTGGTTAAATGTTTGGTATGCTGAATGAAGGTGCTAATTCCCATATATGAAAAATATTGTACTTAGTTTTTCTGATTCTAGGAGTTATAGTGATGATTGATTGGGGGCTTGATTGCTTTGTTAGAATGTGGAAGTTCTAGCTGAATTTCTTAGTTCATTCCCAGCCAGATTTCATTTATTTATGACTATTTGCTTTTGAAGACCTGAATTAGTATTGGGCTGTATCTTATTTTTAGGGTTCAGGAGCCAGAAAGTAATCAAGGATTTCAGATTCTAGTAAAACACAGGCAGCCTGTAACTAGTGTTGCTTTATCTGAGGATGATTCTAGAGGATTTTCAGCTTCCAAGGATGGTAGCATCATGCACTGGGATGTTGAATTTGGGAAGACTGAAAGGTATCTTTGGCCCTCAGAGGAAGTTTTGAAGTCTCATGGTGTAAAGGACCCACAAAGTCGAGCTAATAAGCACAGTAAACAGGTTCTAGCATTGGCTGTGAGCTCTGATGGTCGATATTTAGCTAGTGGAGGGCATGACCGTCATATTCATCTGTGGGATATTCGTACACGCCAGCATATTCAGGTGTGTCCCATTGCACTGTCAAGTAGAAGCATTGTTGGGGGGGGGGGGGGGGTTGGTGGTGGTGGTGGTGTATTTTCTAGTATTTTGAGAAATGATTTGTTAATTATGCATAATATGCATATACTATTATCTGCAGCAGTAAAAGATGAAATCTTGCAGAAAAGCTTTCAATTTATGTTATTAATGCTTAAAACGGCCTTATATCCAGGCTTTCCCGGGACATAAAGGACCTGTCTCATGCTTAACATTTAGGCAAGGGACTTCCGAACTCTTCTCTGGTTCATTTGATCGCTCTATCAAAATTTGGAATGCAGAAGATAGAACTTACATCAGCACATTATTTGGTCACCAGAGTGAAGTGTTAACAATTGACAGCTTGAGAAAAGAACGCGTATTGACCGTTGGACGTGACCGTACCATGCATTTGTGGAAGGTAATTCTGCACATCTTTTGGGAAGATATAGAAGCAATAGCTCTTGAACCCTGCATTAACTGAATGTATTATTTACTTTTCTACCTGTATAGATGGTTGCAGTTGATTATTTCTTGTTCTCCTGCAATCATTTACTTAGATGCGCTGCAGTTTCTATTTTGTCCTTCTCTTGCTATCATTTTACAATCTTTCTCATTCAAAATTGGAAACAGGTTCCTGAAGAGTCCCAGTTAGTGTTTCGAGCTCCTGCATCTTCGCTTGAATGTTGTTGCTTTATCAGTAATGACGAGTTTTTGTCGGGTTCTGATGATGGAAACATTGAGCTTTGGAACGTTCTACGCAAGAAACCTGTGCATATTTTGAAAAATGCACATGCCTCATCTGGTGCACACATTGAACAGAATAATTATGAAGGACTATCGAATGGGCATAAACGTAAGCTTCCAAGTGCCTTCCAGTTATAACACACACGTTTAGCCTTTCCTTATTTTAGGTCATTGGAATTGTTAATGCAAATCCTAACTCTTGACTCATTCTATAGAAAATGATGCCAAAGATTCATCGAGACATGGTTCAACAGCTCTTTCCTGGGTCAGCTCAGTTGCTGTATGTAGAAGCAGTGACCTGGCAGCTTCAGGAGCTGGAAATGGTTCGGTACGCCTTTGGGCAATTGATAGTGAACCCAATGGAATTCGTCCTTTATTTGAACTTCCCTTGGTGAGCTTTCTTTGCAAACTCTTTCAGAATTTAGCAGTCTTTCTGACATTATTCTCCTTTGGATCGGCCAGGCCGAGCTTTTTATTTTCCCATACTGAGTGCAAATTTCCATGGGTCATTATTTAGACAGCTTAAGTGTGTCACTAGGAAGTAATGAATGCTTGTTTCATATTTATTTGTAATCCTGCTGTATGTTGATGTGGGCCACACTTCTATTTTGCTTCCTTAATGTGAGAAGGGCTTATGCAACTATCGAGTTCTTTAAGTAGAGGTAAAACTCAAACCTAATATATCCCCTGCCATGTTTCAAATATTGGTCCTGTGAACTAAGAAGTTCATCTGTGATTCAGTCCTACAATTGTGGCAACAAATATCACTCAGGAGTTGCTTCATTTCTTGCTGTATGCTAGAGATATTTACATCCTTAGGGACAAGACATAGAATTATTTTTTCTTTGCTATATCTTTCTGTGACTATCTACTCTATGGCTTACTGATGCTGCAATGCACTGATATGCAGGTTGGATTTGTAAATTCATTGGCATTTGCGAATTCTGGAAAATTCTTAATTGCTGGGGTTGCACAGGTGAAGTTTTCTTCTCGCTATGTTAATTGCTGAGCTTCTCACTCTATGGAACTTGAGCTATAGCCTGTGACACTGGTGATAGTGCTTGACTTTGATTTCGAGCTCTTTTAATATTTAGTTGGCACATGCTTGCTATCCCCTTCAGATTATTTTCTTTTTTTAATTGACATTTAGATATAAGCAATGCCGTAGTTTAGTCGTAGCTCTTGCTATCATTGCCTGGACCACCAACTTGTTCTCTTAGGTTTCAACTTACTCTTTTATGCACTGCCAAAACAATGTCTTCAAAATTTAATAGATAAGATAAGTGCCTGACCACATTAATTGATCACTCTACAAAGTGGGTAAAGTAGTAAGAAATTGTTGTAGTTACCTGAGATGTATGAGATCCTGTCAGGGCAAGGCTGAGGATAATGCACTCCTAGAATAGAAACACTATCACTCCTACTATTGGTTTCTTGACCTGTGGATTATCATTTTCTTGATACTTTATAACTTTCAAGGACTCCAAGTCGTTACTTGTGAGACATTTAGTTAACAAGGTTGCTAAAGATTCCCTGCACTAAACTCATTTTGAACTTCTAGGAGACATGGTGCACCTTTATTAGGGGTCAAGATTGATGGGCTTAGTTATTTGGAACACACACACACTTGTTCATTCCACTATAATTTTTTATTCATACTAAACCATTAAGATTAATGGCAAGGAGGCCAAGAGGCCTAAGATAATTGCAGTTAGTCTTCAAATAAATTGAACCCATCATCATCATTATTTCAGACGCTAGCATCAATGTAAGACTGAACAAATATCCTTCGTACAGGAACCTCGGTTAGGTAGGTGGGGACGTGTGGCTGCTGCTAAAAATGGAGTTGCATTACATCCATTGGAGCTGTCATGAACTTGTCCCATTGTTATTTAAACAATTATGGGAATATACAAGAAAACAGGTAGCCTCAAGTCCGAGTCTGACTGGGATCAAATGTTTGCCCCGAGTTGTACCCCATTGTCAATTTTGACTCACAGCAGCTTTAACTCTGAAGAGAGAAAGAACACTCGTGTGATGAATCTGTGGTTCACATCGGACATGTCACTCATTATCCCAGCAAAACATGGGATGCATATTGTGTTGATTGTATGTTCGAGCCTACAGCTTACAGAAATCCTAGCGAAAGACTGTTGTCTCTTTTGTCTTTCCTTTTCGGCCTGTGTCTTGCCTCTTGACATGCATTTTATTTTGCTGCTAAATTTTGTATTTGATGGAAATAGGTTTTTCTCCTTTGCCTTGATCTGTTTGGGACTTTGCTAGTCAATGTAGTATTTATCATTAATTTTTAGTGGAATTTATACTGAATTTTGAGAGGAAAGAACGTTATGGAATTTCTGTTGCATTTGTTATTCCAGGGAAATATGAAGGAACATTAATTTTCCCAGTGTATCCGTTTTGATTACTTTAAATGCATGAAGAACATACATGTTTGTTCGTTAATTAAATAAAATGCATAGGGTGTGTTTGTGGTTAGAGGAGTGTGGCAAAATTGTTCGTAAAAATATTGAGCTGTGTAAATCTAAGCAATGCTCTGAAAAGTGTTCCGTTAGGCTGGTGGCGAGTTGGGGTGCACAGAAATTTAAAATTTAATTTATTTTGCACATTTTACAATAGTGTATAAAATTAAATTCATTCAAATTTTTAATTAAATAATCTTCAATAGTTCAAGCTTAACACATTATAATAGAAAGTTCAAATTTAAAAAATAAATTAAACATTATAAACATCATAACTTCAAAATAAAATATCAAAAGAGATTGAAATCATGATCAAGTAGAAGCATTTAAATTAGTAGTTTCTAATAGTTCTTCTTTTATTCTTTGTTAATAACTTTTTTTTCATTTTTGAGTTTAAGTTTCTTTAACTTTTGGTTTTTTAGCATTCATTTTATTAAAGTTTCTTAAACTTTAACTTCATATTTTCAAAAAAATTAAAGTTTTATTAGGATATAAATTTCTTATTTTAGTGTTTACTTAAAAAAAAAAAAAAAAAAGCAAAGCGACATTGCTTTACATTATACAATTTCAAAAGAAAAAAAAGGCGCCTCCGAGGTGTGGACTAATTGGTCAAATGCCCATTAGAGGTCATTTTACTAAAATTCATGGCGGAGAACTTAAAATTCCATCTAGATGCTTATTTTAAGAATTCAATATGATATGATTTGCAAAAAGTGCAATTATGATGTTGGAAAAGTGATTAAAAAACTGTTAAAAATTCTGTAATTATTGGATGATTAGAAAACAATTAAGGTAGTTATTTAATATTCTAAGATGATTAGGTGTTAAAAAGAGATCGGTAAATTAAAATATTCTATAAAATAATAATTTTTTTGGTTCCAACTTGGGCCTGAGAGATTTTAATTAAATAATTAGATAATATTTATTTTTAAAATAATCAATCAAATGATAATTATATCATTCAATTTTACAGTTATATCGCATTTTATTTTCAATTTAGAACCATATATTAATAGCATTCAATATTGTGTTTTTTTTTTGTCTATTAGTAGAGAAAAAAAAAAGGAAGCTAGGAAAAATATAATGTTTTTCTAATAGATTTTGTGTGTGTGAGTGTATGTTTTGTTTTATTTTCACTGTGCAATCAATCTACAAAGTTGGATATTTTATAATTTTATCCAAACTGATTTTTAAAAAAAAAATTGTTATGTTGCATTATTATTTTCTCAAAAATTATCTCTAATAAATAATAAAATGTAACAACATTTTAAAATTAATTTTAAAGTACAAATCAAATACAAATAGTCTAACTTACTATAATTTTTCAATCTCAATACAAATATTTTAAATCACTAAACACTATCAAGCTGAATCAATAAATTATATTCTTTAAATACTAAAACAGTTTTTTATGAAAAAAAATATTTAATATTTCTTTCTTCTCAAATCCATATAAGGATTTAATCCACTGTTTATTCAAATCTAACACATATCAAAATAAAAAATAATTCAACCCATAAAAAAGATTTTTTTTGGAAAAATGATGTATTAAATTTTGATTAGTTGGATTCTTTTTTTTTTTTTAAATATTTTTTCAATTTGTTAAAATACAAATATTTTTTTCATTTTTACTCTATTATTTTTTCTTCACACTATATATTAAATTAATCATTTTTTCATTATCTTTAATTTTACACCAATATTACAAACACTGAAATGATATATTAGATGCAAAAATTATATTTATTTTTGGTTAATCATTTGAGGTTATATTTGAATATATACTATTTGGACAACAAATAAATATTACCTAATAATGTGTCACAAAAAGTATTAAATAATTTATTATTATACAACTGATCAATATATTTTACAAATAAGAATTTTATTTTGGAGCGGAGGAATATATATGTTTATGTATAAAAATCAGTAAAATAATAAATTTTAATATTCTAAAATATTTATTCCTGAATATTAATTAACTCATTATTATATTAAAAATATGTTTATTTTAGTTTTTAATATTTTATAAATTATGTAGTCCATGAGAGCAATATTTATAATATGTCATGAGATTATATTATTGTTAAGAACTATAAAATGTATAAATGAGATGATATGTAATTTTAGAAACTATAATCATATAACAAGTTGGAGGTCGAGGTGCAAACATAATACATATGAAATACAAATACTAAAAAATTTAATAAATTATGTATGTGATCGACACACATCTATTGTATTCAACACAATTGTACTCATTATTATTATTATTATTATTATTATTATTATTATTATTATTATTATTATTATTATTATTATTATTATTATTATTTTATCTTCTAGCAGACAACTTTTGAAAAACAAATACATAGAAAATTAAAATATTGCATTTTAAAATAGATTTTGGGTGTGTTTTGTTTTTCCTTATATTTTGATTTTTTTTTGTTTATAAAATATCCGATAACATTTTGATTATGCAAGCAATATTCAGATTTTAAAACTCAGTTTCATTTAAATTAGTTTGAAGTATATAATTTTTTTATATTATATTACATTGTCATTCTCTCAAAAGTTATTTCTATCAAATAATAAATTGCACGATATTTTGAAGTAAAATTTATAATTCAAACTCAATACAAATTATCCAATTCATTATAGTTCCCAAACTCAATACAAATATTTAATATTAGTAAAAAAAAAATTACAATATAACAATTAAATATATGCTTTAAATAATTTTATTGAAAAAATATTATTAATATTTTTTAGATTGTAGCTAAATTCATATAAGAATTTAATTCACTGTTTAATCAAATCCAACACATGTATAAAAAAAAAATCAACTTAGAAAAAACTATATCCCATATTTTAATTATAATATTTCATTGTGATATTTGTAATATTGATATCAATTTAAAATCAGAAAAAAGATTAATTTAATATTCACATGTTAAAAATTAATTTGAAATCAAAATTTTATTTAAACTTAAAAAAAAAGAGGTTAAAGTACTACTGTAATTGCTGAAACATTTGAGGACTGAACTGCAATATAGTAACTTGAGACCTTGGGTTCCCTCTTTTCTTTTGGGCATAACTAATTTTAATTAATTTTTCGGATTTATTTTTCTATTTGTTATTTCTTTAATTGTAGTTTTAGTTTCATTTAGAGAACGAGAAAAATAAGACAGACGAAGGAATTGCTCAACTAATCGCACTACTGCCGCGATGAGACCAAGCCAAAACTTAGTAGACCCATCGCTGCTCGTCCGAATGGATGTTGCCACTAGCCCATCAAGACCGAAATTGTCCAATTCCATAAGCAACCTAGACCAAGGGTCGTGCCTCTACTATCTTAGCACGTCCTTTCCCGCCACTGCACTTCTCCATTCACATCTGCTAAATTGACATATGCCCTTCTCCAACCTACGAATCTCAATTTTAAAATAAGTGATTTAGGAAACCTGTTCATAAGGAGTTTGTGATGAAAATATATTTTATAAAATCATTACCATCTTATTCTATAAATCAAAAACTATTTAGTTGGTCAATCTACATCCATCAAATAGATTTATTTTGGATAATATTGTTGATAAAACACAAATGCAAATAGAGGAAAGAACAATGACATAACCTTAACATTTAAATTAAAAAAATGTATGCAAAATCAACTAGATTACATGAAACATATTGTGGTTAAACGTAAATCATTTGACACAAAACGTGTTGGATATTGAATTCTTCTATATATGCATCACTACTACATGATAATAATTTGTTCATATTCACATTCAGTCATCACTTCAATGAGAATGTCCTATATCATTTCATCGTTTATGCTTAAGAATGTGTCATACTTGCTGATTGAGCAAACTAATCTCGATTATGGTGTAAAGATTTGTGGAGGAGCATGTGTGGTCTCTCCTTCTATTTGCATATGATAATATGTTTTGCTTTAGAGTGATCTTTAACTAACGAGTATAATATTATTGATACAACTTTTGAAATGTAAAAAAATATCAAATTAAATATAAATTTTTATAAATTAAAGAAGAATGAACGACAATTATCTAATTAAAGACTGTAATCTTGATTCTCATTAATAAAGTTCATTATGTTTTTTTTTGCTTAAAAAGGAAGGAAAAAAGAAAAGGAATACACCCAAAATTGACCATGTTGTCTATTAAACCAAAGTGACATCGATGTCCGCTTCGTTTAACTGAAGACAGATTTTATATTCAATCGGACAACCCAATAATAGGCTGCAAATCTATGGACCAGGGCAAAATCGGTATATCACCTTTTTATGTAATCCAACAATTTGGGGTGGGGTGGGGCGCGCTTGTTTCATGATTCTTGAAAATGCCTTTAATATAGGCTCTACGTTACTACGCGCGTGTGTGTACGTACATAAGCGAGATCAACATATGTGATATGTGTAGTCGAAGTCCCTCTCAATCCCATAATTAACAGATATAAAATCTCGTTAGTTTCAATTTGCTATATATATATATATATATTTATATATATTGCTGCATTACATCAGATTTTTGTTTGTTTATCTTGCAAAATATGGCCTCCGTTCCTGATTGCACCAGATAGTACATATTACATCCGTTTCTCCGGGTGAGTGATTGGGAAATCTGGGGGTATTGTTTTCTTGGTATTACGAAAGAAATAATTCATATGTTGGGTGGAATTTCAGGGATTTTCTTAATTCACGATATTCGGGCAGATTTCTTGAAGAGGCGGGGTGTGTAAGCTAGGGTTTTTGAGTTAACGGATCGGAGCTTGAGTATACTGTTCAATAATAAAGATATTGAATTCACCATGTTTTGGCAAATGGCTGGTCTCTCAACTGCATCGCCAGTAAGTGCCCAAAATTTCATATTCCAGCGAAATCTTGTTGAAGCTTTGTTTTGTTTCTTGGATCCAATTTCTTGGCCTGTTCTGGTCATTGGATATGATATTATTATTATCATGGAGGTTGTAAGATTTGGTACTTGGTACAAGAATGGGGGATAAGGTTTCGACTGTGTAGGACTTTATGATTGGAGGCGCATGAGCTTTCTTGCTATGGTGATGATCGTGATTCTATTGTGTAAGGCTTTATGATTGGAGGCTTTTGGGATGGTGGTCAAACTGAAAAATTCGGCTGCAATTTGTCGGTAGCAATGTAACATGTTGTTTTAGTTGGCGGTTGGTACAGTACTAGTGAACCCTTATAACTGTATTCTGTGCCTTGAATTTTTACCATAGTTTTCAGGCTTTGTTAAAAATCCATGTTCTTGCAAACTGCGAAAATAATTATTAATTAAGAGAGAGAATGTTATTCTGATTGTTTTTTTGAAACTAGTGTAAATTTGTGACACTGGTGAACATTTATGCTCATGAAACTTGTCCTTTGTCAAACTGAGAGAACAGAAACCCGATGATCTGGTTAGGGATGTGATCTACGCTCCAGAATCATTTGCCTGATGCAACACAAGGCTTGTTCTAACTTTATGGTTTTCCAAATGGGAAATTGGATTCCTTTTAATGAGGAAGCATGTTCAAAATTTTTCGGATTATAAAGCATTCAACCCTGTTTCCTTATCTGGGTATTCCTGACTGATAACTAGTGAGTTTTAATCATTGTACCTCTTAGTATACCCATTGTTGAAGAAGTAATAAACTGTTACTGACTCTTTATCTTCTGACTAAATCAACTTATGTCAAGGCTCAAAGACAATTTAGTGTTCTTTTCCCCTCTCAATTACTTGTTAATCAGACTGTTGCTGTAACCCTTTGAGTGGTGGCAGCTTTTTGTTTATAATTATGCTCATTAGCTCATTATAGTGTTTGTGTTCTTATTGATCTGGAAAAAGTTTTGTGCTTCTCATTTGGGAAGTTGCCCTCTACCCCTTCAACTGTTCCAACTGTTGCAATTTAAAATAATGTTATGCGTATAAGTAAGTTTCCAATCCTAGTCCTTTTGTTGGTTATTTTAATGTCAGGTGGAGACCATTTTAGATAAGGATAATTTTACACTAGAGGAGCTATTGGATGAGGATGATGTAATTCAAGAATACAAAGCTCTTAATGGACGGCTTATCAGCTTGTAAGCTGCAAAGCTTTGTTTTTTTTTTTTTTTTTTTTTTTTTTTAAATAATTACAAAATTATGTTGCAATGCTTTATTTGTTATGATTCATATTTCACTTGCAGTGCTGTTAAATTTCTTTGTCCTTTTAACAATTATGTCTTGCTATAAGTGGCTTTCAGATAATTTATTCATGGTTGATCCAATTGTTTCTTCATGTTAAGAGGTTTTAGGTGGTCTAACTGCCTACTTTAGGCTGTGATTTTATTTGAAATTCTGTTACTACTGGAATAGGCTTACTCTGATTTGAAGACTTTAATAAGCATGTATGAAATTGGTTATTGTCTTAGAAGTGAAATTAACTGCTAAGTGAGTTTATGTCATCTTAGTAGTCGGCTAGGTTGTGTTTTACAAGTTGATGAAATATGCATATGCAGCCATGGAATTTTTGAAGTGACAAGTGATGTTTGAATTTATAAATTTGTGACACCTTTAGTATTACATGACACCTTGTGCAATAATGCCAACATTAAGGTCTGTCCAATTTAGGGAGAATTATACTGGTTATTTCTCTTTTGCAATTCTTCAACTGACCTTATTCATATTCAAAGTCGTTACGGTATTTTTCTGATTCTGTAATAATAGGAAATCGTAGTCACTTATCCAAGTTCCTTTTTTCTGGGAGTGCTGAGGTAACCATGCAAACTAATTTCATAACGAACTGTCTTGCAGCTTGAGGGAAAGATCTCAAGTCAAACAACTGATTGACTACATAGTGCAAGAAGCACCGGAGGGTGCCAGTAAACAACGTATAATTAAGTACGTTTGAGCTGTATTGATTATTGCAATTATAGATTATTACGACTTGATGTCTGCTTATGTTGGTGGACATTGCATACATAGTTATTTTAATGAAATTCATGACCCTTTTCAAAACAAAGACAAGTGATGAATACTTCACTGCTTTCTCCTATCAGGTTTCCATTTGTTTCTTGTGAAATTTTTATGTGTGAAGCTGATATTATCCTGAAGGCTTTGGTTGAGGATGATGAGGTATGATGTTGCGGCAATTCACATACTTTCTGGCTCCTTTTTAATCTTGAAATTTATTAGTTTTGTCCTACTTTTGGTTCACAGTTGATGGACCTTCTGTTCTCTTTTTTGAATCCCGAGCACCCCCACAGTACTCCTTTGGCTGGTTATTTCAGCAAGGTATGATAAGTGCTGCTTTGATTGATATACGTTTTAAAAATAGTTTCCCACTACATTGATCCCAGCTCAGTGTTGAAGATGTAAAGAGGAAAATAAGAGGCTAAGGGAAGAATTTGTATGTGGATACATGGTGTTTATATTAACTTTGGGTTGTTCAAAGATATTTTCTTATGCCTTAAAGTTGCTCTTTCAAAAATTTTGTCAACATCTGTAGCAATTAATTGTTGCTTGCATATTTGCTGTCCAGTTTTACTGGTTTGATTCTCTAGATGTATATTATAATTATCTCTTCCTATCCTATGAAATGGTGTCTGATGAAGTATCCCTTTGTAAATGGTGTTGGGATCTAAAAATAAAATATTGGACTTTTATTATCAATAATTCTATAACTAAAATTGCACCACTAATTTTTAACCTAGAACATTTATAGTTTTGCTTAAGAATGTCCCAGGGTTTTCTTTTCTTTGGTTTGGGATCTGATGCGCTGATCTTGATGTGCTAGGTTGTTGTATGCCTCTTACTGCGGAAGACAACTCCTCTAATGAGTTATATACAAGTGAGTGCAATATATTTTAGTAATCAATGTCTCATGTTACTAGCCATCCATTTTTTACGAGTTGATGACCTGTGTAACTTTTTATCTTATATATTTTTGATGATCCAACCAATTACTCTTGAATTATGAGCTGGACAGCTTTCGGGCTTATTGACTTATTTTCTTGGATTTTGGGATCTCTTGGGATTGATTTAATAGTATATTTTTTATTTTCAGGCTTCAAATCTTTGGTCGTTCTTTTTGATTGAAACCTTTCATTATTCATATGCACTGATATTTTTCTCTACTCTAATCCTCTGTTTGATATGGTGGGTTGATGAACTGGATATATAGTACTTTTTATGACAGTAAGGAAAAAAAAAGAAGCTGCAAATTAATTGATTAATGTAGTATCAATATCAGTCAGCTGCATGGGAATTACAAACTCTCACCTGCGTTGTTCTTTTTTTTTTTTTTTTTGGGCGTTTGGTAAGATATGCTGTTTTGTGAGGGTAATATGCATCATGTTTCTTATGATGCTTTATCTCAGGCTATTTACTTTAAGTACCTATAGATTTACCCAATATATATATATATATATTAATACTTTGAGGCCAATCATGTTTTTACTATTTGGTGATTAATCTTTATGCGTACAGCGTACTCTATTATGTTTGGCTTTGAATCATCCAGGAGCTCAAATGTTCATCTAATGTTTGTCCAGGCTCATCAGGATATCATCAAAAAACTTGTTGATCTTATTAGAATTACTTCTATAATGGAGGTTTGTTGTTCAGCCACACACATTTTCTCTCTAATGGGAGGTATCTTTGGCTTAATTCTAATAGAGTTCTTGTTGAACAGGTGTTAATTCGTATGATTGGCGCTGATGAACAGTGGTTGGAAGATATTGATGTGCCAGAAATGATTGTGGACAAATTCAGTTCATCTGTAAGTTACATTAGACAACTATTTCTTGCATGGCTATGCTTTCTCTTCATGTACCCCCTGTGGTTGTTTTGCAGGGTTTTATCATTTTATATGTGTTGGATACATGAGGATATAGTGTTTACTGATACTTTTTTTTTGCTAATTGACCCTTATCTGTAGGCAAATTACTTACTCATCAGTGTCCATGTGGTTCCATTGTCTTATTAAATTGCGTTCTTTGTCCAATTTTTTTCCCACATGAGCTGAAGCTATAAGACCCTTGTCATGTTGTTACACATCTAAGGCAATACAAAACAAAATTTTACGTTTTTTAGCTCAGCAATTCTTACCCATAGACTGACTTATGTCTTGCCTCTACTCATCGAAATATTTTATCAACAAGCTTTTCTATATCTCATTTGCTAAAAGAACTCAAGGAGCTAAAATATGTATCTGCAGGACTGCCCTGAAGTGCATGCTAATGCTGCAGAAACTCTTTGCACCATAGCTCGATGGGGTCCTGCAGGGATAGCTTCAAAAATCTCCAGTCCAAGGTTGCATTTCATTATTTCGAAATTCTTCCATCTTGTTTCCCTATTCTACCCCTTTCCTTATCTTTATTAGAAACTGGCTGCTGTCAGTTTTATAGGTAGGTTGTTTCGACATGCTTTGGAGGACTCAAGACCGAAGTCTGTCTTGGTCAACTTGTTACTAGTATGTATATCCTTGTTAGACCCCAAGAGGTTGACGTCGGGGGTGTATTACGTGTATAACCGTCAAATGTCTCATGGACCAATTGCTGCTAATCCTGAGACGGTTCAAGGCATGCTGGAGAGCCTAGGTATTGTTACTTGGGATTCTTTTTATGTTTATTTGACTTTGGAAATAAATTATTGATGGACTAATGAATATTTAAACTTATTGTTCTGTAATTTGGCAAACAATGTCTGTTGAACTGAATGAGTGTTGGACTCACTCTCCATAGTTATATGTCGAAATTCTGAGTCTCTGAACTTGTTTACCTTAATTAGGCAAAAATGGTCGCTGGTTTAAATAATTGTAATTCTCCATCTTCATGTCACGAATTATCTTTTTCGAAATAAATATCACGAGCTGATTAGGTTAGCGAACTTTACCCGAGTATTTGAACTGCCAGCGTTCTACATATTGTAGTTCTTTGAGTGGGTATCTGAATGATGAGCCTGTTAATAACCAACTTATTTGTAGTTCTACATAATGTGACATGTTTGTTAACTGAATTTATTTTCGTGCTGTAAAGTGTGAAAATGTCTTGGTAGTGCTGCCATGTTCTATTGATCCTTATGTTAAGTCATAATCAAGTACACTCATGAAATACAAGAAACCACTTAACTGTTCTATTGGGCAGGTGAGCTGCTCAAACTCTTAGATGTTTCGTCTGAGGACCATACCTTGCAAACTACGTATGGGAAATTGCAGCCTCCTCTAGGAAAGCATCGGTTGAAGGTATCTTTGGCCTGTTACCCAAGAAGCTATCAGATGTCTTGATTTTTGCATGATGTTATTTTATATATTGACTGATGCATTATGAAGTAAAAAATTGCCTTTTACTTTGATTTAGAAGATTTTCTTGTTTATCTCTTGACCATTTACTGCTTCTACATTAAGATGCATGCCCACAGTATCTCATGCATTGCCTTTTTTTTTTCTTCTTCTTGTTCTTCTTCCTCTTAAAAGGAGAGTTTCAGCATTTTAAACCCCCTCTGCCTGCCCTCTCTTGTTCACAAAAACCTCTATGAAAGAGAAATTGATGCTGTGGAACCTGAATTTTATTGTGTAATTAATCTAATGATGGCTCTCTCAGATTATAGAGTTCATCTCAGTCTTAGTAGCTGTTAGTAGTGAAGCTGCAGAAAAGGAACTGATTCGCCTGGGTGCTGTGAAACGTATTCTTGAATTGTTTTTTGAGTAAGTTCACATCCTTCTCTTCTTTAGCGTTCAGATGTAAATCTTGTCAACTTTTAGTGTAATTTTTTTGAATTGAGGTATGAAAAACTGTATACTTTGTATATTCTAAGTATTATTTAGATGAAGTATTTTTTAGCCCTATACTTGAAAGTTTATTTTACTAAGATTATATATATATATATATATATTATAATTTCTCAATTATAAAGCCCCCATACATTCAATTTATGTTATATTAATATTTTGAACATAAGTATGGAATATAAACTAATCGATTTAGATGATCTTAGTAGAATAAATAGATATAGATGGTATAACAAAATAAAAAAATTGAAGGACATAGTAATAAATAATACAATAAAATAAAGGCTTAGTGAAATAACCTTGAAATTCAAGGGCAAAAAAACTATTTTTACCTTATATATATAGCGTTAAATATACTATTAAGTTCTCCGATGCGATGCACGGACATATAATTATAGTATAATATTGTTATATTTAAGAAATACATAACATTAATATTTAAAAAAAATGATTATGTTCAATAATCTGTATATGTACCACGATTATGATAAGGATATAAATATTATATATAATGAGAAAAATTGAGTAAATTTACTTACATTTTCCCAAGTTGCAGAAATTCTTATGTTAAGAAAATAAGAAAATTATGCCATTTATTTTCTTTCAATTTGCAATTTTGGGACGTAATAAAGTAATTATATAGAGTTCAACTAAAAGTAAGGCTTAGATAAGAATAAAGCTATGAATATAAGCAAAATCATATTAAATTTATGATATTTTAAAGTTGCATATATGTATAGTCATGCAATATGATCAATCATTTGGAGCAGTAGATCATCAACTAATCATTTTCCCAATAAAATCTCTCTCTCTCTCTCTCTCTATATATATATATATATAATTATAAATAATATTATAGATTCAATATCGATCAAATTCCTTAATTTTTAAACTTATTTGATATCAAGTCCTAAAATATCTAACTAAGGATCATTTAAAACAATAAATAAATATAATAGCTATTAGTAGAAAGAAAATGAGCAGGAGCGGGAAAAATAGTGGAGTACTAAAAATAGCTAGTATGTTATTATATATATATATATATGTGTAAACATAGCAGCCCCCGTCTCCACCGTTGCGTACAATAATTTCTTACATAATCAATGTGTTCCATACAATAATTTCACATCAGCAGTGTGTTCCACACAATAATTTCTCACATTAATATTTGAGTAATCTGTCTTCTTGACTGTAGGTATCCTTACAATAATTTTTTACATCATCATGTGGAACACATTGTAATATCTTGCTTGGGTAGCAACAATCGTCAGCTTGTTGGGCATCTTCTTTATGAGTGTAATCTTGTTGGGAAGATTCTTGAAGCTGAGAAGAATGTTTCTTTGGCTGTTGATGTGAGCAAGGTAATTTATTGTTTTGGTTTCTATTCTTTTTTTATTAAATTTTTTTTATTAATAACTCCCTCTGTCCCAAAAAAAGTCATGTTTTGAAAGTTGCGAAAGACAAGGTCTCGTTTTATTAGTTAAAGTAAAAAAAATTAAATTTTTGTTTCACAAACAAGTTATATTTGATTGAATAAATCTAATTAACAAATAAAAAAAGTTGTGTAAGTGTGAATTTATGGTTTTTTTGTCAAATAGAACTCTATTTTTATATTAACTACGGAAAACCATCTTTCTTATATGTGCTTGCAGCCAACTGTTCCTACCGAGGGTAGGTCACCACCCAGGATAGGGAATATTGGTCATGTAACCCGCATAGCTAATAAACTTGTTCAACTGGGGAATAGCAACAGTGAGATTCAGAAATTCTTGCAGGTTTTATTCAGTGCCTGTTTTATTTCATCTTCCCGCTATATTTAACTTAATGCATTATAACATCTTCCAACTATCTCATATGAACATGTTTCACAATTAAGTTCTACGTGGAGCGATGCGGATCAGCTGATATGGATTAAGCCATCTTTAGCCTTCTTTTTAATTCTCATTCTACTTTTATTTGGTTTTAGTTGAATTGGCTACTAGGGGTGGGAAAAATACCGAAAATACTGGTATACCTTACTTCCAGTACTGAAAAATACTGAAAATATAAAAAAAATTGGTATACCGAATGATATTTCAGTATACACCGGTATATTGAAATATCTTTGTGTAATAACAATTTTTTTTTTTTTAAATTTTTGATATAATAGTAATTTCGGTGTACCAAAATTTCGGTATGAAACGGTATTTATTGATACCAAGTAGGAATTTAAAAATTTTTGGTATACCGATATTTTGGTATGAAATGGTATACTAAAATTTTGGCCTGAATTTTTTTGGTACACCGTACCAAACCACGCCTAGGCTAACTACCGCTTTCTAGTCCTTCTCTGTATCTTAAGGCATATAGCCATGGTGATGTTTGAGTACATAAAGTAACAATGCAAATCCTATGGCAATCTTTTAGTTCAGTGAGAGCAAAAGTATCTATTATGCTATTTATCATCTGGTGTATTTGCTACCCAAGTCAATCACATCTTTTTATTGGCAGGAAAATAGTGATTGGGTCGAGTGGCAGAATAATGTGCTGCTTAAACGCAATACGGTGGAAAACGTCTTCCAGTGGGCGTGCGGGTGAGTCTTTTATCATTTTGCATTATTTACGGCCAGATGACTATGCATATAGCTAAAACACTGTAATCTTTCAGCATGTTTAATCACTGAAAATATGGGATATGAATCTCATGCCAATGGAAAGTTGAGGTCTAGCAGGGGGAAAACAGAATGGAAAGCCACATACCCCTTAGAGTATTACAAACAACTCCCTTGTTTGCACCATCTACCCCCATTTGGTGCAATTTGTAAGGAAACTTTTTGTTTGTACTTAGGCTAAACTTCAAAGCTAGTCTTTGTAGTCCGAATTGTGTGTGTGTGTGTATTGTTTTTACAATATCAATCTTTAGATTTTTTTTCTTGTTTTCCTTTGTGGCACTGATAAGAGCGCAGATTGCAAATCAAACGGAAAACTCCCGCTTAGGGCTCAAGAATTGATTAATTTCTTCTTGATTCCCTCAAACCCTAATTAAACAAGATTATATACTAACAACAATCCTACCAAAAATAGAAAGATTTAACACTATGAATCAGAAATAGAAACTAACTAATAATACTCCAAATTACTCTAGGCCCACGACCACAAGCCTAAGCCCACTATGAATCAAAAACATAAACTAACTAATAATACTCCAAATTATTCCAGGCCCACGACCATAGGCCTAAGCCCGCCCACGACCATAGGCCTAAGTCAGCCCCCGATGCCGGTAACCAACAAGGGCATCGGCTCAGCCCCTTCCTCCTCCAACTCGGGCTCCTCAGCCCCTACAACCTCTTGCTCTCTATCAATTCCTCCCCCGTTCAAAATAACCTTGTCCCTGAGGTTGAAATGCGCAAACTGACGCCGAACATGTTTCACCACCACCTAGGTAGCGTCATCATCATTCTGACCCACCCACTTAACCTACACTTGCTCTTAATCTCGCCCGTTCACCAGAACATTCCGCTATGCGAGCGCCTGCTCCGGCTCAAACATGGCACTGACTGGAAGTTCCAAACTTTCCACAAGCTTTGACTTAACTGGGTGCTCTCCTGCCATTTTGCGCAACTGGGACACATGGAACACCAGATGGATGCTGCTTGTGGCAGGTAGGGACAGCCTATATGCTGCTTCTCCCACACGTCCCTCCACCACGAATGGCTCGTAAAATTTACCACCAATTTGTGATGTGGCCGCCGGCTACTGAATTCTGTCGAACCGGTCGCACCTTGTGGAAAACTCAATCTCCCACTTTAAATTCCACCTCACGTTGCCGCTTATTAGCAGTCTTCATCATCTGTTGCTGTGCCTGTAGCAAATTACTCCTTATTCTTCCCAACATCACATCACGACCGCCCAATTCTTCCGCCACCGCTGCCACGCGGCATTCCCCTGCCAAGAATCGCCGAATAGTTGGCGGGTCTCTGACATACACTACCTCAAATGGGGTCATTTTTGCAGCTGTCTGAAAGGCTGTATTGTACCAATACTCCGCCCACGGAAGCCACCGCACCCATTGCTTGGGTTGCTCACATGTAAAGCAGCGTAGATGTCTCCAACACCCGGTTCAATACTTCCGTTTGCCCGTCAGTCTCGGAGTGATAGGCTGAACTGAATTTTAACTAGGTGCCCGACATTGTAAACAACTCCTTCCTGAATGCACTCATAAACACCGGATCTCTGTCTCTTACAATGGAATGAGGAATTCCATGTAATCTGACCACCTCCTTGGCAAAGATATCGGCTACTGAATGAGCTGTGATTGGCGGATAGAGAGCGGCGAAGTGTTTATATTTCGATAATCCATCCACCACAACCACTACTGCTGAAAACCCTCTTGACTTGTGCAACGTTGTAACAAAATCCATCGATACATCCTCCCATGGCAAATTCGGAACATGTAATAGCTGTAGCAATCTGGCCGGCGATAGCGTCTCATATTTAGATTTTTGGCACACCAAACACTTCCCATGTACTCCTGTACGCTACAATATATGTCCTTCCAATATACATTCAACGCCAAATGCCGTAAGTCTGAAAGACCCCGTGGGCCCTTGGCTGGTCATGGAACTCTTGCAAAAGTCGAGGGATCCATTCAGAGTCCGCCGGCAACACCACACGACTTTTATAGAACATCTGTCTCCCAACTAGCTCAAAACCAGCTCTGCTTTCTCGCTGATCCCTCACGACTTGCTCTATTCCCCGAATATAGCCATCCCGTTCCTGTTCCTGAGAATACTCTCTATGTCCATCCACTCCGGCCCACTTAGTGCCATCATTTTCCCATGTCTCGACAATACATCGGCGGCTACGTTGGATCGTCTGGATATATATTCAATGATAAAATCATAGCCCAACTACTTTGCCACCTACACCTGTTAGGTCGGTGTCATGATCTTTTGAGTCAACAAGTGCTTCAAACTGCGGTGATCCGTTTGCACAACAAAGCATCGACCCACCAAATACGGCCGCCAGTGGTGCATGGCCAAGACCAAGCCCATCATCTCACGTTCATTAGCGGACTTCGAGAGTGTCCTATCTGATAAGGACTTGGTGAAATACGCAATGGGGCGTCCTTGCATCAGTACCGCCCCCATACCTGTTCCGAAGGCATCGTATTCAACGACAAACTGTCGGTTAAACCTTAGCACAGCCAAAACCGGGGTTGCTGCCAATGTAGATTTTAGTTTAATAAAAGCTATTTCGGCTTTCGCCGACTACTCAAACCCTGTCGGAGCTGTTTTCTTGAGCAAATTTGTCAGGGGACGCGCAATCAGGCCATAATTCGAAACAAACCGCCAGTAATACCCGGTCAGCCCCAAGAACCCCCGCACTTCTCGTACTGAGCCTGGCCGAGGCCACTTCGCCACCCCATTCACTTTCATCGGATCCACCCCGGCCACTGAAATTATATGGCCTAAGTATCCCACCCTCAGACAACCAAAAGCACACTTCTTGAGGTTGGCCTTGAGTTGGTTGGCCCTCAAGATTAGCAACACCTGCTCTAAATGCTCCTTATGGTCTGCCCATGTCCGACTGTATACTAAGATGTCATCGAAGAATACTAGGACAAAATTTCGTAGAAACGGTCGGCATAAATCAATCATTGTTGATTGAAAGGTTGCGTGTGTGTTAGTTAACCAGAATGGTATCACAAGAAATTCATAATGAACACTGTGCGTCCGAAAAGCCGTCTTGGCAATATCAGTTTTGGCCACTCTAATCTGGTGATATCCCGATCGGAGATGATCTTGGAGCTCGACGTTTCAACAGAAGGAGGCGCGCCACCTGACACCTCGGGAACGGCCTCCCTCGCTGTAGACTGATCGACGGTCGCCAACGGTGGGGGTTGCGATTTGGCAATGGCGTGGGTCAAGACTTCCAAGGCAGCCCTAATTTCCGCCAATTGGGCGCTCATCTCAGCCTATTGGAGTCACATACTCCCTGGTTTGCACCATCTACCCCCATTGGTGCAATTTGTAAGGAAACTTTTTTGTTTGTACTTAGGCTAAACTTCAAAGCTAGTCTTTGTAGTCCGAATTGTGTGTGTGTGTGTATTGTTTTTACAATATCAATCTTTAGATTTTTTTTCTTGTTTTCCTTTGTGGCACTGATAAGAGCGCAGATCACAAATCAAACGGAAAACTCCCGCTTGTCAGCTTAGGGCTCAAGAACTGATTAATTTCTTCTTGATTCCCTCAAACCCTAATTAAACAATAGTATATACTAACAGCAATCCTACCAAAAATAGAAAAGATTAACACTATGAATCAGAAATGGAAACTAACTAATAATACTCCAAATTATTCCAGGCCCACGACTACAGGCCCAAGCCCACTATGAATCAGAAATAGAAACTAACTGATATTACTCCAAATTATTCCAGGCCCACGACCATAGGCCTAAGCCCACCCCTGACGCCAGTAAACCAACAAGGGCCTCGGGCTCAACCCCTTCCTCCTCCAACCCAGGCTCCTCAGCCCCCACAACCTCCTGCTCTCTATCAGGCACAAAATAGGGATATTAAAAATAAGAAAAACATTTGCAAAAACAGCAATAATCAGCTCTACTTTTGACTATAGCAAGAAATTAGATTAACATTGGCATGACAAGGGGCTTGTATGTTAAGGGTGCTTGTTCTTCATTGTTTGAGAAGTTTGAAGAAAGAAGAGACTTTGGCTGTTAGGTTTGGCTCATGTCATAGGTTGTGTATGCCTGCTTTTATTTTTCCCCCATTTCGTAGTTGGTGCCTTTTGGGAATCAGTTCTGTTACCTATAGTAGTTTGTTCTATTTGGTCGTGTCTTTTTTCCTATTTATGCATGACTTGTTATGTATTGGTCTGCAGGAGACCCACCACACTACAAGATCGAACAAGAGACAGTGATGATGATGATTACCAGGATAGGGATTATGATGTTGCAGCTTTGGCAAATAACTTGAACCAGGCCTTCAGATACGGAATCTACAGCAATGATAATGAGGTCCCCGACTCATTGTTATGTTCTATTCTGTCCTTTAATTTGTTATTATTTTATTTTCTCCTTTTCTTATGTGAACTTAGACCCAAAGAAATCTATTGCCCTGTTTGCATAATGAACTAGACAAATCTATGGAAAATTATTTCTCCTTGTAGAACTTGGAGATGATAATGCATAATGAATAATGAAATATATTGCTCTGTTTTCTTTTATGCAGGGTCACAGCTCACTTGAACGGGATGATGAGGTATGCACATGAAAATTTTATCAGCTGCGGTTATCTACAATAGGCTTTAAGTTTCAAATCCCCTCCCTCTCGTAATTAGATATCCTAATATGCAAAACACAATTTAAAATGATTTACTTTTTTAACAAACACAGGATGTGTACTTCGATGATGAATCTGCGGAAGTTGTTATTTCTTCCCTTCGTTTGGGAGATAATCATGATGGGTAAGTACATCAGATTTGGGCTAAATACATTGCATTGTGTGCATTTGATTGAAATTCAGTTTTAGGTGGTTTTTTGGATGACATGTATTTGAAATACATCACTCATTTTTTGGATGACATGTATTTGAAATACATCACTCATTTTTTGGATGACATGTTTTAGTGACTTGGGTGGATTAAAGTTCATTCATTGTAACTCCTTGCTATGCGAATCTCTTAATCGAAATGCAACCTCATACTTCTTAGCTCGTAGAAATTTAATTCCTGATTCGCATTTGAGGCTCGTTAGGATGTGAGGGATTTGAAATATAAGCCCAAGCCCCTCAAAAATCAGTTCAAAAGGAAGTGATGGATTTCAAATCCAAGGCAATTCAAGCAACCACCAATTGTTTTTCGAATATGGATTTTAAACCCATCCTCAAATAATTCAATCCAAACGCAATCTTTAAGTTCTTTCATTGTGAGCTGCCATTATTGATGCTTATCCAAGCTTGATACATTCTTTATTTACAGCGGGTCACTTTTCACAAACTCCGATTGGTTTGCATTCGAGGATGAGAGAACAGCCAACGAGCTTTCAACTTGCTCGCTTCCTTCCTCTTCATTTCCCAACATCGAGGAGCACACTGATGTCGACAGAGGAGCCAATGGTGTCGTCATCGATGAAGATGAGGATTTAGCTGACACTACAAGATCCAAAGCCTCTGAAGCGGAACCAACTTTAGAAGGCAATGTGTCTGAAACTTTGGACTCTGAGAAGCCACCTGAATGGGTCGAATGGAGAGAGAGCTCCGATTCTGCTGATACATCAGATGACACTGCTCAACAGCCATCAATCCCGAATGGGATGCTCTCACAGTCTGAGTCCAAGCCAGATGAAACTGGACCCAATAATGCTGAACCTTCTGTCAAAATACCTTCAGAGGAGATTGTCGAACCATCACAATCTACAGAAACCGATGAAAGGAATGAAAGACAAGTAGAAGAAGACTCTGAACCTGCAAACATATGAAGAGAAGAATTCAACTTGTGGGTGTAACTGTAAATTCTTACGCTAATGGAGTCGCAATGAACCCAACGCTTCTTGTGTCGATGAAATCGGACGACTAACGTGCTGCTTGTGAATTTTTCGAGCATGTTGATACCCTTCTGTGGCTCTGGGTTTTACAGCGAGGTAAGCTGAATCTTAATATTTTTTAAAATTATTTTTTAATTTTATTTTTTCCGATCATTTTAGTTGATGAAGCCTAACACCCACAGATTATTTTTGTACATCAGTCCTTTTCTTCCCCACTTATTTTTTGAGTGTTGGGTAAATCCAGACATGATACTGAAATGTTCTAATGTACGATCACAGGATTCTGTTTATGTCTTCCACTTGTTTTTATATTGGATACACACATTTTTAAGTTCTTCAATTTAATCTGTTCTTTTATGCTTCGTTTTGTTACATTGAGCCCTTCAATCGACATAATATACATGATTTTTGGAGCAAGCGTGTGTATGGGCAGTAGTACATTTATGGCAGGATCAATCAGCCGGGCCTTTATGTTTTTCCATAATGGAGTACTTCTTTCTTTTCATATTGTTATTTGTTCAAAGGGTTGAAGGGAGACAGGGCATTATCCTATATGATTTTGTACTTGTCCATAAATATTTCTATCCAACATAATATACAAATGTAAAAATGAAAGATTAAAGGCTCAATAGAACAAAATGTGATAGTTCTACGGTTTACGATTGCTATTTGCCATTGTGGTAATGCAAATTTAGACCATATTAACTTTGTACGGTTGCAAAGGTGATTTTGGAAGGACATTAAAACTTAGTATTATATTTTGCAAAATAAATAGATTTGAAAAATGCGCCTATTAAGTAAAAATTTTAGTATTCTTGAGTTAAGAATTTTTGGAAAATTTAGATAGTACCATTTTGAAAATTCATAAAAAATTGAGTTTGTAAAATAATATTTAATTTTTTTTAAAAATGTTTTTTTTATGTAAATTCAAGTATAATAATATACTTGAAACATGTGACCGTAAGTAAATAATTTATTCAAATTAAAAAAAAATGTTAATTCTTTATTTTTTTAATTTTAAATAATTTTTTATTGTAATCTCAAATAAAATATACTTGAAAAATATGTTTGTAAGAATTTTTTTTATTATTTTTGAATTTTAAGAATTAAAAAAAAAAAAACCTGTGATGGTCCCTTTGAAGTTCTTAAAAAATAGAATCTACCTTTACTTTTTATGTAATCTCAAGTAAAATATATTTGATAAATATTTCTGAAAATTAAACTTTATTATTTTCAAGTTTTAAGAGTTTTAAAAAAAGTGTGATGGTAAACCCTTTGAAAAAAGAAGTTTTTAATATAATTTATTAATTCTTTATTTATTTAACTTTAAAATTATTTTCAAGTTTTAAGAATTTAAATAAAACTATGGTGGTACTGTTTTCAAAATTTTCAAAAAATAGAATCGGTAAAATAATTTGTTAATCTATTTTTTTAACTTTAAATAATTTTTGTTGTAAACCTAAATAAAATACATTTGAAAATGTGTTTGTAAATAAAAACATTACTATTTTCAAATTTTAAGAATATATAAAAAATTGTGATTGTACGCCTAATACAATTGAAAAATATGTTTGTAAGTAAAAACTTTTTTATTTTTTAGATTTAAGAATTTTAAAAAACTATAATAGTACCTTCTTGAAAATTCTAAAAAAAGTGAAGTTTGTAAAATAATATGTTAATCATTTGTTTCTTTAACTTTGAATATTTTTTGTTGTAATCCCAAATAAATACACTTGAAAATATGTCTGTAAGTAAAAACTTTACTATTTGTAAATTTTAAGACCTTTAAAAAAAACTGTGATGTTACCTTTGAAAATTTGTGAAAAAATTGAGTCTCTAAAATAATATGTTAATCCTTTAGTTCTTTAACTTTAAATAATTTTTGTTGTAATTCCAAGTAAAATACACTAGAAGAATATTTCAGTAAGTAAAGTTTTACTATTTCCAAGTTTTAAGAATTTTAAAAAAACTGTGATGGTATCTCCTTGAATATCCTAAAAAAATGGAGTTTATAAAATAATATGTTAAATTTTTATTTCTTTAACTTTATATGTTTTATTTTGTAATTCAAAGTAAAATACACTTGAAAAAATGTGCATGTAAGTAAAAACTTTACTATTTTTAAGTTTTATGAAAAAAAAAAAAAAAAACTAAATTGGTACCCCCTTTGAAAATTTTCAAAAAAAAGATTTTGTAAAATAATATGGTAATCCTTTATTTCCTTAATTATGAATAATTTTTGTTGTAATCCCATGTAAAATACACTTGAAAAATGTGTATGTAAGTAAAAACTTTACTATTTTCAAATTTAAAACATTTAAAAAAATAATCTGTGATGATACCCCACTGAGAATTCTAAAAAAATGGAGTTTGTAAAATAATGCTAATTCTTTATTTATTTAACTTGAAATAATTCTTTTTATGTAATCTCAAGTAAAATACACTTGAAAATATGTTTGTAAGTAAAATTTTATTATTTTCAAGATTTATGAATTAAAAAAAAACAGTGATGGTACACCTTTGAAATTATAAGAAAATTGAGTTTGTAAAATAATATGTTAATCCTTTATTTCTTTTAACTTTGAATAGTTTTTGTCGGCCCAAGTAAAATATATTTGAATAATGTGTTTGTAAGAAAAAACTTTACTATTTTCATATTTTAAAAAAATATAAAAACAATGGAGTTTATAAAATAATATGTCCATCATTTATTTCGTTAGCTTTTAATAATTTTGTTGTGTTTCAAAGTGAAATACACTTGCACAATATGTCTATAAGTAAAAACTTTACTATTTTCAAGATTTAAGAATTTTAAAAAACCGTGATGTAATAATTTGAAAATTCTAAAAATTTAAAGTTTAAATAATATGTTAATCATTTGTTTCTTTAACTTTGAATAATTTTTGTTGTAATCCCAAATAAATTACACTTGAAAAATATGTTGTAAGTAAAAATACTTTATTATTTTTAAGTTTTAAGATTTAAAAAAAAATTGTGATGGTACCCCTTTGAATATTCTAAAAAATAGAGTTTGTAAAATAATATGTTAATATTTAACTTCTGTAACTTTAAACAATTTTCATTGTAATCCCAAGTAAAATACACTTGAAAAATATTTCTGTAAGCAAACATTTACTATTTTCAAGTTTTAAGAGTTTAAAAAAAACCGTGATGGTATCCCTTTGAAAATTATAAAAAAATTAAGTCTATAAATTAATATGTTATTCCTTTATTCTTTAACATTAAATAATTTTTGATGTAATTCCAAGTAAAATACACTTGAAAAATGTGTTTTATAAATAAAAACTTTACTATTTTCAAGTTTTAATTATTCGTAAAAAACGGTGATTCTACCTCTTTAAAAATTCTCAAAAATTGAAGACCGTAAAATAATATGTTAATATTTTATTTCTTTAACTTTAAATAATTTGTGTTGTAATCTCAAGTACAATACACTTGAAAAGTATGTTTGTAAGTAAACATTTTGCTATTTTTAAGTTTTAAGAAAAAAAGTATGATTATATATTTCTTTAACTTTAAATAAGTTTTGTTGTAATACCAAATAAAATATACTTGAAAAATATTTTTTTAAGTAAAAACTTTAATATTTTCAAATTTTAAGAATTTTTAAAAAATTGTGATGGTACTCCTTTTAAAATTCTCAAAAATATAGTTTGTAAAAAATATTATATTAATAATTTATTTCTTTAACTTTAATAATTTTTGTTGTCATCACAAGTAAAATACACTTAAAAAATGTAGTTGTAAGTAAAAATTTACTATTTTTCAAGTTTTAAAAATTTTAAAAAACTATGATCCTTTGAAAATTCTTACAAAATGGAATCTCTAAAATAATATGTTAATCCTTCATTTATTTAACTTTGCTTAATTTTTGTTGTTATTCCAATTAAAGTATAATTAAAAAAATGTCTATAAGTAAATTTTTTACAATTTTCAAGTTGTAATCCTTTGAAAATTTTTAAATATGGAGTTTTTTAAATAATATGTTAACCCTTTATTTATGTAATTTTAAATAATTTTTTATGTACTACCAAGTAAAATACAGTTGAAAAATGTGTCTATAAGTAAAAAAAATTATTTTCAAGTTTTAAGAATTAAAAAAAAAAACTATTATGGCACCCATTTGAAATTTTTTAAAAAATAGAGTTTGTAAAATAATATGTAAATTTTTTATTTCAATAACTTTGAATATTTTTTGTTGTAATTTCAAGTAAAATATATTTGAAAAATATGTCAGTAAGTAAAATTTTTATTATTTTTTAAGTTTTGAGAATTAAAAAAAAAAAAAAAAAACTGTGATGGTCCCCTTGAAAGTTCTAAATAAATATAAATCTTTTAATTTTTTTAACCTTGAATATTTTTGTTATAATTTTAAATAAAATACACTTAAAAAATATATAGATATTTTCAGGCAGCAAGACAAATCTTTGACCTTGACAATTCTAAACGTGGTCTCGACACTATCACAAATTAACACCATACGCACACAATATAGCATGCGGATGAGGTGAACTGTCGAATTTTTATTCCTTTATTTGTCAATTGCCAAATATATTGACTTTTAAATTTGTGACCCACACAATGAGAGGAAGAATTTTCTATGTTACAATTTCATTATTTATTTATTTATTTTTGTGTGGACATTGTACACATTTATGTGGGACCTTGTTACAGGGGCGTTCATTGAATTAAAAAAAATAAAAAATTATGATTTTTATGGTAATTAAAAGAGAATGTTCAAGGGTTAATATCCAAGTGTATATATAAAATAAAATATTATAGAATAATTCTTTAGTTTAATTAATTTCACTCCCTTCCGATGCACGGAATACACAATTTTATTTTGTAGATAGAAATTGTCAAATGGGCAATCATGTTCAATAACAAGTAATTAATATATTTCTTAGCAAAAACTAATTTGATCAAAAAAATATACATGAACACTAGACCTAAATGTGGGAATATTGTAAATCTTAGTAAAAAAAAATTATATCTTTATACAATCTTGCTGATTAAAAGTAGTTTAGTTGAAATACAAAGCAACAATGTATCTAACACAATTCAATTATTTAAAATACAGAACAACCATCATTGTACACAATAAAAAAGCCAACACACATATGTATATCAATTACAACAAAATCTCCAAAATTTCACATTAAACACGAAAATCAAGAAACAAATGAAGATACAACACACAAATATACTACACTCACCCGCACAAAACAACACTGAAAGACAAAGGACAGAGAGAAACAGAGGAGCGTGCCCAATCTTTGAGAGAGGAGTAAGAAGGTCGACAGTACACACACACACACACACACACACACACGCATATATATATAGAGAGAGAGAGGATCAAAGCCCAAAAAGAGATTTTTATCCAAATCAAATGGAACATACTTATATTCCTGTGCACACAGGCAAGTATCCAGAAGCTGCAAGACTAAGTTAGCCCATAGTAGTATTTTCCTATGCTGTGATCTACACGAATACAGACGCACTGAAACTTCTCTCAAGTATGAGCATCCCCTCTTTCAAAATTAGAGGAAACAAAAAAAAGGGCATCTAGATATTGTACACACGAATCAACTCCTACATCTTTGTTGTTAATAACGTAAGAGTGCGAAAAGTAGAAGATTGCTACATTGATCCATATATCTCATTTCTGGAATGCACCCTATGAATGCCATACATATTTTCCGAATTCATAAGTTCGCTGAAATTATCAAACTTCACCAGAGACATCCCCCTCCAAGCTACGCCTCTTTTTCTTCCCTTCCCCATGTCTTGACCTTCTTGGAGCCTCGTCTTCGCTTTCAGTCTCGTCATTTCTATAGCTATTCCCACCGCTATAATGCTCTTCCTGTTGAACTTTTCCTCTCTGCTGATTCCGACCTTCATCGCTGGGCCCACCAAGCGACCCTGTGACATCTTGTCCCTTACCTTGATCGGAACTTTCATTCCTATCACTAGATAGTGCGTTTTGATCTCTCCTCGATCGACTGGGGTTTTGTGAAGGTTGTGGTGGTGGTGGATAAAATGGTGGCATACCACCCGGCCGGCCACCTCTCGGGTTACCTGCACCACCTACACCCATTCCGCCCATAAACGGTCCCCTGCCTGGACCCATCATCATCCCGAATCCACCAGTGGGCCGCCCGGGAAACATCATCCCAGAGGCGGGACCTGCAAACTCACCGCCGAATCTAGGACCGTAGGGTCCGAACCCACGAGGAGCCATACCAAAAGGATCGAGCATCGGAAAACCATCAGGATTTACCGGTCCGTAAGGAAATCCATCACTTCCCATCATGTTGGGAGGGAAGCCTCGTATGCCAGGGAATGGCCGAGCACCGCGTGCGAGAGGCATGTGAGGAGGCCACATCATTCCTCTACCCCTTCCCCTACCTTGAGGTCCAAAAGCCTGTCCCATGCTTTCATCCTCTTCTTCGCTTTCTTCTTCTTCCTCTTCTTCATTGTCTTCAAAGGGCACGATATCGGGGTTTTCAGCTCCATTATCGACGTTTAGTCCCTTGGCCTTCTCCTCTTCTCGTTTCTGTTCTGCTGCAACTGAGAAAGCCTAGGAAAAGACATAATCTCGAATTTCAATTTATTATCTAATGAGTCAAAAAATGTATAACAAATTGTACCATAAAAAAGGAAGACCATGTGACACTGAATATATTTAGGGTGACAAAAAACATAGGGATGCATGAACAAGAACACTCATAAATAAAGTAATATTGCAATAGATTTGGAAGCGCTTCAAGCAAAGAGCAGTAGGACAAACCAACAAAATTATATATACGTAGGCACCATGCACACACACACATATGTGAATACAAAGTGAAACTGCAACAGCTTTTGAAGCACTTCAGGCAAAGGTAGGATAACCAACAAAAACATTGTCTTAATCATCTTCAACTAGCAAAAAAGAAGAAACAATTAGCACAATGAATATAACCATAAGAACAGTAAGTACCATCAGATCACTATCTGGCTCAAGGTAGAGCAGTGATGCCAACTGCTCACCAACTAATGGCTCCAGTTCCTGACAGTCTCGGCTTATCTGCAATTAGATGAACAAAGCAATGTCCAATTAATCAGTACATCCTGGATAATAAGATATGAGTCCAGGAAATGAAATAGCGAAAAGAAAATATGATCTCAGATATCTGTTGGAACAGAGAAGATGATCCCATGCTTCGAGTAATCTATATGAGTGATTATCCTATGAACTATATCAATTTTCATGGATTCATCATCACACTTAAATTCCTCACTGGTATTCTGTATTTGGCAACTCAAATCTACAAACCAATCCCCAGAACATGAACTTTATAAGGAGATCTTAGAAATGTATTAGAACTTTTATGGACATCTATAGTTTGGATCCTACCAAATGAATATACTCACAGCAACCTCAATTTTACATATTATGAAAAACCCACTGTTTTAAGAGGAAAAAATTACCACAAGAACAATGACTAAATTTTCACTTTTGTTTCCAAAGACAATATTATTTCACAACATTTTACAAAATGTAAGGATTTGATCCACTGGATCTCGTGTACTGTGAAATGCAGTCATTATGTAAGAAGAAGATTTTTTCCCCTGTCATTCCCACAAATGGTCTACCTACATAGTTTCAACTGTTTTCTAAGATCAAATGAGCAGAGAGCAATAAAATTAAAAACTTGATTGAGACATTCTTGAGTCGCACAACTTCCAAGGAGTACCTTCACTGGTAAGTTCTCATTGTATGGGTTCCTCAAATGCCGAGTTTTGTCAAAGGACAATTCACAGAGCTGCAAGAACGAGTTATGGTTAGTTAATGCTTCAGAATCTGTCCATTGCAGCATGTAAGAAAATAAAAAATAGCAACATATATAGCCTGCAAGCACTATACAGAAAGTAGAACTCCAATAGAGGACCACAACAATCACAGAAAGCAGCAGGCTTGAGATTACAGTTTAAGGTATTCCAAAAATCAAACAATACTGCAGAAATCTAGAACCTTTCCGTGTTTTGACATTGTAAACCTAAAAGTAAATGGATAAGGCATATAACAATTGTTTCACTTACTACAGATGACTGGTATAGACATTATACAAAAATAGTCTCTATGACCAAACCTATCCAGCTATCTTTAACAAGTATCAACAAAACCACATTTATATATTGATATCCTTATTCGCAAATTGCCAAATATCATATTACCGTCATGGAATATAAAGGTACATCATGCGAATTGGCTCCCAGTCATCTTGTGAGGACACTTTTAATTAAGGCAATCAGAAAACAAGGATACGACCCAATTAAAATATTCTACAATCCCAGAGTAAAAGAACGAATTGCGTGACATGAAGAGCTAAGCCTATCATTCAACATTTTAAGATAAGAAAAGCATGGACTCGAATGTATGCCCTCAGAATGATGCCAGCAAGAATGAAATAGCAGAAAAAAGCAAACAAAATGTCCTTATATAATGCATAAACCTAAGCAACCCAAGTGGTGAAGACCTTTAACCATTTGACAGCAAAATTACGTCCATAATGAGCAGTGCCATGAGCATGCTTCCAGTTCCCTCCACCAACGGAACCACCAATTCTAGATGTCATCTTTGCACAACCCTATGAAACCACAAATAGATCTATCACTACAGTGAATCATTGTTTAATACTGAAAGAATCTCACCATGCTTTCTGATACCTATATCAGAGACCCTTAAATCAGTATCTAATGTCAATAACATGCAAAAATAACCTGAAAATGTCTAGTCTTGTTAACTGAAAAGATCAAAATGACATTCTCAACAGATTCAAATGCTTCATTAAGTTTAGCCTCATTGCTTCTCTGAGTTGCCCATACTCCTTGTTGTACAGATAGTTCCAGATTCTCCCTGTTGCAACTCTTCACCACAAAGTACCTAAATAAACATAAGTGCATGGAATACATGTATAAGTTACACGCAGCAATGAAAAGCTTTTTTTCTGCGTGTGTGTGTTGAAGGGGGAAGATGTTTCTTGAAAAACATTAGTAAAAAGAGACGATGACAGCAGTAAAAAATGCCAAAACCTATAAAATGAATAAATTGCAAATCATACAGTGCTGAAAAAAGAAATTACTACATTTATTGAGCCCAGAGATGGATTCTGATAACTTCACATATTACTTCACTCCACATCAGGGTAACAACAAAAAAAAAAAAACATGTGTCATATCCTCAATGGCATGACACTTGATCATCGTTATTTTGGTAGCAACATGGCAGTTGGGCTCAAATAAATCTCAATACATTTCAAATCTATATTCAGTTAAACGCATGTGACAGCAAATCTAAACAACTCTTTATCACCCCACCCCACCCAAAAAAAAAAAAAAAACTTTGTGCAGGACAAGACAGTTGAAGTGTGGAACTCTTTATTTAGGACTAAACCTTATCAATAGCTAGTTTGATAAACTGCAAGTGTAATGACTAACCTAGAGGCAGATTAAATTCTGCTTCTATGATAATTAATATAATTAGGGTGACACCGTAAGCTCACAGGAAGGTTTAAGATCTCCAATAAGTGCACCAAATAAATAAAGCCAATAGAAAAAACTAAAAGACTACTAGAAATCACAAGATTTCCCAAACAGAAAGAAGTTAACTTGTTATGATTGATAAACAATCATTATTGCAGAACTCCACTTCCAACTTAAGATGGTATTCGTAAGTCTTGTGAACTTGTCCACCTGAGTTTCTAGCCTCACAAAGTCTGCAAAGAATATAGTAATCTAAAGATCCTAGCTTTGATTTGAGTATTAAGGAAACTATCCCACTGCTTAATTTGAGTCTCATACCTGAAGAATCAACACTACTAAAGTCAGCCATAAGTAACAATTATCTGCGGTTCGCAAGGAAATCAAGTGCCCCTACCCAACCCAAGAAAAAACTGCGAGGAAACCTGCTCCACCTCAGTCCAAGGCCCTGGTTTGTCAGTTGTTGCATATTTCGTTAACCAAGTTAATCAGAATTGATAAAAGATAAGATATGTTGTTTAGGATCTCTTTTCTCGATTCATTATGTAACTGAACCTAACAAGCTTCAATGCAGTCACAGAGACCAAGTTTCAGAAGAGACAAAGCCACATAGCTTTGTTTTACGAATTAAGGATGTTGCGTTCGCTAAAGTGCATGAATATCTTTCACATCAATTGTTATCCTATATGTTAATAAGGCCAAATGTCAGCCAAAGAACATAACAAGATGACCAAAGCTACATTCCATCATTCAAGTAAAAAAAAACAATTTAAACACAGAAAAACAGTTATTACAGCTGATGTAGGAATCTCTTAGATAATTTCAACAAAAAAATACATGATGTTGTTTCACCTAATTAAAGACCTTGTTTGGAACAGACCTAGATGTTCCTTGGGGCAGGGGTGTAGCAGCCCTACTAGCTTGACTTTGTAGGCCATTTGTTATATTCTGTACTTGGACTTGGCTGCCTTGCTGCTGAGATTGCTGTACTTGTTGCAGCTGTTGAACATTACCAGGCTCTGCCGGGTTGGGTTTTCCTATTTGATGAGTACCATTGGATCCTTGTGGAAACTGTGATTTTTCTGTCTGCTGAGCATAATTTGCATTACGCCCTTGAAGAAACTTTGAGTTTCCATAATTATATGACGTCAATTGCTGAATCTTCTGTAAAACTTCTTCCACGGGAGGCGGAGGTCCAGGCAGCTTTGCATGTCTATACCGACAATCAGGACCATTTGGACAAAATCCCAATTTATACCTGTCACATGCCACCACCAATCAGAAAAAACAGCCTCATAAAGAGCTGACAGCTCAAACATAAATACAAAGACATCGAAAAACAAAAGAAGAAGAAAAAAAGGTGAATGAAGAATTGGAAATAGACAACAAACAAATAAACACAGGTGAATGAAGAATTCACAACAGGCAAAAAACAAACAGCAGTTCTCTGATTCTTTGTTGCATAATAAAATAAAATCTTTATGGAAGTTGTAGGAAATCTCTCTACATGGTGCGAGAGAACCGTGTATGGAAGTATCTGGGAGGGTTAGATATACCAAGTGGTGCCCTGCAGGAGACAGCTTCTATGACTCAAACCCTCTGTACCTTCAGGTAAACTATGGGATGACAACTAAGTTAGCGTCAAAGATTACCTAAGTTACAACAATTTCCATATGTTACGCCCATATCAACATGCCGTATATATTTTGATGGTCTTTTGGATCAACAAGATTATAACTCCGGACTCCGGTGACCTAGAAGGTAAAGTGGACAGGACAGGACTACAAAATACATCTTTTTCCAATCCAAAGATTTTCAGAGAACAGCATTCACATCGCATGAGTAAGACAATTATCAACAAAACTAAAGAGAAATGAAGACAAAAACTGCACCCTGTACATACATATTGCACTCCTTGATATCTTCATTGGTATGTTTGTACACGCAATCCTGTTCTCGGCATTCACCATACAGGCGAAAAAACCGGCAAACCGGCATCCGCGATTTGTCATACTGATGAAGGAATCCACAAGCATCACCTTTCATACATAGGGATCGCAACCAGTGCCGACACACTGTCTGCCTGAAGCTTTTCCTGCCGCCGCTGCCCACCCCTTCCGCTCCATGCGTCGCCGGGGCAGGTACTGCGGAAGGGTTATTAGAATTACCCGCTGTGGCGGAAACCGTATTCGTGTCCGCGGACGGTTGGATTACAGGCACAGATGCAGTCGGATGCGAGGGGCCCGTATCCAACCCTCCTTCGAAGTCAAAGCTTAAACCCCCTTCTCCATCATCCATTTCTACACACAGTAAAGCGTACAAGTGTGTGTTCGTTCGTATATACGCCTCGTATGGATGTGAAATTCACAGAAGCAGAGGGTTTTTGGAGTTTGCAGAGTGATGGGGGTTTAAAGGGGGCAATACTAGGGAAGAAAGGGGCAAAAGAAACAAGGTACAACTGGGTATGCGGTGCTTGGGTTCTACTTTTCTTTTACCTTGTAAATTAGTTATTGTACCTTACTACTTTTCTGCCGGAGTAAAAAGAAATAAAACTGGCAATTATTCAATTACCTTATGAATCTATCAATTTATAAAAATATATATGTTATATAAATTATTTATTATTAATTATTAATTAGTATGTCCTCCTATATGATGTACGAACATATTATTATAGTATAATATTATTAAATTTTATAAATATTTAAAATTAATATTTAAAAAAATATAATTATGTTCAATAATTTATATATGTACTATAATTATAATAAGGATATAAATTTATATATAAAATAATATGTGAACATTAATTTGTTTTATTTATAAAATACAATCATCAAATTACCAAATATATAATATTTTTCTTTTAAATTTTTTTGAATAAAATCAGGTATATTAATGTGAACATTTTTTATCATTATATATAGCATCAAATTTGTCACAAATTCATAATTGATTTATTCAAATCAAGTAATTATGAAGATATATGAATTTTTTAATTAGCTTAGACAAAATTAGTAATATTACCAATATTAACAAATAAAAATTTAAAAAATAAAATGAATGCTTATTGGTTAGCAATAAAAATCCGTCTTTCCATTTTTGAAGAAAAAAATGTGCGAAGAAAATGATAATAACAAAGATAGAAACAATCAATTTGCTATATAGATTTGATGTACTATATTGTGTAGGTAATATATTATATAACTTAGAATATAATATTTACATATTATATATCATATGTGATTTTAATATATCAATTTATATATTATACATTATTCATATTTTTTTTAAATATATATATAGAATAATCCAATTTGATCTAAATCTAATAAAATAAGGTGTGAAGCAGGTATATGCTTACTCTACCCGACCCAACATTTCTGGGTAAAATAACTTGATTGGCATTATCATTTTCATAGCATGGCGCTGTCAAAATGTACAATTGAATTGAAATTTGGTACGACAGATCAATGCATGACTTGGTGTGATCGGTTGGTCCCCTAGACCGCCCCCCTCGGTAGTTGTATTTTGTTCTAATATAAATATTTTAAAACTATTAAAAAATAAAAGGAATTAGATTAATTCAAACAAAAAATAATAAAATAATTATAATAAAAAAAGATCATATTAAAATATTATCATTATCATCAAATATAGAGCTACATAGAAGATATTACATTATAGGAAGAGTGGATAAATTACCAGCACTATTAGCCATTTAAATTTTAGGGGGCAAGTTGAAAAGTACCCATTTAGAATGTGTGTAATAATTTTTTTTAACAATTTATATATATATATATATATATAACTTCTTATATACCTTACAATACAAAAATGCCCCTTCAATTGGTCCAACTATTTTTGTTTGTCTTTTTATTATATTTATCCAATAATTATTTTAATATTGGATCATACTTTCAATTCTAAATGGGAATAATTGTTGGTATTAAATACGCAAGTGCACGTAGTCAACAAGTAGTATAATGATGAGTTTTATCGTCTCCACAGGGATTGAAATTAAAATAAATTACAATTATTAATTACTAGCAATTTTTAACTAAGGAAATGAGTAATAAGTGGAGTGGATGGCTTGGTTCTACTTCTACAAATTAAACAAGAATTAAAGAAAATATTTTCAACAATTTGGGTGTTCACTTCACAATCAATGGCAGCAAGGAGTTTCACAAGATGGATGTTATAGACCTGAATTACTAATTTTCTTTGAATCGAATTTTATTGATCAATGTTAAACGACATTGTTTTCGAGTGAAATGTTCTAAAGTTAACACGAATTCTTTCTTAATACATAGAATTTTTCCAAATCCTATGTTATACATTCCTCTTTCTAATTAAACATATTCCTATGCCTAATTGAAGTTGGAACATCGATGCAAAAATAAATTCGTATAGTTATGCAAGGCGAACAATATATCCCTATATCATTCACAACAATAACCTATAATCGGTCATCCACTTGCATCATTCAAGCAATTTTCACTAGACCTAACCCTTCCGGTATTAAACCTAGCTTCTAAATTCATTATTGCTGGCCAAACAACAACAAACATTAACCATATTCTTACTTGAATGAACAATAGCACAAATCACCCAACAATGCAATAAAGTCTCAATAAAACGATTCAAAATCCATTAGCAATTCAAGTCTAATTGATGTTTAGCTCATGCTTAATTCTAAAAATACAGTCCAAGCTAATATATCATCCATACAAAATCCGAAAAATAATTTCAAGAGAAACAAGGAAATAAAGGGAGTTAAAGAGAGGAGGGATAAGCTGTTGGGATGGTTGATTTTAGAGCTCCTTTCCTCCTTCTTATCTTCTAATTAATTCCTTATTTCTCCCCTTGAAATCTCTGTGAAAAACTGGTGAGAATGGTGAAGTTTCGTTTTCAGTCCAGCCCCTGTTTTTCTCTACCTGTGTGCTGTTTTTTTCTTCCCTGCTGCTGCTGCGAATTTCTGCTGGGACTGCTGCTGCGAATTCCTCCTTTCTTTGCCCTAGTTTCTGTTTTCTTTTTGGGACTGCCCTCCTCTCAAGGCCCACGACCCACTTCTTCTTTTGGCAGCCCAGTCAATTCGTCCATGTTGACTTCCCAGCTGGATAAATTTAAGTTGTCCAGTCAGTAAGTCAATCTCGCATTTTCTGGTTAGGGAACTTGGCTTCCAGCATGCTGCAGCATCTCGTACAGCAACTGGGGACTTTCCAGACTTTCTGCATTTTTAGCTTTAATTCCTCAATTTCAGCTCCATTCTTATTTTTTACACAAAATCAAAGAAAAATTACACATTTAATTTACATGATCTACAAAATAAAATAAAGATCTAATTATGTCACATTATACTAAAATTCACCAAATTCATCACTATTTCCTACATGATTTCAAATTAAAGGGTATAAAAATAACTCTATTATATAGAGTTATCACACCCCCAAACTTAAGTCATTGCTCGTCCTCGAGTGATGAGTCTAGATATGCCAAAACAAAGAAAAATGAGTATCTACAAACACTACACAACGAGAACATAAGTGAGTCCAAATCATGGCTTGACAATGGTGCATGCTCTCAGAAAGTTATTTCAAAATGATAAGAATGATGCCTTCATGCATTTACTGTCAACTTAGTTCCTCAAGTGCTAATGAAATGATAAAATCACAATGCATGTGTCTCTCCACATTATGTTCATAGCTCTTTCCAAAATAGCCTCGATTTCCCTAGAACAAGATAGACCTCCATCCTAAAGCCTAATATTGTGTCTCCATCAGTCAACTTGATGAACCTTTTTCCACTTAAGTAGAACTACACCCAAACGAGGATCAATAGGACTTCATTAAGCTTGTAATGTTAGGCTTAGGTGAGGGTAGGGTAATGGAAGAAATTTTTGGCTCAAAATACCTTCACATCTCGACTTTCTAGGACCCACACTAACTCTTTCAAGCACTCCCCTTATTTTTACACGTGTTCCCCACAAATTATTGAAGTATACTCTTGCCACCAAAAAATTATTTCGACTAACGAATCACATGGTTGGATCGACTAACGAATCACATGGTTGGATCGACTAACGAATCACATAATTTCACATAGCATATATATATAAAAGCAAAGCATTCTAAGCATTTAAATTTGACAATATTGAAATAAAAACCCCCCACCTTAAAGAAATAATGACTTGAATGCTAATATTGAAATAAAACCCCCACCTTAAAGAAATGATGACTTGAATGGTAAATGCATGGATGAATGTCTGCTAAGCCTCATAACCTTGATTGTCTGTAACTCCATGAGATTAATGCGTCTTATTCTTTAATAATAGAAATGGAATAAGATTTCTCTTTGGAATATTAACACTGATATTTTGAACTTGTAGAACTTTGTGGGACATTTTTGAAACATATGGGAACGAATTTCGAAGTAATAGGAAATTATTTGAACGTGTTTATTTACCAGCAGTAGCGAATGAATATTTTATAACTCATAAAATACATGGAGGAAACATCTACAATTTTAAATTTAGATAGTAGACTCATATGTAAGCCTCATATAAAAAAAATCGTATTTTTCTAAGAAGATATGATATAGGTTTTGAATTTTTGAAATTCAAATAACTGAAGTTGTAAATTCTGTACAGCCGTAGGAAGAATATTTTAACTCATAAATTGAAAACTGAAAAGACTTGAAATTTTTATGAAGGATAAATAACATGTATAAGAATGACATATTCAAATTTCAAGAGATTTGGATATTTATAACTATATATTCTGATTTTTCAAATACAAAACATAGGATTTTGGAAATCTAGATGTGGAGTGATGGAAAATTCATATAAAATAAACTAGATATCCAATTGGATTGAAATTTTAATCGTAGCATTATATAATAGATATAAACAACATACACAAATTTCATTAAATTTGGAGATTTAGAAATAGGACTTTTGAAATTTTAAAATAAGAATACCGAATATTGAATAAGGGAAAAGGAGGTTGAAATGACGATGACGACTCAATTGATCATTTAAAAGAAAAAAACAGAAATGATGAATTGCTTTAGAAATTTTGGCTCTTCTCCCTTCTGAAGGTACTGAATTATTTAGGGAGAAAAACAATGGTGGTTGTCCGGCGGACAGTCTACCGGAAGATTTACACCGTGAAGAAAAATACAAAGATTATATATATACATATATATACCTTTGTATTACTGCTGAAGGATTGTGTGTTTATAAAAGGGGTAGAGTCTGGCAATTTAAAGAGAAAGGTATTGGTTTAATTAAGATAGAAGACCAATCCCTTGATTCTCGATTCCTAATTTTTTGGAAAAAGGTTTTATCCTTCCTTGTACCATTGGGGAAGTAAAAAAGATGCGACTAAAAGAATTTAGGGCTCTTTTAATGATTTGGGCGGAAAATATTTTGGGCCAAAAATTATAAAAGTGGACCAACAAATCATTAGTCTTATTTATTTCAATTTAGGCTGAGAATTTATTAAAGGCTATATATATACACACACACACACACACATATATATATATATTTTAATGGGCCCAACTCTAATTATATTAATAGTCCTCATTTAACTAATTATAAAATCGAGCTTTAAGTTACGAGACTTAACTCTAACAAGTAATAGTATACATGAAAATGAATAAATTTAACAAATAAATTATCACATAAAATGTCGGGCGTTACATACTAATACTACTAATATTACTAATACTACTAATATTACTAATACTATTAACATTACTAATACTACTAACATTACTTATACTACTAACATTACTAATACAACTTATAGTACTAATATTACTAATATTACTTATCTTACTAATACTACTTATCTTACTAATACTACTAATACTACTAATATTACCTATCTTACTAATACTACTTATACTACTAGTACTACTTATCTTACTAATACTGCTTATATTACTAATACTACTATTATAATATTACTAATACTACTAATACTACTTATATTACTAATGCTACTAATACTACTAGTACTACTAATATTACTAATACTACTAGTACTACTTATATTACTAATACTACTATTATTACTAATATTGCTAATACTACTAATACTACTTATATTACTAGTACTACTTATCTTACTAATAATACTAGTACTAGTAATACTACTAGTACTACTTATCTTACTAGTACTACTAATACTACTTTAATAGTATTAGTACTACTAATACTACTTTACTAATAGTACTAATATTACTAATACTACTAATATTATTACTACTAGTAATATTACTAATATTACTAATACTACTAATATTACTACTTATACTACTAGTACTACTTATAATACTTATACTACTAGTACTACTTATACTACTAATACTACTATTATTACTAATACTACTAATATTACTAATACTACTAATACTACTAATATATACTACTAGTACTACTTACACTACTAATACTACTATTATTACTAATACTACTAATATTACTAATACTACTAATACTACTAATACTACTTATCTTACTAATACTACTAATATTATTACTACTACTAATATTACTAATATTACTAATATTACTACTACTACTAATATTATTACTAATTATTTTTTTTAGTACTACTTCTACTATATATTTGAAGCATTCTTTATAAAATTATGTATAAGAAATTATCTTTTGTGTATTATTTTTGTTATATATAAAATTAATAAAATGTTTAATTAAAAGATATTATTTTAAATTTTTATTATAATAGATTTATAAATGTAAGGTATTAATTTATTTTATAAAATCAATAGTTAATTAAATTAAAATTATAAACACATATTAATATTAGATTGTCTGCTTCGACAATGCAATACCGTCTCAAATTCATCACAATATTATTATGTGCTTTGAATTATAAAAATTCATTAAATGATACTTGAAATTGCAAAAATTAAAAAATCGTGATTTAAATTCAATTTCACAGAAAAAAAAAAACATATTTGTATATGCAATTAAACCACTGTTTAAAGTTTAAACTATAAAAGTAGCTTCTATAAATATCAAAACATAAAGTGAATTTGAATGGAAGACAGAGAAATAACTAGAAGACATGAGGAGATGAAGGTGTGAAGAAAGAAATGAGGTACCATGACAAAGCAGAGATAAAAATGTGTAAATTATTGGAAGGAGGTTGAATTGTTTGTTTCTTATCATATTTTAATCTTTCAAGTTCATTTCCATAGTCGACATGTTGGGATTTTCTATTTCATTCTATATTTTATTTTTTATTTTAAAATAATAATTATATGATCGGTTATATAATGACATCACTAATTAATACATGTTGTGTATTAAATATTTTAAAATAGAGAATAAAACACGGAAATAAAGGATCCAAACCCCACCAATACACCATGCACACAATATAATCTCTATCAATATAAACATGGCTTCATATGATACCTCCAACATAAAAGAGTCCAAGGTTTGAGACCAAAAAAAAAAAAAAGTTAGCAATCAATTTTACCTCTCAACTAATAACATGATGCTTAAACCAAGAGTTTTCTGAAATCTCCACAGTAGCCTCTTAACTATGTTACCTATTATACAAAATTAAATGAGAATTATTCTATCGGTGTCAGAGCCAGATTTAGTAAATTGATGAGCCTTGTATGTCCTCAACCTAACCATATCTCCTTCAACCATGTTTACTTCAAACTCGAGTCGGTAATTCAGGCTGTCCAATCCGATCTGAATACAGCATTTTAGGCCAATGAATAAAACCCTGACTAGGTTGGATTGGCTCAAATTCACTTCGAGTTGGAAATTTTCCAACCCATATCAAATACCTTTAACTTTAAACTATTCAGCCGGCCAAAATAAGGGGCATTTGGGCCACGCTAAATGGGAAAAAATTATCCGGGTAGCTTAGCAAAAACCCTTAAACACAAGTTGTTTGATCGTGACCATTAGACCGGGCCCAAATTGCCATCTCTATTTGAAAGCTCTTAGCAGTGTCATACGATGCGTGCAACCCAAAGAGGATATAGTAAACCAAGAGGAGCCCAGTCCAGACTGCAAACCTGATGTAGGAATCTGTATCTATTGAGCCCAGGAGGAAGATGTTGATGGCAATGGAAGATGATGGCAACCAAGGCACCAAGGGGACTCCCCAAAGCTGCGGTGCACGGGCCTGCGGTACGAAAAAGGCCAGTCCTGCTGTTGATAATAGCCATATAGACACGGTTATGCAGTACCCAACCCAACCCTTCTCACATAAACCCCAATAAACAGCAGTAGCTATTGAGGATACAAGGATTAGGACAACAAAAATTATGAATTTATTCCGGTTTTCTACAGAGGTCTCTCCGGTAACATAGTATCTGCGGACAAGAAGAGCAACGGAGACGAGCATGAAGATGAAGAGCGTCGAGATTGATAGCAAATTCGATAGGACAGAAAGCTCCGTGAAGAAGGCAACGGCGGCCGAAGCAACCATCATAGAGACAGTGGCATTGACGGGAGTTTTAGTCTTGGGATCAACTTTTGCAAACCATGGAGGCATCATGTGAGTACGAGCGATGTGGGTCAGGTAACGGGCCTGACCCACAGCGCTCGCCAATAAGACCGATGTCATCCCTTTCAAAGCTCCGGCAGAAACTACATACCGAGCCCAGCTCCACCCCACCATCTCAAACGCCCTCGAATAAGGAGCATCCACATCAATGCTCTGGTATCGAGTCATAAGGCATAAGGTCACAGCCAAAAAGCAGTATATGATTGTGGTGAGTACCATGGACCCCACAAGCCCGATGGGGATGTCCCGGCCTGGATTCTTCGTCTCCTCGGCCATGGTGGAAACTGCGTCGAATCCAACGTAGGCAAAGAAGAGGACGGAAGAAGCTTTGAAGACGCCACGCGGGCCAAAGGGTGCAAATGGGGTGTAATTCTTGACGTCAGCGTAGATGAGGCCGCAGACAATGATGAAGATGATCACGAGGATATGGAGGATGGAGGCGATGTAGTTGAGACGAGAAGAGCCCTTTGTGCTCAGAAATGCAAGAACAAAAACGATCATAATGATGAGGACGGCTATGGGGTCGAGTTGGTTGTAGCCTTCCGAAAAACTGTGCACTTGGATGCGAAAATCGGACGGCTTGTGATTGCAGAGGGTGGCGAAGTAGGATGTCCATGAACGCGCCACCGCAGCACAGCTGATTATGTGCTCAAGAAGGATGTTTCCGGCCGCAATAAAGGCTATGAAATCACCGAGCTCCACCCGCAAGTAGGCAAAAGAACCACCTGGAAAATGGACAGTACGAAAGAGTAAGTACAAGTCCAGTAATATTGCAATTTCCCCATTATACGCAAATACCTGCAACTGGAATTTCGACGGCAAATTCGGTGTAGCAGAAGACTGAGAGCAGAGCAGAGAGGCCTGAGACGGCGTAGGACAGGACGACGGCGGGGCCCGCATTCTCACGCGCCTCAAGGCCAGTGAGAACGAATATTCCGGCACCAATGACGCTGCCCAACCCAAAACACATCAAGTCCCACCACGTGAGCGTCTTCTTCATCTCGTGGTTGCTACGCGCCTTCACCTCCAGCTCAGCCTGCTCGCTCGAGCGGGTAAAAACCCGGTCCACAAGCCGAGCCGGAGTCTGTTTCAATCCATTGATGTAGTTGCTCCAGCTATGGAACGACTCCTCGGGGAGGAAATCATCTTTTACGCAGGTGCAAGCTCTTCTCGTCATCTCCGGCGATGTTCCTTCTCCACGAACCTCCGTTATCACCTCCATTTCTCCCGCTCTATACCTGCAAACAGCCTGCAGAAATAACTAACAGTTGGATTGAATTATATTTCCGTAGATCAGATCACATGAAAGAAGGAAATTAGACTAAAATTAATCAAATTACTTTACAGAAACCTCATCCAACATACACACACGACTTATACTGGAAACACTGCAGTTGAAACATTTATTCAAACACTTGGTATCTACATATATAAGTCACGTCCTTCATATATTCATCACATATTCCTGCATGTAGAAAAGGATGCACACATGGAAAGGAAGAGAGAGAGAGAGTGAGAGAGACCTGATTGAAGATCTACAGCGAGAGAGACAGAGAGAGAGAGAGCTAAAAATACATCACTGGAGGAAGTGTTATATTCCAAAGCGAAAGAAGGGGAACTAAACGGTTTGTAAGTGTTGACTGACCCTCAGTTCCAACTGCAACCTCCTATATATTCTCAAGCCAGATTGTAGTCCACCATAATACCTTATATTTATCAAACTAGTAAGCAACACGTGCGGTTTAAACTAGTATCTAAATAATTATAATATTAATATTAATATTAAAACTTATTAATTAATAACCTAATATGGCATCTTTAATCTAACTATATTTGTATCCATGCATAAAAAAGTCTAATTAACTAATAATATAGTTAATTAAGTTTCTATGTGAACTAGCTAGACACTTGAAAGATTTCTTACTTGTACTTTTATGATATATTTTTTTGTTTTTTTTTTTGCGGCTTACGGATTGAATATATATATATATATAAATAAATTATTTTGTAAACAAATTAAGATAAAATATGAAATGTAACAAATAAAAAGAATATATTTTAAAATATATTAATTTGTGTTTGAAACTCAAACACAACCATGGTTGATACATTCTTAACAATCACAAATATTTAAACTATCATATATATCTAAATAAAACACAACTCATATAAAAATAGTATGGTAAAATAATCAATAAAATAAATTGAATAATCTTATTAGAAATATAGTTTTTTTGTTATTTAATATTCCCACGTTTTTTTATTAAAGTAAATACTTTATTTATTTTATATAATTAATCATATTCCTACATATGTTAGTATAGATATAGATTTATTTATAGGATAAAAATAAAATAAAATTGATTAATGGTACTTAAAAAACAAAATTATTAAATAATCATAAGAATAACTTTAACATTTTTTATATAAGCCTTGCACCTAATATAAATAGTTCTAACTGTAAGCTCTAACCAAAATAATGAGCAAATAACAAAATTACGTTTTCAAATATAATATCTCTTATTAATTAATGCAGTATATATTTCATATTAAAGATCGTGATAAGAAATTTGTATGATTTATTATCCAACAAAAACAGATTAATAGAAACAAAAAAAAAGGTAATTTATATTTTTTAAAATTGGAAAAAGTTGTTAAAAAAATAAAAGCAGAAAAAAATAAATTGAATGGTGACAGCGTACCTTGACTTCTGAACTAAGTGTATGATTGATTTTTAAAATTTGTATCAAATTAAAACAAAATATAATAAAAGTTCAATATGCAAAATAGTGAGAGTTTATTTATAATTTTTTTAGGAATGAGATTCTTTATATAAAATTAAATCAAGCAAATGTTTTTTCTGCAAAAAATATTATTACTTACAAACTACTATTTTCTTTCAACTATATAAGTAATTTAATTTTCGCTTATTTATTCATGAATCTAAGCAATCTGACAGTCGTATTTCAAATCCAAAACATTTAAATTCATCCCAAAAAATGCTTACAAATTATTAATCTACTACTATAAATAAATTCTCTTCGATACAGACCGATCCTTCTACGTACAACAAAAACCCCCCACTAAACTAATAAACAGTAACTTATATAGTCCCACTCGCCTATCCACCATAGCACATGTTGATGCACCGACATAATTATATATATTTTTATTTATTTAAATAAACATGTACAATCATAATAATATATCAAAGATACCTAAGCATATGCCCACAAGTGTACAATTTTGTAGACCAAAAAACAAATGCATATTTCATCAAGAGCTATAGTATTACATCAATAGTACATTAAAAAATACAAAATTTTCTTTTAACTCCTGCTCTGACGCGCAAAGTAGAAAGACATGAAAAGGAAATAAAAATAAATCACATAAAAGAAGTCCCATGTGTAACTAAAACTACGTAAACAAAGTGACGACATCTCTTCGATAGCCTCTGACCATCAACAGCCTCGGCACATTCTCAACCAACAGGTCCATATACTCCATATAAAAATACGCCGGGTGGTTCAACGGCGGTGGCGGAAGACTCACCAGAACAACTGCCGCCATCCGCGAGTACCTAAGTATGGTCGAATTCAACTTCAAAGTCGTATACAGAAACTTCTCTACTTGCTGCTCGTTCACCACAACGGGCTTCCCATCAGCCATCAACGGGCCTCCATCTTTTTGGGCCCTCTCCTTCATCCCAGCAAGATAACCCCGAATCCTCTCCTGAGCACTACCAAATGCCTCCACCGATTCGTCTTGCTGCTCGGCTTGGGCATCCCACGATTTCATTGAGACCACGATGACCTCAGCTTGCATACGAAGGTCATAGAGAAACTTCTTGACGTCAGCCTTCAGCTCCTCCGCATCAGAATCCTCCTCGGCTATACAAAAGACCTGAATCTTGCAGCTCTCGAAGCTCGCTTTTGTGAGGAGGAGCTGTGAGAGAAGAAGCATGAGACCTCCATCACGTACAATCCAATACAAATCAATTGTCCCGTACTGTCTCTGATACTCGTTTGGCCACTCGTCTAAACCCTTAACAATCACAACCGCCTTGTTGGCGACAATGCAATCATTGATTATCCCGACAAATGTGACTGGAATTTCGGTTAGATTTTCCCTGCGCCAAATCTCGGGGTACCGCATCACGATGATATTAGGCTTTAAGTTGCCAAGGCCCATTGTCTGAACGATCCCACGGAAACCATCGGACATGCTCGGGGCGACGACAATCTCAGCAACACCTTCACATCTTTTGTATTCGATGTATGTGCTGAGTGCCCGGCAGGCGGCCTTCGCATCCTCGGCGCATTCATGATAGTCTCCATCTAGGATGGAGACGAATATCGACATTCCCCTGCCTTTCTTCTTCATACAGTTCGCAAAGTCAGCAAGTTTCGGGTGGCAAGGTACATTTTCCGGCAGTTTACCCCATGGCCGGCAGAATATGAGAGGGATAGGGTACCAGTTCTTCGGGTGCACCTGGCTTGCTGCATTCACAATTGGATAATAGTCACCACCAATTTTAATGCAAACAACGCACACGGACACAATTTATAAACTGAAGGTAAAAGAAACCCAATTTAAAGAAAAAGGACAAAAAATTACAGGGACCAATATTTACAAATAGAAGAAAAAAAAAAAAGAACGAGGGACAGACCATCTTCTAGAAGAAAGATGGTTTCCAAAGGCTATGGTGCCTTAAAAAAGAGCAATTCATTTTAGACATTAGGATTGCATAATGTAGCCAAGAGAAAACACAAATAAAAGCACACAAACCTCCTAAAGATCGCAAACTACGAAGAGCAAGCTGAAAGTAAGCACTCTTAAAACCATCACCCCAGTCGCCAGCTTTTCCTTTGATGCTCACATAATAATATATGAGGGTTGCCAAGGCTAGAGACACCACAGTGAATGACCAAGAAATCAAAAACATGATAACTGCAAAACAAACATTACAAGTAATAAGGCATAAGTATCCGTATTACGCAGTATAACATGAAACTTAAATACACAACAAATTGTAATTTCTGGAAAGTAATCAATTTCTCTTGGGTTCAAAGAGGAAACTTTTCACTTAGGCTCAATGGGGAAACCTTGTTTTGTACCTCTTATTGACGACACAACCCACATGTATGCATAGACATACTATGTATGGTACAAATGGAAGACATGAGCAAAATTTTCTTGTTACATGAAGCATTATTAGAAGAGCAAAATGTGTTTCAACCGACTGTTTTTTGTGTGGATCCAAGTACACTTACAAAAGGTGATAAACCACTTTCTAGCGTATCTCAAGCTTTTCTTTGGCAACTAAACCTACTGCCTGAAGAAACTTAAGTTTGGCTTTAACTCAACATGAATAATCATTTAAATTAGGTAGGGCCACCCCACAGGATCCTTAGGAATGTGATCAGATTTACTTTATGCATGTAACAGGACCACTTAAAAATTATGTCAGGAAATACATAATTTAATTCTTACTACCCTCAATAGCTGAAGTTATCTTAAATTAGTGAAAAACCCAGCTCTCTTTCAAAACTTGCATTTCACACCTGACATAATAGGGATTTTTTTTGTACCAGTTGGGGGTAGCTGTAAGAAAAATACAAACCTGACATAATAGATAAGTTTTTTTGTAAATAGGCCACAAATCAATTATTGTTTTTGTAATTTGCCTATTGTACAACAATGACCAAAATGAATGGAGGATGACATGGAAGCTAACCTATACAAATTAATGCTCCAAGAAGGGAAAGACTCCAGTGGTGAAACTTCCATCGGGGACGCCAGCTGGGAGCATCTAAAAGATCCAAAAGAAAGCAGGACAAATTGACGCCCCCATAGCACAGAAGGTAAAACATTGTTATAGTCGGGGTAATAAGGTCGAGATTCCCAATAACAACACATCCAATACAGATGAAGGCAGTTAAAAAGGTTGCAGCATTAGGTTCATTCCCTTCTGCCACTTTAAAGTAATTAAGAACGGGTAGAATATCATCATTGGCTATTGCTGCAAGAAGACGGGGGGCCCCAGCCAGGCTCTGTAGAGCAGCACCTAAGGTTGAAAGAATAATACCAATATATGTGATTGCAGGAACAGGCCAAGCAACAGTAGCTGTAAGCAACCTGCATTTACTCGGTTAAGCCTAAACAAATACATTTACAGTAACCAGCTTTGAGATAATATCAGGAACACACATGTGGTCATCTCTCTCATATTCTTCATATTTTACTAAGCATATTAACACTACTATTGAACGTATCTGAACAAAGCACAGTAATGCATTTGAATAGAATTAAATTTGTACAGTTGATGGCATAGCAAAAAAAGGTGAGGGGCTGCTTGGTTAAAGGTAGTGAGAGTAGGCAATGGGAATCAAAGGGGATTCATTCCCATTAATCATGCACGGTGAGAGATGATGGGAATGAAATACCTTTCATTGCCCCCAATTCATTCCCTAGTCATCCCTCTCCATTCATACTCATCAATCACATTTCATCTTCTTCACCACAAATATCCTTCCCCACATATAATGTTATATATTAATCTAATAGATATTGTATTTTATATTAGTACATTTATACAGTGTTTTCATAACCGAACTGGAGATTGAACCGGTTGAGCCATCGGGTGCCGGTTCAACCGGTCGGATCGGTCGGACCGTCGGTCCAGCCAGAAAAATAAAAATAGCCTATTTTTTTTGTGTTACCACATATATTATATTTTAACATCCACAAACAATAATGTTTATAAATACATAACTTAAAACATGATATTAATACTCCATAAAATAGTTTTTTTCTATTTTTTTAACTTTTAATTTTAATATTTTTTTAAATATATAGACAAACCGGTTGGCCGGTTGGACCGGCTTTGACAGGTTCAACCATGGAAACAGTTTTATTAATAGTCCAGACCTGTCCAGGCAACGATTCCTGGTTTAACTGATTGAACCGTCCGGTCCGGTCCGGTTATGAAAACATTGCATTTATATTAGTACATCATATATTATATTTTATGATATGATATAATTAGATATATATTATATGAAATTAAAATATCATATTATTGGAACTTTAACTAATTATCATTCCCATTACAAGATTTGAACCGAGCAATGGTAATTCAATCACGATTCCCATTGTGATTGACCCCTCAAATCATTCCCATTGCTATTCCCAAATTTTATACCAAGCAGCCCCTGAAATTTGATGTAGTCCAACCAAGAAAAGGCAGAAACATGTCTAATTTATGAGAATCATAAAATTATATATCAGGTTTGCTCCAAATGGAATTGAACAAACTCAAAATAAATTCAAACAAATATCAGAAAATTGAAATAGCAGGCAAATTTTGGAATATTTAGGACTTCCATGGACACTAACAAGGCAACATAGAAATATCTCAACTCCCATATAATATTCTCAATAATGTGCCAACCATCCATTATCTGATCTCTGCAGCTACTTTTAAAATGTAAGACAGCATCTTCTTCCACTTAAAGCACTTTATTGGTCTGTTAAATATCCAATGCATTGCATTCTAAGGCAAATGTCATTTCTATTTATCAAACTATGGCTTCAATGGCGAGCGTTAAAGGTGAATAAAACTTGGTTTTATAGAAGTTGCCAAAACTAACTCTAGCACACAAGGTGAAATTCTCACTATGTTTGAGCATGCACTCGTCCATGCTTGTACTGAAAGAGCAGCGAAGTTAAAATACTCCACTAAACAGCAGTCTCAGAAGTTAGTGAATCAAAGTACTGAGTAAATATTGCAAAAAATTCAATTGTCACCACGAACAATTAGTCCCATGATTAGAAATCAAATGGCTGAACAAGAAGTGAGGTATAGCATCAATAGGCAGTTCAACCATATTCAAGAATGGCCTAAACAGTGACAAACATGACAAGCAACAGATGCAACATAAAATAACAAAGACAAGAATCCATGCAAGAAAATGACAGACAGGAGACAAACTGGCACTCCTGAGCACCAACAAATAAAGCAGCCAACAGTAGCTAACTAGAATTTGCACACTAGTACCTGTCGGACAAAAGTTTGTCCCTGGTTGCAAGAGCTCCAAAAAATAGCACAGTAACCAGATATAGACCTGATGTTGACAAAGTTGCAGCTAAAGTCCCAATAGGAATCGAACGCTGTGTGTCCTTAAGTGAGGCAGACCGATTTGAACCTGCCATAATCCCCGTTACAGCAGGGAAAAAGAGTCCTACCAATGCACTGACAATAATAGAAAAAGGTAGCAGTTAGAATACATATGTCCTCATGCCATCCTTCAATATCTGCCGGCACTATTAGGGGGAACACCTATTTAGACTATGAGATTAGTAAACACATTTGTATCATCTAATGTATAGGCCACTTCTCATGCCTATAGTAGGGTAAAAAGGTATCACTAATTTCCATGATGAATAACAGAGTAAAAAAAAGTCAAGCTAATAAGCAAACTTAGGAGTGCCCAAATTTTTCACATCATGATAAAGCTCTAGCTAAAGAGTTTATATAAGACCATAATTAGAATAACTCAGATGCACAAAACAGTTACCCAAAAACGTATCATGTACGAAATCATGCATGGAATGTATCCTTATAGGAAAACAAAATATGGAAAATAAATTTCATGAGATCTGCAAAATTGTCTTAACATATCGAGGTAAGGCACTATATATTATGGATATTGCTTACAAATTAATATAATATGCCCCAAGAAAAGCACCAATAAATTAGTTGATGCGAATGGGAATCTGATCATTCAACAGACAGAACTAGGATAAGTAAAAAAGAGAAATAAAAGCAAAATTATATCAGGATGCCTCACTTGAAACTCCAATATATTTTCCCATTAGGATCCGGGATTCCAGCATTGTTAGTAGTCTGATAGTCTGAACTCCAGTTATCTCTGAAAGATTTCAAACTCAAGCCAGTGATTCCATCTGTTCCATGCATGGGCATGGGAAGACATAATTCATCAAAGAGTTAAAAAAACCTCCAAGACGAATGCTAAGACCATGGGTTAAGCAATTTATTAGTGACGCTAATATAGAAGTAGTGAGACAAAGAAACTCACCCGCTGGACTATTCTCCCTCGCCAAAAATATCCCAATAAATATGCAGAACAATGAGAACAGAACAGGCAAAAGGAAGGCCGGCGCAACTCTATTGATTATTTTGACTCCACCGAAAACTATGAAACATAGGATGATTGTCACAACAATTCCATAAACTTGCAAGTCGTGTAAACTTGGGCTGGTAACAGGTTGTGCGATGTCTGTGCCGTTTACCTTCATTAAAGTCTGTGTATCTACAAGAATAAGATACATTTTGGAGCTTATATTCATTATGTAGGAACACCAAATCACTCATAAGAAACATCAAAACGGCTAATAAAAAACCTGCACTGCCAATACAAATAATAAGGGGTGCTATTAGGGATTAGTTTACTAGAGACATTTTGACATTACTTTAATTTTAACAAAATAAAAATGACTGCTTATAATCTTTTTATAGCTCCATATTTGTCCTTCACACTTGAGAATCGTTCAATAATTTTAAGGGGTCTTTCAAGGATAGATAGCTTCATTAAAGTCTGTGTATCTACAAGAATAAGATACATTTTGGAGCTTATATTCATTATATAGGAACACCAAATCACTCATAAGAAACATCTAAACGGCTAATAAAAAACCTGCACTGCCAATACAAATAATAAGGGGTGCTATTAGGGATTTAGTTCACTAGAGACATTTTGACATTACTTTAATTTTAACCAAATAAAAATGACTGCTTATAATCTTTTTATAGCTCTATATTTGTCCTTCACACTCGAGAATCGTTCAATAATTTTAAGGGGTCTTTCAAGGATTGATAGTTCTATTCTTTCATACTTAAAAGATGCTGAGTATATATATTGGGCTTAAAATAGATATTTGAACTTACAGCTACAAAAAAAAAGAAGAATGACAAATCTTTAAGCAACTGACTAAAGAAAAACACCAATACACAAGACAGAATATATTAATCTATACGTGTTTCATTATAGAATTAGGCAGTATTTTAAAAACAAAAAAACCCACTCCATTACTGCTCCTAATTCTTCAGCCAATCCACATCAAGAACAAGGTGACTGGTTCTAGTTCAACCTTGAATTGGTAATAATAATTATGGAGCACACATAAGTTAACATAATTACATGCATATATGAAACTATACACACAAGAGTTGACAAAAAAAAAAAAGAATCTGTACCATAAAACTTTTACCAGTCAGTGGAAGGTCATTTCATCAGGATTTACCTCTGAAAATCCCTGCCTGAGGTATAGCATTAAGGAAGGTCTCTACGGCTCCCAAAACATAACTGTACCAAATGAACATATTAAAGCATAAAAGCTTAGCAACACGGTAATTTACTGTGTCAACTATGAAACATCAAAGGAAACTGGAAACCCCAATACTATAGATGCTTTATACTCACAGTGCACCAGCAACTGCATTTCCAAGGAAAAAACATAAACCGATGCTCACTCCAACTTCTGGACCCAAGGCACGACCTATAAGATAATAAGGTCCCCCTCCCTGAGTAATAGCCAATAGTTCAGGAATGCTGTGAGAATCAATTGATACATAGAACTAAACTTTTATGTTGAATTCGACATATTGGTCATCACTAACTACATCTCACTAGAAAGAAGCACACTTTTTCAACAATAAAAGATGTCATCAATACCTTCATTGCACCATTAGTAGCAATTGCACTCAAAGATATAGTCGTAAGAAAAGTACATGAACCACAGAAGGCAACCAGCACCAAAGATTGACCAATCCCAGCCATACCCACAATCCTAAAGTTAAAGTGCAGATTAGAATATAGCTCATAGAGTACAAAGAACTGAATTAACATAAAAGGTAATAGAGTTCAGCTTATAAAATCAATTAAAAATAAACACAAGCACGGGTTAAAATTTATCCAGTTGACAATAGACTAGTATAGTAATCTTATATACCTATCCCATTAAACAAACTATAATGTTGTGACTACTAGACAAGGACGGGGCAACCGGATGATCCAGCCGAAAATATAAATTTAGGGACGGGTTATCTTATTCCCCTTGTTATGATTTCTAGACCGACCTATGCTGACTAGAATTAGCTAAGCTCGTCCAAGGGAGCTTTGACCTTTGGACTCAATTAGAAAGAGACTAAATCTCTTAGAACAACATAATTTTCTGCTTGCTTTGTTCATTTTCATGGTCTATTAAAATAGAGATCACAAGGGATATGGAAAACTAGAATTAGGACAACAAGGATCAAGGAAAGATGCCCCTAACTTATTCCAATCTAATCATACCCTTCCTAAAACTAAAAACTTCCCAAATATCAAAATAATTTCCTGCAATTAAGCTTCAAGAATTGCAGCTTGATTGTGCCTGCCATATTTCTTGCCCAAAATGCATCCATAACAACTTTCTTCTGGCAATTTTATGACCTAACTGTGGAAAGAAAGCATATTTCGGAATTCGGACCCAATTTTCCTTATGACACCTATAACATCTTTGATAGGTATGAAACAGACAAAACACCTATTGGCACAATATGAAAATCGAACATAATCCAGAGACAAATGGATCCAACAGAATAATTTTATTAGAGGCAATTCAAGCCCAAAGAAAATGCATATGTCTGGTTTACTAAATATAACAGCCTTTCATAAAAGAGGAAGAAAAATAAATCCGTGTGGACAATTATTCAATAAGGCATCGCTAAGCTGAGCGCATTTAGAACTTCAAGTTCATGACCTAATTGCAACTTGCAACTTGCAGCTCTAGCTGACTTGGATGAGGAACAATCTAATGAGGAACTACTAATGTTGTCAAGCTAAGCAAAATAGAGTAGCTCAGATGGAGAACTTTTAAAATTGTTGTATCAAAAGAAAATATCAACAAGCATGGAAAGAATCATGTTAAAAATAAAAAGGGACTTTTTTTTTTTGGGGGGAAATTCTATGCATTGTAACACCTATATAAACTCATCCAACATATGAAATCTTAACCCACCTGAGCAGCAGTTATTGAGCTAGAATTCCAAGAAAAGCTTTTGTTTGTGTGTGCATCCAAGATCATGAATGTCAGGACAGGCAATCCAAAGAAGATTCAGAAAAGTGGAACTTACCATGAAAATCTGATGTAGTAGATGATTCCCAAAATATTTTGCAGACATGGCACAAACACACCCATCATTGTTCCCAGTTTGACATTGTTGGCCTGTTATAATTTAACTTGCCTCAAGAGTTCATAAGAGTTGAAAGCAATGCATTTCATTTCATTAACTAGAACACATATAATGCAATTTTAAGCTAGATGCAGTCCAAGTCTGGAATAACCTACATAGAGAAAGAGAGATAGACGCCTTTCCAAAAAGTAAAACATCAAGCTGAATGTTTGTAAGTTCAAAATAGAGCAACAAGATAATAGAGGAACATAGAAAGGAAGATTGGGAAACCTCTATGTGTCAGCTTCTATACTGGAACACTCAAATAGACTGATATCTTCTCAACATTAATTAGAAAATGGAGGGAAAAAGATAACAAGAGATTGGAGGGAGGGGATCCAAAACAAGATGCAAAGAGAGACCAAAAGTACGAACTCTTCTATGATGCAAATAAGGACTTAAAACCCAACATCAAATTTTACTTGCCTCTGATTGCATTGATTAGCTGGATGGAGAAGAATACTTTAAATATAAAATAAGATTAAAATAAAAAAGAACTAGACCACATAACAAAACCAAGATTTTAAGCAAACTACAACTCTATTTTTTCTCCAAAAAAATGGAGATGTTTGTTCAAAAGGTTCTTTCAAGACGAATATAGAAATCCCAGGGACATGCCCATACCCAAAAAATGATTTAAGTGTGAAGGAGAAACTAGTCTACCACAAATTTCCGAGCCATAACCAGAATGAACTAGAATTGCTTTGCTTACATCTGGATTCTGGACTCGAGTAAATGGATTGAGCATTATTGTTAATCAGGCATCCACTAATGCAGAAAACAAGACATGGAAACTTCCTCACGGATCTAGTTAAATCAACTTATTTCTTTCCTTTGAACAGAAGAGGCAAATATCTAGGATTTGCTCCAGGCTATTAACTAGGTATTAAATTAACTAAAGATATCCTAATGTCAATTGGGAAAAAAATTGATGAAATAAATTTAGATATACAGAAAAGCTGAATCTTGTTGGGCATGTCTACCAACTATGTAATCCAAAACATTAAGCTCTTTAAAACACACTTTGACAAAGATTCAAGCTTCAGTATTCTTCACAACTTCAGTAACCATCACTAAGAGAGGGGTAATCTGCTTGCCCCATGTATTAGTTAATCAAACGATAAGCTTAGACCCACACCTTGCATAAATTCTCATCAATACTCGAGCTACAGGTAAGACTTAAGTCTAATTTTAAGCAGTTCCCTCCTCTTAGAATATGTTAAGGCAAAAGTAAGCAAGATAAACTACCAATCACTAGCATGATCCCACCACTAAAATAAACTGGGTCAATAACCATCAAATATTAGGATAAAACCATATATTCAGCAAGACCATAACTAACACAGATCATTCATTGGTACCTTTGGACGCTCGACATGAACTGGTGCATCATCTCCATCTCTAGGACTAGAGGGTGCCTGGATCTGATCACCAGCCATGCTGGAACATGAACACAATCAACACACAAATTCAGAACTATTAATGTAAAAACTCTCCAGAATGCCAATGTCAAGAGAAACAACCCTCATGTCAAATGTACATGTGGTCATTAACATGAAACATGATACTACGTGAGTACATGGAGAATTGAACTCTTATTGCATACCTTTTGAGCCCCAAAATATTGACAAGTGAGTCGAAACCAAATAACTCCAACTTGGATTCGGAATGTGAGCCATTGACACCTCCATGATTCGGTAACGTCCCATCTCTTCCCTCAGACGCCACTTTAACTTTTCTACAAATGCACAAGGGTCATGCAAACATACAACTAACTAACATAAAAACAGAAATTAATTTCTGAACAAATAGAACAATAAGCACCATGCCTCCAAAATGTGCAGAATATCAGAGCAAAACATTTATGGATACAAGTTCAGAATACTCATGGTTAAATTTTTAGGCCCAATGTACAGGATGTGGATCTTCAACATAAAATCTTAACTTGAGCAAATACTGAACCAAGCACAATGTTTAAATTGATCCATAATGTCTCAAATATCTTGGTCCTTTCAAAGGGTTTGAGGCATGTCGCATCACGGTTGTTCAGTGCAGACACATGACAATGTAAGAAAAGAGGAATAATGCTCCATATAATACTATAATATAACCTGCACACTTAAGAAAATCCAAATGCAAGTGGTGGTGATCAATAATAAAATTTAGACAAAAAGCCGGCATTTTGTTCGCAATTTTTGGCAGTGCCGTTTCAGAAAGTTAGTCAAAACTCCTTTTACTTCCGTACTACATAAAACGTTTAAGGCATTCCATAGTCGTATAGACTCCAGCAGCTTACTATCTAGTTTCCTCACCCATAAAATCATTTGTATTTTCATAAAAATCCTCCAATATTCTATTTCAGATTGTGCAAATATCATTTTCTGCAGCACTAGAAAAACCAGTAGGAATGATTAAACGTGGAACTAAAAGCCAGCCTAAGACTAAAAGCTATTATCTTTACACAATTCACTGATGTGTGATTCAGCAGCAAATGGGCAACAACAATAAGGCAGCTGTAGTAACCAAGAGGGTTAACTAAACTTCAGCACAAGGTAAAACCCAATAAACATTGTAACTATTGCATCTTGCTCCAATATCTCGGGCCAGGAAAATTCACAGAATGATCGTGAGAATGAATAAATCATTCCCAAAGATAACAACATTACACAAAATATAACTACAATTTCCCAATCGAAACATCCACAAGAAAGTGATATTTTAGTTACTTGAGATCGCCAGGGGTTTCCAATGAAGCCGAAGACGACGCCCTGACGCCAGGATCGATGGACGACATCTCAAGAACGGCTCGATCGTTGTCATGCGCAAATACTGGCCTGTACTTGCGCCCGCCCAAACCCCTCCCAGACGAAAACTCATTATCGTCTGCTGTTTCTATTTCCACACCATTGTTATCAGCCGCCATTGCATTGATTCAATTCGCGGGATCTACTCTCTCTCACTATATGTAATATGGGCTAATGTATGAAACAATAGGGGTTAAGAACAGGAACCAATATGGGATTCAGATCCAAGAAAATGAAGGGGGAAGAAAAGAAACACAGAAAGATCTCTGACAATTCAAACTCAAGGATTGAAAATTAAGCGAAATCTTGGATTGCTGTATTATATTAACAATTTTAATGTATCGTGAGAGAGAGAGAAAGAGGATTCAACTTTTGAAGGACGGAAGAAATGGCGTTTATTTTTCTATTGCAACCAAAGACCGTCTGAAATTAATTTCAACCGAAAATATAGCGTGTGAAAGACGTCTGTGAGAGCGCGTTGGTTTTGGGCAAGTATATGCAGTACGGCCTAGTTCATGAACTTAAAGCTTATGTTTAAATTAAATTAGGGTAAAATGTGTTACATTTTTCGCAATTTAAAAAATTCTTTGAGATATCTCATTGTAATTTTAAAATTAGGCAAAATTCCCACAAAATCTCATTTTTCAAAAATTAAACCCTAACCATAACAACTTTTGGGGTGTTTTTCCGTTACACCATTACATTACTTGTAATATAACCTCAATGTTTTTTCTATTTTTTATTTTTTACTAAAATTAAAAATTCAAATAACTTTTTTATTTTAAATTATTTTTATAGTATAATATATCACATTAATCCTTCTTTTGTAATTTTTAGTTTAGCACCAATATTGTATATGTTGAAATAAATAATTACGTTTAAAATACGAAATGTAATTTTTATGGATTGATTATATATATATATGTTGAATTTTAATAAATTGTATAGTAATTTCTATATAAAAGTAAAAATATTACTATTAATTTATATAATATTATAACTTATTATATTACTTTAATAATATTTAGTAAATTGAAATATTCATTGTTAATTCAATTTATTATTTAAAAAAGAAAAAGAAAACGATAATACAATATAATATATATATATATATATAAAACTATATTTTAAATAGAATAAAAATTTATATAAATATAATTAATACAAATAATAAGTTATATAAAGTTTTATAATAATAATAAAAATATAATTTTATCATATATTATTGATATAACAAAATATAGTATATATCATTCCTCGCATGAATAGTCATATAATCAAATATAAAAGAGGAAATGAAGATTAAGAGTAAATTTAAGTAGTATGATAACAGATAAAAGAAGATTTTGGAGAGCACTTAAAAGAAAAGGAGAAAAGTGGGTTCCCATAATTTCAAAACATCGTGAAAAGCTATAATATTACTGTAAGTGACAATTAATGTCTTATAACAACTTGTATTTTTATTTAGTTAATTAAAATTTGAAAAAATCTACATTATTTAATTGAGACGACGGAGTAAATTGTAATATTTGAATCATATTTCTAAATGTTTATATTTGGTTAGGTGCCATAATCATCAAATTATAATATTGAGTTGTTTGACTTATTTATTTTATAAAGTGTCAAATAACCTATATCTATTTTTTTAAATGTAATTTGTTAATTTAACATATTGTTCTTGTTGTTTCCATTCCTCATATGTATTTGAAAGTATTTTTTATTTTACTTATAATTTATATCTCTAAAGAATGAAAAATTACCAATTTTTTAAAAAATAAAATTGAAATATTCTTTTTACCTATAATTTAGACAAATGTCCAAATTTGATAACTAATATGCTAATGACATACTATATGATAGAAGCCAAATATTCATTAGTTTCGTCTCCTGGCCGGCGAGGTCTCTTTTCATTATTTTCGTTTGAATTCAATGGAGTACTTGCAAAGACATGACAGGGAATACCCTAGTGAGGGGACTCTGACCCTCAAGTTGAACCCGATTCATTTTGTGATTTCGTGTGTAGAGAGATTAATAAGAGATAATGTATGAAAAGTGTCAAAACTTAACCTCATTTGTGAGAAATCAAATATGTATACGTGCAAATATGAGCAAAGTTAATGAATCTTCTTATTGAGTCTGAACTGTTAATATTTGAAGTGGTATGATCTAGCCCATGTCAGTATAATTTGGTGAGAAGTGTATTTTTCAAATTTTAATATTGTCATAAATTAAGAGATGTGTAACATTATAAGGATATATTTTTTTACATTAGTGGTGATATAAAAACTAAACATTCGATATTTGTGAAGCTAAATTTCTAAGGCGAAAATTATTAAGATAACAAGCGTATAGCGTGGATAGTAGATAAGGCGAGCAACATCGATTAAACAGTATAAATATAGTGATTTTAATATTCTAATTTTATCTAAATAGAAATTAAAAAGCGTTGTGTTCATATATGTGATTTAAACTAAAAACTAAGCAGGTCTCAGAAACAAATAACAAATTAAAAGTGGTAAGATGCCAAATTATTTTTTATTTATAATTTATTAAATTAAATATATTTAAAAGATTGTGTGAAGGTCTTACAATTATCTTATATATATATATATAATAAAGTGATATCGAAGAGACATCTAAAAACTAAAATAACGATGGTTTAATGTCATTGATGCTAATTTACAAATATGAAAAATGCTAAAATATCTTGGGAGTGATATTTAACCAAAATAAATTAAAAATTTGTTTGTGCACTTTATTTAGTACAAGCTATGAATAGATATATTCATAAGTTGAATGTAATATTTTTGGATTGAGTTCAATTTCTAATAAAAATGAAAATTTGGATAAATTTTAGTTGAGATACCTTTTTAGGGGTTGTTTATTCTGAGATGTAGAGGTCTGTAGCACACACATGGGTACATTCAAAAAAAATTATATTCAGATGAATAGTAAAACGTTATATTTGTATTGGGATGGACTAGAGAAGAATGAGAATTCTAAATGTTACATCAGTAGTAAGAGATAGAGACAGATGTCAAATGATGGGATATCAATCATTTCATAACAATCAAAATCAATAGGGTTTGGAAGGGAATGATGTGTGATCTCCATCTACAACAAAAAACAAACACACATTTAAATTAAGATCCATCTCTCCTAATGGGCCAAACCCAATACAAACAACTCTTGCAAAAAATAGAGTTTAAGGTTGTTGGTACTCATTCAAAGATTAAAAAAATGAATAATTAACAAAAAATAAAAACTTAAAAATAATATTTGAAAAATAAAAACTCTCAAATAGTTTGGATAAGTATAAAACATTTATTACAGCCTATGAGTAGATATAAAATTGGAACTATACATTAGCATGAACCCATGCTAGGATGGTAGAGATATTCATACCTTCAAAAAAAAAAAAGGAATATAGATATTTCATAAATTACTCAAATTTATTTAAATATTTTTGTGTTTATTAACAAACACATAGATCTTCAATTCTTACTACATGTTCGAAAGCAACACTATTTTCTTACAAAGTACAGTTTTTCCTTTAATATTAATACTTTTTCGTTTACACTAAAATTATTAAAATTTTGATGTGATAATTTAAAAGTAATAATTTTATTTCGAGAGTAACACTTTTTTTTTTTGTAGGTTTATTCAGTAAAGATGCAAATTTTTATGTGATATTCCAAAAGCAACACTATTTACTTCAAAAGTAATACATTTTCATAAAAAGTAAGTTTTTTGTTTTCCCATGAAAATGTTCAAAATTTGTTCTGATGTTTCGAAAACAATATCACTTCTCTCAAATGTAACAATTTTTTTTCTAAAAAATAACAATATTTTTCTTTACACTGAGAAGGCTCAAAATTTGATTCCAAACAATAGCAAAGACATGTTTGTATCTTTGGCTATCTACGATGCACCACACCTTGGCCAAGTTTTAATCACTTAATCCTTAGCCTTTTGGAGGCCAAAATTGAAGAATATTGAATGGGTTGTAGAACTTAACATACAAAGTATATATTAGCCACATGTCACTCTTTCCCCTGCTCCCTTCCAGAGAGAGAGAAAGAGAGAGAGAGAGAGAGAGAGAGAGAGAGAGAGAGAGAGAGATAAAATTATCTCAAAATTCACAAAACGTATGCAAGTACACAAACCACTAATTGGTCTCCCTAAATTACAAAATAGTGGCAAAGAATAGTAAAGATAATCAAATCATGAAGAGAGATTCATTTATCATTCACCAGAAGTCATCTTTTTCTTCTCCTTCCTGTGTTTTATCTTTTGATTTCTCAATCTTTTCAACACCATTATTCTGCTTACTTACGGAACCCTCTTGAGCACTGCATATTTGTGGTTTCAACCCGTCTCTGAACCTTTTGGACACGTTCCCCCAAATGCTGCTCGACGACCCTTTAACCCGACCCAAATTCTCGATCTCCTTTCTCATGTTCGAACACTCACTCTCCAGCTCAGACACCCTCATTCTCATGCTATCCATGCCCACTTTCAGTACCTGGTTTTCCCTCACAGCCGAGGTTGTCCACCCTCCGTCATTGGGCCCTTGTCTGGACACATCGAGATTGTCCGAAACAAGGAAGCAGCCTGCAATGGAAGTCCTCAGCTGTAGCTGCTCGAAGAAGATAACTTGGATGACTGTTCTCAAAGGAAGCCTCTCGTTTTGAGCAGCGTGTGCACATGCTTCCAAAGAGAGTTTCTGGCAGTCTATTAGCCTGCAGAGCTGTTCTCGCTCGGAATCAGCCAACCATGGATGGGACTGCAAAAGGAAAGTAATACTATGTAAGGTTAATATCTTGTGAAAAACGAAGTTGGGAGGAGCAAAAGTTTCTAGACATTTAAGGTATGGTAGAATGGTCTATATTGTCGTTTATCTAAAAAATACAAAATAGTGTCATTTTTTCCTGAACAAGTGGCTATATCTGGTTTTTCAAAACAACCCCATATGTACGATAAGATTAATATTTATTACCTTTAGGTAAATGTCGATTGCACGATAAAGTCCATCTTCTAAAGGGCGTGCGTACTCAGGAACAGCAGCAGCAAGAGCTTGAAACTTCGGGAGCTTCAGATTGACATCAGGGGCAACCTCTGCAAGGTATCCGTCCATCAACTTGGCCACTGTTGTGATCGGTGTAAGTGAAGGTGAGCCAATTAATTGGCTGTCATCCATGGAACCTGGGGATGCACCACCAGTTATCTGATCCATAGCCATGAAATGATCAAGAACCCGCATCACACAGTCCACATCGTATAAAGTCTCCATCGAATGAGAAAAAGTTGGTATCAAGAGATCCTCAAGATTTGCCTGATCGAGCTGCAACCCGATCCTCTTCTCCAAGTTTGATACAGAAGAAGGATTAGCTTGAAGAATCTGGGATGTTCTTAGTAAACCAAATAGAAACTTTGTAGGGACAAGGCCCTTCTGCATGGGAAGTAAAGAATCGATCTCTTCAAGCAGAAGCTTCTGGCCCTCTTCTGGCAATGAGGCTACAAATCCTACTGAAACAAGGCCATTTCTTGACTCAGTGGGACCCTGACGTCTGTTTAGTCCTGGTAGGTACTTTTTAGCATAAGATTTGAGTGAGCCAGCAATTATTCCCTCTTTCACCCCCTGAGACTCCATGGCCAAAATTAACCTTTTGTAAAGAGGTAAACTCAAAATCGATGCATCATCATACCACCAATCTGGGCTCAATTTTTTTGGTCGAGCACCAGTGCTTATTCCGTTCCACAGGACAGTTCCTCCCGGGCTTTGCATCGGGCCTCCATGTTCCATCACGGGCCACCCAAATAAATTCGGGTCAGCACATGCCTTGGCAGCCAAAGAATCAATGCATTGGTTCGGAATATTGAGTTTTTCAGCATAAGAGAGAACGTCATCACAATTTTGGAGTGCTTTTAGAGAATCTTTCCAGTTTCTTAGAACCACCTGGTTAAGAAAGTTTTCTGTTTGAGAAATGAGATTTTTCTCCCCATACTCTTCGGTCATTTCAAGATGCTCCGCAGCGCATCGAAGGGGTACCACATTTGAAGCAGTAAGTTCAAGTTTGACTCCGTAGCAGAATTTAGCTACCAGTTCGAATGTTTTCGCTCCAGCAGGAATGTTGGGAAACTTAATTATGCAGCCTCCTTCTCCTTCGGATGCCTCTGCTATGAGTCTTTCCATAAGCCCACTTCTTGAAAGCAATGGAAACTACAACAGACAAACTTGAATCCAGTAAATAAAGAGGCAACAATAAGATGCCAAATTATACTAAATTTGCAGAATGTTGATCGGGATTAAAGATCATCTAAAAGAGTCTTTTTTGAATGATAACACAAAATAATACCTTGTGAAGATGGAATAACATTTCCCCAACTTCTACTACTACATCACTTGGCAGACCAGTAGTGCAGAACCTACAGTTCCGAAGGAAAATGTCAAGTTCTTGAAAGTACCAAATATGGAGCTATTTCCATGTCCATCATGTCTCTCCCACATTAAAACACAATGTGGTAAATTTAAGAAACAAATGAATGTCATCCAGCTGGCCATATAAGAAGCTCATCTTTGTTAATATTCACGCAAGGTTTGAAACCGATAATGAAAGCTTCCACATTTTCAAAAGACAGTAACACTAAATGAAAACAACAAGAATTAATTAATTTACTCGGCAGACTTTTGTTTTGACAAGATAAAATAAAAACTTCCAGTCAAATACCACGATCCGTACGAAATTACATTACTACTTAGTAGTTCCAAAATAAGAATTTGTTGACACAATGCCATCCCTAACCTTTAGTGTTTCAAGAAGTTGCAATACTCATTTTCATTATTACTCTACATATACTTCTTTTCTTAAATGGCATGCTAAACCGGAAATTACCATCTCGAGTCTGGACTACATAAATTTCAGAGCGTCAGCAACTCAAAACAAGTGATATGAGAAACCATTAACACGAGCGCAAGCACAGACACAAGCAGCAACTAGTTCAACCAATCAATAATGGAGAAACCAGAGAACACAACATAGTGCAGAACCATGAACAAATATTAAACATTGTCAAAATGATAGCTCTAAAGAACTGGAATACTAAAATGACAACTTCCAGTAACAGCATATACTACAACTGTTACAGAAGCCAAACAAATTACAAATCCTAACTCCACCACAAATCCACAACCGCACAACAGCTAGAGGTTCATTCAAGGTTCAAGAAACATACCAAGCCTGGCCCTGCCTCTCGAATGCATCAGACTTGGATCCCAACTTCATAGAAGCCATTTCTGCAAAATGCAAGCCAGCTAATGACTTGCCCTAATGTACCTTCTGGGAGAAATCTCTCACCTTTACCAGTGCACTTCAAATCTTGAGCAGCCAAAACTGTAAAACCCAAATCTAAGAACTTCTCAGAATCCTGAATCTAAGCATTCTTAAAGCCCAAAATACAAATATGTGCGCAATTATCCTTAAATTTTGAGCCAAAACGCCCAAGTACTCCTTCTTACAGGAGAAAGCCACAATTCTGTACAAACCTAATTCACATAATATATTTAACTATAACTTTCCGTGCAATAAATACCGGAGAAATCACAATAAGTCAATAACGCAGGAACCCCACTCATAAAGTTTCCAGCTTTCCTATCAAGACTGAATTTAATGCAGCAAAATGTTCAACCAAACCTCCCCAAAAAGGGCTTATTCCTCCCTAGCCCTGAAACCGACCCACATATTAACTAACCGAAATCCCAGTCCAGATCAAAATAGCTCCAAGAAAATATATAAGTTTCGAAAGATTTCGGTCAATAACCCAGTTGTTTCTGACACAGACTACTATATTTCAACCACAGAAAGATTCCAAAACTCAACATTTTGTGCCACATGAGACACTAAAAACCCCCCTCGAAACAATTAAACAAACAGCTGGAGTGCGGATTAAGAAACCCACTTTCCATACAGTACTGGACTGCAGAGCATGGAGTAATGCAGTTTTGAAGCACAAAATAATTCACATACATGTGGGTCCTTGCTTCGCACGCACTCATTGCCTGGAGATTCTAAAATTTGAGAAAAAAAAAAAAAAAAAGATTGCGGTAGATTTTGATGTAACAAAATACTATCATAATCACTTCATTCCATTTTCTTAATTAGGTTTCTAGTTTTGAAATGTAACAGCTATCTGTTTTGTCCAGGACATGTGGATACATTGCTTTCTTGGACGCTCTACATCCTTATTGCCCGATTTTAAATCACATTGTTTGTGAAATCAGTAGCAGATAAAAGTGCCGACATTGAATACGTTATGATTCTTTTATTTTCTTTTTTGGAAAAAAGTTACTGCCCTACTTTTATTTTAAGGGGTCGATTTTATTATAAATTAAAGATTATTTAAGAATTTAAATATTCATTCTTGATTATCAAATTTTTTATCAGTTCTATCTCCTTTCAGATGAGTTTTTTATTGTTATTTTCATTCGAACTTGATCGAGTATTTCTAAGAACATGAAACAAGTCCTTTCATGTTACCTTTTTTCGAATTTGATCGAGTACTTGTAAAAACACGCCGAGGAGACCCCAACACAAGGACTCCGATGCTCATTGGACCCGATTCATTTTTTAATCTATATCAAAAATAAAAAGGAGGTAGGAGAAGTTCAAAAAACACTTATCTTCGTTTGTGAACAAAAAAGAAAAGTAAATGACTTTTATCTTTCTTAACGTCGAATAAAAATAAGGCATTCTAACTTCTATAATCATCAAATGAGTTGATTTATTTGTTTGGAAAAAATGAACAACTTGTTTGTTGCATTTATAAAATATAAAGGGCCTAATAATAAATAAATAAAGGGGTTTTATAAGGTACTACTAATTTTGCTTTGCACACCACATTAATTTTACTCACAAAATTATATATAATGTAAATGGCATAAATATCCTTATTTAAAAAGTAAAAACATACACAAATTTTAATTTTTAATAAATAAAATTTAATCTCCACACCTCAATCCCTCCCCTTCCCCATGCCGCCACCTCCTCCATCCCCTTCTTCCTTCCTTTCATCCTACACACATTCACAAGCCAACTCTTAATCCCCTTTTTCAGTAGATAAAACAATGGAATATAAATTTTCGAATAATCTAATATGAAGAAAATCAATTATCAATATGTCAATATAATTTTATATCATTTGTATGAATGAATTTATTATAAAAATGATAAATAGCGGTTGGCTCTTGTTGGCTGAACATTTTCTTTAACGTTCGGCCAACATTGAGTGTTCGGCCAATGTTGGCCAAACGTTGTGTTGAGTATTCGGCCAACATTGGCCGAACACCATATTTTGTGTTCGACCCTGGTTGGCCGAGCGTATTCGCAATTATAATTCATTAACGAAAAAATAGAATTTAAACGTCCAATACTAGTAAGATATTTATATTTTTAGTATTTGTGTCATCCATTATTGATATCTTACAAAATTATCGCATTCGAATAAGGAAATGTCTCTAGCGAGCGGCTGAAGCAATATGGAGCCGAGGAGCAAGGTTTTAAACTTTTGTTTTGAATACTGCAAATATAGGGTTCATGTGTATGTGATTTTATATTTTCTAACAAAAATGGAATAACAATAGAAAATTAGGATTTTTGTGTGTGGATGAAATAAATATTTATTTATTAAAAATTAAAATTTGTGTATGTTTTTAATTTTAAATAAGCGTATTTATGTTATTTATATGATATCTAATTTTGTGAGTAAAATTAATGTGGTGTGCAAAACAAATTTGATGGTGGCTTTAGAAATACCCATAAATAAAAAGAACTGTAGGTGTTTATTTAATTAAATTTTAAAAATAAGTTCAATTAAATTTTTATTTTTCAAAAATTAAAAACTGTAAATTTATCTCATAAATTTTTATATCATACACAAATATTTAATTTATTTATATATGCAACATAAATTCACTACAAATAATTCAACTCACAATGTATACATAAATCAAATAAAAAAATGAACTAAAAAATAATTGTGTTTTCAAATCTTATATCTTATCTTAAAATATACACTATGAATATTAAATTAAAGATCATAAAAATATTATTAATTTGATATAATGTACGTTGAGAATTTATAAAAACAAAAATATTATTTATATTTGTTTAAAAAAATCTAAATAAATCATAAACAAGCACTTATAATTTCTTCTTTCTCATTTTAATTTTTTAAAGAAAATTGTCAAAAATAATTTCTATAATTGAAAACTAAATTTTGACAAAATTTACTATTTACATATTTACTATTATTATATTAGAATAAACACTACAATGCTTTTCTTACTATTTTTGTTGGCAGTAATTATCAATGTGTCACGCAATTGACAAATGTCAACATTATTATGAAATAAAAAATATTAAATTTGTGGCGAAATTTATAATTAGTGACTTATTACAAACTAGAGTCCTTAACTAGTGTCATTATAATTGTGACGTTCTCAAGAATACATTACTCATTTCGTTCTAAAAAATGTATATTTTAAAAAAAAGGTTATGTTTCAACTGTTAAGATCTGGTTATTCTTTTATTTCATAAATACGTTATATTTGATCGAATAAAATAATAAAAAAATTATATAAGTGTTGATTTATAATTTTTAAAAGGTTGTACTTTGTTTAATTGACTAAAAACTAAAAATACAACATTATTTTGGATTAGAAGAATCCAACTCTTTTATGATTAATCAATTATTTCATTATAACAAACATTTGCTATTGTTGCTTTCTCTCTTTCACAACTATCGTACAAATTTCAATAACTAATTTATGATTAATCAATTATTTTATTATAACAAAATTATTTTTATCATTTATTCATCATTTTTAATCGTAATTTGACATATACTTTAAAGATTCTATCATATGAAATATACATAAATTTAGATTTTTTTTTAAACTCACATAATTTAAATTTTTTTACAAAAAAATTATTATAGACTCCTCCAACCCAATGAAAAAAAGAAGAGCAAATAATAAGTCATTAGAGAAGTCTCAAAGAGTAAGAAAAGAATCAATCTCAATTAGGTAACAATTAAGTCGGGAGGCCCATTGATACAATTCATCCCAACTGAAACTAACCATTATAGATATTTCACCTTCAATATATCTTACTCACTCTATTCTTAAAAGAAAAAAAAAAAAAAAAAGAACTAGATTTCAAAAAGATTTCTTGCAAAAAAAAAAAAGTCATATTTCAAAATTTAGAGTTACATTTTATTAGTTAAAGTAAAAATATAATTTTTTTATTTTACAAATACATTATATATAATTGAAAAGGTTTAAAAATAAATAAAAAATACAAATATAAATTTATAATTTTAAAAATATTGTAAATTTATTAAATTGACAAAAAAAATAAACCCATGGACACTCGATCTCATTAAACTATTCAAGTTAATAAAAAATTCATCTAAATCACACAATAATAATAGAGACATATCACTGTTATTTATCAATCCGCTGGGTTGGTGGATGGCCGCCGAATGAGGACGCAACTTCAATCCATAAGTTTAATATTAATTAATTAATGACAATACTTCATTAATAATTGTCATCAACTCCTCATTTATTCTTGATATTTATATATACATTTAATAAAATAATCTATCCAGACAGCAGCTACCAATCTAAGTGAAAAACAAGTCTTAAAAGCTTCCACTCATGGTGAAAATTCCAGAGGAAGATGATCAAATAGGGGTTGTGGTAGAGGCTGTGGTAGAGGCCGAGAAAGAGGTAGAGGCACCCCAAGTACCAAATTCTCGAGGGAAAGGCAGAGGTCAACATTTCCATCAACACTAATTTAACAATGACTCAAATTTTGATAAATTTAACATTGAGTGTTACAGCTGCAAAAAATCTAGTCATTACAAATCAGAATACAATGAGAAAGAAGAACATTCCAACTTTGTGGAGAAAAATGAACAAGAACCACTCATGATGGCATCTCAACATAAGGAAGAACATGGACCTAATATATGGTACTTGGATACAAGATGCAACAATCATATGTGTGGAAACAAGTCTTTCTTTTCTCATTTAAATGAAAACTTTCATACCATTGTTACTTTTGGTTATCATTCTAAAACATATGTCATGGAAAAAGGCGATGTTCAAATCAGAACTAAAAAGAGTGATACTGAGACTATATCAAATGTTTTTTTTACATTCTGATTTAAAAAGTAGTTTTGAGTGTGAAACAGTTACAAAAGAAGGGTTATGAGACTACAATAACAAACGGAGTTTGTGAAATGATTGATTCAAAGCACGACGTGATTGCTCATGTGAAAATGTTGGCGAATAGGTTGTTTCCATTGAAATTAGAGAGTGCTCATGCATGTTTCATAGTTGGGGTAAATGATTCTTAGCTTCGGCATTTGAGGTATGTACATTTAAATTTCAACAGTTTACGAACTCTTTCTTAGAAGCACATGGTTATTGGTCTGCCAAAAATTACTCCTCCCTCCAAAGTTTGCAAATAGTGTGTTGTTGGCAAACAACACCGTGAGCAATTTCCAAAAGGCAGGACATGGAGAGCACATAAACCGTTGGGAGTTCATTCATCTTGATATTTGCGGTCCTATAAACCCAATATCAAATGAAAACAAAAAAATTTGATATCTCTTACAAATGCTTATTGTAGAAAAATATAGATTTATTTTTTGCTGTTTAAAAGCTTTAAAGCCTTGGTGGAGAACAAAGTTAGGAGAATGATAAAGTCTCTTCGAACTGATCGTGGGAGAGAATATATGGCACAAGAATTTACAGATTGTGATAAACATAGAATTTATAGACAATTTACAACACCTACACGCCTCAGCAAAATGGCGTTGAAGGACCAAACAATTTTAAATATGGTATGAAACATGGTGGCAAATGGAAATGTTCCGAAAAGTTTCTGGCCAGAAGCTGTAAATTTGAGTGTTCATGTTTTAAATTAAAGTCCCACATTCTCCGTTAAAAATATGACTCCAAAGGAAGCTTGGATTGGGAGGAAACCATAAGTGGATCATTTCAAATCTTTAAATGCATTGCATATGCCCACGTTCTGGACGAAAAGAAGAAGAAGTTGGATGATAAAAGTAAAAAATGCATTTTTCTTGGAGTTAGTGAGCGATCAAAGGCTTACGAACTATTTGATCCAGTCATGGGCAATATTGTCATTAATCGTGATGTTATGTTTGATGAAGAAATCACTTGGACTTGGGCAGAAAACACAAAACGGCACCAACACGTACATGTGCTCTTTAAAGAAAATGTAGCAGACATGCAAGAGAAAGAAACAATTATTGATACACCCTTGTCTCCAGAACTTGACCATTAGCAACCATTTGCTGCTGATGAAACTTAAACTGACCGTCGGTGAATCAAGAAAAAGCCAGCATGAATGGACGATTATGAGGTTAGTTAGGATCAATCTGAAGATGATGATGCTCTTGTTCATTAAATTTTATTGGCAGATTATGATCCAATATCATTCAAAGTAGCAATCAAAGAATTGAAATGGAAAAAAGTCGTGGATGAAGACATGAGATCGATAATGAAGAAGCAACAAAGTTGAATAAAGATAGAAAAGTTGAGAAGTATAAAGCGTGACTAGTTGCAATGGGGTTCAAGCAAAGATATGGTGTTGATTACAATGAAATGTTTGCTTCGGTTGCTAAACACAATACATTCCGAATAGTGATAGCTTGGCAGAACAAAAATCTTGGCAAATTTTCCAATCGAACGTATAATCAACTTTTCTATATTGTTATCTTAATAAGTAGGTTTTTATAGATCAAACCCTGGTTATGTGCAGCAAGGAAGTGAAAGAAAAGTATACAAGCTTAATAAAGCTCCATATAAATGATGACTCTTAATAAACTTACAAGAATCATAGGAAAAATTGGGAGCTTTGTGCAATTGAAAACTAAAATGAGAAATAACATAATCATGGATCTTAGAAGAGGGGTGACCTAGACGAGCATGCCAAGTGGGTAGTGATTGCCTGACAGAGGGCTTGGCAAGGAGAATCCACACCCTAGGCCACACATACAATAAGTTAATGCGAGGTTCGTGACGGATAGTAACCCCAGTTCGATGATCCTCCACCTGAAAACAAGAAATATAAAAAATGAACCACAACACTATTCCTACTACATGGCTGAGATACATAAATCAGATTCCGGGATATAGTCGGCACAAGTAATGAATCCGAGAACTTAAGACTTTGTGCATTACGAAAATGAAAAGGACTAGTATGCGTGATAACAAAATATTTACCCTCACCAATCATAACGTATTCCTGACCATTAGGGAACATGGAAGGATAAGTAATCAAGGTCCGTCCGTGATGTGGTGCAACCGACCCAAATCCAATATCCAATCTAAGGCATTGGGGTAGACGTTACCGAGTGTACAGAAGGCAACGAATACATCAGGCAATTTGAGGCAGTAGCAGTGGAAGAGTGGCTATAATTGGTACACATACCGGCAGAGTGTTCGGTCACACCACATAGCTAGCAACGACTGAGATATGGACGTGGGCCAGTGGACTGCTGAGTGAAGCCACCACAGTGTTGATGCTGAGTGAAGCTACGGTGCTACTACTGCGAGAAGCTACGGTTCTGTTGTGAAGTTTTATTGTTTGAGTGTGACCAAATTGGTTGAGAAGTAGACCTACGGGACTGATTTTGAGATTTTAGAAAGGCAGACGCTGATAATAATGCGAGAGCAGTCGATTTGGTTGAGAACTGGACCTCTGTGCTCAGTCATTGCTCATGTAAATCATCACATGAGATATTGTTTCCACGAGCTTGAAGAGCTTTTGCGAGTTCCTTGAAGGACTCATCCAATCCAGTTAGGACCACCAATACCAAATCCTCATAATCAGTTCTTACACCTAAGAGAGAAAGCTCATCCACAACACTTTTATTCTCATGCATGTATTCATTGATCAAACGATTACCTTTCACGGGGTTACGAATTCGGTTCTTCAATGCCAGAATATGGCCTCTCATTGGATTTTCGTACCTATAAACCAAGATGGTCCAAGCTTCACCGGTGGTGGTGGCTAAAGCTATGAACGGAGTGAGACAAGAATATGTAGCTTATGATAGCGCTCAATATCAAGTGATCCTGTCGAATCCATTGGAAGATGTAATCCGTCCACAAAGTTGAGTAGATTGTAACCTATCAACAGGGTTCGAAACTGAAATCGCCAAGTCGTGTAGTTGCTTGACGTATGAGGGATTTGCGTTGTGGTGTCGAACAAGACAAAGCTTGATAATGGTATGGTTGTCGGATTAGTGGTCATAGTGATGGTTGTTTCGTGTTTGCAGCAGAAAGGGATGATGGTGATTGTAGCAGAAAAAGGGGCTAGAATTTGGAGAAGGAAAGAGAGAGAAAAAAAAGGAATAAGTCGGGGAATATAATATTGAAGATTTGGGGATATTTGTGATTGTAAAGATCGGGAAAAAAAGACTTTAGCCAAATTTGGCTCTAGTTACCATGAAGAGATTATAGAAGAGATATTTATTTACACTTCAACACAAGTATAAATATAATTACAAGATAACCAAGAGTATCATATGTACACTATGTGTGATAGATAGAAAATAATACAAGAATGTATTGCATATATCCTAATACTCAAGAATCCCAAAATCAAAAACTAAATCTTAAGGTAGGTGTTCCAATAATGTTGCTATGAAATATAGATCAAGCTTTCAAACTACGAAATAGAACCATATTGATTATTATCCAACTTGGTCAATGTGTTATCAAAGTTAAGATTATATTGGGAATGAAAGTTGGTATGAAGTGTTTTATGTCTAGAATGGTTCTTAACCCTTCTAATAGTCAATTGTCGTTCAAGTTCCAAAAACAAAAATCTTACTTACTATTATTTGCCACGACAATAAATATGAGTCAAAGATAAACTCTATTTCATATCGACTTATATCTTCAAAAATCAATATTCAATCACAGTCAATTTTGCGTTGCAATATCGTAGGTCAAAAAAAAATTTGAAACTTTTGTACGTCTTATAATGTTTACAAATTTTTTATATAGCTTTGTGAGATTTATCTTTTTGTACTAATATTATGAAATTGTTATCTTAATATCATGAAATTTGTATTGTTATTTCATATTGCGAAACATACAATATTTGACCTTATTTTAAGTACTTATGATCATTTTTATTAATTGTATCCACAATATTATCAATATTAGCAATACTTAAATATTGAAACAAAAAAATATTAATCAATATTTTAAAAAAAAATAACCCGTAAATTTCACGGATTTTGTTGTAAAGTACAAAAGAAACTTTACGAAATCAAAATACATTAACACATAAAGGGTGCATGGTGAATAAAATGTCGGGGCATACTCAATGATTCTGTATCTGCTAACAAAAGATTCACTATCCTACGTCTTTCACGAGCACACTATTCAGATATATATAATGTTGTTTCAAAATATTGTGTTCCATTGAGAATTGGACATGTTTGACTGCTCTACGTTGTACTACACACATATTTTGGTAAAAAGTGTTAATTTTGTTCATAATTTTTTTATATTTATTTTCAATATATTGTAGTCAATACATTATAAGTAATTTTGGTAGCATTTGTTATTACATTGTATTGTCGTATGTAATTATTGTTAGATTTACGCACTTAAAATATGTCTTAATTATTGTAGGTTATTACTACATATTTCCTAACTTAAAACAAACCAAATCTAAAATGGTCTTTGGTTGGTCCACTAGAATCAAAGTTGGGGGGGGGGGGGGGGGGGGGAGAAGAAACTTAACACTTTATATTTGCCAAAGATTCTTTAACTAGAAATAAAGCAAGGCATATTTAATCCAAAAGCTAGATTACATATAGTAAGCTCTATAAGCACTTTTAAGCTAATGGCTTTTACCAGAGAAATAACAGCAGATGGATTATGTTCTTGATAAATACAAGAGCACAATAACCAAATAAATTTCCCACCAATTACATTTTGCCTTATATTTGAATGAAGATGCTGATGAGGGTTTTAGAGACCTGCACAAAAGTCAAACATCATATTTATGTTGATATAATCTTGTAATGGCAAATATAACAATTTGGTCCAAATTCTCTAATCCCAATTCTCATATTTTATTTTATCGGTGCATATAATGTGAATTAATAAAATAGAATACAAAATAATTGATTAATTGTATATATAATAGGTTAGAAGTTCCAATTACCGTGATGAAGCAAAAGAACATCTCTCAAAACCTGTAACAATCAATCAACACATATAAATCAATAGGAAGTGATATTATCGATGATTAATATACTTTTCTGGAAAAAAATTAATTTATTGTAGTTACTTTTGGTCATGTCCAATATGGTACCTCTAATATTGTATGATTTTTTATAATAATTTTTAAATTTTAATTTTAGTGAAATTTTATATACTGTAATTCTATTTTTTATGTCAACAATTTTCGATGAGTTTTTGATATTCTAATAAAATGAGTATAATTAAACAAAATAAAAAATTAGAGGTCTTATCCCCTAAGTTGAAATTTCCGCATACTTTTTATTTGCTAATTGTAAACAAATGTAAGAGACTCACTAGGGTTATTTCGAGTTAAAACAGCTGTCCCTCCAAAGTAGCAAGCAATATCAGAATTCCCATTTTGCTGGTAGTAGTTGTTGAAAGCATAGGATGCATGAGAGAGCAGTGTGTCGGGCTGGAAGCACGGCCCCCTGGCCTGTATCGGATGGCAGTCTGCTTTTCCTAGCCCGCACGCCCAATCCAACGCGATCTTCAGATCAGCTTGGGAGGCGCCGGGCCGGGCCACACACCAAGTTGTGCCACCAAGGAATGTGGTGTTGCCTTCTGGAGGTGATAAAGTTGTCACTGGGATTGCAGCCTCTACCTTCTCTTGTACCATAGCCTTTCTTGCAAACACTGAACCTTCAAGATGCAATGTTGTACCAATTCAGAGATATTGTTTCGTTTGCTACAGCCCTAATTTCACCAGAATTTAAATTTATGGCCGGAAAATTAGGAATTTTGAACTGGTTTAAGTGATGGTGGTCGTCGTTAGTGTGGCACTTTTCACCACCTTCATATTACCCAAAATCAGATCCGACTGGAAAAAGGTGTCGTGTTGGAGACCACTATGTCTCTGAAAGCACCAGTTTCAAAATTTCCAATTTGTCCAATCATAAATTTGAATTGCAAGGAAACATGTATATATATACATGAAGATCAATATTACATTTATTGTAAACAAATTGGGGTTTAATAACTAGGAAAATAGTAAAATACAATAAGTAATAACTGGAGTCGGGTATTTTTTAGCTCAGACCCGAGGAACTTTGCATGCAGCCTCTGCTCATTTGCACCTTAATACTATATTGTCGATATTATATGTTATTGTATGTATGTATGCATATGATATGCGGTTGCAAAATGAAAGAAAAGATTCCAACTGGTTAGAAAGAAACATACCTAGAAAACATTGCAGAATCACAAGGTGTAGGAATACCCATGGAGTTATTCTCATGTTACGCACAAAGATGTTCTTTAGAGAGAGAGAGTGAAATGATGAAGACACTAGATACTACTATAATTTAATGCAGGGTGCATGAAGAATCTAGGGTTTCTTGAAGGAAAATTTTCTGCTTTGCTTCTCAATTAATCTGCCTTGTGTTTTGTTTGCTTTTTTCCCTTCGCTTTTCTACTAGTGTTGCACAGCAGAGTGATAATTAAAATAACATATGACATCCTTAATTTTATTATATTTTATTTTATATTTTAATTATTTTTTTAATATATCACATCATGTATATATATTAAAATAATATATATAAATTATGAAGACGTAATATGTACTTATAAAATTAAAATATTGGATGGAATATAAAAACGGAACTCACCAAGCAATGGTGAAAGAATCTAAAGGGGTGGGATCTTTGTCATAAATAAAGATTTGAAAATGATTTAATGTCTCATAAAATTGAAACTATGTAAAGAGTCGGGTAGAATTGTATTGATATAAGTGATGGGCATTGGGCCATAAGCCCAGATTTGTAGGAGAGACAAAGTGGTGGCATCATTTATGGATTTCATCGAACAGAACCCAAAGTCGGTTCTCAGTTTGTCAGTTTGGTAAGACATTTGGTTTGCTGCCACAACTAATATTACATCAGATATCAGATAAGATAAAAAAAAAAAAAAATATATATATATATATATATATATATATCTATTATTGGGGGTCACAATTCCACAGTTACAAGTTTGTATTTTTTTTTCCCCAAAGTGGTACAAAATTCATTTCAACTGCAATTGACTTTTCCTTGCATTTATTCGTAGCACTAATGATCTCTACCATACTACTTATTTGCACCTATATTTAATTTATTAAATTATATATAACTTGTTTGTGAAATATAACTTTAACTTTTAAATTATAATTTATTTTTTAACAATTTCTTTTGACAAAGATTATTTGGAGTTCTGTTTTTTTTTCACATCCCACCCATTTAAATAATAAAAATTATTAAAAAAACTAAAACAAGGTTATTGATATTAAGAGGTAAAACACTTAAAATAAAAATATTGAAAACAAACAAAAGCTCTGAAAACTTATCTTATTTCTTGACAGATCTAAGTCCCAACAAACTGTATGGAATATAAATTATTTTTGGAGGAGAAATGCAGTGAGAGAAAGAGAGAGGAGGGGGGTAGGTGCTGAAACATGATTGGCAGTGTAGAGGACATTTCGCAGAATCTTCGATAACGTTAAACATCAAACTGTCTGATTTGAACTAACATTACTAATCACGACGCTTCCAAATTTAATTCTAGGTACGATGGATTATTATTTCCTGAATTTATTGTGGCTACCAATCGCCCAACATTATACCCTCAAACTCCAACATTTGGTATATCCAAGTTTTTTTTTTTTTTTCGAATTATATGTGTTGTTGGAAAAATAGTTTACACGGAATATTATTATTATTATTATTATTATTATTATTATTATTTGGTGGGATATTTTTTGTTTTTTTGGAACTAATATTTTTAATTGGATAAAGGATTGAATCACTCGAGTCATTGGGTGCTGGTCCAATCATATCCAAAAAATAAAAGTAGTCACTTTTTTACCAAATCAATACTATAGGAGAATAGTCTACTGTCACATTCAATTCACAAAATATTGTACAGTTATTTGATTAAATAAAATAAATAATTAAACTATAATACTTTCCTATAATATAAAATAGAGTTATGAGAATTCCTCTCATTTCTTGACATGTGTTATTTATTAATATGTATATTACCTCTCTCTTCTATTTTTTATTTTTTACTAAAGTTTAAAAATTCAAGTAACTTTTTTGTTTTAAATTTATATTTTATGTATGACATATCAAATTAATCCTCTTTTCGTGATTTTAAATTTGACACCAATATTGCATATTTTAAAATATGAAATATAATTTCTGGTGGATAAAATATAGTTTTTATGGAACAAATTATTTATTTTTATTTTAATATATGTGTTGGATTGAATAAATAATATATTAATTCTTTATATGAATTTGATATAAAATTATAAATATTTTTTTATAAAATTAATAATATTATACTATTAATTTATATAATATTATAATTTATTATTCCACTTTAATAGGTTTTTATGAGTTGAGATTTTTTTATTGAGTTGGGAACACTCTAAATTCAATTTGAAAAGTCGTGCAATTTATTATTTAATAAATATATCATTTAAGAAAATGATAATGCATAAAATTACATCATATTTATATAAATATAATTGACATAAATAATATTATGTAAATTTTATAATAATAATAATAATTTTATCATATATTCTTAATATAATAAAATATGTTATGCTTAAAATATGATATATATATATATTTTTTTTTTTAATTTTTTTATGGATAGAATAATTTTTATGGTTGAATTATTTATTTTTATTTTAATATATTATTGGATTTGAATAAATAGTGGATTAAATTTATAAATTTATATAAAGATATAAATTTTTTTTATTAAAATATAGTTTAATTCATTAAATCTATTGTTTTGCCTTTATATTTTTTTATTGAGTGGCAATATTTATTATAAAGTTTAAGAAATTATAGCACCAAAGACATTTTGTTTAGGATTTAAACTTAAATTCAATTTGAAAATTTTGCGCAATGTATTATTTGTGTGAGATAACTTTTTAGAAAATAAAAGTACAATAAAACATAAACTAATTATATTTCAAATCAAATAATATTTATATAGATTATGACTTATGTATTTTTTTCTGTAATTATAATATAATTTCATCATATATCTTAATATAACATAATATATTATATCTCGTGTACTGCACTCGCGACCATCTAGTCTATACTTAATATAAAAGTAGGAATATGTCATGTGTCATCACCAATTTTTTTCTATATTTAATATATAAGAAATATATACTCTATATAAAAGAAGAATACTAGAGATTTTTTCTCTTCTTTTAACACGTGTCTCACAATTAATTGACACATGTCATTCACTTATTTTTCCCTCTCTTAATTTTAACTATCCTTTTTATATAAAATAAGAATAGCAGAAGAATACATATCTTTCTTATATTTTAAAGCTTTTACTAAAATTGAAAAACCCAAATATATTTTTTTCGCTTTAAATTCGTTTTTGATGTATCATATATAAAACTAATTCTTTTTTTTGTGATCTTTAATTTGACAACAATATTGTATATTTTAAAATAAATAATTATATTTAAAATGTGATATTTAATTTTTTATTGATATAATATAATTTTTTTATGGATTGAATTATTATTTTATTTTGATATATGTGATGGATTTGAATAAATAATATATTTATAAATATAAATATTTTTGTAAAAATTCTTAAATTATTAATTTTATATAATATTATAATTTATTCCTCTACCTTAATAGGTTTTATGAGTTTGAAAATTTTGTTTTCAGTTAAGAACACTCTAAAATTTTGTTTAGAAAGTCGTGCGATTTATTATTTAATAATAATACATTTTTAGAGAATAACAATGCAATATAACATAATAAAAAAATTAAATTGCATAATATTTATATTAATATAATTGACACAAATAGTTATTATGTACATTTTTAAAAAATAATAATGATATAATTTTATCATATATTATTAAAATTAAAAAAATATGTTATGTCCCATGCATTGCACACGGCCATCATTTAAAAGAAAAACACCTAAAAATATGTTAAAAGGACACATGCCACTTCAATCAATATTTTGCATTTTATACTTAAACAATATCTTGTAAAAAAATATATATAGGGAAAAAAAAAAGTAGTTTTGTTTTTCTAACTAAAATTTTATAATCCAAACAACTTTTTTGTTACATATTCATTTTTGAAATATGAAATGTTGTATTAATCGTCTTTTTAAAATCTTTAAACTAAAACCAATATTGTATATATCAGAATAAAATATTATATTCAAAATATTAAATAATTGTTTTACAATTTTATTTAAAATATGTGTTAGATTTGAATAAAAAATTGAATTAAATTCTTATATGAATTTGATACAATGTAAAACAATATAAAATATTTTTATAGAATAAAAAGAATAAAGATTTTTATAGAATAAAAATAATAAATATTTTATAAAATAAAATTACTATACATTTAAATATATAATTATTTGTTTCATTTTAATATTTTAACTGATTTTAAATATTTGTATTGACTCTAAGAAATTATAGTGGGTTGGATTGAGTTTAAATTTTAAAATTTACTTCGTCGTGCAATTTATTATTTACTAGATAATTTTTTTGAATGAATGACGCACTAGACATATGAATCTATACTTCAAATTGATCTGAAAGAAACTCTAAGATTTTTAATTTCTTATATCTACTACATATTAAAAATGTTATTTGATATTTGGTTTTATAAATAATATATATATATATATATATATAAACGAACACACACAAAATGTAATTAGAATTTGCAATATTTTAATCATTACTCTTACTTAATATAAAAGCAGAAAAATAGGAATGTGTTTTTTCTCTTGACACATGTCTCCACAAATAATTGACATGTGTCTTATATACATTTTTCTCTCTCTTGTCTATTTGTATTGTCACTAAAAATAGAAAAACCAAAATATCTCTTTCGTTTTATTTATATCACGATCTATTTCTTTTTTTTTATTCTTATCATTTAAATATTTTTTAATCACATATACTTAATTTATGTATTTGTAATAATAATATCAACAACAACAACAACAACAATAATAATAATATCATTTATTGTGATATTAATGCTTAATATATTCTAACCCGTGCATCGTACAAGCGGACATCTAGTATATTATAAATTAATATCCACAAAAGAAGAAATTAGATTATAAATGAAAAAAAATATTTAAATTTTAAATTGAAAAACATATATTTAAACAAAGAAGAAAAACAAAATTTAATCAATCATATGTTAACAATTCATTTTCTAAAAATACTTTTACATTTGAAAACTTAAAAAAAAATTTACTATTTATAAGTCTACTTTATTGTCATATCAATATAAATATCTTAGAAAACTTATTAAAATTATGTTTTTTCACACAATTAATTAATTTGTTATAAAAAATAAAATTCTTATTAATTTTTTAAAAAGTGCACGCCATAAACTCCATGAAGTAATTGCAAAGAAGTCCTTACCAAATGAATGTTGTACATTTAGTGCACTCCCAACACAATGATACCATTTTATTACGAGTGTTGTCCTTACATTTTGTATTGTTGGAGTGTAGGTCTAGGCTTGACCATTAGGTCCACCCTTCATCTCATCTTTGTCTTAATGATTATCACATTATATGTGATGTTTACATTTCATATCATTGAAATTTGCAAAATATAGATATCAATCACCTCAAAATTAATTGTATTTCATGTTGATAATTTTTAGTAATTATTATCTTAATTAAATTTGAAAATAGAATGTTAATTATGGATAATTTTTTTATGTTCAGGGCTCACTTGAAATGTTTCTATGTTCAAATTATGAAGTTTTCTAAATTTTATTTTGTTAGTATCTTGATTTGTTTAAATATATTTTTGAATTGATTTTGAGATATAAATTGATGAAAGACGTTTTAGATTCATGTAGTTATTTTGATATTTAGAAATTCCTAATTTTCATTTATTTAAAAGTTGAAGAGCCAATTTGATTCATTTTAAGTGGAAGTAATTTGAATCATAATGTTAGCTAAGGGGCTCATCTTACCTTTTCCCAATAAAAATTCCTATGGACCCCCGCACGTGCAGTACAGTCTACTCTCGTGACAAACACAAAGTGATATTTTTTTTGTTTTAAATGAGACTTCGGAAAAAAGTACGACTGATTAATTAATGGATTCATTAAATTTAATCACTGCCCCTCCGTACGATATCGATTAAATGTTGGTTTCACAACTCTCTCTCTCTCTCTCTCTCTCCAAAACCATGAATATATGTATATATGTATATATATGTGCGTGTCTGTATATATTAACACCTTGCGTTTTTTCTCTGTACTTACAGCAATCCTAGTCAAGCTATTGCTATAAAGAGCTATTTCTATTTCTCTTCTGCCATGAAAAACTTCCGATTTCTCCAGCATGCGCGCTTGTCTCACTCATCGAGTGTGAATTTTTGACTTTTCTGATTCTTAATTTCTTTTTATCACTGTTCATCATCTACATAACATTCTCATTTCCATTCTCCGTATCTGATTCTTCCACGATCAAGATTACCCACTGTTATCTGAGAAGAAAATTCTGTGCATTGTACATGAAATCGTGTATAAGATGTTGGAAGAATCCCGCCGGAATTCCGAGGAGTTGGTTACTGGAGGATTTTGCTCTGGCAAAGGTAGTTCGATGAGCAGCGACACGAACACGACTATAAGCCATTGCACCAGCTTTAACCGGCTGTCGTTCGAGTTTCCGACGAGCTCCCCGGAGCAGCAGGCGGCGCTGAAGCCGCACCGTTCATCTGACTCCACGTTCCAAGCCATCCGGTTGAAAACAAACCTGACGTTCCGTGACTTCAGCTTGGTGCGCCAGATCGGCAGCGGGGATATCGGTAGAGTCTACCTCTGCCGCCTCCGTGCGGAGTCGGAGGAGGGGCGGCTATACGCGATGAAAGTGGTGGATAGTGAGGTGCTGGCAGTGAAGAAGAAGACTCAGAGAGCGGAGACTGAAAGAAAAATCATGAGGCTTTTGGACCACCCTTTTTTGCCCACTCTTTTTGCAGAATTCGAAGCTTCAAATTTTTCCTGTGTGGTAATGGAGTACTGTTGCGGTGGCGATTTGCATTCTCTTCGCCATCAACAACCTCAGAAACGCTTCTCTCTCAGCTCCGCCAGGCAATTTTGGGTCCTAAATGCACTTGATATGATCTGTATATTTAGTCTGTATATTTACCAATTATGGTGAATACAATATCAAAACAATTCATAGGTTTCCTCGAAAAAATGTCTGCTCATTGATCATGGGAATTTCTTTTTTCCAGGTTTTATGCAGCCGAGGTTTTGGTTGCTTTGGAGTATCTCCACATGTTGGGAATAATCTACAGAGATTTAAAGCCTGAAAACGTGCTGGTTAGATCCGACGGTCACATCATGCTCACCGACTTTGATCTCTCCCTCTGCTCCGACGCCGTCCCCGCTGTCGAATATTCTGGGTTTTCTCCCGACCCAATGTCGTCGCCTAAATCAACCGGCGGCTCTGCCGCGCTCACCCCATTCTCCTGCCTTTTCCGGTCGAGGAAAGTCCAAACGCTCGCAGCGAACCGGCTCTTTGTGGCCGAACCGGTGGCCGCACGGTCCTGTTCCTTTGTGGGGACCCACGAGTATGTTCCGCCTGAAGTGGCCAGCGGCGGGTCCCACGGAAACGCCGTGGATTGGTGGGCCCTCGGGGTCTTCATTTACGAGATGATTTACGGACGGACCCCATTTGTAGGGGCAACGAACGAAGCTACGCTGCGTAATATTGCGGTGAGGCCCCTGGCGTTCCCCTGCGACGCGGTCCGCAGTGCGAGTGAGCTGCACGCCCGGGACTTGATATCCTGGTTGCTGGACAAGGATCCGAATAGGAGGCTCGGGTCGAAGCGCGGGGCGGCAGCCGTGAAGACCCATCCGTTTTTCAAGGGATTGAATTTTGCACTGATCCGATCCACGACGCCGCCGTTTGTGCCGGGTGTTCGGACGTCGTCACGTAGTGGGACGGAACCATTTTGTGTGTTCTGATTGGCTCCCGACAGGATTAGGTTAACGGACATAATTTAGTTTAAAGTTCAGGGTTATTAAGGTTTGTACAATGTTTTAGGTGAAAAGGAAGAAAGGTGTATATAGATGGTCCACGGAAAATGATGCGGCTTAATATCTTTTACGTTACTGTCTCATAACTCGTAAGGATCATCAATTCTGATTTTTACTTGCCTCAACTTTGTTTCACTTCAAGTTGGATTGTAGACAAAGAACTTGAAAATTCAAATACTTAGACTTAGTTTTTTATGCATTCGTGCATCTAAATAATAATATTATTTATTTAAAAATTATTACTATACTTTTTAAGATAATAAATCAATAGTTATATTTTTTACTTAAACAAGTATCATTGTATATTATGCCAAAAAATTTATACTCAAATTCTTAATATATTTTATTTTTTATTTAAATTCTTATTGTATAAGATATATTAAGTTTGAAGAAGTTTCGAAGATTTTTTAACAAGAATAAATAGATAACATGGATGAAATCTAAATAATGAAGAAAGTAGTTACTTAATCAACATATTTAACCGAATATGATATACATTTAGTGGAGCATATCAATCTATTAAGGATATATTGGAGGAATGACCGACATCGATTTCAACAGTACAGTTCAATTATTTTGTACCTTAAAAGAAAGTTTAGAGTGTGATATTTTGTGAAGTCATTCTCTCATCTGTGTTTATGTGTTCTTGTATTTCATCTTGAAATCAAGAATGGTAAAATTTAGTAGGTTAGATTAATTATTTCTTTCAATAAGATTTAAATTCACTATATCATATTACTAAATTTATTTTTTGTTCTGACGACAACCATAAATTATGTATAACTTAAGAATAATTTATATTTGAGTTAGTTTTTATACTTCCATTGTATTACTATTATTGTTGCATTAGGTGTTGATCAGTGTACACATTTGTTTAACGAGTTGCAACACATACTTTCTATCACTCAATTTTTTTAAATATAAAATTTCATTTAATATGTATAATTAGGTTTATAAAATGATTACATTATTCACTCATATGATCTAAATGACTTATAAATTAATTAATGTTGTACAATCATTTAGCAAGATTTATACTATAAGTAACAGATAAATTAAAATAAATTTACTTCTGTAAAGCGATAATTAAATTGAAGGCAAAGAGAACAATATGCTTATAACAGAAAATGTTAATAGTAGTACGTGAGTTGTGAAATGAAAAATAAACAATGTTAAGTGGTACATGTTATATGCCTAATCGAGTTAGTTGTGGGCTCGATAAGAAAGGGTGTGGTTTTAGGCGGAGTTGAAATGACATGAAGGAAGCCCCAAATCCCAAACAATAATTCAGCAAACTTAATTTTCCTCGTCCCCTCTCCACAAAATCTGGCGTATTTGAGTGCGACACCAACTTCGTCTAATTTGGAACAATGATGGGCAAAACTCCAATTACACGACACTGACTTTTTATTTTTGTAAACTGAATTTTAAAATTTCCATTGATTATAAATATCCGCAAGAAAGAAAAAAAAAAAAAAAAAAAAGAGACAGTGAAAATAAGATATAATAATATAATAAAAAATATTCAAAAAAATAACATTCAAAATTTATTTTCTAAAATAAAAATATAAAATAAGAGCATATCAAAATTTTGTACAATTTTAAAATGACAAGGATGTTGCTCAAAATTTTCAATTAAAGAAAAAAAAAAAGTAGTTCAGCAAATTTGAGCGAGCAAAGTGGGGTGGTTGAAGGTGGAAATAGGAGAGAGTAAAATAGGGGCTTGAAAAAAGTGTGTGAAATGTTGCCAAATTCAAGAAACCTTTTGTCCAAATTAATGTCACTCTTTTGGTACCTTCCTATTGCCTACATCGCCTAAATCAAGAAACAAGCAAAAAAGTTCCCGCTCAAACTACATTATTATTATTATTATTATAATAATATACATTATTATTATTATTATTATTATTATTATTATTAATTTATAAAATAAAAAAATTATCATAAAATGAAAAATAAAAGAAGTAAAAAGGTGCCCCAAAATAGGCCAGGTTGATGCCTAAAGTTTGGCTCAGCAGATGTCATGCTTCTTCTAGTAACATCAAAGTACCTAACAAATTAAGGCTATTTAAATTTTAATTATATGAATTTTATACTATTCCTATTCGACCTATTTTTTTTCAAATACTAATTCATATCAATTCAAACATGTTTATTAAAATTTATCGAGTATTCTAATGCGCTCAATATGTATTTAAAATTTAAAAAATATTATATTTTATTAGTATGGAAACAAGTATTCAAATAAATACCCTACCCATCAACTGAATATTAAGAATAACATGAAAATAAAATACTAAATATTAAAAATACAAAATATAACTGGAATATCAATGATAAAAAAATTACTTTATAAAAGGGAAAATGTTTGGTTCTTGCTAATGCATTTAGTGAACATAATTTTATTAGATAATTTCTAAATATAAACGAATTTAGGTAGTGAATATTCAAAAATACAAATTTAAAATGTCATTGTATTTCAGATTTTTTTCGAAATTAGTTCTAAACCCATTAAAATTACTTATTGAATTATAATTTGAGTGCGTAATTATGACAAAATTAGACATAAATAAATTGACTAAAATACCCTTATATATTTATATATTTTCTATTTTGTTTCTATTCTCAACTGCAAAAATCCCGTCTTTTCTTTTATGTTTTTTCAATACAGAGAAGTTAGAATTACATATTTATGGATTTCATGAGATTCGGTTCCAAATCTGAAACCTTTCACCGTGAAGACCAAACTTGATAAGCAATAACACACTTAACACTATTCTTTAAATAGTTTTCCCCAAACTTAGGATCACACACACACACACACACACACATATATATATATATATGCTCGTTGTATGTGGGCACGTGTGATGGTCTTAGTCGACTATTTAATGGAATTCGTCACATTGAGATCTAAGTAACTCACATACAACGAAATTGTCTGTGATTGGGTTTCAGCAAGAATTCTTTTTATCCTTTCTTGTTGTTATTAATTTGAGAAAGAAAGATGATTATTTTTTTTTTTTTGGATTTTTGGGTGGAGAAGAGAGCTTTTTAACTTTGATTTGTCAATTTGTATTGGGAATTACGAAGGGTTGGGTTGGAATGCTGATTTATTATTTTTTTTTTATTTTTTAAAAATTTGAAATTTTTATCTGGGAAAGTAGAGAGCTTCTTAATTTTGATTTGTCAATTTGTGTTGAGAATTACGGAGGGTTGGATTGGAATGCTGATTTATTATTATTATTTTTAATTTTTTAATGAGAAGGGTACAACGGGTAAAAATATTTAGTAAAAGAAAAAAATTATTAAATTTTAGACTTTAGAATTAGAGATTTCGAAGATATGAACAGTCACACCTTTATAATTTGAATCATCATGTACCCACTAATACCGACTGAACTGTCGTCGCACATGGTAGTGGAGGAAGGAAGAGGAGGTTCCAGGATGGGCCGTAAGGGGACAGTGGGAATCCCCTTCATGTGGAACGTTTGGATCATGTTCTCAAACAACCGCAGCTTGCCTTCTCCTCAAACCCGGCCCCCCCTTTTGTCCTCTTTTCTATACAAATTATTTCAATTATTTCTTCTTAATAATGAAGATTTTGTGGTCTACTTTATTTCTAAATATTCATTTTTTGTTTCAGTAAATAATTTTTTATTTTTTAATGAAAAGAATAAATAAATTGATGATTACTCATTTTGGGGTTTTTGTTTATGAGATAGTGAAAGTGTTCATTTGGCTATGGTATTTGCAAGATCTTACGTTGGTTGTAAAATTTAACTTGTTACTGTGAGGAATGAGAAACAAAGATCATTTACTATTGTGAATTCAAAATTTATCTTGAAATCCTTAGTCTGAATGGATTCTTGATTATTTTCAAATTAGACTTCTCTCTCATTTTGGTGGATTCAATTATCTATTTCATTTTTTTTAATTTTATTCGTATTTCACTAAATAATCAATATCTAAACTATGGATCATGAATCTTTAATTCATAATTTATGAACTTTGAATGAACTCAAAACCACCGGTAAAATTATTTCATTATCTTAAAGTCTAAACCTTAAATTTAAACTAGAACTTGAAGTATTAAATAAATAAATGACATAATTTCAAAATCTAATCTTAAAATTTTAAACTCTAAATAGAACTATAAATTATTAATTATGAACACTAAATATCAACTTGAACCAAATATATATATACATATATATAATAATAATAATAATAATAATAATAATAATAATAATAATAATGTGAATCCACTCACATTTAATTAAGTGAAATATAAGCTAAACATGAAAATAATATAACATATAGATGATTTGATGTGCTCATATGGAGGTTTGCAATATTCATACGTGGGACGGTGTTGTGCCTCACAAGCAACACCCACCTTAAAGCGTAACTCGGCCTACGACAGCTCATGGAAATTAAACACATGTTAATGTATATTAAATAATACTATTAATAAATATATTATATGTATTGATAAATTAAAATATTAAAAACATAAAGAGAAGATTTAAACAATTAGCTATCATACTAATGGCTTGTTTGGTAGGGAGGTTGAAAAGATGACAATTAAATTATTTATAATTAAAGAAATGTAAGAAATATCATAAATTTTGCCATTTGATAGGCTGTGTTAACGATGAGACAACATAGACTATGTACGAAATATATAGTTTTTGTTGTTGGGTATTTGTCCAATTACATTTGTGGGCCTGCTCATTTGTGTCTGGGACCAGGCTTATTAAAGCCAAGGCCCTTAAGCCCAGTCTCCCCCCTTTTCTTTTAATGTTGGCTGATCCCTATTAGGGCACTCATTCCCTCCACCCTGCGAGTGCACCGCTCTTCTGCCCTTCCCTCTTCATCTTTTCCGTTTCTTGCGACGAGTTCGCACCCATTCCCCAGGCAGTCTTCACTCCCATTCAATGTGGTGTTGAAACCACGTGGCCCTTCGGGGTTCTCCGGTTGAAAGCTCACCTATATAATGACTCCGGTCATTCGGTGGTAACAACAGCTTGTTCGACAGTTTTCTCACTGCAATCCTTTCCACTGTCCCCATGTCTATACTGACTGTTTATCTCCGTCGGTGAGGTTTACGGTGTGTAGTCTGTGTGGGTGTCGAGTGGGTGAGGTTTGGGAGTGAAGTGCTACCGGGAAGAGGGTTTGTGCTCTTGGTTGACGAACGGTCTTGTGTGATCAGTCCGAAACCTCCGGTTGACTTGTGTGTCCGAATCGGGGCGAGCCATGGCATAGCCTGAGCCATGAACAAGGTGACGGTAGTACCCAACAGTGGTATCAGAGCACCACCGCCGCCGCCGCAAGCAGAAGTCGCCGCTGGGCGACACGCTGCAGTCGCCGGGACCCCGCTGTCCGTCGCCCCCGTGCGACCCCACTGCCCGTCGCCCCCGCCGACTCCACTGCCCGTCGCCCCCGCGCGACTCCTCCGATGGTGGATCTGCCCCTCAGTATTGTACCGAGGGTGGTGGGTCGTCCGCTCGTCAACCCCCGCCTGTCGTGCCTTTGCTCGACGTGCGCCGATTCACAGACAGGAGGTCCCTTCGAGGTCTTCCAAAACCTCGCTCTGGTAAAGCGGCTAAAACTGATACCTTTAGTTGCCGGTTGCACCAGATAGGGCTTGGGCGTGATTGCTGGTAGATACCGGTCGAACCGGGCAGGTTTTTAAGTGATATTGCATTGCATTGTATAACCTGTTTCTTGTTATTTATCTGTTGTTCATTACCTATCTGCTGAACCTGTGTTGGTTTTCTGGAGGTCTGTGAAATCTGTCATATTACTTGTGTGTAATAACCCGTCCACTTGAATATTTTCTGCTGGAAATCGGATCTGAGTGACCCCCTGCGCAACCGATTAATCGGTTTGTGAACTTGGATATCCTCAGTTTTTCGTCTTGTGTGAATTGTGTGAATTTGTACTTGTGGGTGCAATATGTCTTCAATGGGATCCTATAATCTTGCACCATTCGATGGTCGCACTGATTTTAGCATATGGCAACAAAAAATGAAGGGGATACTGATACAGCAACGTGTATTCAAAAGTATCACCCTTGCATTTTCTGATGCCACGACTGACGAGAAAAAGGAAGAGATGGACGAGATTGCACTCTCATCCATCATCCTTCATCTCTCAAATTCTGTTATCCGAAAATTCGGAGAACAAAAATGTGCTAAGGAATTATGGGATAAATTGGAAGAATTGTTCATTGAAACTTCACTTCCTTGCAAAAAGTTCTTGCTTGAAAGATTTTTTCGGTTTAAACTTTATATGTCTAAAGATATTGATGAAAACATGGACATTTTTCAAAAACTTGTACCAAACATAAAGAAAACCGGTGATAAATCTATATATGAATATACTGCTATTGTGCTTTTAAATGCTATACCTGATTCCTTCAGTGATGTAAAGTCTGCTATAAAATATGGTAGGGATCAGATTAATCTGGACACTGTTATAAACGGATTAAAAAGTAAAGAGATAGATTTAAAAGCCAATATGGGTATGAAACATCAAAACAATGCTGATGCCATGTTTGTTAAAGAAAAGAACTTTAAGAAAAAGAAAAAGTTTTATGAAAACAAAAATGGTCAAGAAAGGCCTAAGGATAAAAATGCAAAAGTGAATAATTCCACAAATAAAAACAAGAAGTGTTTCAATTGTGGTGAACCTGGTCATTTTGCAAATGTGTGTCCTCAACCTAAAAGGCCTAAGGCTAATAATGTTTCACAAAAGGAATTACATGAAGATGTTTTTATGGTAACAAATTTTTGTGAAACCTCTGTGGCTAATTCTGTAAATTCATCTTTCTTGTGTGAAAATGAATGATTAATTGACTCTGGCTGCACTTTTCACTTAACTTCTTTCAAAAATTTGTTTTGCTCCTTTAAAGAAACAAAAGATGGTTTTGTATTCATGGCAAACGATAAAAAATGTCCTATCCTAGGTGTAGGAAATATTTCACTTATGTGTGAATCTAGACATGCTCTCAACTTGAAAAATGTGAGATATGTACCTGCTTTGAATAGTAATCTTATATCCTGTGTTGCATTAGAAGATGAGGGGTATGAGGGGAAATGGGGTAAGGGTGTTATATCAATCATGAAAGGGTCTTTTGTGGTCCTTAAAGCTGAAAAACGTAATAACCTGTATATGTGTTTTACCAAACCTGTCTTGCATGCAAATGTAGTTAAGGATGATAAAATTGCACTTTGGCATTGTAGACTAGAACATATGAGTAATAAAAGGCCTTGAACTGTTGCAAAAGGTAGGATCATTTGATAATGATAAACTTTCTTGCATGCCTTTCTGTGAACCATGTGTAAAGGGTAAACAACATAGAGTCAGTTTCCCCATCTCCATTGCCCCCAATATGTCTAAATGTACCAGCATAGTGCATCAAAAACTTGATAAGTTAGAACCAAGGTCCAAAAAATGTGTTTTCCTTGGTTATCCTGAAGGAGTAAAAGGTTACAGATTATGGTTAAAAATGAACCTGGTTTTAAGGTCACCATAAGTAGGGATGTTATTTTCAATGAATCTGAATTTCCTTGCCTGCCTATATCTGTGCCTTCTGTTGCTCTTGACACAACTCTGAGTGAGGTGGATCACACACTAAACTTACCTGTTTTATCTGATACTGATTCTGATAATGTACATGATAATTTAAGTGATGGTGAAAATGTTGATAATTACCAATTTGCTAGGGACAGACCTAGAAGGAACATTAGGCAACCATCTAGACTTAATGATTATCACATGGATATGCATGCTTTGAATGTGTATGAATTCCCCACTGACCTAGAACCTAAATCCTTTAAGGAAGCTGTAAATTCCAAAAATTCTGTTGACTGGTTAAATGATATGAATAATGAAATGAACTCCCTGCATGTTAACCAAACCTGAACTCTTGTACCTAAGTCGTCTAATTGCTCTGTGGTTGCATGTAAATGGCTATATAAGGTAAAAGAAGAGTGTGACAACATTAGGTTTAAAGCTAGACTCGTAGTAAAAGGTTTTACTCAAAAGGAGGGGATAGATTAGACATAAATCTTTGCGCATAATGTTGGCTTTAGTTGCTCATTTTAATTGGGAATTAAAACAACTTGATGTAAAAACTGCTTTTTTGCATGGTGAACTTGACAAACAAATCTACATGCATCAACCTGATGGTTTTATTGATCCTCAAAAACCTGACCATGTATGTTTATTAAAAAAGTCTTTGTATGGTTTAAAATAATCCCCTAGGCAATGGAACAAGAAATTTGACTCCTGCATGAAAGATCATAAGTTCAAAAGAAGTGTGTATGATCACTGTCTTTACTTTAAGTGTGATGCACCTGTTCCTTCCTTTCTTCTGATATATGTCGATGATATGCTCCTTGTTAGTATTTGCATTAAATTTATCGAATATGTACAGAATTGCCGAAGTGATAATTTTGACATGAAATATCTTGGAGATGCTAAACGAATTCTTGGCATGGATATTGTTAGAAATAGGAAGAACCATACACTGCACTTAAATCAAATTTCTTATGTGAATAAGATTTTGAGTAAATTCTCCATGTCTAATGCTAAACCTACTAATGTTCCCCTTGCTGCTCACTTTGTGCTAAGTAAGGATCAGTCCCCAAAAACTGATTCTGAAATAAATGAAATGTCTAAGGTGCCATATGCTAATGCTATAGGCTCAGTGATGTATCTTATGGTAAGCACTCGACCTGATATTGCATATTCGGTAAGCTGTTTGAGTAGATACATGTCCAACCCTGGTATGCCTCATTGGGATGCATTAAAATGGCTGTTAAAGTACTTGAAGGGTTCTGTCAATACTTGTCTTAAATTTTCAAAATGTGCTAAAGGTGTTAATCTGATTGGTTATGCTGATTCTAATTATGCCAATGATAGAGATAATAGGAAGTCTTCTACCTCATATGTGTTCACTCTGTGTGGCTTTTGTATTAGTTGGAAATCTCAACTGCAGCATGTTGTTGCTTTATCCACTACTGAGTCAGAATACATTGCTATTACTGATGCCTTAAAAGAAGCTATATGGTTAAAAGGCCTTTTATCTGAAATTGGGTACTTAGAAGGTGATACTATAGTTTATTCTGATAGCCAATCTGGAATTCAACTTTGTAAAAATCCTGTCTTCCATGATCGCACCAAACATATAGATGTTCGGTATCATTTTATTCGGGACATTGTTGAAAAGGGAACAGTCAAACTTGAGAAAATACCTTCACAATTTAACCCTGCTGACATGGGAACTAAATGTCTATCTGCTGAGAAAACAAAGGACTGCATGAATACCCTGAATTTTGATTCCTTGGATTAAAATTTTGTATTTCTTGCATTCTGACTTTTTGTTTGTTTTTTTCTCACTTTTCATTGTTTCTTTCTTCTGTGCAGGTGTGTGTGTGTGATTGGTAAGGGCAATGATGAATCGCCTGCGCCCCGGATAGTACTTGTCAATCGGTTGTGTGAGGGTTTGGTCCAATAAGGTGGAGAATGTTGTTGGGTATTGGCCCAATTACATTTGTGGGCCTGCTCATTTGTGCCTGGGCCCAGGCTTATTAAAGCCCAGGCCCTTAAGCCCAGTCCCCCCCTTTTTCTTTTAATGTTGGCTGATCCCTTTTAGGGCACTCATTCCCTCCCCCTGCGAGTGCGCCGCTCCTCTGCCCTTCCCTCTTTGTCTTCCCCAAGTCTGCCCCGTTTCTTGCGATGAGTTCACACCCCTTCCCCAGGCAGTCTTCACTCCCATTCAATGCGGTGTTGAAACTGCGTGGCCCTTCGGGGTTCTCCGGTTGAAAGCTCACCTATATAATGACTTCGGTCATTCGGTGGTAACAACAGTTTGTTCGACAGTTTTCTCACTGCAATCCTTTCCACTGTCCCCGTGTCTATACTGAGTGTTTATCTCCGTCGGTGAGGTTTATGGTGTGTAGTCTGTGTGGGTGTCGAGTGGGTGAGGTTTGGGAGTGAAGTGCTACCGGGAAGAGGGTTTGTGCTCTTGGTTGACGAACGATCTTGTGTGATCAGTCCAAAACCTCCAATTGACTTGTGTGTCCGAATCGGGGCGAGCCCAGGCATACCCTGAGCCCTGAACAAGGTGACGGCGGTACCCAACAGTTTTCTCCTTAAATTAAATCTGAAAAAATATCCTTCCAAATAATGCATAAACTTGTAGTAGAAAACCTACGATCCTTAAACATGTGAAAATTTGTATTTATCTCTTCAATGCTAACAAACTATTATGTATTAAAATCAAAAGAACTTAGTTTAATTTAGCCACAAATCTCTTGATTCAAGGCCATTAAGACAGGGGCATATTAGACAAATCAAACTTTATATCTGGATTATTGTTGAAATTGTGATACAAATTATCTTTAAGTACGAGTTATGTTTATTAAAGAGAAATATTAACGAACTCATAAAGGACTGCCCATATAATCAAATATGCAATAGCAAACAAACTCATAAAGAAAGTTAATTTTGCAATTTTTGGTTTATGTTGGCCACTAAACTAGCCCTAAGTGAAATTAAATCATTATTTTTAGCCATTAGTTTTCTTAATGTGTTGAAAAACAACATTAAAACTGTCATGTTAGAGTATCAATAATTAAGTTTGTAATGTTATTTATCTTATAAAGAAGATTATCAATCATAAAAAATAATTAGAAGTGTTTCAATATTTGTGCCAAACAATTTAGGGGGTGTTTGTGTTGGACCGAACCCATCCGGATGGGGAATGGATTCAACCCAACAAATTTTTGGCTCTGGGATGTAGGCCTATTTTCCATCCAAAAATTCTAGCCCGTCTCTTGATAATCAATCTGACTTACCCCTCCCTCGACTTTTCATTTTCTGTTAGCTCCACGAAGAAGAGATTCTCTCTCCTCCGTTATTGTCCACAATGCTCCACTCCACTTGTCGAGTCTCTCTCTCACACTACCCCCTCCCCAAATTTTCTCTTCTGTCGTCTTAGAGGAAATTCTCTTTCCTCCATTGTCGTCCTCACTGTAGACGATAACCTCTGTCTCTTTGTAAATAGTCTCTCTTTCTCTCTCTCATTGCCTCAAACAAGGCTATTGTGCATTCGACGTCCGTCACTTTTGAAGTGGTTTAATGGCCCCAACCACCTCTGTAGTGACTGATTTTTTTCTCTAAGAGAATATCTTCTCTTCTCTGAGATAACCTCTGACATGTATAAGCTCTCCATACATTTTCACCCCTATGTCTTCCACTTTAATTACAACTATGAAAACCTCTTTTTATTTTTTTAATTTTTTTATTAAATTTTTTTTATAACAGTAATGTTACTATTTTTTTTTTGTAGATTTGTGAATTTGTATGGTTGTCGAGTCACATGTAATCATTGTAGAAGGTTGGTTCTTATGTATTTACAGAGGGTAGATATGGAGAAGAAACCACACACAAACCACACACTATGCACGAAACCCATTTTGACTGAGGGTCGAGCAAGATCGATATTGGGAAGAGGGTAATTTTAGCTGGATCTGAGTCTATGAGTAGTAGTTTATATCCTCTTCTCCATTGTAGGAAGGTACTGATTAGTTTTTGGGCTTCTTTGAATTTTGTGTTTATTCCATGAGTTGATTTGTTGTCTTTTTGTTTATTGTTGATATTTTCACATTTCTATCATTTTTTTTGTGGTTTTGTTTCTGTTTATGATGACTTATATGATTTGTTATGTATATTTTGGCTGAACGATGTGATACTAAAAAAATTCTTTGGTCTTTCATCTGATGAAGGTTGTTCTGTCCATGTACATGGTTATTAATGGGATAACAAAATGTTCATTTGGTTTTGATCTTATGGGTATTGTTATGTTTTTGTCCATGATTAATACAATTTATACATGGTTAATAATGAGATAGTAAGATGTTCCTTTGTTCTTTGATCTTATGAGAGTTGTTCTGTTTATGATTTATCCAGTTTTGTTCATGTTCATTGTCCAATTTTTATCTATTAATGAGGTTAATGGCTATGAGAACTTTTCCTTCTTAGTTTTTCTTTGCTTAGTTTAAGCTACGCATGTATATTTTTGTTGAGTTCAATCTGTCTTTTCTATTTGACTTTCCTTCTAGCATGACTTTCTTCAACTATGGACTGAGATTCTTTGCAATAATATGGTTTATCTAGTTGTGTTCATGTTCATTTTTCAATTTTTGTCTACTAATGGGTTTAATGACTATGAGAACTATTGTGTTCTCTATTTGTCTTTGCTCAATTTAAGCTATACATGAGTTTTTTTTCTTTTTTTTTTTTTTTAAAGTTCAATTTGCCTTTGCTCTACTCATCTCTACTTCCAACATATTCTTTCGTCTCAACTAGTATATAGTTTCAGTTCATCATGCTTGGAGTTCTCCCACCTGTCGAGTGAGGAGTAAGTCATTCTCCCTTGAACGGATCTAGTTCTCTTGTATCTGTTTTTCAGCATGTATGTATGTTCCCTATTTTATTTCACTCAAAAATGACTCGAAAGTGCACGGGGCAATTTATATAGTAAACATATAGCGAGAACATGTATCGTATCCATATGAACTGCCTATAGTAACATCAACTAAGTATTCGTTTATGATATTATCCTTTATCTAAAGAATCGAATATTTGAAAATTGATTGTGTAAACGAAAATAAAATAAATAAAGAGTAGAAATATATTTCACAAATCAAATTCAAACAATTAAGGGAATTCATTCATATGGTTCATATGAGTTTTTTTAATGTATCAAACCAACTTTAATTCCTATATTTGTAAGAGAATCACTAATATAATTGGATCCTCTCTCAGAGTTAGATCCAAAAGTAGATTAGACTCCACTAATCATCTCTCAATATCACAGTGTTATGTAACTTCAATCGTGTCTAGGATCTATTCTCATTACAATACCTACCAATCTCTCGATATAACAAGTTTGTGTTATGCATTCCTAATCTGTTAATCAATTATTTCCTCTAGGATAATAATGGATTAACTACACATATGAAATTATTTGCCACATAATTTTATACGACAAGCAAATCAAGGAAGTATAAATGAATATCGGAAAAGAAATAATATCATTAAAGAAAACAGATGAATCCATAATCATGCAAGCCCTATAATTACTAGATGTGTAGCCACTCATACTCAATACATAATCCACATGAAACATATTGATAATTATAGCTAACATATATGAACAAAAGAAAAGAAGACTATTGAAGCCAAACAATCTTCGTTTCTCCATCTCTAATGACTTGGTTGGTTGATTCTCCTTTGTATACTTATTTCTAGCTCTAAAATCAGATGATATTTTGTTGTTCCCATGCTCCTTCTTTTATAGGCATGACTAGGGTTTTCATATCCATTGAATCTCTGTTTTGAAATGAGAGGATAAACACAAATCATGACAAGTTGCAACGGCTAGGAACGAATCGCGAGATGAAGCACGATCCGTGCTATTAGAACAAGCATGATCCGTGCAAGGCAAACACAGTTTGGCCTCAAGGCTCCAAAATCAAGGTGTTATGTACTGGAGCATTGGTCGTACATGGTCGTGCGTCGGGTTGTGCCTTTGGGTATTGACCTCGTTTTGCGTGCATGATTCGTGGCGTGGTCTGTGCAACCTTAATTGTTTGTTTTTCTGTCAAAGTTCAACAAACACGTGACGTAACAAAATATAACAAAATCATCACAAACTCGTCAATTCGATGCATGTCATTGCCTAAAAATTATACATAATAACCCCGAATTACACGTAATTTCTATATTTATCAATGTAATATATATATATATATATATATATATATATAGGTGGAGGAGAGCAAAGTGATCACATTCAAATGCTTCCTTTTTTTTTTTTTTTTTTCTTGGTTTGTTATGTGTTCATTATATGATTATGTGTTGTTGTCATATATGTTGGGTAACTGTATTGATGTCTGGGATGCTTCATGTGATGATCACTTATAAATAGACTTAATTACATAAAAATTCACAACCTTTTTACCAATTATCAATTGCAACAAGACATTTCAAACATAACAAAGAAGTGCATAACCTTTGTAATGATTTCAAATCAATGCATGTGGGTCAATTTCAGACTTCAATTGTTTACTTGGAGCCTAAAATCCAAATATTGGGTCCCAGCCTTATACATATGGCAAATGTTGATTTTTCTAATTACATAAAAATTCATGATGACTTTTTGATCAATTATCATATGTAACATGTCTTTTAAAAAATTAACATATAAATACGCCTTTTTTTATTTTTTTCAATCAATCAATACATGTGTGCTAATTTCAGACTACAATTGTTGATTTGAAATCTAAATTTTATATTGTAGCCTACAATTCTATAGATGTTGAATAAATACATTTTTAATACTATATGCAATCAAAATAACTTCATTTTTCTAATAAAAAAATTGTGCGAATTTTGTGTCCAATATATGATGTAAATAACCTCCGTCCTCAACCTTTGTGATCTATTTATTCTTTGTGCATGCTAATAACATATCTGTGATTTTGTTTTAGCTTTATATAAGATTAATGTTTGTATTAATACCAAATTTATGCATATTAAATGATATTATTTTATGTTTGATAGTAATTTAATTTCAATCTATTATATATGTTTTAAGGAGGCGTAGGGTTACTAAAAACGAATCGCAAAAGTTGATGGTAGTGGTTGCTTATATCATGAAATAGAAGAAAAAATGTCCTCATCTTTTATTGAAAAAACATCATTCACATTAGTTTTGAACTTTTACGCCAAAAAAAGAAAAAAAAATCAACTTATTCAATATGTACAGAAGTGGGGCCCTACAAAAGATTTGATATCATTGTAAGCAAGTTGATGTATTTCTTTGTTATTATTTAAAAGACATGTTACATATGATAATTGATAAAAAGGTTATGAATTTTTATGTAATTAAAAAAATTAAAATTTACCACATGTATAGTAGTGAGACCCAAAACTCGAATTTCGAGCTCCATGCCAGCAATCGGGGCCTGAAATTGACCCACATTCATTGAACTCAAAAAAATATAAAGGTGATGCACTCCTTTTTTTATGTTTTAAAGGTCATATTGCAATTGATAATTCACTAAAAGACTGTGAATTTTTATGTAGTTAAATCTTATAAGTATATAGATTTATTTCCATTTTACATTGCATTCTTTGTTGCTTCGTAATTTAAACGATCTAACATTTTTTTACCAGTACTTTATTGCTTGTCAAATTTAAAATGATGTATGATGTGCTTTGTCGAATAATTAATAAAATTGATAATTTATCATTCAATAATGTGTTATTTGGATTTTATTGCAATTTATTTAATTTAATTGTGATTTTTTACCAATATTTTTGTCAATAATAATCCTACAAAGTTTAGTCTTGGTATGTTTATTGGCTAAAAAAGTTGATTTTTCTAATTAATAAAGAAAATTATTTTAACAGAAAGTATATTAATAAATAGATAATTTTGTCAAGCAAAAATTAATTTGACAGAAAATTGTGAAGAAGATACAGTTTGAAAATCACATATATTTTTCAATTTTGTGACGATAGATAAATATTTTTTTAATTTCGTGAAAATAGATACATGCTTATTAACATTTTTCACAATTATGCTTATTTGTATAAAGTTTTTATAATTTCTTTTATTAATAAAGTATGCGAAATAATCCCAAAAAGTTTCAAAACAATTTTACAAAGTATGAGTTTATATTTATTTAAAACAAGTTTACAAGGTAGCTTTACATATAAGCACAATTGTAGACAACGCTAAACTGAATCCGTTTCAACCTTCTTTTTTAAATGTCTAGAGCAAAAGGTCAAAGACAAAGTCATGTGATCTCATGATAATGACTCCAACTTCATTTTTGTGTGTCATCAACAGTATCTTAATGGTCATTTATCACAATGACCTTCTCCAATCAAGTAATATCTTTTATTTGTCTAAAACATAATGTTATTTCTACTGATTGATCGATGTACACGCTTTATTACTGCAAAATCAAGTTCAAGAACCTAAAGTGGTCGTGAAAGTTCTTTTATGATCTTCAACACAAACACGGGTTGGATTTGTCAAGGTTTAAGTCACAAGAGACAATCACAGAGCTGGAAGATGTGCTATTGCTTATTTATGAGCTAATAATTTAAGAAGTAAGCTAACGAATCTATTGCATATGATGTAATAAAATTATTAACAACCTACCGGCGCCCAATCTTTATAGGAGCACCGTGACAACATAGTTATTATCAGAAGGGGATTTCGTACTTCTACTTGTGCACGAACTTATTTAAAAAAAATACGGCCATGAAAACCAACGCCCGTCCTAGTGGTGCTCTCCTTATTTCTAACAATGAGAATGAGGATGACTCACCCCAAGAAGGCGCTACAGACTTTGTTATTCCCAATAAAGTCACGGGACCCGTACCAGCCCGCAACACAACTCAAACACCAATCAATCATTACTCTTGTTTGGATTGCCCATATATGAGCTTGTTTTAGCGGTCCTTATTAAATGATTTTTTGAATAGGTATTTGATTAAGTTACCACTAAAATATATGTTATCATGTATTACTAACAAAACATGTGTATGCCAAAATTTAACTATGTGCTTTATGGTTCGTACTGTTTAATTAATATTTGAACCAACTTTTTCTCGTGTTTCTATAAAAAATTAGTCTATTTTTTGTGTTTTAATTTAAATAAATGCTTTCTTAAAGGAATAATTTTAAGTTATTAAAAATAAAATTTATCAATAAAATTTAAGTCAACTCATATAATCAAAATAATCTTTTTGAAAAATAAATATTAATAAATATCAAAATTATGAGAAACACGTGGAGAAGAATTAATTAGTTTTCCTTTTTTAGAAAGAGTCTTTGTGACCAAAAAATGGCGTTTGGTTAGATTACTGATATTATTATTATTATTATTATTATTATTATTATTATGATTTTAATACTAGATGATTTTTTTAAAAAGTTTATTTAGAGGTATATTAGTATAAGTTGAGGAACTAAAAAAATATTTGGTTCGCTATATAGTAAAATATAAATACAAAAAAATATTTTTTAATTAGTAAAAAATTGAAAATCTAATTAATACAAGGAAAAAATTAAAATAAAAATTGTTCTAAATTAGGTAAATAACATAAAATAATTAATATCAACTAAAACAAATAATAAAAATAAAATAAATTTCAATCAACAACATAAATCGTCACATATCAATCATCTAATTATTAATTGACTCCACATATTTTAACAATATTTTTAATAATTACTCAATCAATTAAGCATCACGAATATTACTTTTTCTAATAAAATAATATTAAAATATCTTTCAAAAACTAGTGATTTGACATTTATAGTACATATTCTAATTTATTTCATCTCACACCCAAATGAATTAGGAAGACCTATATCATCATACAAACACACTCTTACTATTCAACCGCTTTATTTTGGAGGATGCCAATAGTTTTTCTTCTACAGAAAAAGTGCGAAATGATATAAAATAGAAAAATCAATAATGTTACGTAAGTACTCAGCATTTAATTATGGCATACAAATCATAGTACAATGAGGTTTAGATGGTAAGTGAGGGTTGTGGTAGGATAGTTGACAACACATGGCATGGATGTCCCCTGCCTACCACCCACCCCCACTTCTTACTCTTATCTAAGACCTCCCCACCCCACACATTTGTCTTCCACGTGGCATCAAAACAACCTGCCACATCATTTTAATGTCATTCCGGGAATCCAAATTCCTTTTTTATTAAGTGAACTTTTATTTCCTTTTACTTATTTGTTCTTGTTTGGTGTGAGATATTAGACTGTGTGGGTGCGTTGATGGGCTATAGAACTGCAGAGGTAGACCTGGGCCTCTAAAGCCCAATCAATGTAACGATGTAGCCCCTCAATCCAATCGGTATGGGGAGCGTACCAAAATGTACAAATAGATTCCATAGAGAATCCGAGTGGGTACAACACTTTAAAGCGATTCAGAAGTTGCAAGACGCTGCTGTGTCAGCAGGCTGCCAGCTTCAACCACGAGCGAGGTCGTACAGACATCTTTGGTGCTCATGCATTGGAACTTGTGTTTGGACTAAAATGAGGAAGGATATTTTCAATGAAGTCACTCCGTAATGTTCACGTCCATCTCTTATTACTTTGTCACAAATTAATTAAAGTTAAAATATATTGAAAATATATACATGTATATATTTGAAATAGGAAGATGAAAAAATAAAAATTCATTACATATATAAAAATCATACCAAAAACAATAGTCTCTTCATCTTTTTGCAACTTCAAAATTCATTCAAAAAATTGGGAATGGAAGAGATTCTTTGGAACCACAAATTCTTTCACTTTTGTTTTACCCCAAAAGTTAAACTTATATTTGAAATGAAAATTTCATCATTATTTCCAAATAAATGAACATCATATGCTTGAATAAGTTGAACTTGAAGACTCCAATTAATCATTTTGGAAGTAACATATTTAATAAAAGATTGAATTTCTTCAATTTTTTGAAAGCTTAATAATATCTGTTGAAACACATTTAGATGTCACTATTCATACTGCTCAACAGTATTAAGTTTCCATAAACATGAAACCCACAATTTTGTGGAAGGATATATATATATATATATATATATATTATAATATATATACATATATATACTATATTTTGTACATGTAGAAATTCGACACTTTTCTAACTCTTAACATTCTCCACGTTTCAAAATCATTTTTATTAAGAGTATGTTCTCACGTGCGATGCGCATGCATATTATTATACTATAATATTATTAAATTTAAAAATACATAAAATTAATATTTAAAAATAATAATTATGTTCAATAATTTATTAACCTGATTATAATAATGATATAAATATTATATATAAAATAATATGTGAACATTAATTAATTTTATTTCTAAAATACAATCATCAAATTACTAAATATATAGTTTTTTTTCTTTTGAAATCAAGAAAATTGAATAAAATCTTATATATTAATGTGGACATGTTTTATTATTATATATAGCACCAAATATGCCACAAATTCATAATTGATTTGTTAAAATCAAGTAATTATGAAGATATATGAATTTTTTTATTAGTTTTGAAAAAATTAGTAACATTACGAATATTAATAAATTAAAATATAGAAATTTTAAATGAATGCTTATTGGTTATCGATATAATAATATTTTCTAAAGATTTGTCTTTCCATTTGTGGAAAGAAAAATGAATGAAAAAAATGATAATAAGAAATATAGAAACAGTTAATATATATATATATATATATATATATATATATAATCCTACGGATTTTCAGGCCAATTGGGCCAAAATAATCAAATTATTTATTTTAATTTTTTTAATTAAATGTAAATAATATTCTATTTAAAATATAATTTTAAATAACATTAAAAAATTATTCATTTTATAACTTTTATATTACTATACAAAATTTAAAGATTAAAAAATTTAAGTAATATATATATTATTTCATACTCTCATTTTTAGCTTTAAATGCTTTCACATTATAAAATTTAAACTCACGTCTCATTGGAATTCTAAAGTCTAATAATAATATTTTGAATCTTCTGGTAATTAAACATAAATTTTAATACATTCTATTAAAAATAATTATGTCAAATAAAAATTAATTCAAAATAATATATGTTATTAATTCCATACTAGGTTAGACATATGAAGAAAACTGCGGGCTATTAGACTTGCCCTAACATTAAGCAAGCTAGCTCTATAAAACTTCAGATTAAGACTAAGCGGACTAATAAAACTAAACCCCTGAACTTATAAGTTTTGAGTTATAACTTTTTTAACATCCCTCCTTGAGAGGTGGGGGCGATTAATACAAACAGTAACTCGTTGTAGAGTTATGTTTTATAATGTAAAAGTTGATAAATTAGGAATTTAAGTACTTGAGAAATTGAATACAAGATTTCGCAATTATTTCATGTAGCATGTATCAGGTATTAAAAAATTTGTTTTTGTTATGTGTAAATATGTGCCGAAATGGTTTGGAAAAAAAAAATATTGTAATTAAAATTTTGATTTTAGTTTTAAAATCAAAGAATTAAATTAATATTAAAATAAGTGTCACCATATCGTTTTAGAATTGTCTGAACTTTAACAACCAAAATTGCAATTGCTAATCAAACCACCTTGAGAATTAAGGTACAATGAAAAATTAATTTGAGATTGATTTAATCAATAAATTAAATTCTAGCAATATTTTAGAGTATTTCTATAAATATAATCTAAAATAGTTTGAAACAGAACGCCAAAATGCTCTGATACCAGAATATGTCATTTTAAAAAGAAATTCAAAACAACCTGGGAGCAATATTAATATTGAATAATGAATCCGGATTATGCTTCATCTAAAATTAGACATGGCACATTTCAGATACCAGGATTATCCAAATAAAAGAACTCTACATTGTTCCACACCAACAGAATCATCATTAACCGTATCTGACAGTGAAATAGAAGCAGCGTGCTACCAAGTTTAGAGCAGATATAATAGCGGGTCACATTTACCTTGGTTATACTTTTATCTCTTCACCAAATTTAGTAAGATGAGCATAACGGCTGAGCGACGACGAATATCAATATCTTCCCCTCCCTTCTGCCCTTAATCGACAAAGATCTCATCATCATCACTACAATAATATGAACACACACTTCCCCCAGAGAATTCCAGATAATCATCGTAGTCGGACAATCCAGCTATACATTCATCATCTGAAGTTTCATTATCATAAATCTCAGTATCAAATCTATAATCATCAGTGGAGTCATGGGGACGCCTCAGGTCTTTAATCCTTCCTGAACACAATCTTGCTATATTTCCTCCAAAATGAACGTTGAAACACTGCCTCAGATCAAGTGATTCAAGATGACGACACCCATCAAGAATGACCTGCAAGCCTTCATTCGTCATTTTGTTTCCAAGAAGTTGGAGATGGTGTAGTGCAGGCATGTTATCTGCAATTGTTTGAGCCTCTAGATCACACTCAGGGTGTTGATGCTTGTACCGATAATTATTCAATGTAAATGACTTCAACAGAGGGCAAGATCGGCCTATGGCTTCAATAGCTTCCACATCAACAGAAGTGTAGAAAAGATGCAGCTCCTCTAGCAGTGGGAGATTTTTAACTGCTATAATCATACCTTCGCCTGTTATACTTGGGGGAAATGCAAGTTGAAGACGTTTGAGCTGACCACACCTGTGAATAGGGTGAATACCGCAAATTTGGTCACAAGCACTTAGACAATATCTGTGCATCTTTATATCGAGGTGTAAACAACATGCCACCCAAGAAATTAATAGCATGCAAATGGCCTTAAGACAAATGGGTAATCAAACAGCTGCTTGATACTTCACAAATTGCATCAAGTAATACATATGGCAATTGGCCCATCCAACAAAATGACAAGTTTTAATAGCTCCATTATTCGATTAAATCCATCTGATCGCCTAGTATAAAACCAACCATGTTGATCAACAAAGCTAATTTAATCCATGGGTCAATCATGGTTGTTAGACTCAACATATACAATCACCATGATTTCCAAACATCCCTTCTGTTTCCCAAATTTAATCCACAGTATTTGCATCTCAAAATAAAAAATCAACGTTTGAAATCATACACCAATTATACACCACCAAGACATAGCAGAAACAGAAAAAATTAAGACGTTCCCGCGAAGAGTATAGATAGTTCACCCAATAGTGTGCATTGAGAAAATAGAAACAGCAGCAATGAAAACTTGACATAAAAATTGAAGGAAATACAGAACCAAAACATAAATTAATCATAAACGTCGATCATCCAGCAAAATTGAAAGCAGCACACACCAGCCACATAAAACTACCTCTGCGAAATGTAGAGAAGCAAATCATCAGAACCAAAATACTCAATGTTGATATCAATCAATTGGCCGTGGCTGCGATGCACGGCGTGGCGGCACATTTTTTCCAAATCGTATGCTGGCTTTTCCCAGAGATAACTCGTATATCGCATATCGATGCACCGCCACATGGCAGGATCGTTGCACACACTCTGCCAGGCAGAACATACTTTCACCGCCGTCGTCAGTATCTCGATTGGCCCCAACTTATGCAAAATCGCTGCCGTTATCTCTCGCGGCAATTCCAGCCACGGCGGCGACGCCCCCGGTGTACTTGAAGAGGACGCCATATAATTTTCCTTCTCCTTTTTCCAGAATTACGCGATTGATTTCTCTTGAATAATTAGAGGAAGAAAGGGTTTGGAGTCTGGAGATGAGTAGGTGAAAAGATTAGTTAGAGTTTGAAGGTTTTTTAGGGGAGGTTGACCATATACCAATTGCCGCGGGGGGGGGGGGGGGGGGGGGGGGGGGTTGACAAATAGGTTTCGAAACCCTGGTTTTTGGAATCATGGAATATGGTTTTGGTTCCGGCCAGTTCTTTTTTTTTTTTTTTTTTTAATTAATAACTTTCAAAAATAATTTTTGATCTTTGGAATTTGATTATCACAAAAGCAGGGAGGGATATTTATAGGAAAAAACAAATCAAAAGAGCCGTTGGAACCGCCGATTCCCAGTTTTGGTTCGGAACCAAAAGTTCACAACGGTTATTCCATCTCAGCCGTTGAAGATGAACGGCATAGCCGTTGATCTCCAACGGCTAAAATTTTCAAATTCAATCTGAGACCAAATCGGAATCAAACCGTTACTCCGACGGTTTTGGTTCCAATTTGAAACCGAAATTGGATCAACGGTTGAACCGAACCGTTGACCGGCGGTTCGAACCGGCAGTTCCGATTCCAAATTGAACAGTGCCATGTCTAGTTTGCACAATCTATATTTTAACATTTATTTTTTATCTTTAAAAATAAAAATTTATTTTTGTTCAGTTAATTGTGATGTATTTTTTATTTCAAATAATTTTATATAAAGTAAAAAATTCAATATTTGATAAAAATAATTTTTAGGCTTTTAAAGAGATTTCAGTAAAAAATAATACAAGTTTAATATATATATATATATATATATATATGTATATATTAAGAAACATAAATTTCAGAGAAACTAATTGTTTTTAACTTTTTTTATTTTTTAGAAATTATAATTATTTTTAAAAATTTTTACCTATTTAGAAATTATGATTTTTTTTTATTTTTTAAAACTTTAAAAAATTACTAATAATGTTTTTCCTTGTAAAAAATTATGATTATTTTTTCATTTTTAAAAATTTTCAAATTATTATTATTTTTTCAATAATAATGAATTTGGTATAAATTAATTTGAGATTTAATATATGTAAACTACCATACAATATATATATATGTATATATAATCAATTATCAATCATCAATCCAACTACAATTTTAATTATTAACCAATTATTCAATCATTACATTCCCATTTTTCTCAATATCATAATGTAAAATATCTCATTAAAATTTGCTGATTTGACATAGTAAAAACATACCCTATCACAAAAAACAAAAAAAAAAACAAAAAACTTTTAACCATGCATTTCGATGAGGTTGTGCACAATCAGTTGTGTTACAAAGTCTTCTAACCTTGTCCAAACATAGCTATTGTTTATTTGAAATTTAGTATATAATGTAATAAATTCACTTAGTTCCAATAATATTTACATCTCTTGGCAATTTGGCCTATGAACTAAATACTGACATCATTACAATTGAATTAATTTAATTCTTCATGCATATCATTGATCCAAAAATGATCCCGGAAGATTTTGAAATATTTTTGGGTTCAATTATGAAAAGAAAAAAAAAGTATTACCTCATTAAAATAGTTGACATGCACATAAATTTTACTTTGCTCTATAGCTAATTGGGTTTTTTCTTCTAGTTATAATTCCATATCTATGAAAAATGACTTTGTCACTATTTGAATAAAAGTTTGTAAGCATTATATAACACTTACATTCTAATACAAGAAAATATTTAAGACTTGGCTTCCAATATTCTGAATTTCATACGGTGTCATAGAAGTGTCCGGTCTTAAGTATACACAATTTGAGATATGACATGTGGTGTTAAATGTGCCCGCCAAAAATAGTTTAGCAAGTAGTTTTGAGCTTATCATGACATAAGACATCTCTTGCAAATTACAATTCTTACATTTGGTTATTCTATTTTGTTGTGGTGTTTTAGGTGTAAAAAATTCATGAAAATTTCTCTCTCTCTCTCTCTCTATTTTTTTTCTTCGCAGAAACCAGAAAATAATGAATTTTCAAATTCTCTCCTATGATTTGTTCTAATTTGCTTAACGGATGAATTAGGAACAATTTTTAATTTAACACTTTTTAAAAGTATCAAACTTGTGTAATTTTTTGCATAAAAAATTAATCCAAGTGTACCTTGAAATATCATCTATAATGACATATGAATATCTTTTTCTTAATTTCAGCAAGCCCCATAAAGTTGATATGCAATAGTTCAAAACAACATGTGGTGCAAAAATAAGGTATATTCTTGAAAAAGCTTTTGGTACCTGTCATGTGCTTAGAGCACCTGCTAGAAAGTACTAAGACCTTGAAATGTTAGTTCTTAAAAGCAGTAAAGATAATATTCCAAGTTAAACATGTTTTTCGAACCCAAACCATTTTTGACTTATTAAACCTGATCTATTTGTACTATCACCAACCGAGATTCCATGAAGTGTTGATGTACAAATATTAAGCTTTTTGAAGGTTCCTTCTACAAGTTGGAGTTTAAGTTCAATCTTACTATGTTCTGCATCTCTTTTTTGGGAGTATAAACTCTAATCTTTGCTATTGTACCTTTTAGCTCCTCATTCTCCTTGCTCAATGTCTGAATCTCCCATTGCTTGATTATAGTTTCCTAAATTACTCACATTTCTTTGATAATATGTCTATTTTCCCCTTCTTCAAAATCTATATCATCATTAATAAACCTATTAAAACAAATAAAATTAAGAGAGTAACAAACTTATACCTTCTGATATTATGTCGGATGATTGGATCCCAGTAGACTCTTGATTCTTCTCCCTCTTTAGGATATAATCCAATAAGCACTTCCTCACTTATAAGTTATAGCCACACGGATTTCCACGTTTTCAAAGAATGTTCGCGCATTCATTTGTATAATTAATAAATCCTTTGCATGCACGATATTGGACTTCATCAATCTTTTTGGATATCAGTTTTACTCGTAGGATAGGGTTATATCTGGGTAAACGGGTAATCGAGTAAGGTAGAGCATAAAATTTTGGATAATGGGTAGGGTTTTACCCGTGCCCACCAAACTTGTTAAGGTAAGGGTAGGGCATGGGTTTAACATTTTACTCGTGTTCCCAACCCGTGTACCTTATCCGTGTACCCGATATATATTATAAAAGAAATATATATATATATATATATCTTACATATAATAAAAATAATGTTAATTATTTTAAAAAATTAGTTATTTAATTATTTTAATTATTTTTATATTCTAAAAATCCTAATTGAACAAAGAGTCAAAGACATATACCCATAGGGTATTACCCGTACCCTACCTGAGACGAATAAATAGGTAATAGGGTAGGGTAATGACAGAGTATTTTGTATTATGGTAGGGCATGGGGGAAGCGAACACGTACCCTATCCTACCCATTTATATCCCTAATGAATACAAAGACAGATGTGCTCTTTCGATTATCCAAATCTCTTGCATAGCCACGATAAGGTAATTATTGTCAATATTATTCGAAAATTCTAATTGATTTATTATTGATTGCAGATTTAAAAGATATTGTGGAGATATTCTTGGAAGAAAGTCAAGGTTGAATGAGAAGAGAAAAAGAAGGAAAGACATGGCTAAAAATAAGGAGAATCAAGAGTAAATCTGGGAACAAATCTTTGAAAGATATGATGAAGATATAAGATATGCATATCCAGGCCATATATACAAAGATATGCATATCACCACCAAGATATGAGAAGATACCAGCAGATCTCGTGGAGGACATGAGAGACTGCAACTCTCCAAGATATTCATTTACCATTTATATGGGCTGAGAGAAAGTGAGAGGTTGATGAGTGTGGTGTTATATTCGTAAGAATACAACAGACTGGGAAGTACTCAAGGGCGAACCGAAGGCGAACTTCGCAAAGTCTGGATTACTTTGGAAATTCACCACACGTTGATTTCGGGAGATCTCAACTCAGTACAAACGGGAGTTTGTATTCAAATCCATTTAGGGGACTAGATGGTCAAGTAAGTGTTTTAGAAGAATTAGTTATACGGGTAGACAAGTATTTAGGGGGAGCCAAATACGTGTAAGTTCTACTGTAACATTTGTGGGAACAAATATGTCTTCTAATAAAATTACTTGAGAGGAAGAAGGGATTTCTTCCTCGCTTAAAATCAAACTTTATTTTAAGCTTCCGCATGTTCATTTACAGTTCGAATTACTGTTGAACACATACACACGCGCACATATTCTGATCTAACAGCCACTATCTATATAAGTTGTGAAACCTGTGTTACCTTTTCCCTTCTTGTAGAACATACCGAATTGAGTAGTTGCCTTTAGATATTTTAAGGTTCCCTTGGCTGTAGTCCAATGTGATAACTTTGGACTTGCCATGAACTTGCTAATTACTTATTGAGTATATTAAAGGTGGTTGAGTCGCTTTTAGATACATAAGGCTCCCACCTATTTGTTTGAATATAATAGCATTAAATCTGGTGCGTTTCTCATCTTTTTGATAATCTTACCTGGAAAAATTAGATATATATATATATATATATATTTTATTGAATTACCATTTTCCATACCAAACCTTGCTAGAGCTTCTCGAACATATCTCTGTTGACAAATAAAAATTCCAGTGGCACTCTATATAACTTTTATACCAAGAAAATATTTCATCCTTCCCAAATAGGACATATCAAATTTTGACATTATTAACCTTTTAAATTCATTGCACATGCTTCTAGTATTTCCAGTAAATATTAAATTATCAACATAAAGACTAATTATCAACATGTTACCTCCCTTTGACTTGGTAAATAAAGTGGGCATAGTGGTACATCTTTCAAAACCTCCTTGCGTAATATATGCTCCAATCTTGTTGTACCACACCGTGGATGCCTGTTGAAGGCCTATAACACCTTTTTCGACCTATGTCTTCTTCTCCTTTCTTAGCAAATCCCTCCAGCTGTTGGATTAAAACTTTCTCTTTGAGTTCTCCATGAAAGAAAACATTGTTTCCATCAAGTTCAAATACTTCCGAATCATATTGAGTTGCCAAAGCAAGTATCAACAGACACTGTATCAAATCTTTCCACTAGTGCAAACAATTTTGTTTAATCTACTGCATATCATTGTGGATATCCTTTTACCACCAACCTTGCTTTGAACTTTTCCACCTCTCCACTTTCATTAAGTTTGGTTTTGAAAATCTACTTAGTTACTTTCGACAAGTTTGTTAGTTTCAATGTATTGTTCTTTATATAACTTTTATCTCTACATCCATTACTTCTCTCTTTTTTATTTTTATTTTTTTAATTATATCCTCCAAGAGAAGAGGATCATCTTCACCTTTGATAATCATCATATTTAAACCCTTTTCTTCTTTAAAGAAACATGCCCCCAGTATCAGAATATGTCATCCAAACCGGTTATCTCTATTTCTTGCACCCCTCCCTTTAACTAGAACCTGGTGACCAATATTACTTGGCTAATTTGAGGGCGAATCAGTCTCACTTGAGCTGCTGGAAGCACCTTGATCAACTTGGTTTACGTTGTTATTGCCTTCCTCTTAGTCTCTTGCTCCTCATCATGGTCCTCTTCATTTTCACATACTAGTGCATCATATTTGCATCTTCATCATTCCTGTGCCAAACCCAACTTTTATTTCTTCAAATATGACATATTTGCTCACAATAATCTTTTTGGTGACTAGATCAAGTAGTCTGTAAACTTTCAATTCATCGCTAACACGAAAGAATACACACACCTTTTACTCTCATCCAACTTACTTCTTTTGTGATCTGGCATATGAGCATGGGAAAGACATCAACAAATTCAAAAGTAGTCCACCGTAGGCTTTATACCGCTCCATGCTTCTTCTGAGGTTTTGTTTTCTAGGGCTGCTGTTGGACTTCTATTATGCGTATGCAGACACCACCTCACTACCTCGGGCAAAAAAATTGGTAACTTATCTTTTGTGCAACATGGTTCTCACTACATTCGTGGCCGTCCTGTTCTTCCTCTCTTCATCCCCGTTCAGCTGAGGAGCATATGCTGCTATCAATTGCATCTTGTTACGATTTGAAGTTGGTACGATAGGACCACATATTTTAGCAAGCATTAACTAGAGTTGCTTTGACACTATCCAAAAACTCCTTCGTGGTATCGACTCTTTGTGTTGTTTTCTAGTTAAGTAGGTAGTGTATATTTTCTTTGGGGACATTAGAGAGGGTAAACCCACCACCATCTTCTTATATGAGAGTGCCCCAGTCCTTTGTGACTAAAATGCCCAAACAACAACGCCATAAATGAGTCTATTTCTCCAACATTGTCTCATCTTGTAAACATATAAAATCTTTTGATACCATAGAGTCATTTGGTGTCATGGAGGCTAACAGACAAGACATTCTATTCCCGCTCATATTGGCCTGCATGATTAATCCTTTCCTAGTATGAAATACTTTGCAAGTTCTATGTTGGATCAAAATTTCTAACCTTTTCTCTTGAAGTTATCCAATGCTAAGGAAGTTGTTCTTAAGCTCATGAACAAAATAAACATTTGATATTTACCTGAATGACGTAGTTGACTTGTATCTCTATGCTTCCTTTTACATTTGATATAATAACCTCCATTTTATATCATTCTGGAGTTTCACAATTCGATAAACCTTCTTCCAATTCTAAAAATCATTCACCATTCCCCATCATGTGGCTGCTTGGTAGCGTTGTTTCTCCACCAAAATTAATCCGACCAGTGGTCGGTATGCCCATACTGAACTAGAACAACAACAAGCAAGATCGTCTCCCAAAGGTCCGACCATGATTTTTTCTAATATTTTGATCTGCCAATAATCACGAAAATCAGTAACAGAGATTTGTAGTTTGAGAATGAAATTGAATAGCGAAAATTAAGAAAATGATTTGTATCAGATATGTAAAATATTTCGGGTTCCAATTAATTCCACTCTACCTAACTATTTCAATCATCGATGCAAAATTGACTTTAATTCATGCAAATAAATTAGTTATAACCACCGAAGACGCTTCAGACGCAGTCTTATCTCTCCTTAATTTCTCGATAATTAGGAAGACGCTTCACCAATTATTTCCCTAATCGACTGACAACCCTAGAGACGCTCTATAGATTTAATGAGCCGACATCATTAATAATTAGAGAGACCCAATTAAAAATCAATAAACTCTGACGCAGGATTATCGAATTAAGACTGATCTTCCCTTGATTATGAAGAATCAATGTACCACTAATTAAATCTAAACCACAATTACAGATGGCCGGTTTAATTGGCTACTAATTAGTTCCGGTCTAATGAATATTTCGAACTACACAATAGATCCGAAACAATTAAGCACAGTAAACACAGAGAATCACAGATACTTGCATAAAATAAAGTATACGAACAGATTTGATCTCATAAAATAGAATAGCTAAAGTTTCCTTAATTGTTACCGGAATAAAAGAGTTTAGCTTCAACCCATAATAGAATCAAAAAACCAAAATAAGAAGATAGAAAGATAAAACCGGGCTGCTTCTTGAAGAGAAGAACGACTCCCTTCTTGGTTTCTTGAAGTAAGGTAAGTGTGATGATGATTCTAATAAAACCATAGTTCAACTATATATACACCCATCACTGCTGCATCTAGAGTTGAGAACTCATACCTCTTCTTGCTTGGCTTCATACGGCTCTTCATAGGACATTAATAAAAGCTCCTCTTTTTCCTCCACCTCAGCGTAATTTTTTTATTTTCGAACACTTATACTGAAAATGTGATACCTGTAGCACTTAATAAACTTTGTGTTTGGAGGTTGTCTTCCTTTTTAGTTGTCTACTTTCTGTCTCTCATGGCAAGTAACTGAAACTCCCTTCTCATTGCTTGAAGTAGTGCGTGTTTCAAATTTGGGACCTTGATATTTCTTTCGGATTGAATACCTTATTACCTTCAATGTCCACTTATCGAGAATTATTTCCAAGATTTCTCAATCAATGGCTTGGAATAGGAAGTTTTTGACCTTCAGATCCTTAAGCTTGACCTCCTCTACACTCTTTCTCTGAGCCTCATTTGGCGTCGTTGTCTCGATTGCTGGTGGCGGAATCCCTTCATCCACCAGGTTCCACATCTCTTTATAACTTAGAAATTTCTTCATCATCATCGACAAATAATCATAATAGCCATCTAACCTCAAAATGGACGGATGTACGAACTTTTTTGAAATTGATATTCTAATCTCTCAGTGTTTTACTCACAGTCTCGCAAACTCTTGTGTTTACACTCAGTTTCACACTCTCACAAACTCTTGTGTTTTTCACCACACTCTACTAGGCCCCTTTCAAAGTTTTGATACAGAAGTTGAGATACAAAGTGACAAATGCACATAAGAAAGTGTGAAAGGAAATTGATAGTAAACTCAAGAAAACTTGTGGCTTGCCATTACAAAATGAAAGGATTAACTAAGCCACACATTTTAAATCTACAACATGATGACTAAAATGAACAGAAAAGTTATTCTTTATCTTCCCAAAAGAATGGAACTTCCTAGAAGACTATGACTTATTTAACAAAGTAGACTAATTTAATAAACAAACTTTGAACATAACCTTTTCCCTATTTTTTAACGCTATTGTTCTCTTTTATTGATTTTGCCTTTTTGGATTTTTAATATCTTTGTATAACTATTTTGGATTTTTTAGATTTCATTTTGATTATCTTTCAAATAAAATAATATTTAAACCGAGCAGTACATGAATTTCAATACATATATGTTTATATTTATAAAAAATATTTTTTTGCTGAAAAGTAAGATATTAAAAATTAAGACAACATATTAAATAAATTAAATTAAATAATTCAATTTTTATTTTACAAAAAGTATTCTTAAATAATCAATTTCTTTTATCTTTTATAAGAGAGTAACAATTTTTATTTAAAATTCAAACCCACCATAATCGTCAAATGAATTACAAATACTCAAACTAACACACAACTCAACAAAATATTAAGAGAAAATAATAAAAAATTGAATAATCTTATTAGATAAATAGTTCTTTTTTTTCAAATAATCAAATACTTTCATTTCAATTAGAATAATAACTTGATTAATTTTATTTTATATTTTACAATATAAATAATCCACAATCAACCATATTATTATTATTATTATTATTTATTATTTATTGTTATTTTCATTTATGAATCTTTGAATGAATGCTTTTAATATTCTGGGTGTTCTAATTTTTTTGGAACTAAGGAAATAAATTGGAGTAGATAATTATTAAATTACAATCGAAGCATTAATTTTAATAAGTTTAACATCGCATATTCTTGCAGGCATTTGTGTATGTGTGGGTGTGTGCAAGTATTCTTGATTAGTGGGTGTAAAGAGTTGGGCCAACTATTGTCTCTGAAAGTCAAATGTAACAACAGCCAAACAAAAATGTCAAACCTAAAGCCAACAATTTCGCAAATATTAACTGCCATTTAAATAATGATTGACAAAGTAAATAATGTCTCTTGGGCTGACACCGAATCAGAGCAACACCGACTATAAACTAGTGTTATCATAATTGATAATGCTATAAAATAGGAAGAGAGAGAGAGAGAGGGGGAGGAGAGAGAGAGGGTCTGCAAAGCAACCTCTCTTCTTTGGATCATTCAATTATATTAATATTTCCGATTAGATTAATAGGTACAGGTAATTTGATTTAGAAAAAGAAGAAACAAAAAAAAGGTAAACGAAGTGGGCTTTCCCTGTAATTGTTGCCCATTTCTTTGTCTTATCTGTTCTTGATTTCTTGCAATATAAGAACCGATTCTATTGTTGAGGAACATTTTGTGAGACAATTATGAGCCAGATTCGTGCAAATTCGTCTCCTGATTTAAATTTCCCCTCATCGGCAAAGAGTCAGCAATACGATGATTTGGAATTACAAGGTACATGTTCATCTTATATATATATATATATGTGTGTGTGTGTGTGTGTATATATATATTTTTTTTTCATTTTCCTGATGTTGAAAGATTCTAGGTCACTTCTGTTTCCTAAGATGAAGGAATTTGTTTTTTGTTTTTGCTTTGTTTTGTTTTGTGTGTGTGTGTGTGTGTTTTTTTTTTCATGAAGTCCTTTTTCCAACAACTTAATGATCCCATCCTGCAAGATTGGAACATGGAGTTTTTGATGGTAATAAGATTGTATTTGTTGTAATGTTTCTGTTAGAGAGGATGTCGAGGGTTTGAATCATTCTCCGCCCCTACTTTTATGTGTAAAAGGGTTCGATTAGGAAAAAAGAAAAAAAAAAGATGGCATTTTTCAAATATTTTTGGTACTTCAGGACTCATGATTTGATTAATATAAGTTGTTTCTTTTATACATTCAGGGGTAGCAGCAAATGTAAAATTATTGCTAAAACTGATCCAGGATCACAAATTAGCTTGTGATCATGAAAAGACTGACCATCGGAGGATGCTGAGGGTGGCCACAATGATGACAATTTTGGATAATGTGAGAGAGAGGATCCAAAAATGTCAATCTTTTGGCAACAAAAGAGCGGAAGCTGAGCTGAGGAGATGCAACACCGACCTGAGGCGCAACCCCGCCCCAAGAGACAGGAGGCGCGGTGGTGCTGCTGAGGATGTGGCGGATGACGACAAGGAGAGGCTGAGACGAGACCTCAACGCCAGCTTAGCAGCACAGAAAAGCCTCCAGATCATGTGCTCTAGCTTGGGTAAAGAGAAGCAGATTATGACTGCAGAGCTTTCGAAGAAGGTGCACGAGTTGAACGAGATGGAGGAGATCATAAGCAACCTCAAGGCACAAAACGAGACGTTGCGCCAAAAAGTACAGCAATGTTTCTCTGAGCATAAGGGGAAGAAAATTGGCGGCAATGGTGGAGGTGTTGGTGGCGGTGGAGGAGAGCCACAGGTGGCGTTGGTGTTGCAAGAGCGGAACAAGGCGCTGTCGGAGCAATTGTTGAGGTCTCTTGATGGTTATCGGTCGATGAAGAGGAAGCTTAAAGTGGCACAAGAAGAGAATGGGGTGATGCATGCTAGTATGGATGAGATGGGGGAGAAGGTTGTGAGGAGCCTGGAGAGGGTGCGGAGCCTTAAAGAGCGGGCGTATTTGCCCTCAGAGAGCGAGTCACCTGTCGTTGATGTGCAAGAGGAAATTGTTGCATTGGAGAGGATGTTCGAGGGCTTCCAAATGCTGATCGAGAAGCATGAGAAGAAACAACGCGAATGCATTCAGCCCAACGGGGAGATTGGTGCGCGTAAGCCTTCTATTCTTGCCTAAAGTTGAGACTGATTTTGAGTCCAATTTTGGTTGGGACAAGTTTTGCTGCTACTCATTGTAATAAGATGTATTTGAGAGGACTGTTAAACTATGTATATTCTTTTCTTTTTCTTCACTGTGTGTGTAAATGGCTGATGTTTTCTGTAGCGCTTTAGCTTTTGTATTGAACTTACTATCTTCCCTCACAGATTTGGCTTTAAATATGAGTTATCGCATATGGGCAAGTAATGAATTATATATATATATATATATATATATATTCGCCATTTGTGTTTTACTTAATGGGCTTTGGACCCCGATTCCTAATAGCCCAAATCCAGCCTGGGCCTCTATTCTAACAAATTGTTCGTTTTACACAGTCTTCTTCAGTTACCCATTTGCATTATTTTTTGCTGTTGGAGGAAACAAATCATTTAAATAGGGGTGTTGTTGAGAAATGAGAAAACCCTGAACTGATACCTATTACTAAAACCACAAGACAAGAGGAGTAATTAAAGGAAATGGTCTAGGATCATAATTAAGAGAAACACCTATATAATTGGAGGGGCCCACAGATAGAAACAGGAGGACGAAGACATTACATATATGAATCAATCGAAGAGTTCCCATTGGGTTGCAACAGGAGATGGTTCAAATGTCTCCCACTTTGTGGTCACAACCAAAGGTGGTGCCACTTTCTCCTTCGCGTTTGATACCTTGAGAACATCTAGTGTTTCCACACACTTTTGCACTCTCTTTCCCTGCAATGGATTTTATTATTTTAAAATAAATAAATAAATAAACTTAGATGGGAGGATTCAATCGTTTTACTATTTATCTTTAATATTTTTCAAGAAAAATTGGGATAAGAGTCTAATCCTCTTTTTTTTTTTTTTTTAATTTAATGTGAGTTATGTCATAACTCAGTAAATCTTTACAGCAACGGTGGATGTGACCTAGTCATGTCTTGAATGTATATCATTAGTCTAGTAAATGCTATATTTGTTAAACTATACCAAAATTTCTCTCTCTTTTATTAGAAAACAGTGTGATAGTATATTTGGGATAGTGAATCAAATCAATGACTTTGGGTAATTTTTAAGATGTAGAATTAAAAATTCCACATTATCATTAAAGGCATTAATTTGGGTAGCTCAACCCGATTCCTCCCTGTAGGGCAATGTATCTGGTCAAGACCAAAACTCACATCAGGCCAGGATGATTGAAGCTTAGCGAACCCATAGATATATTTTTAATTAGATTTTGGTTGGACTAGTTAAGCAGCCGACCTGATTATATTTCAGACCTAAAAAATCTAGTTTAATCAAACATAATTATCAGGCCACTCAAATAAGTCCATCAAACCAAACCCATTTTACCGCTCTTTTTATTATGTACACATTCTTAATTTCTTATATTTACAAAAGATATCAGAACTACACACTTTTGAAAATTAGGAATTAACTAAATATGTACTCTAATTATAACGTTCTTCTAATTCAACATAGTTCCTCGTTTACCAGGCTCATCTACATTTGACTTGACTTTTTATAGAAGTCGAACTCGAATTAATTTAATTAATAATGATATATTAAATTAATTAAATGGCAAGAATTTGGAGCATAGATTGGTACTTGATTGTTAAGTAAGAATAAATTGAATGGGAGCATGCAGGGGAGCATTGAGGGATACCATATTACCTGTGAATCTTTCTTTGCACATGCTTCTCCTTCGGCCGGAATATTATCCAGTTTGACAGCTTGTCTCATTAACATCTCGATCAACGTCGTGATCTGTAATTCTGCTACTTTATTGCCATTTGCGACTGATTTCTCAATTGCACTTACCTAAGATCCACATGAACATAAATATATCAAAAAAAAAAAAATTGATTTTGTATTTTTGCTATAACCAAAATAGTTAGTTTTGCATATTTTAATCTTATGTCTAATATATAATAAAGATTAATTAATTTGAATTTCATGTTAAATTAAATGTATATTACTCAAATATAACTGATTTTTGATACGAACGAACTATGTATAATTCATGAAAAAAAAAATATTTCTTCATCCCAAATAAAGAGCCCATCTTAATTATTTTACGTAGATTAAAAGTGATAATGCAACAACAAATTAATTATACAAATAACATAGTGATTAAATGTGAAGTGCTTAAAATTTTAATTTTTGAAATTACACAAGGTTATTCGTAAATTATTTTAAAGCAAAATAAATATAGAAAGGACTATGTATTTGGGTCAACCAAAACAGATAATAACAGGATAATTAAAATCGAAAATGACATATAATGTATAATTAAAATCGAAAATGACGAATGAACTATATAATAAATCAATAATTAATTTTACAAGATTTGCAATGTAATAATAGGAACAGAATATTTGATCCATGGGATAATTAAGTATCAATTAGGGACCAATTTAACAGCTGTTACAAGGTAATTATTAAACTCCCTAAATTGACCATATATTTAAGCAGTTTGGTTGCCAGCTAAAGAGGCGCAGATCTAATTGCCTTCTCACCTACTTTCGTTTCATTCTTTATTATCATTATTATTAGGTGCATTACGTTCGCAACTCACTTAAATATATTAAATTTATTTATTTATACAGCATATTACATCTACATCTTCACTTTATATAGATATACAAGGTATTTCAGTATTTATAAATAATAAGTATCTACGGAAATCGAGTGGAGCTGGTAGGTTGAGCCCTCGCAATTTATGTTAGTGGGCTCGGATCCATTCGAACCAAATTTTATACTCCCAGTATTTGGTCTAAAACTATCGATTGAATGCTCAGCCCTAGTTAAAATTGTGTTTTGTATCATATTCAAATATTTTGAATATACACTGTTGCGAATATAATTTATGTTATATGTGTTTACATATTGATGATATTATTTATATAAATAAGTATAACACTCGTTTTTTTGTTCTAAATAAAAACTTAAATACTATATATATATATATATATATATTGTGTGAATGTAGGTATATAAGGTTAAGCAAAAGGTACTAGTAGTCCATGCAACGTGCTTTCTCCCATTAATACGGTAATTAAGAATTAACAGAAAAATTAATTGCATGAGCGTTGCTCACCTGCTCCGCCAGTCTATCGACCTCCGTGGTCACGTCGCCGATCAACTGATTTATCGCCTGAATCTTCGCATTCCGTCGCATCTCCATCATCCTCCTTTCTCTGCTTTCTGGATCCTCGATTAAGATCACCTTCGACCGGTCTTTGACTCCACACGTGTCCAAATAAACGCCATTTTCTCTCTCTTTACCCTTGAAAATCAGCCGCTGCTCCACCGGCTGCAGCCCCGTCTCCGCCGTCAGAAGCTTCTTCAATTCACCTTCCAAATCGAAACTCAGCAATAATTAGAATCTACGCCGAATTCGACCAACAATTAACCCACATTCTAACAAATTTACCGAAAGTCGACTGCGAATTCGCCGAGATCTGATACCGGACGGCGCCGTGCGCCACACGAATGCGCAAATTTGGCGGCGCAGCGTCGCCGGAATTCTCACTCCTTTTCTGCACCAGCATTCCTCCAGGCCTCATCTCCCATTCAACATCTTCCTCTATCGGAGCAGAAGACGACGATGATGTCGTCGTCGCTTCCGGCGCATTGCTCCGCCGACTGTTGAAGTTCAATCGACGTTTCATCATCTTAATTTCCGCATGCACAAAAATCGGACCTCACTGTTTAACAGAACTTCCAACAAACTGCCGTCCTTAAAAAGCGAAACCTGCGTATGTAGTACCTTGAGGTACGAATTATGATGCGTTTGTTGGTAGAACAAACGCCAGGGAAATGAATGGAAATTGGAAGGACGAATGAGGAAGAGCCATGGTTGCGGAGAAGGGTCCCTTCAGTTGCAGTGACAGCTAATGCAGGAAAAAAAGGGTTGCCGACAATCTAAGGGATGTGAGGCAGATATAATCGAGTGCTTTTCTGTTGCTTTCGATTTAGATGGGGTTTTGGATTGGGCCACTTGGAACCTTCTTATTGGAAGTGTAGGCCCAATATTGAGTGTTGTGCTTTTTTCTTTTCCATCTTGATTGGTTAATTAATTATCTTTTCTTTTAAAGAGAAAAAAAAAAAAAAAAAAGAAGAATTGTTGCAACTGTATTTTTAAGATTTATTATTAGCAATTTCAAAATCTAATTATGGATTAAGTAGATCTTATCCAATTAACCACTTTCCACTCAATTTAATTAAATTAAACTATATATTTTGTATTTGATTATATGGAATAATAGTAACTTTAATATTAGTAACATTTGTACTCTTATTCAAAGTATACATATTTTAGACTCTGCACATCAATATAGACACGGGCACGGTTCGGCGGTTTCGGAACCGCTGGTTTTTGGAACCGGGGAGAGTGGAACCAGAACCGAACCGCCATATACACGGTTTCGGTTCCGATTCCGGAACCGCCGGTTCTTTTTTTTTTTTGTTTTTTTAAAGATTTGTTGGGAACCGCTGGTTCCCGGTTCCGGTTCGATTCCGGTTCGGAACCGTCGGTTCCCAACGGCCACATGATCTGGGCCGTTGATCTATATTTTTGAAAGCTCAGAACCGGGAACCGGGAACTGGGAACCGAGAACCAGAACCGCCGGTTCCGATTCCAAAAAAAGGAGAACCGGAACCGGTCAACGGTTCGAACCGAACCGTTGACCGCCGGTTCCAGTTTGGAACTGGAACCGTGCCCGCGTCTACATCCATATTCCATTTCCACCTGGGCATAGTTTCACTAGTTTTAATTCTGGCTTTGGAACCTTTCCATGATGTCAGTTACCAATTCTCTTCTTTTTTTCCTTCAAATTTTATATTTGAAATCGTCGATTCGGAATCATAATTGATGACTTTGAGTTGAACCTGGAATTGTTGATTCCAAGATCTAACTACTCTAGAACTGAAACCGAATTGATTAATTTTTTGTTTTGATTTCAATTCAGATTTGAAATTGGGTAAACGGTTAAATCGAACCATTGACCCATAATTCATACCATCGATTTCGACTATGCCCATGTCTAATTTATTTTTTGACAATTTTCTATTCAAAATATGCCGATTTTGAAATTTTCTATCCCAAATCCCTAAATACAGAAGTATTGTGCTTATTTTGATCGAGTCAATCTCGTATGTATTGGGTGCATTGTGCATCCGATTTAGAGTATTACTTGTATTGCTTAAAGTATTACTTGTATTGCTAAATAATATTGCTTGTTTACTTGAAAAATATGACTATTTTTTAAGATAAAAGATCAACACTAATACTTTTTATGTAGACAAGTAAAACAAATAATATTGTAAATCAAGTTATATAGTGTAGAAAGATTTTGTATTTATCATTTTATAGCCATGGATATTTTTGGAAATATATTAATGCTAAAGATCGAAAAAAAGAAAAGAAAAATGTTATCTTGATAATGAGGCAACCTCTATTTCCATATTCCTTACAACATAGTACAAAACTTGCCCTTCTTTGTATTCAACGGGCTTATAAAGCCTGAGACCCAGTGATTCGGCCCAAAATTGAATTCTTACAAAGTCGGCCATGCTTTGTCCTATTAACTCATCAAGAGGCCCATAAATAAGTGTAAGATTCAGAATATAATCCATTTTGTAGACAAAATTGTCCCAAATTGCCCAATCCAAAATGTTTTTGACTTTTCCATAAGACCTTATTATGGATCCTACATACTAGATTTGGATCTAGAGTAGACATAGGCGTGATTCCAACAGTTTCACTTCTTATTTTAGAACTATCTTTTCTTGGTCGGATTTTTTTTTTCTTTTTATAAATTCATAATTGGAATTGTTGGTTTGGAACCGAAATAACCAATTTTTAATCAAAATCAACGGTTTTGGAATGGAACCGTCGGTTCCAGGAACCTGATATCCAAAAACCGAAACCCAACTGACTAGATTTTGGTTTCGATTCCAAACAAAAATTGAATCAACAGTTGAATCGAACCATTGACCGCCATTTCCGATTCGAAACCAAAACCGTGCCATGTATAGATCTAGAGTATGGAGTTCCGGGCCGTGTCAATTAGTATTCATATATTTAAACAATAATTTATTCATGCATATTTTTTTATTTATTCATGCGATTTTATTATGTCAATCTATGGAAAATATGTACATTATGTATTACATAAATAATATTAATACTAATAATTTTGAACTTCTTTATAAGAGGTAATCAGGTCTAATTGTTTGGACCTGAAAACGGGGCGGATACACCTTATAAATTGGGGGCACAGTTGTACTTGTAATTTTTTTTTTTTTAGAAAATAAATAATAGTTGCTCCTGTGTTGTTAGTTTCAAAATTAAGGAAAAATAAATTCTTTCAGTCGTCCGACATTCCTCATGGAGTAATCTTCAATTGAATATAAATAAAAATCAGTCATCTTCATCGTAAGTAGTACTAACTCGTTGCGGACATTATATTATTGAATTAATTTGTTAGTAAAATTTGATTGTTTGGTTTAATTTGTCAATGGGTTTAATTAATTTTTTTGAGAGAATGCATTAGTTGTTAATGAAACATTTATTTGATTTATTTATTGAGTTAATTTGTTAACGAACTTAATTTTAAGTCTCAAAATATCGTCTCTAATAAGAGATGCTGATTTGATCTTGCAATCTATCTATCACTGGAGCCAGAGTCGCTTTTGCCCAAAGAAGCACTCAAAGGGGGAAAGAGGGGTTGGATCGTTCGTGAACATCACAACCGATGACCTATATCCTTTATAAAACTATCTGGTAATTGAAAGACTACAGAACAAAGTATGAACATCCAGGAAGTTGCAAAGGCATCTCCGATTGAACGGTTAGGCAAGACTACGGATATGGGGCTTCTCATTCAAAGCCTGTCAATACACTCCTTTTGGAGTTTCTGTCGAAGCACCTTACTTTTCAATCTAATAGCAGTACGCAGCGAGCTAAGGAAGGGGGCGAGAGAGAAAGAGTAAAGATGTCAAATAGTGAAGGAAGTCAAAGCCATACTATGCCCTCCTCGGGAGAAACTAGTGATGATTTCCATGAATGCTTCCCTTGAGGACGTGTACAAGAAGCGTCGATTCCTATCAACATGGTGCATCTCTTAGTGTTAGTAGAGGGGAAGGCTTCTTAAGTCAAGGGAGGGGGCCAAATGAATAGGGATCAATTGATAGATGAGGAAGGTTGACTTCGTTCATGGAGTGCTTTCCCTCGGGGCATAGGTTGTTAGCTGGCTGAGTGCCTGTGTCGAATAGAAGGTTGTTTTGTAGGTTTAGTCAAAGTTGTCCCCCTATTCAATTTCAATAGGCAAATTTTGTGGAGGAAGATTGTACTATTATTCTGCGGGAGCTCTCTCAACGCATCCCGATCTAGTATTATTATGGTGTGGACGAATTTCAGTAAAGAAAAACACCCATTGGTTGTGTACCTTCCATAAACCAGCCGGCTAGAAAATCTCGATAAAGAGCCCTCACGCGTAGGCGCAGGAAAACGCTCGCACTGTGATTCATGAAATAGGAAATTCATTCACAAAACTTTGTTGGTGGCAGAACCAAGGACGGAGCTGTGAAACAAAAAAGAGTCGTCGGTAGTTGTACACGAAATATATATTTACGAGGTTTTGTGTTTTTCTTGCTATATATATATATATATTTAATTTACATAGTTTACTTTCAAAAAATGAGGACCCAGTGTCTAGTTTTTATTTGACTAGTATATATATTTTTTTGCCAGTTGTACCATTAGTAAAATGTATTACTAAGTGTATTTTTTAATTGTATATCATACCTCCACAAAATTCTAGACACACCACTGCCTGAAAAATGTTCATATTTCAAACATAATCATATTTTCAGCTGTTATCATTTCTACTGGACAATTGGATAACCTCTTATTTCTATGAATGATATTTCAAAGTTTTATTATGTATTATATTGTCGTGCGGATAGACCACTACGAACCAATCCATGTCTGAATAGAAGCTATTCTTCATAATGGTGCAAAATGTTGTTGGGACATTGGTTTTTCGAAAGGGCATGACTAACAATTCAAACAACCCATATTGTCTCTTTAACAGAGTTTGTTGAACATGAATGAATGAATATCTTGAGTACCCAAGAATTGGAAAATTCAAAGGTAATTAATTAATCTTGCAATTAGATTATTTTCTTTTGGACTAGGTGAATTGATGACCTAAGGGGTCACACGCTTAACCATATTTTGATGCGTTGGAGCAGAGATAAGTTATTAATTAATCTTGACGATATTAATTATTAGGCTAATAATATTTGGACAAATTATTATTTGAGCCTAAAAAATTCATCGATCATGGAGATAATTAATTATTGGACTAAATTTATTTGTTTGACAAATAATTAATTAGACCTGAATAATGTTAGAAAATTAAATAATTAATTGGTGTAGTCTTTCGGGTTTAACAATTAATGCTAAGAATTGATTAAAGCCCAAAAAGATACTTAAAGGCCTAATTTTGAAGAATGATCCAATACATGGAGATAAGAAAATATAGGTCCATATGAAAACCTAGGGGGTCAATATAATTGATCCCTCAAGGGATTTTCAGCCACCCACATGCACGCATACAAGGGAAGTCATCCTCTCTCTTCATCGTGCTCTCCTCTTCTCATGTATTGAGATTCTCAATTATATTTTAGTTCTTAATTATTCATATTGTTCTAAATAGGACTTAAGGGAATTAATCTACACCATGTGTTTATGCACCAAGGTTGGGTGTGGATAAAATTAGAGAGGAAGTTTCAAAGTCCTTCACAACATGCGATCTGAAGATTCGTGGATTCTCTCTAAGTATATGAAATTGCAATTGGTATATTGTTAAACTATAATTTGAATTGGGTATGTGGGTAACTTGCAAGTTTAGGCATAGATCGTAGAAATAATTTTTAATTATTATTTCCATTGCGTATTTCATATGATCTATGTCCAAAATCTTCCATTATATAACTTATTGAATAATTCTTCAAAGCTCTATAATAATAAATAAATTTGGAAAATATATAATTAAAATATTTGTTTGGGAAACAGAACTCCTTTAACCTTCAAGGGCTTCATATACGACATACTCTGGATATATAGAAATAACGTAGGCTTAGTATAAGATATACTCTAGATGGAGATGTCATTTGATTTCTTTCTTGAGATCATTCCATGTCTCAAGATCCAACAAACTTCTAGCCCCATTCCGCCATGCTTCCTACACCACCACAACATAGCAATACTAGTAAGGTTAAGGGTGGTGGTCTTTACCTTAGAGATTTAGTTTTAAACATTGAAATTGTCACAGTGTTGTTCCACAGGCCACATGTATTCGCAACTTCTATTCCGTATTTTTCCCCATTGAAATATGTGGACTTTGGGTAGCTAAAAATTAGAGTATTAACTACTGTAATGCTATCTCTCTAGCTATCAATGATCTTTTTTGCACAATGCCAAGTCCCCCACATCCTTTGATGCTTTCTCATAAGGCTTGGACAACGTTCTTTGGATGAGAAAATGATCATCTACTTTGTTGTCGATGTCCTCCTCATTCCCTTTGAGCATGTCAAGTTGCTCCATGAAGAGATCATCCAATATTCGCTAATATCTATAATCTATTTTGTAAGTGTTTGAAGTAGATACAGATGGCAACAAGCAAGGTCATATCTAATTCAAGTTCATTCTTGTTTCTTCTTCCACATAGGACAATTGCGATAATAAATTACTTTTCCTCCCACAGTGCATGTAATTCGTAGACTAATTACTTATGTCAATATCCCTATTCCAAAACACACAATTAACTTCCAAAGACACCAAAGATTGATAATCCCTCATAAATATTACAGAGTAACTAGAAATTAAAATATGCATGTCATATATATGAGATCTAATGTGGAATCTCATCTCTTGAATCTTGTCTGGATATATCAAACATGCTTAGCTACTGACCACATTGTTAAACAATAAACAAACCAATATATATGAATAAGAAATAGGAAGATGAACTTTAATATAAATGAATTATCCAACCAAATTATTAAATAATTTAACATATACCCTAATTGAAATAAGTATCATATGAAATATATATTCAATCATCTTTATTATATGTCAATAAAAAGGAAAGAAAAAAATGTCGAGCCTTCATAGGATGCTAAGTCGATGCATCCCCTGAATCACGTGGAGTGGATGATAGATTGTCTCTTCTTTGCTAACCATAGGTATTTTCTTATATCTCAGTGTGTCGCAGAATGTCTTGGTACGTATATGGATGTGTAGAGGTGATGGGAACTCAAGTTGTACGTTTTTTAGTCCTAGGGTCGGATATATATAGGTAGGAGGTTGATAATTTCTCAAAAAGGTCAAATCATATCCCAAAGAGTATAGGATTTCTCATGTGCATCAACTTCATCATAATTTTTGGAGGTGTTGTCTTAGGAAGTGGATTTTTGTATATGCGGTAAATGTGTAGACCGTTTACTTAGCTTTCCAACGCCACAAGATTCACCTTAATCGAATATATATAATGCAAGATATGTTCAAAATATTGAAACTTTTTTTTTGAAATCTGTTCAAAATATTGAAACTGTATCCAAATAATGCGGACAAAGTCAAACAATTTACAAACACTGCTTCAAATACGTGAAAATCACTACAAAATAAACAAACGTATCCAATTCATCTAACAAAGCTGGACTAAATGAGATAATTATATATAATTTTATACATAAAATGTATCTAAAATAAAAAGTGCATGTATAAACCACGTTTATCATCTAACTTCTTTATGACGTGTTGGACCTTCTCAATTATTTCCTTGATGTAGCAGATTATACAATTGATAGAAGAATTGCAACTCCCTTTGTTGATTCGTAGACGAATAACAAAAGGCTTGAATGAAAGAATCATTTCTCTATATTCGATAATCAAGCAAAAAACTTTTTAATACATCAGTATTTAAATAATAACCAAGATAACATAATATTGCAAATAGGCGTTCTTGCCGCAAGTGCAAGATTACTTAGAAAATGAAAACTAAAGAGTTCAAACTTGAAAAAAATAAACTTGTAGCTTTGGGAATTTTTTTTAATAAATAAAATAAATAGAGGAATTCATCGTATAGTTACAAACCGACCTTAATTTCTCGAAGAAGATAACCAAGATAACATAATATTGCAAATAGGCGTTCTTGCCGCAAGTGCAAGATTACTTAGAAAATGAAAACTAAAGAGTTCAAACTTGAAAAAAATAAACTTGTAGCTTTGGGAATTTTTTTTAATAAATAAAATAAATAGAGGAATTCATCGTATAGTTACAAACCGACCTTAATTTCTCGAAGAAGACATGAAGTGTAGTTGATCATGTGACAAAATAAATTGTTATGCATTTGCAATCAAAATGAGATTTTTCCAACTACTACCACTGCCCTCTCGTGCTGTCCTGCACTTTACCATTTTTTTTATTATTTCTTGCCACATTAAACAGCAAACAGTATTTCAACCTTCTCACAAAAAAAAAAAAAAAATATATATATATATATATATATATTTATTTATTTATTTATATATATATGACTCACCTGCACCATGCTCTAATAAAACAAATATTCAAATTAAATCGTAACTCCATTACAAAATTCTTAATCTATCTCTTTATATTATGCTATAAATATACTTCATAAATTCTGAAACCATAAAAAACGATTTGAGATAAAATCTGTGCAGAACTTTATTATATGATTGTTGTGATTTTCACGAGAATCTTGGAGTTACTTTTTTTTTCTTTTCCTTTTATATAAAATGGTATGTACTTTCATACGATGCACGAACATGACATTATATTTCACGAACATATTATTATTATATAATATTATTAAATTTTAGAAATACATAAACTTAACATTTTAAAATATATATATAATTATGTTCAATAATTTATATATGTACCATGATTATAATACAGATATAAATATTATATATATATATAATCATATGTGAATATTAATTAATTTTATTTATAAAATGGAATCATCAAATTGCCAAATATGTAGTATTTTCTTTTGAAATCAATAAAATTTAATAAAATACGATATATCAATGTGGATATTTTTTATTATTATTTATGACATCGAATCCACCATAAATTCATAATTGATTTGTTAAAATTAAGTAATTATGAAGATGTAGTAACCCAAATATTTTTATATGCATAATTATGTTTTGTGGAATGATTTATTGTATTCAAATGCAAGCCCATATGATTTAATTATTTATGGATGATTAATTATGCTTCTATGATTTGAATGCAAAGTATATGAAATTAATTGAATTATTATGTACTTAAGGTAATTAAGTTGGAATTTATTATGTTCACATTTTATTAAAGCTTAAATGGGCTTAATAAGATGAAAAGTTTGGATATATATATATATATATATATATATAGAATAGAAGGATTAATTATAGATTAATATTCATTTACTTACATCTCATAAATTAGGGTATATCAATTTGGAATTCTTCAGTGAGCCGCCATTGTTCATTCCATACCTTCTTCCTTCCTTCTAATTTTCAAATACTCTTATGGTAAAAAATTCGAAAGTCTTATTTATTCATCTTCAAATTATATAAAAGTTTAATATGTAGTTCCTTATATGAGTTTGAGCCATGGTTAAAATTTTCAAATTTGATATGTATTCTATTTAATATGAATTTTCTACCACTTGCTATCCAGATTTACAAATTCCAGCATTTATGATTTTAAAATTCAGAATATATAGTTATAGATATCCAAATCCCTTGAGTTTTGGATATGTCGTTCATTCCTATGATTCCAATTCATACTTAAAATTTTAGGTAAATTGGGTATCGATTTTATTTTATATGAATTTTCTATTACTCTAGATCTAGATTTAAAAAGTGCTCCATTTTTTATTTTGAAATTCAAAATGCAGGTTTATAGTTATCCAAATATCTTAAGGCTGTGTGCGTTTACTTCCCTAGTCAGGATTTCATTTACTTCCCTAGTCAGGATTTGACAGGATTGGACATGATATGACAGAAATTGGGATTAAACTCGGGACAGGGATAATTTTGAAATTTTTATCCTACGTTTACTTCGTAGGATAACATTAGGATAGAGAAAGATAATTTTATACTATCCAACATTTACTTTGTAGGTTTAGCTCGGATAATGTGGAAATTACAAAATTGCCCTTAATACATAATTGAACCTTAAAAACGTGATTTATATATGAGGACATTTTTGTAATTAAGAATGTGCACAAGGGTAAAACAGTCAATTTCCATTTCTTATCCGATGGGATAATTTTTATCCCAGCGGTCATGGAGGGATTACTATTCGGCGATTTATCCCGATTTCTGTCATTTATCCCAGGTCGGCTGGATTGACCCGGAAAAATATCCAAGCAAGTAAACGCTGGATAACTCTGGACTATTTTCCCTAATCCAGGTTTATCAGCCAAAGTAAACAGGGCCTACATTTTTAATATGTCGTTCCTAAAGGTGTTATTCATTTTTCATAAAAAATTTCAAGTCCATCCAATTTATAGTTTATGAGTTATGGTATTTTTCCTACAACTGTGCAGAATTTACAGCTTCAGTTATTTCGATTTCAAAAATCCAAAATCAATAGCAAATCTTCTAAAAAAGACAAAATTTTTATAGCACACTTTCACATGATTCTAGTTTCTATATTTCAAAATCTAGATTGTTCCTTCATATATTTTGTGAATTATAAAATATCCATTTCTTGTTGCGCAATGGAAATATACATCGAACAGTCATAAAATTTTCGTTTTAAGTCCGATTGGACTCAAATCAGTGACAATATGTAACAAATTTCATTATCTATAATTTTTATTGAGAAAAAGAAAGTTTTGTACTTATATAATATGCACGAACGTCGAGATCAAAATGTGGTTAAGTTCAAAAGCTCGTTTTCACAACATTTATAAATATTAGTCTTCGTTTCCACTTCCTAAAATGTTTTAAATCAATTTATACAATTTTCCAGTCAGTAGCATCTCAGTATTTCATAGATTAACATTTTATTTAATTAAGGGGTTAATAATAAACAATTCATCCCTATTGTAGGAGCTCCGAAGACCTTGGGTTTAGGACAAGACATAATTGAAGATATCATCTCAATTACTTTAAGAGGTAGGTGATACTCTCATATTAATTGTGCATTGTGGTTTGTTAAATTACCCTATAGAGAAATATGCATGATTATATCACATGATGATGGTTTGATTACATGACTCTATGATCAGAATGTTTGACATATATATGATGTCTTATCTGCAAGATTTGCGGTAAAGGCACACAATGTGTAAGGTATACAGATAATACCGTATATAGATATGACTAAGATTTGCGGGTATGATCCGCACAAGGTTTTGATTGAAAGATCACTTTGGGTAGCTCTTGAACTCATGATGCTCGAGCGGGAGAAAGCGCATCTCAAGCAAGATTGATGTGCTCTTATGTGTACTATAATAAGTAAATAGTATGCATATTACAAGATTTAAGATTTATGGTCATATGTGAAGTGATTCAATGTACAATGTGCATCAATGCAATGTAAATTGTTATGTTTTCATGTGTATATACTTTTGTGGGTAAAACAATTAGCCCACATAGTGTTTTCCAACATTCACCCTCTCACCTTTTCAGGTAAAGAGGTGATAAAAGATGAGCTTGGTTGGGGTTTCGATTTCGACTTCAACTGTGTAGGCTTCTTCAATTAATCTAGTATTTTAAAATTCAACTATTTTATCAAAATTGTCTCTGTTGTGTAAATGAAAATTTTGCATGAGCTATATTATGTTTATTTACGCTATATGATTTCTCAATTAAACTCATTTCTTTTAAAGTAACATCTTTGGAATCATTGAAAAATATTTAAATTAAGTGTCAAGTAGTAATGTTCCAAATGTGAATTTAGGATGTTATAGAAGATATATGAATTTGTTTTTTTAATTTTAATAAATTTAGTAACATTACCAATATTAAAAAATAAAAACATAAAGTATTAAAAAATAAATGCTTATTAATTAGTAATATAACAATATTTCCTAAAACTTCGTGTTCCCCATTTGTGGAAAAAAATGGACGAGAAAGAGAGAGGAAATACTTGGTGAAAAATAGTTTTAATAGGAAATTAAGAAGACCCAATTTGAAAGCGAAATAAAATAATTCTTTTCTTGGTAAATATTTTGAAAATGTCATTCATATCGTTGGTAAGCAGCCGTCCCAACTACTTGGGTAATTGCAATGATCCACACTACACTCCCTACACAACGAGTATCCGACCCACACAAATTCGACACGCGTTAGTAATAAAAAGACTTTATGCTTTTGAAAATAAATTTAATTACTTTAAGTATAATGTTTTCTCATTATTTTGTTTTTAATTTTATGCTTCATTACTTTTAATATACATCAAGTGTTAATTAATAATATCATAAAATAATTATTTTTGAATATAAGATAAAAGATAAATTAAAATTAATATAAAGATCCTAACTCAGTGTGCTTAATATGTTTAGTTTTGAGAGGAATTTGTGAACACTTAATCGATGGCGACATAGCTTGCATCGACCTCAAATGCTAGCAACAATAGCGAATCAACCCTTGGTACCTGAGGCTGGGTGGGGATTCTTTGTATTCACCGTAGTAGGGATGGAGCTGGGACGATACTTTTATCCCCACCCAGTTTTCATCCTTATTTAATTGAAACAATATATGTATATATATTAATATACACTTATTTCTTTTGATGTGATTGGGACTATGATTGTAAAATGTGAAAATATATGTATACGAGAGGCGGTGAACCAACAGATTGAGAAGTAGAAGTCATTCTTTTTATATCTTGTTATTTTAATGTATTTTTTGTAATTTTTGGATTATGATGTATTTTAGTAGTTTTAGTATTTAATTGTTTGATGCCACCAAGTCTAGTAGAGTTGACTCTTTTTTTTTCTTCCTGAATCCAAACTCTTTAAGTATAAATATTATATTTTCATTTTCAATAACATATTCAGGACTGGACCTAGTTATATTTGAACTTAAATTAATTTTTTAAATTGAACTCCTAATTTATATCTTTCTGTAATATACAAACTTAAAGAAAAATATAAAGAAATAAAGTATTTGAAATATTTTAGATGTTATATCATTATAAAAAATAAAAGACAAATAAGTTGAAAATAATTAGTCAAATGCAACTCAGCTCATGGTTTTGATGGCAAAAGTGTTCATAAGTCTATATAAAGAAGTTCCAAATACTTATTTTAGTTTTGTTTCAAATTCAATTTTGAATTTGTAATTGTTCTTTGGAAAATCAGAATTCCGTGTGACAGGGGCCTCAACCAAAACACACTAAAAAAATTATGTAAAAATGTTGATAATTATTACATAGTGCATAACATTATTATTATTATTATTCAAATAAAATTCATTCCAAGTACCTAATACAAAAAAAAAAAAAAAAAAGGACAGATTGTTGGTATTTCATGAAGCGTTCATAAGCAGTGTTTCCGCATGCTCCTGCACCACCTTCCATGCCATATTGATGTGCCTCTTCTCTGTAAGACTCGCCCCAATCGCAAACCTCATTACGTATACTCCGCCGATCACTGCATGGGTCATGAAAATCTTTCCAGATTGGTTTATGGATTCCATCAATTTGGCGTTGAAATCATTGGCCGCTTCTTCACCGGAGACATTTTCAGTCAGGCGGTTTCCTCCGATTGTGATGGGTGATATGCGGAAGATGACGGTGGAGAAGTTTCTCGGCACCACCACTTCGAACCTCTTGTCCTTTCGGACCAACCCTTCGAAATCGTGCGCCAATTTTATGTGACTGCGTATGAAGTTTCTGAGATTGGCGACTCCGTAGCTGCGGAGGACGAACCAGAGCTTGACAGAGCGGAAGCGGCGGTTGAGAGCGATCTGCCAGTCTTTGTAGTCCACCACCTTCTTCAATTCAGAAGCTTTGTTTCGGAGGTATTCTGGATTTGTTGACAGAGATTTCACCAGCGCCGTCGGATCTTTGACCCATAGGCAGCAAGAATCCACCGTTGTGAAGAACCACTTGTGTGGGTTGAAACTGAACGAATCAGTGTTCTCCACTCCGTCAAGGAAATGGCGGTACTCCGGGCAAATGCATGCGCTTCCGGCGTATGCGGCGTCGACGTGAACCCATATTCCGTACTCCTTCGCCACCTCACACAGCGGGCCAAGAGGATCCACTGCGGTTGACGACGTTGTACCGACGGTGGCGCATAGGTAGAACGGCACCAGCCCGGATGCAATATCTGATTCTATAGTTTCCCGAAGAGCCACCGCTGTCAACGCGAATGCATTATCCTTTGTGGTTCCGACGGCACGGAAATTATTCCGGTGGACGCCGGCGATCTGAGCCGCCTTCTGAAGGGCGGAATGAGTTTGATCTGAGCCGTACACGACCAACATGTTGATGTTATCACCGCCAATCCTCTTCAACGTTTTATCTCTGGCGGCCACCACCGTGGACAGTATGGCCTCGCAGGTGGTCCCCTGCAGAACGCCACCTCCGCCTCCGGCGAACAAGAAATCCTTGGGAAGCTGCAGCATTTTTCCGACCCAATCCATGACTGTACTTTCGAGCTCCGTGGCGGCGGGGGATGTTATCCAGTTGAATCCAGGAGTGTTGAATCCAGTGCAAATCATTTCTCCAAGAAATCCAGCAGTGCTCATGTTGCTTGGGAAGTAACCGAAGAAATTCGGGCTTTGCCAGTGAGTGAGGCCCGGGACAATATCCTTCTGCACATCGGCAAGGATATCCTCAACGGGCTCAGGATCATATGGAGCAGATTCAGGAACCCTGTTCTTGAGATATCCAGGTTCCACCTGGCTTCGGACAGGATATTTTTCGATATTTTTGTAATAATCAACGATGAAGTCTATGACTAAATGGGCTTGTCTTCTGAACTCCTCGGGCTCGAAAGGTTTGATGGTATCTGATGAGAAGCCATTTCCTGGATCTTGGTTTGGAAGGCTGCCCATTGTAGAGTTGCAGCACTTCAGAAGAGAATTGTTGCTTTTATAGGGTTTCTGAAGCAGTTGGATTACTTTCTTCCACTCCTTTTCTATGTACTTTTGATACACGTGATGTGTGATATGTATTTATGACATCATAAATACATAACGCTCAGTTATATATTGTATTTAATTTTGTTAGCATATATCATGTCAAGAAAAATTGGCAAGAATGTTATGCAGTATATAGGGTAATATGCGCCAGCCAAAAGCTCCTTGTTGTTTTATAATTAGGCACCCCATCTTTTTATAATTTTAAAATTATGTGAAATTTTTATATGATTTTATTAATTTTGCATGAAATTCTCAAATTCGCTAGTTTTGACGAATTTGAGGTACACGCGTGTTTGTTACCTATTGTCATGTTTTTTATTTTTCGTTTTTTATCTTCTAAATGGATAATTCTGCCCTTTTGTTTCTTTTTCTTTTCTTCCTCGAAGAAAACAAACATACTATTCGATCTTCTTCCTCTTCTAACATCCACACACAGGACACACACTTGTTATAATGATTGGATAAAAAAGAAAGTGTAAAAAAATAAAATCCAATAATAAACTGACGAATCGAGTTACACATAACCGTTGAGTATAGTTGAAAATGTTGATTGATTTTAAAAAATAACAAGAAAAAGAAAAAAGGGAAAAAAGAGGAGAATGATGGAGAAATGAAAGCAGCAACAACCATGAAAATATATATTATCACCAAAACCTCACAGATTACAATCTTCAGTTTCCGACAATTATAAAAGACAGAAGTGAAATTAAAGACTCATATTCAATAAATTATGCAAATAGAACCCACTAATTATGGCCCATTACAGTCTCTAATTCTGGAAACAAACATTGCGATTGCTAATGATGGGCAGCTTCACGTCATTATGAGGATATCAAACGCCTTGCGGCTATCCTTCCATGGATTCCTCTCTGACATAACTCATCGGCTGTTAAATTAACGGGGTCTGAAATTTACAGCTTGAGTTCTTCACAAAACTAGACCCCAAGAACTTCTGCCTTCAACCACATTGATTTTTATTCAATGATGGAGTTTGGAGTTGAGAGTAGACGGCTCCACCCTTTTTGTAGGAGAGAGAGAGAGAGAGAGGGTATAATGTGATGCATGTAAGGATATAATGAAAAATTATCAAAAATATTAAGTCCGTTAAAATTTATTTTTTAAAAAGGGAGCGTACGCAAAATTAATGAAATAACATAGGAGAGCACAAAATTACCAAATCATAGAGATATTTAACCCCTGGTATATGCCTATTTTACTATCATATTTTTTATTTTAAATTATATTTTAAAATATTTCGTAATTTTTAAAAGGGTGTTTCTAAAGCCACCACTAAATTTACTTTGCACACCACATTAATTTTATCACAAAATTAAATACATATGTAAATGGCATAAATAGCCTTATTTAAAAATTAAAAACATGCACAAATTTTAATTTTTAATAAATAAATATTTATTAATTTTGTGTGGATGAAATAAATATTTATTTATTAAAAATTAAAATTTGTGTATGTTTTTAATTTTTAAATAAGTATATTTATATTATTCACATCATATTTAATTTTATAAGTAAAATTAATGTGGTGTGAAATTTAGTGGTGTCTTTAGAAACACCATTTTTTTAATTTTGCCCGGTTAATGCAACAAGCAAAGCTGATTTTGTAGCACTAAAAATCCACTTTTTAATGTTGATTTTGTTTTAGTAAATTATATTAATAATAAAATAAATATTAAAAATATTTAAATGAATAAAAAATTATTAAATAAGAAAAATAATAAAAAAATAGAAAATATTATATTATAAATTTTAAAAATCTAAAACGAAAAAAATTAATTATAAATTCAGAAAATATCAACTAAGTCTTGAATATTATTAACAAATAAAAATATTTGGAAAGAAAATAAAAATATAAATAAATATAAGAAGTTACAAATAGACTCAGAAAATATAAAATAAATTTTAAAAAAATTATATAAGAATATTTTGGAAATAAGAATGCATTTTCAAAATTTAATTAAAAAGTTCAAAACTCTAACATATATTATTTTTTAAAATTTGAAAATAAAAAAAAAAATGTGAAAAACTTAAATAAATAATTTATTTGATACTAAATATTAAAAATTTTAAAGAACTTCAGAAAATTACTAAATATTTCAGAAGATTCCACCGAAATTCAGAAAAGTTCATATTGATTTATGATATTACTATTAAATATAGAAAAAAAAATCAAATAATCAGAAAATATCTAATAAATAATGAAAATTACTATAAAATTCGAAATTTAGAAAAAAAAATTGAAATTTATAATAAGTTTGTAAGAATTATAAAGTTTTTGAATTTATAAGTAAATTTCTGAATCTCCTGTACTTTTCTGATTTGTTTTACTAATTTCCTATTTATTAATAAATTTCTAAATTGTAAGTTTCTAAATTTATTTATAACTTTTTATTCAGTTTAAATTTTTTTAAATTTTAATTTTACATTTTCAAGATTATCTTATTTTAAAATATTTATTATTTAATCATAGTTTTTAAATTCATTTTTAATTACAGAGTTTTTTTTAAATTAAATATATTTGTAATTTTCATCATTTATTGTATTTTTGTAATTTATGTGTAAATTTCTAAATGTATACATAATTTTCTGAATTTTAATATATTTTGTAAGTTCTTTCAGAATATAAACTATATTTATTTTTAAAATTAAATTATAATTTGTGTACTAATTTAATTGACTGTCAAATTATTTTATCATAAATTAATTTAGTAGTTTTTTCCTAATTTATTTAATTTCCATTTTTTTTTACCTTTTTCAGAATTAATATTATTTTAAATTTTAAATTATTTTCTCAATTTACCCTTAATTTTCTTGTAAGTGTAAATATATTGTGCGTTTTTTCCACATGCTATTAATGTCTCTTTTTCATTAATTATGGATATATTAGGTACTTAATTTATTTCTGAATATATGAATTTTTTTCTAAAATTTTTTTATTTTAGAGAAAGTATAAATTAAAAAATACGATAATAAAATATACATACTTATAGTACATTCTGACCAATTTTTGTTAGCATGTTAACAATTAAAACTATGATATTGTTGAAAAAGTATTATAATGTAAACAAAATTTTTGTTATAAATAATGAATTAAAGACTAAACAATGAGAAGTTGGTAACCTTCAATATTTTATTTTTGTTGAAAATATAACTAAGACTATAAACGTTCTATAAAAGTTCTAAAGATAAACACCTAAATAAGGATGTAGAGGCATCTTATTCCACAACATCGATCTAATCCATATAAAAATGGCTAACTGAGTCTCTTGTACATTTGGTACATTATGCACTTGATTTATAATATTATTTATTTAAATAAAATATTACTATTTCCGCGGTATAAAAATATGGTTATATTTTGGCTCCTTTCTTGATTATGTTGTACATTTATATTTGTTCAATTATTGAGCTAAGCATTGGTTGCGGATAATTATTTATATGATAAAAGTATCAACATTCTCTTCAACTATGTTTTTATCTAGTTTTAATTATATATTCTTTTGTTAAAACCAATTGAAAGACACGAGATGGAACTTCATTTACATTGAAAATAATCAAAATCTGATGTAATACTTCAAAAGTAATATTATTTTTCTTAGAAGTGTCTCAAATTAAAGTAACAACTTTTTCATAAATGTAACACCTTCAAAGTAAACAAAAATACTAATTTTATGATAAAGTAACAATATTTAAAATAACAATAATATTTATATCTTAAAAATAATAAGTTTTAGGAGAAAAGTAAGGATTTCACTATTGAGAGAGTAGCAAATGGTGACGGTGAGGAAGCTACTTTCGGTGGGTGCAGAGCCAACGAGTTCATTTTTTTATTGAATCAGTGCGTCTTCATTTATTTACTATTATATTAAAATATTTTGACCCACCGTCAGACAATCTTACATAGTGTTACTCAATTAATGGCATATTAAGAAATTAAAATAATGGAGGGTTTATCCTGCGTAGATTTTTTTTTTTATAATTTTAAATTTGAAATAACCTTTTTGTTTTAAATTTATTTTGATATATGATTTATCAAATTTATCTTAATTTGATACTATTATTACATGTATCAAAATAAAATATTATATTTAAAATATAATATATATAATTATTTATGAATTGAATTATTTATTTTTATTAGATATATATATATATATTGAATTTCAATAAATAATAAATCATATATTATACGAATTTGAGCTACAATAACAATAAATTAAATATTATTTAAGTATATAATAGTTGTTTCAATTTAATATTTTTTTATATATGTTAAATATTTTTATTGATTTGAGGAATTTAGTTGGATAATTTATATTGAGTTTGAATTCTAAAATTTATTTTAAAATATCGTATAATTTATTATTTATTAGAGATATTTTTTAGAGAATTCAATAGAGCATAGCATAAAAAATCTATAATTCAAATTAATTTGAGGGAAGCCTTAAGATTTTCAAATCTGTATATTCACTATATATTCTAAATGCCATTCGACATTTGATTTTATAAATAAAAATAAATTTAAACTATAAATGCAAACAAAGCACACGCAAGATCTATTTAAAAAAGAAATATCCTACTTTAGTTTTTATGTATTTTTTATGTTTTAGTTTTGTCTAATAGAAGACTATAAATAATAAAATAAAATAAAAAAACATGTGTAGATCACTACAAACATGTCTGTCACACACATAATTTCTTAGATTGTTTTAGTATTTATTATTTCATATACTCTTATATATATATATATATGTAATGATATTCACTAGCCTCTATATATGAATATGAAAAACTAGAACGGTATTCTATTATCTTCTCTATTATCTCTTTTCTTACTTTATGTTTGACCGGTAGGGATACACTTGTATGTGTAAGAGAGTGATAGTGAATTACCGGATTCTAAGTGTGGTTAGGATTGGACCACATCGTATTACTGATCAATAAAAAGGGGAACCACAACCTGAGCCTGGCGAAGGTCTCAACATCAATTTCCATGAGTCAGGCGAAGGTGTCAACATCAATTTCCAATAGTAGTATCAGAGCCACGGTTGTATCGAGACGAGGCTCTCACGCTATTATGGGTAACTATTCATGTGAACAGTAACCAATTTTATACTTTATTTTTTTTGATGATTTTGCTGACAAAATAAAATTAAAAAAAAGGGGGAGGAAAAGGGGTGAGAAACTATCCCTCACCACCCAGTAGCGTCGCCATCGCTCGCATCTGCCCATCCACGCGCGCGCCCATACCCGCGCCCGCGCCCGTACCGCACCGCGCCCATTCTGCGCCAGCCACGCACAACCTTGCCCACACAGCCCCATGCGACCGCACCTGCCCTGTGTCCAACACATGGATTGTTCACTACTGCTCCTCCTACTGACGAGTAGACGAGGGGGACGTTGTAGTGAAAAGCCTGTTGTCCTTTTGGTGCAGCCGGTCCGGTTATCCACAACAAACAGTAAAACGAGGCCCTTATCGTATGGTCTTGCTCTGGTAAAGCGGCTTGAACCTATTTACTATTTTGAATAGTCGCTGTGATTCAGCATAGGGTTGGTCATAATTTGTTGATAGTAGCCGTGATTCTACATAGGGTTGTGTGTCTTATGTGATTGGTAATGTTTTCTATTGTATGCAATAGTGTGAAATTATGTGGTTTCATTATGTTGCTATAATCTCAACAGGTTAGTACTCTAATTTTTGTGTGGTTGCGTTAGATTTCATGCTTACCCGTTACCAACAGGATTCTGTGTGAAAAATAAAATTGTTTGTGTGAACTCGAATTTTGTGCGAATTCGTGTTTTTATTTGAATATTTTTTTTTTTTTGGTGATAATTGGATATATCCGTGCTTTCATATATCTGTTGATTACTAACAAGTGATTTGGTTCATGGTGAGTTGATTCGATGTTAGTAATCATAAACCTTTTGTGTGATTTGATATATGTGTTTTTAAGAAATATGTTTTCTTAGGGTATTTGGATAGGTAAAAGTCTATAGACTTTGGTCTAGAGGTGAATCGGGCTATAAGGTGATAATGAGTCGGTTCGTCATTTTTCTAAATGAGTCTGATTTGTTTGATTGCCTGGTTATGTGCTTCTTACTTGTTGTCAGCTACGACTCCATTTGAGGTGGAGCAACTCGATGTCCTTGATGGACTGTGTTGTGGACTTTGTGTCCAAACCTGAACTTTGTGGCTTATATATCCATTGGGGAGAGACTGTGTGTCTCGGACTTTGGGTCCTCGTATTTCCTCGGTGAGAGTTGTGTGTCTCAGACTTCGTGTCAAACTTGGACTTTGTGTCCTTGTATATCTCTTGGGGAGAGACTGTGTCTCGGACTTTGTGTCCTCATATGTCCCTCGATGAGAGACTGTGTGTCTCGAATTTCATGTGAAAACCTGAATTTTGTGTCCTTGTATTTTTCTTGATGAGAGATTTCGTGTCTCGGACTTTGGGTCCAAACTTGGACTTTGTGTCCACTGGATGCTTACTGTATTGACTTTGTGTCATACAAAAGGAAGCCCGACGATGATGAGTTATGTGTCTTTGCCTCGTGATTGGTGAAATGGATTGTGCAAAGGTGGAGATTGTTATTCTGATGGCCCACTTGGTGTAGCCCAATAATATATTTCCCTAAGTTAATTCAAGTCTATGACAACCCTAGGTCAACTCATATACCCTCATATATATGTAATGATATTCACTAGCCTCATTTATGAAAAACAAGAAACAATATTCTGTTATCTTCTCTATTCTCCCTTTTCTTACTTGTATTTGACCAGTAGGGATATACTTGTGTGTGTAAGAGAGTGATAGTGAGTAACCGGGTTTTTAGTGTGGTTAGGATTGTACCATATCACTGATTATAATGAGGGGAATGACAACCTGACCAATAACCCAAAAGTAATATAATAATGAGGGGAATGACAACCTATTGTATTTGACCAGTAGGGATATACTTGTTAAACTCACTAAAATTTTGTCTAAATTTTTTTGTCGACGTAAAAATTGAAGAAATCATGTTTGCGATGAAAATCACCATTTCTAAACTATATGTGAAGATTAGAAGTTGGCTCAAAATTAAAGAACTTTATAACCAATAACCCAAAAGTAATATAATAAAATGGTGTTGATAATTAAAAAAAATTAATATTTTAAAACGGTGGTACAACTTTCTTAGAATTACAAAGTAAAAAACCACCACAAAATAATTAACCACACAAATATACAATTTAGGTTTTATTCATGTAAAATTTTATAATTTTAAAGTTTGAATTTTTAGTTATAATACACAGACAAACACACATGGACACACATTTCGTATACATTACATGCCGATGTCTTATATTAGTGGGCTCATGCCTATTTCAATTTGTATTTTATTTCAAATTTTAATTTTATTTATACATATTATATATATTATAACGATTCAATTTTCTTAATTTTAATTAAATAGTGAAATACACGTATAAATAGATAGACATATAACTCATGTATTAATAAAACTAACAATCCTAAAATCAAGCCATTAGAAGAAAACCACATAGGCATACATTTCACTTCAATCACTATAATAAAATACTAGTATGTTCAATATCACCAGCAAAAACGCTTGCTGATGCTCATTAATTTGATAAGCAATTTAATTCACACCAATACATAAAATATGATTGAACCTAAATCAAATTCATACCAATTCAATACAGTAATCAAACTTTGTAATCAAGCCTTAATCTTTGATATTGAAAATTTGGAATTTGGAGGTTCTTTTGGGGAAATTAAAACTAATATTTTGAAGCAGTAGAACTTAGTAAGGATTTTTTGAAACATTTGAGGATGAATACCAAGAAAATAGAAAATTATTCAACGTATTTATTCACTATGCAATAGTGGATGAATATCTTATATCTCATAAAATATATAAATAAATATTCTAAAAGTCAAACTGTAGATACTAGATTCATAAGGAAGTATTATATAAAAGTTTCATAATTTTTTATGAAGAATTGATATAGGTATTTTTTTTGAACTTGAAATAGTTGAAACTGAAAATTTTATGTAGCCGTAGGAAAAATATTATAACTCACAAAATATAAACTAGAACGACTTGAAACTTTTATATGAGATAAAAAAAAACATGTATAAAATCGACGTAGTCAAAATTCGAAGTATTTGGATAGCTATAACTATATATTATAAGTTTTCAAATTTGTAAATCTAGATTTGTAGTAATAAAAATTTAATATAAAACAAAATAGATATCCAATTGGACTGAAATATTAAACGTGATTCAAAATAATGAGAATAAACAACATACTAAAATTTTGTAAAATTGGACATGTAGAATATAATGAACCCTTGGATAAAATTATGAGGTGGAGAAGTAGAAAAATATAATATCTTATGATTCTGTGTGGGATTATTTAATTGTGAGGTCAAGTATTTATAGGCATTGTATATTTATAGTTGGGCTGCAACTCTAAATGTATTAGGACAAATAAAGATCTAATATGCATCGTATATTCATGGAGAGTGGGGAGGGCTCAAAATGCAATGGGGCTTTAAAATACAAACATTAGAAATGAATGATATGGCTTAACCAATTAAGAATGAGACTTGAGTTTAAGCATAACATAAAATTAATTCGGCTTGTGATATAATTCTAGACTTAGTTTCTTGAAATATACAATGATTTGAATAAATAAATGAGATGTTAGATGTTATGGCCTAAATAATATGATACATTTGAGCTTATAAATATCTTAATACCTTATTGGACTAAATAACATCAATTGGTCTTATAACTTAAAGTTATATCGAAACTTAATTTTCTCGAATTTATTCCTGAACTAAAATCAACCAATTGTGTTATCGTAATACATATTATGGTTATAAAATCCCACAACTTAATAAGTGAAATATAAATAATAACTTTAATTTTTAAATAAGAAATTTTACAATTAATAATAATCTTGAAAGTATTAAATAGAAAATAACATGGTGTTAAAAATACCTTTTTATTTTTCCTCTTGATTCCATAGCCACCCTCCTACACCATTTCTTTTACATTCATTTTTTCTTTTCCTTTCTTGCCCCTCTATCATTTGAATATTTGTTCCTAATACCGTCGTACACACATGCTTTTCCATGGCCGACGGAGAAGAGTTTTGGATTGGCGGTGGTTTGAAGAACTGCGATTAAAAAAAGGGAGACAACATCTGGTTTCCCATTGGTCCAAGCGCCTGATATAGGTTAGCAGTGGTGGTGTGTTCTGCTTGGAATGGTTTTTTTTTGTTTATTTTTTTGAAAAATTTATACATTAATATTGGTTTGAAACGGTGAGGTTTGGTGACTTGATTTTTGAATTTCCGACCACAGTGGACGTTGAGGAAATGGATGAACTTGGTTGTGGCCATTAACCTATATTAGGGGAAAATAACTTATCTGCTAAAATCTTTTGTTTCAAGCTGTAATATTATCAAATTTATTATAGTGCAACTATTCTTTGTTTAATTTTATGAAATTTGTATAGATTGTAGTCTGATGAGGACAGGATGGTACTTATGATAATTGAGTTTAGGTTATTTTAATCCTAAATTTTTTATTATTAAAATATTATTATCTTATATTTCAGAATATACCAATGTCTTTCATGACAAGTATTGGAATTATATTGCCTTCAATTTGTGTTATTAATGGTGTATTTAAAAAGTCTTTTTCATTATAAATTTGTTAAGATAATAAATTGGACGGAATGGATCTTCTGTTTCTCTAATACTCATAATCAATTTCAACTTAACATAATTTTGCTTTGGACATTTTGCTACGAAGAGATTCTCTTGCAATGTTTATGCATAAATGCAGTGAAAAAACATGGTAACTTTTATAGTATTGTTTTATTCCTAATATTTTTCTATTTATTTTAAATGATTTTATTGAAAATTTCTCGACATATAGTTATGAGTATTTTATAATAAATTAAATTTGTTTTGCTGTTATTTTGTAGTAAGAGTTCTGGCTACGATTTTTGTGGTTGTTTAAATTAAAAAAAAAAAAAAAAATATATATATATATATATATTCAAAATATTTAATCGAATCGTCCCTTCTTCAACAGGAATTTTCAGATTTTCTTAAAAGTAAAATCTTGTGTTTTTTAATGCTCATGGGAACTTTTAATTGCTTATTTCATAGAATTGTTTGATATTGTTAGGTAACAATTTTGTGTTGATTTTTTTTTTTTTTTTTGTTTTTTTAAACAATTCTTGGACGAAGCAGGTCCTTCTACAATGAGTGAGAACAGTGAGATTTCATGAATTCTTTATTGTAGTTTCTTATGTTCAAGAATTCCATGTTTGTAACTATTCAATAAATTATCGTCGTGATTTGTGTTTAAAAATATTTTTATTTACTTCATTATTAATAATATTCAGGTCATCCCAGGTTATTTTGTCGATGAAGTTTGTGACTTAATTCTGTACCAAGTCCCACTCAAATTAATGTTGACATGGTGGACTGTGTCTGGATATTTACAAGAGGGAATCAAACTTATGCTTTAATATCATGAAACATCTACCTTTTTTGTAAGAGAATTTTACTTGAATTCCATATTGAAAGACCGTCATGAGCTAATTTTTTTGTTTTTTTTTTTAAATAAATTTGAAAATTTAATAGTTTAAATGTGTTAGTAATGTAATAGTTTATTTTCATGTTTTGACAAGGTATTAATTCGTTCTTGCATGAAGTGGTTTGTCTTCCAGCACTATAATTCGTACACATATTTAAACACATTGATCCACTGAATGTCAGTTTTGGTCCTATTTTTTCCTATAATTTCATGTTTTATAATCTACCTTTTATTAAAGGAAAATAGTATAATATCTTTTGATTTGTAAATTATATCTTTTGATTTCTAAATCCCACAAATCATGGGATTATTTGATTTATTCTTTCCTTGTAAATCTGTTGTAGTTGTATATTTATTTTGTATACTCATTCAATAATAAAGACATAATTTACAATTATACATGGTATCAGAGCAGGTTACGATCTAGACCTCCCCATACCTTTCTTTTTTTTTTTTTTGCGTCGCTGCATCACGTCTTCAGCCATGACAAATTCGGCGACCACCACTTCTTCCACCACACAACCAGATTCTGCCGCGATCACCTCCCCCCCGCCGGTGGTTCCTCTCACTGCTCATCACCATCTTCCCATTAAACTCACACACACCAACTTTCCATCATGGCGTGCGCATTTGATTGCACTACTTCGGGGGCATGATCTGCTTGGATTTATTGACGGGACCTCCATCTGTCCGACAATGGACGTTTCCGGCTCGAATGCAGCCGTTGTTACTGGTTGGATCCGTCAGGATCAATTGTTGCTTGCGGCCATCTTTGGCTCGCTTTCTGCGGAGGTTCTGCCCTTGGTATCTTCCGCTCCAACTTCGGCCGAAGCCTGGGCCGTTTTGACTCGTCTCTTTGCGAGTTGTTCCCGCTCTCGTGTGAATCAGTTAAAGAGCGATCTGTTTCGTGTCTCCATTGGTTCCCGCTCCATTACCGAATACCTACATCATGTAAAATCGAAGGCGGATGAATTGGCATTGATTGATCAACCGGTAAGTTCCGATGATCTTACGCTTTTTGTTATTAATGGATTAGGCCCGGATTATAGCAGCATTGTTGGTCCTATCCGTACTCGAGAAACCCCATTGCAGTTTGAAGAATTACACGATCTCTTGCCACTGCCAATCCGGCACAACAGCAGCCCCGCGGGAACTCCTCCAAGTCCCGTGGGCACCAGCCTGGCCGTTCCCAGTCCCAGCGTGGACCTTCTGGTTTCGTCCAGCAACCACAGCAGCCGCATCGTGGCTCCTCTCCTCGCGGCAATAATCAAGGCAGAAACGGGTAGTCCTCCTCCCGACCAAATGTGACTTGTCAACTTTGCGGCTATTATGGTCATTCGGCCATCACATGTCGCCGATTCCCTGTCACGGCCAATGTGGCTACCACCCCGCCCCAGACTTCTCCTCCCAACAAGTGGCTTGTCGACTTCGGGGTGTCTCATAACCTCACCGCTGATCTCAGCAACCTTTCCATTCACACTGAATATGACGGCACTGATGAGTTTAATATAGCGGATGGCACTGGTTTACCTATTACTCACACCGGTACTTCCATTTTACCGTCTCCTACTCGTAATTTTATGCTTAATGATGTTTTGTGTGTGCCGACTGCTCGCCGGAATTTAATATCTGTCAGTAAATTCACTGCTACTAATGGAGTTTCTATGGAATTTTTCCCCTCTTATTTTTTGGTTAAGGATCCTCTTACGGGGGCGCCGCTTGTTAGAGGTCGCTGCACCGATGGTGTTTATCATTTTCCTTCTGGTTCTGCTGCTCTTGGGTCTTCTCCGAAGTCGGCTTCTGTTGGGATTCGTGCGTCTTCTGCAGCCTGGCATGCACGTCTTGGACATCCTTCTGCGGTGACCACGCATCTTATTCTTAATACATTTCAGTTACCAGTTTTGAATAAATCCCGGGATGTGGGAGATGACTGTGTGTTTTGTCACTTGAGCAAGTCGTGTAGATTGCCATTTACTGATAGTTCGTTTGTTGCTTTGCACCCTTTACATTACCTTTATGCTGATGTGTGGGGCCCTGCCTCTGTGGAATCTTTAGATGGTTCTAAATATTTTCTACTTGTTGTTGACTTGTTTACTCGGTATTGCTGGCACTTTCCTATGATTGCTAAGTCTCAAGTGGCGTCTATATTTCCCCAATTTCGGTCTCTTGTTGAAAACCAGTTTGGACATACGATTAAGAATTTTTATACAGACAACGGTGGTGAATTTGTTGCGTTACGACCCTTCTTGGTGTCTTGTGGTATTAGTTGGCTTACGACAGCTCCTCATACGCCGCAACAGAATGGTATTTCTGAGCGCCGTAACCGCCATATCTTGGAGGTTGGTCGGGCTCTCCTCTCACATTCTAAACTCCCTCATTCTTTTTGGTCACTTGCATTGGAAACTGCTGTCTATTTGATTAATAGGATGCCTACTCCGGTTCTTGGCAAGCGCAGTCCATTTGAACTGCTATTTGGGCGAGCTCCTAATTACTCTAAACTCCGTATCTTTGGGTGCCTTTGTTTTCCATGGCTCCATCCATACACTTCAGGCAAACTGGATCCTCCGTCGAAACCGTGTCTATTTTTTGGGTACTCTACCTCTCAGAGTGCCTACCGTTGCTATGACATTGCTACTGGGCATATATATTACACTCGGCATGTCCGTTTTCTGGAAGACACTTTTCCTGGGTTTTCACCCGGTTTGCCATCTTCTCCTGCGGACTCTTCAGGCTTTATTTCTCTACCTCTGCCACTGCCAGTGCCAGCTTCTCCACCTCCGATCTCTGAGTCTCCAACTTATGCCCCTCCTTCGGCGTCTCCTCCGTCACCTGCACTTCAGGCCTTACCTGCCCCTGGCCCTCCAGTTACGGATCCTCCCTCTCGGGCTCATCATATGCGTACTCGCAGTCAAAACAATATTTATAAGCCCAAGCAGTTCCACACGGCAACCAAGCATCCACTTCCAGATCACTTGGAACCCACTAGTGTGAAACAGGCTCTCTCTATTCCTCACTGGCGCTCTACTATGGCTGAGGAGTTTTCGGCTCTCCAACGCACGGCACTTGGGACTTAGTTCCTCGACCACCAAATGCCAATATCATTGGCTGCAAGTGGGTCTTCCGGACGAAGCATAAATCTGATGGCACTATTCACAAGTTCAAAGCCCGTTTGGTGGCTAAAGGTTTTAATCAGCGTCCTGGTGTTGACTTTAAAGAAACCTTTAGTCTGGTTATTAAGGCTGCTACTATTCGGACTGTTCTCACTCTTGCTCTCAAGTCAAACTGGTCTCTACGACAACTTGATGTTAGTAATGCCTTCCTTCATGGCGACTTGGATGTTTCGGTTTATATGTCTCAACCCCCAGGCTTCAAGGACTCTTCCTTGCCATCTCATGTCTGCTTTCTTCGTCGCTCTCTTTATGGGCTTCGCCAAGCCCCTCGTGCTTGGTATGACTCTCTGTGTTCGGCTCTCACTTCTTTTGGACTTGTGCGCTCTAAGGCTGACTCTTCCCTATTCACCCTGCATCGGGGCTCTGATCGTTTGTGTGTCTTGGCCTATGTCGATGATCTTATTCTCACTGGCTCAGACTCTTCTCTTCTTCAAGAGCTTACTCGGCATCTTCAATCTCACTTTGCTGTTAAAGACTTAGGTCCACTATCCTTCTTCTTGGGTGTTGAGGTAGCTCCCTGCAAAGAAGGTCTCTTTTTGTCTCAGCATAAGTATTTGGTTGATCTCTTACTCCGGCACAAGATGGATGGTGCTCGTCCTCTTTACACTCCGATCTCCTCCAAAGATGCCCCACCTTCCGGTCATGTTGATCCTTCCGAGTATCGCAGTGCTATTGGGGGCCTCCAATATCTTACAATCACTCGTCCCGATATTGCCTTTACCTTCAACAGGTTAGCTCAACACATGTCTGCTCCTTCACCAGCTCATTGGTCCTCTGTCAAGCGCCTATTCCGTTACTTGAAGGGTACCTTGCATCATGGTCTTCTCCTTCGGTGTTCAGATGATCTTTCACTTAAGGCCTTCTCTGATTCTGACTTTGGTGGCGACCTTGTTGATGGTAAGTCCACCTCTGCTTACATTGTCTTTCTTGTTTCTTCTCCCATCTCTTGGAGGTCCCGTAAGTAGCGCTGTGTGGCTCGATCTTCCACTGAGGCTGAGTATCGTGCTCTCGCCACTGCCGCCTCAGAGATTTGTTAGGTTCACCATTTGTTTTGGGATCTTGGCATTCCTTGCTCCCAACCCCCAACTATATTTTGTGATAATATGAGTGCGACTCATCTTGCTCTCAATCCTATTCAACACTCTCGTATGAAGCATATTGCCATTGATCTTCACTTCGTTCACGATTTGGCTTCTAAAGGGCTTCTCACTATTACTCATGTTAACACTCATGATCAACTGGCGGATCTTCTCACCAAGCCCTTGTCCCGTGCTCGTTTTGAGTTCTTGCGCTCCAAAATCTCCGTTGCCGATGGCACGTCAATTTTGCGGGGGCGTATTAAAGGAAAATAGTATAATATCTTTTGATTTGTAAATTATATCTTTTGATTTGTGAATCCCACAAATCATGGGATTATTTGATTTATTCTTTCCTTGTAAATTTGTTGTAGTTGTATATTTATTTTGTATACTCATTCAATAATAAAGACAGAATTTACAATTATACACCTTTATATTTATTTTATGTAGTGCATAATGAACATGCGAATTATTTGGTCATACATGATTTTTCTTTTAAACGTATGCAATAGGAATTAAAGGTTATCATTGGCCTGTTGAATGAAACAAGAACAATAGTTTTTTTTTTCAAAATGGAGTTGAAGAATTCATTTGGTGATAATGATTTCTACACAATGAGTTCATATTCTTTTCGTATCGTATTAATCTTACATTATTTTGTCAAGATATTTTCACTTGCAGGCTGTGTTAAAAAATTGTGAAGTTGCGCATAAATTTTTGTCATTTCAAATAATCCCATCATCATCGTTTTTTAGAAAGAGCCAACTGGTAATTTATTGTTTCTTATCCTGATATTTATTTAATTTTTATTAAGCTATTAAATAACATTGGACGTCGTAGTTATAATAAATAAGATCATAATTAAGTTAAATGTTGATGAGGCTAGAACATATTTGAGCTCTGATAGCACATGCAATTCGAATGCAAATGTTGATGTATTCGTCGACATACATACACCGAATTTTTGAAATACATTGAAATATTCTAGTGTTCCTAATAGTGACCTCATCTTGAAAGTTGGAACTCCATTAATGATGTTGAAAAACATAGATCATTTATAGGGTTATTTAATGGAGCAAGGAGTACGCATGATGTTGGAGATTATAGCCAAGGAAGACACACGGGGAGGAGCGAGGTTCAAGTTTGGAGGCGGCGTACGGACGAAGCCAAGGGTAGCAAAAACACCCAAATTGACGAAGAGAGGTGTAGGATGGTACCTTTCCGAAGAGGGAATGAAAAGGGCTAGTGTGGTCACGAGTGGAGATTGGAAGTCGATTAATGAGGTAGACAGCGGTGTGGAAAGCATAAGGCCAAAAATGAAGGGGGACGGAGGAGGCGTGAAGAATAGTACGAGCCGTCTCAACAATATGACGATGGCGACGTTCGGCGAGACCATTGTGTTCGGGTGTGTGAGGAGGTGTGATTTTGTGACAAATTCCAACGGTGGAAAGAAAGTTCTTAAGGGCGATGAATTCACCACCACCATCGGTGTAGAGAGTCGTAAGGGAATGACCAAGTTGTTTTTCGACAGTTCGTAAAAATATAGGAAAAATAGAGGCAACGTCGGATTTAAGGCGTAAAGGAAAGAGCCAGACATAACATGTAAAATAATCAACAAAGACAACGTAGTAACGAAAACCATCAAGCGAAGTAACCGGGGAAGGACCCCAAACATCCGAAAAAACAATATCCAAGGGAAAATGACTCGAAAGACTAGAGCTAGCAAAAGGAAGTTTCGAGCTTTTATTACATAAACACGAAGAGCAATTAAAAGTAGATGGTAGCGCAAATGCAGTGGACGGGAGAAGCGAGGCGAGAAGTTGATTCGTCGTCCGGGAAGAGGGATGACCGAGCCGACTATGCCACAATAATGGAGATACGCGAGTAACCGAGTTTATTTGAGGAGGCGATGAAGGTGAGGATGGCCATATATAAAGGTTATCTTTGACTTGCCCCTGAAGAAGGGTGTGATGAGTGTGGAGGTCCTTAACAACAAAGTAAGAGGGAAAGAAATCAATAGATAAATTATGTTGTGAACAAAGTTGAGAGACAGACAAAATTTTACGATGCATGGAGGGGACACATAGAACATTAGAGATGCGTAAATTAGGTAAAATAGTAGTAGAACTTGTGTGCGAGATACCAAGAGAGGAATCGTTACCTAGGACCACATCATCAGGACCATCATAGAGTTGATGGTATTGCAAATCTGAGAGACTGGAGACGACATGATTGGAAGCACCGGAGTCAAGTATCCAATTTGCATGGGGAGCAGCAGTGGACGAAGCAGACGGATGTGAGGAGACAGCAGTGTGCACGGTTGGGCGGGACGGACGCAAGTGAGGGAAGAGATCCCAACACTTGTCCGCGGCATGACCGGAGCGATGGCAGAACTGGCACTGTACCGATTCGCAACGACCTGGGCGTGCATCACTAGAAGAGGCAGATGGCGAGGCCCCCGGAATGAGGTCGGTGAGGGGGCTGCAGAAGACGGAGCCGGCAGGAGATCGGGTGCGGGCGAGGGGAGCGGACCGCGACGAGAGGACTGAGTTGAGTGGTGGCCTTTAGGATTGGTGTAGTTGACGGATGGAGGCAGGGAAGGGGACGGCTAGGAGATGGGATTAGGGACAGCATGTTCGGAATCATGGAGGAATGTCTCATGGTCAATTAGTTTATCGTACAGTTCCTCAAACGGGATCGGGGTATCACAGGTTCGGAGCGCCGCAATTAACTCCTTGTACACAGGACCAAGCCCACGAGTGCAGTAAATAAGAAGATCGGCATCACTCGGTGGAGCCCCAAGTGTAGATAATTCATCAGCAATAGTTTTTATTTTTAGTAGAAATTCAGAAACTGGCATAGTACCTCTTGAAACGGACGACAACTTGTCTTTCAAGTGAATGATGTGTGATTGCGATCGCTTAGAGAAGATACGGTGAAGACGAGACCAGGCCTCGTGGGAGGTGACAGCAGTACCAATTAAGGGAACAACTTGTTCGGTCAAAGAGGACAGCAACACATGCAGGATAAGTTGATCCTGCCGCTTCCAATGAACAAACACCGGGTTCGGAGTAGAACCGGATTCGGCTGGAAGTGTAGAGACAGGCGGCGGCAACGAACCATCGAGATAACCCAAAAGATCCAGTCCGAAGAATAAGGACGTAAACTGTAATCTCCATGAGACATAATTGACGGGAGAGAGACGTATGGGTAGATGAGATAGGGCTTTGATTTGGATTAGTTTGGTAGTAGGAAGGGCGGTATTTTCAGTGGTGTGGGAGGGTGAATCATCATCGCTTGTCATGATGGGTATGGACAATCTGATGTTTTAGGAAGAAGTGGGTATATGGAGAAATAGTCTGAAGAGATGGTTTTTGGACGTGAGGTTCACAAACTGGGGGGGAATATGGGGAATATGGGTTTTGGACGTGAGATGATGGACTTTTGACAGGGAATTCAGCGGCGGCTGGGGGAGGCTCTGATACCATGAAGAAACTGATATTTTATTGACACATCCTTCATAGTTACACTGCCGTACATATTTATACATCAATAAAGAGAGATCTAGAACTAGAATACAATATATGAAAAGATATGAAAAGATATACAGTATATTTGAAAGATACAGTCATAATAAATCTGGATCCTATAATTATGGTGAGTGAATATTTCCTTGACTATCCTGGAGATTTGGTGATATCTTGAGACGAGGTGGCAGGATCGTGATCTTTGACTTCTTCAGAAACAATATCTCTAATAGATAGTAACAAGACTTGGTGATCATATTCTCGAAGTAAGATCTTTATAAGAAACGTGTTGGTGAGTGGTGTTGATTCCCATATTGGCTCTCCCCCATTTGATCTACGATTGTCTTTCAAGTTTCAATAAAACAATATCAAGTAAGTGTATCATACGTACCCAATGTCAATTAATAAAAACTAGAGACAATATATATTTCATGTTGGACTTTACTTGAAAAGACATTTTTCAGTCATAAACTTATATTACCAACCGTAAATGTCTGAAAATTTTGTTTTGTTCCGATGATAAGGTGGAGAGAAATACAACAAAATATATTATATTCCAAGAAGTTTTTATAATGTTTAATTTGTGTTTGTCCAGTTATTGGTATTATTCAATAAGAATTTGAACTAATGTTAGGTTTACTTAGTTTATTTGATGATTTTATGTTATTTATTAAAAATAATAGTTTGACATTTTACATGAATATCATAAAAAAAAATCATTTTTCACAAAATATTAGATGCAGTTAAAGATGTTTTTCTTTCACAATTTTTATGTATATAATTAGTATTTTTTGTGATCGAAGATTTAAGGGTAATTTAAATTTATATATTTTGTTTAAATTATAAGTTTGTTTCATTTACAATAAATTATTGTGAGTGACATTCATTAAACTTGATAAAGTTTTACCCGTTATAGTTAATAGAAATAGTACCCAATATAACATATTTCTTAATTTTAGTTTATTGGAAGCCTCTCATGAATAATGTGCAAGGATCATTTATGAAACAAGTCAGATAAAACTCGTTTCATTCAAACATTTGACCTTAGTTCCCAGCCCCCACCAGCAGCTCAGCCTCCACCCCCAACCCCCGGGACCCAGTCCCAACCCTAGCAGCCACATCCCCTAGCCCCAATGGCTCCAAATCAATCCCAAATTTTTAATAAAAAACTTTTTTGTAGAAGGGACAAAAATAAAAATAAAAAGTTAAACTACAAAAAATAGACTTCATTAATTTCTAATTAAGTTATTTTAAAATCATCATCTAAAAAAGAAATGAAGATATTCCCTTTTTCATTTATATAAAAAAAGTATTCACATTCAATCTGAAAAAGTATTACTTTAAACTCAAAATATATTACTTATTTTCGTACAAGTATAATTACATAATTATTTTGGACTTGATACTTTTATTGTAAAAAAAACAATATTTTTATTGTAAAAAAAATAATTCTTTTTTAACAATCATAAAAAGTATTACGTTTTACATAAAAAAATATTTTTTTTCTTGAAAAAAGTACCATTCAAATACGCACGTGCGAAAAAAATGTGCAGGTGCAGAAAAAGTGTGCGAGCACCGTGGGGCATGGGATCCATGCGTTTTGGATTGGTTGGCTAAGATTCACACTTTTTTTGTTATTTTTGGGCTAAGATCTAACCCGTTGCACGAAAAAAACTCGTGCATATGAGTGTTTGTCTTTAGTTTATATATACACACATACACATCCATATGTGTGTGTGGGTGTATATATATAGGCAAAATGACTTTTAAGGTCCCTCGGTTATTTATGAATATTTCGAAAGATCCATTAGTTTTATAGGCCCCTCAATTATCAAAAATTGATTTAAAAAATTTCTCAATTATGGAAAAGTTATTTTTATGTGATGAAATATAATGAAAGTTGTCATATTTGTCGATACTATTGTTAGAAACTCTTACATGTCATCTTTTTCTTTTCTGTTTTTTAAATGTTAATGCAATATTCCATAACATTTCTAATTTTTTAATGTGCTGAATAAAAAACTTAGAAGAACCTCATTTATTTTTTCACCTAAAATAAACTCTTAGAAACACATCAAAATTTACTCTTAAAAAATAAAATAGAAAAACCAAAATTTTAATTTTCGAAGGATTTATAGAAATAATTTTGTAATAAATAAGGGAGTTATACAAATATTTCCACAACTGATGGACTTTTACAAATATTCACGAGTAATAGAGGGATCTTGTAATGCATTTAGCCTATATATATATATATATGTAACATTTAATAGGAGGGATCTTATAATGCAATTAGCCTATATATATATGTAACATTTAATAAGAGGGATCTTATAATGCATTTAGCATATATATTGTAACATTTAATAACCATGCAACGTTCGGTTTAAATACTAGTTATATTCTAGTAATAAAAAACTTAATAATCCTACCTAAAGGGTCCTATTATATTAGCTCATCAAACATTATTAAAAAAACAAAAACAATCCAAGAAAAAGATGAAAAAATGTTAAAATTATTCATACAAAATTAAGAGGTAAAGTTTAATATCCATTCAAAGTGACATGGATATTTAGGTCGTAATACCAAAATACCTTTCTAGATATGGAAAGAAATAATTGAAGAATCTGAAAAACTGAAGAAGTCGAGATCGAAACGCTGCTTTCTCTGTCCTGGCAAGTGGACCTTTCTCTCTCCAATTTTTTGGTAGCTGGAAATACACACATCGCTCTCTGCACTTATACCAAACCTTACGTTTCTCTCTTTTCTATCACAAGCTGGTGCGCCGATTCATTGGTGGGCTACTGATCCCTGTTCATCCATTCGCCCCAATTTCCGTCCAATATTTCTCCTTGGTCCAGAATTATTTCTATTCAATCGCATTTAAACCAGGGGACATGATTCCGATAATGGTTTCGAAACTGTTGGGGTTTCACAGTTCCTTTCTTCGTCTTTTTTTTTTTTTTTTTTTTCAAATTTAACACTTGAAACCCTTTTTTTAGAACCGAAATCGAGATTAAAACCTACGGATTTGAAATTGAAACTGACGGTTTGAAACTACTGGTTTCTGAAACTGGATACCCCAGAATCGAAATCGAAATGGCTAGTTCCAATTTCGGTTTCGAATCGAAACCAGGTCAACAATTAAACCAAGTCGTTCATCGACGATTCGAAGGGTTCCGATTCAGAAATCAGAATGGAAATTGTGCTCGTGTCTAATTTAGAAAGAAAATACAAAATAAAATATTTTGGATTAAACTAAGGATAATTAAAAAAAAAACAAATACAAAAAGAATACATATTTTTATTAATTTAAATTATGTAAAATTTCCTAGGATCTAAATGGTTGTAAGGTGGCCCTTGTAAATTAAACTTGTTTAGACAACTATACAAGGTAATGCAGAGAGGTTAGGGCACTGATCCAGACAGCATTAGTTATACAGTCCGGCAATCACCATAATCATTTGTAAGCTAAGACCATGCTATGCTTAATCATAAACCTCGGATCATATTTCTTTGTAGTACAATCACATAATCCAAACTATCTTATTCATCAATTATGATAAAATGGCCTTCATCAATGTATTCTTAGTTCCTAGTATAATGTCATTGTACGTAATTGAAGTATTGGGAGTAGTACTATTTAATTGTCAAATAATACAATATTTTCTAAAATAATTATTAAAAATAACATGCATTATGTGCTTTATGTATACCTTAATTTATTATATTTCTCATGTTTCATGTTTTCTAAACAAACAAAAAAGGTGATTCTAGATCAATCTATATATAAAAGAAGGGAAGAAAGAAAATCCTAATAAATTAGAAAAGAAAGTGAGATACTCCACCCCTAATTTTTTTTTTTTTAAGGTTTGGGCTTAGTTCTTTATATAACATCTGAAAAAATGTACTTCAATTTTGAGGATCCGACGCTATTACTATTTTCACGTCTTATTTCTATATTTATTATTTATAATTTAAAAAAAAAAAACAATAAGCAAATATCTAGAAGCTCGAACTCATAATTGGGCAATCTATAGTCATAGTTGGGGAGCCTATGTGCCCTTAATTTCTTGTCAGGCAGTTTGAGGAGCTCTAGTACTAATCTTTTTAATAGATGCTAGATTATAAAATACTTTTAAGCATATTCTACTAATTTTATAAATAACATAAATTAAAAACATGGCACACATTACTCATAACAATTTTAAGTATATTACTTTACTCAGACTGATTTAAGCTTCACAAAATTTTATACTATAGACTTCAAATAAATATCAAATCACGTGTTGAATAAATAAAATTAATTTCTAATATTACTCATCATACGTAACACCTTAATACAATATTGAAAAAATTTCCTTATCCAAAATGATACAGACTATATGATTTTCTAATATTCAAATTCGATTCAACAATCCAACAAAAATATGTCTTAGCCCACGAATATTAGTAATTCAAATAAATGTGACATAATCATAAACTTATAAAAACATAAATAATTAACTCATACATATCCCGTAGAAGTTGCAAAGCAACATATAGTTGTGTGATAGACGAATATATTTTTTTATAGACAACCAAAACAAATGTTAGGCTTGTTGTACACAATGACACACCATCTTCAATATTCATATAAAATCAAATTACTTCAAATATAAATCAAAAGTTTTTATACAACACATAACATATTTTGGGATAACATATTCAAAAGTCGACTCCAAATTACAATTTATGTATACTATAAAATGTTTCACATCCAATAAAGATGCATATCATAATCTTATTAGTACATACAAAATTTGTGAAAGTTTATTAAGCTTGGAACTTTTTACATAATAATCCAATACAATGCAAACATAAAATTCATTATAATTTTATGGATACATATTGAGTTGAAATTTGAACTTTAAGTAGATAAATTCAGACCCAATTTTTATTTCAATAATATTAAATTTGAATTTTTTAAAATATATTCTTAACAAATATATTATATTATTTTACAATATATTGAAAATTATAAATTTGGATATTACATATGACTATTAGTTTCTTTTACTAATATTTCTTTAGCATAATTAATATTATCTATAATTATATAAACACAGTACAGTTGGACTAATTTATAGACCTCCCTAGAATCAAATTTCTATTTTTAGAAACTGTGATAACCAATCATATATTTTTTTATTTCTTTTTTTACTCTAATTTTTAGAGGCTTATAATTTTTCATCTTAACTCCGGTTTTTGTGAAAAATATATCAAATTAATCATTTTTTATGATCTACAATTTGACATCCATATTGTATATATAATAATAAATTAATATTTTTTAAATATAAAGTAGTATGTTTATACATTAATTGTGGTATAGTTTAATATTTAATATATTTTTATATTGCAGAATATTTTTATTTTAAAATAATTTTTATCAAAATATATTTTATATAATTATTTATTTTATTTTAAAATTTATATTTTTGTAATAATTTATTGTGCTATAAATTGTGCAGAGAGAAATACTAATTTTAATAAAATCAATTTACAAACTTTGACTTTGTGCATCATATTGGTCTATACTGATATCATAACAGAATATCTTAAAAATACTAATATCCCACAAACTTTAGTTTCTAAATTTGGAAACCTGTTTTTAAAAAATTAACAGTTGAAAAAAAAATTGCATTACTGGTGGCAACTTGATTGGTCCATTTTTTATTTTTATAATTTGAATTATGTTCTTAATATTTAAAACTCAAATAACTTTTTTTGTTTCTTTTTAATTATACATTTAATATATCAAATTAATCATTTGCTCAATAATTTTTAAATTGATAGTCATAATGCAATTTAAAATTAAATATTAGATAAACAAAATCTCAATTATTATTTTTTGGGTTATATATGTATATTTATTGAGGGGATTATTTATATTAGGTTAGGGCTAAAAATAAAAATTATTGAATATTTTTTTAAATAATTATTATGATTTTAACTTTATATAATATTCATTTTTTTAAAATCTTACTTATATCTATAAATAAATATATAGTTTTATCTAAACTAATATAATAACATAATAGTCTAGAAATAGTAAAACTGTGTTATTTTTCGTTTTCAAATTAAAAGATAATATTTTCAATTTTTTTGTAAAAATTAATTACCATGTGAACAACACACACCAACCAAATATAGAGATATGTTATATCTTTATAGCATTTTCTTTCTTTGTTTTTATTTATTTTTGTTAAAAAAAAAATTCCAATATCCTAACACACACCAACCAAATCTAGAGATATGTTATATCTTTATAGCATTTTCTTTCTTTGTTTTTATTTATTTTTGTAAAAAAAATTCCAATATCCTAAGACATAAATATTTTTTATTTTTAATTTACTTTTACCTATGGAATAAAAAATTATTACAAAAAAATGAAGAAAACGCTAACTCAAGTTATTTTATTTAATTATTTAAGTACACATTTTTTATGTATAAATATATTATAAATTGTGCACAACTAAAGTAGTATACATGAAACATGTAAAGAATTGAGGTTATTTTGATTCATCCAATTACTATCGATTAAATACAATAAAAAATTATTCTAATAGACAAAAACACATTTATGTTGGAGAACAAACTTTTAAACATACAAAGATTGATTCAAATAAATTATAAAATTATTGAACTTTAAGGCTATGAAAGAACTCGAAAATCTTTTATCCATAGAAAGAAAAATGTGGGAGAGAAAATCTGAAAAAAAACATGATTTTTGGTTTCCTCTCTCTCTCTCTCTCTCTCTCTCTCTCTCTCTCTCTTCATTTGATGATTTCTGTGACTTAATTAATGACTATGTCAAATAATTATTATTTTACTTAGGCCACTGTTATATTTTAATATTTTGACTTTTTCCAATTTAAGTATCGTATATAGCATATTAACAAATTAATTATATCAAAGTACCTTTTACATACCACATAAAAAATACTAGATATAACATACACATGTACACACACATAGACATATATATATATATATTTTTTTTTTTTTTTATTTATCTTACTATAAAGAGCATTACTAAGATGTTAATAAACAAATATATATATATATATATTGATATCTTTGTTTATTCATATTATTTAGCCAGAAACCCAAAATTATTATAAGGGTTAATTGCACAAAAATTTATGTTCTTGGATGAAATTTGTATTTTAATTATAATTTTTAATTTTTATAATTTCAAGCACCACCTTTTTTTCTTTTGCAATTTAAAGTACATGATAATTTTATATTTTTTTATATTTATTTTAAAATATTATTATTATTATTATATTTAAAATACTTTTTATAGAATAATATATAAGAAATTAGATTTTGTACATCATTTATAGTAGACATGAAACGAAGGTAAAAACTTGTAAGATATTATGTTTTGATATTATTTATGTTATGTTGTGATTGAATCTAAGATAGTTCAATCGTGATCCAAGAAATTCAAATCAATGAATAATGTGAACAAGAAATCAACACCAGATTTTTTATAGTGGTTCGATCAAAACCGATCTACATCCACTTTGTTGCTCTCTTTGTATTGATTATAGTTTATGTTTTACAACCACTCAATCTCTACCTTGAATCTGTTAATCTACACAAGATACAAGTGTTTCAAACTCTCTCTATTTTCTGCACTCAAAGATGAAAGATGAATCAATCCTCTGCCGGAAGAGATGGATTGGTATTTATAGATGCATACCAATTGTAACAACCTCTATTAACCAATAACCGCTGTTAACAACTTGAATAATAACCGCTAACAAATCCTCAACCGTTTTGCTAACTACCGCTTCTAACAACTTGAATAATAACCGCTAATCCTCAACCGTTTTGCTAACTCCCGCTGCTATTAATTTGATGTTATTATCACATGTTACATATGAAAAATCGTAAAAATATAGTACCGACTACCGACAAATATAGGTTTATAATTTTGATTTTATTTAATGTTTGATCATGTACCGACAAATAAATTTAATATCTCACATTTATAAATTAATTATAATTAAATTTAAATTAACATCATTTAATATAATCATGATCTTGACTTCAAACGCTCAAGTAGACGACTGAATAGTTAATGATGTATATATACTCTATATAACTAAAGGAAAAGAACGTGTTATGTTTATATTGTATGTTCATATGTAATATAAATAATATATAAAATAAAAATTCTTACATGGTTTTACCATTGTTTCATATGTAACATAAATAATATATAAATCATAATTTCTAATTCTTAATTTCATAAAAAAGTATTTCAAATATAATAATATAAACAATAATAATTATAATTTAAACTAACTATATATAAAAAAATAATTCAACATAAAATTATCATATGCTTTGAATCGAAAAATGAAAAATGTGAAGCTTAAAATTGCAAAAATTAAAATACAAATTTCATCAAAGGTTGTAAACTTTTATACAAATAACCCTTATCACAAATAAATCTAAATCATCCAAATTTTACTTCTAAAAAAAGGAAATAATTTTATTAGTATAATAAATTAATAATGTTAGCTAAACTTGTGGGTGTTATACTTGTATATAAATATAAATATATGTACCAAAGCTATTACCTTCAAAAGACATTCATACTCAATCATACTCTTGTCAAGAAAAAATAAATCGCAGCAATCATAATCATATTCAAAATACTAACAATTGTGTTGTCCCCATCACGTGAGAATAAACGAACTATAATTCCCCTAATTTTAGTTCTTAAAATTAATTACTCATGGTCTAAGAAAATAAATACAAATAAAGCGTAACGGCATCAATCCCTCTACTTATTAATTTATGCATAGGCGTACCAACTTTATTGCTCGTTTCTTTACTCGATAGAATAATGTTTGATATATAATATTAAAATTTATTATTCAATATTATGTATTAATTTTTTTTTTCTTATGCAAAGTTGTTTTACAAAATATCCCATATTAATATGTAATATCGTATTTGGTTCAACATATTAAGATTATGTAAAATTTATATTGACCATTATACCTACTAAAAATTTTAATAATTTACAAACATTACAACTTTATTTTGATCAAAATAAAAATTTACAATTTGCTTCTATACTTTTTTTTCTAGTATCATATTTTTAAGAATCGAGCAAGCTGAATATATTTATGTAAAATGTGTGTGTGTGTTTATGTAGAGAGGAGGCAAGGGCTACTGCACTAATGCAAATGAAAAGAAAAAAGAACATATTGCTATTCCATAGAAACTCAATAGCTATACCATATTATTTTCTTTACCTACCACCACAATAGTTATTATAAAAAAATTTATTTACATCTGCATTGTGCAATTTACAATATTATTTATTTTTACTTGAAAAATATTACTATTGATTTGCTATTTTAAGAAAAATAGTAATACTTTTTAAATAAACAAACAATATTTTTTTAGTTAAACAAATAATATTATAAATCAAGTGCATGGTGCATTCGATATAAAAGGGGCTCACTCTTAACACATTGATTGTAGGGAAAATTACAAAAATATTCCTATAACTTATGGGTGGTCCCAAAATTAATCATTTATCTTATTAATTTTATAATTTTAGTCATTTTTCTATTTAATTTCTTCAATTTACACATTTTTTAGTGAAAATTTTAAATTCTTGTAGGATATTTGCACATGCACCACACGTTATCGTATTAAATAAGGGTTTTCATTTTTGTGATATAATAAGTGAAATGGACATGTCTTTCGTAATAAACAACATGACATCAGACATATCAAAATTGACCATAAAGGCCACAATATTAGCAAGAAATATGTGAATCTCTAATGTGACGTGATTATGCGGTATATAAGAATAATTATCGGGCAATGTTTTTGAATTTTGATTAATTGAGGACCAAATTTGAGTAATTGAAAAGATAAAGAACTAATTTTGAGGCCATCTACAAGTTAGAGAACTAATTTTGCAATTTTTCCCTTATTTGTAATACAGATCATTACAATATTATTTTATAGAAAAATTATAAAATTAAAACATTAACTTTAGGGTTCAACAAAAATATGAAATTGTATTTTCCAACTCTCGAATTATGACAATAATTAATTATTTTTTTACAAATTAATGACCAATTGTCCTTGAACCTGTTCAATTGTGGGTCAATTATCTTGGGATCAATAAAGGACAGTTCAATGCAAACTTTATGTTGATTTGGACCAAATTATGTTTGATATGGCTAGGTATGAAAATGACTAATTTTTTTGGGTGAAATTTTCCTATTATTTTATCAACTAAATTTTTATTAAATATTAAATAAACAACACATTTTCTTGTATCTTCACGAACCCTTATCTATACAAATTTAATTCATTTTGATTTCTGAATCCCAAAAGAAGGCATGTTATTTTCTCTTTTTGGCAAGCATAGTTGAAGAAATTGTGTGGGCATAAAAATAGCAATTGTTTGAAAAAAAAAATTGCATTATATATTTTCTAGATAATCTTTCTTGATTTGTTTTTAGGTATATTTTTATTTTTACCTAAAACAAGATTGGTAGAAAATATTATAAAATGAAAAATTGTTGAAAGCATTCTAAGAAAATGGTATTTTTATTTTTTTCTAAATATATCAATTATGTTTAAAATATGATGGGCATATTTCCCTCTAAAATAGTAATTATGTTGTATGAAAGTGGCACAGCAAACATAACTATGGCAAAGCTTTCTATTCATTACCAAAATCAGCAAAAGCACAATGTTAATTTGTTTAGACCAATTTATCCAAAAATTGCATAGTTATGTCTGAAGACGCAAGCTCAAAGATATGATCATATGTTTGCCACATTCCTAAAATTAAACAACTTTTTTCTATTTTATATATATTGCTGCGTATTAATAAAATTGAAAAAAAAAAAAACAACCAAACATTAATTGTAATATATGAGAGATTTATTCCGCCACGCCGCTGTTATGTCTGGATACACGATACAAACATTCAGAAAATGAAAACTGTACACAGAGATCATCCTTAAAACCCTATAAAAGCGGCAAGACTTTAACTTGTGCAATCATCCCTTGTTTCCGAACTACTTAGATTAATGGGAAGCTGTCATGTGGAAGAACCCGACAATGGCGTCCCCAGTACCATCAAACCCTTGGAGCCCGAAGAGTTCAGAAGAAAAGCCCATATAGTGATAGACTTTATTGTTGATTATTACAAGACTGTCCAAGATTATCCTGTCCGAAGCCAAGTGGAACCTGGATATCTCAAGAAAAGGGTTCCTGATTCTGCTCCATATGATGGGGAGCCCATGGAAGATATCCTTCGCGACCTGCAGAAGGTTATTGTCCCGGGCCTCACACACTGGCAAAGCCCGAATTTCTTCGCCTACTTTCCATGCAACGTCAGCACTGCTGGATTTCTGGGAGAAATGATCTGTACAGCATTCAACACTCCGGGATTCAACTGGATTTCATCTCCGGCCGCTACCGAGCTTGAACACGTCGTCATGGATTGGATAGGGAAGATGCTTCAGCTTCCCAATGAGTTCCTGTTCGCCGGAGGCGGCGGCGGTGTTTTGCAGGGCACCACCTGCGAGGCCAATTTGTCCACGGTGGTCGCCGCTAGGGATAAGATGATGAAGAAGATTGGCAGGGATAACATCAACAAGTTAGTCGTGTATGGATCCGATCAAACTCATTCCGCCGTTCAGAAGGCGGCTCAGATCGCTGGAATCCGACGGGAAAATTTTCGTGCCGTCGGAACCACAAAGACTAATGCGTTTGGGCTAACAGCGGAGTCTCTCCAGGAAGCAATTGAATCAGATATTGAGGCTGGACTGGTGCCTCTCTACCTGTGCGCCACCGTCGGGACGACGTCGTCGACCGCCGTGGATGCACTCGGCCCGCTGTGCGAGGTGGCGAAGGAGCACGGGATCTGGGTTCACGTCGACGGCGCGTACGCCGCAAGCGCCTGCATCTGCCCGGAATTCCGCCATTTTCTGGACGGAGTGGAGAAGACGGACTCGTTCAGCTTCAACCCACACAAGTGGTTCTTCAGCACGCTGGACTGCTGCTGCCTGTGGGTGAAAGATCCGACGGCGCTGGTGAAATCACTTTCGACAAATCCAGAATATCTGAGAAACAAAGCCTCCGAATCGAAGAAGGTGGTGGACTACAAAGACTGGCAGATCCCTCTCACCCGCCGCTTCCGCTCCCTCAAACTCTGGTTCCTCCTGCGCAGCTACGGCATCGCCAATCTCAGAGAGTTCATACGCAGTCACATAAAAATGGCTCAGAATTTGGAAGGGCTGATCAAAACGGACAAGAGGTTCGAAGTGGTGGTGCCAAGAAACTTCTCCACCGTCGTCTTCCGTGTGTCACCGACCGGAATCAGAGGAATCCGCCGGACTGAAAGTGTCTCCGGAGAAGAAGCAGCGAATGAATTCAACGCCAAATTACTGGAATCCATAAACCAATCGGGAAAGATTTTCATGACCCATGCAATGATCGGCGGAATATACGTGATCAGGTTTGCGATCGGGGCGAGTCTTACAGAAAACAGGCACATCAATCGGGGCTGGAAGGTGGTGCAGGAGCATGTAAACGCTCTGCTGCAGATCTCTGATAGCGCCGAATAAATTCAAAAACAAAAAATTATGTTTCTTTAAAAGGGGATAAAATATAAAATTTATACCAACACTGCCATGAGAATGTTCTGTTAAGTATCTGTAACTCAGACAATTTATTATCAGTGTATTATATATATACATATACATAAGTTATGTTTCTTAAATGCCTCTCTGATATTGCAAATTGCAAATCAGCCTTCCTCTTACCCAACTGCTCTCGTCCTATTATCTTCATTCAGGAGAGGCCCAACCCCAGAACTCTAATGTTCAAGTCAGATCCGATTTCATTCCATAATTATGTATCAACTGTTGAAAATATAAGATCCTCTAGGTTATTTACATAATTTCTTGAATTTAGCAAGGAAGGTAGATTGAGCCAAAATTTTAAATGTAAGATCCCTTTTCACAATCAATGCTTAACACCGTCACAAATTGCAACCTACTAATTGTCAAAATTTTAATTCACTTGCACAATTTATTATTTGATAAAACTAACTTCAAAAATTTAAAATGTAGTTTAATATATAAAACTTATTTGTAGTAAAATTAGTAGGTGCAAATTTGAATGTAAAAATTAATTACACGGTAGAGGTGTCGTAACAAAGAAAAAGTAGTTTAATGCAGCTAACAAAGTTGGAAGTAGAAGACACAGGAAATGGCAAAGGCTATACACGCATTAATTGAAAGCTTGGCCTAATAAAAGGAGTAGAATGGTAGAAGGATATACCATTAAATTAATGTATGTATATGTTTTCAGTATTGTCATTTACTCTCACACAAAGTCACAACAACACTTTACAACTCATAATAACACACTTTACATTATTTTTAATTCACAAAACTCTCTAACTATCTCAACCATTGTAACTTAGCATAACTAGTTGTAAGCAGTCTCTCTCTATGAGTTGCATTAGTTGTAAGCTATGCTGTAAAACTTGTTTCTAACAGTTGAATTACAAGAAAAAAAAACAAAGAAGGTTTGTTCACCCCTACAAACTTCTTCCACTAGGGACTAATAAAAAGTTACGTGTGCCTTAGAATATTGGGAAAGAAATCACAAAAAAAAAAATATGTCATAGCCCAATTTTCATAATTTATTTTAAATGCAATTAAAATACATATATCATAGCAATAAATTTAATTAACTAAATTGACAAGATTATTCAAAAATCCAGCAATGAAAAAAACCACTTAAACATAGAATGATTTATAATTCACAAGGAACAGTTGAAATACATAAAATTAATCATAAGAGTTAAGATCTAACATTAATCTTATGCAGCAGAAAAACATAAACCATATCTTGTTTTCATAAATCAATATCACATGACATAAATTAAATAATAACTCAAATTAATTCAAATACACAACATGCAAATTTAATGTAAATCCATAGACATGATTTTTACAATAGCAGCGGAAACAATTTCAATTAACTTAACGCCTACACAGGCTTCTAACAAATAAATATCTTAAATAAACATAATGAGATCACAATTAATATCATAAGGATGAAAGACTAACTTAACATGTTAAACTTTATTAAATAACCATTTGAATTAAATAAGATTTCCACAGGTAAACATATTGACATAAAATTCATGTACAATTAAAACCTAATATTCCTAAAATCAAGCCGTTAATAGGAAGACCATATAAACATACATTTCGATTCAACATGTAAATTGAACATTAATAAATAATATTTCATAATCTACAGAAACAATGTTACAAAATAGGTCGCCATAAATCAATGGAAATTAGACAATATATAATAAACTAATCATGCTTAACAATTCAACAAAAATATTTTATTATCATGATAATCAATGTCATTAAACCCAAGATGGTTTCATAAACTAAATTATATGATCAAGCAAGCCACTAATTAAATTAAATAATAGGTAAAACATATTTTAAGGTCCTTAAACTATTCTTGAAAATTTGAAAGGACCTTGAATTATAAAAATGATATAAAGGTCCCATAATTATGAACCATTATTATGCGCAAGTCCAGTGTTTATTTACACTAAAAAATATATATTATGGAAGAAATTGCACAAAACATTTTTTCATAGTTAAGGGAACTTTTCAAAATTTAGGTAATAATTCAAGGATCATTTCACATATTTGTGAATAATTGAAGGACTTTTTCAAACATGTGTACATAGTTGAGGGACATTTTCAAATAATTTCATAGTTCAGGAACATCTTGAAATATTTGTGAATAGTTTAAAGACTTTAAAATGCATTTTGCCTAAATAATATGAGTAACAATTTTCATAATCATAGGCTACAAAATAAACATAAATTCTTACTTAATTTCATATATAAATAAATAAGCAACAAGAACATAAAAATATTCAAATAACTTTCATTACTGCTTAAAGTAAATAAAATTGTGTTTGAGACTAGACATCAACTTATATATAAGTATTTATTCAAACATATTAAAGCAAGCAAATAGCATTTAATTCATGTGGATGAATGTAACTAAAATATCGTGTAATAATGGACTATCCTAAAATAATTATATAATACTTCTAAAAAATAAGCATGTTTTATATAAATTAATCGAATTGCATAGTAACATATTAATGAGCATAATTTCATAAGTCCAATAATGTATAAATATTTAAATATAATTTTGAAAGTAAAGACACATATCATGTCACATATAGTAGCAAGACCATATCACTTTGGTAACTAATCATGTTCATAGTTTAATAGATAATTTATCCGCAATAATATATATATCGCTAAATATGAGTGAATCCATAAGTCAAAAATTTCACCCAAGCATGCTACTATTAAAGTAAACTTTCATAAGAGAATATAGATATTATAAGAAACGAAGAAAATCTCATACTTCATATAAACAATTTAATAAGTTCATAAATGCATAATTAAAATATTGAAAACTTATTTATCATGTGCAATATAAAATATATCATATTTAATTACTTCAATAACACCCGTGATAAATAAAATAAATTATGCATGGAAAACAACTTATATATGCGCACGTATTCTGACCTTCTAACAATAACCATATAATTCATGAAATAATATGGAATCAAATTAATCAAACCTAATAAAAGAAATCATAATTTCAATTATATCATATGATTTTGACTCCGCCTCGACTGCAACACTCGCTCTGTTTAACCTCAAATGTGGGAATGTGATGCGGGTGAGCTACATCAAGCTTGTGAGAGTCTAACTTGTCAATATTAATTACACAATTGATAGTAAAACATGTAATAACAATTAAATTTATGCCATAAAACTTAGGAGTAAGCATCAAGTACTTCTTACATAACTTATAACTTATGGAAGTATGCACCGGTTACGCTGGAACATATCTCATAACGTTTGAACATATGAACAGGCTTCACCGAAATGTACCTTATAACTTATGAACGTATGCACGAATTTCTCCAAAACATATCTTACAACTTAGGGGCATGTAGCAGAGTAGCATGCAAAGTTTAGGAGATTGATCAATCATACTTAGGGGTGCAACTTAATGTTGCACACATCACATATTATAACATCATAACATATATTAACAGTTAAACATGAAAACTAATCAATAAACAAAATCAAGTAAGAACCCTCACCGTAAACATAATTGGCATGATAATCATATGCAAGTTTCCTCTTATCGTCCTCAGTCTTTGCGTAACTCCAACCATGAGATTAATATGTCTAATTCTTTAATAATGAAAAATCAGGGATAGGAGTTCTCTTTGGAACATTAAAACTGTTATTTTGAAAGTGTAGAACATGGTAGAGATTTTTGAAACGTTTGGAGATGAACGTCAAAGTTAATAGGAAATTCTTCAACTGTTTATTCACTGCACAACAGTGAAAGAATATTTTATATTTCATAAAATATATCTAGAAAAAATATGAAGTTTGAACTGTAGAAACAAGACTCATATGGAGGTATCATATAAAAATTTGGAACCTTTCTAAAAAGAATTGTTATAGATTTCAAATTTTTGAAATCGAAATAACTGAAACTCAAATTTTGGCACAGCCGAAGGAAGAATATCATAATTCTTAAACTACATATTATAATGACTTGAAACTTTTAAGGAAGATCAATAGCACATATAAGAATGACATAATCAAAATTTTAAGTGATTTGGATAACTATAAACCTATATTTGGAATTTTCAAATTGGAAACGTTAGACTTTATAAATCTGAATTTGGAGTAATAGAATATTCATATAAACTAAAATATATATTCAATTGGGCTAAAATATATACTCAAAATCAGGATTGAATGACATATTCAAAGTTCAAGAGATTTAGATATCTATAACCATATATTCTAAATTATCAAATCAGAAACATAGGTCTTTGTAAATTTGAATGTTGAGTGATAGAAAATTCATATAACATACAATAGATATCCAATTGAGCTGAAATTTTAAAAGTGAGTTGAAATCACGCCAATGAACAACATACTACAGTTTCATCAATTTTGAACATGTATGAATAGGACTTTTGAATATTAAAAGTAAGAATACCTGATATTGAAAAGAATGGAGAAAGAGGTTGAGATAACGATGACAACTCAACTGAAAAATCCTGGATAGAATGGATGAAATTATCTTGTGGGGTAGGACTAAAAGATAATATCTTATGATTTTTGGAATAATTCAATAAAGAGATCTCATATTTCTAGGCATTGTAGTGTATCTTCATGGTTGGGTTACAACTCTAACTAAATTGGGACAAATACAGATTTAATCCTATCAATTATAATTGATAGAAAATAGTGAGGCGTTGCAAAAAGGGTACAAAAGCACAATAGATCTCTAGATTTATCGGCCCTTACTTGCACATGTGCAGCACACATGCTCGCACATGTTGTTCACAAGCTAGAATTTTTTTTTATGCAAATAATTGTGGATATTATCTTTGAATTTGAAAATTGAATAGTGATGTGATTTACAATTTATAAATATTGTGGGATTATATTACTAAAGATTAAGGTGTATATTTATTATAGAATAGTAACCTAAATCTAATTCACATAATCAATATAAAAATAATTGAATTTTTTTATTCTATTACCTTATGTAAAAATATGCAATATGTGTGTCAGTTTGATATGTTAAATGTAAAAAATAATAAGAAAACAAAAAATATTAATTTTTGAATATTTGAAAAAAATTAAAAATAAAGATAAAGAAAGATTAAATTTAAACCAATCAAAATTGTAGCCAATAATTTTTTTTATTATTTTGACAAAATTTTACAATTTATGAATAATTATAATTTACTAGCGAACCTTAGTATCCATGTGAACAACTAGGACAAGTTGAATATATGGGAAAAACAAAGAAATCAAAAGAATAAAAAAGTTAGGAAAGTTTGAGACACTAAGATCATTTCACACTCATATTATACACCTATGTTATTATAGCATACAGATTTGAGTGAGTTCTTTGTGCATCGGATGTACTGTGCACCCAATCTATAGTATTATTTATTTAATTAAAAATATTATTTATTTATTTAAAAAGTATTACTATTTTTTTTAAGATATCAAATTAGTAGTAATATTTTTAAAGTAAACTAATAGTATATTTTAGTTAAACAAGTAATATTATAGGTTGGGTTGCACAATGCACATAAATTTTTGTTTGGCTTTTACCCTATACAGTTAGGGTAATGTTTAAAAGAAATGCCCATGGAAATTATTAGGTCATTTTGACAAAGTAATGGGTCTACTTTCACAATGAGAATTCTGAGAGGGAGTGAGGGAGGGGGAATTGTTGATATCTTATCCTCTTATTTTATTATTTGTGATACTCTCCTCCTGTCATAACCCAATTTTTATAACTTATTTTAAATGCAATTGAAATACATATGTCATACCAATAAATTCAATTTTCTTAGTTATCAAAATTATTCGAGAATCGAGCTGTGAAAAGTGCAACTTAAAACATAGAATGATTCATAATTCATAAGAAAAAGTTGAAACACATAAATTAACCATAAGAGTTTAAATCTAACATAAATCATATGCAACGGAAAAACATAAATCATGTCTTATTTTCATAAATATATATCACATGACATAAATTTAATAATAACTCAAAATAAATATGCAAATTCATAGACATGATTTTATACATTAGCAGAGGAAACAATTTGAATTAAAATTAACAACTACACATGCTTCTAGTAAATAAATATCTTAAATTAAATATAATGAGACAGCAATTAATACTTTACTACATGCATGGTATTATTGAATATTAAGCCTTCTAATTTAAGGCTCGTATAATAAAATTGAAAAGATTATTTAATTTCTATTAAAGATCTAATAAAAGTAAAAATTAATACATATAAGAAATATAAATTATTTACGTTAAATTCATATTTATATGGATATGAACATAACAACCAATACAAAACTATATTATGATTTGTTCTAAAAATTAATATTAATTCACAAATTTTGGACTTCGATAATTTGTTAAGAGAGAGAGAGAGAGTATGATTTTTGTGGTTTAGCCATGTAGAAAATGATAATTTTGAAAATTTATATGCAAAAATTATAATCTAATTTTAATTTTTATATCACAATATACTCTTAACATCATTGTCAAAGTTAAATTAAATAAATAACTATTTGAATTAAATAAGATTTTTTACATGTATACATATTGACATAGAATCTATGTGCAATTAAAACTTAATTTTCTTAAAATCAAGTCGTTAAAAAGGAGGACCATATAAACATAAATATCAATTCAACATGTAAACTGAATATTAATAAACTTGATTTTATAATTTCAAACTTATATGACATATGATCATTAATTTATAACCTATAGAAATAATATTACAAACGTGGTCACTATAAATCAATGGAAATATAGACAATATATAATCAACTAATCATGTTTAACAATCCAACAAATACATTTTATTATCATGATCATTAGTCATTAAACCCAAAACATTTTCATAGACTAAATTGCATCATTAAGCAAGCCATTAATTAAATTAAATAATATTAGTACCAATATTCATGGACAACAAAATAAACATAAATTCATATTTAATTTCATATATAATTCATAAGCACCAAGAATATAAAAAATATTCAAATAATTTTCATAACCACTTGAACAAAATAAATATCATATTCTAGACGACCACTTACATACAAACATTTACTCCAATATACTTCAACTAGCAAATATCATTTAATTCATGGGGATGAATGCAACTAAAATATCATGGAATAATGACCTATCCTAAAATAATTGTATCATACTTCTCAAATATAAACAGGTTTCAAATAAATTAATCAATTTGCATAATAGCATATAATGAGCATAATTTCACAAGTTCAATAATGTATCAACAATTAAATATAATCTTGAAAGTAATGATACATAACATGTCACTATAGTAGCAAGCACATAAAAATGTTACTAACTAATCATGTTCATACCTTAAGACAATTTCTATGCATGAATATATATATATATATATATATATTGCTAAATTTAAGTAAATTCATAAATCAAGAATTTCACCTAGTCATGCTACTATTAAAGTAAACTTTCATCAAAGAATATAAATATCATAAGCAACGAAGCAAATATCATAATTCAAATAAAGCACTTAAAACTTCATAAATCCAACAATTAATATTTAAAACAATATAACTTATTCAAATAATAATAACCATCATAATTAATTCAATAAGTTCATAAATGCATAGCTAAAATATTGAAAACCATATTTATTATGTGCAATGTAAAATATAACATATTCAATTACTTCAATAACAACTTGTGTTAAATAAAATAAAGTATACATGAAAAACAACTTATACACGAGCACATATTATGACCTTCTAACCATAACCATATAATTCATGAAATAATATGAAACCAAATTAACCAAACATAAATAATAAAAAATCATAATCTCAATTGTATTATATGCTCTTGGCCCTGACTCGACTCCAACACTCGCTCTATTTAACCTAAAATGTAGAAATAAAATGGGGTGAGCTACATCCCTCTCGTGAGAGTCCAACTTATCAACATTAATTATACAATTAATAGTAAAGTATGTAATAACAGTTAAACTTATGGCATAAAACTTAAGGGTAAGCATCAAGTACTTACATAACTTATAACTTATAGGCATATGCACGAGTTGCATCGGAAAATACCTCCTAACTTATGAACGTATGAATGAATTGAACCAAAACATACCTTATAACTTATGAATGTATGCACAGGTTACACCGAAATATATCTCATGCAAATGTTGGACTTTGTAGATATCAATATTTGTAAAATATTATATATTCTAAATTTTCAAATCACAAATGTAGGACTTTGTAAATCTGAATGTTGAGTGATAGAAAATTCATATAAAATACAATCGATACCCAATTGAGCTGAAATTTTAAAAGTAATCGAAATCATGTTCATGAACAACTTACTAAAGTTTCACAAATTTTGGACATGCACAAATAGGAATTTTGAATTTTCAAAGTAAGAATATCTGATATTGAAAAGAATGGAGAAAGAGGTTGAGATGACGATGAAGGCTCAACTGACAAACCCTAGATAGAATACACAAAATTATCTTGTGGAGAAGGATATGATTTTGTGTGGAATAATTCAATAAATAGATCTCATATTTCTAGGCATTGCATTGTATCTTCATGGTTGGATTACAACTCTAACTGTATTGGGACAAATGAAGATTCAATCCTATCAATTACAATTTAATTAGGAAACATAAGGATATAATATTATCAATAATCTTATTCTTATATGTCTTATTACTAGTATGTCTATGTATACTTGCATCTGAACTTTTAAAATAATAAAGATGAAAAATAACATTTGAGCTCAAAATGCAATTGAGGTTTAAAATGTATAATTTAGAAATGAATGACATATGCTTTACCAATTAAAAATGAGACTTGGGATTAATCATAACATAACATATATTGGGCTTGTGATATAAAGTCTTGAATTATACTTTGACTTCAATAAATAAATAAATGAGATGATGCATGATATGGGCTAAATAATATGAGACATTTAAGTTTACATTATTGGACTTAATAACATCAAATGGGCTTATAACATAAATTAATTCGAGACTTAATTCTCTCGAATTTATTCTTGAATTTATATCACCTAATTGAGATATCTTAAAATATATTATGGTCGTAAAATCCTACAACTTAATGCATGAAACATAAATAATAACTTTAACCCTAAAATAAGAGATTTTACAAATTAATAAAAATTCTTAAAATATTAGGTAAAAATAGCAGGGAGTTACACCTCCTATTAATTGTGGATGTCAAGAATGTTGTTCTTCAGTAGTATTTTCGTGATGTTGTAGTGATTCCTCTATTTGTAATAGAGATGGAGACTATGTAATTTCGATTTACATAGTGAAATATTTTCTGGATTGGGTCATGTGGTTTTTACCCTTGATTTGAGGGGTTTTCCACATTAAAATTTTGGTGTTGATTTTTATTGGTTTTCTGTAGTTTATCATAATTTGTAGTTTCTTATCTATTTATATTTGTGTGGTAGAATTTGACTGCTCTGATTAGGTGTTTGATTCCAATGTATAATTGACATGGGATTGTTGTTACCACAACAGTGGTATCTAAGCCACGGTTAGGAAGAAACTATGGAGGCTAGTGTTGGGTCGATGATTAAATTGAATGCAGAAAATTATTCCATATGGAAGTTATGATGAGGAATTACTCTGCTGTAAAGATTTGTATGGTCCTGTTGAGGGCAAAAATGTTAAGCCCTTAGAACATGGAAGATAAATAGTGGGAAGAGCTCGAAAGAAAAATAATTGTTACAATCACACAGTGGGTAGATATCAGTGTTTTCCATCATGTGGCTAAAGAGACCAATCTATGTGAGTTGTGGAAAAAGCTGCACGAATTGAATGAAAGGAAGAGTGCACAAAACAAAGCATTGTTATCTAGAAAATTAATGAATTTGAAATACATAGATGGGAGTTCTATGGTATAGCACTTGAATGTTTTTCAAGATTTAGTAAATCAACTTTCTACCATGAAAATTGCATTTGATGATGAAGTGCAAACTTTATTTTTTTTTTAGTTCTTTACCTGACAGTTGCGAGACTATGGAGGTGACACTCAGTAATATGACTCCAAATGGTAAGTTAACATTGAACATGGTTAAAGAAAGTATGTTCAATGAAAAGACTAGGGGAAAAGAATCAAGGGATAGTTTTTCACAAGGATTTATCACGGTAAACAAAGGTAAAAGCAAGAGCAAAGGACCTAAATATCGAGATAAATTGAACGACATGTCTAAGTCTAGAGAAAAATTCAAGTGTAATAATTGTAGTGGACCTAATCATATGAAAAGAAATTGCAGGATTTGGAAGAAAAAGCAAAGAGAGATGAAGCATAAGAAGTCAAAGGATAAAAATATAGCAGTCGTTGTCACTCACTCCGATTATGATTAGAGTGTAGTTTGCATCAGTGATGAATGTTATCATGTTGAGGATCCCGATGTTGAGTGGATAGTTAATTCATGTGCTTCTCATTATTGTACTCTGAAGAGAGAGTTGTTCACAAGCTACCAAGTTGGAGACTTTGGCCACTTATTCATGGGAAACAAGAGTGTTGCATCAGTCATTAGCATTGGTGACATGGTTGTTGAGAAATATTTGGGAAGCACTTGAACTTCGAAAAATGTAAGACATATTCCACGGTTGCTCCACAGTTTGATTGATGTTAATGTCCTTGACAAAGAAGAAAATTTCACAAATGGAAATTGGAGTCTTACAAAAGGTTCCTTGTTGGTTGGAAATGGAAATATTTGTTGCACCTTATACAAGACATAGCTCAAGATAGCTTGGGACCAGTTACTTGAGTCGAGGATGATTCATCACCAAATTTGTAGCACAAGAGGCTAGGGCATATATGAGTATAGCTTGGGACCAGTTACTTGGAGTCGAGGATGATTCATCACCAAATTTGTAGCACAAGAGGCTAGGGCATATATGAGTGAGAAAGGATTACAGCTTCTAGCCAAGAAGTCTCTGATTCCCTCAAATAAAAGTAAGTCACTCCACCCTTGTGATTATTGTTTATTTGGTAAAAAAAAATAGAATTTCCTTGTGTACACCTTCTAAACAAAAGAATATTGTATTGGAGCTAATACAAATATTTTCTCACCTTCATTGATGATGTTTCACACAAGACTTAGGTGTATTTCATGAACAACAAAGCTGAAGTATTTCAAAACTTTCAGAAGTTCCACACCATCGTTGAGTACAGACAGGGAAGCTGCTCAAGTGTCTACTGATAAATAATGGTTGGGAGTATACCTCTAGAGAGTTTAAAGAGTATTGTGCTCAGCATGACATCAGACATGAGAAGACAAAATCAGGCACTCTTCAACATAATGGTATAGCAGAAAGAATGAGCAGAACTATTATGGAAAAAGTCAGATGTATGCTGAGAATGGCTAAACTACTTTCAGGAGAAGTTATGTTGGCCGCTTGCTACCTAATTAACAGATCTCCATCAATCCTTTTAGATTTTGATATTCTAGAGAGGGTATGGAGTAGAAGAAGTGTCTCTTATTCCCACTTGAAAGTATTTGGGTGCATGTGCCGAAGAAACAAATAACCAAGCTAGGAAGTAAAGTTATTCCTTGTATATTTGTTGAATATGGAGATGAGGAGTTCAGATTCATGTTATGGGATCCAGAGAAGAAGACAATTGTCAGGAGCAAAGATGTTATCTTTATGAGAATGAAATAATGGAAGATTTAGAAGAGAGAAATACCACTACTCAGATGCATACAAGTGTTGTTGATCTAACACCACTAAAAATTTCCTACCACCAATGTTGATGCTAGTAGAGAAGAAGTCAAAATCGATAATGAGATTGACATTGAAAATGATGAGCCAGTGGTAACTAACCCAAATATGGTTGGTTCAATTATGGATGTTGCAAAACCAGAACAACTAGGCATGCCGCCAGAAAATCCAAGAATACTAGATGGAAGACTCGTCAAACATCGTAAACCAAATACCTTGTATCCAAATTCAAAATGGGTGTTGGTCATCGATGAGGGGAGCATGAGAATTTTGAGGAGGTGCAATCCCTCAAAGAAAAAGATCATTGGATTAAGCAATGCAAGAAGAGATTGATTCCCTACACAAAAACAACACATTTGACTTAGTTGAATTGCCCATGGGAAAGAAAATTCTAAAGAACAAATGGGTATTCAAGCTAAAGAAAGATGGTGATAAAATAGTGAAACACAAAGCACGATTAGTTGTCAAAGGGTTTACTTAGAAGAAGGAAATTGACTTTGACGAGATATTCTCACTAGTGGTGAAGATGAGCTCCATTTGCATTGTGTTTGGTTTGGCAGCTAGCTTGTATCTTGAATTGAACAGCTTGATGTTCATACAACATTCTTATATGGAGAATTGAAGCAAGAGATATATATGAATCAGCCAAAATGATTTGAGGTTAAAGGGAAGGAACATTTGGTTTGCACATTGAGGAAGAGCTTGTATGGCCTGAAGAAAGCTTCACGTGAATGATATAAAAGGTTTGATTCTTTTATGACTACCAAGGGTTATAAAAGAACTGAGGCAGATCATTGTGTTTATGTTAAACACTTCCCTGATGGTAATTTTATTATTTTGTTACTTTATGTTGATGAAATGTTAATTGTGGGAAAAGATATATGATGATTAGTAGGTTGAAGGAAGAGATGTCAAATCCATTGACATGAAGGAATCAGGTTTAGCAAGAAAACTCTTGGAAATGGAGATCATTAGGAGGCTATAAAATGGGTATTCAGATATTTGAGGGGAATTTCAAAGTTTTGTTTGAGCTTTGAAAGTTTAAAACGTATTCTTGAAGAATACACGGATGCTGATATGGCAGGTGATCTTGATGGAAGGAAATTCATTTAAGGATATTTGTTCACATATACAAGGGGAGCTATCTCATGGTATCAAAGTTGCAGAAATGTGTTGCCTTATCTACAACCGAGGCCGAATATATTGCAGCAAATGAGGTTGGAAAGAGATTATGTGGATGAAAACATTCTTGCAAGAATTGGAGTTGAAGCATGAGAAATGTGTAGTATTCTGTGACAGTAAGAGTATTATTAAACAATTGTAACAACAAATTATCTATCTGCAAAAATAACAAACAAGAAAAAATCTGCAAATTGAATTTATTGGATCAGAAAAATGTTTGTGGATTACAATCTCCAATGTGTCTCCTCTGATTCTTCTACGAAGAACGCTGTTTGATTTGATGGATTTCTGACTTGGGAAAACGATGCCGATTAGAGGGACTTAGCATCTTGATCTCAGATCAAACGTCGTTTATGATAGACTTCGATGAAAAAACGTCTTGAATGCCTTCGTAGAACTCCTTGAATGTTGGAGAGAATTTCCCCTTTGCTCCCAAATTCCTCAACTTCGGTTGTGGTCTCCATTATGGTGGAGAATAGGTCATTATTTATAGTTGTAAGATGTGAACTATTTCCATATGCACATGATGAAATGACACAATTTGATTGGTCGTTCAAAATTTGATGACACTTCCTGTCTTCAATAAGAAGATACGATTTGATATGATTCTATTACCAAATTTTAAGTAATTATCTTCCATATTTGCATGATATGATTTTGATTGCCAAAAAAATAAGATTTGGACACTTGGAAATATTTGATTGGCCGGTAAATATTTATATTAAAATATCAATCATTATCTAAAAATAAATAATTTTAATTATATATATTTTTCATATGTCACCATTTGATTGACCAAAAAAATCATGTAATTACACAAGCAATTTATGAAGCTTGAAAATATTCACACTGATAGAAAACATGACAGCTAAAGTGGTTACTCGAGAGAAGCATGGGTTATGTGCTAGGTTGGCCAATATGAACTCAAGGTATGTGTAATACTCATATCTAACTATATTGGGGAGAGGAGATTGTTGGGCTTTTGCCCAAATAATTGGGCTAATGTTTGAGAGAGAGAGAGAGACTTGATTTCTTATCCTCTTTTTTATTATTTGTAATATTTTTTCTCCTATTACTCGTGGATGTCAAGAATGTAGTTCTTGAATAATATTTTGATAATTAGTGATTCCTCTATTTATAAATGAGATGAAGATGGTATAATTTTGATTTGTAAAGTAAAATATTGTTTGGACCGGGTCTCGTAATTTTTACCCTTGATTTAACTGTATATTTGATTTGGGATTGTTGCTACCACAATAATTTTTGCATAAAAAGATTTTATGTTGTTTGAAGAATCCAAGAGATAATTTCTCTTAATACTTCAAATTTGTTCCTATTTATAATTAATCTTGCAATTTGAAAAGGCTCACAACAATATTTATGCGGGATCATCTAATGGAAACTGAAAACCTATATAAAAAAATTAATAAACCCTAAAAATTTGAAAAAAATAAGAAACCTAATAAACCTAGAAAAAAATGAACGAAAAAATAAATAAAAAAGGCTAAACGGAAAAGAATATATATTAAAAAAAGACTAAAAAGAGAGAATTATTAAAAAAAAAAATAATAAATAATTTATATTTGAGCTCCATTTTACAAAAATTCACATGATGACAGAAGGTCTCGTACAAATTTTTATAGTTAAAAATACAGAGAAAGATACATTTTTTTTAAAATAAAAAATTAATGATACCTAAAGAATAATATGTGACTTAATTAAAGAGTATTTCTTTAATTAAGAAACTACAATTATTTCGGGAGCAGTTACTAACTCCTATCTCAGTTTGAAAAGTCAACTAAATTGTCGTCTTCTGCGAGTGAAGTTGAGAAGTTGCCCCCTTATTCTCAACCGTGACACAACTGAAAGAAGAAGAAACAAAAAAAGAATGGGTGAGAGCAGCGACCCGAATCCAGACGGATCGGGTGATCAGCAGCGGCAACCTAATATCTATACATACGAAGCCCCGTGGGACGTCTACGCCATGAACTGGAGCGTCCGCAGCGACAAAAGCTTCCGCCTCGCCATCGCCACCCTCTACGAACAGTACCGCAACCGGGTTGAAATCGTCCAACTAGAGGGGCCGACCGGGAAGATTCGATCCGACCCGGACCTATCATTCGACCACCCATACCCGCCCACCAAACTCGTATTCATGCCCGATGAAGACTGCCAGCGCCTGGATTTACTCGCTTCCACCTCCGATTTCCTCCGCCTCTGGCAGATAACGGGAAACGAAAGCGGGCAGCGCGTGGAGCTCAAGTGCTTGTTCGATAGCAACCGTAATAGCGATTTTTCAGGTCCACTAACGTCGTTTGACTGGAATGAGAGCGAGCCGAGGAGAATTGGGACTTCGAGCATCGATACGACGTGCACGATTTGGGACATCGAGAAAGAAATTGTCGATACGCAGTTAATTGCGCACGATAAGGAGGTTTACGACATCGCCTGGGGCGGCGTTGATGTCTTCGCGTCGGTTTCCGCCGATGGTTCGGTCAGACTTTTTGATCTTCGAGATAAGGAACGATCGCAGATAATCTACGAGAGCTCGGAGCCGAATACGTCATTGATGAGGGTCGGGTGGAATAAGAATGACCCGAGGTATATGGCGACGACGATTATTGATAGCAGCAAGGTCGTGGTGCTGGATACGCGGTACGCGGCGGTGCCGGTGGCGGAGCTGCAGCGGCATCAGGCGGCGGTGAACGCGATTGCGTGGGCCCCGCATAGCTCATGCCACATCTGCACGGCGGGGGATGATTCACAAGCTCTGATTTGGGATCTTTCGCCGGAGAGGCGAGCGGAGGAGGGCGGTTTGGAGCCGATCCTAGCCTACAGCGCAGGTGGGGAGATAGAGCAGCTGCAGTGGTCTTCTTCGCAGCCTGATTGGGTGGCCATTGCTTTCTCGAATAAGCTGCAAATTCTTCGGGTGTGAATTTAATAATATTTTATTGATTCCAATTATGGTCTTGCATCTCTATCTATTTATCAATTTTATTTATTTATAGAAATTAAATATTTAATCTGAAAACAATTACTCGTATAGTTTTATTTACTATATTATTTTTAAAAAGGATTTTAAATTTCTAAAACTCATCTATATATTATAAAGTTAAAAGAAGCCTAAATCGTAAAAAGTTAGTTTCTTTTCCCACAAATCTGAATTTGAATTCTTTTAATTTATGTACTTGTCAATCACTCCACTCCAATGCCATTATGTTGTTACAAATTCATTGGCTGTTTTTTTCTTTTCTATTTAATTGTTCTTACAAAAAATATAATATATGAAATTAAATATTTTTTTTGGACATCGAATTAAACAGACTAAGTTATTGAATACAAAAGGTGTCTTAATAGAATTCATGAGGATTACTTATTAGGAACGCAAGTTATGTTTCATAATACATATCCCCGCAGAAAAAGGGTTAAAGTATCCATTAAAAGCTTTCTGCCCGACATAGAAAAATATATCACTATTCACATTTATATTTGTGTTAATTTTAAATATGTAATACAACTTTATAGAAGTCAAGATTAGATTAAAAAATATCAATTTTAAATTTAATTATAATTAATTTTTAATGTGAGCATATTAATTAATTTGTTGGTAGATGTCGACGTAGTTCACATAAAATATTATTTCAATTATATAACTTTTGGAAAAATGTATTTGTCCTATTTTCCATGAGGTGCTTTTATGTTTTTCATTTTTCTTTTTATAGTGCACTTTTTCTCTACGTTTCTTTATTGTTTTTCCCCCAACTATTACAGGTCTCCATGCACTTTACACAACAAAAGAGAAAATGAGAGAAGAAAAGAGGGAAAAAAAGGGAAATTAAGCAAATTTCGAAGATTGTTAATGAATTTGAATATTATAGAATTGTCCTGTTTCTTTTATTTTTTTGTAGTGATTTTATGTTTTGATATGCTAATTATTTCAATATATAATCATTGTGTGATTTATCATTAGCTTTTAAAGTATTTTTTTTCTAATTTCATTTTTTTTGTGATATTACATTTACTTCACGATTTGCAAAATATTTTTATCCCTAATTTCTGTGTAAATCTTAATTTTCTGTAATGTGTTGATATCTTTATTTTATAAAATTAATTTAATTCAACTTTCTATAACGTGCTCTAAATTAGAACAACAGTGAAATTATATATTTTTTTCTTTTTTTGCAATAAAAAAACAATATTATGAACTTTTAATCTTAATTATACGATAATAAGACGATACGGCTAAACTATAAATATATCTATGGAGAAGAAAATATCAATTTAATGCTGTGGTCCAATTATATTTATAGATCGGATGACCCAGATCATTTATATTTTCCTGTTAATATTGAGAGAGAGAGAGAGAGATTATTGAATTTCCTAATTATTCAAATAGTGTTTAGTTATGTTATTTTTGGAGTATTATCATTTTCTTGACATATAACTTGTAGTCATTTATTGCTAAGGTGTAGAACATATTAAAGACTTCTTGCTTATTTTGGATGTATCTGTTTGGATATGTTCTTTTTTTATATAATTTCTAGTTTTTATTTCTCTTTTTTCTTTACTTGTATTTGTGCATAATATATATGCATGGATATATATTGATCAATCCAACTTTTCAATAATTGATTCGATTGATTACTTATAAGTGAGATTGAGATGACCTTATCAAGACCACACAAAATTCTCTATTTAATTTTATGTTCCAACTTTTATTTATATATATTATATCTATAAAATAATATCTTCAATAATTACATATTTTATATGTATAAAATTAAAATACAAAATCGAAATTAAAATCCCAACCAAAAAGAGCTTAAGAGTTATATGAACCTATTAGGGAATCCCAAACGCAGACAGGAAAAAAAACAGGATAAGTATCTATTTACGAAATTCAATTTTACTCTTCCCATACAGTATCTTCAAATATAGGGACCACGATTTTGACATATCTGTGTGATAGGAGTAAGAATGTAAGATACTTATTCAAGAATCTTTTAGTATTTTATTTTATTTATTTATTTATTTATTTAATGTTATAAGGATTTTAATCCTTTAAGAAAGTTCAAAATATAAAAGTAGGATAATGATAGCGTAAGGGCCAAATTAAAATTGTATTTTATTGTGATTGTCATATAAAATTGGAAGGTCAACTATGTAAAAGCCCATTATATCCAATAAAACCTTTATTTTTTGAACATTTAAAAAACCTTTTAGAGGGAAGAATAACGCAACCTACAATTTATGTAAAAAATTAAATAAATAAATCTAAGTTCAATTACTTTAATTTTAGATTAAAATCTACAAAAAAGGAAATTTAAGCAACAAAGTTTAGGGAAATGAAATTCAGAATTTATTTAAAGTTAAATATAAGTTAAGAACTATAACGTGCTCTAAATTAGAACAACACTAAAATTATATTTTTTTCTTTTTTGCAATAAAAGAACAATATTATGAACTTTTAATCTTAATTATACGATAATAAGACGATACGGCTAAACTATAAATATATATATATATATAGATGTTATTAAATATCCATGCTTATCAATTTGTGAACGCGAATAATTCGAATAACAGAAAAGACGAAAAAATTACAGTAAATTTATATTGATTATATAAAAACATAATTACTAAACTGCAACTCCACACCTTCTTCAATATATTATATAACTTGAATATATCCTCACATTACGAAATATAAAAAAAAATACGTTTTATGTATTGCACATGTCTCACCCTAATATAAATCAGTAATATAATAAATTTCAAATAACTTTATGTATAAGGACATTCTATCAAAATATGACACAATTGTAACTTATTTTCTTGGAATTCCACAAATTCTTGTATTTTTCAACTGCATATTCTTGAAATTTAAATCTAATTGAAACAAATTCCACTAGTTTGCAGCTGCATATTCTTGAAATTTAAATCTAAAAGAAACAAATTTATATATTTTTGTAACTCCATATTCTTAAATTTTAAATCTAGTTGAAACAAATTCCTATAATTTTGTAAGTGCATATCCAAGTTGAGTTCTCAAATTGCAACAAATAATTATGGAGTGTTGTTGCTCCTCAAAGTGTTTTATTTTGCAAAACAAGAGAGATATATATATATATATATAGGTGTTGTATCATTCTCAATCGATAACTATAATTATCAGATTCAGTTAATTTATATAAGTGTGTACATTCATTATAATTTATCCACTAATTAATACCTTATTTAATGAATAGATTTTGTCCGATCTCAAAATTATAAATTTTATCAAGTTGTCCACCATACACAAATACTTCCTCCTATCCACATAAGTGTTGTTTTAGTAGTTTTAATTTTTTGCACAATAAATAATGTTTTACAATTTTTAAGGTGGGAATTAATTTTTTTTTAATTTACCCTTAATTTTTTTTGTAAATGTATACATGAGAGGTATCTTTTTACCACTAATCATTAATATTTTTCTCTATTAATTAAGGGCAGAATAGGTATTTAATTTATTTCTTTATATGTGTGAAAAATTTTAAAATGATGCTTATTTTAATAGGAGGGAGTACTAAATTTTATGTAAACTACACCAAATTTAGTGACATGGTTGGAGATGATTTTATATATATATATCAAGGTAAGTTGTTCATATAAAATATCGTTTCAATTATAGAAGTTTTGGAGAGATGTATTTGTCAATTTGTCATGAATTCATTTGAGGAAAACCAGTCAAAAGATGAATGGAGAAGTGAAGAAGGAAGTTTGCATGAAACGGACTTTTCATATTATTCATTTATCCTTTTTTTTTTTTTTTTTCACTTCTTCATTGATTTATCTACTTTAGTAGAGGCCGCCTCCATTTACTTTACACAAAAAAAGAGAAAAGGAGAGAAGAAAAGATGGAAAAGGGAAAAAGGAGAGGTGACGACGTATATTTAATTGCAAATTTAATTTAAAAGGAATCAATATTTGTCATAAATTAGGAATTTTTTTTCAATTACAAATTACCACACTTATTTCGCTCTTATATCACAATGATTAATGCAGTAATGACGAAATTCATGGTGGATCTGAGACACCTTACAAACCACATCTAGTGATCGTATTGACATTGTAATTTGGTTTGATGAACTATGTCAAATGTTGTAATTAAAATTTAATGAATTATAAATATTGATACATTTTAAAGTTCATATTAAAAATTAAGGCATAAATTATGATTTTTTTCATAATTATAAACAAATATAAAAGCAATTACGCGTCAAACTAAAAGTTTAATATTTTCATCCAAATGCTCCTGCTAAATTAGGAAAAATAAAGTATTAGATTTGGGATATAGAATATATTGTTTGTGGATGGATTGAATGTGTTATATTTGGATGTTTAAAATATTTTTATTAAAAGATATTTTAAAATTTATATTAAAATAGAATTTATATTTTAAAAAATAAATTATTCAAATTAATTTATTTCTTTTATTTATTTTCCTATCATAATAGTTGTGGTAGTTTGCAATAGTTGTGTTGGATTTGACATTATTTGCAATGAATAAAAGCTACTAATATTAAGTTTAAGTAAATATAGTTTAATAAACAAATATAGATAACAACAAAAATAAATAAAGTCAAATGCCTTATAACTTTAATCTACAAATCTTTAAACTTTGTTTGAATGTAATATTTTTTTCCAAAGATCATAATAAATTTATAAAAAATATGTTAAGAACAAAACAAAAATTATGCTTCGTTTGTATCCAATTTTATCCTTAATTTTTGTTGTTGATTTTTGCTGACCCAAAAAAAAAGTTAAATAAATAAAAATAAAAGAGATAGGAAAAGGGGTGAGAAACCCGCATTCACCGCACAGAAGTGCACTGCCCGCAACTCTCCATCCGCGCGCGCCTCTTGGCATTTGTACCGCTTCACGCCCATTCTGCGCCAGCCACGCACAACCCCACCCACGCCAGCCCGCACAACCACACCCGCCCGTGTCCAATGCGTAGATTATTCACTATTAGCCACTGACGAGTAGACGAGAGGGACGTTGTAATGAAAAGGTCATTGACCCCTTTGGTACAGCCAGTCCAGTTATCCACGACAAATGGTAAAATGAGGCCCTTACCATAGAGTCTTGCTCTGGTAAAGCGGCTTGAACATATTTACTTTTTTGAATAGTCGTCGTGATTTGGCATAGAGTTGGTGATTATTTGCTGGTAGTAGCTGTGATTCGGCATAGGATTGTATGTCCTACGTGATTGGTAATTTTTTTCTATTATGTCAAATAGTATGAAAAATTATACTGCTATAATCTCAACAGGTGCTTTGAGTTTAGTACTCTAATTTTTATGTGATTGTGTTAGATTTCATGTTTACCCGTTACCTACAGGATTATGTGTGAATATGTTGTAGTTTGATTTTTTGTGGAATCAATAAGGGGTGAAAAATGAAAATTGTCTATGTGAACTTGAATTTTGTGTGAATTCGTGGATTTATTTGGATATTTTTATCTTGGTGATAATTGGATATATATATGTGTTTGTATATATGTGTTGATTGCTAATATGTGATTTGGTTCTTGGTGAGTTGATTCGAGATTAGTAATCATAACCTTTTTTTGTGGTTTGATATATGCGTTTCTAAGAAATATGTTTTCTTAGGGTATTTGGAAGGTAAAAGGCTATAGACTTTGGTCTAGGGGTGAACCGGGCTATAAAGTTGTAATTAGTTGATTCATCATTTTTTCTAAATGAGTTTGATTTGTTTACTTGCCTGGTTATGTGTTTTTTTATTTTGTTGTCTGATACGACTCGATTTAAGGTGGAGCAACTCAATGTCCTTGATGGACTATGCTCTGGACTTTGTGTCCAAACTTAAATTTTGTGTCCTTGTATATCCTTTGGTGAGAGACTGTGCGTCTCAGACTTTGTATCCTCGTATTTTCCTCGGTAAGAGACTGTGTGTCTCGAACTTCGTGTTCAAACATGAACTTTGTATCCTTGTATATCCTTTGGTGAGAGACTATGTGTCTCGAACTTCATATCCAAACCTGAATTTTGTGTCCTCGAATTTTCCTCGGCGAGAGACTGTGTATCTCGAACTTCGTGTTAAAACCTAGACTTTATGTCCTTATATTTTTCTTAGTGAAAGACTATGTTTTAGACTTTGTGTCCAAACTCAACTTTGTGTCTTATATTTTCTTTAGAGAGAAACTTTGTCTCGAACTTCGTACATGTACTTTGTGTTTTTGTATTTTTCTTGGTGAGAGATTTTGTGTCTCAAACTTTGTGTCCTTGTGTTTTTCTTGGTGAGAAACTTTGTGTCTCGGACTTCGTGTCCAAACTTGAATGTTGTGTCCACTAGTTGCTTCATGTATTGACTTTTGTCATACAAAAGGAAGCCCGGCGATGATATATTATGTGCTTCTACCTTGTGATAAGTGATATGGTATGTGCCAAGGTAGAGATTGTTATTCTGATAGCCCACATAGTGTAGTCCAATAATATATTTTCTTAAGTTAACTCAAGCTCAGATCAACCCTAGGTCAACTCTCATGCCCCTATATATGTGATTATATTTACTTACCTTTATATACAATATATCAAAAACAAAAACAATACTCTATTATTTTCTATATTCTCCATTTTCTTACTTTATATTCGAACGGCAGGCATATATTTGTGTGTGTAAGAGAGTGATAGTGAGTTATCGAATTTTGAGTGTAATTAACATTGAACCTCATTGTATCATTGATCAATAAGGAAGGAAACTATAACCTAAGCTGGATGAAGGTCTCAACAACAATACCTAACATTTATTATTTTTTTTTTTATAGAATTCAACAGTGTGTGTGTAATTATGTATATAGATCGTCGTTGTGATATTTTTTTTATTTGTAGAGTAGAAGAGGAGTAAATCAGTGAAGGATAGAAGCTACATCAAACAACAAAGAGAGAAGACAACAGTCTCATAGACCGATGCCTGACGTTTTGCAGTGTTATAGTTTGTTGGGCCAGTTTAGGGTGTGTCCACTAATCTTGCCAGCCCACTTGTCTTAATTTATGACCCTTTAAATTTTGTCATCTTGAATTCTATGCATTTTCTTAGGTTGGTCTTCATTCTTTTACTATTGTATAATTAGAGGTGGCAATTTATCCACGAAGAACTATTTTTGTTGGAAATCGAATGTTTTGTGATGAGGAATTTTTTAATAATTTTGGAAATGAAATTGCCGTGGGAATTCTCCTGAAGCAAATTAATAGAGATAGAGTGGGGATGGTATTTATGCCCGTGATGAGTTCTCATCCCCGTACCATTTCCATTTAGTTAAATTGGAGATTTTTCATATCCCTGTTATTTCTTTAATTTTTATTGTATGTAATATATATTAGTCAATTAGTTGTGTTTGATTTTATTTTACTTGAAATTTTTAATTTTGCCTCTATTTTATCGATTTTTTTATATTTTATTTCTTTAATGTTTGTCTACAAAAATTATTAAAAATTTAGTGTTAATTTGATAAATGAATTGAGGAATTCGAATTTTCACAGGGGATTCATTCCCCCAACAGAAAATCATCAGCCTCATACCAAATTCTATAAGCGGGATGGTAATTAAATAGCATTTTCTTATGGGAATGGAAATTCCAATACCATTCCCAAAACCGACCATTATTATTTTATGTGTTATCTAAAATACTTTACATTTTTTTATTGGTTTAATTTGATGTGTCAATCAAACTATTTGTTCTCTAAATTGAGTAGAAGTGATACCAAAAAATTAGGGATTTAGAAGGTAATACAAATTCACAGTGTAAACAAAAATTCATCATACTGTTGGGAGTAACTTGTGGCCTTGAGGAATCCACCAAAAGAGTTAAGAGTTAATTATAAGAAATCAATTTTCTAAATAAGAATAGACACTCAATATGTAATTATATTATTCAAAATTCACTTGTTAATTATTAAGAAGGATTACAAGATTCTAGACCATGTAATGATGACAACTTTTTGTAAATACTTAAATTCATTCTTTGATTTAAAAAGTCATGCATGACACTCTTATATCATTTATTAAGGCAAATAAAATTAATAGACCAAGTAAGGTAGCTAGAAAGACTCTAAGAGGCTATAAATCGATTTATATTCCAGCTTCTTTAGAAAGTTCTAAATGCCTCTCTATCTTTTGCCTAGAAAATTAGACTAATAAGACTTTCCAACCAATCATGCCTCAATGGCTAATTCAATTGAAATCAGTACTAGTTATCGTTTAAAACGACCCTATTTGCTGGAACCCTTTAAGTATCAAGAACACTAGATAAACTTCCCCTTCAAGTTTGGATTATATCCTAGAAACTGAATTAAAAAAGAAATTGGATCAATTTTTATATAAATATATAATTATAAAATATAGATATAGATGATGTTGGGATAAACACACGAATAATCAACAAAAAACTTATTCGTCTACACAGCGGAATGATCAATTATCCCTCTCTTGTGTGAATCTAGTAGGAAACAATACCAAGAATATAATGCAATAAAATATAAGCAATCACCAAAACAATAACACAAGCAATTTTAACATGGCAAAACCTCCTCAACGTGAGGAGTAAAAACCACGAGACCGGAGTCCACCCAAAACTTCACTATGAGCAGAATTCAAGTATTACAATTTGCAACAATACATATTATATCACAAATATGTCAATGCAATCAATACTTGACAACAACAAGGAGATTAGAAAGATCTCACCCAATAACACCAACTTCCGTTCACTGTTCCCAACGCTTGGAATCTCAGAACCCGATCTCCACCGTCCAGAATCAACCCCTGTCTGTCTTGAACGTGCTGTCCAAATTACAGCTCGATCCAACGGTTGGTTTGTGAGAAACGACCCTTTCACCGTGACTGTGCAGAAGTGAATCGCCCAAAAACAGACCTTCTGTTCGCGGCCTATTCCCGTCAATATAGAGCTCCAAATACGATCTCCACCGTTCAGAATATAGTTTTACAAGTTTTGAACGTGCTGTGAAAATTACAGCTCGATCCAACGGTTAGAACTCTGGATATGGCTTCTGCAAAATTTCTGCTCGTAATGAGTTTCTCTCTCTCTTCAACTCTCTCACTCTCTTTCTCTTCTCACGGCTGATTGTTATGAAGAAGTGGAGTATATATTTCCTCAATGACCTAGAGCAATATATATAACACCAAGTAGTGGGCTTACTTGGGCTTTTTATTTATTTGGGTATTGGGCTCACCCACATAATTGGAAACCCAATCCAACAGATGAGTGTTCGCCGCATATATATATATATATATATGTATATGTATGTATATAACGTGTGTATATAAAGAAGGAAACAGCATCATGGGTTTGAGACAAATGAACCAAGAAAGTAGCATAAATCAAAGCTATATGGATATATTCATCCTCACAGTATAAACGCGTTCATCGCTTCACTGGTGCTTCCTGCATATCACCACCCGCCCGGAAAATCAAAGAAAATGGAGGACTCATGGAGATTGCAAGCCGAAATACCCTCACCCAAATTCCCAAACTACCCTCCCCGGCGATCCACCGGCTACACCGCCACCTCCGGCCACCTCAGACCCACTATCTCCGACGACATTTTGATCCCGGAAGACTTCACTGACGTTTTCGGTGGTCCCCCTCGCACAATTCTGTCCCACCAGTTCCCCACCACCGGTTGCTTCTACGAGGATATTTTCTTGCAGCCGGAGAAGGCGGCACCGGCGGTTAAGAGGAAAGGCCGGAGCTTGCCGCTGTTCAGCATTCCCCCGGGGAAGCAGAGTAATAGTGATCGTTATCAACGAAGCCGTCGGAAAAATGGTTTTCTTGGTGACATTTTTGGGTGGGATGTGGAGCGGGTGGTGACGTCTGGATCAATATCGAAGACAAGTTCGTCATCGGCGCTGAGCTCGGAGGAGCTCAGCCCTCTCCGTCCGGCGGTCTCCGCCGACGGATACGATGACTTTTCCTTGTTTGCTTCAAAGCTCAGGCATGTGTAAGCTTTGATACTACACACACTTAGAATACTTACACACACATATATGTGCATTAATACTGTATAATCAGTTGTTTAGATAACCAAAATATCATTTCCTGATTCATTTTCAGGCCAATAAATGTCAAGTCTAGGTGGGATTCAACAAGAATCGGACATGAAGTTCACCAAACGTTTTCAGACAGCCGTCCCATTCCCAATTCTGAGAATGATATTCTTGACAACCTGAAGAACTACCCTTTTCGATTTAGTGGACGAAATGAGTTTCCAGAAAGCATGAATCTCGAACAGACAGAAAATAGTAGTTTCAAGGTGTTTTCAGATGATTTACAGTTCAATTCACCGGCCTCAGTAGTTTCATCAGTTTCCCAAGCAGATAAAGACATGGAAACCTGCGAAACCGAAGACGAGATTCTGGGACAGGATAACATGGAAGAAGATGAAGATGAACTGATGAGCTCTTATGTGATAGAGATCAATTCGGGTTTCAGGGAAACGGAATGCGAATCAAATGGAGTCGACGAAGCAATTGCGTGGGCCAAAGAGTCGTTTCAGAAACATTGTTCGGAAGAGAAACCAACACAAGGTTCAGTTCATCATCTTTCTTTTTAAATCCATTTCAGTCTAAATATGTTTTCACTCTCTATAATTATATTGATTTTTTGCAATTAATCAATGCAGAAATGATAAATGAGGATCATCTTTCAGAAGGGCCTGCAGTGGTGTGTTACTCAGCCTCATGAACTCGAACTATTATGTTAATTCTTTACTGAAAATCTCTAACATCGATCACTTCTGCAGATTCTTGATTTCTTGGTAATGCTCATTAAATTTTTCTTTTCTTTTTGTAGGATGTACCCGCTTCAGAAGACGAAATAAGCAAGGTAACGATGTGTTTTTTGTTTGTTTATGATTGGAGGGGTGGTCAAAAATTCCTCAATGTTTTTCACTACAATCAGCCATTATTTTTTTTAAAAAAATCCCCGATGAAAACAACTGATTTCTTTAGCAAAATCACGACAGATAGAAAAGGAGATGCAATTACTGGATGCAAAGATAAGGTTGTGGTCTACTGGCAAGGAAGCCGATGTTCGATTGCTCTTGTCTACCCTGCATCATGTAAGAAGAATTCAATTTCTAAACATATATGAATATCTACGGTTTGGATGGACGAGTACCAGCTAATACCCGTGCGACTGTCATGCCTTCATAAGACTAACCCTGCTCCTTTACTTAGATTCTGTGGCCTAACAGTGGCTGGCTCCCAATTTCGATGACGAATTTAATGGAAAGCTCACAAGTGAAGAAAGCTTACCAGAAAGCAGTGCTGCGCCTGCATCCTGATAAGCTACAACAAAGGGGTGCTACACCCCAACAGAAGTATATTGCAGAGAAGGCCTTTTCTGCTCTTCAGGTGAGCTTAGGCATGTTCATAATTTCAAGAGATAAGGCGTGTTGATCCGAATGCACTACTATTCAAGCTTGTGCTTCAAAATCATATCAATAACACAAATCAAATTCGCGTAGCTTATATGGTGAATTACATTTTGTCGTTCGAACTTTGTGATATAGCATTGTGTTGTCGACAGTTCATTAAATGTCGAAAATCAGAATGCTAGGCATCTATACATCCATATTAATGAAACATTTTTTTTCTTTTTTTAATCTCAGGATGCATGGGCAACATTTGTCTCCATGGATGTTTTCTATCGTTGAAAATCGGGAGATGATTTGAGTAGGTGGAGCCTGGAGTATACAAATCACTATACCTAACATTTTATGAACTGAATCCAATCCAATATTGTCAGAAATATGAGGAATGTAGACTTGGCATGTGGATGGAATGATAATTGATTGGCCAGAAATTCGGATTTTCAAGATTTCGTAGGAGTAAGATGTGCTGTATCAGTTTGTACTAGGAATTTTCTTTTGCTAAGTAGATATACTTCTTTTTCAGTTAGTTGATCAATAAGAAAAAAACATTTTTCCAGCTTCCTCTATGAGATAGAACATTATTTTGAATAAAGAATGTTATTTGAAATATATATATATATATAACAAAATTAAAATTAAAATTAAAAAATATTGTTTGAAAAAAGACACTTTTTTTGTCGGAGGGAGTAAAGCTTTATAAACTCAGCATACATCTGATATTAAACAAGAAACCATTTGTACCAGGTGTCAAATGAAGAAGAAAAAAGATAAAAAAAATTTAGAAATTTTATCTTAGAACTTATTTTACGCATTTAAATTATTTACTATGAAAGGATATTAATGAAAACCATTTATTAATAATAATGACACAAATTAAGCACAAATCCTCAAGATTTACAAACTTATTGGGATTATCATTTAATTTGTTAAAAATCCCAGGTTTGACTGATTCAATAATAATATTTCAAGACGAATTGGACACATTATGTGCAACTGTTTCAACATAGTGATGGAAGTTTGTAAAGATGCTGAGACAAAAGCAAGCAACTTTATTTCGCGTGACAAAACAATCATACTACCTATAATTAAGTTCGACTTTACAATGAAACCTTTCTAAGGCTAAAAGCCCGACAGAATCATCAACACCAACAAACAACAATGAACTAATTCAAATCACTGTAATAAAAAAGAAACTTTTGTCCTTAAAATCAGTCAAAAAAAGATTCCAAATAGTCTTGCATGCTTAGCCAAACTTTTATGAGAAGGCCTCGTATAATAATGATGAATCTATGTAATGCGGGACAACCAAAATTCCTTTTACCTGTTGCTAGTGTCTACTGTATAATATTAAGGTAAAAACTTACATTTTTTCGGTTTTTCTTTCTTTTTTTTTTTTTTTTTTCACTTTGTTCTTGTGATGACTCGTTGTGTTAGTTGTACAAGCGCACGCCTCGATTTTTTAACATCCTCATCATTGCTCTCTGGAAATGAATCAATGGCAGCCGAGGCAAGGTTAGCATGCTTTGTTGCTAGCTCCTTAGTTCTCTGAATTCCTTGACTTTTTCCAAGGTAGTCTAGAGCCTGTAGTTTCACTTTCACAATCAATTAAGCCAAACATTTATCTTATGTGCAAAAAGGCCAATGAATTTTGACTTGTGTCTCAATTCATACAAGTGGAGTGGATTGATTCGACAGAATTATAGTGTATTTAAAGGTTATGAAATGCTTACACGATCCACATTAGCAGAATTATCGAATCCCTGATCCACCATAGTCTGAAGCTCGGGAAACTCCTCCATAGCAAACAATATTGGAGCAGTGATGATCCCCTGAAGGAAAAAAAAAATTACAATATTTTCAGCATGTTACTTGAGACATATGCTAATCTGGTCGATACACTTGATTGTAAGGCAGCAGAAATCAAACTGAAGCTCAAGAAACAAATATTCAAATAAAAAGAAGCATAATACATCGGGCACCATCTCAGTAGAGTTATTTCTGCTTCTATCATGTCTTTACAAATCTTAACACAGATTACACAAAGAGCTCTAACCATAATGAATTTCCAAAACCTGTAAATGTGCATACTCATTCAGAATGGACCTACGTCCAGTGTTCTAAAAGACCCCTCCAAGGCGATAGGCATCCCTTCACAGCCCCTGCTCTCACCCAAATTAGCCCTCTCTAGCACCGTCTGGGTCCTTGTCTAGGCACTAGGCCTAGTCAAGGACCCACCAGAAACCTGATGCCTTTTCAACATTGCCCAAGTCCACTTTCAAATTACAAAACAAACAATTTCACCACTATTCTCCAATGGCCAAACAATTTATTCAGTCAAACAAAGAAGTAGACAACAACATTCTTGTCCAAAATTACGAAGCGTTACACTAGATTATTATCTGGTACAAAGACTATGAACCGGTCATGCTTCGACTTCAGAATTATAAGAATCCAAAGTACTTAAATTTAAGTATTCAGGAATTAAATAAAATGTAGAAAGGAGTATAGGAGAAGTACATGATGAATGTCGGACAAAGAACCCTTCCCCAGGGATGCTGATGTGCCGGTGAAATCAAGTACATCATCTATCAACTGAAAAGCCAAACCCTGGAGAAACACATGCATAATAAATTAGAGCTTGAAGAATGGTACAAAAAAGGGGGGAGAGAGAGAGAGAGAGTAATACTGTTATCAAAAATTGATAGTTAAGATAATCACTGATTAAACAAGTGAATTAAACTTTATAAACTGATGTAGCTTATCAAAAGAGTAACAGAACATGTGTATAAATTTATGGCTTGAAGAATGGTACAAAAAAAAGGGGGGAGAGAGAGAGAGAGTAATACTGTTATAAAAATTGATAGTTAAGATTATCACTGATTAAACAAGTGAATTAAACTTTATAAACTGATGTAGCTTATCAAAGGAGTAACAGAACATGTGTAGTGCCTCAGACAAACAAGATATAAGGACTCGAGTTATAAATGGAAATGAACTATAAAAAAATAATAAATAAACATAATGTATATTTAAAAAAAAAAAAAAAAAAAAAAAAGGTGAAACAAACATAAATTTTATGTGCTGCCCACCACAGTTTCCATCAAACTGATGCCGTTCTGCAGTGCAAATACAACTCATTGATATCCAGTTTGAAAAGACGTAAAACAAGAGAGCTGTGCGGCACAAATAAACTAACCAAATGTTTTCCATATTCATAAGCCAATGCTGAAACTTCTTCCTTCTGCCCAGCAAGAATGGCAACAGCTTTACAGCTATTTGAAATCAGTGAGCCAGTTTTGTTGTATGTCTTCTGCATATAGTAATCCATACTGCAGTAAATGAACATCAACAGTCTTTTAGCAAGAAAAACCCAAATTCAAAGGGAAATATGAGATTACAATTACTCGACTATGCTTTTACCTTACTGCGTCGAATCGGCATTGTGTTTGGCCGAAACACATAATTAACATGTACTTTTAGTAGTCTCTTTGGAAGTCCTTTTGAGGTTTCCCCCTTCCCCTTTTAATTTGAATTAATGATTTTCTTTTTTTCCAGACATTGTATTATTCCTTTAAAGGTCTCCTATGCATGGCTAAACCATCTTAAGCGCTCTTCTCTTATTTTCTCATCAACCGGGGCTACCTCACTTTATTTCTAATGCATTCAGTACTATTCTGTCTAAAGCTAGTGTGTGTGCACATGCATCTTAATATCCTTATTCTGCTACCCAAATTTTTGCAAATGTTCATATCTAGTTGTGCAACACTTTGATCCATCAAGCATTGCCGGTGTTATAGCTGTTTAAAAAATTTCTTTCAAGGTTTTATATCAAAAAAAATGAGTAATTAAGATCATTTACTCTTTCAATGCTTGCTATTTAAATTAGAGATACAGATTATACTATAATATATATACATATATATATTATATATTTATAATTTTCCTACTACTATATAGTACACTAAAGATCAGTAAAAGAAAATCATAGCTGACGAACCAGGAATCAAAAGCATACCTACAGCGCCTATCAGATGTAGTGGTCATTTGCATTGTCTCTCCTCTGACTAGATGCTGCAAAGCTGTAGCCATGAGGGTTACAACCTATAAATACACCAGAAGAAAAGCAGGAGACACATAAGAAGTAGTAGAAAGACATTGTTGCTAAAATGTTGATCAACAAATATATAAGAGGGAAATTACAGAAAAAGAAAATGGTCTGCTAAGTCAACCTATCCATATGCATATCCAATATGATTATCAACCAAATAATAATCGATTACTTTCATCAATTTCATATTTTACTCATATTAGAAAGCATGCATACTCATTATTATGACAAACCAGATGAATACGATGGTACGGGATAAGTGAAAAAATTTAAATACTAATATACAAACCTCGTTGTTTCCTAAAGAAGCCAGTTCGAAGCAAGCTCTAGAAAGCACGAAATCTCCAGCTAATACAGCTAACTGCAAGTTAACAGGGAAGAACAACTAAGCAATGCAAATAGTAGATAAAGAATGAACATTAGGTAAGTTATGGTGTGCCAGAATGTCTGAATGAGCTTTATATAAACAATACTTAACCGTTACAAATTGTCCTCTGTGACCACTTGGTATAAATCAGTGATTTATCCCTCTGGAGGAAGTTCATATTATGAGTGTCATTAAAGGGAGATGAGTGAGAGCAGGAACATAGTCTACATAGATATGCAAATAAACAGAAAGAAATATTAAAAAAGTAAACTGTAACATAAGAATAAACTGACATTTTCTGCCAAGCCTAGGCTAAGAAGAAAATACAGCTTTAAAATGCCATAAATGCATCCCTGGATTTTCCTTTCTCCTTTTCTGCATTTTCTCCACGTGTTGGATTGAGAATTTTTTCCTGTTGGTGTTATACAATGAGGGGGAGTGAAAAGAGAAGTACCTTATTTCCCATCATACAATTCACTGAACCAATCCCCCGCCTTGTGTCAGCATCATCCAACACATCATCATGAAGTAGGCTTGCAACCTATGGTATAAGTAATATTAATATTAGCCAATAATATATACCATCAAAGGGTGCATGAAAGGAAATATACAAATTTACATCATTAAAATGCGACATCAAGCTATTAAACATGCTTTCAGTAGGTCACCAATGCCATGTCTTCACACTAAAGTATTCAAATCATGATTTCTTCCAACTTTATTCACTTTCAAAAATGTACTTGGCAATTTTGAAAGGCAGTTTCATTCATATGAAAGTACAGCCACTGGTGACTCCATATTCAGCCATGATGGCTTAGAACTTTCACAATTTTGAAGAATATCCTTGGAAAGTTCAACAAGCTGTTTTTTGTTACAAGATAATGAATAACAGGATCTTCAAAAATCAGTTTGTCAGTCTCTTTTGTTTCTATAACACCGTATCCTCCAGATAGCATGAAACATGGTTTTGTGCTGAAATGTAGAAATAACACACAATTTCCCAACACCTATTTCGGTCTCTAAGATGTAAGCATAGTGCAAAAGTCAGTCTACAGGATTTATGGGAGAAACGGAAAAATCACCAACATGGATCATCTCTGTGATCCCAGCAATACACTGTTGTCTTGAACGCAATTCTGTGGACAAGGTTTCGTTATTAGCAGCATCAGTAGGTCGTCTTGGCATCGGCACGTTTAAAGCTGTAGCCATTAACAACAAAATCTGCAAGGTATATCGACCAGTCAAGTTAAACCATGAGGGCCCACAAACACATTTTTCAATAGGCATATATTATGCAAACTTTCATGAAACTCTAATCATGAAGGATGAGGCAGTACAATATAAGACATTTTTTTCAGTTGCATCTTTCTTATATGAACAGGAGGCGATAAGGACAACCAAAGATAGATTACCTTATTCATAATGATCAGCATAGTTATGGCTAGTGAAACTAGAAGAGATTTTGGTTTATTTATATTTTAAAAAGAGTTAAACTTCTTCTCTCGCAGATTAAAAATAATAATAAATAACCCCACCACAACACAACAATTGACATTTTCCCCTGTTTATGATCACTAATAACTATATTGAGTTGAGGATCTATAGACAAAGAGACGAAACTCAGAATTTAAATGGAAGATCTTACAGTGGGTCGAAATCTTTTCCCTTCAACTCCCGTTTTGAAAAAGTATTCTGCAGCCGACCCAAGCTTGGGGACCTATAAGAGTGCAACTTCTCCACAATTATAAACCTCTCTATTAGCAAAACAAAATAAAAGGCAGAATGTCAAATACCTTAGCAGTTACCATCGACCTCAACTGATTAGCTACAATCAACAATTCATCAGCAACCAGAGAAAATGGGTCTACCGGCTCCTGTCAGAGAAGAAGGATAATTGAGGTAGAGAAAGAAGGACTATTCCATTAAATTTTCTAGAGTTACAATTTAATGCAAGCATGAAAATCGTAACATTTGTCTGTCAGAAGTTATCTAGAAAAGTAGGAGAAGTTGCACCAACCTCAACTGTAGAGCTGCTTTGATGACAAGCATCGTGTTCAATACTAGTTAGTGCCCTTGAAGCCAAAGAAGAAAAATCTCTGCAACCCAAAGCCTACTTATCACCAACAACAATAACAAATCAAGTGACAATGTATCAAATACTATTTACTCCCGAAAAAAAAAAAAGACACACACACACACTTACTCACATATATGAAAATAACTATCGAGAAGTTATATCGAAAAAAACATTGAGTTATCTTCCTAAACTCCTTAATACTTAAGGTTTGTATGTAGCTTTATAAAGAATATTCGAAGTGATGAAGTAGCCATTTCCACTTCCTGCAAGCTAAATACTTAACAGGCAAGCTTCAATCCATTATGAGCTAAAGAACAGAAAGCTAAACGAAGTCAAAATCACACTGCACAATATATGATTACCAAATGGTTATCTTTTAACAGGACTATTATTTTAAGATAGCAAAAAAATGCAGCACACACACACAGCCTCATCAATAGCTCCACACTTGTACACTCACGTTCACCTAATTCAATACCGAATAAAAAAAAAAAGCCAAACAGGTTACGATCTAAAATCAATGTCAGCAGCCAACGCAGCAAATTAAAAACAAAAAAAAACGCAGAACACGAAGAAACTATAAATAGCGAAAGCGCGCGACCTAACCTCTTGAGAAGCATGAATGGGAGATCGAAAGAGAGCAGGGGGGTGGAGGAATAGCGGGCCGGGCTTACATCGTGAGGAATAGAAGGACCGTTGACTCCGATTGCGAACGATCCTGTATATCCGGCACAGGCCTCTGACAACTAACATCTCCTTCTGGTTCGGAATCCTTATCGTTGCTTACAGAAAAACTGTGATGAAATCTGCGTTACTGAAGAGGAGGAGAAGGAGCAATGAGGTATGTATGTATGTAAGGAACTCCAAAAACAATAGGAAAGAATCAACTCCACCATGTGAGTTGGCTTCGGGGAGTGTAACACAACCGCACAATGTACCTCTTAAACTTCAATTCGAAAACATTCTTTTCCACGTAATTACGCAATCATTTTGTTAAGAATACAAAATACAAAAAAAATATTATTTAGCCAAATCGACACTTACTTACAAGCTACCAAATATTTCATATAATACAAAAATTGAAGAAAAAATACATATTATTTCGTGCTTTTATATTATTATTTATGTAAACATATATTAATTTAATGTCAGGTGTGGAAATATTAATCACCTATTACCTGTGATCATTTTATTTAATGATATTATAATTTAAATATGTATTCTTTTTTATTTGTAAAATTAACAATTAGTAATTAGTGTGTATTATAAAATAAGTTTATGATATAATTTATTAAGGTTTAATTAATAATATAAAACTTTTATTTTTATATAATTTTTTAATAAATTACACGATTTGTGTGCTAATATAATTGTCCAAAAATATGTTTTGGTGATGGGGGAGAATTGTGATGGGGATAGAATGGTCAGTGTTCAGGTACTAATATAAAGCTATCGAAGAGGACCGCACATGTAACTTTCCCCACCTCGTAAATATCTCTACATAACCATCTAAATTCCTAACATTTCAATTTTATTCTTAAAATAGGAAAAATATGTGGGTTTTATTTCAAAATTAGTAAAAATATTTACCTTACAATCGAGATTTTGGAGAAGAAAAATAATACATGAAAAAAGGGAGTTTTTTGTTCATTTATATATATATATATATGTATACTTAATATAAAAGAAGAACCGTGGCAGAAAATATTTTTGTTTTCTTGACACGTATTTCCACAATTAGTTTACATGTTTTTTCTATATAGTTTCTCTCTTTTTTCTCTCTTTTTTTCTCTCTTATTTTTTTTTATTTGTATTTTTTACTAAAATTAATAAAATCAAAATATCTTTTTTGTTTTAAATTCATTTTTAACATATGATATATGAAATATTAAGACATATTATGGTATGAAAATATTTTTAAAAAAAATACAATTATGAAATATTTTTATTTTAAATAAAATATTATTTAATAATTATCTACTTATATTGTTGATAGAAGAATCAAATATGTCAAATGGCGTAAAGTTGGAGAACCTCAATTTTATTATTCGATTAAATAATTAAAATATTACATGTTATCTTTGTTTTCCATGTCATATCTATCACCATATAATCGTTATTTCGTGCCAAAAAAATCTAAATTAATTTTTTTGCCTAAAAAACGTATTTATTGTGGTGTTGAAATTATACATTATTTAGTTATCAAACAATGGTAAAATGTATCAATTGTTGGTTCATGTTATTCTACTTATAATATTTATATATTTCATAAATGATCTCATGCCAAATAAGTATCATAATAATATTTTGATTAAAAATAACCATGTGATGTTGGGTTATAATTTAATCTCCTAATTTTATGCAATATAATTTTGAATATTTGTTACAAATTTGGAAGTCAAATTTAAATAAATATTTTGTTTTTAATCTATTCTTGATATATAATATATCAAAATAATCATATTTTCATTATATTCATATTGCATATATTAAAATAAAATTTTAAAATATATATATATATATATATATAAATGATTGTTGGTTAATAACATGTGTTAAAATTAAGTATTTCTTAGACTATAATATTTGAGAAGGTTTTTATTCATATTTAAATATATTTTTCATTTTATTAATCATCCTAAATTTATTTGATTTATAAACAAGTGATATTAAATAGTCACATAATTTATACACTAGCATCATTCTTTTTGTATAGTTTATTTCAGTATTATATCTAACTAATGTGAGATCTTGGGCAATACACATAAAATATTTTTTTTCTTATATTTTGTAATATAAGCATATAATCAAGTTATATGATATATTGTAGAAAGTGTGGATTTGTAATTCAGTGATTTTTTTTGGTATAATGAGTAGATATTTGTTGTAATTTTATGTTTCGTCTTTTCTTCTATTAGAATTAGTTTCATTCACAAATTGATAAGCATGATATCTACAATTTATAGAAGGTTGAATCAAATTAAATTTTAAAAAATAGCAATATCAGTCGATTAAAGAAAATAAAGATTTGTATAGATCTCGTAAAAATTGCCAATTACACAGTCAAATTAAGGACAAAAATATTTTACAAATTGCTAATTAAATGCAATATATTACAAAAATTTGAAATTAGATGGAAACAAATATTTTGAAAGCTAATGAAAATCGCACGGTGCTTATACGTTGAAATAATTAGCAGATCTCAACAGAAAATTACAAGAACAATCAAACAAAAATAAAATATGTTTATAATAAATTGAAAGCAACATATGAATAACAAAATATAAAAATATAATAAACCTAAAAATAATATTTTGAAGAGTGTAGACTTCGGTGACAATTGAAATATGGCACATATTATCATACATGTTTTACTATTTATTTTCTCAAGAAAGAATATATAAAAGAATTCAAGAGGTGGGAGAATAAAAAAAGAGAAACCTTAAAACATTTAGTGATAATCTTAATAAAATATATAGAAAGAAAGAGAGACAAAAATGAGAAATGATTTTAAATTATAATGATATGTGAAAATTTATACATTCATATTTTGTAATACAAGGATATAATCAAGTTATATGATATATTGTAAAATGTGTGTATTTGTAATTCAGTAATTATTTTTTTTATATAATGAGTAGATATTTGTTTTTTTTTTGTATAATAAGTAGATATTTGTTGTATTTCTATGTTTTGTTTTTTTCTTTATTAGAAATAATCTCATTTATAAATGGATAAGTATAATATCCACAATTTATAGAAGGTTGAATCAAATTAAATTAAAAAAAAAAACAAATACCAGCAGATTAAAAAAAATTTATATAGATCTCGTAAATATTATCAATTACACAATAAAATTAAAATAAAAATATTTTATAAATTACTAATTAAATATAATAATATTACAAAAATTTAAAATTAAATAAAAATAAATATTTTAAGAGCTGATGAAAATCATACTTTAAAAGCTAATGAAAATGACAAGTTGGTTCTACGTTGAAATAAACGTCAATTCATTCAAATATGTTCCTGGCCAACATATTTACCAAGAAATATACTAAAAAGAGAACAAAAAACTATACGAGCTGGTAAACTTAGTCACTGCCTTAGTCCCCTCGGAAACAGCGTGCTTAGCAAGCTCTCCGGGCAACACCAGCCTAACAGCAGTTTGAATCTCCCTCGACGTAATCGTCGGCTTCTTGTTGTACCTAGCCAATCGCTACGCTTCCTGCGCTAGTTTCTCGAAAATATCGTTGATGAAGCTGTTCATGATCCCCATCGCCTTGCTCGAGATCCCGATGTCGGGGTGCACCTATTTCAGCACCTTGAAAATGTAAATTTTGTAAGTCTCGATGTTTTTCTTCGCTCTCTTCTTCTTCTTATATCCGGCCACGGCGCCGCCGTCTTTGGGTAGTTTCTTCCCGGCCTTGGGATTCTTCTCCGCCACAGTGACTTCCTTTTCCTCCGCTGGCTTTTTTTGAGCGGGTTTCTTCTCTGCTGCCTTAGGCGCCATCTTTTTGAATTTATTTGTTGCTGCAGGAATAGATTGTGCATTATTCTTTGAGGGCCCCTTTACTTGGCCGGATAAACCTGGATTACTGGAATTAGTCCTGGTTTATCCGGCGTTTATTTTGTAGAATTATATCTCGGGTCAATCCAGTCGATATCCGGGATAAAAGACTAATCTCGGGATAAAATGGCGGATTGTAATCCGCCTAGTTACCCCGGGATAAAAATTATCTCGTAGGATAGGAATAAAAATTACCCCTGTTAAAATTCGATATTTACAAAACTGTCCTCATATATATACCCTATATTAAAGACAATCCAGTAATTTCACAGTTATCCACCTTTATCCCACAATGTAAACGGGTGATAGGATATAAATCACTTCCGAAATCCTACAGTTATCCTGCAAAGTAAACACGGGATAAAAATTAATAAATTATCCATATCCCATGTTTTGTCTCAATTCCTATCATATCCCATCTAATCCTAACAACCAAAGTAAACGGGCCCTGACTGGCGTTATTATATAGAGGAAAGTGATCTTTGATTGGTGTCGCTCGGATTGTGCCTTTACACCGTTGATGAGCATGAAAATGGACGGTCAGCATTCCACCAGTTGATTTCTAGTACGCGGATGACTATTTGATCGGACCCGGATCCGTAATCCATTACGATGATTTAGATGGAATTCAGAATTTCAGATTTATCAATGTACTTTGTACACCATATTAATTTTACTGATAAAATTAAATATGATGTAAATAACATAAATATTTATATTTAAAAATTAAAAATATATATAAATTTTAATTTTTAATAAATAAATAAATATTTATTTTATCCACACACAAAAACTCTATTTTTTTATTAAAAACTAAAATTTGTGTATGTTTTTAATTTTTAAATAAGGGTATTTATGTTATTTACATTATATCTAATTTTGTTAGTAAAATTAATGTGGTATACAAAGCAAATTTAGTGGTAACTTTAGAAATATCCCAAAAAATATTAAAATACAGTATTGCTATGTCGATTTGTAATAATTTTAAAATAAAATATATATTTATAATATAAAGTTGAGTAAATATTATTTAAAAATTTAAGATTTTTTATTTTGTTTTAAATGAAAACATATAAAAATTACATTTATAATTTGTATAAAAATATATATTTCCTCCATCTTAAAATATTAATACGATATATTATAGGATTCCTATCTAATGATCCGGGATATATAAAAACAAATTAGAAATAAAAATATTAATTGTTTCTGATGATATTAAAAATTATTTGTTTTTTTTTTAAAGAAAAACACCATATATCTCTCTTATGTGTGTAACTAATATCTAATTCGCCATATATGATGTCACCAGCTAATTATTTATTTTTATAGAAAATTATCAATATTATCTCTAATTTTGAAAACTGAAAAATGACCAAATTTTACTATTTATCAATCATCATGTTATCTTTATTAATATTAAAGACAACTCATCTTAATTTAGGAAAAAAAAAAAAAGCATTCTCCCACCTAGCCTAATTACTAAAAATAGGCAAATATATACACACACATATATATATATGCATTTTTTTAATAATTGTAATTATTTAGTTTTCTTAATTTCTAAAAAATAAATATGATATTTTTTCTTGGTCATTGAATTCTGGATAATTTATGGTGTTTTCAATTGTGTCTCTTTGTTGTATTTAGAATTTAGATCGACTTTAAAATACAATAAATTACATAATTACTAATGTGAAGATATATATATATATATATGTATATATATATATATGAATACACACACATACAAAACAAAATAAGTTTAAAATTGTAGAATATAATTTGTTATTTCTCAACCAATTATGAATTTAGACTTTAATATGTTTTTTTTTTCTTTTAACAAGTTTTTTTATTTTTTAAATACCAACATTTTTTTATAAATTTTGAAAGTAAATATATTAATTTAATCTTTTTTATGATTTTTAATTTGATACTTATATCTTATATATTAAAATGAGAAATTAGACTCAAATATTTTAATGATTTCTTTAGGTTAGATCTTATTATTAGATGTGATTGGACTATTAATATTGATTTTAAGTTGTAAATAAAAATTAATTAAATAATTTTCTTATAATAAGATTATTATATAATTTTAAACTTTTTATACATGATTAATCAATATATTTTTATTAAATAAGTAAATATATATATATATATTAACATGAGTGGCAACGTGGTTATTGCATAAAGTTAATCAATTATTATTTTGATAAAAAATATGAGACAATTTAAATAAGAATTTTTTTAATAAGATTATTGAATTTCGTTCAATAAATTTGAGTTATTTAAATTTTTTTATTATTTTAATATTTTAAGTTTATTGAACTATTATGTTTTTTATATAAGTAAAAAAGAATATGGAACAACTACGACTGTGATTAATTTGTAAAAGAATTATAAGCAATATTTTATCTGGATTTCATTTAATTAAAGTAATTATTTGAAAATAATAATCCATGTATTTCAGGGGAGACATACTAGTTACATTAATAATGATAAATATGTATTTACTTATATAATAAAATTTAAAGATTTAGAAATAATAGATTGATTATTGTATAAAACAATTTTATAAAATTTCTATAAAAATTTTATCTAATTTTTATTTTGAGTTTAAATTCAGAACAAATAATCTCCATAATAAATATACAAATTTAACCCAAATAATAAAACAATAAGTAATTATTTCTTTCTAATCTTTTTTTTTTTTGTTGAAAATATATAATATCTTATTTTAAAACATACAATATGGGTGTAAATTTAAATTTTTTACAAAAATGCTTGTCCTTCTTGTTGTTTAAATATATATTTACAAATATATTAATAAATCATCTATTTTTAACCAAAAGTTGTTTGAAAAAAACTTGTGTGAAACATAAATCCGTGCAATTGGATCGTGGGCCGCTATTTTATTTTATTTATATTAAATGATAGCTAATTTAGACAAAATGATCTTGCAATCCAATTGGCATGGTGGCTCCTCTTCAAATCGAGGGATTCGAATCCCTACAACTAAACTACATGGCAAGCTTCTTTTATTTAATTTTGTTTCAAATTAAAATGAGTACTTATGAAAATTTTGAAATAAATTAGGCAGGCTAATAAAAATGTTAAAATACCAGTCAACTATATAATTTTTTTAATTGTGGACAATTACTATACAATATAAATAAATTACAATAATAATCACTAATACAAATAAAACTCAATATATTTAAAAATAAAATTATTTACATAAAAAAATTAATTTTACTATTTTGTGAATTTATTTATATATTTTTTTGATAGGTATAAATCCATTCCTATAAATTATCATCTCTTAAAATTCTAAACTTCACACGTTGTAATATTTTTTTTTAACTAAAGAAATAATATTATTACATTTATATAATACTACTTTATTTTTTAATACTATTACTCATTTTTTTAAAATATATTAATTTTAAAGTAATATTAATTTTTTAATTAAATTTAAAAATTATATTATATTTATAATATACAAATTGGGTAGATTTCAAAATAAAATATTATTACATCATAATAGATTAATTTGTAGAATTAATTTGTGAAATTAATTTTGAAATAATTTTGATATCTCCATCAAAAAATCTATTAGAATATTTATTATATTAGTAGATAAATTATTTTAAAATGCTAATGAAATCCTAATTAATTAATTAAATTTTTTGTTTGAAAAATCAAATATTTATATATGTGTTAGAAATTGAACCAAAAAAATTGCTCAATGTTACTACTTAACTTTTAAAAGCCAAACACATTACTACTTGTTAAATTCTAGTAAATATTTTATAATGGAAAAATTATATATATTTGTTAATCTGAAGATGTCCAGAATTCTTGCTTTTGTCGAATATTAACAACATTATTTTCTTCTTGACAATATATTATTTTCTTATTCAAAAGGTATTACTACTTATTTTTTAAAAGAGATAAACACATAACTGCTTTTTAAATTCTAGAAAATATTTTATACCGGGGAATGATGTCTATTTGTTAATCTGAAGATGTCTAGGATTATCGCTTTTGTCGAATATTAACAGTATTACTTTCTTATTGAAAATGTATTACTACTTATTTTTTATAAGAAACAAATAAATGACTGCTTGTAAAATTCTAGGATATATTTATAGTGGAGAAATGATGTGTATTTACTGATTTGACAATGTCTAGGATTCTCGCTTTTGTCGAATATTAACAGTATTACTTTCTTATTGAAAAAATATTACTTTCTTAGTGAAAATGTATTAATTTCTTATTCAAAAGGTATTACTACTTATTTTTTAAAAGAAACAAATACATGGCTATATGTTAAATTTTAGAATATATTTTATAGTGGGAAATGATGTGTATTTGTAGATCTGAAGATGTATATGATTATCATCTTTTCGAATATTAACAGTATTACTTTATTATTGAAAATGTATTACTTTTTTTTATTCAAAATGTAATATTTTCTAATTCAAAAGGTATTACTACTTATTTCAAATAAAAACAAACAAATACACGACTTCTTGTTAAATTCTATAATATATAATAGTGGGAAATGACGTGCATTTGTTAATCTAAAAATGTCTAGGATTCTCGCTTTTGTCGAATATTAACAATATTACTTTCTTATTGAAAATGTTTTAATTTCTTATTCAAATTCCAAATGTATTACTATTTATTAAACAAAACAAATGCACGACTGTTTGTTAAGTTCTAGTGGGGGAATGATATATATTTGTTAATCTAAAAATGTCTAGGATTCTCGCTTTTGCCGAATATTAACAGTATTACATATCTTAGAAAATATATTACTTTCTTTTGAGGTATTATTTTCTTATTCAAAAGGTATTACTACTTATTTTTTAAAAGAAACAACCACATGAATATTTTTTAAATTCTAGAAAATATTTTATACCAGAGGGAATGATGTCTATTTGTTAATCTGAAGATGTCTAGAATTATTGCTTTTATCGAATATTATCAGTATTACTTTCTTATTGAAAATGTATTACTTTCGTATTCAAAAGGTATTACTTTCTGATTCAAGAGATATTACTACTTATTTTTTAAAAGAAACAAATACACGACTCCTTGTTAAATTCTAGAAAATATTTTATAACGGAGGAAATTATGTGTATTTGTTAATTTGAAGATGTCTAGGATTCTCCCTTTTGTCAAATATTATGAGTATTACTTTCTTATTGAAAAAGTATTACTTGTTTATTCAAAAGGTATTATCTTATTATTCAAAAGGTATTACGACTTATTTGTTAAATTGAAAAAAGTAGTTATACATCACAATTTATTATCTCTATTTACACTGAATAAATAAATATGAAGAGTAATACTTTTTAGTTAACCCAATAATAGTTTTTAGCTGAACAAATAATATATTTCAATTAAACAAGTAATATTGAACATTTTTTTAGTTTAATTTGAATTGTATCTATACTAATATAATAACAAAGTAGTCTAAAAGAAAATTTTATCATCTATTTATAGTAAATAAATAAATATTACCTAATAATTTCTAGAAAACTTACAAAAATTTTAATTTTTAATACAATTAATCATTTTATATTTTAAATTAGTTTCAAGATAATATATTTTAAGAAAATGAGTAATACTATTAAATATAAAGTAATATTATTTAAATGTAATAATATTATTTGTTTAATTAAAAAATTCTATCACAACGTGTGAAGTTTATAATTTTAAGGGATAATAATTTATAGGAATGAATTTTAATACCTATCAACAAATAATATAAATAAATTCACAACTAATAAGTATATCAATATAAATAATCATGTATTTGTTTCTTTAAAAAAATAAGTATTAACATTGAGCAATTTTTTTAGTTCAATACACATATATAAATCTGTGAATTTTCAGACAAAGAAAAAAATAAATTTTATCATCTATTTATAGTAAATAAATAAATATTACCTAATAATTTTTTAGAAAACTTACTAAAATTTTGATTTTCAATCAATTAATCATTTTATATTTTAATATTAGTTTCAAATTAATATATTTTAAGAAAATGAATAATAATGTTAAAAGATAAAGTAATATTATTTAAATGCAATAATATTATTTTTTTACTTAAAGAAAATTCTATCATAACGTGTGAAGTTTAGAATTTTAATGGATAATAATTTATAAGAATGAATTTTTATACCTACAAACAAAATATATAAATAAATTCACAAAGTAATAAGTATATTAATTTTTTATGTAAATAATTTTATTTTTAATTATATTGAATTTTAAGAAAAATATAAAAATTTATTTTTATTAGTGTTTACAATTGTAATTTATCTATATTGTAAAATAATTGTAAATGATTCAAAAAATAAAATAGATCAGTGATATTTCATCAACTTATTGGTAAAGGATAAAAAATGTAAGATCTACTCTTATAGAAAATATAATATGCATTAATATCTAACTTATTTTATATATAATATATTTGAACATTTGGTATGGATATTGATATAAATTAATATATATTTAAAATTTATATGAAATATGAAGTTAGCTTGGTGGCTAGGGAAGGAGATAATATTTTCTCTTTTTAAGGAGGTCCAACCAAAAGAAGCCCAGCAACGCGGTAGCAACTCAACGCCCACGCCCAACCAAAAAAAGCCCAACAATGCGGCCCAGCACCCAAGCCCCTCTCTCCAGGTGCTTAGTTTTTAAGCAGCAACCTAACGCCCAGGCCCAACCAAAAAGAAGCCCACCAGCGCGACTCACCGCCCAGGCCCCTCCAGCAGCCCATTTTTTTAAATGGTTCGGATTGACCTGCGTTGCAAGGATCTTAGATCTGTGTGCTCAGGCCCAACCAAAAGAAGCCCAGCAATGCGGCCCAGCACCCAAGCCCCTCCAGCTGCTTAGTTTTTAAGCAGCAAACCAGCGCCCAGGCCCAGCTAAAAAGAAACCAGCAACGCGCGGCCCACTGCCCTCTAGCAGCCCATTTTTTTAAACGATTCGGGTTGACCTGCGTTGATCCGTGCAATAACTTCACGGGAGACCAACTCAAAATTGTTTTCTTGCCCAAATATATATATATATATATATATATAAGTAAAATAATTTTTTTCATTTTCGTTTTCTTGCATAAACATTGTTTTATAATAAAAAGTAATTTATTATCTATTATTTAGGATATGTTTATATGTAAATCACTATTATTGGTAAATCTTAATTACTAAAATATTTGATTTGATTTATCCTTCCATAAATTATAGATATCATATTTATCGATATTTTCATTATTATTAGTTAAAATAGATTGAAAAACATATCATTTCCTACATAATTCTTTGATGTACAATCGTTTGATTCTTAAATAATAGATACATTTTTATTTGTCTCTTTCATTTGATATTATGTAAATTATATCTTTTTTTTCTTTTTTATCCAGCAATATTAAAATTAGATATTTTAAAATATTTTTTTTGTAAATCCAATATTATTGTTGAATTTATATGCGTGAATGATTTTGTTCAATATATATATATATATATATAATTTAAATGTATACTTACATTACAAAATATAATGAAAAAATATCTTTTGTGCATAGCACAAGTTTCACGCTCGTGTACTTTCTTAAACAAAATAACATGTTATTTTTTACATAAACCAACCCTTCATTTTTCAGCAACAAAATCGCAATAATATGTGAAAATGAAAGACTTTAGGAAGCAATTGATAATGTTTAAACAGAATTCCGTGAATCATAGCAAGGATTTGGTTATTAATTTTTTTTTCTGAAAAATGCACATTATTTATATATATATTAAAACAAAATGACTTTTCTCAATTTCATTTTTCCGCCTAAATTTTATTATTTATTTAGAATAATTAAATTATTATTAAATTAAAATTAGACATTTTTATTCTATAAATTTTGATTCGATTTCAAAATATAAATTATTCCATAAATTAAGGTGTTTCAAATTTAGATGATATCAAGATGAATATACTGCAATATTTAATATATGATTCAAAATCTATATATTTTATCGAATATTAATCAAATCACTGAATTATGAAATTAAAAAAATATATGAAATCTAACAAATATATGACTCAATTTTCTCGATTCATTTTATAAAAAATATATATATATAAGTAAAATTACTTTTTTAAATTTTATTTTTTCGGCCCCAAATTTCAACCATATAAATGTGAAACTATATATATTTATGCAACTCTTTTAAGATACATTATTACAATTTAATTGAAGAGATTAATATCAACAATCTTCGGGATTTGCTTAGTTTCTGTTGCTCAACATAAATAAATTCGAATTTTAAAGAATTTTTGTTAATTCTTAATATATTCAAAATAAGAAATAAATTTGTTAGAAACTTCAAATCATTGTAGTTTCAGGGCCCGTTTACTTGGCCGGATAAACCTGGATTACTGAAATTAGTCCTGGTTTATCCGGCGTTACTTCGTAGGATTATATCCCGGGTCAATCCAGTCGACCCGGGATAAAAGACTAATCTCGGGATAAAATGGCGGATTGTAATCCGCCCAGTTACCCCGGGATAAAAAAATATCCCGTGGGATAGGAATAGGAAATGACTATTTTACCCCTGTTAAAATTCGATATTTACAAAACTGTCCTCATATATATACCCTATATTAAGGGCAATCCAGTAATTTCACAGTTATCCACCTTTCTCCCACAATGTAAACGGGTGATAGGATATAAATCACTTTCGAAATCCAACAGTTATCCTGCAAAGTAAACACGGGATAAAAATTAATAAATTATCTCTATCCCACGTTTTGTCCCAATTCCTATCATATCCCATCTAATCCTAACAACCAAAGTAAACGGGCCCTCATTATATTATAGAAAATCATTAACAATTTTTCTATAATTAAACTATCAATTATTTAAAATCACCCAATCGCGTGGATAAAATTTGATATTGTCAAATATGAGATTAAATTTTCAACAATCTTACCATAATTCAAAATTATTTCTCATTTTTGTTTCTCTCTTCTTTCTATATATTTTATCAAGATTATTACTAAATATTTTAAGGTCTCTCTTTTTTGTTTTTCCTCTTCTTGAAGTTTTCTGCTTTGAGAAAATAAATGGTAAGATATGTACAATAATATATGTCATATTTCAATTGTCACAAAAGCCTATACTCTTCAAAATATTATTTTAAGTTTATTTTATTTTAAATTTTTTTATTCACCTGTACTTTCAATTTATCATAAACATATTTAATTTTCTTAACTATTTTTCTTTCTTATTTTTAAACAAAAAGTTCGTCCATCTATTTCGTTTGATTATTCTTGTAATTTTTTGTTGAGATCTGCTAATTATTTCGACGTATAAGCACCGTACGATTTTTCATTAGCTTTCAAAGTATTTTTTTCTATCAAATTTCAAATTTGTGTAATATTATTACATTTAATTGGCAATTCGCAAAATATTTTTGTCCTTAATTTGACTATGTAATTGACAAATTTTACGAGATCTGTACAAATCTTTATTTTCTTTAATCTGCTGATATGACTATTTTTTTAAATTTAATTTGATTCAACCTACTATAAATTGTGGATATCATGCTTATCAATTTGTGAACGAGACTAATTCTAATAGAAGAAAAGACGAAACATAAAATTACAATAAATGTTTATTCATTATACAAAAAAATAATCACTGAATTACAAATTTATACCTTCTAAAACATACTATTTAACTTGAATATATGATTATATTACAAAATATATATATAAAAAAAAAAAGAAATCTTGGCTCACACTAGTTATAATTATATTACAATGAGAAAGAAGAAAAAACTGTAATAGATAATGGCTTATCTTTATAGAGAGGTAACTAAATATTTTATTGGATAAATTGTTCATGCTATTTTTTTTTTTTGCAAACCATATAAGTTATATAATTTTATATATTATTCTACCTGTTATTATGTTTGTAACTATTATGTTTATAGATAATGATATTAAGTATTAGTAGAATTAAATTAATTTGGAGTTATGAAGGAATATAAATAGAAATTACACTTAATATAATTATTTTAAAAATTATAAATAAATATTAAAATATCAATTAAAAAAATATATCTTACCGCCTATAGATCATCTAGCCCGTTTAAATAGCGACTTCTGAAAAGAACATAAATTTATTTGATATGATCAAAATTGAATCGTGAGATTTTCCCTAGCCCGATTTTTACATAAGTTTTTCAAATTAAATCTCAAATGAATTTTAATGGGGTCCCTGAGAGATTTTCTTTTCTTGAAATTCCAACTATTAAATTTTCACATTTTATTCTTTGAGTTTTTAAATGGCACTTTTCCATACGAATTATTAACATTTTACATATTTTTTTTCTTCAATAAAAACCTTATCACTTGTTTATCATGTTTTTAACAATTGATGTATTTTTCATTTTTCATTTGTTACACTTTACCATATAAATTGTACAATAACGTTTCGCACCAATTAGTTCAAGCCATTGAGAAAAATTATGTTTATTTAGTTTAATTTTGTATAATTATTTGTTTTTAATTTAATATATAAACAATATATTTATATTAAAATATTATTATATTTATTTATAATTTAATAAACTTATTAATTTATATTGTTTTAATATGATATAATATAATCAAATAAACTTTATATACATATATAAATTTAATTAAAAATAGATAAAATTTAAAATAATTATGGATTGCCTGTGACAATAGAAAATATATAAAATCACTGATCCTTATCAATTGTAAGATCTGCAAATAATATGTTTTTCATTTCAAATTCATACTTGAATATATAAGATAAGTATATTATTCCCGTTAATTAGATGAGTGAGTATTTCCACTATTTATAGAAAGATTACAAGAAGTATACAAGAAAATCACAACAAATAAATCTAGAAGAATATTAAAAAAATATACATTGGAAACAATATCAATTATTTCCAAATACTTATGAATCAATCTTTATCTCTAGTGACTCGCAAAAAAATCGAATTGCCTACAAATCTGACAAATGGTAGTGTAAGGCCTCTTGTTTCAACCATTGGACTGACCGTGTCCTCGTATACTATTACGCTATGGAAAATTGGCACCACCATAAGAAGATTGTCAAGACCGAGGAGTGGTAGGCAGGAAATGATGTAATAGGGACAAGTGAATGAGTAAACTGCTCATAGTTATTGCCTGATGAACGAGATCTCGAAATGATGGCATTAAAGACATAGCCCTACATGTATTGGAAAAACATGCAATTTGATAGCCAAAACCACTTAGGTACCAATGACACTTATCAGTTTCGTGTACGTGGTGACCAATGAAGACGAGTTGATCGCAGATCGATCGAAATTTACGAGAAGATTCTTCAACATAATAACAGTGGTGACGAAGAGAAATAAGTTCGTTGCGAATGTGGTTGATGTGAGAAACCAAAGAGTGACTGAAAGCTGGAGAGCAGTCCAGACAGATTGGGCGGTAGGGCAACGGATCACCTCCGCGCATGACCTCTTCTGATAGAGAAGCCTGTATCAGGCGTAGAATCTTTCGATTCTTTTCAAACCAAGCAAGAACACTAGATTCGGAACATGAGCGTCATCTACGATGATGATTTTTTGGAGGCATGTAAGTTGTGCCATCAATGTGAAAAATCATATCATGGAAAGTAAGGACTGGTAGGATTTGGTTTGTCCAAACAATATAATTGGAAGTGGTAAGCTTGATAGTAAGAAGATGAATAATAGAAGAAAGATGAATGGATGAGGAGGCAACAACAACCATGATTGGCAATGAGGGGGAGGTTGTGAGCGTGTGAGGCTATGGGAAGAAAAAATTAGGGTTTGGTGAAAAGGCTGATACAATTTAAGATAAATATACTATCACTGTTAATTAGGAGAGTGAATATTGTCAAAGGATTACAAGAAGTATACAAGAAAATTATAACAAATAAATCTAGAAGAATATTCATAAAAAAGTACATTGAAAACAATATCAATTATTTCCTAATAAAATAAACATTTTTTCTTAATACTTACGAATCAATCTTTATCTCTAATAGAATATAATTAAAAATATGTAAATTCTAGGAAAATACAAAAAAATATAGACTGAAGTTACATAAATTAGAAACAAATATAAAAATATATTCACAAAATATATTTTAGGATATTATGATATCTATACTATATTCGAAACTATATGATACCAGAAAAATGAAAGGATTTGATCGATATTGAATATATAGTATTATTTATAATATTATATAGAGAGAGATTAAAAGATTTTTTATAGGGATAATGGTTAGTTTATGACCTACTGGTGAGATGTGACAAATAATTGATAATATTGTATGATTCTGCTTATTTGCAAGTTTAAAATATTGTAAATTTAAAATGATTTTGAACATATTCATAGATTTATTCTTATCCATGTATCAATATATTTATTTTAGTTGAATTATATATAATTACATGAGAATTGCAAATTGAAATAAAACAAAGAACACAATTTTCTTCTTTTTTAATGTAACTTGGAAAAACGTATGTAAATTAATTATATTTTACTCATTATATAATTTTATATATAATATTTATACTTATCATAATCATTTTACATATACAAAATTATTGAACATAATTATATATATTCAAAATATTAAGGTTATGCATTTTTGAAATTTAATAAAATTATATTATAATAATATATCCGTGCGTGTATGATATGAAAGAAGTTACATGTAATAATAAAAAATGAAAAATTAAGCCCAAATCTTACAAATTTTGTTGTGTTTCATCAAAAATCTTATGGTACTCTTCAGTCTTCATATTATTTTAATTTTATGACCAAAATTTAATATAGTGTAAATGATAAATATATTTGTATTTAAATATATATTTTTAAAAATAAACCTAATATTTTGATGGTTGATTGGTTGATGTTCTTCATTTTTGGGTTCAATCTCCATTTCCACTAATTTGAACTGTGAACCATAAGCAGAATAGATATGAAAGAGCGAGCGAATTCTTCGGTTTGTATGGAGGAGCTGACGACAGAGCAAAAACGGAAGAAGAAAGATCGCCGGTGATTCAAATGTATTTCAGGGAAAACATTACTTCCTACCGCATTCAGTTCATGCACTCTCGGTATGGCTCCCATCGTGATTTTTTGGACTCTGTTCATATTCGTGATTTCTGTGTGATTCTTTATTGAACTTTGAATCTTTGACGATATGATATTATTTAATACTATCTGTATAATGTAGAAGTTTGATAGCTGCTCCAGACAAATTACAAAGGTCTTGAAGCAGGAGCAGCCCTAATATGCTCATCATTTGCCTATGTGATCAAATTGCCCTGTTATTATTGTTCTCCGCTGACCTAGAAATTTGAATTTGATTAAGATTCAATGTGGAAAAGAAGGGATTACTTCGGTTTTTGGTGCGACTAATTTACAAAATTATGGTTTTGGAAGGAATTTCAGGGTGTCCCTTTGTAAATCTATAAAGCCCTAATCGTCTTCCTTTGTGTGTGTGTGTGTGTAGGAGGGGGGGAGGGGGTGGGGTGGAAGAATACTTGTGATTGATGCAGTGTTCTGAAGATTGTGGTTGAGGGTAATTCTTAATCAAGCTATGTGAAGATGGTAATCTAAAATCTAAGGAAGCTTGCGCAGCTTGATTTCTACAACCTTTGTTCTTGCAACTGGACGAAGGGGCTAGCAGATCCTGGATAATCTGTAGTCCTTAAATTGTAGGAACACATGATTTTATTGGCGATTCATATTTCAATCCTCTGACGGAGAGAGTAATAATTAGCATACATAACAATTTTGATGGCGGGAGTACTGGCCTTTTAATTGAACTAGGAATTTGTATTTTTATGAATTTCTTGCATTTTTTTCTCATCTTTTTAATTTATTTATCTTTCTTTTTTTTTTTTTTTTGCTTTTCTTAGAATAATTCTTTCTTCCCTGTGGAGGGATTCTCCATTTCTACTTTTCAATTTAACAAATATCTGGGGAATTGCTGATGAAATGCAATTAAATCTCAAATGGGGTAGCATGAGCTTAATATTTGCGACAAAGATATATGTACAAGCACTCATTTGACTGAACTGTATGGTTGATAAATCTGTTACAGTCCCAGCAAGTTTCAGCTATTGCTCAGAAATTTTTTGCGAGTTACAAAATCAGAACATATAGTGAACTAGCGGACTAATCAGAACGAGAAAGCAAAAAGGAAAATTAGAAGAGGTCTGTGATGGATAAGTAGCTTCTACTGGTGAAAGTCAGATAAATTCCTCTGAACATTCTTGAGAAGATGCTGAGTCTTGGCTGTATTATAAGATGAAGTAGAAGCTGAATGAGAGGATGATGGCAGCATACAATACTGTGACAGAGCAAGAGAAGTATTTGTGGCAGCTTCTTTCTCCTCTTCATGTATTGTGTCCAGCATCTTAGATGCTCGGTGCCTCATAACGCTTACAAACTGTGGAGGTGCTGCTTCAGTAATGAATCTTGCAAGACGGGCATTTGCCATTTTCTTTTAAGTGTTTGAAAAATAACAAGTTGAAATAGATATGAAATTTTCAAGTATGGAGGAGAAGTTGAGAGTTGTAGACAATGAAGGACTGAGTGTACCCTGGTTGAAATTTATAGCTCTATGCTTGATATTCGATGAGGCTGCCCCTTTTTTCTGAGATTTAAATTGAGTCAACCGTCATTTTCAAACACTTTAATCGTTTTTGTCAGTTTGTGCCGCCTCTTACTTTTACAATTTATTGTCCGACATTGATGTTATATTTATCAGCTAAGATTATACTGGAAGCTAATTTCATTTCCATGGCCAGATGGTACAATATGTCTGCAGATGGATATTGAATGGGTTCCACTAAGATCTCATTTTCGTTGGCATCGAAAATTTTGAGGACTAACTTTTTCATTGCTGGTGTAAACTTGTCTTTTAACGGTGGTGTATATTGATATGTGGTGCAATTTCACTATCACGGTTAGAGTTAAAATTTGAAAGGATATCTTGCTTGGCTGCCAAAAATTACGAATGGTCTCTTTCTTTGGAAAATTCAGGAGCCTTCGCTTGACAAGTGGGCGTTCCTTCTCCATGCATGGTTTACGCGCACATTTTATTTATCTGTACAACTTTACATCGCTGTGAGTTTTTTTATTTGGTTTATTTGCTCTGGTATGCATTATTTACATTAGTAAAAAGAGCTGCGAGAATAACTTGTTTGATATTTAACTATGTCCATGGTAAACCTGATAAAAAGTTATAATAATTTTACACTCCGTAAATGCTGGAAATGTCCAAATAGGACAAGATCTGCAATTCTGTGCACTTTCTATATGGCGCACGAATCAAGTCTCAGGGTCGGGTTCATCTCCGACCCTTAACACCTTAGATGTCTGTACACCAGAGGACATGTGACATCCACACTTGTGGAACACACATGGTTCATACCTAAATGTATTTAACTAAGCAGTAAAAGTAAATTAATATCTTATATACCTTTTCTGTGTTGCTCTTTAAGCCTTTGACCCTTTATGATCTCAATCTGACTTAAGTGTTGGTGGGTTTAGCTAGGTCTACAATAGCAATCCTAACATGTGTTTGGTAGTCTACCACGAGCTCATTTGATAACCTACAACTATGAGTTCTCTGTCCTCAAACCACATAAAATGATCAATCCTGAACCTGTGAATTGAGCCTGAACACAATCCTCAGAATGTGTAACCTTTGTTGTACGGGCAGTGATGCAGTCCATTTTTAGTATTTCAAAAAAATTGTATGTTCGACTTATAGTGCTTGCTGAAATGTTCCAGTTCTTTATTTTCTGTGCAGGAGGGCTCCCGTATGTTGAATCATGGCTTAAGCACACATTCTTCAATCTGAAAGATTAGATATGTTGCAATCAAAAAAGCAGGACATACCCTATCCAATATGGCATTTGTTATCATTAGACGCCGACTGAATGATAGTCTCAACCTGTGGTGGGCATTTTTATGTGCAAGTCACAACTTCAATATAAAGTTATTTGAATCCATATGGTGTTGATGGCCCTACACAACACATGGAGGAAGGTAGTGTGTCATTACAAGGTACCGATTTACTGATAACTGATTATGATTTTTCTCTAGTTGCCTGCTATCCAGGGCAAAGATAGATGCACTTAAAAGGTCCATTTTGGAAGATAACTCTATGTGCTCCAGATATATACGTTTCTAAACAGCCTTCCTGCACCCCAAGGGTTAAATATGTTTGACTGCGAATGTTGGTACAAATTAATTCAAACTCTTGGAATATACATGAGTAATGTGAGTTGTTCTAGGTTTTGGTTGCCCTAATGACTGTAAAAGTTGCATTTTGGTTTGGATTTGAGAGAATAATGTTTTATAGATAATGATAGCGGGCTTATTTAAGGAGCCAAACATGCTAATTTGGCCAATCTTGAATGAATCAAATCTTGAGTTTGGGATTGTTTTTTAATCCATTCAAGGCTTGCCAAATAAGCAGCCCACCATGAAAGTTTGACTGCTGCAGCCGGAAGAGCTGGTAATTTTGGCTCAGCCTGATGATGGGGTTGGTCCAATTATAGCTGGCCCCAAAATGGCCGAGGCCAATTGGGGTGGCTCGAGTGGTGGAACAAATTGACCTACAATAAATATAATTAAAAATTAAGGAATGGACTAGGGTGAACTTAAAAAATGGTAACCTAAAGTAAGATGAACCCAACATGAACCAAAAGCGCCGATTTGTCAGCTCTAGTGCAGCCATATCCCATTTGGTTGGTGTGATCGCTGATTAAAATCCATGAATTTTGGACAAGAACAAAAGACAACTTTTTTGACTTCGGAATTTAAGTTCATTTTTCAGACAGCAAAAGCAGCATTTATTAGACCACCTTTTGAGCCTAATTAAATGATAAAGTGTAATATTTTGGAAATTCCCTCATTTCTGCTTTCTGCTTTCAGAATAGTAGCCTAGCCTAGGAGACTGGGCTCTAAATTATCCTTTTACATGTATAATTTGGAATTTGAGTCTCCAAAGTACTTAAAATTTGGAGAGACAGTGTAACATAATAGAGAAAATAAATAAAATATAATAATATAAGTTTTTTTTACATATTTTTTGCATTCATGTATTTTTCTCTTTCTGAATTTTACAAAAAATATACAGAAAAAAACATAGGAAAATCTATTTCCATATAATTTCTCCGCACTTCTCACCTGCACTAACACATTTTTCTTGATAACATATACAAAAAATAATTTAATTAATTTTGAAACTTATTAAGAATCAAGTACAGTGAAATACAAAAGACCCTATCTGTCCGGAAAGACCCTCTTCTTAGAATAACTAGATGTCTGCTCGTGTGATGCATGTGATATAATATATTTTATTATATTAATATTTTATAATGAAATTCTGTTATTGTTATTAGAAAAATGTACATATTCTATTATTTATATATTTGTATAAATATTATTCAATTTGAAATATAATTTGTTATATTTAAATTTCATTTTTATTTTTTAAGTTAGCTTTATCAGATAATAAATTGTAAAACATTTTGAAATGAATTTTGAATTGTTCTCGAACTTAATATAAATATTTCAATTTACTAAACACTATTGAGGTGAAACAATAAATTATAATATTATATAAATTATTGGTATAATTTTTTTATAAAAAAATGATTTACATTTTTTGTTTAAATCCATAGGAATTTGATATACTATTTATTCAAATTCATCATATATATTAAAATTTTGAAATTAATAATTCAATGCATAAAAAATTATATTCCATCCATAAAAATTATATTCCATAATTTAAATATAATTATTTATTTTAATACATACAATATTAATGTCAAATTAAAAATTATAAAAAATTTAATTTAATATATAAAATATTAAAAATAGATTTAAAATAAAAAAATTATTTAACGTCTTAAATTTTAGTAAAAAGGAAAAAAAGAAAAGAAAAAGAAAATGCAGAAGTGTAACATATATCAATTAATTATAAAGATACAAGTAAAGAGAAGATAAAAATTCACTCTTCTTGTTTTATATATTATATAAATTGATACATTGATTTTATTTATTTCAGAACTTGTTTATATTAAAAGTAAAACATAAAAACACAATTTGCAATAGTGGAGTTTAATCCATGGTCGTGAGCCGACATGTTTGTTGGGCATCTTCAACCCTATTGAGGTCACGTGCCGCCGTGTCACGCAGGCTACTAATAAAAGCAATATATATATATATATATATAATATATATGAGAGAGAGAGAGAGATGTTGAAAAAAGAATAATTTTGGAGGGAAGCATGACAGAGAGAGCATCTATCTAATCCAATTCTAATAGATGGCCCAAAGCCACCTGAAAACTAGGGTTTCTTCTAAGAAGCTCATCTCTATATTATTTTTTCCACGTTCCCAATATACCCTCATCAATCAATTGAATGGTCCTCCCCAAATCGTTTTACTACCCACAATACACTATATAGGGATAAATCAAATGAATCGGATTTGAATTGATACCAAATATGTAATAATCATATTTCAATCTAACTAGTCAATTTACGACTCGACCTGTTTAACATTTTTAATATGTACTTTACTTATATATTACCAATTTACCACAGTTTCTAACATCTTCTCTTAAGCGCCTATATATTCATCTCTTTCGGCTATCTTAATTGGATTATGATTAGATAATTGTTTTCATGCACATTTAAATATTAATTTTCTCCTAAAAAAGACTTCTATTTGCATCAAAATTCTAAAATATTTCATTGTATGCAATATTTAATATTGAAGAGTTATAACTGTGGAAAGATAAATTTATTTTATATTTTATTTTAACAATACACATCCTATGGTGAAACATTAAAATTTTCAACAACCTAGTTTCCCAATAATAGAGTATATACTAATTTTTCATGAACAAATAATTTATGTATAGCATAAAAGGATTAAATAAATAATTGAAGATTTTTTATTTTTTATTTTTTATTTTTGTAAAAGTAATTATTAGATGAGCTTTTAAATTTTATTGTATAAGTCCACAACAAATAGCCGAAAACACTAATTACTAGATACAACACAAATATTCCAATTCACAAAAGACAGTTTCATATTTTAGTAGTTATACATATGCAATATGAATTTAAATAAAAAATCTTAAAATGATAGTTAAATAAAATATGTGTAAAAAATGGATTAAGAACAAAAATATATCTTTTTTTGAAAAAAGAAAACTTATTTGAAAAGTGTAAAAAAAAAAACTTATTATTGTGTAATAATAGAGATTTTTTTTTTCAAGTTACTATATTAAGAAAACCTTATTATTGGGAAAATTTAAAAAATAGGACACCAATTATTTGGGTCCAGCATAAGTGAACGTAATTATTCGGGCCAAAAATTTTGAATAGATGTTTTTAATTTTCACTAATTGAGGACAAATTTGGCCCGAAATTCTAAATTTCGAGCTCCAAGCCGATTTGAAGTTTATGTGGATAAAAAAAGTTATTTTAACATATTTTTAAAATAAAAATTGAACCCTAAATACCAAAAAATAAAGAAAATAAAAATTCATAAAGATTAAATAAAATAGAAAATAATGAAACTAAACAAAAATCAAATCCATCGGAAAAAAAAACAGAAAATTACTGAAAATTAAAAATAAAAATATGAAAAGTATTTAATAAAAAAGAATCCTTATTTCAAATTCCAAATTAACGGGGTTCCATTCATATATTTATTTTATGAGGTTCTTCCTCTTTTTGTTTTTCCAAATATGTAACTTTTATATTTTTCTGTATTTTTCACATTTTTTTTCTTTTTATCATTTTCTGTAATTTTTTGTTTTTCTTTTCTTTTTGTGCATTATATTTTTTCTTCTTGTGTAATTTTTTTCTTTTCTATTTTTATTTCTGTAATTTTCATAATTATTTCTATTTTCTATTTTTATTTCTGTAATTTTCATAATTATTTCTATTTTCTATTTTTATTTCTGTAATTTTCATACTTTTTTCTATTATTTTTTTTCTGCAAGTTTCTGTTTTAATCACGTTTTTAATGGATTTTTACCATTTTTCATTATTTGTAATTTTAGTAAATTTCTAATATTATATAATTTTTTTGTTATTTATTTTCTTTCCTCTATTTAGATTTTCTATGTGGATATAATTTTCTAACACGTATTTTTTTTAAAAAAAATTAACTTCTTTTAAAAATATATTAAAATAAACATTTTATGAACAAAGCTCCAAATTAGTTGGAAGTCTGAATTTTTTAACGACCTTAATAATTAGTGTCCTATTTCTACAATTTCTACCTTATTATATATGAAATAATCGTTTACATATGAAATTAGAATAAATTGAAACAATAACATATTACATCTATAATGCTTATATAAATATAAATATAATTAAAGCATATCTTATATTTTTTTGGCACTACAACATATTATGTCTTTTCATCCAAATAATACTTTTGCAGGTAAAACGATGTTGTTTTGAGCACAATACAACAGAAGATTAGGAGGCGGTGCAAAACCGGTAACCTCCTATATATATAGTGAGGGAGGTTCAGAGTGATTCCAACATTTTCAATATTACATACATATAAGACATGAACTGATGATAATCACGCAAAGAATCTGAAATGGAAGCTCAGAACATAGTATCTCCAATCATCATGTCTTCTTCATCTTCTCAAACCCAAAGAAACCCATCAAATTTTTCTGCCCTTACTCCATTTTCTGCAGTTGCACCACCTCAATATCTCCACGTCTCCCGACTTCAACTTCACATAACTCTTGACACCATCAACGAAGAGCCTACAGATGATTCTACTCTCATTGAGGAGGAGCCGTCGCTGTCATCGTGTTCGGAAGAGACATCTGAGTTAGTGTTGGAAATAGCCGAGTGTTTCTACAGGACATTCTTTCTGGAAATGCAAGAAAAGTCTGTCCCTTCATTCAGACGTAGCTTTCGTTTTGTTTAGTGTGTGGCCCTTGCATTGGCTACCTACTTGTTCTGGCAAATCAGTTTCTCCTTGGGATTTTTAGTAGTGTTTCCTAGTTAGAGGAATATTAATTAATTTGTGAAGAGGTTTATTATTAATTCACCGTTTAGAACATCTTGTTTTAGTTAATTACAAATTTTTATTTTGTATTTTCAGAAGCTGTGAGGAACACATGCAGTCATGCCTCCCCTCTCACCTTCAGATTACGTCACCCACACCTATTTACCATTTGTATTATCCAACTCAATTTTTTTATTTTTAATTATATTAGCATGTATAAAGTTGGAACTTCTATTTCATTCAGCCTTTCCTTTTGTATTTTAAAATATTCATTACACGTATTTAATGATATCACTAATTAATATATAACGTGTATAAAAAAAATTAAAATATAAAATAAAATAGAGAATTCAAACCAAACATTTAGTTTCTATATTTAGAGGTCCAGAACAAAATTTCAATGTAGAAGACCACATTTAGAAATAGTTATAATCGGGAAATGGAAGGATTTAATAAAAAGATAAATAAGTTATTAAATAAACTCAAGCCACATATGAAAAGAATGAAGACCTAATTAATAAAATTTAGAAATACAGGAATCATGCATACATCTTTCATTTTCCTTACACATCTTTTAATCATCAAAACCTTTTTTTTTTTTGGCATAGATATGCTAAAATTCAATATAAACCAAAGTGATAGTTCAATTCTGTTGCTGCATCCACTTGATTAATATCTTATTAAGTAATTTATAAGTTAATAATATTCAATTATATATTCAGGGAAAAAAATAAAGATAAAAAAAAGAAGTTTGTGATTGAATGCGTCAAAAGGTCAAGCAATAATCTAGAAGAACCAAACACCTGTAATTCATTCTGCCATTGCTTTCCGCCATTCAAGGTCCTCCCATGGATTTCTCTTCTTTCTTTCTTTCCAAGACTATTTTATCTACGCATGAGTTGAATGAGTTCTTCACCATAATATCTTTTCCTCTCTCTCTCTCTCTCTCTACACACACAAATTGATCATCATCTTCACATTCTCTTCAAGAACCCCTTTCTCTCTATCTCTCTCTAATAATTTGAAATACATAATAATGATGAGAAAGGAAATGAGCTACGTCAACTGGGTTGAAGTTGCACCAGCACCCCTGATTTTCCCCCACAAGCCTTCAAATGCGCCGAAGCTCGAGACAATAGCAGAAGAAGGATTGGAGAAGATGGAAGTTGGCAGCAAGAAGGTGCTCTACGCCCTTCCCATCATCCTTTCCCTCCTTTCCTATCTGTTGATAAACAGATTATCCATCATTTGATAAAATCAAAAAACAGAACAAGGCCTCCTCAGATTTATCTTTTCTTCTTTGTTTTGCACTAAAAAAGTTTACATATGTTTCATCAACCATAATACCGGACTCCTCTCTCTCATCTGTCAAAGATTTCAACATCCCATGTGCACACAAAGCTCTCCAAACATGCATGGAAAAGACGATGTTGCAGTACACAGTAGAGGGATGTCAAGAAAATATATAACAGAATGAAGGAAACTGATCCATATTTTATAATGCAAGAAGATGGCAAAAGGATTCATATCAATTACCAATTCTTGCAATCTTCCATAAGTGGGTCAAAACAGAAGATTGAAGCGTGCACAAACAATTTTTCATATTTGATACTAGTTAAAAAAGGAGTTCAAATAAGAGAGTAGATGATAGATTTGCAAGTATGTGAACTTCTGCATTCATTGGTATTCACCTATGTAGGTAGTATATCCTGTAACATTATGCATGAATGAAATGTTTATTGATTGAACTCTCACATTTGAACTAGTTTCCCACTATTGCTTTTCTACCGTTCATTTCTTCCCTCACCCTTCTGTTTAGAAGCATTAATTGCTCATTTCATCAAGCCTTTGCTGTTGTTTGAAAATCAGTAAACACCAATGACAAACGAAGAATTGATTGTCATATTATTGAGTCTGACAAATCAACTTGGAAATTTGAACATATCAATTCTAACAAGCAATGCTCCCAAAAAGAAGTCACTTCTGAAATAGAACGAAATTAGAAGAGCATTCGTAAAAGATTATTAGAATTAAACCCATGATTTACTATGTGAACAAAATAAATATTAGAGATTTTATTGACACACTCTGCTCAAGTTAGAAATGAATAGAACCATGATGGTGGCATTATTTTACCTTCAACCAGATACGTGCTTCCAATTCCAGGATAGATTACTTATATCACCATATGATCTGGAAACAGGGAAATACAAAATAATATCAATTAAAGTAAAAATCAGAGATCTGAGACAATTTAAGTTCTGATTTATGTCGACATTTAAGATTTATGTCGACATTTCATACTACACGCACAATGATATGCTAGTTCAATTTTTATCTTGTCGTGTGTTTTTAGTTGATAGCAAACTACTTGATACAACAATTAAATGCAACGCACATTGTTTTTATAAGTATGCATAATGAGGAAGAAGCTACTATGACTACTAATCATTTCCCTAAAAATGAAATAAATAATTGGTCCTTCAAGTACCTATTGATGGAATTGGCTCGTCGTACATAACAATGTATATAGAAAGAACATTTCACCAAATACAGAAAAAAAATAATAATAAAATAAAAAGTGACAGAACTAAACTAGTAAAAATCACAACCATGAGTGTTGCTCCGTCTACAACATTTACCTCGGGTTTTTGACATGAATAACCAGGTAGACAAAAGCGATAAATATAAACGAGGCACCAACAGAAGCGTAGGCAAATCCTAGGAAATTATTATGGCCTCCCAACCAACTTGATGTTGAGAGGACAATCTTTTTGCTCCCGCTGAAACTGTAGGTGTTGTAGTTGTTCAAAAGTTCGACTGTAATTATATCATCAGCATCTAAATCCTCTTCAATTCTTCCATACAACTTTCGAAAAGAGGGGAGAGCAGAAGTACGCATCCATATGATAAGATCTTCTTGATCACTTAGCTAGTTCCCGCAATTTGTTTCAATCCACATTGATGAAAAAAAGAAGAAGAGAGAATGACAAGAAAATACTAGTTAGTAGCAAATTTAGAAGTAAAAAAACAAACCGATCACAAGTAAAAGCAAAGGTGAACCAAAAATGCAGTTGAACAAAGAATGATACAGAAATTCAAATTTCAAACTGGAATGGAACATGTATTTATTAAATAATGAAGAGTTGAAAATTCAAAATTAATTAGCCCAAAGCATAATTCACCAAGTCCACAAAAAAGGAAAATGCAGCTTATACAAAAATTCATAGTGTGCCCTTATATAGAAGGACCCGATTAGCGCAACTTTTCAATTGAAGCATCATGGACTTGAATCCTCCTATTTAGTTAGCAAAAGCAAATGCAACAGAAGCATGCAGATGCATATCCTAGACTTACTATTGACCAAAATATGGAATCGGGAAAACAAATCTGCTTGAACTCTTCAACAACTGAAAACAATTTGCAATACAAACTTAGTGGTATAATGTTATCCTAGATGTCCAGAAAAAGTTTAAATTACGATTAGTTGATGGTGAATGAATAACAAAAAAAACTATGATGAGTCCTGAAATATGAGCTTCGTCGAAGCACAAGAAAGAGATTCGGCTTAATTATAACTAGAACTGCACTTCAGTGATTCAATAGCTGAAAGATTTATGCTAGACCAGATAGAATAATAACAGATTGTAACTTAACAATTAGAATAATCAGTGATTAGGACACAGAAGGAAAATGTGAAACAAAACAATTTGCATCAAGGTCAGCGCACCAGAAACAGTTCAACAAGAAAATCAATGCCTCAGATATCCGGGGAGCATTTTAAATACAGGGTAGAGACATCACAAACCAAACAATAATCAATTACTATAAAAGCAGTAAAAGCTGGATTAGGAAGCAAATGACTTTCGGTCTCATGGATCTACTGGATGGATGGGTTCACATTTGAAGCGTGCCAGGGATATTTCGGTCGTCCATTGAAATTTTGTGCTAAAACTTAAGGGTGTGTTTGGAAGAGGCTTAAATGGGTCGTGAGAATTCCTGACTTTGAAATCCTGGGATAGTGAAATAAAGTTGAATAGTGATAATCATTGTTTGGTTTGACTTGTATAGGATAAGATTTTGCTGTAGATGTCACAACAATGCTGGAAAAGGTAGGCAATTGTAATATTATATTGTGTTAGTAGCAATAGGTTTCTAATAGGGTACAAAATAGGTCTAGATATGCTTAATAGGGTAGGATTTAATTGGATTGAAATTTTTGATTTCTTGAAACAAACAGGACTTGGGTATTTTGACATCCAAAATTATTCCGATTGAAGGCTGATCCAAGCATACCCTAAAAGAACATATAACAACTTCTGCTTAACACATCACCAAATTTTTTAGGACTACTTTTTTTGCATTTAAAACTTTGAGCAGAAAGAAAATAATTGGGCAAGTGCACAATGCAATCACTCACAGGAATATTGGGGTCAAGACTTGCACCACCAACTAGAGTTCCATTCTGAAAATTGAAGGGATAAACTTGCTTTCCAAATTTATGATCACGATCACTCTTCCATGCAATGTTCTTCCGGTTGACTTTCAATTCATCAATCCCATGGAAAAAGGAGAATGTGTCATTGAACAAACTCCAAGCAATCAGGCCACAAGGGACAATTGGTAGCCCATGGTCAACATCTTCAGGTGCACAGGTACTTGTATCATGGTACTTCAGTCCATACAAGAGCTGCTTATCGCTTCGACTCTTGACATACCTTAATTGGACCAAAGGAATCATCTTAATATACATAAAAAAGACAAGGTGAAATGAAAGATTAAGGTCAATGTTTCATAAATAGTTCTTAGAAAGATCTTACCGTCTGTGGTTCTGGTAGTAGTTGTCAAGCTGGTAGTAAACATAAATTGGAGCTTTCATATGCTTGGGAATCTATAAAAGAGGTTGTGCGGAACAGGTAAAATATGTGAGTTTTCATAGGTTTGTGAACTAATAAACTAAATTGTAGGAAGAAGTTAAATATGTGAACTACAGACATAATATGACAAACATCCTGAGATCTATGCTCAGGACTGGGAAACGAAAGTAGAAAGGACACTTCAAAAGCTCTGGTCATTAATGCATGGACAGCTCTCGTGATAAGGAATTCAAATATTCTGAACGCAAAATGCACTAACCCAATCCAAGCTCATGACAACAAACTTACACAGATTAAAACTCACTAGCTGTACTTTCAAGGAAAATGAGGAAAGTAAAATGAAAAAAACAAAAAAAGAGGCATTTAATTTACTTTGTGTGACAGCAGAACTTTCATGAGAAACAACTATTATTTATTCAATTTCGGTGCCTTGTCAAGGATGATTGAAAACCACAAATTGCAACACCAAAATAGTGACCTCCATCAAGAACTACTTCCATCTTGCTCTCGCTCTCCACATACTCTTGGAAATATAATGGAGAACAAAGTTCTATTTACTTCTCCAAAGTGACAAACCACATTTATTATTTAACCAGTAAATTCATTATCTCAGTTAGAATTCAGCAATCACAGCTGATAAAACAGAAAATACTACCTTCAGGGGTCTAGTACAATTTTTGGGAATCAAATCATTTTGTATGTATGCCAACTTGTTACTTCTGAATGGTTCTGGCACGCATTCAGCATCATATCTATACACAACTTCAACAACCTACAAAATAAAATGCCAAATAATGTTCACAACACAATTTATCGACTACTTACAGGCAATCAGATAGAATCTAATGCCAACATAGGGAAGACAAAGTTTTTACACTCTGGGAAGCATGAAGAGAGACAATCCCAACAGGAATAAATATCACGCCGACCACAAAAAGTATTGAAATGACCTGTCAAAAGCATAGTTTAACAACTTTTAGCTAGAATTTTATCAATCAAGCTTCTTATATATCCAACAAGCATTTGCATCATCTGCTTACCCATGCAGGCGACAGGACAGGTTTACAAGCTGGTAAATCTTGTTGAGTAAACCGGTATATAACTGCACAAGAATAAGAATGCTCACTAATCAATTAGTACTTTCTACTTCTAACTGAATTTGGATGCATAGGCTTTATTCTGAACCAAGAGCCATAATTCATCATTCAAAATTCCAATTGAACCAAAAACCCAGGTCGTGTTTACAATGCAATTCACCCAGCGCATTGAAACCTACACCAAAATTGTACACTGATCAATGAAGAAATGAAGACACACACAAGCACATACAATTTGAGCGTCGCTGTCGAAATGACACTGAGTCAGCTCCTGTTCCAGCTGACGCGGAACTTGCTCCATCCATTTCCATTCAATCCAATTTGTCAGTAACTAGCAAGAAACAGCTTGGGAATGGGAGACACCATGAGAAAACTGAAATTCTCCACTGAATTTAACCACCTGAGAAGAAAGAAAATAACAGATAAAACTCAAAAAAGAGTGCGAAATCGAGAACAAGGGAATGAGGGGAAACACACCTTGGATTGAGGAAGCTTAAATAATTGCAGCTTTAAATCTGGAGAGAGAGTGCGAAATCGAGCGATCGGTGAAAACCAAAGTCGGAGATTACACGCAGCAGAGAAAAGTGGGTTATAATCTCGTCAACTGTTGGAGTAATGGAGTGGTTAAAAAGCGAGTTATGTTTCAATATCAATATCTAACATAAATATTTTATTTAAAATTTACAAAAATAGAAGACTTTACAGAAGTTAATAATCTTGAAATGTATAGTATATTATAATTTTGTTAAGACAACCACTAAAACTTAACAAAATAAATTATAAATTACAAATGGTTGGTAATGTTAGCAACCTAACCAAAAATCAAATATGATAGATATGTTAATTAAATTAAACTCATAAGCCACAAGTGTTTTGTGCTGAATTAAATATGAAATAACTTAATTTAATTGTTAGTCCTTTCTGGAAATTCTTATTTAATTTAATTTACCAAAAGTGTTTTTATTAATCTTTCTTTCTATTAATGTCAGTTTTTTGATTGCCAATTAATTAATTAAAATTATTAAAAGTACGATATTTGTGATCATTTAACAAAGAAAAGACCGGTGAATAAATCTACTTTTAGAAGTTTGATTTATTTATATATGTACAATAGAACTCTTTTAGCTATAAAAAAATACAGTAGTACAGAATAAGAACACCAAAATAACTAAAATTGTACTCCCACTGCATTTTTCCTTCTAAGCCAGCAACATATTAACATTCATCCCTAACATATTGATTTCAAACACCACCCCCCCCCCCCCCCCCCACACACACACACAAGAACCCTTTCTTGTTCTCGAAGTGATTATAGCAATTTACAACAAAAAGACTTGGATGAGACTCTTCCTCAAGAAACTAAGAGATCAGATGGCTGATTTGATCATCTAATCCTCCAATAATTTTTCCGAATCCTCTTTCAACTGAAGGCCCCATCTCATGAACCAATTTAACAGATTCGGAAAGCCGGTTAAGCAGATTTATCAAAGCAATTACTTCATTTCTTTGAAGCTCCACCTGATAATTAACAGTTATCTTCGTCAGTCGGAAACAATAGTAATATATGACACAAGAAATAACTAGAATTATGAACTCACGCGCTGAGCAGTTACTTCGTCGCCATTGACAGAGAATAAGATTTTCAAAGCAGTCCCAAGACCCAAGACCTGAAGCTTTCCCCATAGGCGACACTTTTCACATCCCACACAATCCATCAATGCACTGCAATATTGGTAACAAATCACAACCGGAAATATGGTATACAGAATTTCCTCAAAACAACATGTGCATGTAATAACCGGTTGGTTTATTCCATTCTACACCCGGTGCATTCCATTGGGTGTAGACTACACAGTTTTCACCACACATCCACAGGGGCATGTACGTGATTGTGTAAATTTGTGGCGACTCCAGGCCATGTGGATAGCACCGAGTGTAGCATGTAAGAGGCCCCTACTCTCTTGTCTACAATTCTTTTCTAGATAGAAGAAAATTGCAACATTAAAAGGATGACTGAATTACACTACCTCCCCAGAGGTTTGGTCAAATCACCAAACAGAACTGTAGAAGTTACAACCAAACCCCTACACCAACCATATATTCAACATATTGCCCTCTTAAGGCTCAGCAGATGCTAGAATAGTATGATATTAGCAACAATACTAATTTAAATTTGTTCATTCGAATATTGTGCATCTTCTCACAATATTTAGTGATTACTAGGTCCATCCCATTAGTTAAGGGCTTGATTATAATTTCCACAAACACGAGGTTTTGTTTGGATCAAATCTTGAGGGAGGTGGATGTAATTCAACCCTAAAAAAATGTGGTCACCTGACAATAAACAACAGTATAAGATGGATGTAATCGTTCAGCTTTTTCCATGGAGTCTCATTCTATTGTTATTCATTGGATGTCTCGTTTGCATCATATCTTGTTAGGCAGTATAAATGTGAGCAAAAAACTAACTAATGAACAATAGTAGAATGAGACTAGAAGAAGAAAAGCTAACAATGAGATAATAGTAGGAAAATCAGCCATTTGACGAAAGAATAGAAAACCTTATATTTTTGAACTGTCTCTGTGTCTGCAACATCAATTCTGGTCCATTTTGACCTTTCCACAATTTAACTTCATCAAATGGTTTCGGGCATGCAGCTTGTAGTTTCCTATCGTAAAGCAACTTCTTCATTAGAAGTTTTGTATTAAGGTCCTCTAGAGGATTACCAGTATCATAGTCAGCTTGCTCCAAGTAATCTTCAGCCTGGAAGGTAAACAACAATGATATATGTAGAAGAGAAAGATGATCAAATTAAAAGAAGATAACATCCAAAGTCAAAGTCACTCACTTTTGTCACCGATCGAAGGACAAAAAGAAAAGTGAAATACAAGTTTCGGACACGATCTGGGTATTTCAAGACCCGTTCATACATTAGTGATAGATTTTGGCCCCACTGCAGCACAAAATAAAATAAAATGTTATTTATCAAATATTAAGACAACTGATATATGCACATGGAGAGTTTCTCTCTCTAATCAAGTAAAACAGCACAGGGAATAGTAAGACAACTAATATGAACACATGGTCAGTGGCCCTCTTTCATTAAGCAAACTAACCCCTATGCAGATCTAACTCAGAGACTACTAGAAGCCATTGAAGATCAGACTATCTCACATGATAAATGAATATGACAATCCAAAGTAATTATATGCAATTAGAATACACATTCAAAAGCTAAATGGTAAAATCACCTTAACCACTAGAATATTTCCACAAGGCATCACATAATACAAAATTCTAGCATAAAGGTATGAATCGAGAATTTACTGTGTTTGTTTTTTCATCAAGCAGGTAATCAGCAGCAATGTGAATTGAGATGGAGGAATGTAAACCAGAAATCAACTTGTACAAAATTCTTTTTTCTTGGCACTCCTCAGATGGATCTACAACATAACAATGTTCAAAGGTAAAAAAAAAATATAAATAACTAAAGAAAAAAAGTACACGGTAATCTTCATACTGAAGCTAGGTTGACTTACACTTGTGGCAATTCTCCAAGTATATAGCATCCCATATTCTTCTTGCCGATGGACCGGTGTACCCAGTATAACGTTCAGGATTCAATTGTAGATTTACATACGTCATTTCAGCTGCAAATAATACATTTGCAAATGGCGTATAATTAGGATTACAGCACGAGAAATCTGAAGGACTGAAGAAAAAAGAATTAATTTGGTTCAATGAACTGCTCACTAAAATGTAAATTCAATTACTGTATGATGATAAACTCTATACAACTACAGAAAATACTAAATGCATAATGTGTATGTATAGGCAGGCACCATTATCTGTCTCATCATCATGTGTCCATGGATTATCTACTTCCATCCAGTCTTTGAAAGCTTTAGCATCTATGGTTCGATCTACAACAGCCTCTGGCTTTCCCTCTTGGCAAACTAGATTTTCTGAGAAGAGGCCATTGCTAGAAGGCTTTCTAAAAGTTTCAGGGAATTCACTCTCTGGGCATTCACAGACACTGCAATCCCTCAAAATGCACAAACCATCATCAGGCCAGAAAGGGCAATCACACCACAACTTGACCTATTGCAATAAATACTAATCAGGCACCAGAAAGACAAGAAGGCATTAAGTATACAAAATGATAATTGATTAGAACAGATAGCAACCATACAATGAACAACAAGGAGTCAAGAAGAATGCAAGGAAGCATGTGGAAACAAGTCCAAGTCAAACATTTAAGCAGCCAAACAAGTCCAAGACAAACATTTAAACAGCCATTCACTAAGCTTAGTCAACTATAATTAACCACTAGCTGGTGTAACATCTTATTGCCTACAATTAGTATCTCTAGAACTAAATATGTAGACATGTATGTCAAAAAACATGCTGAGACTTAAAATCGACTTAAATCAGCATCAACTGGAATTACTTGTGCAGATAAGAAAAAGAACAATCAATACCATTATGCAATCCAAACATAATTTTATAATCTACTATAATAGAACTAATCACTGCCATTTTCAACAAACATGTAAGCAAAATTTTATGATTCGAAGTTGCAATTGACCTAAAATAGATTTTTCTAAGAACTTTCACACCTTAAAGTACCGAAAGAATGGATACTTTACAATCTGTTGGAGCAGCGGATACAACACCTCCACATTGATGCGATCCACAGTCTCATAATCACAACAGCAGTCCTCCACGAGTCCATGGTATTTAAGCCCGTCCTACAAAGAGACACATTTCCGTGCATTATAACATCATGAATAAATTATTAAACATAAATGAAACCAAATAACTTCAATGAATCACATAATTTCAACGTATGTTCAAACATCAATGAACTAATTATATATATCTCCAGAGGAGATCCAATTCAAACTTCATGAAAATTATTTGTCCCATAAAGCGGCATAAATCCATCACCTATTTGGCTTTAGCCTAAAAACATGAAGTACAATTAAACACAAATATTTGGGAACCAGCTTAATAATAACTAGATAATAAGAGATGAAATATTGTAGTTAATGTAGAACCCGATATATTACATTACAAAGAGTTTTACCTAGAATTAAAGTAAAAAAAAAAAAAATATATATATATATACACACACACACACACACACACACACACACACACACACACATATATAATACGCTAACAATCAGTCATTTCGCAGATAAGCAAATTCATCATGGCAATTCCTCCATTCTACCCAAATTTAATCATGAAAGTTGAGAAAATCGAAATAAGCGAACTAAAATTGCATAGTGAAATAAAAACATAAAATTAACAACCACTATGAAAATTCAGAAGTAACAGCTATACCTGAGAACAATAACAGCTTTTGATCCGATGAATGAGGGAGGCAACGGGAGAATTCCTAGGAACAAGTGCAACAGCGAAGAGAAGAACTATGACGGCGCTGATGAAAATCCATGACCATCGATTTACGCGAGTTTTCTTTTCGTTTTCAGATTTCACCATTTCACAGAGACAAAAGTTGAACAATTTAGCAAATAATGGAGATATTTGAATTGGAATCGATGTCTGTGTATGTAAGCAACGCGTCTAACGTGAGGATTGGTGTGAAATGGGAACAAAAAAGAAGTGGAATCATGAAAAAATGCGGGCGGTTGTTGATGGTATTATGAATTTTCAGGTTCCAAGTTAAAAAAACAACGGATGCTGGAAAGTGCTAGAGTTGGGGGGGGGGGGGGGGGGACGTTGTTTCTCTAAAGTCTCCATTGTTGTACGTTGCGAAAACGAAATAAAGTACTCCCATCGTAAGAAAGGGAAAATTTTATATATATTTTATATATATATATATATTTTTTTTTTTCAATTATTGATCATTTAAAAGATATATGCTCTTTTCTAAAATTATAAATTTGTACTTGTATAATGTATTAATTTAAATTATTTAATTATATATAATTTATCTAGTTAATAAAGAAATTCAATTATCTACTTGATTAATAATAAAATTTTGACTTTCAAAACTCTTTTTTAGACAACATATTTTTAAAAATGATTTTTTCCTTGGAAGATATATTACATAAAAGAAACACAGGTTAATATTTCTAAATATTGTTACCTAAATTTTGTAATTAACATATTCTTTTGAAGTTATTTCCTTTTTTTAGATAGAAAATGCAATTAATGTATTTTTGAAAATTTCAAGCTCCAATATAATATAGAGTCCAAATTTTAAGTTTCAATTGCTGACTTGGAGTTCAAAATTTATTATAAGTCACGAATAATCAATTAATACGTAAATTTCTCTAGCGGCACCTGAATGCCGCCCCTCTCAATCCTATTGGTTCATAAACACTTCAAACCAAACGCCTACTCCCTCAAACCATGAACCTAACCTTAATTATTAGCCAATCATTTGTTGTGTGTGCGATGTAACATGATGAGCAATTGGGTTGTGCTTGAGAGGTGAAGGAAAAGAAGGAAAGAGGTAGAATCACGGAGGAGAGGCAAAGCGAAAGAGTGTGTAAATCGGGAATTGACACTCTTGCGTTGAACTGAAAAGAATAAAATAAACAATAATGTATTTTTATATTTTGTTTTTAAATACATATTGTAATGACAATTGACCAAAGATTCATGAATATACATACAATTAAGCATATGTTATATATTCCAACAGCTAAATGTTATGGGGTTTAGTGTAAGTTGTAATGAAAAGATGTTGAACTCATGAATCAAATATTGAATGTATTTAGACATAGCATTTTACGTAGTAGTCAATTACTTTACGTTGGAACGTAACATTTTTTGTGCCAATAATAACAACCTACATTAATTCCAGTTTACTAATGGCATTTCAAGGTTGATCTCTTCAATCATTTTCCTACTCACTGTCTACTGATTATGAAAAGTTAATATGCTGCAATAATTTAATTGATGAGTAGACTTATCAAAATCAAAATCCACTAGAATTAAATATTTTTATTATTTAAGGATCTAAATTGAGTTCATTCAACTTATCAAAATCAAAATTTCAAAATTATTTGAATCATGAATAGAAATTCTCTAATTCTTTTCGTCTTTTAAAAATATATTAGACGTACTATCAATATACTCAATAAAGTGTTTTGGAAGTAAATTTGGTGGAGAAAAATGCATTGATGGATCTGTAAATAATACTTTTGGGAAAATTGCAAAATTAGTCATGTATCTTTTGGTCGGTCCAAAAGTAGTCCCTTATTTTTTTACTTTACTAATTTTCGTCCTATATTTTTTTTAATGCTCAATTTTAGTCCTATTTTTTTACCAGAATTAATTATATTGTCGGAAAAAACGCTAGCGGCAAGCCAAGATTCTTGTTGAAGGATGTATATAATTCAAGGAAAGAATAAATTGCATTTGCCTCGTGAGAACTTTTTTTTCTTCTGCATATGCTTTTTGCTTGTGGGAACTACAATCTTATATTTTTTTGTCTAGAAATTACAATCTTACCCCCTCCTATCTAGTCTGATGTGGCATGATATTCCACGCTGGCGGTACCACATAATCAAGCTAACCGAAAATTATAAATCTCCAATTTATTTGAAGTCACGTGAGAGACATATGCTTTTTCCAACAATATAATTAATTCTGATAAAAAAATAAGACTAAAATCGAGCATTAAAAAAATATAGAACGAAAATTAATAAAATAAAAAAAATACAAAATTAATTTTAAGATCGCCCAAAAGATAGAGAACTAATTTTGCAGATATCCTAAATACTCTTGATTGTACAATCATGTATTTTACCCACACATGTATTGGTTTTATAATCATCATAGTTAATTATCTTTATTTGACAGAGACGACTGCAAGTTCCATCTCAGCTAACCAAGCTTTGATTACTAATCCTCCCCCTCTTTTCCATTCATAAATCAGAAATCCAATGTAGTTTGTTACCTTTACTCTTTTCTAGGCTTAATTCTGAACAAATTCTTTCCCCCCCATGCACAATTTATAATATATAAATAAACTATATTTATTATAATTTTATGTAAATCAATATTTAAAATATTTTATTATTTTATCAATAAAAACATATATATATTGTTTTCAAATAATAGTCTTACATTAAAAATAAATTGATTGATTGTATTAAAAATAAAAAAATTATATTTAAAATATTTCATTATTAAAAATAGTTAAAACCTAAAGATAGATTATTTGCATGATTTAGGCTTTGGTCTCTTGTAGGCTCATGCTTGACATTAGGATACAACAATTTTTTGTTTGTTTAATCAAAGTATTATATAAATATATATATATATATGTATGTATCAGTTAACCTAATTTCTAAATGTTTTTTTTTTAAAAAAATCATTTTTTAAGAAAATTATTTACATATGTTCATAATTTCACAATTATATTGTCTCTTTACATGCAAATGACTCATCCCACAAAATTTAAAATCTAGTGAGTTTGGCTTAAGGCGCCGTTTTCCTGTAGATTTGCCCCCGGCACTCATAACATGATACTTATTTTGGAAAAAAGTAAAACTTTTTAGGTAAATAGTAATAGTTTTTTAGATTGTTAAAAAATATTAACTTTTACAATATAATCATTACTTTTATTTGACTAATTACAACAAAATTAGTTAACATTATAATATTTTTTCTGAAAAAATATTTCTAAGCTTGTAGGAGAAGTGCCGGAGCACAACGGGTGTTGGATTGCTCCAAGTTTTGCATAGATCTGAGTCGGGTTGGTTAGAATCCACACATTTTTACTAAGATTTGGTTCGTGGTAGGTGAGAAGATCTATACATTTGGTGAATACAATTTTTGCCTTTTTTTTTTTCATCGATTCAAAAAAAAAAAAAAAGAGTTTTGTTTGTAACATTTGTTTTAGTACTTAATTAAATAAAAGTATAACTTGTTATGTCACCAATTTTCAGTTATATCTCCAATTTTCAGTTATGTCTATTTATTTAAATTTTTTCCGACCATAATTGATTCGAAAACATCACTATAATAAAAATATTATTGAAATTTCTACTAATAACAAAATTTATAATTTTAAAATTGAGGAAAAAATCGTCCTCTAACTTTATGTCATTTATTTTTACCATCTTTATTTTAAGCTCTATATGTACTAAATTTCTATTTTTGATCCATTGTTGTAGCATGTAAATCTACGTTGTGAAGTAGAATTGGCACCAAATATCTACTATCTCTCTCTCTCTCTCTCTTATTTATTTATTTATTCTGAAAAGCTTGAATATTAGTTATAAAAAAATGACGCTTCTCTTAAACACTAAACTTGGAGGGAAACTTTTGATTCAGTACTAAAAACATTAGTCCATCTTATTATTATCGTATGTTAAAAAACATATAATAGATGGAACATTATTTTGTGTTTGTCTTTTCAAATGAAAGCTCGAAGATATAACTTTCATATTATTTGACATATCTAAAACTTAAGTATCATTTATTAATGGTGTTTTACTATACAACATCAGTAAATCATGAATTTTAAAACTAAGACGTAGTTGGAAATGATAATATAAAAATAAGTAAAAGAGATATTGGTGTTGTTCCATTCTACCCAACTCATCCAAAACAAAACACAAAGCCCAACATCACAACTACTAAACATGGACTCTAAGGACTTGTGTTAGTGCCAAAACCTAACTACATTTAATATATTGATTTGGGAATTTATATATTTTCAAAATTTAGGATAAGTAATCACACCCCTCCCAATTTTCCATTCCATCTTAATTAACAAATAAAATTCTATATCCATTAATTTGACATCTACAATTTTCATCCTATACTACTTTCTTTTAATTCAAACATCACATTTAAGTATTCATTTTGATTTAAATATTTTTTTTACTCGTATGTGTCATGTACACCTATATTTTAATACAAACATATCTTTAGGGTTTTGAAGACTTTGCTATTATTCCATGAGTGCAATTTGTAAAATATGAAATTAAAAAAAGAAAAAGAAAAAAAAAAGTGAAAAGGATGAAAATCCTAAGGGGGCAAAATTAGAGGATGAAAAACTTATTATTCCTTTCAAATATGATTTTTTAAAAATAAATAATGATTTAGAGACCTGACTTGTTAATTCTTTTTTTTTGGGGCCTAGAAAATTATTATCTTACTTTTTTTTTTTTTAGTTGTTTTGTTTTGTGGGAGAATGGGACAATAGACTTGTGAGCAAGCAGACAGACTTTGTTTTTTTCCTTTTGCCTTTCAAACCCCGCAAAGAGCTTCAAGTGTTCAACAGAAGGCATCCCCCACCCGGGGTCTCGTCTTTCTGACCTTTCTCTGCTACCAAACCTAATATATCGTTCTGCAGAAGAAGCCTTTCTCTCTCTCTCTCTCTCTACACATGTGTATATGTGTTGTAAGTATATGTCACTACAGAAACCACAGTAGCCTGTGTAATCGTCATCAACGCAAAAAACGGCTTTCTTTTAGCCCCCTACTGTTCTAGCTCTTTTTCACTTAAAAACCCTAGTTCTTCCATTCAGATTCATTTAATTTTCTCTTTCTTTTCACTTTTTCCTCCAATTTTATATGACAAGGCAGAATTAGCATAAAAAAAGGTATGAAAGTGGTAAAATGGAGGTGGATCAGATCCAACGTAAGTCTCCCAGAATTAGCAACGGTTATAGAAAATTCGCTTCTACAAACTTAGGTCAGAATCAAAAAATGGATACCCACTGCCCAGATGATGAAGAGGGAGAAAACAGACAGAGCGCGACCAACGGCGGCGGCGTTGGTAGATTCTACGGCTGGCCTTCGTCCCGAATTGTTAGGGTTGCCAGAGCGTCCGGCGGAAAAGATCGGCACAGCAAAATTCTGACATCAAAAGGGCTCAGAGATCGACGGGTAAGGCTTTCGGTTCCCACAGCTATTCAGTTCTACGATTTGCAGGATCGGTTAGGCTACGATCAGCCGAGTAAGGCGGTGGAGTGGCTGCTGTCGGCGGCGGCGAGCTCTATCGCGGAGCTGCCGCCGATTGATACTTGTTTTCCCGACATCTCTAAGCAGCTGAGCGGTGGAAAGAAGGCTAGCACCGCCGGAGGATATCAACTCGGATTGGACTCAGCTGAAGTAGATATTGGAGGAAATTCCTGTCACTTCCGACGGGAGCCGGTGGCGAAATCCTCCGCCGGAAGTAGTAATTCTGAAACTAGTAAGGGTTCTGGGATTTCCATTGCCAGATCTGAAAACCAGATTAAATCCCAGGAGCAGGTGAAGGAGAGAGTTGCAGAGAAGGATAAGGAAATTGACAATAAATCTTCTTATGTTTCCTCTTTCAGTGAGCTCCTTAGCAGAAGGATTAATTTTATCAATGAATCGGCTTATCAAGATTACTTTACAAGTGGGCTTTCAGGGCCACCGACGACTGGGCCGGAACAAATAGTCTCTTCACCGCTGTTTAGTGCGGCGGTGGACCACCACCACTCGGAGCTGCAACCCTTCTCGTTTGCCCCAGACAACTTAGTCTCCGCTGTCAATTCACCTGGGTTTGCCACCATTAATAGGGGGACCCTTCAGTCCAATTCTCCATCGCCGCCTGGTTTTCCTCCACCTCCAAATTTCTTTACCTTTGCCGCCGCGCCTATGGACAACCACCACCATTTCGTACCCGGATTCGACGCCCGCCTGCAGCTCTACTACAGCGATGCTCATGGTAGTAACGCCGGGAGACAATCTGGCCAGAAGGAGAAATCAAAGAAATGATCATTTCATCCTTCATATACATACCACTGGTAAATTAACCTCAGTGTTGTTGAATCTTATTTAAATTCTTGTTTAAGTTTCTGTATGTGGGGTTTCTCATTGTTGTGCTGTCTGGATTTGACATTATCTAGTACTAAATTTCGGATTCACAAAAAAGGTAACATAGAAACCTGCAAATAGGGATCGGCTGGATGTCAATATGTTGGGTTCCCTTCTTTAAAGCATGCCCATGGCGGAGACAGATGTAGTAATGTGAGTGGAGAGTGCGCATTTTAGCATTATCTGGTGGCGCAACCGACGGATAGGATAGAAAAAGATATTATTTTTAATTCAACAAAATTGCCTGTCGCCTTTTAATGTGGCTGCTCCCACTGTGACAGAAAAATAACTTCGAGCTAAAGCTCCACACCTGTCAGTGCTGCGGCGCTGTGTCTGAATTTCATTATTTAATTAACAGAAACAGATCTTTAGGGTTTCAGTATCTCATCTAGCAAACCCTCAACTGTCCTATTGGATACTTCTTATGAATGTTAACCTCCACTCAAAATAAATGGCCATTCTACTCGTGTGTTTATTTTATAATGTCAGTGTTTGTAATATATTTGGATGATTATATAAAATAAAAAAATCTGCATCTTCAAACAAACATACATTTGAATTGGGTTCATCTTTCATTCGGATGGACCAACTAGAATAGACAACCCTACAATGTTAACAACATTATTGCTCTTATTTATATATTTCTTTTTATGAATTCTTATAATGCTAAATATAAACAATTTTGATAGATTAAAGATAATTATCTCTTGAGTTTTTGAAGTAATACTTATTTTGGAATGATACAAGTAGTATACATAATATATTTTGATATTTTTTGTCAACTTAATGATGGTACGTCTTATATAGTCAATCAATTCTGACTCATATCCTTCCAATTTTTTGGTTAAGTTAACTAATCTATCATATTTAACTTGTTTAGGTGGTTATTTGTGTTGCACAAAAAACTAATTAGCGATTAAGTAACCACATATGGTCATTTCAATGGGGAATTGAGACTTTTCCCTATGGCCGAATGATTTGGTGAGCCTAGGCAAGACACTAAAAATATAATGAGGCCTTTAAATATGAAAATAAACTACTATATTAAATATTTACAAAACAAACAAGGTTCACGAATACGCAAGAAATATAGAAGCTGGAGAATTCAAGGTTTTTTGAACCAATAAATCAACAGTGATTAATCAAATGAAGAGTTTGATAAGTTCTTTGCCTATTTCATAAAAAGACTTACTCAAGACCAATAGCAGTAAAGATACGATAGAGGTTGAAGTTCGATTTGAGAATTTGAATTCCCCCAAAAACTTAGATATCATTGTACGTCATTAGTATATATAAATGACACCATTAAAGACTACAAAACACATGATGAAACACCAAATGTAATAAATAATTTAAACTTAGCCAACCTCGACATTTGGCTTCTAATATATAGGACGTCATCCAAATTAAGAAATATTTTAATGTTCACCATAATTTATTAGTTTATAATATTATTATATTCTCATTAGGATTTTGAAGCACTTACTAAATTTATTGGTTAAATGAATTTCTTAAATTTGAAAAATAAAGAGCCATATTGTTTGGAATTGAAAGAAAAGATTAAAGATAATTTAAATGAACACTCTTATTAAAAAAGAAGTTAATTCAACCATAAAAAGTAGTTAATTAATTGATCTAAAATGGTGGCTTCATTTGAAAAAATAAAGGCCTAACATAATTGTAGTTATTATATTTTATAAGTAAGGAGCATGGTTGAGTGTGGTTGGTAGTTATGCACATTACTGAGTACGTTGTCCCTTGGTCTGAATTTGGTTTTGATAGAATGTTGGATAGACAAACTTATGTTTCCACAATATTCGAGAAAAGAAAAATAATTATGATGGGAGATGACATTATATTTGGTTTTATCACTCAAACTCTTATGTCTATTATTATTAACTAATCAACTAAATACAGTTATAAAAAAATAATACTTTTTTTACAATTTTACAAATACTTTCTCTGTCCAAAAAATAAATAAAATCATGTTTTCAGGACAACTTTAGTTCCATAATGAGCGCATTGTTTAAAAAGTGAATGTCTTGTTTTATTTGATAAATTAAAAATATAATTTTTGTTTTACAAATAAATTTTATATTGAATAAGTAAAATCAATGAATGAAATAAATTATTTAAGTGTGAATAAATGATTTTTGGATGTTTAGCTTAATTAAATTAACTAAAATAAAATATTGTACTCTTGTAAAAAATATTACTCTTTTTAAGGGACGAACTAAGTATTACATTTTATATAAAAAAAAAAAAAAACATATCATACGTACCTTAGGCTAGATTCCAACACTTATGAGATTTTATGAATTGTGGCACTAAGACTTGCTTCTTCTTCTTCTTTTTATTATTTTTTTTATAGACATTTTTTTAAATGTCCATAACCCTAATTCTTTTTGTCCTTTTTTTTATTTTAGCTCAGCTTTTTCTTATCTCTTTCTTCTTTCAGCACCGATGAACCTCCGAATTCAACCAATCTTCATTAAAAAACTGAGAGCCTCCACATATCACTTGAACCTCACAAAAATCGTACTTTTAAAAATTAATTCCAATTTCTCAGTGACTGCAAACAAACATTGTGTTTTGCATTCGGCTATCAAATCTAGCCCAGCGCACATCAAATTGATTTTTTGTCTTTCGTCTACAATTTGCTCTCTTCTTCCTCTGATTTTATCTTTTTACTTTTACTTTTTTGCTTATGTTATTTAATGATGGGAGGGGTATAGATGAAAGAGTTATTATGCTTCTGCAATCATTCTCTCATTTTCGTACAATATTAGATCACTGACCGTCGCCATCCTTCTCTCATTTTTTTCTTGCTTCTACTTCATTTTTTCTCTTTAGATATATTTCTTCAATTTTTTTTAATGAATAGGGGTATAAATAGAAAATTAGGTGGGTGTGTAAAGTAAACATATTGTATTTTTTAATAAAAATGTAGTTGAATAGTACTTTTGTGGTGTGAATAGAAGTGCTTTTTAAATTTTTGAGAAGAAAAAAAATCAAATAGAATAAAATCAAGAGATTAAATAAATTCAAATTACTATTGAGCCCTAAAATCATCGCTTGTAATAGAAAATTGAAAAATAAGGATATCAATAGAAGAAAATAAAATTCAGATACATAGAATTTGGATTTTAGTCTTTTTATGAATTAAGTATATATTAGTGTGAAATTTTGTGTGATGTACAAAAATTATTTTGCATTTAATATTTTTTTATATTTTTTATTTATAGAATTTCGATAAGTAAGCATGAGATATTAGGTTTCTTTAATTTTTTTTCCCATTTAAGTATATTACTAATCTGATTTTTGAAGGAGTTCAAATCATGAGTTTATCATTTATGGGCAATATTATGTGATTTGTCATCTTTAATACCATATTACAACATTGGCTTGCCTCTCTCTATCTCTCTCATTTATAGACACATCCACAATAAGTGTGGGGGAACCTGGGGTGCATGCAAATAATCCAAGGGGCATAAGAGAAAAGGTAGAAATAAATGTTTATGTTGGGGACTTCACCTGTTTAATTATATTTATTTAATTATAAAATATTGTTACTGGTTTGTTATCTTAAAAAAATAGTAACATTGTACAAATAATAATGTAGATACACACTTTTTTAATTATATAAGTGATAATGTAGATTGGGTAGACAAATACATACATGTGAGAGTCACCGATACTAAAGGTGTTTTGTACCCATATTACCGAAAATACCATTAATGACTTTGTCATTTACTTACTGTTAACTAGATTGACATATTCACTTATATTACTCACACAATTGATTTTCTCAACTATATTAGTTACACGCACCATTGGTCTTATATGGTTGGCCAACACAACTAACTACTCGACTGCATTGACTTAAAGGCACCATTGGTCTAACATGATTCGCTTATCTGATTATATTAGCGTAAACAATAGGCTTACACATACTAATTTCCATACATACACACTCTATCAAGATCACATCAATAACAAGTCTAGATTCAAGCTACGTCAAAATACACCTTTCCTTATCTCAAAGTAATCAAGTCCAGATAAACTTTCGGGATTGGACTTAGGCCCGGTGTCGGCCGCCGTTCACCGGGGCTTCGGTCGCCGGCTCCCCTGTCATCAGGTCACGCCTTGCAGCATGACCAAACTTCTAAACAAACAAAAAAAACACAGTATAGCACCATGGGCTATTCACATTTTCAAGCATACTATGTTTTATTTAAAAAAAAAAACCCAGAAAAGCAGCTGGCGACTAATGCTTTAAAGCGAAGATGGCAGCAATCTATTTTCACATATTTATTATGGCAGTTAATCAGCAAACATAAAATAGGCAGGTCAACTTGATATCACATTTCTAAAGTGAAGACTTTATAAGGACTTTTGATATAATAAGCATAAAATCTGCAATCCTACATATTTACAGATGGATAACAAAGACAGGCGGATGAACAAAGAGCCAAGGCATAGTATCATACTTCCGATGTAATCCATGCACTCTCAAAAGCATATGCTTGAGTTTAGAGCGAAAGCAAATGCCCATCATCCATAAGTTTCACAGGAGAATAGTCGAACACTTGTTAAAAACCAAGTCATAATTAGAAGCAAGATAGACTTTTCTGGCTACTCATTTGTATGCCGTGCTCTATACAAAATTGTGTACCCTGCTTCTCCAAACATGTAGATTTTTCCTGAAATTTGATGTGTGTTAATGAATGATTTGGAATTACCAAATGGAATAAGAGAAATAAAAGAGACAAGAGGTGTGTGTGTGTGAGGGGGGGGGGGGGCACACAGAGATGTACACCCACATCACAGGTCAGATATGGATGCAATACAGCAGAGGGTCAAACAAGCATGTGCACAGAACAGGAAGACAACTCCTTCTAAACAAAGGTTAAACTTACAGTGTCACATATCAAAATAAAATAGATGAGTAATCAAAGAAAAAAGCCAAATAGATGTGTCAAAAAATGAAAATAATTATGGATTCCGCAAAAAGAAGGCTGTTTAAGAAGCATAAGAAAACAAGCAAAAGCCATATAAGATTTATGCACAGGCGAAGGGTAGTTTGACTGTGAAACAGAATGATATCAGATATAGAAGAAAAATAGGAGGAGGAAACTGTCTTTGCCAGTGAACCAGGATAACGATGAAGATAAAAAGATATAACTACTCAGAAAACAACAGATATTTGTGGTTACTGATCCAAACTTGTAGCAATACATTACTATAGTAAAATATTCACCAAAGCTAATTGATGAAAAATCAACAATCAATGGATACGAGAATAGTGGCTTAGGGAATGTCAAGTCAACACTTAACAGTATGAAGTAACCTATTGACCAATCGAATACATAGATGATTTCAAGGACATAAACAAGAATAACTACCGGGCATTAATAAGAACATCTAAGCAGAATCATATAAGCATCCAATTTAAATCTAGATACAGTAGCAATAAATAATATGATATATGCTATGCCTAGTGAATACCAGATCAGTTTCTTCTTTGGTTTGCACAAAAGCAATTATCATATTTAAACACAGATATCAAAACCAGTCAGAAATTTGTAAGACGATCTGCAGCTAGATTGAGATTACCTCACACATCAATTCAGTCCACCCACCCTGCTCAAAATGAGTTCATTTCCAGACAATAAGTCCTCCTCTTCACCAACATCCTTGCAGCAGTCCTAAATGGCTCCTCGAATGCTGAGGGAATCCAATTCCGTTCTGAAGCCACAACCTCCTTCTTCGGCTGCTCACTAGGCCTGATCGCAACCAAAGTCGCCCCTTTTAACACCATCCCGTTTGGTAATTCCAACTGAGGCGCGTACCACAACCTGATATTCAGAGCCGGAACAAGTGTCCTCTTTGAGGCTGAAGAAGCTGACAATGGCTTCACCCTCAGCTCCTCCAACTGCTCTTTGTTCATGGACAACACTCCCTGCCCATCAGCATCTGTTAAAATCAAGTTCTCCAGAGTCTTATGCTCGGCTATTATGGGCTGCAGCAGATAGTGCCTCGCGGAGGCTGCAATTAGCGAACTAATGGTCCAGACAACCCGCAATTTCAAGCCCCCGTTCGTGTAAAAAGATTCAGGTATGCTCCCGTTATCGTTCTCCATTACATTTCCGCTATGATTATTGTTCGCGTTATCGGTGTTATTGACACTACAAGCTGCCAAACAATCGCAGCTGCTGTTCGTATTTTGAGTGACGCTGGAAGCTCCAAGAATGACACAATTATCAAGCGTAGACCTAAAATTTGTCTTCCACTTAAGCAAGATACCCTCATCAATTCCCAATTCCCCGCTTGGAAGTTCAATTCTGAGGAGTTTAATTTCGTTGAAAATTTTTAGTACTTGCGTAGGTGAATGGTGGGTGACGCTATTTTGCTCGGATTCGCAATCAAAGTCGTTCGAAAGTGAAGGAACTCTACGAGACGAAGGAGTATGAGCTGAGTGAGAGATTGAAAAGGTTTGAAAAGCCCGGAAAACATGCGGAAGAGAGAAGAGATCGGGTGGCGGAATTTGTCGGACGCAGCGGAGGATGAGGAGGTGGTGGATGGATCGTCATCGGAGATGACGCAATCGACGCGGACAACGACGTCATCCACCTGGGGGACGAGAGAGTGGAATCTCCTGGAAACGACACAGCATCGACCCAAGGCTTTGACATCGCCGATTTTGTTGAAAATCAAGAGAATTAGGGAGTCCGGAAGCCGGTCGAAGTGGTCGATCAGTTCGGGTCGGACCCCCAAATCTACCCGAACAGAACCCATTTCTTCATAAAATTCACCGTTCCCTTACCAAAAATATTATCTTTATAGGAAAGACAATGGATTTTCTGTCAGGCAAAGATTAGGTGGCGTTCAGGGTTTAGGCAACTATTCTCACAGTTAGAGAGAGGGCAGATATCCGATGGGGGTACGACAATATGATGTGGCGTTTGGTGGTGCATTTATTTTTCTCCATTGATTTTTACGTCTGTGAGGATAGTTGCTAGGTTGGCAGAATTGTAAATTATGGCAAAAAAAATTTTTTTTTAATAAAATATAGTAAAAAAAAAAATTTAAAAAAATATGTAAAGTCGCCTCTGCGGAAGGTGACTTTAATTATAAGTCGCCCCTGCCAGGTGCGACATTAAATTTTTTTTTTTAATTTTGAAAAAAAGAAGAAGCAGGCACTCGGTTGGGTCACTCGGTCGAGTCACCACTCGGCCGGCCAAGTGGTACCTGTAACTCGGTCAAGGCACTCGGTCTGCCACTTTACTCGGCTGGCCGAGTGACCTAAAGGATTTGGATTTATAAATCAGTCCGTTTTATTTTTATTTTTTAAATTTTCACTTCAATATTTCTCTCTCTATCACATCTATTACCACCCACCCACACCACACATTTCTCTCTTCCTCATCTCTTTCTTCACTTCTTCTTCTTCAATTTCCTTTCAATTTTTCTTCAATATTCACGGTTCGTTTTTCTCCATTTCCCAAAAATTTGTTGAGGTAAGTTTTTTCTAAATTTTTATGTGTGTGTGTGGTGTTTTGTGTGTGGGTGGTGTGTGTGTGTGTGTAGTGTTTTGTGTGTGTGTATGTGGTTTTTGTGTGGTGTTTTTGTGTGTGTGTATGGTGTGTGTGTGGTGCTTTGTGTGTGCTGGAGTGTGTGTGTTGTGTGCTTGTATTGTATGTTGTGTGTGTGATGTGTGTTGTTGTGTGTGCTTGTGCTTGTATGTGTGCTGGTGTGTGTGTTTGTGTGTTGTGCGTGGCTTGCATTTGTGTGTGTTATGGGTGCGTGTGTGTGGTTGTGTGATGTGTGCGTGTGTGCCGTGTTTTGGGTATGTGTATGTCGGTCGGTATAAGAATGAATAATTTGTAATAAATTTTATTTAATTTTTTGCTATATAAATTGTTATAGATTTACCGTTAATATTTTTTTTATAAATTATTTGATGTAGGAACTCTTGAAATTGTTGCTGCTGTTGTGCATTTATCGCAACCCTCAAATTGTTGCCGTTGCATTGAGATATTGCTTCATTTCAATATCAGGTTTGAATTTTACTAATTTATTAGTTGAAATTAATTTCATTATACTTTGTAATTATATAGCTTAATAATACCTCTTGCATGCAAAAAAATAGTTAACTCCATATTTTAAGTTCATTAATACATCTTTATTATTTAAGATATGGAGTCTTCAAACAATATCGGTATTGTTGTTTATATTGGGGATAGTAGCGATGTTCCACCTGTTTGTGCAACAAGGGTACCTCGCGACATCGGATATTCTGGCTTGGTATCAAAATTCTTTCAACTGACAAGGATTGATAGCAATGAATATAAATTCAACATATCCGCTTCACTATATACAAACAACAGATATCATCGTATACCAATCAACAACGATGATAATCTATGGTTTTTCTTTGCACCGGATGCGGATAATCAATATGTAGAATTTCATATTGATCCGGAAAAACTGCAAGATAATGCTCTTCCAGATATTCTCCCAAGCAATGAGTATTTTCAATATGCTTCTTACTTAAGAGGTGATGACATTAATAATTCAGCACTCGTGAGGCAAGAGCATACTGTTGGAACCTCAAGGTCCAATAATGAGGGTATTCCAAGTGAAAGAGAAAATGCTCATACAGAGGATCAAACACATGATCCATTGATTGACACTTTTGGTGTGAATGAACTAGAAGACTCTGAACCTGACGAAGACGAGTTGTCCAGTGAATCAGATGAAGATGGGGTGGATATTGGTGATATTCAAACTATGTATTCCCCACATCAAGAGAGATCACCATCCAATCAACAACCACCATTTCCATCAAGTGCTCAGAGATATTCCATGCATCCGAATATCCCGTTCTTAAATGCATCGTCACATGAAATGCTTGTGGACTCATTTGATCTTCCAAAAAAATTTAGATATTATGATGCTACTGAAGGAGTGCTCACAAAAGGCATGGTATTCAAAGATAAGAAGAATTTGCAGTCTGCAGTTAAAGACTTTTCAATTCGTATAGCGAGGCGTGAATATCGAGTAGAGGAAAGCACACCTCGTATATGGAAAATCAAATGCAAAAATAATAGTGAGACTACACATTGCAACTGGTGGTTGCGCGCAGGTTACAAACAAAATATTGATATGTGGGAAATCACTAAGTATGGAGGCCCTCATACGTGCCTAATGAACGCGGTGTCTGTTGACCATCAAAACTTGTGCAAAAACATGATTGCTGCGTTGCTAACTGGAATGGTTCAGACATATCCCGGGTATGAGATTAAGTGTGTTCAACAACAAGTGTATGATAAATTTCAATATAAAATCTCATATCATAAGGCATGGCATGGTTTGAAACGAGCAAGAGAAAATGTGTATGGTACATGGGAGAGCTCAGTTTCAAAACTACCCAAATTTTTGGGAGCTTTACAAAAATGGAATCCAGGCACAGTTGTCGAGTGGCGCCACATGCCCGAAGAGACAAATGGTGTAAAAATGTTGAAATATGTGTTTTGGGCGTTCAAGCCATGTATAGATGGGTTCCAGCATTGCCGTAAAATTATTAGTGTTGATGGAACTCATCTTTACACTAGATATAAGCACAAGATGTTAATTAATGTTTCCATGGATGTAAATCAACATCTTTTACCTTTGGCTTATGCATTTGTGGACGAATAAAGTTTTGCTTTTTGGACATGGTTTCTTCGTATGATATTGAAACATATTGTTCGCGGTAGAGAAGGAATGTGTCTGATTTCAGATAGACACGCCGGTCTTTTGAAAGCAGTGGAAAGAATTGCAGATTTTCAGCCACCTCTTGGAGTCCATCGTTTCTGTTTGAGACATGTCTGTTCGAATTTCAATAGCAAGGTCAAGAATGTGAAGTTAAATGACATGTGTTGGCAAGCCGGCTCATCGTTCACAATCAGAGAGTTTGAAAATGTAATGGATCAAATAAAGGCGTTGAATGAGAGGGCATATGATTACTTCTCGAAAATCAAAAAGGATCAATAGAGTCTTGCATATGACGGAGGCTGGAGAAATGGAATTTTGATATACATGATATAATCTTCTATTTAGATATGTTTTCATTTAACATTGAGGTTGTTGTTTGAATATATTGATGAAGGACTAATTTGGAGCATTATGACATGAAAGAAGTTATGTTTTTTTGTAAGTTTTCATTGAAGTTTTTTATCGAACACTTGGTATGCATCATATAAATTGGGAATGTGCCATGATTTAGTCTAGAACAATGATGAAATGATCTTAATATCCCATGAATTTCAATGTTGAATGATGAAATCCCATGAATTTCAATGTTGAATGATGAAATTGCTTGAGATGAATATTGTATTATACGACTCTTGAACTTTTTGAATGATTAAATTGCTTGAGATGAATATTGTATTATATGACTCTTGAACTTGTTGACATGAATGTAATATTAATTCCATGTCATCTAGGTACCAACAATGGATCATAGTATGGATGTTGTCAATACTACATTCGAATGGAGTCAACACTCCATTGAAGAACAACAAGAGGAGTATGAAAGAATTTTATCCACCATGCCGGATGCCTACGGCATACAGTTTGCTAATTGGGAGAATCAAAGTGAAAGGTGGTTTGAAGTCCAAAGAAAGAAAAGGCGAGCCACTCGTTGGGCCGATGTAGAATGCATGCAGGAAATGGACATATAAGAAGATTTGAAAAAATTGTGCAAGAATATCGGGTGGTCTAAATTCTTTGCGATGCATGAGAAGACGTATGAGCCCCTAGTTCTCGAATTCTTCTCACAGCTTCAAGTAGGATACAATGAAACGGTGTCGGAATCCATGATATTTTATGTGGGAAACAAGTGCCACCATCTTTCGGCCGAAGAGCTCAATCATATTTATGGATTTCCCAAGAAGAAGTACTCGAATCTACCCAATGAGAGGTTCAATTTTTCCGAGTACAACCCAATGACTTTTTGGAAGAAAATAACAGAGTCTCATCCAGATAAGCCATCGGTCTACCACTCTAGTAGATCGAAAGCATCGAGTATTCGAAGCCCGGTCCTCCGATATTTTCAGAGGTTCGTCTCCAATACAATTTTGGCAAAACCTGAGCCTGGAGTGGTCACCTTGGATGAGCTGTTCGTGCTATGGTGCTTGGTGAAAGGTAAGAAGTTCAATGTGGCACCAATGCTCTTAAGGCAGTTTGTCCGAACAAAAAATCAGGTGGCTAATCATATTGGAGGTTTGATCACTCCAATTGCTCGACACTACGGGCTCAACTTGGAAGGGATGGAAGAGACATCAGGCGAGACAACTATAAACCTCGAATTGCTGTGTAACATGAAGATGTGCCAATTACATCCCGGCACCAGAAAATTGTATCTGATTTTATCAGATAAAAAGAGGTTTGCACTGCCCAATTCTCGCCTCACCAATATTGCTGGAGGGAAGGTCGATAATATTTTACTGAATGGCTCGGTTCACATAGAAGCAATCGAGGAGAGTGAGAATGAATTAAAGAATGAGGAGGAACGGAGGAAGAAGAGGAGAAGAACTACGGATGCCCGAACAGAGCCTATGGACCTTGATATTGAACAACTACAGGCGGATGAAATGATGGGTGAAACACAACTGCCCTCATACGATCAGGCAGGAACTTCACAGCATCCACAGTATCCACCTCAGTATCAAGGGGGGTGGAACGATTGATCGGATTGGAGAAACGCTTTGGATGCATGTCTTGCCAACATAGAAGGGGATGTTGCCAACATAAAAGAGTATGTGAATCGTCAAGTCTACAATTCTCAAATTTCACTTGACATGCAAAGGCAACAATATGAGTGGCATGTGCAACAAGGCCATTTTCAAGAAAATGAATATCCAGCTTATCGACCATTCAGCCCATCCAACACACCGTACCGACCCCCTCAGTGAGCACGTTCCATTCCAACACCGTACCGACTACTTTTTAAGAATGTATTGCTTTCATTTGAACCTCTTGACTTTGTTGTTTATTGATGATTTCGAGTAGTATTAAATTTGATTTGAAATTTTTCCTTATAAAACATAATTATTGTTATTTGTTGGAAAATCAATTCATCAACACATTTCAAGAAATTATAACAATCTCATTTAACAATTCCATCGATTTTTTTACCAAACTAAATAAATTAATAAATTCGACTACAACATGATAAAATAAAAATAAGAGAATGTACAAAAACGGGAGAACGAACGAAAAACCGAGAAGATGAATAAATCATAAAATCCACTCGACCAGCCGAGTGGAATTTTAACCGAGTGGAGAGATTTCACATTTTAGAAAATTTCCCTTCGCACTCGGCCAGCCGAGTAAAGTGGCAGACCGAGTGTTGTGGCCGAGTTCATTCCTCGAACTCGGTCGGCCGAGTAATGTTGAGGCCGAGTGTCTGGGCCGAGTGTCAGGTACCACTCGGCCGGCCGAGTGGTGACTCGACCGAGTGACCCAACCGAGTGTCTGCTTCTTCCTTTTTTTCGGAATTAAAAAAAAAAAAAAATTTAATGTCGCCCCTGGCAGGGGCGACTTATAATTAAAGTCGCCTCTCACAGAGGCGACTTTACATATTTTTTTAATTTTTTTTTCACTATATTTTAATAAAAAAAAAATTTTTTTGCCATATCTTATTAATTCTGCCTGCTAGGTTAGGGTTTTAACTTTCTTTTTTTCTCACCGTTGAGCCCACTTATAAAAATGCTCAACCAATTCAGCTTTATTCTGATTTCCAATTTAATTACATTTGGGACATACTTATTTATTGAAATTTTGATTTTTGTACTACTTTAATATTATTGACAAATAAATTAAGTAGGGAAGTCTATTATGTGAAATATATTTTGAATTTAATAAATATTTCTTTGCTGAGTTCGTACGGTATTCCCACTGCCCGGGTTTAAAAATATATTTTTTTACTTTTGTTCTAAGAATAGCATTTAAGTTGAGAAATGATATTTTTGTAAATTCTTTCAACTAGATGTTCGTTCGTGCCATGCACGTGATATAATATATTTTATTATATTGATAATTAATAATAAAATTATGTTGTTATTATTAAAAAATGTACGACCTATTATTTATATCAATTTTATTTATATAAATATTATTCCATTTGAAATATAGTTTTTTTTATATTAAATTGCATTTTTTTATTTTAAGTTAGCTTTATTAAATAATAAATTGTACAAAATTTTGAAGTGAATTTGAATTGTCCCTAAATTAAATTTTAATATTTTAATTTATTAAAAACTAGTGAAGTTAAACTATAAATTTATAGTATAATATTTATATTTTTTTTAAATTATTTATATTTTTTAGCTTAAATCCATATAAAAAATTGATATACTATTTATTCAAATCCATCACATATATCAAAAAATTAAAAGTAATAATTCAATGCATAAAAAACTATATTCAATCCATAAAATATATTCCATAATTTTAAATGTAATTATTTATCTCAAAATATACAATATTGATGTCACACTAAAGATGACAAAAAAAAATCAATTTGATATATCATATATTTAAAATAGACTTAAAATAAAAAGTCTATTTGAATTTTTTTTATTTTAGTAAAAAATAAGAGAGAGAGAGAGAGAGAAAGAGAGAGAGCGTGAATGACACATGCCAATTAATTATAAAGGCACATATAAAAAGAAGAACAAAACTCTAACATCTTCTTCTGCTTTTATATTAATATAAATAAAAAAATAGTTGATATATAATATAAATATTTTTTAAGGAATATAAAAGCTTAAATTATGTTATTTGTCTAACAAAATAATTATGTAACATCTAAGATGTTGTAGATAGCAAGAAAGCTATGATAAATTAAATACCAAATTATTATGAAACTTGAATTCAACAAAACTGAAATAATATGGCGTGGCCCTCTATATTAGCCTCAGGAGTACTCTTTTTTGATAGCATCCACCTCATACATATTAAATATAAATAAATTAATTATAGATTTAGTGTGTGTTTCAAATTATTTTTTGTTTATTTGTTAAGCTCAACCAATTGATGCATAACGCGACGATAAACAGAAAGAGTGATATTTTTGAAGAAAAAAATGATATTTCTTTTTTACATTTTCTACATAAACAAAAAAAACTACTTTTAACTAAAATATGATATTTTTTAAAATATTACAACAAGTTTTGAACATTTTCTACGTAAATAAAAACATGGTTCATTGAAACTATCACATAATTTTTTAAATTAAACAAGTATGTTCATCAGACCGTGGCCCTTTAAATATTTCTAACGAAGGTCAAACCTAATCCAAGTGACTATTTCACTTTTCTTCCTCCCTTTTGATTGATCATTGAAAAGTCAGAAAATTATTGTGCCACTTGAGGTCGTACTCAACTTCGTACTAAGTAGTAAAATTTGTTTGAGAAATAACTTCCTTCTTCCTCTGCAAGCAAATCTATTAGAGTAGTGTCTTGTTTTTCAATAAAGTGAAAGTATTGATTTATAATAGTATATATTTTTCTTCACCAAATATCCCTATAGATCACGCTACTCCCCCTAACAACTAACACAACCATTCAATCCCCTGAATGGATTACACCACACGTATCCTTATGGTGTTTTTCAAAAATTTCAAACAGTCTGAGTTCCAATTGGGCATATCACTGACGTCGTTGAAGTAAAACAAAATAAATGATCTCTCTCTCTCTCTCTCTCTCTCTATATATATATATATATATATATCCCTCAAATAAAACTAAACTCGACAACTCTAACGTGTGTGAGTTGTTCTTTATATACAGTCATGGACAGTTGTAAAACTTATTTTGTTGTTGGTTGCTTCTTCACAAGGAAGAATATCCATTAGGATCTCTGGTGCTCATCTTGGCTAATTATGTTTTCAATGTCATTAAGAGGTTGATAGAGGAAGCTTCAGCCTTTACTTTTTTAATGACACGAAAAATCTTTCTTCAATTTATCTTGGATTCACACGTCTTCTTCACGTTGATTTCCTTCCAAGATGATCATGCATCTCCTTAATTTACAAATATATGAATCCTGGTAAATCCTCCAAGTATATTGTTTCACAAAATCTGCTCATGGACACAATATCACGTTAAATCTAGCATCATCCCGAATTATGTCCATATTTGTTCAATGCCAACTTTAAAGAACTCAAATCGAGTTCTTATAGTATTAGGCTTAATCAACCTTTTAATCTAAATTTTTTTCGATAGCTTGCTGGATGACCAAGTGTAGGTAGGAACTTTAAGTCAGATCTAACTTTGGTTTCATCTGGCCATGGTTAATATGTTCATTGTTGATATATGATAATTATATTCTTAAATTTTTTATATTTTGTAATTGTAAGATGATTATTAATAATATAGTATGTAATTCTTGAAGCATGCAAAACTTGTGTTAATTGTTGGAATTTTTAGTGTGAATGGAGAAGTTTCTATTAGATAAAAAAAGTGCCTATGAAAAATTACATCTATTTAAATGAAATAGGTACAAAATGAAGTGTTGTGAATGTTTGTAGAAGGATGTAATCAAATTATAAGATTGTGATTTTTGATAAAAAAAAAAAAAATACGCGATCCAATGATGTGATTGATCTATTTCTAATGGTGCACTCGTTTACAAAATGATACATAGAAATCTACAAATAGATAAATTTATTCCATATTCACTAATAACATTGAAAACAATTTCAAAATTGTATCCTTCTAAAATTTATTTTTATTGCTTTGTCCGTTATAAAAGAGAGTTCGAGATACTATTTAACTTTTCAATTGTTGTGCTACACTTGCAAGATATAAAATGGTTGTATCTTGGTGATGATTGTCGTAGAATCGTAAGCATTGAGCAGCATAATATCATCTAAGTTTTTAACACTTTATCGTATTTTAATAAAAAATCGATTAAATTTATGTCAAGTCGTAGTAATTTTCTAACTATTATATTACGCAAATTGTAAAAATTCCTAAGATTAATATCTACAATAAAAAAGAAAGGCATACGCCACTTAGCTCCTTAATCCTAATGAACTGGAAAATCAGGTAAGAGAGTAAGGAGCCGTTGATTGAACCCTAGTCTTTCTTGTGTGAAGGAAGGTTTGAAGTGATGTCTTCAAAGCAGTGGTTGGAGTAAAAAGTGAGGCAACCTGCGACGGAGATGTGGGGTTCAATTTCTCTTCCTCTCTGCATCTTGCAAGCCATATAATTGCTCGGGCCTATATTTAAATAATGAATGATTTTTGGACACATACATTTGTAATAAATTAAATGAGAAATGGGCATATAGAGTATGATTTGAGGGGTTTTTTGTTGTTCCAACATTGGTGTTAATTGTCCATGTACTTCATTTGCACGTGATGAAATATTGTGTTATAATGGACCATGAATCGGATAGGCTTAAATCAATTCTAGATCCTCCATAAATTACAAAATTATATAAATGTGAATATTTATGAGCATCAAAATCAAGTAATCAATGCACGGGTTATTAACATAAATGATACTAATCGTTTTACCACATAATAATAAATAGTGAAAAGAGAAAAAAATTATAGCATTTAAAGATTATCTGCAAAACAATAAAAAAAAAAAAAAAAAAAAAAAAAAGCATAAACCCTGCTGAAATCTACCTACCTATATTGAGTCACTACATATACCAAATAAGAGCTCCTCAAATGTATTGTCCAATAATCAAAAATAAGAAAACATATGTCACCCTAAATTTTTATATCTTATATATATAATTACATTATTTTATATTAGTAGTGACGGTCTTATTTATGTTAAATAAGATTTTTGTATGTACCTCAATTTTACTTGAAAAATTAAAAATCAGTAATTAATATGTATTTCATAGAAAGTTTGGTTAAGTAATTTATTAAGGTTTAATTCATAATTGAATTGATGTAATTAACCAAAAACTTATCATATATTTTATTAGTTATACATATAAAAATATGTATGAATGATATTATTTTTTTCTTACTATTAAATATTTAGATATTTTAATTAATACATATTAATCAAAAATAAAAGTTTGTACAAAATATTTATAATAAAATAATTTTAGGAGCGAGTCTCCTGTGAAATGGTTGCACGTGTGACACAAATTAAAGTATTATTTGTGTAACTATAAGTATTAAATAGTAACTATTCGGCAGTAATAAACTTAAAAAAATAGTGATACTTTATAGTTAAACAAATAATATTTTATAGTTAAACAAGTAATACCTTAAATCGTGTAACACGTGCAACTGTTTCACTTTAAATAGCATAAACTAACGTCATCCTATATTTACAAGAGCAAGATATATTTATAATATGTTAATATAATTTGAGAGATTATGCTATTTAGTTATATCATAGTACATTTTTTTTAATTACAATTTTATGTTGAAAATCCGGTGAATTTTGGGAATTTTACCCTAGAAAAATAGGGGGATCTGGAAAATATTTGGATGGTTTAAGTAGAGCCGATACCTGAAGTTCAGTAGCATCCCAAACAGCAACGCTTCCATTGTAGAAGATTGTCAGCTGCTGCTTCTCTTCTGCAGGACTCCTTCCCTCCTTATCCACCCTAATTAGTTACCCCATTAACACACAACACTTATAATCATGTGATCAGAAAACTGAAACCCAGCTTCAAAATCATCTCTTCCATCTGTGTGTGTGTGTGTGTGTGTCTGAGAGAGAGAGAGAGAGTTACATGAAGGATTGATGGGCGTCGTCGTAATCGGGGGAACAGGGAAGGAGACGAAGTTCCAAATTACAGTTTCTTATCATCTCTCATTAACTGAAACTGCAGCGATGTTTGGAGAGAATATTCAAGAGAGGGAGAGATGAATCCATAACTACTGTCTATATAAGGAGGAATCTCTGAATTGTAGAGACAAAAAGCAACGTGTTTTAATACAGCAGTCACTTTTAGATGGGAAGCGTGAAGAAATATATTTATCCACGTGTATCATGAGCTCTTTTCATAAAATACAACATATTACTATATTTCTAACTCTTGTCTCTATATTTTATTAAATTTTCAACCATATTTTATTAAACACTCAATTATTGTAAACTACTATTTTTCTTTATCACACATTTACATTGATTTTGATGTGTATTAATATAAATAAAGAAAGATATATTACATATACAATATGTTTTCTGCTTGGCTATTTATTATATATATATATATATATATATATATTTGGTGTCTTTGTAACACTTCCTCTTGGGCTCCATTTACTTGGATAAATGGGATTAGATTTGATTGATAAAAAAAGGGATAAAATGTAAGATGGGATAAAAAGAAATTTTACATAATCAATCAAACGGGATAATTTTATCACAGGGGTGAAACCCGGATTAGAATCAACCATTTAGTCCCAAAATTTTGAATTTATCCCGAGTTTCAAGGATAGCCCGCATTTTCCATCAGTCCAAGTAAACATGAGATATCATTGTATTATTTAGTCCAAGTAAACATGAGATAATCATTGTATTATTTTGTCCTATACAGATTTATTAAGGCAAGTAAACACACATTGATTATAAATACATCTTGAATCGGTAATGAGTCTTTTTACTCTTTCTTTCCTTTTATAATTTTATCTTTTATTTTTCTAATTGCTCAAATTTAATTATTTTTAATTAAAATTTAAAATTTTCGTTAAATAATTGCATATGCACCCCACATTGATAAGCAATATAACATCAAACACTAATTTATTCATATGTTATCCGGAATGTGGATAAACACTAGTGATTAGAGTCTACCATACGTGGTTTCCACTAATTTGGAGAGTTGAGTAGTTTAAATTAAGAATAGTTTGTGGTTGACAAAACGTTTAATAGATGTCAAAAATATGTATAATAAGATCCAATTTTATTTTTTGCACTGCGCTGCTTTTAGCCCCGCCTGCTGACTAGAAATTTCCAGCCTTCTATTTTATAATTATATTTATTTTATTTGTGGAAATAATAATTTGATAGAATAAAAATATTGTGATAAAAATATAATTACTAATTATAAGTTTAAAAAACGAGATACAACATTACTTAGCATCACAAGCAATCCATATAAAACATAAATAATTAAACATACACATCCTTTTCTATATAAAAAAAGGAGTTTGAAAAGTTGATTTTTGCCGCCCCTTGTAATAATTGCAATGTGGTGCATTGGAATTTTTTTATTTTTTTTATTTTAAAATATATAATTTTTCATTTTAACTCCACTCTCTCTCTCTCTCTCTCTTCTATTTTAGTTTTTTACTAAAAATTAAAAAAATTCAAATAAAATTTTCGTTTTAAGTCCATTTTTAAATTTGATACATCAAATTATTCTTCTTTTTGTGATCTTTAATTTGACACCAATATTGTATATATTAAAATAAATAATTATATTTCAAATTATGAAATATAATTTTTATGAATAAAATATAGAATTTCATACATTAAATTATTAATTTTAAAATTTATACTATAAAAGAAGTATATTCTCTTTGATTACATCTTTCTTTTAGAATTAATTGATATATATCAGTCTCTCTATTTTTCTATCTCTCCTATTTTAATTTTTTTACTAAAATTTAAAAATTCAAGTAACTTTTTCGTTCAAATCCGTTTTTAATATATGATATATCAAACCAATCTTCTTTTTTGTGATCTTTCATATGCCACCAATATTGTATATATTGAAATAAATAATTATATTTAAAATTATGGAATATAATTTTATGGATAAAATATAAATTTTTATGCATTGAATTATTAATTTTAAAATTTTTATATATGTGATGAATTTGAATAAATAATATATCAAACTTTTATATGAATTTAACCTAAAATTACAAATAATTGTTTTATAAAAATAAAAATATTATGCTATTAATTTATTATTGAACTTCAATAGTTTTTAGTAAATTAAAATATTATATTTAGTTGAGGGACGATTCAAAATTCACTTGAAAATAATATTTCAATTTAATATAAATAAAAATGTAATTTAATATATAAAATTATATTTCCAATTGAATAATATTTATATAAATATAATTGATATAAAAATTTGATTATGTACATTTTTAATAATAATAATATAATTTTATTATAAATTATTAATATAATAAATATATTATATTACGTGCATTGCACGGGCAGACATCTAGCTTAATATAAAAGCAAGAACCCTAGAAAATAGAAATGTGCCTCTTAACATGTGTCTTCACAAGTAATTGACATGTGCATTCTATATACTTTTTCTCTCTCTTTTCTATTTGTATTTTTCTCTAAAATCAAAAAATTAAAATATCTTTTCTACTTTAAATTCATTTTGAACATATGAAATATCAAATTAATCTTTATTTTGTGATCTTTAATTTAACATCAATATTGTAAATATTGAAATAAATAATTATATTTAAAGTATGAAATATAGTTTTTTATGAACTGAATATTATTTCTTAAATTTGAATATATATGATGGATTTGAATAAATAATATATCAAATTTTGAAATGGATTTAAGCTTAAAATATATATTGTTTTTTATAAAACTAAACATATTATAGTATTAAATTGATATAATATTATAATTTATCGTTTAACCTCATTAATTATTAGTAAATTAAAATATTTATTTCATTTTAGGAAAAATTCAAAATTCACTTCAAAATATCGTACAATTTATTATTTAATAAAACTAATTTTAAAGAAATAAAATCCAATTTGATATAACAAACTATATTTTAAATTGAATAATATTTATATAATTGATATAAATAATAAGTTATGTATATTTTTATAATAATAATAATAAATATAATTTTACTAAAAATTCTTAATATAAAAAAATATATTATATCCCGTGCATTACACAGGCGGATATCTAGTAATTTATAAATATAAAAAAGGAAATATTAGATTTAGATTTAAATTATAAATTTAGTTTATTTTTTAATTATTGTAACAATTAAGGAAATGTTTCTCTTGACTAATTTCCTAACTTGTCTAATTCTAGATACACATAATATATAAAATGATTTTTAGACGAAAAAACATGATTTTTTTTTTCGATCAACTTATATTTAGTGGTAGATGGGCCTTGCGGCACAACATCGGTCTAAGAAAGAAAAAAAAAAAAAAAAAAAAAAAAAGTAGAAAAATGTTGGAGGCTTAACTTTTTGCCGTAGATTCAGTTTTTCCCCACTTAAATATATATATATATATATATATATATATATATATATATATATTAAAGGGAACAGCGATATCTGCTGAATGATTTAACCCATTGTTATCTTTATTTAATATAAAAATAGAAACATCGAAATTAAGAATCTGACACTTGCAATTATCACAAAAAAATTTATATTTAATAAATAAAAAATCATAAAAGTATGATAAAAAGACACATATCACTTTTATATTTTTTTATATTTTTCATTTAAAAAACATAGTAAAAAAATTTGTATTTAAAAAAAAATTTAATTTTATGTAAATAAGAAATAATTTTAAAAAAAAAATTTAAAATTCAAATAAGCTTTTAGTTACAAATTTCTTTGAACTTCTTTGCTAATAATTACATCTCTTACCTCGTCAAACTTCGTATTCTCCTTCCCTATAAAGCGCTAACAACTGTGACTATTCTATTACAATATTTGATAAAAAGGATAAATAAATAAATAAATAAGGGCACAAACCTCGTCATCAAAATAACAAGACTTCTCATCTTTGAGTTAACAAGACTTCTCATCAGATGAACCTTTGGGCAGAATTGTCAAATTATGACAAAATTTTTTTTTTTTTTTTTAATAAAATATAGTGAAAAAAAAAATTTAAAAAATAAGCAAAGTCGTCCCTGCCAGAGGCGACTTTGCTTACTCGGTTGGGCATTCGGTCGAGTCACCACTCGGCCGGCCGAGTGGTACTTGACACTTGGCCCAGGCACTCGGTCTGCCACTTTACTCAGCTGGCCGAGTGACGCAAAGGATTTGAATTTCTAAATCCGTCCGTTTTTTTTTATAAATTTCCACTTCAATATTTCTCTCTCTATCACATCTATTACCACCCACCCACCCACCCACCCACCCACACCACACATTTCTCTCTTCCTCATCTCTTTCCTCACTTCTTCTTCACTTCTTCTTCACTTCCCTTTCAATTTTTCTTCAATATTCACGGTTCGCTTATCTCCATTCATTAAAAATTTGTTGAGGTAATTTTTTTCTACATTTTTATGTGTGTGTGTTGTTTTGTGTGTGGGTGGTGTGTGTGTGTGTGTAGTGTTTTGTGTGTGTGTATGTGGTTTTTGTGTGGTGTTTTTGTGTGTGTGTATGGTGTGTGTGTGTGGTGCTTTGTGTGTGCTGGAGTGTGTGTGTTGTGTGCTTGTATTGTATGTTGTGTGTGTGGTGTATGAAATGTATGTGAGTGATGTGTGTTGTGGTGTGTGTGATGTGTGTTGTTGTGCTTGTGCTTGTGTGTGTGCTGGTGTTGTTGTTTGTGTGTTTGTGTGTTGTGTGTGGCTTGCATTTGTGTGTGTGATGGGTGCTTGTGTGTGGTTGTGTGATGTGTGCGTGTGTGCCGTGTTTTGGGTATGTGTATGTCGGTCGGTATTATAATGAATAATTTGTAATAAATTTTGTTTAATTTTTTGCTATATAAATTGTTATAGATTTACCGTTAATAATTTTATTTTTTAAATTATTTGATGTAGGAACTGTTGAAATTGTTGCTGTTGTTGTGCATTTATCGCAACCCTCAAATTATTGACGTTGCATTGAGATATTGCTTCATTTCAATATCAGGTTTGAATTTTATCAATTTATTAGTTGAAATTAATTGCATTATACTTTGTAATTATATAGCTTAATAATACATCTTGCATGCAAAAAAATAGTTAACGCCATATTTTAAGTTCATTAATACATCTTTATTATTTAAGATATGGAGTCTTCAAACAATGTCGGTATTGTTGTTTATATCGGGGATAGTAGCGATGTTCCACCTGTTTGTGCAACAAGGGTACCTCGCGACATCGGATATTCTGGTTTGGTATCAAAATTCTTTCAACTGACAAGGATTGATAGCAATGAATATAAATTCAACATATCCGCTTCACTATATGCAAACAACAGATATCATCGTATACCAATCAACAACGATGATAATCTATGGTTTTTCTTTGCACCGGATGCGGATAATCAATATGTAGAATTTCATATTGATCCGGAAAAACTGCAAGATAATGCTCTTCCAGATATTCTCCCAAGCAATGAGTATTTTCAATATGCTTCTTACTTAAGAGGTGATGACATTAATAATTCAGCACTCGTGAGGCAAGAGCATACTGTTGGAACCTCAAGGTCCAATAATGAGGGTATTCCAAGTGAAAGAGAAAATGCTCATACAGAGGATCAAACACATGATCCATTGATTGACACTTTTGGTGTGAATGAACTAGAAGACTCTGAACCTGACGAAGACGAGTTGTCAAGTGAATCAGATGAAGATGGGGTGAATATTGGTGATATTCAAACTTTGTATTCCCCAAATCAACAGAGATCACCATCCAATCAACAACCACCATTTCCATCAAGTGCTCAGAGATATTCCATGGATCCGAATATCCCGTTCTTCAATGCATCGTCACGTGAAATGCTTGTGGACTCATTTGATCTTCCAAAAAAAATTTAGATATTATGATGCTTCTGAATGAGTGCTCACAAAAGGCATGGTATTCAAAGATAAAAAGAATTTGCAGTCTGCAGTTAAAGACTTTTCAATTCGTATAGCGAGGCGTGAATATCGAGTAGAGGAAAGCACACCTCGTATATGGAAAATCAAATGCAAAAATAATAGTGAGACTACACATTGCAACTGGTGGCTGCGCGCAGGTTACAAACAAAAGATTGATATGTGGGAAATCACTAAGTATGGAGGTCCTCATACGTGTCTAATGAACGCGGTGTCTGTTGATCATCAAAACTTGTGCAAAAATATGATTGCTGCGTTGCTAACTGGAATGGTTCAGACAGATCCCGGATATGAGATTAAGTGTGTTCAATAACAAGTGTATGATAAATTTCAATATAAAATCTCATATCATAAGGCATGGCATGGTTTGAAACGTGCAAGAGAAAATATGTATGGTACATGGGAGAGCTCAGTTTCAAAACTACCCAAATTTTTGGGAGCTTTACAAAAATGGAATCCAGGCACAGTTGTCGAGTGGCGCCACATGCCCGAATAGACAAATGGTGTAAAAATGTTGAAATATGTGTTTTGGGCGTTCAAGCCATGTATTGATGGGTTCCAGCATTGCCGTAAAATTATTAGTATTGATGGAACTCATCTTTACACTAGATACAAGCACAAGATGTTAATTGTTGTTTCCATGGATGCAAATCAACATCTTTTACCTTTGGCTTATGCACTTGTGGACGAAGAAAGTTTTGCTTCTTGGACTTGGTTTCTTCGTATGATATCGAAACATATTGTTCGCGGTAGAGAAGGAATGTGTCTAATTTCAGATAGACACGCCGGTCTTTTGAAAGCAGTGGAAAGGATTGCAGATTTTCAGCCACCTCTTGGAGTCCATCGTTTCTGTTTGAGACATGTTTGTTCGAATTTCAATAGCAAGGTCAAGAATGTGAAGTTAAAGGACATGTGTTGGCAAGCCGGCTCAGCGTTCACAATCAGAGAGTTTGAAAATGTAATGGAACAGATAAAGGCGTTGAATGAGAGGGTATATGATTACCTCTCGAAAATCGAAAAGGATCAATGGACTCTTGCATATGACGGAGGCTGGAGAAATTGAATTTTGACAACAAATTTGTCTGAGTGCATGAATGGCGTGTTGAAAGGTGCACGACGGCTCCCAATCTGTGCGATTGTGCAGGCTACATTTTATCGATCGATAAAATATTTTCTTGACCGATTGACACTGGGCCGTGAAATGCAACAAAGGAACCAACCATGGCTTGATGAGGTGTTTAAGAAGTATGATCAACGACAGCGGAAGGCAATGGAACATCAAGTCTATATGGTTGATTTTACTGATCAAAGTGCTTCCGTGAAAACATTTGTGCCAGGAACAACGAGATGCTATACCCACATTGTCAAGTTGATGCTAAGAGAGTGTAGCTGTGGAGACTGGAAGCAAAACGGCATACCATGTTCACATGCAATGCAAACTTGTCGACATTTTGGAGTCAATCCGATGATTTACATGAACTCATTTTTCAGTACAAGTGCGTATGTGGACACCTATAGTGGTGAGTTTGAGCCATTGCCTGATGAATATTATTAGGATGAGGCTTCCTTCCAACTGTGTCATAATCCGGCATTGCGTGAGAAGCGGCATCAAGGAAGAGGCAAGACGACGAGAATTGAAAATGAAATGGATTGGGCACAAACACGCGCTAGGCAACAATATCGTGCACAAGATCAAGCTGCTTTCCAGACTGGAACTTCATATGACCGTAGATGAGATTGTTGTGTTTAGAAAGTTGTAATGTTGTTTGTTTTAGATGTAATCAATTTTTGATATGTATGGGGATTATGTGTATTCAATTTTGAATTAAGATTGATGTTAGTTTTCCACTGTTTTTATGTATAACATTTCAAATTTTATGTAATTTGTTCCATTTCAAGATTTCAATTATGTATTGTTCTTCTAATAATTTAATCTTATTGCAGTATGGAGTATTTCGGAGAATATGGCCCTATTAGTGGTGAGATTTTAAGGGAACAACACATACACCGTTCTGAGGATGTATTTGCAGGAGAAGTTGACCAAAAATTGAGGTGCAGACACGGAAGTGGTATCTTTTGGAGACTTGATGACCATGATCCTTATGAGGATGACCCAAACGATGATGGCAGGGAAATACTCAGACGTACACAGAGGTTGCATTACCGAGTCATATACATGTTGTATCGTATGGGATTCTATGGTGTCTACAGATGTGGTGATTATACAAATAATAAATCATTAATCACTGCACTCGTTGAGAGGTGGCGGCCTGAAACTCATACATTTCATTTTAGAGTTGGAGAGGCGACCGTGACATTACAAGATGTCGCATTTATTTGGGGTCTGCCAATTGAAGGTGGGGCCGTTATAAGTTCAGATAATTCAACCGGTAGGTCATATTGGACTACACGTTGTCAAGTGCTTCTGGGATGGGACCCTAATGCAGAAGACTTAAAAGGGTCATGATTTTCACTTTTAGCATTAGGTACACACCTAAGCATGCACCCTGTTACCGATAACAGCCCACAAGAACATGTTGTGCAATATGCACGTGGATGTGCCTTGATTTTGTTAGGATCCATAATGTGCCAATATACATCTGGGAATATGGGGTCATTGGTATATTTGAATCAGCTAGAAGATATTGATGAATGCTGTAATTTAAGTTGGGGTTCAGCGGTACTAGGTTATTTGTACCATCAGCTATGCAATGCATCACATAGCGGTCGTACACAAATTGGTGGGCCCATGCAACTACTGCACGTAAATATGTTTCTATATTGTTAAATATAAATATGTTATAAAAAAATTGTGAAAATAATTTTACATATTATTATTTCATGATAAATATGGGCTTGGTCAAGAATTACTTTCCTTACGCCGTAAATGTCGGGAGGTAGACGCCTAAATACAGCAGCAATTGTTGGTGTGTATGGAGTTCTTCCTGTTGCACCGTATGGTGCTGAGTGGTTACAATACCACAACTTTACAAATAGTTTGACGAACAACTTAAGGGCTATTCGGGAGAGTTTAGACAGGCAAACACCACAAGAGGTATGATATGTATTTGATGAGATTATGCTATATTTCTATTAGATTTTACTTAACTTTATATTTATGCAGTTCAATTGGCAACCTTACCACCCATACCCAACTGCTGTGAGGGCATATATTGACCTTGGAATTATCAGAGTCACGAATATGTGGATGTCAAGATGCCCTATGATTCATTATTCGATTGTTGAGTTATATTACCCCGATCGGATATTGAGACAGTTTGGGATGAGACAACGAATTCCACTAGGCATTACTGATGTGCATGATACATTGCATAATATATGCCGTAGAGGGCGCTCCACTACAAATTGGGCTGCAACACATGCTTCATTTATAGAATGATGGTTTAACATAAATGATCATATTGTCTCAACTCCTGATATTGGTTGGAATGAGTCAGACGTCGAAGATGGTTATGTCAGATGGTATGAAAGAATAACACGACGTCTAATAACTCCAGGGTTAAATATGCAAGTAGGGTACCAACCGCAATCGAATGCATCTATAGAAGTTTTGGTATGTGGCTGTATTTTGGTAATCAAATTTCTATGTGCCTTGATTATGTAATTCATGTGGCTGTATTTTGGTAATCAAAGTCTATGGGAAAATTTGAATCAACTTGTCATAGACGAGCAACCGTATCTTAGGGAGCCCTTCAGACGCTCAGTCGAAGACATATACTCGCAGGCTAGAGCTCACTTTCATGATCGTCGACCATCATTCCAACGCCATCACTCACAGTATGAGGCTGAACCACAACATGATCCTGAACCGCAACAGGATCCTGAACCACAATATGTTCCTGAACCACAACATACATCACAATATAGCCCAGAACATCCAGCATCATGCAATTATGGGAATTTTCGGCCACAGTTCAATTCATCCCCCATTTCATATCCTCAAGCTGGCACTGCATCATCATCTTCTAGATTGAATATTACAACAGATGATAATGAATCAGATGGCGAACCTGAGCCACAAGAAGATCGAGGTAGAGGCAAAAGGAAAAAAAACAAGGCGCCGTTGTTTTACAGGATCACATTATGAGTATTAATTTGTTCTCTATGTAATCAAACGTACCATGACTTAATTTGTTCACTATGTAATTAAACGTTCAATTACCTAGTGGTGATGTTCTAATTAATATTATTATTATTATTATTATTATTATTATTATTATTATTATTATTATTATTTAAAAAATGAACATATAAAAATACAAACACTGATTTCCACTCGGTCGTTCGAGTAAAATGAGAGACCGAGTGACACGACCGAGTGCGAAGGTTTCTGGATTTCCTTCGCACTCGACCGCCCGAGTAAAGTGCGCGACCGAGTGCCCCGACCGAGTACGAAGGTTTCCGGATTTTCTTCGCACTCGGCCGCCCGAGTAAAGTGCGCGACCGAGTGCCCCGACCGAGTGCGAAGGTTTCCGGATTTCCTTCGCACTCGGTCGCCCGAGTAAAGTGCGTGACCGAGTGCCCCGACCGAGTGCGAAGGTTTCAGGATTTCCTTCGCACTCGACCGCCCGAGTAAAGTGCGCGACCGAGTAAGCTGACCGAGTGCCAAATTTCGGAATTTCCTTCGCACTCGGCCGCCCGAGTAAAGTGCGCGACCGAGTGCGAGACCGAGTGCGAAGGGCCGGACGCAATTTTAAAAAGGGTTTTCTCTTCATTTTTCTCAAACCCTCATCATTCCAAACCCTAGCCCCTTCAAATTTCTCCTCTTCAATCCGAAAAATTACCATCATACAACTGAATTTATTCATTGAAATCATTCAACCCATCATTTTAAACAATAAATTATTCCAATCTTCGAAGAAATTGGTGGAGATTTGAAGGATTCAAGCAAGAACAACAATTTTCATCTTTTCACTCTTAAGGTATATTTTCGTTAACCATTGCTTTTGTTGATTAAATATGTTGATGATGGACTTATTTGGAGTATTTTGACATGAAACTTGATATGTTTTCTTGCAATTTTTCATTGAAGTTTTTTATCGAACACTTGGTATGCATGATATAATCTTCTATTTAGATATGTTTTCATTTAACATTGAGGTTGTTGTTTGAATATATTGATGAGGGACTAATTTGGAGCATTATGACATGAAAGAAGTTATGTTTTTTTGTAAGTTTTCATTGAAGTTTTTTATCGAACACTTGGTATGCATCATATAAATTGGGAATGTGCCATGATTTAGTGCAGAACAATGATGAAATGATCTTAATATCCCATGAAATTGAATTTTGAATGATGAAATCCCATGAATTTCAATGTTGAATGATGAAATTGCTTGAGATGAATATTGTATTATACGACTCTTCAACTTTTTGAATGATTAAGTATGGGAGATGAATTTTGTATTATATGACTCTTGAACTTGTTGACATGAATGAAATATTAATTCCATGTCATCTAGGTACCAATAATGGATCATACTATGGATGTTGTCGATACTACCTTCGAATAGAGTCAACACTCCATTGAAGAACAACAAGAGGAGTACCAAAGAATTTTATCCACCATGCCGGATGCCTACGGCATACACTTTGCAAATTGGGAGAATGAAAGTGCACGGTGGTTTGAAGTGCAGAGGAAGAAAAGGCGAGCCACTCGTTGGGCCGATGTAGAATGCATGCAGGAAATGAGCATATATGAAGATTTGAAAAAATTGTGCAAGAATATCGGGTGGTCTAAATTCTTTGCAATGCATGAGAAGACGTATGAGCCCCTAGTTCTCGAATTTTTCTCACAGCTTCAAGTAGGATACAATGAAATGGTGCCAGAATCGATGATATTTTATGTGGGAAACGAGTGCCACCATCTTACAACCGAAGAGCTCAATCATATTTATGGATTTCCCAAGAAGAAGTACTCCAATCTACCCAATGAGAGGATCAACTTTCCCGAGTTCAATGCAGTGAGTTTTTGGAAGGAAATAACACAGTCTCATCCAGATACCCCATCGGTCTACCACTCTAGTAGATCGAAAGCATCCAGTATTCGAAGCCTGGTGATCCGATATTTTCAGAGGTTCGTCTCCAATACAATTTTGGCGAAACCTGAGCCTGGAGTGGTCACCTTGGATGAGTTGTTCGTGCTATGGTGCTTGGTGAAAGGTAAGAAGTTCAATGTGGCACCAATGCTCTTGAGGCAGTTTGTCCGAACAAAAAATCAGGTGGCTAATCATATTGGAGGTTTGATCACTCCAATTGCTCGACACTACGGGGTCAACTTGGAAGGCATGGAAGAGACACCAGGCGAGACAAGTATAAACCTCGACTTGCTGTGTAACATGAATATGTGCCAATTACATCCCGGCACCAGAAAATTGTATCTGATTTTAGCAGATAAAAAGAGGTTTGCACTGCCCAATTCTCGCCTCACCAATATTGCTGGAGGGAAGGTCCCTAATATTTTACTGAATGGCTCGGTTCATATAGAAGCAATCGAGGAGAGTGAGAATGAATTAAAGAATGAGGAGGAACGGAGGAAGAGGAGGAGAACAACTACGGATGCCAGAACAGAGCCTATGAGCCTATGGTACCTATTTTATTGCATCGAGTAAAGGGATGTTTACCTCGACCTTACAAAAGGTATCCAAGATTTTTTTTTCCTCTTCCTCCTTCTTGGATTTTGAGAATCTAGCAGGGAAAGGAGGTCTCGGTGTGACAACCTTTGGTAGTGGCTCCGAATTAAGTTCTTTGGGTTGATCACTTTGAGTTCGAGGAACTTCAACTTCCTTTTCCACTTCTTCCACCAAGTTCCTTCCACGAGATGACTCGGGAACATCCTCTAGTCTTTTTCCACTTCTCAAAGTGATTGTGTTTGCATTTTGCTTTGGATTCACAATCGTTCGAGATGGTAGCTTACCCTGAGACTCCATTTGGCTCATAGATGAAGCCAGTTGGCCCACTTGGTCTTCTAGCTTCTTCATACTTGTCCTCGTTTCCTATTGAAATTGTTGTGTGTTAAGTGCAAGATTTTTAACAATTTCTTCCAGAGACATACCTGAATTCGAGGAAGACTGTTGTTGATGAGGAAGAAGTTGCTTAGGCTAAAAGTTTTGGAATTGGGGCCTTGAATCATAATTAAAGTTTGGATGATCTCTCCAACCGGGATTATAGGTGTTGGAGTACCGATCATACTTTCTTTGTATTGGTCCTGAAAATCCTCCAACTGCATTAGCTTGCTCATGGGGCTCATCTTGAAGCGTCGGGCTCATGTCAGTTGGATGTTCCATAGAATCACAAATCCCACATGCCTTAACTTGTTGGACATTTCCTGCAACCATTTTCTGAACAAGTGTAGTTAGATTAGAAATTTTACTTTCAATAGATGAAGAACTTATCTCGTTCACTTTTCTGTAAGACGTATCATACATAACTTCAAACTGTTGAGAATTAGCAGCCATGGTGGTAATTAAGTCTCTAGCCTCGGTAGGCGTTTTGTTCACTATAGCACCTCCACTGGCGGCATCCATCATCCTTCTCTCTATGGGAAGCAATCCTTCATAAAAATATTGTATGAAAAGCTGCTATGATATTCCATGTTGAGGGCAACTTGCACTAAGTTGTTTAAACCTCTTCCAATACTCGTGAAGCCCTTCTGAATCTTTTTGCTTAATTCCACAAATTTCCTTTCTAATACTTGCAGCTTTCGAAGCGGGGAAAATTTTGTCAAGGAACAACAAAACCATTCCCATCCATGTAGTCACAGAACCATATGGCAAATAAAATAGCCAATCAGTTGCTTTATCGGCTAGGGAAAATGGGAAAGCACGTAGCTTGATTTGTTCTTCCGTGACTCCCTGTGGTTTCTTGCTATAGCAAACTACATGGAACTCTTTTAAATGTTTGTGGGGATCTTCATTTTCTAATCCATGGAATCTTGGAAGAAGATGGATTACTCTGGACTTCAACTCAAAGTCTCCCTCCACAGCTCGGAATTGAATGCAAAGTAGTTGTTGATTTAAATTTGGTGGTGCAGCCAATTCCCTCAACGTCCTTTTTGCATTAGCCATGGTTGGCTTTATTTCTGTTTCAGAATCACTTGAAGAGTCAGCTAATGATACTGCTAAATTCAGTCCGGGAAAGGATGATGATAATTCTTCCTTTCTCAATTTTGTTTCTCTCCTCAATCTACTAGCAGTCTTTTCAATTTCAGGATCAAAGTGGAGTTCACATGTACGAGAAGAACGGGGCACAAAAAGGAACAAATAACAAAATAAAAAACAAAACAAAAGAATAAATCAACTTGACACCAATCCCCGGAAACGGCGCCAAAAATTTGTTGACTGTCGAGACCAACAAATAATAAAACACTTGTTATTAAAGATTTGTGATAGTGATGAACAAGGATCTTATCCACAGAGATTGGTAATTTTTATTCTTTTGTTGTAACTAAAATTAGGGGGTTTGAGATTTGGTGAATGACAATATTCAATTGAACGAGAACAATGTGTAATGTGATTGAAATTCAGTTTAAGTAAATTCAACCAAGGGTTAACTTCATAATATGTTCGTAGAATCGATCATGGATACAAAATTGGTTCTTTCATTCAATCATTAAATTGGTTATAGTTGCTGGTATGACCAAAACAATCTATCTCTCCTTAGTTGTTCGATAATCAGGGTACGACCTCTAATTATTTTCCTTATTAATAAACAATTATAGTACGATCGTAGAATTTAATTTGCCAATAGCATTAGGTAGAGAAAGACCACCAATTCTAGCCAACAAACGCACATGTAGGTTTATTTAAGCTAGATCATACATCTCCATAACAGATTGGTTCAAATAATCATGTTATTGTACCACAAATATTAGAATGGTTATACAATTACGGATTTAACAATCTAATTGACAACATATTGTTTCAACAGTCAAAAGATTGGCCACCTCATTCAATCATCAAAACAATAAGATTTATCGCTCATAGAAGATATATGAATAACGAAGAATGAAAGAACAAATAAAGACTAATTAGATCTCACAATTCAGACGAACATAGTCTTCTGTAATTCCCTTGGATGAAAATATGAAGCTTAGCCTTCCGTGGAGAATTGCAGCAAAAAATCAAAATCAAATGAGTGTATCCAAATTCTAGTTCTTTCTCTTCTCTATAACTCTCTAAAATATAAAGTCTCCCCTTATCCCCACTAATTCTAACAATAATTATCATTATAAATCCAAAGTAACTGTCATCACTTAGTGGAGAAAGAAGAATGGAATGGACGGTTATGTTTATTTTAGTTGGTGAGCGTTTCGAGCTAAGGCGTGCCCCCACACCTTACGCGATTTTTCTTTGATTGCTTCGTCCGAAGGTAAGACGTGCTGACGCCTTATGTAAAAATTTTGGCTGGCCCTTTCACATCTTCAAATCCACCATTTTATATCCAAGATGCATCAATCCATCCAATTGTCTACAAAACACAATTTTTGATCAAAATTCAAGAACTAAGCATGATTATAAACCAAAATCAAGAAAAATAAGATAAAAAAATATAGATAAAATATATCCTGTAGTGGCGCTGAGAGTCAAATTCCTTGATTCACCTTCCTATCAAGCATATTCTGATACAATTTCTTCCTCAAAGGTTGATACATATCTTTATCGATTAAGTAATCTTCAATCTGCAATTTCCAAAATCCCAAATCGTATCCATTGAACTTCTGAATTGGTGACATTCCATATCCCATCATATCGTCCGTCCCTCACTAGACCCGGTGCTCTTGTACCAATTGTTACTAAAAAACAATTGTAAGCAATTATGAGAGAACAATTAAAACACAAGATTTGATTACCCAATGATATACCCTTCAATGTAATTACATTCTATCTTAAAATTAGGATATCAAATGTGTCCATCAACTCCAAATAAAGGTGAAGCAATATTGACATTTCTGACTAAAAAAACAACATTGTTGAAACCCAGGTTACGACTTACAAATCCACGATAATGCCTCGGATGAACCCAGGTTACCTTTCTTTAGTGTCCAGGATATCAATTAATTTGTTTTCTCACTATTCTATTTCATCAACTTGAGATTTACATGTCACTAATTAAAGTAACTTGAAAACAAACTAGGAAACTTTAACGAGTTAAAAATTAGGTCATTAATGCTATTGTTATATTATATTTTCAATATATAATATGCCAACATATAAATATATAAAAAAAATTAAATTATATCTTTGCTTTTTATATATCATATGTTGCGATATACATACAACTAAAAATTTAAATATACTTTCTTAAAATAAATTGTGTCATTATTAAACAAAATAAAAAAGAAATTAGGTAACATTAAAATAAATAATTTTAAAATATATACATATTTATTTCATATAAAAAATTAAAATATAATAAACATGGTCAAATTAAACAAATAAAAACTTATTTTACATGTTCAATAGGATATATATATATATATATATAAATAAATGTGCACGTGCAACTAGCGATGTTAAAAAGGCCATTGTCCGATGGGCCTGGACCGTTTAGCCCAAAAATTTATAGGATTAGGGCTTAGTTTTATTAATTCGTTTAGCCCGAACCTAATTAGCTTGAAGTCTTGTAGGGCTAGTTCGCTTAGGGTTAAGGATTGCCTGCACTTTTTTTTGTATTTACCTTTTCGCTAGTATTGAAATAATAATATACATAATTTTAAATTAATTTTTATATAACATAATTATTTTTTAATATAAAATATTAAAATTTATGTTTAATTACTAGAAGATTCAAAATATTATCATTTAAATTTATAACTTAAATGAAACATGATTTTAAATTTTATAACGTGAATACACTTAAAGTTATAATGGAGAGAATGAAATAATATTATATCACATGAATGTATGAATTTAAATTTTGTATAGTGATATAAAAGTTATAAAATATATAATTTTTTAATGTTATCTAAAATTGTATATTAAATAGAATATTAAATGAATTTAACTAAAATTTCAAATTTAAATATGTAATTTGAGTATTTAGACTCATAACTCGATAATGGTTCGATTAACCTGAAAATCAATAGGATTGATATTAGATTCACTATATTACAAATTTATTTAAAGTAACTCAATTAACCCAAAACTCAATGAAACAAACCCGTTTAACATATCTATTTGCAAGCATATATATATATATATATATTATAAAAATACATGTGTCTATATATATGCCGCATTGTTTATATATATTAAATATTTCACAGATATATATTTTATCATGTTTATATGTGGGAGAAAAGTGCAAATATAGTGTATAGTTCTATCATTTTAATTTTAATTTTAATCAAGTACAAAAATATGAGACTCAAAAAATATGAAGCACACAATGTCGTACAATATTTTCAAAATAAATTTTCAAACCACTGTAATATGGGAATTTTGGAATTAAGTTATAATATTTTAGTAAATAAACCAACATAAGGTTTGTATTTTATTTCTTTAAAATATGAAATGATCAGCAAAAAATTATCACATATTTTGTTTTTAATTATCTAGAACATGTAAATTCTTAATTTGTTATGAATATTTCGGTCAAGATATAAACGAATATAATTTTAATTTAGATTTATAAATTTGAAACTCTTCGCATATTCTTGAATGCTCTTCACATATCCATGGATCAGATGAGGCGAAAGGCCTCTCATTCTGCAGCTCTGCTAATTCGTAGAGGATTTTCGGGTAAATCTCATAATTTCGTTCACGAAATGGGACGCTTTCCGCGCAGGCCTAGAATAGAATTCAGCTGTATTCATGAAGGAAAAGATGCTCTCCGCTTGTTTCGTGAAATGTTGCGTATGTCGACGCAACCTTCTGTTTGTGTATACAACAGTCTATTGAGTATTGTTGCCAAGATGAAAGAATACTCCGTCGCCCTTTCTATGTTCGACGAAATGCGTCAGTTGAGGGTCCCAGTAAACGAGTACACTATGAACATCGTGCTTAATTGCTGGTGCCTTCTGAATCGTGTAGACTTTGCTTTTGCTATCTTAGGCGGCTTCTGGAAGCAGGGATTCAAACCAAGTGTCTCGACTTTCAATACTCTTCTCAAAGGGCTGTATTTAGTTGGTGAAGTGACCGAGGCAGAATCGTTGTTCAAAAAGGTTTTAACTTGCAAACTGTGTGAACCCAACGATGTTATGATTCTAACAGTGACAAATGGGCTCTGTAAAGCCGGACAAACTCGTGCTGCCCATGATTTGCTTCTTGTACTGGACAAAAAGAGATACAGATCTAACGTTAAAGCTTACAGTGCTGTAATTGATGGATTGTCCAAGGATGGAATGGTTGATGATGCTCTGCTTCTTCTAACCAAAATGACTGACAAGCGCATTGTACCCGACATTGCCACATATAATTCGATCATTCGGGGCTTGTGTGTTGTTCGTAGATGGAATGAGGTGAAATACTTGTTATTAATTGACATGATTGATCAGAAGATATCTCCAAATGTGATTACTTTTAGTATATTGGTGGATGCATTTTGCAAGGAAGGAAAGATGAAGGATGCTGAGGATCTTTTGGAGCTTATGATACGTCTAAATGTTTGTCCCAACATTATAACATATGGTGCTATGATTGACGGATACTGTTTGCACGGGCAATTGGGTAAAGCAAAAGAAGTATTTGATTCCATACCAAAGAGGGGTCTTAGGCATTCTACAATTAGCTACAACAGTTTAATCAATGGTTATTGCAAGAGTGGACTTGTGAATGAAGCATGGCATCTTTTCCATGAGATCCCTCGCATAGGTCTGAAGCATACAACAGTTTCTTACAACAGCATGATACATGGATGTTGTCATGTAGGTAGATTTGATGAAGTTTTTTCACTCCTAAGCATGATGAAAGAGAACGGCATTGATCCCGATATTATCACATATGGTACTATCATTGCTGGTTTGTGCAAAGCTGGAGAACTTGACCGTGCGAAAAATATCTTGGACCAACTTCCTTCCAAAGGTTTGCAACCCAATGTCGAAATATACACCATGATTATTGGGTCACTTTTCCTGGAAGGGCATGATGAAGAGGCAACTTTTTTGCTCGGTGAAATGGAAAAAATTGGTTGTTCGCCTGATAACGTGACATACAATGTTATCATCCAGAGTTTGCTGAAGAGAAACGAGGTGTACAAGGCAACGCCATTCTTGGAGGAAATGCGCAAAAGGCGATTTTCAGCTGATTTAGCTACTGCATCCATGTTGCACGGTAAACTACAAGGGGAAGGTAAAGATGATATCTTGATCTAAATTATGAAGAAAGTTGTGCCACAATTGTAAGATGAAGGATTATATATATGTGTGTGTGAGCGTGTTTGTATGTGTGTGCGTGTGTATAATGCATTGACTTCTTAATAGAATTAGGTTTTGGTATATGCTAGAATTAGTTGTTGGCTGGTCTACAATGGTTGTCATCATCCAAAAGTGCAAATAAATTGTCACATAAAACTGGCAGAGATAATTGCTTTTCATATTGTTGAATTTGTGAGAGAAAAAGAGACATGGTAAGTTTTATTAGTTGCTGTGTGCTTATTAATCTAAGTAATGGCTTAGTGAGCTTTAATTCATCACATAATTTATGCTATTATCTCTGTTGGTAATAGTGACTGCATGATCTGCTTGACGATACAATATTATACAAGCTTCCTGGCATTACAGGGCAGTTCATGAGTTAATATACGTTGCAACTAACCTATCACTATGTGTTGCAACAATGGGAAGCTGATATCTCTTTCTGATGATAGGTTTGTGGCATTTCTAGCCTCATTTGTATTTATTTACTTCCTTTAGAATCAATACATCATGTGAGCTGGTTAGTTAGAACCTCATTAGCAGGTACTATTAGCTAAAATTTCAACTTTCAGGACTTGCCATTTCTTAGTGATTGATATGAGCCGTACTATAAATAAGTTTTAATTGGGCACCTGTATCTCTGTTATGCACAATGGCAGGATGTTTTACACTCTGAGCACTGTAGTTGCCGCATTATTTTGTAGAAGTAAAGAAACTTTTTATCTTAATGCACATTGAAGAATATAAGATCATTATTTTATTTTATTTTTGCAATTATGGAAGCAGTTTTGCGGCAAGCTTGAATCTCTTCTTTGAGTGGTCAGTTTTCTGAAACGGGAGCTAGTCCTGCCAAATTCAGGTAGGACTGCTTAGTTCTTCTCTTCGTCCTTCTTTTTGTGTTGTCAAAAACTCTGGGATGCCATAGAATCATATGCAGCAGAGTTGGACTATCAATATGGATGATATCTTGGAGATATATAACAAATATTAATTTTAATTTCTCAAAATTTATAGACTTCATTCTTGTTCCAGATAGTGACGAATGGGAGTATTGAGCACCGAGCAAAATTCAAAACAACTGCTGTAACTGATTATATATAATAGCATAGTTTCTAAAGGAGCTCAAGGGGAAGTCATATGTTGACGCCACGAGTATCTAGAGCAAGGTATGTTTCAAGTAAACATGGTTGTGTACAGGATTTTGGGCATGCAGCACCTCTGAAAATGTAACTCTCACTGAATTTCCTCTCGGAATTTTGGTCTAGGAGCTGAACGTCAGTCCATTCGCTATGGTATTTTCATGCTGTTTGCATAGTACTCGTGTTATTTTTATTTTCTTCTGGTAGTGTAACAATGTTGGAGAATTTGGTTCAATTGATTATTCATATTGGATGTCAAGGGTTTATGCAAATAAAAAAACATTTCTTGGTTTGTTGTATGCCTGATTCAACATATATAGCTGGTCGTAGTCTTGCTCATTTTGCTTTTGATTCCACTTCTCCGATTATATAGGCAGAGAGTGGCTTCCTCTTTGGTTTAAAATATTGCATATGCATCTCTCTCCGTGTCTAGTGTTACATGCAATTTTGTTTTTCTTGAGGGTAGGAAAAAGTGATCAATACTACAAGATCTCTCTTTATATTAAAAGAAGGTCCAACGCGGATAACTGTTGCATGCAGAAGCATTGAGTCTGGCTTGTCCAAAAGTAGGGAAAATGTAAATTTTAGGTAAATTACCCAATTATAATTGTTTTCTGTTCTACAATTTTAAAACTCAAAATTCTATTGTTTTCTGAAATCAAAATGCAGCAAATTAACACGCGACGGAGGACGAATTCACCAACTGATTTGCAGTTAATTTAAGCACCAATGCAGATTATGATTACAATAAATCAAGTATAATCTGCAGACTGCAGACCAAGAAAAATTTGCAACAAGGTAAACTTGTATCCAACAGTGGCAGCAGCTTTGTGTTCAGCAGATTTGAGGCCACCCTGTCCACATCTGGCAGCCACATCGCTGAGAAGCAAAACCAGCCTCCACTTTGTCGCTGATTTCCACAACCAAGTGAAACCACCCCTTCCCAGTAACTATTTCAGAAATGCTCTGTCTAGTTACAGCCTACTAAATGCCTATTTTCCATTTCTCAAAAAATTGAGTTTCGTCAAGTCCCGCTCTCCCTCTCTCTCTCTACCACATTTCTGAAGCTATTGGCCAGGGCAAATATTCGTAAGGATTGTAATCCGACTATTTCTTCAACTGGCAAGAAGATCTCACCCCTTTTTTGGGTATTTGATTTGTGAATCATATTTCTCTGAAATTAACACAGGACATTTAGCTAATATCTTTCTGATTGCAAATCAGATTGAACCAATTTTTCCATCTCTAACTGCAATGCTTATACATCATGAGTTAAATCTAACCTTCCCCTCTTCTGCAGGGCATCCGCATTGATTTTGCGGAACTGCCTCAACTTTTCAGTAAGAGGTATGATATATGGCTCTATTTCTGTGTTTCTAATATGGTTATATTGTACAAAATGTGATAAATTGTGGTCTATCCATAGAGTGACACCAAGGAACCTGTCAAAGGGTGCTGATGGATCTGTGAAGAAAGATACAATCAGAAGTAGGCTGGGTTCTGATGGACAGGTAGCTTTTGAACTTCCTTGCTCCCATCATTACTTCAGGGGTTGTTAGCATCATTCATATCCTAGAAATATAAACATTTTTCCTGTCTTTTTTCCTCTTGTGGACGACTGGCAGTGTGGTCATCAAGAATCCTTTTACGATCAAGCGATGATCACAAAGGTGTAAACATGCAAGTAAAACTATGTTGCAGGTCAAGATTTTTTCTATTTTCATCATCTTTAGCTGACTTTCTTGATTAGAAATGGTGTTTTCTAATATAAGATGTATTTGGAAGTGCATTTGATCTTGACACATGTTTCAATTCACATTAGGCTTCAACAACTCTTTGAATTTGCCTTACCTCAGTTTAGAAATATATGCAACACAGACAGGTATGATTTAATTAGGCCTAAGACAGAAGATGAAGTCAAGGCAAGAACAACTCAGCTCATTTAGTACATGTAGTGAGATCCAACGCCAAGTGACTGCAACTCAGAACACAACAAACATGCATTGGATAGAACTTTGGTATTTTATTTTTGTTTAATGATGTTATTATATGGTAATGTCTCCGCCATAAAAACAAAGAAAGGTTTCCAGAACTGATTCATTGTGTATTTTGATGATTGTCTTATGCTAGTTACATGTTTGGCCCGTCATGGATCCAGAAAGATTTTTGCAGAGAAGTTGCATGTCCGGTTATAAGTGAAGTTCTTGAAGGATACAGTTAGAGCAGATTCGCCAATGGCCAATCAGGAAGGTGATAACAAAAGGTTCTCATACTGCTACAGTTAAGGTTCTCATACTGCTACAGTTATTTTCTTCGAAATGTCTGAACCATTACACTAAAAATCATTGGCCATTTGTGTTATTCTGTTCTCCAGCGAATTCTGTAACGATGCTTGACTTGAGCACATATTGTAAGGAAGTTAATTATTTTATTTAAAATTAGTGGATATAATTTTGTAACAAATTAGTGAGCATATTCACACATGTTCATAGTCTATGAGTAGTTATTTTTAAATATTTAGTGTAAGTGTTAATAATAATAATCCCACTCAAGAAATGTGGTGATATTAGAAGTAGAATGTCGAAATATTATAAAGTTTGTGACTTGATTAATAGTCAAACAAACTCATATATATTATTAAGCTTATAAATAATATTAAAATTTTGATAATATTTAAAAAAATATTAAATAATAATATTTGATTTAACTCAACTTATTTACCGCTTATGCTAGGTGCATTAATTAATTTTATCTTCTTTTTATTTCAATTAGCAAACGTTCGCCAATTTGCAAATGGATGAAAATTCAAACAAAGGCTATTAATTTCTATAGTAGATATATTATTAAGTGGGATTTGATTATTCTGCTTTTCACTATTCTAGGCCTGCCTTACTAATATAAAAGAGATCGCCCTTACAATTAGGGATAAACACCAGGATCCTTTTTAGGCGCACCAAGCGGGCATCCCTTTCTTCATCTCTCCATTTTCTGTAAAAAGGGGGACATCCTTCATGTTGATAGCGCGGATACCATCTCGCAGCCATTGGCAGTTAGATGGGAAAGAAAGTGATTCCTCTTTTTGATCAATCAAAACCCCTTCCCAAACTGTACAAGATTCTTCCAAAGCATACAGCTTTCTAGATGTAGATGATGATATCTATACAGATGGATCAACTATATATGGTACAATGAAGTACCACACGGGTGCCTTTGGAATATGAGTAGGGCTCCTAGGTGGCGCGTTCGTGGAGGCAAACCGAAGGAAGAGCAAAAGGAAGTGGAACGAAAATACCAAGAAATAAAAGGGTATCAAATTCAATTTATTTGTATCTGAACCGAATCTTGTCTATTTCAACTTTGACTTTTGTTCTTTCAGCCAACCAATTGAACCTTTCAAATATGTATGAAGTATTCACATTCTTTTTGAACGAAAGAAACAAAAACAAAATAGAATTTCATTTTATTTATTTAAATTTATTTAATAAGTTAAGAAACTCTTCCCATCTATTTTATAGATGGGGTATATCTCGCCAAGATAGATAAAAGTATGTATATTATGATACAGATTCAAAATCAATATGTATCTCACCCCATATCAATTAATTGATATAAAAAAAAGACCTCGCACAATTTTACCATGTGCCAGGAACCAGATTTGAACTGGTGACACGAGGATTTTCAGTCCTCTGCTCTACCAGCTGAGCTATCCCGACCATTCCCAATGTAGCATCCCATCCTCATTTTATTAGATGGACGGAGTCTATGTCAATTAAAGGGGCAGGGAAATTACAAAGTTTTGTCCAAGTCCTGTAATTTCAATGATAATTCATTTCGCACCTCTCCTCATGACTCTAAGACCAAAAGAAAGCGATTTGACGGCACTTCCCCCTCGAAGGTTCCCACACCTGAGGGTGCACCCTAGTACATGTTCCTCGGCACTGAGGACATCCCCGAAGAGAGGGGGATTTCGTGACTTTTCGAATGGGCTGTCTTGTATTTCTAATGAGTTGTTTAATAGTTGGCATGTTGAATCATATAGATAATGGGCTGGTTTAGCTTCTTACCGAATGGGATATAAGCATCGGCATGTCCACCATAATAGCCACGCCTAAGAAACCTATCTTCATTCCTACTTGGGATATGAATAGGGAATGGATCAGGCTTATAATACTTCGAACGAAAGATGGTTAGAGCTAGTGAGGATAAGGTCAATTTAGACACAATATCAATCTTATAGTCATTCCAATAAATCTCTTGAGCTTGAAGCAGAATCCCGCCTAAGAGACGAATATCGTGTTTCATATATTCCAACAATTGATCTTTCTGATCGCTGAGACTTTCCACTCGAATCGACTCATGGGGGATGGAACCCTTGGATCCTACTTTGGGTTGTACCAAGTCGGAAACCAAGTGGATTTATTTTTTGTCCCATACTACCTGACTAATCTACACATCATGATATATGACAGTTGTCTTTTTCCATCTAGGTTTTTTTAACGAATAGAAAGATATATCTTCATATTCATCTAAAGATATATCTTTCACTACAATAGTTATATGACGGGTAGCTTTTTTTATCCCATAACTACGTCCTCGAGCTCCAGGTTTGAATTTCTTCGCGGTAGTGCCCTCGTTAACCTCAGCTTTACTAATTACTAAATTGGCTTTTCGGAATCAATAGTATGTACATATATTAATAACTAAAATATATTAATTGAAAATTTGTCAAAAATATCTTATCTACTTCAGAATTAAGTGAATATTACAAATAAAGAATTTAAATAAAAATGAGTGTTTCTAATGACACCACATTAATATTTTGAACAAAAATAGATACGGTATAAATGACATATATAAACCCTTATTTTAAATTAAAAAAATATAAAAAATTAACATATAGAAGGGCGTTAGGCAAAGGGTGTTTGGCCAGGGAACGTCAAACATGTAGAAGGGCGTTCGGCACTTTGCAGGGCGCTAAATGTATATTTTTATCGTTTTTTAACATGGATGCTAAAAGGAATGAAAATATTACTTGGAAGATTCGAGGCATTGCCACCTTCTGCATCCATTATTTATTGTTGACAATAAAAGAAGGAGAAAGAGGTGTATGCGCGGCACTTGGTGACGGGTGGAAGAGAGAATGGAAGAGTGTAGCATCACTTGGTAAAGTTAAGGTTCGGAGGATTTTGAGTTTTTAATTTTTTTTTTTTTTTGAATGGGTAAAAAAGATAGTTTGGAGGTGGGTTTTAGTAAAATTAAGATTTTAAATATATTTTATATGATGTGTATAGTAAAAGTGTTGTGCAAAGTAATTCTTGTGATTGTATTAGAAATACGATAAAAAAATTATAGTAGATAATGTGTGAATTAGTGTGAAGGCTGCGAATACACCAATTTTTCAATGGGCTTAGGTTGAAGTAATTGGGCCGATTCTCCCCAACTAAATTTCTTAATGGACCTAAACGTAAGATCAAAATAAAAAGTAAAAAAAAATCTCGTGTGCTTCTAGATATAATTAAAGTTGATTAGTGTAATTATCTAAACTATCACTTCTTGATTTTCAATTAATAAAATTATTTTAATAATTATTTATAAAGAATATGAAATGAAAAATAATCAGAACTAAACCAAAAAAAAGTGTTATCATAAAAAAATGAAGAGTAAGAGATTTAAAATAAATAAATAAATCCTATTCTAAGTGCATCATGTGTCATGAATAAAACTACAAAACTATAAGGGTTTAACAAAATTTAGAATCCAGTTTTCCACCCTTTAAATTATTGAAATTGCTTTAAAACTTGGAAGTTTTTGTTACTTACTTCAGTTTTAGGTTCAAATTTCAATGAATGTTTTTATATAATATGTAAAAGATAAATTAATTTAATGTTTATCTATTTATCATGAACATATTAATTATTAATGTATCGATCAATCTGAGGATACTATTATTGTTAGAGAACACAAAAGAAGAAATGATGGTTAAGAACTAATAAAATATGAGAATTGAAGGATGTGAATTTTATGAATCAAAACATTTGAATAAACAAAAGAAAGATTCGTTAAAGCACATTTTTTAAGATAATTTTTATTTATGAAGTTAATCAATTTGTGTAATTATTTTATAGATGTATTAAGAGTGGGCGTATGACTATTTTCCAAAAATATCTATATAGCACCATTAATTTCCAAATAAGGGTAAGATATGTTCCCTGAAAAATGTGTGATCGTATGATACAGTCTTAGTCACGCGCTTAAATAGCGAGTCCGACTTGTCACTATAAAGTAGTGTTTGGCGCATAGTACAATTTTCTGAGGCTGGACCTTTTGATCTTTGCACTAATGAAGATATCATTCCTTTGAATACACTCAACCATGATAAAAACCATACAAATTTCCAGCTAAATAAACTCCCAAGAAAAGAAAAGAAAAGAAAATAAAAATAAAAAAAGAATCTTTCCTGCTAAATCATTCGTTTGCGTGAAATCTGGGAAAGCGCCCGTTTTAATCAAAGTGTTCGTCGTTCAATCAGTAAGTTGTTTTTTTTTATTTGTTGTCTTAAATTTCTAATTTTGTATTTTGCCCTAAAAAAGTTCCTTTCTTGGCTACTTTCTGCTTGTCCGAGTCTTTACTTTCTGCTATTGGGCTTTGACATCTGAATTATTGAAATCTTGGAACTTTTGGGACATGGGTTTTCTTGAATTTTGAGCTTTCATACTGAGTAAGAAAGGTTCAGTTTTTGATATTAAGAAGTGGGATTATTTTTTTCTTTTCATTTAGCATTCTGAGTTTCTTATTGTGAATCTTGAATGATCAGCTGAGCTGTCTTTGAAGCTTGTATTCATGATGTTCTTGCTTCTTTCTTTTTTTTCTTTTTTTTTTTTTCTTTTTTCTTTTCCTCATTTCAGTTTTGAGAAAGACTTATGCCTCTTGGATGCTGAAAGTTTGTACTTTCAAGACTTAAAGTGGAGATATTAAGTAGTGGCTGAAGTTTCGAGGATGAAAATGAACTCTGGTGATATTTAATTTCCAAAATTAGAGTTTGAGAGACATTAGAGGGCTTCCTGTAAGGATTTGATTTTTATAGTGTATGGGAATTAGCCTTAACTTTTGCTTCAGTATTTAGTAGTTTAATGCTATTTATATTACCATTCCTCGGTGAAATTAGTTGGATGAAGGTTTGAAGATAAACAGTAGATTGGGAGAAGGGTTCTTTGTGCATTAGGTTCTGTATAGTGAGTCAAGAAAGATGCAGAGGGTTCGAGTTTCATCACACCAAGCTCCGGTGCTTAAATTGGGAGATTCCCAAATGTCTCTGTCCCCAAAATTTAAGTTAGCTGCAATCAATTCCACCTTCCTAGATCCTCTACTAGAATTTGAGCTATCTGTTAATGGAGAACCTTTGATTCCTGGACTTCCTGATGATGTTGCTCTGCAGTGCCTTCTCCGTGTCCCAGTTGATAAACACGCAGCTTGCAAGGCTGTCTCCAAACGTTGGTATTCCTTGTTTGGCAGCAAGGAGCAGTTCTTTACCCTGAGAAAGGAGCTTGGATTCCACGATCCTTGGCTCTTCGTCTTTGCTTATCACAAATGTACCGGGAAAATTGAGTGGAAGGTTCTTGACCTCACCCACCTGTCTTGGCACACGATCCCTGCTATGCCTTGTAAGGACAAAGTGTGCCCTCAGGGTTTCCGGTGCGTCTCTATTCCACATGAGGGTGCTCTCTTTGTTTGTGGAGGAGTAGTTTCTGATGTTGATTGTCCGCTTAATTTAGTACTTAAATATGAAGCTCGTAAGAACCGTTGGACTGTGATGAAAAAGATGATCACCCCAAGGTCGTTTTTTGCGAGTGGGGTTATTGATGGGATGATATATGTTGCTGGAGGCAATAGCACCGACCTATTTGAGCTTAATTCAGCCGAGGTCTTGGATCCTAAGAAAGGGACATGGAGGCCTGTTGCCTGCATGGGAACCAACATGGCCTCTTATGATGCGGCAGTTCTTAATGGGAAGCTTCTTGTGACCGAGGGCTGGTTTTGGCCTTTCTATGTGGTGCCAAGAGGACAAATTTATGACCCATTATCGGATAATTGGGAGAATATGGCTATGGGATTGAGGGAAGGCTGGACAGGATCAAGTGTTGTAATATACGGTCACTTGTTTGTGGTTACAGAGCATGAAAGAACAAAGCTGAAGGTTTATGACTCGGGAGATGATTCTTGGGACGTTGTGGAAGGGCCTCCATTACCCGAGCAGATATGTAAGCCATTCCGTGTGAACTGCTGGGGATGTAAGATCTATGTCGTGGGTCGGAATCTTCATGTGGCTGTGGGTCATATCATGAAGCTGCGCCCAAGTGAAAAGAAATGTGGATTTTCTGTTCAATGGCAAACGGTGGATGCGCCTGGATCATTATTTGACTTAACCCCGTCAAGCGCACAGGTTCTGTTTGCTTAGGACCACCTGTTTGTGTTTGCTTTTGTATTTTTGTGCTTGTTTGTTGGTGCTGCAAATTAGCTGTGTGGGTTCTATGAATTAGAGATTGTACGGATTGCTTTTGTTATATGAGTGTATATGTAAAGGTTCTGAATTTCTATCTTCACTTGACCTCGAGTTATTCATGTGGTGCATCTTTAACTCTGCAACAAAAAATCTTAAAATTGCATGTGGATTGATGGATTTGAGAATGGAAAATCCGCATTAGCAAGTCCGTTGATGGTTGTTTGGATTGATGTGGATTTGAAATCCACCACTTTCATTTCAAAATATTTTTTAGGGATTTTAGTGTATTTGAAATACGACATAGATTGGGTAGATTTGAAATCCTTGCGTTTCAAATCCCTCGATCCTAACACAACGTTTCCTAGCTAGTATGGCTACTTGCCCAATACTGCCTCAACTGAGATATTTTGGTTCTTTGTGCAATCACTTTTTCCCTGTAGGCATCTCCCAAATTAGACATAAGTTATCTTCCCTCTCTAAATTAACAATCCCTTATTCTCTGGATATGGTGTTGGATCTGATTCTTTTGTGGTTTTAGCATTGATTAGTTCATTGCCTCTCCTACTATATCCTCAATCCTATGTCAAAACTAACCAGTTGTACGTCGTTTCTTGTGAGTTGAGACAGTGCTTCCATATATCCTACAAAGTTACCTGCAATTTTTTGACGACAGATGAAGACACTGGTACACATTGTTCCACATAAACATCAACTGGCAGGTTGGCGTTAGATATTTGATTATGCTTTGTGTTTCCAGGCAGAAAAGCTCGACCCATAAAAGATTGTAGTAGAAGTTTCAGTTTGCATTTTTGTGTTGGAATCCCAGGGGCACCAAACACTCACTCTCTTCATTCAAGCTTGTGCAGTTTAGATCAACCTGATATATTGTATCGGCTTTCTTCATATCCGTTTAAATGCAATCGTGATGATCAGATGGACGATTTTAGAAGCGATTCAGCTTCTGCTTGAGCCGATCATATCAAATCATTAGGTACTCTCTCCCTCTCAAGTACATACATCGGAAATCTTGGTTTGGAGAAGTATATATGTTATTGGATGCGCAAACAAAAGTATAAGAAAGGGTAGATTGTCGAATTGGAAATATTTTATCTGTTCGGTAATATTCACATATTTAATGTGGGCGTGGGTATATGTTAATTTGTCCATCGCTCGTGTCTCAAGACTAATTTGTCCAACAAGAGACTCACTCGATTATTTATTGATCCTCCAATTTGATTTTGGATTAGCTTTTCTACTCTTAAATTTGTATTCATTTCTTTCTAACATCCGAACTCACACTTGGAAGACATAATACTAGAATCGATATAGTAATTAAGATAAAAATTAAATAAACAAGAATAAAAATAATAGATCATCTACATAAATAAATATGTGAAGTTGGGGTTATGTTTTAAATCATATTAAATTAACAATCCATAACTTAGGAATTTTCAGGAACTTTAAGAATTACTTAGATTTGTAATAATCAGAATTGGTTGCTAGGTTTTAGGATTTTGTGGGCTTCACCTCCAAACAAACAAGCTGAATAGCATTGGGCTAAGCAACAGCATTCAAATAGGCATAACGTGGAGACATGTAGTATAATTAACAAACCTTGTATATTAAATATTTTGAAACACACCCCCCTTAACATATAAGTAAATTTTCAACTTCTAAAATGGGGTTAATATTAAATATGAGACAAATATAATTCTTCTTAATATCAAAATAACTAAAGTATATCTTAAAATTTATTTAATTTGTACTTAAAATAAAAAAGAACACCTACAATTATGCTAAAAAGATACGTGTTACCTCAAGAAGTTTTTTCCTATATTTTTTACGTTAAAAATATATACAAAAATAATATGCTAAAAAACGTAGTTTTTTTTACTAAAATTTTAAATTTTAAATAATTTTTTCGTTACAAGTTCATTTTTTACCTGTAGTATATAAATAATCACCTTCTTTCGATCTTTAACTTGATACCAATATTGTAGATATCAAAATAAAATATTACATTCAAAATATGAAATATATTTTTTTATGGGTTGAATTTTTTTTTTTTTAATATTTGTGGTAGGTTTGAATAAAAAAATGAATTAATTTGTTATATGAATTTGAGACAATAAATTACTTTTTTATTAAATAAAAATATTATATGATTTAAAGTATATAAATAATTGTTTTATTTTTTTCAATGATTTAACTATTTGTATGAACTTTGAGGAATTATAGTAGGTTGGATTGAGTTTTGAATTCTAAAATTCATTTTGTGATTCAATTTATAATTTATTAAAGAGAACTTTTAAAAGAATAACAATGCAATATAAATATGAAATTATACTAAAAACTTGAAAGTTATAACTTTTTATATTGATTATATATTAAAAATATTACATGATATTATATTTTGTAAGCAAATTTTAAAAATATAAAATATTTGAATAAATAAATAAATATATATAAAGAAAAACACTAACAGAAAATGTATTTAAAATGCCTTATTTTAATGTTATTTTGTATCACTTTAAAAAAATTGTCTACTAAAAAATAAAAAAGAAATAACACGTGTGTTGAGCACTACAAATGTGTATCAGGTACACATTCGTTATTTAAATTTTTTATCTTTTGCATTTGTATTTCATAAATATCCTGTTTACACCATTACCTCTTGTTTTATTATATAATGAGATATTAGCCCGTGCAATGTACATAATTTAATATATATTTATTATATTAATAATTTATAATTAAATTATGTTATTAATGTTAAAAAATTGTATATAACCTTCTATTTATATCAATTATATTCATATAAATATCATTCAATTTGAAATATAGTTTATAATTAAATTTCATTTTTTTAAGTTAGTTTTATTAAATAATAAATTGTACGCTACTTTGAAGTAATGTTTGAATTGTCCATCAACTGAACATAAATATTTTAATTTACTAAAAATTGCTGAAGTTAAACAATAAATTAAGAGTATAATATTATTAATTCTATAAGAAAATTATTATATATTTTTAGATTAAATCCATATAAAATTTTGATAAACTATTTATTCGAATTCATCACATTATCATTAATAACTCAATGCATAAAAAAGTTATATTCCATAATTTTAAATATAATTATTCATTTTAATATTTATAATATTGATGTCAAATTAAATATTAAAAAAATAGATTAATTTGATAGATCTTATATTAAAAACGAATTTAAAACGAAAAAGTTATTTGAATTTTTACATTTTAGTGAAAAATTAAAATAAGAGAGAAAAAAAAGCGAGAGACTAACACATCAATTAGACGCATGTAACATTATCATTCTTTTATATTAAGTATAGATTATTATGTTGTTTTCATTTCATATCACCTATGCATTTTATAATCTTTTATAACAACAATATAATTTTATTAATAAAATAAAACATATTCTATCTTGTACATCCATATAGTAAATCTAAACATTAAAAATCAAATAAAAATATATTTGTATGAATGAAGAAATTACAAAATTTTAATAATTTAAAAACAAAATCTCAAAATTATTTAGCGGACCTTGTAAATTTTTAAAAGACCTCAAATTATTTAAAGAGAGTACAATATAAGATTTTGAAATCTGAAAAAAAAAAAAAAAAAAATGTTTCAACATTCAACAAATCTTCCATGTTAAAGCCACTTTTTGGTTTTAAATTATTAGATTACTTACAAATTTATTTCATCACTTTCTCGAGTTACCAAAATATATCTCTAAATTAAATTTATTAATTTTTGAACTTATTAACTATCTTACAAACTTTTCAATTATTTTACCATTTCGGAGTCTTATTTATTTTATATTTTTAAAATGCACAAGTTTATCCATCCTGTCGAAGAATAGGACCTATTTTGGACATAGAAATAGTTTAAAGTATAAATTGAGCAGGAAATATTAGTTGAACGTTGCACTAGAAAGTGGCAAACACCTAGTACCATCACTCAAGATGATTCAATATAGAAATTGCCCTAGAAATGTTGCCTAATTACAAATAGCCCCAGCTGCTGGAAAGGTGCTTGTAAGAAACAAATATAAACATCAACGAGGTGTTAGCAACACCAGATGGGCATCCGTAAGAAATCAAATATCATTGCTTTTTAGTGTTTTTTTTTTTTTTTTGGTGATCAGACTAACCTCATGCATGGTTTCTATAATTCTCTATTTAATATATGATCGTAATTCTAAATCTCGACAGCGTCACGATAACATGAAGCACAAAATGAAACACCATTTGTAGCAGACGACGGATGATCTCATAACTCGTAAGCAACTCTCCCAGAAGCTTTCATATCTCAGAACACTAAAAAATGGACACAAAGAAACATAAAAGTGATGGTCAAGCCATGATTCAAACTGGAATATAAGACAAAAAAAGGCTTGCTAGGAAATATACTCTTGGATAGAGACAGACACAATTCAACAGCACTCCCATGGAAATATACTTACAAAGACAGAACATCACAGCAAAAATATAACTAATAGTTTCTGTACACACGGTTCATGAACTCTGGTATCTTGATCAATACCACGTAGCCCATATCATTTTTACAAGGAAAAATGGTATACCTCATGCAAGGTAGTTGTATATTTGCGGGTTGTTTTTGTCTCGCTCCAAGTACTCTCTGTCGATGAGGCTCTCGATCCTTTTCTTCAAATCAGCTGGTTTTATTGGAAACTTGAGCTGTGTCATCAACAAAATAACACTCAGTTCTGTAATGGGTTGGGGGGGGGGGGGGGAATCAATGGCCATCCAAACTATTGTGGTCACTGAACTCTTTACCATTTGAATTTCATTTCATTTTGCTGATTGCCAAATAGCTAATCGATTTTTTCACCCTACCATCTCCAATAGAATATCTCAAGTAACATTCCCAAAGAGATGGTAAAGTCGCAAAAGAAGGCACAGGAGGCAAAGTGCAACAAAAAATACCCATTGCACATCATGGAATTTCGGCGGAATAGTTGCTATGATGATCAGTAAACACACAAAAAAAAATTGTTTAGATGCTCTCACATTTTCTCACACTTAAACAGACTTACTGCGTTGGCAGATGGATCTACGTGAAAACAATATACACATACAAGCAGAAAAAGGAGGTACCAGACTTCTCATTACCTGCTGAAAGAGTTCAGTTATCAATAGTGTGTGGCTCAGCACTTTCCTAGTCTTCATTATACGAACAATAGCAGCATCAACCTAAAGGAAAAGTACATAAAAAACTAGATTAGTGTATGAAACAAGGGATTTCTGAAGATTTTGCAAGAGTAACTTTCACAAAATAATTAGAGATCTTGTAAGAGGACCTGATATTGACGGTCTTGGAATACTCTTTCTGTAGTGCTGGTATTCTCTTCAACAGTTTCCTTCATCTGAATCGCATTTACCTGCTCATGAAGAGGTCAGCGTTTTAGTATCAATTAACCAAGGTCATTATTGCATTGATCCCATTTGAGAAATTTGCCATGTGAAATCATTTATGAAAAAGATAATTGTTTCTTCGAGACAAGAAGAAATCATACCTTTATACGATAGAGAGGAGCGGTAAATTGATCATTAAAGACGAAGGAATCATCATCTTCCACATCTCTGCCTTTAGGCATCTGCAAGGACAAATTTTATTACTTAGAAATATCTTCTGAAAACCAAGGAAAAAGAAGACCCCCCCCCCCCCAAAATAAAAAAATGAAATGAAAACAGTGCACCCACTTTCTGAAGAACACGAAATTTTCCACATGCAAGAGACTGCAAAGTTCTCCTCAATTCTTTATCTTCAATACCAGTAGATTCCTTGATATCTTGAAAGCTAAGCTTTTGTGCATCATTAAACAGCATCAACACAACGGTCTTGAGGAACAGAACACCACAAGCAATAATATGTTAAAGTCAGATCAGCATCAAGCAATACTAATAAAAAGAGTGAAACTTAAGAAGCAATGAGCATATTAATCTAAAAAGACACCAACCTGAAACAGAGAAACTGCTAGCTCCTTTTTACCTTTCAGAAACTCTGCTTTCAGAACACAGTGACCCAATGAGTTTTGCCACATTAATCGCCTCCCACTGTACTTGCTTAAGTAAAATTCCTTAAATATATCCTGGAGAGCAATTTCATTCACCCAACCAAAAAAAAAAAAAAAAGATTATTATATGCAACAATGTGCTCTGCATCAAATTTAACCGCAAATCCACAAGCATATCCAGTCTCGTTTCAAACCTGATACACATTGAGTTCATGGGGCAGCCGAACATCCATGGGAGGATAGGTTGGCCAATATCTGCAGGCAGTCACAAGTGTTCATTCCACAGAAGACTCATGCAAAAGGAATAATAGGTAAGAAAACGATCAATACAGAGCAATGAACTACAGAGACTTACCCAGTGGTTAAGACATGGACACTCATCTCGATTCCAGATGGGAGTTTCGTCCGAGCTTGGGATGATTGCTTGAATGATTCATTAATTTCTTTTGACAGTTCAATGTCCTGAATTACAGTTTACAATATCATTAATACATCAATTTAGTCCAACTTGACAATATATAAAACAATGTGGTGAATTTATGGGACAATTAATTGGGTTTTATATTATTTTGCTTCCAGTATATTTCTTGCAGATAGGTTAACTTTCAACATATTTTGAGTTCAATTGAAAGAAACTGAACAAATATTGATGTGGGCTCGTATCTTAGGAGTAACTAAGATTTAGTGAAGATCTCCCATCTGGTAATTGGTAAAATTGTGTTCTGGATTTAAAAGGAACTAGCTGCTCCATTTTTTTGGATCTTAACTCACAATGCATATTACTTAAGATAGTTCAGACTCAAATCTCTAAATCAGGATTAAGTTTGTCCCAAGTCTTAACTGACATCAAAAGAATCCTCTAGAGCCTAGCCATTCAAGTAAAAGACATTTAACCAATTTTTGTTGATATTACAGGACATAGTGCATTGGTTTCTCCTTAATATAGTCATAAGAGAATATTTCAAGGCCATTTAAAGATTTGCCATACTCTGTCATCAAACAGACAAATATTGTAAATATGATGCTAATCTAATCAGATTAAAGAACTAGGAGCAGGTGTTATTTAATCCTATTTGTATAGAGTCCAAACAGATTCCATAGTGTGCTCAGAATTCTTTGGAAAGAGGATCTATGGAAAACTCAATTATAAATCATTTCATAGACAGCAGCCACCCTCGAATCTACAATCATGCAAATGTAAGTGGTGTGAGAGAAGATACTCAGTCTGATTAAAATTTGAGCAGCATGCCACTTTAAAAATATACTGGAGGCCCAGAAACCAGTATAATGTCGGAAAATGAGTTTCCTCCAATGATTTCAGTATGTAAAATTACAAATACAATTGTATAATTACAAATACAATTGTATCAGGCTTTTATTGATACACACCTTGAACATTCCTTCGAGTTTGTTAGTAAATTGACTGCCGCACTCGGTTTTCAACTGCAAAACAGATCCCAGTTTTATTTTCACTTGCATGTATATACAGAAAATCAGAAACTTGTGGAACTACCTGAAAAAGAAAGTTTACCTTCGAAATCATCGATTTCTCTGCATCAATAGATGCACTTTTGCCTAATAAGAGCCTCTTAGCAAGATCTTTCTTGTAGAATGCTTCAAATACATCCTTACCCTAGTTGAGGAGTGAGACATACATTTTAGCCACTTGATATTTAGAAATGGAAGTTATATACATACTAACAGACTAACAAGCATTACTAAAGCTAACTAATATGCATATACCTGTATAAATCTGAACAAGACCAGAACTTTATCAAGAGTACCCTCCAATTCCTCTTCAGATGTACCCTTATTTCCAGCGCGAAGCTTCTCATCAACAAACTTGGCAATTAGCTCAGCAGGTCGGTTCTGGAAAAAATATGATGTTACATGATTATTAAAGCAACTGGTAACAGATCAATATCTTGAATGAATGATAAACGGAGATGCCGTCATTCTATGGCTAAAAGAACTCAGGTTCCAATCCCAACCAAACCTTCACGTTGCTATTTCACAATTAAAATTATCATTTATTCAATGATTCACGGCAGAAAAGTAACAAATCACAGCAACAACTAAAGCTTTAAGAGTGCCATTCCATTGCTAACATGCATTGAGTTCTCTTGCTCTCTCCCTCTTTCTCTTAACTCCAATATTAACTTAAGTCGGACTTTAGCAAGCCATCTTGTTGGAAAAGGCAATTTTTTTCACGTCCCTCCCCAATAAATCTAATGGTCATCAAATAATTCACACCCATGGAATAAAGGGTTGAGAAAACAATAATAATGTTACACACATTAACTATTCCACTTCAAAATGGAACTCCAACGTTTGTGCATAGAACAGATTAGGACAAGATAAAGAGTATGAAATCAGACTAAAGTGGAGAGACTCTAGTACCTGGCGGATATTAATGAGATGCTCAAATGCATCCTTAATGGTATTGCTGAATGTTTCATTTTTATTAAAGCTTTCTTCCCATATTCTATCAAGATTTGCCTTAAATTCCAATAAACTGGACACCATCTCTTTGTCTTTTTCTTCATCCATGACAATGCTCTGGCCAGTTCTCCGGATGTACTGATTAAGGGATTGCCTCAATGATTCAAGGGCATTGACCCTGGAGAAGAGGATATACATTCTCTGAAGGTCTTCAATACGCTTCCCGTCCATAAGCATCATGAAACCCTGCACAAGTAAATCAGAATTATCACAACATTAATATGCAAGCACAGGGGATAGTGATAACTGCAGGAAGATTTGATGCTGGTCTGATTACAGCCACCTTATCCAGAATTGCAGATATATGACGCTCAAGTAGTTGTCTTTCTGCAGTGGCCACTAGCGGCTTTCTAGTATTAGCATCCAGGTAAAGCAAGCATCTTTCATTTTCTTCTTGCAACCTCATCTGGCAAAACACAGATAAATTAAGTGATTGAAGGTAGTTTGAAGAGCCTAAGGATGCAAACATGAAACTTAATAATGCAAGGAAGATCAAAATTTAAATGAAAAAGCAGCAGAAGAAGGATGCAGCACGAATTCACACCTCTACATGTTTTAGATAATCTGGAACATCTGCCTGCTGCATATATTTGACACCCTCGGCTGCATAAAATTCAGATGTACCTTCAAGGAATGGCTTCTCAAAGCTTTCAGTGTAAATTCCCAATGCGGTGAACATCTTCAAAAGATGATTAAGGAGAGTTCTATCAACTGCTTCTCCTAGTCTACAGGAACCAAAAAATCATAATAATAATAATAAGTATTGGAATATGAGAAATCCTATGTTCTGTAAGCTATGTTAGGTATAGCATAGTTAAAATGGTTCCTTAAGAGACTGATGTAAAAAAGAGTCACTACTGAAAACCATTGAAGAGACTGCAAAGCGTTCAATTATTCAACAACTAACCCCTTCTAAATCTGTTATGATAGGGGTAAAGCTATAAATCTAAGCAATATTTAATAGATTCTGTATTTACAAATTTCATGCCATGATAGGCAATAGAGTACCTTTCACTCTCAATCATTTTTAGAAGACCGAAGACAGTTTTGTGCTCCACCTCTGAAGCTAGAGAAAGATGTTTGTGGAAAAGCTGCAAGCCCATGTCCCACAATGAGCGCACATTCGGTGTTTGCTTCACATATGTTCTATCAAGATATAATGCTATACCCCGGATCATCAACATTTGGTCACAAAAATCCTGCCAGCGCTTCTGAACAAGTGATAAGAAAACCACCAGATCTTCACTTTGGCCAACCAAAGATTGTAGTGCAGCAGAAATGTAGGCTTCACACTCCTTTTCAATCCTTTGATAGAGACTTCCCCCCATCTTGTGCAGGCAAAGGTCATTGACCGCCTTAATATCATAAGAGGGTCATCAGCTTTATGAGATACTGAGTAGAGAAATAGCAAATATCCAGGCTTACCTGATAGAGTTTCTCCAAATCACATGGATTAGGTTGCTTTAAAAATATTGCACTGATAGCAGACTTGAGTGTTGCCCATGTATTTTCCTCAAAATTAGTTGGTAGAGTTGGTTTGGCTTCAGATACATATTGCAGAACAATCAGCAAAAATACTCATTTGCAGTGAGAAAATGGTTATACAGAACATTCAAGCTATATGTTTTAGAGAAGAATCTATGTTACCAAAATAACCAGATTGCACCACAACTTTCTGAAAAGCATCCTTTTCACAATAAACATAAGTTTAAACTTTAAACATTAGGACGGACTGCTTTCAATTATTTCAGTTACTACCTATCCTGATTGATCATTACAACAGTCACATTTTATAACATAAAAACAGAATTTATAGTTTGAAATAACTGCTCCAAGCACAATAAATCACGTACAGTGGCCACTTTGGAACTTGTACAGATTAAGATTTTCCCATGTGAAGTAAAGTGCATCCTGTGTATATTCACATTCTTTGATGTATGAATGGGACAACCCTGAAATCGACCCTATACAGACCAGATATGGACACGACTAACTTGATTCTAACACAATTTACTAATTTATCTAAAGATGTGGTAATCTTATGTTCTCCATAATCTTTGATGTATTTTACGCACAACCAGAAATCGAGCACGAGCCCAACCAAAAACCAGAATTGCCACCCTGAGTGATATGATTAAGCACTTCTGGACCTTAATATAAACATACACATCTAGCTAACCAAGCATCAATAGATGGGTAACCAAAAAAAAAAACACCTAAACAAATACTCAATGACGATAAATCCTTCTGCATTCTGAACACAACTGTATGTATATGCATTAGGACAGCATGTACACCTGCTTACTGAGGAAGTCCCACTGAAACAATGCATTCCAGACAGAATACACACACACACAGAGTTTATTATTTATAAACCTAGTAAGCCTTAAACAAGTCATTAATCTTTCTACCAAATATGCTGAAATAGCAATAAGAATAAAATAGAAAGTAAAATGCAAATCTTGGTGGACACTCATAAATAAAGTACAGTGGAGTACAATCACCAATTTGCGAAAGCCACACCTCTGGCAGTATATTGGAACTGTTATTTTTCCAAGACGAAAATTTCAGGCTCAAGCAACAAAAAGATGGCCTGGATAATCCTCAGTATTTCAACAACTCTTTCGTACAAATTAGATGAAACATACGTACATTTACACCATTCTGTGGCGCACAAAATCAACAAAGAATTTCTTATGAAATTGTAGTTTAATCATCTCTGCTGCATGCATCTTCCATGTTAGTTGATTAATAGGACTTCACAATCACATCTCCAACAGAAACCATGGAAGTGAAGCAAGTAGCAAAGATAGTATGCTAGTTGAAAGCAGTCAATAGAAACCAACCCATTTCAACACAGTATATGGAGCATAATTTCCATAAACATTCTCTTGCAAGAAATAGAAAGTGACTCTAGAAAGCTTAACTTTGACTACAGCAAAGCTTTCATTAAGAAAATCTGTAGATGCATCCATCTGCTTGATGAGTTATTACAATGCAGTACATTCTACACCTATTTTTCAACAACAAAAGCCAATAACTACCACCAGAGCACCTCACATTGACAATATAAGGCAGTTCCATGTAAGCATTAAGTTGTGAAACACATCAACATAACATGAAGCCAAAGAAACAAAGTCCTTACAAGTTGTTTACTTTGGTATCGGCATTACTTTCACATATTAGCTTCTTTAAAAGCATTAGAAAGATGAAACCATCTGAATTTTACCCAATGCTCATGTAAACCACCCTATCCGAAAGGCAAGCTATTTTTCGGCTGAATTCTGACATTCAAAGTCCTAAAACACCTAAAGTAAGATTCTAGACCAAACAAGAAATTTGGAATCTAGGGTAAACCTTTAGTTTTCATTAGTTAAGTGCATAAATTAGTGAACTTAAAACGGAAACAATTCAATTAACAATAAACTTTCAGCTTGAGGGACCAAGTCATTCATTGGGAAGTGAAAGGTAATGTTTCTTAAAATGTGAGAAAACTCCCAGATCGCTTCATATTACAAATATATTGAAATCACATATACACTTAACATAAACTTATTTACCTTATTTACCAAAAAAAAAATAATAATTTCAAACCAGCCAAACACATAAAAACCCTAAAACGCCCGCCTCAATTGGACGGAGCACAAACTGTAAGAATTGAACAGCCGAACCCTCAATTGTTTTTCCAGAAATGGCTGCACTTAAACCCATCACAAAATTCCATAATCGGAAAAGGGCAAAATAAACAAACAAAGCAAAGCAAAAAATATAACCTTTAACAAGCTTAATTACAAGCTTTTTTGTCGGCTGCGGAGGCGTAGCTTTCTTCCGCGACAAATTAGCGGTAAATCCTCCGCCGGAAGCAGCAGCGCTGCGACCAAAAGCGTTGGACGGAGATGAGGCCTCCAATACGACATCGTTAGGATCGTCTTCGATCATTGGGGAGAGAGCCGGGGGTTCGGAGAAGTGGACATGCGGAGTATTCTGCTGCTGGCCGTTCTTGTTCCCTTCGACTGAGCACGCAACAGCCTGTGACTTGGCCTTTTTCATTGCCGGGTAAATTGGAGCTGCGGCGGCGGCGGCAGAGGAAGAATGAGAGGAAGATGAGCGCTTGCTGGGTTTGGTGGAGGTGGAGGAGGTGGGTTGAGACATAGAAGAGTGATGAATCTCAAGGGAAGCTCCTCATTATAGGAGAAGAAAGAAATTGAGCTTTCAAGATGAGGGAAAATCTAATTCCTTTTGCAGAAATTTTGCTCTAGAGACTACAGATTTTATTTTCGATTAGATTTTATTTTCCTTTTCGATTTTTTTGGTTTTGGGCCTTCATTTATACAGCCCAAACGTAAGTGAATATGGGTTTGGGCTTAATGTGGAAAATGAAGTGGGCTAACAAGTATTTGCTTATCCCAATGTAAAGTCACTTTCACCCTAAATTAGCTACTGCCAGGAGAAAAGTTTTAGGTATTTTATTTGCAATATTTTAGAAATATTATCTTTTTTTCTTTTTTTCAGATATTTCCCACCCTGCCTTCTTATTTTTTATATAATATTACAATTGTGTATCAGCACAACCAAAGCAAATGCAACTTGATGAGGGTCGAATAGGTGTGTATATATATATATATATAATATTATATTTTCACAAAAAATATTCAGGTGGTCAAGCTCATTTCTTGCTGAGTGATGTTGGGCCTATGTTGGGGCCGCTGCGGGGCCCCCTGGTGCTGCGGTTGCCCTTAAAATTGATTCAACCATTTTTTTGGCTATTTTTCTGTTTTGTTTTGTTTGTTTTTTTTTTCTTTTTTGTGTTTTTATATATTAAGATTTTTTCAAATTTCAAAATTCTAGTCATCACACCATCACAAAAAAGGTAATTTATATTTTATATTTATAATTTTTCGCTTATTTATTGTTAGTAATTATGAAAATTATTTTGTAATTTTAACTGTTAATTATTTATTAGTAAAATGATAATTTTATAGTCTTAACTCATCTTAAAATATAAGTCATTTCTTCAAATTGCTCTCCATTTCTAAGTTCATAGCTTTGGGGATATCCTAGCGCTGAGGAACATGTACTAGGATGTATGTGCGACTCGTTTAGATCATAAGCTGGCTCACGTCAATCCCACAAAAATCATTTTGATTTATCTTGAATTCTCAAAACTTCTGTGGCTCCATCCCCGCAGGCACAGAGAACCCTTCATTTATATAGTGTTTCATCCATTTTAGGTTCCGGGGTATATATCAATCAATATCGAATTGCCGATACATAAATGATAAAATCACCGGCTACTTGTTTTATGGCTTTAATTTGAGCCGCAGACTGGTACCCTCCCTTTCACCCTAAGTCGTAACCCCGGCCAGTTGCTTTCCGTTTATATAATACATACAACTATATGTATTTATTTATATCTTTTTTTTTAATTCTTGAATATAGAATAATTCATGAATTGCTAATTGATATATTAACTTTAATTTGTTATTTATAGTATCATGTTTTATAAGAATAAGTTTGGATATCAGGAAAGAAAAAAAATAAGAGATAGAAAAGTTAATCCAAAATCAAGCTAGAAATATCAATAAATATTTTCCTTAAAAAAAATCACTTATGGAAAGTGCACGCACAGATAAAAATAACTTGCAAAAAAATGAAGATACTGAAGGAGTGCTTGAAGAAGTGCTTGAACCTGTCAATGTAGATGACTGAAAGTTTTGCTACATATTAACGTGGATGAAGTCAACAATAATGATAACGTGAGACGAGTTGTATTTAAGTAATTATTTTCATCTTGTTTGTCTTTTATTTTTTACGATGATATAAATATTTATAGTTTTGCAAATGCTTTAAATTTTTAAATTTTTCTTTAAGTTTGTACGTTGAAAAAAAATATAATTTAAGAACCCATTATAAAGATTTGATTCAAACTTAAATATGGGTAAATCCAGCCTTGAACAAAACACTTCGACGATAAATAATTTACAAGTTTATTTTAACAAACGTAAATCTACATGTAGTTTGGTTGTAGCTGGATGATGTGCAATTGTAAATAATTGAGTAAACATTCTCGAATCTCAGAAACATCAGGCAGGGCTAGCCCTATGTGAGTTTTGTACTTTCATTTGTATTAACATTAGTCCTTGTGAAATGTAATTATGTAGCGCTCCCCAGTCTCCTTTCTCATAGGTGCCCACCATTCATTACTCTTACTCGGCACATCTCCTCCAATTTTGGATAGTCTCCTTTCTCATAGGTGCCCACCATTCATTACTCTTACTCGGCACATCTCCTCCAATTTTGGATAGAATCCAACCAATTACTATAGAATTCATTTATAGTATAATTATGAGTTCCGGGAACTACTATGTTTGTTTGCAAAGAAGACTTTCGGTCTATCTCGCTAGCAGTAATATCCCAATGCCCGAGATAGGGAACCAATAAGAAGCATTTCACGCCCTATGATTGAAGGAATGGTTTAGTACTTTATTGCGAACATAGTTCCGATGCGGGAACCATGTTCCTGAGAAGATAATAAGCAGTGAAGCTAATGCCGCTAGTAGCAACGTCGAAAGAGCTTGCCGATCGACTTTTCTGTGCTTTAGTCGACGAATAAGATAATTATAAAAATTAAATTCTTATGCTTATACAATATTGAAATTAGATTATTGTATACGTAGACATGACGATCAAAAAGGGTATTAACGGGTACCCACCCTAATAAAGAGGTTATGGAAAGGATAATTTGGAAAGAAAATAAAATATCATTAAAATTTGAAGTGTTTGGATTTGTATTTTTGGGTGCTTGCTACCCGGACCGTTTATATTAAAAAAAAACAAAAAATTGGGTTTAATTAATAATATCATTATTGTAAAATATAAAATAAAATAAAAGATCTAAAGAAAAATTAGGATACCCGGTGAGTTTAATGAGCGGGTTTAAATAGATATGAATAGTTATTTTTAAAAACAATTTTGAATACTACCCACCTAACTATCATCCTGTGCTAGAAAAAGTAGAATGACTCAATTGTATTATATATAAAAGTAAATCCACCTAATATTTACAATTACAAACAAAAGACAAGAATCCAAACATAAAATTTTCCCATTTTAGATAATCTACCATCGAAATTTTCAGGGATGGATACTCATCCCAGCTTCATATTATTAAAACTCGTTCCTGAAATCCTGGGTAGCATGCAGCTAACTGAATAACATTGGTCCACATAAATGAATATACAACAGAAACATCATTTTGGGACTCGCACGAACCTTAAGACTACGATGAACATCAAACAATCAAGAAGCGAACGTGTAAAAGATGCATGCCTTCACTGGAGTATTTGGCTGCCGTAGTCTTCATTAAATTTGTCATACCGATGTGCATGGAGATGAGCAGACGGCCTAGTGTTCCTCAGTGCTGCCTCAATGTCTCCATGTGTAATTGGTCCCACCTTTGGCAACTCTGCAGGTACATGGGAAATAAGAAACAAACTTATGCACATTGTTCGTGAATCAAAGTTTTTAGCATTAATTGGCTTATGTGACAGGTCAGAAAATTTACAATTGCACATGCAACAACATAATCTAGCTACAAGCAGAATTATGAAGATATAAATGTTAGCTACTGTATGGCGAAAGTATACACTGATTGCTGAATGCATACCATCCTTTGGCACCGGTTCTTGTTTCTCCTCAAGATATGTCATTAACCGTCTCAGTGGTTGCATTGCAGCCTCTTTGCATAGCAGACGAACATCAGAACCTGAATAACCTTCAGTTTTTTCAACCAATAAATCATAAGGAAGTTCCTCCCCATATTTTGATGGAAGTAACTCCTCAAACATTCCTCTTCTTGCTTCAGGTTCTGGAAGTGGTACAAGGATCTACATCACATAAAAAATGTGATATTAGTTTCGCTGCCATGCATCACTTGTTTTCCTACATATCAATTAGTACATAGATAACCATACCAAGTTGATTATTTATATTTACAGACATCTTCTCTTTTTTTGAACAAATTTCGGAAAAAATTAAAATCGGTGAAACAAATTATGAACTGATCAGCAATATAAAAGACACTTAAAACATGGATCTTTTTAGCTGGATTCCTAGAAACTTCTCAACATTGTTAGTTTTGTACAAGCCACAAGGATTACATGTTCTTTTACTACTCTGCTCCTTTTTCAACCCAAAAAAAAAAAGCAGCAATGATAAAAATACAAAGATGGTGTTTATAAGATGAAAATGATTAATTGTTGCTTTTTACTAGAGAAAATGAGCCACCAACTTATCTAAAAATGTACCCGCTTCTCAAGACGCCTAAGCATCGCTGCATCTAGTTCCCAGGGGAGGTTAGTTGCTGCCAGAACAAAAACAAGTTCATCTGATTGTGTCAAACCATCCATCTGTAGTTTGAGACAAATCCATTAGTATCTGTAATACACATATAGATGTACTAATTTATACTGTCGTACTGTCAATATAACAAAAAATGAAAGTAATTATTAGCATGTTTAACGACCTTGCAGACAGACGAGATACACCTGAACTAGAAACAATATAAGATGTCTTTTTTGCAACAATATTACCAATTCTAAATGCATATGACAATGTCCATGCATAATTATGCAATTTTTTATCACATGAACCATTTGACTGAAGCATATAAATGAATAAGGAAAATAAAAACAAAAACTTATATTCATCAGGTAAACTGATCACAAAAGAGAAGACTCATTATACTTTTAAAAAAAGCATCCACTTAGAAGCAAAAGTACAAGATTTCATAAATGGGATGCAAGATCTCATCTTATTTGAGGTGATACTTAACACCAGGCCTTCTATTCTTTCCACATTAGTCCCCCTGGAAGCATATGACTCGTTGCTTTCATTGTATTCTTTCCAGTTTCTTGCATTGTAAGGGGGGGAAAAACCTGTATAAGCAACTCAGTCTTCAGACGCCTGCTTGCTTCATGTTCGCTGCGCCCTTCACCTCGTTGGCTGATAATTGCGTCAATTTCATCCAGAAATATAGTTGATGGAGCATGATACCTTGCAAGCTCAAACAATACTTTTACCAATTTTTCAGAATCGCCTGCAAGGTAATCCCTACATCTTGAGGAAATATGAATACTCAGGAAAAACATTGTCTAGTTTCATAAAATTTAGAAAATTCCTTTTTTATCAACTATTTAACATCTGGAATGTTTTTGAATATTTGGAAATACAGTGATTTATCTTTAGAATCATTTGAAGAAAGCTACCGTTTGGAAACGAGAAAACAAAGTTACTGTATAAAAAAAATTACAAAGTCTCACAATTAGATGACAATTAATATATTATATGGAGTAACACTAAAAGTGCACTTGCTAGTAACTAAAAAAACAGAAGATAAAGAAAAAGAAAAGCAAAATAACTAGGAATATCTCTATAAGGTATAGCTTCAACAGATGCAACCAAGAAATACCATACTATTGTGAATTCATCAGATCCCAAACAATTTTGTTCCACAGAACTAATAGAGCTCAATATCTTACCCCTCCACTTGCTGACGACTGATGATGCAGAAATGTTGAAGAATGTTGTATTGCACTCAGTCGCAACAGCTTTTGCCAGCATAGTCTGCAGTTTAAGATGTAGAACATAAGACATGCTTCAAATTACGGCCCATACTTTTACTATAAATGAAGAAAAAATAGTACGTAGAAATATGGCAGAGAATAGAGAACAAAAAAATAAGAGCTTAATGTGAGAGAAAACAAAAATATTCAAACCGAAATATCTATAGATGAGCTCAATCCTGATGTCTTTAATTTAATTGACTGACTAAGTGGAAAAGCCCAGTATATGTGGATCCTAGATTTCAGTTTCCAATTTTGAATTTGATTTTTATGCAATCATGCAATAAACAAAAGGCACAGTAGAATAATTATATAAGCTTTTACTGAAATCAATATGCCTTATGAATCAAATTAATTCAAAAATCAAGCCAAGTGATAACAATATCAAGTACAAGGGAGTATAGAACATTTTTTACTCTATATTCAACTACTAGCAGCACAAAATAGAATGAAAATGATGAGGTGATCACAAACCTTTCCTGTTCCAGGGGGGCCGAAAAGAAGAATGCCTTTCCATGGTGTTAGGAGACCAGTAAAATACCTGTAAATGAAGTACAAGTGGAAGTCTTGTCAAGCTTTAGAAAGCTGGACTTAGTTATTCTGCATGAAATGACGCACTCAGTTTTAAGACTGACCTTGGATATTTTATCGGCATAACAACAGCTTCTTTGAGTAGACGTTTAGCATTCTCTAATCCCTTTATGCTTTCCCATTTAACATCTGGATTACCATGAATGATATCTCTGGAAATGATGAATACGCAAATGAGTCATGACATGTTAAGTTGATTAAGATGTACAAAGTTATCTTGCAACACAAATGAACAATCAAAAGCTCATAGCTAACAGTGCCAGTATTACCTACTTAAACTCTCTGCCAGAGCACGCACTTCTGCTGACTCAAATGGAGGAAGTAAAGATCTCTGCCTGAAAAAGAACACTAAATGTCAGAAACGCCAAAACAGGCTGTAGATTCTCCGAGAGTGATCATGTTTTTTAAATTGAAATAACATCAATTGAATTCAAATTTTGCAGATGTGATCGAATGGGTCAAAAGTAATTTGTAGAAAGGATTGGTGTTGAAGTATGTTCTAGGTATACTAATCTGTTCATCCATTTCTGTGTCCATGAAACAAAGCCAAAAAAGAAGAGAATGAAACATTGATTAGGGGTAAAAACTGACTTGAACTCATAAGATTCTCACTCACATGGTGAGAGAAATAACTAATCAAACTGAATGACCAAAATGGTCCTAGAGAAGGCCTCTTTAGTAAGTATACATGCATCAGCTAAACCAGACATGTAAGTTACTTAATCATAGGAACTCAATCAAATTACAGCAAGGAATAGCAGAACTATAACCAAACAAATTTTCGCATCCACCAAAAAAGAATCGACGCCCAACTAATTATCACTCTAATAGTTGCTATTTATCTGACCAGATTTTGCAAAGGCTCATTTCATTAATATATTTGTCCTTCACTTATGTCAAGGTGCATGGTAAAAGTCCAAGAGAAGTAATCATTCATAGTTACTTGATAGTGATTTCATTAGATTGAGATTATTGGTCATGTTCCTAGCACCATTGTATACATACAAACCTACTACTGAAATATCACCAATGATTTAAAAAATTTCCCTGACAGATATGTAAATTCTCAGAACAACAATGGAGCATTGTCTTCTCCATCTGCAACTTAGCATTTCTGAAGAAAACAATGACTAGGGTCCATTCACCGAAAAAGCAACAAAAATCGGATGTGCACTTCAACTTATTATTTTCCAGAATAAATTGAAACAAAAAAGCAATACACTTACAAAAAATTGCATATTGCTTATTCTATTTCTTTCTCATCTTCATTTTTTTAATGTTTAGCATGAGATCAACATTTAGTAAACATAATTGGCAAGAGGGGTAACAAACATACGGCTTATCATCTTGTCCCACAGAAGAAACTCCATTAGAACGATCCAAGTTAACACGATCCTGAAAGCCAATAATCATGCAAAAACATTGTCAAGGACAAACAAGACAAAAGATGACATCAATATGAATAAAAAGCACACTACCTGGTTATGGTACTGTTCATATATGGCCAAATCGGATGTGTTTTTCACACGTACACTTCCATCTGATGTTCCGCTCGAATGATTGACACTACATACAGTTTGACCATGTGCAGCCATATCTTTTGCCTCAGCATCCCACTTCCTCCCAAACTTGGAATCATAGAATAACTTAAATTCCTAGATTGTACACCCAAAAAATCAATTTTATGTGAACCAGTATTCTTTTGATCGACTGAGACCAATTCATCCACTCCTAAAGATAAAGCTCATAGACACAAAACATAGTTGTCCCTTGTACTTGTTTTAGTAGTACATAGTTTATCAACAGACCGTGTCACATAGGAATTGCAGTGCATCGATATACAATAAAAAGCAAACTTGTTAAATTGAAGGGGAGTTTAGATACGATCAGCAGATTCACCAACTACGTTACTATCAGTCATAACGAGAAAAATGAAAAATAAGACACTCCAAGAGACAGAGAAAGATAATCAGAGACAACCAATGTGTGTATACCGAGGCCAGGGATTTCGATAAACCTTGCTCTACAGTAGTAATTGCTAATACCTAATTGCATTGGCGAAGATATACTAACTCCGATTATTTGCAGTTTCATATATAAATCAACGCAACCAAGAGAACCACCGCAAACATTCCAGTTACAGCATTTTGAAAACGGAGTAAATGGAAATCGAAGGTACCTGAAAAGACCAGCGGGTGGGCAATGGCTCGTCCCCCATCAGAGAGAGAGAAAGAGAGATTTCTCAAAAACAACTTCAGTCGCGTCTAACTCTAGCCCATAAACACACACAAACACCCGCCTGGAAGCGTGTGTGTAAGTTATGTTGGATCTTCAGGTATTTGCCATATGAAGTGGCAAATAATCTGGGGAGTGAGTTGTCAGAAAATGCACGGGCCCCACTTAAGACTGGAAGAGACTAGAGATACAGAGTTGAAGGGACTCGAGGAGAGAACGGCGGTGTTGTGCTCAAGTCGCCAGATATTTGCCACGAAATGTTATTGAAAATTATTTTTATTTTCTATAAATATATTACTGTATAAAAAATAAAAAAATAGTAATTACAAAATTATATAAGTTTAAATTTTCAAATTGATTTTTGAAACACTGTCCATTCGTATTCTTCTTAAATAATGTGAATCTCATATAATTTAATTAATTAAAATCATTCAAACCTACATAAATATCATTTATCATTTCTTTCTATTATATAAAAAAAGAATCCAATTATTGCCAAATTTCTCTAAAATTATAACTATTTGTCAAATTTCTCATTTACATTGAGTAGGTGTCAATGTCTGATTTTTTTGTTTGTATTTAAGTATTTGTTTTATTTCAGTTAATTGTGTGTTGTCACATGTCATTTGCCGTTTTCTTGCTGTTTTTTTTTTCTTAAGAATATTGATTTAATACAAAAAACATGAATTTGGCTGACTATAATTATTGCTATGTACTAAAAGTGATTTTTTCGCAGTTAAACTGAAAATAACATGATAATAATTTGTCAAATATGTACAAAAAATTGAAGGTAATTTTTCACTAATTTATATTAAATATAGCTAATAAATTAATTGATATATACAAACCATGTGAATATTGTAATGAAAATAAATATATATAAAAACCACTAAGCATTACCACTCGATACAATTGATAAATCTATATCTATATCTATCTATATAAAATAACAAAAGTACCAACTATTTTTATTAGTCTTACTAATAGCTATTATATTAATTTATTATTTTAATAAATTTTTAGTTAGATATTTTATGACTGTATGATATATATAATATATTTGGTACTGCATGATATCAAATAAATTTAAAAATTAAAGAATTTGATCGATATTGAATCTATAATATTATTTATAATTATACATATAAAGAGAAAGGAAAATTGTTAGTTGATGATCTATTGCACATATGTACTACATGAATGTAAAACTATATGGCTTTGCACATATGTAACTTTAAACTATTATAAATTTAATATAATTTTACTTATATTCATAGTTTTATTATAATAGATGCCTTGTCTTATTACTTTTAATTGAAGTATATATAATTACTTTCTTTCGTCCCAAGATTGCAAATTAAAAGAAAATAAAGAGTACCATTTTTTTATTTTTTTAACGTGAGAATTTCTCCACCTTGTAAAAAATGTAAAGTATATTTATTTCATTTTACTCGTTATACATATAATTTTATATATAATATTTATATCTTTAGCATAATCATGCTACATATACAAATAATTGAATATAATTATATATATTTTTAAAAAAATATTAATGCTATACCTTTCTTAAATTTTATAATATTATATTATAATAATATGTCAGTGCATCGCAAGGAAAACTTACCAGTATATATCCATATATATATATATATATAGAGAGAGAGAGAGAGAGAAGTACCACCCTAAATGGAAAGCATAAAAAAATTCACATAAACTACTTTCTAATTATGATATCTATTTTTCAATATAAATCTATATCAATATCTATCTATATTTAATTAATAAAGCTACAAGAGTTATTAATTTTCAAGTTATTATCTATCAAAATATATTTATTTGATTATCTATTTGATTATTTTTTATTTTTAACTAAGTTTCAAAAGCTTATAAAAAAATTCAACTCCATACAAAAAAAATATATCTAATTAATTTTTTTTCACGATCTTTAATTTGACATCCATATTGCACATATATGCATACACATACATACATTAAAATTTAATTATTAAATATAAAATAATTTTTCTTAAGCTAATTGTCATATATATATATATATATATCAGTTTTGATCAGTGATCGACAATTCTGACAGTTTTTCTCCTCTTTTCTTTTTTCCATCGAAGATTTGCCGGAAATCGAGAATTACAGAAAGAAAGAACTTCTATTCTCGGAGCTTTTATATATATATATATACGAAGAATGGCCTTTGGGTCTAGACATGGGCACGGTTCGGCGGTTCCGGTTTCGGTTCCGGAACCGCCGGTTTTTGGAACCGGGAAGAGTGGAACCGGAACTGAACCGCCATATACACGGTTCCGGTTCCGGTTCCGGAACCGCCGGTTCTGAATTTTTTTTTTTTAATAACTAACAACTTTGAAAATTATTTTTTTGTCTTTTGAATTTGATTATCACAAGAGATTGAATTGAATATATAGTTAACTTAACTAAAACAATTACATTTTACAAAAAATAAAATTACAACAATAAAAAATTAACATTTACAACTTATAATAAAATACAAAACAAAATAGAAAAGTTACAACAAAAATTTAACTTACCTAAAAACATTTACTTCTTTTAACAAGAGATTACAACTTTACAAGTTTTCAATTACAACATATTAAAAAAAAATAGAAGAGAGAAAAAAAAAGGACTTGAACTTAACTATAAATTAGAAATTAAAATTTAATTTCTAATTTAAAATTAAGTTGCCTACGTATCCTCATAGTTGAGGAATCAAAGTCGACGTAGTTCTCTTACGGTCTTACCTTGATGCTTGAGAAGTGGCTTAGTGGCGAGCTTCAATCACTCCCGGCCCCGGATGTGGTCGAATACTCGGTTCCATCTTCATCCTCATCGTCTTTATCAAAATTTACTTCTTGTTTTCTTACCTCGGCGTTCGACCAATCATGAAGTAAAGCTTGATTTTCTAGATTTTCCACCCTTAAATTGGATATTCGAAAATCCAAAATGTAACCGCCGGTGCTAAATGCTTGTTCAACCGAGACGGTGGATGCCGGGCACGCAAATATTTCCTTTGCCATTAGAGATAAAATGGGAAAGTTTTTTGCTCTTCGAGACCACCATCTCAAAAGCTCGTTAGGCGTATCAAATTCAAGTTCTTCAAAAGTAGTAGATAGATAATTATCTACTTCTTGATAAAGACTATTACTCCTAGATTTTTTTAATTTTTTAATATCATAAAACCTATAATATTGATTGAGGTGTTGAAAGTTCGGATCGTGATGATGTTCGGGTTGATCCGAAATCGAACTACCTCCACCAATATTATCATTTCCGTGACCGCTTTCACTATTTAAACTATCACCATAAAAATTTTTATATTCTTTAAAACAATCATAAAGTAATTGTTTTGTGTTACCTACAATTATATGCGGATTAGGAGTGTCATCATCCTTAACCAGAAATAATGCATCATAATACATTGTTAGTAATTCTTCTAAACCATCTTCTCTAATTCTAGGATCTAAAAGTTTTGCAATTAAAAATAAATCGGGAATTTCTTGATAATACTTTAACCATTTAATTATCATGCTTGTAATGCAATTTTGTAAAGAGTCATGCGAATAATATGATTGTAAAATAAGTGCAATTTTAACACAATGATCTACAACTAAAGGAGAAGTGGGATAGTAACATCCGGATAATTCTTCCGTTGCATCTTTAAAAACTTTCAAAAGAGACATTAATTCAACACATGTATCCCATGAACTCGGAAATAAAGGAATGCCTAATTGTTCTTGTGAAAAAAATGTACATAATTCATTTATAAGAATTCAACATTTTATAGGTCGAATTCCAACGATTAGGCACATCTTTAGTGATTTTTTTGGGTTCCGGCATACCATATGCTTTACAAAATCTTCTCCATTTTTTGCATAAAGTTGCATGTCTTTTTAAATGTCCAATTGCTAATCTAATAGGACCTATATGTGATTTAAAATGTTCCATGCCATCTTGTACACACAAATTTAAAACATGACACATGCATCTAATGTGAAAAAATCTACCTTTAAATGATGATTGACAAATTTGAATTAATAAAGGCAAACTAGCAGTATTAGCACTAGCATTATAAAATAAAATTGAATTTTTTTTTGTAACTAAATTATATTCTTGCAAAATCGCATGAATTTTATGAGCAATATTTGTGGCCGTGTGTGTTTGATCAAATTATCTATATGCAAGTAATCATTTTTGCATTGTCCATGAATTATCTATCCAATGACAAGTAAGTCCTAAGAAGCTATGTTCTCTCCAATGATCCGCCCATATATCCGCACAAATTGAAACTTTTTGTTGTAAAGAACCAAACATATCAGTTAAAGAAAACTTATATTCACCTACAATTTTTTCAATATCACGAACTAATGTTCTACGTGAAACACCGGACACTTGAGGGTTCATTGATAGTGACACAAGGTTTTTATACAAATCATTTTCAGCAAAATTAAAAGATAAAGACATGCCACAAACCATTTTTGATAAATATTTTCTCATTAAAGGTTCGGAATATTTAAATAAAGAAGGCGTACCTTGTGATTCATCGGTGGATCCGGTGAATCCTCCAGGACCTCCACCAGGTAGTTGTGTTTGACGTCGATCGATTTTGACTTTGTCCGGATGGACACGTTGCAAATGTTTTTTGAACGTGCCATAACCTCCTCCTTTTTGAAACACATATTCCACCCCGCAATAGTTGCAAACTGCTTTATTATTTTGGATATCTCTTTTGAAGTGGACGGCAAAGATATCCGATCTTAATGCCTCATCTCGTCCACTTTGAGTTTGTCGATTACTTTGACTTTCACTCTCTTGAGTTGGATGCACTTCTTCTTCGTTAGATTCGTTTTGTGCACCTAAATTGATAATCAAAATAAATTAATAGATAGTTGAGAGAGATATTTAAAAAAAAGTATAAAATAATATTTAAGAGGGATATTTGATAAAATAAATACAAACCTAATTGAGATTCAAAATCTTCTTGCCATTCGACCGGAATTTGAATATCTTCACTGTCAAGATTGAGATATCTTGGAACCAAAGGAGATGGTGGTGGCATTCTGGTTCTGGCACTTGTACTCGTCGGCATAACCGATTTCCCTTTTGCTTGTCGAGATAAAGAAGATGATCCTCTACCTCCACGTCCTCTTTGGCTTGAGCTCAACATTTTGAGAGAGATTAATAAATATAAAGAATATAAAGATGATTGAGAGAGAGAGATTGAGAGAGATGTGAGAGATATGTGAGAGAGCTTGAGAGATGTGAGAGAGATCGAGAGAGATTGAGAGAGATGTGAGAGAAATGTGAGAGAGCTTGAGAGAGATGTGAGAGAGATGGAGAGAGATTGAGAGAGATGTGAGAGAGATTGAGAGATGTTGTGAAATGTGAATTGAAATGAGATGGAAGGGGTATTTATAGGAAAAAAAAAATATAAAACAGCCGTTGGGAACCGCCGGTTCCCAACGGCCAATCAACGGCTATATTTTTTAAATTACAGAACCGGGAATCGGGAACCGTGAACCGGAACCGCCGGTTCTAGTTCAAAAAATAACATAACCGAAATCGAACCGAATGTCTCCCGGTTTTGGTTCCAAACCAGAACCGGAACCGGTTAACGGTTCGAACCGGACCGTTGACCGCCGGTTCCGGTTTGGAACCGGAACCGTGCCCACGTCTATTTGGGTCCCTTTCCTCCTGTGGTTAGGACATTGTCTTTTAACGTCGAAGACGTGGGTTCAATTCCAATAGGGGGCGGGTACTCACGATTCCAATAAGGGGCGGGTACTCATTCCCCGCCGCTTTCACTTGGTCTTCTTTGCTGAGTGATGGCTCGCTATATGCTTGGAAAAGGTTGTCCTTTTCTGGAGAAAAAACTTAAATAAACAAAATGACAGCTGGAAAAAAAAATCAAATACCCCTCTTTCTCCAAAAAATTACGGCCCCCCAGCCCCCACCCCACCCCACCCGCTTCAGAATTTTTCTTTTCTTCTTCTTCAACTACCGAGATTCCTAACCTGCCGCTAGTACTACAATTCAGGCGGTGACTACAAACAATTAATTTTATTCGGCTCAGGGGAAGACGAGTATTATCGTGAGGAGTGTCTACGGCGTTGGGCGCGTATTATCGTGAAGGCAGCATCGACACCTCTAACCTCGTGCTTGAGAAGATTGGCTTTGTTCTGCCTCACTACTTCGATTCTTCTAAGGTTTCTTATGTTCTTCAAGGTATATTTCTAGCCACTTTTTTGGGCATAACAATGATTTGCTATTGCAAAACGAATTTGTTATTCATTGGGTTAATTTTTTGCTTTGGTTTCGCTGTAGGGATACCATCTGTTCACAAATATAATTCTTTTTTCCCCTCTTTTCTTTTTTTACATTGATGCTATTGTTGTCTCATTTAGTAAGGAGTTTTGCTTCAATGTTCTTGTCTATTGCATTTGAACTGAAGTATTTAGAGGATACATTTAAAATATAGTAGTATAACATTAAATGAAGTTGCCGGCACGAGTGATTCCATACCATTATTTTGGGCTAATTTTGGTTATAAGCTTGGCAAGACTTTGCTGCTATTATCAGTGATGGTTTAATCAGTTTTGTTATATTATAATGACTCAGTTCTTGCTATTCATGTATATATGTTAGTTTTGGTGTATTCAACTTTGACCTATTTTGTGAACTACGCAATGCTTTGTGCTCTCCAGATTTCTCTTGTGACTTTGCTTTGCAAGTTTACTTACAATGTTGGGCGAGTGGTCGTGTTCAAACAACTATTAAGGAATCTCTGCATTGATCTAAGGTTCTTTGTTTTCTCTAGAGATGTTAAACGGGTTACTCCTGTTGGTTTTGGGTTAGTCCTAGGTTAATCGGACTTCAGTTTAATCGGGTCGTTTTAAACGGGCTTGTATTATGTGAACCTAACCCTAACCATATCGATTTTTGGGCTAATCGGACCACTATCGGGCTATGAGTTGAAATAGTCAAATTATATATTTAAATTTAAATTTTTAATTAAATGCATATTATACTCTATTTAAAATATAATTTTAGATAACATTAAAAAATTATATATTTTATAACCTTTATATCACTATACAAAATTTAAAGATTCAATCATTCAAGTGATATACATTTTTCATGTTCTCAATTCTAGCTTTAAGAGCATTCACGTCATAAAATTCAAAATCATATTACATTTAAGTTCTAAATTTAAATGTCAGTATTTAGAATCTTTTAGTAATTAAACATAAATTTTAATATTTTCTAGTAAAAATCAAATATGGTATATGAAAATTAATTTAAAATGGTATATATTATTAATTCGATATTAAGAAATAGACAAATAAGAAGAAAAGTTCGGGCTATCGGGCTAGCCCTATAGAGTTTCGGGCTAATCGGGCTCGAGTTAAACGGGCTAATAAAATTAAACCCTAATCCTATAATTTTTCAGGCTAAACAGGCCGGTCCGTCAAGCCATGGCCCTTTTAATATCCCTAGTTTTCTCTAAGATTAGTGATCCTTATAATATGGACTAGTTCTCTATTATCACAACACCTAAGTGAGTATCATGGATTTTTTAGAAAATTTATATTGTACTACTTTTTCTTTGATATATTAAGATTATTTTATGAAAATGAATGTGAATAGTATGTGTTGCAGTCCAATTTTCATACATATGGAGGAAAAATACTTTTATTTAAAAAGGCACAGTCTCCAGAAGTGCTAGTTTTAACGTTCATCCAGAAGTGGAACACAAGTTCAACTCCATTGAGCAATCAAATTTTATAGATTTGTTTTTTTAATTTTTATGTACATTAGATGATTTGTTGAGGACACAAATGTTTGTTGTCTTAGCCAACTAACTGTGGATTCCATTATTTTTAAAATTTTCACTAGTACCGCTATAGTGGATTTAACAAGTTGTTCAATTTAGTAGATAATTCTGGCATAGAAGGTCTATGTGTTGCTTATGTTCGTGGGAAAAAGAAAGTCTCAAGAAATATATTGTCATGCATAATCGAACATGGTTATGAGTGGCATGGGAAATTCAACAGGTCCAAAAGTCAATTAGAATTGAGACATCAAATTCAAAAATGGTTCAAATGAGAAAAGGTTATATGAATATTTTTTTTTCTTTTTTGTGGCTTTATCTGATAGTTATGATGTAGTCATTAGTCTACGGCATGAGACTTATTCAGAAATATCAATACAAATAGCACAATATGTAATGATAATTTGGACTATAATGACAATTTTTTGTTAAAATTGGTCTGTAGTAGAACAAATAATGTTAATTCTAAATTTCAATTAACCAGTTTATAAAAAGTATACATGTGTATCTAAAATGGATCCAACAATTAATACTTTTTCATCTATAAAAAAATTGCCAAATTGATATTAACAAACTCAATCTAGCTTATTCAAACTAACATCAATTAATGGTAACATTAAAATATCTTCTCTAAAAAACATCGTTGCTCCTTACAACAGTGATAGGTTCCTATACCATATATTATTAGATCCTGCAACTTATAGAAATCCTTAAGGCTGCGTTTATTTTCCTAGTTAGGATTGGATAGGATATGACAGAAATTGGGATTAAACTCGAGAAAATGATAAGTTCGAAATTTTTATCCTACGTTTACTTCGTAGGATAACATTAGGATAGATAAAGATAATTTTATACTATCTAACGTTTACTTCGTGGGATTGAACAGGATAATGCGGAAATTACAAAGTTGCTCTTAATACATGATTTATATATGAGGACATTTTTTGTAATTAAATTTATGCATAAGGGTAAAACAATAAATTTTTAAAATTATCCCATCGGATATTTTTATCCTGGGGGTTTAGGTCGGATTAGTATCCGCCGAATTATCCCGAATTTTGTCTTTTATCCCGGATCGGCTGGATTGACCCGAAAAAATATCCAATGAAGTAAACGCTGGATAACTGTGGACTATTTTCACTAATCTAGGTTTATCACCCGAAGTAAACGGGGCCTAACATGATAATAGTAGAATAATGCTTATGACTAGAAAAATTAAGCAAACAAAAAAAAAAATACCTCAAACAGAGAAAAAATCTTCATTGTATAAGTCTTGTGAAGCCGTGTTATTTTCAGATATAGTTGATCTGCATATGTAAAGTCAATAATAAATTTTAAAAACAATTTAGGAACAATAACTTCATGAAAGGAAAATAAATGCAACCTACATATGTCAAAAAGATTAAAATTATCTTCTCCAAAAAATAAAAATAAAAATAAACCTTTCTAAAGACATAGGACAGTTTCTCTTGTCATGTCCTTCATCGCCACAACCGCCAAAAACTCTTCTCTTTGAAATTGTCTTTTCCTTTAAAGATTTCAATTTTCTACCACATCTTTTAACTCTAACTTGTGATGTGTCATTAATACTCTGGAAAAACTCATGCATATGTTTTACTCTTGTAGAGGTTCTTTGCACATTTTTGCCAATATTTATCTTCATTATTTCACTGTGAACATAATCTAATTGTTCCACCAACAACCTAAACCCTTCTGCAGTTAGAGACGCATCATCTAACCATATTTCACAACTTTGAATGTCTCGTGAGAAGAGGTCTGTCATGAACATAATTAATTTCACCACCAAAATTATCTTGCACCCTCCCAACTTTTGCACTTTTTATCCATCTTGGTATAATATATTTGTTTGGCAACTCAGAGGTTGGCTTCATAGAAATAGGCCAAAATGTGTCTACATACTTTTGAACTCAAACTGTCTACAACTACATGACACTACATAAAATTTTTTATTGTAGGTAAGCTCCCGTAGGCTTGATGTTGAACTTGTTTCAATCCTATATGCAGTGTAGATACCTTGGAACTCATCTTCACATTTCAAATATACAAAATAAGCATGACTGTGAGACATTTCCTCTTGGAAAAAGTAAAACATTTTTCTTGTATATATCTTTACTATTTGTGATTCCATTTGCCAAGATGATTTCAACTTTGGCTGCTCATTGATACCAACATGATCAGCTTCCAATTCTTTATGTTATTGCTGTCTAAGGGCTCTATTAAAACATATGATAAAATCCATCAATGAGTTTTTAATAAAAATATACCCTTTAAAATATGAATGACAACTCTATGCTCTTTGAGTACTAGAAACTTCAGCACTAAAAACATGCTTAAAATATGCAGGAACCCATCTCTTACGCAACTCATACATATTATGTAGCCATTCATTATTTATCAATGTTGAACCATTCATGACCTCCATTCATCTTTCTTCAAATTCTTCTACAGACTCGGAGTTCATAATGACATTCTTTAAATTATGATACTCATTTTGATGTGTTACAACATTGATCTTTTCATATATATATTTTTAATATGTCAAATGCAATAACGATCTAAAGTTGTTGGGAGGACATGTGCAATAGCTTTCATCATTGCAACATCTTAATTGGTAACAATCACAAGAGGTGGACCACCTGGAATTGCCTCAAGCCACTTATTAAATAACCAAATAAACGAGTCTGTTTTCTCATCACTTAGAAGCCCACATCCAAAAATAATTGTTTGACCATGATGGTTTATCCCTATAATTGGAGCAAAAATCATACTATACTTGTTTGTTTTGTATGTTGTATCAAACACTACAACATCACCAAAAAAATTGTATGACTTTCTTCCAATAGAATATGCCAAAAAACATCTCATAAGTTTATTGTCCAAGTCTAACTCAAAAGAAAAATGAAGGATTTTTCTCTCTCCAACGTGAAAAGTTCAATTAATATTTTTGCATCAATTCCTTTGTGTTCCTCCCTTAAGTCTCTCCTATAATTTCTAATGTCTCGTTTGTACATCCAACATATTCAAGACCACCATATTCAATTTCCATGAATCTCAATTGTTGACATGTGGGAAGATTAGCTTCAGAAAACTGTTCACTCAATGCTTTCTTTGCAGTTGACACATGACTGTGCGACCGCAATATATGTACTTTCCTTGGCGTTGTAAGTCCATGATTGTGATTCTCAATAAATGAACTCATGATAAGTAGGAAATTGTGTGTATTTTTAATTGATAAAATTGTATTTTTAATACAATTTATTCTTGTGCACTCTCTATTTCCTAGTTATTTAATTTTTTAACGAGAACTACGTTCTTTTTTTATTTTTTATTTTTTATTTTTGTGGTTATACGCATCTGAAGAAGGGAGATTACATAGAAGTTTATGGGCTGAAAAAATTAAGGGTTTAATTAATTAATTAAACCCAAAACTTAATCAATACCATAAGATGAATTAGGACAAAATGACAAAGATAAAAGAAGATTCGCGCAAGGCAGCAGACATCACTTTTTTCACCCACATTGCAGCCATCATTCACGCAGGGAAGAGACATCAATTGGGAGGTCATTCTTTTCTACCCACATAGCAGCATATTCATTCACGCAGGTGAGGCATCAATTGCCACGCTAGGGAGGAAAGAGAATTGGAAGAAAGAAGAGAAATCTTTTTGCCACGCTATTTGGTTTTGATTCTTTTGTTTTGATGATTTCAATTCTCAAACACGTGATGTGTAACTAATTTTACATTCTGATTTAGGGAATGTTTGAACCCTATTTCAATATTATGTGATATATATATTTTTGTGACATCGTATTGATTTAATATGTGCGAATTTATTATGTTGATTGTTTGAATTAATTTATAATATATATTGTTAATTGTGAGTGATCAACTCAATTGATAGTTAATATATTTAGGGCTAGAGTTTAAATTGCAATATGTAATTATTGTGATGTAGAACCCATTTGTAGCAACTAATAATATTTATTATTAGAATCAACATAATTTATGATTAATTGAATTGAGCGTGTGAATTCGATAACCTGTCTATCTTATATTCCTAATTGATAATGCGTTTAACGAATTAAATCTAAAGAGCGTATTTTAGACTGTTCGATTAAATAGGTTAATTAGAATTTATTCTAATTAATTACACTTAAGGGATAAAGCGAATCAGCAGAGCTTGTTGTTGGTTTAGGGGTAGGAATTCCACGATTAAATTGATAGCGTGTCGCATAATCATATAATTTAGAATAGGGGAAAACTGAATCGTGAACCGTAATTGATTCTTATTACTGTTTGACATCTGTTTATTTGCTTGTTTTTATTTATTAGAGTAGATTTTATTTTATTAGTTTAGTAGATAAAATCCATCAACAACCCCCCTCTCATTTGGATTCATAAATTGACATAAAAAAATATACAAATAATTTAACCATTCTCTGTGTGACCGATTCTTACTTTCCACTACTACAAAATAGTAGAGAAAAGCGAGGTAAAATAATATAACCAATCCTTACTTTCCACTACTACAAAATAGTAGAGAAAAGCGAGGTAAAATAATATAATTAAGTTTGACGAGCCCCGACAACACGGTTAACTCACAACCCATTTTGATCCTTTCTGTCGCTTTACCATTGATAATTTTAGCCTTGCAACCCCTTTCGAACTATTCCTCAATTTCTTTCACTACCTTCTTTATTGATTCATTTGTTTGTCCCTCTTTATAACAAACAAAAGACTTCCAAACAATTTCTTTTGTGTCTTTTTTCCTCTTTACTATACTACTCATTCTTGCGCAAAAGGCTTCTTCAATTGTCTAAAATTCCTAACGAATTGGTTTATATTCATCTAAAACTTGTGGGGGTGTATAACTCACATGGAAAGTCCTTCGCCATCTACATTAATACAAGAAAACATATCTTAGAAATCCTCAAAATATTTTAATGTATGAGTATAAAAATATAAGTTTTGTTTCAATATTAAGCAAATTTATTTTTAAAAAAAGTAAACCTGTAAAGCAGAGTCACAAGAAAAACCTGGAGAGCACAAAAGCATTGCATAGTTCACAAAATAGGTCAAAGTTCAATACACTAACCTAACATATATGCATGAATAGCAAGATCTGAGTCATTATAATATAATAAAACTGAGTAAACCATCAATGACAATAGCAGCGAAGTCCTGCCAAGCTTATAATCAAAATTAGCCCAAAATAATGGTATGGAATCACTCATGTCGGCAACTTCATTTAATGTTATACTCTATTTTAAATGTATCCTCCAAATACTTGAGTTCAAATGCAATAGACAAGAACATTGTAGCAAAATTCCATACTAATCGAGACAACAATAACATCAATATAAAAAAAGAAAAAAAAGAAAAGAATTACACATACACTGTGAACAGATGGTATCCCTATATTAAAATCAAAGCAAAAAATTAACCTAATGAATAACAAATCCGTTTTGCAGTAGCAAATTATTGATCTATCGAAAAGAGTAGTTAGAAATATACGTTGAAGAACATTAGAAACCGTAGTTGAATCGGAGTAGTGAGGCAGAACATAGCCAATCATCTGAAGCACGAGCTTAAAGGTGCCTATGTTGCCTTCACGATAATATTCCCCTCCCCCTACGCCGTGTAGACTCTTCACAATAATAAGCGCCTTCCAATACACCAAATAAAATTAATTGTTTGTAGTTTCTGCTTGAAGTGTAGTAGCGGCGGGTTAGGGATTTTGGTAATTGAAGAAAAAGAAAAGAAAAATTGTGAAGGGGGTAGGGTGGGGGCCGTAATTTTTTGGAGTGAGAGGGTTCGCTATTATATACATATATATATATATATATAAATAGAAGTATCATCTTAAATAGAAAAAAACAAAATTTTATTCTGTCTAAATTACTTTTAATTATGATATATATATATTTTTTATATAAATCAAAATCAATATCTATCTATGTATAAGGTATAATAAAATAATTTAAATGATAGAGCCACGATTTAATGGTTAGTAAAAATCACAATAAAAAATTATTATATATTATTTATTTTTATTTTAATTATTTTACTATGAAAGTTTATAAAAACAGACTTCTAAATATTTTATAAATATAAATTGTAGTTCAATTTAGATCCAATTCTGCAAATTTTGAGATATAGATAGCCAATATATCTCTATATATAAGTTAGATTACAATTAATCAATTTGATCTAAAATTATTCTGCTTTTTTAATTTTCTTAAAAATAATATATTAAGTAATATATTAAAATGAAATAAAAAAAATAAATTTTCTTTCTCTTATCTTCAGCTGAAAACAAAAATATAGTCACACCATTCTCGACTTTAGTTACAACAAGATGATAACGAAAAAAATGAAGTAGATTAGCACAAATTTCGATAAATCTATATTTCTTCTTTACCTTAATCATTTTCTCTATACTTACAATTTATCATACCTAAATATATATATATATATATATATAATGTATATATTTTTTTGTTGCCTACTATAATATTGTAAATATGAAATGTGTTTGACCAGATTGTAAGCTAGTAGTAGACATTTTCCAATCATTTTTTTAGTTTCTCCATAACCTATTCATAATAAAAAAATTAAAATAATAAATAGATGTGTTATGAAATTAAGGAGATATTGTGCTTAGGTAACACTTAATAAATAGCATGTCACCATCTATATTGTGAAATATCCCTTTTGATAGCAAATATAACACTAATTTAGAATTTAATTTTGTTAATGATCCAAAAAAATCTTCCAATTATTTTTCCTAAGCAAAAATCTTCCAATTTAACATTATTAAATAAAATAGAGTAATTAGGGTAAATAATGAAAATTATGAGAATCATATTATATTAGAATATGAAACTCGAAAACTTTTGTGTTAATCAATAATAAAAAAAGTAGACTTTAACACTCTTTTTTGCCATTAAATCTTTATTTTGACTAATATTTGTATGCATAATTTATGTGGTTTCGTCTTATGAGGTCAATTTTTATATTTTTTTGCATTATATATATATATATAAATATAGTTTAGGACTTATAACAAATTTCTTTTGAACAATTCATTATGAATCACTATAAACTATTATACTTTGTTTAAGTTAGATATAAGTTAGATTCTTTTAAAATAAAAAAAATTATAAAGATTGATGCTATTAAATTTCAATTAATAAAAATATATCCATTAAAAATTATATATATTTAATTTTTCATTAATTATAGCTGTAGTATTAGGTTTTGAAATCAAAATTAATCCATTTTAATTAATAAAAAATAAGGAAAAAGAATATTAATTTGTCCTCTATTTGTATATGATATTTTTCTTTCATTCTCTTTATTTGTTTCAGAATATTTATTTTTTCTTCTTCTATGTAGATCAAATTGTGTTACAAATGCTTGAAACATAACAAAGTCGGCTCGCAAAAATATTGTTATTTTCCTACAATAACATAAAACACCAAATTTTGAAGTAGAAGACACACAAAAATGTTGTGGCCATGAACTCTCGAAGACCAATGAAGTGGAATGGCTATGACTGAATAAGAATTGATCAAGCTTGGTTTGTTAGGGGGCTTTTCCATGTATGAATCGTAACAGCCACAAGGGCTACTCACATGAGACTAGAGAATCGGCAATGCTGCAATGGAGGTTCGATGTCATAGATTTGCTGGGTTTTTTTTTTTTTTTTTTTTTTTTTTTTTTTTTTTCTATCTCTATGTTGGTAGGACTTAATTTTGGGGATGATGGAAGTAAGATCTTCAAATTCACTGCCCAGAAGTGTATTGTTATTAATGGTGGTGATGGGTGGTTTGAGTCGTATTTTAGTGGTTGTGGTGTAATTCTTTTTATTTTATTTTATTATTTTTTTTTGGTATACTCAGTTAGTCTCAAATGGAGGGAAAAAGATGATGAATGGTGGTGGTGTGGTTATGATTCCTAATAGAAAAATCGTTATGAAAGTGGACATGCATTTGGTGAAAATTGTAGCTGGTGGTGGAAAATAATACATCAGAAACTTATTTGTCTTTACATTTAATGTTTGTTTGTGAATATTAGGTAATAACTTGGTACAAATATTGATTATGTTTTTAAGTTTGTATACAATTTTTTTTCTTCCTTTCTATAAATGTTGAAGCATATATGATACATTTATTTTAATTTTTATATTATAACTCCTAAAAAAATTCATCTTCATTCGCTTAAAAATTACATTCACTTTAAAAAACGAAAAAAAATAAATACTAGCAAAATCATGAAGAAAATTAACAAACAAGTTCGATAAACTAGTAATGTTCAAATATTCATCATAGTTTGATAAATTTATATAATATCTTAGTGATTTTTATTTTAATTTTTTTATAAGTCAAAACATGTCTATTATTGGCGCGTCATTAATTAATATGTGAAAACAAAATATGTCTTAAAAATAAAATTTTATTTTTTCAACAAATTTAACATTTTATAATTCTTTAAAAATATAATTTTCAACTTTAACGATAAAGAAATATTTGAATTGGGACCACGAGTCTGAAGTTTAGACTTCTAATCCTATTTATTTAATACTTTTTTTTTTAAATTTAATAATTCAATATTCTGTAAATTAATAAAGTCATAAAAAATTAAAAAAAACCACTAATAAAAATAAGGGTGTTTCTAATACCACCACAAAAATTACTTTGCACACCACTTTTAAAACAAACGCTACATAAAATATATTTAAAAACTTAATTTACTAAACCCACCCCCTAAAATACCTATTCTACCCTTTTGAAAAAACAAAAAATTCAAAATCCCCCAAGCCCTAACTTCACAAATTGTTGCAATACCCTTTCCTTCTCTCCCCACCCATCACCAACTCCTGCGCATACATTTCTTTCTTCTCTCCTTCTTGTCAACAACGAGTAATATATGCAAAAGGTGACAATGTCTCGAGTCCTCCATATAATAGTTTCATTTCGTTTAGCGTTCATATTAAAAAACGACGAAAATATAAGTTTAGCACCTTGCGAGGCGTTCGGCGCTGGTTGGCGGAACGCTCTCCAAAGCGTTGTTGGTTGGCCGAATGCCCTCCAAAGCGTTGCTGGTTGGCCGAATGCCCTTCTACGTGTTCGGCGTTCCCTGGCCAAACACCCTTCTAAGCATTCGGCGTTCACTGACCGAACGGCCTTCTACATGTTTGGCGTACTTTGGCCAAACTCCCTTTATATGTTGATTTTTTTTTTGTATTTTTTAATTTAAAATAAAGGTATATATATCATTTACACCATATCTATTTTATTCCAAAATATTAATGTGGTATGCAAAGTAATTTTTGTGCTATCATTAGAAACACCCTAAAAATAAATAGCCGTGCATCACACGGACGATATTACTAGTATATATAATAAAATAAGTAGCAAGTATTTTTTAGTAGGCCACTAATTTTCCCTCTCATCTCTTTCTAATAGTTATTATTATTAATTGGTTTAGCATATTTTTAGTTAGATATTTTAGAATTATATGATATTTATCATATATTTGGGACTAAGTGGTATAAAAAAGTTTAAAATTTAGGGGATTTGATAAATATTGAATCTATAATATTATTTATGATATTATCTATATATATATATATACATGGAGAGAGAGAGAGAGAGAGAGAGAGAGAGAGATTTTTATAGAGGAAATGATTAGGTAATGGTATATGCAAAATGATTAATAATATTGTATGACTTAGATCATATGCAACTTTAAAATATCATAAAATTTTATATGATTTACTTATATTCATAATGTTATTATTATCCATGCATTGACCTATTATTTTTAGTTGAACTATATATAATGACCTTATTTTGTTCCAAAATTGCAAATTAAAATAAAATAAAGAACACCATTTTTTTATTTTCTTAATTTGAAATTTCTACAACTTAGGAAAATATATATAAATTTATTTTATTTTATTCATTAGTATATGTATATAAATTTATATATAATATTTATATCCTTCTTATAACCATATTATATATCAAATTATTAAATATAATTGTATATATTTTTAAAAATTAATATTATGCATATCTTAAATTTAATAATATATTATTATATGTGCGTACGAAAAAGAGAAATCATAAGAATTCTCCATTCTTGCTTCTTTTGACATGTCTTTACTGTTTATTAATAATATGTATCTTCTCCTCTGTCTTTTTTTTTTTCAATAATATTTAAAAACTTAAAATAATTTTTTATTTTTAATATTTGATATATCAAATTAATCATCTTTTTCTGTAATTTTTAATTTAACACTAATATTACATGTTTCAAAATAAATAAGTACTAAAGTATGATATATAATTTTATGGATAGAAATTTTATAAATTGAATCATTTATTTTTATTCATATATATATGTGTCGAATTTGAATAAATAATATATTAATTTTTGTATGAATTTGATCTAAAAATATAAATATTCTTTATTAAAAAAATATTATATATTAATATTATAATTATTATTACACCTTAATATACTTTATTGAGTTGAGAACACTGCATAATTCACTTTAAAAGTTGTGCAATTTATTATTTAATAAAAATAACTTTTAAGATAATGATAATATAATATAACATAAAAAAATCAAATTGCATAATATTTATATAAATATAATTAACATAAATAATTATTATGTTGATTTCTATAATAAATAATAATAATATAATTTTATTATATATAATAAAATGTATATGTCTCGTGTATTGCACGAACAATCACCCAACTTAATTATAAAAACTGACACAGTAATTGCATCTGGTAATGTGTAGTTCATTCTAAAGAATAAACAAATAATTTTAGCCACTAATAATACATTTAATTTAAATGAAAGAGCATACTGAAATAAGTTAGAAAAAATATATTTTGAATTATTAATAATTTAAATCACATTAAAAAATTGATAAAATGAAATAGTATATGGTGAATTAATCAAAACTAAGAAAATGATTGCCAATCAAACCAGCTCAAAAACCTAACTGTACAAGCTTTAACGTGAGAAGAACATGGTGGGGGACCTTGGCTGGCGGCGGAATATCGCCTTTGGACAGGCTGCAGAAGAACTCCCTTCCTTCTGTCCCTTTATCCATCAAGAAACATCGAAACTTCCGAATATCCTTATTCATTTTGTCGTACGAAAATCAATAAATATATCGCACAATGATGTTGAAATACTATTAAGAAAATATGGGCTGAAACCCAAATAAACTTTGCTACCTATTGCCTATTGTCTGAAAGGAGTGTCATGGGTGAATGGAGAAGACAACAATCTCTGCGCCCCTCCTCCAATCCAAGCTTTTCTGTTTCTCTCTCATCTACCTTTCCTTGGCCCTCTATCTCTCTCTCTCCTCAACCAAATGCATCTTCCGATCATCCTCCTCCGATCCTATTCAGGCCCCTCTCTTCTCTTATCCTTCATCTTATGGAGAACACAAGTACGCCATTCCCACTACACGTTCGTCCTGCAATTCCCCTGTCTACTTCTCAGGTATGAACAAACAGCATTCTTGATCGTTGTAAACTGATTCCAGATTGAATCTTGGGTTCTTACGTAATGAGCTTTCATGATTTGTTAGAGTATTTGGTGGTCTTGAAGAAAATGCAAAAATTATGGGAGAAGCAGTCAAATTTAGGGGCAGGGGCTGTGAGGTATATGCAGGGGAATGCTGACTGTTTTGGTGGGAATTTGAGTTTGCACAAGAGAATGTCTTATTTTGATCAATCCCAGCATGAAAGTGAAATCCCATGTGGTTTCTTTCGACGATTTCCGATCAGTGATTCTGGTTAGATTTCTTGCCTTGTCAAAATTGTCTGAAATCTGCCAATCATGAAGACTAACTCATTTTTTCTCTTCTTTCGGTGGCGTTTTCAGATCAAATGTCGATGGAAAAATGTGACGGAATAGTAGTAGTCTCAGCTATATTCAACGATCACGACAAAATCCGACAGCCAAAAGGCCTAGGACCCAAAACCATGGACCATGTATGTTTCTTCATGTTTGTAGACAATGCAACTCTTGCAAGACTACAGTCCCACAATCTGATCTCAACAAAATCCAATGAAAACAAGACGGGAGTGTGGCGAATTGTTAAGGTCTCGAGCGAGTACTTATACGAGAATGCTGCAATGAACGGCGTGGTACCCAAACACCTAATTCATCGCCTTTTTCCAAATTCAAAATACAGCATTTGGGTAGACGCAAAGCTGCAGCTGGCGATTGATCCACTTCTTTTGATCGATTCTCTTGTGGTGAAGGAGAATGTGGATATGGCAATATCCAAGCACCCGTTTTTCATTCATACGATGGAAGAGGCAGTGGCAACTGCTAGATGGAAGAAATGGTGGGATGTTAATGGATTGAAGGTACAAATGGAGACATATTGTGAGAATGGCTTGGAACCTTGGAGCTCAAACAAGCCTTATCCCACAGGTAAATTTTGCTTTTTTTGAACATCAAGAATTCTTACCCAAACATAAATTCATGTTCTGATAATTCTTGAATATGTTTTCTTTAATGTATGTATACAAAGTTGGAGTTGTAGAATAAGGAAAGGGCAGAAAAGGAATAAGATTACAACTCCACTGAATTTTCAAGAACCATCTTTTAAAGTAGTATAAAGAAGATGATGCATGAGTTGGACTTCTTTATTTAAAACTTAACTTACCTAATCATGTCAATAATTGCTACTCAAAGGAAACAAAGAAAGGGAGCATCCATAATAGCTTCTCCTAAGCTTGCTTGTAAAGTAAGCTCAAACTTCTACAATGGATATCTTTTAGTATTCCGTATATTTTTTTAATAAAAAAACTATGTTTCACAACCGAGAGCATTTATATATTTTTTCGTTTTGATAAACTAAATAAAGGAATTTGCTTTTTTTGTCGCTCCATTTATCTTTTGTTAAACTTATTCAGTTGTAGTCGAGTATTATTTTCAAATTAACAAGAGTTTGAGAAAAAAATATTATTTTTTAAGACAAAGAGACATTATATATTATAATGTCTCATGTCGTTGATGAAATATTGGTGAAAACAGAATACAAGAAACACTGGATTCAAGTTTGTTGAGAAACCCACCAATCTTTGTTTTCCAATTTATTAACTAGATTATTTACCAAGAAAAGCTTCTTATTCTTGGACCCCATTGTTACAGAGTTTGCTTTTCTTCTTTCAGAATCTTCTTTTTTATCCCTGTTCTGGTATTACTAATATCTTTACAAGATTCGTATCTCATCACAAAAAAGAAACGAAAGTGGTCGTCAATTAGGCAAGATAAAATTAGAGCAACATGTATAAGATGGCTTAAACACGTACACAGAACACGAGACATTTAAATACACAAGCTAGTAAGAGACATTATACTTAAAAAGGAGACAATAACATATTATTTCAGACGAATAAAATTATGAGGTAGGATTCATATAACCAATTTCACATAGATAAAGACTTTAGTTATTTATCTGGTCGTATTCTTAGAAGAAGTAATGTTTGTTGCAGATGTACCAGACAGTGCTCTAATCCTAAGGAAACACAGTGCATCCACAAATCTCTTCTCCTGTCTTCTGTTCAATGAATTGGAAGCATTCAACCCAAGAGATCAACTGCCCTTTGCATTTGTGAGGGACAAACTGAAACAGAAGTTGGACATAAACATGTTTGAGGTTGAAGTTTTTGAACAAGTTGCAGTTGAATACAGGCACAATCTGAAGCAGGGTGGGGTCCAGGTGGGGCCCAGAGCCAGCTTTGATTTGTTTGTTGATGGCAAGTGTGGTAGTAAATGTGAAGGGTATCTTTCTAAGATGTGGGGGGAATCCCACGATTGATTCCCGTTTCTACGTAATATAATCTGTTTGGTTTTTCTTAAGGGTATGAAAGATAGGTAAACTGAGAGCATCCGCAATGGTTGGATGCTCCAACCATTCTCTCTCCTCCACATCATATTTTTTTAAACACTTAATTTATTAAACATACTCGAATATTCATCCATCCATATATATTTAATACACTTTTTGTGGGTTCTATATTATATTTTACTTTATATTATTAATAATTAAAATATATGAATAATAATATTATTTATCAATAATATTACAATAAATATAATAATTCATTATATATTAAATTAAAAAAAAAACACGACAATCAACATAAAATATTTTATTCATAAATTTTGAAAATAAAAAAAGTATTGAGTGCAACAACAAAATTAAAAAGTACAACATTCAAATTAAAACGCTAATTCATTAATTGTTGTTGTAGCGTGCCCATATATGCTCAACCAAGTCGGCCCGAAGTTGGTGATGCATGTCGCTGTTACGTAGTTCGGAATTTCTTCGAAGAAAATCTTGAAATTCAAGATTTGAGTCTTGGACGGATTGTGCGAGCTCATCACCTTCATCGTTGGGAAAATTTGTAACCATATCCCCCTCATCCTCAACAATCATATTGTGTAAAATTATGCACGTTGACATAATAAATTTTAGTTTTTTTTAAGACCAAAATCGAGCTGGACCTCTAATAATTGCCTATCAAGCTTGGAGCACCCCGAAAGCTCGTTCAACATCTTTCCTTGCAGCCTCTTGCATTTCCTAAAAAAACTTTCTTTTCGGATCGTCGGGGCATGGAAAAGACTTCACGAAAGTTGCCCATGTTGGATAGATTCCATCTGTTAGATAGTACCCCTTCGTATATTGTGTCCCGTTTGCCATGAAATTAACCTCGGGTGCATTTCCTTGCAGCACATTGTTGAACAATGGTGATTCATACAACACGTTGAGATCATCATTTGATCCAGCGACACCAAAAAAGGCTTGCCATATCCATAGGTCTTGGGACGCAACCGCTTCCAACACAATCGTAGGAGCACCATATCCTCTTGTAAACTGATCTTTCTAAGCAACAGGACAATTTTCCATTCCCAGTGCATACAATCAAGACTGCCCAACATTCTTTGGAATCCATGTCTCGTCTCGTGCATTTGGATTAGTCGTTGGATGTTAGTTGCATTCGGCCTTCTTAAGTAATGACTGCCCCAAATTTCTACCACATTTTGACATAATTTGGAAGGACAATCAATTGCGGTTGATTCCCCCATTCGTAGATACTCATCAAGATGATCGACTGGGACTCCATATGCTAGTTGACAGATAGCCGACGTGCATTTTTGTAGAAGTGACAGACCTCTTCTATGAGCTGCATTGAGTCTCTGCTGAAAAAATGGTGAGTGATTCTCAAGTGTACTCACTATACGACGGAATAAGTCTTTACACATTCGAAATCGTCGTCGGAATATGTTGTCGGGATACACGGGGACCTCAACGAAATAATCATTCATTAGCCTTTCGTGTCCAACTTCACCTTCCCTTTCGATGTACCTTCTACTTCGACTCCTCATTTGAAGGCACCTTCGTTCATATTCCTGCATTAGTTGTTGACTTTCTAAAATTATTGCCGACATAAAATCTAGCTCCGAATTATTGCCTTCATTTTCGGGGTCACTGGATGAGCTGAAACTACTTAAATATTAAGCCATTTTGTGTAAATAAAAGTTATCTTTTTTGTATATGAAGAAACAAGACTTTAGAATGAAATGAAGATGCCACCCATTACTCCTATATATAAGTCTTTTAGTTTACAATGACTACTTTTGCAATAGCTAGTTTTCAACAGCTACTTTTGCAACAGTTACTTTTGCAACAGCTAGTTTTGTAACGGCTAGTTTATTATCTGTCGAATATAGTCATACATGTGGACAATGAGGTGGAAAATATATTATAAAAATATTTATTATATTAATAAAAATATTTATTACATTAATAAAAATACTTATACAATAATAGAAACATTGCTACTACATTAAATGACAACAACTACTACATGAAATAATTTAAGACGATGAGTTCCATTTCGCCATAATTTCTTGACACTGCTTGTCATGATAGAAACGTTGCTCATGTGTCATATTGCTTGTGTCCTTTTGTAGAACTTTGTATTCCTTCATCCGCATCTTCTCCTTCTTTGCTTCAAGTTGAGCCTTCTTAATTTCAAGTTCAGTCTTTTCCATGCATAAAACTCCGCCAAACCTTTTACAATGCTGTCGTACCTCTGCCTTATATCATTGTTTCCATCTCCGTTGTCACCACTGGTTGATGCAATTGTCTTTTTCTTTGCTTTTCTTTTTGCGGCCTTTTGTCCAATCAGGCGTGTTTCTTCATTTAAATCAAAATCAACAGTTGTGTCTTGTGTGGAAGAAGTGTTGCTCGCTCCCGATTCTGATGTCCTCATTTTCTTCGTACAAATATAGTCATCATCAGACTGTGACATGAATGTTGGATGATGTTTGACAATCTCCCACACATGATCAAGTTTAAAAGATGGGTTTCCCTCTGAACGAAACTTTTACACTGCTCTTTTATATATATCCTCACTATTACATCCGCTTCTGTACGAATTGTTTACGATAATATAACAAGCGTTGAATTTCTTCATAAGCGGCTTAATATAATGCCAGTGCGATCTCAAGATGGACGGCGTACGTGTTGGTTGACTGTCGGATTTATGTTCATTGTAGTATGAAGCAACACGATTCCAGAAAGCTTCCTCCTTCTGATTATTACCGATGATTGGGTCATCGAACATAGTGCAGAATGCGTTTGTTAGGCGCACATCATCTTTCTTTGTCCAAGCAGTTCGATCTTTCTTTCCCTTTGCCCTGATAGCTACTCGATCCATACTTTCCACTAAAATAGGTGACTCGTGATCTGAGAGTTGAGTCTCTGGGACTGAAGATGGACTTGGCGATTCTTCACCCATAGAAAATCTCGATGGTTTGCTTGTTGATTGTGGAGTAGAAAATTCAAACATTTGCGACTGCTTCCCAAACTGATTGCTCGCGTTTTGTCAAATATTTTCTGGCATGAGATTATGAAATTGAGCGATATTGGCAAAATTTCCAAGATTTGAGGTGAAATTTGGATAATACACCATATTCCCAAAACCTTGTAAATTTTGGGGAAATTGGTTACCCAATTGAAAATTTTGTGGATGAAATTGAGTCGTAAGATTGAATTGAGAATATGAAAAATTTGGAGGAAATTGAGAATTTGGGAACGATTCATCTTCATCAACATTTAGAGATTTCTGAGATGAATTATTGAAATTGAATTTGTTATTTTTATCCATTTCGGATAAAAATTAGCTATTGAAAAGAGAGTTTGAAAATGACAATTGAGAAAAATACTAGAGAAAGTGAATTTGAGGTATGGATGAGAATAATGAAATAAGAAAATAAATGAGGTATTTATAGGGATTAAAAATATATCATTTGAAAAAAATTGTATATTCAACGGATAGATAATGGTTATATTCTGAAAAAAATATATAATTTAAAAATAACAAATGGCTATTTAATTTTTTTATTTTATTTTAAAAAAGCATAGAGCCTAACAACTCTTTTAATAGATGTATGGAGGCAAGTTATAAATGAAAGCAGTTCACGTGGGTTAAGTGAAATGAAAACTACAGGGCACTCAAAATTTGAGAGATAAAACACTCTCAAAAAAAAAAAAAAAAAAAAAAAAAAGGTTATGACATGATGTCCCACAATTGAACATCCAAGCTTTTAAACACTTGTTCTCTCTCTCTCTCCATTTAAATTTTTTTTCGCCAATGATTTTAAACACCATTGGACAACAAATTTAATTTTTAAATGGACATCCAAATGCCCATTGCAGATGCTCTAATCAACCAACTCTTGCGAGGGAGAGTCGACAAAAGCTGAACTGCTGGCCTCACCTTTTGGGTTATGTTTGGTTTGGAGGAACTAGATGATAACAGATGAAACACAGGGATTGGAAAATTTGGTCGGATGCTCGGATTTATTAATTTTATACTCTCCCTTTGTTCAAATTTTTTTGTTTCTATAACTAATTTTAGTATAAAAAAAATATGAATTTGAATTTGAAATGGAGGGAGTTCAAACTAATAAATCAAGCTCAAATAATAATATCATATATGGTGAAGGGTTTTCCTCAAATTATTAAATGAAGATGAACTCAAATGGGAAGAATTATCGTTAGATCCTGAAATTCGCCAGAAAGACTAGGAGAAACTCGCGGAGGGATTCCAGCAAGCATACTTCAATGCTCAAGTCAGTAAGATGATCTTTGTAGTTATTGGAGAGAGATATATTTGTGAGTAGTAATGTAACTGTTTCTATTGGATATGAAATATGTTATTTTGTATACATTTTGTGTAGAAGGAAAAAATATCTAAAAAAGAGAAAAGTACCTGACTAGGTACCTTATTCCATAAAATGTGGGATTTGTTCTTTACTACGAGAGAATAATTAATGCAGAGAGAGGCTCTCACAAAGGTGATATTACCAGTCGTACTCCTTTAAGTGGGACAATGTTACGACAATAGAACATCACATCTGACATGGTATCCTCTGATCTACAATACTTGGGAAACTAAGGCTTGGTTCCAAATTGACCTCATGCCTACCGAATAATGCTTCCGCCTGCTCAAAGACTTCACATGAGCACTTCTTCTTATGCGACAATCAAGGTTATACGAGCCAGTTATGAACTACTGTGTAGCCCACATCAATAGGTAACAGATCAAAATATGGTTTCTTCTTGAATTGATGTTTCACTATAACAATGTTTTGGTTCGAGATTGCTACAAAACTAATTATTCACTAATTGCTTAAGCTTGATTTCACAGATTTTTCTACACTAACAGAAAATTATATTTCATCTGAAATTTCACAAAAATAAAACGATTTGTTTGCATCGTTTTTTTCTTTAGATTCTTAAGTATTAACAACCCATGATATGTAAATTGCCCGACAATTATTGGAGGAAAAATGACAGATGTGTATTTGTCAAATTGTCCTACTTTTATATATAAAACTTATGTGTGCATCGAGTAAACCATGCAACCCGATCTACATTATTTACTTGTTTAACTAAAAAAAATTACTTGTTTACTTAAATTATTATCACTCATCTATTTATATAATAGTAAAATGAATGTTTTCACTTTTATTTTCCTGTTCAAGTGGTACTCACACATTTATACAAAATTGTTGACGAAAAGTTTATAAAACGTATGTTGATTTGTTATCAGATTTGTTATAATTGAATCACATTTTTACTTTATTTACAAAATATAGTATATATCCTTCAATAAATTGTGGAAAAAATCATTAATAGAATTTATTATAGAATATTTGTATAGATTTATGTAGATATGCATAGATAGTATATAAATTTCTACATAACTCTCTTTTTTACCGTACAATCAATTGTCCACAATACTTTGATTATTGATAAATATGTTAATTATTTGTTATCTTAATTATACATTTAATATTGATTATTATTAAGATATATTTAAAATACCTTTTTTTTTATGTTTCTTACCGGTGTATGATTCTTTATATTCTTTTATATTTATGATATATAATCCTTCAATATTTTTTTTTGATATGTAAACATTAAGTTTTCAAGAAGACATCTCAAATCATTGTTAGATGTAATATGTATACATATATATATATATAATAAAATATTATTATTTTTACTTTTATTTTTTTGTTCAATGGCACTTTCTAATTTTTTATTTAATTTAATTTATTTTTTTGTAAGGTATAATATTGCAGATATGGAATTTGTTTAGGGGTGGTACGGTATGGTATATTGAAAATTTCACACCGTACTGTATAACATATCGAAATTTTAGTATATAAAAAATTCCATACCAGTACCACACCAAAAGTTTGTATACTGAAATTTCAAAATTTTGGTATACTGAAATGTCAGTATACCAAAATTTTGGTATAACACACTACTCATACTATGGGTTATTTACCGAAATAATGTGAAAAAAATATATAAAATAGGGTGGATTTAAAAATTGTTCACAAAATAGGCTAAAACGTCACGCCCGGTGACGATGTTTGGTAAAAACGTCACCGGACCTGACGTTTTAATATGGAAAATAAAAACGTCAGGCCCACTCACATTTTTATTTTCCAAATATATATATATATATATATATGCTACATGCTATACAATGATACACATATATACATATACATTTGCATGTCATATGATACAAATATATATATATATATATATATATATATATGGCCTGTGTATATAAATATAAAGATATATAATTATATATTTTCGTATATATACACGTATATATATATATTTATAATTTGTATTTCTAAAATTTTTATATTATTAGAAATCAATAAAAAATTTGTATTTTTAATTAAAGAAAATAAAATATAATTTTAAATATATTTTAATAATTTTATTATATAAATATATATTTATTTCAATAATATATAAATTAATAATATAATTATAAACTAATAAAATAATAAATTTAAAAGTCATATTATAAAAAATCATATTAAAGAAATTAAGGAATACTTATTAATATTTTAAATATTTATATTACTATTTATTTGAATAATTTAAATAAATAAATATATATATATATAAAATATATTAATTATTTAAAAAATGGAATAAAACGTCAGTGGGCCTGACATTTCTTTTAATATTCTATTATATATATTATTTATATTTAATATATATATATCTATATATTATATGTTATTAATTTTGTTTAATATATATATAATTATCGTATATATTATTTTTTTCTTATATAAATATTTATTTAGAAATATATGTATATATAATTTTTCTATATAAATATATATTATATAATTGTAAATAATTAAAATTTATATTTTGATTTAAGATAATTAAATTATATTATAAATACATTTATAAAAATTAAAGAATATTTATTAATAATTATTATATTTTTATTTTAAGTATTATTTAAATATTTTAAAATAAAATATATACACACATATGTTAATAAATATATAAAAAAATAAAAAAAATAATAACGTCAGGCCCACTGATATATATATATTTTGAAAATAAAAACTTCAGTGGGTCTGACGTTTTTATTTTCAAAATTAAAACGTTAGGCCCAGTGATGTTTTTACCAAACACTGTCACCGGGTGTGACGTTTTACCCTATTTTGGGAACGATTTTCAAATCCACCCTATTTTATAAATTGTTCTTTTTTTTCACATTATTTCAGTAAATGACCCCTCATACTGTACCATATCAAAATTCCAATATACCATTTTATACCGATATTTCATTATAATGTTTCATATAAAATTTTGGCATACGGTTTCATATTGAAATTTTTGGTATACCGTGTCATACAAAATTGTGTGCAAAAATATTTCAATATATCGATGTTTTGGTATATACCAAAATACTAGTATTCAGTATACCAAAAATTTTATTTTTTCATACCGTTACTATACCAAATTTTTTGATATATTTGATATTTTTCAATATTGTAAGTGCACTATACTAGAATTTTTGGTATTTTTTCGACCCCTAAATGTGTTTGACTGAATCTTAGGCTGACTCTAGATAGGTCTAATAAAAAGGATTAGATTTTTGTATAGCGTACTTATTATTTTTAGATAAATATATATATATATATATTAAAAAAATATGTCTTCAATACTATTGTGAAGTATTCGGTTTGAGAGTTATTACAAATAAAAATAAAGATAAAAATGTGGGATTTGATTTTGTTAATAATATGAAAAAATATTCTAAATTAATATTCGTGCTAATGCAAAAATTATCCATTTTATCATTATAAAAAATAGATTAATTTGAATAATGAAGATTGACTTTATGATTTTAGCTAGCTGAATTGGTATGTTTTCAATCAATATCCAAATTCTTTAAGTAAATTAATATGTAGATTTATAGTAAATTTAATACGTCTAAATTCATGAAAAATTATCAATGATTTTTTATTTAACTTTTATAAATAAATTCATACTCAAATATAAAAATTAGAATTTAGATATTACGTATAATATTATTTTTTGAAATAAATAACATATTTTTTAATAATAAAAACATATAAAAATAACTTTCGTGCATCGCAGAGGGTCTAGCACTAGTTTGTTACCATAAAAAATAGTAATATTTTTCAAGTAAATAAGAAATAACAATGTTCTAAAATTTGGTAGGCTCCCATTGTGAGGCAGGATAGCGCTAGCGCCTAGCGCCTGGACAAGCGTAATAAAATCAATTAATTTACTATATAAATTGTACAATTTGTAATATATTATTGATACATCAAATTTTACAAACTTTCTAAAATCAAAACATCACAACAAGATAATATGCATAATGTCAGAAATATCATAATATAAGTCAAAAGGTCAAAACATGTTAGTTGTCACGTCATTAATTAGTCATAATAACAAATTAACAACGCCATTAAAGTCAAAATAAAAATCTCACAAGTCATAAGTTCTAGTTCTAAATATAATAAATGACAAAACAAACAAACATTTTCAAACAAGCCCAAAAAATTGTTATAACTTAATTTTGAATCTGGTCAGGTGCCTAGGCGGCGCTTAATCGTCAGATTGTATTTTTGGCCGATTTGGAATATTTCAATTTGACTTAGAAGTGCCTAGAGCTTAGGCAAATTTTAAAACACGAAAAAATGAGCATTATAATATTTTTCAAATAAATATAGAATACTATAAATTGATTAAAGTGTGTGGGATGCACGAGAGTGACAAGAGTGAGTTTTATATAAATATAGATTTGAATGACTGAAATTAGACTCTTATATATTGATAGGCATTAACTAGGTTAGGCTGGGTTATTTACCAAAATAATGCAGAAAAAAGAAAGATTTTACAAAATAGTGTAGATATGGAAAGAGTTCCCAAAATAGGGTAAAATGTCACGCCCGGTGACATTGTTTGATAAAAACATCACCGGACCTAACGTTTAAATTTTGAAAATAAAAACGTGAGGCCCGCTAACATTTTTATTTTAAAAATTGATATATATATGCATTATGCATCCAGTTGCAATCCTATGCATCCCATCCATTTATATAGATACATCTGTATATGTCTAACTGACCCATATATATATATATATATTTGTAATTTGTTTTATATAATTTTTATATTATTTATTGATTGATATTTATATTATTAGAAATTAATTTTTTATATATACTGAAACTAAATTAAATATAATATTAAATATATATTTATATTTTTCATTATATCAATATATATTTATTTCAATATTACATCAAATAATAATATATTTGTAAATTAATAAAATTATATTATAAAAAACATATTTAGAAATATATTTAATTAATTTTGATATTTATAATAAGAATACATATATATATATATATATGTAATAATAATAATAATAAAATACAATAAACATCAGGCCCACTGAAGTTTCAAAGAAACGTCAGTGGGCCTCACGTTTCTTTTATATTTTATATTTTTGTAAATTTTGTTTAATTGTATATAATAAATATAATAAATATATATATATTATTCTATTAAAGTAAATAACATTTGTGTTTATTTAATTTTTTTGTTATATAAATATATATATATATATAAATAGAAATTTATGTATATATATTTTATGTAAATATTTATTATATAATATTAAATAATAAAATTTTATATTATTATTTAATATTATTAAAAATTTACAAAATTTAAAGGATATTTTTTAATAATTATCATACATTTATTTTAAGTATAATTTGAATTTTTGAAAAACAAAAAAAATGTATATATTAATACATAAATATATAATAAAATATGTATATATATTAATACATAAATATATATAAAAAACAAAAAATAATACATCGTCAGGCCCACTGACGTTTTCAAGAAACGTCAGTGGGCCTGACGTTTCTTTTTATATTTTTTGTTTTTTATTGTGTTTAATTTGTATATAATATATATTATTATATATATATATTATTTCTTATATATTGAATAACATCATTGTTTATTTAATTTTTTTGTTATATAAATATATATATATATAAATTTATGAATATATATTTTATAGAAATTCATGTATATATATTTGATTGAAATATATATTATATAATTGTAAATAATAAAATTTTAGATTATTATTTAATATTATAAAAAATTATATAATTTAAAGGATATTTTTTAATAATTATTATACATTTATTTTAAGTATAATTTGAGTTTTTGAAATATATATATATATATATTAATACATAAATATATTATAACATATATTCATAAATATATATAAAAAAGAAAAAATAATATATCGTCAGGCCCACTGATGTTTTAAAGAAACGTCAATGGGCCAGACATTTCTTTTTATATTTTATATTTTTTTTAATTTTTATGTAATATATATTATAAATATTATATTATATATGTATTTGTTAAATTTATTATATATATATATATATTATTTCTTATTTATTCTCTTTAAAAATTATAAGAATATGTTTTAATATTATTACATTTTAATTTGAAGTATTATTTTAATAATTTATTTTGATTATTATTTGAATAATTTTAAAAAAATATATACTTTTATATTTAATAATATATGTAATATTTTAGTTATGAAATTATTTAAAAATAACCAAAATTAACAAAAAATATATACATAATACACAAACAATTTATTAAATTAAAATAATTCCATTTTGTATATTGTATACAAATAAACTAATTAAAAATATGACATTAACATATATATAAATATATATATATATATATATATATATACAAAAACATAATATCACTTTATATATTTTTACAACATTATATTATCATATTATATATTTTTATAATAAAAATATATCATATACTAAATATTTGTACAACAAAATAATATCACACTCTATAAAAATAAATACTCAAGATTAATGAAATAAAACCTGATAAAATTCTGCACTCGTATTTACTCATTTTTACTGATAAAGGAATCCTGCCATTTCACATGTCCTGCAAAAATTTGAGTGCAATGACTGCATAAAATTTACTGCAATGACACATCCATCAATTTACTGCAATGATACATCCATCACATTTCACTTGCATATTGCCAATTTTTACTGCAATTCACATGAATTGGCAGTGGCAGCTGTAGCAAACTCAATCTCTCTCGCTTCACTCTTTTCAATCGGATTCACCTTCCTTCTCCTTCGTTCTTCTTTTTCTTCTTCTTGCTTTCTCCTTTTTGTTCTTCTTTGTTTGCTGAATAAACCTGTTGCTGCTACTGTTGTGTCTCCATCTTTTCTTTTTCTCTTCTTATTAAATTATTATCTTCTCCAATTATTCCTGCATTCTGTTACAAATATTTGTATTATTTATTCCAAAGGTATGTATTATTTATTTTTATTTTAATTATGTTTATAATATATATATATATATATTATATATATCATTATTTCATTTAATTTTCCTTTCACATATATTGATTTGTTTTTGTTATAATTGTGACCAATTTTTCTTTATTTATCACCAATTAAGCTTATATCTTCTAAATTTTTGGCATGATATGACATAATTTTTTTTTTCAAACCCTAATCATCAATTTTTTTAAATTTTTTTATGCTATATTATGTAGATTGTGTTGAATAAGAAAAACATCAACTTGCACAAACATCTCCGTAACCTAAAATAAGGTAAGTAGTATACATATACATCATTTATTTTACTATCATTTATTTATGTGGATGTTTATTTGGTTTCATACATACATTTACATGAACATCTTAGTAAATTTTAATTATATGGGTGTATTGTTTTATGTGATATTTAATTATTTTGTTGTATTTATTAATGTGATGTTATTTAAATTTTATTTATTTATTATGATGAATATACTTTTAGTGTTGCATGTATTATATGTTTAACTTGTTTTGCTTGACGATTTGTTATATTGACTAATTAAAACTTGTTTAGTATAATTAATATATTATTATAGGATGCTTAAATTTTTTTTTTTAAATTTAATAACTGTAATGACCCTTATAAATTATATTTGATAGGTATGACTTCAACATCAAAATCATCAGCATCAACTTCTACATGACCCAATAAAAATTTCACATACAAAGGATATCGGTCTATCGTAAAAAAGTCTACAAGTTTGATGCAATTAAGAATACGTAATCAACAACTAAAAGAAGAAATAGAGGGATTGAGGAGAAAAAATATTGCTGCAAATGTCATATTCAACATGCAAGAACAAGAAATACGAAAATTATGGTGGCGTGTAAAGATGTGCCAAGTTGAATTGGAGTGGTCATCTAACCGTATTTTTGTTTTAGAAGGTTGCGTTCGGCAACAAGAAGACGTCTTAGGGCAAGAAATAAATTTCCTATGTGGTACTTTAAGTATCATGACAACGGAAAAGAATAATATGATACATCAGCTTGGGGTTAGAGACGGACATATAAACACCCTTGAAAATGAGGTTCATGAGTTACGTGCTCAATTGGATAATGAGAGACACCAAAATGAATTATCCAACAAGAGAGTACGACTAACTTTCATCACGTGAATATGATGCGATCACGCATACTAGATCTTATAGATGTCACCACTGGCTTAATATTTGGCAAGATCTAGTTGAGAACGAAAATGTTGATATAAAAGTCGTGCATGATAATAATGTTGTAGAAAATTTACCCACTAATGATCATTCATAGAGAGATGTATATTCCATGTAATTGTATCTTTGTTGTGAAATGTAATGCATTATTTATCATGTTTTTCATATGTACTATGTGGTTCACGCTTACTCATTCTAATTTATTTGTTCTTCATGTTTTTATGAAACTTATATATTTTACAGTGAAACAAATTATAAATATCACTTTGAAGCAATGACGAGTCACAGACGAGTCGCAATTAGAGTTTATAGCGGAGACAAAATTATACAGAAAAATGGAAAAATTGTGCGCTCAATGGTTACACACAAATTGATCGAAATACAGACTTATCTGAATTGAAAGATCAAATTTACCAATTTCTTGGTGTGCCTAAAGACCAGTTTCATCTGAAACTTTTCACAAAATAGGGGGAAGTTTACGGACACAATAATGTTATAGAGTCTATAGTTCATATTGAGAATGACGATAATCTTAGGTTCTTCCTAGATCTTAATGATTGATTAAACTCTATGGAAATTTTCGTTGAGAAAGAACCATGTCAAAATCTTAGCGAACATGAAGTTATGCTTATGATCTAAGACTGGGGATATTATATATTGTTGCTGTCCCAACAATATGTGGCCATCACATCAGTCCAAGATTTCAGTAACCCTTGTGATTATGTGCCTGAAATCACTCAGGGCTTGGAGAACCTTGCTTTAAGAAACACTATTTTCAGTAGTTCCAGCTCATGTAGTGTCCAAATTATAATTGGTCCAAGTAATATTAGGAATGAATTTGAAGATATAATTGGTCCTAGTAATACGGAGAATACAGAAGACACTGACCCTTGTGCAAATTTTTTAGGTCCAATTTCCCCATGTGAAGCGGAAAATGAAAATTTGGATGACATAGAAGTAATAGTAGACGAAGAAGATGTTGATGCAACCAATGTAGACCCCGACGGTGTGGAAACAACAATCCATATCGATTCTGACACAAACATCCCATTATACACAACAATTGTCCCCGAAGTTGTTGTAGACTCGATGCATAATCCTTCGTTTTCATATGGAAAGTTATACGATCCTAGCCGAGGTATAATTGAGAAGGACATGGTATTCAGGGATAAGAAGGCTTTGATTGCAGCGATTAAGGATTTCTCAATACGACATGCAAAATATTATAACTATACTTGAAAAATTATTATAATTATTAATAAATATTCTTTATTTTACAAATAATTATTTATATTATGATTTAATTATCTTAAATAAAAATATAAAATATAATTATTTGCATATTTATAATTTATATTTATATAGAAAATATATATATTTCTAAAATAAAATTTATATAAAAAGAAAAATAATATACACGATAATCATATATATTTTTAAAATAATATATAAGAAATAATATATATATATATATATATATTAATTTTTTCATATATTCAAATTATACTTAAAATAAATGTATAATAATTATTAAAAAATATCCTATATATTATATAAATTTTTTATAAAATTAAATAATAATATAAAATTTTATTATTTACAATTATATAATATATATTTCTATAAAATATATAAACATAAATATATATATATATATTTATTTAACAAAAAAATTAAATAATCGCAAATGTTATTCAATATATAAGAAATAATATATATATAATATATATAATATATATAATAATAATATATATTATATACAAATTAAACAAAATAAAAAAAATTAAAAATATAAGAAGAAAATCAGGCCCACTGACGTTTCTTTAAAACGTCAATGGGCCTGACGCTGTATTATTTTTTAATTTTTTATATATATTTATGAAAATATGTATGTATTTATGTATTAATATATATACATATTTTATAATGTATTTATGTATTAATATATATATATATATTATTTTTTTCAAAAATTCAAATTATACTTAAAATAAATGTATAATAATTATTAAAAAATATCCTTTATATTATATAAATTTTTTATAAAGTTTTATAATAATATAAATTTTATTATTTACAATTATATATTAGATATTTCTATAAAATATATATACGTAAACTTCTATATATATATATTTATATAACAAAAAAATTAAATAATCGCAAATGTTATTCAATATAGAAGAAATAATATACATATAATAATATATATTATATACAAATTAAACAAAATAAAAAAAGTTAAAAAATATAAAAAGAAACGTCAGGCCCACAGACGTTTCTTTAAAACATCAGTGGGCCTCACGATGTATTATTTTTTATTTTATGTGTATATATTTATGAATATATGTATATATTTATGTATTAATATATATACATATTTTATAATATATTTATGTATTAATATATAAATATATATATTTTTTCAAAAATTCAAATTATACTTAAACTAAATGTATAATAATTTTTAAAAAATATCCTTTAAATTATATAATTTTTTTATAATATTAAATAATAATAAGAAATTTTATTATTTATAATTTTATAATATATATTTCTATAAAATATATATACATAAATTTCTATATATATATATATTTATATAACAAAAAAAATTAAATAAACGATAATGTTATTCAATAAATCAGAAATAATATATATAATATATATTTTATACAAATTAAACAAAATAAAAAAATATAAAATGAAACGTGAGGCCCACTGATATTTCTTTAAAACGTCAGTGGGCCTAACGATGTATTTTTTTTATATACATTTATGAATATATGTATATATTTATAAGATAATATATATACATAATTTATAATATATTTATGTATTAATATATATATATATATATATGTTTCAAAAATTCAAATTATACTTAAAATAAATGTATAATAATTATTAAAAAATATCCTTTAAATTATATACTTTTTTTATAATATTAAATAATAATATAAAATTTTATTATTTATGATTATATAATATATATTTTTATAAAATATATATACAATAAATTTCTATATATATATTTATATAACAAAAAAATTAAATAAATGATAATGTTATTCAATATATCAGGAATAATATATATATATATATATATTATACAAATTAAACAAAACAAAAAAATTTCAAAAGAAACGTTAGGCTCACTGACGTTTCTTTAAAATGTGAGTGGGCCTGATGATGTATTATTTTTTATTTTATATATATATATATTTATGAATATATGTATATATTTATGACATAATATATATACATACTTTATAATATATTTATGTATTAATATATATATATATATGTTTCAAAAATTCAAATTATACTTAAAATAAATGTATAATAATTATTAAAAATATCCTTTAAATTATATAAATTTTTTATAATATTAAATAATAATATAAATTTTATTATTTACAATTATATAATATATATTTCAGTAAAATATATATACATAAATTGCTATATATATATATTATATAACAAGACAAATTAAAAAAACGATAATGTTATTTAATATATAAGAAATAATATATATATATAATATATATTATATACAAATAAAACAATAAAAAAATAAAAAATATAAAAAGAATCGTCAGGCCCACTGATGTTTCTTTAAAATATTAATGGGTTTGACGATGTATTATTTTTTATTTTTTATATATGTTTATGAATATATGTATATATTCATGACATAATATATATACACAATTTATAATATATTTATTAATTAATATATATATATATAATTTTTTTTAAATTCAAATTATACTTAAAATAAATGTATAATAATTATTAAAAAATATCCTTTGAATTATATAAATTTTTTATTATATTATTTAAATTTCTTAAATAATAATATAAAATTTTATCATTTACAATTATATAATATATATTTCAATAAAATATATTTACTTAAATTTCTATATATATATATGTATATATTTATATAACAAAAAAATGATAAGTAAATTTAGTTTAATCAGAATATATAAGAAATCATATACATATATATATATATATTTATATTTATAATATATATTATATACAAATTAAAAAATTAAAAAAATAAAATTTTTAAAAGAAACGTTAGGCCCACTGACGTTTCTTTAAAACGTCTGTGGGCTTGACGTGTATTGTATTTTTATTATTATTACATGTACATACATTTAAATTATTAATATAAATTTCAAAATTAATTAAATATATTTCTGAATATGTTTTTTTTATAATATAATTTTTTTAAATTTAGAATTTTTCGTAATTTACAATTATATAATTATTTTATAAGTATTGAAATAAATATATATTTATATAATGAAAAATATAAAAATATATTTAATATTATATTTGATTTAGTTTCATTAAATATAAAAAAAATTAATTTCTAATAATATAAATATTATTTTATAAATAATATAAAACAAATATATATATATATATAAATATATATTTAATATTATATTTGATTTAGTTTCATTAAATATAAAAAAAATTAATTTCTAATAATATAAATATTATTTTATAAATAATATAAAACAAATATATATATATATATATATATATATATATATATATATATATATGGATGGTGATCCTGGCTACATTATGCATATATATATATTTTGAAAATAAAAATGTCAGCATGTCTGACGTTTTTACCATAAAACATTAGTGGAAATGATGTTTTACCCTATTTTAAAAATACATTTTCAAATTGTTCTATTTTATGAAAAAAAATTTCCGGTATTATTTGGGTAAATAACCTAGGTTAGGCACTGCACGCAATTTAGTTTTATTGGCGATAGTGGATTCCAAATTCTAATATTCCATCATTATTTAATTATTATCATCAATTACGGCCATTTATGAAGAATTATATTTCTAATTTAAAAAAGACATAGGCAATAAATGATCCAAACCCTAGGCCATGCACGTACCAGACCAACCAGGCAAGAATTAAAAACCGTTTATGGATCCACTTAAGGTAGCTCTATATAAAACCTTCACTTCTTCAATACAAACAACAGAAAAATGGCAGAAGAAAGAGCAAAGCTGATCGAAACGCAGAGACATGGAGCTGAAGTTTCCGATGGAGGAGACATCTGCAACAACAAAATCCAGGAGTCCTCACTGCGAAAAGGGTTATTTCCGGTCGACGAAATCGAGGAAGTCGGATTCAACAGAGCAACCGGTTTTATATGGGTTCGCATGAAGATAAAGTAAGAACACAAGTTCAACAGAATTGGACAGACCGTTGCTTAGGCTTCGGATCACAGGTTTTCTCGAAAAGGGTCACCTGTCGAGGCTGACGGGGGTTAAGTCCAAGGAGCTTCTGATTCCTGTCACCATCAGTGACATTCATGTCGGAGTGGATTCCCCTGACACGATCAAGTTTGCCACTTCAGTCGGGTTGAGCCGCTCCCATCCCGTCTCAGCTTTCAACCCGATCACTGGCAGAAACTAGCCAGCGGGGTCTTGTAGATGCTATACCTGGACGATGGGTCGCTGGTGAAATACATGCAACAAATATAATATTTTTAATAAATAATAATAATAATAAATAAATATAATAAATTAAATTATTTTTAAAATACAATAATCTAGTTTGTAATTTATAATAAAGCATAACCGATTCAGTTTAATTATATTTATAGCATAAACATACTATTAATGAAGTCCCCTATAGATATTTAAATAATAATAAATATTTAAAATCCAACAGAAAGATAAGATAATAAGAAATGGATAAACTGAATTATATTATTTTTGTGAAATCAAAATTTGTCTAATAGTCTAATATTTATTTTCTATAAAACTAATTTGTTAATTTTTATATGTTTAACTCAAATTTATCTAAATGATCAAATGAATTGCAAATATTAAATCAAACACAACAACTACAACAAAAATATAATTTACATTTTATATCTAACATGTGCTTTTAAATATATGCAGCATTTGGTGTCAAATTAAATCTCAGAAAATTATTTGATATATCAAATAAAAATTGAATTTAAAACCAAATAATTATTATACTTTAAAATTATTTATGAGAACGGCTTTAAAATAAATATATGAGACAAGTCATAAAGCTAAAAAGAAAAGAAAAGTTGGCGGTTTCGGAGCCTTGTATCTAGCCGTCATGTGCATTTCATGATATTCGTGTTTTAATTTTACTGTTTTTTTTTGTTGTTGTTGTTGTTGTTTGTTTTTTTTATTTTTTGCTTTGTTTTGTTTGCTTTCTTGTGTTTTTTTTTAAAATAAGGTTTGTTATCCTCTTTAGGGCAAGTGAGTTTTAAGCAGAAAATACTTTTATATTAATATATGTAATTTTATAAATTGCTTTATGATATTATTATGCATCATAACAGAGAAGAAATAAACGAGAATATATATCTAATATCAAGAAATAATTTGATATTCTTAATTTTAGTTAGAAGCATGTTTGTTAGGAATAAATCAATTAGTGATACTAATTGATTTAGGCAACCACATAATATTCTGTATATATTTAGTGTGATAGGGTTGATTTTATTTCCTTAATGTTAGTCTTTCTGTTGTATTGCACTCTCTATTTAAGTAATAGAATCATTCATAATCCTTGCTTGAGGAAAACTAATTGTCTTAATATGGTATCAGCCTAACACTGCTGAGTACCCTTCGATTTCTCTCTACGTTTTTCTCGACTCAGCCTACACATCATGGCCATTGATGAATCTTCTTCCTCTGTTTTCGATTCCAAACTTACATTGTAGGCCATGACCCATATGGTTTCCATTAAACTAAAAGCTACGAACTATCTCATGTGGCACGGGGCAAATTTATCCTCTTCTGGTCACTCAACAATTTTTTCCGTTTGTTGATGGATCTCTCCCGCCCCCTTCCCCCACTGTTAATAATCCCGATTATACGGCATGGTACGCTAAGGATCAAATCGTTCGTGTCTTCCTCGTCTCTACCCTCACTGAGGAAGCCATGGCTGTGGTTGTGGGCTGCTCATCGTCAGCTGCCATCTGGTCCACTTTAGCGACGGCGTTCAATTGCTCCTCCAAGGCTCGAGAACTTTGCATCAAGGATGAGTTGCAACTCATCAAGAAAGGCTCTCGCTCCGTTTTAGAATACGGCGCAGATTTCAAATCCCTATGCGATCAGCTCTCCTCTATGGGATGTATCTTGGACGACACGGATAAATCCCATTGGTTTCTCCGTGGTCTTGGTTCGGAATTTCATGGTTTTTCGACTTCTTAGATCAATCTGGTTCCTCTCCCTTTGTTTCCAGATTTGCTATCGAAAGCAGAGGCCCGTGATCTTTTTACGCGTTCGCTTGATGCAAATCCTTCGTCTGCCACTGCTACTGCTTTCACGGTCCATGCTCAGCGATCCAATTCCAATAACTTCTCTCGTCCTGGTGGTTCTTCTTTTGGACGTGGGAATGGCGGTTTTAGCAAACCAAATTCTGGTGGTAATGGGACACAAAAAACTGGTGGAAAAGGGCGTGGTCGATTTCCTCCGAAATGCCAGATTTGTCGTGGTGGCTATTATGCCACGTCCTGTCCGGAGCGCTACAAACCAGCCCCATCTCAAGCGAACCTTGCTGAGGCTTTTCGCACCGGTCGCTCACTGACCTCGACTCCCAGTCTGACTGGTATGTCGATACAGGTGCTTTCTCACACATGGCAAATTCTTCAGTTCATCTTGACTCGGGATCCACTTACTCTGGCAATGACAAAGTCGTTGTAGGAAATGGTAACGAACTCTCAATTACTCATACTGGCTCTCAGTCTCTATCTTCGGATTTGTCTTTATTGGATGTGTTAATTGTGCCTCATATCACGAAGAATCTTTTATCTGTTAGTAAACTCACCAACGACTTTCCGGTTAATGTTGTGTTCACTAATAAAATATTCGTAATTCAGAATCGGTTGACAGGAATGCCTGTGGCACGGGGCAGATGTGAGAATGGATTATACATACTGGAGCGTGGACATACGGGTCTGATTGCTGCTTTAAAAACACGTAATGTTAGAGGTTCTTTTGATTTATGGCATCGCCGTCTTGGGCATGCTCATTTTGATGTTATTAAATTGTTGGACAAGCTAGGTTTCTTGTCGCTTTCTTCTGTTTTCCAGAACCCTACTATTTGCTCTTCATGTCAACTTGCCAAGAGCAAACGTCTTCCCTTTATTGCTAATACTACGCGTGCGACACATATTTTGGACATTATTCACTGTGATTTGTGGGATCCGTCTCCGGTTACCTCTTGTGATGGGTTTCGATACTATGCTGTCTTCATTGATGATTTCTCTCGATATTCATGGTTTTATCCGTTGAAGTTGAAATCTGACTTTTATGACGTTTTTGTTAAATTCAAACGGCTGGTAGAAAATCAATTTGCATGCACAATTAAATGTTTTCAGTCTGATGGGGGGACGGAATTTACGAATACTAGGATGCTTGATCTATTCACAATTTGTGGCATTGTTCATCGTCTATCTTGTCCTTATACCCCTGCTCAGAATGGTCGGGCTGAAAGAAAGCACAGGCACATCACTGAGACTGGTCTGTCCATGCTTTTTCACTCTTCTGTCCCGCTGAAATTTTGGGTCGAGGCTTTTGCCACTGCGGTATATATTATCAATAAGTTGCCATCTCTGGTCTTGCAAAACAAGTCTCCTCATGAACTGTTATACAACACTCCACCTAACTATGATTCATTTCATGTGTTTGGTTGTCGTGTTTTCCCCTGCCTTCGTGACTATGCGGCTAATAAATTCTCCCCTCGAACAGTGCCATGTGTATTCTTGGGGTACAGTTCCAAACACAAGGGTTTTTGTTGCCTTGATCCTACGAACTTTTGGGTTTACATCAGTCGTCATACTCAGTTCGACGAGGACGTATTTCCCTTCACAAGGACTACTCAGTCTTCTTCTATTACATCACTTGAGTTCGCTGCCTTCACTGATCCATACCCAACTACTCCATCGATCACCTCTCATGTACCGCCTGCTCCTTCTCCTGTGCAAGCTTCGAATGACACGACTTTTTGTCCTTTGTGTTCTTCTAATGAGACCGTTCGTGTTTCAACTCTTGAGGCTCCAGTAGATGCTCCAGAGCCTCCGGTTGCTCGCCCTCAACCATCTGCTATCCGTCCAACTCATCCTATGCGTACTAGAGCACAGAGTGGTATTTTTAAACTCAAGCATTCGCCTTCCACTGCTCATATTGTTCATAGTGCTCTGTTATTGACAATTCATTCTTCGAAAGAGCCCAAGGGTTTCAGATCTGCAGCCAAATCTCCTTATTGGGTTCGTGCTATGGACGATGAGCTTCGGGCACTCCGTGCTAATAGCACTTGGGAGTTGGTGCCTCGTCCATCTGGTGAGAACGTTATTGGTTCAAAATGGGTGTTTCGCACTAAATTTCTAGCAGACAGTTCTATTGATCGCTACAAAGTCCGTCTGGTTGCACAAGGGTTTACTCAGCTTCCTAGTTTTGACTATGACCGCACCTTCAGTCCAGTTGTCAAAGCTTCCACTGTCCGCATTATTCTCTCTCTTGCAGTGATGAATAACTGGTCACTTCACCAGTTAGATGTCAATAATGCTTTTCTCCATGGCCGTCTCAGCAAGCCTGTTTATATGGAACAGCCACCGGGTCACATTGATCTGAGTCATTCTTCTTTTGTTTGTCGTCTCAACAAAGCCATCTATGGTCTCAAACAAGCTCCTCGTGCCTGGTTCCAACGCTTTTGCGATTTCCTCCTCAGTTTGGGTTTTCTGGAGAGTAAATCTGACACATTGCTGTTTATTTTCCGCCAAGGTCGCCTTTTACTTTATCTATTGGTCTACGTAGATGACATCATCATCACCGGCAGTGATTCTACCATGGTCACCTGGCTTATTACTCGAATTCATAAGGAATTTGCTATTTAGGATCTTGGTCGTTTGAATTATTTTCTGGGTCTTGAGGTTACCTACACATCCGACGGTCTCTTTTTAGGCCAGTCAAAGTACGCTCATGATATTCTTCAACGTGCTGACCTGCTTGATTCCAAGCCTGTTTCAACTCCTCTAGCTGCTGATGAGGTTCTTCGAGTTGATGGTGAATCTTATTCGGATCCTACTCTGTACCGATCGCTTGTTGGTGCTCTTCAGTACCTCACTATCTCTCGTCCAAATATTTCCTTTGCGGTCAATACTGTGAGTCAGTTTCAAGCACACCCTACTATTGATCATTTCAAGGCAGTCAAACGAATTATTCGTTATGTCAAAGGCACGATTGAATTCGGTCTTCAGTTCACTCGTGGTTCTTCTGCTCTCCTGGGTTACTCTGATGCTGACTGGGCCCGCTGTTTGGATACTCGTCGATCTACTTATGGCTACTCTATGTTCTTGGGACCGAATCTTGTCTCGTGGAGTGCGAAAAAGCAACCGACTGTCTCTCGTTCGAGTTGCGAATCTGAGTACAGGGCATTAGCTAATGCCGCTTCTGAAATTGTATGGGTATCTCTCTTACTTCGTGAACTTCATGCGCTACCATCTCCGGCCCCTACTTTACTTTGTGATAACAGAAGTGCTCTATTTCTTAGCCAAAATCCGGTAGCTCACAAACGTGCTAAGCATATCGATATAGACTACCATTTTGTTCGAGAACTGGTCTCCGCCAAGCGTCTTCATACACAATTTGTTCCATCCAACCTACAGGTCGCTGACATCTTTACAAAGGCTCTTCCTCGACCACTGTTTGAATTTTTCCGATCCAAGCTCCGTGTTTGTCCCCACCCGTGTCGCTTGAGGGGGGGTGTTAGGAATAAATCAATTAGTGATACTAATTGATTTAGTCAACCACATAATATTCTGTATATATTTAGTGTGATAGTGTCTGATTTTATTTCCTTAATGTTAGTCTTTCTGTTGTATTGCACTCTCTATTTAAGTAATAGAATCATTCATAATCCTTGCTTGAGGAAAACTAATTATCTTAATAATGTTGAACATGTGATCGTAATAGACTATCTGTATTTAAAAAATAGAAGTAAAATTAGATATAAAATAAAAAATGTTTTAAGATAATATTTTTGGATGTTTTAAGAAGCTTCAAGCCAAAGTGTTACGTTAATAACCTTTTGCAATAAAAAAATAATGTCTCAATCTATATATATTATAATAAACGGACTGTTTTTATATTTTTTATTATTATTTTTTCGCCTACTTTTGTTTTTACTAATAGAAAGACGGATTTTTAGGAAATTTTGTTATATTGCTAACCAATAAGCATTCATTTTAATTTTTATAGGTTAATATTGGTAATGTTACTAATTTTATCAAAACTAATAAACACAATTCATATATCTTCATAATTACTTGATTTTAGCAAATTAATTATGAATTTGTGGTAAATTCGATGCTATATATAATAATAAAAAATGTTTATATTGATATACCAGATTTTATTCAATTTTTTTTATTTTAAAAAAAATACTATATATTTGGTAATTTGATGATTGTATTTTAAAAATAAAATTAATTAAGGTTCACATATAATTTTATATATAATATTTATATCCTTATTATAATTATGCTACATATTTACATTATTGAATATAATTATGTATATTTTAAAAATATTAATTTTATGTATTTTTAAAATTTAATAATATTATATTATAATAATATGTCCGTGCATCGGACGAGAGAACATGCTAGTAACATTTCAAAACAAATTGATACTTTGAGAACCTTTTTATTAAATTGTATCCAAATTGTAAAAATGCGAAATCCAAGATTATTATTATTTATTCACTAAGTATGAGGAGAATGAGGAGAATGCTGCACTAAGTAAATACCATTAGACTACAGACTACTTCAGGTATCAGTATAGTGTTACTCTTTTATGCGTTTGCTTCTTACACACCTTGATCTTTATTAGCCCACATCAGAGACTATATCTTCTTCACACAGGCTTGGTATAAGAAACAAATGATCCCCATCTCTTACCACACTTAAGTCGTCTACTTGCGCATTCTCTGCATTCAATACTCTTGCAAGCGTTTCGTCCCCGAATTTTTCACCTGCAGATATGATCACACACCACTCGGATAAGCTTTCAATGTATTGCTTAGTTTTTAGTCTTATGTAAGCTTGTCTCAGGCTACATTTGAATCCTTATTTGTGAAAGATTTTCTTTATTTTTTTGGATAGTATTGGGGGAATGACTTGATTTCTGTTGATTCGAGCTAGTCTGGAATGAACTGATTTTGATGGTACAGGCGTTGTAAAAAAAAAAAAAAAAAAAGAAAAAGAAAAATTATATTTTTTCTTTCACAAGTGACTAAAGAAGAGATTGTGTGGCGAATTAATAAGTCGGTCTAGAGTTAAAGAAGGCGTACCGGCAATTTTGAGTAGATCTTCAAGTGAATTGGGTAGAATTATCAGCTTGGGTGGCTTGTTTTCAACAACATTGTACTTGTTAAAATTCATGTGAATCGTCACCCTCTTCTCTGATTTCGAGTCTATGTTTACGTCTTTTGTACGATGACTGTTGCAAGAATTTGCAACTCTGTCTAACCTCTTATCGCTTTCATAATTCAGCATGAGGTTGTACATGCCTTGGTTCGCATGATCTTCGCTCGATTTGTTCTCGTTGAGCATGACTTGTTTTTCTAGCAAAGTCTTGACCATTTCAAGGTGGCCCTGTTGAACAGCTGCATGATGAAGGGATGTTTGGTCCTCCTCAGACAATGAATTAGCAATTCCTGATTGCTGCATGAATCTTGCAACCGAAGAATCTCGAATCTGTTCTTGTTTTATTGCGTCTCCATCGAGCAAGTTCTTGAGGATAAGGCATGGATCATGTTGGCCTTCAATGTCGAAACTTCTCCACTCTTTCAGTTTCTTCAAGCAAAAATAGTTATTCAGTTTGAGCTTTCTTACAAACATTGCGAAAATTTCAATTTTGTTCTGTTTTTGATGTACTAAATTCACAAATTACAAAAATAGTACGCCTACTACTTACTTACCTGAAAGAGATTGTTCATGATGCAGCGTTCGTCCTCAGGATTTGATCGAAGAATGTTGAGAAATATCGTCTTGTTTAGGCGTAGCATTTGCGAAATATCAGTCGTTCGAACGCCAAATGGCTGAGGCTTTCCACACAGAACACCTATTTCTCCAAAAATTTCCCCAGTAGAAGCCTTTCCAATGATCTGTATGCATATAGCAAAATGGCGTCATATACTATTTCTTTATGAAAATGTCTCCTTATAGACTGATATTGAAACTCTTACTTGATCATGTCCGTTGATCTTTGCAATAAAATCCTGCCCACAATACACAAGTTTAGAATCAACCAAAAAAAGAAAAAAATAGTTGCATGGTTTTCATTTCTTTTTTTTGTTTGGTTACTTACTGCTGATCCTGAGACCAATATATATGCATCTGTCGCCGCCTCGTTTTGCAGAATCACGTCTTCTCTGGGAGGATAGTACTGGGCTTCCACCTCTGTAACCTTCCAATGGACACATCCAATAATTTTAAAGATGTTACCAATCTTCTGAAAGTTTAAGCTTTCAAGAAAGAAATGAATCAAAAGAGAATGGTGGAATAAGTACCAGTTGGAGAAGAAAATCCTGGGAAACTCCATTTAAAAGGTGGACATTTTGTACGATAGGATAGAAGAGAAAATGCGCGATGCTGCAGCGAATGGCTTTAGGCAACCCCTGAAGTGTTTCTTGGTGTTTCAACCCTTCTGTCTTGAATTTAAGACATATGTGTGACAGTATCTGATCTTGAATATCAGGGGGCAACTGGTTTCTTTTCACGAATTCTGAAGCAGCAGCTACATTGTCCCTCTACAACACCAAACAAATGTGAGAAAGAAAGAGAGAGAGAGAGAGATAGAGAGAGAGAGAGAGAGAGAGAGAAGAACATACAAAGTTTGCAGTGGAACAGCTCCAATGAACCACAAGGTTAGTCATGTTTCCAATGAGATAAGATGTCAATCCGAGGTTGAAGAGCATGTAAACAATGTCGAAGAGCATCTCTCTGGGATTTTCGGCATGCAAATCGCCGTAACCTGTTGTAGTTAACGTAACTATAGACCAATACAATGCAGCTACATATTTGTCCCAAAGGCTCATCTGTTTGAAATTAGGATAGACAGCGCCAATCCACGTTCGTCTTGGATCAGGATATCTATCCGCTATCATATAGTTGAAGCAACCGGCACAATGTACAGCAAACAGCGTCACCTGAACTCAGTCAAAGATAGGACTTATGCATCAAACAGGAATACACAGAGGATTCTCAGGCAAGCTACAAATGGCTTACAGATATGAGTTTCGTGCAACGAGTCCAGAAATAGTTGAATCGAATATCCTTTTCTAGCCTGGCAAAGAGGGAGCTGACTCGTCTGAGACGCCACAGACGAAGCATACTTAACAAGTCAAAGCCTAGTCCACCGCTGTGATGATCTGTGAATAGGATGCTCAGAGATTGAAATGGTAGAGTTGAGCAGAGATCAAAAATAAACCAGGATGATAGATACCTAGGCATAAGGAATTAGTCTTGTAAGAATATTGTGATTCTTGATTACTTCATAAAAAGGATGATGAAGATGGAGGGGAGAGTACCTTACTGCTACTCTTTTGTGATCATCAACCAGAACATATGAATGGCTATCAAGATAAGCCACAAAGAATGTAAGAGCAATGTCGACGGCAAACAAGGCGTTGACAACGTTGTCAATGACGAAAAGTGTGTCTTGCTTGTAAGTAAGGAATGCAAACTGAAATGGAGAAATCCAAGCCGAATAGACGACCAGGAGAACTAGAAATGTCTCCCAAGCCCTGAAAATGATCAATCATACGAAATCAGAATGGATGGATTCATTGTAGTGATTGTGTGCTCTCAGGTGTCTTAAGTCAATCACCTATAAATTGGATCATAGGGGGAAATTATGTGCTTTCGAAGTTTTGTTGCTCGGTTGATTCGAGCTCCTAAGGATGGAAGAAGATCACTAGAGAAAAGGCCACTGTGGGTTGCTTGGTTCATGTGAAACTCCTCCACACAAAGTCGAGTTAAGAGGTTTTTCAGACATGAAAAAGACATTTGTGGTTTACAATCAACTTGTTTTTTGCAGGTAGTAAGTTGAAGAATTGGAAGTTCATATATAATGGGAGGCGTCGGAGAAGACAGAGCCAAAGTTTCTCTCTCATTTTGGCCTTTCCTTTTAAAGAAAATCGCCTTTTGCTATGTGTTTCAATTGTTTTTGGAAGGATTATTATCCATCAAACATGTCATTACAGAAGATGTAATAACTTAAGGAGGGAATATTTCTATGTTTTGACTCGACAAGGATGTTGAAGTGGCAGACAAAGTTGAGTTTTTGTAGGTAATAGATAGGAAGATTGAAAATATGCATCCGATCGATCTTGTTTCCATTCGGTATTGCATCTCGTACTGCAATTTTTAATGTAGTACGAGATGGCATGGATTTGATTGAATATAGGGTAGTTATTACATGCATGACCAATAGTGGTGAGTGGTGGCTTCTTTTCGAAATCCTGATATAGGCGAACAAGCACAAGAGGCGCGGCGTGGACCTATAATCGGCTCTAGCATAAGTGCGTTGCTAAGGATATATACATCATAGGCTGCCGTGTGCCATGAGAGCCTTCAAGAAGTTGTGTGAGTTTCATTCATCGTCATCCCTAACATTATTATTATTATTCGAATGATAAAAACTCGTTTCAATTTCGACTTGTCCTGTCTTTTTCTTTATGAAAGGGCAAAATAGTTTGAGGTTGTCTGGTATTTGTTGCTGCTAATGCTGAGCAATCAGAGCCATATATCCAACCGCCCCCGCTCTCTCTCTCTCTCTCTCTCTCTCTCATATGCATTTGGGATAAGCATGTGGTAAACTGTAATGGATGTTTGTGTGCCGGACCGACCAGTTCTTGGTTGAGTTATTACAGATATGTGAAGTAGTGATATTTTCCCAGAAAGCAATGGCACTGAATTTTGTCTTTCTATGTGTTTTGTTGTTTCCATTGAATGCAAATAATTGTCTTACGTCAAATGCTTTGTTTGCATACTGCTTACATTGTATTTATCCCATACCAAATGGTTGTTTCAATAATTAGTAGTATGGGCAGCCTGCGCTGAATGTTTTAACTTTTTATAGGACTGATTTGGGCGAGGCCGGTCCACTGGGGCCAACCGTCTGGGGCTCCCAATTTATTATATACCCTACTTATATATTCCACAATTTATAAGATAATAATATAATAAGTTATTATAAAATTAGTAATATAATTATATAAAAATATATTAAATATTAAAATATACCATAATTAATTTATAAAAAAATATAAAAATTAATATTTTATTTTTATCATAAAAATAATTAATTTGATATGTTTTTCATAAAAGTTAGAGTTGAGGTAAAAAAATGATAAACCTTTAGAAATTAAGGTGAAAAACTTAAAAAAGAAAAAATTGATTGAATATCATACTTAAAAAAAAAAAAATTGATTTGTACAAAATAACTTAGTTGCTTTCATAGGACTTTGAAAGAAAAGGGGAATGAATTCTACCAAATAGTATCTTTTTTATTTTTTATTTTTTTAACTTTAAACCTCTATGCATATACATTTTGTATTTTGTTTTCTATGTTTATAAGTCTTTGTTTTTCTTTTGATGGTGGCCCAAAAAGTGATTACCAACCTTAAGTTAGGGGTACATTTCTTAATGTATTTGTGTGAATGAACTGTTGTTTTATGTATATTACACTCAACAACATATATTATTGTATTATTTACACTTATTCATACTTCTATTTATATACCTTGACTCGTAAGGTAGAATTGAGAAATATCACCTCTGATCAAAGACTAAAGTTTTAAAGGAATCGAAGATGTACTTAATGAGTTAGACATGTTTTATAATTTCAAATACAAACATTAAAGTATTAAAGAAAAAAGGTATAAATATATATGTTCAAAACATGACGCAATACATACATACATTACTCGCATATTTTTCACATTACTTAATTTAGGTAATTATGCTTTTAAGATTCCTTCAGATTGGAATCCCAATCTCAGCACTCAGAATTGTGCAGTTCCCAATTCATGCCCATTTTTGTGGCCCCGACCCCAAAACATAGCATATAATTAATCAATAAATGAATCTTCATTGGGTAGTGAATGGATAGGTTGTTTAAATCTGAAACTCATCACATGCAGCAGGCAAAGTTATTTGTCGTACACAAAAAGATTATTTGTAATTTATAATAATATTCTTATTTTGCAACATTTTATGGAAAATGATGAGAGAGAGAGACAGAGAGAAAGTCAGATAAATCATAGAGAAGCAAGTGAGAAAAGACAATGAATGAATTAAGAGGCAAGGGAAACCGTGGTCCTAACAATCCCGGTCCGAATTTCTCTCTTGCTTTTAGTTTTGTGGTCCAAAATAAACACATTACAAAATTTCACCTGAACTATATTTCAATATATGCTTGATATATTGTTAAATATATTTAAATTTGTATGTTAAAATTTATAGAAAATCAAGACTTAACTAATAAAATTAAAATGTCTATATATATATAGGATATATATATATATATATATATATATAGGATGAGTCGTGAGATTCTGGCCAAAAGTAGTTAGTCAATAATATTTTTTTTTCTTATTTTTATTGTTTATCTTTTCATTTCAAATTTTGAATGGTTATAACTTTTATGTCTTAACTCATTTTTTTCATAAAAAAATATATCAATTTAGTTCTTTTTCCAAAATTTTTAATTTGATAACATATTGCATGTATAAAAATGACTGTTTAAAAATTTAAATTTTTTTATTTTAATTAAAATATATTTTTATATTTAATATATTTTAATATAAAATAAAATAATGAGATATTTTAATTAAAATAAAGTTATATTTTACATATGAATTTTATTTTGAAAAATATAATATTATTATATAAAATTATTTATTTCCTACAAAATAGTTATAAAATCTTACACGATACCACGACATAAAACAAAATAAACAATTTAATGTAGCACAATGCCCAAGGTCGGTTGTTGGCAAATTTGAGGTCGGTCATGGTGGAGTTGTGTTGAATGAGAGTTTCAAACGAGTTCGTGAGATGGACGAAGTCAAACTTGTAGCCATATATACAATTGAGGGAGTTGAGCTATGATTGGACCTTAATAATTGTGTGTAATGTGTGTGTGTGAGTAATGTGTACAATATACGTAGGTTATTTGTTCAGAATGCATAGTACTAGTTCAATGTTTATAGCGTGTTTAAAATGCGTAGTGTGTGTGCAATGTTTATATCCTAAATACATGGTTTATATTTTATATACATATTTTATATTCTGAATATTTTCAAAATAATATAAATTTTTCCTCTCTTCTGTTCGTGGATATAACCAACATATTGTTGGTGAACCACGTAAATATATGTGTTCTTTATTGTTAATCTTTACTTCAAATTACTATTTGTTTCTTACATTTGGTTATAACAAATTGGTATAAAAGCCACACTAGTATTTTAGTGAGAAAGATAGTTGTTTTGAATGTGAAAATCGATAAGTTTATGAGAAGGAATAGTTTCAGTTTATGGCATATCAAGATGCGGGCTTTGTTGAAGAAACAATGGCTATGGGCATCATTGACTAAGAAGGCATCGGATACCGAAACAGTTGAGACGGTCAATGATTGGTGATTATTTGCTACATCTTTTTGAAGAGTCTTGATGTAATTTTGATGATTAATATCCCTTCACCACATATGTTTTCGAGCTAATTCTAATTGGTAAATAATTGTATGTGAATACTCAATTTTGGAGGAAAAAGAACAGAATTTATGAAAGAGTCGAACCAGGGGATTTACTTGATGGACGGGCAGTATGACCATACCAGCCAGTCGGACCTGAACGGATTTTCAGCAGCCCAGGATTAATTGAAGGCCCTAATTCCACTTCACACATGGGCTGCCCACGAGACTAAACAACAGGATATGATCTTAAACTTGTAACTATGGGTTTTATTAACATTTAAACATGACCTTTTTTTGTTTTCAATATGTATATATAGTTTAATTAGGGTTTGATTAGAACATCATCATACTTAGCCCTTCTCTAAGGAACCAAGAGAGGCAGCCGTTCTTCTTTCCACAGCAGCTACCCGGTTTTATCTTTCTATCTTTCATTTTGGTTTCTTGATCGTAGAATGAATTGTAGCTAAACTCTTGTATTCCGGTGACAATTAAAGAAGCTTTAGCTAATCTATTTTTATGAGATCGAATTTGTTCGTATAATTTATTTTATGCAAGTATCTGTGATTCTCTGATTTTTAGTGTTGTTAATTGTTTCGGGCCTATTGGGTAGTTCGAATTATTCATTAGTCCGGAATTAATTAGTAGCCAATTAAATTGGTCATCCGTAACTGTAGTTTAGATTTAATTAGTGGTACATTGATTCTTCATAATCAAGGAAAGATCAGTCTTAATTAAGTAATCCTGCGTCAGAGTTTATTGGTTTTGAATATAGTCTCTCTAATTATTAATGTTGTCGGCTCATTAAATACGTAGAGCGTCTCTCGGGTTGTCAGTGGATTGCAAATAATTGGTGAAGTGTCTTCTTGGTTATCAAGAAATTAAGGAGAGATAAGACCGTATCAGAAACATCTTCGGTGGCTATAACTGATTTATTTGCATGAATTAAAGTCACTTTTGCATCAATGATTGAAAAAGTTAGCTAGAGTAGAATTAATTGGAAACCAGAATGTTTTACATATTTGATAAAAATCCTTTTCTCAGTTATAGCTATTAAATTACATTCTCGAATTACAAATATTTGTAACTGATTTTGGAGTTAATTGACAGATCAAAAGATTAGAAAAATCATCGCCGGTCCTTTGGGAGACGATCTTGCTTGCCACTATCCTGTTTCAGTGTGGGCATACCAACAGCTGGTCGGATTATTTTTGGTGGAGAAACGACGCTACCAAATTTTGGCGCCATTGCCGGGGGACTGGTTTTAAGCAGTGATTATTCTGATCCATTGGTTTGACAATTTTTTTTTTCAGTTTTATGCCCCATTCTTCACGTACAAGAAAATTGATTTTTTATTCGAAAGTGGAGAAAACTGCCAAGAACTTGAGGAACAAAGCCAAGGAACTGAAGGAAGCTGTTATTTCAGTTTCAGAAGATGTGGCTGATGATGATGAACGTGGAATCTTACCGAGAGAAGAAGTTGAACCTCTGATAAAGGAATTGGACAATTACCGAAACAATCGACCAATTTGCATTGTGCTGCCACATATTGCTCAAAATGCTTAAATCAGGCCTGGTTTTATCCAAGTGCTGCCCAAGTTCGGTGATTTACTTGGAGATAGTGCACAAAAAAAAATCTTGATGAATTTGACTTAGTTTGATCCACTGTACGCCCTCAAGGTTTTTCTGAAAATAATTTGAGACTACTAACTTTTTCTCATACATTGCAGGGCATGGCTAGAGACTGACTGTTTGATCTCCCATCGGGCTCAATTCGGACTTGGAATGATTTGGATGAACAATTCTTGCGTAAATTCTTTCCCGAATCGAGGGCTGCTAATTTAAGAATGACAATCACCAGCATAAAACAAAAATCAAGAGAGAGCCTGACTGATTATTGGGCGAGATTTCAGCAGTTGTGTTGTAAATGCCCCGACCATGGATTTTCTGAATATCAATTGCTAATCAATTATTTTTATCACGGTATGTGTTCATTTGACAGGAAAATCATTGATGCTGCTTGTGGAGGATCTTTAACCAACAAGACATTAGCTGAAGCAAAGCAACTTATTGTGGATATAGTTTCCAATGGCCAACAATATGAAGATGAAGATGATGATAGATATCGGCCTATGAAAGGAGCTGAAGGAATAGAGAGTTCAAGTGTCAATGATAGGATTGATGCTCTCACCTCCTTAGTTAGAGGACTCGTTGTAGCTCAAACTCAAAAAGTTCTATGTGAAATTTGTTCGGAAAATGGTCATGCTACTGATTTTTGTCCTATTTTGCAGAATTCTCAACCTGAACAAGTATGCTATGGTCAGAAGATGCCTAATACGATGCACCAAGGAATAAGATGAATGATCCGTTCTCAAACACATATAACCCATGTTGGAGAAATCATCCCAATTTCAACTGAAAATAGCAAAATCAAAAAATACTTGGAAGTCTTCCATTAAGATAGCCGCAGGGTGGTCAGTATGTACATACCGACCGCTCAGAACCCAACATGAACGATGTTCTGAAGACTCTGGCACACAACAGTGAAATTTTTAAGAACATGGTGCAGAGTCAGCAAGTTTTCCAGCAAGAGACACAAGCTGCCTTGGGAAGTATGGGTACACAAATCACCCAACTCGCCACTCAAGTGAACAAAATGCAAGCGAATCAAGGTAAACTTTCATCTCAAGCTGAGATAAATCCTAAGGAAAACGTTAGTGCTGTAACTTTGAGAAGTGGAAATGAGCTGGTCGAGCAAGAGGTTAAGAAGAAAGAGTTGGAGCCAAAAGATAAGGTTGAAGATCAAACGAAGGAAGTTGTTGAAGAGACACAACAACCGGATCGGTCTCTTCCCCCTAAGGTAATCATGAACTCTAAAGTTTCTAATTCTCAATCTAATATGCAGCACCTTTTCCTTCCAGGATGGTTCGAAACAGGAAAGAGGATGATGAGAAAGAAATTCTTGAGCTGTTAAAATATGTAGAGATTAACATGCCCTTGATTGATGCCATTAAACAAGTACCGAGGTACGCAAAATTTTTGAAAGAATTGTGTGTTAGAAATATGAGATATGGGAAAGATGCAAAAATCAAGGTCAATGAAAATGTTTCAGCTGTTATTCAAAGAAAATTAACTAAAAAATTTAGGGATCCTGGCATGTTTACTATTCCTTGCATCATTGGTAGTAAGAAAGTTGAGAGAACTATGTTAGATTTAGGTGCTTCCATCAAGTTATGCCATTGTCTATGTATAAGGAGCTGCAGTTAGGATATATGAAGGAAACTCGTGTGATAATTCAATTAGCTGATAGGTCTAATACATATCCTAAATGTGTGGTGGAAGATGTTTTGGTGAAGGTAAATAACTTAATTTTTCATGTGGATTTTACATAGTTGACATGGATGATGCTTTTTCTGCACATAGATCTTTAATTCTTTTAGGAAGGTTGTTTATGAAAACTGCAAGAACTAAAATTGATGTTGATAAAGGCATACTTAGCTTTGAATTTGATGGTGATACTGTCACATTTACTATTTTTGAAGCTATGAAGCATCTTGAGGATTGTGAAGGTTTGTATATGGGTGGTGATGTTGATTCTTTAGTTGACGATTTTGTTGAAAATCATTTTAGGGAAGACAAGCTGGAGCAGGTACTTCTTAATGGGATAACAAAAACAGAAGTAGCAACTGAAGACGATGATGAGATTTGAGACGTCAGAATGCAGCTGTATTCCACCAGTGAATTCCCCACTCAGCATCTGTCGAGCAGAATGCCCATATCGACCAATTCTGAACCTATTTTACCATATGTAGTGAAAGGTCCAGTGCTGGAATTGAAGATACTGCCCCAACATCTAAAATATGCATTCTTGAGTGAAAAGGAATCGCTGCCTGTCATCATAAGCAATGATCTTTGCAAGGAGCAAGATGTAATGTTGGTTGAGCTCTTAAAGAAGCATAAAACTGCAATTGGGTGGACTTTAGCCGACATAAAAGGTATCCGTCCCTCTATATGCATGCATCAAATTTTACCTGAACCTGATTGTAAACCTTCTAGAGACCCACAAAGAAAATTGAATCATATCATGAAAGATGTTGTGCTTAAGGAAATTCTTAAATTGTTAGAGTTAGGGATTATTTATCCAATTTCTGATAGTGTTTGGGTTAGCCCTGTTCATGTGGTCCCTAAAAAGTCTTGATTTCAGCTGGTTAAGAATGAAAATAATGAATTGATCCCGATGAGACTTCAAACTGGTTGGCGTATGTGCATAGACTTTAGAAAATTGAATGATACTACTAGGAAATATCATTTTTCATTGTCTTTTATTGATGAGATGCTTGAAAGATTGGCTGGAAAATCATTCTTTTGTGGCACAGGAGGATGAAGAAAAATACGATTTTCACTTGTCCATTTGGTTATTTTGCTTGCCGTCGTATGCCTTTTGGTCTGTGTAATGCTCCTGGCACTTTACAAAGATGTATGATGAGTATTTTTTCTGATTTGATCAAAAATTACATTGAGATTTTCACAGATGATTTTACTGTTCATGGTGCTGCTTTTGATCATTTTTTTGAGTAATTTGGATCAAGTTTTGGAGAGGTGTGTTGAAACTAACCTTGTGTTGAATTTTGAAAAATGTCATTTCATGGTAAAACAAGGTATAGTGCTCAGACATGTTATATCTGAAAATGGGATAGAAGTGGATAAGGCGAAGGTTGATATGACTGTGAAATTATCTTACCCCTCTAACGAAAAAGAAATTCAAGCTTTCTTAGGCCATGCTGGTTTCTATATACGTTTCATTCAAGATTTTTCAAAGATTGCACAGCCCCTAACAATGTTGTTGCAAAAAAAGGTGTCATTCGTCTTTGATGAAAAGTGCAAGGAAGCTTTCGATCTCTTGAAGAGCAAGCTGACTTCTACTCCCATAATCCAGCCACCGAAATGGGGAATGCCGTTTGAGATCGTGTGTGATGCAAGTGATTTCGCCGTTAGAGCTGTGATTCGGTAAACGAATGGGAAAGTGAGTCATGTGATATATCATGCTTCAAAAAACCCTCAACCCTGCCCAATGCAATTATACGACGACACAAAAGAAGCTGATGGCTATTGTTTTTGCTTGTGAAAAATTTAGATCTTATCTTATTAGTTCTAAAGTTATTGTTTATTCCGACCATGCAGCTTTAAAGTATTTGCTCTCCAAGAAGGAATCCAAGCCACATCTCATCCGGTGGATACTGCTGTTACAAGAATTTAACCTGGAGATCAAAGATTAAAAGGGGGCTAAGAACAAAGTTGCTGACCATTTGAGCATATTGAAAACAGAGTCGGACAGTAAGGCCATATCAGACGATTTTCCTGATGAGCTGTTACTAGCAGTTGAAGGTGCGATTCCTTGGTATGCTGATTTGGTCAATTATTTAACCACTAGAATTTTTCCAAAAGGGACCGAGATAGCTAGAAAGAATAAGTTGAAGAGCCAAGAAAAATATTTCATATGGGATGACCCCTATTTGTGGAAGACTTGTGCCGACCAAGTCATTCGGAGATGCGTTCTTGAAACTGAGATTCCATCCATTCTGCATTTTTGTCATGCTCATGCGTGTGGTGGTCATTTTGGACCAAGAAGGACAGCCCATAAGGTTCTTGATTCCGGTTTTTATTGGGAGACTATTTTTTTCGGATGCTTACTTTTTCTGCAAAAATTGTGATCGCTGTCAAAGAACAGATAACATCTCATCTCGAAATGAAATGCCTCAAACTCCTATTTTGGTGTGTGAAATTTTGGATGTGTGGGGGATGGACTTAATGGGTCCATTCCCGAGTTCGTTTGGAAATACTTACATCTTATTGGTAGTCGATTATGTGTCCAAGTGGATTGAAGTAAAGGCTACTCACACCAATGATTCCAAGGTTGTTGTAAGTTTTCTTAAGACTAACCTTTTTAATAGGTTCGGTGTGCCACGTGCTATTATAAGCGATCAAGGAACACATTTTTGCAATCGAACATTGGAGGCTCTTTTTAAGAGATACGGGGTTCACCACCGAGCTGCTACTACTTACCACTCGCAATCGAATGGATAGGCTGAGGTGTCCAACTGGGAGATAAAAAACATTCTGGAAAAAATAGTAAATCCAAACCGAAAGGACTAGAGTCTCCAACTGGATGATGTAGTATGGGCATACCGTATTACCTATAAGTCACCCATCAGGATGTCCCCTTATCGTCTGATTTTTGGGAAGCAGCGTCATTTACTAGTCGAGCTGCAGCATAAGGCGTTCTGGGTAGTAAAACAGTGTTGTCTTGACTGAGAACTTGTTGGTCAAGAAAGAAAACTCCAGTTGCAAAAATTAGAAGAGATTCGGTTGGAAGTCTACGATAGTGCCAGCCTCTACAAAGAACGCACCAAGTTTCTTCACGACAAATATATTCGAAGGAAATCTTTTGAAATTGGGAAGAAAGTTTTCTTGTTCAATTCCCGACTTTGAATCATGCTGGGTAAACTAAATGTAATAAATGTAAGTCCTCATGGAGCTGTCAAGATTCAAAGTTTGAGTACTTCCAAGGTGTTGAAGGTGAATGGCCAATTGTTGAAACCTTACTACGGGGGAATGAAAATAGCTACCATCGATGGAATGACCTTGGCTGCCCCCGAGATCCTTTCATGATCAATCACCTGATACGTCGGGCCTAAGACGTTAAACAAGGGCGCTTCTTGGGAGGCAACCCAAGAATTTTGACTTTTATCTTCTTAGTCTTTTTATTATATTTTAAATGAAAAAATAATAATAATAATAATAAAAAAAGAAGGTTGTGCACAAATTTATAAGCCTGTAGTGTTAATTTCATTTTTATTACTGACAGATATGGAGAACCAGGTTTTATACTTAAAGGTAAAGAAGGGTGCGAAATTGTGAAGTGGGAAATCCAGGGACTCAATTGAAAAAAAAGTGAAAGTTTTAATTTGAGGATTCCAGCCCTAATTTTCAAAATCATCAGCGCTCCCTCACATCGCTCCATCCGCCTTTCTCTCACATCAGCTTCTACACAATCACCACCGACGCAAAGCCCGTCGCCTTCAATCGCCATGGATGATCCCCTGTTTCTCTTGGAAGCTTCGGCCACACGATGGATGATGCACCATCGACGCTCAGCTGCACCCACCGGAGTAGCAGCTTCAGTCACCAGACACACCCGCTCCTAGGCCCCCATCCCAGAAGTGCGTCGAATGAAGATACTGATGCTGAGCAAGCTACTTCCTCCCCGTCACCGGTTCCATCCCAATCTCCTCAGTTTAGTTTCCCTACTTCCCCGTCGAAATTATTTTCTACAGACGAGTTACATAATAGACTTAGTAAGAATTATTTTTGACAATTTATCAATGCTTGTTTGTTTGATTGGGATGCTATAGAAAGTTTAGGTGCCAACGATTCCATCAGGTGGTACTTTGCTGATATTGGCTGGTCTCAATTCCAGGATATTTCTGAGCCTATGTATAAACAAATGGCGCTGGAATTAATTTCCTCATTCCTGTTTGGCCCATCCCATCCATTATCTGATTCACATGCTATATTGTTTGAATTGAAGGGTCAAAAATTTTATTTTTCTGTGGACCAACTGAATGTGTTGCTTGGATTTGAAACTGGAGACTCATTACGAACTTCTGAATATGATTCTGCTGTGTGTGATGTGCCTGATAATCTGTCTTCCACCATTAATGAGAAATGGCGTGCTTTGTCTATGGAAACATCATATGCAAAAGGGTATTCCAAGAGTGCTAATATTGTATAATGGATTGCGTTTGTGCCATAGGTTTTTTGTGCATAATCTGTTTGCTAAGCTGGACTCCTTGAACATCATCACCATGAATGATATTTTTATCTTGACCAATTTGCTTGCTGGTGTGATAACGAACTTTGGTTTTTGGGCTGCCAAACAATGGCATGCGAGCTCTATCCATTTCAATGAAAAATTTCCTTTGGGTGCTTTTGTTACTAGGTTAGCCCACAAACTAAATGTCTTTGCTGTTGAGCCTATGTTTTTTCCACCATATTATTTCACACTTACTGATCTCCACAACATGCTTCTACTCTTTATAAATAACGAAGGGAACTATCAATTGTTGAAGCCGGGTGTTTCAGCCCCGAGCAATACCTTTCCTACAGGCTCTTCTTCTCCAGGTTCCTCGTCTGCCCCGTCTCTAATTGACATCAATGACTTATTCGAGAACTTCGTACCCCGTTGGGCCATAGCTTTAGAAGACAAGATAGGGGCTCAACTCGATCGACGCTCTCAGCGACTGAGTTATAGTCGTGGAACAAACGGTCCGCTGGATTTCACGTTCCTCAAAGCCTTGACAACCAATCTAGGAGAGTTTTCGTTCCTTTTCCCTTTTGTTAGTTCTTGTTTTTGAGTTTTTGTCGTATATTTCCCTTTTCCATAGTGAGGACACTGTATTTTCCAAGTGTGTGTGGGGGGAAGAGTATACATATTTTGTCTATATATAAAAAAACAACAGTCGACTCAGAAAATAACAGTTTTGGCTGAGTCGTTGGCAGCATTGAAATGGTTAATATGAAAAGTTGGTTTGTGGCTTGCTTGGTTGTTGTTTTTTTGTGGTGAAATTGTGTCTATGCTCGTATGTGTTCTAGGATGACAAAAATTGCAAAGTTGATCACATGATTGAAGCTTTTATATTGTGAGAATTGAGCCTGATGAGCATGATTGAACATCTGAAAATTGCTCAATTTGTTTCTTAATGAGTGTATCAAACTTGTATGCTCGATTTTTGGTTTGTCCGGTTGCCATAGTTGAAACCCTTTGAGGTTCTTGCATGAAAATGATTAACGCATTTATGATTAACCAAATTTTGGCCTGAATATATATTATTCGAACCCTGCATGTCTACTAGTGAGCCTGTTGTGCCTTATCTGTTCTTTATTGATTAATAATAGCCACTAAACCATTAAGCCCAAACCTATTTTAGCCTGCTTTTATCCCATGGAAATATGAGAGTATGTTGGAATATGCTGAAAATGAAAGCTTCTGTTACTTAGAAGATGATATGTGCTGAGATGCTGATTTTTGTGGAAATATGTTCCTGTTTTGTGAATAACAAAATGCTGACCTGCTGAAAAAATGGAAATTCAGCCCCTGTGTTATCTAAAAAAAAAAACAGAGGAAAGTTGAATACAAAAAAGAAAATGTGGAGCAGCTGAAAAAAAGAGAGAGTTTAGCTCCTATTCTATGAAAAAAAAAAAAAAAAAAAGGGAGAGAGAGAATAAAGGGGGCAGTGGATTTTAATTGTTTGATGTCGGTCATGCCTTGTACAATTGAAAATCAACTTGTTTAATGAAGACGAGAATATTATAGGGAGTTGCTCGTATCATTCAAAAAATGGATATTTTGATATACTCGTATATTTTCATAATTTGAGCTGTTCTATCCTTCCATCCCACCTTTTCCCCTAGCCCCGTTATAACCCTGCAAGACCTTCTGATTTGAGCATTTATCTCATATTTTGGGTGGAGACGGTGACATAAGGGCAAATATGTGTTTGAAAGTGTCAAGTTACGATTTGAGTGGATGAAAAAATTCCTTATTTCTTATTTGAGAGGATTGGAGTAAAACTTGGAAAGACAGGATTGATTATGCATAAACTTGACTTGAATGAAGAGCTACTGCACATTTTTGACACAAGAGAATGGTTGGTGGTTTGTGGATGATCGTGCTTTGATTATTGTCCGTTAAAATGTTGCCAATGATTGGTTTGTCTTTTGAGTATCGAGTCAATTTTTCCTCTTCGGTGAGTTATGCTCAAGGGTGAGCATTGTCTAAGTGTTGAGAGATTTGATTGGTGATTATTTGGTACATCTTTTTGAAGAATTTTGATGATCAATATCCCTTCACCACATATATTTCGAGCTAATTCTAATTGGTAAATAATTGTAGGTGAATACTCAATTTTGGAGGAAAAAAGAGCACAATTTCTGGAAGAGTCGAACCAGGGGATTTACCTGATGGACGGGCAGTATGACTATACCAGCCAGTCGGACCTGAACAGATTTTCAGCAGCCCAGCATTAATTTAAGGGCCCAATTCCACTCTACACATAGGCTGCCCACGAGACTAAACAACAGGATATGAGCTTAAAGTTGTAGCTATGAGCTTTATTAACATTTAAACATGGTCTTTTTGGTTTTCAATATGTATATATTGTTTAATTAGGGTTTGATTAGAACATCATCATACTTAGCTCTTCTCCAAGGATCCAAGAGAGGCAGCCGTTCTTCTCTCTATAGAAGCTGCCCGGTTTTATCTTTCTATGTTTCATTTTGGTTTCTTGATCGTAGAATGAATTGTAGCTAAACTCTTTTATTCCGGTGACAATTACAGAAACTTTAGCTAATGTATTTTTATGAAATCGAATTTGTTTGTATATTTTATTTTATGCAAGTATTTGTGATTCTCTAATTTTAGTGTTGTTAATTGTTTAGGGTCTATTGGGTAGTTCGAAATATTCATTAGGTCGGGATTAATTAGTAGCCAATTAAATCTGCCATCCGTAATTGTGGTTTAGATTTAATTAGTGGTACATTGATTCTTCAGAATCAAGGGAAGATCAGTATTAATTTGGTAATCCTGCGTCAGAGTATATTGGTTTTGAATCAGGTCTCTCTAATTATTAATGTTGTTGGTTCATTAAATCCGTAGAGTGTCTCTCGGGTTGTTAGCCGATTAGGAAAATAATTGGTGAAGCGTCTTCCTAGTTATCAAGAAATTAAGGAGAGGTAAGACCGCATCAGAATTCGTCTTCGGTGGTTATAACTGATTTATTTGCATGAATTAAAGTCACTTTTGCATCAATGATTGAAAATAGTTAGCTAGAGTGGAATCAATTGGAATGTTTTACATATTTGATAAAAATCCTTTTCTCAATTATAGCTATTAAATTACATTCTCGAATTACAAATATATGTTACTGCTTTTCGAGTTAATTGACAGATCAAAAGATTAGAAAAATCCGCTCGGTCCTTTGGGAGACGATCTTGCGTGCCACTGTCCTATTTCAGTGTGGGCATACCGATAGCTGGTCGGATTATTTTTTGTGGAAAAACGACACTACCAGTCAATTTGGAGGATTAAGGTTACCAAAGTGGGTATTGTAGATAGTCTTGCTCATATGTTTACCAAGTATGTTCCGGTTAGTAAGTTTCAATACTGCTTGGACTTACTAAATCTTAGAAGTTATTAATTGCCCTTTGGGACAAATCTAAGGTAGATGAGAATTGTCTCTACATCTGCATTGTTCTGTTGCATCTAGTACATTTGTTTGTGAGATGATTCAAGTTAATGTAGAGATTTGTTGGAATGTGTATTTTCTGTTGAGTTATTTATACATCTAATATTGTTAGGATGTATTTAATACATCTTTTTGTGAAAGGATTCAATTAAAGGTTGAGATTTAGTAAATATGCCTTGAATATGATAAGACCCCTTTTGTTGAGGTAGACTATTCTAGGTATCTGTTATATTGGGAGAAGGAGTCTATCCTGCGTTAATGTTATATTGGGTGAAAGAGTCTATCTTGTTATATTGGGAGAAAGAGTTTGTCCTGCATTAATGTTATATTAGGTGAAAGAGTATGTCTCGGGACCAATGTTATATTGCGTGAATGAATGAATGTATCCTAGGCCAGTATTATATTGGGTGAAGAAGTCTATTCCGAGCAATGTTATATTGGTGAAAGAGGATGTTTTGGGCCAATGTTATATAAGGTGAATGAATCTATTTGGTGAACGTCTAAGTCATGCACATCTCTTCTTTTCGGTAGTAGTAGTATATGTAGTATAGTATTAATTACTCTTTTTACCTAGTTGCAGTCTCTAACTTGAAACACAATCTATACTTTGAATTTCCTTAAAGTAATAACTTTTTTGCTTTCCTCTACTCGTAGATGTAACCAACACATTAATGGTGAACCAAATAAATATATGTGTTATAATTAATCTTTACTTCAATATCTATTTTTTTTCTTGCTTTTAATTATAACATATAAAATACATAATTGTAATGTCATTATTATGTGATGAATAAAATGACTACTAATGAAGATATTAATAGTCAGAGTTTCACCAACTTAGCCGAATTAATGAGATAATGCGATGGCCCATGCAAGCTGCAAATAACATATTTTTCATAATTAAAAAGAATGGGGTTGTTGAAAATAATTGTACTTGTATTTGTTGAAAATGTGACTATAATTATTGCTGTTTTCCAATCTCAAAAACTGCAGAAAATATCAAGAGCAAAAGATTTGTTTCGAGACCCCGGCCCGGCCCCGGCCCCCTTTTAGTTGCACAATTCCCATGTGCCTTTGTTCACCCTAATCTGGCCTCATTATTCTCTCCAGAAATCATTAGACCTTGATTCAATCTTTGACTACCCCAAATTATAGAAAAAAATATGGCTCGATTTGATGTTTTGGATATATACATATATGTTCGTGTGATATGTGTGAATGAATTTAGTATAGTTATTTTGTTAATATGACTAGAATGTTATTTAATTTTGAAAAAAGAAGAAAAAAAAGTAAAAATTCACGTGGGTACGATTTTGGTTTCAAACCAGAATCAGCGGTCAACAGTTTAATTTAACCGCTGATTCAGTTTCGATTTAAAATTTAAACCAAAATCGAAATTGAAACATGATCGGTTCGATTTCAATTTCGGGGGCAGTTTTGGAAACCAACGGTTCCAAACCATCGGTTTCAATTCTAAAATTATCACTTTTAATTTCAGTTTCGATAAAAAATTGTTGGTTTCAGTTCAAAGTGTGAAATTAAAAAAAATAAAAAAAATCAAAATTAAAACAAACAAAATTGTGTTCATGTCTAAAAACTAGTGGTTTAAGTATATATATTAAGCACACAAGCCAATTTTACCATATTTTTATCATATAATTATGAAAGAAAAAGAAAGAACGAAGAAAAGAAAATTATATTTGACAAGGTACATTTTTTGTCGGGACTTATGCTGATGTAATTAAACAAATTAGTATATTTATTAATTTAATTATTATAATATAAAAAAAATATTTTATTTTAAAAAGAAAAATCCGTGAATTTAACTGGCTCTACTATAGTTGGGTATGCGTGAATGGTGTGATGTGGTGAGGAGGCACTCTCAAGTCTCAACATCCACATCTCTTTATGTGGTTGAAAATTAATCAATTTTGGGTTTATTTCCTCTCCATCGACAAGTTTGTTTCTCTAATTCAAATATATATATATATATATATATATTGAAATTTGGATGAAATCTTACATCTTCATCCATCCTACTCCTATCATTATATCTCATAATTTTATACATGTGGTGATGTGCATCATCCTATTTTACTCTATTCTAATATAAATATAACTTTTCATTATTTATTTGATATAAACTTTTTAATGTATCAACCCAATATAAAACAAACACCGTCACCTTGATTTCACCCCTTTCATGAATTTATATATTGATAGCGGGCCCCACTTGAATTGCAAACTCTCTGAAAAGTGAATAACTGGCTTTTTAGCTAAGAACTCTTTATCTGATGAAATTGGGTTTTATTTAGGTACGAAAATGAGGGGTTATCTTTGTGCTTATAACACAGACACACAGATTGCGTCCATGTTTGGAATGTAATCTTGGGCTAGCTTGCGTAATATCTAGGACCCACCCAAAGCTGAGTCGTCTTTTTCATATCTCAATCACTGCCAAACCTGCCCTTGCTTTTTCCTCTCTTATTACACGCTTTTCATCCTGCCATCCACAATTTTGTAATATATTTAGCTATAAATAAATTATAATTGACCCGAAATTTTTATGGCATGTAATTATTATAACGTCTCCTTAACATTTAATTTAAATATTTTTTATATTTTAAAAAATATTACTTTAATTGAGAAATCATACGAAGGAAATAAAGATAATATAACTCGTTCAAGATTTTCATTACATAACATAAACAATTTTGATAAAATAATTTTCTATGTGTTATTTTAATTAGATACATTAATTTTTATAGTTTAATTATTTATAGTTTTTCTATGTGCTATTTTAATCAGATATATTAATTATTTTTGTTGATTTATAAGATGTGATTTGTAAAGTTTATGGGATGTAGCTACCTAGATCTATGCCGATGAACGATAGCCCGAAGAGGTTCATGGAGATAACTCTTGAAGATCACATGTATTTTAAATTTTATAGATTACATAATATAATATATAATATACTAATTTTTTCAACTTAAATTTAAATGTAAGATAAAAAATTATTGTTAATATTGATATAGTTTCTATTGTGTTAAAAGAATAATAAACTGACAGTGACTTATGAGATAAGTTTATTGGGAAACTAATACATTATCTGAGTTTATTATGATATATAATAATAAAGAGACTATTTCTATTTTTGATATTATCATTTTTCCGCCCATTTTCTTTTCACAAATGACAAAACAAATTTTTAGAAAATGTTGTTATATTGCTAACCAATAAACATTCATTTAAATTTTTTATATTTTTATTTTTTAATATTGGCAATGTCACTAATTTTATCAAAACTAATAAAAGAAATTCATATATATCTTAATAATTACTTGATTTTAACAAATCAATTATGAATTTGTGGCAGATTCGATGATATATATATAATAATAAAAAAAGTTCACATTAATATACCATATTTTTTTCATCTTTTTATTTTAAAACAAAATACTTTATATTTGGTAATTTGATGTTTATATTTTATGAATAAAATTAATTAATATTCACATATGATTTTATATATAATATTTATATTCTTATTATAATAATGGCACATATATAAATTATTGAACATAATTATATATATTTTATTTAAAAAATATTAATTTTATGTATTTCTAAAATTTAATAATATTATACAATAATAATATATTTGTGCATCGCACGGAAGAATATACTAGTATATATAATAGTAAACCAATCATTTCTATTTATATTATAATGAAATTTTCCACCCATTTTTTCTTTTCAAAAATAGAAATACGTGTTTTATGAAATTTTGTTATATAGCTAACCTATAAGCATTCATTTTAATATATTTATATTCTTAGGATTTTCAGGAATTTTTGTAATATTTAATCATATATGTAATTTCGATTTCTACTTCTCTATTAGACTAATTCCTAAGTTTTTCAGCAATATCTATCTATTAAATTGAATGTTAATATATATTATATCTAAATAATCTGCATGATAGAATACCCATAAATAGTAATCTGCTGAACTGATTCCTAAATTTTTCATCAGTACATAACTATCTATTAAAAAGTGTATCATTTTGTGTTGTCTACATTGTGCTTTCTCACTATTCATATGATTTTTTGACTTTGCCTTATTGATCTGTAATGTCGACTACTTTTAAACTTTGTGAAAGATGTTCATCCGAAGAGAAGGAATTGGACTCTTAGACTTCATCTGGTTCGCGCTTACAATATACCTAAATTTGCTGACAAAAATCAAATCATCAGTTTTCAGTGATGAATAGGTATGGTCAAAAGATAAATTTCATAATAAATATGATAAAATAGGTATTATGAAATATGTAGTATTTAACATATTTATTCGTGGTCAAGCAAGAAGTTAATACATTAATAGCTTTAAGAATCTATTATTTAATTATATATTGTCTCTGATATCATAGTGTCAACTGACGAATTTAATTCAAAACAACAAGCCATAGATATAAGTAATAAGTTCAATTTTTATCGAGTTTAGAGACTCATTGCTTTCCATGAACAAATTCAATTTCAAATCATTCAATTGGATATCTGGTCTAGAGAAGAAGGATGAAACCCTTTTGTTTTGTACTCTATTTTTTATTTATTATAATTTTAATTATTTATAATTCTTATATGTGCTATTCTAATCGAATATATTAATTTTGTATCTTAATTGATAAGATGTGATTGGTCGAGTTTACTTTACTATATAAATCATACACAATAAATGTTATTATTTTTAATTTTAAAGTTGAACTGCATATAAAAGTACAATAAGATTACCTAAAATAGTATAATATAATAAAATAAATATATAACACAAAACAAAATAAAATACTATACATAATATCTCTCGTACATTGCACGGATCGCATACTAGTATAATAAAAAAAACAAAATAGAATAAATTAATAACTGCAAATATATGAATAATTTTAAATAAACTACTAGACACATGTTGAATATTGTTCACAAAAAAAATTATTCAAATATTATACCATTACGAATTAGTACAGCAGTAACTTAAAAGATACTCATATTTATAGCAAAATTATTTTTTACGATATGACGTATAAACTATTCGCAACATTAATCTTACCAATTTAGAGAGAATGAATATCTAATACAACTACATTATTCAATATAAAAATATTTACATTTATAAGGACAATAAATAAATAAAATTCTAGATTAATATAGTGTCACTAATTTTATTAATAAAATAAGAGTTTTATACATTTAAGTTAATTGATTATTTAATTAATATTTGTAAAACATATACAGACTGCATTATATATATATATGTATTAAGAAATAAAATGATGTAATTAATGTGATTGAGAAGCATATAGTTGTTTATAAATGTAGTTTTTCTGCTGTAAATTTTAATGTTTGTTCGTATTTGATATGAAATTATTGTTGGTATGCTAATGTAACTTATGTTGGCTATTCATATTAAATTTAATTTTTACGTATGATATATCAAATTATTCTTTTTTTTGTAGTTTTTAATTTAACACAAATAATATATATTTCAAAATAAATAATTATATTTAAAGTATGAAATATAGTTTGTTATGGATAGAAGATAGTTTTTTGTTTTTGTTTTTGTTTTTGTTTTGAGAAATTGAATAATTACGTTGGATTTGAATAAATAATATATTAATTTTTATAATTACGTTTTTATAAAACTAAAACTATTATACCATTATTTTATATAATATTATAATTGTTTGCTTCACTTTAATAGGCTTTAGTAAGTTAAAAATTATGTATTAAATGTAGGAGTATTCTAAAATTGACTTCGTCGTGTAATTTATTATTTAATAAAAATAATTTTAAAGAGAATGACAATGCTGTATAAATTAAAAAAAATTATATAATTTTTATATAAATATAATTGATATAAATAATTATTATATTTATATTTATAATAATAATATAATTTAATTATATTTTGTTAATTTAATAAAATATAATTTGTTCCGTGTATTGCACGATGAAGCAGCCATTTAGTTAAAGTCATTAATATGTAGTCTAAAAATGTAAATTATTTTTGATGGACAATTTTTTGGCTTAAGTGTTTAAACAATATTTTAAGTTATTAGTCTAATTGCTGAAGTTTGGCAAATAGTTTATGTGATTGCAATCCTTAAGCAGACACACATATTCGATTAAAGAAAACTTTCGTATATAACATTTCTTAATTAATTTAAATTAGTCAATTAGTTGAGATTTTGTTTCAAATTATAGATAGTTTGCAATTTTAAGCAGAGGGATTGGTTATACTAAGTGAACAGGCACATATTATTTTATTAATTGACTAATACTAGTCAATTACTTTTATTGCAATTCACTTTTAGTAACATTCATATAATTTCATCTTATTATTTTAATATTTTATTTATTCCCAAAAATTGCTAGCAATTTAATTAATTGAGCCTTAAATATTATATCTAAAATTTAATAATTATCAATTAAGATAAAATAATGAAGCTCAACTATAATGATTATGTTGTACTTATTTTTTATTGTTAAATTAACATCTTATTTAAATGTTTGAATCATCAGAAAGAAGTTCATTTGTATATTTATTTAATTTATAATATTTAAATATATGATTTTTTATTTGATCGACTGTTGATATTATACTATATGAGGATTACATTTAAAAGTTTAAGCTGTTAGAAAAATGGTACATTTATTAAAACTTTGAGGGCAATCATTTTGTAGAGTTACATTGGTTTCTGAATTTGGACATGAAAATGGTATTCATGAAAACACAGGGTGGGGTCTTGTCAAGGTAGCGTGCATGGTGGAATGCCCACAACATATTGAAATCTTGATAAATTCAATCTGCAATCACTGTACGATAAAATATCATTCTTCAATATTCTACTCAAAAACTTGGAATTGCAGGACGCCCAACTTGGTAGGGGAAGATTTCTATCTACTCGGATTTGAAATTCAAATTTTTTGGGGTAGAACGTTACAATATATTGTGTAGTGCTCTAAAAATATTATTTTGTTTCAAACGATATTAGTTTTACTGAATAAATTGAAACAGTGTTGTTTCGATCATAAGATAAAATAGCATCGTTTCGATCAAAACGAACAAGGGTTTACATAATATGTTGTGGATTTCACAACAGATGATTGATCCGACCAAAAAGAACTTCATTTCAATTAAAATAAAATCATATTGGAGTACAACATAGCATATGTAATATGCCTCACAACAGGGAATTAACCTTCTCGAATTTACTCAACTGACTGGACGGGAGGGGAAGGAGGGGGGGGGGGACTTTAATGTCCACATATATATCAAGCATGCTAGCCTAAAGTTATAGCCACTACTACTACACACGAACATCCTGGAAAGTCTGGTTGTGATTTGCCAAAATCTTTATATAAGTTGAGAATCAGGAAATTTGTGTTGAAGTGGGAAAGGCAGTGTGTTAGGAAGGGCGCAATAATGGGACCAAATGAACAAATCCTGGCTGGGAATTCAGACCAACTATACCATTTGTGGCTGGGAATTTAGTTGAATGGGAACTTTGTGTCTGGGTATATTTTGGTAAGACGACCATCATTCAAAAGCTTCATCGAGTTTACTGTAGAATCTTTTTGACCTATTTGTAATGTGGTGTCCACTAGGAATGCAGACGTTTCATTCAACGAAAAGGATTTGCATCATGGTCATCATGCCCATGCCCATGCCCATGCCCTATCCATCGCTATACTCGAAACTTCTCTTATTTCTTTTATAGATCAAAATATTCAGACTTGTATGTAAAAGAAGTACCATCTATCAAATAAATAAAAGAAAAAACAAACACACAAACATAGACGTGTGAGCTACCATTGGATTCGGCGTATAACACTTTTTTTTAGTAATATATTATCTGCAATATTTAGGAGATTGATTATTTTGTTAGAGGATTTGGTGATTTTTTATGGGAGATTTTTATAGATTAAAGCAAAACCCGATAAATATTGTAAATTAATATATAAAATTGTTTGCTTGCATTCTCAACAAGGATAAAGAAACCTATAAACTATAAAGGACATAAATTATATACATCAAGAGAAAATACGAAAATACAATTTATAGTTTTGGGAATAGCGAGGTGGAATAGAAGAATTTTATTGGTTCCTTTAGATTTGATTTATACTCATTATCTTTGTGATGACTATCAAAATATTATTTAATATAATAAACTAAAAAAAGTATTGTTTGAAACATTCATATTTTATCAAATCATATATATATATGTATGTATGTATTTAATTTTAAAAAATAAATTTGATAAGTATTTGTATTTAAGCAAAAAAAATGTGTGCGTGAGGTGTAAAGTGTAACCCAATCTATAATATTGTTTATTTAACTAAAAAATATTACTTGTTTAATTTAAAGTATTATTAATGATTTGTTATCCTAAAAAAAGAGTACTTTCAAGTAATAAGTAATATTTTTTAGTTAAACAATTAATATTGTATATTGAGTGCAAGGTGCATTTAATGCCCAAGAAACTAACTCTTTATTTATAAATCAAATCTATTTTCTATATAAGTAAGGGGGTGCTTGGTTGAGGGTGTTGGAGGTGGGCAATGGGAATGAAAACCATTCCCATTGATATTGCTTTGTAATTGGTATAAGTCAATGCGAATGAAAATAAGGTAATGATTCCCCTATTTTGATCCCTGGTCCCCTCATCAATCAAACTCCTCAATCAATTAATTAGGGGTTGCTTGGTTTGTGAGGGGGAATAGGAATAGGAATAGAAATAGGAATAGAAATAGAAATGATAGTACCGAGGAATAGGAATGAATATATTTATTTTAGTTGGGTGCTTGATTGGTAATAAGGAATGACTATCATTTCCTTTAATGATAATTGATTTAATTAAATCTTTAGAAATGGAAATACAACAACAACAAAAATTAATAACTTTATATAAATATACATATATATTATTATAGATTTGCTTATATATAAATAACTTTTACATATAAAATATATTTATTTGTATATATTTATACACATTTAAATATATATATATATATTATTTTATGCATACTTAAATCATTATTTATATTAATAATATATACACGTATATATAATATTTGTGTGTATATATATATATATGTCTGAATATATATACCTACATATACATAGAAGAAAAATAGTAATTTATATATAAATTTTTACATATTTATATAGTATATTATATGCGTGTGTGTGTGTATAATATCTATAAATATTTGATATACACATTATATATGTGTGTGTTGTGATTTTTTATATTAATAAATAAATAAATAATATATATATATTATATCTAAATATATTCATTAATATACTTGTGAATTTATATACTAGAAGATATAAGATATTATTTACACCTATATATATATATATATCTCTAAATAATATATATATTTATTTATTTATATACATATAAATAACATATATTTATATAAAAATTATAACATATATATGCATTTTAAAATAACAGTAATTTATTATTATTATTACTAGTACATGACCTCTGCTATTCACAGAAGATATTATGTATAATATTTTGTATATTTAGTATTTTGTTTAGTTTAGTGTTATATGTTTATTTTGTTATATTATATTATTTTGGATAATCTGAATATATGAATTATTATAACATTTTTATTATGAATAATTTATATAAGTGAAGTAAATTTATATATTTCTTAATATTTCGTGAACCTTAGTATAAAATACACATAAAATTTAATAAACCATATGAAGAACTATTATTATAATTGAAAAACATATATAACAACAAAGCAATCAACATGAAATAAATTTAAAATATTACAAAATGAGAAATGTAAAATAAAAAAATTGTGTTACTTCAAAAAAAATTGTTCACAAATTTTGAAATACTTCTTTACAAACTACATTTGTAGTAGTTCTCCTATCAAGATCCCCATCATAAAAAATCAAAATCTTCAATCCTTTACGATTTGTAACTCTGGAACAGCAACATATAATTAACCATGACTGAAGACAGCTTTCTTCATAATAGTCCAACATGATTTAGTGATTGTCTTTGAATCTTGTTTATCGTTATTTCATAAGAAACAATAAAAGAAAATTGTCTTTGTTGAAATGTGAAAGGCATCATACGATCAGATGGAGTAACAGAAAGCCGAGGAATCAAAGCCTTTTGACCAGCATTACTTCCTAAAATAATCTTCGCTTCAACAACATGTTCACTAAGCTTGGTAATTACCATCCGAGTTCCATTGCATAAACCAAAAGAATAATCTCAATTTCGTAATAGCATAACTATTGTACCAATTTTCAAAACAAGCTCTAATTCCTTCAATAAAGAAAAAAAAAACTTGTTTCAATTCTAATATTTTAAGCAGAGACATTTTATAATATATACAAATAGTAAAAAAACAAATACCTGACTGTGAACAAATAAACGTACAAATTGAGCAATCACATCTGGGTCATGGCATAATTTCACCACATAAAATGCATTATGAAAGTTGCGAAACTAACCACTTCCCTTACCAACCTTGAATAACACATTCCGCTCCACAAGTTTTCCAATCTTAGAAAAAATAACACCACCGTCCTCCTCCTATTATGTTTGAATGTATAGTGAATACACACGAAATAATAGTCACTCACATACAATTGTATGAATATATTCGTAAACTTCAAACAAAATATAAATACTTACATTTTGTTTCTTTAAATTGTGAGCAGTCTTACCAAACAACTCAAACCCTTCTCTATCCCAAACTAAGAAAAGAGCTTTATGAGTATCATCAATTACTCTCATCTCAATCTTGTACCTATAACATAGTTACATTAAATATAATATAAATACTCCACAATATTGAATACATGTAGCTATGCTTTTCATTGACATCCCCACACGATGAGCACATGAATTTTGTGCCACTACTACTCAACATACGATCGCATGTAAGACATGTCATATACCACATACATTCAGAGTTTTCAACTTCAATAATTGTACAATATACCCAAAAGAACCCATCCTATAAATTAATAAAACAATGTAACATACAAGGTTAAATTAAAAGAAAATATTAAAAAAAAATTAAAAATTAAATAAACATAAATCATTTAACTAACCTCTTTGTTCTCACATAACTCATCCGGAGTCCTGACAATCGCCTTTCCATTTGAAAGCTCATTAGCTTCAGAACCACTAAATATATCAGATATTGTCGAAATAGAACTTGGCCGAAGTTGGTCTATGGGTATCCTACAAAATTTAATAATAAATTCAGTAATTGAACACAGTAGAAAAAATTATATAACTACATTTTTTTCTATAATTACCTTGACCTAAAGTCAGTTATCTCCAACATATTTTCATTCACAAATATTTGTGTAACATTGTAGGTGTTGGAGACCTTAACAATGTCTACATTTATTCAAACAATATATATAATAATAAAACAACATTGATAAAAATCATATGTAAATATATTAAATTATATAATTTGTACCTTTGAACAGTTTTGGTAGACAAAATTGCAAAACAACAATAATTGGCTCAGTACTGCCAACACTTAGACAAGGTGTCAGTTTCTCAATAAACTCATCCCATAAGGTCACTATCAGTTTATTATTCCAACACATTAGAAAATATACCAATATTAACAATAATTTTGAATCTTACATTTAAATTTAAGTTGAAAAAATTAATATATTATAGATTATATTATATAATTTAGAAAATTTAAAATACATGTGATCTTCAAGAGTTATCTCCATGAGCCTCTTCGGACCATCTTTCGTCGACGTGGATCTAGGTGGCTACATCCCATAAACTCGACAATCACATCTTAATCAACACAAAAAGTAATAAATCTGATTAGAATAGCGCATAGAAAAATTATAAATAATTAAAACTTTAATAAATAAAAAAATAGAGTACCAAACAAAAGGGTTTTATCTTTCTTCTCTAAACCAAATATTCAATCGAATGATTTGAAAATAAATATGTTCATATGAAACATGAGTCCTTAAACTTGTTAACCTTTGTTTTGCCATAAAAATTGAACTTATATCCATTACTTGATGTTTTGAATTTAAATTCGTTAGTTGACACCATGATATTAGAGACAATATATAGTTTTCCCTCAAATAATAGTTTTTTAAAACTATGGAAGTGTGAACTTCTTGCTTGACCACCAATAGTATCACGCTGCAAAATAATGAAATTAAATATGTTAAATACTGCATATTTCATACTACCAATTTTATCTTGTTTATTATGAAACTTATTTTTTGACCATACCTGTTCATCCTTAAAAACACACTCAAAACTGAAGATCTGATTTTTGTCCGCAAATGTAGGTACATCGTAAGTGCGAATCAAATGAAGTCTAATAGTCCAATCCCTTCTCTTCGTATGAACATCTTTCACAAAATTGAAAATAGTCGACATTGCAAATCAATAAAGCAAGATCCAAAAACTACATGAATAGTGAGAGTGCAAAATGTATACCACACAAATGATAAACTATTTATAATAAAAATTAAGTTCAATATATAGTTAGGTATTGATGAAAAATATAGGAATCAGTTATCCGTATTTATCAACATTATATGGTGCAGATTTAGATATGAGATATATTTTTTCAAATCTTGTAATATTACTAAATCAAATATTATTGTTACGAATATTCAGTTTAATAAATTGGTTTTCCTAAAACATCTAGAAATCAGTTCAACAGATTAGTATATATCCGTGTTCTAAATATATTATAAATATATCAAAATAAATGCTTAATGCTTAGCAAATTATTAAATTAAATATAAAATTTTATTCACTGTTCTAAATTTTGTTGATATATATAAATCTCTTATTTTTCTTAAAAGATAAATTGTATGTTATTAAAATATAATGCAAAGAAAATATAGTAACAAATTTAACAATGTGTCAAATTGATATCAGATAGATCTATTTAGTAATTGAATAATTGTAATGACGTGTATTTTGTAGTATTATAGTAAATTAATTTAAATTCGTTTGTTGTATCATATTAATTTAGTTTTTTTATACTCTAATATATAATATAGTTCCTTTATTTAAGGAAATTAAAAAGGTTAGATATATCATTAAATAAATTTATGAGGTGTAATGTGATGTAGAGATAAACTATAACATATATACATTCAGTTTAACAGATAGGTGTGAGATATATTTTTCAAATCTTGTAATATTACTAAATCAAATATTGCAGTTATGAACATTCAGTTTAATAGATAGGTATTGCTGAAAAATCTAAGAATCAGTTCAACAGGTTGGTTAATAATATAACAACATTTTCTAAAAATCCGTCTTTCCATTTGTGGAAGAAAAATAGGCGGAAAAAATGATAATAACAAATATAAAAACCATCAATTTGCTATTATATATACTAGTGTGGACCTGTACGATGCACAAAAGATATTTTTTTTCTTATATTTTGTAATATAATCATATATTCAAGTTATATGGTATATTGTAGAAGGTATATATTTGTAATTTAGTGATTATTTTTTTGTATAATGAGTAGAAATTTATTGTAATTTTATGTTTTGGTTTTTCTTCTATTAGAATTAGCCTCGTTCACAAATTGATAAATATGATATCCACGATTTATAGAAGGTTGAATCAAATTAAATTAAAAAAAAAATAGCGATATCAGCAGATTAAAGAAAATAAATATTTGTATAAATCTCGTAAAATTTGCCAATTACATAATCAAATTAAGAACAAAAATATTTTGCAAATTGCTAATTAAATGTAATAATATTACAAAAATCTAAAATTTGATAAAAACAAATACTTTGAAAGCTAATGAAAAATCGTACGATATTTATACGTCGAAATAATTAGCAAATCTCAACAGAAAATCACAAGAATAATCAAACGAAATATGAAAGAGATGGACGAACTTTTCGTTTAAAAATAAGAAAGAAAAATAATTAAGAAAATTAAATATGTTTATGATAAATTCAAAGCAACAGGTGAATAAAAAATCTAAAACTAAAATCTCTTCAATTAAATTTTAATAATGTATCTTAAAAGAGTTCCATAAATATATATATATAATTTTACATTTATATGGTTGAAATTAGGGCCGAAAAAAATAAAATTTAAACAAGTCATTTTAATTATATATATATGTATATATATATATATATATTGTTTGATAAAATGAATTGAGAAAATTGAGTCATATATTTGTTAGATTTCATATATTTTTTTAATTTCATATTTCTGTGATTTGATTAATATTCGAAAAAATATCTAGATTTCGAATCATGTATCAAGTATTGCAGTATATTCATCTTGATATCATCTAATTTTGAAACACCTAAATTTGTGAAATAATTTAAAATTTGAAATCGAATCAAAATCTCCAGAATAAAAACGTCTAATTTTAATTTAATAATAATATAATTATTCTAAATAAGTAATGAAGTTTAGGCGAAAAAACGGAATTGGAAAAAAGTTATTTTGTTTATATATATATATAGATATATATATAGATTATTATTATTATTATTATTATTATTATTATTATTATTATTATTATTATTATTATTATTATTATGAACATGTAGCATGGAAAGAAAGTGATTCCTCCCAAAATATTGAGGAATGGAGCATTTCCTATGTTTGAGGAATTAAATTACTATTCATGGAATCTTTCCTCCGTAATATTATTATTATTATTATTATTATTATTATTATTATGAACATGTACCATGGAAAGAAAGTGATTCCTCCCAAAATATTGAGGAATGGAGCATTTCCTATGTTTGAGGAATTAAATTACTATTCATGGAATCTTTCCTCCGTACAAAGCACTCAGAAAATTAATTTTATTCCCATTCCTTAATTGTAAAGTGTCTAAACACGCACCCCCTTAATATCATTTATATCAATTTTGCATTTTTTCTTATTTATTATATTATATTAGCTATTATTTAAAATTAATATTAATATATTAATATATATAATTAAATAATATAATATATACATTTATACAAATTTCAATAGTTTAATATATATAATATAGATATACATATGATATATATATTATATACATCCATATAAACATATATTTACAATTTTACATTTAATATATAGTAAAAAATTATATAAAATATATATTATATTATTTATATTAATAAAATTTTATTTGTAATATATTATTATATTATAATATAATTATGTTTATTATTACATATATTATAATAATATATAGGATTTTATAAGAAAATAAAAAATAATTTTATTATATATTAGAATAAGTATGTAACATTTTCATATATTTACAAATTTATCATATATTATATTTATATATAATAATTTCATATAGTTTTTTATAAGTGAATATATTACATACGATATATATTTATCATATATAATATTTTAATTTATAAATATTATATTAATCGATAAGGGTATAATGGACATTTTGATTGATTGTCATTACTAAAGTTAAATAAAACGAAGCACTAACAATTCATTAATGGTTCCCATTGTGATTAACTCATCAATGATTTTCATTATCATTGCCATTGAAGAGTTTTTTATAAAGCGGTCGGTTATTTCATTGCAGATATCAAGTCAAATACCAATACTACCTACAATTCATTAGGTACTCTAATTTTTTTTAAGTCGAAAATGCGAAAATTAAATAAAAAAAAAGATTATATTACACAATTACTCGAGCATACCTGAGGGAAGCACAGCACAAGGCACAAGGCCCAGTGTGGGGGGAGGGGGTCCAAGCTTGCTTCAAGCTTGCAAAATATGAAAGATGCCTCTGAATACAAGCGCCAACGATGAATTCCTATATTATTATAAATCCGCCGCAAAAAGACCCCCAAGTGGGTTGGGGCGGGCCTCATTAAAAACCTTGCGACCAAACGAGGAAAAGAGCTACCTAACATGTATGTATTGTAATATACATTGTGTCAACAAACATGTAAATGTAGGCACACACCCACCCGGAAGCGCTACTACGATTCGGCTGAGTAGTACCCAAACACACTCACGCAATTCACTACTTCAATGAGTTATAATGGAAAGACCAACCATGTTGGTCCGGGGATAGTGAGAGTACAAACATTGTTCTAATCATTCCAACATGTATTCCTAATTTGATGTCTTATATTTCATATACCAATACTACCTACAATTCATTAGGTATTCCAAATTTGATGTCTTATATTTCATTTTAATAATTCATTAGGTATTCCAAATTTGATGTCTTATATTTCATTTTAATATATGCAACTTGGACATCAAATTAAGTATTGTAAAGGAAGGAATTAATTTTACTATCATGTCTCAAAAATAAATTTAAAAAAAAAATATTATTGTCTTTTATAAGAAACGAAAAGGGGGGGAAATATCTTATTATCTTTATGTTTTTGTGTTGCATTTGTATATTTTGAGGTGGAATCAACTATTTTTTGTGGACCGAACAATTTGTCAAAAAATTGTGTTACAAATAGAAAATTAATCAAATTAATGTTTAGAAAAAAAATTAATTGTTATTTTATCAAAATGTTTATTTACTCAAAATATAAAATATAATAGTTTAGTCTATTCTTAATAATTTCATATATTTTGTGTTAGATTTGTATATTTTTATGGCAAAATCTTGTATACATTGGTTGCATGGATCTATGATCCATGCAACCGGGTCATGGTTTTTTTTTTTTTTTTTTTCATTTTTTGTGCAAAATTAGTGATTTAATTTGAACCAATAATTAGAAGGTTCCAAATTTTAACCAATAACTGATGTTGTCCGATTGGTTTTGCTTTGACTATTCAGACCAAGCTACATTGAGATTTTGTTAACTTTAAGCATACATTAATTTATATCAATACATTGGATAGATTTCAAAAAATATTAGAAATGAAATAAGTTGGATTTGAATCCATATTTTCTGTAAGAGTAGATCCTATATTTCCTATTGTTAAGTTTTGAAATAGTCAAACTTTTTAAAGATATGTTTTGCCGGTTTCTTCCTTGATAAAAGACCAGATAAGGTTCTCAAACTTGGGCATCAAGTAATATCCCCCAGAATAGGGAAACAGTTGAAGACCCAGTCAAAACTCTATCCTGAAGGAGAGACGGTTGAGGAAAGAAAGGAGAAGTGGAGATCATCATTCCACGAATGTGGCTAAGTGGAAAAGGAAGAAAACAGGAACTGGAATACTCTATAAAGGAAACGGAAGAAGAAAGGAAGACTTACGCACTGATAACGATACAATATTCTGATACAGCAGATCGATGTTGCCAAGAAAGTTCTCATCATTCTGACTCGAACATCCTGCACTGTTCATCGACAGATTTTCCTAATCTGTTGTTGTCAATTCATACACTGAGAGTTTGAGTGATACTTTGTTTCTCTTAGTTTACTTTCTTAGCTAGTTTAGTTGACTTGAAATCCATATTGGGTTTCAAGCACTTTATATTTTTTATAATTCTTATCGCAATTGAAAAACTTGAAAAATAAGATCTAAATTGTCTAACGTTGTGTGAGTGGTGAAATGTTGAAACTCAATTATCTTATATCAATAAATTGGGCAGACTTACAAAAATATATAAATACCACTCAACTATTTAATTTTTTTGAATCATTTACAATGACTATACAATCTAGATAAACTACAATTGTAATCACTAATAGAAATAAAATTTTATATTTTTCTTAAAATTCAATCTAATTAAAAATAAAATTATTCACATTAAAAAATTGATATATTTATTAGTTTTTGAATTTATTTATACTATTTGTTGATAGGTCTAAATATTCATTCCTATAAATTATTATCCCTTGAAATTCTAAACTTCACACGTTGTGATAGAATTTTTTTAATTAAACAAATAATACTATTACATTTAAATAGTTTTACTTTATCTTTTAACAGTATTACTCATTTTCTTAAAATATATTAATTTGAAACTAATATTAAAATATAAAATTATTAATTGTATTAAAAATTAAAAATTAAAATTTTTGTAAGTTGATCAGCACTCCGCGAGGAAATGATTGTGGAGATTATATTAGATTGAAGAATACATAGAAAAAATTCGAAGATCCTGAAGATCTTGAAGGATCCGAAATAATGAAGCTTACACAAAAGGTAGATCATGAAAGATTCTTAAAGATTGTATGAGTCGTCGACCTGTGCGTGAAGAAGAATATTCATTCCTATAAATTATTATCCCTTGAAATTCTAAACTTCACACGTTGTGATAGAATTTTTTTAATTAAACAAATAATACTATTACATTTAAATAGTTTTACTTTATCTTTTAACAGTATTACTCATTTTCTTAAAATATATTAATTTGAAACTAATATTAAAATATAAAATTATTAATTGTATTAAAAATTAAAAATTAAAATTTTAGTAAGTTGATCAGCACTCCGCGAGGAAATGATTGTGGAGATTATATTAGATTGAAGAATACACAGAAAAAATTCGAAGATCCTGAAGATCTTGAAGGATCCGAAATAATGAAGCTTACACGAAAGGTAGATCATGAAAGATTCTTAAAGATTGTATGAGTCGTCGACCTGTGCGTGAAGAAGAATATTTTTATCTCTGTTACATTATATTCAGTAGCATATGCAGAGAGAGATATTTTAATTGAGAGATTATTCTTGTACAGTTCTAGTGACAAAGTGAACCACGAGTTTTTTTTTTTTTTTGTCACACTCGAAAGTGTATAGACCATTGGACTCGAGAGAGTTCAAATATTTGTTGCACGGTCTGCAACAAATCTATCTAAGAGACTAGGTGGTCCAGTAAGTTGTTTGAAGAGATTGATATAGGATTGACTAATATAAGAGGAATTCTAATTACACATAAGTTCAAACTGTACGTTTGTGGGAACAAACTGCCTTTCTAATACAAATACTTTAGGGGAAAATGGGATTATTCCTCGTAACTGTTGTAATTCCTGTTTTGCGTTCGCATATTTAAATTACAGTTCGGATCGATATTGAACTCAAGACATGCGCACAAATGTTGATTTAACACTCGTAATATTTTATTATTGACTATAAGTAGATGATAAATTCTGATTTATTATTAATTTTTTTAATTGAATAAATAAGTAGTAATACCTTTCGAACAAGAAGGTAATACCTAGAGATGTTAATAGGGCTGAGGCCCGCCAGGCCAGCCCGGTTAACCCGAAAAAAAATAGGTTTAGGGCCCAATTTTTTCAGCCCGTTTAACATCCGGGCTTTTTAGCCCGGACCGTTAGACCCGCGGGTTAACCGAGCTGGCCCGCGGGCTGACTTCAATTTTTTTTTTTATTAATAGAGAAGAAGCTTCGGTAATGCTGTCTGTCTAACATATATACATGAGTACTGTCCCATTTTGAAATCCTCTGCATATCAAGTGTGGGAACAGGTTGACAGGCACACGTATAATACATACCTTAGTTTTATATTAATATATACATAATCTAATATATATATATATATATAAACATGTAATATATACATATAATAATATAATAGATAATTATATTATTATATTAATATATACTACATATGTACACTATAATGTATACTATGATATACATATATAATATTATAATAATTTAATTAATATTAGTAATATATTATAATATATATGTATTATATTATAGAATGTTTAGATTTGTAATTCAGTGATTATTTTTTTGTATAATGAGTAGAAATTTATTATAATTTTATATTTTGTCTTTTCTTATATTAGAATTAGCCTCCATGTTTATTTTTAAAAAAAGACGAAACCCTAAGTCCCTAACTTCAGCCCCACCGCATCGCGTTAGTCCGTCGCATCTTTCACTTGAGTCACCATTTTTTTTACTCATAGCCCGATAGTAGCCCGATTAGCCCGAAACCCGTTAGGGTTAGGGTTAGGTTCATGATATTGTTAACCCGTTTAAACTGGCCCGATTAGCCTGAGGACCGATTAGCCCGAAACCCGATAGGGCTAGCCCGAAACCACTAGGGCTAGCCCGATTAACATCCCTAGTAATACCTTTTGAATAATAATGTAATAATTTTTCAATAAGAAAGTAATACTGTTAATATTCGACAAAAGCGAGAATCTTAAACATCTTCAGATTAACAAATAAACATTATTCCCCACTATAAAATATTTCTTAGAATTTAACAAGAAGTCATATATTTGTTTCTTTTAAAAATAAGTATTAATATTTTTTCAATAAGAAAGTAATACATTTTCAATAAAAAAGTAATACTATTAATATTAAAAAAAAGCAAGAATTCTAGACATTTTTAGATTAACAAATACACATCATTCTCCCACTATAAAATATAGCCTAAAATTTTACAAGCATTCATGTATTTGATTCTTTTAAAAAACAAATAGTCATATTTTTTAATCATAAAGTAATACCTTTTGAATTAGAGTAATACTTTTTGAATAAGAAAGTAATACTGTTAATATTCGACAAAGCGATAATCCTAGACATCTTCTGATTAACAAATAAACATCATTCCTCGCATATAAAATATTTCCTAGAATTTAAAAAGGAGTAATGTGTTTGTTTCTTTTAAAAAATAAGTAGTAATACCTTATGAATAAGAAAGTAATATATTTTCAATAAGAAAGTAATACTGTTAAAATTCAACAAAAGAGAGAATCATCGACATCTTCAGGTTAACAAATATATATCATTCCACCCTACTATAAAATAAATAGTATTATTGAGCAATTTTTTTTGTTCAATTTCTAAACACATATATAAATATGTGATTTTTCAAACAAAGAAACAAGTAAATTAATCCATTAGGATTTCATTCATATTTTAAAATAATTTATCTATTAGTATAATAAATATTCTATATATTTTTTTTTATGGAGACATATCATGCATTATTAATTGTCAATCTTATATATTAAAAAAGAAGATTTGCTATAAATTATTGGTAGGCACTTGTGTGAAAACAATCTTATGCTAAATAACGCATTTTGGATTTTTTTTTTCTTTTTGCCTAGCTAATTTATAATTAGTCTTATATATATATATATAAGAAAATAACGCATGTTCTAGTTTGACATGTTGGTTAACAGCTAGCTTGTAAACCAAACAACCTAGGACCAGCTGCTCCAGCAGATCTGTGCAACCAACTCACAAGACACCTACTCTACTTTTTTTTTATGAATTAAGTAATATTAGCAAGTTGCATCATTTTTCATGTTTGACCTACAATTAAAAAAATTAATAAAAAAAATTTATTCAAGATTAAAATACTTCTTCGTCTTAAAACAAAAGACTCAAGTTTATGTTAGTACATAGACATTACTCTTTCTTTCGGGAAAGTGAGAATAATAGATAATACAAGAAATTTTGAATTTTTCAATGAACTAATTTTAGTTTATTTAGTTCTTTTGATTTTAATATTATGTATAATGGATATTTACCTAAACTCTACACTATCCAGCAAGTGAATGGTATAGTTATAATAGTATTGAACAAAGTCGTATCCACATACTCAATGAAGATTATTGAGTATTATAATTAAGGATGTGAATCGGGCTAGCCCTAAGGGATTCAGGCTAGCCCTATCGGGTTTCGGGCTGATCGGTTCTCGAGCTAATCGGGCCAGTTTAAATGGGCCAACAATATCATGAACCTAGCCCTAAACCTAATGGGTTTCTGGCTAATCGGGCTACTATCGGGCTATGAGTCAAAAAAATTAAATTAACAATTCCAATACTTAAGTCTCAACATATGAAATAAAATCATAATTCATAAGTTCATACATGATATCACTTGACAATAAATACCATACTAATCAATAGTCAAGACTAAACATCATTGTGCAACTTGAAAAATACTTGATCAATACAAGTTACATACTTAACTATAAACTCAAAAATATTAATCAAGATTAAGCATCATTGTCTTCAATTTGAACAACATATGGTCCTTTCTTGGACAAAATATCTTCTTCCAAATCTTCATCATGTAAAATATAGAAAATAAGTAAAAATAATGTTTAGTAAAATAAATTATAAATTATATCTTATAAATCAATTTGTAAAACAAAATCTAAAAAGTATTACCTTCAACAAAGCCGTGCAACCAACTACGTGTACAAATAAGGGCTTCCACATAATCGCCACGTAGATGATTTTTAAACTTAGTGAGAACACGACCCCAATGCTAAATGCAGATTCAGATGCCACTGTAGTGATCGGGATGCTTAGTATATCACAAACCATAACTGATAGTACTAGACATTGTTTATTGCTATTCTTCCACAACTCCAAAACACTTAAATTTGGAAAATACTTGAACTCAAGAGGGGTCTCATCCAAATATTGATCCAATGCAGACTTTTCAATTTCAGACTTGGATGATTTACTCTGCCAATCTTTTAGAATCTAAAGGAAATAGAATGAATAAATGATAAATAAAATGAATAAATGATAAATAGAATGAATAAATGAGAAAGTCGAATGTAATTAAAAATATATATTTTTAAATAAATACTTACATCATATAAATTATAATGGTTTACTGGTTCTTTTCCTTTCCCACCAACTGCAATTGTAAGGATTAGCGTCCATTTGGTAAATCATGGACATCCATTTCACATATTCATCATAAAGCAATTGTAAGTTAGTTCGTATTCCATCAACCTTCTTCTTGTGCAGAATTAGCATCAAGTTGGGAGTAGCAATATTTTATCATTCCTAATTTTTTGCTAGGATCAAATACAGCCCCAAATGCAAGTACAATGCTATAATCACTCCAATAGTTGTCAAATTTTTCTTTCATGCTCATAGTCATGCTTTTAATGTCTTCATCTTTGACTCTCCATATTTGAATTTAAGAAGCACTCAAATTTTCAAATTTGATTGAAATACAAATTTGAGGTTGGATAAGAAGACTCGGAAATCAAGTTTGCAATCACACAGAATGGGTGCAAGAATTCACGAATTTTCTCCCCTTTTCCCCGATCTTCAACAGTTGGAGCACACTTGTATTTGTGTCTTTATACTGAAGACCACTAAAAGTATGCTTGTATTTAATTGCACTCTCAAGCATAGTATAGGTACAATTCCATCTAATAGCTACATCTAAATGCAAACCAACTTTGGTATCAATCCCACCTACTTCATTGACACATTGAAGAAAGGTTTTCATCCTCCCCTCCGATGCCTTGACATATTAAATGCTCTCCCTTATCTTCTCTAAAGCTTTACCAGCCACTTTCAAACCGACTTGAACTATAAGGTTCAAGATATATGCACAACATCTCACATGAAAAAATTTGCCCTTGCAGAAAAGACTATCTTGTAAAGAAAGTTTTTCTTTCAAGATTTCATGCATAACATCATTAGCAGAAGCATATCCAAAGTAAGAGAGAATATTTTTTGGTCAATACCCCATTCTTTTAAGCAACTGTACACTTTATTTGCCAATTCAAACTCGGAATGTGGAGGCTTCATTTTACAAAAAGAAATTATCTTACTATTTAAATTCCAATCACAATCAACAACGCGTGTTGTTAAACAAATGTAACCCTCACCATTACAAGCAGTTCAACCATCAGAGATAACACATATTCTTCCAGGGCAATCAATCATGACACGTTTTAATTTTCTCTTTTCAACACGAAACAACTTCACAATATCATTTGTAGCTGTCAACCTCCCAATATTTTTCCTTCGAGATACAAATAATTGAGTAACTTTCTAATAAATTTGAACTTAACAAATGAGATAAGGAGATCGTGTGAAATAATTGCCATGGATATAATCTCACGCATATGCTTTGGATCAATTTTTCTAGTCCTTAAAGATGCTTCTTTATCTAACATCATACCCACATTCATATACTTAGAAGATGTCGGACATTTTGTAGTACGACATGCAAGATTAGAAGTCCCATAACTAGAGTTGGCACATACATATTCTTTTCCACACCCAATGCATTTCACCTTAAAAGAATCATATTTGCATCTAGTAAAATTTGCCCACACCTCAGATGTAGGTGTTCGAGACTTCTTACTCATGGGAGGTTTTCCAAAATCACCTGATTCACCATGTACATTTTTAGTAGCAGCTTTAGATTTCGAGGCTTCAAATGATCACCACCAATATCACAAGCAGATTGAGAATCCATATATCACTGCAAGTATAGAATAAAGGTTATCATTCCACAAATGAAGAAATCTAAAAAAAAAATGCTTTAGTAATAAATTAAAATTATAAGAGTTGATAAATAATTAAAAATTTATATTCTAATATTAGACTAAAAGACAACCTAAACAATTTATGTAAATTCTTGTTGTGTATGAATCTAACCAAAGCACCATGCTTATTAAGAAAGTCTTTCTTTTCCTAATTCATTTGTTTTTTTTCTTTTCATCAATTAACTTTTCTTTTCTCAATCTAATATTACATACTTCATTTTGCTTCTTATGATAAGATTTCAAAATGCAAATTAAATATAAGCCTAAATAAAATTACACTAACTGTAATTAATAAAAGAAATCAGTAGAAACAATTCAGATTTGTAAAGTTCTTTGAAAATATTACAGCCAAACAATGCAGTGTAATCTTGGGTGTAGGAAGATCATGACTATGAGTAAGCAAATTTATTCAGTAATGAGTTCTACTTGCCAAACTCAGCGAAAGAATTTCGGCGGCGGCAATGAGCAGCGACGGCGAAGCAGTGAGCAGCGGCGGCCAAGGATTTGCTGTGAGGAGCGGCGAGAAGTCGTTAGAAGCGACAGCGGCGAAGAGGTTAGGGTTTGTTGTTTGAGTTTGAAAACTGAAAACTTGAAAAGTGTTATGTGCTGTGGGCTTGTTGCTCCTCTGATCTGGTGCCAAGCCTTCGAGTACGACCCTAAAAATAAATAGAAAAAAATAGGCAGCCCACGGGACAGCCAGGTTAAACGCGGCCTAACTCGATTAGCCCATGGGTCCGACGATCCGGGCTAAAACGCCTGAATGTTGAACGGGCTGGAAAAATTGCACCCTAAACCTATTTATTTCCGTTAAACGGCCTGGCACGGTGGGCCGCAACCCTAATAACATCCCTAATTATAATTTTACTTTATATTTAATCTAAATTATTGAAATAAATATATTTACTAATAATAATTACTATAGATAATGAGAGAATAATCAGACAACCAATAACTAAGCAAGTACTATAGAGACATGGGTGGATATAATAAGAAAAACGAATCTTAGGGCTATTATTTCAACAATCAACAATTTTATTATCAGACTAATTCAATCATAGTTTATTATTTCTTCATTCTCATAGGACAATCACAATATTAAATTAGCATCCTCCCAAATTACATGTTAATTCATCAATTAAAAACTCATGTTAATATCCTTGTTCCACATGAGTAATTAACTCCAAAAAAAAAAAGAAGACTAATAACTCCTCACAAATCGGAGACATAATCATAAAGATAACTGTGGACAGAGAAGATGGCATGATTTTGACTGAGTCAGATATGCGCTCAATCATCTACACAATGATTGACCTGGTGCTCACGACGAACTGATGAGGTCTCAATTTAGATGACCGCGAGATGGCTATAAATGATTAAAAGACAAAGATGGTCCCTCCATCCTCCAGGATGAAGAAAACAACCACATAAGGTGATCGCATATTAAAAGATTGTCTGCATGAACGACAAGTGGTAAGCATATAAAGGGACACAACTTTAAGCATGAAGTAACAACCTAGTTTGTCATCATAAAATAGAAAAATCAACAAAAAAAAAAAATCATTTTTATAAATGTGTTGTATTATATTAAGATTCACATATTGTGTATTTATTGTTTTCAATATATCAGCCACGTCATAATTCCAGTACCTTATTCTTACTTTTTATTTTTTTATGTGAATAAGAAAATTAAATAATGATTTGCTAAGATTTAACCATGTGGCATATTTGAATTAATAAGGTAATTTAGAAATTTATGAGGTTTTTATAAATGTGTTGTATTATGTTATTACTTATGTGTGTGCGTGTGTAAATGCTCACGCTCACGCAGCTTGTTAAGTATTTCTTTTCCCCTGAATTCTTCTTTTGTCTGAATGGAAGAGTTTGTTTCTTGTAATTAAGATTAGTGTGAGACATGCGTGATACATAGAAATTTTTTTTTTTTTATATTTGTAATATAATTATATATTCAAATTAAATAGTATATTATAAAAGGTGTAGATTTGTAATTCAGTGAATATTTTTTGTATAATTAGTAGAAATTTATTGTAATTTTATGTTTTGTCTTTTCTTCTATTAGAATTAGCCTCGTTCACAAATTGATAAGCATGATATCCACGATTTATAGTAGGTTGAATCAAATTAAATTATAAAAAAATAGCCATATCAGCAGATTAAAGAAAATAAAGATTTGTACAGATCTCGTAAAATTTGCCAATTACATAGTCAAATTAAGGACAAAAATATTTTGCAAATTGCTAATTAAATGTAATAATACTACAAAAATTTGAAATTTGATAGAAACAAATACTTTGAAAGCTAATAAAAAATTGCACGGTGCTTATACGTCGAAATAATTAGCAGATCTCAACAGAAAATCACAAGAATAATCAAACAAAACATGAAAGAGATGGACGAACTTTTTGTTTAAAAATAAAAAAGAAAAATTGTTAAGAAAATTAAATATGTTTATGATAAATTCAAAGTAATAGGTTAATAAAAAAGTTTTAAAATACAATAAACCTAAAAATAATATTTTGAAAAGTGTAGGCTTTTGTGACAATTGAAATATGACACATATTATCTTACATGTCTTACCATTTATTTTCTCAAAAATAGAAAACACAAAACACTTCAAGAGGAGGGAGAAAAAAAAGAGATCTTAAAATATTTAGTAATAATCTTGATAAAATATATAAAAAGAAGAGAGAGACAAAAATGAGAAATGATTTTGAATTATGGTAAGATTGTTGAAAATTTAATTTCATATTTGACAAAATCAGATTTTATCCACGTGAATGGGTGATTTTAAATAATTGATAGTTTAAATATAAAAAAATTATTAATGATTTTCCATAATATAATGAAACTACAATGAATTCACGTTTCTAACAAATTTATTTCTTATTTTGAATTTATTATGAGTTAACAAATATTCTTTAACATTCGAATTTATTTATGTTGAACAACAGAAACTAAGCAAATCCCGAAGATTGTTAATATTAATCTCTTCAATTAAATTGTAATAATGTATCTTAAAAGAGTTGCATAAATATATATAATTTTACATTTATATGGTTGAAATTTAGGCCGAAAAAATTAAATTTTAAAATGTAATTTTACTTATATATATATATAATTTTTTTATATTTTTTATAAAATGAATCGAGAAAATTGAGTCATATATTTGTTAGATTTAATATATTTTTTAATTTCATAATTCAGTGATTTAATTAATATTCGATAAAATATATAGATTTCGAATCATGTATATATAGATTTTGAATATTGCAGTATATTCATCTTGATATCATCTAATTTTGGAACACCTAAATTGTGGAATAATTTAAATTTTGAAATTGAATCAAAATTTCTAGAATAAAAATGTTTAATTTTAATTTGATAATAATATAATTATTCTAAATAAGTAATGAAGTTTAGACGGAAAAATGAAATTGGAAATAGTTATTTTGTTTATATATATATAACTATATAAATAAGGACCTTTTTTGTTGTTGAGGGGAGTTTTAGACATAAGGGCTGTCAGTAAATAAAAGCCCATTAATTCGGCCCATTTTGAGATTACTATAAATAACCATTTGCCATAACATGATGGCAAATGTTTTCCTTCTTCAATCTCACTACAATTTTAAAGTGAATTCAAATTAATTATTTTTAAATATTTCTTATTTGAAATCTACTAATTTTAAAATTTGTTTGATCGTTCGAATTTGAAATAAAAGAACTTAAAATGAATTAATTTGAATTGTTTGAATTTTTGTCTTGTATAAAATGTTTGTGAGTAATATGTGCAGTGTGTGTATTAAATATGTGTACTGTGTGTAAAAAGGGTTTGCTTATTAGGCCTCAAAGAGGGCTTATCTCACTTCTAGACATGGTAATTGAGGGCTCTTCTAGCGTACAACCTTGGTATTCACTATTCATACAACCTAATTTATAACCATTAGATCTCCTGTTATTTCATTTATTTACTTTTCACTTTTTCTTAACACAGTAAATCTTTTGGGGTTGGCTCAAAATAATTATACCAGACATTAATACCACATAACTTATTGTGTTCCTACCTTACATTCTTTTTTCTTTTTCTTTTTTTTTTTCAGAAAATATTATTTTTTTTCCAAAACCAAACTAACATCAAAATCTGTCTTTCTTTTTTCGTTTTTATTTATGTGTCTTCGAGAAATTCAAAGACAATCTTTTTATTTTTCTTTTCGATTTTTGTTCGTTTTCTTTTCAATTTATGACAATGTTAACCTTCTTTTAGGGTTTCTCTAATATTATTTTCTTTTTAAACCTTATGTTTAGAGTGAATTTGTCGTCTCCATATTTTTTATTTACTTTTATTTCAACTGATTTTTTATTTAAAATAAAAATAAAAGTATATATTTGAATCTCAATCAAGTTGCATCAATGTTTTGGTGTGTACAATATTATATGAAAATAATGATGAAAAAAATGAGTACATTTTTTAAAGAGTGTAGCATATTTCGAAGAAAAAACACAAAAATAGTTCCTTAATAAAAAAAAATTAGTTCAACATAAAAAAATTTATATAATTGAAAAAACCAACGAATCAGATAGAATTATAAATATATTTAATTGTATGCTTGAAAATATTTAATAGTACAATAATCAGAAATAAAAAAATTTATGCAAAGTACACCAAAACTTTCTTTAATTAATTAATAAAGACGTTATAAATTAGGAAAGAAATCAGATATATTAGTGGGCACCGGCAATTTGATATTTTTAATCTAAAAATGAATTACGAATCTGAAACTTAAAAATATGATATATGTAATAATAATAATATATAAAAATATTTATTAAATTAAATAATAATTTTTTATTATTAATTAATATCTTTTAAATTAATAAAAAAATATGTAATAATAATAATAATATATAAATTTATATATATTCGGATATTATATATATTATTATTTATAAATATATATTTTATAAGTAAATATATATATATGTGTATATATAACCTATAATATATATAACTAAAAACGTCACATTAGGTGACGTTTATTGTTTTTTTTTTAATTTTGTATTATTATTATATGTATATAATTTATTTTGAATATATATATATTTTTATTTATTAAGTAAGAATATATATTAAATTATAAATTTTAAAAGTAAATTATTTATTAAGTAAAAATATATATTAAATCATAATTTCAATTAAGTTAACATTTTTTAAATTTTTTTATTATATATAGATATATATTTATAAAATATATATATATTGTAAATATATTTATTGAATATTTATATATATATTTTATTTATTAAGTAAATAAAAATAATTGAATAAACGTTAGATTTTAAGAAAACGGCGAGATGACATTTTTTTATTTGTTTTATATATTATATATAGATTATATAATTTTATTTATTAACTAAATATATAAAATATATATTAAGTAACATCATAATAATTATATACTTTTGAAATTTATGATTTAAGATGAAAAAATTATAATTTAAAATAAAATATAATTGAATTGTCGTTATTTCTTTATTTCAATCAATCACTTTATTTTTTTCAGTTTTCAGACTCTCGTCAATTGTCAGTTTTTACAGAGTCTCGTGAATTGAATTCAGTCTTTTAGCGTGCACGTCTTCCGAAATTATATTAAAATCTGTATTGCAGAGTCTCGTAATTGTGTCGATGACAAATTTCCAATAAAGATTTATTGTTTTGTTTGTTGTGTTTTTTTAGGATATATTTATTCGGTATAATAGTTTGTTGTTGTGTTATATATATATGTTATATAATAATAATGAACTTTATTTATTAAATTATTTCATAATTTTTACAAACTTAAGATACCTATATATCACTCTATACAATAATTAATACAATAATACCATTACAATATTCATGAAAGTCCAACATTCGAAATAGCAATCATAGCTAAACCAATTCATTTTATTGCCTAGTTGAGGAAGATGGTCCACTGACGAAATCATTATCTTCAAAATTGAAAAGCTTCTCAAGTTGGTCGAAGAATGGCTCATCATCCATTAGGTATGCAATTGTATTTGTCATTTTGGGATCACGATCCTATAAATGTAAGAATAAGTAATAGAAGCGTGAAATATATATTTACAATGAAGAAAATAAATGATTGCTTAAAGTATAGAGAAAATTACCCATAAACGCCAACAATAGTCTTTATGGTTTATATACCGTCTTTCACCAACCATACGAACTCCGGCCGTTATTATCATTTTTTTGAACGTGTAGTGACGCGATTGTAGCAAATCAACCCGCCTTTTCACATCAACGTAAGAGAAGTCACGCTCCTTGAATTGGTTCTTCAATACATTTCTTACGTTCAACAAGCAGTTGCTATTATGGTTACCGATTTCCCAATCACCTGCTTCGACGTCCTTCACAAGAGTATCCACAAGCACGGTCTCCATTTCCTTTGTCCAGTCGGTGTTCGAGTAGAATTGAGCTTCAAACATGTTATAGCATTTTGATTGTGGAGGAAGAGGAGAGAATTCTAGGGGAGGTTGCATATTTGTAGGTAAGTAAAATCACTCAGCACACACATATTTATAATGGTTTCTTCCTAGGTCCCTTATGTTTTTTTTTTCTTTTTTTTTTTGCTTTTGGGCATAAAGTTTTACTAAAACTGTTGATGGGACGTTTGTATTCATTTCATATTAACATATAAAAAAAAATGTAGAAAGCATACGTAAATGAAAGCAGGTAAATGATATTGACATATATATATATATATTTGATACTTCAATAATATATATATATATATATATATATATATTTGTTTCTTTTTGAGGTGACGTAAAAAAAAATTCAAAATTAAATTACACATATATCAAACCATGAAACTCCACATATAACATGGTTTTTTCCATTTAACATAATCACTTACATTACACAAATCTTCATAAGGTTTGTAGATGATATTAGAAATCTTCAGATGGTGAGCTTGCTTGTTGAGTTTCTTGTGTTTGCAATGTTTGAGAATGTCGAAGAGGTTGTTGACTGGTTCCTTCTCCTTGTCGACGAGCATGTCTTCTCCTAGCATGTTGTCTAGCTCGTGCTTGAGGCCAATTCATCTCATTCGGAATTCGCGGCCTTCGATTTCTTCCTCGGCGATAAATATTTCTTAAAGTGATGTCATGAAATAACTGAAAATCAGGCTCATCCCAATATTCCTCCCCTAAATAGGGTTGGAATACAGCAGCATATGTTCGCTTGTAGTTTACCAAGCAATAATACGGTTGCACAAATGAAGTAGCATTAATCCGTAAATCAGCGCATACACTCATCACATGAGAACATGGAATACCATATAAGGTCCACTTGCCGCAAGAGCAGTCTCTAGTAGAAAGCCTAACAGCATGCATGTGGCCCCCTTTGCCTGGTCTTGGTTTCGTTACCACCATAGCAGATTGCTCATGGTAATCGATCTGGGTAACCACATGACCCACAGACATATGCGACCAATACTGATATTTTGAATGAGCAAAATCAGTATATGATTGTGCATTACTCCGCATTCTCCTCACAGCTTTTTTTTGTTCTCTAAAATATGCAACGCATCGCTTGAACGTGATCTCCACTATAGCTGTTAGAGGAAGACGTCGAGCACCCTTTAAGACACCGTTAAACAATTCAGACACATTAGTGGTCAAAATACCATGTCGCCAGCCACCATCATGCGCGAAAGCCCATTGTTCTTTATTGATTTCATTGAGATACAAGAACGCAGCTGGATTCAGATTTCTGATTTCATTCATAACACTGTTATGCTTAATGATTTGGTGTTCAGATCCAGCACGCCAACACAGATCTTTCAATTGCACATCTTTAAAATGCGAATTGAAATTTAAACAAACATGTCTCAAACAAAAACGACTCACTCCATGTGGGGCATTAAATGTTGGTATTGTCTCGATTGCACTTAAAAGACCTGCATTTCTATCTGAAATAATGCACATCTGAGCCCTCCCACGTATGACGTACTTGCAAATCAAATCCAAAAACTACTTCCAAGATTCAAAATTCTCCTCGTCTACAATAGCAAATGCTAGGGGAAATATATGTTTGTTTTCGTCCACCGCAACGGCTATCAGCATTTTATGTTTGTATTTTGTGTATAGATGTGTCCCATCAACACTGATAATCGGTGGACAGTACTTGAACCCAGTATAACAAGGCTCGAACGCCCAAAAAACATATTTGATAATCTTTTTATGTGGGACGTTGGTGTCATGGTGTTTCCACTCTACAATGGTGCCCGAGTTCCACTTTTGCAGTGCACCCAAAAACTTAGGCAGCTTTCTTATGGAGCTCTCCCATGTCCCGTAAGTGTTCTCAATCGCCCGTCTAATACCATGCCATGCCTTCTTATATGAAATCGAGTATCCGGTTGCGTTTTTAACGTCTGCTTGTGCCTCAGACACGCTGATTGCAGGATTGACCCGAACATTTTCCTTAATCAAGAAAGCTACGAAATTTTTGTCCAGGTTGCGATGAACAGAAGATATATCATTCATATAACATCTATGATCTCCACCATATTTGGTTATTTTGAACATCCCCAGTTTTTGCTTAAATGATGCCCTAACATACCAAGGACACTCTTGAGAAGGAATACTGTGTTGACATTTGAGAACTAAAAGGAGGGGTTTACTTTCGACAACTCGAAACTAACGTCTGGCATGTCGTATAGAGAAATCCTTAATCGCTGCAACGAAAGCGTTCTTATCCCTGAATAACATGTCCTTCTCAATTATCCCCCGGCTAGGATCGTAAAACTTTCCCCACAAAGACGTAGGATTATGCATGGAGTCAGCTGCAACTTCGGGTCCACTCATTGTGTAAAATGGAATGTTGGAGTCGCAGTCGATATTGATTGTTGCTTCGACACCGTCGGAATTTACATTAGCTGCAGTAACATCTTCTTCGTCCACTACTGCTTCATTGTCATCCAAATTTTCATCTGAATTTTCAACTTCCGTTTCAGATGAGGAAATTGGACCTAAGGAGTCCGCACAAGGGTCCGTGTCTTCTGTATTGGCCGTATTACTAGGACCAATTATATCTTCAGGTTCATTTCTAGTATTACTAGGACCAATATTGATATTTTGGACACTACATTCTTCCCTTAATAAAGTGTTTGTGAAAGCAATGTTCTCCAATCCCTGTGTGATTTCGGGCACGTAATCACAAGGGTTAGTTAAATCTTGGAATGATGTCGTGGGCACATCCTGTTTGCATGCATTATTTGAAGAAGACAATGTTTGAAAAACAGCTTTCTGCTTTTTTCAAACATGCATTAAATTTGGCGTGACTTTTTCTCCGCAGAAATTTGTCGTCAATACATTATTACTGCAGCCTTTGCAAAGGAGACGTTTTTACATATGTATATTATATCTAATATATATATATATATATATATATATATATATTTATTTATATTATATATATATATATTTATAAATAATAATATATGTAATATTCGAATATATATATATAAATATATAAATTCATATATTTTATTATATTTATATATATTATTAATTTAAATTTAACAAAGTTTTTTAAATTTATCTTAAATAAAATTAAATTATATCAATTCTTAAATTTATAATTTAATATATCTTTTTAAATATTTACTTATTAAATAAAAATATATATACATATTCTAAATAAATAATATATATATGTAATAATAATTCATAAATAAATATATATATATATATATATATCAAAAAAAAATTGAAACATCGTCACCTAAGGTGACGTTTTTACATATGTATGTAATGTATATATATTTATTTATAATACATATATATATATATTTATAAATAATAATATATGTAATACTCGAATATATATATATATATATATATAAATATATAAATTCATATATTTTTATTATAAATATATATTATTAATTTAAAAATTATGAATTAATAATCAAAAAATATTATTAAATTTAACAAAGTTTTTTAAATTTATCTTAAATAAAATTAAATTATATCCATTTTTAAATTTATAATTTAATATATCTTTTTATATATTTACTTATTAAATAAAAATATATATACATATTCTAAATAAATAATATATATATGTAATAATAATACATAAATATATATATATATATCAAAAAAAATGAAACATCGTCACCTAAGGTGACGTTTTTACATATGTATGTAATATATATATATATATTTATTTATAATACATATATATATATATATATTTATAAATAATAATATATGTAATATTCGAATATATATATATATATATAAATATATAAATTCATATATTTTTATTATATTTATATATATTATTAATTTAAAAATTATGAATTAATAATCAAAAATTATTATTAAATTTAACAAAGTTTTTTAAATTTATCTTAAATAAAATTAAATTATATCCATTTTTAAATTTATAATTTAATATATCTTTTTATATATTTACATATTAAATAAAAATATATATACATATTCTAAATAAATAATATATATATGTAATAATAATACATAAAAAAATATATATATATATAAAAAAAAAATGAAACATCGTCACCTAAGGTGACGTTTTTACATATGTATGTAATATATATATTTATTTATTTATAATACATATATATATATATATATATTTATAAATAATAATATATGTAACATTCGAATATATATATATATATATAAATATATAAATTCATATATTTTTATTATATTTATATATATTATTAATTTAAAAATTATGAATTAATAATAAAAAATTATTATTAAATTTAACAAACTTTTTTAAATTTATCTTAAATAAAATTAAATTATATCCATTTTTAAATTTATAATTTAATATATCTTTTTATATATTTACTTATTAAATAAAAATATATATACATATTCTAAATAAATAATATATATATATGTAATAATAATACATTAAAATATATATATATATATATCAAAAAAAATGAAACATCGTCACCTAAGGTGACGTTTTTACATATGTATGTAATATATATATATTTATTTATAATACATATATATATATATTTATAAATAATAATATATGTAATATTCGAATATATATATATATAAATATATAAATTCATATATTTTTATTATATTTATATATATTATTAATTTAAAAATTATGAATTAATAATAAAAAATTATTATTAAATTTAACAAAGTTTTTTAAATTTATCTTAAATAAAATTAAATTATATCCATTTTAAAATTTATAATTTAATATATCTTTTATATATTTACTTATTAAATAAAAATATATATACATATTCTAAATAAATAATATATATATGTAATAATAATACATATATATATATATATCAAAAAAAAATTGAAACATCGTCACCTAAGGTGACGTTTTTACATATGTATGTAATATATATATATTTATTTATAATACATATATATATATATATATTTATAAATAATAATATATGTAATATTCGAATATATATATATAAATATATAAATTCAAATATTTTTATTATATTTATATATATTATTAATTTAAAAATTATGAATTAATAATAAAAAATTATTATTAAATTTAACAAAGTTTTTTAAATTTATCTTAAATAAAATTAAATTATATCCATTTTTAAATTTATAATTTAATATATCTTTTTATATATTTACTTATTAAATAAAAATATATATACATATTCTAAATAAATAATATATATATGTAATAATAATACATAAATATATATATATATATCAAAAAAAATTGAAACATCGTCACCTAAGGTGACGTTTTTACATATGTATCTAATATATATATATATATATTTATTTATAATACATATATATATATATTTATAAATAATAATATATGTAATATTCGAATATATATATATATAAATGTATAAATTCATATATTTTTATTATATTTATATATATTATTAATTTAAATTTAACAAAGTTTTTTAAATTTATCTTAAATAAAATTAAATTATATCCATTTTTAAATTTATAATTTAAAAATAATGCATGTTGGAAATCACGTTTGCATGCATTATTTGAAGAAGACAAAGTTACATCAACTTCTGCAGAAATTTGTCGTGAATACATTATTATTGCAGCCTTTGCAGAGGAGACCTTTTGACTCCATTGCAGGAGGTGGAGTGACTTTTTCTCCGCAGAAATTTGTCGTGAATATATTATTATTGCAGCCTTTGCAGAGAAGACCTTTTGACTCCATTGCAGGAGGTGGCGTGCATAATTGAATGATTGGAGATGACCACGCTTACTATTTCGACGTTGATTAATTTCTTAATATTTTATTTATTTTCACATATATATATGTATATATTTATATATTAATATTATTATATATATATATTAATACTTTATTTTAAAAATATGAATTAATAATAAAAATAATTTTTTAATTAACCTTAAATAAAATTAAATTATTCACATTTTAAAATTATAATTTAAAATATATTTTTATATATTTACTTATTAAATAAAAATATGTATACATATTCTAAATAAATAATATATATATGTAATAATAATACATAAATATATATAAATATAAAAAAAATTGAAATAACGTCACCTAAGGTGACGTTTTTACATATATGTATATTATATATATATTTATTTATAATACATATATATATATATATATATATATATATTTATAAATAATAATATATGTAATATCCGAATATATATATATAAATATATAAATTCATATATTTTTATTATATTTATATATATATTATTAATTTAAAAAATATGAATTAATTATCAAAAATTATTATTAAATTTAACAAATTTTTTTAATTTATCTTAAATAAAATTAAATTATTCACTTTTTAAAATTATAATTTAAAATATATTTTTATATATTTACTTATTAAATAAAAATTTGTATACATATTTTAAATAAAAATATAAATTAAATTATAATTTTAAAAAGATAATAAAAAAATTATTATATTTAATACTAATTTTTAATTATTAATTGATATTGTTAAAATAAATAATATATATATAATATAAAAATATATATACACTAAAAAAATTAAATAAATATATACTAACACATGCATTTACAGATATAAATATCTACGGACACATCACATACATCAATTAAAGTCTCGTTAAAGCATTTAAGAAAAGTTTGAAAAGTCAATGATGATTTTATAAAAAGTTTAAGTAATTACTAAAGTCATTACTGCATTTAATGAAAGTTTGAAAAGTCAATGAGTTAGTTATAAAAAGTTTGCCGTGAAGAAATAAATGAAGGATGCATATATCACATCAACAGTCTGTATTTTACACCTATATATAATGACAACTTCCTCTCCCTTCTCTTCACGTTTCATTTCATTTTCCTTCTTCAACTTTCTTCGTCCATTTTCCTCCTTCTTAATTCTCTTTCAACATTGATTGTGCTCACCTCCTTTTTTGGAAGAATTTATTACTGCTGCAATCGCGTCTTTATTTTCTTTGTATAAAAAGGTATGTTTTATGGAGCTAAGTATCACATACTTGAATATATTTTTGTTCTACTTGTAACTTAATCTTTTTTTATTTATTATCAATAGATATATGTTATTAATTTTTTTAATATTGTTCTTTCATTTGCAGTGATAATGGATATCAATTCACACAACCACTATGGCCCGAAGGAACCGACAGTTCTCACCCTTCAATCTCAGCACATTTCCGAGGGCCTACTAAAGCCCGACGGTGATTTGAACTTTTTCTTTCGCTTTAGGCGGTGCGATAATGATTTTTGGGAATTATTTGAACAGGAAGGGTCTGAGATCCACACACGCGTACTGGATTTGTTATTTCAAATGGGTCTCTATGGTGTGTATAGGTGCGGGAGGTTTTACCCGGACAACCACTTAATAACCGCTTTGGTGGAGAGGTGGCGGCCTGAAACCCATACATTTCACCTGCCTGTTGGTGAAGCAACGATGACTTTAATGGATGTCGCCTTAATATGGGGTTTGCCGATTGAAGGGGATCCGGTGTGTGGACTTGATCCTACAATGTTTCCAAATGAGTGGGTTAATTAATGTCAGGCGATGTTAGGTTACACGCCAGACCTATCCCACATAAAAAGTGGAAAGATTAGAGCTAGCTCTTTAGCAGCTCATATGCGATCGCATCAAGTGACGGATGATAGCACAATTGAACATGTCGAGCAATATGCACGGGCATGTGCTTTATTCTTGATATGTGGTGTGATGTACCCTGATGCCAGTGGGAATTTGTTACCAATAGTATATTTACAATGTCTGCAAGACATAAAGAAAGTTATTGAATTCAGCTAGGGCAGTGCCGTACTATCTTCTCTATACCGTCACTTGTGCGATGGCGCCTTGGAGTATAAAGAAAACCTCGGTGGCCCAGTTCAACTGTTACAGGTACTTATAAATTTTTTATGATATATTAATGAATATACCATACGTAACCTTTGTAATTACTCTTTTTTTATGTTTTCATAATATTTGATAGATTTGGGCATGGTCGCGCATATCGTCTATTGTGCCTGTATATAAGAGGAGTAGATTAAATATGCAAGAAATTGAAAGACCTGATCATTTGGGTGGTGGTACACTCCCTGTCCCCCCTTTCGGTGCCCGGTAATATTTACAATGCAAGCCATGTTGTTTTGATTATTTTATCGTTATTGGTAATATTTACAGTGCACACCCAAATGTAATGCATCTACTGATTAACTAGTAAAATATATGTAATAGGTGGAATATTGATAGCAGTTTCGTGCACACTGGTAGGCGCCAGGTCAAGGTTTTTCGAGAAATATTAGATAAATTGACACATGACCAGGTTCGATTTATTACTTCATTTTAATTATTCTTATATGTATTAATTAAAAACACATGTATGATTTTTGGTTTTTGATTGTTGTGTGTCATCAGTTTACATGGGATCCATATGATTGGTCGCAACCGGAAGTACTCCATTTATCTTTGCAGTGCTTCTCGGACAATGTACGAGCTATATGTCCACTTATTTTCTTCTCGTTTGTGGAGTTCCATCATCCAGAAAGAGTTTTACGTCAGTTTCGAATGTTGCAAGACATACCTAATCGGATCGACCCTCTTGATGACTGGAAGACGAATGTGCATCAGATTGATCGTAAAGGGCGAAAAAATGCCAACTGGATGGACATACACGCAAAGTATGTTCATCAGTGGAATCAAAGACATGAGTATCTCACGGGAACCCAATATGCAATGAACCCAACGACGACACCCGATTACTATGATTAGTATAACTCGATTACACGTCGTTTTATATCCCCTGTAGATATGCATGAAATAATGGGAATAAAAACTGGAGATGCTTCACTGATGCACTACATGGTACGCAACATATATGTAATTCTACAATTAATTTTATATCTATTCAACATGATTGGTGTTTTAATATGCATCTTTTATCTTATTTGTAAATTGAACAGTTGGAACCCATGAAGAGAAATATAAAGAATAGAAATAGGTTAGACATTCACCAACTTAATAGTTTGTTAGTTGAATAGCTCTCATTGTATGAAAATATAGAGCGAACAATTGAGAGACTGTCCCCCGAGCCTCCGCAAATGATGTATACCCAGCCTGTACATCAACAACAGATGCAAAGTCAATCAGAAAATCAGATGAGAATTAGAAGGCGTCGTTCCCCTGAAGATCGGATGCCACCACCTGCGAACTTTGCATCAACATCTTCGCGACCCGAATACCAAACTGAAGGACATATGTCGGATGTATATAGGCCTTCAATGAGTACACCACCGTATACTCCGACACCCTACCATCCATTAATGTCCACTCACTCACCATTTCCTGGTATGAACATTGACCTCGGAGCAGGAGACACGAGCAATATGCCAAACTACGACTATGTCCGTCCTACTCCGATTCAATTTCAGTATTCAGATGTGGCTACTTTCAGGGATGTAGCAGACCACTCTACGTCATCCTCCAGCAGAATGACAATTCATTTGACACCAACCTCGGAGGAAGATGACGTCGAAGAAGACATACAGCCACAACCACCCGTTGTTCACACAAGAGGTAGACGAGGTGGAACTCGAAGGAGACAACAAGAAACATCAGGAAATGTCGGGCAAGCTGAAGGAAGAGGTCGCCGAACTAGAAGAAATCGAGGTTGTGGTATAGGAGGTCATTTGTAATAGATGTGAATATAGATTATAACAAACAAACAATTATTTTTATTTACTAATCTGAAAAAAAAAAGTGATTTTATACCCATGACACATTCATTACAATGAAATTATAGTTGCAATTTTCATAATTTTGCATCTAATTTTGATATTCTTTTTCATATTTGTTTTCAAGTGAATTTGAATTTTCTTTACTTATGTATTATTTTCTATATTTACTTATAATTTATAGTATATACATAACAAAAAGAAATTTTCCGCGAAGATGTATTTTTTTGAATTTCAATATTTTATTTTAGCATTTCATTTTCGCTCCAAATTAATTAAGTGCATAATTGTGACACATTCTATACAAGTCGTCCATTAATAAAACAACACACCACAATTAATTTAAAATCCAAACTATTTATTATTTTGTATCATTTACATCAATTAACCAAATTTTTTAAAAAATTAAATAAATTTGCATAATGAACATTTCAACACAAAGTTTTGTGCCAATTAATAATAATACATAAATATATATATATGAAATTAAAAAAAATACAATATCACCTTTAAAAAACGTCACCTAAGGTTTTTAGTTATATATATATATATATTATATTATATATATTTATTTATAAAATATATATTTATATATAATAATAAATATAATATCCGAATATATATATAAATTTATATATATTATTATTATATATATATATTATTAATTTAAAAGATATGAATTAATAAAAAAAATTATTATTTAATTTAATAAATATTTCTGTATATTATTATTATATATTATTATTATTATATATTTTTTTTTATATATTCACTTAATAAATTTAATAAAATATATATATATATATACATATTTGAAATATATATATTACAGGTTATATATATATATATGTATATATATATATGTCAGTGTCTATATATAATATATATATATATATGCATGTATATGATATATATATGTCATGTAGGTGATGATAAATGAAAGAACGTCACCTAAGGTGACGTTCTTTCATTTTAATTTAAAATCGTCACCTCCGGTGACGTTTTTTTGAAATAACGTCACCGGCGGTGACGTTTTACCTATTTTTAAAAACTGTTCGGAAACATACCTATTTCGTAAATTTTTTTTTTTTTTTTGCATTATTTTGAAAAAAAACCCAAGAATAGGTGGATCCCACATTTTAGTTTTTACTAGATGTTTAGGTATGGCCCGTGCAACGTGATATATATATTTATTATATTAATTATTTATAATAAAATTTTATTATTATTATTAAAAAATGATATAACCTATTATTTATATCAATTATATTTATATAAATTTTATTTATTTGAAATAAAGTTTTATATATTAAATTATATTTTTATTTTTTTAAGTTAGTTTTATTAAATAATAAATTGAACAATATTTTGAAATGAATTTTGAATTGTTCCTTGACTAAATATAAATATTTTAATTTATTAAAAACTATTGAAGTTAAACAATAAATTAATAGTATAATTATTTTATTTTTATAAAAATTAGATATATTTTTAGGTCAAATTCATATAAATTTTGATATACTATTTATTCAAATTCATCACATACATAAAAAATTTATAATTCAATACATAAAAATTTTATATTCCATCCATAAAAATTATATTTCATAATTTTAAATGTAATTATTTATTTCAATATATACAAATTAAAGATCACAAAAAGAAGATTAATTTGATATATCATATATTAAAAAGGACTTAAAACAAAAAAGTTATTTGAAATTTTAAATTTTAGTGAAAAATTAAAATAGAAGAAAAGAGAGAGAAAAATGAAAGACTGACACATGTCAATTAATTGTATAGATACATGTAATGAGAAGAGAAAAAGTCTCACGATTCTTCTTTTACGTTAAGTATAGGTATTTATATTTTTAGGTCAAATTCATATAAAAATTTGATATACTATTTATTTAAATTCATCACATATATCAAAATTTTTAAATTAATGACTAAATGCAAACAAATCTTATATTTCATCCATAATAATTATACTACATAATTTGAAATATAAATATTTATTTCAATATATACAATATTGGTATCACATTAAAGATCACAAAAGGAAGATTAATTTGATATATCATATATTAAAAATGACTTAAAACGAAAAAGTTATTTGAATTTTTAAATTTTATTGAAAAATTAAAATAGTAGAAAAGAGAGAAAAAAATGAAAGTGACACATTCAATTAATTGTATAGATACATATAATGAGAAGAGAAAAAGTCTCATGATTCTTCTTTTATATTAAGTATAGGTATTTATATTTTTAGGCCAAATTCATATAAAAATTTGATATACTATTTATTCAAATTCATCACATATATCAAAAATTTTAAATTAATAATTAAATGCATACAAATTTTGTATTTCATCCACAAAAATTATACTCCATGATTTTAAATATAAATATTTATTTCAATATACACAATATTGGTATCAAATTAAAGATCACAAAAGGAAGAGATGAACCTAACGTAGGTATATGTTTATTTAGGGTGGTGGATGAAGAATTGGACATCATTTCCTATCCAATTCTTATTGGTTGTAGCTGATGTCATATCTTATTACTTTACATCTCATTCTCTTTATTTACAATGTGACATCTATAGTTCTCATTGTACCATACTTTATTTCAATACAAATATAATTTTTTACAATTTATCTTGATGTAAACTCATTGAATGTGTTACACCGACCTACATTTCAAACAAACATCCTCTCAATATATTGATAATCTAGATATGTGAAAAGTAATGCAAATATATACTTAGGGGCTGTTTGTTATGGGATGTAGGTGTTCATGGCACATTCGGATAGATACATTTTTAAAAAAATTACATTCAAATAAATAGTAAAAAAATTATATTTGTATTAAAATGAAGTAGGATATAATAAAAATTATAAATATCACATTACCAAAAAATATATAAAATAATAGAACATCAAATTAGTTATAAGTAAGATTTAAATAAAAAAAATATTCAATACCTATTCACATTCTGAAATAAACTGCCAACCCAAAACGAAGAACCTCTTAATCCATCAATTGCATGCTTCACTAGTGTGTGGTACCACGAAGACAAATTACATGCAAGATTTCGAGACATTACTTTTACTTTTTCGCTTTTATTTGGGTCAAAGTTACACACTGTGCTGCAAAATTCAACTTTTTGACTGCCAATTAACACAACTTTGCTCCGGGCCTCGTGGATCGTGTAATCCAATCCAACCCGGCCCATTAAAAAGTCCAACTATTCTCTCCTTCACAACTTAATTATCTTTTTCTAAAGTCACAGGTGCTTTTTCGCTTCTTTAATTCGTACATTCCCAAATATCTATGCGGCGCCGGCGCCGGCCCCGGCCCCGCCAACCTACCCTATCCAATCTTTATTTTATTTAAAGCATTCAAGTTTTTCCTAATCCTATTTTTATTTTAGTTGTATTTGTAATTTGCTATGTATGCAATTAAAATATTATATAACTGACTTTTTCTATGCCTGCATTCAATGTATAATATAATTTTTTATATAATAAATTAATAATGTTTTATTTTTATTTATAAGTAATATTTTTTATTTAATAAATAATATTCTAAAATAAATTACACGATGTATTTAATACACAATTTTTTTTTACATATTATATATATTAGCAAATAATGCATATAACAAAAATATTAAGTATAATACTGAGATAAGTAAGTAACTTTTAAAAGAGGATCCGATTTATAGTAATATTTTTTGGATTGTTAAAAGAATATTATTTTTTATTTGAATAATATTATGGTTTTAGTTAAATTTTCATATAATTGACATATTGTAAAAATATAATATATGTTTAACAATCTAAATAAATTATTATTTTTTATCCAAAAAAAATATAGAGTTCGATGTGCGGAAGAAAAAATTGTCTCGAACAATGCCTTTATGAAATTTCGAGAATTTATGAATTGGATCAAATACATTTATAAGGAAGAATTTGAATTGTAGTATTTCCCCCAAATATGCATTTATTGAATTAAAAGTAGTTCACACTTGTAGGAATTTTTGTATGATTATTATTATTAAGCAAATTAAGGAAGAAACAGCTCGAATCTTGATAAAAGGACAATTCCTCTGTCTATTCCCTCCACTCCACATTTTCTCACTTCTCTCTCTCTCTGCCTCTGAAAGTGTCCTGATCACACTGTGGGAAGAACTGTACTCCCTCTGCTCATATACACACTCCACAGGCGAGAGAGAGAGAGAGAGTGAAGAAGTGTGTTTGGCATTAAAGATGGCTTTGAGCTCAAATATGTGCGTTTGGATCTCTGTATTAGTGTTTCTCTTTGCTTTCTCAGCTAGCGCCGTCGTTGAAGACGGTACGTTCTCTCTCTCTCTCTCTCTATATATATATATATATATATAAATCTATCTATCTCTGAACTCGCCGGTTACAGAATTGTTGAAATTAGGATATTTATTTATATGAAAAAAAAGTAGTAAATTACATGTGATGGTACAAGTAGGATGATGCTTCGAATCTGAAGAGTTAATTGAAGCTTAAAATATGGCATCGGAATGATGCACAGATTTATACAACAACGTTTTGTGTCGCTGAGGTTTGAGGAACTTCGGAGGGAGTGTGTAATGATTACAGTGTTCACGCTTTCAATGTTGTCCGCCCCACCCCCACTTGTTCTCCTGTCCCATTCTGACGACGGAGGATCATTTTTTCAAGTACCAATCTGTATATCTTATATCATGTTTTTGCTACATCACCCCCAAAGAATTTTGACGATGTAAGAGAATGAAGCTCAAATATTATATTTTGAAAATTATTAATTTTCAATAAGGGGCCTTATTGCTTCAAAATTCCATTTTATATGTACCTTAATAATAATAATGTTTATCATATTTAAAACTATGATTTTCTCTTTTATTAAAATGCATTTTATTCTCATTTAATCTCAGAAATGTAGGGAATTTTTGTGTATTTTATATATTTAAGTAAAATAGATAAATTTATCATTAAAATCTATAAACGCCGTATGTGCCTGCTAAAAAAAGTTTTTTCCCTTATAAAATTTGGTGGCATTTCAATCCTGTTTCTTGATATGTATCACAATAACATTGTCATACCTTCACCATATATTATTGAAGTTAAATTAAAAAAAAAAAAAAAAAAGGGTGAGAGAGAGAGAGAGAGATCTCCTTTCATATTTAGCGTTGGACATTTACTCGAATGATGGGCTTTTGAGTATGATAAATGGATGTAGACAAGAGGAGGTTCATAGGCTATTGGGCCGCTGGGCTCCCACTCCCCAAACATAAAACGCGCTTTCATCCCCTTTCTTTTCTGAACTTGCCTAAAGTCGCGGATGCCGAGGACTATTTTTTGTCTTATTATTTGTGTGTTAGTTTTTCTTGCACACATCCCATGTGATTTCTGATCCATTGGGCCCACTGTTAACTTTTATGGCCCTACTCCACTGTCATCAATTTTATTACAAAGTTTCGCTTATTTGTATTTTTGTGCTAATACTAATATTTTCTATATTTTAGTTCCCTTTTCTTTATTGTGTAGGATAGTTTTGTACCGAAATGGAACAATACATTTGTGTAGCCAGCTAATAATCACTATATTATTAATTCATGTTCATATATATCACTATAGATATTAATATTTGGAATTTTCTAAACTTAAGTGATGATTGTAAATGCAACATGACGAATATTTCATTTAGTATAATAGTTTTATAGAGGAAGGCTTGTTATTAAGAAATTAATTTTGCCTCTCCATACAAAATACCCATTCAATCTATAATTGAACTTAGTCTCTTTTGAATCAGAAGCACCATGGACACCATTGATTGTATTACTTGATTAATTAAATGGTATTATTTTTTATTTTAAATATATAATTATTATTTTTAAAGTAACAAATTATTAATAATATTTTTTAAGTACACAAATAATAATTTTTAATTAAATAAATAATATTATATACTAAGTTGTAATGTCCACTAATGCGTTGAAATTTTTGCGTACAATTGATATTTTATTTGTTTCTTCCCTTTAATTATTTTGTTTTACCCACTTCTTTTCACTAATTTATCATTGCTTATGATTTTTTTTATTTTATTTTTGGTAATAAACTCCTGCATTACCAAAAAAATCATATTGCATAAGTAAATGAAATGTGACTTTTTTTATTTTTTTAGTGGAATATGATATGTAGTATTTTGAAGTGCCAATTTTTATCTATTTTTTATTCGGCATCCAAACAATAATTTCACTAATAAAAACTTTTCCGCCCCTCGTAACCGCCAATTGCAGGTGCACTCGTGAATGGCGACTTCGAGACCCCTCCGACCGGCGGCTTCTCTTCGGACGCCGCCGCGATCCCCGGATGGAAAAGCAACGGCACGGTGGAGTTGGTAGAATCGGGGCAGAAACAGGGCGGGATGATCCTCATCGTGCCGGAAGGTGCACGCGCCGTTCGCCTGGGTAACGACGCGGAGATCAGCCAAGAAGTGAAGGTGGAGAAGGGCGGTCTCTACTCCGTCACGTTCAGCGCCGCCCGCACGTGCGCGCAGCTAGAGTCACTGAATGTATCGGTTCCGCCGGCGTCACAGACCATTGATCTGCAGACGCTTTACAGCGTGCAAGGCTGGGATTCTTACGCGTGGGCTTTCCAGGCGGAGGAGGATGACGCGCGGGTGGTGTTTAGAAATCCCGGCATGGAGGATGACCCCACCTGTGGGCCCATCATTGACGATATTGCTATTAAGAAGCTGTTTGTGCCTGATCACCCCAAAGGTCTGTAAACTTCATTTCAAGGACCATACCGTCAATATTTTTATTTTATATATATATATATATATATAAACTTAAATGCAACATAAAATATGAAATAATGTATAATGATTAATTTTAATATTTTTATTATAGAAAGTGTTCTATAAGGACAAACAATTAGCAAAAATTTAATCTTGAAAATATTTAAATGGTGACAAGAAAAACTCTCCATTATCTCCAAAATCCGTATGATTCCGATCTCCTAATGATCTGTTTAACACATTACATGCAGATAACGTAGTTGTCAATGGAGATTTCGAAGAAGGTCCATGGATGTTCCGTAACGAGTCCCTCGGTGTCCTCCTCCCTACCAACCTCGACGAGGACACATCCTCTCTCCCAGGTTGGATCGTCGAGTCGAACCGGGCCGTTCGCTTCATCGACTCCTATCATTTCTCCGTCCCGGGAGGCAAACGGGCAGTGGAGTTGCTCTCCGGGAAGGAAGGCATAATCTCACAAATGGTCCAAACCAAGCCCAACAAGCCCTACCGACTGTCGTTTTCGTTGGGCCATGCAGCGGATGCATGCAAGCGGCCGTTGGCTGTGATGGCCTTTGCAGGTGATCAGGCCCGGAACGTACACTACACTCCCGATTCAAACTCGACGTTTCAGACTGCGATTGTCAACTTCACGGCCAAGGCGGAGAGGACTCGTGTGGCGTTTTACAGTGTGTATTATAACACGAGAACGGATGATATGAGCTCATTGTGTGGGCCGGTGGTGGACGATGTGAGAGTTGAGGTGTCTGGTTTGATGGGATTGAGGTTTAGGGGCGTTGGATTGGGCCTGTTCTTGTGCTGCCAGTTGCTGGTTATAGTTTTGCTCTAAATTTATGGGGGAAGTTGTAGTCTCTGGAATGGGAGTCTTGGTAGAAGTAAAACCAAGCTCCCTGCGTGTTAATGTTGTTGAATTTGAAGGTTTCATGGCGATGGTGATTAAGTGTTTTGTCACATTGGATTGGGTGTTTTAGGTTACGTCTGGCAATATAGCAATGATAAAGCATATAAAAAATTTATTTTCTTGAATCTTTTACACTCATTTTGCCCTTTCACTTTTAATTTTTTTGGCTTTTTGCTTCATGTAATTTATACTCATTTTGCCCTTTCACTTTTAATTTTTTTGGCTTTTTGCTTCATGTAATTTATTTTTCTATATTTTTGCCCTCTATACTTTAACTTCTGTCAAGTTTTACCCCTTTCATTCATAAAGCAAGTGCAAATTATGGGGGTAAAACCCAAAATAAATATAATAATACATGAGGAGAATAAAGTACAAATGATACAATTAACCAAAAAAAAAAAGCATGAAATAACAATCTAGAGGTAAACTGTAGCAAATATGTGATTTTCCTATGTTTAATACATCTTTGTAATTGTTTGAGTTCGACCACAAGCCAAGAACTTGGATAATCGAGTATTTAATTTATTTTGTTTTTTTTTTTCCAAAATTCTATTTTGTAGAATTAAATCATGGTTGAAGGAGTGTAGAAGACTTTTTCACTGTGTGAGGACGCAAGGATCACGCCACAAGAAGCACGACCCGTGCATTTAAAGACGAGAAAAATGTGGCTCAGGCATTGGAGGCTCGGACCATGCGTTTAGAGAGTCTAAAACCAAAATGCTAGCCAAGAGTATGTATGGACCGTGCGTCTGTTCACGATTTGTGTTTATCTCCTTGTTCTGAAGGAAATTTTTGAAGATATTGAGGCCTAAACGACTCCTATAAAAGGGGGGAGGTTGAACGAAGGCATAGATTAGTTTTTGGGCTAGTAAAGAAGGTAAGAACAAAGAAAGGAGCAATAGAGCTCTCAGAGAGAAGGGAGATCGAGAATTCTTTGGGCATAAGTGTACTTTTATGTTTTCTCTTTCAATTGGATGTTAGCTTTAATTATAAATTCAATTTCTATGGATCGTGATTTAATGATGAGTAGCTAATTAGTTGGAGATTTTAGGTTTTATACAATTATGGATATTTGTTATTTCAATTTAATGGTATTGTTTCTTTTCTTTATTCGTATATGCTTCCTCGTTTTGATTGTCTTGTGGGACTGTTTGATAAATAATTATATCTGTGTAGTTAATGAGTTATCACCTAAGAGGGTTTAATTAGTTAACATATTAGGTTATCATGAGGAGAATTTTGTGAGATCGAAAGATGATCATTGATGTGTAACCTACATTTAGAACTTACTCGAGAGAGAGGGTTTAGATAAATTAGTGATCATTCTGCAAATTTAGAAATTAAATATGGTCTAATAAATTAGATGAATTCATATGATCCATAAGAGTATATACCCCTAGAATCTATCAAGTCTTTGAGATTTCGCTGCTTCTTTAGTTCAAGTCTTGCTTTATTTATTATTTCATTTATTAGGTTAAATGCATAGTCAAACAATCAATTCCATATTTAGTTGTAATAATATATCGTTAGAAGATGAGTTAGTAATAAATGAATAATTTTGAAATAATTTGATTAAAATTATAAGGCGGAGAGATAACGTGTAGTTCAAGTTACTGAAAAATTAAAAAAATGTTGATATTGTTTGAAAATAAAAAATTAAAGAAATAATAGGTGTATATATATATATATATAATAACAGAAGTACCGTCTTAAATAGAAAGTAACAAATTTTCTCGCCTAAACTATTTTCTAATTATGGTATTTATTTTTCTATGCAAATCTATTTGAATATCTATCTATATATATTATGGTATCTATTGTTCGATGCAAAACTATATCAATATCTATCTATATAAATTTGATTAATAAAACTATGAAATTTATTAATTTTCAAGTTATTATCTTTCAAAATATGTTTATCTGATTATCTTTTTTATTATTTATTATTTTTCACAAAAAAAAATCAGCAAGCTTATAACTTTTTTGTTTCAACTTCAATTTAAAAAAATAAAAATCTAAATAATTCTCATTTCACAATCTTTAATTTCATTTCCATATTGCGCACACATATATATATACACATACATACATTAAAATTTAAATATTAACTATAATTTTTTTCTTAAGTTAATTGTGATATATATAAAAAAAACAATTTTCGCTCCCTAAATTATTTTTAACTATGATATCTATTTTTGTATACAAATATATATCAATATGTATCTATATAAGATATAATAAAATAAATGAACTGATAGAGTCACGATTTAATGGTTACTAAAAATCATAATAAAAAATAATTATATGATTATTTATATTTAGTTTAGTTATTTTATTATAAGAGTATATCATAACAAACTTATATTTTGTAAATATAAATTGTAATTCAATTTAGATCCTATAATTCCATCAATTTTGGGATATAAATAACCAATATATCTTAATATATATGTTAGACTACAATCGCTTTGATCTAAAAATTAAAAAAAAATTAATATTTACATAACGAAGTAAGATTAATCTATGTAATTTTATTTTCATCAAATTTAATGTTAACAAAAGAACAAAAATTTAATATTTTACTTTTGAAATTTTTAACAACCACAAAAATTAAAATTCTTTTTGATAGAAAAATTGTCACAAAAAGAAGAAAATAGTATATATTGCATAGCCTATTAGGATATATTTAACATGTGTGTGTATATTTTCAACAAATTTATACTTCATATTAAATATATATATATATACACATATAATTTATCAACTTAAATCATAAAGAAATATTTTGATTGGTTCAAGTTGAGAGCCTTCTAATTTTAAATTTATAAACTTAAAATTCTTACAATTAATAAAAATCCTAAATAATTAATAAAAATAAATAGCCGTACAACGCACGTAAAGAATTACTAGTATAGTATAATATGGAAGGAAATTATTCCGGAAACAAATGAAAAATGAGTACTTTTACATATGTAATTCGTTTGTAGCCAAAAATATTCGAATAAATTTCTATTCCAACTTCAATACAATAGTATAGAAAATAGAAATTGGATTGTATTTCAAAAGTAGTAGCACACCAAATCTTAAATAAAAAATAAAGATATACAAAAACTATAACTTAAATCATAAAAATCATATAGTAATAATCACAAAACAATTAATAGTATAACCAAAACACACACACACATTTGGTACTTTCAGTGGAAAAAATAAAAACTATAAATCACAAACATACGGTGTATTATAAAATAAAATAAAGAATTGAAATCAAAATTTCAATATTTGTATACGTGGATAGTTTATTTGTACCTTTTTATCGATATCTAATTTTAATTTATGTATAACTTGAATTTCTAAAACTAGCACTGCTCCACGTGCGACATACAACTAGTAATATATTCAAAATATAAAATATTTAATAATATTATTTTGAATAAATCAATATTTAAAAATATTTTAGAATATTCAAAGTATTTTATTGTTTTATTAATAAAAACGTGTAAAATATATAATTTTGTATTTACAAAAATATTTTTTTATCCCAAAATAAGATTCTTGTCTTTATAATAATTAATTAATTGTATTAAAATTAATACTTTATAAGTTTTTTTAAAAAATAGTAGTTAATATTCATTTACAATTTAAATCCAATATTCAAATTTAGCTCAACTAATCAATCAATAATAATTGAATTTTAATTTAATATCTCATTTCAATTTATATGGTATGGGTGTAAAATTAAAGATTATAAAAAAAACAATTGATTTGATATGTTATACGTCATAAAAAATGAATTAGAAACATAAGTGATATTTGTATTTTAAGAAATTGAAAAAGTAATTTTGAAAAAAAGAAAAAGAAAAATTGAATTAAATTAAACTATTTAAAAACTATTTTCACTTTTAGAAATTGACAATAGGTCAGAAATTACTATTTAAAAACTGTTTTTCAGATATGATATGTACAAATAATAAAGAATTACTAAATGGTGGAATTAAAATTATAGACCAAAAACACATGTTTAAATTTCTAGTTTATTTGCGATACCCATAGATATTTTTTCTATATTGTGTATTAACTAGTATTAAGAAAATATTTGGATTAGTATTAAATAGTTGAATTATACCTAATTAATATAGTCCAATCCATCAAAATCTATATTGCATTTTTAGTTATACACATTGGACAGAAAAATATAAGAAAGGAAAAATATACGGCTGCCCATGTATAGACTACACACTATAAGAAAAATGCTAATAGACAACACTATAAAGACAACGATTTTTAGTAATTTTTGTTTTATCGTTACAACATTTTTTCATAAAAGCGTTGTCTTTTTAATTAAGTATACGCACAACGACAACGGTTTATCCCTTAAAGATAACAACACTTTTATTTGTCTGTTGTCTTTATGCATTTTTTCGCACAACGACAACACTTTTATTACAACGATTATGTTTCATGTGTTGTCTATCAACGTAAGAAGCACTAAAAGACAACACTTTTGGACAACACTTTTTGGTAGTATTGTCTTTCACTTTTTATGTAATGAAAAAACAACGATTTTTACAACACTTTTTTGTAAACCGTTGTTGTTTTTTAATAATTTTTTTATTTTATTAATTTATATAATTTATTAAATATTATACATTTAGTAATATTTTAATTTTAGTATTTTATGAACTTCAATTACAACAAACTTACTTGATTAAGGAATTTTCAAATTATAATAAAATTTGTAAAAATACATATCTAAAAAAAAAAAAAAATCAAAGCAAGCTCAGTCTGAAAATGGATAAATTTTCTGCATTTTAGAATGAAAAAAGATAAAATTAGATAAATTTCCTTGCTTAAGCAAGGTTACCTGCTAGGCAAATGCAGTATTTAACCATTTGTTCTAAGTCATCATATTGAACATGATTCAACATAATATTTATAAATATAATTATTTTATCTTAATTTTACCACTTCTACATCGATGATATTCTCCTTCAAAACTGATGAAAAAAAAAATTTAAATCTTCTCCCCGGAAATCTTCAAACCCAAAAAACGATTTGCAATGGAGTGAGGATAGCTAAGGAACACGTTCTTCCTGCTAATCTACTGCCGCCATTGCAGTGCTGTCGTCGTACTGGTAATGTACTACTTTCCTAGCATTGCTCTTCCTCTCTCATCCAACAAGCTAATGCTCGTGATCCGAATTACTACGCATTCAAGGTAACTCCTCTCTTCTGATTCTCCTTTCTTTTTATTGTTTCGTGTCGCTTTTGCTCTTTGCAGTCTCTTTACGTAAAATCTATGAATGAATCTGTTGAAATTGACCGTCAAATGCCAGACAAATCTATCTTTTCTTCTTTAGGTTGTGCTCAATTTCAGCTTACATTTAGCTTTTAGTGTAGCGTGGTTTAATTTGCTTAAAAGCTACAATTACATTATGGTGCATTTTTGCGCCTGGACCTAGACCTTTGTCGTGGATTTATAATTCGAATCTACAAAATTCAATGTTTTAAATTAATGCTTTACTCTAATGATTCGATATTCAAATTTTCAACACAAATTTCTCCTATTTAATGTCATTTCTTTTCAATTTTAAATTGATTTAATATTATGATTGTGCTTGAACACATTTCGCTGCATTTGTTAGGATAGTATGCTGAGAAATGTGTGCTTATTTGGCTTTGTCAGTATGGAAGTAGTTTGATGAAATTCAGTCGATATGTTACATATTTTCTGTATCTTGGAAATGGATGCTACTATAGAGGCAAATTGTTATTTTAGATATTTTGTTTACTTTATTTGCTGCCACTCTCTCTCTCATTTGGTATGGTAGTCTTGCTTGTAGCCCCCAGTTGTGCTCCCAGACAAATGCATGGATTGATGAAAGTGTTCAGTTCTTCCTATTCTAACTGTATGGTGGTCAAAGAGTGGTGATTGTTTTACTTCAAATAATTAGCTACTTAACTGTTACTTATTAATTAGTTCTTCAGGATAGAGGCGACATCAGAGTAGATTTTAGTTATGATGTATTTGACAATGAATTTCAAATCTTTGTTAACATTAAAGATATCGCCCCGTTTTGTCAGTTGGAGCCAATTTCATACACATATATTATTGTCTACATATGGTAAGTATTTTAACCACACTAAATTTTATTTATAGTTCATGCATTTTTATCTAACATTTTTTGTATATTGAATATTATTTTAAATTGTGGTTAGATATCTCTACAAAAGGTTAAAGAGAGAAAACAAACATGAAAATTTCAGATTTGTGAATCCATATGACATTGGACATTTTCCATCAACAAAAGAAGATGCAAACTTTCTAAACAATAAAATGAAAAGGAGGGCACGTGCTTTGGCAAGTAGGCTAAATGGTATATTGGCTAACCAATTAGTTTTGGCACCATGTAATATAGGGTAAGTTGATATTCCTTTTAAATTGTATATTTTGTTGACTTGATTTGTATGCTCTAATTACTTGTTTTTGTAGTGCCCATTGGATTCTTATAGTCATTAACCCCTACAAGGAGATCATCTATTTGTTGGATCCCATTTATCAGCAGTTGCATGATCAAACTTGAAAAAAAGTTGTGGATTTGTAAGTTTTAATTTTTTTTAAATCTTTTATTTCCTTACATGATTATCAACTTTTATGAATGAAAGGCTATAAGAATGTTCAATACTAAAATTCAAAAGAAAAGAAGAAAACAAGCAACATGGGAAGTACTTAAAGAGGTATAAAACTTTGTGACTAATAAGTGTTCCAACTTTTTTCTATTAACCATTAATTTATATGTCAATGTAGATCCCAATGCAACCTGATTCCAAACAATGTGGTTTTTATGTAATGCAGTACATGAGACAATTACTTGATGAAGATGCAAATGCAGATATGATTTCGCAACGGCCAATTATAATAATTTTCTGTTTATTTACAAATTTGGATATTTCAGAATTAGTCATCAATTTACTTATAAAGGTATCACTTTACATGGATCATTTGTTGTTATTTAGTAGTTTACTTATAATTAATGTATGATTTTTTTACATATGACAGGTTGTGATGTGGTGGCAGCTATATGGAGTAGTAGATCATAATTTGCAGTGACATTTATCTTTAATTAGTTTGTGACTTTTAGAAATGACTATTGTAACCGTTAATTGGATACTTTGTTTTTATTTTTTAGAATTATGTTGATATTTTTTGTGGACTAAGTACATTTTGTAGCAATGTTTATTAGTTTATAAATTTCGATATAGTTGTTTTGTTTTAAAAGTTTGGATATATAATAATTATAATAAAAAAAGATCCAAAATGAAAAAAAAAATTGTAAATAAAAAAAGCAAACAACAACAGTTCTGAAAGACAATAGTAAAAACTGATGTTGTAACATTCTTGCATAAGTTTGTAAAAGACAACAGTTACAAACCGTTGTGTTTAAAGTGTTGTCTCCATGGGCATAAATTGTAAAAGACAATGGTTATAAACCGTTGTCTTTGGTGTTGTTTGTTGTTTAAAAAGACAACGACAACGGTTTATAACCATTGTCTTTTATATGAAAAGACAACGGAAAAAATCTATTGCCTTTTAGCGCTACTTTTAACAATAGTGGATTCAACAACAGTTATAAGTTTAAAAAGACAACGAAAAAAAGCCGTTGTCTATTAGTATTTTTGTTGTAGTGACACTTTAATATATTGAAATTAGTGATAATATAATAGTAAATTATTATTAATAGTAATATAGTTATTGGTTATTGTTTATCATTTTTGTCACTCTATTGTGTTGTGCGGGAAATTGTCCCACCTAAGTAATCAATTTATAATTTTATAAAATAATATAAGAAAATAACAATATAAGGATTTTTGGAAATAGTTTGTTTTAATAGAAAGATTCATAATATTTTTTTATATAAAAAGTAATTTAACTTCCTGAAAATAACAAGAGATTTTATGGGGAGAAAATAATTTCATTCTACTCTTTAGTGGGATATATATTATAGATATTCCAGATTTTTTTTAAATGAGGGGGCCCAATACACCCTTGGCTCCCATATAGACTCATCCATATAACATAAAAAATATTTAATTTTAAATTTTAACTAACAAAAGAAGATCTAATTGTTTTTTTGAGATAAAACATACTTTCTAAATATGATTATTTTTTATTGGAGGAAATAGTAAAATGAGGGGGCCCAATACACTCTTGACCCCAAATAAAAATATTTAATTTTAAATTTTAATTAATAAAATAAGATATTAATTTTTGAAGTAAGGTCTTTTTATTTTTTATTTTTTTTTAATTTTAATAATGGAGGAAATAGTCGACATATATTGCAGCTGTCGCTTGTTCGGTAAACTTTATATTGGTCACGGTACGTATCATTTTGCATGTTTTTTTTTGGTTCGGAAATTGCATGTTTGTGGTTTGGTAATAAAAAGAAATGGGCGAATAGAATAGAAATTGGGAAAGTGACGTGCGTGGCATAGCTTTATTGTCGACTTGTGGAAAAGTGTGCAATTTGTTTTATTGGACAAATATGCAAATCTTGGCAAGTATAGGATTAGTGAGCTTCATTTAATTTGGGTTAATTGGGACATTTTAATGAAGTGTGGATAAATGAAGGGAGACAGACAGCCTGTCTAATTTCATTAAGTATGGAAAGTACCATGTGGGGATAACTAAGATTGTAATAAATATGATATGTACTGTCGCTCAACGACACCAACTTTTATTTCTTATGGAGCTAACGCCTTCCTTCTTTAAAACAACAAAATAAAACAGTGCCATGTTCAACACATGTATGAATTTGATGGTTCGACAATAACGTTACATGATATCTAGCTCATTCGATTATCTAAAAATCAGCACCGTTAGGTGTTTTTTTTATTGAAATGGGCTAGGTGGGTGATAATATTCAATTTTTTTTTATGTACATGTATTTAAAAATGATCAAAAGTATATTTGTTTATATTGAAATAAAGTGTGACCAATATGTCTATGAAAATTTTGGGGCGTCTTACATCAAAAGTAGTGAAGGTTTTCAAATTTTGTTTGATGAATAATAGTGTTTTGAACGAATTTTGTGATATTTATGATAATATATAAATGGTAGTATGATTATAAAAATAATATTAATTAAATTTAATATTATTATTGATTAAGTTATATATATTAAAATTAATATTATTTGTACGAGGAGTCACAATAATAAATAGTTCTCTATAAATAAGGATGATAAATTGTGTATCATATCGTTTTTAAATTACATCATGTATTTCAGTATTATCTATTTTATTTTAGTATAAATATATTATAAATACTGATCATAATAATATTAAATTTAATTTAAAATATATTTTATAAAGTCATATTATTGGATAGTATTTATTATTTCATTTTGTGTTATTTTGTTGTTGCACTACAAGAATATTTTATGTTATATAAAGTCAGAAAATTTCTTATATTACTACTTTTTATAATATTAATAACAATTACATTAATGTTTTTATTAAACCAAAAGAAAACTTCAATAAAAAAGTTTTAATTTTGTGTCATTTGACACATTTATTTTTTGGATTAATAATATTGAAAGATAGGTGGATGAGAGATAAATTGATATGATATGTTAGCTTTATTATCTTTTTAAATATAAATGTTTAAGAGATAAGGTTAGTTTGATGGAAAAGTTTTTAATTAAAAGTAGTTTATCGAATATAATTATTTAAAAGTGAAGAATAAATATTTCACAAAATCAACCTTTTAAATTTGTGTGTACTAAAATTAATATATTAATTTTCGTAGTACGGATAAACAACTACATACTTTTCCCCTCCCCCTAAAAATATAAATAATAATAATAAAATAAAATCCCTTTCAGCATTTATTTATTTTAAAGAAATCCCTTTCAGCGCTTATCGGTTGAATCTGGGCCTGGCTATACAATTTTTAAAATTTCAAACTTCACATAGGCCACAGCCACCCCTGCAGATCCAATTACTTTTTGCAGTTGGCTGTTTTGACCTGCTGCAACACCCTCCCTCTTTTTCTTCATTATCCATCGATTTCCAAACAGAAACACTGAAATGGAGCTCACCTGGAGCATGATTACACCCTACATTCCACACTTGATCTCCGTATTTGCTCTTCTTCTTCTTCTCCTTGAACAGATCTCCTACCTCAAGAAGAAACGCTTCTTGCCAGGCCCCTCTCTGGTCCTCCCCTTCATCGGCAACGCCGTTTCTCTGGTCGCCAATCCCACCAAATTCTGGGACCTTCAATCCTCCTACGCCAAATCCACACCTCTTGGAATCTCCGCCAATTACATTATCGGCCGCTATATTCTCTACATTTACTCCACCGACCTTTCCCACAGAATCTTCGCCAACGTCCGCCAAGACGCCTTCCACCTCGTCGGCCACCCCTTCGGCAAAAAGCTCTTCGGCGAGCACAACTTAATCTACATGCTGGGCCAGGAGCATAAGGACCTTCGCCGCCAGTTTGCCCCCAACTTCACCCCTAAAGCGCTCCAAACATACACTGCCATCCAACAGAAGATTATCCTCAAACACCTCGCCGCCTGGTGCAACCACTCCGCCAACAAGTCCGTTCCGCTTCGAGCTCTCTGCCGCGACTTGAATTTGGAGACCTCGCAGAGGGTTTTCGTCGGTACCTACTTGGATGAGGAGTCGCGTAGGAGGTTCAACGTCGATTACAATTTCTTCAATGTCGGACTGATGAGACTTCCGATTGATTTACCGGGATTCGCATTCCGAAAAGCGAGGTTAGCTGTGCAGCGTCTCGCTGACACACTCGCCTTATGTGCGGAGGCAAGCGGTAAGAAGATGAAATCCGGCGAAGAACCGAATTGCTTGATTGATTTTTGGATGCAGGAAAATTTGAGACTATCTTCAGAGGGTCCGTATGAATACAGCTACCAGGAAATCGGCGGCCATTTGTTCGACTTTCTTTTCGCCGCACAGGATGCTTCAACTTCTTCTCTGCTGTGGGCGATAACTTTGCTAGATTCTCATCCTCATGTTCTGGAGAAGCTGAGAAAAGAGGTGGAGAATTACTGGCAGCCGGATAGCGGCGCCGCTATCACCGGCGAGCAGCTGCGGGAGATGAAGTACACAGAGGCGGTGACGCGTGAGGTTTTGAGGATTAGAGCTCCGGCGCCTATGGTTCCGCACATCGCCGGGGTGGATTTCCCGTTGACTGAAAATTATGTAATCCCAAAGGGCACAATCGTCTTTCCATCCGTCTTTGACTCGTCATTTCAGGGGTTTCCTGAACCGGAGAAGTTCGACCCGGATCGGTTCTTGGAGGAGAGGCACGAGGACCGGCTTTATAAAAAGAACTTTCTAGTTTTCGGTGCTGGGGCCCATCAGTGTGTGGGTCAGAGGTACGCATTTAACCATCTGATGCTGTTCATCGCAATGTTTGCCAGTCTAGTTGATTTCAAGAGGGACAGAACGGACGGCTGTGATGAGATCGCGTATGTTCCGACCGTTACTCCGAAGGATGATTGCAGGGTTTTCCTCTCTCTGAGATGCGCACGATTCCCGTCTCTATAGTGACGAAAATGCCCTCCGTATTTGATTCTGTTGTCTGTTTTGTCCTTGCCTGGTCTAGTTTGCCAATGCGACAAACAAAAAGCGAAAAAAAAAAAAAAGTATATAATTGTGTTTATTTATTGGGAAATTTGATGATTGGGTCGCATTTTGTGTTTTTTTTTATTCGATTATTCAAAGGAATAAAATGAAATTGTTTGTGGATTTATTTAATTTAGTAATTATTGTGTCTGATGAATTTATAAGCAGATGAGTCTGTTTGCATAACTGGCAATTTGTCTTGATATTGCCAGTTGGTTGGACTTGGACAGTGACATGCGATTTATTATTAGTTTCGTTTGTATTATGATATAGTAATGAAAATAAATACTCACTGTGCCGCAGTCCACTGCTATATGGTCAGCTCTATTATGATTTTAAAAGAAATAAAAAAGCCTAATTAATATATTATGATTCAATAAAATAAATAGGAAATAATACTATTTTACGTTGGGGAATCAACACCTAAGATATTGTGATGCAATGAAATAAAAAAGAAATACTACTATTTTATGTTGGGAATCAAAATTGGTGAAAGGAAAAAGATAAAATATGAACTTATACATTGTCACATCTTCTTCATTAATCTGGGAATCAAAATTGGTGAAAGGATAAAGATAAAATATGAACTTATACATTGTCACATCTTCTTCATTAATCTTTTTTTTTTCTTTTTTGGTCGAAGCCGCAAAAATTAAATAAGTAAAAAAAGGTTTGTAGTACACCAATACTCGGACATACCCGAAGAAAATAAAAACTAGTCCCAGAGCCCCAGCACGGGGACGAGAATAGGCAACCTAAAATAACTGTAAACATGTGCAAGAACCCAAAAACACAAAGGCCAAATGACATTCTAGAAAACTAAGATGCAAAAGCAAAATCAACATTCAAGAAATAATCACCAAACCCCAACCGTGTCCTCAATAAAACTGGTATCAGCACTCCAATGTAGCAACCAACACCAGCAAGCATTCAAATCAAACCAGCAGCAAAGCCGGCAGTTGCTGTCAAGAACCAGCAAAATTCCCCAACGTAAGGAACAAATCAGTAAGGGAACTTCTCCCAATCGAACTATAATAGCAGCAGCAACATAGCAATTTCCAACAGCTAACTCAGCAGTATGAATAGAAGGATACAACGAGCATCAATTTTGGCAGCAACACCAAACTCAGCAGCAGGAACAACAATCCCCAACTAGCATCTTTTTTCGACAGTCGGTACCAGCAAACCCCAAGGCCAAACTAGCAACTAACGCAGCAGCAACATAGCAACTAACATAGCAGCAATACATTAGCAGAAACAAGCAGGAACTGACGCATCACCAGGACATCAGCAGGACCTCTAGAAATAACAGCACTTTTCAGCAGTCTGATCCGATACAGCAGAAACCAGCAACGAACTCAGCAGGGAAGCAATAACATGATCAGCAGGATCCAGCTAACAACAATTTCCGGCAGCAACACCTCACTCAACAGCAAGCCAGCAGCAGTACCAGCGAACAACAATTTCTGCAGCAGACATGTCACCAACTGCAATTGCAAGAGCGGCGGCAGCAGCAGCAAGAACTGCAATTTCTTCATTAATCTTATTGTTTCAATATATGTGTTGTTTAGAAAAATATTATATATATGGACTTTCATTTATTTTTAGTATACGAATATCGTCTTAGAATTATGATATAAAATTTTGATAAATAAAAAAGAAAAAGAAAAAAAAGTGTTTCTTATAAAACTCTCACTAAAATATATAAAACAATGAAGTCCTATATTGGACTAGCTCAATACAGCTATATAATTTTGAGTTTACACTCTTATAATAAGTTATTAATCTTATTTTCTTTTATACTCTTTTTATTCTAATTTTTTAATATGTTCTCGACCCTTCTTTTTTTCTATTTATATATTTTATTTTTCTATTTCATGATAACAACCAGATTGTCACCTTATTCTTGAAGTTGTGTCTTATCGCATGCTTTGACACTTGTCAATCATGCGAGCCTTGTTAGTATACCTTCTTTTTATAGGCAATTGCTGTCATTTTGACCATTATGATATTTCTTCAAGATTGTTATGCGAGTTAATTATTTTTTGGGTTTGATGTTCATTGATTGCCTAGATATGCCAGGGTTGACAGATAACTTATGCTACACCTATGTGCAAGGGCATGAGTTATTCATTTAAACTATATCCAATTGTGTTGATGAGATTGAAATTGAGATGTTGGTTGATCTATTTACATCTGGCTGAGAGTAATGCCACATTTATACTATTCACCCACAATATAACTTTCGTTGTGATGCAACATAAATGATACAACACATATAAATCTTGTTTCACGAAAGGAGATGCCTAAAGAACATCCCATAACTTAGAACTTGTAGATGCAATAATGAAAATTAAAAGTGCTTTTCAATTAAATTTACATTTCAAGATTTTTCTTTTTTTTTTCTTTTTAAATTTTTGACAGAATATCGTAGTACATAAATTTTACATGTACTTTTATTAGATTAATCATTTATAGTGTTTTTGGGATTATATAGTTATACCAAGATTTTTTGTGAAGTTATTATCTTAGTCTTTTTATCGAAACTATTAATTTAGCCTATAGCCTCAAATTGGGATAGAAGAAAGCTATTATTTTTAAGAATTCAATAATTTATTGAATATTAATAGGGTTTACAATATTTTTAAGTACACTATTAAGTAAAATATTGTGGGGCATTATTAAGTAAGTATTATGTTGAAAAGCAAACCAATAAACATATTTTTATTTAATAATTTAATAAATTTAAATTTGATGGAAGGCCAGTATGGAGAGTCCAACTCATAATTGTGGAGGATGACAAGATAGCTGGTATTCTCCATCATTTAAAAATCATTTCCTTGTCATCATATCATAACAGAGTCTGCGACCAAATTGTATTATATCAACAGTCGTTCCATTAATTTAAATTATTTTCAAAATAACTGTTTAGAAATTTTTTTAGTTCTAGTTAATTAGGATTATTTTTAATTAATTAAAGATATATTAATCATTTTTAGTATTCTTTTCAGTTTTGACAAAAAATCTTAAAATAATATTTAAAAAGAAACGAATGAAGTACATTTCCATGCCCTTAAAATTAATATGAGAATAATATTTTGGTTCTGATTTTGATTTCGATTCAATCAAGAGTGATGAGGCAACTGGTTGAAGCTAAAACAAATTTAAGACCCTATATATTTGTAATGTATTTTTGGAATTTTTTAGAGTGCATTTGTTGCAACTGCTACAAGTATTTAATTTATCATTACAAGAAAATTGGAGGAAAATAATAGTTTGGTATGAAGTATTGAAGCATTTCCTGCAGCTCTTTACTAAATTGGACCAAAACAAAGACCTTCCTATGTTGGCTGACAAGCATGAACACGAGCCACAAAACTCATGACGAGGTCAAGACTGGGCATGCATACGTGGCTCTGTTGTACTTAGTGGCAACAACTTTTATGTGCAATTAAGCCACAAAGCTCATGACGAGGTCAAGACTGGGCATGCATACGTGGCTCTGTTGTACTTAGTGGCAACAACTTTTATGTGCAATTAAGCCACAAAGCTCATGACGAGGTCAAGACTGGGCATGCATACGTGGCTCTGTTGTACTTAGTGGCAACAACTTTTATGTGCAATTAAGCCACAAAGCTCATGACGAGGTCAAGACTGGGCATGCATTCGTGGCTCTGTTGTACTTAGTGGCAACAACTTTTATATGTTAATTGCACGAATCTAGAATATGTATAATCATTTATTTATAAATAAATTATTTTTTATAAAATTAATAGAACGATGTATTGACTTTCAAAATATGATATTTTTTTAACAAAAAATACTTTGAAACATTTTGTTTTTTTGGGACTATTTTATGTTAAAGAAATTCTATATGTGTATAAATTTTTTATTTTTTTAATCTATTTTATTGATAAGTATAATTTTATTTATTTATTTAACTTTGTCATCCTATTAAAATTTTAAATGTGACACCTTATAATGTATTTGTGAATTACATCTATTTGGAGTATACTACCTTAATTAATTCTTTGTGCCTTTAGTCACCCAAACCGTTACATGTACAAATACCGACACATTCCAATATTTAAAGAAAGTTTATTTGTTGGAAAAATTAGTTTTATGTTGGTTTGGATTCTGAAATAATGAAATACTATAATTTGAATTTATATCTCATCTTGTTGAATGTAATATTTTAATTTTCTTAAAATTGATTTTCAGTAAGTGTTAAATGATAGTTCAAAATTTATGTGCTGAGAAGAAAAAATTCTTCCCACATTTATATTATTTAATGAAGTCTCGATCGATTATATACTATGCTTTGTTGTAATAATTTCAAGAAAATATAATAGTGGATCGTCATGTGAAGGCCACATGCACACATGGCCGGATAGGCTTGACCTCGGCCGTGAGACTTGGGTCGTGATCCTTGGATGGACTTGGTTTGATGAATCCAAAATTGCCACTCTAAAATGCGTATGGGCTTGATTTAGTTGGTCCATAATTTTATAACTTTTGAAATATTGTAGTTTGCTAGAAATTCGAGATTTAGAGTTTTGTTACTTCGAAAATTAAGTTATTGTATCTTGAGAGATATCTCATATATGTAGTTTATACATGCGTTTCGAGTTGATTTGAGACACATATTATGTACCAAAATGAGTATAATTGTTTTGTTTTAACGCACTTTAATATATCGAATGTATATTACATTTTTGTTCATTTTGTAGTCATTTTGCTCCAATTTCAAAGGAAAGAATGAAGAATGAATAAAGGCAGATGAATTGAAATAAATAAGCTAACATAACTAAAAAGAAAGGAAAATGACTCAAACCATGGGTATTAAATGTTGAAAAACACATAAAAATGACAAGGGTTGGCGCTCGACCGAGCGGATGTTTTTTGGTTGAGCGGAAGTGGCGCTCAAATGAGCTATTCTACTTGATCGAGCGCATTCTCGCTATTCAAACGAGAGTAACAGCCCATGATGAGCATATTCGGGACAAGGTTGAGCGAAAGCTTGATCGAGTGCTCTCTCACTCGATTGAGCAAGAGTAACATCCAACAAGTGAACATTTTCGGGAGGGGGTTGAGCGACGGGGTGCTCAACCAAGTTAGTCTGCTTGACCAAGCGACCTCCCGCTCAACCTAGCATCAAACACAAAATTTTTGTTGATATCTTTTGATTTTCAATGAATTTGAAGATGGGGACGAAGCTTATGCCATTTTGCTATATATATCCAACTTCTAGACCTAGAAAAGAGATATCGAGATACATTAAAACATAAGAAACATTTAGGTTTAGCAAGGATGAGGCGATCCACCATCTACTCCACATGCTTCAAGAGATGCATCGTCAAATCCTCCTAAGATTTATTCTCCTTTTCCTTTTTATTATTTTATGTGAGAAATAGTTGAATTTATATTGCTTATGATTTTTATTGCAACTATGTCTAGATAAACCTTCGCATAATCTTAGGGCATGCTTGAGACTATTCGATGATTATGTTGGAATAAATTAATTTATATTCAAGTTCTTTTTCAGATTTCTTATTTATATATATTGTTTTATGTTTCTTGTTTAACTTTGAAGCTAGTACTTAAACATGTATGTTATCTATCGAGTCGAGATTTGAGAGATGAGATTACATATAGATCTTAAATATATATGATACAAATATTTAATTATGGCCTGTCTATGATATTTATGAGAAAATATCAATCTTTTGTGCTTTTGTGAACTAATTGCTCATGTGTAATAGGGGTATGAGCATTGAGTAATTAATTTCCAAATTACATGCATATTCGAAGAAGGGATAATTTAATATTGTAACTGTCATATAACAATGAAGAAGAATGAACTTGAATTAAATTAATTTAATAATATAATGGTTGATAATTGAAAAAATGACCCTAAGATTTGTTTCTCTCGTAATATTGACCCACATTTCTCCTTGCCTAGCCATTAGTTGATTAATTGTTTTTCTATTTATCTCTTTTAGAATTAAGTATTATTTGATAATCAACCATTTGTTTTCGATCATCTAGATAATCTAACAAAATATGTAATACTCAGTAATATATACTGATCCTTTTGGGATACGACTTTACTCATCAATATCTATAACCACCCCGCATAATTGTGGGATAGCGTATAGACTTAGATGAACAATATCACGTCAGAAATAATGAACTTTTGTATAGGGTATGTTTATCTTGTGGAAATAATATATTTAACCTTGGCTTTCATATTACCTTATCGTTCAATTGTTGTCTAGTTTGAGAAATGTTCTCGTTGCACCTGTCCAAACTGAAAAACCCGATAAGTTCCAAGGCGTTGACTTCAAAATATGAAAAATGCCTTTCTACTTTATCACCTTGAACATGTCAAAATATCTCAAAGAAGACTCTTCAGTTGCTGCTGAAAATGAGAAAAAAATGTACTGCCTGTGAGGTATGACGTCAAGAAGATCTCTAGTGTCGTAATTATACGCATAATTAATCTAGTGATGCACTATAAAATATGTATAGCAATGTGGAAACTTCCAAGAATGATTTGAGGTGTTATGATTTTGACTTAGAATATCAATCCGATTTATGACAATTTGATGGTTGAAGTTAAAAATATTAAATAATATAAAATAAATTCCAAAAATGACCCGTGTGTGTGTGTGTGATTTTTTGTTACTTATTTTTCATTACAAACATATATTGTGTACTCAATCACTTTATTTTATTTCAATAAATAGGTTAGATTGATGACTGAAATGCTCCAGAGTCAACTAATTGATTTCATCATCAATCAACCAAAATTACTGAATTCTATCACACTGAGTTAATCTTTTGCGTAAGACAATCAGATAAGTTAAAAATATATAAATTGGAGCAAAATTTTAAAATATCAATTTACGCACGTGTAATCAATTCAATTATGTTTCAAAAAAAAAAAAAAAAAAGGTCTTAATCCTTACGTAAATATATTCTTAAATTTGAGCAGATTTACGTAAATAAATAACGTGTGAAAATCAAGAAATTATTGCATGTTGGCTACATGGTGCTGGCAAATGTGATAAGCTTAGAGTCAACATCGACGTTCTGCAGCACTTGTCTGAAACTCCAAGAAAACGTTTGTTTAAAATCAATATACAGCATATAGCTAATCTGCCCTTCCCAAGAACAGTTGGAACCAACCATTTTTGTTGGTTGACAGTGACTTTGATCCCACGTGAATGTAATTTCTTGATTTAATAAAATAATGAAATACTTCCACATTAAGAAAAAAAAATGAAATCCTTCTACGTTATGCAAATAATAATAATAATAATAATAATAATAATAATAATAATAATTATCATATTTTTATATACATGGCTGGACTTTGCGTCGGTCGATTCTATATATACATATAATTTATAGAGAAAAATTCTCAAGCATCTGGCGTGGTCACACGTTGTAATGTGCCCATCGTGTAAAATATTTTAAAAATTTTAGTTATTTGAATTTAAAATTATATATTTATTAAATTTGTGATATAGAAGTGGTGCACATATAAATATTCGGACGCTGAGAATTCACAGTCACTTTTCTTTTCAAGACAGTAGAAATGTGATATAGAAGTAGTAAATGAGCCCTATGATAGATGAATAAAGAAAAGTAAGCACGAACGACTTGCACAAAAACCTATGGTAAGTAGAAATGAGCTAAAATGTTGAAACCACGCCAAAAGAGTATGTCTTAAACTATATAATGCCTTTTGAGGCGACATACATGATCTGGAAAATAGGCATCTACAAAAACCCAGAGGTTGGGCCATGCAAATTGGTTTAGAAAGTATGCCATTGAGAAAAGCATTCTTAAAGTACAGTTGATGCAACGACTATTTTCTATGAACAACTAATGCCAAAATAGTATGAACAATGGTAGATTTCACAACATGACTAAATGTATGTGAAAAATCAATACTGGGAACCACCTTGAGAAACTAGTCTCACCTTGTAACACTCAATAGAGCCATCCACATAATACTTGATCTGGAAGACCCATTTCGAATTAACAATTTTTGTGTCTGGCAGATGATGAACCAAATCCCAAGTAGCATTTTGATGTAAAGTCGCGATCTCATCTTGCATGGCAGCAACCCATTCTAGGTGCTTTGAAGCATATTTGAACCTCTTAGGTTTGGAGGAAACAATCAAAGCGGAAAGCAAACCATTGATAGCCAAATCAACATGATATTTAGGTTTCAAGATACCTGATTTAGAGCATGTTACCATGGGATGAGTAGAAAAAATAATAGGTGGCTGAGGAGGCACCACAACCATATCAAACGGTGGTTCAAACGGAGTAACTGAAGAATGGTACAAAGAAGGGGAGCGTAGTGGGATAGAAGGCTCGCGCCGAGCTACATGTGTAGGTGTCGGGTCAGATATTCATTATCGGGCGGACACAAGCCACAAGGAGACAACACAGGTACAACTTTGGAGGAGCCATGTGCACTCTCATCATAGGTTGAAATATCAGTCGGAAGTCCTGAAGAGCGAGCATGATTAGGGCCTGTTAACGAAAAAAAAAAGTCTCATAAAATGTGGCATGACAAGTAATGTACACCTTCGAAGTCTTAAGATCATAACATCGATAACCTTTATAAGCACTACTACAACTGATGAAGATGCATGGATTGCTGCGTGAAGAGAATTTATGCAAAGTCTAATCACAAAGGCATGGATAAACACAACACCCTAAATGTTTGAAATTCTCATAAGTTGGTGAAGTATTGAACAAAATCTTAAAGGTTATTGTTCAAAAGAGGTGTAGGAATCCGATTAATAACATAAGTGTCAGCAGAAAATGCATCAAACCAAAACGTAGTAGGTAAGCCAGCATAAAATATCATAGATAACCCAATTCAGTAACATGACGATGCTTTCGCTCAACACGACCATATTGTTAAGCAGTATAAGGACAAAAAACACGATGATGAATCCCTTTTTCTATAAAAATTAACTTTCGAACCTTATGATTAAGGAACTTAGTCCCCCCACCAGTTTGAAATTCTTTAACAACCCCAGAAAGTTGTGCGCAAATGAGCTTATGAAAACAGAGAAGAACATCGAAAAATTCAAATTTAGCACGTAACGGGTACATGCATGAGAATCTAGAATAAACATCCACAAAAACCACATAATACTTATGACCATCAGATGAAACGATAGGAGTAGGGCCCCATAAATTACAATGTATTAATTCAAGCACACGAGAAGCACATTTATTATTCAAAGCAAGTGACAAATGTTTACTTTTAGCTAAGTGACAAGAATAACAAACATATGGATCTGATAAAATTAATTTGTCCAACAGTTTAATAATTGCAAAGGAACATGCCCCAAACATAAATGCCATAAAGCGAAAGATGCTTTCAACTTCTTGGAACGAATAGCCGCTACTAAAGCTGCATGAGCTTGTTCCAAAATGAATAACCCATTTTCACTGTGAACCCAAGCTAGAATCACCTTTGTATCCCGTCTTTGAATGACAAATGACTTGTCAGAAAAAACAACATCAACAAGATAACCAGTGGTCAATTTGGTGGTCAATTTGCTTATAGAAAGTGAATTTTTAGTTATATGTGGAACAACCAGAGCGTCCAACACTTAACACCATTAGATAAAGAGTTAGAAATAGTATAAGAAATATCAAGTGTTGCGCTATTACCAATGACAACTTTACCATTTCCATTGTATGAAGAAAATGAGTCCAAAGTATTGGCATCCACGGTCATATACACTGAGGTTCTTATATCCACAAACCAATCAGGAGAACCGGCTGATGAAACATTGCACAATGCTTGAAATGCTTGAGCAAGGTTGGCGGCCGAATTCAGTTGAGAGCCATAGCGTTCGAGGCACTTGCTGGCATAGTGCTCTTTTTGGCGACAAATCTGGTAGGTTAGTGTATAAGGAGGGCGATTACTGTAATTGTAGGTCTAAATATGCGGAGATAGTAGGTCTACACCCGAGCACTTTGGTATCATCTCTTCAGTATGGGACGACATAATCAAACTGAGGACATTTTGATCCGTAAGATACCATTTGGCGAATTTCGGATTAGAAGCAGAAGAACCCTTATTATTTGTGATTGTGGTGGAGGAGGCACAACAGATTCATCAACATGGCAAAGTAGATCATGACTAGAGAGGACCTATACGATCAAAGTTTGCCTTAACAGAAAATTCGTAGAGTTCAACTTGATGGAGATCAAGTGACTGAGAGAGGAGATTGAGACTTCCTTCGGTGTGTCGGCCATGAGGATTTTAGCGGAAGAATCAAGTCGAGAATATAGAGTGACATGACGTCGGCAAGGGAGGAAGAAGAGAGATTGAGGTTACGGTGTGTTTATGGCTGATGCCATGTGAGAATTAGAAACCATCCACCGTTAATGAGATGATGATTAAAAGCTCTATTAATAAATATATGACACCATACAGTTAGGAAACTAATAATGACCATATATTGATCAAATATATAAAAAGATATATACTATAATTGCAAGATATATATTCCTAATTATCTTGATTTTGATCTATTTCTATAACATAATTACACAATATATATTTCTAATAATCTTGATTTTGTGTATCTATATCCATAACATAATTACAAGATATATACTCCTAATTATGTTGATTTTCTGTATCTATATCCATAACAATTTGTTTTCCTTGTTGGAAACTGAGGCCCACTTAATTTTATCCTAGCTCACACAGTTGTCCATTCAACAAACACTCAATCTTCTGATGGGTTTAGTCTTTTAAGTCAAAATTACCCTTCAGGATGTTGCAGTACAAGTTTAAGAACTTTCTTTTTTTTTTCCAACTTCCAACTAGCACTTTTTGATTTGATTCTTTCAAGATTAGTTCAAACCCTTGTTTACACAGAAAATAAGAACAAATTAGACAATTAACTACATAAACCTAACTTTAAATACTTTTAAATCCTATAGTCAAACCAAACAAAATTTGAAGAAAGAATTCGATATATTAAACTAAAAATATAATATTCATTACTATTTTTATATAAAATTATGTTTAAAGGTAAAATTAATAACTTTATAACATAGAGTTTTCAATAGCCATCTAACTTGTTTTGTATTTTGAGCATCAAGTTATTTTACAAAAATTAAAAGCTACAGCACCAGTGGCGGACCGACATGTTTGGGATGATACGCAAGGCATATACACTTGTGTTTGACTCAATCAGAATGATTTTCTATGGATCATATTAAGAATAATCATTGTCAAGTTACGAAAGATTAAGCACCTTTTACAATTAAATTTCAAGAACTGGAATGTGAACAGTCTAACATCAAATATCAAATATTTATTGATAACATTAGAGCCGCGCTGTGTAGTCTATTTTTGTTATAAAGAAAGAAAAATGAAAGTTAGACCAGGGGTAGCAATTTGCGTACGATCCTACTACTTAATATCTATTGAATACATATATGATAGATTATGATTAATTTTTATGAAATGGGACAAAAAAAAGGTCGTGCCCAAATGACACAGAAACAAAATGAGTTGGGTTGGTCCAACCCACGAATCGACCCGATATTCATATCTTTATAAATTTATAAAAATAATTTATTTTAATTTTTTAAAATATGCAAAGTTATTTCTATAAAAAAGTATATATATAGGAAAATTTTATCACGTCTTATTATAGATTGTTAATTTTAGATATTATTTTATGAACTATAGTGTTGTACAATGACACATATAATGATTCATTATTTAAATAAATTTTATATACTTTTTATTATTATTTTGGGTTCAATCAAATGGGTTGAATTGACAAAAAAATATAAAAATAAACCGTGTATAATACTAAGAATGAAATTCATTATGTTTGGTTTCATATAAAAGTTGTAATATTTAATGCAAATAAACACTTATACAATAGTTAAAGTAAAAATTTGATGGATAAATCACGTAATCATTAAACCTGCAAAATAAACTCCATCAAATCACAAGAACTTAGCTGTGAGAGCTACACATGTGCCAGATCAAGCTAAGTCTAGGAATTTGAGCATTAATGATGAAGAATTAACAGCGCCAACTAGTTGAGCTATAAATATGACCGAAAGGCCACTGTGGATTTTTTAACTAGATCGATTTGACTGTTGTATGTACCGTTTCAATGGTGTAACTTCAATGATCCATTCAATTTGGATATTAATCCCTTCTATATTTTCATTTTCATTTTACTATAAAACCTAGAAGTATATAAAAACACAAACTATAAAAAAACATGAATATATAATATAATGTGAAGTTACTTATTTATGATATTCGATTGAAAAAGTCAAACCTTTCAAAATTGTTCCATTGATTTGGAGAACTTCCCGTTCTTCTTCTTTTCTTCCTTTGTGCTCTCTTTTTTTTTTTTTCTTTTTTCTGTTTTTGATTTTATTTTTTATTTTTTATTTTTTAATTAAAATGATATAATTGGTATAAATGATAAATAGTAAAACAAAATATTAATTTTATATGAGATATATTCAAATAACAGAGTGTATTTAAAGGTTGCGGGTTGTAAATAACTGTACCCTTACAATATCTCTGAATACAATAGAGACATAAAAGAAACCATTAGTGATTTGAATAATTAATAATAAGCTTTCTTTATAATTGCTTTCTTTAGTGAGAAATTGTGGGGTTCTAAGCTTCGGTTTAACACATATGATGTTGAGTCTTATTCTATTGTTCAAGCAGTTAAGCATTGGCAGCATTATCTGTTCAGCACGGAATTTGTTCTTTTTTACCGATCATGACTCCCTTTGTTATGTTGGAAACTAGGATAAGATTTCAACTAGACATACTTCTTGGTATGTCTATTTACAACAGTTCATGTTTGTCATCAAACACAAGATGGTTGTCTCTAATTGGGTCGCTGATGCGTTGAGTAGGCGTCATGCCTTACTCTTTAAAATGTGTATTGACATACAGGGGTTTTGAGATTTCTTGGCCTCTCGATTTGAAGATTCTTATTTCTCTAAGGTTCTACAACAAGTTCAAGCAGGAGTGATAATGGTTATTTGTTTCGTGGCTTACAACTTTGTATTCCTGATTCTAGTTTACGGATTAAAATCCTGCACGAGATCCACAATGAAGGCCATGTGGGTCAAGATTGAACTTTTAATTTAGTGTCTAGCTCTATTTTGGGCCGACGCTACGCCTGGAAGTTAACCGCTTGGTGGATCATCGCCATAAGTGTCATGTTTATGAAGGGTATGCCTCTAATGTTGGATTACATATGCCTTTGTCGGTTTCTACCCAGCCATGGACGGATATTAGCATGGATTTTGTCTTAGGCCTCCCGCGTATTCAGAGGGGACATGATTCTATTTTTGTTGTGGTTGACAGATTCTCCAAAATGGCTCATTTTCTGGCTTGCAAGAAAACAACCGATGCTATTGGAATGGTTCAACTCTTCTTTCGGGAAGTTTATCGTTTTCATGGGCTGCCCAAATCGATTGTATCGGACTATAATACTTGATTTTTCAGTCACTTTTGACGTAGCTTGTGGACGATGTTCAACATGTCTCTAAACTTTAGTTTCACCTATCATCCACAAATGAAAGGGAAAATTGAGGTAGTTAATCGTTCTCTGGGAAATCTGTTATGTGTTCTTGTGGGTGATCACCTACGTTGTGAGATTTGAAACTTTGTCAGGAAGAGTTTGCTCACAATTGTGCTTCGTTTAGGTCGTTCCAAGTGTTGTACAGATTCTTGCCACGTGGGCAGATTGACCTGCTTGATCTTCCTTGCCCAGCTTGACGGCATACCGTGGCCGCTGACTTTGTGGCCGAGCTTCATCATATTCTTGAGTTAACATGTGGTAAGTTGGTTGCTTCGAACGCACATTACAATGCATGGGCAGATGGTTCTCATTGTTTTGTGGAATTTGAAGTGGGCGACTTTGTCTATCCTATCTTAACAAAGGATTGATTCCCTCTCCATTGGTATAACAAGTTTAGAGCTCGTAAGATCGGTCCAGTTGAGGTTGTCGAGAAGATAAATTCAAAAGCATATTGCTTGAAGTTCCCAAGCTCTATTGGTACTTCTGATGTCTTTAATGTTCGTTACCTTGTGCCTTGTTATGGTGACTCTACGAAACATGATGTTTTTGTTGTCCCTCTTGTTCTAGGACTTGAGGACGAATCTCTTTCATCTTGGGAGAGATGACGTAGATGAATTGGCCTTAGTTGTTCTTGCCCGTAGTTTCAATCTTTCTTTTTATTTCTCTTTCTTGTTTTATGAGTTTTATTTTTACATATTTCTTTTGGTCAGAATTGCATTTTTTGGTAGGAGCTGGGACTTTTGGTAATTTTCCATTTCTTGGGACATTTAAATAGAGTGGCTGTCACTCTCACTTTTTTTTTTTTGCATATTTTATTGAAATAAAGAACAAGAGGGTTTCATCCTTGCAGTCGCTAGTATACTACATGAATCAACGGTTTAGTGTTTTAATGAATTGTATCCCTCTGCCATCACAGCACAGGGTCTTCAAATCGTAACTATTTTTTTTAATCCTAAGAAATAATGTATTATAGAAGTCTACTTTAAAACTCAACCCAAACCAATAATGTCATATCACTTTATAAAATTCCTAATCCAATTCCAAACAAGTTTAACTTCTCAAACAGAAGAATGAACATTAAAATACTAAATATAATCTATAACTAATTCTAAGGATCCGTCGCCGCTATCATTTGCACATGCCTACCTTGTAACATCACATTTAACTTGAGAATTTATCAATAATATGAGGTAACATAATTATAAGTGAGACTAAATCATCTATCTCATAAAATATTTTCATAAATCATTTAACCAACCTATCCTTATTTAAAATGACATCACTGCAAAAAATTTTTTATTTAATATAAATAAAAAACCTCTTAAAAATATGACAAAATGACACATGTCACTTCTAGAAAATTTCTACATTTTTTCCTTCATAATTTTTTTAAAAATAGTATTTTTAACTAAAATTTTAATATACAAATAACATTTTTATTACAAAGATATGTGATACATCAAATTAATCATCTTTTTACGATCTTTAATTTGATACAAATTTTTGTATATTCAAATAAAATATTTAAAATAGAGAATAGTTTTTTATGAGTTGAATTATTTAATTTTATTTGAAATATGTGTTAAGTTTGAATAAAAAATTGGTTAAATTCTTATATGAATTTGAGACAAATAAAAATAATAAATATTTTTTATATTTTTATAAAATAATAATAATTAATAATTATTATTTTCATAAATTAAAAATATTTATATTATTAAAAAATATATATAGTTGTTTCATTTTAATATATTTTTTAGTAATTTTAAATACTTGTATTGGCTTTGAGAATTATAGTAGGTTGGATTGAATTTGAATTCTAAAATTCACTTCGTTATATAATTTTAAAAATTTATTAGTGAAACTTTTTGAGAATGACAATTGCACCACACATATGAAACTATACTTCAAATTGATCTAAGTGAAAATTTAAGATTATATTTTATAAGAAGAAAAAAATTTAAATTATAAAAAAATACACACAAAATATTTTTAAAAAATTCGTTATTATAATTTCTTCTTGTATCATGTAAAAAATTATCTACAAATATGAGTGAGTCGCACACAAAATTTATTATTTTTTTCTTTGTATTTTATATTTCAGAAGTATTTTATTTGCATCATGATCTCTTGCTTTGTTATGTAATTATATATGTTTTACTTTTTTCATATAACTTATATATTTTATTATCTTATATAATTATAATAATATAATTTTATAACATATTATTAATATAATAAATTATATTTGCATAGACAAATATTCAGTTTAATATAAAAGTAGGAACACTAAAAATAAGGATTATGTCAAGTGTCATCACTACAAAAAAATCTATAGTCTTTATCCTTATTATGATGAAAATAAAGATTCTGCCATGTATCCTCACAACAAAAAAAACAAAATATATCCTTATTAGGAACGCTAAAAGTAAGCAATCTACGAGATGTCATTACCACAAATTTTAAGACACATGTCACTTCAAGAAATGTTTTGCATTTTTTAATTAAAAAATATCTTTTAAAATTTTATATGTAGGAAAAAAAGTAGTTTTTTTTAACTCAAATTTTAAAATTCAAATAATAATTTTGTTACAAATCCATTTTTGAAATGTGATATATCGTAGTAATCGTCTTTTTACGATCTTTAATTTGATACTAATATTGCATATATGAAAATAAAATATTATATTTAAAATATAAATTAAATTTTTTACTATTTTATTTAAAAATATGTGTTAGGTTTAAATAAAAAATTGGATTAAATTCTTATATGAATTTAAGACAATGTAAAAAAATATTAAATATTTTTTATAGAATAAAAATAATAAATATTTTATAAAATAAAATTATTATTCCATTCAAGTATATAATTAGTTGTTTCATTTTAATATTTTAACTGATTTTAAATATTTGTATTGACTTTGAAAAATTATGGAGGGTTGGATTGACTTTAAATTTTAAAATTCAGTTCGTCGTGGAATTTATTATTTATTAGATATAACTTTTGAAAAAATAACGCACTGGACATATGAAACTATACTTCAAATTTATTTGAGTGAAATTCTAATACTTCTAATTTCTTATATCTACTACATATTAAAAATGTTATTTGATATTTGACTTTATAACAGGAAAAAAATATGTGAAGGAAACCAAACACACACAAAATATAAATAGAAAATGCAGTATTTTAATTTTTTTTTCATTTTAAAAAATAGGCCACTACATGTAAGCACTAAAACAACATATACAAAAGTTATTAATTCTTATTTTATTTTGTAAGTAATTTGTTTGCTCCATGACCACTCGCCTTGTTATAGTTCTATGTTTTCAAATTTTTCCATATCACTTATATATTTGATAATCTTTTATAATAGTAATGACAATAATAATAATAATCATAATAATAATAATAATAATAATAATAATAATAATAATAATAATAATTATTATTATTATTATTATTATGATTATTATTATTATTATTATTATTATAACAATAATAATAATGTAATTTTATAACATATTATTCATGTAATAAAATATATTTTATTCCGTGCATCACACGAGCGAACAACTAGTATTAACTAAAAAACAATTCCTAAAAATATGCTAAAAATACACATGTCACTTCTAGAAAAATTTTGCATTTTTTACTTAAGAATTACATTGTTAAAAAAAAATTAGGTAAATAAAAATTAATTTTTTAAATTCAAATAACCTTTTTATTACAAATTAGTTTTTAACATGTGATATATCAAATAAATCAACTTATTTTGATCTTTAATTTGATATCAATATTGTATATATTAAAATAAACTATTACATTCAAAATATGAAATAATTTTTTATATGTTAAATTATTTAATTTTATTTTAAATATTTGTTAAGTTTGAATTAAAAAATGTGTGAAATTGTTATATGAATTTGACATATAAAAATAATAATTTTAATATTTTTATTTAATAATCAAACTAAATATTTTCATAAATTATAAATATTATATTATTTAAGTATATATTTAGGTGTTCCATTTTATTATGTTTTTGTATTAATTTTAAATATTTGTATTTGCTTTGAGAATTATAATAGGTTGGATTGAATTTGAATTTTAAAATTTACCGTTATATAATTTTTTTTATTTATAAGAGAATTTTTTTAAGAATGACAAATGTACTATACATATGAAATTATTCTTCAAATTGATTTGATAAAAAAATTAAGATTTTTAATTTCTTATATCTACTGCATATTGCTAATACAATTAGATATTTAATTTTATAAGCATAAAAATTTTAAATTTCTTTTTGTATCATGTAAAAAACTTATCTACAAATATGTTTAAGTCACACGCAAAATTTATTAATTTTTCTTTGTATTTTATATTTCATAAGTACTTTCTTTGCTTCATGATCTCTTACTTTATTATATAATTAAAGTTTCTATTTTTTTTATATTATTTACATATTTCATGATCTTATATAACAATAATATAATTTTATTATATATTATTAATATAATAAAATATATTTTATGTGCTTCGTACGGAAGACATCTAGTATTCTATAAAACAAAAAAACTACTATGGGCCCAAGTATGGTACCAATGCACATAACTCAAATAAAAGGGACATCTAAAAGCCCTAACTTATAATTGGGCGGTCTAGAAGCCCTTTTTACATTAGGTGGTCTAGGAGCTCTTGCTTAGGCAAGCCAAGGCCAACAAAAATGTTAAAGATAGCAAAATGGGTTGGGAATCACTTGACCGGTGGTAATGGAATCACTCGATGCTACTAATTACAGATTCACTCGATGCAACAAAGTTAATTGCTTGTATTAGAGAAATCACTCGTCTAGCTGTAGTGGAATCACTCGACGCTACTAATTATAGAATCACACAATACAACCCAACTCGAACATCGCAAAGTTAGCAAGAATGAATATTTTTTTTTGTTCAGAAAGTGCTACTTTTCACTTTAATGAGTTTAAATACAAGTGTTGGAATATCTCTCTAAGCATAAGTGCAAGAATCTAGATCAAACCATTCAATACCCTACTATAAATAAACATCTTGGATCTAATAACAATGTCATAACTTGAATCTTGATCAAACACAAAGATAAAAAAACACAATAGAAGACTAATATAAGTCTTTTGAAAGATTCCCAAATTGTCTGCCATACTTTAGTAATTTGCCTATAACTTCTAGTTCAATATTCCAAATTGCAAAAGTCAAAATTTATAAGAAACTAGACTTGCGTGTCTTTCCAAAGATATAAGCCATGAAGCCTAATTCCTTGTCAGTAAAAGAAGTCTAATTCATTAAGTTGATCCATGTGCATGAATTGTTCAAAAACCGCATTACTTAGTTTTATCTAGACTTTTAAGTGTTCTCTGTTTTCTTAGTGAGCGGTTCAAGAGACCTAATATAAATCTTCAAAATATTAAAAAATAAAATAAATAAAAACTATATCATAAAGTTATTTAACACAAAAAATTGTACTTTCATTAAACCAGATGAGTTGAAATCATGGCTTAATTACCTAAATATTGTGAAAAAATAATAAATTCATGTTTTGAAGTGGTTTTAAAAAGTTTTCCCAAACTAATATAAAATGCCAGGTTCGATAATCTTTTATGTTAAAAGCATCAACGAGCTTGATGTTTTAATTTTGGTCAAACTAAAAATTTAAAACTTCATACATACTGGTAGTTTTTATTTTTAGTTTACGGATATATATGTGCATGCTATGCATGCATTCATTATATATACACACACATACAAAAAATATATATATAAACATACCATATATATATACACACTATATATAAATATAAATAAATGATTTTATTTATTTTAATTTTTTAGTTTTTTCTTTTTCTGTACATATATATATATATTATATATATAATTCTATTATTTTTTAAGTTATAAATAAATGGGAAAATTATATTAATGTATTCCTAATATGTTTACCATATATTATATTAAACTTAAATTTATCAAAATATTATAAATGAATTAATACATAATATAACTTAAAGAAAAATAATTTTGTATAATTTTTTTACTAATAACTATATATTTTATTTATATATAATTAATATTTATATATAGAAATAATTTTATTTACTTGTAAATTTTAAATAAATAATTTAAATAAATAAAAAAAATAAAACAAGCACTAAAAAAGTAAAAACTAAAACCTTGAAATATATATAAGTGTATATATATGTATATATATATATTTCTAACGTATTTACTACATATATATAATGTTTTTATTACATATTATCTTAAAATTAAAAATAATTATGAAAAGTAAAAAAATAATGGATATATATGTTGATATATATTTTCTAATATATATTATAAAGTTCTTTTACTCTCTCTCTCTCTCTCTCTCTCTCTCTCTCTCTCTCTCTCTCTCTCTCTCTCTCTCTCTCTCCGGCCTTGTTAGATCCAGTAGGCATGATGTTTTATGATTTTTTTCTTTTTGGCTTTTTCTTAAAATATTAAATGGAATGCAACCTCTAGACTTCACTCAAGTACTTAACGACAGGAGCAAGTGTTGTTATTGAAAAAAAAAAATTAATATAATTTTAATAATACAGAAGAACTCAAAATTTAATTGGATCATTTAAATATTTTAGAATTTTTTAGAATTTTATTATTTATTAATTCATTTATAATATTTTTATTAAAATAATTATATAAAAATACTTGTAATAAATATATTTTATGTAATTAATGAAAAAAATAAAAACAACAAAGAAATAAATAAAATATAATAGATTAAGAATACATATAACAATAGAATAAAAAAATAAAACAAAAGATATATATATATATATATATATATGTATATATATTATTTTTCAAATTTTTTAACAAAAGATATGTTTATTATCAGCATAGATATATTTATTATTTTTTTCCTTTCAGTTATTACCTTTAATTTTAATATAATATGTAGTAAAATATTATAAATATATATATGTGTAGTAAATAAATTGAATATATATATATATATATATATAAACAAATGACTTTTGAACTATTTTTCTTTTCCGCCTAAACTTCATTACTTAATTTAGAATAACTATATTATTATTAAATTAAAATTAAACGTTTTTATTCTAGAAATTTTGATTCGATTTCAAAATCTGAAGTATTCCACAAATTTAGGTATTTCAAAATTAGATGATATCAAGATGAATATACTGTAACATTTAATATATGATTCAAAATTTAGATATTTTATCGAATATTAATCAAATAACTGAATTATGAAAATTCAAGAAATATATGAAATCTAATAAATATATGATTCGATTTTCTCGATTCCTTTTATCAAACCATATATATATATATATATATAAGTAAAATAACTTTTCTAAATTTTTTTCGGCTTAAATTTCCACCATATATACGTAAAACTATATATATTTATGGAACTTTTTTAAGATACATTATTATTACAATTTAATTGAAGTATCAGTCCTCTCTAAAGAAGCTAACTTTTTAATGGGCTAACATTCTCAGTGCCGGGTCGGTTTATTTATCCTTCTCTTGACGTTTAGGTTGAGAGGACGGGATTAACATTAACAATCTTCGGGATTGGCTTTGTTTCTGTTGTTCAGCATAAATAAAGTCGAATTTTAAGAAATTTTTGTTAATTCATAATATATTTAAAATAAAAAATAAATTTGTTAGGAATGCTAAATCATTGTTTCATTGTATTGTGAAAAGTCATTAACAATTTTTCTATAATTAAGCTATCAATTATTTAAAATCACCCAATCACGTGGATAGAATCAAATTTTGTCAAATATGAAATTAAATTTTCACTGATTTTACCGCTCGGGCGACGGGCGACGGGTGACGGGCGACCGGCGACGGGTGCCGGGCGACCGGCGTCTCCCGACAATTTCAAGCACTCTTTGACTCTCTTTTCAAAGTCCTTTTCATCTTTCCCTCGCGGTACTTGTTCGCTATCGGTCTCTCGCCCGTATTTAGCCTTGGACGGAATTTACCGCCCGATTGGGGCTGCATTCCCAAACAACCCGACTCGCCGACAACGCCTCGTGGTGTGGCAGGGTCGGGGCACGACGGGGCTCTCACCCTCTCCGGCGCCCCTTTCCAGGGGACTTGGGCCCGGTCCGCCGCTGAGGATTGAAAATTATTTTTCATTTTTGTGTTCCTTTTTTTCTATATATTTTATTAAGATTATCACTAAATGTTTTGAAGTCTTTTATTTTTTGTTTACCCTCCTCTTGAAGTCTTTTGTGTGTTCTTTTTTGAGAAAATAAATGGTAAGACATGTATGATAATATGTGTCCTATTTCAGTTGTTATCAAAGCCTACTCTCTTCAAAATATTATTTTTAGGCTTATTTTATTTTTAGATTTTTATATTTCTACGTTGTTTTCAATTTATCATAAACATATTTCATTTTCTTAACTATTTTTCTTTTTTATTTTTAAACGAAAAGTTCGTTCATCTCTTTCATTTTTCGTGTGATTGTTCCTGCGATGTTCTGTTGATATCTGCTGATATCACTACTTTTTTAATTTAATTTGATTCAACTTTCTACGTGGATATCATGCTTATCAATTTGTGAACGAGACTAATTTTAATAGAAGAAAAGACGAACCATATAATTTACATTTAATTTCTGCTCATTATACAAAAAAATAATTACTGAATTACAAATCCATACTTTTTAAAATATATCATATAACTAGAATATTTGCTTATATTACAAAATATAAGAAAAAATATCTTTTGTGCATCGCACAAGTCTCACACTAGTGTGTGTGTATATATATATCAAAATTTATTTATACTTGTTAATAAATAAAAATATAATTTATTTTAACAATTTTGGTTTTGAAAAATATTTTATTTAAAATTTAAAAATAAAGATTATTTTCTATATATAAATACATATAAAATATTTGAGATAATATTATGAAATATTTGCAAAATATATACGTACCGAGACATACCACAGTAGAGAATCAGCTTCAAATGACATCTCCTATGCATTGTAAACAAATTTAAAGTCAATAAAGATGCAAATCAAAATCTTGTCAGACAGCAAATAAAGCAAATACAAAATTCAATATAAATTTGTGAAAAAATCATTAAAATCTAAAATTCAAATATAATATACATAAAACACATAAATATCAAAAAGTTATCATGTTTCAATGAAAACATACAAAAAAAAGTATCCTAAAACTTATATTAATGGACAATAACACATATAAATTCTATGAACAACAAAACTTGAAAACACACTTTACTAAATTCAAATAAACTTTTGAGTAATTGATTTACGGAAAGGAGAACGACTAATGAAATATATGTGTGCCCTATCAAAAACATATAAACACACTTGATTACATGTTTATAATTGGTCAACTTTTATATAGTTGTCTTTATATCATAATTAATTAACTTAATTAATTAACCGATTTTAAGAAAACTTTGTTTTATTTTCAAGAATTATTCAACATCATTTTTTGATTTACATAATAGGTCAAACTTGGCAAGGTCTAATTTTGTATTATTTTTTATTAATTTATCATTCTTAAATTAATTTTCTTCACATTTTTATTGCACCTACAATTATTTTATTTTTTAAACTTAATATTTTCTGACATAATTATAAAATGTTTAAAATGTGTATGCAAAAATTTATGATATATATATATATATAATTTTTTTTTTAAATTTATGTAGCATTATAGTTAATATTTGGAAAGAAGATTTGTGTGCACATAATTATAGTTAATATGTAGGATACCTTAATATGGTAATTAGGATAGTTACAATTTTTTTTTCTTTAAATTTTATTGCTTTCAATTATCAAAATAAATAAGGAAGACAATTTTCAAGTATTCCTAAATTTTCGCGATAGGAATTGCATGCGTAATTTTTTGGGATATGTTTTTTTATCATTAGGAATATAATTAGTATTGGTAGAATTTTTTTATTAGTATTGTAATATATTTTTATTAAACTATATTTTGGTATCATCGCTCTCAATTTTTTTTTAAATGTAGTAATTATTTTATATAAGAAAGTAACTAAATTATGGCATTAAATTTAGGGAATTTGTATATTTATCTATTAATTACTATATTAGTATTAATATTAGTATGTTGTCATTATATTGCTGTTAAAGCGACGACTTCTTCGGTCTGTATTATATTTTTTCCCTCACTTCTTCTTCCATCATATTATCACTCACTTAATCCTTTTCTAATTCTTCTAAATTTAGATTTTGAGATAATGTCAAGCACTAATTCGTTTTAACAGTCATGCACCATTTTTTTTCAAATCGATTTCATAGATATATCTTGACTGCATTTGCTGATTCTTAGATCTAGATGATAAGCACATACAAATTATGGGGAGCTTCTCATAGGTTTGTTGTTTTCGATATGTATAGTATTTATTTCTTTGAAGTTTCATTTTAATATGTTTTGTGGACGACCTTAATCCCTTTTCAGTTTATTTATGATGTAACTTTTTTGTTTCTGCTCTTTATTTTTTCAAAAATATTTGGTAGGATATATAATTTGGTTCAAATTTATTTATTTGTTTTTTTTTTAAGTATATCATATACAAAAGATTTCATTTATGTCTTAAAAGATTGCTTTTATTCTCCAAAATATAATCTTATAACCTTTTGTAAATTTTCAAATTATAATGTATATTTCATTACTGTCTTCCTAACTTTTACCACTTCTCTTCTTACTGTATGTATACAACTTTTAACAATCATATTTATATTTATTATATATGTAATTCGTTAAAAAATTTTTGATTGACTGTTCAATTATTTTGATTGCATGCGCCTTTTAACAATTAAACATATTGTTGATAATTAGTATGCTTTAATATTAGAATCGCATATGCACAACTTTATCTTTGGTTCATTTGATATTACATCATACTATTATATTTTTCTCTACGTTGAACAGAGATATTATTATAATATAATATTATTAAATTTTAGAAATATATAAAATTAAAATTTTTGAAAAATATATATAATTATATTTAATAATTTATATATGTACCATCATTATAATAAGGATATATATATATATAAAATCATATGTGACATTAATTAATTTTATTTATAAAATACAATCATTAAATTACCAAATATATAGTATTTTCGTTTAAATTAAGAAAATTGAATAAAATATGGTATATTAATGTGAACATTTTTTATTATTATATATAGCATCGAATCTGCCACAAATTTATAATTGATTTGTTAAAATCTATGAAGATATATGATTTTTTTTATTAGTTTTGATAAATTAGTAACATTAGCAATATTAAAAAAAATATAAAAAATTAAAATAAATGCTTATTGCTTAGTAATATAACAACATTTTCTATTTGTGGAAAGAAAAATTGGTTGAAAAATGATAATAATAAATATAGAAACACTCAGTTTAATACTATATATACTAGTATGTTTTTCCGTGCGATGCACAGACATATTATTATAGTATAATATTTATAATTTAGATATATATATAAAATTAATAATTTAAAAAAAAAATATATATATATATATATATAATTTTGTTCAATAATTTATATATGTAGCATGATTATAATAATGACATAAATATTATATATAAAATCGTATGTGAACATTAATTAATTTTATTTATAAAATACAATCATTAAATTAGCAAATATATATCATTTTCTTTTGAAATCAAGAAAATTGAATAAAATCTGATATATCAATGTGAACATTTTTTATTATTATATATAACATCAAATTCGTCATAAATTTATAATTGATTTGTTAAAATCAAGTAATTATGAAAATATATGAATTTTTAAAATTAGTTTTGATAAAATTAGTAACATTACCAATATTAACAAATAAAAATATAAAAAATTAAATAAAATGCTTATTGGTTAGCAATATAATAAAATTTTCTAAAAATTCGTCTTTGCATTTGTGAAAAGAAAATTAGGCCGAAAAGTAATAATAACAAATATAGCAATAGTCAGTTTACTATTATATATATATATATGGATAAACGATGAAAAATTATTTCTTATTTTAGACACAACTTTGTTAGGTAAAGAAATAGATATTAATCAAGCTTTAATAGACAATGAAATTGATATTGTTGACAAACAGTATGCTTTAATATTTTAATTAGTATGCTTTATTACTTTCAATCTAGCTATATATATTAATCCAAAATTTTTATATTATGTAGTAAATCAAGCAAATAATCAATGAATTTATCCAAATATATAATATCCCTTTATTTATGGACAATCCATATAAACCGGGGCCCATTAAATTATATTAATATAATATATATTTTATTTGAAATAGTTATTTATTTGTAATAATTTAGAATAATTATTTACAATCCACACACATATCATTGTATTTTGGAATATTATATCATTATGTTATGATATTATAATTTCAATCATATATATCAGGATTCATTAAATTATATTAATATAACAAATCCTTTATTTGCAATAGCAATTTATTTTTAGTATTTTTTCCAATTTGTTAAATACAAAGAATATTTTCATTTCTACTACATTTTTAAGTGAAAATATATTAAAAAAAACCATCATTTCACAATCTTTAATTATGCACCCTTGCATATATTAAAATGGATACAATTAGTATATACGATTAAATTTAATTTTTTTAACAAAATATATGTACATTTAAAACAATACTAGTTAATATGAGAGCACCCAGCATTACAAGAATTCTTCCAATGAATTACCAAAACGACATCTGAACCTTCAAAAGGTAGAACAAATAGGTCCACTTCAAATTCATGACCCTATAGAATAATGGGTGTCTTTGAACATTTGTGGTGGCACACAAGAGAGTCTCAATTTCCCACATAAACCCGAAAAGCAGCAACTGGGTTCGTAGAGTGGCCGAGCTTCTGTGCAATAGTGGGTTTGATAAAATTGTGAGTGTTGCCACTATCAATGAGCACCATAAATTTATATTTATCAACTGAGCCCCATAGCCATAGTGAACGTGGATGTGGCAAGCTATCGAGGAATTTAGGGCGGAGATTTCAGCTTGGGAAGTATCATCGGCTAAATCGTTGGACGTTTCTGGTGATGTGGAAGGATCAATAATATCCTCATCAGTGTCCATAAGGAGTAATCACTACAACAAGTATGTGTGGATAATATCTTTGGTCGCAATTGTAGGCTTGTAGCATAAGCCTTTCTTGCATTTTTCGCACACTGGGTAAAGGTGATGTAGGATGAAGTGCAGTTGGAGTAGATGAATCTGGCGGAGCAGATTTAGGCCCAGTATAGAAGGAGTTGGATTGACCATTATCAAATTTGGATTCATAAGCACGTGTGAGAGAAAAAGCCTCAATCAAGGTGAGAGGACGGAAAAATTGCAATTCTCATCTAAGATATGGTTTAAAATAAAAAAATGAAGAAATAGATTAGAGAGGGTTCCGAGACACCGAAGATTTTGTTCATGAGTTCTTCGACACTTGCCTGAAAAGTAGTGATGGTGGTATTCGTGTTAGTTTAGAAAGTTGCCCTAGGAAATCTTTGTAGGACGAACCACCAAAACCATATGGAAGATATAGTAGAAAATCAGGACAGTTGGATAAAAGATGATTTTCTTTCATCCAATGAAATCAATTTGTTGCTGCAACTTACATGTGAAAACCGGCAATGCCAAGGCCCATATCAAGTGGGGTGCCATGGAGGCCAAAAAATTCTTCTATACGAATAGTCCAAGTATTTGCATTTGTTAAATCAAATTTCAGAATGTCCATTTTAATGGAGCGAAAGAGACAAGATGAATTCGTCATATTTGTATAAGGGATGGGTGGGTGGATGAAATCGGGACGAGTGATAGTTGTGAAATCGGGATGAGTGGTGAATTGATGAATGAGGGATTTGGGAGCAAATTTCTCAATTCATTAGTCCACGGAAGAAGTGAATTTTTTGATGGCTGGATTAATGGAGATGGACTGATTGTCCATTTTGGCATCCAGAGCAAGGGACTCTTATTCAAATTTTGGTTGTGCACAAACTGGTTGTAGGTTGTGCCATAATTTAATTCATATTTGTTAATAAATTGTAGGTTGTAGTTTATTTTATTCACAACCCTACCCACTCTACATCTCTTTTCCCTATAGTCTCTTCCCTCATTTTCAAGAAAAGCACTCATTTTTTTTTCTCCCAAAATTTTAATTATTTATAATTTTTTTATTTCATATTCTTTTTTTATAAAATAATTATCATATTAATTCTTTTTTTAAGATCTTTATTTAGACATTCATTTATTATATATACAAATAAAATATTATTCTTTAAATATAAAATATTTTTGTTAAGTTAATTGTGATATTTTTTTTATCTAAAATATCTTTATATAAAAAAAAAGAGATTATTAAATAAAAATATTTTTTGAAAAAAATTAAGATTATTTAAATACTATGATAAATATGTCGTATTAATTCTCCAATATCTTTATTTTGTCAACCATTTATCATATATAAAAATAATTTTTCTTAAAATATAAAAATATTTTTCTTAAGCTAATGGGAATATTTTTTTTTACTTAAAATATTTTTATATAAAATAAAAATATGACATTATTTGATAAAACTAAGTTTGGACAAAAATAAATTTATTTAAATATTATAATAAATATTTAATTTCAAAATTTTAATTTATATATTATTTTCAAACAAATATAATTTCTATTTCCTAATATTATAATTTATTTTTTGATTTTTTATTTATGAGAAAATATTCTTATTTTTAAAATTTTAAATTATTATCATTTTTAATTTTTAATTTTTCATAAATTATTATTATTTTCCTAGAGTTTGTACATTTCAAAATTGTTATTATTTTCTATAATAATGAATTTATTATTAAATATAAATTATATTGGTATCTAATATATATACATATATATAATACACGATTAAATATCATGATACACACTTTCAATTTTGACTATGTACAAATACAACACATTCATATTTATATATTACTTTTATTTGCAATGTATTATTTAAGATTTTTATATATTATTAATATATTATCTATCATTTCTGTTTTTTATATATTATGAATATATTAATATAATAATATATTTATGTTATTTATATATTTATATATTATTTATTATTATTACATATATTTTTTATATTAGGACCACACACACACACACACATATATATATATATCAATAATCAATCATCAATCATTAATCATCAATCATCAATTATTAAATCCACAAATCTTTATTTCACACAATATAATAATAAAAATAAAATCTCACTGAACTTATTGATTTGACATGTAGAGTACAACTTATTCTATCACATCACAAAACAAACACCACTTTTATTTTGCGTTTGATTGTGGTACAATCTCACAATTTACAACGATTGTGTCATGTAGACTTCCACCCTTGTCCAAACACAATCTTAGATTGGAGATCTTGAAAAGAAGCAAGTCTGCTTCAGGCATGGAAGAAAAGAAATAGAGACACATGACTCAATGAAAGCACTAGTTGATTGGATTTTGGGCACCACAGCCGGTTGGGTGTCGACTCCATAAACAAATAACATGAAATAAGAACAAAAATGAAGCTAATTTCTCAGTTATTCATTCATACTCCATAAATAAAATCAGAGAACCAACATAAGAAAAGATAAAAGCAGCAAGCCAAGATCAGATATCCTTCTTCTTATCTCTACGTGGTTATTTAACCTTCTTTGCTATAGACTACAAGGTCGTAATCACTAGCCATCTACCGAGTTCACTAACAGTTTTTGCCGCCAACTCTCGCTCATAATATTTTCTTCGGCCTCTCTCTGCTCATGCCTTCTCCACAAGGTAATCTTTGATCCATTTGTGTTTCTTCTTAACTGAATGATTTTCTTGGGCTTTCAGGATGGTCTGGCTCATTGGGCTCTGGTAATGGGGGTATGTGTTAATGTGAGAATTTAGGGTTGTATCAAAATCCCTCTAATTCTTTCAACTCATATGCGTCACTGTTGCTTTTACAGCTTTTATAATTAAAAAGTTTGCTTTTACAACATATCTTTCAATATTTATCCTCCTAGGCTAGAACGAACGAAAGCCATTTGTCTGAAGAACTACATAATTTGGTCATATCATAATTTTTATAAGAAAGGGAAAAAAAAATGTGTGAGGGAGCAGCTTGTTTGATATAAATAACGGTTCAAATCCTTTATTTTATTTTGTGTTTCATCTTATATTTTATTGCTTTAAATATGTGTTATGTATTTTAGTTATGTCATTAAATATACATGACGGATGATGATTTATGTAGAATTTAAGATGAAACATGAAATCAAATAAAAGATTGAAACTAAATAAATAATTTTTTGCAAGCTTATATAATTGAAGTTCATTATATATATATATATATATGTGTGTGTGTGTGTGTGTGTGTGTGTGTGTGTGTGTAACAAGCTCATTCATCATTCATGAGCTGCACTTGATGATGAAACTTTATATGCAGCTACTACATATTAAATGTGTTGGAACAAACGACACAAAGCTACTTGCATATACAAAATGACACTAACAGAGAGGCCAGGTCAAAAGTAGCTAAATGAAATAAGAAAAAAGGTTCCAGGAAGAAGAAGAACACACACTTTATTAAATGTTTTCTCCAAGCAATCAAATCCTTATCCAATCACCCGATGATGAAGAAGATCAACCAGAAGATGGTGACAACTCCATAAGTGAAGATTCAGTAATCAAACAGCCATCTTGTCAAGAAACATTCTTCAGTTATTACAACCAGCATTTTGGACAGACACAAGACTTGCAAGCAAAATCGCTGGCTGCCCAGTATGAGAAATGCCATGATTTTGTATCTTCTGCCGCAGTTTCAGCTCCATCCAGTCCCAGGAAAATCAGCTATGGAAGACTTTTGCAAGAGGGTCTCGATTCAGCATCACCGAAGCTGAACGCAAAGAAAAGAAAATCAGAGGTTATTGAAGTCCGCGGCGGCGGCCGGAGCAGCAGGGGCCACGGCAGTGCAGTTTCCTCTTCCGGCAGAAAAGACAGGCACAGCAAAGTCAGCACCGCCAGGGGGCCGAGGGACAGGCGCGTAAGGCTGTCGCCGACCACTGCGATTGAGTTCTATGATGTCCAAGATCGGCTCGGCTATGACCGCCCAAGCAAAGCCATTGATTGGCTCATTAAGGAAGCTAAAACAGCCATTGATTCCCTCAATCAGAGCTCTCCAAATCATGGCGGGTTCTTAATTTCTGAATGTGGGATGATTGAGGCACACGAGCACTTGAATGATGACAATCCGGTTTCGGGTTTTAGTTTCTGTGTTGGTGGGGCGGCGCCGTCGCCTCCGGCGGAGTTTCAGGCTTGCCTGGTCCCAGATTTTGGCACATCAAGAAACGGAAGTGAAGCCTCCGAGGATTTTGGACTTTATCCAAGCGATCAACAGGGATTTTTCTCTGCCTCAACTGCTACTTCACAGATATTGGAATTGCAAAAAATGTGGGCTTGGAATTACGGGAATGAAAATTCAGGCAACGCAAGAGGCGCGGCGCAGCCAATTTCAGGCCACAGCCATACGGTTTGTCAAAGGGAACCCCTTCAGTCCAGTTTTATTAACAATTACTCTCCGATCAACACCGATTTTCCAGGATTCAGTTTCTGTGATGAATTGTTGAATATCACAGCTTCTGCAATATTAAAAGAGGATGAAAAATGATAAGTAAGGTTTCAGCAGGGCACATCCTTTTCTGCACTATCAAGATCATGCTGCATTATCTTATGTAATCTTGTCTTTCATTTCAGTCAATTACTATGTACTTTTTATTAATATTAAGAGGGCATTCTGGAACATTCAACGTAATATATGCAGGTTTAGGATTGATGGCTTTAATTGAAAGTCGTCACATTAATATATACTTTCTGATCAAGTTTATCGAACTTAGCTTAAGCCAACTTCATTTTAAAAAACTCGACTCTGACACTATTGTCATACACCTAAGAATATTTAGTTAAACAGAAATTCAGATGCACTTTCACCATTTTGGCATCTAGAAGTCTCACAAACAATCCTTGTAAACTAATCTACTTAAAGTGAAGTAGACTGAATTGAGTGAACAGTCTACTTTCTGTTCATCTTTTTAAACCCATCAATGATTAAATAGTATTATAAAGCAAGCTTTTCATGCACGTGATACTTTGAAAAAATTTGCATTTTTTAGTTTTTTATTTTTGTCCATTTTCAATATATAACCTCTTATTTATGTATTTTATTTAATTATATTTTATTTTATTGGAATTTTAAAATTAACTGAAAATTATTGATGTGACACTTTTAATTTTACTTGTCACAGTTTGACTATGACATCAGCAAATTTGATGAGTTTTTTTAAGAAAATTAAAAAAGATTTGAGCTAAAATTAACAGACATAAATTAAAATTTTCCGGAAGCGAGAAAGTATGGGAAATTGGCTTTTGGAAATGATCCAGAGCACTGATAGCCATATGGGAAGAATGAGAGAAGCAAGCTTTATATATATGGTTGATGAGTTGTCAGTATTTTCTTTATTAATTAATGTTTTCTCTTTTTCAGTGGAATAGCTCCATTTCTGGGGTCTATGGAATTGGAAATTAGTATTGGCTCCCATGTGATCATATATATGAAGGAAGGAAACCTACTGCTCAACTTATTAACTGGAGCAACAACACATGCAATTATTGCCTCCAGTTACAATTATTTTTTTAAATTTCTACCACAGTAATGCATTCTTGAAAGAAAATAATCTCAAAATCAGATTTTTTTTTAAAAATAATTATTTTAGTTATAAATATAAGATTCTTATTTTGAATATATTTTAAAAACTATTTACAACGTTGTGTGGAATACATAATCTAGATTAAATATATGTCTCGATAGATTTGTTCATTTTTTATTTATATAATTATAAACAATTAAATATTAAATTGTAAGTTCACTAGGAAGGTATTATTATAAGCTTCGAAGCTTATACTGATTATCTAGTTCCAAAAACGATTAAAATAGTTATTTGACATAAATCCAATGAAACATGTGAAAAGAAAAGATTGTTTAAAGTCTCGACTATATGTTACATTTTATTTTACTAATATATATCATCTGTATGAAAATGCAATAATCATACTCATAACTAATATGCTGGGTGAAATAATACTTTAGGCTAAACTCATTAAATAATAAAAACGGATGGAGGGTAATGAGAAGGCATTCATAAAAAATTAAATTATACATTTGATGCATAGTGTATCAGGTGTTTTTCACCATACGCTAACACACATTTATATGGTTGTATGTAAATATATGATGAGAAATACTCGATATCTCATGTATGTGAAACCAGATATCTTTGGTAAAAGAACATGTAATATTATCTCGTTATTATTAATGCTTCATCCCGTAAAAAGTTTGTTTGTTTATATTCAATTACCTAAATATACAAACATTAGTCGAACTTTTTCATGAGCTATTTACCAAATCCTCTATTCATTTAAGACGTCCTACCTAACATCTTAGTGAAAGAACATGTAATGTAATTCTAAGATGGGAAACTTAAAAGATATTGCAATTAAAGGCAAAACACAGCAGATTGGTTCGAAAAGCAAAAGTGGTGGAATTGAAAATACAAATAGAGAGACCGTATGTATGTTTGTGCCTCCAAGAGAGAGAGAGAGAGAGAGAGAAAGCCTTGATTGTGTACCAACAAACAGATGAAACAGACTGCAAAACTGAATGCCTTAATTATGAAACTGGTGACACAAATTGTAAGAAGAGAAACGAGAGTAAATGAGATAATTTTTTGGGAGTAGGTTTTCAAAAAATGGCGTCGAGTGGTAATTTTAAGAAATCCAAAGAATTCTAGTGTTTTGTTTTATTGATATACACTACGGACAAGAGTGGATCGAAGAATTTATGATAAGGTAAGTAAGAAAATGAAAGTTTTTAGTACAAGAAAAATTAGATCTACAAAACTCAATGTTCATACAAACTGGTAATGATATAGAATATATCGGATCTAACTTAATTATTTTGATTACTTAACTTCAAGGCTATCAAGACAAATTGAACTATAGAAACTACTCAAAGGAGGACCTATGTTCAGTTCTCATTGTAATTTAGTGGTATGGCAATGATAAGTAGTGATCACTAAGAACCAAAGATATTTTGTACTTCCATAACTAAAACCAAGACTTTGGATGGAAGAACTTCTCAACAAGTTTTGGTAGAATTAAATTTACAAGGACTATGGTCCATTTGCTCTAGTGCCTACAAATCTATCTTTCATTATGTTGTCCTAATAGCGAATGAGAACACCCTTGACGACGATATCCCATTTTTAATAAGGTGGAAGTTGGAACCTTAGGAAACTGGACAACTAAAAGTAGGTAGCTTTTAATAAGAGGGCATTCTTGAACATTTCTTGTCCTAATAACAAATGTTGTGGGTCGGTTTGGTCTTTAATGAATTATTTTGGATTGGTTTTCAAATAATAAAAAATTTAAAATTAAATCAATATTTTCTGATTTGTTAGAATCTAAAACTGATAATTATAAGGATTCAAAATTTTGAATATAAATATGCAGCCTTGTCTTGGAATCATTATACAACCATGAAATAGTCATAAGGATAAAACTAAGAATCCAAAGGTAAGAGCATTAAAAATATAATACACATTTATATAATCGATTTTTGGTTTGGTACGGTTAACTAGCATCTAAAATCAAAATTTACAGTTAGATTTCGATTTGATTCGAACAATTAATCAAACCATAACTACCCCTAGATGTTGATACCAAAGCAATGTTCAGAATTAAAAAATATTGTCAAAAGTGACCGACAATCAAAAATGCGTTTCATAAATCAACATATGTATGTCAAGTATCAAGCAAAGTCATAGACCTCCTACTAGAAATCAGTTGAAGGTTAAAAGTTGATAATTGTAATAATTTCACCAATATAAAAAAATGGCTATAGATATGTTTAAGATTGTAATAAACATTGATCGAATCATAAAATTTATAGTCACTTCACATTCCAAATTAACAAATACATGTTGGGCACTAAGGAGTTTAAAAATTCAGAAAAGCACGCTCTAACCAACTGAGCTACGGGACCCGCGACCTTCGGCTCATAAGACCAACACTCTAACCGAGCTACGGGACCAATGCTTTGAAAAAATTAAACATATTTTTATACGGTACTTAAGAGGAGAATAATCTCATGCCACATTTAACTCTATAAAATTTGTACACTTATTTAATTAAATAAATATAAATAAAAAAATCAGAATTCTTGTAATTTCTTTACATGTGTTTCAACTATTTATTAGCACGGTCTCTTTTTTTTTTTTTTTTTTACTAAAATTTAAAAATTCAAATAAAATTTGTGTTTTAAATTCATTTTTGACGTATCATATATCAAATTAATGCTCTTTTCGTGATATTTAATTTGACACAAATATTGAATATTTAAAAAACTAATTATATTTAAAATATGATTACTTAAATTTTTATGGATATAATATAAGTTTTGTCTAATTATAGAAAAGATTCTCTTCAAGTAAACCGGGCTATCTTCTGTATAGAGGTTGTACAGTGGTTGGAACACAATATTTAATATATGTGTTAGATTTAAATACATAATATATGAATTTGATCTAAAAATATAAATTTTATTATTAAAAAAAGTATACTATTAAGTTATATAATATTATAATTCATTCCTCTACTATAAAGCGCTTATTAACTCAAGTCCAATGTGTCGAGTTGGTTGTAATGTGTGTATAATTAAGTCAGAATTAGCAAACAAACATCACATAATAAGATTCAGAAAAATAACTTACAAGAATTTAACTAAAACAATTTAAGATTAATATCTTTTTTTGTTTATCTCATTCTTGCTCTCCTCGGTCTTTTCCAATATAAAGTCTTTACATATACTTTTCCAAAGGGGGAATGAGAGATGTTTTTCAGCCCCCTCTCACCACTTTTTATAGCCCTTTAAGGACGGCAAGGTGGTTTGACCTTTCACCTCCTGCTTCGTGGTTACCTTCTATTTATGATGCGTCGTGCCAATAGAGCTCCAGGTGGCAACCATTCCACACGTCTTTTCCAAAGGCAATGTTGACGTTAGATCAATGAATTGACCTCGTTGGGTCCGGTTTGTTGTCCGGATGCATAGGCAGCCGCTGCTAAGTTCGTTAGGTCCCTTAGCGTGGAGTCCTGAGCCAGTTCCCTTACTGAGTAAATCCAAGTTAGGTCCCGGTGAGGAGAGCTGGATTTATTGTCGGACAGGCGATCTTTGAATTCTGCCTGCTTCGCGGACTCTCCTTGATCATTGCCCCATCTTCATTGGTTTTGGTTCCTCCTCGAGCTCTGAGTTATGTTCCTCTCTAGTTGTCCTGTTCGGGACCGAGGGTCTCGTGATTGACCTTCGGCCTCTTCCCCTTGTGTGATTTCTCCATTCTAGGCAACTCTTCTCTTGCTATATTTTCCTTGTGTTCCTTTCTTACACACATACATCCACCTTAATATGTTTAAGTGAGTTGAAAATTTTGTATTCAATTGCGAATACTTTAAAATTCAATTCGAAAAGTCATGCAATTTATTATTTAATAAAGATACATTTTAAGAGATAACAATATAATATAACATGATATAAAAAAATGAAATCGCATAATACTTATCTAAATATAATTGACATAAATAGTTATTATATAAATTTATAATAATAATAATAAAATAATTTTATCATCTACATATATAATAATAAATTGATTGTTTATATATTTGTTATTATCATTTTTTCTGTCCATTTTTCTTTCCACAAATAGTAAGACGATTTTTTAGGAATTATTATTATATTGCTAACAAATAAGCATTCATTTTAATTTTTTATGTTTTTATTTGTTAATATTGGTAATGTTACTAATTTTATCAAAACTAATTAAAAAAAAATCATATATCTTCATAAACCTAGATTCAATGTTCTATATAATAATAAAAAAAGTTCACATTTATATACAAGATTTTATTCAATTTCCTTGATGAATAAATTATTGAACATAGTTATATATATTTTTTAAAATATTAATTTTATGAATTTTTAAAATTTAATAATAATATATTATATATTTTTAAGAACATACTAGTGTATATAAAATAAAAAATGTGCAAGTTTATGTATAAAACATAATTATATATATATATATATTTAAAAATATTAATTTTATATATTTTTGAAATTTAATAATAATATACTATATATTTTTAAGAACATACTAGTGTATATAAAATAAAAAATGTGCAAGTTTATATATAAAACATAATTATATATATATATTTAAAAATATTAATTTTAAAACTTTTGAAATTTAATAATAATATATTATATATTTTTTAAGAACATACTGTCTATAAAATAAAAAATCTGCAAGTTTATATATAAATTAATAAAATAAATAAGAAGAGACGTGGTTCCGGCGGGGCTCGAACCCGCGACCTTCGGCTCATAAGACCAACGCTCTAACCAACTGAGCTACGGGACCAACATACATTTTAACTGGATAATTAAATAATATTTTAATTTTCGGATATGTTTTTTCATTGGCCTTTGGCCATCAGGATGTCCGACGTGTTGTATTCAAATTTTACATCTGTACTAGAACTCATTTTTTGGAATCCTAATTCTATAATTTCTCTCTAATGTTTTTTTTTTTTTTTTTATTACTTTCTCTTTCACTCCTTCTCTAGCTTAGTCATAAATTCTATTCACTATATTTTGCTTAATCAATGTTAATCAATTTAAAGGGGAAAAGAACAAAAAACATAAAAAAGATAAGAAAAGTCGAGAACTTTAGTCGGGCGGAAACTTACCTTCACAAACACGAAAACCATTGTAATTGGTTTTGTGGAAGCCTTGCAGACAGGGCACCATTTCTTTTGCTGCAACCACTGGTTTATTTATTTCTGTTTAAATAACAGTTGTTGTAAAAATATTTTAAAAGACATATTTGAGTTGGTGGTTAATGTTTCTTATAAGAGATTTTGAAGGTTTAAAGTTTATTCAGCACATTTTATTTATTTCCAAAATTAATAAGTTTGCGCCAATTCATTGCCTGAATATAAATCCGTACAATAAGTTTGCAAAAACTCAATTTTTTCCTAGACTCACATTGCTTATAATTTCCATTGAAATATTGTCATGCATCCCTCTACTCAATTCGAATACATAATATAAAGATTCTTTTCACAATAGACAAAGAATGTAGAATTTCGAATGCATCATAATATTAAATTAAAGCGATAATACAGGCATAAGGACTTATATATATATATGCATATATTCACTTTTGTTGTCACATAATTATAAAATGAAATTTGAGGAGTTTGGTCTTGTTAGCAAAGTAATACAAGTATTTTAAAATAAATGAAGGATAGTCCCATTTAAGATACCCAAATTATAATGGATTCATCCAATTCAATTCAAGATCAATTTTGGAACCAAGAAGTCATAAATCTGTGCCCATCTCATACTAATATGCATAACTTTCATAACCCTAATTAAAAAAAAAAAAAAAAAATATATATATATATATCATAGTTTCTATATATCATAGTTTCTAAAATCTAAATCCTAGATTCTAGACTCTAAATTTAGAACATAAACATGAATACTAAATCATGAACTCACTTAACTATAAATAAAATTTTAATTTTGGGAAAAAAATACGAGTGAAACATGGAAAATAGTAAGACAGAGGGTTCAATGTACTTTAACATTTGATATATCTCCTAAGTATAAGGACCTTTTTTTGTAATTTTAATTTTATTAAGAAATATTATTTCTTTCGGGTAAGATATGGATGACAATTAGTTTGAAGGTTCAAACCCGACCCAATTTCCAAAAGGTTGGTTTCTATATATAGATTTTATTGTAAGTTAACTAGTAGTTAATCCATGAGTCGCACACAGTTATTAAATATTTCTTAAATATATATAAACTATGTTATTAAACATATTTTAATTGGTTTTTTTAATAATGGGAAAAAACTCTGCACATCCAAAATAAATTTAATAACAATTATTTTCATATAAATTAAGCAACATTATAATATAAACAATATTAATATAGTTAATATATTCAATATGAATTATGCACTTTTTAGTTACAATTTTATAGATTAATATATTAGATTATAAGTATACCTAATAACTTATAAATAAAAATCAACTGCAAAATTAAAAAAATAATAATAAACTATGAATTCAAGTGTTACAAATATATTAAACAATTACAATTTAGTAGAAAAAATAAACTTAATATTTATATTGGTCTCCAAATAAAGGTGTCTTGGAACCAATATTGAAACCTTTATCCATCATTACACGAACATTTTCAATTTTCACAACAATCTTGAAAGTTTGAAATAAACAACTGAACTTTAGTTTGGACTTCAATTGTAACTTTGTTCAATGTGTGTTTTCCAAAATTCATAAGGAATATGTTGAAGATTTAGAGAGAGAGAGAGAGAGAGAGAGATTTATGCATATGATAAATATCACAAAGGATAGTTCCAATCGGAATTAGAATACTCTGTATTAAACTTCTTATTCCTTAATTCAATCATTCAATCACGTGAAGTTTTTGACATGTTTGCTGCTGATTAATCTTCTAAATTAAAATTTCATAATCATGTCGTTGGTCAATGAAGTAGAGAGGCTCGTGGAGAAGCTATCAGATTCAGGAGAATACAATTGCTTAACGAGTACTCAAAAGCGAACATACTGTGAACTACGCAGAGTTCGTACAACACCATTGATCCACCACTGGTTGAATTCGGGAGAGTTCAACAACTTACAAACGGGAGTTTGTATCAAAATCCATCTAGGGGACTAGATGATCAAGTAAGGTATTAGAAGAAATAGTTACACGGGTAGACTAGTATTTAGGGGGAGCATAATACTTGTAAGTTCTATTTGTAACATTTGTGGGAACAAATTGTTCTTCTAATAAAAGTACTTGAGAGGAAGAAGTGTTTCTTCCTCGTAAAATTAAAAAGTTTATTATTGCTTCCGCAATTTTAGTTCGAACTATTGTTGAACTAATACACATGCGCACAGATTCTGCTCTAACAATTGACACCAGAGCATGTTCCAGTTTTTTTTTTTTTTTGTAAACAGGTAGATCCAGGGACACACATGGGATCATATGAAGGGACGTCACTGCGCCCATCCTCGCTTGATGGGCAAAACTATCCGTTCTGAAAATCTATGATGATTATCTATTTGAGATCCAAACGATGTGGAGAAGCAATCCAAACAAAGTGGACGTGGCCGAGAATGCAGGATGGAAAGGACATAACGAAGGCTGTTGACAAACCAAGGACATTATGGACGGAGGACGAGAAGTGTGCTGAGGATGCAAATTACATAGCATTATATGCAATCCTAGCTTCGGTTGATGCAATGAGACACAAACTAATCATATATTGCCAAACCGCCAAAGACGTATGGGATGCACTACAAAAACAATTTGAAGGGAATGAGTCCGTAAAAAATCAAAACTGTAAAGATTGGCCACACTATTCGTTGGAATACAAATTACTGAAGAAGAAAATATTGAGATGTACTTTGCAAGGTTCAGTGACATAGTAAATCAATGTTACACCCTTGGTCACGCAATCAAAGAAGATGTCCAAATTATGAAAATCATGAGAACTCTAGCTCCTAGATTCAGAGAAAAAATTATAGTTCTGGAATCTTTTATGAGAGTCATACTAATGACATTAGATGACCTGATGGGAGAACTAAGGACTTTTGAGATAAATAATCGAATGGACACACCAAAAAACAAAGGAATAACACTGAAGTCGGAGTCAACCACTGAACAAATCGAGAATGATGTAACAGAAACTGTTGACAAAATGGCACTACTAACAAAGAATTGCAGCAAGTTCGTAAAAAAATACAATCAGAGGCAGCAGTTCACTAAAAGTTCGAACATTGGGGAGAATATCAGAAAAGGAGGAAACAGAACACCAAATCCCAAACAAGCGAATCAAAAAGACTCTGACCAATGTAGAGAGTGCAAAGGATATGAACACTATCAAGCTGAATGCCCAAATTTCCTAAGAAAAAACAAAGCACTAAAGGTCACTTGGAGCGAATCTGAATCTGAAGGAGAGGAAGAATCTGACGAAAAAGAAACAACATACCCTAGTAACTTTGCTACCTATACATCGTCAAAAGATCTGGTATGTCTCACTTCGATTGTGCGGACTGACGGGGAACTAGAGAACACTGAGGAACCTGACTTTGATGATCCGACTATGGAGGATCTGGAGATGATGTACCAAGACGTATCTGCCAGATGTACCGCAGTCATTGAGGTTATTCAAAGACTGGAGAATCAAGTAAAAGAATACAAAAGTAAAGGTGCACTGACCATGGAGAATCAAGAACTCAGTCAGGTGAAACGAGAACTACAAATCACAAGGGAGATTAATGAAAGGTTAAGTGATGAACTAACTGTGTCTCAAAAGAACGTGAGAAATCTGGAACATCAGGTTCAACTTTACGAGATGGAAATTGAGTCACTCAAAATCAACCTAGAAACAACACAAAAATCTACACACAACAACCACCAGGTAAGCACTTCATTAGCTAATAAACTAACATAATCTGTTTCAAAATTACAGGATAAGGATTATGAGTTGACTGAACTACGAGCTGAGCTGAACAAAGCGGTTCGAACTATACAAGGACTGAATAAAGGAAAGGCCAAATTTGATGAAATCATAGCGTATGGAAGGCCACAAAGTAACAAAACAGGAATTGGATACACTGAAGAAAGAACATCAGGATCAACAGTCTTTGTACCAGCATCGCTCTCAGCGTTCGAACAAGAAGGTTCCAATACTACAAGTAAGTTAAGAAGACATGACACAAAAGGTACAAGAAAATTCATTCATATTTGTCACTATTGTGAAGCTCCTGGACACATTCTACCAAGGTGCTACAAAATGAAACATGACCTCCAATCAGGTAATATTTCAAATTGGAATATCTACGGTGTCCCTGTAAAAAGCCATACATCATAAAAAACTATGAAAGTAAGAAATATCAAAAACAAAATATCACATGTTAAAATAATATGGGTTGCTAAGAACAACATGTGTCTTACTTCATCAGTAGTTTCACTTGGGGCCAACAACACAGGAATATGGTTCTTTGACAGCGGGTGCTCTCGCCATATGACTGGTAATGCTACATATCTTACTGATCTCACTCCAATAAAAGGGGAATCAGTGACCTTTGGTGATGGTAAGAGTGAGCGTGTTATTGGACAAGGAACTCTCAATATACATGGCATGCCTAAATTGGCTAATGTGTTTCTTGTTGAAAATCTTAAGGCAAATCTGTTAAGTATCAGTCAAATCTGTGATCAGGGTCTACAAGTGAACTTCACTCATGACAAATGCTTAGTTGTTGATAGGAATAATCAATGTATACTTACTGGAACACGATCCACTAACAACTGTTACCTTCTTGACAGGAGTCACGTATGCCATAATGCCACTACAGGGGGAACATAAATATGTCATAAAAAATTGGGACACATAGGATACAACCACCTTATTGCCTTGTCGAAGTCACAATGTGTACGAGGACTGCCTAAACTTCCGAACAGAAACCAAGGAATCTGTGGACCATGTCAACTCGGCAAACAGGTAAAAAGCTCACATAAGGTAAAACAAGACATATGTACGAAACAGATTATGACCTTACTGCATATAGACTTGATGAGTCTAGTTCAAACTGAAAGCGCTGGAGGTAAGAGATATATTTTTATTTGTGTTGATGATTTTTCAAGATATACCTAGGTACGATTCCTTCGAGAAAAATCAGAAACTTTTGATGAATTTGAAAAATTGATAAGACTAATTGAAAACGAGAAATATGACTCCGTTGTTTGGATACGGAGTGACTATGGTAGAGAATTTGAAAATACTACGATCACTGACTTTTGTGCCTCCTGAGGTATTGCTCATGAATTTTCGGGGAAAAATCGCACTTTACAAGAAATGGCCAGGGCCATGATGATTGGCAAAGATATAGCCCAAAAATGGTGGGCCGAAGCAATAAACACATCATGCTATGTTTCGAACAGAGTGTATCTTAGGAAAGGAATGGGAATGACTTCATACCAAATCTGGAAAGGCAAAACCCCTAATTTGAGTCACTTTCATGAATTCGATTGCAAGTGTTATGTATACAATGATAGATAACAATTAGGTAAATTTAATGCCAAAAGCGATGCTAGTATATTCCTGGGATATTCAACCAACAGTAGAGTCTATCGTGTCTACAATCTAAGAACTCAACCACTTATTGAAAATACTAGTATTGTATTTGATAACTCCTTGGTAAGATAGGACATATACTTGGAGGAAATATGTTCATTTGTTGTACGCCCGACAGGCAACCAGAAGTGTGAAGATACCGCAGAGACTGATCAGGAACCATCAAGGGACGACTCTGACAAAGGCGAACCTTCCACCAGAATTCAGAAAGAACACCCAAAAGAACTCATCATTGGAGAACTCAATGAGGGGATAAAGACACGCTGTAAGCCTAAACCAGATTACTGGAAAATGGAGGGACTAGTTCATCATGCTTGCTACACCTCTGTGGTTGAACCCAAAAATATTAAGGAGGCTCTCAAGGATGACAACTGGATCCTAGCAATACAAGAAGAACTAGAGCAGTTTGCCAGAAATGATGTGTGGACACTTGTGCCACGACCAGACAGTGCGAACACCATTGGAACCAAGTGGATATTCAAAAACAAAATTGATGAACAAGGAAACACCACCAGAAACAAAGCACGACTGGTGGCCCAAGGATACACACAGGTAGAAGGGATTGACTTCAAAGAAACATTTGCTTCAGTTGCACGACTCGAGTCAGTAAGAATCCTCCTTTCATTTGCTTGTCTTAAGAAATTTATACTTTATCAAATAGATGTGAAAAATGCTTTTTTAAATGGTTTCTTGAAAGATAAAGCATATGTTGAGCTACCCAAAGGGTTTCAGGGTTTGAGGATCCGCATTACCCAAATCATATCTACAAACTAAAGAAGTCTCTGTACGGCTTGAAGCAAGCTCCAAGAGCTTGGTATGAGAGACTGACAAAGTTTCTGGTTGCTCAATGATACAAATGGGGAGGAGTTGACCAGACCCTGTTCATCCAGGCCCTCCGAAGTAGCTGATAATTTGCCTATTTTCCTCCATCAGCAACTGGAAATCTTGGACACCCTTGCTACTGAAGTGGTAGAACAGAAATTGTACCTTACTATCATCCTTAAATCTTTAGATGTTCCTCTGCAGGGTGGACCATATCGGACCTCACATCCTTTGGCAACCGGTTCAAAAAAGGGGGAGACATCGGCCAGAAGATCCTCCTCAGCTGCTGTTGAGAAGGGAAAGAAGAAAATGAAACCAAAATAGCGCAAGAGGAAAAGGGTGGAGGAAACCGAGCAGGAGGAATCCGAGGAGAATGAATGGGAGAGTGGGAGCACTTCAGACTGATGTTGGCCTGCTTTATTAATGAATCCTTGTTGAACAATTACTTTGATGATTTGTTGGTTTGTCGTATGGATTAAGACAATGTGGCTTTTTTAATGATTTGTTAGGGTACTGGAAGACAATGTTATTATTTAGTTTTTGTTCTGTGAAATATTTCTGAATCATGCTGTTAAATGCTTGCGTTTGATTGAGCATATTGTGATTCATGGTGTGTAGTTTCTCCTATAGTATATGTTTTTTTCTTGCAGACTGCAGGGTGACTCTGGTCTTAAGATTTTCGAACAACTTGCCAAAGGGGGGGATTGATAAGGTAAATATATTGTCAATTATTCAAAATCTTAATCCATATATATTTATGTGCAGGTCATAAATATTGAAAGGAAGGAAAACACTCTAAGATACACACAAGATATGAAAGATACATTTGTCAACCATCTTGAGATATCTGAGGAGGCAAGACCACGGCTGGAACAAAGAAGAGAATCTTACAGAAGATTTGCGAAGCATATCAAGGATGATATGATGAAGATACCAGAGGACTTGAAATATGCATATCAAGGTTGATTTGATGAAGATATCAGAGGAAGAAATGCTTATCAAAACAGATTTGTTAAAAGATACCGAAGGGCTCTTGAGATGCAAGATACACGATTATAAATAAGACCACGGGTTGAAGATGAAGATCACCTCTGTTATATTTTATTACCTCCATACGAGCAGAGCGGCGTAGAGAGGCTGGTGGATAAGCTATCAGATTCGGGAGAATACGATAGCTAAACGAGTACTCAAAGGCGAATAGATTGTGAACTACGCAGAGTCCGTACAACACCATTGATCCACCACTGGTTGAATTCGGGAGAGTTCAACAACTTACAAACGAGAGTTTGTATCAAAATCCATCTAGAGGACTAGATGGTCAAGTAAGGTATTAGAAGAAGTAGTTACACGGGTAGACTAGTATTTAGGGGGAGCCTAATACTTGTAAGTTCTATTTGTAACATTTGTAGGAACAAATTGTTCTTCTAATAAAAGTACTTGAGAGGAAGAAGGGTTTCTTCCTCGTAAAATCAAAAAGTTTATTATAGCTTTCACAATTTCATTTATAGTTCGAACTACTGTTGAACTAATACACACGCGCACAGATTCTGATTTAACAGTCAATTTAAAGATGTTAAAAGAAATAGAATTACAAAACAAAGAAGAAGCAAACCAAAACGAAAGACGACTCTATGGTAAGTCATATAAATTTGATTGAGCTGAAACTTCTTGTGTGGAAAAAAAATAGATTGGTGTAGAAGTACAAAGCATAGATCCAACTTGGCCTGACGAGTTGGACAAAGATGTCCTGACTTATTTTTATTATTCTATCAAGATTTTTATTGTTTATGTTATATATAGAACCTTTTGTAAGAATGAATGAGAAGGCTGTTAGGGTGAGAAAAAAATAGATCAAAAGATGATTTATAAGCTATTCCACGAGCGAACGATGTAGTTATAAACTAGATCGAGTAATATTGTATTCCACAAGAATCAAAATAATAAGTGTTGGTATAGAATAAAAATTATGAGAAAAGCAGTTTGGATCCTTCACTTCTAGTCTTGTGATTTCATTTTAGCAACACATGCCTCGTATACGGAATGTCATCATAAATACATGTGGCACACACTAGTGAAACAAAATACAAAATATAATATTATAGAGAATACAAAATAAAATAATAATATATAAAATGAAAGACTAAAGACTGAAGAAATGAAACCAACTAGTGACAAAATATCAGAACTTCATTGATTCAATTGATCACATCATGCTTATGCTTACTACATAAAACCAGCTTGATCTTTCTCTCTTTTACAGCCCTACAATTCATCACTCAAGTAACTTATTTTTGACAACAAAAAGATTCAGTTGTGTCATTTGTATTTGAAGTTAAAACGCGAAAGAATTGTCAGACATACTTACTTCGCTCACCCAAAAACCTCATAGAATTTCTCAATCACGAGCACACCCGAGTCGATGGACTCCAAGGGATCCTTACGAAGCCGATGTCTCAAACAGTTAGGGATGACAGTGGCAATGTCCTCCGTTGTCACTTTATCTCTTCCTTTAAGAGCGGCCAACGCTCTTGCCGCCCTATTTGTAACTATATCGCCTCTCAAGCCATCAACGTTCAGCTCGGCGCAGACCTTTGAGATTTTCACTCTAAGTTCATGATCAAGGGTAACCGCAGAGAGAGAACTCCTAGCCGATGAAATTTGTTGCTGGAGTTTCTCTTGCTCTGCCTTGTAAGATTCCCGGAATTCTTTAGGGTTTTTATCGAACCTCCCTCTCTCCTCGACAATTTTCACCCGGAGCTCTGCGTCTCTCACTGTTCCAACCTGCGCGTGCATTCCAAAACGATCAAGAAGTTGTGGCCGAAGCTCTCCCTCTTCTGGGTTGCCCGACCCAATTAGTATGAAACGGGCTGGGTGCGAAATCGAGATTCCTTCACGTTCGACTGTGTTCCAGCCTGAGGCAGCTGAATCCAGAAGAACATCTACTAAATGATCATCCAAAAGATTCACTTCATCAACATAAAGAATTCCTCTATTAGCCTTTGCCAAGAGACCGGGCTCGAATGCCTTCACACCTTCAGTTAGGGCCTTCTCAATGTCGATTGTACCACACACTCGATCTTCAGTGGCGCCCAATGGTAAATCAACCATGTTAATTTTGGTCGGGAGAACGGAGAGTGGTTCGCCTCTCATGAGTTTCTCCCTTACTTCTGGGCCCTGCACTTCTGGATCTTCTGGGTCCGAATTAAAGGGATCGCCAGCAACCACTTGGATTTCGGGAAGTAAATCCACCAAAGATCTAACGGTTGTCGACTTCCCGGTACCCCTGTCGCCCATTATCATCACACCTCCTATCTTTGGGTCAATAACATTCAAGAGAAGACACAATTTCATCTCATCCTGTCCAACTATAGCTGCAAATGGATAAACTGGCCTCTGGCTCTCCTTAGAAGCAGCGAGTTTCTGCACTTGAAATTCAGACAACATAAGCATATTACTCACATAAACCTTGAGATCTTTCACCTTAAATTGGCATATTCTGCCAGCATAAGTTTGAAAGAAATGCACAATACGTGTAATCTTGCAATTGCATTATGGAGGACCCAGTTTGTTTACAAACTAAAACCATCATGTTTCATTAATCTTGATCGATTATTCAAATGATGGATTGAAAATCTATAATAACACAAATCAATTGGCTACAATAGAATTGAAATCTACCACTCCCCTTTCAAAGTCCTTTTTTTAAGAAGTTTTAGGAGGTTTGAAGTGCATTATGGATTCAATTGAAACCTTTTCCTAAATTCTCTCCTAAACTCGAAATTTTCAATCCAAATGCAACCTCGGAATATGAACTCCTCCCTCAATCCTTACATAGCTTCACTCAATCACACTCATTCTATCAAAAAAATTTTGGGTTTAACGGATGTTTTAGGCGAAGGGTTTAAATTCAATTTAGTAGCCCAAGTAGAATAAGAGCATAACAATCCAATCAACTAATAATTTTTTACAAAATTACACAAGCGCCAAAACAAGAGAGTAAATTAGAACCTGTTCTTGAGCAGGACTAATCTCAGTTGCAACATTAGAGACGCGAAATTGCGACCTCCCTTTATTCAGGGGAACTCCGACTCCTCCATAGAACTGCCTCCTGGAACTGATCCCTGCAGCAATAAACAGAAAAGTTAATCAAACTTCAAACACCTATTCAAGAGTGGGTCTGTGTGTGCCTTTACCCAACGAATTAACTCAACATTATTATTATTATTATTATTATTACTGAATCTAATTCCAAGATAAATACAGAAATCGTTCCCCCAATTCCACCACCCAAAACAGACTCGAACGGACGAGCGGTTAGTCTGTGTGTGTGTTTGTGTTTACCTGATAATGGGGAATGAAAGAAAGGGGAGGACTTGGATGAGTGAGAAGGGAATGTTCTAGAAGCCAAGATTGCTGCTGCTGAAGCTGTTCCCAGAAGACCCGCCATAGTTTCGCAGTTCGTGGTGCTGTTTACAGTGATTCTTGGGGTTCACCAATTGGCATGTATCTGGTTGCTCCTCATTTGCTTGTGTAGCGTTTGGATAAGACGATCAGATTTTCCCGACCCCATCCCATATTTCCTTTCTGAAAAAAATATACAATTTAGCTTTCCCCTTCTGCCCAAGCTCAAATTAAATTTTGTTTGATACTTCAAGATAAAAAATAAAAAAAAATAATAAATAAAAATCTGAACTTATTTAAATAAAGTTTAGAATCAAAAAATTAAATCTGAAAAAAAATTAGAAATCTCCAAGTATTAACCAATTTTTTTGTCAAATTATTAATAAAAAATAAAATGTTATTTACTAATTTTTTAATTTCATATATTTATGATTTGATTTGTTAATTTTAAATTTATTAAATAATTTTCTAGTTTATTTAGTTATTTTAATTGTAAGAAGGTTATTTGTTTTGTATTCAAAAGTTCACGACTTTATTTGCCTATTTTAAACGTTCAAGAGCAATTTTGAACAAAAAACATAGTTTAAGGTTTAATTTGAGCCAAAATATTAATTCACGGGCTAATATGTATTTTTTTACTCAAAAAAATAAAACAAAAAGCACCCTCCTAAATAAGAAAACATTTATTTTTTGTTTTTTTTATTTTTCTTTTAAAGATTAAAATTGGTATAAATGGAGTATATTGAGTAAAAGAAAAAAATAATTTTAATTTTAAAACAGTAAACACAAATTAATTTAGTACCATATGATTGCAAGCAACATACCATTACACAAGTAAATATCTTCCATGTTTTAATTTGGGTGTTGATTATAGGTTAGCATCCATGTGTCCATTCCATATATTATATATTAATGACCTGAGTGACTTTTCGGATGTCAATAGCACATCATTGTTATTATTAATTCATAATTGGAGTATTCTCCGACAACCAGAAAAGTTTATAGTGCCTACGCGACAGACCAAACCACAACATTACTTATTACATATTTGAAGTGATTCATGGGCAGAAGACAACCCTATAGTCGCCCCCAGCAGCGCAGGAATTAGTTTTTATATCATTGGGGAAATGGTAAGCATCGGGGCACTGCTGATCTGTGCACCTGAGGCTGCGGCACCCACCAGTCGTGGGGCTGAATTCCATTTGAATGTTGAACCCATCTATAACGGAGATGTCGTAATAGTCCAAGTTGTTTCCCCCATTGAGCGTGAACTCGGCCAAGGTCAAGGGAGGCTTACCCGATGCAGGAGCTCGGCACTCCAGGAACCCTGCGCAGTCCCCCGTCTCGCACGACCCCTGACCATTCCCATCGAAGTTACAATTTGTCCGCCCCCAAATTGTGGCGGCGCTGGTCCCTGCGTTGACAAAGAGCGGCCAGGACTGGCCCTGGTCGAGTCTTCTGCCGCCGCCAAACGAAGCAGCGGCCCAGACGGGGAAGTTGCATTGATTAAGGATGTTGAAAGTGGCAGCATGGGTACTGGAAGTGAAGAATAAGATCATTAATGTCGTCAGGACAGTACTAAAATTGGCAAAAGTAGCCATGCTAGCTGCTGATCTGTGAGAGAGTTTTGAATAACTGATGGCAGGGTGACTAGGGTTTATATAGGAGAACAAGATTGGTGGGTATCTGAAATATGTTTGACATTTCAAAGAGATATTTCGGTCATTGAAGGAATTAAATGAGTCATGCATCGTGAAGGTAAGTTTCCGGTGGTGTTTATTTTTTCTATGGAATTTTCTTGTAGTAGCATGACTTTTCAAAATAAAGGTTTCTGAATTCGTAGAATTTTCATGTGTGGAATTATATGTAACATGCAATAATTAAATAATTGATGGGTGATGATTTTATGTTGTTGATTGTAAGTTGTTTTATTTTTATTATTTGTTTAAATTTATATATATTGTTATTAATTGTGGGCCAATTTTTTTCATATATTTTTTCATTTTTTAATTCTTGATAAGGTAATTATTGTCAATATTATTCGAAAATTCTAATTAATTTATTATTGGTTGCAGATATTGTGGAGATATTCTTGGAAGAAAGTCAAGGTTGAATGAGAAGAGAAAAAGAAGGAAAGGCATGGCTAAATATAAGGAGAATCAAGAGGAATCTGGTAACAAATCTTTGAAAGATATATATATATATATATGCATATCAAGGCCATCTATATAAAGATATGCATATCACAACCAAGATATGAGAAGATGTAGAGGCTGGTAATTCTACAAGATTATTCAATTACCATCATATGGACAGAGAGATATAGAGAGGCTGATGAGTGTGCCGTTATATTCGTAAGAATACAACAGACTGGGAAGAACTCAAGGGCGAACCGAAGACGAACTTCGCAGAGTCTGGATTACTTTGGAAATTCATCACATGTTGATTTCGGGAGATTTCAACTTTGTACAAATGGGAGTTTGTATTCAAATCCATCTAGGGGACTAGATGGTCAAGTAAGTGTTTTAGAAGAATTAGTTACACGGGTAGACAAATATTTAGGGGGATCCAAATACGTGTAAGTTCTACTGTAATATTTGTGGGAACAAATATGTCTTCTAATAAAATTATTTGAGAGGAAGAAGGGATTTCTTCCTCGCTTAAAATCAAACTTTATTTTAAGCTTCCGCATGTTCATTTACAGTTCGAACTACTATTGAACACATACACCCGCGCACATATTCTGATCTGACAATTGGCACCAGAGCAGGTTCCAGTTTTTTTTAAACAGGTAGATCCAGGGACAGACACATGGGTTCACATGAAGGGACCACACTACGCCCACCCTTGCTTGATGGACAAAACTATCCGTTTTGGAAATCAATGATGTTTATCTATCTAAGATCCAAACGATGTGGAGAAGCAATCCAAACAAAGTGGACGTGGCCTAAGATGCAGGATGGAACGGATATAACTAAGGTTGTAGACAAACCAAGAACACTATGGACGGAGGACGAAAAGTGTGCCGAAGAGGCAAACTACATAGCATTGTATGCTATTCTTGCTTCGGTTGATGTCATGAGACACAAGTTGATTATACACTGCCAAACCGCCAAAGATGCTTGGGATGCTCTACAAAAAACAATTTGAAGGAAATGAGTCCGTAAGAAAATCAAAGTTGCAAAGATTGGCCACACTATTCGATGGTATACAAATGAACGAAGATGAAAACATTGAGATGTACTATGCCAGGTTCAGTGACATAGTAAATCAATGTTACACCCTCGGTGATGCTATCAAGGAAGATGTTCAAATCATGAAAATCATGAGAACACTAGCTCCTAGATTCAAAGAAAAAATCACAGTTTTAGAATCATTCATGAGAGTCACACCGATGACATTAGATGATTTGATGGGAGAGTTGAGGACGTTTGAGTTGAACAATCGCATGGACACACCTAAAAACAAAGGGATAAAAGATAGAGACAACAACTGAACAATTCAAGGATGATGTAATAGCAGTTGCTGACAAAATTGCACTTCTCACGAAAAATTACAGCAAGCTTGTGAAAAAATACAATCAGAGGCACCCGTTCAATAAAAGTCCGAACTCTGGAGAGAACATCAGAAAAAGTGGAAACAAATCCTCAAATACTAGGCAGGTAAATCGAAAGGACTATGAACAATGCAGAGAGTACAGTGGATACGGACACTATCAAGCAGAATGTCCAAATTTTTTAAGAAAGACCAAAGCACTAAAAGCCACCTGGAGTGAATCTGAATCTGAAGGAGAAGAAGAAACTGACGAACAAGAGACAGAATACCCCAATAACCTTACCATCTATACATCATCAAAGGACCTGGGATGTCTCACATCTGCTGTTTGAACTGATGAGGAACTAGAGTACACTGAGGAACCCAATTTTGACGATCCAACTCTGGAAGATCTAGAGAAATTGTTTCTAGACGTATCTACCAGATGTACCACATTGGAGAATCAAGTAAGGGAATACAAAAGTAAAGGTGCACTAAGCATGGAAAATCAAGAACTCAGTCAAGTGAAACATGAACTACACATCACTAGGGAAATAAATGAAAGATTGAGAGATGACTTGATTATGTCCCAAAAGAATGTGAGGAATCTCAAACATCAGGTCCAACTTTACGAGACGAAAATTGAGTCACTTAAAGCCAACTCTGAAACAGCCCGGACAACTACAACAAGCAATCACCAGGTAAACTCTTCCCTTACAAATGAACTAACAGATTACTTTTCAAAATTGCAGGATAAGGATCATGAGTTAGCAGAGTTACGAGCTGAGCTGGACAAAGCAGTGCGAACCATACAAGAACTGAACAAAGGAAAAGCAACATTTGACGAAATCCTGGCATATGGAAGACCACAAAACAATAAAACAGGAATAGGATATATTGAAGAAAGAACATCGGGATCAACAGTCTTTGTACCAGCTACAATTCCTACGTTCGACCATGAGGGACAGAACAGTACAAGACAACCTAGAAAATAAGACACAAAAGGTATGAGAAAATTTATTCCTATTTGCCATTATTGTGATGCACCTGGGCACATCCAACCAACATGCTACAGAATGAAACATGACCTACAATCAGGTAATATTTAAACTTGGAATTTATATGGTGTTCCTGTAAAAAATCATAGGCCTCTGGACTCTTCGAAAATAAAAAAATTCAAAAGCAGTAAAACAAATGTGAAAAAGGTTTGGGTTGTCAAGAAAAACATGTGTCTTACTTCGTCAGTAATCTCACTCGGGGCGAACAATACTGAAACATAGTTCTTTGATAGTGGATGCTCACGACATATGACAGGTAATGCAACATACTTATCAGATATCACCCCAATAAAAGAAGAGTCAGTAACCTTTGGAGATGGTAAGAGTGAGCGTGTCATTGGAAAATGGACTCTCAATATTAATGGCATGCCTAAATTGTCTAATGTGTATCTTGTTGAAAATCTTAAGGCAAATCTGTTGAGCATTAGCCAAATTTGTGACCAAGGACTCGAAGTAAACTTCACTCATGACAAATGCTTGGTGTTAAACAAAAATAATGAATGCATGCTTACCGGAACTCGGTCCACTAACAACTGTTATCTTCTTGACAGGAGTCATGAATGCTACAATATTAGCTCGGGAGCAACATAAATATGGCATCAAAAGTTGGGACACATATGATACAAACACCTCATTGCCTTGTCAAAATCACAATGTGTACGAGGACTACCTAAACTCCCAAGCAAAGATCAAGGTATATGTGGACCATGCCAACTTGGTAAACAGGTAAAAAGCTCACACAAGATAACACAAGACGTTTGCATAAAACAAAGCATGGCCTTGCTACATATGGACTTGATGGGTCATGTTCAAACTGAAAGTGTGGGAGGTAAGAGATATATTTTTGTTTGTGTTGATGATTTATCTAGTTCGTGATAAATCAGACACTTTTGAGGAATTTGAAAAATTAATACGTCTGATAGAAAATGAAAAACAGGATTCTGTTGTTCGAATACGAAGTGACCATGGTAGAGAATTTGAAAATACTGCATTCACTTATTTCTGTGCCTCTCGAGGTATTGCTCATGAATTCTCTGCACCAAAAACACCTCAACAAAATGGAGTAGTAGAAAGGAAAAATCGCACATTGCAAGAAATGGCTAGAGCTATGATGATAGGCAAGGAAGTAGCCCATAAATGGTGGGCTGAAGCCATAAATACAGCATACTATGTTACAAATAGGGTATATCTTAGGAAAGGAATGGGAATGACTTCTTATCAAATATGGAAAGAAAAAACTCCTAATTTAAGTCAATTCCATGTGTTTGGTTGTAAGTGTTATGTATATAATGATAGACAACAGTTAGGTAAATTTGATGCCAAAAGTGATGTTGGTATGGTCCTAGGATATTCGACCAACAGTAGAGCCAATCGTGTCTATATTCTGAGAACTCAAACACTCATTGAAAGCACTAACATTGTATTTGATGATTCTTTGATAAGACATGAAGTTTATTTGGAAGAAGCAGGTTCATCAGTAGGTCGACCAATGGGAAATCAGGACAGTGAGAACATCACAGAAACTGACCAAGAACCAACAAATGAAAACAGTGATAGAGGTGAACCCTCAACAAAGATTTAGAAAGAACATCCTAAGGAACTCATCATTGGAGAACTTAATGAAGGGATAAAGACACGATGCAAACCAAAACCTGACTATCGGAAAATGGAGGGACTGGTTCACCATGCTTGCTACACCTCTGTGGTTGAACCCAAAAATGTCAAAGAAGCGCTCAAAGATGATAACTGGATACTAGCAATGCAGGAGGAATTGGAACAATTTGCCAGAAATGATATCTGGACACTTGTACCTAGACCTGACAGTGCGAACATCATCGGAACAAAATGGATCCTCAAGAACAAAACTGATGAACAAGGTAGCATCACTCGAAACAAAGCAAGACTCGTGGCCCAAGGATACACACAGGTAGAAGGAATTGATTTTGAGGAAACATTCGCTCCAGTTGCACGATTGGAGTCAGTAAGAATCCTTCTCTCCTTTGCATGTCTTAAGAAATTTATTCTTTATCAAATGGATGTAAAAAGTGCATTCTTGAACGATTTCTTGAAAGATGAAGCGTATGTTGAACAACCAAAGGGGTTTGAAGATCCACACTTTCCGAACCATGTCTACAAACTGAAGAAAGCTCTTTATGGGTTGAAGCAAGCTCCAAGAGTATGGTATGAAAGACTGAACAAGTTTCTGATTGGTCAAGGGTACAAACGAGGAGGAGTTGAACAGACTCTGTTCATCCAGTGGTCGAACAATGATATGACTATTGCACAAATCTATGTAGATGACATTGTGTTTGGATCCACATCCAAACAAAAAGTGAATGACTTCGTCCAGGTAATGTCTCCTGAATTTGAAATGAGCATGGTTGGTGAACTTTCCTACTTTCTTGGTCTACAGGTCAAACAATGCAAAAGTGGAATCACGATACATCAAGAAAAGTATGCCAAGAACCTGGTAAAGAAATTTGGACTTGAAGGGTGCAAAGTAGCACACACACCCATGGGGAAAAATACCAAATTATCCAAGGACGAAGGTGGAACATGTGTTGATCCAACACTCTACAGAAGCATGATAGGAAGTCTCCTGTACCTCACTGCTAGTCGACCTGACATAAGCTTTAGTGTTGGACTATGCGCTAGATACCAATCAAATGTTAAGGAGTCTCACCTCAAGGCCGTGAAAAGAATCATACGATATGTGGCAGGTACTACTAACTATAGCTTGAAATATTCCTTTGAGACTAAACCTTTCATTGCAGGATAATGTGACACCGATTGGCTGGCGACGTGGATGATAGAAAGAGTACTTCAGGAGGATGCTTCTTTATTGGAAATAATCTTGTATCCTGGCTAAGCAAAAAGCAAAACAACATTTCACTATCAACTGCAGAAGCTGAATAAATAGCTGCAAGCAGCTCATGCTCGCAACTGGTATGGATGATGCACATGTTGTGCGACTATGGTATGAACTTGACTTCTATGACTCTATTTTGTGACAATCTGAGTGCCATTAATATGTCTAAAAACCCTGTGCAACACTCCAGAACTAAACATATAGACATTAGACACCATGACATCCAAGAGTTAGTTGAAGATGGAGTCATTACCCTTGAACATGTTCCTACCATAAATCAACTGGCTGATATTTTCACAAAGGCCCTAGATGCGCAAAAATTCATATCCCTGAGAAAATCTCTATGGATTTGCTGTGCTATGTAAATGCTGTATAAAAAAATAATAATAAAGGGGAGGTGGAAGTCTCGGATTGGCTAGGATAACTATAAGTCTCGTACAGGTTCAAAATTTTGTTTGTCTTGAACTTTGAATCCATTATTTCTTCTCCCAGTATAAGGAAAAGAGCTACGACCTTGAAATGATGCTGTGGAATGCTGTCACCAATGTGATAGAGCACCAAGCACAGAAAATGACAGGTCCGTGAAAGCTTCCTTAATAATGTTCACCTCTAAGTTGCACCAAATATATGGGTTACAAGGTTCTGAGCTCGTCACACAGGGTTTTTCCAGTGTGGTACTTTATTGTGTAGTTTGCGAGCTACTACACAAGGATTGGGCAGAAGGAGCAATAAGGAAAAATTATACAACTCATTTAGCAATCAAAATGGGGTGAACATATATTGGAAGAGAAGACTTGCGGATTTTTCTTAGTACATTTTCAAACATTATTGTCTGACTGAGACTTGTGTTTAATATGGTGATCTATGATTTCATTTCTCCAATAAATAGAAAAAAAAAAATCAGCCTCTCCTATTTTTCTCCTGGGATTATATGGATTATTTTATGCAAAAATGAACCCGGATGATTATCCAGTCGTGACTTATCTTCGGAACACGTGTAAAAATGGGGACATGGTCTTTTCTTTTTCAACCATCTGGACGTGCAATCATGTTTCTTAATGACTATATAACTGCAATGAGTGGGCGCCGAAAAAGGGTTTAAGTAGCCCATATCAAATCTCGTGAAATAGACAGGAATTGAGGCGTCAACCTTCCACATTTCATATCTTTGTCAGGCTATGGTTAACCAGGGCTAATCTCTTTCAAAGTTCACTGTCACGCCTGTGTTCTTGTGTTTTTTCTTCAACATCTCTTTACAGAGCTTTCATGGTGGACCACGGAGATTCACCCAGCGGAAGACAACCAAGCTGGATCTTGGTTCCATTCTTGAACCCATAACCATTAGAGACTATCCCTTCGCCCGAATCTGATGAGCCCTCCATCAGCCGACCAAGGCAAGGACACGCCCCCTCCCGGTCCTTCATCTCCGCCGTGCCCCGATGCCCCTCAGACCGAAACTGCTCCAACTGATGTTCCACAGCCCAGTGTGAATACTCCGCCCCTTGCTACCACAGTTCCACAAGAAGGAGATCCTTCGCCCATGGCGGAATCTCCACTTCCTCCTCAAGATCTCCCTTCCAGGACGACCTCACATCCACCTCCAAAGTCTAAGGTTCCCCGCAAGGCAAAACCTACAGGCAAAACCCCAATTCCTAGGCCACGGCATCAACATCTCATTGATGAGTCCTCGTCCGAGGACGAAGTGGCAAGATCTCCGCCTCGCCGTTCGCACCGTCACAAAAAGCCTTCTCCTACTGCATTTACTAGGTCCTCTCCAGGACGCCTTCGCAACGAAAATGGCGTACTGGTCCGAGGTAAGGCCTTCTCCAAGTCGTTCTACACGAAGGCAACTTCCGACCGCTACAAATTGTTTCCTGGTATGGACTTCTGGCCTGAACGTAATCTTGATCTTAAACGTTTTGCGAAAACATCTGTTATGGAGTTTATCCAAAAATCTGGATTAGAGGTTACTGTGACAAATTTGGGTAGATTTTATAGTTCCATTGTTCATGAGTTTTATGCCAATTTGGTCACTGGCATTCAGGATCCCGAATCCCCTCAGTTCGGGAGAGTTTTAGTCCGTGATAAAATTGTTAATTTCAGTCCTGATGGCATTAATGATTATTTGGAACTGACTAGCCTGGATGAGGAAGAGGAGGTTGAAGTCGACCTTGGGGAGGTGGTCGACTTCCTCAGTAACGGGAAGCTCACCAGCTGGACTAAGCCTGTGATCTCCCTCGATACTGACACAGGAGGCCAACTGGCTTCATAAAATAGGGAGGCAAAATTGGACACCCACGTCCAACAAGTCTCACCTAACATTAGCCCAGTGTCAGGTCATATTCAAAGTCCTGAAAGCCATACCGATTGACTTTGGGAGGATAGCATTCGAGGCCATCATGAGTTTTACTGAGAAGCCCGACTCTCGCAAGAAGCTTTCGTTCCCTACCCTCATTTGGGGCCTCCTCTCGTATCAGGGCATCCAGGCTCAGTCCACTGATGTCCTTCAGAAATCCACTCCTCCGCTGAACATGGCCTCACGAGAAGCCAATGTTGCCTATAGGCCACGCACCATTGCACCCACCCTTCCTCCCTCGGAAGTCGCGGCCAATCTCCCGCTCTTTCTACATCAGCAACTAGAGATTCTTGATACTCTAGCTGCTGAGGTAGCTGCCTAGAAGTTTTATTTTATTAATGTCTTGAAATATCTGGATGTTCCCTCTCAGGGCGCACCATACAGAGGTTCCACTCCTTTTGGCAGGTAGCTCGAAAAAGGGGGAGAAGAGACCATCTGCCGCGGATAAAGGGAAGAGAAAGGTGTCAGGCAAGGCAACAAAAAAAAAGGGTGGCCGAGGAGACTGAAGCGGAAGATACTGAGGAAGTAGAAGAATGGGAGTCTGGGAGTGATTCTGATTAAATTTGGGATGTTTTTATTAAACAATTTGAACAAATTTTTATGGGTCTGTAATATTGATACTACAATTTCCCTAGGATGCTAACAACAATATCTGTAGTTTAGTTGTTCTTATTGACTATCTGAACATGATGAATGATGTTTCTGCTATATGTGAACATCCTTCTTTTCAGCATACAGTTCTCCTGCTTGTTTCTTTTTGCAGGTAGCAGATGGTCCTGGAATTTTCGAACAACATGCCAAAGGGGGAGATTGATAAGGTAATTATTGTCAATATTATTCAAAAATTCTAATTAATTTATTATTGGTTGCAGATATTGTGAAGATATTCTTGGAAGAAAGTCAAGGTTGAATGAGAAGAGAAAAAGAAGGAAATGCATGGCTAAATATAAGGAGAATCAAGAGGAATCTGGTAACAAATCTTTGAAAATATGATATATGCATATCAAGGCCATCTATACAAAGATATGCATATCACAACCAAGAGATGAGAAGATACCGGTAGATTCCTTGGAGGACATGGAGAGATTATAAATACAACCTCAAGCTGTATAGGCTGATAACTCTCCAAGATTATTCAATTACCATCATATGGGCAGAGAGATATAGAGAGGCTGATGAGTGTGCTGTTATATTCGTAAGAATACAACAGAATAGGAAGAACTCAAGGGCGAACTAAAGACAAACCTCGCAGAGTCTGGATTACTTTGGAAATGCATCACACGTTGATTTTGGAAGATTTCAACTTTGTACAAACGGGAGTTTGTATTCAAATCCATCTAGGGGACTAGATGGTCAAGTAAGTGTTTTAGAAGAATTAGTTACACGGGTATACAAGTATTTAGGGGGAGCCAAATATGTGTAAGTTCTACTGTAACATTTGTGGGAACAAATATGTCTTATAATAAAATTACTTGAGAGGAAGAAGGGATTTCTTCCTCGCTTAAAATCAAACTTTATTTTAAGCTTCCGCATGTTCATTTACAGTTAGAACTACTGTTGAATACATACACCCGCGCACATATTCTGATCTAACAATTCTTAAATAATCCATATCATAAATAATTATTATTCTTAAACCAAAGTGTACGTCGGAATTAACTTGCAAGAGTCGGACAATAACTTTACTGACATATTCAATTTAGTCCCCCAACCATTTTAATTTTACAAATTTAGTTATGGAATTAGGATAATTTGAGAATTTCACTAGAATTCGACATTGTAAAGTCTCAAATTTATATTTGGAATATTACTATTTGACACTTAATCTAAATATTTTTTAATATTTCAAAAGATATTACTTTAAAATAAAGAAGTTTAATTGAGAAATCATATGATGGAAATAAACATGATATAGCTCGTGCAAGAGTTTCGTTACATAACATAAAAAATTTTGATAAATTAATAAAAATTTTAAACACTTAATTAATTGAAAAAGCTTACACAATCGGAGTAGAAACACGACCAAGCTCATCCTTCCTGATCATTTTACCTGAAAACGCAAAAAATCATATGCATAGGGTGCATTAGGTACACAGTGCAATTCGATCTATAATACTTAAAATTTGTTTAACTAAAAAGTACTACTTTTTTACTTAAAAAATATTACTACCGATTTGTTACCTTAAAAGAAATAGTAATATGTTTTAAGTAAACAAATAATTCTTTTTAGTTAAATAAGTAATATTGTAAAAGATGTTTCTCTTGATACCACAAATATTAAATCTATAAATAACTAGATGACCGTCCGTGCAATGCACGAGATATAATATATTTTATTATATTAAGAATTTATAGTAAAATTATATTTATTATTATTATAAAAATGTACATAACTTATTATTTATATCAATTATATAATATTATTCAATTTAGAATATAGTTTGTTAGATTACATTGTATTTTATTTCTTTAAACGTAGTGTTATTAAATAATAAATTGTAAGTTATTTTCAAGTGAATTTTGAATTGTCCCTGAAATAAAAATAAATATTTTAATTTACTAAAACCTAATGAGGTTAAACAATAAATTATAATATTATAATATTTTTATTTTTATAAAAAAACAACATATATTTTTAGCTTAAATCCATTTCAAAATTTGATATACTATTTATTCAAATCCATCATATATATATATATATATATATTAAATTTTAAGGAAAAATATTCAATCCATAAAAAACTATATTTCATACTTTAAATATAATTCTTTATTTCAATATATACAATATTGATGTTAAATTAAAGATCACAAAACAAAGATTAATTTGATATATCATATGTTAAAAATGAATTTAAAATTAAAAATATATTTTGATTTTTCCATTTTAGTGAAAAATACAAATAGAAAAGAGAAAGAAAAAGTATATATAAGACACATGTCAATTATTTGTGGAGACACATGTCAAGAGAAGCTACATATTCTTATTTTCCAGTGTTCCTGCTTTTATATTAAGCTTGATGTTTGCCCGTGCGATTCACGTGATATAATATATTTATTATATTAAATTTTATAATAAAATTATGTTATTATTAACAAAAAAATGTATAATCAATTATTTATATCAATTATATTTATATAAATATTATTCAATTTGAAATATTTTATTACATTGCATTTTTTCTTTTTTTATGTTAGTTTTATTAAATAATAAATTGAAACATTATTTTGAAGTGAATTTTGAATTGTCCCTCAACTGTATATAAATATTTTAATTTACTAAAAACTATTGAAATTAAACAATAATTATTTTCATTTTTATAAAAAAAATTATCTATGTTTTTAGGTTAAATACATATAAAAGTCTGATATACTATATATATAAATTCATCACATATATCAAAATTTTAAAATTAATAATTCAATGCATACAAATTTATATTTCATCCATAAAAATTATATTCCATAATTTTAAATATAATTATTTATTTCAATATCTACAATATTGGTGTCAAATTAAAGATCACAAAAACAATATTAATTTGATATATCATATATTAAAAATGGATTTAAAACATAAGTTTTTTGAATTTTTAAAGTTTAGAAAAAAATTAAAATAGGAGAGAGAGAGAGAAAAAAAGAGAGACTCACACATGTCAATTAAATAGATAGACAAATGTAATGAGAAAAAAAAAGTTCCGTGATCCTTCTTCTATATTAAGTATAACTAGTAAGTTCTCCTGTGCGATGTACGGACATATTATTATAGTATAATATTATTAAATAAGAAATAAATAATATTTATATTTTTTAAAAATATATAATACGTAAAATAAAATAAATTTACCTACATTTTTCCCAAATTGCAAAAATTCTCATATTAAGAAAATAAGAAAATGATAACCTTTATTTTCTTTCAATGTGCAAGTTTTAGACGAATGAAAGTAATTTTATGTAGTTCAATATAAGTAAAATCATATGATATTTATGATATTTTAAAGTTGCATATGAGCAAAGTCATACAATGTTATCAATCATTCAGCAAATCTTAACAGTTGATCATCAACTATCCATTGCCCTATTCCATATCTTAAGTTAGCCTCTTATGAGCATTTAAGCTATTAAAAATATTCATCATCCCCCATTATTCTAAAAATTTCAAAACATTAGAACATATTAGGTCTATCCAGAAACACCAATTAAAGATATTATTATGGAAAGATAATTACAATCTATATCATATTTGCTTATTTTAAATTTTAGTATGGAAAATTATGTTTAAGACAATCTGATAGTTGAAAGCAGCTTTTAAAAAATCAAATAATTAAGTAATTAAATATAACACAATTAGTGTTCTCCTATTATTAAATTGTATAAGATTGTAATTAGATAATAATTGATAATTTAGTTACATCATATAATTAAAAAAAAAAAAAAAAACCTCTCTCTGTCTATATATATATATATATAAATAAAATTATAGATTCGGTTCTCTTAATTTTTGAACTTATTTGATATCATATAGTACCAAATATATTATAGATATCATACAATTTTAAAATATCTAACTAAAAATCTGCTAAAAATAATAAATAAATATAATAACTATTAGTACAAATAATTAAGTAATTAAATATAATTCTGCTGTTATTAAATCGTATAAGATTGTAATTAAATAATAATTGATAATTTAGTTGATATCATATAATTTAAAAAAAAAAAAAACCTCTTTCTATATATATATTGAAGCGAAAGTGGTTTATATCCAGCTTCACACAAAATAGGCACGGTTATTGTAGGAACCGACTCAAGTAACGGTATCGATCCCATGAAGAATAGGTATATGTGGAATTCTAGATGGCTATTTAAATTTAATTTGAACTACTATTTAAACTATCAGATTTGGAGAGGTTGGTTAATTAACTAAAGTTTCCTAAATGAATAAATCAAAATCAAAAAATTAACTTGATCTAAATTAACACTAGAACTTAGTTTTTGGATTCTGTTAATTAATTTAAAGGTGGCCTTAGAAAATTTGCCTCTATGTTATACCCGAATTTAATCTAGAGAATGACTCAATAATCAAGTTGCTTATATTTTCATATGGGGGTCACTTATGTTGAATAGATTAATTATTTCTAATATCTCTAATTATGTAGATTAAGGTAGGATAAATTCAACTTTTGGTCCTCATTTCCCATACTTAACTCCAAAAGGATTTAGAACTCAATAATCCATCATATTTAATAATATATCTTTCGATCATGAAATTAAATATGCCATTTATTTCAAGACATATGAAAAATCAACAACTACTTTACATCTATTAATTCTACACCTAATAGACATGCAAAAAATTGATCAAGTTCTCACATATCGAAATATAAAGCATGAAATAAATGGATAAAAACATAAACATCTCTATATTGAATCCAAAACTAACATTAATTCATCAATAACATGAGGAAATTATCCCAAGACCAAAAGGAAAACTACTTACTAATTAACATGATTATCTCTCTTGGGTGAATAAATGGGAGCTTGAATCTTGGCAAAATCTTCAAGGAATTCTTCAATCTTCTTCAAATTCTTCTTTCTTTTCCCAAACCCTCTCAACTATGTATAAGTGTGTGTCTAAAAGTGGCTAGCTAAGAAGTCCCATTTCTCAAAATGAAAAACTGACTTTTGACCTTGGAGCAAGTGAGTAAAAATTGGGTTTGACACGAAAACCCGCAAAAAAAGAGAAAATGGCGCCACTCGGTTGTCTCACTCGGTTTAGTGATCACTCTGTTGGCCAAGTGGTGTCTGTCACTTCGCTTGATCACTCGGCCTGACAATCACTCGGCTGGCTGAGTTCTGATGTTGACTCGGTTGACTCATTCGGTCAGCCACTTCACTCGGCTGGTCGAGTGAGCGAAACTTTCTGAAATTGTTTTACATTTCTCCACTCGGATGGTCCACTCAGTTGTCACTCCACTAGGCTGACCAAGTGGAATTTCTCTTTTCTTCATCTTCTTAGTTTTTCACTCGTTCTCCCGTTTTCGTCCCTTCTCTTTTTTCACCGGTTTGATCCATGAGTTTGTTTTCTCCTACGATTTTCCTGCAAAACATGTGAAAATGGTGTACTCGCGTACACTTTTCGAAGATTGCAAAATCAAGGTAAAAGTAGAAGAAACGGGCAAAATTTACACACGAATGTTCGAGTAAAACATGATTTCTACCCTAGATAAATTCGATTTGTCATATATATATAAATTAAATTATAAATAATATTATAGATTTAATCTCTTGATTTTTTAACTTATTTGATATCATATAGTATCAAATATATTATAGATATCATACAATTCTAAAATATCTAACTATAAATTTGCTAAAAAATAATAAATAAATATAATAACTATTAGTATAAATAATTAAGTAATTAAATATAACACAAATAGTTTTCTATTATTAAATCATATAAGATTGTAATTAGATAATAATTGATAATTTAGTTGATATCATATAATTAAAAAATAAATAAACTGGTCTCTCTCTATATATAAATAAAATTATAAATGATATTATAGATTCAAATCTCTTAATTTCAAACTTATTTGATATCATATCATACCAAATATATTATAGATATCATACAATTCTAAAATATCTAACTAAAGATCTGCTAAAAAACAATAAATAAATATAATTACTATTAGCATCAATGCAATGGGCAAGAAAAGGAGTGGCTACTAAAAATAGTTGATACTTCTGTTATTATATATACATATAGATATAGATAAAATAAAAATAAAATTATACAGATTAATCTTACTCTGTTATTATTTTAATTTTAAATCAAACATAATTATTGCAATCTAACTTATATATACATATATATTAGTTATATATATCTCAAAATTTTCAAAATTATAGGATCTAAATTAAAATACAATTTATATTTATAGAATATTTAAAAGTTTGTTTTGATATACTCTCATAATAAATTAATAAAAGTAAAAATAAATAATAATATAATTATTTTTGCAATTAAATAATAATATAATTATTTTTATTGCAATATCAATCAAATTATTTTATTATATCTCATCTATAGATAGGTATTAATATATATATATATATGTATAAAAATAGATATCATAATTAAAAGTAATTTAGGCAGCAATAAAGTATTTTTTTTAAATATTTAAGACACTATTTCTCTTTATGTATATCACAATTAACTTAAAATTTTTTGATATTTCATAATTAAATTATAATTTATGTATGTATGTGTGTATATATATATGTGCAATATTGATGTCAAATTAAAGATCATGAAAACAGAATTAATTAGATATATATTTTTTAAATTGGAATTAAAATAAAAAAAAAGTTATAAACTTTTGACATTTTTAGTAAAAAATAAAAAAATAATAAAAAAGATAATCAAATAAACATATTTTTGATAGATAATAACTTGAAAATTAATAAATGTTCGTAATTTTATTAATCAAATATATATCGATAGATATTGATATAGATTTTAATTGAAAAATAGATATCATAATATATATATATATATATTGATAGATATTGATATTGATTTGCATTGAAAAATTAGATATCATAATATATATATATATATACATATATATATATGGTACATATTTGTATAGAAAAGAGATACTATAATTAGAAAGTAGTTAAGGCAGAAAAATTTGATATTTTCTATTTGTGGCGGTACTTCACTTATACACACACACACATAGGAATAATAATTTTTAATTTAGAGAAAATGATGAAGGTAAAGAAAAAAAATAGATTTATTGAAATTTGTGCTAATCTACTTAATTTTTTCTTATGATCTTGTTGTAACTGAAATTGAAACTGATGTGATTTTTTTAATTTTTTGAGGAGAAGATAAGAGAAGAAATTTTGTTTTTTATTTTATTTTTATATATTACTATAATATCTTATTTTTGGAGAAAATTAAACAAAATCATAATAATTGAGACATCAGATTTTGATATATTCTATAATTAATGTTAATAAATTTCATTATATTAATCAATTATATAATCCTAAAATTTATGTTAATTAACTTCATAATCCAAAAAATCACACGGTGGAGTATTTATTTACTACTAACAATAATAATATTATTGTTCGGTAATTAAAAATATATTATATATGGTTTGAAAAACAGATATATTCAAATTTAGAGAGTTAATTTGAGCGGAAAAATTGGTTAGCTTCTAAAATTTTATGGTTGATCTTTGTATACACACACACACACACACACACACACATATATATATATATATGTGTGTGTGTGTGTTAAATATATCCCAAAAGACCTAAAACATAAATAATTTCTTTTTTGACAATTTTTCTACCAAAAAATAATCTTAATTTTTGCGGTTGTTTAAAATTTAAAAAGTAAAATATTAAATTTTTGTTCCTTTTTTAATGTTAAATTTGATAAAAAAAAATAAAATTATACAGATTAATCGTACTATATTATGTAAATATTAATTATATTTATTTTTATATCAAATCGATTTATTGTAATCTAACTTATTAGATATATTGGTTATCTATATCCCAAAATTTGTGGAATTATATGATTTGAATTGAAATACAATTTATATTTATAGAATATTTAGAATTTGGGCCAAATTTCATTTTACACATTTAAAATAGGAAAAATTCTTCTGTGCCCAAAATATAACAAATTATGTTTTATGCCCAAGATACCAATTTCGCCCTTAATGAAGTGAGACCAACATTCCTTCTTTCAAGTCAATCGTAGCTCAATCATGAATTTACAATTAGAAAGCAGAGAGAGGAGAGAGAATATGGAGGAGAGAAGAAAGAGGAGAGAAAAAATGAAAAATAACTTTCACGACTGAAAAGGGAAGAGAGAGGAGAGATAAAAGTGAAGAGATTAGTTTCACAATATGGATAATCGTGAAAGGCTTTCATGATCACGACTAACAATAATGATAAACGCATTTCAAGATTATCGTTAATCGTGGCTTTCATGATAATCGTGAAAGCTTTTTACTGTTATCGTTAATCATGAAAACCTTTCTTCCTTTCACAATTAACGATAATTGTGAAAGTCTTTTACGATTAACATAATTGTGAAAGTCTTTCCGCCTTTCACGATTAACTATAATTGTGAAAGGCTTTCACAATTAACATAATCGTGAAAGGATTTCGATAACAGTGAAAGGCTTTCGCGATTAAAACAATCATGAAAATCTTTCACAATTAACATAATTATGAAAGCTTTTCTGCCTTTCATGATTAATGATCGTGAAAGCCTTTCACAATTCACATAATCGTGAAAGCCTTTCTACCTTTCACAGTTAACAATAATCGTAAAAGCCATCGAGAAAGTATTTCACGATTATCCATACCGTGAAACCCATCTCTCTATTTTTCTGTCTCCTTTCTCTTCCCTTTTCAGTCGTGGTTTTCCTCTTTTCTCTTTTCTTTCTTCTCTCATCCCTTTTCTATCTCCTCTCTACTTCCCAATTGTAAATTATTTTTCCCCTTTCTCTCTTCTCTATTCCCGTAAGTTCATCTTTTTCCTTTTCTCTGATGAAAGTCTCTCTTGGTTTCACGATTGGGTTTCACAAGAGAAGGCAATACTCACGAGAAAGTCAAGAAAGGGAAGAGAGAAGAGGGAGAAGAATAAATAAGGGTACATTCGTCTATAAACCATAAATGTAGCCATAAATATTGTATTTTTAAAATTTGGGCATAGGAGAGTATTTCTTATTTTAAGTGGGTGCATTGAGTAATTTCCACTTAGAGGTTTGTTTTGATATACTCTTATAATAAAATAATTAAAATTAATAATAATATTACGATTAATTATTGCAAATTTTATTTACCCTTAAATTGTGGCTCTATCAATCAAATAATTTTATTATATCATATATATAGATAGATATTGATATAGATTTTTTAAAATAATATCATAATTAAAAGTAATTTAGGAAGAAAATGTTGATTTTATTATTTAAGATAACACTTCTCTTTATATATATATATATATATATATATATATATATATATATACACCACAGTTACTTAAGAAAAAAATATTTCATAGATTAAATTTAGTGTATGTATGTGTGTGTATATATATGTGCAATGTGGATGTCAAATTAAAGATCATGAAAAGAGAATTAATTAGATATATTTTTTAAAAATATTGAAGATGAAACAAAAAAAATTATATGCGTTTTGAAAATTTTAATGAAAAAAATCAATGGACATATTTCTATAGATAATAACTTGAAAATGAATAAACGTCTTAGCTTTATTAATCAAATATATATAGATAGATATTGATATAGATTTACATAGAAAAATAGATATCATAATATATATATATATATACCATAATTATAAAGTAGTTGTTGTGATGATTTATGCTTCAATTTTGATACGCAAGTGCACGTAGTCACACAAGTAATATAATGATAAGTTGATCATCTCCAAAGGGATTGAATTTAAAATTAATTTGCAAATACCAATCACTAAACAATTGGGTGGATGTTCGATTCTATTACTACAATTCAAACAAAGAAGTAAAGAGAATATTTCCAGCAATTAATGGTTCAATTCACAAGCTAACAACAACAAGAAAATTCACAAAATTGAGATGTAGACTTGAATTACTAATTTCCCTTGAATCGATTTTTATTAATTGATGTTCATTGGCATTGTTTTGAGTGAAATGCTCCAAAGTTAACAAAAATTTCCTATCGGCACATAGAATTTTTCCAAATGCTATGCTACACATTCCTTTTTCTAATTGAACATATTCCTATGCTTAATAGAAATTGGAACATCGATGTAAGTTTCAATTCTTATAGTTGTGCAAGGCGAACAATATATTCCTATACCACCCACTACTACAACCTAGAATCGATTATAAAATTGCCTCATTCAATCATTTTCCACTAGACCCAACCTTCCCAGTATTAAATCTAGCTCATGAATTCCTCATTGCTGGCCAAACAACAACAAATATTAGTACTAGGCACACTTGAATGAACAATCACACAAATCACTCAACAATGCATAAAAGTCTCAATAATAAGATTCAAAGTTCGTTAGCAATTGAAGTCTTCAATAAGTTAACTCATGACTAACTTATAAAATACAATCTAAAAGTCTAACTCATCATCCATAGTGATTGAAATGAAATTCCAAAAACAGGGGATTAAAAAAAAGTTAAAGAAGAGAGGATGAGCTGATGGTCATGTTGTTTTTTTGTGAATCCTTCTTCTTCTTCCTTCTTGATGTCATTTTCTTCTTCCCCCTTGATTTCATGCTGAAAATCTGCTGAGAGTGATGGTATTTTTGCTCCAATTCCAGCGGCTGTCTTCTCCCTGTTTTCCTGCGCTGCTGCTGCTGATCTTTGGTTGTTGATGATGAAGGCCCACCATTCCCTTTCCACATTAGACATCCCATTAGTTATGATTTGACTCTGGCCCAGATGATTCTCCTGCTGATTTAGTCATTCATTTAAGTTTAAAAGTTGGCCCCCGCCAGCTAGGCAGTGATTAAATTACACAGCCAGCAGTTTTGGTTCGAATTTTCTAGGTCAAAGATTGACTTTCAGTGTTGCTGTAGCATTGCTCCTAGCAACTAGGGACTTTCTCAACCAGTCTGCACTCTTTAGCTTCGATTCTCCAAGTTCAGCTCCAACCCTATTTTGTCACATAAAATTAAAGGAAAATTTTAACATTTAATTTGTACAAGCTACAAAAAAAAAAAAAAAAAAAATCAAATTCTACTATATTATACTAAAATTTACTAAATTCATCACTATTTTCTACATGATTTTAAATTCAAAGGTACAAAAATAACTTTATTACATAGAGTTATCAGTTGTTTAGGCGGGAAAATTTTATACTTTCTATTTATGGATGTACTTCTCTTTATATATATATATATAAATAGATTTTAAAATTAATAATTCAATGTACAAAATTTTATATTTCATCCATAAAAATTATATTCCATAATTTTAAATATAATTATTCATTTTAATAAATACAATATTGGTGTCAAAATAAATATCACAAAAGGAAGAATAATTTGATATATCATATATATAATACAGATTTAAAACAAAAAAGTTATTTTAAATTTTAAATTTTGTAAAAAATCAAAATAGGAGAGAGAGAGAGAGAAAAAACGAGACTGACACATGTCAATTAATTGCATAAACAAATATAATGAAAAAACAAAAAAGCCTCATGATACACGTGACAGTTAAAATGTAAAAAAAATTGAAATAAAAAGAATTATAATGTTTAAATAAATGAACACAAAAAATCTTCTATGTACCACAACGCAGAAAAATATTGAAAATTATTACTGAAGTGACACGTGACAAACAACCATCTTTTTAGTATTCTTCTTTTATAGATAGTATAGATTTCAAAAAGAATATACAACTAAACAAACCAATTTAAAAAAAAAATGAAATATCTATTAGAACTACATATACAAGCTAATTTTTTTAATAATAATAATCATAATAATAATAATAATAATAATAATAATAATAATAATAATGATAATGATAATAATAATAATAATAATATAATAATAATAATAATAATAATAATAATAAAATTATAGAGGAAATATGTTATTGTACCCATTTAAAATAGTCGAACTTCTTTTCTGACAAAAAACAAATATTTTCTACCCACATCTATGGTGTTTATAAACGAAGTTACCCTTTTTTTTTCGGTTCTCGTAAAAATTTATCTCTCTATTTTTCTCTCTCCTCTTTCTTCCCTTTCTCGTGAAAAATATTATTCCTCTTTTCTCCCTACCCTCTTTTGTCCTTCGCAATCGTGAAAGTCTCTCTCTTATTCGTTTCTTAAGTTTCAGCTCAATCGTGGAACCTCATCCCTCCACTTTTCTTTCTCCTTTCTCTTCCCTTTCTAGTTGTGGAAGTTTTCACGACTGAACTTAATGAATCGTTAAAGCTCATCTCTCCACTTCTCTCTCATCTTTCTTCCCTTTCTAGTCGTGGAAGTTATTTTTTCTCTTTTCTCTTGTCTTTTCTCTCTTCTCCCTTTTCTCTCTCCTCTCTTGGCCTTCTCGATGTTAAATTCCTTTTCCTTTTTCTCTCTCCACTCTCTTCTCTTTTCCCACTTTCCTCTTTTCTCGTTTTCCTCTTTTCTCTCTCTTTATCTCTTCTCCCTTTTCTCTCTCATCTCTTTTCGCCTTCCAATAGTAAATTTCTCTTCCCCTTTCTCTCTCCTCTCTTTTCCCCTAAGTTTATCTTTCGTGAAAGTCTCTATTTCTTTCTTTATTTTTCCTTCGCCTTCACGATTCACTGTATAAGCTTACACGATTTGAACTTTTCACGATTAGGGGTGTTAAAGCAGCTTTCACAACTGGGCTTTCACGATCCAGGGTGTAAGTTGTGAAAGCTTACACGATTGACCATGAAAGCAGCTTTCACGAATGACTATGAAAGCAGCTTTCGCGATTGAGCTTTCACAATTGACCGTGAAAACAACTTTCATGAGTGATCGTGAAAACAGCGGTCACGATTGAATTTTCATGATTGACAGTAAGAAAAGAGCTTCCACGATTGACTATGAAAGAAAGAGCTTTCACAAACCATGAAAGAGCTTTCACGATCGACCGTGAAAGCTTAATAAGGGTATTTTAAGAATTGTGGGTAAAAAAAATCTTTGTTCAAATTTTGGGCAGAAGAGTTTTGATTATAGTAAATGAGTACATTAGAATTTGACCCTAAATTATAGTAACATGCGAAAAAAAAGGCACATCTTTAAATAAAAATTACAATTGAACTGGTCGCAATGGAGATGTGCAGCGGCATAGTTGGATTTTGCATATCGATCGGTCTAAAAATTGGGCGTTGGCCTTAGCTCATGTTTGTTAGATTCTAGGCTCGTTTGGTCCAAGGCTTAGGTGGTGCAATTAAGGATTCAATAGTGGATTCTTGCTCGGCTGCCTAGCGGGTCTGCAAGACAAGGAACGGTGCCATTTTCAAATGAGAATCCATGGTGATTTGATTTTTGGTTCAAAACAAAAATTATGTTTGGATATGTATTTTTAATGAAAAATAATATAGGTTAAGTGTGTGTATAACTTCCCCATTTCTTGACTATTTAATATATTATTATTTAAAATATAAACATTGTATTATGGATTTTATGTTTTAAAACGTTATGAGTGAAAAAATGAAATAAAATAAAATGAGTCGTTACTTATATTCGGTCTTATCTTAATCACAATAAACTAAATTAGAAATTAATAAGTTACTTTATAAAATCACAAAAATAAACCATACAACACTTTAAATTTCTTTAAATGTAATTTTCATGCTTGAGAATTTTTTTTCATAAATTGCAGTGGAATAATATAATAAAATTTGGAAATATTGTACATGATCAATAAAATTTCATTAATCTATTATTCATCTAAATAAGTAGAATACATTAAGCATTAAAATTTGCAATTCTCATTTCATGTATGAAGAACATCCATAAGTACTGAGAGTCTGTAAACCACTAATAAAATCCTAGAGGTTTAATATTTCAATGAACAAATAAACTAAAATATATAAAGCATATTGTTAAATATATTGTATATATTTAAGCACAAATAAATGAAGTATATAAAGCATATTGTTAAATATATTGTATATATTTAATGGTTAATGTAAATAATTAGTTTCCTAATTATTAGCATGTTAAATATATACAATATATTTAGTGATAAATGTAAATAATTAGTTTCCTGATTATTAGCCTAGATTTTTGCCTACAATTAGGCTTCAAATCTTGTATATATAGCGATTGTGTAAATGAGAATAATGAAAGATTATAATTCTTTCATGATATCGCGTGTTTAGGGTTTCATGTTCTTCTCCTTCCACTGCACCCTACCACTCGGTCATCCACTTTCTTCTTCATTCTTTCTTCTTCCGGCAGCCTTATCATGTCAGCTTCCAAGAACTCTTTTCACCCTGCTCTTACAGTGTCTAACATTGATATCATATCTCCATTACCCTCGAAATGGAGAATGTTCAATATTCTACGTGGGTGGGACTATTTAAGGTTACCGCATGATCTCGTATGGTCTTGAACTATATATTCCCTCCGCCAAAGGGAAAGAGAAGGTTTCTTCGTCGACCGAGGATGATGACAAACTATGGTTGACCCTTGATGCAATGGTCTTTTTGTGGATTTATGCCACCATTTCTAATGACCTTTTGCACACAATTCTTGAACCTGATAGTACAGCAATGGAGGCCTGGAATCATTTGTGAGATAGTTTCCAAGACAACAAACATTCTTGGGCCTTTACTCTTGAACATGATTTCTCCACTCTCAAAATGGAGAATTCTCTTAATGTATCGGCTTATTTTCAGAGGTTTAAGTCTCTTACTGACTAGTTGAAGAATGTTGGTGCCCGGTGCCGGATACCCAGCTTGTTCTCAAATTAGTTCCGAGTCTCACCCGTGCTTATAAGGGTGTGGCTATGCTTATTCGTCAAAGTGATCCACTACCTCCGTTCTACCAAGCTCATTCCATGCTCACCTTGGAAGAGGTTGAAATGGGCAAGGAGGTGGCAATGGAATCGGAATCTACTATGGTGGCCGCCTTCTCTGCTAAATTTGATGACTTTGCTCCATATTCTGACTAGTCGGGGCTAGGGGTAAAAATCAGCGCAAGAATTCAGATGGCCGGAAGAACAACAGGGGTGGTAGCCGGAATAACAATGGTGGTGATGGCAGCAAGGCTGGCCGTGACTGTGGGAATTCCTGTATTATTCTCACTGCCTCTTCTTATACTCTCCGATGCTCTATTGTGGATCTTCTTTGTTCTGAATTTGCTGTGAAGGATCTTGGTCACTTGAATTATTTTCTTGGTATTGTTATGACTCGAAATAAAGGTGGCATGTTTATTTCACAATGCGAATTTGCTGAAGAAATAGTTAAGCGTGCCAGAATGTCATCTTGTAAACCGTCTACCACTCCGGTTGACACCAAGTCAAATGTTAGTACTACTTATGGTTCTACATTTGAATATCCCACTATTTATCGGAGTCTTGCAGGGGCTCTACAATATCTCACTTTCGCCCGACCAAATACCTCTTATGCAGTCCAACAGGTTTGTCTAAATATGCATATCCAAGAATTGATTATATGTCTGCTCTCAAGCTGGTTATTCGGTATGTTTAGGGTACTTTGGATCACGAGCTTCATCTATACCCGTCTTCTTTCTCTACATTTTTCTGTTATACTGATGTAGATTGGGGTGGGTGCGCTGACACGAGGAGATATCCGTCAGGTTATTATGTATTTTTGGGAGACAACTTGGTCTCATGGTCGTCTAAGCAACAACTCACTTTGTCTCATTCTAGTGCCGAGGTCGAGTATCGTGGGGTAGTAAATGTTGTCTCTGAGTCATGTTGTCTTTGAAATCTTCTCTTGGAGTTGTATTGTTCAATTAAAAAGACTACTCTTATTTATCATGACAATGTAAGTGCTATTTATTTGTTGGGAAATTCAGTTCAACATCAACGTATCAAACATATTGAAATGAATATTCATTTTGTTAGAGAGAAGGTTGCCCCTGGACAGGTCCGGGTTCGTCATGTGCCATCATGATATCAGATAGCGGATATATTTACTAAGGGTCTTCCACTAGTATTGTTTGAGAATTTTTGGGGGAATCTTAGTGTCCGTAAACCTCCCGCTTCGACTGCGGGGGTGTGTTAAATGTATTGTATATATTTAGTGGTTAATGTAAATAATTAATTTCCTAATTATTAGCATGTTAAATATATACAATATATTTAGTGGTCAATGTAAATAATTAGTTTTCTAATTATTAGCCTAGATTTATGCCTACAGTTAGGTTTCAAATCTTGTATATATAGCGATTGTGTTAATGATAATAATGAAGAATAATAATTCTTTCACATATCATATCTTAAACTAACTACCAATATCCGATACCAACAGTTTATAATACGAAACCCTAATGATTCTCTAATAACATGAAGATCAACAAAAAAATAATATTTATATGCTTCACGGCTCCGCCTTGGACCCATCCACATATCCAATTCAACCTGAAGGTTCAAATAAGGTGGGGTGAGCTTCCTTTAGCTTGTTAGATCATACATGTTAACATTAATCACATACATGAAAACATAGCATGAATAGTCAATTATGACTTAAACTTATAAACTTGTGGCCTGTAGAACATGTACTTGAAAATGTTGATCAACAACATGTATCTTGTAAACTTGTGGCTTGTACAACATGTAATTGAAAATGCTAATCAACAACATGTATCTTGTAACTTGTAAACATAAACGACACCATCTATATAGTTTAGATAATGTAATAAAATTAATAGGTAAGAAATCCCACCTTGATAAATGATGCGTGAATGAAACTTGAATTTATGCAATTGTCCTATCATCGAGCTTTAATTCCTCGTTGCTTACAATTATGAGAGAAAGATTCCTTTCTGGTGATTTTTGGGTATCATGGAAGAAGAGGGAGAGAAAGATTTCTAGTGAATTTTGGGTTCTACAGCCGGATGAAAAAGATGAGAGAATAATTTTTCTTTCTTTACCTTCTGAAATCTGATATATGCGTGTGTTGGAATGATCTTGGATCTACCTTAATACAATGGGTTGTATTAGTTTAAAATTTAAATCAGATCCAAGAGATTTAGTGGGAAGTTAATCTTATCTTTCTAGGGTTTGTTGTAACCACCAACCATTTAGTGGAAATTAATCCTATCTTCATATGGTTTGTTGTCACCACCAGTCATTTAGTGGGAAGTTAATCCCATCTTCATATGATTCTGTTGCAACCACCAGTCATGATTCTCCCTTGGGAAACACGAGCAATTCTTTTTTGATATTGTTCAAGGTTTGGGCCTAGATATAACTAGTAAGATTGTACTTAATTATTTGGTCTCTAATAATTGGGCATGATTCATTTATGATGCATGATGGACTTGTATTAATATAACTTGAACTAGAAATTAATAATAATTAACATAACTTGACAAATAAATTCGTGACTTGAGTTCTCGATTTAATCTTAACTTCTCAACTCAATAATATAATTAGGTTTTAAGGCCCAAACTTTAAGGAGATGATGCATTCCCAGATTCGACACAAATTTCAAATATGTACATAATGACACATAAATAGAAATAATAGCCGAAAATACCGGGTATTACAGTGTTTTTTTTTTTTTACATATTTATTTAATGTCGGTTGCCCTATCTGCTTACTATATTTTTATTTTATTTTCTTAGATCTATCCTACACATTAGGGATTTAATATCAATAGATTAAATTTTAAATCATAATACATATGGATTTCATAATGTATTTACATTTGAGATACTTGGTGAAAAATATTGATAATATGTGATGTAAGTATAATATATTTAAAATGTAATCATTCATCTGTTTCCCAAAAAATAATAATAATAATAATAATAATAATAATCTTGTTTAACTAATATTCAGCTTTTTATTTTTTAACAACTAATGAATAAATGACTTATTAATCCATTATTTTTTACTTAAGACTCTTTATGCATTTGTAAACATGATTGATAAAAAGATACCATTAAAACTTTAATTAATAATTAACTTTAATTTGTCAAACATGTCTCAATTAGTATTTTGGACAAATATTATATATATATATATATGTTGAAAGATAGGAGTCAAGTGCTATATTATAATAACACCAAAACTTCTATGCATTGGGTGCATTGTGCAACACTATCTACTATATTATTTGTTTAACAAAAAATTACTATTTATTTATTTAAAAATTATTACTACTGATTACCTATAAAAAAATATTATAAATTTTAACAAATAAGTGATATTTTTTAGTTAAACAAATAATATTGTAAAAAAAAATAAAAGCCTCATTTTATAATAAACGATAGTGAATTGTGGCGCCCCTCATATCAAATTGTGGTTGTGCCCGCCCATCTGCCAGATAATGAGTAAATACATTATTACTTTTTCTTCAGATTCTAGCTTCAGCAGTAAACGTCTTTTATGTATTTTTATCATATCAGATTATTACTTACGAAAAAAAAATTGCAAAAAGAGCTTTTTTGTGCATTTCTTTGTACTCATTTTGACTTTCATCTTTTTTTATTATTATTAATGTATGGATTGATCATATACTAAATTGTCTCATAAGTGAATTGTATTTGACTGCATTTCATTTAAATGTAGTTCATTTCAGATTGTAAGTTCTAACTATATTTTATAATCTCGTATTATAAAATGGTTTATACCTAATACCTTTATTCATAGTTCTTTAACTTGCAAAGAAAGTGTTTCTTTCATGGTAAAAGATGTAGTACCAAAAAAAAAAAGAGTAGAATGAATTAACCAGATTTTTCGTTTTTATGTTATTTATTTTATTTTTATGTTATTTATTTATTTGGATCAGGACAGTGAGCCCCACTGAATAACAGCTAGATTTGGGTCGATAGCGGCCCAAGATAGAAACTTGGCCGATGAGAAGACTGGATTTGCAACTTTGGACTGCAGGGTCACTGGAACTGGTCCACTTTATGTGGCTTATGAGACTTGAAATGTGATGATCTAGAGAATCTATCATTCTCGGAGGCTGTGAAGATGGTAGCTGTGACACCCCTTCTTACAAACCTCAATAAATTTATTTTAACCTGCTAAAATATGTACCTGTAATATTTTTTTCTTTAAAGATAACCTGTAATGAATTTACGAGATATAACACATTCTACAAACTAAGTTCACTTGTATTAATATCCAAAGATCCTTGTTACATGCAAAAGTGCCTCACCACATTCACACATATTTACACGTCAAAAGTCCAATAATATTATACAAGTCCAAAAAATACAACAAAATAGAAATCAAAAGCATAGTAAACCCATGGTTTAGCCCCAAAGGTCATCACCCATGTACATCGATCCCCAAAAGCTTGTAAAAGCACAAACAACATATCCTGTAAGCTGTGAGCTTACACATCGTCATCAGGCTCACCTACAATGCACAAATTAGGTGAGCAAAAGCTCAGTAAGGAGAGATTATGCATGTAAAGTAATTTAAATGTTTGCAGGAACTTCCAAAGAGATGTGAAATGCATGTTAATGAAATCATAAAATATGTTTTAGAATCTTTTATCTTTATTGGGCCTTTAACCCACCTATTGTGCACCAGATTGTGCTAGCTCAACAAAATCATAATCATAGAGTCTATCCATGTCTCACATGCCATTGACCCAACAAATTGAGCCTATCCATATCTCACATGCCACCGACTCAAAATACAATAAAGCATATACATGTCTCACATGCCACCGGCCTGACGAATCAAGACTATTCATATCTCACATGCCACCGGCCTTGGTAAGCTAGTAGTGGTCAACGTTACATTTTCCCTTTGTTTTTAACCATATAGTGAATGCAAAGCACAAAGAACATTATATATTCTTTATGCATGCATATGCTAATCCACATGAATGTTTAATTTAATACAATACCAAATTATCTTTTCAAACCACATAATTCATATCCATCAATATCAAGGAACATAAGATTACACACACAATTCATAGCAGAATATAACAAAATAAATGCAATGCCCCAATTTAAAATAGAAAAAAAAACAAAAAAAAAAAACTTAGACTAAACCGTTACTACAATAGCCATTTTTTATAACATAAAAGAAATATCACTTTAATATAATTTTTAAATTTTGTGGGAAGTACTTACCTCAATAAGGATCATAAAAATAAACTTTGACAGCGGAACATAATCTGTGTTAAAATAGATGATCTAGAAGGATCTTAGATGAGTTGTCATATCTTCACATATATTTGTACATATTTGATTTCCTTAATTTTAGGATCTTAATTGATGCAATTGTAATTATATATTTGTGAATAATAGACTCTCATCAAACATTGAGGAATGACAATTACTCTCACATGGTATCAGCCTAACACACGCTGAAACCCTAAACTACCCGCCTCACGCTTCCTCCTTCTCATTTATGCCCACTCTTCACCATGACAGGCAAGAATTCCTTCAATTCAACCCTCACGCTTCAAATCATGACCCATATGGTCACAATCAAACTCAAATCTACCAACTACTTGATGTGGTATGGTCATATTCATCCTCTTCTCTCCGCTCAAAAATTTCTTCCGTACGTTGATGATTCTCGCCCTCCTCCCTCTCAAACTATTTCCTACAGTGGGACATCTTCTCCCAATCCAGCGTACATCGAATGGCTGGAGAAGGACCAAATTGTATGTGTCTTTATCGTCTCAACTCTCACTGAAGAGGCGATGGCCCTGGTGGTCGGCTGCTCCACTTCGCATGCCATCTGGACCACGCTCGCAACAGCTTTCAATCAAACCTCCAAGGCCCGTGAATTACGGATCAAGGATGAACTCCAATTCCTGAAAAAAGGTGCACGATTGGTTACAGATTATGGAGCAGTTTTCAAAAATCTCTGTGATCAATTGGCTTCCATGGGACGACCCATCGATGAAACTGATAAATCCCACTGGTTTCTTCGTGGGTTGGGATCGGAGTTTCAAAGTTTTTCTGCCTCCATGATTAATCTAAACCCGCTGCCGATTTTTCCCGTTCTGTTATCAAAGGCCGAGTCTCACGATTTATTCACTCGTGCTCTTGATTCGGGTTCTGCCGCGTCTCAGTCCGCCTTTGTAGCCTCTCGTTTCTCCTCTTCTGGTGGTCGCGGACCTTCTCACAGCGGCCATGGTGGTTCGTCTCGTCCTCCTTCGTCTGCTTTTGGGGGTCGTGGTCCGTCGAAACAGCAAGGTAAAGGAAAGGGGCGGTTTCCGCCTCGCTGTCAGATTTGTCGTACAGAGTGTCACTACGCTCCGGCATGTCCTGATCGTTATGTATCTACGCCTCCATCCCGCCAAGCCAACCTTGCAGAGGCCTTCAACTCCTCCTGCTCGTTGACTCCTCAAAATGCGTCTGACTGGTTCATTGATACAGGCGTATCAGCCCATATGACCAATGATCCCTCTTCTCTTGCTCGTGTCTCGCCGTATTCCGGTTCTGATCACGTCATCGTTGGTAATGGCGCTAAATTAAATATATCTCATGTTGGTAAATTCGATGTTTCTCATGATTTATCCTTATAGGATGTGTTGGTAGTGCCTCATATTACAAAGAATATGCTCTCTGTCAGTAAACTCACGCATGATTATCCTGTTAAAGTTATTTTTACTGATCAGTGCTTTGAAATTCAGACAAAGGAAACAGGGATGTTTTTGGCTCGGGGTTATCGTGAGAATGGCCTCTACATTTTGGATCATGGACACTCTGCTCTTGTTGCTGCTTTACGGACTAAGAGACTTCGTGGCTCCTTTGAACTTTGGCATCGTCGCTTAGGACATGCTAATTTTTCAGTTATTTCTTTGTTGAATAAATTGGGATTGTTGTCGGTTACCTCATTATTGCCGACACCCACTATTTGTTCGTCCTGTCAAATTGCCAAAAGCAGACATTTATCGTATTCTCTTAATCATAAACGAGCTTCTCATGTTTTGCAATTAATTCACTGTGATTTATGGGGTCCGGCGCCTATGCGATCTTATGATGGATATTTATATTATGCTCTGTTTATTGATGATTTTTCGAGGTTTACGTGGCTGTTTCCATTGCGCTTGAAATCAGATTTTTATTCGGTTTTTGTTCAATTCCAAGCATTGGTTGAAAATCAATTTTCTTGCAAAATTTAGTCGTTTCAAAGCGATGAGGGCACTGAATTTACAAATCATAAGTTGCAGGGTTTATTCGTGATTGTGGTATTCGGCATTCTGTTTCTTGTCCATACACTCCGGCTCAAAATGGGAGAGCTGAGCGTAAGCACCATCACGTTACTGAGACAGGGTTGTCAATGTTATTTCATGCATCCGTTCCCTTATCTTTTTGGGTTGAGGCATTTTCTACCGCTGTTCATATTATCAACAGGTTACCTACTGCAGTTCTTGAGAATAAATCTCCCTTTGAATTGCTATTCTCCCTTGCTCCTGCTTATGATTATTTTCATATATTCGGGTGTCGAGTCTATCCATGTTTACGTGACTATGCAGCAAATAAATTTTCTCCCAGAAGTTTTGCTTGTGTTTTCATTGGTTACAGTACTCGGCATAAAGGGTTTATTTGTCTTGACCCGGTCTCTTCCAAACGCTACGTCACTCGGCATGCTCGTTTTGATGAGGGTTGATTTCCATTCTTGGCTTCTCCAACTTCACAGGCTGTTCATTCGCTTGAGTTTTCAGCATTTTTGGACCCAGTCCCTGCGGTTCCCTCCTTGGCCGCGCCTTCAGAGTCACCTGCCACGGTTCCTCCTCGCGCTCCGTCCTGCCCATTATGTCCCGGTGATGACACCCTGGTCCACCAGCCTCCTGACGACCAGCCACTGGACGCACCTACTCTGGCCTACCCCGTTCCAGCTGTCCCACCGGTGATGCCGTTCCCGTCTCCGTCCCCACCCCCGGCTCCTTAGCCGCGGCGCCCTTCCTCGACTTCTTCCACTACTCCATTGGGTATCTCACACCCCATGCGTACTCGCTCTAAGGATGGTATATTTAAAATTAAGCATCCCCCATCTCATGCTTATTTAACTCATAATGCTCTTCTCCATGTTCTTTATACTGCTGTGGTTCCGAAGGGTATTAAATCTGCTCTTAAAAAGCCTGAATGGGTGGCCGCGATGGATGCTAAAATTCAGGCCTTGCGGAATAATAGTACGTGGGAATTGGTCCCTCGTCCACAGGGTTCCAACGTGGTCGGTTCTAAATGGGTTTATCGCATGAAATTTCTAGCGGATGGCTCTATTGATCGACATAAGGCCCGTTTAGTGGCTCAGGGTTTCACGCAGATTCCTGGTTTCGATTTTACACACATCTTCAGTCCTGTGGTCAAAGCTTCGACTGTTCGTATTGTTCTTTCCATTGCGGTTATGCAGCATTGGCCTCTTCGTCAACTGGATGTGAACAACACCTTTTTGCATGGCTTACTTGATAAACCTGTGTTTATGGAGCAACCTCCAGGATATGTTGATCCGACGCGCCCATCATATGTATGTCGTCTCAAGAAGGCGATATATGGTTTAAAACAGGCCCCTCGGGCTTGGTTTCATCGCTTCAGTGCCTTTCTTATATCTCTGGGATTCAATTGGAGTAAGGCCGACACATCTTTATTTATATTTCACAGCGATGCATCTCTTATTTACTTATTGCTTTATGTGGACGACATTGTGGTTACTGGTAATAATTCTTCTCTTCTGGAGCAGCTTATCTCTCGTATTCGTCGGGAGTTTGCTCTAAAAGATCTCGGTCACCTCAATTACTTTCTGGGTCTTGAGGTTACTTACTCTGATACAGGTCTATTCTTAAGTCAGTCAAAGTATGCTCGGGATATTCTTGATTGAGCGGATATCCTTCATGCCAAGCCTGTCTCCACTCCTTTGGGCCCGACTGATGTCCTTCGGGTGGATGGTAAGGCTTTCTCGGATCCTACTTTATATCGTTCTTTAGTGGGTGCTTTGCAATATTTGACGATATCTCGTCCAGATATTTCTTATGCTGTTAACTCTGTTAGTCAGTTTCAGTCTGCCCCTACTATCGATCACTTTCAGGCTGTTAAACGCATACTTAGGTATGTGAAAGGGACTTTGGATCTTGGTTTATCCTTTACTCGTGGCAAACCCACTTTGCTTGCTTACTCTGATGCTGATTGGGCTCGGTGCCTTGACACACGTCGCTCAACATACGGTTACTCCATTTTCTTGGGGCCTAATCTCGTCTCATGGAGTGCTAAGAAGCAACCTACTGTTGCATGTTCTAGTTGTGAGTTCGAATACCGGGCTATGGCTAATGCGGCTTTCGAAGTCATCTGGGTCACACATCTACTTCAGGAATTACGAGCTTTACCATACTCTATCCCGGTTCTGCTCTGCGACAACAAGAGTGCCATCTTTTTGTCTCAGAATCCTGTAGCTCACAAACGTGCAAAGTATATCGACATTGATTATCATTTTGTCCGAGAACTTGTTGCAAGTGCTCGTCTATCGACTCAATACGTCCCCTCTCACTTGCAGCTCGCTGACATTTTCACAAAAGGTCTTCCACTTCCTTTGTTCGAGTTTTTCAGATCCAAGCTTTGTGTAGGTCCCCTACCTCACCGCTTGACAGGGGGTGTTAAAATAGATGATCTAGAAGGATCTTAGATGAGTTGTCATATCTTCACATATATTTGTACATATTTGATTTCCTTAATTTTAGGATCTTAATTGATGCAATTGTAATTATATATTTGTGAATAATAGACTCTCATCAAACATTGAGGAATGACAATTACTCTCACAACCTGCTCATACATACCCATGAATAATTTTAATTATATTATGTTCTGCAATAAAGACAGCTCAAAACATTTAGTTATTAAATACTAATATTATTTGAAGACAGGGCCCACATCCATCTTCACTGACCCACGTCAATCTCCATATCTTAAATGTTGGAAAATAGGATGAGTGTTTGCAACACACTTCGTGGAGATAACTTCAAAGGATTGCACAGGTTAAAGAGTAGTTATGTAATTAAAATAACATAAAATGTAAAAGAAACAAGAATACACTAATAACATGGCAATGCAGTATTAAGAATAATACTATAGAAATGTAATTGCTAACAAGGCCAATCATAGAAACGTAGAAACGTAGAGACATATCACATTCATAGCATATAAAAATAACATAAAACTCAATTAACAAGAGTAATCGCTTAATACGGAATATTATCACTCAAGAAGAGCGGAAGTTATCCCACCTTGAACTTAATCGAATAGTAGTGCGTGTATTATATGTTTTGATTTTCCTCGTGTCCTACATAGCATAATAGAGTTTGATTAGTTATGTTATAAAGTTTGGACTTATCATGAATAGTAAGATTTGTATTTTTAATAATTTTTAATTAAGGAATTAAATATTCGAAGAAATTAGTAGAGGAAATTATGAAAATTAAAATTTTAGAGTAAAAATAATTTATTATGAGATTGCAAGGGTAATTTTGTCATTTTATACAATCTGATAAAAACTTGTTTTTTACATAAATTTTTAGGGTTGTAAATGAGGATCATTTTACCTTTCGCTTCAAATAAATCGAATGAGAAACAAAAAAGTTATAGCTATTTAAAGTTGAAAGGACTAAATTGTAAGAAAAACTTATGGACAAAACTGTACAAAATAACTTTGGCTGGGCATTTTCTGAAAATTGAACTTTCAAAAATCTCATTTTGACCCCTGGACTAAACTGAACTTTTCTGGCAAAATTAAAGTTTTCAGAAAGTTCAATTCAATCCACTTATTTTTCAAATTTTGGTTTTTCCCCCCAAACTTTAAACCCTCTTTCATTTTCACCCCGCCACCGCCGCCACACATGCACACGTGCGCACAATTTGCAACTGCTAGTCTCTGTCTTTGCCGTCTCCGACCAGATTTTCGCTGGGAATCATTTCCCTCACAACAGCATTATTACGAATTTGAGTAAGGATTAAAAAATTGGGGGTTAGGGTTTAAACAAAAATTTAAAATTTGAATCTTCAATTATATTTGATTCTGAAAACCAAAATTATAATAATAATAATAATAATTATTATTATTATTATTATTATTGTTATTATTATTATTATTATTATTATTATTATCATCATCATCATCATCATCATCATTATTATTATTTTTACAAAAATTTTGTAGATGTAGAGGTTGAAACTATATTAATATATTCATAAAAGTTTTATTGCAAATTCTTTTAACTAATAAAATTAAGCTATATATAATTTCTTATGAATTTAATATCACATAATTTATACTAATGTTGATTAATGTAAAAGAATAATTTAAAAAGTGAGGTTAAATTTTGATATATTACTTTCTCCCCTACTACAAAAACATATCGTCATCGAAAGTCAGTCTTACCATGGTAAAGTATATCTAGATATTGAGATAATATTTCTTCGTCTTTCTTCCAAGTTGCTTCTTCACGTCCATGTCTGCTCCATTGGGATTTTACTAGTGTAATGTTTCGATTTCTTAATTTGTGGATTTTTCTCTCCAAAATGGCTACCGGGGTCTCTTCATTCTTAAATTTTTATTAACTTCAATTTCACCTTGACTGACAATGTGACTTGGATCGAATACGTATTTTTGTAGCATCGACACATGGAATACATCATGAACTCCAAATAATTTAGGGGTAATGCTAATCTGTATGCCAAGTTCCCAACTCGTTCCAATATTTCATATGGACCAATGCATCTTGGCCTTAATTTCCCTTTTCTTCCAAATTGAATTACTCATTTTTTAGGAGTGACCTTTAGGAACACCTTATCTCCCTTTTTAAATTCAAGTTCCTTGAGTCATTTGTTAGTATAAGATTTATGTTTATCCTGAATCACTTTTATCCTTTCCCTAATTTTTGCAATTGCTTCAACAGTTCTTCCTACTATTTCTTGACCTAAAATTTTCTTTTCACCCACTTCATCCCAATACAACGGTGATTTACATTTTTTTTTCATAAAGGGCTTCATACGGGGTCATGCCTATGGTTACTTGGTAACTATTGTTATAATCAAATTCTACCAAAGGTAAGGCTCTTTCTCAATTTCCTTCAAAATCTAAGGTACATGCTCTGAGCATGTCCTATAGTGTCTATATACTCCTTTCTAATTGCCCATCCGTTTGAGGGTGGAAGGCAGTACTAAAACTTAATTTAGTACTCAGGGCATTTTTAATCTTTGCCAAAATTTGGATGTAAATCTCGGGTCTCTATCTAAGACGATAGATATAGGTACTTCATGTAATCGAACTAAGTGTTCAAGATAAATTTGTGCCAATTTATCTAGCCTATATGTCATCCTGATTCGCACAAAATGTGCGGATTTTGTTAGACGATCCACAATGATCCATATTGCTTGATTTCCCCGTACATATTTTGGTAATCCTATTACAAAGTCCATTGTTATGTACTCCCACTTCCATTCAGGAATCTCAAGTGGGTTGAGAAATCCTAACGGTCGTTGATGTTCTGCTTTTACTTGTTGGCATGTCATACACTTATAAACAAATTCTTCAATACTTCTTTTCATATTTCTCCACCAAAACATTTTTCTCAGATCTCGGTACATTCTTGTATCTCCTGGATGAGAGGTATATGAAGTGCAGTGTGCTTCTTCCAAAATATATTTCCTTAATTCTTCATCATTTGGCACACAGAGCCTTCCTTCATAAGTTAAAGCTCCTTCCTTGGTTAATGAGAAACCTTTAACTTCTTCAGTTTCTACTTGTCTTTTCATTTTTCCCAAGTCCTTATCTATTTCCTAAGATATCCCTTCTTGAAGGATAGGTTTTACTATCATTGGTGTGATTCTTGCATCTATGTTATCTGATGGCAAGAGTATCTCAATATTCATTCTTGAAATTTCCTTAATCAATTGTTCATGTCTTGTTAACATGTAACACAATTCATTCATGCCTTTTCTACTCAGGGCATCAACGACGATGTTTGCCTTTCTGGGATGGTAGAGTATTGTACAATTATAGTCTTTCACTAGTTCCAACAATATCCTTTGTCTCATTTTTAATTCTTTTTGCTCAAAAAAATACTTTAGACTTTTGTGATATATGTAGATCTTGCATTTTACCCCATATATATAGTGTAGCCAAATCTACAAAGCATACACTACAAATTGTGAGTGGGATAATTCAATTTGTGTGGCTTTAGTTGCCTTGGAGCATAAGCAGCTACCTTGCCATGTTGCATCAATACACATCCTAACCCTTGTTTGGAAACGTCACTTTAAATGGAAAAAATCTTCTGATCCATTTAGAATAGTCAGTACAAGAGATGTTGTGAGCTTTTCTTTTGGCCTTTGAAAGCTATTCTCACATTCTCTCATCCATTGAAATCTAACATATTTCCTTATTAATCGTGTTAAGGGTCTAGCAATCTTAGAGAAACCTTCAACAAACCTTCGGTAGTATCCTATTAGCCCAAGAAAACACTGTAGCTCATTCACATTAGTGGGAGTTTTCCATTCATTTACAACTTTTACTTTACCCATTTCTACTTCGATTCCTTGAGCCATAACTATGTGTCCTAGGAATATTACCTTATCTAACCAAAACTCAAACTTTTCCAGTAATTCTTGGAGTTGCACCTTTAGTTCTTGCAACTCCTTTGGTGTCCTTCTATATGGCATCTTTGATAATGGAATTTCTCACGGTACCAAATCAATTGTGAATTCTAATTGCCGGTCAGGTGGTAGACCTGGTAAATCTTCAGGGAATACATCTTTATATTCCCTAACTACATGTTCCTTTTCAATTGGTGTTTTGTTTGGTTCAAAATTCACAGTATTAACTAAGAAAGATTGACAGTTTTGTTTCCTTATCATTTTCTCGGTCTTCATTGCAGTTACTACTCGAGGTAGCCTTCCAACCTTTGCTCCAAAAAATGCAAATTCTCCATGGTTTTTTTTTTAATATTACTTCTTTTTCATGACATCAAATTATAGCATGATTGGTTCTAAGCCAATCCATTCCAAAAATTACATCAAAATCTCTCATTTCGATGACAAGCAAATAAGCAAACAAAGTTCTATTATCAAATTTTATTCTCACATCCTTGCCTATCATATTGGTTCTTATACCTTTTTCAGATGGTATACTAACTTCAAGAACTCCTTTTTCTACCTCTATTCCTTTATGGGTAATCTTTTCAAACATTTTAGTAGAAATAAAGGAATGAGTTGCTCCAGTATCAAATAAGACAAATGCAGGTATATCCATAACGAGTAACATACCTTTCATAGTTCCTGGTTCCTTTGCAGCTTCTTCTTGAGTCATAGCAAAAACACGAGCAGGTCCCATATTTTACTTCCCTTCGTGGTTCTTGTACTTTGATCATACAGTGAATGCAAAGCACAAAGCACATTATATATTCTTTAAGCATGCATATACTAATGCACATGAATGTTTAATTTAATACAATACCAAATAATCCACGTAATTCATATCCATCAATATCAAGGAACATAAGATCACACACAATTAATAGCAGAATATAATAAAATAAATATGATGCCCCAGTTTAAAATAGAAATAAAAACTTAGACTAAACCATTATTATAATAGCCATTTTTTATAACATAAAAGAAATATCACTTTAATAGAATTTTTAAATTTTGTGGGAAGTACTTACCTCAATAAGGATCATAAAAATAAACTTTGATAGTGGAACATAACTTGCTCATACATACCCAGGAATAATTTTAAGTACATTATGTTCTGTAATAGAGACAACTCAAAACGTTTAGTTATTAAATACTAATATTATTTGAAGACGGGGCTCACATCCATCTTCACTGATCCACGTCAATCTCCATATATGAAATGTTGGAAAATAGGGTGAGTGTTTAAAATACACTCCATGCAGATGACTTCAAAGGATTGCACAGGTTACAGAGTAGTTATGTAATTAAAATAGCATGAAATGTAAAAGAAACGTGAATATGCTAATAACATGGCACTGCAGTGTTAAGAATAATACTGTAGAAATGTAGTTGCTAGTAAGGCCAATCGTAGAAACGTAGAGACGTTAAAACATATCACATTCATAGCATATAAAAATAACATAAAACTCAATTAACAAGAACAATCACTTAAAATGGAATATTATCACTCAAGAAGAGTGGAAGTTACCTTGAGCTTAATCGTGTAGTAGTGCATGTATTTTATTTCTGGATTTTCCTCGTGTCCTACATAGCATAATAGAGTTGGATTAGCTATGTTACAAAGTTTGGACTTGTGATGAATAGTAAGATTTGTATTTTTAATAATTTTTAATTAAGAAATTAAACTTTTGAAGAAATTAGTATAGGAAATTATGAAAATTAAAATTTTAGAGTGAAAATGATTTATTATGAGATTTCAATGGTGATTTTGTAATTTTACACAATTTGAAAAAGCTTGTTTTTTTTATACAAATTTTTAGGGTTGAAAATGAAGATCATTTTGCCTTTCGTTTGAAATAAATTGGACGAGAAATGAAAAAGTTATAGCCATTTAAAGTTAAAGGAACTAAATTGTAAGAAAAATTTGGGCACTAAACTGTACAGAAAAACATTTGGCTAGGCATTATCTGAGAATTGAACTTTTGAAGATCTCATTTTGACCTGGGCAAAATTGAAGTTTTCAAAATGTTCCATTTAGTCCACTTCTTTTTCAAATTTTGGTTCCCCCAAAACTTTAAACCTTCTTTCATTTTCACCCACGGCCGCTCTCAATTTTCACCGCCCATTTCCAACTTCATGGCCAGCGATGCCATATCGCTGGCGACCTTGCCTCCTCCATGAATTCTAGCCAACCGCCCCCTTTCCCCCTCAATTTGCGGCGGCGGTTCACGTACACAATTTGCGACAACGAGGCTCCGTCCTTGCCTTCTCCGATCGAATTTCTGCTGGGAATTATTTCCCCCTTGATTTCTTCCATGATTACGACAGCATTGTGATGAATTTGAGTAAGGATTCAAAAATTGAGGGTTAGGGTTTATACAAAAATTGAAATTTTGAATCTTCAATTAAATTTGATTCTAAAAACCAAAATCGAAATGGTTTGAGGGGTTTTGTTCCTCTCTTCATGGGCTTTAAAATGGCGTTTCGATTGCATTCATCTAACACTTGAGTTGCCAAAAATTTTGACAGGAAGTTTTGACTATTTAGCCGCCTTTCCATCAATTATCGGCCATCAAAATATCAGATGAACAATCGGCTTTTGAATTCATAACCTACTTGATGAGAGTAACAAAACAACACCTTCAATTTTGATTTTTGAGACACTCGCTGGAGATCTGCTGGCCAGAAGTGGCGGCATCTACGCCACGAAAGAAAGACTAAGCTTACCTTTTTTTTGGCTTGGGATTTGAATGGGGTTGTAGATCCCCACTCTTCTACTAAGATTTTTTTATTATTTTAAGACAAAAATATTTTTTTATATTTTGGCACATTTTTCTTTTCTTAAAATATAAATATTCTAGTCTTCTCTTTTATTTTATTTTTATTATTATTTCATTATTATTGATTATTATTATTATTATTATTATCATTATTGTTTTTTTTTTTAAATTCTTAGATGTAGAGGTTGAAACTATATTAATGTATTCATAAAATTTTTATTGTAAATTCTTTTAATTAATAAAATTAAGATATATATAATTTCTTATGACTTTATTATCACATAATCTATACTAATGTTTATTAATGTAGAAGAATAATCTAAAGAGTGAGGTTTAGTTTTGGGATATTACAATAAATACTATGTATATGAATTGTAAATGCAAAGAAATTTATATTTACCTTTCTTTTTTAAATGGTTAAATCTTCCTAAATCCTGACTTGTTTCCTAGATCATTTAGTCCTTCTAACACCAAGTTCACTATATTGATTAAATCATTAACACTTTTCATTTTGTCCATAATTATAATAAGGGTTAATATCAAAAACCAACCCGACCTATAGTGCCTTTTTTCATTTGGTACCCGAGGTAAAAAAATATTTCTAATTGCAACCTGTTCTATACGCTTTTGACCAATTACAACCTATATTTTTTTCCCATCATTTTTTCCCGGCAAGAAGACCAACACATGAGATGCATGTGATTTTTTAAGGGTATTATCATATTTTTAGAATCGGGGTGAAGGGAAAACTTATCATTTTCCAACTTAACCTATTTATGGGGTATCTTTTTTCAATTTGGGGATTAGAGATTTTGATTTCAGCTAACGGGTTGTGGACCATAAGTTTTCACACTCTTTATCGATCAACACATGTTTTACTCTATCTAGTGCACAACTCCATATTTTTGATAAATTCTTGAAGCTGACTCCCCAATTATAATTTGCAGGTGTGCCAATTGTTTTAAGAGGAATGTTTATGCTGACAAGCTGTGTGTCCGCCGAGCAACTAACCAAGTATGTTTTGTACTGTGAATGGTTGATTTATGTTGCTTGGAGGTTGCAAGACAACATGTCATCAGTATTTCAGTCTATTGGTGCTTGTGAGAAACCTTTTCAGTTGATGCATCTTTAACCAAGTTCAGAATTCTTGTCGAAAGGCAAGCGACTTCCCGTTGGCCTTATTCTGTTTCTTTGTGGTGCACAATACTTCTGCATTAATAACACAAAGACATGCTAGACTATCCATATAGATGAAATCATATGAATACCATTCAATTTTGTCATGCTTCCTTTGGAAAGTAAATACTTTTCAAAATTCCACGGCCACTTTCATCTGATTTTCCAACATCTGAACATTTTCAAATTGAAGAAACAAACTGAAATCGAAAGCCTTAATCCCCAAATTGAAGAAGGGACCCATAAATAGGTAAGGTTGGAAAATAACGAGTTTGCCCTTCAGCCCGATCCTAAAAAGACGATAATACCCTTAAAAGACATGTGCCTCTCACGTTTTGGTCTTCTCGCTGGGAACAAAATGATCGGAAAAAAGTATAGGTTGTAATTGGTCGAAAGCATATAGAACATGTTGCAGTCAGAGAAGTATTTTTAACTCATGTACCAAATGGAAAAAAACACTATAGGTCAGGTTGGCTCTTGATATTAAACTCTTATAATAATTACATATCAAGAGTTCATCGTTGACACACTTTAATATTTTTTTCCTACTATACACTACAAATATGATATTAATGTGCTTTAAGTTGGATAAAAAAGTTACGACAAAACTCTAAAACATTCTTGCTTCATGTGTAATCAAAGTTTATGAAATTCTTTCGAAATTTACAGTTTCCAATGCAACATGCACAATTTCAATATACCCCCCTGCATACATAAATATAAATATATATTCAAAGTATATACACTAAGGGCCCGCTTGATAAAAATTTCTTCAATGAGAAGGATAATGGACATGAACGGAGTTAATCACAATGGGAATCATTAATGGATTGTTAGTGCTTGATTTAATTTAATTTTAGTAATGACAATCAATCAAAATATCTATTATATCCTTATCAATTAATATAATATATATTAATTAAATTATTATATATGATAAATATATATCGTATGTAATATATCTACATATAAGTAAATGTATAAAATATCCCATATATGTAATAATAAACAAGTCAATTATATTATAATATATCACAAATAAAATTTTATTAGTATAATATATATTTTATATAAATCTTAAATATATATTACGAATATAAAATTATTAGTACATATGTTTATATTGATGTATATAATATATATATATATATCATATGTATATCTATATAAATATATGTATATATATATATCATATTAAAATATTAAAATTCGTATAAAATATGTATATATTGTAATTCTCATATATAGAGTATACTATATTATTATTTAATAGTTTATATATTAATATAGTAATATTATTTTTAAATATTAGATAGATAATATATTAAATAGGAAGAGGATAAAATTGATATAATAAATATTAATTGATTTAGAAGTTTGATTGGTGTCGGGAACTAGAGAATCAAAATGAGGAAATCATTACCCTTTTTTCATTCCCATTAACTAACAACAGACAATTGCAATGAAAATGATTCAACCTTCATTTTGAATACCCAAGCAAGCACCCCTAAGTTATGTAATCCTGCATTTCCCTTAAAATATGCACATCTATACGCTAGTCACAATTCAATATGTTCACCCTAATAATTTTTCTTCACTTCTCAACACTCTAAACTAAAATCCTAACCTGCAAGTTTTCCACCTTTGCCGTAGCCGCCTCAATTATCTTTTTTCATGAATTTTCTTTGCTTTTACCTTTTTTAAACAAATGTGTACATCTTCATCATTATTAAAGAGGTACTGCATTGCCTCTCTCTATTGTCATTTCTTCTTCTATTTCTTAAAATTATTATTATTATTATTATTATTATTATTATTATTATTATTATTATTATTAGCTCGTCAATAATACCCTGTATATTTCTAACACTTTCATGTAAAATTAAAGGAATTCATATTTTTAAATTGGCCACGTGTAATTTTGCACTATCAAGACTTGACATCTAATATCTTTTTTTTGATATTTTAGATTAAGGGTTTCCATCCTATAATGTAAACCCTGCAAGATTTAAAATTAATATATTAAACACAATTAAATATGTGCTACAATATAAATAAAAATACAACTTAATAGCAAATAAAATTATAAAATGAACGCAATGCATAAACTATATTGGCCAGTGAGTAGTGAAAGACTTGGGGTATAACAGTAGCAAAAGGACCGTTGAGAGTGGTTGATGAGTAAACTAAATATATGATATTTCATGCTGGTGCTGCCATGTAATCGAGCTAATTGAAATATTATAAAATCTCAATTTATTTGAGGTCACGTGGAGGCATATATTTTTTTCATAATATTATTAATTTTTATAAAAAATAAAATTGAAATCGAGTATTAAGAAAATTATTATACAAAATTAATAAATTAGAAAAATACGAGACTAATTTGGTAACAAGTAGAAATGTCGATCATAAATGTCCGTACATACGTGACAGACAAAACCACATCATTATTTATTACATACGTATAGTGAAGCGATTCATGGGCAGAAGACAATTCTATAGTTGCCCCCAGCAGGGCAAGTTCTAGTTTTAACATCATTGGGGAACAGGTAAGCATCGGGGCACCGCGGATCTGTGCACCTGAGGTTGCGGCACCCACCAGTCGTGGGGCTGAATTCCATTGGAATGTTGTACCCATCTATGACGGAGATGTCGTAGTAGTCCAAGTTGTTTGCCCCATTGAGCGTGAACTCGGCCAAGGTCAATGGAGGCCTGCCCGATGCAGGAGCTCGGCACTCCAGGAACCCTGCGCAGTCCCCCGTCTGGCACGACCCCCGACCACTCCCATCGAAGTTGCAATTTGTCCGCCCCCAAATTGTGGCGGCTCTGGTCCCCGCGTTGACAAAGAGCGGCCAGGACTGGCCCTGGTTGAGTCTTCTGCCGCCGCCAAACGAAGCAGCGGCCCAGACGGGGTAGCTACATCGATTAAGGATGTTGAAAGTGGCAGCATGGGTACTGGAAGTGAAGAATAAAATCATTAATGCAGTCAGAACAGTACTAAAGATGGAAAAAGTAGCCATGCTAGCTAGCTGCGTAATGTGTAAGTTCTTGAACAAGTGATGGCTACTGTTTATATAGAAGAACAAGATTTGTGGGAATGTGATAGATGTTTGACAATTCAAAGAGATGAATGAGTCATTAGTGGATAAGTTTTTTCCAGTGATGTTTATTTTTTCCATGGACTTTTCTCAAGTTGAAATGAAAAGCTTGACTTTTCAATTTGAAGGTTTCTGAATTTTCATCAGCGGAACTAATTACTAATATGAACAGCCAATGATGACACGACACAAGTCTTTTTACTCAACAATGTGTTTAATTTGTTTTATTGGAGATGAAGACTTTGGTGCATCTATGTCCTCTATTTAATATTTCAAAAATGTCTAATATTGAAACAAATATATAAATTACATAGAAAATTTTAAAATAAATTTAATAATAATAATAATAATAATAATCAAACAATTATCTCAAAAGAATAAATTAATCTGAAAAATTATTTTTAATATTGGAAATTATGATTTGAAACTTTCACTTCAAAATTGGGCCAAAATCGGATTTAAGCCGTCAGGCCATCACGATCTTAGAAAAGAATTTAAAATTTAAGCATGTTGAAGCTTGATATCATGTTTTGCATGTTATAATTGTTTCTCATCATATTTAATAATTTTACTTTTTTTTTTATGAACTTGTTTTATTAAAAAAAAAATCCAAAGTTTGGGTGCATATTAATTTGTGGTTGTGTTTCAAGTTGTAATAAGACTATTTTCTTTAATGTTAACATTGAAAGTGTAACATAATATTGTCTGATTAAGTTTTAAAATTTAATATGTGAACTTGGATCACCATTCTTCAAAATAGACTCTAGTTTCTTGATCCATTTTTTAAAATCTTAAGATAATTAAATTATTAAATTAAACTATAAATAATGAAAATTATGTTATTGCAGGAACTAATTTTATAGCCATTCTTGAAACTAAATTCATTAAGTTAGTGACACTAAAGTATTAGATTATTGATTTTCATCTTTAAATGAGCACATAAATTTAAATGCAATTCATTTATTTCATTTCTTTTGCGTGTGGTCTAGATTAATTGTAATTTTTATTATTAGTGTTGGATATCGATGTTGAATGGTTGTTTGGCTCAAGTTGTGGTTTTCCATCAATGATATGATGTGGGTCAAGTCTAACCATACTCAAAATTCGGTAATTCATTGTTAGTTTTTTACACACATAAGTGTATTCCTAATCGATTAAACGCAAATTAAGAAAAAGGAGAATAAAGAAAATGACATAATAACGTTCTGATTTTTCGTATATGATGGCTAGTGAATATCATCAAATATATATATATATATATACATATATATATATGTATGAGTTAGCCTAGGTTGTCATTGGCTTGGGTTGGATTAGGAAAATATATTATTGGGTCACATCAAGTAGACCATCATAATAACAATTTCCATCTTTGCACACATTGTATCACTTATCAAGAGGAAGAAACACATAACTCATCATCGCCAGATTTTACTTTTACTTGATTATGAGCTCAGAGAAACACACATTCTCATGGAATCAATCAATTAAGTCAAAATTCAGAGTTTGCACGCAAGATCTAAATTTTTCAACGGACAAACATTAGTACCCATATGAGCAGGATAAAAAGCAAACTCGTATCTCATTCAAAATTGAGAAATAAATTATAATCTATACTTAAATAACTGACAAATAAATCTAAAAAATTAAATTAAATTTGAAATTTAAAAAAATAAGAAAGTTATATTTAATTAATTTTGAAAAATGATTTAATTACACATTAAAGTGTACGAATTGAGTAACACTCAAAAATTAATATCTATGTATCTGTGAATCTTAAATTATAATTTTATTTATTAAAAATATATTCTTTTAAATAAAATACTATAAAATAAACTATGAAATTTGAAATTAAAATATATTTCTTAAAATACTGAATTATTATTGTAAAAAAGTTGAAAATCATTTAAATAAAAGTAAATATTGGGAAAAAAATTTATAATTTAAAGACTAACTTATTATTTTCTCCTACATTACCGTAATTGAAAAACTTGAAATGTAAATAGTTCCACTTTATCAAAAATAAGGAAAATGATAAATGTGAAAATGTATGCTGAATTTATTTATTTATATATTAATTAATCTTAATTTTTTTTATCTATTTATTGCTAATTAGAAAAAAGTTACGAGTATAAAATGAATAATAGAATCTCAATTGGTTTCTAAGATAGTTCATGCACAATAGTTTATTTTTATATGTGTTTAGATATATAATCCTTCTTTGTATATAAGAATGATATTCTATCGGCACGTGTCACCATCACATTTATTTATATTAATTTTTTTTATTTTTCTTATTTTCTTAACATATGTTCCAATTATCTATTGACATTTGTATTTTTCTTTCTCTTTTATTTTATTAGTTATTACTAAATTTAAAAAACACAAAGACTATTTAATTTTAAATCTGTTTTTTGATATAGCAAAATTATGAATTCAGCTATATTTATTGCACTTCTTTATGGATTCACATAAATATATCAAATTATCAATTATCAATTATCTTTCCCTCATGGATAGAATATAAGTTTTTTTATGAATTTAATTATATTTATTTTTATTATGTACTGAATTAAAATAAATAATATTAATTTGTTATATGGATTTGATCTATAAGTATAAATAATATTTTTTAAAATAATAACTGAATTTAAATATTTTGATTTATTGTTATGCCATAATAGGTTTTAGTGAATTGAATATTTTATATTAAGTTGAGAACACTTTAAATTGATTTTAAAATATCGTGAAATTTATTATTTAATAAAGAGAATGATAATGCAATATAATATAATAAAAAACCAAATTGCATTATATATATATATATACACATAAATATATTTAACATAAATAATTTTATAACAATAATAATGTAATTTTATCATATATTATTAATATAATAAAATATATATATGTCCTGTATATTACACGAACGACCATATAGTATATTTCATTTATCATTGATTTTTCCTATGACCTTCATATTACTCAGAATTAATTAGAAGAAATAATTAAGAAATTAAGGTGGTGAGTATGGTTGCGAATATCCATGAAAATATGAAGTGTCATGCAACTTAATGGAAAACTAGGTGGTCACTTCACATGCAATATAATTGATTGTGTTAAAGTTTAAGAGGAAGAAATTATGTTTTAAGATTATTGGTGTTATTTTAATGGATATTATCACAATTTCAATAAATTTCGTAGTCACATATGATTCATGCGAACCAATATATGGAAAATTTAAAGGTGAATTAATTTTGAAAATAAATATATTGAAAGTGGAAATAAACAAAAGGTAAGTGATTTTTTGACTTTATATCATATGTACATACAATTTTGATATGTCAAAAGACATTGTGATTTTATTTAGACTTCATAAAAAAAATTACATTAAATTTTAGGTACAACATTAGATTGAAGTGCTCAATGAGCTATAGATGCTTAGCCTATATATCGGGGCTATATGAATATTTGTGTATCTTTAAAAGTTTTCTGCTTTAAAAATAATAGACCATTTGAGACATATTCAACAGAACATTAAGAAAATATTGACATAAACAATATAGTGTGACAAATTTGATCATCGTTTGTCTAAATATATATACTGGTGACTTGATTATTTGGCGGAACAATTACACATATTTAACAATTTATAATATAGAATATATATATATATACACACACACGTATGTAATAGTAGAAGATGTATATTTTTAGAAACTATAATATTTTTCTGTCTAAACTAGTTACTAATTATGGAAGTACACATAACAACATCTAATTGGTCATTATAATTAAATAGTTAATTTTAATGAGACCTATTTATGAAAATTTCATTTTATATCCATTGAATTTTTCAGCATGATTTTCTATTTTTCAAAATAAGTCAAACTTGCAGCTATTTTTACTTAATTGCTAGTCTTCACTTAATTGAAAATCTTTTCTTTAATTTTAAGATTTTGGTAAGATAATCAAGGAATCAAAATTTAAATCAATACTTATTGATTTAAAATAAACTGTTTTATATAGTATTTATTTTATTGCTACATAATTATATTTTTATTGCATGCATAATTATTTTATTGTTTAAATTTAATATTTTAGAACATAATTTTTAATAAAATATATAAAATCTGCATGCCAAGATATTAGATTACTTTTAATCCATCTCATAGTATTTGTGGATAAAATTTTTAAGATTACTCTTAATTAAAATTTTAAAAATTCCTACTTTTTTGGAATATATATTCCATGCAGATTTTTCTAATTTTTTTATTTTAATAACTTATAATAAAGTTTTTAATAAAAGCTATAAAATCTCAATATCATATTATATGTTATTTAATATTTTATAATTAGATTTATAAATAAATTGTATTTATTAATATTTGATAAATATTACAAACTAATTTCTCAAAAGAAAATTAATTGTAATATTTAGTATGTCATATCCCTGCAAAAGAAAAATATGTTAAATTTTTACACAACATTTAAAGATTTTGGAGGATTTTATGACATCATATTATTTAATCATTAATTATTATTTTTAAAATAATAAAATTAAATATTTGTTTTGTATTGTAGGAAATTTTTCAGAAGTCAATATTCTATCTTAAATCTTTTCCGATTCTTAATCTCAAATAAATATGAAAACTTGTTTCAACACATTTAATAATTTAATATGTTTGCACTAAAATTTAGGGATTTTACTATATGTATGATGCAATGATTTTAGAAAATGAATGAAAATTTTTAAAAATTCAATTATAAAGTTAATCAAATCTAAAAAATTATGTATTCTATTATATGGGTATGTGTGACAATATATATAAAATCTTGCCCATTTTTTACTATTAATTAAATATGTAAATTTTTTGTTACATTCAAGAATTAATGATATGTTCCTAAATGTTAACAAAGTATCCCAAGATTTGTGTAACAAACATAATCATGAAATTTAAACAAATTTAATAAAATGGCAATTTTCAATCCATAATTTATTGTGGCTACAATAATATCTCCAAAAAAAGGTGATGGATTAATTGTCATGAATATTAATTATGTCATATATGTATTGATTATGATTAATTACTATAAATATTGATTTAACTTAAAATTAGCAAATGAAATAATAATGATTTGAGATCTTTACTAAGCTAAAAAATAATTGGGAGGTGTTCATTTATCATTTTTTGTATTATAATTTATAATATAATTGTTAATTCTGGACATACACATAGCCACATGTAATTGAACTACTGTATATAATTTATTGTAAAATCCTTAAGCAATTATCTTATTTTTCCAAAATTTTGATTTAGTTTGATTGCATTCAACTTTATTTTTGTTATTAACTAATTAGTCAAATTTGGCAACATGGACTACTTTATATAATTAATTTTGTACTTTAAGTAAAATCTTAAATATTGATATTAGTTTTCATAAATTTCTCCTAAATCCCTACTTTCACATTTTCCAAAATTTTATTTTTCAAATAAATAGTAATTATTTACATTATAACTATATAGCGTATATTTAATTAATGTTATATGTTGAATACATAATTGGAAGGAGTTTATTTATTAGTAGTATATTATTAAATATATCGACATGTTTTTTTGTGATAAAAATTACATATTTTGGGAGTACACATGGCATCATATAAATGGTCAATATTTATATAGTTATCTTTATATCAAAATTAATCGTATTAATTAACTAGCAAAATTTAATGAGACAAATTTTAAGGAAATTTTATTTTATTTTCATTGAATTATTCAACATTATTTTTGGTTTTTTAATATGTAGACATGTTTTTTGCGATAAAAATTACATATTTTGGGGGTACACATGGCATCATATAAATGGTCAATATTTATATAGTTATCTTTATATAAAAATTCATTGTATTAATTAATTAGCAGAATTTAATGAGACAAATTTTAACGAAATTTTGTTTTATTTTCATTGAATTATTCAACATCATTTTCGGTTTTTATAAAATACGTCAAACTTGCAATTATTTTTACTTAATTGCAAACCTTCACATAATGGCAAATCTTCTCTTTATTTTTCGATTTTACATAATAAAGTCAAACTTGCATAATGTCCACTTTTTTTTTTTTTTTGCATTAAATCATATATGGTTATTGCTTAATTAAAAGGTCAAACTTTCCTTAGATTTTATGAATGAAATAAATACATTTATTCTCAACAATAATTACTTATTTGAATTAAAAAATTCAATTTAGTATTTATTTAGTTTAGTATTATTATTTTATTAATTTATCATTGTTAAAATTTATTTTCTTATCACATAATTATATTATTGCATGGAGAATTATTTTATTATTTAAATCGAATGTTTAAAGAACATAATTTTTAATAAAATATATATAATATGCATGCAAAAATTTATGATATTTATCTTTTATTTTAATTTATGTAGTATTATAGTTAGTAATTGTGGGTAAGATTTGTGAACACATAATTATAGTTAGTATGTACAATATCTTTATACCGTAATTAGGATATTTAGAAATATTTTTGTTCAAATTTTTATTGCATCCAATTAGCAAGATAATAAAAGAAGCAAATTTTAAAAAAAAATCCTAATTTTTTGGGCTAGGAATTGCATGCAAATTTTTTGATTTTTTATTTTAATAATTTAGAATAATTTTTTAATAAAAGCTTAAAAATTTGCATATCAGATTATATGTTATTTAATTTTTTAAAATTAGAATTATAAATATATTGTATTTACAAATATTTGCAAAAATTAGGTGAGCTAAAGCCCAATAAGCAGAAATCATGCACGTACGATAAGTTAAATGTTTGCAGAAACTTTAAAAGAGATATGAAATGCATACTAATGAAATCCTAACATAAGTTTTAGAATATTTTATCTTTATAGGGCCCATGGCCCACCTACTGTGCACCGAAAAGAGCTAGCTCAATAAATAATCATAATCATAGAGTCTATCTATGTCTCACATGCCTCCGGCTCGACAAATCGAGTCTATCCATGTCTCACATGCCACCGACTCAATATATCATAGAGCATGTCCATGTCTCACATGCCACCGGCCTGACGATTCAAGTATATCCATGTCTCACATGCCACCAAGCTCGGTACACGAGTAGTGGTCAACATTACATTTTATGTTTATTTTCATCATATAGTGCATACAAAGCGGACTATATACAACTTATACATGTACATGCAAATACTCGTGAATGTTATGTTTATAAAACATTAAACTTTAATATGGAACACGAATAAAAATAAAATTAAATAGAGGATCTCAAGTGAAATCAACCATATAGGATTTAGTACCCTTTAAATACAACTAAAGTTAAATTGCAACAAGAGATGAAAATCTTGTATATTTGTCGAAATTTTATTATTTTGGATTACGATATTGTGTAAAGTTATTTCATTTATAATTTCAGTAAAATAACTGCAATTTTGGCAAAATAACGATGTCTATTTTGGTAGAACCGTTTTAAAATTTGTCTAAAATATGGTATAATTTTGATGAGAATTCCATAAATAACGATATATATATATATATATCTATATATATCTATATCTATATCTATATATATATATAAACATAAACAGAAGTCACCCTAAAAATAGGAGCAGCAATTTTCCCTGCCTTAATTGATTTTTAAATTGGGAAAATATCTAATTTTCGAAAAAAAAAAAAAGTCAGCACAATTTAATGTTATAAATAATATATTTTTTACGTTCATTAAACCAAATAAATATTTCCATAAACAATAAATTATGAAGATTACAATACAAAATTTTCGCCAAACTTCTATTTAGAATCATAATCTTTCTATATTAAAAGATTTGATTGTCTTTGAATCATGATCTTCTTATATTTCTTTGACACAACTGTATTTTTTTTTATTGATTCTAATATATATATACATATATATATATTAGTAAATCTATAAATAATATTTAGCATTTTTCTGTCGTAATTTCACACTAAATTTGCTTGTTTTTATTTCATATGTGGAATAAATTATATAATTAATTTTAAGTAATCTATAGACTACCTCTATGTATATATAAAATGAGAAGTATAGCCTAGAAAATATTAAATTTTTCTGCATAAATTACTTTCTAACTATGGCATTTATTTTTCTATATATCTATATCAATATCTATCAGTATATAAGATATAATTATACAATTTAAGTAATAGAGTCACGATTTTCAATGTTCAAATTACACTTATTATTTTCAAGATATACTAAAATTATGTTGTATCATTATTATCTATCAAAATATATTTATTTGATTATCTTTTTATTATTATTTTTATTTTCACAAAAAAATTTAAAAGCTTATAATTTTTTTGTTTCAACTCTATGTTTTATTAAAAAAATAATGTAGCTAATTCTATTTTAACAATCTTTAAGTAGACATCCACATTACATATATATATATATATATATACATAAAAATTAATTATTAAATATAAAATACTTTCTCTTAAGTTAATTGTTATATATTTTTATATTTAACTAAAACAACTAATTAGATGTTGAACAAATCATTTTCTAAATATCAAAGCAAGAAATCAATCTTATAAGATTATGTATATCTTTTGATATTTGTCTATCTAAAGACATAAAATAATAATAATACCCTATGGTGGTGATTTATTTTTTGTTCTTTACTAATAAATTTTGTTAAAAGAAATTGAGATTTGCGTGTTTAATGAAATTGAATAATATGATTATAATTTCTAATTATTTGACAATATTAGCTCTTTTTTTTAATATTATAATGTTAATGTATATTTATTTATTTATTTATTTATTTTATCATTAATATATTGTTTCAGTATATACATGTTTCGTTGAAACAATTTATTTTATTAGTGAAAGTTTGAAAGAAATTACAATCTTTTAGAGATATTCCACTAAAATTCTTCTAAGGTATGTGAATATATTTATATATATATTTATATATATATATTGTCAAACATATAAGTTTTACTAAGACCACAAAAAAATAGTTTATGCAATATTTTATATGCTTACTGTAAATATACATATTTATTGTCAGATTCGAGCAATAATTTGCAGAAGCAATCGATCAAGAACGAGATAAAAAATGTAGACTTAAAAGAAAACACAACACCAATCTTAAGTGGTTCGATCTATTTCTAGATCTACGTCCACTGCAAAACGAGAGATCACTTCTTATTACTCAAGAAACAATGCAGATTACAAGAGTAAACACTTCACTAAATCATGATGGACACTTCTCACGAATCTAACTGGATATGAACACTCAAGATTCACAACCCAGAAATTGAACTTCACTTCTCCCTCTCTCGATTTGCTATTCACTCTTCACTGTGTGTATTTTTTCTTCACTCTTCTTTCTTCTTTTCTTTTCTTCACCTTGTATTATAGATGAATGAATCCGCTGAATTTATTCACTCCTTCCCCCCTAGTTAGTTGAAACTGCAGCTAACCAACTTATCAAAGAGTGGCATGAACTTCTACCACAAGCTAACTAACTAACTAACTAACTAACTGCACTAACTAACTAACTAACTAACTAACGCTTCATTATTAACTGATAATCATGAGCTACGCTTAAACTCTTGATTAACAATTCTCCACCTTAGATCATGATTTATCTTATTCATGAACTTGAGGCAACTCTAAACTGAAATCTTCTAACTTCAACTTCCAACTTCCACTCGCTTGAGAACATCTTCAGCTTGAGTTGAACTCCACCTTCACTCACATTCAGTTCAAACCAATTAACCCCAAGCTCAGATTGAACTTAGGTGCTGGCAAACCCTTTGTGAAGTAGTCTGTAGGATTTACTGATGTGTCAATCTTCTTTACTGTAATCACTCCATTTTCATTACATGCAATAGCCCCTGTATAACTTTCTGGTTCATAGGCCTCCATCTCAAGAGCAGTATATAGAGCAAATGAAACTAGGTCTGCTTGTCTATATCTTGCAGGTGGAATGATATTCCTTCTGGGTCTGTCTCTAGCCAACCGATAGTTGCTAGGGAACATTTTATCTTCACTTGATTTATCCTAATCATCATCTGATCCTGCATCCTGATAATCATCATCTTTGTTTCTGTGATCATCATTCTCCACTTCAACTGAAGTAACTGATGTATGTTCCTTTAATGGGAAGATGAACTCATCAAAGGTAACATCTCTGCTGATTATAAATTTCTGTTGCTCCAATGACCACAACTTATAACCCTTCACACCTGAAGGATAGCCAATGAAAACACACTTCACTGCCCTTGGATCCAGTTTATCTTGTTTGACGTGCGCATATGCCAAACACCCCACTGGTTTGAGGTACTTGTACACTGCTGGAGTATTATACCACACCTCCTGTGGTGTCTTGAACTTCAACGCTGAACTAGGGCTTCTATTTATGAGATATGCAGTTGTCCATACCAATTCACCCCAAAATGACTTGTTGAGCCCTGAGCTGCTCAACATGCACCTCACTCTTTCAAGAAGAGTTTGGTTTAACCTTTCTGCAACACCATTCTGCTGTGGTGTCCCAGGTACTATCTTATACCTTGTGGTGCCTTTCTCTTTACAGTAGTTTTGGAACTCATTTGATAAGTATTCCAAACCATTATCTGTCCTCAAGCTTTTCAGTTTCTTCCCTGTCTTATTCTCCATAGTTGTGTGCCACTCTTTGAACTTTCCATAAGCCTCATCTTTGGATTTGAGAATATGAATCCATACTTTCCTAAAGTAATCATCTATGATGCTCATGAAATAGTTTCCACCTCCTTTTGTTGTCACTTTTGATGGTCCCCATAAATCTGAATGAGCATACTCTAAGATACCTGTAGTGTTGTGAGTGGCAGCATCAAAACTCTTCCTCTTAGCTTTCCCATATATGCAGTGCTCACACATTTTAAGGTTTCCAATCTTATCACCAAGTAGCAGGCCCTGCTTTGACAACTCCTCCAGGCCTTTCTTCCCAATGTGAGCAAGCCTTGAATGCCACAGGTAAGTGTTGTCTTCTCCAGTGACAGAATTTGTCTGACCTGCTATTGTTTTCCCTACAAGAAAGTAAAGATCATTCCTCCTTCTTCCCTTTCTGACAATGTTTTCATCTTTGTAGACTCTGAGCCTTCCACCTTGTGAGGCAAATATGTATCCTAGGGAATCAAACATCCCCAATGATATTAAGTTTCTTCTTAGGTCTGGTACAAATCTTACATCCTTCAACACTCTTACTGCTCCATCATGCATCATTATCTTGATAGAGCCAATGCCCTTAATTTAGCATGTCTGATCATTGCCCAGTAAAAATGTTCCTCCAGTTGATGGTGTAAGTTTGAAAAACCACTTCCTAATGGGTGTCATATGAAAGCTACACCTTGAATCAAGTACCCAATATTCACTTATCTCTTCAGTTGTGACACAGAGTGCCTCACAAGACTCATAGCCTTCATCCTTCCCAGTGGTGGTCTGGTTTGCCTGATGTCTTTGAGCTTTCTTCCCATCTTCCTTCTTATATCTTGCCATCATTTATTTCCATTTCGAGCACTGCTTCTTGAAATGCCCGGGCTCATGGCAGTGGAAACACTTCAAATCAGGATTGTTTGGTGTGTTATCAGCCTTTTTATCTGATCTGAAGTTTGCCTTAGGACCTTCTTTCTTCTCATATTTCTTCTGTGGGTTACCCTTCTTCACATGCAGACTTTCTCCACCATTTGTGCTGGTTCCAGAGCTGCTGGCCTTCTGCAATTCCTTGCATTTTAATGCCATCTGGACCTCCTCGATTGTGATGGTTTCTCTGCTGCCAAAGACCAGAGTGTCTTTGAAATTCTCAAATGATTTTGGCAAGGCAGATAGAAGTATCAGAGCCTTACCTTCTCGCTCCAATTTGACTTCAATGTTGTCTACATCATCAAGAACCTTGTTGAACTAATCCAGCTGCTTCAAGATTGGCTTCTCTTCTGCCATCTTGAATGAGTATAACTTTTGTTTCATGTATAGGTGATTTGCTAGAGTTTTCACCATATACAGGCTCTCTAGTTTCTCCCATACTCCTATGGCTGATGTTTCCTTTGCTACTTCTCTTAGTGCTTTATCGCCCAGACATAGAATGATCAAGCTGTGAGCCTTCTCGTTTATCACCGATTGATCTTCTACTTTCTCTTTCCCAGTCCCACCTTCAGGTTTCTTCATCAATGCACTGCCCAGACCCTGCTGAATTAACAGAGCCTTCACCTTCACTTTCCAAAGGCCAAAATACACTTTGTCTTTTAACTTCTCCACGTCGAAACGCATAGATCCCATTCTTAACCGATTGTATTTCCCACAGACGGCGCCAATTGTCAGATTCGAGCAATAATTTGCAGAAGCAATCGATCAAGAATGAGATAAAAAAATGTAGACTTAAAAGAAAATACAACACCAATCTTAAGTGGTTCGATATATTTCTAGATCTACGTCCACTGCAAAACGAGAGATCACTTCTTATTACTCAAGAAACAATGCAGATTACAAGAGTAAACACTTCACTCAATCATGATGGACACTTTTCACGAATCTAACTGGATATGAATACTCAAGATTCACAACCCAGAAACTGAACTTGACTTCTCTCTCGCTCTATTTGCTCTTCACTCTTCACTGTGTGTTTTTTTTCTTCACTCTTCTTTCTTCTTTTCTTTTCTTCACCTTGTATTATAGATGAATGAATCCGCTGAATTTATTCACCCCTTCCCCCCTAGTTAGTTGAAACTGCAGCTAACCAACTTATCAAAGAGTGGCATGAACTTCTACCAAAAGCTAACTAACTAACTAACTAACTAACTGCACTAACTAACGCTTCATTATTAACTGATAATCATGAGCTACACTTAAACTCCTGATTAACATTTATATTGTGTTGAAAATATTGTATTCACTTACTCTTTAAAATATAATAAATTCATATATGTATATGTGAGGGATGGAGCGAGGTAAATAAAATTATCGTATCATATTTATAATTGTAATAATTTGCATCGCACATATTTGAGTCTAACTATTGAACATACTTTGATTACAGAGAATTACATATGAATGTTATATAACACTTAAATTTCATGATATTATATGACTCAATTAAATTAGAGAAATTCACACAAATAATATGTTTGTACATTATACGGGAGCTTAACTACTATACTTTAATATGAGGAGTAATTGTGTTTTTTTTCTAACTAATATTTGATCAAATTACTTCATGAAAGCAATGGTTCTCTTCCACTAAACCAGATGTTAGATTTGTACGACGGACAAATTTTGAAATTACCAAATTGAACCATATTATTTTAGTACTAGTATTATTGTAAGAAAAATCTTGCTTTTGTTTTCCCGCGGAGGATGCTAACATTTTTTTCCATCTATTTTTTCATAAAGCATATCATTTTGTTGAAATATTAAGTTAAATATAAATACATATATATTATAATTTGTTATAATATTTTTAAAATTTTAATAAAATTTTCAGATTTTTCAAAATTTTACCACTATTAATATCAATATATCCATCAATATTTATTCCATGCTACAATTTTCATCCCTCATTAATCCAACCTGCGAGAAAATATAGAAGGACAAGTAGCTAGAGAATTTTAAATATTTAGTGTCCGGCCTTGCCAAGAAAAGGTTTCATCCTATGATGGTGACGAACCAACCGACAAAATTGGAAGGTGTACTATTAGTATACCGTTAAGGTATTCACGAACTAAGGATGTAGAAAAAAGAATAAATCTAGTTCAAGAACTAAGATGGATTAATGTCGCCATCCAAACTTATTATAAGCTATAAAAGAAAGTGGATTAAGGCACACATCATCTTAGCAAATACTGCTGATCTAGAACAATCCAACCCACAAGTAAAACTATCAAAAAAGTTGATATCTCATCTATTACGGCATAATATCAAAGGCCTGCCCATATTCTTTTTATGTCTAGTTGGTACTTTTCTTTAGTCTATCTGTGAGGGAAAAATCTATATAAGCTGGTCCATGTTTTTTAATTTTTTTAATAATATATTTCAACGAAAATAGTCTCTCAACAAAACAAGACAGGGCCCACGAGGCAAGTCGGCAACGTATTCAATTCAGTCTCCGTTGACTGACGCAAGCTTCATTTCATCAACTCTGCTAAAATAGGAAATAACATATCGCATTCTTCCTGCGACCTTTTCTCTAAATTGTCCAAAATCAAACAATCACAATCTTTTCACACCATCCTTTGATCTCACCCATCATTCCATGGCTTTTCTTGGTTCCAATCATTTTATGTTTTATCTTATATTTTAAATCTATTAACACATAATATATAAAGTTATTATAATTGCACAAACGTATATCAATGAAATTGAAATACAAAATAAAATACAGCATCTCATATGTCTTTTAATTGTTCTCACGATTTGTGATTTCACGGTGGCAGCTCCAAATTGCAGCCATGGAAAAGAGTTATTCCTATTACATTGTTGCATACGCAGTCCTACTACTATTCTGCCCAGCCGAAACATCCACCAGCCTTGCCACTGATCAGTCAGCCCTTGCCGCCTTACAAGCTCGCATCACTTTAGACCCCCATCGCATCCTCACAAGAAACTGGACCAATTCGAGCTCCGTCTGCAGCTGGATTGGTGTCACCTGCGGTTTGCGCCACCACAGGGTGACGGCTCTGAATATTTCCGGCATGAGTCTTCAAGGCACCATTCCACCGGAACTCGGAAACCTCTCCTTCCTTATTTCCCTCGACCTCGGATTCAACCTATTCACTGGCACCTTGCCTCAACAACTGTCTCTCCTGCATCGAATCCAGTTCATCTCCCTCAGAGTTAACAGCTTCATCGGAGAGATTCCGTCGTGGTTCGGCCTTTTACCTAGGCTGGAGCACCTGTCTCTAAGAAATAACAGCTTCACGGGTTCCATTCCAATCCCTCTCTCCAACCTTTCAAATCTGCAAATTGTTGATTTTACTTTCAATGCCTTGCAAGGAAATATTCCCCAAGAGTTGGGGAGGCTTCAGAATCTGAAGCTTCTGAGCATGCAGTACAATCATCTATCAGGTGTAATACCATCATCCATATTTAACATTTCGAATCTGGAAAACATAGGATTCACTTCGAATGAATTGAGTGGCAGTCTTCCAACTGACTTGTGCCCCAGTCTTCCGTTTCTTAAAGGGATTTACCTCTCCAAGAATCAGCTCAGGGGACAGATTCCATCGAGTATATCAGAATGTTCGCAGCTTAGGATTCTGTCCTTATCCGACAACTCTTTCACCGGGCGGATACCTGCAGACATTTGGAAGTTGAAATCTCTTCAAACTTTATATCTTGGACGTAACAGTTTAAACGGTATAGTTCAATTTCCTGTCCTACTAGGTTGAATTATTTTCTTCACACATTACAAAACTTGTAAAATTTCTCAACAGGTGTTATACCACCAGAGATTGGTAATCTTCAGAATCTGGTTGAGTTTGGTATCGAAAGAAATCAGATTAATGGCGGCTTGCCCTCGAGTATCGGGAATCTTACAATGCTCAGAATCTTGTATCTCTCAGAAAACAAACTAACAGGTAGGCCAATGACTAGAGTAAAAATGTAAGATTTTACTGCATCGCCATACAGTTTTCTTCTGTATTTGCAATGCTTATTTTTAATCTTGGCAGGCGTTTTACCGAGAGAAATCGGGCAGCTTTACCGACTGAAAGAATTAACATTGCACCAGAACAATCTCAATGGTGCAATTCCAGGGGAGATTTTTAACATCTCAACTCTTCAAACTCTCTCACTTACTAAGAATGTTCTGTCAGGCAATCTTCCAGCCAATATAGGTTACGGGTTACCTGCTCTTCAAGTCTTCCTTCTTGATTACAATTACCTCACCGGACCAATACCCGACTCTCTCTCTAACTGTTCGAATCTCAGAATCCTCTCTCTCTCTTCCAACAGTTTCACTGCTTTTAATCCTCACTTTCTGGGGAACTTAAGATTCCTTGAACGTTTTCAGGTGTTTGACAACTATCTAAATATAGAATCGTCTTCCTTGTTTAATTCGTTGTCAAACTGTAGATCCTTAAATCTTCTAGCAATAAGTGGTAATCTTCTAGAAGGGAACATTCCAGCTTCCATTGGTAATCTGTCTACCTCATTGCAGAATTTCTATGCCTACAACTGCAGGATAAAAGGTACAATTCCGGCTGATATCGGCAATTTAAGCGGCCTGATTAAACTTTCTTTATCCGACAATGAATTGACTGGCAGTATTCCACTTACTGTCAAGCATATGGATAAGCTTCAAGGATTATATCTAGACAACAACAGTCTAGCAGATTCCATTCCAAAAGGTCTGTGTGATTTGCAGAGCTTGGCTGAGATATCATTAAGAAGAAATCAATTTTCGGGTTCGATTCCAGAATGTATAGGAGATCTTAGTTCTATAAGACAACTTCTTCTAGATTCCAACATGCTGAATTCAACCATACCGTCGAGCTTGTGGCGCCTCAAAGATTTGGTGGAGCTTGATTTGTCCTCGAATTCATTGAGTGGATTTCTACCCCAAGAGATAGGTGATTTGGTGGCAATGGTCTACATCAATTTATCAATGAATCATCTGTCAGATTCCATCCCAAGCACGATTGGAAATCTACAGAAGTTGGTTAATCTGTCTTTGGCACATAACAGTCTAGAAGGTTCTATTCCTGTCGCCGTCGGAAGCATGACCAGTTTGGTGTCATTAGACCTCTCTTACAACAACCTTTCAGGTTCAATGCCAAAATCCATGGAGGCACTTCAACACCTTGCTTACCTTAATGTCTCTTTCAATGCTTTAAGTGGAGAAATTCCCACTGGTGGTCCTTTTACAAACTTCACCATGGAGTCTTTTAAGGCAAACGAGGCGCTATGTGGAGTTCAAAGGTACAATGTCCTACTTTGTCCTACTGTTTCCAATCCTAAATCAAGGAGGAAAAAGGTGCAATTTGCTTTGTTTGTTCTTGCTGGAGCTGTTGCACTTATCGCAGTTGCATTTTTGAGCTTCGTCTTTATAAGATACAGACGGAAAGATAAGGCAGCAGGTAGATTTGAAGGACTGGTATCCCTCGCACCGGAACGAATCTCTTACCATCAGATCTTACATGCAACTGAACAATTCAATGAAAGCAACTTACTAGGCATTGGAGGTTTCGGTTCTGTTTACAAAGGAATTCTGGGAGATGGGACGGTTGTTGCTGTCAAAGTGTTTCGTATGCAATCAGAATCTGCTTTCAGGAGTTTTGAAGTGGAATGTGAAGTTTTACGGAACATTCGCCATAGAAATCTGACCAAAGTGATAAGCAGTTTCTCTAATGAAGATTTCAAAGCATTAGTGCTTGAATATATGCCCCAAGGAAGCCTTGAAAAGTGGTTGTATTCTCACAATCATTTCCTGGACGTTGCGCAGAGACTGAACATAATGATCGATGTTGCATCCGCGTTGGATTATCTTCACCATGGCTATTCAACACCAATTGTCCACTGTGATTTGAAGCCTAGTAATGTCCTGTTAGATGCAGAGATGACTGCTCATGTGAGTGACTTTGGAATAGCAAAACTGCTGGGCGACGAGGAAAGCATTGTGCTAACAAACACCCTAGCAACAATAGGCTACATTGCTCCAGGTGATTTCTTATATCCACCTTCACATATATGTGTTTGCTAGATTTCACTTTCAGTATATTAGTGACATACAATATGATTATTGTTCTAGAGTACGGTTTGGAGGGGCTAGTTTCAACAAAGTGTGACGTGTACAGTTTTGGTGTGATGTTGATGGAGACCTTTACAAGAAGAAGACCAAGCGATGATACGTTTGGTGGAGATTCGAGCTTAAAATCTTGGGTGGAAAGCTCAGTTTATCAGGCTATCGACGCCAACTTAGTCTCGAATCTTAAGAAGGAAGAGTTAAACAAGACGGTGCGATGCGTATCGTTGGCATTGGAGTTGGCTCTGAAGTGCTCTGCAGAAGCCCCAAGAGACAGGAGGATTAACATGAAAGAAGCACTAACACAACTGCTGAAAATCAGATCTCAATATCTGCAATAACACAGTAGTATGTGCTGAGTATAATTTGTTACTACAAAATTACATGCTTATAATTCATGTTCTGTTACGGATTGAGTGATGTTATCAGGATGTTCTGCAGGCGACTTAGTAAGATGACTGAAGAGTGCTGATTATCATTAATTTCTGTAGCTACAATAAAAATAAGCAGAAAAGACTCTGATGTGAGTTTGGGATACTATATCCTGTTAACAGTATATTTACATAGAATTAATTTCCAACCAAAATCTAAAACAACGCTATATTTTGCATCTAGAGTCGTCAAATGAGCTGAATTATTCTTATAAGACTATGATCTTACTATATAAGCTTAACTTTTGGTAGTCGACTTTAACTACAATCGTGTTGAGCCCCAAATAAAGATAAAGTAACATACTATGCAATAAATAATGTGTGCATACTATATGATACAAGTTAGATATGATATTTATATACTTTACAAGTTGTCTAATAATTTAACATTACTTGATATAAGATCAAACCAAATCCAAAATCAAAGCCCGATTACTATTTTTGTCCAGCCAATGAAATTCTGTTTCTGTGTCAGCATAGTTTATCATATCTTGAAGTACAACTCATCAAGCATACAAATTCATCATCTTTTTTCCTTTTTTTAGTTTTTTCCACAATTAATTAATTAGTGAGATGAGACGAGTGAGGATATTAAACGGGGCAGACAGAAAACTTATTTCATATTTCATAAAAAGCTAACCCCCCTAAAATAATAATAAAAACACTTATTTATACTAAAAATGTAATTTTAAAGTTATAATAACAATATAATAATTACATAAAAGATAAGAGATGATAAGGTAATTATTGTCAATATTATTCGAAAATTCTAATTAATTTATTATTGGTTGCAGATATTGTGGAGATATTCTTGGAAGAAAGTCAAGGTTGAATGAAAAGAGAAAAGAAAGAAAGACACGGCAAAATACAAGGAGAATCAAGAGGAATCCGGTAACAAATCTTTGAAAGATATGATATATGCATATCAAGGTCATCTATACAAAGATATGCATATCACAACCAAGATATGAGAAGATACCAGCAGATTCCTTGGAGGACATGGAGAAACTATAAATACAATCTCAAGCTGTAGAGGCTGGTAACTCTCCAAGATATTCAATTACCATTATATGGGCAGAGAGAAATCAAGAGGCTGGTTTCGAGAGAATACAACAGACTGGAAAGAACTCAAGGGCGACCTGACAGAGAACCTCATAGAATGCAGAGAGTGTAGTGGATATGGACACTATCAAGCAGAATGTCCAAATTTTCTAAGAAAGACCAAAGCACTAAAAGCCACCTGGAGTGAATCTGAATCTGAAGGAGAAGAAGAAACTGACGAACAAGAGACAGAGTACCCCAATAACTTTACCATCTATACATCATCAAAGGACCTGGGATGTCTCACATCTGTTGTTCGAACTGATGAGGAACTAGAGTACACTGAGGAACCTGATTTTAACGATCCAACTCTGGAAGATCTAGAGAGATTGTATCTAGACGTATCTGCCAAATGTACCACATTGGAGAATCAAGTAAGGGAATACAAAAGTAAAGGCGCACTAAGCACGGAAAATCAGGAACTCACTTAAGTGAAACATGAACTGCAAATCACTAGGGAAATAAATGAAAGATTGAGAGGTGACTTGATTATGTCCCAAAAGAATGTGAGGAATCTCGAACATCAGATCCAACTTTACGAGACAGAAATTGAGTCACTCAAAGCCAACTCTGAAACAGCCCGGACAACTACAACAAGCAATCACCAGGTAAACCCTTCCCTTATGGAAAAGATGGGACTGAACAAAGGAAAAGCTAAATTTGACAAAATCCTGGCATATGGAAGGCCACAAAACAATAAAACAGGAATATGATATATTGAAGAAAGAACATCGGGATCAACAGTCTTTGTACCAACTACAATTCCTACGTTTGACCATGAGGGACAGAATACTACAAGACAACCTGAGAAACAAGACACAAAAGGTATTAGAAAATTTATTCCTATTTGCCATTACTGTGATGCATCTGGGCACATCCAACCAAGATGCTATAGAATGAAACGAGACCTACAATCAAGTGATATTTCAACTTGGAATTTATATGGTGTTTCTTTAAAAGATCATAGGCCTCTGGATTCCTCAAAAGTAAGAAAATTCAAAAACAGAAAATCAAATGTGAAAAAGGTTTGGGTTGTCAAGAAAAACATGTGTCTTACTTCGTCAGTAGTCTCACTCGGGGTGAACAATACTGGAACATGGTTCTTTGACAGTAGATGCTCACGTCATATGACAGGTAATGCAGCATACTTATCTGATATCACCCCAATAAAAGGAAAGTCAGTAACCTTTGGAAATGGTAAGAGTGAGCGTGTCATTGGGAAAGGGACCCTCAATATTAATGGCATGCCTAAATTGTCTAATGTGTTTCTTGTTGAAAATCTTAAGGCAAATATGTTGAGCATTAGCCAAATTTGTGACCAAGGACTCGAAGTAAACTTCACTCATGACAAATGCTTGGTGTTAAACAAAAATAATGAATGCATGCTTACCGGAACTCGGTCCACTAACAACTGTTATCTTCTTGACAGGAGTCATGAATGCTGCAATGTTAGCTCGGGAGCAACAGAGATATGGCATAAAAAATTGGGACATATAGGATACAAACACCTTATTGCTTTGTCAAAATCACAATGTGTACGAGGACTGCCTAAACTCCCAAGCAAAGATCAAGGTATATGTGGACCATGCCAACTTGGCAAATAGGTAAAAAGCTCACACAAGGTAACACAAGATGTTTGCACAAAACATATCATGGCATTGCTACATATGGACTTGATGGGTCCTGTTCAAAATGAGAGTGATGGAGGTAAAAGATATATTTTTGTTTGTGTTGATGATTTCTCAAGATATACCTGGGTAAGATTTCTTCGTAATAAATCAGACACTTTTGATGAATTTGAAAAATTAATACGACTGATAGAAAATGAAAAACAGGATTCTATTGTTCGAATACGAAGTGACCATGGTAGAGAATTTGAAAACACTGCATTCACTGATTTATGTGCCTTTTGAGGTATTGCTCATGAATACTCTGCACCAAAAACACCTCAACAAAATGGAGTAGTAGAAAGGAAAAATCGCACATTGTAAGAAATGGCTAGAGCTATGATGATAGGCAAGGAAGTAGCCCAAAAATGGTGGGCTGAAGCCATAAATACAGCATGCTATGTTACAAATAGGGTATATCTTAGGAAAGGAATGGGAATGACTTCTTATCAAGTATGGAAAGGAAAAACTCCTAATTTAAGTCACTTCCATGTGTTTTGTTGTAAGTGTTATGTATATAATGATAGACAACAGTTAGGTAAATTTGATGCCAAAAGTGATGTTGGTATGTTCCTAGGATATTCGACCAAGAGTAGAGCCTATCGTGTCTATAATCTGAGAACTCAAACACTCATTAAAAGCATTAACATTGTATTTGATGATTCTTTGATAAGACAGGAAGTTTACTTGGAAGAAGCAGGTTCTTTAGCTGGACGACCAATGGGAAACCAGAATAGTGAGGACATCACAGAAACTGACCAAGAACCATCAAATGAGAACAGTGGTAGAACCAAACCCTCAACAAAAATTCAGAAAGAACATCCCAAGAAACTCATCATTGGTGAATTTAATGAAGGGATAAAGACACGATGCAAACCAAAACCCGACTATCGGAAAATGGAGGGATTGGTTCACCATGCTTGCTACACCTCTATGGTCGAACCAAAAATGTTAAAGCAGCACTCAAGGATGACAACTGGATACTAGCGATGCAGGAAGAATTGGAGCAGTTTGCTAGAAATGATGTTTGGACACTTGTACCAAGACCTGACAGTGCAAACATCATCGGAACAAAATGAATCTTCAAGAACAAAACTGATGAACAAGGTAATATCACTCGGAACAAAGCACGACTCGTGGCCCAAGAATACACACAGGTAGAAGGAATTGACTTTGAAGAAACATTCGCTCCAGTTGCACGATTGGAGTCAGTAAGAATCATTCTTTCTTTTGCATGTCTTAAAAAATTTATTCTTTATCAAATGGATGTAAAAAGTATATTCTTGAACGGGTTCTTGAAAGATGAAGCATATGTTGAACAACCAAAAGGATTTGAAGATCCACACTTTCCAAACCATGTCTACAAACTAAAGAAAGCCATGTATGGGTTGAAGCAAGCTCCAAGAGCATGGTATGAAAGACTAACAAAGTTTCTAGTTGCTCAAGGATACAAACGGGGAGGAGTAGATCAGACCCTGTTTATCCAGTGGTCGAACAATGACATCATTATTGCACAAATCTATGTAGATGACATTGTGTTTGGATCCACATCCAAACAAAAAGTGAATGACTTCGTCCAGGTAATGTCTCGTGAATTTGAAACGAGCATGGTTGGTGATCTTTCCTACTTTCTTGGTCTACAGGTCAAACAATGCAAAATTGGAATCACAATACATCAAGAAAAGTATGCCAAGAACTTGGTAAGGAAATTTAGACTTGAAGGGTGCAAAGTAGCACACACACCCATGGGGACAAATACCAAATTATCCAAGGACGAAGGTGGAATAAGTGTTGACCCAACTCTCTACAGAAGCATGATTGGAAGTCTCCTGTACCTCACTGCTAGTCGACCTGACATAAATTTTAGTGTTGGACTATGTGCTAGATATCAATCAAATGCTAAGGAGTCTAATCTTAAGGCCGTAAAAAGAATCATACGATATGTGGCAGGTACCACTAACTACGGATTAAAATACTCCTTTGAGACTAAACCTTTTCTTGCAGGATACTGTGATGCCGACTGGGCAAGCGACATGGATGATAGAAAGAGCACTTCAGGAGGATGCTTCTTTATTGGAAACAATCTTGTATCCTTGCTAAGCAAAAAAGCAAAACAACATTTCACTATCAATAGCAGAAGCTGAATACATAGCTGCAGGGAGCTCATGCTCTCAACTGGTATGGATGATGCACATGTTGTGCGACTATGGTATGAACATGACTTCCATGACTCTATTCTGTGATAATCTGAGTGATATTAATATGTCTAAAAATCCTATGCAACACTCCAGAACTAAACATATAGACATTACACACCATTACATCCGAGAGTTGGTTGAAGATGGAGTCATTACCCTTGAACATGTTCCTACCATAAGTCAACTAGCTGATATTTTCACAAAGGCCCTAGATGCACAAAAATTCATATCCCTGAGAAAATCTCTAGGGATCTGCTGTGCTATTTAAATGATGTATCAATAATAAAAAAAAAATAATAAAGGGGATGTGGAAATCTCGGATTGCCTAGGATAACTATAAGTCTCGTACATGTTCAAAATTTTGTTTGTCTTGAACTTTGAATCCATTATTTCTTCTCCCAGTATAAGGAAAAGAGCTATGACCTTGAAATGATGTTGTGGAATACTGTCACCAATGTGATAGAGCACCAAGCACAGAAAATGACAGGTCTGTGAAAGCTTCCTTAATAATGTTCACCTCTAAGTTGCACCAAATATAGGGGTTACAAGGTTCTGAGCTCGTCACACAGGATTTTTCAAGTGTGGTACTTTATTGTGTGGTTTGCGAGCTACTACACAAGGATTTGGCAGAAGGAGCAATAAGGAAAAATCATATAACTCACTTAGCAATCAAAATGGGGTGAACATATACTGGAAGAGAAGACTTGCGGATTTTTCTTAGTGCATTTTCAAACATTGTTGCCTGACTGAGACTTGTGTTTAATATGGTGATCTATGATTTCATTCCTCCAATAAAATAAAAAAATAAAAAATAAATAAAAATTCAGCCTCTCTTATTTTTCTCCTGGGATTATATGAATTATTTTATGCAAAAAGGGGTCAGGATGATTATCCAGTAGTGACTTATTTTCGGAACACGTGTCAAAATAGGGACGTGGTCTTCCTCTTTTCAACTGTATGGACGTGTGATCGTGTTTTTAATGACTATATAATTGTAATGAGTGGGAGCCGAAAAAGGGTTTGATTGGCCCACATAAAATCTCGCAACATTGACAGGAATCGAGGCGTCACCCGCCCTCAATTCATATCTTTGTCAGTTTATGATTGACCGTGCCTAACCTCTTTCAAAGTTCACCTTCCCGTCTGTGTTTGTGTGCTCTTTCTTCAACATCTCTTTACAGAGTTTACATGGCGGACCAAAGAGATTCACCCAGCGGAAGACGGCCAAGCTGGATCTTGGTTCCATTCTTGAACCCAGAACCATTACAGACAATCCCTCCGCCAGAATCTGATGAGCAGCCATCGGCCGACCAGGGCAAGGACCCGCCCCCTCCCGGTCCTTCATCTCTGCCGTGCACCGATGCCCCGCCGACCGAAACCGCTCCAACAGATGTTCCGCAGCCCAGTGCAACTATTCCGCCCTCTACTACCATAGTTCCACAAGAAGGGGATCATTCGCCTATGGAGGAATCTCCACTTCCTCCTCAAGATCTCCCTTCCAGGACGACCTCACATCCGCATCCAAATTCCAAGGTTCCCCACAAGGCAAAACCCCAATTTCTACACCACGGCATCGACATCTCATTGATGAGTCCTCATCCGAGGAAGAAGTGGCAAGATCTCCGCCTCGCCGTTCGCACCATCACAAAAAACCTTCTCCTGCTTCCTTTACTGGGTCATCTCCAGGGCACCTTTGCAACGAAAATGATGTACTGGTCCGAGGTCAGGCCTTCTCTAAGTCATTCTACACGAAGGCAGCTTCCGACTGCTACAAATTATTTTTTGGTATGGACTTCTGGCCTGAACGTAATCTTGATCTTAAACATTTTGCAAAAATATCTGTTATGGAGTTTATCAAAAAGTCTGGATTAGAGGTTACTGTAACGAATTTGGGTAGGTTTTATAGTTCCATTGTTCATGAGTTTTATGCTAATTTGGTCACTGGCATTCAGGATCCCGAATCCCCACGGTTCGAGAGAGTTTTTGTCCGCAATAAAATTGTTAATTTCAGTCCTGATGCCATTAATGATTATTTGGAACTGATTGGCCTGGATGAGGAAGAGAAGGTTGAAGTCGACCTTGGGGATATGGTCGAGTTCCTCAGCGACGGAAAGCTCACCAGCTGGACTAAGCCTGGGATTTCTCCCTCGATACTGACACAGGAGGCCAACTGGCTTCATAAAATAGGGAGGCAAAATTGGATACCCACGTCCAACAAGTCTCACCTAACATCGGCCCAGTGTCAGGTCATCTTCAAAGTCCTGAAGGCCATACCGATTAACTTTGGAAGGATAGCATTCGAGGCCATCATGAGTTTTGCCGAGAAGCCTGACTCTCGCAAAAAGCTTTTGTTCTCTACCCTCATTTGGGGCCTCTTATCGCATCTGGGCATCCAGGCTCAGTCCACTGATGTTCTTCAGAAAGCAGTCCCTCCGCTGAACATGGCTTCCCGTGAGGCCAATGTTGCCTATAGGCCACGCACCATTGCACCCACACTTCCTCCCTCGGAAGTTGCGGCCAATCTCCCGCTCTTTCTACATCAGCAACTAGAGATTCTTGATACTCTAGCTGCTGAGGTAGCTGTCCAGAAGCTTTATTTTTCTAATGTCTTGAAATCTCTGGATGTTCCCTCTCAGGGCGCACCACACAGAGGTTCCACTCCTTTGGCAGCCAGCTCGAAAAAGGGGGCGACGAGACCATCTGCCGCGGATAAAGGGAAAAGGAAGGTGTCAGGCAAGGCAACAAAAAGAAAAAGGGTGGCCGAGGAGACTGAAGCGGATGAAACTGAGAAAGAAAAAGAATGGGAATCTGGGAGTGATTCTGATTGAATTTGGGATGTTTTTATTAAACAGTTTGAACAAATTTTTTAAGGGTCTGTAATATTGATACTACAATCTCCAGTAGCTAGGATGCTAACAACAATATCCGTAGTTTAGTTATTTTTATTGACTATATGAAATGATAAATGATGCTTCTGCTATATGTGAACATCCTTCTTTTCAGCATACAGTTCTCCTGCTTGTTTCTTTTTGCAGGTAGCAGATGGTCTTGGAATTTTCGAACAACATGCCAAAGGGGGAGATTAATAAGGTAATTATTGTCAATATTATTCAAAAATTCTAATTAATTTATTATTGGTTGCAGATATTGTGGAGATATTCTTAGAAGAAAGTCAAGGTTGAATGAAGAGAGAAAAAGAAGGAAAGACACGGCTAAATACAAGGAGAATCAAGAGGAATCCAGTAACAAATCTTTGAAAGACATGATATATGTATATCAAGGCCATCTATATCAAGGCCATCTATACATGGAGAGACTATAAATACAACCTCAAGCTGTAGAGGCTGGTAACTCTCCAAGATATTCAATTACCATTATATGGGCAGAGAGAAATCGAGAGGCTAGTGAGTGTGCTGTTATATTCGGGAGAATACAACAGACTGAGAAGAACTCAAGGGCGACCTGATAGAGAACCTCGCAGAGTCTGGATTACTTTGGAAATTCACCACACGTTGATTTCAGGAGATTTCAACTTTGTACAAACAAGAGTTTGTATTCAAATCCATCTAGGGGACTAGTTCGTCAAGTAAGTGTTTTAGAAGATTAAGTTACAACGAGTAGACAAGTATTTAGGGGGAGCCAAATACATGTAAGTTCTACTGTAACATTTGTGGGAACAAATATGTCTTCTAATGAAATTACTTGAGAGGAAGAAGGGATTTCTTCCTCGCTTAAAATCAAACTTTATGTTGAGCTTCTGCATGTTCATATACAGTTTGAACTACTGTTGAACACATACACACATACACATATTCTGATCTAACAAGAGATAATAAATCAAAAGATATCCTAATTAGATAAAATATAATAAATTATAAAGGTATTTGTGATAAGAACGATAACATGCAAACAAAAAACATGGTAAGAAATGTGAATATTCATCGTTTCTATAAATATTGGAAAAAGACACAACTTAAAAATAAAATCTATTTTATTTTCTATTTCATATAAATCATTCTTCTTTAAAACAATAATGAAAACACATATTTATACTAATAATTTAATTCTAGAATCATAATGACAGTATAATTACTACCTAACAAGTGAGAGAAAACAAATCAAAAAATATTATAATAAATAAAATATAACAAATTAAAAACCTCAACATCTAATTGATATATTTTATCTCCATTACATTTGTTTTACCTCAGGTTATCATGAGCAGATAGAACCTACAAAATGATGAACTATAAATCCATTTTCATTTACAATATAAATTTTAATTATTATCGATGCTTTTTGTCAATTAATTGTATTTTGCAATTACAATATCAACTATTTTTTTTTTTCAATATGAAGTAACAATACCTGTCGTTATTATTGGGTACATTTCGACAAAATTAATAGTTCATTTTTTTTTCATCTTTCACCTTTATTTCAGTATGATTGTTGCGGTGATGACATAATAAGTGATGTTTGTGAAATTATTTTATTAATACATATCTAATAACGGTGATAATATTACAATTTGATATTATCGTAACAAACATTAATACTCTATAAAGTTACTGTTGAATTATAACTTAACAAATAAATAATATTTTTTTCGTAACTAACCCCGTTTAATTTTCATATTAAATAAAATGATGAAGTCTGATCGCATATCATTGTCTATCCAATGAATTGAATTATGTTTCCTGCGTCAGCATCTATTCTAAAGCTGATCCTGTCTTGTTGTACTTAATTGAGTACGCGTAATCAGCCCTCTATTTTTTTTGTATTTATCTCTTATTATTATCTTCCCGTTATCTTCCCTAAACGGGATAATTAGGACAGATTTTTGGATTAACCAAATGAAATGAGTGAATTGCTGACATCAAGAAAATAAATGCTTGAATTTGACTAGTCCGATGTACATCATCTTGCCCTAATGGACAACTTCTAATTAAATCATCAGTTGGGCCTTACTTCAGCCTACCCTGATAACCAAAGAGAGCATATATATATTACTATATATATATGTATATAGTAATCAGATGATGAGGAAGCTCTACATATATAAATAAGGTTAAGACAACTAACGAACTCATAAACATGAGTAGTTTGAAGTATCTGTCAGTTATGTGCATTGTGATTAGTTATCTGCTGCTTTCATCATCGAAATTGGCGGCAGGTGGGCCCGTGAAGCAAATTAGAGCTGCAAGAGAAGCCCTGGAAACTCAGTTCAGAAGGGAGAAGATGGAGCAGTTCCGGCGGCCTGCAAGAGTAAGCCCTGGAGGCCCAGATCCACATCATCATTTTAAACGCTTTCATTATTAATGTTGAAGCTGAACAGATTCTGTCTGTTGCTGAGTGATCAGATTTTTGTTAGAGAATTGGACACAAATGTAACATGACAATGATGAATATCAAATTGTTCGTGCGATATAATTAAGGAATGGTTTTCTGTGTTGGAACAATTAATTTTGGTAGATGTGGGGTTTTCCAATCCAACTCCAAAATTGGGTCGTCTTTAAAATTGGAGATTTGACTTACTTACATAAATGGAGACGGCATTTGATTGTTAACTCGTCACTAATCGTCGTAAATAATGCATAAAAAGAGTTCATAACTGCCCCTTCTTGCCTCCTGATCTGCTTACGGGTCCGGTACAAATATTGGTGAGTCTAGCAACTGTTTTTTCTTAAATCTAATCAATTATTTTCTTTATAGGATTTAATCTATTTAGTTGTATTGATTTATCTTTTCAGTTAAGACTAGTCGGAAAAGTCTGTCTGGGCTCAAAAAATTTGTATTTTTCTAGGACCTGAAATTATTTTTTATACCTATATTTATATTGCAATAATTCGGTAGCTTCTCCTTATTTCTAATAACAAATATCAAACCCTTTTAATCCGGTATCAACGAGTATCATACCTTCCAAAACAACATTCTTTGTATATAGCCGTATTACTAACTCATAGATGAAGATGATATATTTTGTGAAATATATAACATTTTATATAATTAAAAAAAAGGATAAAGTAAATAAATTAATGTTTTTGTATGAATTATATATCATAATCTTGATTTATTTAGATCTTTACTAAATCAATTAATAATTATCTAAAAATTATGTATGATTAATACATATATATTAAGATTATCTGCTCAGATTGTTTAAAGAATATCCAAAAGGTATAGTAAAGTTTGAGTTTATTCAAGTGATACACATTTTTCTAATAACATGCATAGCATTAAGTAGATGGTTGTTGAAATTATTAAATAAATTGGGTAAAACCAAGTCAAATTAAATGTGTACAGTTGTCTTTTGTGATAGTCTAATTAAAATATCTCTTAAGATTTAACTTAATAAAACTTAATGATTATTAATAATCATGATTTTATGTGTAAATACCATATGAAATTTTCAATTTGTTTAGAGATCAAATTGAAAAATAGGAAACTTATTACTATAAGTTGGATTCAGTCCCAAGCTCTATAACTTCGAAAGACGGCATGACACTTCATAAAAAATATATATATATTTAGACACACATTCATACAAATCAAATCATTCTAATCGTATGAAATACCATACAAGTCTTCATATAAAACAAATATTTATTTAGTCATACTTTCATACAAATCAAATTAATTATGAATCTACAAAAAATATATATTTAAACAAAGTTTCATACAAATCAATCATTCTTATCGTATAAAAAACCATACGAGTCTTCATACAAAACAAATACATATTTAGACATACTTTCATACAAGTCAAATCAATTATGAATTTACATATGCTTTCGCTTTTAAAATTATTAGTTTTTCCATATTATATTTTGATCGTATGGAAATCAATATCATGTTCTTATCATATTTTGATTTTAGTTATTTTTTAATAATTTTAAAATACAAAAAATTTCAAAAAATTTCATAATTTCTTCTCCCAAAATACAGACAATTTTTTTTTTTTTTTTTGCTTCTGTTAACTTCTAGTCAAATAAATAGTTCATCAACAAGAGTATCTTTCCACACAGCACAAAGATCTCCACTTGCATATGCGGTGTATGTCTAGTCTTTCGGGCATTTCTACTTCATATAGTATGTTTCATTTTTCAATAGACTTTTTCGTTGCTACCTTATGGTGAACCATTAGATTTGTTATGTGTTAACCTTTGTTGACAAAGATGATAAAATATATAAAATATTTGACATACACCATTATAAAAATAGAAAAACAAATCAATCAATTAATAAGTGTTTGTATATATTTAAAAACTCACTCTATTAATAAGCCTTCGTAAATTCATTAATATTTAGTACAAATTATATATAACGATCTTGATTTATTTAGATCTTTACTATATCAATTAATAATAATCTAAAAATTATGTATAATTAATATATATATATATATATCAAGATTATCTTATCACTAACAATAGTTTAAGGAATACCCAAAATATGATGTAAAGTTTTAGTTTATTCACATAATACATATTTTTTTATGACACGCCTAGCCCAAGTAAAACGGGTTATTTACCCAAATAATGCAGAAAAAAAAAGATTTCATAAAATATGGAAGATTTAAAAAGTGTTCCCAAAATATGGTAAAACTTCATGCTCGGTGACGTTTTATAGTAAAAACGTCACCAGACCTGACGTTTTTATTTTCAAAAAAGATATATATGCAGTATGCATGCCAGCCTTGATCCCAATCCATGTATATATATATATATATATATCAAGTATATATATATATATCAAGTATATATATATATATGCAAGTATATATCTATATATAAAGATATATAATTATATATATATATATTTGTAATTTCTTTGTATATTCTTTTATATTATTTATTAAGTGATATTTATATTATTAGAATTTAATTTTTTTATATTTACTGAAAGCAGATCAAATCTAATATGAAATATATTTATATATTTTTCATTATATAAATATATATTTATTTCAATACTAAATAAAAAATAATATAGTTGTAAATCAAAAAAAATTCTAAATTTAAAAAAATCATATTATAAAAAAACATATTAAAGAAATTAAGGAATATTTTTAATTAACTTTGATATTTATATTACTGAAAAATTTTAATATATATATATATAAATGTAAAAAAAATACAATAAACGTCAAGCCACTGACGTTTTAAAGAAACGTCAGTGGGCCTGATTTTTTTAATTTTTTAATTTTTATTTTAAAATTTTATATATTTTTTATATTTAATATATATATATATAAATTATATGTTATTTATTATATTATGCTTATCTATTTTTTATTATACATATTTTATTAGAAATATATGTATATATAATTTTTCTATATAAATATATATATATATATTATATAATTTTAAAAAAATAAAAGTTTATATTGTTATTTAAGATAATTAAATCATATAAATAATTTTAAAAAATTAAAGACTAATTAATAATAATTAGTATTTTTTATTTAACTATTATTTGAATATTTAGAAATATATAAACATATTAATAGATAAATATATTAATAAATTATTTATATATAAATAAAAGATATAATTGTCAGGCCCACTAACGTTTCTTTTGCCCCACTAACGTTTTAAAGAAACATCAGTGGTCCTGACGCCTTCTTGATTTAATTTTTATTTAATATATATATTATATAAATTATATATATATATTAATTTTTATATATTCTGATTAAATAAAAATACAATTATTGTTTATATTTAATTTTTTTGTTATATAAATATATATATTTATATAGAAATTTATATATATTTGTAATTTGTCTGTATTAATTTTTTTATATTAGTTAATAAATGATATTTATATTATTAGAATTTAATTTGTATATTTACTGAAACTAAATCAAATATAATATTAAATATATTATATATTTTTTATTATATAAAGATATATTTATTTCAATAGTATATATAATAAGAATAATATAATTATAAATCAATAAAAATTCTAAATTAAAAAAAAAATCATATTATAAAAAAACATATTAAAAGAAATTAAGGAAGATTTTAAATTAACTTTAATATTTATATTACTAATTATTGGAAAATTTTAAATAAATATATTTATATATATAAATTTAACAATAATTAAAAAAATACAGTAAACTTCAAATCCAGTGACGTTTCTTTTAAATATTTTTAATTTTTATTTTAATTTTTTCATTTTATATATTATTTATATTTAATATATATATATAAATTATATGTTATTTATTATATTATGCTTATCTATTTTTATAATATAAATATTTTAATAGAAATATATGTATATATAATTTTTCTATATAAATATATATATATATATTATATAATTATAAAAAATAAAAGGTTATATTTTTATTTAAGATAATTAAATTATATTATAAATCATTTATAAAAATTAAAGACTAATTAATAGTAATTGTTATATTTTTATTTAAGTATTATGTGAATTTAAAAAAAATATATAGATATTAATACATAAATATATTATAAAATATGTATATATATATATCATAAATATATTAAAAATGATATAACATCAGGGCCACTGATATTTATATTATATATATATATATATATTATTTCTTATGTATTCTGGTTATTTAAATATAATTATCATTTATATTTAATTTTTTTCATATATAAATATATATATATATAAAGAAATTTATATATATATGTTTTATAGAAATATATATTATATAATAGTAAATAATAAAATTTTATATTATTATTTAAATAATTAACTCATATTATTTTAAAAATTATATAATTTAAAGGATATTTTTTAATAATTATTATACTTATATTTTAAGTATAATTTGAATATTTGAAAAATATTAATATATATATACATATTTACTCAAAATATATAAAAAAAATAAAAAGATATCATCAGGCCCGCTGACGTTTTAAAGAAACGTCAGTGGGCCTGACGTTTCTTTTAGATTTTTAAATTTTTGTAATATTATATTTTATATATTATTTATATTTAATATATATATATATTATTTCTTATTTATTCTCTTTAAAAATTTAAGAATATATTTTAATAATTATTACATTTATATTTTAATAATTTATTTTGATTATTATTTGAATAATTTTAAAAAATATATATATACATTTATACTTTTAATAATATATGTGATATTTTAATTATTAAATTATTTCTGAAGAAGCATAAAAAATGAACAGAAATTAACAAAAATTATATAAATTATACACGAACAATTTATTAAATTAAAATAATTCCATTTTGTATACAAATAAACTAATTAAAAATAACACATTATCATATATATGTTTTTACAAAAAATAATATCACACCATATATTTTTATAACACGATAATATCACATTATATATTTTTATAACAAAAATATATCACATGTTAAATATTTTTACAACAAAAGTATATCACACAATATAGAAATAAAAGTATGAAATGACATTTAAACTGCAACAATACTGAAATAAAAGTAGGAACTTATCTGCAACCATTACCGCAGAAATGACATTTTATGCTTTTGACACTGTCATTTCACATGCCATCCAGCAAAATTTACTGCATGCATTCAGTAGTAAATGACATTTCATGAATGATACTACCGTTTCACATGTCCTGCAAAATTTCATATGTTTTCACAGCAACCCCATTCTCTCTCTCTTCACGTATATTCTACATGTCTCTTTCTTTTCATTTCATTTCAAAATCTTGTTAACTCCTCCTCCACTTTTCCTTCTTCTTCTTCCTCTTCTTCTTCTTCTTCTTGAGCTTTCTTCTTGAGGTTTTTTTTTTTTCTTGATACTACTGTGCCCTCACTTCACTTCTTCTCTCATTATTATATTATCTTCCTCAATTATTCCTGCATTCTGTTGCAACTATTTCTACTATATAATCCAAGGTATGTGTTATTTATTTAAATTTTAATTTATTTGATAATATATATATATATATATATATATATTAGATATCATTATTTCTTTTATTTTTCCTCTCACATGTATTTTTTTTTTTTATTAATTTTGACCATTTTTTTTATTTATCAACAATCAAAATAAGCTTATATCATCTAAATTGTCTTCAACAAGAAAATCTTCATTTTTCAGAGACATCTTCAGACATCTCCGTAATCTAAGCTAAGGTAAGTAGTATATATACATCATTTATTTTACTATCATTTATTTTTGTGGATGTTTGTTTGATTTCATATATATATTTACATGAACATGTTCTTAAATTTTTGTTCTATGAGTATATTGTTTTATGTGTTCTTTAGTTACTTTGCTGTATTTATTTCAATTTTATTTATTTATTATTATGAATATTTTTTTAGTGTTGCATGTATTATATGTTTAACTTGTTTTGCTTTACGATTTGTTATGTTGACTAATTAAAACTTGTTTCGTATAATTAATATATTATTATATAATACTTATAAATTTGATTTGATAGGTATGGCTTCAACAACAAAATCATCAGCATCAAATTCCACACGACCCAATAAAAATTTCACATACAAAGGTTATCGATCTATCATAAAAAAGTCTACAAGTTTGGTGTAATTAATAATACGTAATCAACAACTAAAAGGAGAAATAGAGGGATTGAGGAGAAAGAATATTGCTACGAATGTTATATCCAACATGCAAGAACAAGAAATACAAAAGTTACGGCGGCGTGTAAAGATGTGCCAAGTTGAATTGGAGTGGTCATCTAACCAGGTCTCTGTTTTAGAAGGTTGCGTTCGGCAACAAGAAGACGTCTTAGGGCATGAAATAAATTTCCTACGTGGTACTTCAAATACCATGACAACGAAAAAGAATAATATGATAGAGCGGCTTGGGGTTACAGACGGACATATAAACACCCTTGAAAATGAGTTTCATGAGTTACGTGCTCACTTGGATAATGAGAGACACAAAAATAAAATTATCCAACAAGAGAGTGCGACTAACTTTCATCACATGAATATGATGCAATCACGCATACTAGATCTTATAGATGTTAACACTGGCTTAAATATTTGGCAAAATCCAGTTGAGAACGAAAATGTTGGTATAGAAGTCGTGGATGAAAATAATGTTGTAGAAAATTTACCCGCTAATGATCATTCACAGAGTGATGTATATTCCATGTAATTGTATCTTTGTTGTGAAATGTAATGCATTATTTATCATATTTTTCATACGTACTATGTGGTCCACACTTACTCATTCTAATTTATTTGTTCTTCATGTTTTTATGAAATTTTTATATTTCACAGTGAAATAAATTATAAATATCACTTTGAAGCAATGATGAGTCACAGACGAGTCGCAATTAGAGTGTATAGCGGAGGCAAAATTATACTGAAAAATGGAAAAGTATTGTATAGTTGTACGCCCAATGGTTACACATGAATTGATCGAATTACAGACTTATCTGCATTGAAAGATCAAATTTACCAATTTCTTGGTGTGCCTAAAGACTAGTTTTATCTGAAACTTTTCACAAAATGGGGGGAAGTTTACAGACACAATAATGTTATAGAGTCTGTAGTCATTTTAGGTTCTTCCTAGATCCTAATGATGGGTTAAACTTTATGGACATTTTCGTTGAGAAAGAACCATGTCAAAATCTTAGCGAGTATGAAGTTATGCTTATGAGCCAAGACTGGGGATATTATATGTCGTTGTTGTCCCAACAAGATGTGCCTATCACATCAGTCCAAGATTTCAGTAACCCTTTTGATTATGTGCCCGAAATCACTCAAGGCTTGGAGAACCTTACTTTAAAAAACACTGTTTTCAGTGTTTCCAGGTCATATAGTGTCCAAAATATAATTGATCCCAGTAATACTAGGAATGAACCTGAAGATATAATTGGTCCTAGTAATACGGAGAATACAGAAGACATTGACCCTTGCGCAGATTCATTAGGTCCAATTTCCCCATGTGAAACGGATAATGAAAATTTGGATGGCATAGAAGCAATAGTAGATGAAGAAGATATTGATGCAACCAATGTAGACCCTGATGGTGTGGAAACAACAATCCATATCGATTCGGACTCAAACATTCTGTTTTACACAACAATTGTCCCCGAAGTTGTTGCTGACTCGATGCATAATCCTTCGTCTTCGTGGGGAAAGTTTTACGATCCTAGCCAAGGTATAATTGAGAAGAACATGGTATTCAGGGATAAGAAGGTTTTGATTGCAGCGATTAAGGATTTCTCGATACAACATGCAAGACGTCAGTTTCAAGTTACAGAAAGCAAACCATTCCTTTGGGTTGTCAATACACCTTTTCAAGAGTGCCCTTAGTATGTTAGAGCAACATTTAAGCAAAGATTGGGGATGTTCAAAATAACAAAATATGGTGGAGATAATAGATGTTATATGAATGACATATTTTTTGATCATCGAAATCTGGATAAAAATTTTGTAGCTTTCTTGATTAAGGAAAGTGTTTGGGTTAATCCTGCAATCAGCGTCTCTGAGGCACAAGCAGACGTTAAAAACACAACTTGATACTCGATTTCATATAAAAAGGCATGGCATGGCATTAGACGGGCAATTAAGAATACTTATGGGACATGAAAGAGCTCCATAAGAAAGCTACCTAAGTTTCTAGGTGCCCTACAAAAGTGGAAGACGAGCACCATTGTTGAATGGAAACACCATGACACCAACGTCCCACATAAAAAGATTATCAAATATGTTTTTTGGTCATTCAAGCCTTGTTACACTGGGTTCAAGTATTGTCGACCCATTATCAGTGTTGATAGGACACATCTATACACGAAATACAAACATAAAATATTGATAGCTGTTGCAGTGGACGGAAACAAACAGATATTTCTCCTAGCATTTGCTATTGTGGACGAAGAGAATTTTTAATCTTGGAAGTAGTTTTTGGAATTGATTTGCAAGTACGTCATATATGGGAGGGATCAGATGTGCATAATTTCAGATAGAAATGTAGGTCTTCTAAGTGCAATACAGACTATACAAGCCTTTAATGCCCCATATGGAGTAAGTCGTTTTTGTTTGAGACATGTTTGTTCAAACTTCAATTCACATTTTAAAGATGTGAAATTGAAAGATCTGTGTTGGCGGGCTGGATCTGAACACCAAATCATTAAGCATAACAGTGTTATGAATGAAATCAAAAGTCTGAATCCGGCAGCGTACTTGTATCTCACAATGGGCATTTGCGCATGATGGTGGGTGGCGACATGGTATTCTAACCACCAATGTGTCAGAATCGTTTAACGGTGCCTTAAAGGGTGCTCGACGTCTCCCTTTTACAGCTATAGTGGAGATCATGTTCAAGCGATGTGTTGCACATTTCAGAGAACGAAAAAAAGTTGTTTGAAGAATGCAGAGTAATGCACAGTCATATACTGACTATGCTCATTCCAAATATCAGTATTGGTCGCAACTCTCTGTGGGTCATGTAGTTACCCAAATCGATTACCATGAGCAATCTGCTATGGTGGTCACCAAACAACGCCCCGGCAAAGGGGGTCATGTACATGCTGTTAGACTTGCCATGAGAGAATGTTCTTGCGGCAAGTGGACCTTATATGGTATTCCATGTTCGCATGTGATGAGTGTATGCGCTGATCTACGAATTAATGCTACTTTATTTGTGCAACCGTATTATCACTTGATAAACTACAAGCGAAGATATGCTGCTGCATTCCAGCCATATTTAGAAGAGGAATACTGGGATGAGCCTGATTTTTAGTTAAATCATGACACCACTTTACGAACTATGCAGCGCCCGGGAAGAAATCGATCATCGTGAATTCTGAATGAGATGGATTGGCCTAAAGCATGAGCTAGACAACATGCTAGAAGATGACAGACTCATGGATAAGGGAAAGAACTAGTCAGGATCGTCGTACAAATTCTCAAACCTTGCAAACACATGCAACTGAACAAGCAAGCTCACAATCTGAAGATTTATGAGATCATCTTGAAACTTTTTTAAATTTATGGAATGTACGTACGTCTGTGATAGGGAAAAAGGGTTATATGTGGATATATGTATTTATAATTGTCTGTAATTTAATTTTATAATTTTTTGTGACTGTATGCATTTTCAATTTAATAATCCTACATTTATTAATGTTGTTTTTCATTTGTAGTGATTGATGGATATCAATTCACGGAACCACTATGGCCCTAGGGACCCGATAGTTCTTACACTTCAATCTCAGCATATTTCCCAGGACCTACTAAAGCCAGACGCGGATTTGAACTCTTTCTTTCGCTTTAGGCGATGCAACAATGAATTTTGGAAATTATTTAAAGATGGACTGTCTCATCCCCGCACACGCATATTGGACTTGTTATTAGAAATGAGTTTTTACGGTGTATATAGGTGCAGGAGGTTTTACCTAGATAACCACTTAATCACTGCTTTGGTGGAGAAGTGGCGTCCAGAAACTCACACATTTCACTTGCTTGTAGGTGAAGCTACTATCACTTTGTTGGATGTAGCCTTAATTTGGGGTTTGCCGGTTGAAGAAAAGCTGGTATGTGAAGTCAATCCTACGATGTCTCCCAATTAGTGGGTTGGTTACTGTCAGGTGCTCTTGGGTTAAACGCCAGAAGTGTCCCACACAAAAAGTGGAAAAATTAGAGCGAGCTCTTTAGCAGCTCATATGCGATCGCATTAGGTGATGGATGATAGCACTGTTGAACATGTCAACTTTTAGTCAAATAAATAGTTTATCAACAAGAATATCTTTCCACACAACTCAAAGATCTCCACCTGCATATGCGTCGTATGTCTAGTCTTTCGGGCATTTCTACTTTATATAGTATGTTTCATTTTGCAATAGACTTTTTCATTGCTATCTTATGGTGAACCATTAGATTTGTTATTTGCTAACCTTTGTTGACGAAGAAGATAAAATATATAAAATATTTGAGATACCATTATAAAAATTAAAAAAAAAACAATTAATCAATTAATAAGTGTTTGTAAATATTTAAAAACTCACTCAATTAATAAGCCTGTGTAAATTAATTAATATTTTTGTACAAATTATACATAATGATCTTGATTTATTTAGATCTTTACTAAATCAATTAATAATAATCTAAAAATTATGTATAATGAATATATATATATATATCAGGATCTTATCACTAACAATTGTTTAAGGAATACCCAAAATGTGATGTAAAGTTTGAGCTTATTCACGTAATACCTATTTTTTATGACACGCCAAACCCAAGTAAACATTTTTGGAATTATCTAACAAATTACTCTAATTCAATTCAAATTCAATATGTATAGTTGTCTTATGCTGGTCTAATTAAAATGATCATCTAAGATTGAAATTAGTGTAACATAATAAATATTAATAATCATGAATTATTATTTGTAAATAATGATCCCTACGTCATAACTCAATCTCAAACTCTTTATTTACACTTTCATGTTCTGATCGTATGATCTTCCATACGAGTCTTCATACAAAACAAATATAAATTTAGGTATACATCTATACAAATCAAATCATTATGTATGAATTAGTTATTTACTAATAATAATAATATTGTTTAATAATTAAAAGGATATTATATTGTTTAAAAAAAACATATCTAAATTTAGAAATCTATTTTAACTTGACACTTCTTTTTATTTATATATATATATATATATTGGTACTTGTCTTTTTTATATATAATATAATAATAAAACAAAAAAAGCATATACAAATTTAAAAAGCTATTTTAACTGATATTTTTATGTATATATTTATATATAAGATAAAATAATTGCAATCAAAATATTCTTCATATATTAGATTATTTTGTTTATTGAGCGAAAACAAATAATAAAATTTTTATATATTCGATTATTAAAGAGTGCATCTATTAAGAAATATTTCAAATTAACATACAATAATAATCACCACAAAATAAAAATTATTCAATTATTTAATATATATATCCAAAATTTATGAATGATGATATTTTTTTATATATTTAAGAGACGATAAATTAGATAAAATATTTGACATACCATAATAAAAAGAGAAAAAAAGTCAATCAATTAATAAGCTTCGTAAATCTTTATTATGTTTAATCTTCTTTATATATAGCCGTATTACTAGCTCATAGATGAAAATAATATATTTTGTGAAATATATAACATTTCATATAATTAAAAAAAAGGATAAAGTAAATAAATTAATGTTTTAGTATGAATTACATATCATAATCTTGATTTATTTAGATCTTTACTAAATCAATTAATAATTATCTGATACTTTTGACCCGTCGGGTTGGACATGCTTATCCTAACTGAATTATTAAAACTTGTAAAATTGAATAAATTATGATATATGATTTACAATTTTATAATTCTATAAAATAATAGCTTAAATTAACTCTATAAAAATAAATTGGTATGTAAAATTACAATAAATTAATTTTTCAGAAAATATAATAATAATACAGATTATTAAATTGATCCGATTTGACCCATATTCTTTTCGCATCATTCACATCGATCCATTTTCAAACTCAATCCAAAAACAGTCAATTATAAACTAATATATTTATTTTTGTATCGAATTATTAGATTATAGAGCTCAAACAGAAGTTTTTAATAATGATAATGATAATGGTGGCTTTCATCTAATCATCTCCACTATCAGTTCACTAACCTAATTGCATTCGTGTTCTTTTTTGTCCTCTTTAACACTTTAAATCTTTGAAAAGAAGTTGAAAGGATTTAGCCTAACGAATAACTGAAATTTGGCAGCTGGAAATGCACTTTGAAAGGTAATAAAATACACATACATTGCCTACAAAATTAAAAATATTATTTTTGGTAACAAAAAAGTATTAGCCACTTTGAGAGTATCTATAGTCAAATGATAACAAAAAAGTATTAGCCACTTTGAGAGTATCTATAGTCAAATGATAAGGCGATGGCGATTCGACCCCAATGCATCATGCATGCTCACCAAGGCCTTAATATATTTTTACAAGACCCACTTAATTTCTAAATATTGTATAAATATAAAATAAAAGATAAAATTATTATGTAATAAAAGATATAAATTATTCACATAAAAAGCATAATTATACAATTATTGACATAATAAGATATGTGTTGAGTATCAACATCGAGCCACTCAGAGAACTTGTGGTTCAGTTCTCCCGACATAATATTAGTGATGTTAAAAGGTAGGTCAAATCCCAAACAACGCCGGAACTCGTTAACTACTCATTCAATCACACACACATTAATATATCCAATGAAAGAACACTAAGTCGAAAGAGAGAATAGGAAAAGAGAAATCATTGATTAGCTGGGGTTAATATGTATTTGAGAAAAATGTGTATTTTAGCACGTGTATTGGGTCACACTCAAGTGTATCACACAAAATAATCTCCACTTTAGCACATGTTACATCATTGATCACTAGAAATAAACATGGACATGGTTCCGGCTCGGAATCGGAATCGGAATCGGCGGTCAACAGTTCGGTTTAACTGCTGACCCAGTTTGGGTTTGGAATTGGAACCTAGCCGATTTGATTTTAGTTCCAGGATACCCAGTTCTGGAACCGGCGGTTTATGTTCCAAGCCGGTGGTTCTAAGTGTGAATTTGTAAAAAAAAAAATGAATCGAAAACCGGAACCAAAATCGTGAACCGGCAATTCTAGAACCGGAACCGAAACTGGCTATATGCCGGTTCGATTTCAGTTCCACCCCTCCCGGTTTCAGGAACCGGAAGTTCCAGAACCAAAACCAAAATTGGTGGAACCAAGCCCGTATCTAACTAGAAAGAACTAAATGAATCATTATTGCGAGACTTCCTCACGTACAACACAAAGTCAATACAAGAAGTCACAAGTGAATACATAGTTCTAAGAAACACAAGGACACAAAGTCCAGATTTGGTCACAAAATTCGAAACAAAAAGTTTATCACCAAAGGGAACACATGCAGAAGTAAATCCATCGATTGAATAAAAATTTAGAGTCTACATGCAAGATCTAAAATTTTCAACAAATAAACATTTGGTGTCCATATCAGCAGGATTAAATTCAGATGTAATTGGGATTTTACATAATTTTATGTTTGACTAACTATCTAAACTCAAAATCACATTGGCTTCTAGAAAATCAATTTCAAAAAAGATCAACTTCAACCAAATAACCTCTTTTAAAGCCTCTGCTGTGGTAACATACTCAGACTCTGTAGTTGAGAGTGCTACAATTGATTGAAGTTAGAATTTTCAACTTATGCAAGACCCACATAAGCTAAATCCATGAGAAGTGGATGACTTTCTACAATCCTGTCATTTGCGTAGTTTGAAACCACATAGCCCTTTAACTTCACTCCTTGAGCATATTTTGAAAATTTTAAGAACACATTGTTTAGGACCCTTCAAATACGTCAGTAATCATTTCAAAGCTTCTCAATGGATAAACTTGGATTTGATAGGTACCTACATAAAAAACTAACAAAATATGCAATATTCATCATAATTCTTACCATAAGGTATATGATAAAATCAATCATGTTTGAATAAGTTATTTTTCGCAGATCAGCAATTTTTAGAATTAGTTTTGGGGGACTAATCCTTAGTTAGTGTTCGGTCTTTTATTTCACTCAAAAATGACTCTCAAGTACACGAGACTAAGTATAGTAAAATATTGGTGATAGGAATTGTATCCACAAGGACTCTCTAAACAATCTCAATTAAGTACCCGTTTATACTATCCTACTTTATCTAAATATTATTACTTTGAAGTGAATAGTTTTATTAAAAAGACTAAATAAAAAACAGAATAAATAACACAAATATTTGAATTCAAGCAATGATGAAACTTCATAGATTTAATGGATTTTAGGGATATATATACTCTTGTGAATCAGATGAATTATTTTAATGTATTAAACCATATTTAATTCCTAAATTCATAGGAGAATCACTAATATATCTAGACCCTCTCTCTCGAGTTAGATCTAACCGTAGATTAGATTTCAATAATCATCTTACAATATCATCTCTAACTCCCAATAGTTCCTAAGATATATTCTTCTTACGATGACCTAGAATCACTAATCAATTAGCTACTCATTATCAACTCACAACCTATAGAGTATGAATTGACCATTGAAGCTAACACAATTGAATGAGAAAACATAAAAACTAAGACTAATGCCCAAGGATTCGTCGTTCCCTCTTCACTCTGATGACTTGGTTGCTCGTCTTTTTCTTCATATATTTTTGTCTAACGCTTAAAGCTGATAATCTTGTTCGTTTCACATTATTCCTTTTATAAAACTTGTTTAGGGCTCAAATCCCCCAAGAATCTCCTTCAGAACGAGATGATAATGAAAAATTGTGAATAGATGCACGTTCTGTGCACAGAGATGCACGGTCCATGTAAGAGACACATAGAGGTACACAGATGTGCACGTTCTATGCCCAGAGGCGCACATTATGTGCCTTTCATGCTCGAAAATTGATCATTTTATTTACTCACATGGTACGTGCTCCTATGTGCACGGTCCATTCTTCTGATGCCCGAATTTTGCTCGTTTTGTTTTCTTATCTTTAAGTGCATGATTCGTGCTTCTAGTAGCGCGGTCTGTGCAATCTCAAACAAAAAAAAATCTATCAAAACTTCAACAAACCCGTTACCTAACAAAATATAATAAAATCATTATAAATTCGTCACTTAGGTTTATGCAATTCTCTATAAACTATGCGTAATAACTCTGAATTGCACTTAAAACATATGTTTATAAGTTAACATGAAGTGAGCAGCTAGGGGCACACTGATAGATTTAGCAGAGGATATTGAAAATTTAATCAAAACTTTATCCACGTACGAAATTTGGTTCAACCACAAAACATGAATTTTTCTTTCTCTTACTATGTTTATACTTAACATTGTTTTAGCATTCCCTATGTATTTTATATAAAAATTATCACAAAGACATTTATTTGAATACTTAATAGACTTCAAACAGGAACTCACCAATAATATGTCATCCATATATAAGGGCAAGAAAACAGGAACAAGTGCATTCTTTTTTAAATACAGATAGTGATCGTGCACACTTCTTTCCATTTTCAATGACAACATGCTTTCATCAAATTTTCAATTATATTGCATGTTTTAAGCCATACAAAGATTTCTTCAACATGCATATATAGTCAATTTTTTTAGGATCCACAAAACCATTATATGGACGCATGTAAATATTTTTGTCAATATCACTATGCAAAAAAATCATTTTCACATCCATTTGTTTTAGGTACCAATTATGATGAGCAACTAGAGCACGCATATGTGCAAAATGGTTTGATAATAGGAGCAAAGATTCTGGTATAATCTACTTCCTCTTGTTTAGTAAACCTTTTAGCTACTAATCTAGTTTTATACCTAATCGCAATAGATTCATTCTTAACCTTGAATAGCCAACTACAGTCCATTATAGAGCAAGATTTTGGTCTAAGTGCAGGAGTCCAAGTTTGGATAATATGCAAATTGCCCGAATCACACCAAATCGTGACGGTTAAGATCATATCACGAGGATAAGCGTGGTCCATGTGACTTGAGATGTGGTCTGTACATCCTTAATTATCTATTTTTCTGTCAAAATTTCAACAAACACGTACCGTAACAAAATATAACAAAACCATGATGAACTCGTCACTGAGGTACATTGCCTAAAAAACTATATATAATAACCCCGAATTGCAAGTAAATCCTATGTTTATCAAAAATATTTTATTTCTTTTTTCATAGCATTTAAGACTTTTTTTATATGATTTAAGATCATTTTTATATGAAATCAAAGGTGTTGAAAGCATGACTATTAATGTGGAAATCATTCAGTTTAGACGGAATACTAGTTTCTCTCCTAGCCCTATCTAGAGCTAATTAATAACCATCTAATGTTTCACTGTCAGATTCATTTTCTTCATTATCATTTCAACCATTTTCATGCTTTACTTTCCACATTATCAGGTTTATTGACACATGGTATGTGCTTCACCTAAAATGAGGTTATATCGGAAGCAAGTGAACACCCATAGTCAGATAAGCGAAGAAAAGCGGACTCATTAAAGATAACATTCTATCTAACTAACACCTCTTAGCCCAGTTCACTCGAACACCAAAATCTATAACCCATAACCACGTTAGGATACCCTAAGAAAATGCATTTTTTAGATTTAGGATCTACTTTATGACCTTTTTATGCACAAATGCAGAAAAATCAAATAAACGTGTAATAGTTATGAGAATTTAATAAGTTTTATTATGCTCCAAATGTAAATATATATATACACACACACACACACACACAATAACAAAGTCGTTGAAGACAAGACTCAAAGAATTAAATATAAGATATTCTAAATATTTCTTTATTAGATAAATATTCTAAATATTTATTTCATAATAAATGGATATTCTAAATATTTCTCTCCTAATAGATCTAAATATTTCTTTCATAATAGATGGATGTTCTAAATATTTCTTTTGAATAGGCCCCCTCAAGATGGTGGATCATCGGTAACACCAACCTTAACCATTAAAACACGAAGGCGTTGCCCTGAAAGTGACTTTGTGAGTACATCAGCTACTTGATCAGCAGAAGAAACATATATAGCACGAATTATATTATTTTGGATAAGATCATGAACAAAGTGATAATCAATTGAGATATGTTTCATCCAAGAATGGAAAACCAGGTTAGCACAAAGAGAGGTGGCACCAATATTATCATTGTAGATCACCGGCATTGGAGAAATCGAGACTTGCATCTCAAATAGAAGAGAAGAAACCCACTAAACTTCAGCAGCAGTAGAGGCACTGGCGTGATACTCAACTTTGGTGGAGAAGCGAGCAACAGACCGTTATTTCTTAGTTTTCCAAGAGATCGAGTTTGGACCCAAGAAAAGAATATAAGCACCTGTCGAGGTCCGGTCATCACAGTTGCCACCCCAATTAGCATCAAAGAAACAATGCAAGCTGAGAGAGGGATGGCAACAAAGGGTAAGCCCACAGTCACATGTATAATTTAATTATCGAAGAAGATGTCTGGCCATGGTTCAATGAACGTTTGATGGAGAGTGCATGAACTGGGAGAGCTTATTGACAACAAAAGTAATATTTGGACGAGTTGGGAGAAGATGTTGTAAGGCCCCCATGACTTGACGGTAGAGCAGACCATCGGCCGGAGGTGCAGAGTCATGAGTCGAGAGAGAAGTACCAACGGCAAGGGGAGTGGAGACCAACGTGAAGTCGAGCATTCGGTGATGAGCTAAGATATCAATGATGTACTTCCTCTGTGACAGAAAACAAGAGTCACCACGCATGAATACTTCAACACCCCAAAAATAGGACAAATGGCTGAGATCTTTGATAGAGAACCAGGCCTCCAAGGTAGAAAACATATGTGAGACAAAAGTAAAGTCACTGCATGTAACAACCAAATCATCAACATAAACGAGGTAATATGCAGCAGTGATGCCATCCCGAGAATATACAAAGAGGGAGTTGTCGGACTTGATTACCTGAAAGCCATTATCAATAAAAAAACCACGAAGGATTATGTACCAAGCGTGGGATGTTTGCTTGAGTCCATAGATTAGTTTCTTTAGTCGACATATATGAGATATAGGTAATTTGGATCAACAAAATTGGGTGGTTGAAATATAAAAACCTTTTCAACAAGATGCCCCTGGAGAAAGGCATTATTGACATCAAGTTGACGAAGAGGCCAACCACGTGAGACAGCCAAACTTAGAACAAGTCGAATGGCTGTTGGTTTAACCATAGGACTGAATGTATCAAAGAAATCCACACCAAGGCGTTGATGAAACCCTTTAGCCACCAATCGGGCCTTATATTTCTCAACAGAACTATCGGGATGGAGCTTAATTCAAAACATCTACTTGCAACCCACCATATTACGGCCAAGAGTGGCAGGAACAAGGTCCCAAGTGCTATTTCAAAATAAAGCATCAAATTCGTCGGATATAGCAGACCGCCAATGAGCATCAGAAAGAGCTTGAGTCACACATATATGTTCAATATCTGCAAAAGAAGTGGAGAATACTAAACAATATTTGTTGTTAGGTTTTCGAATATTATTTTTACTACTAGTCTTCATGGGTTGAATGTTGGTTGGAGGCAGGGGTACTGATAGTGCAATAGATGACGGTGAAGGGATCGCGACAAGGGGGTCTGGCAGCTGTTGTAGGACTACAAGAGGCCCCAGAGGAGGCACGAGTAGCAGCTCGAGAAGAGAATGAGACATATGTTCCATGTGAGAATCGTCGGGTACTTTTAAGGCAAATGAAAGATAGACTCAAGGAACCCAACGTGACAAGAGTGAAAGAGTTTAGAAGTAGATGGTCGTAGTAGATATATACAGTTTGAGATAAAGAGTAACCGAAGAAGACACAAGGACGAGATCATGGTTCAAGTTTGTGTTTGTTGTAGGGTCGTAACCAGGGGTTCACCAAATAATTTTTTGAAAAAGAAGAGGTTGGAGAGATTCAATTTGGGCATTCGATTTATAAGATAAGGTGTCGTAGAAAAGGCGAATGGCCAAAACGAGGATGGTATAAAGGTTTGATGAAGGAGTATAAGACCAGTCTTAACAATGTGATGGTAACGACGTTCAGAATAACCATTATGCTCCAGAGTGTGAGGGGGAGTTGTGAGATGGGTGATGTCATGGGTGGAGAGAAAAGAGCAAAGCGCAATATATTCCCCACCATTATTAGTGTAGAGAGTGAGAATTAGTTGATTAAAATATTTTTTGACTAGGGATCTGAAGTGAATAAATACATCACGAACCCCAGATTTGCAGTGTAAGGGGTAAAATCAGATATATTTTGTGATGTTATCAAAGAATATGACGTAGTACTTAAATCTGTTGGTGGATATAACAGGAGAAGTCTAAACATCACAAAAAATAATATCAAGTGGACAACTAGAAGTACTTGAAAAAGTAGAAAATGACAACTTATGACTTTTATTGATTTTGCAAGTAGTGCAAGAAAAATTTGAAATATGTGTGGGGACAACAGAATACCATGAGAAACTACTAATTGACTGAAAACTTTACTTGATGGATGACCTAACCTAGAATGTCACAACGAAACACTTGACTTAGAAATAGAAAGAGTTGAAGCACCCACATGAGACGGCCAGATGTAGACGCCATTTTTATAAATGTCGCGGAATACACGTGCCCCAGTTCGAAGATCCTCCACCTGAAAATCAGCCATAGAAAAGATAACATCAACATCATTATGCAGACACAATTGGGAGATAGAAATCAAATTCTTGTTCATGCCAGGCACACATAAAGCATTGATGAGAGGTGACGAATTGACATGAGACAATCGAAGATGACCCATGTGAGAAATATGTAAACCATTATTGGGGCCATTGCGCGATTGGAGAAGCATATGCCAGACGCATGTTAGAAGCATGTGGGGGCTACCATGGAATGGATTGAAATGACGGGCAGCAGTTGGCGGTGTGGCCTGTTTCACGACATAATTGACACTTGCCATGATAGGGTTTGCGGCTGGCAGAGGTAGCGTTGTCGTTGGGGCATGATTGAGACAAAGTGAAAGTAGGGCGTGGCGGGTTACCACGGTGCTGCGAACGAAAAATAGTAGGCGCGGAGGCTAAGTCACGGGATGGTCAGTCGGAGATGTTAGCCCAGAATGCAATGGTTGGCATAGCCATTGAGAAAGGCTTTGCGTGGGGCGGGAGACGGGGTTGACTTTGGCGGTATAAGGAAAGAGTAAATCTCTTAAGGCTCTGATACCATGTAACAGTTATGAGAATTGAATGAGTTTTATTATGCACCAAAGACAAATATATACACAATGACAAAGTCTTGGAGGACAAGACTCCAAGAATTAAATACAATATATTCTCAAAAGAATAAATAGATATTCTAAATATTTTTCAAATAGATATTCTATATATATAAATATATATATATATTTCCTAGTAAATGGATATTCTAAATATTTCTAATTAGGATTTAAATATTTCTTTCCTAACAGATGGATATTCTAAATATTTCTTCCTAATAATACGCAAGTTAGAGAAATCAACTTTTCAACCAGAAAAAATATTTTTAGGATATTCACCATTCAAAGTCAAAGAATGAGATCTATTTTACAAACTATTTCACGCCAAAACATCTTAGAAAGCCCCGAACATGCAGGCATGTTTTTCACCCTTTTATAAATGTTTGATTCATGCTATCAGTCACACAATTTTGCTGAGATGTGTAAGGAACTGACGTGTGTTTTTTTTCTACCTGAGTTTCTACATAATCTATCCATATAGTTATTGCAAAATTCAAGACCGTTATCAGTCCTCAGATACTTAATTTTTTTATAAAAAATAAAATATATATATATATCAGTTTGATTCTCAATGAGTATTTCAATTTTTGAATTTATCAAATACATCAGATTTGTTTTTCATTAAAACATCCAAACTTTTCTCAAGTAATTTACTTATTATAAATATAAAAAAATATGCATTTCCACCATGAGTTACTCACTGGTAGGGTCTCACACACCATCATGTAAATACTCAAAAATGTCAAGTATACACACATATTTTAGGGTAAGAGAAAGTTGGAAAAACTCATTTTATATTGTTTATCAAGCACACATAAGTCACAAAAAGACATGCAAGTTAATTTATCATCCCCAAGCGAACTCGCCCTCTGCAAGGATTTCAACCCCTTTTTACTCATATGCCCAAATCTTTTATATAATTCAATTTTATCTTAGACAATATTAATGAAAAAGTTGGATTCAATAACACATACATACAAGTTATATTTTATTAGGGTTTGATATTGAACTATTGAATATAAATTTTCTTTATGAAATAGAATAAATATAAAATGCACATTGGAAAGACAATAAAATACACAAAAGTATTCTACGAAGAACATAATCTTTAGGAAAGAAAAAACAGTTATTAGGCACTAATCTATCCTAAGAATCAAAGTTGGCCGTGGCGATTCGAGGCCGACGCATAATGCATGCACAACTCCATATCGACGCTACTGTATTTTTCTTATTTTAAAGTATAATCAATACATATCATGCCATATGATTTAACAAATCATTAAAACAAATCGTTTCATTTGTCTGACTATCTCTTTTTTCATGTTAACTTGTCGAAGATACGCTTATTAATCGACAAGGCAGATGACTAGACAACAACTAGAATGAATTTGGAAGGATGGATCCAGATCAGGCATACACACAAAGGAGATATATAATAAACTCCCACTTTAGAACACTCCCAATTATGTTATATATATTTGGCTCGATGTTTAATCTACTTTGTACTCAAGAATTTCCCCGTCTTTGGCTGTTACTGTCGAAAAATGGCAACTTCAACTTCCAGAAACATTTCCTTGACATTGATGATCCTATTACTATTCTTTTTATCGAATGCTGATATTTCAGAGGCTCGAAGTGTTCCAAGCCATAGCATGAAACTTTTACGCGAGTTAAAGTTGGAATTCGGAAAGGTAAAGCAATATGGTAGGAGGGTAATGGTTGATATAACTAGAGAGGCGCCTGAAGGGCCTGATCCTCAACACCATTTATAACAATTCCTTTCTGGACTCTTTAATTGGTGCTGCTTGTTTCACGGTTGTATCGCAGTTCAAGAACGTTGCCTTTTTGGTGTTCTTTTAGCTCTTGTTCCTTAAGATGGTAAACAAAGTGTTTACTGTGTTTGGTGTTTGAGTAGTTTCAATACAATAATAGGAAAATTGCTAAAATAACACCCTATAATTCTTGGGTGGTCGTAAAAATGATCCCATTCGTTTTGTGAACTCTCATCCTCTGCAATTCGTCCGATCAATATTTAATTTTGTAAAATTCCGATCAAATAAGATATTCACGGGTTATTTGTTTTAGATGGCCAAAATGCAACTCAAGTCAAATATATATATTTGTTTTGTGATGATGATTTGAAATTGACCTCTCATCATTTTACATCTTCTTTTTTTTCTCTCTTTCATGTTATAATATTTACAATTCACATCATACATTACTTCATTTCAATACAAATATATTTTTTTACAATTTATCTAAATATAAACTTTTTAAACATTACTCAATTTCAATATATATATATATATATATAATTTTTTACTATTTATCTAAATATAAACCTTTTAGATATACAACTGCCTACCTGTCATAACAAACTATCGTTCAGTTTTCAATCTGATTTAATTTAACACAGTGCAATACCACTGGACTACACTGCTACCCACGACACAAATGGACCCCTAAACAATTACATAAATATGGGCCTGACTCAACAAACTTGTTGGACTTAGCCCAGCCTTGCACGAAGTATATAAAAGGCTGACCGCGTAATTATGTTTGATGGAACCAAGATCCACGGCCCTGCTCCCCACACTAAGTAATGTGTATGCGTGTTCACTAGTAATTCCTGTCCGAATTTATTTAAATAATAATTTTATTCAAATTTTGTCCACAAGACAACAAAGCCTCCTCGTCCCATGTGATCATATTCGATTGATTGTATAAAAAAAATGCATGAATCCTTTGACCATGTTTTAATTTTATATATTTGTTAAAGTATAATTAATGTATGGATATTGATTAGACGCGGGCCGGTTCCGGTTTCAAACCGGAACCGCCGGTTCGAATCGGCGGTCAACGGTCCGGTTCGAACCGTTGATCGGTTCCGGTTTCGGTTCTCCTTTTTTTGGAACCGGAACCGACGGTTCCAAACCGGGGGTTCGAACCGCCGGTTCGGAACCGGCAGGTCCGATTCCCGGTTCCCGGTTCTGAGCTTTCAAAAATATAGATCAACGGCCCAGATCATGGAACCAACAAATCTTTAAAAAAAAAAAAAACAAAACCGACGGAACCGAGAACCGGAACCGGACCCGGTTCCGAAAACCGGCGGTTCCGGAACCAAAATCGGAACTGCCGAACCGTGCTCGTGTCTAGATATTGATGAAGGATTTTTCTAAAATATTAAATAAAAGTAACTCAAATAAAAAAGAATTATCGATAAAAAATTTATTCCGCACGAGAGTGGACACAGACAATTCGTTGGATAGACCTTCACAAACTCGTCGGAGGAAATTTCGATGAGAATCCTCCAACGCTCAAGTCAATGAGATTATTCATAGGATTATTTGAGAAAAATATTTTTGAGACAGATGAAAAAAGTCTCCCACTCATATCAAACATATACCTTCTTATATACGTTCTTCAAAAAAATGTTATAATGTTCTTTTTAGTTAAAAGTACTTTACTTTGACGTCGGTTATACCTTAATCCCGTAAAATGTGGAATTTGTCCCCCACTGCCAGAGAGCAATTAATGTTGAAAACGAGGCCTGATAAGGACCGTTATTCCTTTGAGTAGGATGACAGTTCTTTTGAGGAGATCCATTGAAACCAAAATCTAGAAGGAGATGAGAGGCACTGTATTCAGTTCAGATCCGATTTAACACCCCTCGAACACATCTTATGGGTTCTGCCCTAATCTAAAAATTATTTATGATGGCAACGATTCAAGTCCGCTTCCAATTGAATACACTCCCATTGGAATACTTCACTCAATACTCAAAAGACCTAAGATCCGAATCAAAATTGGCTCAATTTCTTAGGGAGCAGTGCTCGAATTTTTCTCAGAGAATTAGATGAGTTTTTCTATTTATTTAAAGATATTAATTATGCGTGCCAGTTCTGATATGTGAGCTAGTCCACATCAACTATAATTTTATATATTTAGAGATTCTATTTCTACCCTAGTTTGAGTATAATTGAGGGTGTATTTATATAGTGAAATAATAGTAAGGATTAGGCGGAGATGTAGAGACGAAGCGCCAAGTGCCAGCTTGATCTTTGCACGGCTTATCTGGTGGTGGGCCCCCGCTGTGGTTACTGCTTTGAAACTTCGTTGCCGTAAGAATTTGATCATATTATTTCTAGACGGCCCGCCTGCCATTCTCTCACAAATAAATTAAACAAAATCTTCAGAAAGTTTCCAGAAGAAGACGAAGATTGTAGAGATGTCTTGCTGCTGTGGTGACGACTGTCAATGTCGACCGTTGGGCTTTCTGTTGGGCCTTCCCTTCGCCTTCGTCGCCCTTATCCTATCACTCGTCGGCGTCGTCATCTGGATCGTCGGGTACTCTCTCTCTCTCTCTCTCTCTCTGGAATACAAATTGAATCCTTGAAGGATAGGGCTTCCTTAAAGTAGAATTAATGGATCTTGGGGTTTGATAATTGCAGAATCTTGCTGAGTTGCCTGTGTCCGTGTTGCATATGTGTGACGGTGATAGTAGAATTAGCAATATCTCTGATCAAGGCACCCTTTTCCGTCATGAAGTGGTTCACCGAGCAGATTCCTTGTTAGAACCTCTCAACTAATTCCTCAGAACTACTCTTAATATACATTTTTTTTTTCTTGGGTATTTGTGAATGCTATTGTAAAATTCTTGGTTATTTGGGAATGCTATTGTACAACATATTGATTCGATGGATTGGATGTGACATGTATTGAATAAATAAAGTGCAAGCAAACAATATATTATCCATATCCCTGCAACTTTTTTCTGTGAACTTTCTCTCTCTGCAACTTTTTTCTGGGAACTTTCTCTTTAGATTTTTTGCTGCGTGTGTGTGTGTGTGTTGAAAAAATTGAACCAATACGTATTGGTAATGGACATTAAAGTCCATCTAAACTGAGCCCAGCCCACCAAAATATCTTGATGGGCTTTCGGTCCATTCATCTAAAAGGCCCAAAACCAGATTCTTAAAGAGCCATTTTATAAGCTTGCCCAACAAACACTTCAGATTTTATGCTCTGTTCCCTGTTTCTTCTCAAGTTTTGTATTTTTTTTTATTGGTTCATATTATGTTATATAGTGATTTATTATTATTATTATTATTATTATTATTATTATTATTAAGGAAGTAAAATAAGGTATGAAACATTATGTTATGATATAAGATCCAATTATGTCCTATTGATGGATGGACCAAAGTATGCACGAGATTTTTATATTTAAAGTTTGTAATTCTTTTATCCTGACGCACCGTATATCTTGTACATGCATAGAATTTTTTGTAAATCCCAATCCGAACTTCACTTTGGGTTTAATATTGTTTGGTTTATTTGATGCTACATTAAAGTAACAACATTAGGTAAGTTATACACACTGATCTTGAGCATATTTTGAACATCTGATTCCTTCTAATATTAAATAAATTCTCCCAAACTCTCTAGTTGAACTACTTCCTTCCAGAGCTATCGAGATGTTCTTACTCTTGTCAACACGAACTAACGAGTAAAACGAGATGCTTTTACTCTCCTCGACGTCAACTAATGAGTAAAACGACTTTTTAAAGCTCTCTAACATGATTCTCTGAGGTACTTCAAAGAATTATGAGCAAAAAATAATATATATATATATATATATAGAATTATAATCATAATTATAACATCCCGGACGCTACTGTGTGATTATACTACAATTGACCAAATTATTTTAATAAAACATCAATAGAAGAATTAAAGAAAATACAAGTTGGAAATTTTTATTTTAGAAAGAAAACTATGTTTGGTTTAATAAGTTCAAAAGACTCGTATTAACCCACACTTTCTGAAACAAAAATCAATGGTATAAAAATTATGGCCCAAAACGCAGAATATGGCATAAAATTTTCCACATGTTAATTTTTTTAAATTTAAGCAAAATATATATTCAAAAACTTCATCATAGACACAATTGTGTTCGAGAAGCAATTCTACTAGCCACTACTCATCTCCGTCAAACATTGGACCTTAAATTATTAAAACATCACGAGACAACTCTTGGAGGAGAAGTCTAATAGAATAACTCGAAAATAGATTGCATTAATTAAACCAATAAATAAGTCAAGATTGTTTATCCGTCATACCCATACAAAAGTCACAGTACGGTGTTAATTTGTGAGCCTATAACCTCATGAGCGATGCTATAAGCATGTAATCTCAATAGTGTATGTTAGTGAGTCTGTGACTTTACTAACATTTGCTGGTGTGAGTCTGTAACATCACATTAGCAGATGGTATGAGTGTATAACCTCATAGCATATTGTGATTAAGCCCGAAGGCAACAACTCAAAATTCAAAATATTAATCAATAATATAAGATATTTAAAGTTACCCACTTTCTCGAATTTAGTATGCTAGTATTGCTCCTAAAAAGCACGGTTGCTCGAATTGCGCTCAACACTCTTCCATACTTAGACTTATTCGATAACACATAACAACTTCCAATTTAATGACACATAATTGGACATCCCAAATATTCATGTACACACTTATGTTTATTACAAAGAAGATACTATTACACACTTGCAAAATTAGTCATATCAACGCTATATAACAAATAATTTATTATACATGCATCAAGATTCTATTGACTATGAAGTTAATCAAACATATAAACAATTTATCATATATTTACATATCAAAACATTTTCCCAAAAGCTCAACAAAATAATTTTACAAAACTCAGTTTATAAGGTTGAATTCGAAAAAAAGAAAAACGGCTATTCGAAATCGTGAAATTCATTTAAATCTAACTTCCTCAATAACCATATAACAACAAATATAAACATCTTTTAAAATTAATCACACTAGAGATTTATAAAAATTCAAACACGAAGGATTGTTCAGTGAGATTTTATTAGTATTTTTATTTTTAGACAGAGTCGAAAAAAATAACTCATAATTCAATTATGATTTTGTTTTAGTGTTACAATAATGCTTCTAGAACAAGCTAGATTCGACCCCTAAGAAACCTAATCTACTGCATCTTGATCTTGACAGTTTACATCCAAATCTATCCAATATCTCTAGAGCTCTATTGAGATTTTTTATCAATGATAAGTTTTGACTATTTATACTCTACAACAGAATGGCCGAATTTTTTATTAAACCGTCAAACCTTTTTAAATATGGTAGGATCTTCAAGTTCTTCTCAAGAGAATTCGATCTCATATAATTCGTCAAACCTTTTTAAATATGGTAGGATCTTCAAGTTCTTCTCAAGAGAATTCGATCTCATATAATTCGTCATGTATAAGATACGTTGATGATGCATTGGACACTATTTTTTGATCTACATGTTGTAAAAAATATGAACAAACCATGAAACAAATCGAACAAGATACTATATAATATTTTGTTAGTAAAAAATCAATAATAATAACATTTTCATGAACTAAAAGTTTCAAAAAAAAAATCCAAAAAGAAGATATAAAAAATAAAAAAAAACCTTCAGTGAAATAGATCATCTCATAAATCCCCATTAATTAACTTCCTCTACGGGGTATTTGTACATATGCAGCTTGGGCCAGAAAATGGGCTTCTAGTGGGCCTTGATCTTGCAAATGGTTTGTGATACATTATTACCTTACACGGCTTTTCCAATTTTAGGCTCATCAGTGAAATAATAATTTTTGTTCACTTTATCCAAAATTAGTAAAATAATATTTTTCCCAACGTATTAGAGGCGGGCATGGTTCTGGTTTGGAATCGGAACCGTCGGTCAATGGTTCGGTTCAACCATTAATCCGGTTCTGATTCCAAATCAAAACTGAAACCGTCTGACTCACGGTTCGGTTCCGGTTCCCTGCTTGTCGGTTTCAGGAACCGTCGGTTCGGGACCGTGAGAACTGGCGTTCTAACCGCCTTTTAAAAAATTATAGCCGTTGAATATCAATGACTGATATTAACTAGCCGTTGATCTCCAACGGTTGAGATTTTGTAACTGAAGGGGAACCGCCAGTTCGAAGGAAAACTGGAAACAAGCGGTTCCAACGGATCTTTTGCTTCTTTTTTTTTTGAAGTTATTAATTAAAAAAGAAAAGAAAAAAAGGAACCAGACAATCGAAAGCGGAACCGAAATCATATATATGAGGGTTCGATTTTGATTCCCACTCCACGATTTTAAAAACTGCCGGTTCTAGAACCAAAACTGAAATCAGCGAATCCTGTCCATGTCTACCACGTATATATATGCCCTATCATAAAAATGGAAGGTAATTAAATGAAAAGAGTATAAGAGTAAATGGTTGCAGGTGTTGGGGCTTTCAAAAGGACCACCGTTCATTTACTCATTACCTCACATTGCTTTCATACTCTTCCCTCACCGCTCACTACTCAATACATTTTTCTTTACATAAACAAATGATAGAATAGCTCGACTCATGTTTGGTTTAATAAATTTTGTTTAAACTAGAATTTCTTGTTAATTTTCCTTAATTGAATTGGGGAGCATTTTCTCGATTCCTAGTTAGTGTAGAAGTCCAAACGCTCGACTGTTCATGCAAAAAAAAATTAAACAAATTATGAGGCTTAGGTTCAAAATGTAATGGTTTCTAACAAAGTGCCTTCTATTCATTTATTCACTTATTATTATTATTATTTTATTAAGATTATTACTGGGCGACCAAAAAGTGTTTGAATACAACCTTGATGATGCAAAAAACTAGGATGATAGAAGAATTATTAAATTGAAACGAGAAGCATGAGTGTAAGGCACAGCCAATTTGGTTTTGCCCCATCCAAGCAATCTCTAAATGGTTTTTTGTCGTCCAACCTAACTCTATCAGGACCAAGTTAATTAATTGTTGTTTCATTGATTCTATTATTCCGTTGAAATATATCTTAAGATATTTGAGCAAAACATATGTCAAAAACCAATTAAAATTGTAAGAAAAAAATGTTACAAAAATACAACAATTCTCAAGATTTTATGAGCGCTTACATGCGCGTGTGCAGCACACAACTATTCTAAGGGTATGTATTGTTCATCCGTTAATACTTTTTTCTTATTCTTTCAACAAAAAAATTTGAACATATCCTTTGACTTTTGAAACTAAAAAATGGTTGAATTTTACTATATTTAGAGTATTGTATTAATATTAGTATTTATTTATAGAATAGAATTAAGATAAATAAATAAAATGGTTTGAATATTTTATAACACAATTATTTCATAATATTTTTATATGAAATTTTTATTTAAGTTTTATTTTTAGCCCAAATCCAATACAAAACATACAATATAATCTAAATATTCAACTAAAAAATAATTGCAGTTTTTTTAATCTACTATATTATTTTAAAATATACAAATATGTGTGTTAGATTAAAGTTCATGAAGAAATGACTAATTTAATATAATATATCCCAAAAATTGATAAGAAATGAAAAAAAAAACACATTTGTGTTTTAAAAATACTTGAAATAAAAAATTAAATTACACAAAGAAAAAATTTGAACCAATTACAAATTACCATATATATTTTTTCTTTTACTTTAGTGAAAACTACCTAAAACAATTTTAAAATAAAAAATGAGTAGGTCTATTGTGAGTCGGAGCCGTGCAACCGGGTCGACCCGAACCAAATCCATTAAAATGCTGAACTGAGAGTTGCTGGAGCAGCTGGGCCGCGCACTGCTGGGAGTAGCTGGGCCGATGGGAGCAATTGGTTGTCTGCTGGGCCACGCTGGCCCAACTTGCATTTCTCCATAAAACTCCTGGATACTAAAGAACATTCACATTTCCTTTGTAATTTTGCCCAATTCCCTCCGCCGCAGCTTCTGATCACCATTTTAGGGGTTAATGATTTTTCTATCCTTAAACCTTTTTCCTGCAATCTTCTCAGATTTGATTCCACACAACAATGCCCATAAACTCAGCCCTCCCCGCCGTGAAGCCGCCGCTGGTATCCTGCGCAAGATCCCTCTACATCGCCTGCCATCCATGGCGCCTCTTCTTAGACATTCTTTCTTACTCCCTCCCCTTCAACTACGGCGAAGCCATGTCCCGAATCCGCTACAACTTCAATTATTCCTGTGTCAATTACGCCCCTAATCACCCTGACAATTCTCTTCTGCAGCCTCGTCTACCACCCAATCTCCATGATCGTTTATTTGGTCGCTTTCGTAGCCTGGCTCTCCCTCTACTTCTGCCGTGATGATCCACCCGTCGTTTTCGGCAGAATGGTTGACGACCGTGTCGTTTTGGTGCTGCTGAGCTTGGTCACCGTGATGGCGTTGGTGTACACTCACGTGGGAATGAATGTTCTCGCGGCGCTGATTGTTTCCATGGTTGTGTTGGGTGTTCACGCTGCGTTTAGGGCTACGGAGGATTTGTTCTTGGACGAGAATGACGCGGCCGAAGATGGGCTGCTCTCTGTTGTGCGTTGCGATTAGGATTGGGTTTTCAATTCTGCGGTGTGAATTTGAGCAAAAGCGTGAATAAATTAAACGTCTTCAATAAGAAAATAATACTTTAATTTTCGACAATCAGAATCCTAAAATATTGTCAAATTAATAAATAAACATCATTGCACATGTATTTGTTTTTCTTAATACATTTTGAATAATAATTTTTTTTAAATAAACAGTAATACATTTTTAATAAAAAAGTAGTATTTTTTAAATAACAAACTAATATTTTTTCAATAAAAAAATAATACTGTTAATATTCAACAAAATAAAAAATTCTAGATATTTTTAGATTAAGAAATACATATTATTCCCACACTATAAAATATATCATAAAATATAACAAACAGTCATGTATTTGTCTTTTTAAAAAATAAGTAGTAGTAGCTTTTGAATAAAAAAATAATACCTTATGAATAAGATGGTAATACTATTAATATTCGACAAAAAATGTGTTTCTTTAAAAAAATAGTAATACCTTTTAAATAAGAAAGTAATACTATTAATATTCGACAAAAAAGAGAAACTAGACATTTTTTCATTAACAAATACACATTATTTTTCCACTATAAAATATATCCTAGCTTTTAAAAAGCATTCATGTACTTTTTTTTTCTAAAATAAAGTAGTAGTACCTTTTGAATAATAAGCTAATACCTTGTGAATAAGAAAGTAATTCATTTTCAATAGAAAAATAATATTCTTAATATTCAAGAAAAACAAGAATCTTAGACATCTTCAGATTCACAAATACAAATAATAAGTAATAATACCTTTTGAATAAGAATATAATACATTTTGAATAAAAAAGTAATATATTTTCAATAAGAAAGTAATACTGCTAATATTCGATAAAAGAGAGAATCCTAAACACTTTCTGATTAACAAATACACATCATTTTTTTCTCTATAAAATATTTTCTAGAATTTAACAAGCAGTCATGTATTTGTTTTTTAAAATAATAAGTAGCAATACATTTTGAATCAGAAAGTAATACCTTTTCAATAACAAAATAATAATGACAATATTCGACAATAGCGATAATCATAAGCATTTTCAGATTAACAAATAGACACCATTCCCTCAACTATAAAATATTTCCTAAAATTTAAAAAGTAGCCATGTGTGTTTCTTTTAAAAAATTAATACAATAATATATTTTCAATAAGAACGTAATACTGTTAATATTCGACAAAAACGAGAATTCTAGACATTTTTAGATTAACAAATACATATCATACCTCCACTATAAAATATATCCTAAAATTTAATAAGCAGTCGTGTATTTGTTTTTTTTTTAATAAGTAGTAATACCTTTTGAATTAGAAAGTAATTCATTTTCAATAAGAAAGTAACATTTTTCAATAAAAAATTGATACTGTTAATATTCGACAAAAGCGAGAATCCTAGACATTTTTATATTAACAAATACAAGTAATTCCTCTACAATAAAATATCATAAAATTTAACAGGCAGTCGTGTATTTGTTTGTTTTTTTAAAAATAAGTAGTAATACATTTTGAATAAGAAAGTCATACTTTTTGAATAAAAGTAATACATATTCAATAAGAAAGTAATACTATTAATATTCGAAAAAACGATAATCCTATACATCTTCAGATGAACAAATAGACACCATTCTCTTCACTATAAAATATTTAATATTGCTAATATTCGAAAAAAAAGATGAACAAATAAACATCATTCCCCCCACTATAAAATATTTTCTAAAATTTAAAAAACAGTCATGTGTTTGTTATTTAAAAAAATAAGTAGTAACATTGAACAATTTTTTTGGTTCAATTTCTAACACATATATAAATATGTGATTTTTCAACCAAAGAAAAAAGTAACTTAATTAATTAGGATTTCATTCATATTTTAAAATAATTTATCTATTAATATAATAAATAGTCTAATAGATTTTTTTGTGGAGACATATCAAAATTAATTTGAAATTAATTTCACAAACTACTTCTACAAATTAATCTATTATGGTGTAATAATATTTTATTTTGAAATCTACCCAATTGTATATTAAAATATAATATCATTTGTATATTTAATTAAAAAATCAATATTACTTTCAAATTAATATATTTTAAGAAAATAAGTAATATTATTAAAAGCTAAAGTAATATTATTTAAATATAATATTATTTGGTTAATTAAAATTTTTTATCACAACGTGTGAAGTTTATAATTTTAAGAGATAATAATTTATAGGAAAGTTTTTATACCTATCAACAAAATATATAAATAAATTCACAAACTAGTAAATTTAATTTGTTATGTAAATAATTTTATTTTTAAATATATTGAATTTTATTTCTATTATTGATTACAATTGTAATTTATCTATACCTAAACCAATGGGACTAGGTAACAAATTTTAATAATTTTATTTTTAAATATATTGAATTTTATTTCTATTATTGATTATAATTGTAATTTATCTATATCTAAACCAATGGGACTAGGTAACAATTTAGAATATTTTCGAAACTTTTAATTTAAATAATCAAATTTTGCGCGGAAACAAAAGTCTCAATTTGTATATTACGATATAATATTAGTTTTAAATTTAATTAAAAAATATAATATAATATTAGTTTTAAATTTAATTAAAAAATATTTGTTCTAACGATAAAAGATATGGGTGAAGAGAAATGATCTATAATCTTTTTCCCCTAAATGTATTAGGGGGGTTTCGAACCCAGGCAAGGCACAAGATTGAAACCTAAACCAATTGAACTAGGTAAAGATTTAAAATAATTTTGCAACGTTTTATTTAAATATTAAAACTTTGCGCAGAAAACAAAAATGACCCACAACCCAGTTAGATTCGTGCAACTGTTTCACATAAGTTTTTGTCATTAAAAATTGATTATTAAAGAAATTTTACTGGTTATCTTATTATATTACTATAAATTAATTATAAAAGTTAATTAATAATTTTGCATCTGAGAAGACCAAAAGTAAATCTATAATTCAACTTTTTGAAAATTTGAAATTAGAGCATCTGTTATTTTGCTCGTCTTGTCCTCTTAGGCCCCAAAAATAATAAGCTACCCTAGCTTACCAAAAAATATATATATATATATATATATATATATGAAATTTACCATCTAGGGCTCCCTTGCAAACTCTTACTCCCATGAATTATGAACTAGATAGATATAAGGATGTAACTGGATAAGGAGGGTATGACAATATTCTATTACCTTATTTTTATTTATTTTTTCTCGGATAAAGACATAAGTAATACACAAATACCAAAAAATAACATCTTACTTATTTTTATAATTATTTCATATGGATAAATTATTTCGATTAGTTCTTACCAGACCCGATCCCAAAATAAATACAGTTAATGCTTTTATTTTATTTTTCTGAAATAAAGTGTACTTCATCAATAATTACAAATTAACAAAAAGTTACAAGGGAACCCCCTAATTTAAATTGTGGGTTTCTATTTTGTTTTAGATATAGATATGTAATATCCATAGGCAATAGAGCAAAGAGAAATGAATGAGTGAAAATGATGAACAGTATTGATTAATTGTGCTGAAAGTGATAGGTAGGACTCATTAATCTGTAAACTAAGCTTCATCCCCACCTAAATTACTACTAATAATGCTACATTCAAACTTCATAATTAATTTACCACACAAGGCTTACAAGTTGGTGACTCCGGCTTACAATCTTACAATCAAATAAATTTGAATCATGTCTCACTTCATTAAAAAGGTAAACTATTTGATTTCTTTCTCAAAGTTTGATTTAATTCTTAAAAAAACTCATTAAATTTGTTAGCTAGTGACAAACCATGAATTTATACTTGGCCCGTGAGGGAGCACATTTTTCAAATACCCTAAAAATTTGGTGCATCGGGTGTAATGTATAACTCAATTTATAGTATTACTTTCCCAACTTAAAAATATTACTTATTTACTTGAAATGTATTACTACTGATTTGTTACTTAAAAAAATTAATATTTTTCAAGTAAAAAAATAATATTGTAGAACAAGTACACAGTACATACAATTTACAAAATACTCACTCTTTAATATATATATATATATATATATATTTACTACTTGTCTAAGTATGCATAATGAACCATTTAGACTAATTTGAGTTACAACACTAAGACCAATTCTACCTAGAGATGTCAATAATGTTTTATACTGTGTCTAAAACTTAACAAGTCTTCGTTCTTGGAACTGTTTTATCTGAAATGTAGGTGTTCGTGACACATTCGAATGGCTATATGCAAAAAATTTACATCCAGAAAAATAATAAAAAATTATATTTGGATTGCGATGGAGTAGGGTAGAATGAGAAATGTAGGTGTCACATCAGTAAAAATAAGAAAAGTAAAATAATGAATTGCCACATCAGTCACAATCAATAGGGTTTGGATGAAAAAAAAATTTAGATTCTCAATCCATAATTCAAAACAAACAAATATTTGAGTTAGTTTAATCCCTAACCTTAACACAAATATGCCCTAACAGTCTGGGCTAAAAAGCTCTATTGCTATACGAGTCTTCAAAATCAACTATTAGCATATTTAAGATGGTGAAGGGGAGACCCAATAAAAGTCATGCAACTTCATATGTTTAGACTTTATCAAAAGAAGTGTTAATTTATATAGACTTCAAATTGCGAACCTCCCAAATCAAATACTAATGTACAGTTATTTAATGAAAAATAAGTTTTCTTCAAAATATTAAGACAACATCAATGCATGTCAGCAATCTAAATATCCTATAAATTAAAAATGATCCTTCATGGTTTCACTTTCAATTATAATATTTGACTCAATCTTTATTTTTTATCTATACTAATATAAAAATAAAACAAAAATATCAATCTATGAGTATCAAAATGTAACTATTGAATATACACACAAAAGTGCTATAAATTAAAAACTGAGAACCCCATGTATAGTATGTATCATAAATTGTGGTATTTAAAATATTTATTTTCGTGTGAATGTATTAAACTTCAATAATTTTTAGTTACATTAATCATAGTACATTAGACCCATTTTTGGATAAGCCAAGTGAAATTTAATCCTAGACCAGAGGTGGTAAATCGAGTTATTATAAAGACTTGATAGATTAACTATCCCACCATATCTAATGTTTGTTTAAAGGATGGGTGGATGTTCGTACCCCAAAAATCTTTAAATATATCTCATAATAATTATGATAAAATTATATATAAATAAGTTGATTAAAATATTCTTATATATTTATACATATTTTTTTTTCTATTCTCAACTGCAGAAATTCCGTCTTGTCTTTTTCTTGTCCATATATATTTTTATTTTTTTTCTATTCTCAACTGCAAAAATCATGTCTTGTCTTCTTCTTGTTCATATTTTTTCAATACAAAGAAGTTGTAATTGCATATTTATGGCTTTCTTGAGATTCATCTTCAAATATGAAATCTTTCACGGCAAAGGAGCAAAACACACTTTTTTAACACTATTCTTTAAATGTTATTTCCCTAAACTTGATTTTGTTAAAAATTTTGTGTACAAAAATTCATATATATATATATATATAAATATGTGTGTGTGTGGACATGCTTGTAGTCTTAATCAACACTATTATTTAAATATTATTTTCCCAAACTTAATTTTCTTAAGGCAGTCAAGTAGGGATAGATATTTTTTTTTTGTTTATTGAGAAGGGTATAAATGGGATATATGAAGGAAAAAAAATTATTAATTTTATATAGGATGTATTTAAATTTTGAGGTATGTGTAAACGGGTATCAATAGCTGCACCCTTATATAAAAGAGAACAATGAATATTACTTACATTTGTGTTGTTGATTAAATGACATGTGTCTTTATAAGGCAAAAATGACAAAATATTATGTTTTTCAAAAAAAATTGCAAAATTATAATAAAAAAAAAAAAATTTTATTTTAAGTAAAGTCGCCCCTGCGAGGGGCGACAATCAAAATAAATTTTTTTTTTAATTTTTTTTTTTTGAAGTCGCCCCTGGCAGGGGCGACCAAAATTTATTTTTTATTTTTATTATTTTTTTTTTTAACGCTGGAGCCTTCACTCGGTCGGGCACTCGGTCGCGCGCCGTACTCGGCCGGCCGAGTGCGAACCCTTACTCGGCCGAGACACTCGGCCCCCGTATTACTCGGCCAACCGAGTACTGCCATCCACTCGGTCACGGCACTCGGTCGACCACTTCACTCGGCTGGCCGAGTGCGAACGCGGATTCTGATTTTTAACATCCACTTCAATTTTTCTCTCTCTATCATATCTATTACCACCCACACACACCACACATTTATCTCTTCCTCTTCACTTTCTTCACTTCTTCTTCACTTCTTCTTCACTTCTCCTTTCAATTATCCTTCAATTTCCTTTCAATTTTTCTTCTATATTCACGTTTCGGGTTTCTCCATTTCTCAAAGGTAATTTTTATCTTAAATTTTATGTGTTTGGGTGGTGTGTATGTGTACTGTTGTGTGGGTGTGTATATGATTTTTTTGTGGTATTTTGGTGTGTGTATGGTGTGTGTGTGTTGCTTTGTGTTGTGTGTTGCTTTGTGTTGTGTGTGTGTAGATAGTGGTTTTTTCTCCATTGCTTGTATTGTATGTTGTAGGTGTGGTGTATGTATGAAATGTATGTATTGAATGTATGTATGGAATGTGGGTATGAAATGTGGGTATGAAATGTGTGTTGTGATGTGTGTTGTGGTGTGTGTGATGTATGTTGTGGTGTATGCTTGTGTGTGTGTTGCTGTGTGTGTTTGTGTGTTGTGTGTGGGTTGCATTTTTGTGTGTGATAGGTGCGTGTGTATGGTTGTGTGCCGTGTTTTGGATATGTGTATGTCGGTCGGTGTATGGTTGTTGCTATATATATTGTTATAAATTTATCGTTGATATTTTTCTGTTATACATTATTTGATGTAGGTACTGTTGAAATTGTTGATGTTGTTGTGCATTTATCGTAACCCTCAAATTGTTGCCGTTGCGTTGACATATTGATTTATTTCAATTTCAGGTTTGAATTTTTCTATTGTATTAGTTTAAATTAGTTTTATTAAACTTTGCAATAAAGTAATTAATTCCCTATTTTAAGATCATTAACACATCTTTATTATTTAAGATATGGGGTCTTCAAACAACGTCGGTATTGTTGTTTATATTGGGGATTGTAGCGATGTTCCACCTGTTTGTGCAACTAGGGTACCTCGCGACATTGGATATTCCAGCTTGGTATCAAAATTATTTCAATTGACAAGGATTGATAGCAATGAATACAAATTGAACATATCCGCTTCACTACATGCAAACAACAGATATCATCGTATACCAATCAACAACGATGATAATCTATGGTTTTTCTTTGCACCGGATGCGGATAATCAATATGTAGAATTTCATATTGATCCAGAGAAACTGCAAGATAATGTTCTTCCAGATATTATGCCAAGCAATGAGTATTTTCAATATGCTGCTTATTTAAGAGGGGATGGCATTAATAATCCGGCAGTCGTCAGGCAAGAGCATACAGTTGGAACCTCAAGGTCCAATAATGAGGGTATTCCAAGTGAAAGAGAAAATGCTCAGACCGATGATCAAACAGATGATCCATTGGTTGACACTTTTGGTGCGAATGAACTAGAAGACTCTGAACCCGATGAAGACGAGTTGTCTAGTGAATCAGATGAAGATGGGGTGGATATTGGTGATATTCAAACTATGTATTCCCCAAATCAAGAGAGATCACCATCCAATCAACAACCATCATTTCCATCAGGTGCTCAGAGATACTCCATGCATCCGAATATCCCGTTCTTCAATGCATCATCACATGAAATGCTTGCGGACTCCTTTGATCTTCCCAAAAATTTTAGATACTATGATCCTACTGAAGGAGTGCTCACAAAAGGCATGGTTTTCAAAGATAAGAAGAGTTTGCAGTCTGCAGTTAAAGATTTTGCAATACGTATAGCGAGGCGTGAATATCGAGTAGATGAAAGCACACCTCTTATATGGAAAATCAAATGCAAAAATAATAGTGAGACTACACGCTGCAACTGGTGGTTGCGTGCAGGTTACAGAAAAAGGATTGATATGTGGGAAATCACTAAGTATGGAGGCCCTCATACGTGTCTAATGAACGCGGTGTCTGTTGACCATCGGAACTTGTGCAAAAACATGATCGCTGCGCTGCTAACTGGGATGGTTCAGACAGATCCCGGGTATGAGATTAAGTGTGTTCAACAGCTAGTGTATGATAAATTTCAATATACAATCTCATACGGTAAGGCATGGCATGGTTTGAAACGGGCAAGAGAAAATGTGTATGGTACATGGGAGAGCTCAGTTTCAGATCTACCCAAATTTTTGGGAGCCCTACAAAAATGGAATCCAGGCACAGTTGTGGAGTGGCGCCACATGCCCGAAGAGACAAATGGTATAAAAATGTTGAAATATGTGTTTTGGGCGTTCAGGCCATGTATAGATGGGTTCCAGCATTGTCGTAAAATAATTAGTGTCGATGGAACTCATCTTTACACTAGATACAAGCACAAGATGTTAATTGCTGTTTCCATGGATGCAAATCAACATCTTTTACCTTTGGCGTATGCACTTGTGGACGAAGAAAGTTTTGGTTCTTGGTCATGGTTTCTTCGTATGATATCGAAACACATTGTTCGCGGTAGAGAAGGAATGTGTCTGATTTCAGATAGACACGCCGGTCTTTTGAAAGCTGTGGAAAGAATTCCAGATTTTCAGCCACCTCTTGGAGTCCATCGTTTCTGTTTGAGACATGTGTGTTCGAATTTTAATAGCAAGGTCAAGAATGTGAAGTTAAAGGACATGTGTTGGCAAGCCGGCTCAGCGTTCACAACCAGAGAGTTTGAAAATATAATGGATCAAATTAAGGTGTTGAATGAGAGGGCATATGACTACCTGTGGAAAATTGAAAAGGAACAATGGACTCTTGCCCATGACGGAGGTTGGAGAAATGGAATTTTGACAACAAATCTGTCAGAGTGCATGAATGGCGTGTTAAAAGGTGCACGACGGCTTCCAATCTGTGCCATTGTGCAGGCTACATTTTATCGGTCGATTAAATATTTTCTTGACCGGTTGACACTGGGCCGTGAGATGCAGCAAAGGAACCAGCCATGGCCTGATGAGGTGTACAAGAAGTATGATCAACGACAACGAAAGGCAATGGAACATCAAGTCCATAAGGTCGATTTCACTGATCAAACAGCTTCAGTGAAGACATTCGTGCCAGGAACAACGAGGTGCTATACCCACATTGTCAAGTTGATGCTAAGAGAGTGTAGCTGTGGAGACTGGAGGCAAAACGGCATACCATGTTCCCATGCAATGCAGACTTGTCGACATTTTGGAGTAAATCCGGTGATTTACATGAACTCAGTTTTCAATACAAGTACGTATGTGGACACCTATAGTGGTAAGTTTGAGCCATTGCCTGATGAATATTATTGGGATGAGGCTTCCTTCCAACTGTGTCATAATCCAGCCTTGCGTGAGAAGAGGACTAAAGGAAGAGGCAAGACGAGTAGAATTGAAAATGAAATGGATTGGGCACAAACACGCGCTAGACAACAATATCGGGCACAGGATCAAGCTGCTACCCAGGCCGGAACTTCATCTGCCCGTAGATGAGATTGTTGTGTCTGAAATATTGTAATGGTGCTTGTTTTAGATATTTGACATGTATTTTGATAATGTGTATTGAAATTTGATTTAGCGTTGATGTTAACTTCGCACGGGTTTTTAGTGAGATGGGTTGCAGATTTTGTCTAATTTGATGATTTTATGTAATTTTCCGATTTTATGTAATTTGTTCCATTTTCACTCATTTATTGTTCATCTTATTGATTTAATCTAATTGCAGTATGGAGTTCTACGGAGAATATGGCCCTATTAGTGGGGATATATTAAAGCAACAGCACATGCACCGATCTGAGGATGTATTTGCAGGAGAAATTGACCTAAAATTAAAGTGCAGACACGGAAGTGGTATCTTTTGGAGACTCGATGACCATGATCCTTATGAGGTTGACCCAGACGATGATGGTAGGGAAATACTCAGACGTACACAAAGGTTGCATTATCGAGTCATATCGATGTTGTATCGTATGGGATTTTATGGTGTCTACCGATGTGGTGATTATGTAATTAATAATTCATTAATCACTGCACTGGTTGAGAGGTGGCGGCCAGAAACGCATACATTTCATTTTAGAGTTGGAGAGGCGACCGTGACATTACAAGATGTCGCATTTATTTGGGGACTGCCAATTGAAGGTGGGCCGGTTATAAGTTCAGATATTTCAACCGGTCGGGCATATTGGACTGCACGTTGTGAAGTCCAACTGGGATGGGAACCCAATGCAGAAGACATAAAAGGGTCACGATTTTCACTTTTAGCCTTGGGTACACACCTAAGCATGCACCCTGTTACCGATAACAGCTCACAACAACATGTTGTCCGATATGCACGTGCATGTGCATTGATTTTGTTAGGATCCATAATGTGCCCGGATACTTCTGGGAATATGGGGTCATTGGTATATTTGAATCAACTAGAGGATATTGATGAATGCAGGAATTTGAGTTGGGGTTCAGCGGTACTAGGTTATTTGTACCATCAGCTGTGCAACGCATCACATAGGGGTCGTACACAAATTGGTGGACCCATGCAACTACTGCAGATATGGGCTTGGTCAAGAATTACCTTTCTCACTCCGCAAATGACGGGAGGCAGACGCCTAAATACAGCGGCAATTGTGGCTGTGGATGGAATTCTACCGGTTGCACCGTACGGTGCTGAGTGGTTACAATACCACAACTTTACAACTAGCTTGACGAACAACTTAAGGGCTATCCGGGAGAGCTTGGACAGGCAAACTCAACAAGAGGTATGTTTGGTACTTGATCAGATTATGTTAAATTTCGATTAAATGTTAGCTAACACGATTTTTATCCAGTTTAATTGGAAACCTTACGACCCATACCCAGCTGCTGTGAGGGCATATATAGACCTTGGCATTATTACAGTGACGGATATGTGGATGTCAAGATGCCCTATGATCCATAATTCAATTGTGGAGTTATATTACCCCGATCGGGTATTGCGACAATTCGGGATGAGACAACGAATTCCAGAAAGCATTACGGATGTGCACGATACATTGCATAATATATGCCGTAGAGGCCGCTCCACTACAAACTGGGTTGAAACACATGCTTTTTTTGTGGAATGGTGGTTTGACAGAAATTGGAATATTGTCTCTGCTCCTGCAATTGGTTGGAATGAGTCAGACGTCGAAGATGGTTATACCAGATGGTATGAAAGAATAACACGTCGTCTAATTACTCCAGGGTTAAATATGCAAGTGGGATATCAACCGCAACCGAATGCACCCATAGAAAAAATGGTATGTGGCAGTATTTTAGTATTCAAATTTATATGTGTGCTGAATATGTATTTCATGTTTTTGCTGTGTATTGCCAACTTACTGCAGGAAAGTTTATGGGAAGATTTAAACAAACTTGTCATAGATGAGGAACCGTATCTTAGGGAGCCTTTCAGACGATCAGTAGACGAAATATACACGCAAGCTAGAGCTCACTTTCATGATCGTCGCCCATCATTCCAACGTATACATTCACATTATGATCCCGAACCGCAACATACATCACAATATAGCCCAGAACCACCCATTTCTACCGGTATCGACATGCAAAGTAACAGTTATTACGCCGCCACCCCAGACTGGGATTTTACGGCAGACGGTCAGTCGTTCACTTCTCTCTTAGAATCTGGCCGTTATACATCTCCGCCTCCAGCATCATGCACTTATGGAAATTTTCTGCCTCAGTTCAATACATCCCCGATCTCATATTCCCATTCTAGCACGCCATTGAATATAGTACATGATCATGTGATTTCGAGGACTGCATCATCATCATCATCAGGTCGTCCATCTTTTAGTTTGAATATTACGACAGATGATAATGATTCGGATAGTGAACCTGTGCCAGAAGAAGAGCGAGGTAGGGGCAAAAGGAAAAAAATAAGGCGTCGTTGTTTTACAGGATCACATTTTGATTATTAGTTTGTTATCTATGTAATTAAACGTACAATGGTTACTTAATTTTACATACGATGTAATTAGACGTACAATCTTTACTATTGTTATTATTATAATTATAATTATAATTATTATTATTATTGTTTTCATTATTAATAAAATCAGAAAAAAGAAAAAAAAAATTTGGTTCGTACTCGGCTGACCGAGTACGAACCCCGGCCGAGTACCCGACCGGGGTCGACCGAGTGCGAAGGGTGCAGGATTTTGTTCGCACTCGGTCGGCCGAGTACCGCAACATGACCGAGTAAGACAACGTGATGCCCGAGTGCGAAGCATTTCGGACTTCCTTCGCACTCGGGCGGCCGAGTATCTGCGCGGACCGAGTGCAGGAGACCGAGTATATCAGGTGCACTCGGGCGGCCGAGTAAGGCGCGCGACCGAGTGCGAGAGCACGGAAACATTTTATAACCCCTCTTTTCCTCATTCTTCTCACACACAAACACACCCAAACCCTAGCCTCTTCCAATCTCTCATCCTCAATCCAAAAATTTTCATTCAAAGCCATCAATTTCTCAATCAAAATCATTGTACCCATTATTTCAAACAACAAATTGCTCCAATTTTGGGATAAGGTGGTGGATATTTGAAGGATTCAACCAAAAACACCAACTTTCGTTTTTTCAATCTAAAGGTATGTTTTCATTAACCATTGCTTTTGTTCATTACATATGTTGATGAGAGTCTTATTTGGAGCATTTTGACATGAAACTTGATATGTTTTCTTGCAATTTTTCATTGAAGTTTTTTATCGAACACTTGGTGTGCATGATTTTTTGTTCTATATAGATATGTTTTCATGTTAATCTAAGGTTGTTGTTTGATTATGTTAATGCTCTACTAATTTGGAGTATTATGGCATGAAAGAATATAGATTTTTGGTTAGTTTTCATTGAAGTTTTTTATCGAACAATTGATATGCATTATAGAAATTGGGAATGTGGCATGATTTAGAGTGAGACCATGATGAAATGATCTTAATACCCCATGAATTTCAATGTTGAATTATGAATTTGCAAAGATGAATATTGTATCATAGGAATCTTCATTTTTTGTTCACATGGATTGGATGTAATACTAATTCATTATCATCTAGGTACCCACAATGGAGCATAGCATGGATGTTGTGAATTCTACTTTCCAATGGAGCGAACACTCCATTGAAGAACAACAAGCTGAGTACGAAAGAATTTTAGCGACCATGCCGGATGCCTACGGCATAAACTTTCCTGATTGGGAGACCGACAGTCATAGGTGGTTTGAGGTACAACAGAAAAGAAGGCGAGCCACTCGATGGGCCGATGTTGAGTGCATGCAAGAAATGGGCATCTACGAAGATTTAAAAAAAATGTGCAAGGCTATCGGGTGGACTAAGTTCTTTGGCATGCACGAGAAGACGTATGAGCCTCTCGTTCTTGAATTCTTCTCCCAGCTTCATGTTGGATACAATGACACGGTGCCCGAATCCGTGATATTTCAGCTGGGGAACGAGTCTCGCTATCTTTCGGCCGAAGACCTCAATGGGATTTTTGGATTTCCCAAGAAGAGGTACTCAAATCTGCCCAATGAGAGGGTCAGTTTTCCGGAGTTCAATGTTGTGACTTTTTGGAAGGACATTACAGAGTCTGATCCAGCTCACCCATCGGAGTACCAAGTTAGTCGGTCGAAAGCATCTAGTATTCGAAGCCCGGTCCTTCGATATTTTCACAGGTTCCTCGCCAATACAGTTTTAGCAAAACCTGAGCCTGGAGCGGTCAGTATCGATGAGTTGTTTGTGCTGTGGTGCTTGGTGAAAGGGAAGAAATTCAATGTGGCACCAATGCTGTTAAGGCAATTCGTTCGATCCAAAAAACAAGTTGCTATCCACATTGGAGGTTTGATCACTCCCATTGCTCGCCACTTCGGGGTGAACTTGGAAGGGATGGAAGAGACACCAGGCGAGACAACTATAAACCTGGAAATGCTGTGCAACATGAAGATGTGCCAATTACATCCCGGCACCAGACGATTGTATCTGATTTTATCAGACAAGAAGAGGTTTGCACTGCCGAACTCTCGCCTGACTAATATTGCTGGAGGGAAGGGCCATAATCTTCTACTGAATGGCTCGGCTCATACGGAAGCTATTGAAGAGAGCGAGAATGAATTGAGGAATGAGGAGGAACGAAGGAAGAGGAGGAGAAGGACTACGGATGCCCGATCAGAGCCGATGGAACTTGATGTGGATCATGCACAGGCCGATGAAATGATGGGTGAAGCACAAATGCCCTCGGACGATCAGGCCGGACCTTCACAGCATCCACAGTATCCACCCCAGTATCAAGGGGGGTGGAATGATTGGTCGGATTGGAGAACCGCCTTGGATGCACGTCTGACCAACATAGAAGGGGATGTTGCCGACATGAAAGAGTATATCCATCGTGAAGCTTACAACTCCCAAATTTTACTTGACATGCAAAGGCAACAATACGAGTGGCATGTGCAACAAGGCCATTTCCAGGAAAGGGAATATCCACCGTATCAACCATTCGGCCCATCGAACACACCTTACCGACCCCCTCAGTGAGCCGGCGCCGACTAATTTTTTGTTGTTTTTTGTTGTTTTTATTTCAAACACTTGACTTTGTTGTTTTTTGTTCTTCATTCATGATTTTGAGAACTATTGTTTATTCATGTTTTTGGTTTTTTGTTGTTTATTCATTATTTCTTTATTAAACATAATTTTTACTTATAAAACAAAATTATAGTTATTTGTTGGAAATTCAATTAATCAATACATTTCAAGATGTTATAACAATCTCACTTAACAATTTCATCGAATTTTTACCAAACTAAATAAATTATCTAATTTAACTATAACACGATAAAAAAAAAAAAGGAAAATGTACAAAAACAGGACGACGAACGAGAAAACGAGAAGAATACAAAAATGAGAAAAATTGAAGTGGATGTTAAAAATCAGAATCCGCGTTCGCACTCGGCCAGCCGAGTGAAGTGGTCGACCGAGTGCCGTGACCGAGTGGATGGCAGTACTCGGTTGGCCGAGTAATACGGGGGCCGAGTGTCTCGGCCGAGTAAGGGTTCGCACTCGGCCGGCCGAGTACGGCGCGCGACCGAGTGCCCGACCGAGTGAAGGCTCCAGCGTTAAAAAAAAAAAAAAAAAAAAATAAATAAATAAATTTTGGTCGCCCCTGCCAGGGGCGACTTCAAAAAAAAAAATTAAAAAAAAAATTTATTTTGATTGTCGCCCCTCGCAGGGGCGACTTTACTTAAAATAAATTTTTTTTTTTTTTATTATAATTTTGCAATTTTTTTTGAAAAACATAATATTTTGTCATTTTTGCCTCTTTATAATATTATTTATTATTCTTTGAATTACTTAAAATAAATAAATAAAAACTGCTTTTCTTCAACTACTTTTTCTTCTTTTTTTCTTTTCTTTAAAATTCACATAGTTTGTTCATTTTAAAGTTAATTTTTCTATATAATAAGTCAAATTAATCATGTTCTTGTGATCTTTAATTTAACACTAATATTATTCATTATAACAAACAATATATTTAAAATATGAAATTTTTTTTTGGTTGAATTACTGATTTATAGTTTAGTATATATGTTTGAATTACTTATTAAAATTTTTAAATTAAAATATTCTTTTGTTTCAAATTTATTTTGTACATATAATATATCAAATTAATTATATTTTTGTGATCTTTAACTTAATACCAACATTGCATATATTATAACAAAATATTTTATTTAAAATGTGGAATATTATTTTTAATGGGTTGAATTATTTATTTTTATTATATAAATAAATATTTGATTAAATTCTTATATGAATTTAAACTACAAATATAAAAAATATTGAATACTTTCTTTATAAAAATAAACTATTATATAGTTTAAATTATATAATTTATTGTTTCGCCTTAATATTTGTTAATGAGTTGAAATATTTGTATTGAATTTGAAGAATTATAGTGTGATAGACAATTTGTATTGGATTTGCACTCTAAAATTTACAAAAAATATCGTGCAATTTATTATTTAATAGAGAATTTCTAATCAAATAATATTTATATAAATTTGACTTATGTACATTTTATAATAAAAATAATATAATTTATTAATATTATTAATATAATAAAATATATTATATTTCATGCACATCCTATTTACAATAAAACAATGAAATAAATTACGAAACTGATGGTGTATCATGCAATCAAGTAAAATCATTGAATGCAAATAAAAAACTTATAGTACTGCATTTGCCAATAATAATACCACTTTATCTTTAATTTAGCCCTTCTTGGGAAAAAAATAATTAAAATGAAAATTCAGTGGATAAAAGAAATTAATGTTTAGACAATATAAGTGAAAAAGTATGATTATTCCTAAATAATACAAATAAAACAGGCTGAATTAATAATTATAATAAAATAATATGAGAGCATGCATCTGGATCTGTCTTTTGGAAAAGCAGAAAACAATTTAATTCAAATGGCCTGCCCTCCTCAATTTAATTTACCCATCATTTCAGCTTGATAAGCCGACCGTTACATATACCTTCCAACTTTTATTGCTATTGCATTTTTTTATTATTTTTTTTCCCGACAGTTAAAATTCAATTTCCTACCGTCAAAGTAAATTCCAAAATAATTATAATAATAAAGGGGGGACTAAATTGAAGTTTACCAACGAAACCTGCGCGTGCTTGTCGCTTCAGTAAGACGTTTCCTTCTATTTTAGTCAAAATATATTCAACAAACTGCGTTTTTTTTAGATAAATGAAATATCGTAATTTTTTTTTTTTTATAAAACATGTAATCAAAGTTGAAATTAAAAACTAACCTATTAATTAAAATTCATTTAATTTTTTATGATTGATAATCAAGACTTAAGCACGAATTTTAAAATTCAATAAAAATGTATTGACACTACTCAATTAATTTATAGCCTTAGGTGTAACTATTATCATTTTGAATAAAATGCACTATAATAACAATCTTTTTATTTTTGAAAATAGATATAATAATCTTACCAATTCATATAGTATTTATTTATTGACATTCTTTATATTTATGAATATTGTTTATATAAAATTATGAGGTGATGTTTTGCATGTTTTCAAATTAGTCCAGAAATTAAAAATAGAAATAAAGAAAGAGCATTAAGTTAACAGAATTTCTTCTCAAGTTGTTTTAAATAATACCTCCCTAATTTATGATTTCTAATTAAAGATTAATAACATTTCTTCAACCTCAAGATTGTTGTAATCAAGATTATACTCGAAAAGCTTTGATTGCAATCCAAGTAATTAGATTTTTATTTTTCTACAAATTAAACATAAATTAAGCTATTGATGAAATTTTATTTATTTTGCAACATATTCTTACAAATCTCTCTTCTACAAACTCACCTAAAATCATGTTACTACACTTATCAATCACGTTTAAATTCTATTATATTTAATTTATGATGTGTGAAATACTTTATTTTTATATAAATTATAATACCCATTGAAAAATGATATATGAAACTCAACAATGTGGTTGTCATTTATTTAATTCTTGATGAAACGATAATAATTTATTAATAGATGAATCCGGTGATCTAGATCACAGTCCATACATTTCTACGTAAATATTAAATTTAGTTTATTACTATATTTTTCTTTTGTAAACACTTGTCATCAAATAATTGCAGTAAATATAAAATAAATACAAGATCAATAGCTGACAACTTATAATTACATCTATTGATACCAAATTAATACTCTCGAATCACAATCCAAATTTTATTATTGTTAGAGAAGGGGGATGAGTTGCTGAATTTGTTAGGAAGTAAAACTAATTTGAGGATTTTGTCCAAAAAAAAAAAAGAAAGTTTTGAGCATGTTTTAACATAAGATTATAATTTGAGAATGTTTGATAGGAGGAGTGTGGAGAGAGAGCGCGTGGAAGAGTTAAAATTTGAAATTGAAGGAGATGGATATTTTTCCAATTATATTTCCAGACAGGATCCAAGAAAAGAAGACCGTTCCTCGATAATCGTTACACTCTCAAATAACCTCTCTTCACGGACAGACCCCCACCCCCTCCTTCCCTCTCCCCCCTTTATGACAAATTTTGCTGCGAACCAACTCTTTCAAATATACACTCACAACGACAGCGACCCATCTACTGCCGTCTTTCTCCATCCAGATTTTGAAACCGATTGAGCTGTAAACAAGGAGATAGGTTGCGGAATTATCAACACAAATGGTTGCCGGTAAAGTCAAAACGGCAATGGGATTGCAGAAATCACCAGCCAACCCCAAGCCCAAGCCCGACGCATCGCCGAAGCCGCCATTGTTATCCACGCCCACCTCGGCCAAGCAGCAGCAGGGACAGAAGGCTTCCGGCGCCGCCTTCTCCCGGTCGTTTGGCGTTTATTTTCCGCGCTCCTCCGCTCAGGTGCAGCCGAGGCCGCCGGACGTTGCGGAACTCCTCCACCTGGTTGAGGAATTGCGTGAAAGAGAGTCGCGGTTGAAGACCGAGCTGTTGGAGCAGAAACTGCTTAAGGAATCTGTCGCCATACTTCCTGTTTTGGAGAATGAGATTTCGAACAAGGATTCTGAAATTGAGCGGTCGAGGAAGAAGATCGAGTGTTTGGAAGTGGAGAATGAGAGGCTGAGGAATGAGAATGAGTATTTACATATGGAACTGTCGAAGCAGAATCACAAGTACGAAGAGAAAATCCAGTACATGCAGGCTGAGTTATCAGACATTAAAAGAGCTGTTTTGGAGAGGCAGCAGGAGCAAGAAGAGGCGTCATCTTCATCAACCACTCCGAAACTTATTGATGTAACGAATAATTACCATAAATCTAGTTTCTCAGCTAAATGCTTGAGAAAATGCATGACTCAAAACAATATTGTGGGCAATTCTTTCGAAAATGTAATGAGTGTGAATGTGAGGAATGAAGCTGAGGTTAAAAGAGATGAATGTAATGGTGCGGTGGATGGTGGTGAAAGGCCTAGACATTCTCGATGCAATTCTGAAGAAATTCCAGAAACGTCCGAAGCGTTAATGGCGACGCGATCCCGCGCTCCTCGGGTTCCGAAACCACCCCCTCGGCCCTCTACTTCGCTGTTGTCATCATCGTCTTCTTCGTCTCTGTCATCATCCGTCTCTTCTCCATCTTATGGTTCTTTATCCGATTCGGCTGTCCGCGCATTGGCGGAGATTTCCAACATTCCGCCTCCGCCGCCACCTCCGCCGCCGTCTGTCAAAAATGCCGCACCACCTCCTCCACCGCCACCTCCTCCTCGGTCAAACGCGGCTGCGCCAGCGCCTCCTCCTCCTCCCCCGCCTCCAAAGGGACTGAAACCGAAGCCGGCGCCGGCGAAGGTTAGGAGAATTCCAGAGGTGGTCGAGTTCTACCACTCGCTAATGCGGAGGGATTCGAGTTGCAGGCGGGATTCCGGCGGTGGGCCCACAGAAGGGCCGGCGGCCGGAGCGACTACTAAGGATATGATTGGAGAAATTGAGAACCGTTCTTCACATTTACTAGCGGTGAGTTTACATTTCCCTGTTTGGTTCGGTTTGAGGGACTATTTACTGTTATTGCCATTGAACTTATGCCACCCTGTCACGGACATCGAACTGGTCCCGTTGTCCTTTTCTGGTACCCCTCCCCTGCTACCATTTTTCCTGGACTTGTGCATTTGTTGCAAGGAAGATAAAGCCAGGGTTTGAATTCGAAATCCAAATTGGTAATCCAGAACGTCGTAAATTGAATGAAACCACGTGGGCTTTTTTATGACGATTTATTACAACCTTTTTTCAAACTGTTGTCTGATTTCAAATTTTTTCCTTGATTTAATTGCAGATTAAGACAGATGTAGAAACACAGGGAGACTTCATCAGTTTCTTGATTAAAGAAGTTGAAGGCGCTGCTTTCACCGACATTGAAGATGTTGTCCCCTTTGTTAAATGGCTCGACGATGAGCTCTCCTACCTGGTACCTTTTTTTTTCCTCCCAAAATATTAAAACAAATGATTAGTTTTCTTTTCCTTTTTTTCCTTGCTAACAATAATCGTACTATTTGTAAAAAATTCCGAAAGGTGGATGAGAGGGCTGTGCTGAAGCACTTCAATTGGCCGGAACAGAAGGCAGATGCATTACGAGAAGCTGCATTTGGATACTCTGATTTAAAGAAGCTTGAATCTGAAGTATCATCGTTTCGTGATGATCCTAGACAGCCCTGCAGTCCTGCTCTCAAGAAAATGCAATCTTTATTTGAGAAGTATGAATCTTGTTCAAATATAGTCAGCCATTATTTGATTATTATTATTATTAATATTTTAGAAGTTAAATGAGACACTTCTAATCTCACATTCTTGCATTATTGATTCAGATTGGAGCATGGTGCTTATAATTTATCAAGAATGAGGGAATCAGCTACAAAGCGATATAAATTGCATCAAATTCCATTGGATTGGATGCTTGATACTGGCTATGTGAGTCAGGTAATTCCATGCTCTTAATTAGTGTAATTTGTATTTCTTGTTTTTCACGAGCTTATGTGGCCATTGAGCAGACAATGATCTCTGTTATTTGTTACGATATTCTCCTGATTAGATTTTTGGATACTCAAGCTGTGATTTGTTTGAAAACTCCAAAAGTCTAGTACACTTCAGTCATTTGATCAATATGCATTGTGTGTGTGTGTGTGTGAGAGAGAGAGAGAGAGAGAGAGAGAGAGAGAGAATTGGCTTGATAAGGTGATTTATGTGACTGATATATAGGAGTACTCAATATTTAGGAAGCATGGTAAATAAACGATAGGTAGGTGACAAAACGGCTTGGAGAGGTTTAGCCTGGTTTAATATTGTCCACACGTGCATTCTCACATGTCAAGTCTCTGATCTCTAAACTCTGCGCTTCCCTGTCTGCATTTTAGTACTTTTTTATGTTGTTGCTGGTTAGCTGAGAATCTTATGCTTCATCTTGACATCTTCTAGTCAACCACATTATGTATGTCATCTTCTTGCACATTCCACTTAAGTTGAAAGTTGTATAAGACGACGTATGCCATATATGAATTCATGGTACTGTGATGCTATCAATGTTGCAAAGAAGATGAAACAAGTCTGCTGGATATATTCTACGGAGGAGAAATCTCTGGTATTTTGTTTCCGTGGTCGAAACTGCACCCAATTGACAAAATTATGGTCAAAATGACCATTTAAAAAGGGCCAAAACAGCAAAATTTCAGGAAAAGACTGGATTTTTTTTTTTCCATGAAAATTTATGTTTTGTTTTTACCATATTTTTCTGGTGAAGATGTTCAAATTTTTATTGTGTCATACAAATATGGAGGGACATAAAGACATTGTTAAAATATGGGTGGCCACCTTACCTTGTACCACAGATCAAGCTGGCATCTGTTAAATTGGCGATGAAGTACATGAAGAGAGTATTGGCCGAGCTCGAAATGGTGGCTGGTGGTCCTGAAGAAGAGGACCTTATTGTCCAAGGCGTCAAGTTTGCTTTCCGAGTACACCAGGTTTGCTCCCCTCTTGCCTTTCATTTTGAATATTTTGCCCCATTCTATAGTTCTATCTACTAGTGCACTTTATTATGTATATAATTACAAATACACACATAACATTCATCGAGGATCAATCTTTTTTAAGAGTTTAAAAGAATACCTAATTTGTTCTCTACTGAACTTTTCCTTTCATACGATGTACGATTTGTATTTAATTTATTTTTGTATCTATCCCAAATTTCATATAAATAATCCAACCCAATAATGAATATTCAATTCTAACCTAAATAGTTAACAAAAAATAAAAATTGCATTTTAAGAACCTAATATTTTATTTTAAAATAGCCATTTTTAATTTAATATCAAAAAGTTTCTTGTCGTTTCTTCTTTGTTTTTCAGAGATTTGTCACAAAAAAAAAAAAACTGAATTAAGTAAACTATTTAAAGGTGGTTCTGTTATTATATTAATTAGATGAATTTGGATTCTTATACTTTGGAAATATTCTCAAATTACATATCTATAGTTTCAATTTGTTTGACAGTTGTCCTATGTTTAATAAAACTAAGTTTTAATACAATTGAAAGTCAAAAAGATTATTTTTTATAATACAATCATCATTCAGTATACAAGGACCCAATTCAAAAAGTAAAATAAAAATGTGAGCAGGAGAACCTAATTCGAACAAAACTTGAAAATAATGGGACTTGGATATACGATGAAACACTATGTTGAAACATATAATACTGCTTGCTTAATGGATCCTGATTTGTTTGGTGTGGTCAGTTTGCGGGTGGTTTCGATGTGGAAACTATGAAAGCATTTCAAGAGCTGAGGAATGAAGCTCAATGGTGCCAAAATCAACACCAACAGAGATTCCTCTGCAGGTCCTCCTCTCTTTCTTGCTAATCTGCAGCGATCTTAGCTTCAGAAATGCTACCTTTTGTTGTTGTAAAGAGGATGCAAAGATTTGTGAATACAACTAACTGTGTCTTGCGCTCCAATATATTTATTAAAATTCCAATTAATAAACAAAAAATTGTGACGCACCATCATCTGTTCCAAATGTCATCACTATAATATCACAATGAATCGATTTTTAGCATGAAACACTGAATAGGTTGAGCAATGAGAACTTAAAAACAAATATCACTAGAAGGCATAGGTGGAGACTAGGCAAGATTTAGACAAATATTTGAAATATAAATATTTTTTATACACTTTTCACAATAGTAATACCTTATAAAATAAAATTTACTCAAATTCAACAAAGTTACAATCAAAAGTTCAAACTTCAAAAACCAAATAATATAATAGCATATGATCAAACATCATAACACATATATTTATAATATATAGAATTTTTATAGATATTTATTATTTGACATCATATTTAGATTATATGATATTTTTATTTAAAGATAAACATATTATTAATTTTATATAATTTGTCATACAAATTTGTTATTATATTATGCGTTTTTATTATTAAATATATATTAATATTCATAAATTCATAAATATTTAACACATTAGTTTATACTTTAAAATTGTAATGGTGATATGCTCAAACAATATACTCATATTGACTGGCATTCTTATTTTCAAAAGACACGTTGCATCAACTGTAATCATTACACTTTTTTGCAACACTACTCACCTAACAAAATGAAAAATGAAAAGAATAACTGACACGCAATTCGATTCTTTATTGCAATATTTATTTTATTTTATCCATTTACAGCGATTATTTTATGTGAAATATTGTTTTTATTGTCAAAAAAAAAAAAAAAAAAAATTGTTTAATCGTTTGAACTCTCTGTTTTAATATTCTCTTCATAAGTCCAATTGAGTTACCTCGTGTATCCTTATTTATGAATGATCATTAGGCAATGCTGATTTCTGTCATGAATTATGACCTTTACTTTTAAGCCAATTTAGTTTTTAATTCAGCTGCCAATTGGGCCTGCTGATCAATGGTTTTTTTTTTGTTTTTTTTTTATTTTTAAATAATGCAAAAAAAATTATAAAATGAATATAATTTAAAACAGTTTTTAAAAGTAGGTAAAACGTCACTCCGAATAACGTTTTTCGGATAAAAGATCAACTGGGGAACTGACGTTTTTATTTCCAAACTAAATATATATATATATGCATCTTCCATCATTTTACATGCATGCATACACACACACACCCCACATCCATTCATATATATATATATATATATATATATAGCACAACAACTATTTATATGTATATATATATATTTGTTTTTACATGATAATTATTTATATTTTTTTATATTTACAAAAGTTATAATATTATTAATATATATATATATATAAATTTTTGTATATATATTTTAAAAAAATAAATAAAATTAATATTTTAAAATGTAAAATATTATAAGGGTATTTAAGATAATAAAAAAAATATAGATTTAAGAAATAATTGTTAATTATTATTATGTTATATACATAATATATATTATAAATATATATATATATTATTAATATATATTATGAATATGTATATATATTTTTTTATTAGTTAAGTAAATATATAAAAATATATATTAAATTATAATTTTATTTAAGATAATAAAAAAATATTTAAATTAAAGAATAATTTTTAATTATTAATATGTATGATTTCATTTGTTGAAAAAAATAATATATATATATATATATATTTTAATAATACATAAATATATATATATACAAATAATTAAAAAAAAGAAAAAAAATTAATAAACGTCAGCCGCACTGACGTTTTAAAAAAAGTCAGTTGCGGTGATGTTTTTTAGTTTTTTAAATGTATTTTATGTATATATATATATATATTATAAACACATATATATATATATTAATATATATATATATATTATAAACACACATATATATATATTAATATATATATATATATATATATTATAAACACATATATATATATATTAATATATATATATATATTATAAACATATATATATATATATTAATATATATATTTATATTTATATTATATATATATATATTCTGAATATGTATATATATATTTTTTTTAGTTAAGTAAATATATAAAAATATATATAATTATAATTTTAAAACGTGAAATATTATAATTTAGTTTAAGATAATAAAAAAATTATTTAAATTAAAGAATAATTTTTAATTATTAATATGTATAATTTCATATTCTGAAAAAAAAATATATATTTATATATATATATATATTAATAATACATAAATATATATATACAAATAATTAAAAAAGGAAAAAATTAATAAACGTCAGCCGCACTGACGTTTTAATAAAACGTCAGTTGCGGTGACGTTTTTTAATTTTTTTTCCTTTTTATAATATATATTATAAATATATATAATATATATATATATATTCTAAATATACATTCTGAATATGTATATATATATTTTTATTAGTTAAGTAAATATATAAAAATATATATTAAATTATAATTTTAAAAAGTAAAATATTATAATTGTATTTATGATAATAAAAAAATTTATTTAAATTAAAGAATAAATTTTAATTATTAATATGTATAATTTCAGAAAATATACGTATGTATAATATTATTTTAAAACGTCAGTGCGGCTGGCGTTTATTATTATTATTATTATTATTTTTTAATTATTTGTATGTATATATATATTTATGTATTATTAAAAATATATATATATATATATATTATTTTTTCAGAATATGAAATTATACATATTAATAATTAAAAATTATTCTTTGATTTAAATAATTTTTTTATTATCTTAAATAAAATTAATATATTTTACTTTTTCAAATTATAATTTAATATATATTTTTATATATTTACTTAACTAATAAAAATATATATACATATTTAGAATATATATATATATATATATTTTATAAATATTAAAAATATATATACATATTTAGAATATATATATATATATTATAAATATATATATATTTATAATATATATTATATAAATTTAAAAAAACTAAAAAACGTCACCGCAACTGACATTTTTTTAGAACTTTAGTGCGACTGACGTTTATTAATTTTTTTTCTTTTTTTAATTATTTGTATATATATATTTATGTATTATTAAAATATATATATATATATATTATTTTTCAGAAAATGAAATTATACATATTAATCATTAAAAATTATTTTTTAGTTTAAATAATTTTTTTATTATCTTAAATAAAATTATAATATTTTATTTTTTTAAATTATAATTTAATATATATTTTATATATTTACTTAACTAATAAAATATATATATATATATATACATATTCAGAATATATATTTATAATATATATATATATATTTATAATATATATTATGTATATAACATAATAATAATTAAAAATTATTTCTTAAATCTATATATATTTTTTATTATCTTAAATACCATTATAATATTTTACATTTTAAAATATTAATTTTATTTATTTTTTAAAAATATATATACATATATTCCTATATATATATTAATAATATTATAAATTTGGTAAATATAAAAAAAATTAATAATAATATAAATAATTATTATGTAAAAACAAATATATATAGTTATTGTTATGTGTGCGATTATATATATATATATATATATATATAAATGGATGTGGTGTATCTGTGTGTATGCATGCATGTAAAATGATGGAAGATGCATATATATATATTTTGGAAATAAAAAACGTGAGCTGGGCTGACTTTTTTTATTTCAAACTTAAATCGTCACACGAGCTGATGTTTTATCCAAAAAAGTCACTTGGGGAGACGTTTTACCTATTTTTAAAAATTGTTTTAAATTATACCCATTTTTTAAATAAATTTTTTTTTGTATTATTTTGAAAAAAATCCGCTGATCAATGACCACCGTCACACCTACTAAATATTGACTTTATTTAATTTAGCATTTTTATATTTTACGCTAAATTAATTTTGGCACAATCAAATAAATTTGATCACATTTTTTATCTCATAACGTATAATTCAACTCACCTAAACTATTATATCACACTAATTTTATCAGGTCTAAACATTACATTTTATTAATGTAATAGATGAAATTCTTATTAATCCATCTATAGAAGAAACTAGACTTGATTTACTTTTATCATCTAGCTCGAGCAATATGAATCAATAGTTGAAAAATCTATGACAAAAGTAGCAATTCGTCCCCCGGCCTATTTTTTTGGTATCAAACATGCCATAATTATTTATTTTGGTGTCAATTACACTTTTATTATTTAATAAAGAAGATAATAAGAAGAAATTGTACTCACAATTAATGATTATCTAAACTAATTAAACTTAATCTTAGAAACTGATAAAGTCTTTCTAATTACACACAACATGACTAAAAAAAAAAAGAGTTTTTAATCTTAAAATTAGAGGTCTGGCTAGTGACCTAAAAAACAAATTAAAAGATTCTTATATATGTTTATGTATTACCATAATTTGATGTTTCAGAAGAAATATGTATATATTTTTGTATTTGGGGGGGGGGGGGGGTCTGTAGAAATCAGGACTCCCAGAATCCATTTAAATTCTTGGATAACATTCCTTTCTTTACAAGAGAGTCTTGGAACATAACAGTATTTTACTTACAAAAGTATATCGACATGCACAAGACCTGCTTGATTGTTGACTTCATCCAAAGCTTCAACAATTTTAAGCAGTCGGATAAGAAGCTTGCATGGCAATGCCACAGAGTCCTTCTGCAGCTCCAATATCCCTCTGCATTCTAATGTATCCGTTCTCTCCCCAACTTGTTCCCCATGAGTTCTTAACCAGCCAATACTTTGTTCCATCGCTCGTTTTGCCATAGCCAACTGCAGTGACACCATGGTCAAGTTCGGTTCCACAGTCTCCAGTGAAGACTCCGCTCGAGTAGAACTGGAAGTCGGATCCACTAGCATCAATGGCAACAGATATTGGTTGGCTAGCCACAGCTTTGAGTAATGCAGACTCACTGTTGGCAGGGACATCTTCGTACCCTGTAATCTTGGCGACGCGAGATGATTCCTTCTTAGTGTTGCAGGTTCCATCAGATCCCTCGTACGGGTAATTGGATTCAGTAGTTAGGCCATGATTGCTAATAATGAACTCGAACGCATAGTCCATGAGACCACCATTACAGCCCTGGTCTTCGCTTGTATCACAATCCACAAGCTCTTGTTCGGACAAAGAGATCAGATTCCCTGTCGTGAGCTGATTGATTCCTTCAGTGGTTGCAACAGCTGAAAACGCCCAGCAACATCCTGTAATTTTTGTTCACAGAAAATTAGATTTCGTTTGACACACAAATGGAAATCGGGATGACAGAGGGATGGCGCATTTCACTTACCACATTGGCCCTGGTCCTTAACGCCGGTAACTGCTCCCTTGTTTCTCCAGTCGATGCTGGCTGGAACTGCCGTAACATTAGCATACCTAAACATCGAAATCTTAGACGTCTTCCGATTTGATGTGATCTTGTATCCATTTCTAGAGGCCTGAAATTCCTCGTTCGTCAGATCAGCAAATTTGTTTACGGCGAGCTTGTAAGGCCGGGCCCCGGCTTCATTAAAGGAGTCAATGTACTCCACATTCTCCTTGAATATGGCGAATCTCTTAGCCTTTTCTGCTTCATCTTTGTACACACGGCCATGCTCCGCCATCCATTTCTCGTGTCTTTCGACCATTGATGCATCGGGCGCTGTTCGGGCCGAAGCTTGAGAACCCCACATCTCCAACACTAAAAAAGCGGCCAAAATAAGCTTCCAATTGATTGCGGAGGCCATTTCTTGGTAGCTGAGTAGGAAAATGTGCTAACTGGTTTTCAGGACAGAGAAGTGTTATTCATTGATTTTGAAGGGATGGAATATTTATATATATAGAGAGAGATTGATCCTTAAACATGAAATTTAAAGTTAGAATGTGGAAAGGATGGAGGTCCGTGGAAAACCCGGCAAGTAATGCATCTTAGAAACGATTCAGAACGGAGTTCCGTCAATGGCCATTCATTTAAGTTAACTTCAACTGTGTTTGGATGTATGCTACAACAACTGTATTAGATTAGGCAAGGATTTATGAACCCCAGTTAGATAAAGTGTAAGACATTATTCGGAATCCAACACCGCTGAGAGACTCCAAATTGAAAAGGTAAGCTATTGAGAGACTTCGAAAGCTATTTAAATAACAAAAAAATTATATGGATCGGGTGCCCCAAAAATTCGATATAGAATTTATGATTAAAAAATATTATTTATTTTTTTAAAAAATATTACTATAATTTGTTACTTTGAAAAAAGTAGAAATATTTTTCAAGTAAATAAGTTACACTTTTTAGATAAATAAGTAATAATGTGAATCGGGTACACTTTCACCCGATGCACAAGATACTCACTGAATAAATAAACATAACAACTATTAGTAAGGTACTTTTGCTCTTAACGCATTCTATTATTAAATGCACCAAGCAAATAATAAAAATATAGTTATAAATTTCTAAATACCCTACATAATTTCTATTATACACATTTTAGTAGATTAAAATAAAAATAAGATAAAACAATAAAAAACAGTAAACATTAGCATAAAAAAATTGAAAACATATGAAGAAAGAAGCAAGAGAGGAAGAAGAAAAACGGGACAAAGAAGAAAAGTGTGGATCATCATGTTTTTTCTTGATATGTTATAGAATTGCATGTTATAGATTATACAATTGCATGTTTTCAATTTAGTATATGTTTGTAGGAATATGATGAGAATGATGTTAATTTAGAATCAGCTTAGGGTTGAAAAAAAATGAAAAATCATGAAATGGTAAAGCATGTTGTTCAACACTAATTGTTCGAACAAGATACATCTTGTTCGATCTTCTTGATCAAACAATATTCATTCTGTTCTTTTGTTGCCCAAATACCCAAAGACATTCAATCATGTAACAAGTTTAAATCTAATAATTTGAAGTTCTATTATCAAATTTTACTTTCTTCTGTCATTCTCTATGCTTTATATATATTTTTTTATTTTTTGACATTGATGTTAAGAAATAAAAAGAAAAAAGAAAAAATGATATTAAAAATTAAAAAAAACAAAGAAAAAATGATATTAAGGAATAAAAGGAGAAAATAAAAAAATATAATAAATGTGCGACACAAAAAGAAAAAGAAGTTTAACATATAAAATTATTACATAATTAATTATATTCGTAACTAATGTTAGTTTTACCTCCATCCTAAAAAAAATAATATTCGACATGCATTCATAATTTGGTCTGTTATATATATATATATATGTGTGTGTGTGTGTGTGTGTATAGTTTATTTCTATACTAACAACATCTATTTTCCATAAATAAAGTTTAAAATTCTTAATTAATACCACATTCGAGGGATGAATATTGTCACACACGTTTGACCAACTTGATTGAATATTATACATAATGTTCAATCATAAGGATCAAACATGTCAGAAAATGTTCGATTGTTTTAATTGAATATTTTAAACTATGTGTGATCTAACCAAGTTGAACAGATGTGTATTAGGTGTGTGTGATATTTTCATATGTAAACTAGAAAAAATCGACAAAATCTTGAAACCTAATATTAAAAATGACAAATAACAAAATGAAACACATATTATCAATTTTAAATGATTCTTAATACTTATTTAGCTCCTCTATTGATCATATTTCAAAACTTCAGATTTATTGATTTTTTAAAGAGAGAAGCTAGTTGTTGAAGAGGATTTTTTTTTTTTAAAGTTATTCTATCTTTAATCATTTACCATTTAGATTGTTAATAAATGTTGTCATTTTGTAAGTTGTGAGATGCGTTCACCAAAAAAAAAAAAAAAAAAGGATTCCTGAAACTTCCTATTTTAAATAAATGTAAACATAAAATACAAAAACCAACAAGTTAAAACCTATAAATTCATATAAATATACAAATAGTTTATTGTTAAAATTGAACATTTCAAGATGTTCAACCAACCATGCTTGAACATTTCAAGAATATACCAACTTTAGTAGAACATTTATGAAATTTCAATCGAGTCTGGTCGAACAAAATAAATACTATAAAGAAGTTGGATTTAGAAAATTAGGGGTGTTAAATAGAGGGCCCCAAATAAAATACAACACAAAATTGGTATGATAATACTGCAGAAGAGTCCCATCTCCCCAGATGGGGTTGAAAAAGTGTTTTAGGGCGTATAATACAAGAACAGCAGATACAATTTCATGGTATATCCTGCATATTCTATTGTTCCTAAGAGCAGATACAATATTACCTGTATTGTTCCTAACAGAATATTACAATATTCACCCAATAATATTACAAAAAAATATGTGGTACAGCAGCTTTAAGACAAGGAATGAGAGGCGATGTGATCACCTACAGGCGACAACCTTGTCAATGCATTGCCCAATATTATCAGATCTAAATGAACTTTCTCATTATATTCCAAGCATGGTGTAAGAACTGAAATTTGGATTCCAATTTGTACGTACCTCAAGAGCAGAAGAGGAGCAAAGAGTGTAATCATACATGCGTGCATATTGTCTCTTTCAGACGTAACAAATCTCAAAGTGAAAATAGTTCAAATTCCAAAGTTGTTCGTCATGTGTCCAGTCAACAGATTGGACAGAGATTGTTTTAATGATTTTGGGTTGTAAATTATGCCTGCTGTTTCATCACGTACTGACTCAACCGTGACCTACAAATTTCAAGTTGAGGAACTTTGTCAACTGAAGAGGTCGTGCATCACACAATCTAGGGCAATACATCAAATAAAGTTAGCCATAGGAATTTTTGCGACTGAATTATTTCATTTTATGTTGGTATTTTTCAAAATACATCATGGTGCTGATATGGACACTGTTATTATCCCCGCACAAAAACAGCAGTGAGTAGACGGGGGTTTCCCAGAACCATCTAAGAATTCCTAAAACAATTCACTACTGGAGAAATAAGTTCTTGGTGGGGGCCTTCCGTTTTGTTTATCATTATTCCAAGGGAATACAATCTAAAAGTAAAGAGGGGAGGGGGGGGGGGGGTTTGGAGTTGACAGGGAATAGAAATGAGTCATATCTCAACAACCAGAATTCTATTTTCTAACCACGACACATATTCAGGGGCCATAGTAGGCTTTCAAAATAATGAGGAACTTGTAGGTTGCAGAAATTCATAAGAGCATTCAATTGAAATTAGGCTACAAAGATTTGTCGAGTAATGTACATAACATGGAATAAAGGATTTGTCAAGTAATATTCATAACTGCAAATGATAGACGTACATACCACATGAAAGATCCCTTGGGCTGCCAGACAATCAATATCAATAGGAATCTGACAATCTTTCGGCACAAAGATCGTGTTGATGTATTGACCAGGCTTCATAATGAAAGTAAAACATTTTAGGTTCACATATGAGTTCATCTAATCACATGAAGTATAATCAAGCATAAAGTAAGAAGTCATTCAAGTAATATATGTTACTGTACTCATCAGTAAGCAAAAAGATGCTAAAAATTAATCTAGTGTTTCACAGTACACTCAAAGTTCTACCTGTATGAATTGGGAAATTTGAAATTTTAGAACATTGAACTATAGGGGTCCGGAAATTCGAGTACGCTAGAAGAAGGAAATGGAAGATTTTGTTTTCCAATGGAAATTATTTGACCATGAATTGTCATCAATTATACTCGGGCTAGCAAATAATGAAAAAAAAAAAAAAAAAAAAAAAAAAAAACCAAAACAAAAACACAGTGAGAGCATTTGTGTCTTGACTATCACAATTGGATAGAAATTGGTCACGTTTAGCACACACATGAACCCCACATCTGAGCTTGCAATTTAGGACATTAAGGTAAAAAAAAACTCACATCATTGCTGTCTTCAATGCATGAAATGTTTGAAATATCGTCCTATTGTCCTAAAATTGCAATTTACCCAATCCATTTAAGACATGAAAGAAGTGCTCTTACACCTGCCAGGATATATTCCTTATCTTTCTTTATCCTAACTAAATCCAGAGGTACTTCACATTTCTCAGTTGGAAATTCTATGATCTTTTATCTCTTGAATGCTATGATGTCAGGCACCTAGCAAAAAATTTAAGTACTTAAATAAGAAACCTTCTCTAGGACATCATCCGTGACACTTAGTACAAGTTTTATACACATTTCATAGAGAACACCTATTAACCCATCTAATGTCCAAAAAAGACTTACAGGATTCTGAAGACAGTTGTGAGGATCTCCATATGTTCGGTTCAAAGCATCAGTAATAGATGTCACAAAGCAGGAAGCTGTAAAGCCACTAGTTTCTCTATCATGTGTACCATTCAAAAGAAGTACCTGATAGAAAAAAGGAATTAAAACTGCGTAAGGCATGAAAAATTATAAAACCATTGCATTCACACAGAAAGTGTAGTTCAGAAGATTAAAAAAACGAAACCCATTGAATGCATACAGAAAGTAAATTTCAGAAGATTACATCACATTTATCAAGATACCAGCATTAACCATGTTCATGCTATACCCCTCCAATAAAAGTTAGTACCTTAGGGCATGATCGTGAAGAAATAATTTCACCAACTCCAAGCAAAACCTGAAAATGAAGCATAAGCAATAAGAAGTGTGATGCTGAAAGTGGAAATGAGTTTTATTATTAACAAAAAAAAAAAAAAAGAGGCATTGGGGGAGAGATTCTCAACAGCTCTCACAGAGAATTTGAAATATGAAGTCTACACGAAACAATCAAATTATATTTCATATTGTGAAATTGACGTGTTAGGCCAGTACAGAAATGAGGCAGATTACTTTTGCATATTCACAGTTCTGAATGTTATATATTGACTTGTCATGGAAGTTCACTAAGTATTTTGAAATGAAGAAGAACCAAGAGTAAAGTGTAGATGTAGAAACTATATTAGCAACAATGAGAATTTGATTTGGCATAGTTACCAGGGAAGGGCATATTGACGTAAATAGTGATCCCATGGCAAAGATAATGCAGTCAACACTCTTCAACTGCTCCAAGACAGATGGATTTACAGAAGGAAAGACCTGAGCAGATGAACATAAGTATTGAGAACCATATAAGGTAATTGAATATTCAAACTGGAACAATCCAGTTCCCAACAACCATGTCACAAATCCTCAACATTTGACAGAAACACACTTTATGATACTATTATAAAGATGAAAGGTATATTTAAGTCCAGGTATGTCAGATAAGCTATATGAGCACAATATGTGAAGGGTGAGATATAAGCAGCACAATATCACTTCATTTGCTGCCTTAAGTTAACGAATCATGATTCAATCATAAAAGCTAAAAGATCTTCCATGCATTGCAGAGTAATGTTATAGCTGAAAATGAAATTAAGACAAAACACTGATAATGACGAGAAATTCAGGTTTTAAGTCATTTAAGGAAAAAATATTGAAACAGCCACCTACCTTCATTAACAGCAATACAGACTCCATACACAGCAATGAACAAACTCTTTTTGTCTTTTCTTTGATTATGTAATTGCTTCCTACTTGGTCTCTACACAAATTTAAAAAAACTTCAGAAAGCATACAGAATAATGGTACATCGACAATCCTGGGAAGAATAATTTGCCAGATGATCTAGAACTAGTCTTGTTGGCACCAGGGTTGGGATAGGTGGGAAGGTATTCCAATAGTTAACAAGAAATTCTAGCAACTTTACAAAAATTAAAATCTAAGAAATCAGTGATTCAGCTGAGATATAACTTCATAATAAAAATTATGATCTTACAGTTCCATCAAAATTTAAAAAAAAAAAAAAAAAATCAATATGACCAGTGTGTTAAATAATCACCTTGATACTACAATCAAGATGATGAACTACATATAAAGCCTCAGACACCCAAAAGTTAAGATAAGAAATGTCTGCAGGTATTAATTATTAAGGCCTGAAGTTATGTCCTTCACTGAGTTACCATGTACAGTTGTTAAGGAAACCGTTTAAAATAATTTCAAGAAGCATGACATAAATAGTACACTTGAAAATCAAGAGAAAATCATTACCTCATGTAATAAATTGCTGCCTTCACTTGACATGTAAAAGACCCGCTTTATTCTTGAAGGAAGAGTTGGAGTTGAAGAGTTGTTCTGTAACATAATTTTTTTTCATAAATACTTCGTCAAATGTTACAATGTGAAATGGAAGGATTAAACAAACATAGAAGATAAAACTCTGACCATTTCACAATTGCTGGAAAGTAAAATTCATTGATTATGTCAGACTCAGACTCATCTTTAAAACACAAAAATAAACTGAGTTCTAAAGTACTCCCTTCACCCCACAAAGATAGTCCCCTTCTAGGTTTCACACAAATTAAGAAGTCAATTTAATATATTAGGAAATTCCTACTATACCCTTCTTTGATAGTAATTAAGAGATGGTAGATATGAATGGTCAACCCCAAAGAACATTATTTAAGGGTACATTAGAAAAAGAGGATTTACACACCTTTTAACAAGAAAGTGGACTATAGTTTGGGCTGGACAGAAAAAGAAAAGTCGATTATCTCTGTGCTATGATAGGAGTAAAACTATAATCTTTGAAAACATCATTGGTTGTTGAAAAAAATAATAAAGAGGCTAAAAATAAGTGTTCAGTCACCATACAAATGAGGGTCTAACAGATTATCCTTGAAGTAGCCTGGGACTTGTATTAAATTCATCCCTCATGTCAAAAGTATCACTTTTGGCCCCAAACATCTTTTAACATTTTCTTAGGGTCAATAATTTTTCAAGGTCAGCATAAATTTATTCTTGAACATATCCATTGAAAAACAGAATTTTGAATAGGGTCAAAAACTCATAACATAGTGCAACATCGAAGCAAATATGATGAATTATTATCAATAGAATAGAAGGAAATAAAAAGGATTATCAACCTTAGTGAAGTTCTTGTGCTTGTTTACCTTATTTATGGGTTCCATAGACCCGCTGGTTGGATGGGAGATTTCATTCTGTCCCCGTATTATAGTTCCATCCTAGAAATCAACCAGAAAAGAAGTAGATATAACTTGGTTTATCAAATATCGTTCTAGGCTTTCACATTTTTTAAATTATGGCTCCATTTGTTTGAAGTAACATTTGTTTCTACATGGTATGACATTCCATGCTATGGTTCCATCCTAGAAATCAACCAGAAAAAAAGTAGGTAACTTAAGAAATCATCAGATCATACTACAATTTCACCTTTTTGTATTTGGCATTATGACTCTATCTATTCAAAGAAAAAATTTCCACAAGGTATGACACATAAAGTAGACATTGAGAGATAATAATTACTGAGGGCATGCTTGGTTGGTGGGTTTTGAGGTGAGGAATAGGCATGGAATCAAAAGTTGATGGTTGGTATGAGGGAGTCATTCCATGAATACCAATTGTGGGGAATCCTCCATTCCTTGGTATTGTGAGAGGAATGACTTTGATTCCCTAAAAAACAAAGAAAATGCAATATTGAATAACCAAGCAAGCACATTAGTATGATTGGTACACCCATAGTGATTCCTCCCTACTATCATTCCCAATCACATTCCCAATTCCTTTTCACAAACCAAGCACCCCCTGAGAGAAACATTGACCTCTGAGTTTCTAGTCAACTATTTTTTCAACTGCCCATTAGCACCACAATGTACCCTCCTACCACCGCCATTTTTGCCCGCTCATGTTACATCCACCACTACTAGTGTACTATTGGCCTATTCCAACATCAAGTAGTTGGCATAACATACTTGCATGACAAATGGGACACTAGCGCAATTATGGTGCATTATCAATTTGGATAAGGATTGATGTTGTGACATGTAGAGGAGCAAAAATGGGTTATCTTAGGCAATGAAGTTTCTAGTACGAGCTGTCAGACAATGCAAAGAGTGCAGGCAACACAATAAGGTGCCACACTACGAAGTAGAAATACCCAATGGTCTAAAGGGGAGTAGAACTTGAAAACATAAGTAAAAGAAGGTCCTAGTGCTAGTGAATGTAAGGCACATCTAGGCAAGCACCTAGGAGCAGTGATTCAAGGGTGGGCCTCGTACACCCTAGGCAAGGCGAGCTTACATGAGGCACCGCATAGGTGCGCACTTCATGCACCTTCTGGGGAGGCGCATGCGCCGAAAAGGCTCACCTCACCCAAGGCTACAACTTTGTTTTTTTATTATTTTTATTTTCTTTTCTGTTGTGGGGTTAAACTTCAAAAATTAAAACCCATTCAGTACCCATTCAGCCTTCTTCACTTAAAACCCTCGTTCCTTCCCACACACACCCAATGCCTCTCTAGTCTTCGCACACCTGCTGCGCCTCGCCCCACTCCGGCGACCATGACGGGCGATCGGCGGTTACAGCAACCGGATATAGTAACAGAGGCATGTTTTGAAATTTTTTGGGCCTTAGTGTATTATGATGATGCCTAATGCTTAGTTATAACTATTATGTATGGAATTAGAACATCTATTATGTTTTGGACTATTTGATCATGTGTTAGTGAATCTATTATGTTTTCTTATGGTGAAATGTTTTTATATGTATATACATGTGATTTAGTTTGGGTGCATCGCCTCATGCCTACGTAGTGAAACAGGTTTGGTGCCTCGGGGCGCCTTTTGCTTTTTAAATCACTACCTAGTGCCACCCTTGAAGTCCTTCCTTTAGATGATGTGCCTCAATCCTGAAATCAAGCATTGGATGTGCCTACCTGCATGCCTTGCTCCCAATGCAACATCACCCACAACCAAATGCATAAAACTAAGGGTGATTGCAGCAGGGTGAAACCCACTGCACAAGCTTATGAGATAACTCAACAGACATTTGAGTGCTAACCTCATCACTAAATCGGTCTAAAGGAGGAATCTCATGTCTCGCAGACTCGTGAGCTAATCAGGGAGCTAACGTGCTCTTCGTGCCATGTTGCCTGTGAAGGGAGAGAAGATAAACCGGTTATGTGTCAACAGACGATCCTTATAGGCTCACCTTGCCCATGAGGCTTCGGCTAGTTTGGTACCCAATTGCAAAGGGAGGACTGGTTGACACTCAACATATATTCTCCCCTCACAACAAGCATAATGAATAGATTGTTTGCCACACTTGACATTGAAGGCCTGGGAGCCACACTCACTATAATTTCCGAGGCTGAACTCAGTTTGCCCACCAATTGTCTTCGAACCTGATTGAGAGCAATTCTCGTATCTCAAGAAATGTGCCGTTGGAATAATATTCTGTTCCAGCACTTCATAGGTGCCTCAATCTGTGGGCCAGTGCCACTCGTGCATGCACATTTGCTAACCCTTGCCAATACGAAACCATGATACCCAGTCAAGCAGTGTCATGTGCAAGTGCATAGATTGGCTGTGCAGGCAGTGTCAGGCACTTTACAGAGTTATGGCCAGACCATGGTACATGTTGGCCAAGTAATACCCACAAAGGGCTTGACATTGCACCTAGGTGTGCATAATTTCTTGGTATATGTTAGACCAAATGTGATATTGTTCGCAGAGGTGCAGGATTGCTCACAAAGACTCTACAATAGGTAAGAAAATATGCAGGATCTTGAGACAGATTGAGATAGGTCAAAGCTTCCACTAATTCCACCACACAACTTTTACTGTTTGTTTTATGTTATAGGATACAGAAAAGGAAAAATATATAACAAGGTTCCTACGGTGAGAAAACATGCATCTTCAATTACTGTCAAATTCATATGGCACATTTATGTTAGAAAATAAGTAAAGATCTTCATACCAATAATTCACACCCCAAAGTAAGCCTATCATTTGTGGATATAACTGGGAGGACCAGGCTTTCAGTGGGTATTTGGGAGACACGTGAAAACAAAAAAATTGCAGCATCTAAAGATTGAAAGAATATCCGAGCTCCAGCAAAGAAAAAGTTCCCGATGCTGCAAGTGAGACACGAATAAATTAATGATCACTTGGTTTTGATCTGAGAAGAGCAATAAAAATCTTGAAGTAAAAAATATTGAGAGAGAAACCAAGAGATAAACAGGATATCATGAACTAAACCAGAAAGAAAAGTAATGTTAAAAGACGGAATCATAGATAGCTAAGCATGGAGGATTAAAAAACAGGTAATATGCTCGAAAAAAATCCCACTCAACATGGTTGAAGTAAGATGCACATATTTTATGCCCCTCAACAGCCTCACAGTTTCAGAGGTCAGGTCTCCCTTCAGTTGAGTACCTAAGTCAAGTTTATCTGAGAAAGCCTGATTTCCATTGGTAAAATAATCTCTCTTGAACACTCCATTTTTAAGATACAATGCCTTGAGTGGAAATTTCACACGAAACTCTATTGATCACTAGAATCCAAGTAGTAACAGATTCTAAACTCTACAAGAATACACTTAATGGAGACTTTTCCAGAAATAATTGAGTACCTTCCATTACTGAAACAGAATAACTCATCTGACCGCCTGAGAATCTGAAAAGTATAGTTTTAGTCTATGTCAATGATAAGAATGCTCCAAAATATGCAGAAAATGACAATGATGTGGGTATACACATTCTCACTGTAATTAAAAGAAAGTTCAGAACATGTCCAAACAGAAAAAAGAGAATGGGGAAAAAAAGGAAGAAGAAGAAGAAAGAAAGGAGTAGAAGTTAGCAACACAAAAATATAATCCCTTAGCAGAATATGGAGGTGGAGGGGGGGGGGGGCGGAAGTGCAATTTATGCACCGTCAGATCTTGTACTGAATCTAGCACATTTTAACTGATCAACCACAAGGTAAAACTAATCAAAGAGATGAGTCAAAATTAAGCACACAAAACCCTGACATCCCTAGAAACAAGTCAATGCTCATAGCATCGTGTTCCCAACTATAAAATGACCAGTGAGCGATAAAAGGTTATTTGGGGGATTTGAAGACCATGCTGCCTGCAGTACAAATGCCAAAGTTTGACCAACAATTAAACAATAAAGCAACACAATCAGGTTTAATCCACAGACCTGATCCTGGAAATAAACTAGAAAAGCTCGAATTGTTTCCCTGTAAGGTTTCGAGACACCTGTCCACAGAGAGTGGTTCCCTTCCACAATATCGTACCTGTTGAATTATTAAATTAGAAAAGCACACAGTAACTTACCAACTAGCTGTAAACACTTACAGAAACTGTACTAGATAAGAAATACAAGATTCCAGATAAAATTAATAAAGAACCGAGCGTCGCAGGCCAGGCAGTTGATAAAGAGGCAGAAAAATCCCTACAGTAATGGGATTGGCAAAGCAAGATTGCTATTACTACCATTCATATTTTGCCTCTTGTGCTTCAAGAGGCAATCGGTGGCCCAACAATGTCCGCACCGCAAGACCCTCATTAGTACTGGGATCAGATAGTCTCAAGCATCTAGACCGAATGTCTCCAACAGCTGGACCACCTGCAAAATGATCCATCAAATAAGGAATACATAAGAGGGAACTTACGAGCACACTATGTCAGACATGAATTTGTAAGACCTACCATAATTCCCAAAATGAAACAATATAAGGTGAGGTCATCCATTGACTCATAAACACTTATTTGGATTCAGATAGTAAAAGAAACATTCTTCTGTGAGTATTCTTGTAGCTATGTTATTCACCAAATGCCAGACAAACCATCTTCAACCCGTCCAAGAACTAGTCAACTTATAGGAACTAAAGAAACCAGATAAGAATGAATTATAAATACTTTGTTGATAAAACATACCAAGAACACGAACAATCTCAGCTGTGCTCCCTCCGTCATCAGAAACAGGGAGAACATGAGCCACACGAGTGGTTAACTTCTTAAGCTCTTCCACAACACCATTAAAGGCAGTTCCACCTGCAAAACTGCAAAACTGTAAGATAGTACCACATAAATGATGAAATGTTTCCACTTCAAACAGGTATTATGCAGAACTAGATATAGAATGTTCCACTTTGAGTTATGTACAATTAATTGCAAAGATATCACAAAAACAATCCACCAAAAATAGATTATCAAACGTTCCGTACAAGTTAAGGCCGTCATTCACCCAAAGATACAACCAACATTCAGCTATCAGCCTATCACTATGCATCTACCTTTCTTGACTTCAACGTGGAAACTTACATTGAATCTTCTGAATATTTTCTATCCATAAAATGCATTTCTTGCATGAGGAAATTGAGGCAGGGTTATCTAAATTCCAAAAAGCGTGAGAAATCTAACACTCTATGCATTGCAAAATAGTACACCATTCAATTTATAATTTTTGCGTTGCTTCAAGAAAAAGATAAGTCCACATAGCACATCTAGGCGGAACTTAGATTCCGAATTTAGCAATTTGCTCCTATTTTTCACTTCAAAATTGAGACATTCACGATTTGATTCATTTTAAGATCGTCTTTACTTGGGTATAATGCAAAAGGACGTAAGCAATTGATATCCACAACTCCAGCAAATGTGAAAGGATCCTACAATAATAATAGAATATTGATCATGGCCACTAACCACATGTTAGATGAAGCCATCAAAAAGTAAACACGTATGCAAAAATACCCAACTGATGTTCAAACAACAAGATCTAAATTCTGACTGCCGGCACAGGTGTTGAATGGTCTAAACTAGTAAAGATTACTACAAAATAGTAACAAAAATACCCTCGGAAGCAATTCTGGTCATGGCGCTTGAAACTAATGCAGAATCATATTCAAGAATCACACATTTTTCAAGAAAACCATAAAACTACAAATACATATCAGTAAATTTGAAGAATAAATCCACCAAAATCCTTATCACCACCCCAGAGACCCACCTCAGGCTGAAATGTTCCAAATGGAAGTGCAACATGCAGATGACTTTCAGACTCCTTAACCAGTAAAGTGTTTTTCTGACATTGAAATTTATGAGAGATGGCAAACTAGGTATTCACAGCCCTCAATATTGTGCGACTAAATTGAATGTAAAAAGAGTAAAACTAGAGCAAATGACACAAAACATATGTCCCCACTTGAATCTAAAGACGAACAGCCAGGAAACACAAACTTATCACCTTAAACAAAAAACTGGAATACCTAAGGAAAAAAAAAAAAACAATATTTGGTGGTTCAAAAGCTTATGTAGACCACCTTTCATTAACACACACAGTTATATCAGTTTTTCATACTTCCAAGGACATTCAGAATTCAGACAACGCTTTATGTCTTCTTGTAATTAATTATATGCATGATGAAAAACACTGACAGAAGAAACTACGTTCTCGGGCTTCCATGACGGCTCCGGAAGCAAAATCACGATCTTGACTCAAGATTTATATGACAAATCCACCAAAAAATTAAAAAAATAATAATAAAAAATAGCAAGAAATAAAAATGACACCCCCCCCCCCCCCCAATTACGGGAACCCGTTACCCTTGGATCCAAACAACAGGGAATGTAGAGGATTCATTCTGTGCTCTTAACATCCACCCCCTCACATCCCAATTTTTTAGGAAAAATTAAAAAAGAAGCCTTTGAAGAAAACAAAAGAAACCATTAACTTTCACGTGAATAAGAACATACCAGAAAATACAAGCAAAGAAGGCTGAGTAATTGTGGAAGTGGAAGTGGAAGTGGAAGCGGAAGCGGAAGCAGAAGAACACTGACAGGGGTGACTGCTATTTCTAAAGGGCGCCATGAAAGAGTGATTTCTGGAATGTGAAGGGAATGGCAGAGAGAGTCGATGAGAGAGAAAGAAAGCAAAGGGAATTTGATGCGTTGTATTTATAAAGGAATGCGAAATTGAGGCGGGCAAGAAAAGCGGGGGTCCTAAGCAAGTGTCCGCCATAATCAACAGGAACGAGGGAAACACTCTTCACCGGAAGAACCACCTTTTCAATTTTCTACCCTTTTTCCTCTTTCTATCTTTTTCTTTCCTTCCATTTCTACCTTACCTTACTGATTTGTAATATATTAAAAAATTAATTAAAAAATATGTTTTAATAATTTAATATTATTTTATTAGTTAAGGTATATGATTAAATATAATTTTTGTATCAACAAAATATATTCCCTCGCTTCTCATAATAACTTATTACTTATAATGAAATTAAATTCTTTTCCGGCCTAATTTATGATAATTGTATGGTTTACATGTGGTTCGTCGTGCATCTAATGTTATTATCACAAACAAGGATATTGAATTTTTTGAAGATATTCTATCTATCTTTCGGCCATATGTGTATAGGACTAAGAATGTTAGAGGAGACGGACATTGCGGATTTCATGCAATTGCTGAATTAATGAACTTCGGGGAAGAATCGTGGTCTAGAGTTCGTTGTGACCTCATTCATGAATTACAAATTTTTGGGGAAATGTATGCACCAATATTCAAAGAATATGGACGTGTTGGGGAAGTTGAAGATGCATTACATTGTTTTGAGGAGAGAGCCTATAGACGACACTGGCTAGATATACCTGATATGGGACACATGATTGCAACTGTCTACAACAAAGCACTTGTCGTGCTAACACCAATTGTAAACTATACTTTCCTTCCCCTGAGGACTGCAAATCCAGAAGATCCGAAACTTATTTGCATAGCATTGGTAGATCAAAGTACGCATTTTTGCGAGGTAATATTGTTTTCTTATTATTACACTTTTTTATTATTTACATTATTTTCATAGTAATATTTGCGAAGTAGTAACTATACGTGAATTGTGGCAGGTCTCATTGATGTCTGGATGTCCGTTGCCTCCTGTTCTGCAAGTATGGCGTGAACATCGTAGTGCATGTGCAGCTGGATGGGAGATATTATACAAAACACGATTTCAGATGTATAATGTTATTTGTTTAGGAAATGAATGATATGTACTTATATATATTTTTAAGTGTTGAATAATTTTTCTTTAAAATATTACATCTAATATTTCGTACATTTGCTAAGTTTAGATGGAATATGTCCGACAAAATGGTAAATCATGAAATTTTTTAAACTGTCAGGGCGTTCGGCCAACAGAGGCCGAACAAGTTCTAATATGTTCGGCCAACAGGAGCCGAACAAGTTATAAAACGTTCGGTCCGCAGAGGCCGAACATACGGGACAGCGTTCGCCCAGTACTGGCCGAACACTGTGGAGTGTGTTCGGCCAATGTTAGCCGAACGTTTTGCATTATGTTCGGCCCTTGTTGGCCGAACGCCCTGACAGTTTAGTTTTTATGTTTTTTGGAAAGTTCTTTACTTAATATTTTGTTATTCTTATGTTGTGTATTTTACAATTAGAATAAAAATTTCAATTGTGTGTACATTATGTTAGAATATTGGTATTTGAATCGCACAACTGAATATTGACCAAACACTAAAATGTGAAAAATAAATAGAGAACACTCAATCAAGAAAACATTTCATCTAATGTTTAACATTCAAATCTAGAAAAGTTCAAACTAATTCATACATATTATAATCACTACTCATCCGAGTCATGTCCATCATCCAATGTGAGACCGTGGAGTACTCTTGCAGTTTGCTCAACTCTTGGCATAATGTAATCAAACGATAACTGCGGATCATGAGTTGTCCACATGCGAACTAGTGGGACGAGAATGTTCCGGGCCTCAACGTTTCGAGCCCACAATTGACTGGGGTTCGTATCAACCAGAAAGTGTCGTGTTGTAGATGTACGATCGGGGTTTTGTACCTGTGGATGGGAAAATGTACGGTACCAATCCATATACTCTGGTACAGTCTCCCATATTGGCTCAGCAAGTCTCCCTCGTCGTTGCATGGATAAAATATGGCTGTCCTAGGACAGAAACATGGATCCGAGCACACCCCACGCAAGTACATACTGACCAGGATTTTTTCCTCTTCTTGCATAGTCTGAATCCAATGGAGGCAATGGTATATGCTGGATATGACCAAACTGCCTCAACACACGATAAGGATGGTATGGTTCGACAATATCAAACGCCCTTATGCAACCATAATAAAACGTCCCTTCAGGACGTTGAAATCGATCACGCACCTGCTGGTAAGGATCCCAGTTTACCTACGTATTGAATTGTTCAAGTTATATATTTGAAAGATACATAATTAAAAAGACACATTTACTTCGTGAGGTTGAAGTGAATCCAACCACTCCTTACAAGCCTGCAAGCCCAAAGTATTGACTCCACCTTGTCCATATTGTGACCATCTCATAGCAAGTGGATATCTAGGATCGTACTCAACATTGAGTTGAGGTCGTGGGCTCGTCGAAAAGTGCTCGTAAATCGATGCCTACATATATAGAAAAACAATGATACAACATATTAAAAATTGTGGCATAATGTTAAAATAAAATTATTTTCAAACAATGACTTACCTCCAATAATGTAAGATACCCAGCTATTTGCTTGACACTCGATCTTGATGCAGATCCTAGTTGCCTGTAAAGATAGGCAAGAGCTGCAGCACCCCATGCATATTCCATTACAACACTTGTATTTTCTAGTAGCTTCAAATAGCTAGTTGCAATTCGAGTACCACTTTTGTTGGAAAATATCGTACAACCAAGAATATATAATATATATGCTCTCGCTGTCTTTTCTACAATTGGTCTCTGAGAAATCTGACAGCTGTCCAAGAATGTGCTACACAGTCACTCTAACTTCACTGATTGCCCCCTCTTATCATTAAGTGCCAATATGGCATCCTCAACTGACACACCTAACAGTCGATGAATCAGAGCAGGCGAGAATTCTGAAGTATCGTCTGCCACATGCACTGGCTGCCCTACCACTGGAAGACCAAGTAGACACGATACATCATCTAATGTGATCGTCATCTCACCAAATGGTAAATGGAATGTGTTGGTCTCCGGCTGCCAACGTTCTACAAATGCAAAAATCAAGTTTCTGTTGGGAGCTTTATATGAAATTTTTCTCAAATTGTGAAGCCCAAACCGTTTGACATACGACCTCCAAACTCGTGTCGTCTCATCTTCTGGATACACTAATTTCAAAAGCTTAGAAGTGTGACAAAGACATTTTAAAAAGCCTCTTTCAATGCCATTCCAAACGTCGGCAGCTACATGAGTTTTAAAATTTTGTAACAATGACGGATCATAAGGACCGCCAGGAAATGGGCCCATTAGGATCTCATCATGCTCGGCTTGCCTCTCTTGTTCTTGAGGCAGATCAGCATATGCCTCTTGTTCTTCAAGCACATCAGAAGGACCTGCCACAAATTCAGATTGTTGTGCAGCCCCTAATCGTCTGTTTGATGTTGTAGGTCGTCTTCTTCTTCTTTCATAAACTATAACACAAGAAAATCAAAATGTTAACATTCAGATAAATGTTCACAATACAGCGTTCTGAACAGATAATGATCGTTCGGCCAGTTCACACCGAACGTAGCAGGTTACGTTCGACCAGGGTTAGCCGAACATGTTGGCAAGCGTTCCGCCAAGGCACGCCGAACGCCTGTGGTTGTGTTCGGCCAAGGCACGCCGAACGCCTCACAGGCTGTTCGGTTGAGAGATTACCTGGATGACTTGACACATTGTCGCCTTCTGCATCCATGGTCTTCGCGTGATGAGGGGTGTGGAGAGAAGGGAAGAAAATGGGTGCCCCTAGGGTTTCAGAAATCGTTCGGCGCTGAGGGTTTGGGTTTGGGGGAGAATTTCGGCGCTGAGGGAGGGTTTGGGTTTCAGAAATCCTTGCAAGAAGGGTTTGGGGAGAATTTCTATTTCTGATTTTTTTAAAGGGTATAATAGGTATTTTGGGGGTGGGGTTAGTAAATTTAAAATTTTAAATATATTTTTGTGTGGTGTGGATAGTAATAATAGTGGTGTATATAGAAATGCCCATTTTTTTAATAAGTATTTGATAATATGTATTTGCAAATAATCAAGTAGGCAATCAATAAATTTAACTCTAATAATCATTCAAAAAATAATTGTATTTTTAAATCTAATATGTTCTTTTAATAATATGTAATGTGATGTAAATTAAAAATCATGAAAAAGAATTAATTTGATATATTCTTTATCAAAACATATTAAAAACTAAAAACTTTATTTGTATTTTAACAAAAAAAAAAAAAAAAAAGTATTGTGTTTGCATAACTCATTTAATTATTTTATATCATGTATAAGAAAATTATGTTCAATATTGATATGGACTTCATGATAGGAGAGGGGCAAACAATTTGAGAAACTAACAAAAAAATGTAAACATAGAAATGCACCAGCCGAGAATCGAACCCGGGTCTGTACCGTGGCAGGGTACTATTCTACCACTAGACCACTGGTGCTGAATGATATAAGATTCAATTAAATTAATTATAAACTTAGTATTTTGAGACTATTGTTTTCTTATGAGGGCATGTGTTTTTTTCCGTAAGACGTTAATATATCAATAGTTTATATATGCACACATAAGTCATCCGCCAATACAATATAATATAATACTTTGAAGTTGAGTACATAAAATTAAACAAGGTTCTATCTCAATTTTGGATTTGTATATATGTGCATATAAACGTTAGATACTAACTATATGAAAACCGTCTATAAAATCGAATTCAAAATCCAACATTATTTTTCTACACTCAGACAAAACCATCAACAGTCCACATACACACATACCAGACATCAAACTTATACTGCATCCAGCAATATCTACAACAAACCTCTGTTATTCGGCCTTGTACAACACCAGAATCACGAATCACCTTCAGATGTCTACCTGTTTCCACACCTTTTATCCCAGAACTACACAGTAGTGCTACCTTAACGAGTATGAAGAATCGAGATACGAAGCCCGTTGCCGTTTTCGTGGGACAAATATTTCTTGAGCATACTCTGATGATGCAGAGACCCTGTCAAGAATATCGCCCAAAGCCACACGAACAGCACTGTCGATGTTCCCTTCCTTTGTGGTGATCAAGAAAACTATCTTCACTCTGCTTCCCAGGGTAGATATCTCAGACTTCAAAATTTGAATGGGAAGATTACCAATAGCTTGTCTTACATCAGAGAACAAATCAGGCCAGTAGTCACAGCAAAGTGAAGCATTTAGCAAGAAAGAACCATCACTAACATTATTCTCAAGTATTTCGACATTTATTTCATCTGTGTCCATTGGAATGTGCAAGCTTTCGCCGGATTGTTTTGCCATTGTCTTCAGTTGCTTTACTTGGTTGATAACTTCAGCCAGTAATGTGGCTTTGTCCATCTATCAACCAACAATTAAAGGTAAGGAATTGAGATGAAAATAATGTTCTTGTCGGATGTGCTAATAGTTTCAGCTTTCAGACAAAATTTAGCACACTTACGACATTATCTTCACAATAAATGTGGAATAATGACCCTTTGGTTATAGAGAGTATTAATAAAGGAATATAGTCATATTAGCATATATGACTTTAAGACACTCTTGGTAAAAAGACAAAGTTCCCAAGAGCTTCAGAAGGTGGGATGTATCGAGCATGTACCTATCTCAAGCTTATATACTCGAGAAATCCTGGAGGCCTCGGGACATGTGGAGAGAAGACAAGTCTTATAATATGGAAGAATGACTATATTTCACTTCCTTCTTTTTTAAACAACAGTGCGTATTCCATTTTGTGACAACTTAAATGACTAGAGTTTCTTTGCTCAACCGAAAGAATTGCAATATATTCTTCACTTCTTTTGTAATTCAATTAGCAGACAAATCTATGATATCCAATTCCACACATAAATCTCGAACAGCAGGCAATGATGACTTGAAGAGCATGATTTTTGAAGTAGGCACAACGCATACAGTTTCTTAACATTATCACTTCGCAAGTTAGCATAACATGCCAACTACAAACATATCTGGCTTTAATTCAACGAAAAGTCAAATCAGAGAAATTCAAAGAGTGACAGCACCAAATCCTGGTTTGTTCAATCTTTGTTAACATGACTATGGAGACTTATACAATCAAGTCAAATTTTCGCAACCATGGAGAGAAAACGATAGCGACTAATCTATATATTACCAGAAATTTATTATTTTGAACTTGTCTTTTTTGTTTGTACACTCCAAACAACAATAATACATCACCCTACTTCAGCATGAAAATGAGTTCTTGTTATCTAACAGTCAAACAAATGAATAAACTAACTGATATAGTTTTGGAAAACGACTAGTAATGAGATTAAACTAAAAACCAATTCATCCCAGATCAGCATTAGTTAGCCTACCATCCAGTCATAGTCATCTTACAATATTTCTGACCTTTGAATATGAGGTAATATAAAACATCAGAAGATGAAGACAGTGACCAACTACGGTATATTTTAGTTAACACCGCTATTCTGACATTTTTTTATTATAGAATAGCCTCAATTCGCTAAATCCGAAGGACAAGATGCTCACACACTTAATAAGACTTGAATTGTAAATTAAGAAAAAGAGTGTTCAACCCAACACACATACATGATTCATAAAGATGGTCTCTATTCTACCATTCACTCTGTTATTCTCAGAACAACAAATGTGAAATATGAACACCCCAGGACTTTTCTAACACAAACAATGGACATAATACTGCATCAAGCAACAAGCATCATGAGTTATTCCATCGAATATGAGTACCTTATCAAAACAAGAACATATACTGACCTTTTGATTGTTCTGTACAAAAGACCGAAGGCTAGCGTAATGTGCATTGATTCTCTCTCTCCTCCTCCTCTCTGCCTCACTATGGCTCTTCAAAGCCGCTACTGTCTTTGCCTCTGAAACCTCAACTCTCTTCCCTGTAGCCTTCACCAACTCTCCCTTCCCACCATCCAACACTAGAGATTGCTTATCAGGCTTTGATAAACTCCCCCAATTTTCTATAAGCCCACTTGTATTCCAAGAGGATTGATTCAACTCAAAGTTTGAGCCATATGGATTCTCGCAATACATGTTACAAACTCACAATCCACAGTTACTAAATTGTTTGTGTAAATGAACACTGATGCAACTCTAACGATCAGCACAACTCCGGAAATGTAAGTTGTATCTCAAAAACAAATAATTTCTCAGCAGATTAACTTATGTATCAAGAAAAGCACCATAAAGCATGCCCACTAAACCACATGCTTCGTTTGTAAAATCACCCACCCAACTATATCAAGAAACCAAAACAATAATCTTTGCCAATATCATGCAAATTTAGAAAATGGAATATCCCGAGGAAATAGAAAAATAAAATACAATCAAGGGTCGAGGCCAGGAGGGCGAGTGGCGAGGGCAAACCAGAAAGAAAGCATTTTAGATCGAATTCGAAGAGCGGCAACCGACGAGATCATGAACAGCGCCATTGCAGTAGAACAAGAAAGACCACCAAGTTGGGTTGCAGCTGCCTTATCGAGATTAACCATCACTGAGAAATCCTCATCTTATTCCTCTTCCCGGTATTGAACCTTCTGCATAATAATTGTGAGTATTTATTCGCGTGTGTAAAGACAACCAAACAACCCAGGCAGCTCCTTCTAAACCTTTTCGGCCTAAAATATAAATATAATAAAGAAACCAAAATTTCATTAACTTAAGCCCTGTCCCAGAAGAATTTATAACCACTCATTACAAAATGTGAAGTTTGATAGTGATATAAGTTTTCATTTAAAATATGGTGATTAAGTTTAAGTCCTCCACATCTTGTTTTTGACTACTTGTAATAAACTGATGCATTGCATCTCCAATGCCACGATGGAAGTAAACATATTAGGGTTTTGAAAATTTCTTCAGCACTATAACAGTATGATATGGAAGAAAATACACAATATCATTTCCGGCCGACCCTACGGCGGTTAAAGCGGTGCTGCTGAACCTGACGCGGTGAAGTTTTCTTTTTCAGTAAATTAAATATAATAAGCAGAAAGATGACTAATTTAAAATAAGTGAGAAATCTTTCTGTAAAAATGATATGTTGTATAAGCGTAAAAGGATGGTCTAAGCTTTAATTGGATAAATTTTGTGAAGTATATATTAAATTATAAATGTAATAAATAGGTACTAAAAATAGTTTTTTTTTTCATTTGTGTTATGAATAAATGATTAACTAATTATAAATTAATTATGAGAATTTGTAAGGTATTTAGATGAGAAAGACAAACAATAATAATAATAATAACAATAATAATAATAATAAAGTAGCAGGTATAAATTTTTTTAAAAGAATAAATTTTAATAGAATTCATTAAAATAAAAATAAATAAAAATATAAAATTGAGACTGCCTCCTATCTAATTTTGTAAAGACCAAGTCCAAACATAACTTTATTAAGATAGGTGTTTCTAAAGTTATCATTAAAAAATTTTTGCACACCACATTTATTTTATTAATAAAATTAGATATAATATAAATAACATAAATATTTTTATTTTAAAAATTAAAAATATAAATAAATTTTAAATAAATAAATATTTATTTTTTCTACACACAAAAATTTTAATTTTTTATTAAAAATTAAAATTTGTGTATGGTTTAATTTTTAATAAGAGTATTTATGTCATTTATATTATATCTAATTTTATCAATAAAATTAATGTGGTGTACAAAGTAAATTTAGTGGTGGTTTTAAAAATACCTATTGAGATAAATCTATTTTGATGTTATTTCACCGGATCAACTGCTTTTATCCTCATTTAAATTGTATTGACAACAAATCAAAATAAAATTTTATTTAATATATAGTTACCTTTTATTTTATTTATTTATTTATTATTGGATACCTTCACATTTTTTAACTAGTAAGAATTATATATATATATATATATCATATATATAAAGAGAAGTACACTTATGAAATAATAAGTTGTATTTTTCTACCAAAATTGATGATTACCTAAAACAACAACAAAAATAATTATATTTTTTTCTTAAACATACATCGTTATGAGATGATTCTTTCTTTCACTAAAGTATATAAAATGAAACTTCTAAATATTCTATAAGTATTAATTTTATTTTAATTTAGATTCCATAACTCTACAATTTAGGATATAGATATCCTAGTTATCTATATATAAAAATTAGGTTACAATAAGTTAGTTTGATTTAAAAAAAAAAAAATTTATCTACATAAATGAATAAGATTAATTCGTGATTATAAAATATGCCACTAAAAATATAATTTTATGTTTAAGGAATATAAATGTTAAAAAAGAACAAAAATAATAATATTTCACTTTAGGGAAACTAGATTTCTTTTATAATATAAAATTGGTGAAAATGCGATATGCATTAGGCCTTTTGGGATAATATTTAACAACATATATAATCATAAAATTGTTTAATCTCTCTTGGATATCTAAGTAAATGGATTAAGTTACATATATTAAAACAAGAGTTCCTGTATTTTTCTTTGTCATAAGTTGACTTATTCACAAATATCTATTCATAATGTGTATTGAAGTATTTACTTATATTGAAAAACATAATAAATTTATACAATGCCTTTTGAAACACTAGACTTAGTTACAATTTTTTAATGCAGCAATAAAAAAATATTTATTAATATTATGCATAACTTTAATTTAATACTAAGATATAGTTAAATGTTTAAATAATATTAAATAAACTAAATAAAATTTTAAGGAAAATTATATATTTGTATACGTACACCTTGATTTTCAATCGGTCCACATTCAAAATAAACCTTCATTTTATCCTTCCAAAAGTCAGCATTTTGACTAATTTAAAGCTATTTTTAAAGTATTTAAGGTGCTCCCAAAAAGCAAGTTTGGACAAAATAATAATAATAATAATAACTAAAAAAATTAAATTGAGTAAAAACATGTGACATGGAAACGTATTGGGTTACCGACTGCTTACCATCAAATTTCATCCAATTATTTTAGGGCTGACTTAACTCTCATTGGCTAAAAAGAGTTGCCCACTTCATTGTTCTAAATGGTCTACATTCACTTCATCTCCCCTCTGCATAAACATAATTTTATTAAGATTCTTGTTTGTCAAACTACATGTAGTACATAAATTTTTAAAAAATTATTAACTATTTCATTTTTTATGTATTAATTTAACTTATTTTTTCACATGTAATTTATTTGTGAAATTTAAAACTTTAATTTCTTTACTTGACTAACAAAATCAAAACTTCAGTTTTGAAACATAATTTATATTTTAGAACAAAGAAAACTAAGGGAATTTATTATTTGTATAAAATAAGATGACTAATTCCTAGTTTATTTTATGGATACACATTACAATTTACAAATATTGTATTGACGCTATAACACATAACTGATATATGTATCCTTGTAGTATAATTACATGACATGGTCCCAAAAGTCAAAAAGTCAATTTGGACTTAATCTCATTTGTTACTACACCATGTGTTATTATCACAACTCATGTCCGTTCATGATGTATGGTGAATTGGTGATATAATACTATATAGTAAAATTATATTATTGTTATTATAAAATTATAAATAACTCAAACTTTATATAAACAATATTCATATAAATTTTATTTGATTTGAAATATGATTTTTCTATATTATTTTATCATTTCTTCAAAAGTCATATTTCACAAATAATAAATTGAACAATATTTTGAAGTGAAGTTTACAGCTAGATTCAATATAAACTGATCAACCTACTATAATCCCTCAAACTCAACACAAATATTCCAATTCACTACAAAAAATATTAAGATGATGTAATAAATTATATAAATTAGATAGTATAATATTTCTATTTTATTAAAAAAATTCCTTATTTTTACACAAACAATTTATATGTTTATATTTGTCGTTCACATCCACATAAGAATTTAATCCATTATTTTTTTTTTCAAATTCAACACAATTATCAAATTAAAAATAATAATTCAACCCATAAAACTTACATTCATATTTTCGATACAATAATGTTTAATATTGTTATAAAATTAAGTGGGTGTCAAACTTACTTTGACCGATTTTTCAAGTGGTTACATATTCAATTTTGGAGGAATTAATAGTGTATAATTAATCTACGTTGCGAATGGATAATTGTGATGGGTATAATTTCTCAAAATTTATTTTCAATGAGTGAAAAATTAATGCTCAATTTGACCACTTACAAAAGATGCTATGTATGGGGGCTATGAAATGTTTAATAATAACCCATTCTACATTGAATTAGTACTAACATTAATTCTAATATAAATATTATAATATGTATGATGTAATTAAATGACTTACAGTAGACGATCATTAAACAGAGTCATACACGTGAAAAATTGAAGGTGAAAGCCTTCAACTGCAAATGGCTTGCAGAGCTCTTCACGCAGCAGTTAGTTTATTTGATTTTTTTTTTTTCTAATTATAAGGAAACGGAGATACATATGTCACCAAGACAATTTAGAGATGTCTCACTAATATATACATATATATATATGTATATATATAATCATTATTTCGGCTCAAATTATGTTTCCATCTTTAGATTAATCATTATTTTCTTAATATATAAAATATATTATTTGATTAATATATATTAACCTAAATCAATATGGTTAGTTATGGAAAATATATTGATCAATTTTTTTTCAAAGCTTAAAATGTGATACTTTTCATTGTCAGCAATATAATTACGTGACATTGGATAAATACGTTTTTATCGAATTTAGAAGAAAAAATTGCAATCATATTGGATATTATATTAAGATTAATAGTAGTTGACGGTTTTTTATTGTAAGTATTTAGGAAATAAAATCATAATTAAATTTACTTAAGATACCAATTTATGATTGATGCCGATTTAGTATCAATAAATAAAATGATTATATATATATGTATATATTTAATATGTTGATATGTCTTGAATCACACACTTCGCAGAGCTGTAACGGTATGCAGTATTGGGCCTTAAGCCCAATTTCGGTGTTTTAGGTTTTCCTCAGTACTATATATATGGTCTTTGAGATCTGTAATCTGTAACACATACCACATAATAAAATCCGTTCTCCTCTCTGCCCGTGGACGTAGCCAATTTATTGGTGAACCACGTAAATCTTGTGTCTTCTTTACGTTTCTTGTTTCTTGTTTATGCTCTATAATCCTATTCTGTCACAACAAACTGGTATCAGAGCCTGGTCGTTTCGATCAGGGTATTTTCCGCACTGTTAGGGTTTTTGGAGCCGATCAAGAATGTCTGCTTTCAACGTAAAGGTTGACAAATTCACCGGGAGAAATAGTTTTGGCTTATGGCAGATCAAGATGCGATCTCTGCTGAAGCAGCAGGGTTTGTGGGCGCCGCTATCAGGAAAACCTAAATCTGAAGATGTAGATGAAGAAGAGTGGAATACCCTAGAAGAAAAGGCTCACTCGACTATCATGCTATGTCTGTCTGACGATGTCATCATCGAGGTTGCGGATCAGGAAATTGCCGATGGTCTCTGGAAGAAGTTAGAGAGTCTCTACATGACGAAGTCTCTAACCAACAAATTGCTTCTGAAGCAACGTCTGTTCCGTTTACGCATGCAGGAAGGTACACCCCTTCGGGATCATCTAGATAAATTAAACAAAATTTTACTAGATTTGCGTAATATTGATGTTAAAGTAGAAGATGAGGACGCTGCTTTAATTCTGTTAGTATCTTTGCCTGAATCGTATGAGAATTTTGTTGAATCGTTTATTACTGGGAAAGATACTCTGTCTCTGGAAGATGTTCGATCTGCCCTCCACAGCAGAGAAGACCGTCAACAGGCAACTGGCTCGGCCACAGAAAATCAGGCATCGGGGCTGTTTGTCACGGGTAAGGGACAAAAGAAATCTGGGAAGAAAAGTGGGAAGCCAAATCAGAAAGGTTCAAAAGGTCCTAAACCCGATGACATCTGCAATTACTGTAAAGAACCAGGGCACTGGAAGAATGATTGTCCTAGGAAGAAGAGGAAACAGGAGAAGAAAGAGGGTGTCGGCGGTTCTGCAGCTGTTGCAGAAACTGATACAAATTCTGAAGAGGATCTGGCCTTGGTTGCAGCTGGACAGTCACATCGTAATGATGTGTGGGTTCTTGATTCTGGGGCATCATACCATATTTGTCCTAACAGGGAGTTCTTCTCGACCTATGAGCAGATAGATGGAGGAAATGTTACCATGGCTAACAGTGCTGCCTGCAAGGTGGTTGGGATTGGCTCAGTCAGGATACGGACACATGATGGGGTATTCTGCACCTTGAATGAAGTCAGACATGTTCCACAGATGACAAAAAATCTGATATCATTGAGTCTCCTTGACAGCAAGGGTTTCAGTTTCAAAGGTGAAGGTGGAGTTATGTATGTCTGTCAAGGTTCAAAGGTGGTTCTGACAGGCTTGAAACGTGGTACCTTATATTATCTGCGAGGTTCCACTGTGACAGGTTCTGCTGATGTTGCATCATCTGAGGTTCAGACCATGGATATGACCAGGCTGTGGCATATGAGGCTCGGTTATATGGGAGAAAGAGGGATGCAGATTTTGTCAAAGCGGGATCTTCTTTCTGGGCATAAAGTGCAGAATCTTGAATTCTGCGAACATTGTGTTTTTGGGAAGCTTCATCGCAGCAAGTTTCCAAAGAAGGCAGTTCATCAGACCAAGGGGACTCTTGACTACATTCATATGGATTGTTGGGGTCCGTCACGTGTTGAGTCTATTGGAGGCCACAGATATTTTGTGTCTATGATTGATGACTACTCTAGGATGACTTGGGTAATTATGATGAAACACAAAAGTGAAGCTTTCAAGAAATTCAAGCAGTGGAAAGCGTTGGTAGAAAATCAGACTGGGAAGAAGATCAAGCGACTGCGAACTGATAATGGCCTGGAGTTCTGTTCGTCTGAGTTCAACGAGTTCTGCAAGGATGCAGGGATTGCTCGACACCACACTATTCGACATACACCGCAGCAGAATGGTGTGGCAGAGCGCATGAATCAGACATTGCTGGAGAGAGCGAGATGCATGCTCTCGAATGCTGGTTTGGCTAGAAAGTTCTGGGCAGAAGCAGTAAACACGGCGTGCTATCTGATCAACCGTGGTCCTCACACTGGCATTGATTGCAAGACACCTTATGAGGTATGGTCTAATAAACTTGCAGATTATTCACTGTTAAAGGTTTTTGGTTGGAATGTGATTTTTGATGAGAATTCTATGCTTAACCCCACTGTGAGGTCCATTTGTACAGAAAATTATAGTAGTGTTGATAAACAGGTGGAGCTGCAAGTCACTCTCGATGAGTGTAAATCACAACTCCAAGGTGGAGAAGATCAACATACTACAGCAGAAAGTGCAAGTTCAGATGTTCATCCAGAAGCTCGCCAGACAAGCATAGCGGTTGATAGAGCTAGGAGAACAGGTGTGAAGCCTCCTGTGCGGTATGGTTTTGAGGATACGGTGACTTACGCATTACAAGTCGCTGACGAGGTGGAAGAGGAAGAACCATCTGCAGGTGAACCATTCACATACAGAGAGGCTGTTTCAGGTAGTGAGTCGGCCCAATGGCTCGCTGCAATGAGAGAAGAGATGGAATCACTTGCTAAGAATGAGACTTGGGAGCTGGTCAAACGGCCTAAGGAGAGAAAGATTGTTACTTGCAAATGGATATTCAAGAAGAAGGAAGAAACCATACCTGGTGAGGGTGTGAGATACAAAGCTCGGCTAGTTGCAAGAGGGTTCACACAGAAGGAGGGGGTTGACTATAATGAGATATTCTCACCAGTGGTAAGACACACTTCCATCAGAGTGTTACTAGCAATGGTTGCACATCAAGATTTAGAACTTGAGCAACTAGATGTGAAGACAACTTTTCTACATGGAAAGCTCGAAGACGATATCTACATGACTCAGCCAGAGGGGTTCCAGGTTCTGGGGAAGGAAGATTATGTTTGCAAGTTGATGAGGTCTTTATATGGGCTAAAGCAGTCTCCAAGGCAGTGGTATAAGAGGTTTGACAGTTACATGATCCAGTTGGGATACAACAGGAGTCCGTATGATTGTTGTGTGTATCACAACAAAGCTGATGATGGTTCCATGATCTATCTCGTCCTGTATGTGGATGATATGCTCATAGCTGCGAAGTCCAAGTCTGATATTCAGAAGTTGAAGGATCTGCTCAGTGCTGAGTTCGATATGAAGGATTTGGGTGCTGCCAAGAAAATTCTGGGTATGGAGATATATAGGGAAAGAGAGAAGAAGAAGCTTTTCTTGTCACAGAAGAGTTACATTCAGAAGATCTTGTCTAGATTTGGCATGTCTACCGCCAAGACTATTGATACTCCAAGTGCTACAAATATTCATTTATCTACTGATTATGCACCGAAATCTGTAGCTGAGCAGGTGTACATGTCTCGAGTCCCATACTCTAATGCAGTAGGGAGTTTGATGTATGCTATGGTCTGGACTAGACCAGATCTTGCACATGCTGTTAGTGTTGTCAGCAGGTTAATGGGACAACTTGGAAAGGAGCATTGGCAAGCTGTGAAGAGGATTTTCCGTTATCTCAGAGGTACGTCTGATGTTGGTCTCATTTATGGAGGTGATGCTCACGTTTCTGTGACTGGTTATTCTGATTCTGACTATGCTGGAGATGTTGATAGTAGAAGATCTATGACTGGTTATGTTTTCACTCTTGGTGGTTCTGTTGTTAGTTGGAAGGCAACTCTGCAGGCTACAGTTACTTTGTCTACAACTGAAGCAGAGTATATGGCATTGACAGAAGCTGCTAAAGAGGGAGTTTGGTTGAAAGGGCTTGTAGGTGATCTTGGTCTACATCATGATCAAGTTATTGTATTCTGTGACAGTCTGAGTGCAATCTGTTTGACCAAGGATCCATGAGAGGACCAAGCATATTGATGTGAGGTATCATTTTCTGAGGAGTGAGCAGAGAATCAAGGTGATGAAAGTAGGTACCGCTGATAATCCTGCTGACATGTTCACCAAGCCGGTCCCGCATAGCAAGTTTCGACATTGTTTGGACTTGCTAAATGTCACAAGCTGTTAGATGCCCAAGGAGGGCAAATCTGAGGCAGAAAGGAGGAGTCTGTTCATCTGGCATTGTAATGATGCATCTGCAAGGAAGATTCAAGTCAAGGTGGAGATTTGTTGATATGTTTTAGGTTTTCCTCAGTACTATATATATGGTCTTTGAGATCTGTAATATGTAACACATACCACATAATAAAATCCGTTCTCCTCTCTGCCCGTGGACGTAGCCAATTTATTGGTGAACCACGTAAATCTTGTGTCTTCTTTACGTTTCTTGTTTCTTGTTTATGCTCTATAATCCTATTCTGTCACAACATAATAGTTGTAAAATAATATTTAGTATTGAATATATCCATAAATCAAGGAAGTTTTTATTCTTATTGATTCTGTTAGCATAATTTAGGGTATTAAATGATTTTACCTTACTAATTCTGGTATGATATGTTGCTATATCTGAGCAATTAAAATTCACCCGCTTATGTCTAATTAAATAAGAAAAAATCAACGGAGATTTAATTACCAGATATTATGAAAGGGAAATTAGTCCTAATAACCAACACAAATATTTGGTTAAAATGACCTTTGATCAATCCTCCTTATTTTACTTTAAAAAAAAAAAAAAACTATATTTTTTAAAAATTAGACACCACCTCAATTATATTTTTCCTTTCAAGATAGCTTTACTCCTATGCAAAGAAGAGGAGGGAGAATCCAACGTACGCCAACTCTCCATGTAGCTCGAAAAATGAGGGGGAGGGGGGAGGGGGGAGGGGGGACGGGGGAGGGGGGTGGTAAGTAGGTACATGTGCAAATTTCATAACGCCATAAGAAGTAGTTAGATAGAACATTTTAAGTACTACCTCGACTCAAATTTAGTTTGGGTTGAAGTGTTACAAAGATAATTTCAATATTTTTTCTTTTTCGGGTGCGGGGTGATGCTCCATGTGAAATTCTAAAAAATATTCCAGATCAATAATCAATCAATATACAATTCATTAGACTAATCTATAAGTTTGACTAAAAACTAAATAATTGACAATAAATTAAAGTAGTTGATAGTAGGGATACTAACTCCACTGTTAGGGAGGGTAATTGTCCATTTTGTTTTGCTTATTTTATTTGATTTCTAGAATTTATATTATAAGTTAATAATATTACAACTCCATAATTGATACCCTTTAACTCAAAAAGAAAATTGATAGGATTTTCTCATTTCCTTTATCACCAAATAAAAATAGGCAATTGGGTTGGGGCAAGTTGCAAGATTATGCACCGCCCATTTGATATTTTGAAGTGAAACATTACTAAAAATAAAATATTAATACATGACCAAGGTCAACACATTAAAATAAAATATTAATACATGACCAACGTCAACACATTAAATTGTAAATGCATTACAACAGTTAGCAGTACAACACAACATATTTGCACAAAAACACAAAGTCCCATAGCATGAGTGTTAAAGTATCCCACATCGGTTAAGGTAAGTGTCTTAGGTAGGCTTATAAGCATGGGCAATCCTCTCACTTTTAACCTGGGTTTTAAGTGTTGAGTTAGGCCTTGATGTTCAATATGGTATCAGAGCCTTCCTTAACTCGATGACGTGAGGGCTCACAGTGAGGGAGGATGTTAAAGTATCCCACATTTTTAAGTGTTGAGTTAGACCTTGATGTTCAATAATGAGTCATGACCCACCTCTGCACCACAAATTGATTACTTCTTCTCTCTCAACAGTTTCTACCATTTCAACCTTTTCATCCAAAATTCTTAGTCTCTCACTGTTTGAACTCATAGACGAGTGGCCACAGGCACAATTTCATTAAAAAAATCCCCACACAAAAAAAAGGGGAAGACGACAGATACTGAGATACATTTTTACAATAAAAAAATACACACAAAAAAATGACAAAAATGAATATGAATTACTTCCATTTCCATAGAATCAAAAGAAGGTGAAGCTGGAAAACTTGAAAGAAACAAAAGACGAAAGGTGTATTATTCGTGGCTACCTTCAATTCACATTTAAAACAAAATTCTTTTTCAGTTTTTTAGGGTGTATTTTGGGGCATGATTTGATTTGGGGAAAAGTCCTTTTTATTTTTTAGAATAGGGTTTGATACAGAATATTCAAAAGTCTGAATTTAATTCGATTAATTGGTTTGTAAATTCATTTTTTTTTATTAACGAAATAAACAAAAAAAAAGATGGGCTTGGATGAAGTATGGGATGGGCTAATTGTATAAAATCAGAAAATGACTAATATTATTATTCAGCTTCTACAAGTATGGCCTTGGGCTGGAGTCCAATGTAGGCCCAGCCTACATCCACCCTTGGTCTCAACAACTACTTAATCCTGGTACTTTGATGGCGAATAACACACAACAATGGAATTGTGACATAGGCGTGAGTGATGCTAACTATAGTGATAAATTTGATTGTTTGTTATCGTGTCCGGGTGACATTTTATAAATACAAAACATAGGATGTTAATGTCCATACATTCATGCCATATTTGAAATGACATTTTGTAAATACTAAAATTTAATAAAACTATCTTTTAAAAAAGAAATCTTACAATTAATAATAATTCCTAAAATATTAGGTACACATAAGTGGGGCGTTACATTTAATTTATATTATAATAATTAATTCGTTAAAAGATATATGTACAACATACGGTGCATCGAACAGGCGGAGTACTAGATAGTATAGAAGGTCACAATAATGATGAATAACAAGACATTGTTATAACAAAAAAATGTTGTTATGTATGACTTACAATTTATCCAAGACATGCCAATTTCATTTGAATAATTCACAATAAACATATTAATACATTTTTGTGATATGTTGGACTAAATTTACCAAAAAGAGCATTCAAGTCTTCATATGTAAGCATTATGAACTTGCAGTGTGTGTCATTTATGTTGGAACTCTATAAAATATGATAAATAATCATTTATCTTTAATTAATTATTTGATTTATTCACAATATAAAAATTAGAATAATGCTAATATGTCATCCCGGAATTAGGTAATATTCCAAATCTCTTAAAATTTGAATAATGATAGTACATCATTATAACATATTGAATGTTGTTATGTGCATAAATGACCATCAATTCTCCAGTGCTATATCAATTTGATTCGAATAACCCATAACAATTATATGCATACACTTTACAATATGTTGGACAAAATGCCAAAAACACATTCAATTCTTCATATTTAAACAGTATGAACTTGTCGTGTGTGTCATCTAATCTATGAAATATGATAAGTAATAATATTGCTCAAACAAATGATTTGAATTTATAATTTGATTATTATATAAAGTTAGAATAATACTAATGTGTCATCCAAGATTTAGGTGATGTTTAAAATCTATAAAAATTTAATAAGGACCAGTACCTTGTTATTATAAAATAATGTCGTTATGTCTATAAATGATTCGCAATTTATCCAGAACATGCTAAGTTCATTTAAATAATTCATAATAAATATATTAATAAAATAATGGACATAAAATCCATATGGAAATTCTCTAATAAAAATAATCATGGACTCCATTCCAAAATTCATCAGGCTGCTCAACAGGCTTTTGTGTCTAGGTATTGGAAAGATACTCTTGCATTTAGTGTAAAATGGTTGTGTTCTCTCTCTCTCTCTAACATTGTTTCTTGAAACCATAGCATCAATTTTCCTCATGCGTGCCACAATGAATTTGAATTTTTTCCTGCAAATGGTGCTCACATTATTCACTATTATGTGCCATACATTTTTGTTATTGTTGATGAGGTAAAAAAATATTGGTATATATTCAAAATTCTAACTTAAATTCTTGCGTGGATATGCAAATCAAGGGAAGTCAAGGGATAAACAGATTAGGAGATATTCAAGGAAGTGAAAATCAACTAATTAGAGATAAAGAGGGAAAGGATATCATTAAGATATGGTAGGATCCGGCTTGCTGAAATTAAGGAAAACGGTTGATGGAATCACACGTGAAGATCATTGGCGATTGGGTATGGAAGTCAACTAATATAAGTAGCTGAGGTCGAGAGAGATGAGTCATCTCTGTTTCATTTTGATTAAAAAGGTTATATACAGAGATTTGTGCGGTGTTTTAGATTGAAGTTATTTGATTCGGGAGAATAGAATAGCATAAGTGATATTTGAAGGCGAACTGTCAGAAAACAACATAGAGAAGGCTTAATTACATTGATGCACCACTTGCTGCGCTCAGGAGACTCCAGCCTCTTGTAGATGGGGGTTTACAACAAAAATCCTTTTAGTGGACTAGAATGCAAGTAATGTATTAGAAGATGTATTTATAGAGTAGACAAGTATATATGGGGAGTCTAAATACGTGTAAGTTCTATTTGTAATATTTGTGGGAACAAATAATTCTTCTAATGAATATACTTGAGAGGAAGAATGGATTCTTCCTCATAACTATTAAAGTTCCTATTTTAGCTTCTGCTCTTTCAATTAAAGTTCGAACATCTATTTAACTAATACACATGTGCACGAATCTAATCTAACAATTGGCACCAGAGCATATTCCAGTTTTTTTTGTTTTTTTAAAACAAGTTGATCGAGGGACAGAAACATAAGATCTTATGAAAGAGCTTCATTACGACCTCCATCTCTTGATGGACAAAATTATCCATTCTAGAAATCAATGATTATCATCTATCTGAGGTCCAAACGTTGTGGGGAGTCAATTCAAACTGAGTGGATGTGGCTGAAAATGACTGATGACAAAGACCTAACGAAAATTGATGACAAGCCCAGAACGTTATTGAAAGATGTGCAGAAGATGCAAACTACACAACACTATATGCAATACTCTGGATTCAATGAGGCACAAATTGATCATCTACTGTCAAACTGCTAAAGATGTGTGGGATGCGCTTCAAAAATAGTTTGAAGGGAATGAATTAGTAAGGAAATCAAAACTACAAAGATTGACCACACAATTTGATGGGATTCAAATGACTGAAGAAGAAAACATCGGAATGTACTATGCAAGGTTTAGTGGCATTGTATATCAATGTTACACTTTCGAGGATGAAATTGAAGAAAAAGTTCAAATCATGAAAATTATGAGAACTCTAGCTCCAAGATTCAGGGAGAAAATCACTATTTTAGAATCCTTTATGAGAGTTACTCCATTGACCTTGGATGATCTGATGGGAGAACTTAGAACTTTTGAAATAAATAACGGAATGGATGTTCTCAAGAACAAAGGGATGACACTCAAGGCCGAGTCGTCCACTGAGGTGATTGAGAACGAAGTAACTGAACTTATTGACAAAATGGCACTGCTAATGAAAAATTACAGCAAGCTCATAAAAAAATACAACAACAGCTAGTCGTCCAGCAGAAGTTCGAACTCAGGGGAAAATGTCAAAAGAGGAGGTATTAAGACTCAAAACTTCAAATAAGGTAATTGAAAAGAATCAGACCAATGCAGGAAGTGCAAAGGCTATGGACATTATCAGGTTGAATGTCCAAATTTTCTTAGGAAAAACAAAGCATTAAAAGCCACATAGAGTGAATTTAAGTCTGATGGAGATGAAGTACCTGATGACGAATAAACAAAATACCCTAGCAATTTGCTGCGTACACCTCGTCAAAAGACATGATCTGCCTCACCTCTATAGTGGGAACTAAAGGAACTGGAATCTTCTGAAGAACCTAATTTTGATGATCCAACACTGGAAGATTTGGAGAAAATGTACATATAAGTGACAACCAGATGCACTGAAGCTACTGAGGTTATTCGAAGACTAGAAAACCAAGTTTAGGAATACAAAAGTATGGGAACCATTGCCACAGAACACCAAGATCTGAGTCGGGTGAAGTATCAACTTCAAATATCAAGAGAAATCAATGAACGATTCAATGATGAGCTGACTACATCCTAGAAAAATATGAGGAATCTAGAACATCAAGTTCATGTTCAAAAGACAGGAATGTCGACACTCGAGATCGATCTCAAAAGAGTACATGAGTCCATTTATGATAACCACCAGGTAATATCTTCATTAATTGACAAACTAGTTGACACTATGTCAAAATTGCAGGACAAAGAGTATGAAATGACTTTACTACGAGTTAAGTTAGACAAAGCAGTACGAACTATACGAGGACTGAAGAGAGAAAAAGGCAAAATTTGATGAAATACTGGCATATAGAATACCACAGGGTAACAAGACTTGAATTGGATATACTGAAGAGAAGCCACCTGGAAAGACAACATTTGTGGTAGCTAGTTCTTCAACTATTCATACAACCAATTCAAAGACTATTTGTGAAAGAGGTAAAGGGAATTCCAAAGGTATGAAAAAATTCATTTCTACATGCCACTACTATGAAGCACCTGGACACATTCGACCTAGGTGCTACAGAATGAAACATGACCTGCGGTCATGTAACATCTCTAGTTGGAACATGTATGGAGCACCAGTAAAAAGTTCTACCTCCTCAAGAACTGTTCAGGATGACGAAAATAACCTAAAAACTAAATAACAAAAAAGGATATGGGTCATCAAGAAAAATATGTGTCTCACATCTTTAATAGTCTCCCTTGGTGCAAACAGTACTGGAACTTGGTACTTCGACAGTGGCTGTTCTCGTCACACGTATGTAATGCTACTTATCTATCTGACGTCACTTAGATTGAGGGAGAGTCTGTTACTTTTGGTGACGGCAAGAGTGAATGTGTCATAAGACAAGGCACTCTTAATGTAACTAGGTTACCTAAACTATCAAATGTGTTTCTAGTTGAAAATCTTAAGGCAAATCTGTTAAGTATTGGTCAAATATGTGATTAAGGAATGCGAGTAAATTTCAATCATGACAAATGCATGGTTATTGACAATAGCAAATGATGCATACTTACAGGAACTAGATCCATTAACAATTGTTATCTTCTTGATAGGAATCATGTTTGTCACAATGTAAGCATTGGGGCAACAGAAGTCTGGCATAAAAAACTGGGTCATGTCATCTATAATCACCTCATTGCTTTGTCAAAATCTCAATGTGTTAGGGGCTTGCCAAAGCTGCCAAACAAAGATCAAGGAATATGTGGTTCCTGTCAATTTTGTAAACAAGTAAAAAGCTCTCACAAAAGAACTCAAGAAGTTTGTACCCAACAAATTCTAGCATTACTGCATATGAACTTGATGGGGCCCGTCAGACCAAAAGTATTGGTGGTAAAAAGTATATTTTTGTGTATGTTAATGATTTTCTCAAGATATACTTGGGTAAGATTTCTTAGAGAAAAGTTAGACACTTTTGGGGAATTTGAAAAGTTGATCAAACTACTTGAACCTAAAAAATATATCTCTGTTGTTCGAATACGAAGTGACCATGGCAGAGAATATGAAAATAATGCATTCATTGATTTTTGCACCTTACGTGATATGTCTCGTGAGTTTTTAGCTCCCAAAACACCTCAACCAAATGAAGTTGTTGAGAGGAATAATCATACTCTACAAGAAATGGCTAGAGCCATAATACTAGGGAAGAATGTATCATAAAAATGGTGGGATGAAGCTGTAAATACTGCGTGCTATGTTTCAAATCATGTATGCCTAAAAAAGGATTAAGGATGACATCTTATCAAATCTCGAAAGGCAAGACTCCAAATCTTAGCCATCTTCATATGTTTGGTTGCAAATGCTATGTATATAATGACCAAGAACAGTTGGGTAGTTTGATGCAAAAAGTGATTTAGGTATGTTCCTTGGGTATTATACAAATAGTCGAGCATTTTGAGTTTACAACCTGAGGACTCAAACACTTATTGAAAGTACTAATGTTTTTTTATGACTCCTTGGGAAGTCATGACATTGATTTGGATGAGATAGGTCCCTCAGTTGTATGAACTACCAGTGAAGCAACCTGTGACCCCACAGAAGAAACTGATCAGACCTTGAAAAATCAAGAATCAGAAAACCATGAACCCTCTACAAGAGTCCAAAAGGAGCACCCCGAAAAACTTATTATTGCAAATCTAGATGAAGGGATAAAAATACATAGAAGTTCGAAACCCGATTACTATAAAATGGAAGGACTAGTGCATCATGCATGTTACACTTCACTGAACCTAAGAACATTAAAGAGGCTTTTAAAGATGACAGCTGGATAATAGCGATGCAAGAAGAATTAGAGCAATTTTCCAGAAATGATGTTTGGACACTCTTTCCACGCCCTGATAGTGCCAACATCATTGGAACCAAACAGATTTTCAAAAATAAAACCGATGAACAGGAAAACATTACAATGAATAAAGCTAGACTGGTTGCTCTGTTTTACACTCAAGTGGAAGGAATTGACTTTGAAGAAACGTTTGCTCCAGTTGCCAGACTAGAATCTGTAAGAATTCTACTTTCATTTGTTTGCACTAAGAAATTCATTCATTATCAAATGGACGTAAAAAGTGTCTTATTAAATGATTTTTTGAATGATGAAGCTTATGTAGAGCAACCTCAAAGGATTTGGAGATCCACACTACTCTACGCATGTGTACAAATTGAAAAAGGCTCTGTACGAGCTGAAACAAGCCCCGAGAGCTTGGTACAAAAGACTGACAAAGTTCTTGCTTGCGAAAGGATACAAGTGATGATGAGTTGATCAAACATTGTTCATTCACTGGTTGAACAAGGACATCGACTCAACATCTAAAGACAAAGTGAACAACTTTGTCAAGGTAATGTCACAAGAATTTGAAATGAGCATGGTTGGTGAATTGTCGTACTTTCTTGGATTACATGTTAAACAAAGCAAAAACATAATAATGATACATCAATGGAAATATGCTAGAAATCTGGTAAAGAAATTTGGTCTTGAAGGTTGCAAGATTGCTCATACACCCATGGGTACTAACGCCAAGTTGTCAAAAGACGAAAGTGGAACAAGTGTTGACACAATATTGTATAGAAGCATGATAGGAAGTCTCTTGTACCTTACTGCAAACAGACCAGATATCAGTTGTAGCATGGGACTCTGTGCAAGATACTAATCTAATGCAAAAGAATCAAATCTCAAGGCTATAAAATGAATCATTCGTTATGTGGCAGGTACCCCGAACTACAGACTTAAATACTCATTTGACACTAAGCCTATTTTTGCAGGTTATTGTGATGCAGATTGGGCCGGTGATGTAGATGATAGAAAAATCACGTCTGGAGGATGCTTCTTCATTGGCAATAACCTAGTACATGGCTTAGTAAGAAGCAGAACAACATATCCTTATCTACAGTTGAGGCAGAGTACATTGCTGCCTGAAGCTCATGCTCTCAACTTGTCTGGATGATGCATATGTTGTGCAATTAAGGTATGCACTTGAACTCTATGACTTTATTTCATGATAACATGAGTGTAATAAATATGTCCAAAAACCCTGTACAACACTCCCAAACCAAGCACATTGACATCATACATCACTACATTAGAGAATTGGTTGAGGAGGGCATCATTGTACTAGAACATGCTCTTACCATTAATCAACTCGCAAATATTTTCACCAAGTCCTTAGATTCTCAATGATTAATATCTCTGAGAAAATCTCTGGGTATTAGTTAAACTCAATAATAAAAAAAGGGGGTTCGATACATGTTTTGGTGTCCTATACAGGTTTAGAATTAGGTTTGTTTTGAACTTCAAATTCCATATGTCTGACTTCAATAATTTGGAAAGAGCTACGACTTTGAAATGATGTGGTGTTAAGCTATCTGTAGTATGATTGAGCATCATGCACAAAAAATGATAGGTCTGCGAAAGCTATCATTCTATGTCTCATCTGGTTCGCACAAATGGCGTTATAAGAGTAGTTTGACCTCGTCACACCAGGTTTTTCTAGTATGGTAATTGATCGTGTGGTTTGCGAGCTACTACACAAGGATTCGGTAGAAGAAGTGATAAGGTTAATAAAATCTTTAGGCTGCTTTTTAAAGATTCTTTATTACATACTTGAATAAAGACTAAGGATTTATCCTAGTGTATCTTCAAATCTAATTGCCTGCGAAAAGATATCAAGTGTGTATCCTCTCATCTACTAAAAAGTGTAATACAACATATTTGAACTATTCAAAATTGAGCAATAGACATTCGTAGATTTGTCCTTTGAGAGTCAGGATCTTTGACGAAGAAAAAGGGATTTGGGAGTTATACGCGAATGTGGATTAATGGCCTTGGACATGGGCTATTACCTCAAAAGGCCTGCGTTCACTATTCCTCATGGACGTGGTACGTGTCAAAAAACTAGGTCAGGAGTGGTGTGAGGTGGGGTTATTTAAATATTTGTCTGCGTGTCTTAATTATCACCTGCACAAAAAAATAAAAAGTCGTCTGACCAAGGAACATCAATAGTCTCAATTTCTGGTTCACTTTCTGTTCATCTAGACTACTCTATGTTTTCATCCTTCGAGCATTAAAGGAGAAATGCTTTTCTTCCTTGCAGGGTATCCATGGCAAACTCAGGTGATGATTCGAGTGGAAGACGTCTCAGCTGGGCATTGGTACCATTCCTCGACCATGAACCACTGGAAATCTTACCCCCACTGCACTCACATACCGAATAGAATCCCTTTTTCTCAAATGTACCTTACGAAGAAGGCCCTCATTATCCTATTGTTCCTGATGAACAAACTTCTTTTGCTCACTCTAATCCCAATAAACATAATCCTCCGTCGCCCAAACAATCGGAACAACAACATCCTAAATCTCCCAAAACTACCGAACCGCCAATGACCAGCGCGGCTCCACCTTCTAGTTCTCCAGCTCCACCCATTGAAACTCTGGTGGTCACTTCACAGAAAACACCTAGTTTATTTTCAACTCAACCCTTAGAACCAGTTAGTCAAAAAAGAAAACCAAGTACAAAACACGCGACAAAGTCAAGCACACGACCTACAAAATCTACATAAAAATTGAAGAATGTCATGGTTGATTTCTCTTCAGATGAAGAAATCCCTCATTCCCCTCCACGAAGATCGCACAGAAGAAGAACTTCTTCTTCTATTCGAAAGCTGCTTATTACTTATTTCAATTATTTCAATCCATGGACTTCTGGCCTAAACGAAACCTAGATTTGAAATGTTTTGAGAAAATCCCTGTTATGGCTTGTATTAGGAACTGTGGACTAGAGTGTATTGTAAAAAATTTGGGTCGATTCTATGGATTAATTGTTCATGAATTTTATGCAAACTTAGTGATGGGGATTCAATGTTCTGATTCACCACAGTTTGGGAAGATTTTTGTTCGTAACAAAATAGTCAACTTCAGTGTGGATGTCATTAATGACTACCTTGAGTTAAATGGTGTTAATGAAGAGGAAAAAGAGGAATTGGATTTGGGAGAGGTTGCCAACTACCTAGGTGATGGAAAACTGACTAAAAAGACCAAACATGGTCTTTCTTCGTCAGTTTTAACACTAAATGTCAATCTTCTTCACAAGATTGGGCGCCACAACTGGACACCCACCTCAAACAAGTCTCATTTGAATTCCACTCAGTGTTTATTTATCTATAAGGTGTTAACCACTAAACCAATTAACTTTGGGAAAATGTTCTTTGATGCGGTCGTAAGTTTTGCTGAAAGACCTGATACTAGAAAGAAACTCCCCTTTCCTAGCCTGATTTGGGGCCTTCTTTCCTTCCAAGGGGTTCCAGCTGGGGACTCTGATGTTCTCCTCAAAGTTGCACCACCTCTGAAGATGGCTTAAAGAGAAGCTAATGTGTACTCGAAGCCCAGAACTATCGAACCCACACTCAAGCCTTTTGAAGTTGCCACCAATCTTACCCTGTTTTTGCACCAACAAATGAAAATTTTGGACACTCTTCCTGTGGAGGTGTCGGTTCAAACACTATATCTCTCTAACATACTTAAATCCATTGATGTCCCTATTAATGCAGGACCCTTAAGAACTTCCAATCCTTTGGCAAGTGGCTCGAAAAAGGGGGAGACATTCAGTGCAGGTGCAAGAGCAGCTGAGAAGGGTAAAAAGAAAAAGAAGGAAACTGAGAAAGGAAGAAGAATACGCCGGTGGATGAAAGTGAAGAGAACGAGTTCGAATATAGAGTCAAATCTAAGAAGAATGAGGACTGGGCTAGTGAGGCCAATTCAGACTAAGTTGGAGAAATGAAAATGGCTGACCGTTCGTTGAATTTTTCTTTTTGAGAATGTTAAAGATAATTGATTGATCTGGTTTCTTTTTACTGTATGTCATGGGATGTTAAAACAATTACTTGATCTGTTTTGTTTTGTGAACTTTTGAAACGTTGAACTTGATGTTCACCTTTTAATGCTGGTTTTGATGAAGTTCATTTGTTATGCATCATATTGTTATGCATCATATTGTTATCCTTGTGTCTTGGTCTTATCTTGCAGTGATACAAAATACTCCAGGCCCACAGATTTTCAAACCAAATGCCAAAGAGGGAGATTAATGAGGTAAAAATATTGACATATATTCGAAAATCTAACTTAAATGTAAATTACCTACAGGATCTTGCGTGGATATGCAAATCAAGGAAAGTCAAGGGATAAACAAATTAGGAGATATTCAAGGACGTGAAAATCAGCTAATTAGAGATAAAGAAAAAAAAAGGATATCATGAAGATATGACAGGATCCGACTTGCTGAAATTAGGGAAAACGGTTGATAGAATCACGCGTGAAGATTGGCGATTGGATGTGGAAGTCAACTAATATAAGTAGCTGAGGTCGAGAGAGATGAGTCATCTCTGTTTCATTTTGATTAAAAAGGTTATATGTAGAGATCTGTGAGGTGTTTTAGATCAAAGCTATTTTATTCGAGAGAATACAATAGCATAAGAGTTATTTGAAAGTGAACTCTTAGATAACAACATAGAGACACCTTAATTACAATGATGCACCACTTGCTGCGCTCGGGATAATCCAGCCTCTTGTAGAGGGGAGTTTACAACAAAAATCCTTCTAGTGGACTAGAAGGTCAAGTAAGATATTAGAAGATGTATTTATAGAGTAAACAAGTATTTATGGGGAGTCTAGATATGTATTAGTTATATCTGTAATGTTTGTGGGAACAAATAGTTCTTCTAATCGATATACTTGAGAGGAAGAAAGGATCGTTTCTCGTAACAATTAAAATTCCTGTTTTAGTTTCCGCTCTTTCAATTAAAATTTGAACATCTATTGAACTAATACATACGCGCACGAATTCTGACTAATAATTGCAACAAAAGATGTTCCACCATTGCAGTTTATATTCTTAATTGAATCAGTAATTAAATTAATTTTAGTATCGATTAAATGATTTATGAGAACTTGAATGGTAAGAGGTAAAATTTGTCCTAAACGACAAACTTGTGATCACAACATAATCTCTCTATTTGAATTAAATGATTTGAGGAAAAAGGCTGTTCTTTTGTAGGATTAATGGAAGAATTGACACTTAATAAAAACTTAGTTTCTGCATCAATTATTGCCTTCAGAAAGGCTGAAGAGTACTTAGCTTCTGGGGCAAAATGCAATTATTATAATTTAATTCCAAATAATCATCAAGAATGTCTTTTGTTGCAAGCTATGCTCTCTCTCTCTCTCTCTCTCTCTCTCGTGAGAAAAACTACAAATGCTAACAGATAAAACATGCAATACATTAAAAAATGGAGCAGCGTCCACGGAATCTGTTACCCTCTTTTTTTTCAACGTGCCGGGTTTTCCAGGGACTTTGCTGCCTTATTCTTTCCCATGTAGTGAATCTCTGAACGATAATTGATTTCTATAAATAGAATAACTCATGCCTTGTGCAACAATTCACATCACAAATTTGTTATCCTTTTCTCTGATAAGTAATCTAATCGCAACAATGGCATTGACACCTCCCTACAAGAAGCTTCTTCTGGCTGCTGTACTGGTTCTGGGACTGTGGGCTTCTCTTGCTTCGGCCCGTACCGCACCTGATGCATCAATGGTCGAGAGACACGAGAAATGGATGGCGGAGCATGGCCGTGTGTACAAAGATGAAACAGAAAAGGCTAAGAGATTCACCATATTCAAGGAGAATGTGGAGTACATTAACTCCTTTAGTGAAGCCGGGGCCCGGGCTTACAAGCTTGCTGTAAACAAATTTGCTGATCTGACGAACGAGGAATTTCAGGCCTCCAGAAATGGATACAAGCCCACATCTCATCCGAAGACGTCTAAGGTTTCGACGTTTAGGTATGCTAATGTTACGGCAGTTCCGGCCAGCATCGACTGGAGAAACAAGGGAGCTGTTACCGGCGTTAAGGACCAGGGCCAATGTGGTAAGTGAAATGCATCATCCCTCTGTCGTGCCGATTTCCATTTGTGTGTCAAACGAAGTCTAATTTTCTGTGAACAAAAATTACAGGATGTTGCTGGGCGTTTTCAGCTGTTGCAGCCACTGAAGGAATCAACCAGCTCACGACAGGGAATCTGATCTCTTTGTCCGAACAAGAGCTTGTGGATTGTGATACAAGCGAAGACCAGGGCTGTAATGGTGGTCTCATGGACTACGCGTTCGAGTTCATTATTAGCAATCATGGCCTAACTACTGAATCCAATTACCCGTACGAGGGATCTGATGGAACCTGCAACACTAAGAAGGAATCATCTCGCGTCGCCAAGATTACAGGGTACGAAGATGTCCCTGCCAACAGTGAGCCTGCATTGCTCAAAGCTGTGGCTAGCCAACCAATATCTGTTGCCATTGATGCTAGTGGATCCGACTTCCAGTTCTACTCGAGCGGAGTCTTCACTGGAGACTGTGGAACCGAACTTGACCATGGTGTCACTGCAGTTGGCTATGGAAAAACGAGCGATGGAACAAAGTATTGGCTGGTTAAGAACTCATGGGGAACAAGTTGGGGAGAGAACGGATACATTAGAATGCAGAGGGATATTGGAGCTGCTGAAGGACTCTGTGGCATTGCTATGCAAGCTTCTTACCCGACTGCTTAAAATGTTGAATCGTTTGACCGAACTATGTATAGGACTTCCATTGTTTCCGAATTATGTGCATACATACGTATACTATGATACTGTCAATGTATATATGAAAGTCCAATGAAATCAAGTGAAATGAAAGCGTTGTTGTTCAAGAATTTCTGATTTACATCACCATCAGTCCATATCAAACAGTTAGAAGATAAAAAACCAACAGCGTTCTAATACAAAACCGGCATTATTCGTTTACTGATCAAACATAATTGAAAGGAACATAATTTGGAAGTTGAAGAATGCAGTTTGTGATGATCACTGGCCAGCAGCAAAGGCCTCGACCGGGAAAGTCTTGGTGATGCCTGCAAGGCTCTTGAAGTGGATCTTGCCCGTGGGAGGATCAGCAACGGTTATTTCACAAACGGGTGGCCACAGCATGAGCTCTTTGGCCTTCACTCCTTTGAGCTTCTTGATCCTCTTCTTCTCCACAAAGCCGGTTACATTAGTATCGTAGCTAACTAGCTTGCTGATGGCCTTGAAGTTATGTTCCACTTTTTTCTTTTGGTGGATCCACATGTATCCTGTGCTCTGCACGAACCCGACTTCAATGATGTCGGCCAATGGGAGAAGCCCACCAGGTAGCTCGAACTCTTGCAGAAGGGCCGTCGCCATTTTTAGGCCTTCCTCGTGGCCTTCCTTGACGATTGCTCCTTCCTTTTCAGCCATTTTTAGCTGTAGTTGCTGGGTATAGGTGAAGTTGTGGGGGGTTTTGATGGTTTATATTTATAGAGCATAACTTCCACATTGAGAAACAAATGGAATCGGAGAAAACAACGCTACCAGCTTCGTAATGTCCAATCAAACTCCTACCATGTTCTTATGTCTTAATTAACATAAAAGGATTCACCAGACCACAAACAGCTTATTATGCAGGCTGTGTTGAAACTTCCGACTTCGTTTTGTTTTATCATGTTGCAGGCTCAACACATCAATTCTCTATTTTCTCTTGTATTTATATATATATATATGTGTGTGTGTGTGTGTGTGTGTAATTTTACTTCCCCATGACATTCATTATATCAGATATACTAATAAAATAAAAATTATTGTGTTCATATATTAAGAAAAATTAAATGTTAAGACCTGCTTGATTAATCATTTTCTGAACAATTCTCATATTTGTATTTTCACAAAAATTATATGCACAATAAAACATAGATCTGGTTACATAATATGTTGGATATGCTCCAAAAATAAAAAAATAAGTTGATGTAACATAAATTCTCACAAAAATATGATGATTTATATATGCACACACTTTTTATGTGTGCACTTATTTTGGACCTCATATTTTAACATATATAGTTTTGGATAAAAATTAATATTATTTTATATTATTAATTTTTTTTAACACATTATTTTTTACTGAAAAGGTATCATCATTTTAACTTTAACTTTTTGACACTTAATCAAATAAAAGTAATAATTTTATGATGAAGAGTAATATTTTTTAAATAATTTAGAGGTAGTATTACTTTTTAAAAAACATTATATTTTATAAAAAAATATACCATGTTCAACATGCATGGCCAGATCTCCTGGGGGCGAACACCTCATGCCAAATTCATAAAATTTTTAAATTTTGGAAGTCAGGTTCAGCCCATTTATAAGTATAAAAATCTAGTACTTTGTGCTCATTCACCGACTCTCGTATTTTAATGGTTTTATACAACAATTTCACTAATAATGATATTTCTCACCTCTCATCTCAAAGCAAATTAATAACCAAAGGATCCAGCCATTAGGGGAGAGAGGGAGAGAGAGAGTTATATAACTCGTATTTATTGTTTAGGCTGTTTTTGTAACAAATATTGAAAAAAAAAAAAAAAACTGAGTATGAATGGAGAAGGATGCGGGCGTTGTAGAGAGCTACAAACTAGCAGCAATGAAGGTGGAATGGGAATCTTGTTGCTTTATGGTATCGGCAACATGAGCAACCACTCCTGCTCCAGCGTTATGGAACCATTCATTTTTTACCTGTTACGACCATATTCAGATACAATACCTTCCAACCATTTAAGGGAAATGAATAAAAAGCTGGGAGTTGCTCTTACATGGATATTATTATGTGCAAAGAAGGGCCAGAATGCCGAGTGAAAGCTGACGTCAACTTTCCTCCATCCTAATCGCTGCAACCCATGAATCATTTCCTCTGTTGGAAAAAAAAAAAGAACAACGTAAGCAGTCTTAGCAGAGAGTAAGGTGCTTCAATTACCATGTAACATATACCTTCCATAAGCTCATGATATTCAACTGTATTCTGTATGCTAGGTTCTTTTTGAGCAGCCTCCTTTGCTTTTGCTGCTTCCGGAGGGAATTGGGGAGTCTCTGACAAGACCGGCGGGCAATACTCCACATCAACTACGTGTTTGTAGCCATCCAAAGACCGAGTAGGAGGCTGCCAAAGTTTGAATTCAGATCTCACGTCATATATTGCAGTAATTTATAATGTTTACTTTGGTAATGGGATCCTCAGAAAGTTCTTCCCTTCCTTGTCCATCTAACCCTCAGAGATATAAAGAGAGAGAGAGAGAGAGAGAGAGAGAACACACACACACAAATTAAACACCAAAACCCCCACATCCACTAGTCTGGTCGGATGACTAAACCAAGTAAGGACCTGAAAAAGCCAACCCAACAAACACCCACCTCCTCATTCTACATGAATCTTAGCAGCTTGCATACATGTTCTTTTGTCGAGTGGCTATCCTATAAAGTACCTTCTAGTTAAAATTCAGAATTGTGATTCATAAAACAATCTTCTTTCTTGGGTACTTTACTGATGACAAATTGGATTTGTTATTTTTCTGTAGTCTCCCATCTCAAACTCCTTTAATATAATTTTAGTGTATAATATTTTTTTTCATCTGATAATTGATTCAATCTTCTTTTAGGGGACTTAATCCCAAGAAAATGGAAATTATATTCAAATATATATCTTCATCCTGTCATCTTTGAGCTCCTCAACCATCATTTAATTCTTAGCCAGACAATAAGGGATGTCCGCACCTTGGGTCTTAACGTATGCTGGCTCACTCTTCTATGAGTTGGGCCTTATTAACACTGAAATATCTTCTAACTATTTTATGCAGTACAGTGTTTTTAGCAAGTCAAGCTAACTGAAATAATTATTTTCTACTGCAATATTTCAAAAGTTTTTTGAGTACCCATTATACAATAGAAATATTCAATACTTCAAGAAATGTACAGCAGTTCTAATACATGCACAATATCAAAACAGTAATTCCAAAACTAACATTCCAGGGACTCGTATAAACAAATGCCTGCATGTATATCAGATAATTATTATCATCTGTTTCTTTGTTGGCAGATAGTTTAAATTTAAATTTACCTTGGAAAGCTCCTTTTCTCGTCGTATGGATGATGTGCGCCAGCCAACCATATCTGTTTTTGTTAAGAAGTTCAAGTCAATACGATAGAGATTATACCAATATTAGAAAACTCTCGGTGTTCATCAGGATACGGTCATAAGAGACGTTCGCATAGAGAACACGACATCTAAAAGCGCCAAGAGCAGATCTGTAAAACAGTCCACAGTAAGCTACAAATAAAGCAAAGGGTAAATTACAAAAAAATAATCTTGAGTTTTGAACTATTTCCACAAGATAAAATAAAATAAAAAAGAAACTTAGAAAATCCCGTTGAGGTTTGTATTTATTCTTACAATCACCCCTCTCAATCAGTTCGTAAAATAGAAGCAAATGTCAAGGAGGTATTTGTAAATTACAAACTATAATGGTTTTGTTTTGTCTGTTTTGTTCGTATATATACATTTATATATATATATATATATATATATAAGTAGGTCAAACGTCAGGGGTAGTAATTATCCCTATAAATAGTTGCGTAGAGCCATGTTAACACAATACAAATACTCACATAAATTTTCCTTCTTCACAATCTGATGCCATTCTCAACAACAGAGGAGGTTTACTGGGTTTGCCATCTGTGAGGAAGAGCTGACTCCCAGTTCGGCCAGTGAAAATTGAAGCAAGTGGAGCAGCGAGTTTCTCCAAGAAAGATACTCCGAAAAGGAAAGGAAGCTGGACCATTCAAAAAAAGTTAACAACACAATGGCAACGGAAAACTGAGATATTTGAGCATGTCATCTCCTCAGAACACATAGTTGTATCTCCAAAGGAAGTCCCGATCTTCATTATTCTTTTCTCTTTTCAAACTAAAAACCTTAATGATGGTTCATATAGATTTAAAAAAAAAAAATGGCGCATATTTTTCATTACTCCATTGCACGATACATGATTCAAATATAAGTTATACAGTCGTAAGCAAAAAAAAAAAAAAATTACCTGCTTATTTCCTCTCACTCCAAGATGAGGCGTCGCCAGGGTAACAAAGTTAATTGCTTCCAACCCCGCAATCAAACCTTTGTTTGAAGAGCTCAAGGATTTGAATTGTGCAGCAGGAGAGGCAGATTGATCATCAGAATGATTAGAAGATACAGCAGGGGTATACAGTACTGCAACTGCGTATCTTGCAAATAGTCCACCAAGCGAGTGGGCCAGAAAGGATATCTTCTTTAGGTTCACTGTGTTCTTCACAACCTGCATGACCTGTTTAATGGGAAAATTATGAATGGAAACCTAGAAAAGTTTTCAGAGGCTACCTTAATGCATTCATGAACTGAAAGGAAAAATGGAAGTGGGATTGGACAGCAATCAATTATCTAAGCAGGAAAAGACATCTAGGCAATACAGTGGCACTGGCACCTCCAAAAAAAGAAAGAAAAAAAAGGGGACACCCACACATCCATGACCCTACACTAGGCTACAGCTGCAGAAATAAGACATGCACAAAGACCCGCTCCCCAAACTTACTTCATCTGCCAGTCGTTTTCCAGCACCATCAATTCCCGTGAAAGTCTTAGTGTACATATTACATGAACTAGCTGCACGTAATAAGCAAGTTTTAAATACTTGCACAGCTCAATTGTTACTAAAACATATTTTACAAAGAAAAAAAGAATCTATAGGTATTTCATGCCAATGAACTATGAAGTGAAAAGTAGTCCATGAATATCCATCAGTGTTTCTTTGAACTCAAACAGATGTCTTTTCCAACTTTTGCACATATGAAGTAGGCATATCTCAAAGAGTCTAATTTTTTATCCTATCCATACCATTAAACAACTTCATCTGTCATACAGTTGCCTACCGACTCACTATAAAAATATCGTCAACGGTGCTGCCAAAAAAAACCAAAAAACTCCCAAGATAAGGGTTTCCCAAAGGGTGTATCAGGAACACTATATAACAGCCTTTCAAGAATTGGTTCAAAGATAACATCTATTATGGGAACATCAGGATAATTATTAATTAAGTAGATAAAAACCAGATTGATGCTTTTTCAACTTTCTCCCAGTTGCCGAAGACAAAGGAAGACTGATAAGCATCAGCATCTACCTCAGACCAAACAACTGTACTTTTCACCATCTCAAAACATCCATAATGAAATCTTTTTTTTTTTTTTTTTTTACTATACTAATAGAATGTCAATTTCATGCACACAACTAATAATAATAATTATAAAAAATAAAAAAATAAAAAATTAAGCTGAATGCAAGCTTGGAGCTGGTATAAAAGCAGACATGATATTTTGATGCACATAAACAACATACCATAAATCAAAAACTTCTTTCCTAGTCGTCTCTTCAACTCCACCTCAAAATATGTCCAATCACTTGGGCTGCAAAAGATGAGAACTTAGTCAATATCAAAACAGCCATGTGAATGTTGGGAATAAATAAAATAATGGGTTTGGTGGATCCAATTCTAGATCATAAGATTGTTACACAGATAACATGAGATTGCTCCATGTAATAACCTAAAGGAGAAGAATCGTTTTCTGCTAATAGCTTGTAGGGGAAAGGGGTCCACACATCTGTCACACTTTGTATACTCCTTTCCCAGTTGAAATATTCCTTATGTTGGATTCTATGCATTTAACTAGTTAAAAAATTGTCATGCACATCATCAATACGGACCATGTGGCCTTTATATTCTCTGTGGAGCAATCTACAACGAATGGTCATATTTTGATATCAGAAATCCTAAGATATCAAGAGTGTATTGCTAGAACATTTTGATTTTAGTTTTTAGGCAGGTGCATTGATTGTTTTATGTCTTGATTTAGTGCCTCAAAACTGACTTAGTGTTTCACCCAAATTTCCAAACTTGATAGTCAATAGATAACTTTGCATCCTGCAACACATTACTCGAACTAGAAGTCTAGTAGAGTACCATAATGAATCTTTTAAATCCAACTTATTATGAAAATCAAAATGTCTTCAAATTAGCTCAAAAAAATAAAATAAAATAAAATAAAATAATAAAAAAATCTCATAAATTGATTAGCTATATCAAGTTCAATACTTGAACAAATTTAGCAAGGCCTTTATATATCCTCTCCTAAAGCACCTCTTTGAACAAGATACTGATCATGCACTGAAAAAGCAATTCCATTACAGAGGAAAGTGAGATTCTTAAGGCACTAGAAGCTACAAGGTATAAAATACGCACTAAGTATCGATAAGGATTGCACTTAGTGACTTACTGCTCACCCTACAGGCAGGAAATGCATAAATGGCTTAAGTTGATGGTTGTCCAGAACCATAAGTTGACATTAGGAAGCATAGAAGTACTCAGATCTAACACATCCAACTTCATATAACAGTCAATAGAAATTCTAGATAAACTAGACCTTAGAAATTAAAAAGTGAAACATCAAGATACCATAGTTAAGCAAAGATGCCCATAATATATCGTAAATAAATAAACAGCAAAATGCAGGTGGTAAAACAAAGAAAATAAGCTCTAGATAGCATTGGGGACGATAAAGCACCTGGCCTAGATGGGTTTTCATCTCAATTTTTCAAAGAAGCATGGCATATTATGGGTCATGACTTTGAAGCTGCCATTATGAAGTTCTTTGCCATGAGATCCTTTTTTGAAAGAGGTTAGTCACACAATCATTGCATTGCCTATATCGAATTATGCACCACCAGTTGGGGACTATAGACCCATTGCATGTTGTAATGTGCTAAACAAAGTTATCAAAAAAATCCTTGCAACTCAATTTGGGCCACTGATGGATTCCATTGTGGGCAAAGCTCAAGAAGCCTTTGTGAAGGGAAGACTTATGGCAGAAAATATCCATATTATGCAAGAATTTCTGAGAAAGTGTAATAGAAAGAGATCAAGACTGATCTAAGAAAAGCATATGATTCTACATCTTGGAAGTCCTTGCAAGCAGTACTAATTGGCCTTGAATTTCTTCTTCTTTTTGTGTTGTGGAATATGAAGTTTGAAACTACCCCTACCTATTCCCTGTCTATTAATGGTTTGTAACATGGCTTTTTTAAAGGAAAAAAGGGTTGTGACAAGAGGATCCCCTCTCGCCTTTCTTATATGTCCTTTGCCTTGAGCACTTCTCAAGATTGATTAGAAGGAAGATGGATGGGACTGAATTGACCTTATGCTATTATTTCGGGGTGATTCCATCTCTGTGGAAATTCTTTTGGGTTATATGAGTGAGTTTGGAGCCAATTCAGGTTTGCATCTTAATGTGTCAAAATCAAACATTTTCATAGCTGGAGTCTTTCGGCTGCGATAATATACTATTCAAAACATGACAAAATATAATAGAGGCAATATGCACTTTTGTTACTTGGACATCATGTTGGCAGCTAGACAACTTAAGTCGTGAATTTCTCTCCTCTCATTGACAAAATTTCTTCTTAAAACTCAGAGGGTGCCTTGGTTTTCGGGGACATTAAATGGTGGAATATCGCCCTCTTGGCTAAATCCTTGTGGGACTTTCACTCCAAGAGGGACATTATGCGTGCAGTGGGTCAATCATGTGTATTTTAACAATAGTTCTATCTGGGAATGGAATACCAAAAGGACAGACTCATTTGATTTTTTAAAAAAAAAAAAAAATTGAAATAGAGACCTTTTAAGGAATCGAGTGGGCACTAACCTTAGTGCTGAAATACTGCTGTCTCAACGGCATTTTTCGGTCCTAAACGATTCACTCAAGAAGCCTATGATTTTTTTAGAGAGGAGAGCAGCACGGTTCCGTGGGATACAAATGTTTGGCTGTTTTATATTACCCAAACACTCTTTTATTTTGTGGCATTGTGCTAAAATCAGGTTGAAGACCAAAGACCAAATCAAAGACATAAATGTGATCAAACTTGCGAGTTGTGCAAATCAGCCCCTGAAACTTTGCAACATCTCCTTTTTCAGTGCACGACTACATGCATTATTTGGAGCAATATAAAGATGTGGTTGGGCATCCGTCGTTCAATGACCATGCTCAAAGTGCTCTTAAGTGGATCAAAAAGGAAGCTAGAGGGACAGGGTGCAAGATTAAAGCCAAGAGGATAGCTTTGGGTTATACATTCTACAAGATTTGTGAAGCACAACACAGGCTAATATTTGGAGGGGAGCAATTCCAGCTAATTCGATCATTCATAATATTAAAACAAATGTTTACATCTGCTTTGTATCCGTCTTTTATTATATTTTAAGAATGGGCTGCTTGGAGTTTAATTTCTGTTTGCATTTGGCTACTTTTGTGTGCTAACACAGTGTTTCATGTACATGTTTTCTCAGCTTGTAGAACAGTTCCTTGTATTGATATATTGTTTGCTACTAGCAAACCCTTATTCGTAATTACCCTGGGTATGCCTAGGTGACCATATGTATATATATTTTGATAATGAATTTATTTATTGATAAAAAAAAAAAAAAGAAGAACTCCACCCATTCAATATCAATGCTCATCTTCTGCAGTTATAGTGCAGCACAACGCTTCACCTAGAACAGTGTATCTGCACAACCAAAACATTCTAGGACATGTTCTCCTAATCCTAGCAGTTTCAGTGATCTCTGTAATGAAATTCAAGCGAACATTAAACATGAAGTGAAGGAAAAGAGTTAGGTCTTAAATGAAATGAAAGACATAAGAACATATCTATGGTCACCATTGTCTACTTTCCAAAATTCTAATTATATTATGTAACCAATTCTTCCATTATAAACCACCTGTTATCATACCATTAAGTGCAAAGACCACTCAAGTTTTCGTGGTTGGTGTATGGATTGGATAAAGATCCTTATTTCCATATATCAAGCACAAGAATGTGTATACCTTGCCAATATGCCATGCACAAGAACAAGAAGATGATCGGGTTTATCCTCCATATTGGCAATGCCTCTTGGTGAAGCAAGACTTCCCTTAGATGGACTCACGGCTTCAGCTCTAAGGTTTTGATTCATCCAAACATTCTTTAAGCCTGCAAAGTGAAAATAAGCCATTTGAAGTAAGGAACAGATGAATCACGTATATGTGCTTTCCAACAGCAAAGATACACATGGAACAACCAAGCAACTAAAAACATTGAATCCTTGATGCATAGCTGATTGCAAAGCATGCATATTATCCGAATTCATGGTGGTGGTGGAGTTGACTGCTATATCAAATAGATTAAGGTACTCACAACCAATATATCTTCTACCGTTTGATAGGAGGATTGGATTGAAAATAGCACTAGCTAGGCAAACAAATCTAGGCCACTTGATCGAGCCTAAGGCCTTTCAGAATATACAGAAATACATTGAAGACTGAGGGAAGCAAGGAGTAGAGAGGCTTCACTCATACACAAACTCACATCTTGAAAGTCAGTAAGGACAATTCTTTTGACAGACATTTCTTGCTAATCATTCTACACTCAACCTTTGAATTTCAACTACCAAATCTACAATATTCTTTCTTATTATTGAGAAGAAAATGAGCGTAACAAAGCTATCAGCACATTGATAATTCCCAATAGTTTTAAATACACAGGAATGTCATATGTGCATCTGTTCACGCTCTAGATTTTCCGTCAACATCCTGTGTTTATTCTGCAAAATAATGATATCTTGCAGCACCAAACACCAAAAATCTCAAATTCCCATCTCACCATGGGTCTTTCAGAACAAATAAAAAAAAAAGCATACAAAACACATAGTTACCGGAAAAAGCTGCGAGATTCCAGGTACGCCGTCGTCGTTGATGATACCAATTATCAGAATAGGAAGAACAAGGGGAAGGAGAGCAGGAACTCGAAGACGAAGAAGTGAGATTGTTGTTGTTACTAGAATTCGTGTTCCGAAGGCCAAGAAATTGAGGGGAGTAACAATAAGACAAAGGCGCCGAGGATGCCATGTGTATCGGGAATTCTATTTATAGAAGCTGTGTCGTGTAAGAACCAAGTCAGCGGATTCTAGAGAGTCATGGGTAGTCTTTTGAAATGGACATATCTCTGTGACCCATAGCGATATCATATTGTTATCCTCTGCCACATTACATCATGCCCACACTGCCATTTGAAGCTGTCCAAATTTAAGGTTTGATTGAAATAATTGACCAAAAATGATCGAATTAAAAAATTTAGGCCGATTTTCATGTTTTTAAATTGATTTACAGTTCTATATTATATAAATTTCAGTTGATTCGTCGGTTTTAGTTTTATATAAAATAAATTCTAATTATTCGAAGATTGAAATTAAAAAATATATATTTAAATTTTAGAACTTCAAAAGATTAATATTAAAAATCTCCTCCATCCCCACCTCCCTAAACACTAAACCCGGGACAACTTCCTTCTATCTGACAACTATGCCTAAGTATTGAAGAAGATGATGTTTCGGTTGGGCCAATCTAACCTTATTTTCATTTTATTATGTTATACATAACTATGATCTTTTTTATAAAGTTTGTGGCGATTAATTGTGAATATGATCATTAAATTAAGTTATTCAAATCGATTGTATCAGAAAATTGAATTAAACGATCCCCATTAAGATTATAATTGATGGACCCAAAAAAAATAAAAAAAACAAAAGCTCATTGAAATTAAAATTTCGTTTCAATTGGTGACTTATATCATTAAATCGAGTTTTAGTTTTGACTTCATATATAATGAATATATTGAAAATTAGAACCCTAAAAGACTAATACTAAACATCTCCTTCTCATAGCCTCCCTAAACACAAAACAATGAAGAATTTCTTTCTCTTTCACAGCCACCCTAAGTATTGTATTGAAGATAAGATTATAGTTGGACCTAAGCTAGCCTGTTTTCATTTGATAATATCTGTAATTCAATTGCATTTATCATAAAAATATGTTGGAAATTATGTATATAATAATTACATATAAATATTCTTTTTTTAAGAAATATAATATAGAATGTAAATATAATACATATAAATAAATTATGCAATCCAATAATAAAATTCATATTATATATTACAAAATAGATAATATTCATTATTAAATTATTGAACATAATTTATCACCCCTACCACCCTCCATTTGCCCAAAATCAGATTTATATGCCACTGTTTAATTGGGCTTGGGCTGCAATCACGCCTTGTTGCTCCAATAGATTCTTCATGGTCTTATTTTGTCGGGCTCTGAGCTACACGGGCCACCATGTCCATTGAAATTTAAGTGAAGGAGAATTTTAGCAAATAACTCAATTTACCTTTAAACTCTTGATAATTTAAGATATGTTTCCAATTTTAATTTGTTTTTCAATTTAAGATACATTTTCAAAATTTAGTTCTTAATTCAGGGTTCAAATATAACAATATTAACATATATCTTTTTTTTTTTTTAATTATTGTAGCAGTTTTTTTTGCCCATGTGACTGTTTCATGGACATAATCGGCTCCAAAAACAGGCGACGATGTTAGTTGTGATAATTTTTTTTAGAATTATCATTTTTCATCTCCATATTTACTTTTTTAGTAAACGAAAATAATTTCGTATGTTCATTCTCTTACTTTTGTTTGCTGCAAATGGATGGATCTATCTTGACTTGAAAATCAAATTTTGGGAAAAAAAATCTTAAATTGAGTAAAAACTAAAATTCCGAATTGAGAGTTTTTAAATTTTAAATATAATATCAAGTGTTTTAAGAAAAAACTGAACCCTCTACTTAAATTCTCCCTTTTAAGTTATGTAAGCCTAAATAGGAGTCACATGCAAAGAAAAACTAAAAGTCTTGAAAATATTTAAATAGAAAATACATAAAAATGGGACAATCCATTTAATCTTTTTTGAGACATAATTGAACATTTAATTTAATTTTTCCATGATGAGTGTTTTATGGGCCTAATGGTCTAAAAAAAAAAAGATATTTCTTGGGCTTTAACAAGTATTTAGTAAGACTTATAAGATCAACTCCGGCAATAAATACATTGATGCAATAACAACTATGAACTCCAGCGGTATCTTGAAGTTTACGTTACTTTACAGCTTTTATTTTATTTATATCTTTTGTACGCTACTGATGGCGCAAACCATTTTTTTTAGTTTTCTGAAAATATTTGGTTTAATTACTTTTATATTTTTTATATTGTATATTACATTCTTTTTTGTATCACTATTAATTTAATTTAGTTAATAATTATCATGAAAATTATAAAATATTTTATTATTTATATTAATCAATTTATTATAGATACAAGATTTTTATTTTTGAATGAAAGGAATATAAATTTTAACATAGACCTATATTCTTTTACATATCTTTATAAGTTAGATAATCACATATTGTTAATATTTTTATATATTACTTAACTCATAATTACATTATAAATATATTGTATTTATACACGACTTGCTATACACCGCATAAAAGTATGGGGTTGTGTTTTTAAAATTACAAAATAAAAAATATATTTGGATGTTAATTTTGAGCCAATTAATTTCCCGACAATATTGCGTCACGGCTTCATTATTTAGGGCTGCTATCAAAAGGCATATGGAGAGAACTGATTTGAATGTGTGGAAGAGAGTTTTTTTTGGATCTTCATTATAATGTTGTACCTCAGAAAACAAAGTAGCAGCACCTATATATACCTTCCACCCCCAGCCCCAATCATCATTCCATCAAACACAAACAAAGCACACACATCCAAAAATGGCAACTCTCACGAACATTGCTCTTCTCTTCGCCGCCACCGCCCTCTGCTTGGCCACCGTCGCCAACTCCGCCGCTCCTCAGTTCATCGTCGTCGGAGAAGTTTACTGCGAAGTCTGCCGCACCAATTTCATCAACAGACTCAGCGAGCCTATGTCAGGTACACCTACCTAATAGGCCACTAATTCTTCCATTCTTTCTTCTGATCACACACACACGCACACGCATGGATCTGCTGATGTAATTGGTGGTGGAATTAATGCAGGGGCTACGGTGCGGCTTGAATGCAGAGGTGAGGAATTGACGAACATAACGTATTCGTTGGAAGGCGTGACTGACTCAAATGGAAACTACAAGCTGATCGTGGAAGGGGACCACGGGACGGAGGAGTGCGCGGTGACGCTGATGAAGAGCAGCAGGGAAGACTGCAGTGAGATCCCCCATGAGGGGTGGGCCATTGAGCCAACCTCAAGAATCACCGTCACCAAAAACAGCGGCTTCCACGACAATGTCCGCCATGCAAACCCACTCGGCTTCACCAAGAAGAAGGCTGACCCTGGATGCGCCCAGCTCTTCAAGGAGCTTGAACTCAACCCTAATGACCAGGCCTTCTAGATCTCCTTTTCTTTTTTTACTTCTTTTGTTATTTTATTTATTATTATTTTTTTTTAATGGTTGGAGTTGAATAGGTTGTACGATGTACTTGTTACTTTGAGGGGTACCATGAAAATTATTTTAATATATGAATTCTTTGCTTCAAATAACTACGCGTTCCATTTTCTTTATAAAAATTGCAAAAACAAATTCAAAACGGTAAATCAGCAAACGAAAATATTTCAGAATTTATCCGTGTCCTTACAGTAATTTTCAATTGGAAAATGCATTGAACCAGGTATGCAATATTACTTTTAGGTTAAGTTTTTCTTTATCTTTTTTTTTTCAAAAACTTTAAAGAAAGAAGAGAATTAAAAAAAAAAAAAAAGGAAAGTGGGAAAAACTTCCCTGATCAATTTTTTGAGAATTGGGAAGCAAATTACAAAATTAATTCCATTACTACATGTCATTTGCAATTTCAATTCCGTCCAAAGTAAAATTCGCAAGTAAGTCACATAACAATTTTAATTTCGTATATTTAGTCCTATTTTTTGAAACAAGTAAAGTTAGTCCTAATTTTAAAAAAAATTATAATTTTTACCGAAATTTCATCTGAGCCCTCGTGCACTTTGCATGGATCCTTTTTTGGCCAAATTTGTCTGACATCGAGCGAAAATTATCACACCACATGCCAAAAAATAACAAAAAGTAAATGAAAAAATGGCACATGATAAAAAAAAAATTAAAATCATTAAAACATAAATACCGTAAACCCACCCTTACAATCGTAATTGAAGTTAAAGACACGGAGGGGGCAAAGTGCTCCATGTTTTTCTTTCGCATAATGATCTTCTTCACGAACAAACTTTCTCTTTCTCCATCTTCAATTCAATTTATGTTTTGAATTTTAAGTTCTTTAATTTGGTAAGAATTTAATAAGTATTATGTGTTCTTTAATTTCTATTACAATTGTGAGGGTTGGTTTATATTTTGGTTTTATGTGTTAGATTCCTTTTAGTAGGTGTTGTAGTAATTTTTGGTGCGTCAGATAAGTTTGGTATTTAATTAATTCCCCCAACATTAGGACTGAATCCGTAAAATAATTTTTTTTATGAAATTTAATTATGAATTTAATTTAAATGAAACTAAAATGACAAACGACTTATAATTATGAAACTAATTTTATTATTTGCTCGAGAATTGAGATAACGTGTCCTCAGAAATGGAGGTTCAGTGGTTCTCTCCAATGTTTTCATAATCGAATTGGAGATCGAACCGGTTAAGCCATCCGGTGCTGGTTCAATCAGTCGGATCAGAGATCCAACGAAAAAAAACTTGTTTTTATTTCTTTTTTTGGTGTTACCACATATATTATAGATTAACATCTACAAATAATACTTTTTTATAAATACATAACTTAAAACATGATATGAATACTCCATAAAATAGTCATTTTTCTATTTTTTAAGTTTTAATTTTTTATTAAAAAAATTAGAAAAATCGATTGGCCGGTTGCTCCGATTTTAACCGGGTTTGACCAGTTCAACCATGAAAATGATTTTATTAATATTCCAAATCGGTTCAGATACCAATTTTTTTTTTAACCGGTTGAACCGACTTGTCCAATCCGATTATAAAAACAGTGGTCCTCTCCATGAATTTTTTCTTAATTTGTGGTCCTTAATTCGACTTATTAACAAATTTTGAAGCCCCCTCTCCATTGAAGCAGCCCGGATTCTGATTTGGCAGCGCATTCCAAACTTTATGCTTACTTTTATAACAATCTTACTTATAAGTCTGCAAAGAACGACGTGCAGTCATCTCAGATTCGATTCGTACCATCTATTTCAAATAACTTTCATTTATTTCTTTCATATTATCACCACAATAAAGAATATAGAAGAGGATTTGCAGTTGAAGAATCTGAGAACTCAATTTATCTAAACACTTTTGATAATTTAATCTTTTTTAATTTGGGCTTAAATTGTATTTTTTTTTCTCAATTTAAGATATGGTTCCAAAATTTAATTCTTAATTTAGTGTTAACGCTTCAAGCATAACAACATTAACATATATTTTTCATTAATTTTTTTAATAATAGCAATTTTTTTTTAATCCATGTATTTTACTTTTTCATGGTGGTAATTGGCTTCGACACAGTAGGTTGCAGCGCTACTTGTGATGTTTTTTTAGTAAACAAAAATAATTTTCAGTGCTCGTTTTCTTACTTTTTAGTGAAAGAACCCAGTATGTTACTTATGCAACAAAGGGATATTTGGGTAATTTACATCAATCTTTGTATACAATCTCATTATCTAGATAGGTGATATGAATAATACATCCTACAAGTCACATGAAGTAAACATAAGATAGGAACATAATCTGCCTACATATCCCCTTTATAACACAACATTATCATATACACCCTAATACAACTCCTTAAAAGTAAACACTGCCTTGAAGAATATTGTATATATTTAAGCGAACAACCAACCATTAAATATTGAGATATAATTGAACATATGATTTAATTTTTCTATGATGAATGTTTGATGGGCCTAATGGTCTCAAGAAAGATATTTTATGGGCTTTTTAAAATATCTAGTAGGCTTCTAGTGAAACAATTTATTCAACAAAATATATATACTTAAATACATATATAAGTAGTTGATAAAATTTGGGGCACCCAAAAAATGTAAGGTTATATGCCATTTTCCTTCTTGACAAGACAATGTTCAGACTGGTTGGTCCGAAACAAATTTCGGATAAAAATACAATTTTTTTTTTTTTGATATAATATAATTAGAATTGGTTATTTCACAAAATAATACACAAGAAAAAAGATAACCAAAAAATAATAATACATTTTGTATGGTATTCCATTTTTTTAGGATAGAGTTTGGATTTTTCATTTTATTTTGTGTTCCATCTTCTATTTGAGAATGAAATAGAGGATCCAAACCCTGATGATTATTTTTAAATAGAAGATAGAATACGAATTAAAATAAAAGATTTAAATTTCTTAAAATATTGTATCGTATTTTTAAAATTACAAAATAATAAATATATTTCTATGTTAATTGTCAGGGAATTAATTTCCCTATAATATTGCCTCGCAGTTCGATTATTTAGGGCTGCGGTCGAAAGAGGAAACTGATTTGAATGTGTGGAAGAGGTTCTTTTGGATCTTCAAATAAAATTTTCTTCCTCAGAAAACACGAGTAGCCACACCTATAAATACCTTCCACCCCCAATCATCATTCCATCAAACACAAACAAAACACACAAATCCCAAAAATGGCAGCTCTCACAAACATTGCTCTTCTCTTCGCCGCCACCGCCCTCTGCTTGGCCACCGTCGCCAACTCCGCCGCCCCTCAGTTCATCGTCGTCGGAGAGGTTTACTGCGAAGTCTGCCGCACCAATTTCATCAACAGACTCAGCGAGCCTATGTCAGGTACACCTACCTAACCGGCCACTAATTCTTCCATTCTTTCTTCTGATCACACACACACACGCATGGATGTTCTGATGTAATTGGTGGTGGAAAATGCAGGGGCTACGGTGCGGCTTGAATGCAGAGGCGAGGAATTGACGAACATAACGTATTCGTTGGAAGGCGTGACCGACTCAAATGGAAACTACAAGCTGATCGTGGAAGGGGACCACGGGACGGAGGAGTGCGCGGTGACGCTGATGAAGAGCAGCAGGGAAGACTGCAGCGAGATCCCCCATGAGGGGTGGGCCATTGAACCGACCTCAAGAATCACCGTCACCAAAAACAGCGGCTTCCACGACAACGTTCGCCATGCAAACCCGCTCGGCTTCACCAAGAAGAAGGCTGACCCTGGATGCGCCCAGCTCTTCAAGGAGCTTGAGCTCAACCCCAATGATCAGGCCTTCTAAATCTCTTTTTTTTCTTTTTTCTTTTTTCCTTAATTATTATTTACGTTGCATGGGCTTTAAACTCCATTGAAGTACCCATCTTAGTTCCCTATGTTTTTTTTTTTTTTTTTTTTTAAGGTTAGAGTTGAATAGGTTATACGAGGTACTTGTTACTTTGAGGGGTACGCCTATGTCATCTCTCTCCAAGGAAGGAAATAAATTAATGTCTTTAGATTTCTGAGAAATACTTATTACTTTTTTTTTTTTTTATTTTATTTCATTGCCTTAATGATGTGGTCTACAAATTTCTTGTGTTTAGATTAATTAAGTCATCCAAATAAAAAGGAATCATGATATGTGAGACTTTAATGCAACATCCATCTTGGCACCCTTCTCCTATTATAATTATGGTCCTCCATTCCAAAAAATAGTCTAATAATTTTTTTTTATCTGTCCTAAATTATAGTTATTTTGTTTATTATAAAAGTATTTTTTTCTAAAATAGCTTTATCTAAATTTTGTTCGAATGTTGAAGGTCGAGTTTTCAAAGTACCTTTTTGTGTGGGTAGTAATGTTTTGTACTAAATAAAAAAGGGTATACAATAAATTTTATGGCTTAAATTCGTTTTTTTCAAATTCATTCAGGATGTTTTATTACTTTATGAAAAATAAAATGTGGCTATTATTGTAGTGACGGAGGGAGTATTCGGTTTCATTTTATTTTCATACTAATTACAGATAGTATAAAATTATTGAAGCAAATAAAGTGTATCAAGTGATCAATAAAGGACATTGAATTTAGTCTCTACAAACTTTTGAGGGTGTCATGTTGGATATTATGTTTGAAACCTCAAAATTTGAAGTTTAAAAGTTTCAAACCATCTCATATTTTTGTTTACAAAAAGTAAACATTCTTATCTACATATTTTTTGCTCTATTTTACTAATCTTTTTTCTTTTTTTTTTCTGATCTATTTTACTAATTATTTGATTTCTGAAAATTGTCAGATTTATTTTTGGTTCAAATGCATGAAAATAGTTTTTCAGTATTTAATTGTGTCTTTATTTTATGTTAGAAATAAATATCAGACCTTCATTGAGTATTTCCTTTTTTTTTTATAATAAATTTTGAATTAAAATATAAATTTCAATATTTATTTAAATTAGTTTTTATTAAAATATTTTTATTTCATTTGCAATTTTTTGGATTTTTCAAAAAGATGAGATTTCTTTCTGGTTTCAAATTTATTAAATAATATTATATTTTTCTTAAGATTAAGAAATAATGTCTGATTATTTAGATATTTCTCAGATTAATGACAATTTTTGAACGCAAAAACATACACCTAAGTACCTAACCAATTGGGCCATAATACACTTATCTATCAAGTCATTTAAGTGCCCAACATTAGTGGTGACCTAAGAGAAACCTGCTACAATATAATATTGGACAAAAATGCAAAATTGCCAAAAAATAAAATAATAAATAAATAAATAAATAATAAATAGATAAATAAGGTATCAATATAATTTTATTTTATGAATATTTTAAAGACGAAAGTCAAAATAAACATATAGGACTAAAACATCAATTTTTCGTGAATCAAATAATCTTTGGAACATTCAATTTAAAATCTGAAGCACCCTAGTGACTAAATAACTATCATAACTTGTTATTAATTGTTGGAAAAAGGTCTAAAACCACCCTTAAATAATATCATATGTTCAGATTAACTCCTGAATTAATATCTTGTACAAAATATTTTTCTTTTCATTTATGTACATGTATTTCATTTTTATGCCATAAAAGTTGTTCATACTTTATTTACATAAACTTCTTGGATAAACAAATTTGAATGAAAACTTTAATTGCACTAGAGTTTAGATTTTTTAATTTAAATGAGAATTTTGTTTTATCCTTTATTTAAAATGTTTAGTAATTAGTAGTTAAAAAAAAAAAAAAAAAAGAAGAAGAAGAAGAAGCTTCTAGATGAAGATGAAAATGTAGATCAACAGATTAATCTACGTCCACATGTAGTGATTAAATTGATACCACAGTTCCTACAGTCCTTTCCTATATATTACACTTATAAAGCACCCTTTTTTAGCATTTGATTCTTCTTCTAGAACTCCTCTCTGTCGGATCAGATCCCATTTTGAAGTACTTATGTCACATGCTATGTTTTATACCTCAATACCTTCTGTACAACCACATATTAATATATTTTTCGTTTATGTCTTACATACATTACATTAATGGTTGACGTATCACATCTTTACTGTTTATTGTGTAATACTCAATTTTTCGTTCTTTCTTTTTTATTTTCTTTGTGATTATGGTGACTTTAATATATGAATCAGGATCCCCTAAATAGTTATTGTCTCTATTTATTATCGATACATGTATCACTGCTTACGTTTCATCATAAAAATTTCTGCTTCAAAAGGCAGACTAATGAATGTTTTTTTTTTTTTTTAAACCCGAAAATTATCTTAAAACTCATGATATTTGAACAAATGGAAGCATAGTCAAAAGAATCAAAAAGGGGTATTATAAATTAATTGTTACAGTAATTAAATTTTAGTTAAGCTAGTATGTTCTTAAACTTTATTCTTATCTTTTCATGAGAATAAACAATAATTTGATGGTGCAATATTATAAGCCCTTAGTTGTCCATTATTAGTGCTGTGGGCCCATGCCTTATTAGATAAGACTAAAATTAAATCATCATACACGTCTTCCTATCTTAAACTATCTCCCTAATCTATGCTATTTATTCTAATATATCCAGAATATTAGAAATTATAAAAATACTAAATTAATTACCAACTAATTAGACAGGCTGTTTATACAGCAAGAAGCTGAAGCAACTAGCAATATTTTTAATATTTATCTAAATTTATTTTTCTCTTAGAACTACAGGACAAACCCCAAGATCATTCACAACTTTGACTATTGGAGGCGCATCTCCTCCTCTTTCCCGGAAAAAGATGATGAAAACTGCCGTGATCCGCCGCCTTCCACTCCCCCAGCGCCGCATCGAAATCTAGCTGCAGCACCCGCCCGGAGGCGTCGAATAAGCATCCATCAGAGAACGCCGATAGTCCCGGCCGGCAAGGCGGCTTCGCCTTCCGGCGCCCGGCGCCGACAGGTACATTGCGGAGGGCTCCACCGGCGGTCCAGTACCTCTGGCAGCCCTTACAAAAGTGTCGGGGCTGGTTAACGTTGTAGTTATTGAAGTAACAAAATTTGGTTTCCATGCTTTTGCATCTGGGGCATGGGATGATCTTGTCTGGCCTCTTTTCGGCCGTGTGATCAGCCTTTTGGGGTTCTTGATCATTGGATTGAGATCTTTCCTTCAGTGAGATTGTAGCACCAAATAACTTGATCCCTGATGATGAGCTGTTATTTTCTTGGACCTCAGCCATTTTCTTGAGAGAAGAAAACGAAGGTTTGAGGAATAGTGCTGTGCAGAATGTTTGTGGTTTAGGAAGAGAAGTTGTGTGGAAATGAAATATATATATAGTGGCGTGCATATATGCTTCACTACAAAAGCAAAAAAGCGAACAAGAAACACAGGGGTTGGGGGGAGGGGGGTGGAGCTCTGTAGGGGAGGAAGGGTATATATTATAACCTGATGCAATGATTTAGGGCAAAGAAGAAAAAGTGCGTGGTTATTGATCTTGACGGAGAAAGTATGTGGGTAGTTTTGGTCTATATAAACATAAAAAAGGTCTCTATGTAATATATATAAATTCAATTTTAACCTCAACCACCAAATAATTTACTGGTTTTCTATAAAATTATAGATTCTACCATACAAGGACCCACGGTCTTCTATGTTTGCAACCTTGGGTACATGTAGGGATAACTAATAGGGCATTCTTGTTCTTGTGCTCAAATATAGTACTTGTACATAATATAATTAATTATGAAAATTATTTACCTTACCTTACAAGGACCCGTGAGCTTGTGCATTAGGAATTTTGGGCAATAACAAATAGGACCTTCTGATTTGTTATTTTTTTTTGGAAATCTTTGCATAATATTATAGTCATAGCATGCAAAGTAAAAATAAGACGTAGTATATTTTAATAAAATAAAATATAAAATGTTATATTTATGGAAAATAAATTTTATACATACAGTGTCAATATGTGTGTGTAGGGGTTACTTTATATTAAAATAGGGTGAAGTCAAAATTAGAATAGGTGCATGGACATGGGGAGAATTAAATATAGAAGAAAAAGGAAAAGGAAAAAAAATAGGGAGCCGCCAGCAGCAAAAACAGGGTGGGGGTGGATTGAAAAGTTGGTGCTGAACTTTTTGTCCACGTCATAATCAGGTTGAGTAGAAATGTTCAAAAGTAAGAGCATAAAGATAAAGATTAATAAAGGACTAAAGCAAAAAAAGGTGATAGCATTAGATTAACATTATTATCCATTGCCTTTCACATATCATTCTCATGTGCTCTTAATTCTTAACAACGAATTAAGGTGGTGTAGTAGGGCGGGAGACTACGCACCTCCTTTATCCATTTCAATACCAAATCACTTTCTACAACATGTACTTACATATATATATATATATATACACACACACATATATAGATAACATGTGTCGTATTCATTGATTTCAAATTATGTTTGATACTTTTTTTGTAATTTGAAAATTATACAAAATTTTCATACGATTTTATTAATCTCACCTGAAATTTTTGATTTCATATATTTTGAAGAAGTTGAGCCTCAAGAACTTCGACTGCGAATTAACATTTTCTTTTGAATATTTTTCTTCTAAAATGACAATTGTATCGTTTATAAATATGGTATTATTTTTCTTACTTTTTCTTTCCTTTTTCTTTTGTTCCTTTTGATTTTCTTCCTCGTAAAAAACACATGCGTATACACTACCACATTCATCTTCTTCCTTTTATGACTTCTACACATCTTTTTCTTTTATTTTTTTCTGTTTCTTTGCACCACAATATTACACATATTATATATATATATAGTATTTTTTAATTTTTTTTTTTGCATGGACCACTTCAAGTTGCATCGATGTGTGTGGCTCCGGGCGATTTCAAGACTCAACAACACATTTATGAAATCATGTGAGAGTTTTGTACGATTTCAAAATCTCAATGTTGCACTTTCCCATCCTCTCTTGCCTTTATGAAATCTTCGTATCGCACAAAATTTTAAAACCAAAAGGAAGGTCGTGCAGAATTTTAAATCCAAAAGGGATGCAGTGCATTTTACCTTATAAATATATGTGTAATCTTTCATTATTACTGTTTCGTCCTTTAGCTTTTCAATCATGCGAATTTAGTCATAATTATCGGATAAGTCATGTTCCATTTTCATAATTTTAAAATTCTACGACCCTGCTTTATTTAAATTTTCACTGAATTATAATTCAATTTGTACAATTAAATAGGTAAATAACGAAATTATAAAAATAAAAACATGGGGAACAAGTTTTGAAATTGATCAAAACAAGTTTTTTTTTTTGCCCTTCTTAGAAGCCACGTTTACTTTAACAAGTTTTAGAATTTTATGATATACGAATATTATGTTTTAAATAATATATATAAAATACACAAGAAGAAGACCTCAATGAAAAAGTGTGTGTCTGTGTCTATCTTTATTATTATTATTATTATTATTATTATTATTATTTTTCCTTTCCTTTTATAATAAATTGTTTAGAAGTTTTATTTGTTGCAGTTGGGGTGGGTTTCAATATTTATTAACTTTAATAAAGTTGGCTTTTAAAGAGAATGAAAAGTGGAGACATTTCCAATTTCCAACACCTTTCTTTTTCTCACTCTAAAGAAGCTGTCGACAAACACCCATTTTCATGGTTTAGTTGGAAAGATATGCAGCACTTTTTGCTTTAGATCTTTACCATCTCTTTATATGCCAAAGTTTATTGAAAAGAGACAAGATCCAATTATTTATATGCCTCCTTTTTTTCCTATATGGGTGGTTCCTTAAGTTGAGCATTATCACATATGTGATCACATTATTGTCCCTTTATTCTAATTATTCTCTCTTGGAATAATTCTATTCCCTACTCTAACCATTAAGCCATCACTCTCTTCTCCCTTTCTTCTCTTGTCTTCTTACCCGCAAAAATTGTAAAAATAAGACACTAATTATATGGTTGTTGTATAATAATAATAATAATAATAATAATAATAATAATAATAGTAATAATAATAATAATAATACTATGCATGCATATTACTTAAAGTAATAATACATGCAAAAGTACATCAATTATGTTGGACTTGCTTTGTTCTACTCGAGTAACATGTTCGGAACATACCAAAAATAATATTTCAATCTGAATCTTGTGCAAGAAATACTTACAAATTTTAGCTTTAACTATTACGACATTACCCACATAACATAAATCTTGATAAATTAACTCATAAATCATATATCATCAATACAACATAAGCATAATGTTCACACAAATCTTAAACATATAATTAATAAGCCAACGACATAAGTAGGTGAGTAGAGAATAAGAATAAAAATTTAGATAAATACAATTATTTATCAATAATACCGCTCAACATACTAACAATCCTAAAATTACAAGAAGGTCTTTAACGCAAACTCATAAAAAAAATTACATTTATATGTAACTAAAAGAATAAGATAAAGAAAAGAATAAAAAACCCCTCTTCAATTTGATCTTGAAAGTTTCTTGAATATTTTCTTGATTATTTATTTCCAACTCTCCAAAATGATTTGTGTATATGGTAATAGGAAAGTTCTGATGTCGGACATATATGTAAGAGGTTAATAGTTTGTCAAAAAGATAAAATCATATCCAAATGCATTAATTTTGTCGTAATTTTTGGAGGCCTTTCCGTCTGAATTGGAATTTTTGTATTTCATGTAAACTTGTTGCCTTTTTTCCTAGTTCCCCAACTCTATATTTACATCAATTGAATATTTATAACATATGATATGTGTAAAATATTGAAGTTATGTCATATTACACAAACATAGTTAAACAATTTATAAGTATTGCTTCAAATTCATGAAAATCTAACAAAACAAGAAAATGTGCAATATCCACTCAATATAATAAAACAAAACTAAATGAGGTGATTATATATATTTTTATACATAAAATATATCTCAAATCAACCTAAAATACATGAATAAATTTTGTTTGTAAAAAGAAAAGGTATATATATTTCTTTTTTTTTTTCTCGAGATAAACCTCCTTGATAACTTGCTATGGCGGCCGAGTTTCGATAAATTGAGAAATGTCACCACCAAAATACAGGATTTAATAATTTAAATAGTAATAAAAATAGATAATTCAAAAGGTATTGTTTGACCAGGATAAATATTAAATAATTTTATTTTATATAAAGATATAAAGTTTATGGAAAAGGTTGTTGTATTCATTTCATTGATTGTTGATTCATACAAAGGAGTTACAAGATTACAAAACTAAGAACTACAAACAAGGAAACTAATAGCTATAATCAAGGAGAGTAAATTCATTTCACACATGTTATATCTACAAGATATGGAGAAGATAAGATCAAATACCATTACCCTAAAATACTTAATAATAATATCTCAATGCCTTCCCGCAAGCTCATGATCGATGTTGAACGAGCAATTTGAACTGTAAATTCTTGAAACAAGAAGAACCAACATCGTTTATGAAGATATCAACAATTTGATCAACCGACTTGACATGACGAACCACTAATTCACCAGCTTGAACTTGTTCACGTACAAAATGATAATCAATTTTAATGTGCTTGGAACGTTGATGGAACACCGGATTAGTTTTGAGAAAAGTAGCACTAAGGTTATCACATAATAGTATAGGCAGTCTAACTGAGGAAGACATCATCTCCTTTAGAAGTTGTTGGAGCCAAATCCATTTAACAGAGGCAAAGGCAATTGCATGATATTTAGCCTCGGTACTAGATCGAGAGACAACCTTTTGCTTTCGAGACGATCAATTGATCAAGTTACCTCCACAATAAATGGAGAAGCTATGTTGGGATCAACAATCATCCGGATCCGATGCCCAACCAACTTTGGTAAAACAGACCAGTCGTGAATCATACGAAGGACAAAAAAGCAATCCAGCAACAATAGTCCCCTTAAGATACCACAATATTTGTTTTACCACAGCCCAATGATGCTCAGACGGACTATGCATAAATTGACAAATGCAATTGACATAATAAGCAATTTATGGGCGAGTGATAGTCATATACTATAGTGCACCAACAATGTTGTGATAGAAATGTGGGTTAGCTAGAGGATCACCCCTTGCATGCAATCTGGAGCTGGGTTCTGCAAGAGATGTTATTGGCTTTGCACCCATCATTTTGTTGCGTTCAAGCAAATCCATAATATATTTTCGTGGAGACAACAAAAGAGAAGACGGAGAACAGTGTACCTCAATGCCCGAAAAGAGACTGAGAGTACCTAAATTCTTCAAGGAGAACACATAATTAAGATACTTAACAAACTCATTAAATAAAAGAAGAATTAGAGCTCGTAATGATGAGATCGTCAACAGAAATAAGCACATAAAGTGTTTAATGAAGAGGAAAGTGCTTGAAATACAAGGCTTGAAACCAGCTGAAGTAAGGATCTCTCAATTTCTCAAATCAAGCCCTTGGAGACTGTTTGACACCACAAAGAACATTTTTAAGCTTACAAAACATACATTGAACATTTAGAAGCAACAAATCCCTGTGGTAGAGCTATGTCAACAACCGAATCACTATGTAAAAATGCATTGTTAACATCTATCTCTCGAAATGGCCAGTTTTGAGTTATTTCAATATTTAAGACAAAACAAATGGTGGTTTGCTTGATAACAGGAGTAAAGGTGTCAAAATAATCAACACCCTCTTCCTAATTGAAGTCTTTAGCAACCAAACACGCTTTTTATCGTTCAATAGATCTATCTGGTTTCTTCTTAATCCTTAACACCCACTTACAACCCACAACATTAGCAGAAGGAGGCTTGGGAACTAGTTACCAAGTCCTATTAAACATTAAAGAATCAAATTCCAACTGCATAGTATGTTGCCAATTAGGGTTTTTTGTGGCTTGTAAGAAATATTTTGGTTCAATTTCTGAAATATCAGATTACAATGGGTATTTAGTGGCAATAAAAATTTTAGGCTTAAGAGAAGAGGTAGAAGCTCTCGTTACCATAGAATGCTCGGAGTTGTCAACCGTTCGAAAATACAAAGGAGCGTTGAATAATGGATCGGCAGCAGAACTGACTTTTTAGGGAAATGACTCCACCATGGAATCATTTGAGGACGTGAGGTCAAAATTAGAGGACACTGGTGGTGTAAGGCCGGAGGGAGAGGACAGCATGTGACCAAAAAGGACAGACGACGGATTGTTGGGTACCAAAGCACACATTAGTGAATCCAGAGACACTTGAGAAGAGGGTGAGTTATGCTCACTAGAGGGAGTTGGCGAACCAATAGAGGACTTAAGAGAAGGGGACGTCGGCGGAGAAGAATAATTAGAAAGTCCAACCAACGAAGCCTCGTTGAGAGTGAGAAGAGGAATCAACAAGAACGGTGTAACTTCGATTTCCCTTAGAACTATGATCAGGAATACAAAAATTAGATTCGTCAATAATCACATGCCGAGTAATATAGATACAATAAGAAGCAACATGAAAGAATAAATAGCCTTTGTGTTTTGCACTATATCCTATAAAAATACAAGGCAGTGAATGAAAGTCAAGTTTGGTGCTATTATAGGGAGAATATAAGGGTAACATAAGCAGCTAAAAGATTCAATAAAATAATATTCCAATTGATGATGATATAAACAATCATAAGGTGATTTGTGTTTGAGAGTAGGAGTAATTGTCCTATTGTTTAGATAATAGCGGTGTGAAAAATGTGCTAATTTAGATTAAGCTAAAAGCGCAAGACCTTTTTCTATAATAATCCAGTTTTGCCTCTCGGAGACACCATTTTGTTCGGGAATATAAGGACATGAAATATGATGTGTAATGCCATGTGTTCATAAGAAAGATGACACATTTCGATATTCGCCCCCAAATCAGATTGAGATGCCTTAATTTTTGTGGAGAATTTATGTTTCAACTATTGTTTTGAATAAAGTGAAAGCTCACAACACTTGAGATTTATTGGTAAGAAAATAAACCCAAATGAATGTTGTGCAATCATCAATAAAAAGGACAAAATATCAATTACCATTCATAGAAGATATAGGAGCAGGACCCCATACATCCCAGTAAACGAAATCAAAAGGTTGTTGAGCAGATACATGAGAATTAGGCAAATGCAGTCTATGTTTTTACCTAATTGACAAGAAATACAAAGAGTGAACGATTTATTTGTAAAAATAGGCAAATTATAATCATGTGGATGAGCTAAATGATGGTGTCAACATGCTGCAGACGCACGTTCACCCACAAAAACAACTAGAGTAAAAAAATATGAACTAAAAGGAAGCCGATATAAGCCATTCTCAATGACCTCCTTGAGTATAATCCGACCTACAAGTTATTAACATAGCAAACATTATAATGGAACTTAGGTATGACATTATTATCTTTGCAAAATTGAGAAACACTAATAAGATTTTTGGAAATTCTAGGAACAATAAGGATATTTTTGAGTGGTAAGGAATTAGAAACATGCTTAGTAGTTAAAATTGATTGACCTATATGAGTAATAGAAAGAGACTAACCATTCCCAAGAACTAAGTTGTCAGTACAGGTATACTCCGATTGAATGCTCATATTGGCAAGATCACCAGCCTTATGATTCGTTGCACCAGAGTCGACAACCCATGGCTTAGTGAGGGTCGATGGACTGTTGTTAGACCGTGTGGGTATGCTTGGAGTGTGATACTTGTTTCTTCGACGGTTCTGCGAGTCGGCGGAACATCATTCATATTAAGGTGCTTATAACAATTGCGCCTTTTGAAAAGGCATGGAGCAGGCATAGAACATTAGGGTGATCTGTAGCAGGAGTAGCGCCTTGTTCGGAAAATGAGGAACTGGTTGAGGAACCCTTGGTAATAGCATTGGCAAAAAGTGGGGATAGATCTTTGCTGTCATCTTCAAGTCAATGCTCTTCCCGAAGAAGAAATCCAAGCAATAGGTGGAGGTGACAGGCTCCAAGCGGATGCTAGGAGCAAACTTGAAGGCCCCATAATCAGGGCCAAATCCGAACAAAAGAAAAGACAGAAAGTCCTTATCAAAGACAATAGTCAAGTATTCAGCCAACGAGTCCAAGATAGCCTGTTTCTTCTTGACATATTCGAGAATTGACAATGATCCATTGGTGAGAGTTTGAAGTTATTACTTAAGGTGCATTTGACGTGCCCGAGTCAGAGAGTGAAACATCTGCTCAAGCATGATCCAAACTTCGGAAGTGGTGGTTCTGCGAGCCACATGACCCAACATAAGAGTGGTGATAGTCGAACAAAACCACAATGGAATGAGTTTGTCCTTGTGATTCCAAATCGAAAAGGCTGGATTTGAATCACAAACTGTGGAGCTTTTCTTGGGCGGCAAAGTAGTCAGTGGAGCATTGCCAAAGACCAAGAAGGATTTAAGTTCATAAGCCTCGAGGGGGGATCGAACGGTTTTGCTCCAAAGGAAATAATTTGTTCTATCAACACTTACAGCGAGCACCAAAAATTGAAACTTGGCCAAGGTGCCACCAGAGGCTGTGAATAGGATTTGAGTGGCGGAAGCAATAGTATTTTGGCCATCGGTGGTCATGTTTGAGAACCGTATGCTACGATGATACCATATAAAGATATAAAGTTTATGAAAAAGGTTGTTGTATTCATTTCAATGATCGTTGGTTTATACAAAGGAGTTACAACATATTACAAAGCTAAGGACTACAAACAAGGAAACTAATAGTTATAATCAAGGAGAGCAGATTCATTTCACACGTGTTATATCAAGATATGAAGAAGATAAAATCAAATATCATTATCCTAAAATACTTAACAATAATATCTCAATATTTTGTATGACGGGAACCGACATACAGTAGCTAGTCTCCTCGCACCATCTTTTAAAATGATTTTTAAAAAAAGATGAGTTTTTAATTTAGTGGATAACTCAATTCTAATATACTTTTACTTTGGTATTATACACTAGTATAAAACATTCATTCATCATGATTCAAAAATTAAAAATATACTATGTTCCAAAGATCAAACATTCGTAATGATCTGAAAATTAATTAGTTAAGTAATTAAACATGTTTAGCATATATCAACTATAATAAAAGAGAAAAGTTATCATGTCCTACTAACTTACTTTTAAATTTTGGGGAAGTTCTAGATGTGTCCGACTGCACTTAATATGTGATGTTATGTTCCAAGTTATTTCACTAAACTTGTCTAAATTTTAATTCTTTCCTATACTTATGTACGATAATTCATTCATTTATATAAATACATATATATATATATATATAAATAAATAAATGAATAAAAGTGATTTATAAAAGAGTCCATTCCATAAATGATGTGCCTAATGCTTTAAAAATATCTTGATTACTAAATTAAAATACTAAATATATTGAGTGATATGCAACATAACTATCAAATCAAGTAAGTGGTAAACTACACAATCATCGATTTCTAATACTCAAATTGCACTCATCAATTGGGATGGTAAAAGGGGACGGAGAGGGGCCCATCCGCTGAGGGTCGTCGGTTGAAGCGTGACGATTTGTTCTGACTTGATTTTTTATTATTGTAATATAAATATATAATAATATTAGTATAATTTTAATATAAATTAAAAGTTTAAATAAAAACTAAATTAATAATATTGAAAATATGTTTATAGAATTATATTCACTTTTGAAATCAGTTAAATTTTAATTAATACATTATATTGTATCTTATACTAGTGTGAGACCTGTGCGATGCACATAAGATTTTTTTTTATATTTTGTAATATAATCATATATTCAAGTTAAATAGTATATTATAGAAGGTGTAGATTTGTAATTCAGTGATTTTTTTTGTATAATTAGTAGAAATTTGTTGTAATTTTATGTTTCGTCTTTTCTTCTATTAGAATTAGCCTCGTTCACAAATTGATAAGAATGATATCCACGATTTATAGTAGGTTGAATCAAATTAAATTAAAAAAATAGTAATATCAGCAGATTTAAGAAAATAAAGATTTGTACAGATCTCGTAAAATTTGCCAATTACATATTTAAATTAAGGACAAAAATATTTTGCAAATTGCTAATTAAATGTAATAATATTACAAAAATTTGAAATTTGATAGAAATAAATACTTTGAAAGCTAATGAAAAATCGCACGGTGCTTATACGTCGAAATAATTAGCAGATGTCAACAGAAAATCGCAAGAATAATCAAACAAAACATGAAAGAGATGGAAGAACTTTTGTTTAAAAATAAGAAAGAAAAATAGTTAATAAAATTAAATATGTTTATGATAAATTGAAAGCACAAGTGAATAAAAAAATTAAAATAAAATAAACTTAAAAATAATATTTTGAATAGTGTAGGCTTTTGTGACAATTGAAATATGACACATATTATCTAGTCGCGGGCACGGTTTCGGTTCCAAACTGGAACCACCGGTCAACGGTTCGGTTTGAACCGTTGACCGGTTCCGGTTTCCATTTTTTTGGAACCAAAACCGGTGGTTCGAACCGCTAGTTCGAAACCAGTGGTTCCCAGTTCCCGGTTCGGTTATGCCCATTTGAAACAACGGCTGAGATTAAATAGCCGTTGATGATCAACGGTCCAGATCTTATAACTGTTGGGAACCGGCATTTTCGAACCGGAACCGAGAACCGACGGTTCCCAAAAAAAAAAGAACAGAACCGTGGAACCGGAACCGGAACCGGGGGAACCGGCGGTTCCGGAACCGAAACCGAAACCGTATATATGGCGGTTTGGTTCCGGTTCCCTCCTCCTCGGTTCCAAAAACCAGCAGTTCCGGAACCGAAACCGGAACCGTGGAACCGTGCCCATGTCTACATATTATCATACATGTCTTACCATTTATTTTCTCAAAATAGAAAACTTCAAAAGGAGGGAGAAAAAAAAAAGAGAGACCTTAAAATATTTAGTAATAATCTTAATAAAATATATAGAAAGAAGAGAGAGACAAAAATGAAAAATAATTTTGAATTATGGTAAGATTGTTGAAAATTTAATTTCATATTTGACAAAATCAAATTTTATCCACGGGATTGGGTGATTTTAAATAATTGATAGTTTAATTATAGAAAAATTGTTGATGATTTTTCATAATATAATGAAACTACAATGATTTCACGTTTCTAACAAATTTATTTCTTATTTTGAATATATTATGAGTTAAAAAAAATTCTTTAAAATTCGAATTTATTTATGTTGAACAACAGAAACTAAGCAAATTCCGAAGATTGTTGATATTAATCTCTTCAATTAAATTGTAATAATGTATTTTAAAAGAGTTGCATAAATATATATAGTTTTACATTTGTATGGTTGAAATTTAGGCCGAAAAAACAAATTTTAAAAAAGTAATTTTACTTATATATATATATATATATTTTTTATAAAATGAATCGAGAAAATTGAGTCATATATTTGATAGATTTCATATATTTTTTTAATTTCATAATTCAGTGATTTGATTTATATTTGATAAAATATATAGATTTCGAATCATGTATTAAATATTGCAGTATATTCATCTTGATATCATCTAATTTTGATACACCTAAATTTGTGGAATAATTTAGATTTTGAAATCGAATCAAAATTTCTAGAATAAAAATGTCTATTTTAATTTAATAATAATATAATTATTCTAAATAAGTAATAAAGTTTAGGCGAAAAAACGGAATTGAAAAAAGTCATTTTGTTTTAATATATATATATATAGATTATGAACATATTATTATAAAATTAATATGAAACAGGTCAAAATGAAGCGGGTTCCGCCCCACTTTGCTGCATATCACAAATCAAATAAGCTCAAACAAAATACTGACAGGTTATCTGCGAACGGATCAAATTACCATTCCTACTCATCCATATACACACAAGGGGTTTCGGCCAGACGCTCCTTTATTTTAAAACTTGACTTTCTTTGGTTTATTTTAATGTATCATATTCCTATAATATTTCTTAATTATAAAATTTAACTTTAAAATTACTTAGACTTTATTAAGTGGGGCTTCTGCTCTTTCCAGGAAATCTTAATAAAAACTCTCTCTCTCTCTCTCTCTCTCTCTCTCTATATATATATATATATATATATATAACCAAAAAAAATCATATATTCATGCATAATATAGGATATGCTAAAATATAGGCATTCAAAAAAAATCTTAAATATAAGAGGCATAGTTCGAAAATCTTATATGTGTATCAGGCATAGAGTGAAATATTAATAATCACATGTAGACTCATACACACATAATGATGCTAGAAGTGATCATTTTTAAAATCACGTAAGCTTTAAAGAAAATTGAAATTTTAACTTTTATGGCTAGGGTTTTCATCATCACTTACAATCTCTCTCTCTCCCCTCTCTCTCTCTCTCACACACACACACACTCATATATATATATATATATATATATATATTTTTTTTTTTTTTTAAATCATAAGAAAAAGGATACGAGAGAGGTGAGAGAGACAGGGTAGTAATCCGCAAATAGATTTTTTTCAAAGCCTGCAATTTGATCTTCAAAGTATCTTCTTCATGATGTTGTTCACCCAAGTAGGGTATATGTGTGTGTGTTGCGGGTGAGGAAGAGAGAGATTTGAATCTTTGAGTGAGTGAGTGATAGATGGTGTTCTTGAATAATGAAAGAGGAAGAGGGCTAGAGAGAGAGGGAAATGGTGTAGATTAAAAAAATTGATGTACAATTAAATTGTGTTACGTATAAATTATTTATTAAATATTAAATTTATATTTATTATTTTGATTTTAGAAATAAATTGAACCTAAGTTAAATATTAATTTAATTGATACTTTAGTACATATTTTATTGGACCATCAAAAGACTTTGTGTCTGAGTCTTGCACATAAAATTTAATTAAATATATTAATTTGATAATAATACAAAAATGTTGAATATATATTAATTGTAGATGGTCAATCAAATTACCTTTATTCCTACTCCTTCATCAATCGGGGATTCCCAAATAGTGATTTATTTTTTCATCATAATTCATATCACAACAAAAATCGAATAATTTTCATATCGATACTATCAAGCCAGACTTTGTGAGTGTGCCTCTAGGCACTTAAAAGCATTGTTTGTGAATATCAATTAAGCTATCAAGTCTTTAAATTTATGTTAAAGAAATCAATGAGATGGATTATGTATTTATACAAGTCATTTAACACTTGGCATCACAGTCTGGTGACACCTCATGGTGCAGCAATCTTACTATATTAGTCATTTTATTTATTAGTTAGTAAGCATATTCCATTAGTCCAATAATACCTATGATTTTATAAAATAGTGGTGACATTCCTATTAATAATTTCATCTCAACTTCGAGGGCGGTGTGATTCCCACGTCTGTCTTTATTAGTAACTTTTTATAAATAAAAATTCAAAAAAAATAAATTACTTAATACCTTCTTTTCAGCTTAGGAGTACAATCGAGCACCCTGAAAAACTTGTTTTCACATTTCATAGACAATAAAACGTAATACATGATAAAAATCAAACAATATGAAGACCAATTACATTTTGGATCTACTATTTTCGAAAAATAATTATGAATAAGATCACCAAATCGTGTATATTTTTGAAAAATAGATTTAAGTTTGTTTTTATTATATAAGAGTGGGGCAAAGATGATTAGATCACCAAATTAATAGGTAGATGTAATAAAAGGAGAGAAAGGTATGGAGGGTTTAGTTTTAGTAGGAAAAGAGAAAAATAGAGTAGCTGCTCAATGGAACAAGTATAGATTCAGAGAATAGGAAGTGAGATATCTATAATGAATTCCATCTTCAATAAAATATAAAATATAACCTAAAAGAATTTGAATAATCTAATTTAACACAAGCACATAAAATATTCCTCTGGAAAAAGAAGAGTATAAAGTTAAAGAGCTATTTATGTAGATGCATGCATGCATCTTTCTGTGCTTTTATCCTTTCCTTTCCTTAGTTTATTTCATTAATCTTCTTGACACATGGGAGGAAAATGCTAGACTGGCTATAATCCTGGACTGGAGGGGAATTGGAACTTGAGATTTTATTCAGTTTCAGAGATGCATCTACAACTAGGCTAGTGCAGAATCTATCCTTCTTTGGGTCCGCTTTAATTGAGAAATTTCAAATTTTATAGATTTTATTTTATTCACTTAAATTAAATTATATTTTAAACTCAACCTAAATTACTTGTAAAAGAATACGATTAGACTTTTATTGGTTTCATAAATTCAAATTTAGTTATATATAACACATTTATCAATATTTCATGGGTAGTTAACAAGCAAGACTTCAATAACCAAGGATGAAAAGCTAGGTTTGGATTTTTCCCTTTCATTGGAAAGAGGATAATAGAGAGAAATCTGAAAAATTGGGATAAGAGAGAGTTTTCCCTCTTCTTATGTAATTACATTGTGGAGAGGAGAATGAGGTCAAAGCCAATAATTTCACACCACAAAAGAGGAGGGACAGCAATCAGTCAAAAACAATCAACTTTTCACAAAATAAGCCCGGGCTTGGGTAATTATCACCTAAAATAGTCGTTGGATTAGGGTGACTATTTTATCTTATCACCCATTTTCACCCCATGTAACGAGCCCCTATTTGTAACCACCACTAGATAATAACGTTGATGACGTCATATGCCCTGAGAAAACATAATAGCATTAGATACATCTGAACTTATGGAAAAAATTGGCTTCTCAAGGGAACTAATAATGTCTAATGATGCTGAAAACATAAACACAAAACCTAACTCAAGAAATTACATTCAAGCATGAATTTACATAAGCCGCCTCACATATTCACCTAATTTTCACTAGATAATTTGAACCTAACGAGGACAATGTTATGAAATAAAAAAGGACCTACAAACTAATTACATAAACAGAAAATATTCACAACTATGTACTGCAGTGTCGCTGAATTTGGACATCAAAACTTCATATACTGAGATTGTTTTAAGTGTCGCTCCAGGTCCCATCATCTTCACCATCACTTCCAACAGCCTGAATGGGAAACAGACTAACATAGTGAGATTAAGGCTGAGATAAGTAGAGCTTATGAATGGAAAAAGTCCTTACTTTAACTTTTAGAGAGAGAGAGAGAGAGAGAGAGAGAGAGACCTGGCGAATTGCATTGGCCTTCTCCAGAATTGCAGTGACTTGGACAGTGGGAGAGGCCCCTGATGGCACAGTTGGTTTTGTAGTCCCAATCGGTCTCAGATTAAATGACTGGTCCACCCAAAAGAAAGAAGGGGGTAGAGGGTGATAACAAATGTCAAGTGCTGAGAGACTAGTGACCACGAATGGAATCATTCCATGCAAAGAGACTAGTGACCACAAATATAATGAGCACAAGACTCCATTTCATCAAACATTGGAAAAACACAAAGAATGTTGATAAATATAAGATGGCGAGCCAAGAAGATGATCACTTTTGCAGGCAATCTACACAAGGTAGGGAATATTGAGAAGAGTAAAGCAGGTTCACAAGGAATAGATTGAATGCAACTATCACATTGCAGTTATATCTGTCCTGAATACACACATGCAAGGCTCTTATTCACATATAAGTCAAATTTAGTGAAGTTGGCATTCAAATAACAGCATAGCAGTAACTCACTTTTGTTCTAATTTGGTGCAAGAAGTCAGTTTCATCCATGCACTTGCCCTGATTAGCTTCCCTGGGTCCATTTGACTTCTGTGAGCTGGGTATCTGAGCACAAAAATAGCTTAACTGTAAGTAACTAAGTGTAAAACCCAAAATTTATTTTTTAAAAAAAGATGGAGATATGAGACCTTGCTTATCTGCATATTTGTGGTATCAATTTGATCTCCGCTGAAGGGGGCTGGTTTAGGCTGAGAAATGGTTGATGCTGAACGTGTAGGATCAGCTGCATAAGAAGAGCCTTCAGTCATTGGCCCACACTTGTCTTGTGTAGAACCTCGCCACTGAACAGGAGGAAGAGGTGGTGGAACAGGGGTAGCTGCAAGTTGAGGCACCAAAAGATCCTTTGGGTTGGTATCAATAATTATCTCCTTTCTGAAAACGTGATTTAAGGTACCTAAACTTTGAAGATCAAACGAACGACAAGATTCAGAATACTGCAAGCCATTTTGAGGAAAAGGAAATTGAAGTCCAAAGTTCCCATGGATATCTCCATGGTTTGTCCTCCCATTTTCTGGAACTGTTGAAACTGATTCCGTCAAAGAGATTCTGCGAAGGGCATCATATAAATCACGGTCCTTGCTAGTGGGAGATTCACTTGACTCCCACTGCTCAGAATTTGATTCAGACTGATTGCTATGACAATCATCTGATAATGAAGGTGATGATCTATAGAATGTGTCGGCATCTGAGTCTAAACCAACATTGTACCGAGCAATGCAAACCTCTGGGACCAACTGAAATGAAGGAAAAATATCAAGGCCATTTTCGTTATTGGTGTTCCGGTCAGGGAATTTCAATTTCAGCTTCGAACTCTCAAAGCCATCTATTGGTTGAAACGATATTTTCATGTGCTGAAGAGGAGGTGATGAAGAAGGGGACAATATAGAAGATTCACCACCAAAGAGATCTTTACTTCGTCCAGAAAATGATCGATATACACCACTTGGACGATTTTTCTGCTCAGAAGCATTAAAATTTCTATATTCAGCATTGTAGGTGTTTCCATCCCCACCAGGCAATAGTCTTTTGTTAGATTCAGTTGAAACCAATCTATTGTTGATTTCAAACATTTGCGATGAACTTCTGCAATTTTCTTTATGCCTCCTGTCAGCTTCAAACGGTGGATTGACGGGCAGAAAACTTCCAGATCCTCTTACATTTGATCCAGTAGAATTGGCAGCATTTTGATTAAGTGTACCGACTAATTTTCCGAGATTTATATCTAAATCAGCTGGTGAAATTTTCCAGGATGTCTTTCTATATGATGCGCCACTTTCTTGGTATTCATGGTACTTAGAGCTATCAAGATCAAGATCTTCTTCAATATTTTTGAAGCTCTCTGTTTGATCTCGTTTCCCTGAATCTGTATTGCTTCGAGTAAAATTCTTAATAGGCGGATTAATTTTTCCATCGTTATACTCAGGATCTTGGGAAAGGGCATTGAGTACACTGCAATCTGGCGGTTTTGACGGCTGCAGTCCTAGCAAGCCACCATTAGTCCAGAATGTAACTGAAGTGACATTAGACGCTTCTGGTTCCTTTTTGTGAGTATCAGAACTGTTCCTTGTTCCATCAGTAATAGGAATTCCTGGCCTATCGCCTCTGAAATCAGATGGTGTAGTCGATGAAACAGATCTTACATAATTGGCAGCATCAGTGCTACCATTATCATGAGACTTAATGCTCTGTGGGCTGCTTGGACTCATTGAATCTCCAGCCCTTTGAGATGACTGAAAATCCTTGTTCACTAAGGAGACTGAATCAAATTCATCCTTGGCTGCTACTCCATTAATAAAACAGTTAGTCACATAAGGGGATTTTGGAGACACTGAAATGGGACTATGTCCTCGACTACCGTTGATCAAAGGACCAATGGCCAAAACATTAGACTCAGAACTTGAAGATTGGTATTCCGAATGATGTCTTATGGCCTCAGAGACACCATTTTCTACTCCTTTTTCCTCCAAGTTAGAGTAATTCTCTGCTTCTACCTTTTTTGTGCAGTCTATATCAGTTTCACACTCTGACTCAATGGTATTAAGTGCATCCATAAAATGATCAGCTTCACTTTCTATGTCATCAAGATGGACATCACCAAATTTTGGGTCTTGCACAGCTTGATCTAGAAGCTGGATATCCATTTTGTCAAAAGTTCCAAAATCAAGACCATTACCACTGGGAGTTTCTAGGTTCAAACTTGGAGAAAATGATTCTACACGTCTATTATAATTACCCTCCTCTGTCATGCCATTATCAGAACCTTGTGGTGAAGGCCCAAGCGTTCCGCTCTTTACATCCCAAGAGACAGAAGATGAACTACATCGAGCTTGCTCTTGTGATACATTGATAGGTTCTGGAGCTTCTCTCTGTTGGTCCAAAGTCACAGAAGATGAACCACATCCAGCTTGCTCATGTGGTATATTTATCGGAATGTCATCAAGTGCATCTGCAATTTTTCCCTCAAGGAAATTGTAATCTAGGAAATCACTCTCGTGCCTCTTTACTGAAGAAATGGATTCTCTAGACTCTTGTTCTTCAGGTTCCACTGAGTAACTTGGACGGAAATCACCTTCAATGTAGGTTGACCCATTTCTCAAATCCAAATTTGATTGCTCACCCAAATCTGATCTTAATGTAGAAGCATCATAAGTGGATGCTGTTTGAGAAGGGGAAGTATGCCCACCAATATTTAGCTGAGTGAACTTCATTCTATAATGTACAAATACAAATACAAAAAAATATATTAATCCTCATTATCGACAATCACAGATGTTCATTTTATACATAAGAATATCATATATTATTTCCAAGCTTTCACCACCATTTTTCTGCCCCTATTTCTTTTACCCGTTTCAACCCAATATATAAGCATACATAGCATTTACCTGCCACTGTTATGAGAAAATGATGCATCTCGTGATACTTTTCCATTCCTGGGCCATGACCTTCTTTTCTGCTCAAAGTTCAGCACATCTCAGTAAGATAGATGTTTTTATTTTTTATTTTTTATTTTTTTTTGGGGGGGGGGGGGGGGAGATTGTAACATAGAAGTTGAATTATTGGTTCTACTAGTTGTGTTCATTAGGTGCAATTATTATATTAAAATAAAAGCTAAGCAACAAATATCACATGTTTTCTTCATAATCCTACTAACACAAGCATGCAAAAGAAAGGTGGACCAATTCAGTTGACTGGAAGAGTTAGCTATGTAAGCTTCAGATTAACATAAGATATGGACTAGCATGCATCTGAGTGGACATGTAACCCATCATCATTTCCCAGATGCTAGGGCCATCTAGCATGACTTAGCTATACAGCTGCCCACCCCATAATAAACAATGACGTTATGATTGAAAGATTCTTGTTACACAAGGAGAAATTTTGAATGCTTGATGACTCTAATATGCCCACTCAGTTGCAAGTTCTCCTCTGATGGCCGAGCATGCATAGTTCTTTTTTCTTATCTGGGTACCATGACAATTTTAACACATCTTAGAAAGCCTAAGAATAGCTTACAGAAGATACTGAAATACATATGTACACAATGAAGTTGAAATGTATTTTGAACAATATTGAATATGAAACAGAAGGCATGGTTCAAGGCTATCTAGGTGCTACTGATCAGCAACTTAACAAGAATTAGCAAAGGAGGGATCAATCAGTGACCTCTTTATTTAGTGACATACATCAGATACATTATGTACTCATATTAGCTCATGCCTTCTATGAAATGTTGTCAGGCATATATTACCTTAATCTTGCGACCCTTCTTATCTTTTAAAATTTTGTCTGAACTGGCTTCACCAGATGCCACTGACGCTCTCTTGAAGAAAGTTGGATCTGAATACCTTTTCAAGCAAGATCCAGGGCCACCAGGATCAAACCTAAAACAGATAAGGAAAGACTTATTTGTATGGGCACAGGACTCAGTATACATATTTAGGGGATGCCCATACTTATCAAGCAGGTGCAAAGATGGAGGGCGGCGACAGTCTTCATAAGCATCCATGATGAATGGTGGCAAATCACTGTATATAAAATGATTTTGTTCACCACGGATTCGTGTGTGCCAATTGGAACCTGTGTAAAGATTTTCTAATAAGGACATAAAAGATGGCAGAGTAATTCTGTAGTAAGATAAGAGCCCATGCACTTCTAAATTAGAGAACTTCAAAAGGCAGCTTTGAGTCAATATGCTGAGAGGGCAAATGTAGTTTCCACAATCACTTGTGGAACCTAGGAATTGGAAAAGGTCAAAAATAGAGTTTTTAAAGTACCAGCTGTATAGGCAAAGTGTAAGTGGCTCCTTTGTGCCAGTAAAGCCTTCTCAAGTGGAGATAGCGCAGCTTCAATCCTTTGAACACGACCCATCAACTTATGGCTTCTAGAAGATGTTCTTGTCACTTCTTCCTGTAACCCATGAAAAACTTCTGCAGCAAATCTACAAGAAGCAAAGATGCCAGTTCAGTTCACAGTTTCTAACTCTTGAAAGTGAATAATATAGGTACAGTTGGTTTCTTTTAACAATTATTTGCAGTTTGTGCAGCATATGCCATTAACTCCCTACCCTTCCCAGCATTTCGCTGGGATTTTGTAAATGCAGATGCAAATGCATATAAGCCTAATTCATATAAAATTGACAGAGCAATCTTTGACCTCGTAGCACACTATGTAAATAGTAACCTAGATTTCCCTTAGACCTTTTGGTTGTTAAAATTTCCAAATTCAGCATAAAATTACCAGAAGTCACACTACAACACTAAAGAAAATAGACAATTATTTTGTTTCCGAGCTCTACTGACTTCACTAGAAACACTGCAAATTTTTGAAAGTAGAAACTCATATATCCAAATTCAAACAATTTCTCTCACAACAACATTTACTATGCATTACCAGAACTACAAAATTCCCCAATTACACAATTTAAAACCCCCAACGGAACTCCAAACTTCAACGAATTGGTTTTGAGAAATAGAAAAGGAGAAATTTCTAAGAAAATAAAATGAAAGAAACTTAATAAAATGAAAGAAACTTACTCAGCGAGATCGCCAAGCTGACGTAAGACTCCGACAAGGCCGGCGACGGCAACTCCTTCAAGAACCTCCTTTGGATCTTCCTTTCTCGCCTCTCTGTACAACTCCGGTGCTCCAAGCGCGTACTCATTCCTCACCTCCGCTCTCACCAACGGCATCGTTTTTGCTTCACTAACACAAAAACAAAAGGAATTCCAAGCGACTCTTTAAAATTCTCTGCCCAGGAGTCTAGACTAGACTTCTCCCACAGAAAACAAAGTAAATGCGAATTGAATGCTGGTGAATTAATGGAGGAATGATGAGAGAAATAGAATGAGAGATAGAAAGTTTCCGAGCTAGAGAGAGAAACAATTAGGTAGGCGGATTACAGCAGCCTAACTGCCTCGAGAGTGATAGAGAGAGAGAGAGAGAGAGCTGCAGATTGTGAGCGCCTCTGTGTGTGTGTGTGTGTGTGTGAGAGAGAGAGAGAGAGAGAGAGGGAGCTAAATTAGCAGAGGGAAGACGACATTGCCAACTCTGCAAGCCATTCCTGAGGGGTGGGGGCGCACAGTGCGATAACAACATGAGAACAATGGGAGCCAAATGACGGAAATAGGCTTCAGGATATGGATGGATTGGCCTTCACTGGGTCAAATAACGGAAATGCCCATGGTTATGGGAGTGCAGAGTAGTTGTGGTTCCCATGATATATCGGCAATTTCGGTAATTTATTAATTCCGCCGTGAAGGGCTCGTCACGCCGCTGTTTATTTAAACTAGTGTGTTTAGGGAATCCTATACATACACATAGATATATATATATATTCTTTAGTACTAGTAATAATTTATTTATATAAACTTTAATAATATTAGTTATAATAAATTGACAAAAAAAGATTAGTACTAGAATTAATAAATTGGAAAAAAGGAAGCAATTTATTTCTCCTTTTCTATCTGCAATGGCCAACCAAACCTGAGCAACCTAATTATTGCCTTGGCCTTGTGCTTTTTGTTAATTATGTCTTAATTTTTATTTTATTAAATTACAATGAAATTACGCTTCAAGCTTTTTAAAATATAAAGGTTTAGATTCATCTAAAAGAAAGTTCCGCTGTTCGAGTACTAATCTTGTTAGAGAGTTCCATGGGTCAAATTCCTTTAAATGTGCTAACTTCCTTCAATTATATTTTATTAAATAATATAAAATAATTTTTTTTTACCTTTCTATAAATACCTTAACCAAGAAAAGTAATGTATAATTTAAATTAAAATATATTACAAATAGTAAAAATTTATAGAGTTCACTAGTGTATATGATATATATATATATATCATTTTTTAAAAATATAGTTCATCGACATACTCTATATTATACTTGAAATTTATTTAAGCAAATTTAACGTTCAAATTTCTGTGTATTTAAATTCACTTTAAATGGAGATGAATGTAATTTTCTTGTATTAATCAAATATATTATTATTATTATCATTACTATAATTTTTATATTTTGCATGATTAACTTAATAGTATTGCCTTATGCTAAATTTAGGAGTCTGTTAGATTTGTGAATTGAGTCAATTATATTGTACATGATCAATTAAGTTAAGTTGAATAAAAAATGAGTTTATTGTGCTGAAAAATATTACTAATTATTTAAAATAACAAATTAACAGTATTTTAAGTAATAAATAATACTTTTAAATTAAATAAACAATACTTTATATGAACTTGATGATGCATCTAAATTTTTACAATATTTTGATATATTCTTAGTTTTGTGTATAATCACCTCCTATGAATAGTTTATTACAAAGTATAGATCTGGGTCCTTTTAAAATAATGTATCGACTATCAGTTTTCAGAAAGGATAGTTTAGATCTTGTTCTTTCCCCTTGTTTGGTTCCAGACACACATGTCGTAGATGTAACTACAATTTTCTGAATATAATTAATATTAGCAGGAATAAATTAAATAAGAAATGAGACAGCGTCAGTGTGTCAGTCAGTGGGGTTGACTTTTGACTGTTTGGTTTGGAGGGTGTATGACTTTGTTTAGCTGTTTAGAATCTTGTCATTAATTTCACCAACTTCCAATTTCAATTTATATTCTTGGCTTATGGCATCCCAGTATTAATGACGGGGGGCTGTTTCTCACCACTGACCAATGCATTTAATTACCTAATCAAAACCCTATTAGCTATCACCAGTTGTGTTTATACGTACTACAGAATCAAAATTATTAGAGAGTAAAATTTAGTTTTTACAAAAATATTATTGTCGCAAATTAAAAAATTTTAATTTTTTACTATGAGTTGCACAATCTGTAATATTTATAATAATTAAATAATAAAGTCTTATTAATAGTTCTATAATAATAAAGTGTTGTATTATTAATTATCTCTCTACAAAATAAATCAATGTGGAAAAAGATGAGTTGCTATAATATTATATTATATTCATAATAATTGAATAATTAGTATTATGATATAATCATTCAATTATTATGAATACAATGTAATATTAGCACAAATCATATTTTCCGGCAATGATTCATTTTGTAGAGAGATGATTAATAATAAAAATAATTTACTATTATAGTACTATTAATAATGAGGAAGAGAGATAATTTAAAAAAGAAAAAAGAAAAATAGGGATATAGGTATATAAATAGAGTGCATAATAGGTATAGATAGAAGTATTATTGTATAATTTTATTGAATTGTAAAATTTAATTTAACAACTCTGAACGAGCAGAAATTATATTTTGACTTCTAAAATTCTTTCATACGAAACATAAAACAAACATATGCTGTGCACTTTTAGAAAAATTAAGACAAATAGTCCGGGCTTTTGCCAAGTTTTAGTGCATTCCGAATTTTGAGTTGTTCTTGAGTGGAGATTAAAATCACTAATTCAAGAAAAGTAAAAGTAAAATGACCTTAATATGCGTTCACTTAATTTTAAATAATAAAAAGAACATAAAAGATTAAAGAAACAAGTAAATAAAGAACATAAAAGAATAATGGTGTCCATCCAGAGATTCAAGACAGCGGAGCTTTAATGGGTTTCCCAGGAATCCAGGACTTTTTGCCTTCTTGCTTTCCTCCAAATTATGTACGGAATTTTTAGAGCCAACCAGAAAAAGAAAAAGACAAATATGGTTGAAATTGAAGACTAGTTATTATAGAGCTATATACAGACTCATTCAGGACTTTTAAAATAGGGGTACAACATATGAATTTAAGATAGATAATTAAAAAAATACTTACAAATATTATTTAAATTTAAATTTTATATAACTCAAAGTATACAAATAATAAAAGTATTGGATTTTTTAATTGTTTTGCTTCTTTTCTAAAATAATAATAATAATAATAAATAGCAAAAAGTATTATTCATCACTTAATTTTTTTTTATAAAATAATATGTGTTTCATCGAGCTAACAAAGTGAAATAATAAAAGTAGCTCATTATAAATTCATTAAACCTCATTTTAGACATATATGGTACATCATATACTATTACTATTTTTTCTTTTCGAAGGATCCAAACTCCCTATCTCTCTTTTATTTTAAAAAAAAACCAATAGATACAATTTTGTTGATTTCTTATGTTTCATTTTGTGATAATTTTTCTATGGGTTAAAAATAAATGATCATATGACATATAATTTGGGGTTACAAAAACAAGTTTATTAGTATTCAATTTACTTGGATTGAATTGGATGCATATGTGGTTCTTTTTTATGTGAGTGATTTTAAGAATGTTACGTTTTAATAGCACATGAATTCTATGCCAATGTGTTTATGTGCGAAAAATATTATTTAATTCAAATAATTTTTTAAGTTGAACATGTTGAGTCTTTTGTGCTTATGATATTAATTGTAATCTAGTTTGTTAATTTAGATATTTATTTGCTATAAATATGATTATGTGCTAACTAAATTACAATTTTCTCATTAGTATTGTATGAACTTTTAAGTCCATGAATTTTTCCTTAAACTTTTATGTTGTGTACCATTAATTAATTTGATTTGTTATTTAATTTATATCATACAATATTGATTTATGTAAATAGAGATTAATTTATATGTTCCGCTATCCTTGATTGAGTTTGACCAATTATTAATCCATCTAATGGCCGGCAGCCCAGGATCAACGTCTTAACTAATTAAATAAATTAAATTTAGAGAAATGTATATTTTAATTGATTTTAAAATAAGTTATGAAAAACAGGTTGAAATCAGGTTGTGGCAATATAATATAAAGCAAACTGTTAAAATATGTTACTACATGCATTAATTAAATACAGATCGCAAAATTGACGATGGTGGTTACTTATTACATAATTTTTCCTTTTTTTTATTAGAAAAATGAACTGATCTTGATAATTTAGAATTCCAAAAAAATAATATATTTATTTCAGGTGAGTTGTTGAAATTTGTTTAAATGAAACAGAAATTGAATAAATAAAAAAAATAGAAATTATTATAATAAAAAACAATTATCAAGCTAGAGATCATATATTAAATATGATGAAAATTAAGAAGCATGAATAACATTCTGTCAAAACTTGTGGCCTGAAAAGTGATAGTTGGCCGCTACTGTACGCTGCCTGTGACACGGGTGCCCTCAAAGTAAGTATAAAATGGGCCTGGCAGCTTTGGGCTTCAAACTCATAAATTGGGTCATTCTTTTAATTCACGAGTTGGGCCTGACCAAGTCTGGCTGAATTGCTTCACTTAAATGAGCCCACTATATGCTTAATTATATATCGACTCCTGTTTGTCTTTCAAGTTCCAAGTTAAAAAATACTCCAAAACTTATTGTATAAATTAAAAAAAAAAATCAGATTATTTATATAAAAGCGAGTAAGTGTAGATGAATAAAATATATTTAAAATGTATTTTTATTCATTTAATTTATTCTTTCAGAGCCAAAAGGCCATGGGGAGATACCTCTGTGGGCCAAGGAGAAAACAGGACTATGAAAGAACAATAGCTTGTAGCATTTCCTTTAACTCTAACTCTCTTAATAAAACTAATTTATAACAAATTAAATCCAAATGCAAATTCAAACTCTTGATAAAAATTCAAAGAAAGTCAACAATATTATATTGAACATGATAAAGTTGCATTAGTTATTGATACACAATCCCCACACACAGAGCTAGAAAACCGAGTGCATGGATTGCTATGGGCCTGGAACACAAAATTGTCAACTATGCATGTGCTGATTTAATCAAGATTGGTCAAAGTCAAACATTAATATTCAAATACCATGGAATATGGTAGAAATGGACAAAGGCAGTTAGGATGGTTCTGATTCTGGATATCTGTTATATATAGGACACTTCTCTTTAATGGGTAATACCGTTACCAAGAAAATGTCTTCTCTTACCTTGTATTTCTCACCACATTCCTCATGACTTCATGTCTCTTGTCTCAAGCCATTGTTCCACCTTCAAGAACATTTAAATATGTCAACCAAGGTGAATTTGGTGAGTACAGTGTCGATTACTTAGCCAACTATCGCGCATACGTTCAACCAACCAGAATCGAATACAAAATATGATGTCAACACAACGTTCGATCAATGTTGGCCAAACACTCAATACAGTCTTCGGCCAACGTTGGTTGAACATTCAACACAACGTTCGGCCAATGTTGGCCGAACACTCAATACAATGTCCAGCCAACATTGGCCGAACACTCAACAATGTTCAGCCAATCAGGGTCGAACGTTGGTTATTGTTTTTTAAATACATTTCATTCATACAAATAATTTAAAATTATATTGACATACTGATAATTAATTTTCTTCATGTTACGGTTGTTTGAAATTTTTTATTCCATTGTTCTATCTAGTAACAGGGGGATTGAGAGTTCACATTGTTTGGGGAAAGAGAAAGAAGGGGATGGAGGGGAAGCAGGCATGGGGAGGGCATAGGAGAGGGGGATGGAGGGGCTGCTGGTGTGGGGTTTGTTTTTTATGATTTAATTAATAATAATTTGTTTAAAGGATGTAATAGATAATTAACTACTTTTAATTTTTTAAATATATTTTTAATAATGTACTTAAAAAGAATATGTGATAAATAATTTTGTTGGTGTATATAGAAACACTTTCTATATTTTCATATTAGGGATTTTTTTATATAAAATTTTTTTGGGCACACATTAGAAATGGAATTCAATATGTATTACTTTTTTTTTTCCCACACTTTTACAATTTACATGACCAATCATTTAAAATTGTACGATTTTGATTTTTTCTTATCAAATATACAATATATAGTTGTACATACCCAATTTTATAATTTAAAATCATACCATGTGTAAAAGTAGTTGTAAAGTGAATTAGATCATTTAATGTAAATATTATGTCGTCTTCTATTTAACATGACCAATGAATACTACAAATTAACTGTGATTTTGGAGTTTATGTTGGAAATTAAAGAAAACTAATAATATATTTTTAGTTAATTAATAAAATCCCTATGAATAAAAGGCCCATGCCTCAATTGATGATTTATTTGTTTTTTAGTCAAAATACAAAAGATGGCAATTTGAAAATATATAGATTTTTTGGAATATGATAGAAATATATTTGGTTCAAAGTCAAATGATATTCTAAAATAACAATTAATTTTAAACAAAAATATTGAATCTTCAATGCGAAACAATTAAGTAATAACGATGAATTGCAGGATTAAATGGGGTAGTAATCTTGAAAACGAAGCTCCTCATGGCTACTTCAACTGTTCTAAATAGTTTAGCTATTTTAAGTTATAATTTCTTATTTTTAAAATCAATTAACTTTATTTTCAAACACGGTCTAATTATAAACTTTACAAAAATCAATTTACCTTTTAAACTTACAATCACCTTTAAACACCCTTAAATCAATTGGCCAAGATGTGACATATATATATATATATACATTTTTTTTATTTTTTTATTTCAAGATGAGACCGATATTGATTCGCAGAACTCCTATTTTTGGGAATTGATCATACATTTTAAAAATTGGTTTATGAAATGGTTGTGGAAATAAAAAACCAAAGTGTCGTGGTGCCCCAAAACCGAAAGTAACCAAAAGTTAAAATAGAACGGCACCTCTTTTCTTGATCAATCTTCATCATCTTGTGTTATCACATTAGGCTGCGTTTACTTCCCTTGTTACATAGGATAGGACCAAAATTGGGACTAAACTCGGGACATGGATAATTTCTTATTTTTTATCCTATGTTTACTTCGTAGGATAACATTAGGATAAAGAAGACTAATTCTATACTATCAGACGTTTACATCGTGGGATAAGGTCGGATAAGGCCGAAATTATTGCATTGCCCTTAATACATTTTGAACCTTATAAACCCTACTCCCTCACACTTGCGCCCAACATTCCACTTTTGAAACCCCGAAGCCGCTGCCTCCCCCATCGGTCCCCGCTGCTTCCCTCTGCCTTTCCGTCGCTGATTGGTCGTTACTCACCGACATCTGGAAGCGTTTCTTCGTGTTTTTCATGAGGTTAGCCTTTACAAGTAGTGATTTTCTAGTTGAAATTGTGGTAATTAGTTGTGTAATGCCCACTACCTTTCATAGAGGATTTACATTTTACTTTCGGATTTGTTGATGTCGATTCTTCGTTGTTTTGGAATACATGTTTTAATTTGCTTATTGTAAAATTATGATGGTTTAATTTTTTGCGTAGGATGGATCTTGCCCTCAATAGTGAAGGTGTGAGAGATGAAGAGATTTTTATTTTCTTAACTGAGTTAATGAATGCATGTTTTGGTTACATGAGCTTCATCAATATCTTTTTAATGCATAGAAGTCGTGGTATTTCAAGTGAAGTATGTGCACGTGTTCGCGAATGATATAGTTTGATTAGTAGAATTCCTAAGCAAATAAAATATTTGCGTATTGTTATTGGAATTTCTGGTGAGGACTGCATAAATCATTTGAGGATGAATAGGGCGGCCTTTTCGCAATTGTGTCATCTTTTGCAACATTCCGGTGGGCTATGAACAAGTAGAAACAGTAGCATAGCAGAGCAGGTTGCCATGTTTTTTGCTATAATTGGACATCACACAAACAATCGTGTCTTGAAATCTCAGTATAAAAGATCTGGGCATACTGTTAGCACACACTTCCACAAAGTGTTAAATGCTATAATCAGACTACACTCATTACTGCTAGTAACCCCGGAGCCAATCGATGATGACTGTACAAATAATCGATGGAAGTGTTTCAAGGTAATATTAATACCCAATGTTGTATAGTTGAGTACTCTATCTTAGATAATTCAATGGTATTGAAAGATTCCATGTTTCAGGGTTGTTTAGGTGCACTAGATGGAACATATGTTAATGTGACTGTGCCTAAATCTGATAGGCCTCGTTATCGAAATAGAAAAGGGAATGTATCGGTAAATGTCTTGGCTATTTGTGACTTTTTAACATGAAGTTCATATATGTGTTGGCTGGTTGGAAAGGAAGTGCAGCGAACTCACGGGAGTTAAGAGATGCAATAAGTAGAAACAACGGACTGCGCGTTCCTAGAGGTAGTATTTAACATGACATGCACATAATTTTATTACGTTTAGTACATATGGTTTTGAATCTAATTCGATCCATGGTTGTTTTTTTTAAGGTAACTATTATCTGTGCGATTCTGGATACACAAATGGTGAAGGTTTCCTTACTCCAAATCGAGGAGTTAGGTACCATCTGCAGGGGGGTGGGAACATCAGCCCCACAAAATAAGAATGAGTATTTCAATATGAAGCATTCGAAGGTCCGAAACGTGATTGAAAGATCATTCGGATTGCTAAAAAAAAGATGGGCCATTCTCTGTAGCCCGGCCTTTTACCCAATAAAAGTGCAGAATCGTATTATTTTGGCGTGTTGCCTATTACATAATTTCATAAGAACAACTATGGTATTAGACCCGTTAGAAGCCGATCTACCTAATATTGTCGTGAATGATGATGTTGATGACTACATTGATGACATTGAATGCACAGAAGAGTGGTCGAATTGGAGAGATGAGTTAGCAACTTCTATGTACAATGAGTGGAGACAATGCACTGAATATTAGAACAATTGTTTGTTATCTGCTACGAGAGTGACTTGTTATGACATTGTATGACTTTTTTTCCTATGTTTTAATTGTGAACTATGTTAATGGTATTCATTTTATGAACGGGGCATTTACCTCGTTCTCTTAAATACACAAACTAATTGATTAGTTTTTGTTGGTATTTTTGTTTTTTAATTCACATGATTGTTAGTATGTGTGAGAACTTTTTGGTTTCAGAATAGGTCCACATTTTATGCACGTTGATTCTGTGTAGGCTTGATGGATCCTCATAGCAGTAGCCGAGGAGATAGTGGAGTCTCACGGGACACCAGGGACCGACATCGAGTCTGGTCACCAAGAGAGAAAGAATTATTGATTCAGGCACTGAAAGAGATTATTCAAGAAGGGTGGAAATGTGAAAATGGTTTCCGTAGTGGTTATCTTGGTGCACTCGAGAGGGTCATGCACAGGATGCTTCCTGATGCTAATATTCATGCTGAACCACACATCAGTTCTAAAATACATGTTTGGAAGAAAAACCATGGGAGTCTGCAGTGTATGTTGAGCCGATCTGGACTGGCTTGGAGTGCTGAGTCTGGTATGATAATAGTTGAAAGTGAAGCTGTTTGGGACGAGTATTGTAAGGTTTGTATATGTTGAGCAAGTGACAACACACATTATACTTCTGTCTTTTATTTGAATAACTATGAATCAAGTATCTAACATTGTTTCATGAAACACCCATACTTGTATACATCTGTAGATGGACACATGGGGTAAGAAAATGCGATACAAGTCATACAAGCTCCACCTTGAGTGGTGTGAGATATTCGGGATAGATAAAGCAACCGGCGCAAATACCGAGGATTGCAATGCTGCCGACGAAACACAATTGGAGGTGGATGAAGATAATGACACTGCCAATCTATTGAATGTGGACCTGTCTACCGATAATGAGATTAACTCTCCACTGCCACCATCCGACAACTCCACCGGTAAGAAAGGAAAGGATCGCAAAAGAAAGGCTACTGACACGATGGGTGAGGAGATGGTGAATTTGATGAGTAGGTTCTGTGATCGTACTGATGAAAGACTAGGTGAAATAACCCATCATATAGGCTATGAGTACGAAATGTCTAAGAAACTCGAAGCTGTCCATGAAACTTTGGGTCAGCTGGATGTTTTGGATCCTGACCAACAAATTGCTATTGCTAAGATTTTGGTGAACAACAATAAAGATCTTGAACTTTTCTTCAGCCTCCCTGATGCTGACAAAGCTCGTATGGTATTAATGATATTGTCGGGCCGTCTTTAAGCATTATTTGTAGAATGTTTATCTGTAATGTGGAAGATGTCTTGGAACTTGTAGGACTTGTGTTATTTTTCCACGCGGCTTGTTAATTTAAACAATATGTATGTCCAAATGTAATATTATGTTTAGGTTTGTTTAGTTGGTGTATTGCTCACTTTTTTAACAAGATTAATATGTGTAATTTGTGGTCGATAAATTTGATGTTCGTAAATGTTCGTGCACATCTTCCAGTCTTTGTTATCATTTGAAAGAACAACCCATATAACATTTTATTTTTTTAGTCACACACATTATGTTTGAACAAACCATGGATTTTACCGTGGTTCAACCCTTCATGAAGTTGGGCTGCAATACATGAGTGGCTGAATTTATTTACATTGACCAATGAAAACAAATTTAAAATAATTTTCGAAAATCACACAAATTCACAAATGAAAACAAATTGATTAACATCAAACTGTTATACTGATTCAATATTCAATAGCACCTAAACAGTGATAATTTCGGAATGTTACATTGAATATTATTATGAAGAAAACTTTACCATACCACCAACTTCATACCAATCCATCACATACACATTCAATGTAACAGGAATTCATAATGAATATTCCCCAACAAATGGATAACAGGCATATAATATGTTGACAACCATATTATAAAGTTCAGGAATGTTGTCTTACACAATAACAAAAAAGTAATATTCATCCAAAAAGTTTCAAATCGAAATAAGTCATTCGATTTTTCAAGTAAGAAAAAAAAACAATTTCATCGGTCTTTTCATGGGTAATCACTGGAAGCTTCGTCCTCAGACTGAAGCTTCACTGAAGCCGTTGATTCACCCTCACTTAGGCTGCCATCTAAAACCTCTATCGCATTTCTGTAGCTATCCCCACGCGAAATATCCCACTTCTCATAGCAGCTCGTCTAAAAAACAACAACATTAATAGTTGTTTCATTGATGACATGGAAGAAGATGAATTCCCCTAGGCGGATTCGGTTTTGAACAAGAAATATATCCAACCCGGTTGTCAATACCATACTTGAGGGAGAAGGATATTTCACACCTACGAACCACCGTACACCGTACCTGTTCATCAGTGCCACATTGTTCGGTCGTGTGTTTGCGAAGTTGGCCATGGCAACTGGGGGTAATTCCTGCACGAAGAATATCATAAATACGGTGAGGTATAGTATAATGTCCAGGAACCAAAACGAAGATAGACAATTGTGGCAAACTATGGAATCGAACACCGTACCATTCGTACAGGAGTTTGGTTTAGGGGATTTGGGTAAAACACCTTAAAAAACCTCGTCTAAATTGGAGGTTACTGCATAGCACCTACAGGATTGAAATTTATGTCACAAAAATTTTGAACTTCAAGCATAATAAAGTATTGATAAACGGTGCAAACCTTGTAACGTGGGTGGAAATTTCTGACATGCATTCTTCGTGAAGACGCGAACGTAGAAGTTATAAGCATAATCATACGAAAATAGGCATATGTCTTGATGCTTAATATCGTTGTCGTCCCGAAATTTTGCCCACCTTCAGTCAGGCGTATGGCCCCATCATCATCCACCCGGGTAAATACAACTCATTGTTGGCCCAATTCATTGTTAAGGGCAACCGACGGAGGAAGCCTCCCACCAACTTCGGTGGCAAATTTTGGGGGTAGTCTCTGCAATCATCGAAAAAAACTATATAGCACGTTGGAGCTAATAAATAATTCTCAGGTACTCTTTTAAGGAACGTATCGAATGTCTTACTAAGCTATTGGGATGATAGATAAACTTATCCCAACATAGTTTCATACAGTTTAAATATCCTTCAACATCCATATACCTGTTTCAACTACATGCTACATTATTTATGAAGCATCATGTAAAAAAGATAGACCAGATGGATTCCAGAAAACCAGAGCCACGTGAATGGGGCCTACTTACTACAAACTCGTATGCTCTGTCTAAACTTCAAAGGCTTCCCTTCCCATATTATCCTTTACATGGGGCAAATTTTCGTTTATTTTTTAATAGTACAAAATCCCAAATATCACTCATCTTATTACCTTTGCTAAAAGTAAATTTAAGCAAACCAAAATTAAGAAGATCCACTCATTCAATGACATCATAAAGGAGGAATGGCAGGAAATATGTTGAATCAACTCAAGATGATGCAGAAGTCAAGAAATTGACATAACATTATTAAGATAGAAATGATGCACATACATTTCAGGTGTAAGATTAAATAACACAAATAAAAGAGACCAAACCTTACAAACGACCTGTGTATCCGACTGGAATCGAAGATGTAGCAGCAGAAATAGAAAATTATCTAAACAAATAACCAAATCTTATAAAGTGAAAAATGAAGAATAATGGCAGGATTTTGTACAAACGAATAAAGAAAATAGTCTTAAAATAGAAAAAATGGGCTGGAAAAGATGAGATACCTCTTCTCGGCTTGAAACAATCTTTACAGGTGCCTTGTGAAGTGAAGGCGAGGGCGACGCCAGTGGGTTTGTGTTGTGAAGGGAAGTGTGGCGCAGGTAGGGTTTCTGGAGTGAATGTATGTATGAAAAGGGTAACCTGTTTTAAATAATAAAAATTCAAAAAATTTTGAGATCTTATGTTTCAACTCGGCCAACCGAGTGGAGGTTCTGACCGAGTCAACCAACCGAGTGGATAATTTGAACACATATTAAAAAAAATATTTATGACTCGGTCAACCGAGTGATGAGGCCGATTGAGTGAAATGGCCGAGTTGCCAAAATGGGACACAATTCCAGAAACTTTTACACACTTGGCCGGCCGATTAGTGGGTTTGACCGAGTGTCCCGCCCGAGTGGATACTTTAAACACACATTCCAGAAACTTTTTTTACTCGCCCAACCGGGTGATGAGGCCGACCGAGTGAAGCGGCCGAGTTGCCAAAATGGGACACGATTCCAGAAACTTTTACACACTCGACCGGCCGAGTAGTGGGTTCGACCAAGTGTCCAGGCCGAGTAGATACTTTCAACATACATTCCAGAAACTTTTTTTTACTCGGCCAACGAGTGATGAGGCCGACTGAGTGAAGCAGCCGAGTTGCCAAAATAGGATACGATTCCAGAAACTTTTACACACTCGACCGATCGAGTAGTGGGTTCAACCGAGTGTCCAGGCCGAGTGGATACTTTCAACACACATTCCAAAAATTTTTTTCTACTCGATCAATCGAGTGATGAGGCCGCCCGAGTGAACCGGCCGAGTTGCCAATATCGCACATGATTTCAGAAATTTTTACACATTCGGACGCTCAAGTTATGGGTCCGGCCGAGTGGAACGGCCGAGTGAGTGTCCAGATTTGTATAAAAATCATTGCTACTCTCTTGGTCATGGAATTTCGATATTGGGAGACAAGAAGTGAGAGATGGTTTGAGGTGTTGAGGAAGAAAAGACGAGCCACTCATTTCATCGATGAGGAGTGCATGAAAGAGATGGGTATTTACGAGGATCTAAAAAAGATGTGCAGAAATATAGGGTGGACTGAATTCCTCGCCTTAAAAGAGAAGACATATAAGTCGTTGGTCATGGAATTTTTCTCGACCGTTGATGTGGGAAACCATGATACGATTCCGACATCAATGACATTCTTTTTGGGAAATGAGTTCCACCTGCTAGGGTCCTAAACCATAAATGAAATTTTTGGCTTCCCGAAGAATAAATTCTCCAATCTTCCAGATGCCATGGAACACTTTCCCGGATTCAACCCAATAATCTTTTGGAAGGAGATAACAGAGGCTTCTCCAGATAAGACATCAATCTACAACCCTAGCCGATAGAAAGCATCCAGCATAAGAAGCCCAGTCCTTCGGTATTTCCAACGCTTCATCTCAAATACAATTTTGTCCAAACTTGAGCCTGGGGGTAGTTACCTTGGATGAGTTGTTCATCTTATGGTGCTTGGTCAATGGAAAAAAGTTCAATGTTGCGCCGATGCTTTTAAGGCAATTTGTTAGAATGAAACAACAAGTAGCAAATCATATCGGAGGTTTAATAACTCTGATTACTCGATATTTTGAGATAAACTTGGAAGGTCTGGAAGAAACTCCTGGTGAAACAACCTTAAATCTTGAGGTTGTATGCAACATGAAGATGTGCCAGTTCCATCCAGGCACAAGAAAATTGTATCTAATCTTATCTGATAAAAAAGGCTTGCTTTGCCTAACTCCCGGCTCACAAATGTCGCCGGTGGAAAAGTCCCTAATATTCTACTGAATGACTTAATTCATATTGAAGCAATCGAGGAGAGTGAAAGAGAACTGAACAATGAAGACGAAAGAAGGAAGAAGAGGAGAAGATCCTCAGATACTCAAACACAGCCTATGGAGGTGGAGGCGGAACAGCAAAATGTGGATGAGATGATGGAAGAAGCATACGCACATGGAAGAATAATGAAAGATCTCCCATATTTTGAGGCCGAAAGTTCACAGCAGAACTAACCTTCACGTTTGTTTCAAAGGGGGTGGAACGATTGGATAGATTGGAGAAATGCGTTGGAAACACGTGTCAGCAATCTTGAAGAGTATATGCATCGTCAAGCGTATAACTCTCAAATTGCACTAGACATGCAGAGGCAACAATACGAGTGGCACGTATAGCAAGATCATTTTCAGGAGCATGAATACCCGGCATATCAACCATTCAACCCATCCAACCCCCTTACAAACCACCTTAGAGAGGCGTGTACGAGAAAGCATGTGTAATTGCATTTGGTTGATTTTTGGGGATGAATTTTTCTGTTTGGACTAATATATTATTTTTGATATTCCCTTGATGCATACGTTCTTGCATTTTGTTTCCACTTTCTTGTTTTAGCCGTCAAGTTCAATTTCTAGTTTGGTATTTAATTTTGTGTAATATTTTTCAAGAAAACTGCGTTGAAATGGTGGATACGATAAGATTAGAAAGTAAAGAAAGAAGAATGACAAAGGGGGATTATTAACATACCAATGTTCAAGTCCAACATTATTTGTACCGAGCAGTAAACTCGGTTGGCACATAGAAATACACACAGACATACTTGCAAATATATTACAAACCAAATAAACACTCATAGTAATGGGAAGCTTATGCTAACAAACCATGCATTGTCTGCAGTTACGAGGTGCAACGGTGGTCATAGACTGAGTTATTTCTTTTTCAAAGGGGACCATGATGCAGTAGAGCTACGACCTTCCCCACAATGCCGATAATGGCTACTAGCCGGCATGGATTTCTTTCCTTTCTTGTCAGAAGCTTGAACTGGAGAGCTTGTTGATGTTAATGAAGTTTGATCATTTTCGTATAACGACTTGGTACTTTGGCTATCATTATCCAACCACGTCTTCTACTTCCAAAATGTATTACCAGTATCCAATGAGCTATCCGCACTCTCGTAGATGCTCGAAAGGTTCAGATGATTCGGATTGCTAATCTCTATGATGGATGAATCATTACCCGTCCCTTCCTCAGTATCACTTGAAATTTGAATAACTAAAAGCTCATCGCTCACACTTTTTGCGTTCTCTTAATCAAATAAGTCTTTAAGCACATTAAATGTGCATTCTCCCTCTTTTTAGTATGCAGCAGCAAGCTTTTCTTACTATTAAATAAAATAAAAGATATATGAAATAAATCAAATTGTAAATAAATTTATTTACAAACTTGGGAAACTTACTTCACATAAAGAGGTCCAAACCGAGTCTGAGCACCGAACCTCATTTGTGGTAGGGTCATAGGCAACCATTGGCATATCAATTAGCCATTTGAACACCTTGTAACGTTTGTGTAACTTTCTAGTTTGTTCCATGCAAAATTTGAAGTTGAAACAACACGGTCATTTTTTTCCTAATGACCCAAGCACCGGAGTGGAGTTGTTCAAGCAGACGAACAATAAATTGACGATCAACCTCTCGTGTCCAGATAGAATTAAAAAAACTTTATCTTAATTTGTTGTTTGTTTGGGAACACCACTCGGCACCATAAGGCTGGATAGTCGAAATGATGAGAAGTGAAGCAATTTGTGGATTGTTTCTTAATTTTTTTCTTGTAGTTTATATGAATTGCAATGCCTCACCTGGGAAGTTAACAATTATATAGGACATCTGATGTACTTAATATTGAATAATGTAGGGTCACTATCTTGTTTGATTCAATGAAGAAAAAATGTGTGAATATGTCTTTCGTACAAGCTATCCAGTTGTTGGTTCCCATGTTGCTTGTAAAAAGTGGTGACATGATGCTACAAGAGTGGGGCTCACCAAGGTGTGAAAAAATTGGAAAGGATATGTCTTTAAGGCTGGAAAGTGTTATTACATCAGAAGCTTTTCAATGGCTGTATAATACATCCGAAATTTATGGGAAGTCTCGTATCACTGCAACAAAATGACATAATTTTGCAGGGAAACATAACTTTATCCGATTCCTTATGCACGGTTCACAAATATTTGCATTTACAACATACAGAAATGACCATTTCATGCATTATATCAATCGTAAGTTTTAACGTAACCTAAACTTGAACATAATTGTAGCTGTATATACAATTAAAAATATGTTACCACCAAACTATACATAATGAGCTCACCCTACATAGCTACAAGGAGCTGTAACTACATCAATTATAACAACCTTCGGTTGAGCACATTTGGCTGGGTTTTTTTAATAAATCACTTCATAGCATGCAAGGTTTTTCGGGTTGATAGAGTTAGAATTTCATAAGGAAGGCAACATGCCAGGAGTGTCAATAAAAGATAGTCTGATTCCATTCACTTTCCCACAAACTCAACAACTCGATTACTAGTAGGTCGAATTGCATCTTTCATTACCTCTGATCCACCAAGAATGGAAGTTATGGTGGAACTTTTATCAACACCAGTTTTTCCCAAAACAAGTTTCATTAATAGAGAATTTCATTTCAGGAAAGCGAGTTTCTTCTTGCTCATCAGCTACGGTTCGCCAAAGTAAACCTGGTGCATGAAGATCAAGCAACTAATGTTAGACAACATTTATTATCAAACACAAACACACACATAAATCATATTCGCTTTATCAATTGAAACTAACAAAAGCCTTCTATAATGGATATCATAATCAGGACAATGTGCAGTTGGGCACTAAATTTGATTAGAGAGGAATTCTCTTTACAACTAACAATACTGAAATCCAAAAACATAGTCTAGTCATATATGGTCTCTCAGTAGACTAAGACATTTTTTTACAAAGTAGCAATAAAAAAACAATGAAAGAAAAGGCTAGCCCAACAAGAATCCTAGATGTTCATGCTCAAAGTCCTGTGACAACCAAAGTATCCGATGCTGACAGTGGTCTGATAGAACCTAATGACTTTGATATCACACAAAACCCAATCCTTAAAGCTTGTCATGGTGACTGCATGTGAATAAAGGAGAATTATTTTTAGTGCCCGAATAGAACACCATATTTCCAGTTGCAATTGTAATGATCAAGGCCAACCACACATAAAAGGCAAACATTACATATAATGCAGAAAGGCCAAAGCAATAACATTATAAAGAAGCCAACTATGTGAATGAGCAGTGAACTGTACATGGTTAATTTTAAAAAGATCACCTATTTATTTGCTTAAGAAGAAGCTGGAATTGAAGTTTTATAAATTTTCACCAGATGAGAGGGGGTCTGTATCTGTCCATTATAATCTGAGAATGCTACCAAAGTTAGTCCTGAACCCTTTTCTCCATATGATCACATTATATCTAACTATTTCTTAAAGACAAACTCTTAAAATCCTACTGAAGATGTTTAAGACGAGAAAGAACCAGAAGTCTGCACTGCAAGATAAAAACTGACAAATTAAATACAAGGTACTTCATAGTCCAGCCTCATATTAAGGTTCCCCTTAATATGTGTCACATGCTTCTATCCCTATCCTTCCAAATTCTCCTTCCAAATTAGGAAACAATTGATATGCAATGCCGACAATTCATATAAAAGAACCAGGAATATTTGTAGGACATATCATTACATTGTTCGAAGCATTAAACGTGACTGTGGTCAAGAAATGTAAATGAAGATGCGCACATAATTTGAGATGCTTGTGAAGATATCTCGAACACATGAATCTTCGTCACCAATATGAACAAGCTAAAGAAGTTTAAGAATACATACTTATCACTGGCACTATGTACCTCAATAGATGCAAATTTTGCTAACAAACAAACAAAACCTTATAATCAGTCTATCCTGCTTCAGAATTTCATGAATTTCCCATATTCCAAGATTCACTTAATTTCTCAACACCCTCTATCATCCCTTAATTTCACCCCACTTGCTCTAAAAATTCAACCTCAAGAATGCGAGTAAGAAAACCACATAGAAAGTAGGGATATGGTCGGGCTTTAAAGAATTCCCATATATTAGACACACACACACACACATATATATATATATAAGGAAGAGCATAAAATCATACTTCTCAGAAGCATGAAGAATCCGAGCAAGCTCAAGGCTAATAACAAGCACGAAAAATCCTAATTTTATGAATTCGGCGGAATATAGGATTTCTGGCGCCGAAGAGATCTAGGGTTTCGAGGAGAAGGGAGAGAAAGAGAAGCGGACCTGAATTTTTGGGTTGGTTTGATAGTAGGGAAGATTCCAGTGGACGGCCGGAAGGTATTGCCGATTGTTCAGAGGAGAAGTAGGAGGACGACCAAATGTAACGACACCGGTCGGCCTGCGGTGGCACAGCTCCTCTGGTTAGCGGCGATAGCGGGGTGGAAACGGAGCACAGTAAAAAACAAACATGAAATCGCAAGGGTTTGGTTAGAAAAAGTCATATATATATATGAGGACATTTTTGTAATTAAGTTTGTGCATAAGGGTAAAACAGTAAATTTCCATTTCTTATCCCATCGGATAATTTTTATCCCAGGGGTTTAGGTCGGATTAGTATCCACCGAATTATCCCGAATTTTATCTTTTATCCCGGGTCGGCTGGATTGACCCAAGAAAATATCCAATGAAGTAAACGCTGGATAACTGTGGACTATTTTCCCAAATCCAGGTTTATCACCCAAAGTAAACGGGGCCTTAGGGATCAATTCATATTGATTTTTTCTAAAGGTCTTTCTGTGGGCTTAAGAATCCTTCTTTTGATGTGCTGTTGGCCTATTTTTAAGATGAAGTTTTAAGTTGTTTTTATGGTTTAATTGATTTTTAAAATTAATTTTAAGTTAAGTTTAATTAATTATTTGTCTAATAAATAAAATTAGCCCAATAATTAATTCTCTACATGATTAATTAATTACTTGGACTAAAATAATTAATTTGTACCACAAATATTATTTAACCCAATATTAATTTATTTATTATTAATTAATTATTTGTCTCCTTTCCAAACTATTAGAATCTAGTTATGCGTGTGGCCCCTTAGGTTTTCACATAGTCCAAGAGCGAGCAATCTAATTACAGAATTAATTACTCCAATTAATTAACCACCTTTAGATTTCCTAAATCCTTAAGTACTCAATACATCATTTTGTTCATGTTTAACAAACAATATTAGAAGGACTCATAGGTAAAAGATGAACTGAACGGAAACATTTCATCTGTACTTACTGCGCAGATACGGTACCTTTACTCGATTCTTTGATTAATGTTTAGGGCTTAGTCATTTTTTATGGATCTATAATTGACACTAATAACTATAATGATCCTCAAATACTCTATCAATATGTTGACCCATAATGAGATCTCATCTCTTATGTTTTGGTCGGGTGTCTTGCGCAAGGTCTTCATTGGATATGAAAAGTCTAGGAAATATAGAGAAATAATTCCAACATATTACTATGTGGGACAGTGAATTATGTCTTGCCAATACACTAATCTTAAACATAGATCCACTGTAACCAAAAAGCCCCCGTTTGGCCTCTCAAGAGAGGTTCAAGGAACCCGTAAATAAATATACGGTTTTCCTTATACAGGAATGACAAACATAGGATTTACGTGCAATTTGAAGTTATTATGTATACTTTTTAAGCAATTGCATGTACCTCAATGACGAGTTCATAATGATTTTGTTATATTTTGTTACGTCACATCTTTGTTGAAGTTTTGACATAAAACAGGCAACTAAGTGTATATAGACCACGTCGCAAGTCACACAAACTGTGCATGTAAATCGAGAATAAATCCCCGGAGGCATTACCAAGAGCACGGCCCCTACAAAGGATCAGAAGACATATATTGAGCCTTGCGAGGTATGACCCGTGGTTGCTCTTGCACGGACCATGCATGGTCCCAAGCATGGATCGTTCTTTCCTTGCACATACCATGCTTCATCTCGAGATACGATATCTTTCGTCGTAATTTGGTGTGATTCAGACATATCTTCCCATTAAAACAGAGATACGACGGCTATCAAAATCCTAATTATTGTCTATAAAAGGAGGAGCTAGAGAATTATAAGAGATCATCAGATTATACGATATACAATATACAACAGATTTTAGGATTACAAACAAGGATACAAAGGAGGATCAACTAACCAAGTCATGAGAGAGAGAAAGAGAGAAACGAAGATCATTTTGCTTCAAATAATTTTATTTTCTTTTGTTCCTTTTATGTTAGCCATGATTATTAATATGTTTCCCATGAATTATGTATTGAATATGAGTGACTAAACATCTAGTGATTTTAGGGAGTGCATAATTATAGATTCATATGTTTTTCTTTAATGATAATATTTACGTTCCTATATTTGTTTATACTTCCTTGATTTGAATATCATATAGAATAATGTGATGACTGATTGTATATGTGTAGTTAATCCATTATTACCCAACAGAGAGTACAAAGAGTAATTGATTGATGGATTAGGAATGCGTAACATAAACTTGCTAGATCAAGAGATTGGTAAGTATTATGATGAGAATAGATTCTAAGCACGATTGAGAGTTAGATAACACTGTGATATCGAGAGAGATCAGTGAAGTCTAATCTACTTTTGGATCCAACTCGAGAGAGATGATCCAAATATCTTAGTGATCCTCATACAATTATATGAATTAAATATGGTTTGATATACTAAAACAAAGTCATATGAACCTGGAATCCATATAATCTCTGAATATCCTTGGTTGTGTGAATTTACTTTGTTATCTTTTTTTACTCTTTATTTGTTTTAGTTCATTTTATAAAACTCATTCCAATAATTGAATTCTTTAGATAAATGAAAATATCATAAACTAGTACTCAATTGATTTTACCATATATAGTCCATGTAGATACGATACCTATTCTCACCATATTTTGCTATAATTTACCTCGTGCACTTGTGAGTCGTATTTTAAGTGAAATAAAATAACAAACAAGGACCACATGCATGCGTATAGTTTAAAAACTAATTAAAGTAGTTACAGAAATCAAAACCTTGTTTTCCCATTGCCACTACGACTATCAAATGCTTCGAGTTTTCTTATGCGGGATCAGTTCAATATGATCATTTGGGATGAAGATCACATCGACTAGCCTACATGATGTGTCAACACCGATATCCATGGAATGGGATATCCACTCCCTGAGTGATGTACTACTCAATGCAAGCCTATTTGAATTGTACGATATCTTATCTCATGGATTATGTGACTTAAAATATTTATGATATCAATCATCGAAACTTAGTCCATGAGCACCATGTCATATAAGATATAAACACAGATAAATATGATATAGAAGAAATGTCTTAAGCTTATATATATATATATATATAATGTACTAGAAATGTATCTTTTAGGCCGCCTAATTGTTGACTGTTTGGGCACATATTCCTACATCTCCCACTTGTCCTAAAGCTAACTACCCATATGTTTATGACCCATCTTGAGATGATGCTTGTAAAAAATACTTTGAGCTAATGCTTTGGTTAGTGGGTCCGCTATGTTTTTTCGCTGAGGCAACACATTCCATCTCCATGTCCCCTCTATCAATGATTTTTCAAATTAAGTGATAACGCCTAAGTTATGTGCTTGGATCATTGATGAGATCTCAACTCCTTAGCCTATGCTATCGCACCATTGTTATCACAGTAAACCACAACCTTTAGAGCACTACTAGGTACCACTCCCAATTCCTAGTCGTAGTTCTTCACCCAAACACCTTCTTTGGCTACGTCCGATGTAGTAATATATTCTGCTTATGTGGTAGATCTTGCGACGGTGTCCTGCTTGGCTAATCATCAATTGATCACCCCACCATTGAGATGGAATACATATTATGATGTAGATTTGTAATCCTCAACATCGGATTGGAGACTTGAATCCATAAATTCTTCGATGACTGATAAACATGAGATATACATGCAATTCGGGGTTATTATGCATAGTTTTTAGGCAATTACATATACTTAAGTAATGAGTTTATGATGATTGTGCTATATTTTGTTAAGTCACGTGTTTATTGAAGTTTTGACAGAAAATGGATAATTAGGGTTGGACAGACCCTGCCACGACTCACACAAATCGTGCATGCAATTGAGAATGAACCTTGGGGGCACGACAAGACAAACGGCCCGTGCTTTAGAACAGAGCACCCCTATTTTGAGCCTCTAAGGCATGGCCCGTACTCCATGGTGCATGAATTGTGTGTTGTCCCTAGCACAGACCGTGCTTGCCTTATATGGACAGTGCTTTATCTCCTGATACATTCTTAGCCATTGTGATTTTTCGTGATTCGTGCTTATCCTTTTGTGCTATAACATATATTCGACGACCATGAAACCGTAGTCATTGGCTATAAAAAGGAGGATCGTGGAAATAACTAAAGTCATCAAATTTTAAAGCTAGAAACAAGGATACAAAGTGGAATCAAGTAACCATTCATTAGAGAGAGAGAAATGAAGATCGTTTAGCTTCAGTCAATAGTCCTCTTTTCTTTTATGCATATATATTAGCTATGATTATCAATCTATTTTCTGTGGATTATGTATTGATTATGAGTAGGTAAACACTCAATGATTCTGGGGCTTGCACAATTACTGTGATTCTGGGGCTTGCACAATTATGAATTAATCTGTTTTTTCTTTAGTGATATTATTTTCTTTCCTACATTCGTTTATGCCTCCTTCATTTGATTTTCGTATGAAAATATATGGCGAATAATTGCATATGTGTAGTTAATCCATTATAACTCGAGATGTAGTAATTGATTAAACGGATTAGGAAAGCATAACATAAACTTACTAGATCGAGAGATTGATATGTATTCCAATGAACGTTTGGGAGTTAGATAACACTATGATATCAAGAGATAATCAGTGCATTCTAATCTACTTTTGGATCTAACTCGAGTGAGATGATCTGATTATATTACTGATTCTCTTACAAATATAAGAACTAAAGATGATTTAATATATTAAAGGAACACATATGAACCATATGAATGCATGTCCCTGGAATTCATTTAATCACCGGACCTTCTTAATTGTTTGATCTTAATTTCTAATATTTATTTCTATTCTTTATTTGTTTTATTTTAATTTATAAACCAATCACAAATATTTGAATCTTTAGATAAAGTATAATACGATTGGCAAGTAATTAGTTAAATTTACTTTTGACAGTCCCTGTAGATACGATATCTGTTATCACCACAATTTTACCATACATTGCATCGTGCACTTGTGAGTCATTTTTAAGTGAAATATAAGAGTGAACAAGTTTATGGCACCGTTACCAGGACTGCGTAATTTGCAATTAATATTCATTTTAGTTATTAGACTTTAATTTAAAGTGTATATTATAAGTAGTATAGTTCATAATTTTATTTTCTCGATCTTATTTGTGTCATGTTTTTGCAGATAGTCTATGAACACTCGATCCAAAGGTGCGATGAATTTAATACAAATGATTTGGGGACCGAAGTAACTGTCCGACATAAAAGTACATCAAGAAAGTAAGTAGATAGGATGTCATATAATATAATGGATGAAATAGAAGCGATGCGTAGAGAGATGGAGTAGTTGGGAGCATTGATGAGACATCATCAACAACCTCCCGCCCCAGCGAACGGTCCTCCACTTATTCGAGAGGCTTTAGAACCTCTAGTTGCTAGAAATTACGGAGGACAACGACTGCAAGCCATAGGTGTAAATAATTTTGGTCTCAAACCAACCTTAATATCTATGGTGCAACGTAATAAATTTTGTGGTGGCACACTAGAAGATCCTAACGCACATCTAGTATAATTTTTGGAGATCAGTGATACCATCAAGATGAAAAGTGTGGGAGCTGATATGATAATGTTTCGATTGTTCTTGTTTTCTTTGAGAGATAAAGCAAAGCAGTGGTACCAATCACTAGATGATGAATCAGTCAGAACAAGGACAGATCTACGCAATAAATTCTTCAAAAAGTATTATCCACCTAGTATGATGTTGAGATTGAAGAACGAGATCACTCTGTTTAGACAATTCGATCAATATGTATGAAGCTTGGGAGCGTTTCAGAGATCTCCCACAAAAATGCCCCCGACATGGATTTGAAACCGATAAACTGGTATGTTATTTATGTGACGGTTTATTAAAGCTAACTTGTAATCAAATTGACTATTTATAAGGCTATATAATTGCTAAAAAGAATGGCTACAAATAGTACACAATGTCCATCACAAAAAAATTCAGTGAGAAAGGTAGCTGAAATTCTATCACAACGGATGGATTAAAGGAGTTGTTTGCACAAATGTCCACCATGGCCTAAGCTATCACATTATTGACTAAGAATGTCATATCACCATCTGAAAATATTTAAAGATAAGCAATTGTAGTCCAAGACAAATCAAAGGATGTGAATTATATGCAAAGACAAGGCTCAAACAACAATTATAGACAGAATCAAAGTGGACATTAGTTTGGACAAAGAGTAGAATTAATTATCCAAATCCAATTTTTTTTGCTGCCACTACCCGGTACCTTTGTTTCAAATGGAGTTATAAATTATGGAAATAAACCAAATTTAGAGAATATATTTGCAGCCTTTATGCAGACCACAAAGCAAAGAATGGATACAGAGGCAACAAAGGTTGACAATTTAGCCATTATGGTGAACAAGTTCACAACCAACATAGGAGCCCAAGTTGGTCAATTGTGTAAAGCAATGGGTAGTCAACAACAAAAATGTCAATTTCCTAGCAATACGGAAGTTAACCCAAAAAAGCAGTGTCACGCTATTGAATATTGAAACAGAAAGCAATATGAAGATCCTCCAATGCATACAAATGAAAAAGTTGAAGGAGACACTGATGAAAAAAAAGAAATTGGAAAAACCTAAAAGAACTTCCAAAACATGTAGCAGAGAATGGGGGTGTGAAAACACCTAAATATATGTCACCGTCTGCGTATGTTCCACCACTACCATTCCCACAAAGGTAAAAGAAGCAAACAAATGATGCACAATTTACTAAGTTTTTAGAAATATTTAAGAAATTGTCAATTAATATCCTTTTTGCTGAGGTTATTGAACAAATGCCTAACTATGCTAATTTTTTAAGGATATAGTGGCAAACAAAAAAGAGAATTGAAGATTATGAGACAATCAATCTAACCAAGAAGTGTAGTGTAATTCTCCAAAGGAAACTCCCACATAAATTGAAAGATCTGGGGAGTTATACAATTCCTTATATAATTGGTAACACTTATTTTAATAAAGTGATTTGGGAGCTAGTATAAATTTGATGCCATCATCTATATTTAAGGAATTGGGATTGGGAACGGTGAATTCATCATCCATTACATTGCAATTAACTAATAGATTTGTGAAACATCCTAAGGGAATTATAGAAGATGTGCTTGTAAAAGTTAATAAATTCATATTTCTTGTGGATTTTGTTGTATTGGAGATGGAAGAAGACCCACAAAATGTTATTGATATTAGGAAGATCATTCCTAGCCACCAAAAGGGCAGTTATTGACATGCAAAAAGGAGACTTAACGTTAAGGGTTAATGAAGAGAAAGTTATATGCTCCTTATATGATGTAATGAAGTTTCAAGAGGATGTGAAAGAGTGCAAAGTCATGGATGTGAGATAAACATGTGTAGATGAAGAGCAAACCAAAAGTTGTCCAACCGAATCATTTGGATTTTGAATAAGCCATTCTATCTTCTCTTGTAAAAATATAATTGATTTTGATAGTGTGGAGTTACTTAAAAATTTTAGTGTTTTTTAGGCTTTTCAAGATTTGGAAATGCACAAACCACAATATGAGAGACTATCAATCATTGATGAAGAAAATGAGAAACTTGAGGACAAGTCGAAAGAAGTAGAAAAAGCCACACCATTGAAAGAGCTGCCAAGTCACTTATCTTATGAATACCTTGGTGAAGGTGAAACTTTTTAGGTAATTGTATCATTTGCCTTTTCAAAATCTGAGTTGAGTAAATTACTTGAGGTTCTTCAACAACATAAAACTGTAATAGGTTGGTCTTTAGCTGATTTGAAGGGAATTAGTCCATCTATTTGCATGCATATAATTTCAATGGAAGAACCTCATAAACCTTGTGTGTAACATCAAATTAGATTAAATTATGTCATGCAAGAGGTAGTAAAGAAGGAAATATTAAACTGGTTGGATAATATAATTATTTATCCTATTTCTGATTGCAAAGGTAAGCCCTCCACAAGTTGTTGGTAAAAAGGGGGGGATGACTATAGTAGAAAACGAACAAACGAATGAAGTTGTAGCAACTTGAGTAGTTAATGGATGGAGAATTTGCATTGACTATAGAATATTAAATGAAGCTACTCGTAAGAATTACTTTCCATTACCTTTTATTGATCAAATGTTGGATAGGTTGGCTGGTCGTGCATTTTATTATTTTTTAGATGGATATTCGGGATATAAAAAAAATAGTCACAAAACCTTAAAACCAGCATAAAACTACATTTGCTTGCCCATATGGTGTTTTTGCATTTAGAAAAATATCTTTTGGTTTATATAATGCACCTGCAACCTTTCAAAGATGTATGATGGCCACATTTCATGATTTGATTGAAAATATTATGGAAGTGTTTATGGACGATTTTTTCGTATGTGGATCATCTTCTTATCATTGCTTGCATAGCATAATTTGACACATGTGTTACAAAGATTTGAAGAAACCATTTTGGTTTTAAATTAGGAATAATATCATTTTATGGTAAAGGATGGTATTGTACATAGGTATAGAATTTCTGCTGAAGGGTTAGAAGTGGATAGAGCTAAAGTCATGGCAATTGAAAAATTATCACCACCTGTTAATGGAAAGGCATTAAGAAGTTTCTTTGGACATGTTGGGTTGTATAGAAGATTTATTGCTAATTTTTGTAAAATAACCCAACTCATGTGCAAATTTCTTGAAAAGATACCCTTTTTGTGTTTGATGATTTTTACCTGCAAGGGTTTAAGCTATTGAAGAAGGCATTAATTAATGCCCCAATTTTGGTAACTACCACATTGGACACAACCCTTTTAATTGATGTGTGATGCAAGTGACTATACATTGAAAGTAACTTGTGGTCAAAAGCAAGACCAATTTTTTAGAGTTATATACTACACAAACAAGATGTTTGATAAAACACAAAGAAATTATACCACCACGGAGAAAGAGATGCTCGCAATAGTCTTTTCATTTGATAAATTTTGATCATATTTAATAGAGACTAAGACTATTGTATATATTGACCATGCAGCTAAAATATATCTCTTTGAAAAGAAAGATACAAAACCAAGTAATTCGATAGGTTCTACTTTTTCAGGAATTTGATTGTGAAATTTGAGACTGCAGAGGCTGTGAAAACATGGTGGTAGATCTCCTTTCACGATTAGAGATGGATGGGAATCAAATTGAGAATCAAGCGCCTATCAATGAAGTCTTCTCGAACGAAGAATTGTTGGTATTAGAGCTAACATATAATGGCATGTTTGTAAATCTTATAGTGGGAGGTTTCATTCCAAAAGACTTTAACTCACATCAAAAGGAACAGTTTCTACATGATGTAAAACGTTATTATTGGGATGAACTATTCTTGTTCCAGAGATGTGCTGACATGTATCATTGAAAAAAAAGTGAAAAACTATAATTCAACAATGCCATGCATCTCCAAGTGGGGGTCATTTTGGCACAAATCGAGCAGCTGCAAAGGTTTTACAATTCGATTTTATTTGCCTTTGATTTTCCAAACTTTTCAAGTGTAGATCTTCTCCTTAATGTCTCCATTAAGAAATGTGGTCTTCACATCCATCTGCCATATCTTCTTATCGTGATATGAAACAATGATAAGTAGAATCCTAATAGACTTAGGCATTGCTATAGTAGAAGGTTTCCTCAAAGTCAATTCCCTAATCTTTGAGCATAACCCTTCGCTACTAACCTTGCCTTATACGTGGCCATGTTCCCATCCACGCATAGTTCGCACTTGAATATCCATTTACACCCTATGGGTTTAACCCTATGAGGTAAATCAACTAGCGGACAAACTTGGTTCAAGTGCAAGGAGTCCATCTCGGCATTTGTTGCTTCTTGCCATTTTCTGGAGTTCTTGTCCAATAAGACTTTTTCACACATCTTTGAATCACCATCCGTCTCTTCAATCTCAACAATAAGGCTAGCATATCTTTTCAAAAGACGTGATATCCTATCATATTTCGTTAGAAGGCGTACATTTGATTTTGAAGAAAGTTATGTTGTTTCCACAATTTGTAGTACTAGTGCTAGATCTTGAGCCCGCTCAAAATCCACCAGCTGTTCTGAACTACTTTCATTCAATGAAATCTCTTCCTCTAGAAATTTTGCATTTCTAGAGATGAACGCTTTGTGATCCTTTGGATCATAAAAGTAATACCCCATTGGTTCCTTAACATACCCACAAACTTACATAATTTAGACCTTGAGTCTAATTTGTCGCCAACCAACTGCTTGACATATACACCGCATCTCCAAATCCACAGATAAGAGTGAATGAGAACCTTCTTATGCCACAGTTCATAAGGTGTCTTTGAGACTAACTTTGGAGGTGCTGTGTTAGCAACTTCGTTGCCGTCTCGAGGGCATATCCACTCCCAGAGTGACATATAACTTAATGCAAAACTATTTGAATTCTACGGTATCTCTTCTCATAGATTCTATGACTTGGAAGATTTATAATCTCAATAATTAAGACTATTCCATGACCATCAATCCATGCATGAACAAGTCTCCTAGTTACCATGATCATAAATTTTCTATATCACATGAAATGTAAATCCATATAAATATGATAAAGAAAAAATATCTTAAACTTTTATTTATATTAAAAAAGAATGTATTTGGAATATAACTTTTATGATAGCCTAATAGTTGGATGACAGAGCACATATTTCTATAGATGTAACTTTAATTTCGCACATAAAATCATAACGATTTCAATTAGAATATATTATGAAGTTATAAAAATTCTCATAAAATTTTATAATCATAAATTAATCTTTTAGTAACTCAAATCATGAACTTTTACATAAAATCATGAGAAGATCGTACCAACTACCACAGAAGTACTGAGACGAAGGCAACCTAAGCCATTTAGGTTCGAGAATACATGGCTAAATGAAACTGAGTTGTGGAATATTGTTCAAAATAATTAGTGTGGTCGGTTGAATAAAATATGATTTGTCGAAGGCAAGCCAGTAAAATATAATTTGTCGTGCTCATGTGTTATGCTACAACATTTATATGTTCGTCCTTTTTTTTTGGACCAAAACTCCGAATTATGATGGGGTTCTCGTGGAAAAAAAATGTTCTCATTTAAGTCCAATATAAATTAATTCATTGCTTAAAAAAAATTAATGGAACAAAGAAATTCAACATTAGTTAATAAATACGATTTGATATAAAGTGAAATGAAAAAGCAAAATTGAATAGAGTTAACTAACACCCACTACCTAAACTATTCTAATCACCTTAAGAAATGTAAATTATTTTCTTTGTTCATAAGTTTGAAATACAGTGAAAAAGGGAAATAAAATAAGGGGACAAAGAATTCAACATAAATTAATAATTCTACTACAAACTGCAGCCATAATAATTATTATTTACAACAAAAGGGCTCCCATGGGGTCATATCCTGTCCCCTCAATAAAAACTCTACGATGTGGTCTTCATATTTCTCGTCTGAACCAAAAAAACTGTACCAATTTCATCTTCTTTTTCTCTCTCCCTTTCTTTCTCTCTCTACCTTTCTTTTCCAATTACCAAAGTAAGCATGAATTCATCTGCAACGACCAACGATTCTGCAGAAGGGTCGTCTAGCATTCAGCCACCACGGACGCCGACGCTGAGCCGATACGAGTCTCAGAAGAGAAGGGATTGGAACACTTTCGGGCAGTACCTTAAAAACCAGAGGCCTCCAGTCCCATTATCCCACTGCAGCTGCAACCATGTCGTTGAATTCCTTCGATACCTAGACCAGTTCGGAAAGACTAAGGTTCACTTGCATGGTTGCGTCTTCTTCGGGCAGCCCGATCCTCCGGCGCCGTGCACCTGCCCGTTAAGGCAGGCGTGGGGCAGCCTTGATGCTTTGATCGGACGGCTGAGGGCAGCCTACGAAGAGCACGGCGGGTCGCCGGAGACGAACCCTTTCGGCAATGGATCAATTCGAGTTTACCTTCGGGAAGTGAAGGAGTGTCAGGCCAAAGCAAGAGGGATTCCGTATAAGAAGAAGAAGAAGAAGCAGCAGATCAAGAATTCGAAGCAGGCAGTTTGACTTAGTCCGAGGAAAAATATGGTAATTATCTAACTGGTTTCATCAATCTGTTTTTCCTTGAATGTCAGCTTCTGTTAATTGGTGGCATCAAATTCAGAAACTAAACAAAAAGGAATTAAAACAGTTAAAATTTGCACAAGTTTTTAGACAGAAACCCTGGGCAGGACCACAAGCCTACAAGAATCTATATTCAAGAATAATTACCACACAAATTGAGAAACCCTAGATCCGAAATCCCCCAAAACCCTAGGCATCTTTGGAGGACGAGGTTCAGCGTTGGGTGAAACTTTGAATCTGGGGACGTGCATCAAGACTGTAGTATCTTTGAATGTTTTAACACGTACTCTCACTCTATCTCTACCCCTCTCTCTCTCTAATAATGTAGATGGAACACTGTTGATCATCCAATTTGCAGATTAACTATTTCCCCTTTTTAACTAGTTTTTGGCTCTTTTGGGATTCGGGGAGATTTGGTGAACCCCATGAAATGGCCTTTCTGCATATCATATTGTCTGCATTATTTTACCTAAAAAAAAAAAAAATTCTCACACACACACACACACACATAATTCTTCCTCTCTGACAGGAAACCAGCTTTCCGATCAACTGCTTAAATTTATTTCATGAATTCGTTTCACCTGGGCCGACAGTACTATGTCTGAATCATTTGTCTGAAGATGCCTATATTGTGTAAAATATTTATGATGATTAATTATCTTTCATAGAAACAGCTATATCTCGTAAAAGCTTAGCACGATTTTGCTAATGATGCTTGCTGTGTCAGCCTCTTTGTACAACTGCTTTATTTGAATATAAGAACAAATAGCAACAATATGCGTTTTTTTCAAGGATTTATTGGACAATTTTAATTGAAATAGCTATGTTCATCACTTAAGGAAAGTCCCTTTCCTCTCTTTTTTATAAGTATAGTGTAACAGACATATATATATATATATATTAATTTTTATAAATGACTGAAAATTCACTTGTAACCCATTCTTACAAAGTTATTCTATTGTCTGCCGCACGTATTTTAATCTTGTATAGCATTTCATCTGTTGACAGCGCTTTGTATTCCATTTCATCATCATATCATAGACATGAAGTTAAACATGTGCAGTGAAATATTTCATATAGAGTTGTTGCTTTGATTTATGAAATACAATTCTAGAATCAAATGTGAAGATGCTTCTTGAGAAGGATAGGCACACAGACTTAGGAAATTGAGACATCAAATAAAAGATTGAAATGCTTTAACCAAAGTTGAATATATTTTCCAATTAGCAATCTTAGGCATTTAATTAATTCTCTAAATAGATGCTCCAACGGCCTAGATCCGATATTACGTTTTCTGATCTTATATTTCATTTCATTATACTGCAACCACACCCGCCCGTAATTAGTATCATATGGCCTAACATACATTGAAACAAGATTAGAAAAGATTCTTGTGTGCATAAACCGTAATAACAACCATAATCCTCTGAAATTGGATAAAAGGATTCCATCCCCTAATGAATACTTTAAATGCATGTTACTTGCATATAATTTCATTAATATATGTGACAAGAATTGTTGTATTGGTCATGTTAAAATTTGAAGTTTTGCATTTTAACTCTAATGAAAGAAAAATCAGTTATTAAGTAATTTTGGACTTAGTCCTGAGATCATTGGAAATGTATCCGGATAATTTGTGGGTCTATGAATTTTTAGTCTGCTGGACGTGACCTGGATAGAGCCTGTCTATGTCATGCTGCTTCTGTGAACCACATACGACCACATTAATTATTCATTTATATAATTATTTAAGATAATTAAATAAAACTCTAATTTTTAATAAATCTATTTAAATAACCTACACAGATTGAAATCATTTAAGAAAATCTTGAAATTAAAAAATATTGACTAAAGTTTATTTCAATAGATACAAACAAATATCTTAATAAAATCTGAGATATTAAAAAAGTAAAAAATTTCAAATAATATAAAAAAGAAAATAAATAATTTATGAAATAAAAAAATAGTAGAAATAAATTCTTGAGTAAATAGTAAAAATTCCAAAATAGACATGTAAATACAAATTTATTTCAATGAAATAAAAAAGTAGATATGAAATGACATGATAAAATAAAATAAAATATATTTTCAAATAAATTTTTTAGTAAATCAATATTTAGGAATATACAAAGTATTTATTATTATATTGCTAAAGTTATGTAATATGATATAGTTTTGTGTAAAAAGAAAATATTCCCTACGTTCAAAATAAGACACTTATTCCAATAATGAATTGATTAATTTTATTCAAAATAAAATAATTTAATAAGATCTCTAAAAATTTAGTTAATATTTATTTGTAACTCTAATTAAATACAAATAATCCTATAACCCAAATGATTATATGTTTGAATCTGTCATCTCATTTTAATATAAGTGACATGTGTCAAATCAAATTTCATGAAAAATGATTTATTTGATATTACATTTATTAAAAATGGATTAGAATGGAAAAAGGTATTTATAATTGAGATATTGAAAAATATATTTGTGGAAAAAGAAAATTAAATTCTACTAATCAAAGGCTGATACAATATTATTTAAAAATATTTTTACTTTAGAAATTTAAAAGAAATGGAAAATTTCTATTTATAGACTACATTATTATAATATTAGTATAGATTTGAAATTGGTAAATAAAAGCTGAAAAGTGTTTGACGAACAAAAAAATCTTAAAAATTTTATTTTAAATTAAAGATAAAGGAGAACTTTTAAGTAAAGCAAAAATTTCCCAAATAAATGTGAAAAAATATTCATATTTTTTCTTATTACTAATGGTTTTAAAATTTTAGGATGTTATGCATTTACTTAATACATCAGATTTTTGGGTTGATATATCTTTAGATTCTTAAATATGTTTTTAATTTGATTATGTTATTTGGTGATATATTAAACATCTTTTTTTATATTTTCTTTGTTAATTTTGGAGTTTTTGAGATGACTTACAAAATTTTATCAGAAATTGGCAGCAGCGTTTTGAAGGTTAGATGATCGAATGACTAAATCATGTCATTTTGAGGTATAATGGAATAACATTTATTTTTTAACATGACTAGTTTTGCATTATTTTATTTTTATTAATTTTTTTAAAAAGAGGTTAAAACAGTAATATCATGTGTGAAGCCCCTAGCTCCCATGCACAAAACTTTTTATGGTTTTACGTGACCCACATGCACATGAGGGACCTGTTGAAGATATAGATGTGAAAATGATGTTCCTCTCTAAAAGCTTAACTTTTTGTTGATGATGAGATTTCACAATGTATTAACTAACATTTGCCTATATATATTAGTCAAACTGCGGGAACTTCTCCTTTTTAATGTGGTTCAATCTCGTATTTTATGTCATAAACTGATAATTAAGGAACGATTTGGGACGGAAGCACATTAATTATAAACTAGAGCATGCATGGTTGCATCCCACTACCTCTTACTTGTGTCAATTTGAGTTTGTTTTTCCTCCATATCTTTCACTAGATTAATTGATCATGCTTAGTTTTTATTTATATCTTTAAGCTTAATAAACAATCAAGATTCTTGACCTTGGTTGTTTGCCTCAATCATGATCTAGTGGTTGTTGCAGCTTCCAGGTTACCAGTAATCTGTAAGTTTTGCATGATTGGAGATTCTTTCAAACATTCTGTTATGTTCTTTAGTCTGTTGAATGAAGATTTGATTAGGAGATTCTTCATAAATATTTAAAGCAGGCTAAATGAATTCGAAAGTGATTTCTAGCTAAAAGTTTCAGTCGGATGCTGTTATTGTGAATGGTTTTATAGTTTCATACTTCAACACGTTCAGTACACATCATTTATATATTGGTAGGATCATTCAGTACACGTGGCATGTGATAGTTATCCGAGAATAGATATAACACTTCACAGGATCTCGTGTGCCAAAGTATAGATTTCTTAGAGATTTGAGGAATATGACCCAAGCTAACTCTGATCCTTTGAACAGTTTTCTTGCAAAACAAGAGGCTAGCCACGTATGAACAAACATATTCCTAACTTGAAAACATGTCCGTGGTCCGAACAGAAAGATCAAGACAGCATTTTTATGAGTATATATACTACCAATTTCTTGTGGCATGTTGTATGTGAGATCACCATCAGTCTGAATACAATTAAACATGTTAGATTGTTTAAACTCTTGTGTTTTGTGGACAAGTAATTTGTTTTCTTTTTTTCTGTCGGAAATCGAAATCGGATATTGTGCTCTTGCTATATATGAATGTGGCCTTTGCTATTCATTCATTTCAAAGGGGTTTTGCAGGATCTGTATAAGGTCAGTGGCCAAGTTTTATGCAGTGGACGGGGGAGGAATAAAGGTTGCTGTAATTCTTGCTTTAGTTTCATGGCTAGCTAGCTAGAGTAGACATAGATCATGCATAATTAAGTCAAACAATCTAGTTCTAAATAAAATATAAGAATTGTATATACAGACAGCTTTTCTTGCTTGTATGATGTGCATGGCTTACTGAAGTTGGGCTCAAAATTCTTTCAAGTGCATTTGAACATGAAAGTATGTTATTAGAATAGTCCAAATACAATTATACTTTGATAAAGAATTGATATTTTATTATTTAACATTCTATCCTTATTTATTTTGTGAATAATTAATTTGTAGGTTTAGTAGATAAGTAAAAAAACGAAAATAAAATTTAATTTTTGTTGAATTATAAATAGAATGATATTCTTTTATTCTTGTTTTTAGTTTATCGCCATAGGATTTTTAAAATAATGGCATACGTTGTTGCATGTTAAAATGAGAATATGCAAGGTATTATAATGTAGTCTGATGATTAATTGGATCAAGCTACAAGGAATCGACCAGAAAATAGATATGGAGTAGGTGGATAGTGAAACTTTAATTTAGGATTGGCATATATCACACTATGATAATTTTTGTATAATATAATGTTTTTTTTTTAAAGAAACACAAATATTAATTTTGAAAATATTTTAGAGAGGCTGAAGTTGTGTTAGAAAAATAATTTTCTTGTGGACTTAATATTGGTGGTTTTTTTAATATAATACATCATCAGATAAATGAGTCCATTATGATAAACAGGAGTATATTAAGCATTTATGACCTCGCGATTGAGACTAATGAATATTTTATTACTTATTTCTTTGATAATATATTTCATTAATCATAAAAATTAAATATTGTATTTTGAAATATTCAAATGAAATACTAAATGGATGTTAAGTAATTAGTCATAATATAATATATAAACACCAAATCAAATTGAAATTCTCCAAACTCAAGTTTCAGATCCAGATTTTCAATTTCAACTTCAAAGATCTATTCTAGCATTTATCGATTGAGCTGTTGGAGAGCGTGTAATTTAATTTGTTTTGATTGGTTTTACTTGGAAGCAATGTCACTCTTTAATGTAGTTATTGGTGAATCTAAACTTAGTATATGTAGAACTTATTATGTAATAATTGGTAGTTCTATTTCCACGAGTTCTTTTAGATTTTGATCCTCAAAATGTATGGAGAGTTAGTTATAAATTGTACCTTGAGAACTGCCGACAAAATTTAGTCTGCATCTGTGTACTAGTCCAATAGTGTCGCAGCCTTTTAATTATAATCAAAGACCATCTGTATGACAACGATAAATAAATATCTGTGATTTATTCATCAATAGCCAACGGTTTAAAATCCTTGTTATTTATCTAATAATTGATCATTTTTTTTACCATATTAGATAACAATTGTCTATTTTAAAAAAATGGTTATCCATTTAATAATAGACATCAATTTAGACAGCGATATAAATCAACTGTATGCCTTTAATAGACGGTGATTTTTATTCGTTGTTATTGATCTACAACAGTTTTAAATTGTTGTTGTTCTGAAAGTTTGTTGTCTTTTACCATTAAAAAATAGATTTTAGCCGTTGTCTTTTCACGAGAAAGACGATCAATAAATCATTGTCCTTGTTGTTCCAATAAAATGAAAACTAAAATTGCATATTGTTAATTAGGCTATAATCAGATACACAAAATATTCCTAATCAATGCAATACAATATGTCAAATATGAAAAAATAAATGTTAATCATCCTTTCTCCATCTGAACATAATTCAACTAGCAAATTAACCAAAATTTGTTTTTATCTCACATGATACTACATTTTATTCAGACGACTCTTGAAAATGGTCAAAACAGCTTTGAAATAGGACGATAAACTATCATTCTTCTTCTTTGTTTTTTTTTCTAGTATCAAAATAATAATATACAATAGTTTAACATAATTTTAATATAACACAATTGTTTTTTAATAAAAGAAATTATAATAGTAAATATTAGAAGATTTTAAATAGCATCATTTAAGTTTAGAATTTAAATATGATACTAAAATATGATTTTAAAAATTGTGATGTGAAAGCATTTAAAATTTAGAAGTGAAAGCAGCAAATATTATCTCTCACTTGAATGTTTGAATATTTTAACATTTTTTATAGTGATATAAATTAAGGTTATAAAGATATATTTTTTAATGTAATCTCAAATTATACTTTAAACAGAATATTAAAGGCTCAAATGTAAATATGTAGTTAGACTATTTCGGCTCACAATCCGATGGTAGTCTGATTAGCCCAAAATGAGTAGTCTAGGTTCACCATATTACAAGTACTTTTATACTTGCCGGATTAGCTCAAAAGTGATAGGGCTAGTATGTTTAGTATCATTATCTACAAGTGGAGATGGTGTAATGGATCTTGACCTTGATATGAAAACAAATATCTCAATCATACATCCATCTTTTGCATCTTTATTGCACCAAGACACATCATATATGTTACTTAATAGTTGTTCAAATGTAGTATCACGTGAGATATAAACAATTTTTTATCTATTCTCAAAAAAACTTATAAACAATTTTTTATCTATTCTCAAAAAAACTTTCAACGACATCTATTCATGTCACACTTTCCTTCAGCGCCCCAACAAATAAAACATGATAACTATCATCGCATCCTAAAACCAATATAATTACTCAAGAGAGCTAAATAATCTAAGAAAAAAACAAATACAAAGACGTACAACCTCATAGACTCTCTAGACAACAACTTGATAAGGGATCTATAAAATGACTTCATAGGCAATCTAGAAGAAGTCATATATCGCTTTCACAAAATAAAATCTATATGCAACATGCTTGGCCGATCTTACACAATGTGAGTATTGGTTCAATATTTACAACAACCTTAAAAGCCTCCAGCCAACCAAAAATTATTAGGTTCCTATCATATTGATTTGAGAATCCATCCAAATCCCTAGATACCCAAGACCTAAAATCAACTAAATTTTTTAAGCTATTTTTTTTGGGTTTTACAAGACAAATATCTTTTAACTAAAAAATAATTAGAAATTAAAATAAATATAGAAGATAACAACAAAAACTAAAGCCAATTTGACAAAATATAATGAATAAATTTTTTTAATAAAATATAGTATTTATATAAATTTTAAAAAATTAAGTAAAGTCGCACGGAGGAAAGGCGACTTTATTTTAAAGTCGCCCCTACCAGGGGCGACAACTAAATTTTTTTTCTTAAAGTCGCCCATTGTATGGGCGACTATGTATATATATATATATATATATATTATCCAGAAAATAGAGGAAGAAGCAGCCACTCGGTCGTCTCACTCGGTCGAGTCACCACTCGGACAGTCGAGTGGTACATGTAACTTGGCCCAGCCACTCGGCATGGAAAGAAATCGGCCAACTGAGTTTGAAGAATTAACTCGGCCAAGTCACTCGGTCGACCACTTAACTCGGCTGGCCGAGTTAGGGAAAGTTTCTGGAATATGTGCAAATCTCACCACTCGGTCCAAAATCCACTCGGCTGGCTGAGTGGAGTTTCTCATTTCTTCATCTTCTCGGTTTTTCGTTCGTTCTCCCATTTTCGTACATTCTCTTGTTTCACCATTTTGATCCATGAGTTTGTATATATCACAACAATTATTTATTCTTTTTTTTTTCTCATGTGCTAGTCGAATTTATTAATTTATTGAGTTTGGTAAAAAGTCCATGAGATTGTTAAAAAAATAATGTGTTGATGAATTGTTTAATTTATTGAGCTCCAACAAATAACAAGAATTATGTTTTATAAGGAAAAATTTCAAATCAAGTTTTATACTACTCAAAATCATCAATAAACAACAAAGTCAAATAAACATGCAAGAGGTTCAAATCAAAACAATACATTTTTAACAAGTAGTCATTTTTTCATACTATCCTATCAAAAGAGATTGGGACATGCTCACTGAGGTGGTCGGTACGGTGTGTTGGATGGGTTGAATGGTTGATAAGCTGGGTATTCACTCTCTTCAAAATGGCCTTGTTGCACATGCCACTCATATTTTGCCTTTGCATGTCAAGTGTAATTTGAGAATTGTATGCTTGACGATGCATATACTCTTCTAGGTTGGCAACACGCGCATCCAAAACATTTCTCCAATTCGACCAATCGTTCCACCCCCCTTGAAACTGAGGTGGATGGTGTGGTTGTTGTGAAGTTCCGGCTTGAGTGTATGAGGGCAGTTGTGCTTCCCCCATTATTTCATCCCGTTGTTGTTCTTCAATGTCAAGCTCTATAGGCTCTGTTCGGGTATCCGTAGTTCTTCTCTTCCTTTTCCTTCGTTCCTCCTCATTCTTCAATTCATTTTCACTCTCCTCGATGGCTTCTATGTGAATCGAGCCATTCAGTAATATATTTTGGACCTTCCCTCCAGCAACATTTGTGAGGCGAGAATTGGGTAGTGCAAACCTCTTTTTATCTGAAAAAATCAAATACAACTTTCTGGTGCCGGGATGTAATAGACACATCTTCATGTTGCAAAGCAATTCGAGATTTCTAGTGGTCTCGCCTGGCGTCTCTTCCATCCCTTCCAATTTCACCCTGTAGTGTCGAGCAATTGGAGTGATCAAACCTCCAATATGATTAGCTACTTGATTTTTTGTTTGCACAAATTGCCTTAAGAGCATTGGCGCTACATTGAAATTCTGACCTTTCACCAAACACCATAGTATAAACAGCTCATCCAAGGTGACCACCCCAGGCTCAGGTTTAGCCAAAATTGTACTGGAGATGAACCTCTGAAAATATCGGATGATCGGGCTTCGAATACTCGATACTTTCGATCTACTAGAGTTGTAGGCCGATGGGTTATCTGGAAAAGGCTCTGTTATTTTCTTCCAAAAGTCATTGCGTTGAACTCGGGAAAATTGAACTTGTAATCGGGTAGATTAGAGTACTTCTTCTTGGAAAATTCATAAATCTGATTGAGTTTTTCAGCCGAAAAATGGTGGTACTCGTTTCCCACATAAAATATCATGGATTCCGGCACCATATCATTGTATCCTACCTGAAGTTGTGAGAAGAATTCGAGGACCAATGGCTCATACGTCTTCTCATGCATGCCAAAGAATTTACTCCACCCAATATTCTTGCACATTTTTTTCAGATCCTCATAGATGCCCATTTTTTTCATGCATTCTACATCGGCGAAACGAATGGCTCGTCTTTTCTTTATTTGGACTTCAAACCACCTTTCACTTTCATTCTCCCAATTACCAAACTGTATTCTGTAGGCATCCGGCATGGTGGATATAATTCTTTCGTACTCCTGTTGTTGTTCTTTGATGGAGTGTTGACTCCATTCGAAGTTAGTATCGACAACATCCATACTATGATTCAATGTTGGTACCTAGATGACATGAAATTAGTATTACATTCATGTCAACAAGTTCAAAAGTCATATCTTCAATACGATAAGCATATATACAATGCAATATTCATTTTCAATTACATCTCAAGTAATTTCATCATTCAACATTGAAATGAATAGGATATTAACATCATTTGATCATTGTTCTAGACAAAATCATGCCATATTCCCAATTTATATGATGCATACCAAGTGTTCGATAAAAAACATCAATGAAAACTTGCAAAAAAACATAACATGTTTCATGCCATAATACTCAAAATTAGCCCCTCATCAACATATTCAAACAAGAACCTCAATGGTAAATGAAAACATACCTAAATAGTGGATAATATGATGCATACTAAGTGTTCGATAAAAAACTTCAATGAAAAATTGCAAGAAAACATAACAAGTTTCATGTCATAATACTCCAAATAAGTCCATCATCAACATATTCAATAAACAAGAGCAATGGTAAATGAAAACATACCTTAGAAGTGGAAAAATGAAAATTGTTGTTCTTGCTTGAATCCTTCAAATCTTCACCACTTTTGTGAAAAATTGGAATGATTTGTTGTTCAAAATGATTTCTTTGAATGATTTCAACGGAAAAAATGGGTTGTATGATGATAATATTTCGAATTGAAGAGGGGAAAATTGAAGAGGCTAGGGTTTTGGAAGTGAATGAATGAGAGAAAAGGGGAAAAAACGTTTAAAAGGATTCCTGGCTTCGCACTCGGTCAGCTCGGTTGTGCCACTCGGTCAGGCACTTCACTCGGCCAGCCAAGTGCGAAGAACTTCCTGGAATATGACCAATCGGCCAGCTCGGTTGTGCCACTCGGTCAGGCACTTAACTCGACCAGCCGAGTGCGAAGGACTTCCTGGAATATGACCACTCGGTCAGCTCGGTTGTGCCACTCGATATGGCACGACACTCGACTGGCTGAGTGGGTTTCAGTTTTTGTAATTTTTATTTTTTAATCTTACCTTTTAAACCACTATAATTTTATAATAATAATAATAATAATAATAATAATAATAATAATAATAATAATAATAAATTAACATCATCACTAAGTTATGGAACGTTTAGTTACATAGAGAACAAATTAATACTCATAATGTGATCCTGTAAAACAAAATACAGCCACATACCAAAACTTCTATAGATGCATTTGATTGCGGTTGGTACCCCACATGCATATTTAACCCTGAAGTTATTAGACGTCGTGTTATTCTTTCATTCCAGCTGATATAACCATGGTCGACTTCTGACTCATTCCAACCAATAACAGGAGCTGAGACAATATGACCATCTCTGCTAAGCCACCATTCTACAAATGAAGCATGAGTTTCAGCCCAATTTGTAGTGGAGCGCCCTCTACGGCATATATTATGCAATGTATCATGCACATTAGTAATCCCTTGTGGAATTCGTTGTCTCATCCCAAACTGTCTCAATATCCGATCGGCGTAATATATCTCAACAATTGAATAATGAATCATAGGGCATTTTGACATCCACATATTGATGACTCTGATAATTCCAAGGTCAATATATGTCCTCACAGCAGTTGGGTATGTCCTCACACCCAAAACACATATTTCAACATTTTGAAACCATTTATCTCTTCGGGCATGTGGCGCCACTCGACAACTGTGCCTGGATTTTATTTTTGTAGAGCTCCCAAAAATTTGGGTAGTTTTGAAACTGAGCTCTCCCATGTACCATACACATTTTCTCTTACTCGTTTCAAACTATGTCATGCCTTATGATATGAGATTGTATATTGAAATTTATCATACACTTGTTGTTGAACACACTTAATCTCATACCTGAGATCTGTCTAAACCATTCCAATAAGCAACGCAACAATTATGGTTTTGCACAAGTTTTGATGGTCAACAGACGCCACGTTCATTAGGCACGTATGAGGGCCTCCATACTTAGTGATTTCCCACATATCAATCTTCTGTTTGTATCCTGCACGCAACCACCAGTTGCAATGTGTAGTCTCACAATTATTTTTGCATTTGATTTTCTATATACGAGGTGTGCTTTCCTCTACTCGATATTCACGCCTCGCTATACGAATTGAAAAGTCTTTCACTGCAGACTGCAAATTCTTCTTATCTTTGAATACCATGCCTTTTGTGAGCACTCCTTCAGTAGTATCTTAATATCTAAATTTTTTTGGAAGATCAAATGAGTCCACAAGCATTTCATGTGACGATGCATTGAAGAACGGGATATTCAGATGCATGGAATAAGTCTGAGCACTTGATGGAAATGGTGGTTGTTGATTGGATGGTGGTCTCTCTTGATTTGGGCAATACATAGTTTGAATATCACCAATATCCACCCCATCTTCATCTGATTCACTGGACAACTCATCTTCGTCAGGTTCAGAGTCTTCTAGTTCATTCACACCAAAATTGTCATTCAATGGATCACGTGGTTGATCCTCTGTGTGAGCATTTTCTCTTTCAGTTGGAATACTGTCATTATTGGACCTTGAGGTTCCACCAGTATGCTCTTGCCTGACGAGTACTGAATTATTAATGTCATCACCTCTTAAGTAAGAAGCATATTGATAATACTCATTGCTTGGGAGAATATCTGGAAGAGCATTATCTTGCAATTTTTTCGGATCAATATGAAATTCTATATATTGATTATCCGGATCCGGTGTAAAGAAAAATCATAGATTATCATCCTTATTGATTGGTATACGATGATATCTGTTGTTTGCATATAATGAAGCGGATATGTTGAATTTATATTCATTGCTATTGATCCTTATCAATTCATAATTTTGATATCAAGCCAGAATCTCCGATGTCGCGAGGTACCCTTGTTGCACAAACAAGTGGAACATCGCTCTATCCCCAACATAAACAACAATACCGACATTGTTTGAAGACTCCATATCTTAAATAATAAAGATGTATTAATGAACTTAAAATATGGAGTTAACTATTTTTTTGCATGCAAGAGGTATTATTAAGCTATATAATTACAAAGTATAATGAAATTAAATTCAACAATAAATTAGTAAAATTCAAACCTGATATTGAAATGAAGCAATATCTCAATGCAACGGCAACAATTTGAGGGTCACGATAAATGCACAACAACAGCAACAATTCCCAGAGTTCCTACATCAAATAATGTATAAAAAAAATATTAACGACAAATCTATAACAATTTATATATAATAGCAAAAAATTCAACAAAATCTATTACAAATTATACGAATTAAACTGACCAACATACATATACCCAAAACACAGCATATACGCACACATCACACAACCACACACACAAGCGCACACACACACACCAACACTCACAAGCACACACAAAACACACACACAACACACACATCACACACACCAGCACACACACAAGCACACACACCACACACTCCACAACACACATCACACACATACATTTCATACACCACACACACAACATACAATACAAGCACACAACACACACACTCCAGCACACACAAAACACCACACACACACACCATACACACACATACAAAACACTACACACACACACCATACACACACACCACACACACACAAAACACCACACACACACACAAAAAACACCACACACACAAAAATGGAACTATGAAAAAAATTACCTAAACAAATTTTGGAGAAACGGAGAAGAAAGAACTGTGAATATTGAAGAAAAATTGAAAGAAAATTGAAGAAGAATTGAAGAAGAAGTGAAGAAAGAAATGAGGAAGAGAGAAATGTGGTGTGGGTGGGTGATAGATATGATAGGAAGAGGAATGTGTGGTGTGGATATATTTGAAAAATAAAAAAAATTAAAGAAATTAAAAGACAGCCGGACTTAGTAATCCAGAAACTTTACGTGACTCGGCCGGCCGAGTTAAGTGGCCGACCGAGTGCTCCGGCCGAGTTAATTCCTCGAACTCGGTCGGCCGAGTATTGTTGAGGCCGAGTGGCTCGTCCGAGTTACAGTTACCACTAGGCTGTCCGAGTGGTGACTCGACCGAGTGGCGCCATTTTCCTCTATTTTCTGGGTTAAAATATATATATATATATATATGCATGGACGACTTAAAAAATAAAAAATAAAAAAATTTAGTTGTCGCCCCAAGCAGGAGCGACTTTGAATAAAGTCGCCTCTTGCCTGGACGACTTTACCTATATTTTTAATCCCTATAATTACACTATATTTTATTAAAAAAAAAACTTTTATTCTCTATATTTTGTCAAATTAGCCAAAAACTAACATCCGTCCATGGTTATTTAGAATGAAGGAATGATTGGAGATGACAGATACCGTTTTTTGAGGTCGAGTCAAGTCGAGCTTGACAAAGTTTTCTGTGCTGCTCAAACTTTCTGCTGCGTATTTTGTGCGCCAGCTGAAAAAAATTACTTCTATTTTATTTTTTAAAAGTAAGTGGTGTTGTCTATATATTTATTTTTAAAAACCAAGTAAAAATGTGTAAGACATTTCCTATTTTCAGTCAGCAGAGAATTATAAAATAGTCAAAGTGGATATTTGTTAATTATGAGGCTGTACGGACGGCTATTCTATCAAATTTCCCAAATATATAATTATAGGTGTAATTTGTATGATGTGCATTTTTTATTGACGCGGCTATCATTTTTATTAGGAATAAGAATGAAAGTAAAATTAAAAAAAAAAAAAAAAGATGAAAGTAAAAATATTTAAATATTATTTAATTAGCAGCAATTATATTTATCAAAAACATCATTTAATTGTGTAGGGAGTAGAAAGTAGAGATTACCGCTATATTATATTAACGCAGAGTCTCCCCTGTTCTTTATTCTCACCCTCACTCATTCTAATCACATACTAATTTCGGAAAAGAAAGACAAGAAATTAAAAAAGCTGAGCTTATATGCTTGCGTCTCTCCCATGATCAAGATCTCTCTTCCTCCCCCACTCCTGCATGCAAAGCCCTTGTTTCTTACTCGCCGCCAGAAAATCCACAGCCTGCTGTGGCGTAAGAATCCTCATAATCTCCATCAAAGTAGTCCACCTCAACCGATCACCCTCCTCCAAAATCTCCGCCATTGCATGGCTGTGCTTATCCAGCTCCACCTCCAAACCGCCGTCTGATGATTCGCCGTCCTTACCCTGTGATATCGATACCAACGGGTTATCCATTATCTCTTCCTGCAGACCCGCCAACCTGTTCGAGAGTTTCCTCTCTGCACTAATCGTTTTCCTCTGCAATTCGTCCACCATGGATAGCTGCCGCCCCGAAATCTCCCCCAATCTCACGAGCCTCGCGCCCTGGAGAAACTCAGTGATCTGCTCCTCGATTTCCAAGCCGCAGAGCGCGTAAATCAGGCGGATATAGGAGGAGGGGCGGGAGCCCCCGATCCAGAGGACTGATCTTTCGAGCGACGTGCACCACATCGGAGCGAAGTACGGCGAGACGTGGGCGTGAGCCATGAGGCTCCGTTTCCTTATGTAATCTCCGAAATTCTTCATGGTTTTGTCCACCAATCGGCTTAACTCTATGTTGGTGGTGCAGTCATTTGGGTTCAGAGAGATGGCTTCGCTGAGTTCAGTTAGTTCCTGCTCCTGGAGAGTCATCCATTCTTGATAAACGCAGGCCTCTTTGCTTTGATTTCTTGCTGCTGCCATTGTTGGATTTTGTAGTGGTAGGGAGGGAGAGAGAGAAGCACTTCCTCTTTAAATAGGAGCATTTAAGCGGTGCTTATTTGTTTGCATGGGAAGAAGGGGCAGACAGTGCATTGCACTAAAGGGACATAGTGTAAAGTGGGAAATATGCAATGTACTCAGTTAAAATATGACAACAGTTCTTCTGTTGAGCTTCATGTTGTTGGTATATAGTATTGCATATGGTCTGAGTTTTTTATTTCCTAGGTCCATGTTTTCTTTTTTCACTAGCTGGACACTTCTTTTTTAGTTAAATTACTAAAATAATTTTGTTCTACTAAAATTGTCTACAATTGTAAGATTAATTTTATGATTTGATTTTATAAGGATTGTTAATATTGAAGGTGTAATATGGATTTTATGATCGTCTGATTGAAAATAAGTATTGATCTATGATTTGATTATAAATTATAATCTTATGAACTACTACGTGTAATTATATAATAAAGAGAAATTTGGCCAGATTATCATTTTATTATAATATCCTTTAATTTAGACAATTTTTTAAAATGTTCTGTAAATTTAAAAAAAAAAAAAAAAAAAATCCATCATGTCATGTGACCTATACTATATGCGGTGATGCAACTGAAAAAGCTTTGATGTGGCCTTTTTTTTAGATGTGGCATTAATTTTTAATGTTGTTTTTGCTTTAAAAATGAATAAAAAAATAATAATATAATTTTTTTTTAAAACGCAAATAATTAAAGTTAAAGAAAAAAATAATTATAAATTCAGAAAATACCAATTAAATAATGAAAATTAACAATTCCTAAAATTTATAAGTAAACTTAAATTTTAAAAAAATCAGACAATTAAAAATAAATTCTGAAAAAATTAAATTATTTATTTGTTTAATTCTTAAAGATAATAGAAAAGTGATTAATATTTTAATATAATATTTATCAATCAACCAAGTGTTCAAATATTATTTTTTGGCAATCAAAATAATATCATGCAAATATAAAAATGAATTGCCTAGATTTTGATAAAAAAAATTTATCAAATCAAATCAAATCATAAAGTGTAATCAAATGATGAATGGCAAATCAAATCTCTATCATTTCATCAAATGTTTATGGAAATAGTGATCTAATCTTCACCATAATTTACATCACAACCAAAGTTGAAGAATTCAATAATAAAGATGAAATTTTCTCCTACATTCAATGAGTTAACTGAAGGGATTTAGTGCATTTTTCGCAGAAGTTAACCAAAAACGATGTTCAATTAGAGATTAAGATGATAAGTTCCTCACATCTACATTTTTTCCAAGTCACAAAACCATCAAAATAAATGTTCTTCGTTCTTCACAGAGATTACCATAACTAACAATCAAGTTGAAATCAAGCTATCATAATTTTATAGAAATCAAATCTATTTGGGGAGAAGATCGAGTTATCATCTCCACTACCAAAACTCAAAGTTAACCAAAAAGTCAAGTTCAAGAGAAGAATAAGATGATACACATGAAAAATTATAATCTACGAATATTATTTTGATATAAGAAATTCAATTTCAATAATTTATTTGTATTAAGTATATTTGCAGATAAGGATTTGTTGTTAAAAATTATTGGCATGCCTAGTAGAACAATCTCTACCTTTGATCTCTTCTAAAAAAATCTCAAATCTCAAAGAGTTTGAAGTAAAGTCCATGACAACTCTTGAAGAGCTAATCGCTAATCTGACGAGAGTTATCGAAGGACCTACCAAACATGTTCACGCATGAGACGTTGTAATGACAAAGCTAATACACATAGAAGATATTGTTCATATAAGTTGCACGATGGACTGACATAAGTCAAGGGTTATGATGAAACCAAGACATCCACAAAGTCATAAACAAGTAAACTAGAGAAGTCTCTAACCAAAAAGATACAAGTTTTATTAGATGGAGTGATTCCTGCAAATCGTCTGGAGGAGCTCATCTAAAAAAATATCAACGAAAAGTTTGATGAAAGCTTTAAGTCCTCTTTGACTTACACAAAGCTGTTATGGATTAACAACTTGGAAATGTCAGACGGCTACGGGCTACCAACCCCAAAAGTTTCAACAATTTGATGGCAAATGCAACTAGGGGCAACATGTGGCTCACTTTGTAGAAAGATATATGATGAGGGGATGCATGAAAATGACCTGGTCAAGTAGTTCATCCGCTCCTTAAAAGGAATGCATTTGAATGGCACTCCAACTTGGGGGGAAATTCAGTCGTTCAAATACTTCTATAGCACTTGACGAACAGTCAATATACTTGAGCTCACAAATCCACACCAGTGGAAAGATGAGTTTGTCATTAACTATATCAATCATTGGAGAAAGTCAAGTCTAAGCTACAAAGATCGATTATCATAACCTTCAACCATCGAGACATGCATTCAAGGAATACATCGGAGCCTCTCATATATCCTTCAAGTAATTCAACCAAAGCCTTTCAAATAATATGCTACTTGAACTCATGATATAGAGTTGAGCCTAACTACAAATGGAGTTGATGATCCACTCCTCCAAGAAAAAAAATTGAAACGTGTGTGATCAAAGTCTTTGCCAACACTCCAAATTAAATCATATAATGCTCTTTAAGCTTAAATTGTATAAAACGATCATTTTACAAGCTTAAATTGTGTACAACGCTTGTTAATACAAGCTTAAATTGTTTTTGTCACTTGATAGGATTTATCTTAAATCTTCTTATTCCAAAAGATGAAAAGAAGTCTGCCTAAATGGCTTTACTAACTTGAGAATATTGTGTGTCCAAGAATAACTAATTACACAAATCCACAGCAAATTCAAATTCCACCCAAAGTTAACATTTTGCAGTGATTTGAAACATTATAATATGTACGTCAGCCAGAATCAAAGATCGTTTTTGGGAGCAGTTTTCGCTGTATGTACGTACCATGCATACAACAAGGATATGCTTCACTAAATTACAAGAAAAAGCCCATATTAAGAGGTGAACCTATAGGCCCAAATCCAAGAATTATGGCCCAGGGTCGGCCCATAGTAATTTTGATGATAAACTAGAATCCACCAAGTGTGCAGACTTTTTGATGGGTGGGGTCAGAAAATGGGCTTATAACCCTTTTCACCTTTTTAGGATGCTATTGGCATCACATAAAATATTTCTGCTTAAAGACAGTCTCCACTTTGATAGATGCGGGGACAATTATTCCATCACAATCACCCATAATTTTAAATGCATAACAGATAACGAACAGATAACGAGATCTTAATCGCATACTATATACATCTTCTGGTTATCTCTAAAGGCTAATTTGTTTATAATTTATGAAAAAAGAAATAGGCGTTGTAATAGGCAATGTAGTGCCTGCCAAAGAGGGAGCCAGTTCCTGGAAATATGGAATAGCTCATATCTTTTTCCACAATGAAATCATGATTATTAGAAATGGTTGGTGGAGTAGGGTTATAACTCAAATTAAATCATCCACACTCTCATATTCATTACTTAAATCATCATCTACTATATATAAAGCCTCATCATTTTTCATTAGATTATAAGACTTTATGATGAATCTATACTGATATAAAAATAATTAAATAGTAAAAATATTGATAAACCTAGCACCACCGTCGGCGCCGTTAATCAAAACTCAAAGGCAGGCACTGGTTCAGTTCAGTTCAGTTCTGCTGAATATTATTTCTTCTACCTCTTTGCTTTAATGCTTATATACAGGCAGATTTGGAAATTAACAAGCAAACAAATTTGAAGTTTCAAACCTTACTGAAAATTCTAATGATAATAAAACTGAGGACCAAAAAAGTAGGATTACAGGCCACACAAACTACGCTTCCACCGGCGTCTCAGAAATGCTTTCCAAGTGGGGTCTCCACACGCCGACACGCCCTCGCCGCCGATCCCTCTGAGTCGATATCTTCTCCGACAGAATTTCACTCAAATAACGATCGGAAATGAGCAAACTCGCCATAGAAATATTGCATCCAGACTTCTCTGTGCTGCTACTCCTTTCAGATTCTTTCTTCCTCCTCCTTGGTCGAGTTTTTTCCTGCGCCGGCGGCACGGGCATGAGGAAATAAATCTTGCCGCGTTTAAGCTCTGCGTCGGGAGGAACTTTTGGGCACATCCCCGATTCCGACGGCTTCTTCAGGACGTGTTTGGGGTAGAGTTTCATGATCTCCGCAGCTCTTACAGAGCCGCTGATTTCTTCAACGCGGCCATTAGTATGCACTATTCGGATCACGTCCAGCACTCCGCATGGGAGAACGCAAGATATGCAGCATCTGATGGCGTTCTTCATCCCTGCCGATTAATCGCTCTTTTCGAATTTCTTCCTCCTCTCATCAGAGAGTAAAGATAAAGGGCAAGTTTGTTTCCTTTTTGGTTTCTTTGTTTATCTGTATTTTACAGAAAAGGTAAGAGTGGCAGTGAGTATCAATCACTTCTTTCATGTTTTTATTCATATGGAATGTTCCATTGTTAATGTGTTTTAATTATTTGATTTTGTTAAAAAATAAATCTAATTATATGCTTTCGGACCCTCTTTGTTATATATTATCATGTGGTTGTCCATGGCATGAAATAATAATTGCACCCAATGTTTGGATGTTTGTTCATGATTTTTCTTATATGGTATCGCCAAACAAATCCTGGTGGCATCAAGGAATAGTACATTTCAAAATTGATTGTCGGGTCCTAATTCTTTTTTTAATCACATGTATGCGTTGGCCGTAGCTTATTAGAGCAAATAACGGAAGTGGAAGGAGTAGGAGTGTTCGCTTCTTCCATTTACTCATCGGAATATATTTATTTAATACTATTATTTTGTTCTTAATTGAATATTTGTATTTAAAATTACTTTATCTACAGTACATAAGTAATCATGTCAATATTTTTATTAGTATAAGAATAAAATTAATTAAAAATAATTTTCTGTTTATTTTAATTAAAACAGAAATATTATTTGAGAATAATACATTAGCTTCTATTAGTTGATTTCATTTTTCTTCTATTTCTTGGAATACTTTTTCAATTTGTTAAAATAGAAATTAGATTTTGGTTTTCATTTTTCTTTTCACGTATAATATATTAATTAATTCTCTTTTTACAATTTTTTAATTTTACACTCATATTATATATATATATATTAAAATGAGATAATAAATGTGAAAAAATATTTATTTTTTTATTGATTATTTGGGATTATTTGTATTGAACTTGAATTGCAAATAAATATTCATTAATTTGTATGTAATTAATTAATTTAATATATAAAGAAAATTTATTTTGTGATGGAGGGAATGTATTTTATAAAAATATATATTTTACATATAAAATATTCTTAAATATTTTTTTAAAAATTTAACTTAGAATTATATTATAATTATTAATTTTATTTTTAAAATATATTAGAAATCGGTATGGTATGGATAACGGAGAGAGGAAGGTGAGTCAATTTTGTTTGGAGTGTAATTTGGGAATAAAAGGAAATAAGGGGCATATTTGATATTTCGGTAATATTATGTATTATTTGGGGATAAACCTTCTTTTTGAGAGGAGTTAGTAGTGATCTTTCAATCATGTGGATTGTAGTGAGTGAGGGATGATGCTCCATTCTGGATTTACTCTTCTAAGTGCTTTGACTTATCTCAATTTGGTTGTCCTATTAACTAAGTGCCTCTAATTGCCTTTGATGTGACCATCATTTTCTTTTTATATATAAATATAATAATGAATTCATCATTTCCATTTATGTAAATATCGGCATGTAGTCGGATGCTCATTTGATTCAATTATATGAAAAATAATATTGTTAGGTGTTTTTGTGTTTAGGCGGACGATTAGTCGGGTTGACAGGCACCTAGGTGGCCCAAACAATTTTTTTTTTTTAAATTTTATATTTATATTTTGTTTAAATAATTGTCTTAATTTTTTAGTTTAAAATTTATAAATAATTTAATGATGAAATTATGTATTAATAATATAATATTTTGAAAATATTATATATATGATATGGAGAAAAAATGCTAACAACTAAAATGAAAAAATTAAAATTTAGGCGGCGACCTAAACGCTATAAAACATCCTACAACCAATTTTTGCTTTCTACAATTTTGATGATTTTAGATTGTTAAAAGAGTATTATATTTTTTTTCAATAAAATATTACATTTTTGCAACGAAACATATTGTTATGGGCAGACAAAAAAAATTAATAAAGATACAATTATAATTTATTTAATTTTATGAATTAAATGGAGCTATTTACGTAAAGAAATTCAGTGTAAAAGAGAAGAAGTGGTAATTGATTGCAGTAGTTAAATGTGGTTCAACATATCCAATTTGTTCCAGCATTTATATGAGGTTTGCTGCCATCAAATAAAATAATATAACAGTGCGTGGTGGAGTTAATTCACATGTTTTTGTTCTTTTCATATTCTAATATGATTAAAAGAAAACATTATTTCTTTGAAAGTCGTCTAAAGAAAACAATAACATAATCCATACATTCAAACAAATAAATCTTATGAACAGAAATTCAGAGAATTTTGTGATAATATCTTGATTTTCTGGTACTATGATGTAATGAATTTATTGTTTGAAATGATTAGTAATTTTTCTGTGTCGCACGCATTTGTACTATTTATAATAATGTATTAGTGAATTAATATTAATATTAATATATTTATTGAACAGTGTTTATTGTTTCATTTCATCTAACTCTACCGTATCGTAGGAGGGATAATCACCTCTATATAATAAGTTAATAATTTTTATAAAAATAATAATGTTTAAATTTTTAGATATAATAGTAATATAAAAATTGTTTTATAATATTTTGTATTATATAAATATATCTAACAATTTTGATTTGTATAAAAATATTTTAAATTATCACAATTTTTTAAGAATGAATATTGTTTATTTACAATGTTATATTTATATATATATATATATATATACATATGTAATAAGGATATCAAATTGAAGATAATGATTACTTTGATATTTTTTTATAAAAAAAATTAATTGAAACAAACAAAATAATTTTTTTAAATAATTGGTGAAATGAAAGAAAAAAAAAATAAAAAACATGGCTGAAATTGACACGTTAAGCCATAATTATCAAAATTTCAAAATAGCAAGATTTTTTAGCGCGAAAATTCCTATTTCTTGTTTTTTATTTTTTTATTGTTGCCCTCTTTTATATTAAAAATTTGAAATTCATATATGTAATTTCTTTAAAATTAATATCATTCACATTGTATATGATATATATAACTAATCAAATATATGATAACTAAATATTTTTGTTATTTAAATTAAATATAATTACAATTACAATTACATAATAAACTTAACATGTATTACATTAATTACTAACGTAGCTTAGGCTTGTGCGTTGGGCTGGGGCTGTTGGCAACCCATCAAGTGGAATGTTATTAGTATTTAATTAATGTTAATATAATTACATCAAGTAGAATTTCTGTATTGAAGGATCTCAGTGCATTTTGGGGAGAGAACCAACTAGCTTGAACCCCTAGCCTCACCCCAATAAAAATAGGCAATTTTGTTTTGGTATTTATACTTTTTTCTTTTTCTAGCTTATTGATTGTGATTTGAGAAATTATTTTATAATATTAGTTGTTACTTGTTAGTTGTATGAAAATTTAAAATCATAAGCCTAACTTAACATATATATATATATATATATATATTTATCTATATAATTTTTTTTCTATTCTTGTTGATTAATGTATTAATTAAACAAATTTGATTAATATTTTTGTCTCTATAACTGAAACACGAGTTGTATTTCAGTAATTCAATTTATTTGTCTTTATATTTTTTTTATGATAATTTACATATCTAAAATACTGCAAATGGTTCAATTATTTTTGTTTAAGTTTGTATAATGGAGAAAAATAATTTTAGAGGGCCGTACTAGAAATTCGACTTAAACCGATACATTAGAAGATTGACCCTTTTTGTGAGTACTAACATATTTGCCATGTGACAATAACAACACAAATACTTTCGATTGAAACAATAAATCCAATTAATGTCTCGTTTAGTTGTCAAAAACTTATGTTGTTGTAGATATGATATTTAATTTATACAATAGGTTCAATTCCACCCAAAAAATATTAAAAACACACAAATTATAACTAATCTAACTCATATCAAATAAAAAATATGTGGATCAAACACCTACTATACAGTATATATAGAGTTGAAAGTGTGTTCTATCTTATTGTTTTCGTATTTATATTTTATTTATCTCTTCAAGCTAAAGAAATTGATAAAGCAAAGATAATGGGATGTATATGACATATCCAAAGAAGTTGTTAGATGAGTGATTTGATGTGCATCAGCTGGTGGGCCCAACTCAAGATGGTTAACACACAATCAAATTCCTACTTCATTTATTATCTCATCACTTTATGCATCGCTGCTACGGACATTCCTTTTAAGCTTAAAAACAAAATTATCTATACTAATACAATAAAAAAGTACTGTAAATATAATTTTTTTTCACTTATTTTTAGTTTCTAATAGTGGAAATATTTACAGAAAATGAAAGTCTCGATTTATTTTCTTGTTTTTTAGGAGTATTTCTCAACTTCTTAAAATCTAATTATTTATCATTTTTGATATATTTTAATGTTTATTATATCAAATTAATCATTTTTTTTAATTTTTCATTCTACACTCATATCGCATATATTAAAATGATATATGTGTAAAATACATTTATGTTTGGTTAACTATTTGAATTATATTTTAAGATTTGTTGTGTGTTGGATTATTTCTATTAAATTTGAGTAACAAGTCAATATTAATAATCTTTTTCAAACAACTTATTAAATGATTTAAATGTTAATTCAATTAATAAATTTATTTTAGAAGAAAGACTACTCTTCCATGAAAAAACGAAATATATATTTTTTATAAGCTTTTACTAATAACATATAAAATACTTTATATATTTTTAAGTACTAATTTACTCAAAATTCTATTATAATATATTTATTTAATTTTTAAAATATAATACAAACTCTACATGGCACACGGGGCCATTACTAGAGATGTTATTAGGGATGCGGCCCGTCGGGCCAGTCCGTTTAACCGAAAAAAATAGGTTTAGGGCCCAATTTTTTCAGCCCGTTTAACATCCGGGCTTTTTAGCCCGGACCGATAGACCCGCGGGCTAATCGGGCTGGGCCGCGGTTTAATCGGGCTGGCTTCTTTTTTTTTTTTTTTTTTTTTTTTTGGAGGGGTCATGAGACATTGAGACATTAAGTCACACGTGAGCGGTTCTGCTGTCTGCACTTTCCTCTCTTTCCATTTTCATTTTGAAAAACAAAAGCACATAAGCCCTAATTTTATCCCTAACCGTGACTCCGTGAGCCGCTGCTTCCCCGCCCTGCTGGTCGCCCCATCTTGGCCGCCGCTGCTGCTTCTCGTTCCTTCTTCGCTGCTGTCTGTTTGTCTCCTGTATCAGCTGCTGCTGTCTGTTTCCAACCAATTAACTAGAAAGGTATAAGCATCAGCTGCTGTCTGTTTGTCTCCTGTACTATAATCTGATGTCCTATTTGGAAGTGTATTTAAACGAAAAATTAAAAATGACATATATTCACAATTTTCAGATTCTTGTCAATACTACTTACTCATAAGATGAATGCCTGAGCCCTAGTGAATACGAATATCCCACCACCTCCAACTGCACGTCCCAAATTGAAATCCCGTCTATTTTTGACTTTTTACATAATTAATTTATGTATGAAAATTAACTTGTTCTAATCCTATATTAGCCTAATCTATTAACTCAATAATCTTACTAATTGGAATACCAAATTAACTTAGGATAATTTTGTATTGTGTGTTGACTGCTGTTGGAGGGGGGGAGAGAGAGAGAGAGAGAGAGAGAGAGAGAGAGAGAGAGCCTTTAATTGGATATACCAAATTAACTTAGCAAGGCTGTTGATTCTTTAAATTTGATTTATGACTAAAGCATATTTTTTTTAGAATTCTTCATTTGTGGAGTGATAGCCTTTATTCTATACTTGCAACAATTTATGGATTCACAATCTGCTTGTAATAGTGGTGGTGATCATTTGGAAGCTTCGGAATCTAAAGCTTTTACTGAGAATGTACATGGTGAATTTGGTAATCTTGGAAAACCACCAATGAGCAAGAAGTCTAGAACAACTTCATCTGAGGTATGGGCAAATTTTACTAGATGCGAAAATGATTCTTCTAAGGTGAAATGCAATGGGTGTGGAAAAGAATATGTATGGGCCAATTCTAGTTATGGGACTTCTACTCTCGCACGTCATACTACAAAATGTCCAACATCTTCTAAGTATTTGAATGTGGGTATGATGTTAGATAAAGAAGCATCTTTAAGGACTAGAAAAATTGATCCAAAGCATGTGCGTGAGATTATATCCATGGCGATTATTTCACACGATCTCCCTATCTCTTTTGTTGAGTACAAATTTATTAGAAAGTTACTCAATTATTTGTATCCCGAAGGCAAAAATATTGGTAGGTTGACAGCTACAAATGATATTGTGAAGTTGTTTCGTGTTGAAAAGGAGAAATTAAAACGTGTCATGATTGATTGCCCTGGAAGAATATGTTTTACTTCTGATGGTTGGACTGCTTGTAATGGTGAGGGTTATATTTGTTTGACAGCACACTTTGTTGATTGTGATTGGAATTTAAATAGTAAGATAATTTCTTTTTGTAAAATGGAGCCTCCACATTCTGGGTTTGAATTGGCAAATAAAGTGTACGGTTGCTTAAAAGAATGGGGTATTGACAAAAAAATATTCTCACTTACTTTGGATAATGCTTCTGCTAATGATGTTATGCAAGAGATCTTGAAAGAGAAACTTTCTTTACAAGATAGTCTTTTCTGCAAGGGCAAATTTTTTCATGTGAGATGTTGTGCTCATATCTTGAACCTTATAGTTCAAGCTGGTTTGAAAGTGGCTGGTAAAGCTTTAGAGAAGATAAGAGAGAGTATTAAATATGTCAAGGCATCGGAGGGGAGGATGAAAGTGTTTCTTCAATGTGTCAATGACGTTGGTGGAATTGATACCAAAGCTAGTTTGCGTTTAGATGTGCCTACTAGATGGAATTCTACCTACAATATGCTTGAGAGTGCAATTAAATACAAGCGTGCTTTTAGTGGTCTTCAGTATAAAGATACAAATTACAAGTGTGCTCTGACGATTGAAGATTGGGGAAAGGGGGAGAAAATTTGTGAATTCTTACGCCCATTCTATGTGATTACAAACTTGATTTCGGGGTCTTCTTATCCAACCTCAAACTTGTATTTCAATCAAATTTGGAAAATTGAGTGCTTCTTAAAATCAAATCTGGAGAGTCAAGATGAAGACATTAAAAACATGGCTACGAGCATGAAAGAAAAATTTGACAAGTATTGGAGTGATTATAGCATTGTGCTTGCATTTGGGGCTGTATTTGATCCTAGGGCAAAATTAGGAATGATAAAATATTGCAACTCCCAACTTGATGCTGATTCTGCACAAGAGAAGGTTGATGGAATAAGGGCCAACTTGCAAATGCTTTATGACAAATATGTGAAATGGATGTCCTTGATTGAACCAAGTGGAAGTTCGCAAAGCTCTTCGAATACATCTTTATTTGCAACAACTACAATTGGTGGGAAAGGAAAAAAACCGGTAAACCAAGACAATTTATATGATGTAAGTATTTATTTAAAAATATGTATTTTTAACTACATTTGACTTTCTCATTTATTTATTCTATTTATCATTTCTTCATTTTATTTTCTGTAGATTCTACAAGATTGGCAGAGTAAATCATCCAAGTGTCAAATTGAAAAGTCTGCATTGGATCAATATTTGGACGAGACTCCTCTTGAGTTCAAGTATTTTCCAAATTTAAATGTTTTGGAGTTTTGGAAGAATAACAAGGAACGATGTCCAGTGCTATCAGTTATGGCTTGTGATATACTAAGCATTTCGATTACTACCGTGGCATCTGAATCTGCATTTAGCATTGGGGGTCGTGTCCTTAATAAGTTTAGAAATCATCTACTTGGCGAACATGTGGAAGCCCTTATTTGTACACGTAGTTGGTTGCAAGGCTTTGTTGAAGGTAATATTTTTTTAGATTTTGTTTTACAAATTTATTTGTAGGATATAATTTATAATTTTTTTACTAAACATTGATTCTACTTATTTTCTATATTTTAGATGATGAAGATTTGGAAGAAGATACTTTGTCCAAGCTAGGACCATATGTTGTTCAAGTTGAAGACAATGCTGCTTAATCTTGATTAGTATTTTTGAGTTTATTGTTAAGTATGTAACTTGTATTAATCAAGTATTTTTCAAGTTGGAGAATGATGTTTAGTCATGATTGATTAGTATTTTGGTATTTATTGTCAAGTAATATCATGTATGAACTTATGAATTATGATTTTAGGTTATATGTTTGAGATTTAAGTGTTGAAATTGTTAATTTAATTTTTTTTTACTCATAACCCGATAGTAGCCCGATTAGCCCGAAACCCGTTAGGGTTAGGGTTAAGTTCATGATATTGTTAGTCCGTTTAAATTGGCCCGATTAGCCCGCGAACCGATTAGCCCGAAACCGCTAGGGCTAGCCCGATTAACATCCCTAGCCATTACTACTTTTTTGTAATAATAGAACAAAAAGATTTTAGGTGTTCCAACTTGAGATTGGCCCACATTTTTCTTTTATTTTTATTTGAAATTTTTTTTACAAATATTTAGAACACACCTTTCTTATCAATTTTAACATATAACACATCAAATTAAATATGTTTCCACAAATTTAAATTTAACACTCATATTGTGTATGGAAGAAATAAAATATGAGGTTCAAAAAATATTTTTTTCATCAATTATTTGGGTTATATGTATGTATATATTCATTATAGGTTGGAGTGATTTTATTGGATTTGAACAACATATAAAAATAAATTATTTATGAAATAAAATTTATTAAATAATTTACAACTGTTTATTTTTTGAAAAATAAAAATATTTTATATTGTATTTTGCTAGACATTCTTCACATTACCAAACTTATGTGGCCATATAATAATTACATAATTGTACAATACTATTTTTATTCAACAGAGTACACTCTCCATCAAAAAAAAAAAGAGTCATATTTAGATAGTATTTTGTCCATTTTATTGAATATACAATTGTTTAAAATTACAAATTTCTACTTATTCGCCTTCTTTTATTTATTGTTTCAACTTTATTAAATTGTATTTAATTAGTTTGGGATAATTTAAAAAAGATATATCATCAAAGTTTCTACAACAGCATATTCTTGTTTTTCAAAACAAACATTATTTTTAATATAAGATTTCTTTTTCTGGGAATCTAGAGAGTACATTATAATTAGAATGTACTTGTGATCATCACTTAATTAAAGCCTTAATGGGCTTTTTGCTAAAAAGAGTCGTTTTGGGCTTTATTGGCTAAGTTTTTTATTGACACTGAGTGTCGGCCTCTCCTATTTCTTTACACAATTTTTATTTAAAAAGCTTCTAAAAATAAAATATAAATATTTATTACATCAACTTATTCTTTAAATATTCAAAAATATTCTTCCACATTTTAAATTATATAATATTAGTACTGAAGTTATTAAATTGTAAAAAAAAAAACATACAATTTCAATTAAACGAAACTAAATAATAGCACTCAAAAATTAATTTTCGCGCGGACTACGAACTACTCTCTCTCTCTCTCTCTCTCTCTCTCTCTTTTCAGTTCTTCATAATTGGTCAGTTGGATAACTATCACTGATCCATGGTGCGGAAATAATAACAAAAGTCCAATTACATATTCAATTAAATGATATATTAACATATTTTTTTCAGGAAAGATGTAATTTGTTATATGTAAATAATCAAATTCAACTGATAGAGTGACTATATTAGATTAATAAAAAATAATTCCGCCCAAAATATATTTTTTTGGGTTAGTTGAAATATGTGCCCAAATATAATAAATTATTTTTTATTAAAATGAAAATTAAATATTCGGGGCCAATATAAATTAGGAAATATTTTATTTATAACAATTATACATTTTTAGTTAAAAGTATTCGTATTTTGTTTGTTTTTCGGTGTTTTATTTTGAACTCGTCGTACGTCTTTTTGTATGTGATCGAACTTGTTTGTGTTTAATAAAATTTGTTGTATATAGAAGTTCATGTTCGAAACTTATTTGTTGAATAAGAAAAATATGTTGCCTAAGACCCGTTTGAAACATTCTACCGAATAATTAAAGTAGTGTTCGCTAATATATGTTCGTTTTTTTATATTTTATTTTTTATTTATGAATTAACAGAGTACAATTATCATAAATAAAATATATTTAAAAAATTTGAAGGTTGAAATAGCCGCATCCTGCAAATTAGGATATAAAAAATTCTCATTCCAAATATACGTGATTTGATATTTTAGTGTTTAATGTTAGTTTCCATTTTATCATACAAAGCATACTAATTTGGCAAGTTTGCATTGTTTTCAGCCATACCATCAGAGGCTTAGGAAATAAGTTTCCACGTAGCAATACCAAGTACACTAATTTTTTACGTTGCCATATCTCACCTCTTTTGATTTTTTTCTTCACTTTAATATATAAATATAAATATGCATATGTATCATCTTTTTATTCAAATAATTATAAAACTAAAATTGATTTGAATTTACATATAATTATAGATTATATTAATCTTTAACATATATTACGCACTATAGATACTAAAATAAGATATATTGATATATAATAAATTAGGTATATTATATCTACATAAATAAAATACAAATATAAATATTATAATAATATTATTATTAATTATAATTTGAAGTTAATGAGTTTGTAAATAATTTTTAAAGCATTTGACTCATTATAAGATTATTCAAATATTTTTATATAATAATACGGATAGAATAATATTGTTATTAGAATAAGTAATATAATAATCATTTTATTATCATAAAGAATGAATATATATATTTTTCTATTTTCTGTTAAGTGAAAGGGTGGTCAAAATCCTACAATTGTTTTGAAATTTGAAAATGAAATATTTTGTTTTGATTTAAAAAAATAATGACGCGGCAGCTAAAAATTATTCTGCTTTTGGTATCTGAAATTTGTTTTGCCTTCAAATAATTACAAGATGTCACGTCTTTATTATTATTATTATTATTATTATTTTTTATTATTATTTTACCTTTTTCATGATTGAAACTAACTAATCTTAGTGATTTTTTTATTGAATTCATTTTTTAGAAATATCAGTACAAAATTACTATTTCTATGTTTATATTTGTATTTCATGTATATAAATTTACTATAACTTATTTCATTTGAACCCATTTTAATGTTGTATAAATCTATCTTTATATATACTATCAAAATAATATAATGAAATACTCGTATAAATTCTAATTATTTTCATTTTATAGTTGAGTGAATGAAAACATGATAAAGGTATAGATATACATATTTATATTTATATATTAAAGCAAATAAAGAAAAAATATAGATATAAAAGGATGAGATATGATGACAAAGTTATCGAACAATAACGTGGCAATCAGAAATATTTTGATATTATATTTTTTATAATAAAATAAAATATTGAAATTAATATAATATAATATAATAGTGACAAATGAAGGTGGACTTTTATTTTTTACCCAATAAATTACATAAACTTATGGCAGAGCTTAGACGAGTAATGTTGGTAGTTAATTGTGTGAAGGGAAGAATGTCTGAAATCAGTGGTTCAAAACTACAACACTGAAATTAATCCAAACAATAATTAGGTGTCACGTGCTCCCACGTGACGGCATCTCTTCTTGGGTTTCTGGTCCTCGAACGCCAGTGTGGCTTGTGGGTCGCACACCTCTCAAATCAAACTCACCATTTTGTACTCATACCGTTGTACTCCGCGCTTAAGGAGCAGTGTTACCTGGCTGCTCTGATACCATATGAATATCAAGACTTAACTCAACACTTAAAATCCAGATTATAAGTGAGATGATTGTCCATGCTTATAAGCCTAACCAAGACACTTACGTTAACCGATGTGGAATACTTAACACAGGCCAACTCATGAATTCCTGCACTCTTATAAATCAGCACCCCTTACATATACCGCTCAGTATTTAAACACGTGGCATCCACTCGTACTCGGTATAATCTTACATGATGAATTTTTTTAACATTTTCTGAGTGGATCAAAATTTGAAGAGACACTAGTCCGTGGGTCATGTATGAAAAGTTCAACGAAAATATGTGGGTCCCATGAAACATAAAAGTCCAAATTTTCACAACAATTTGTGCATGGAAGAAGGGAATGCTGGATGCCATGTTTATTGTGTTTCTTTTGGACAGTAGAACATTAAACAATGGATTTATAATACAATGGATATCATCTCGCCGACAACGTCGTATGAAGCCAAAATTTGCATCAAACCCCCATGAATCTCTTTACTATATTTAGCATCCACTTCTAGTCTTAAGACGGCTGCACTTTCATGGCGGCTAACACTAACAGCTTCGGCTTACACCTCCAGAATATTGCATTAAAATGCAGCACGAGAAGATGAAAACTCTTTACCATACCCATATTCTCTCCCCGAATCAGTGCAGCTCCTTACTCACCCAAGCCATCGAGCGCCGCTCCCGCTGGTCTGGTCCGTAATCCGCAGATTCGGCGACCCACAAGCCTATAAACAGTTCGTGAGAAGCTGTGATATGAGTTCCGGGGAAGGCGGCGCCGGAAGTGTACGGGAGCTTTCGGTGGTGTCGGGGCTGCCGGCAGAGAGGAGTACCGAGAGGCTTGAACGGCTGGACGATGACTTGCACGTGATGGTGGTGCGTATAATCGGCGGCGATCATAAGCTTCTGAATTATGAGTCCACCATCACTTTACACGACGACATCGCCGGCGGGTGTATGGTGATGGAATCTTATGTGGTGGATATTCCGGCGGATAGCTGTGAGGAGGACACTTGTGTGTTTGCTGATACTATAATTAGGTGTAATCTTAAATCTTTAGCAAAGATTGCAGAGAAAATGGCATGTGAAGTTGCGTAAATCCTAGAAATTTGTATGCACTTGATTTCCTGCAACTAGATATTTTTTCTCTACGTATTGGACGTCCTTGGCTTCCTTTTTTCGTATGATCGGCAGTAATTTTTCTGTCTTCAAAAAAATAAGGAAAAATGGCAGAAAAACAAAAGAAAACCTTAATAAAAACGAATCTTTAAAGGGGAAAAAAAAAACTGGATAAGAAATTGAAAAATTCTAGAAAAATTTAAAACAACTGAAAAATGGATATAAGACAAAAAAAAAAGAAATAAAAAATTGACACCGAAAGCAAATAAGTGAGATAGTCTTATACAACAAGTATTTGTCAAATATGCGACAGAAACAATTTTATCCAAGTATTTGTCAAATATGCTACATCTCTCTTAGTAGCATCTCCATGTCGGATTTTCTCTTTTTTTGTTTTTTTTTTGTTGTTGTTGTTGTCTTTTAGAAATTATTTTTCATTTGATTATAAGACTTTATGATGAATGTATACTGATATAAAAATAATTAAATAGTAAAAATATTGATAAAAATAGTAAAATAAAAAAAAAATCATTCTAAATAAAGTTTTTATTTGTATGAACGTAACTCTTTGTGAAAGAGCGCCCAAATACAAAAGATGATAATTTCGTAACAAGTAATTTCATAGATTAAACATAAATGATTGGACAGAAATGTAATTCTGGTAATTGAAACGTGTTGTCCTATTGCTATCTATAACATTATCCTGGAAGAAGTAGAATCCCAATACTCCCCACATAATTTAATGTACAAAATCCCAGTCTGCTTATATAAATTTATTTATATCGATATTATATATATATATATATATAGTAATGTAGTAGTAAAATAATTTTTTTTTTGTTCATTTAAGTTTTTAAAAGTTGAAATATTTTTATAAAATCATGGGTCAACTTTAATAGTTGAATTTTATTTTTCATCTATTTTTTATTTCTTAAAATTTATTAATATACAAATAAAGTTTATGTTTCTAGTTTATTTTATTATGTATGGTATATTAAATTAATCTTATTTTAACGATATTAAATTTTATACCGTGTTAGATTTGAAAAATATTATTATTTTTCAAAATTGTTTCTAAGTTTAATTGTGATGTTTTGATATTTCTAATATCCTTATCCTTCCTTTAGTAAAAAAGTAGGAATGCTACAAAGTAGAAATTTATAATGTGTCATCATCACAAAAAAATTATAATTAATATAAAAAAATATCTAAATATATGCTAAAAACACACATGTCACTTTTAGAAAATTTCTGTATTTTTAATTAAAAAATATAGTAAACAAGAATATATGTTTAAAAAAAAGTAATTTTATATAAATAAAAAGTAGTTCTTTTTTACGTAAAATTTTAAAATCAAATAATCTTTTTGTTACAAATTCATTTTTGACATGTGATACCTCAAATTAACATTCTTTTTTATGTTTTTTTAATTTGATGCGAATATTGTATGTATTAAAATAAAATATTATTTTTAAAATATGATATAATAGTTTATGAGTTAAATTATTTGATTTTATTTGAAATATGTGTTAAGTTTGAATAAAACATGGGTTAAAGTCTTATATGAATTTGAGACAAATAAAAAATAATAGATATTTTTCATAAAGTAATAATATTATATTATTCAAGTATATATTTATTTGTTTCATTTTAATATTTTACTGATTTTAAATATTTGTGTTTTGAGAAATTATAGTAGGTTGGAATGAGTTTGAATTCTAAAATTCACTTTGTCATATATATATATATATAAATATATATATATATAAATTATTTATTAAAGAAAGTTTTTGAGAAAATGACAATGAATATACAAATGAAATTATACTTCAAATTGATTTGAATAAAAAAATTAAGATTTCTAATTTCTTATATCTACTGTATATTCCGATTGCGATCGCTATTTGATATATGATTTTATTAGCAAAAAAAATTAAATTATAAAGGAAAACAAATATACAAAAAATATTTTTAGAAAGCACAACATTTTAATTTCGTTTTGTATCATGTCAAAAAATTTACAAATATGTGTAAGTCACACACAAAATCTATTAATTTATCTCCCTTTATTTTATATTTCATAAGTATTTTGTTTACATAATGATCTCTTGCTGTGTTATATAACTAGTAAGTTTTCCCGTGATGCACAGACATAATATTATATTATAATATTATTAAATTTAAGAAATGAATAACATTAATATTTTTAAAATATATAATAGGTAAAATAAAATAAATTTACCTACATTTTCCCCAAGTTACATAAATTTTCATGTTAAGAAATAAGAAAATGATACCCTTTATTTTCTTTAAAGTTGCAATTTTGGGACGAAAGAAAGTAATTATATGTAGTTCAATATAAACAAAATCATATGAAATTTATGATATTTTAAAGTTGCATATGAGTAAAGTCATACAATATTATCAATCATTTGGCACATCTCAACAGTTGATCATCAACTAACCATTGCTCCTATTCCACATCCTATTTAGCCTCTTATGAGCATCTAAGCTATAATAAATATATGAAAATTTCAAGATATTAGAACATATTAGGTCTATTCATAAACACTAATTTTATATTAAAGAAAACAAATTTCCACCTAGCCCATTCGCCACAAGACTGTCCTTTATTTTCTCAAATAAAATTTTCTTCTTCTTCTTCTTCTACATGAAAACCTTAAAATATGGTGCGAAATATATGCAAATATATATAATAAATTTATGTTACATATATTAATATTTTTTTATTTATAATTAAAGATACTATTATGGAAAGATAATTACAATCTATGTCAATCTTTGCCTATTTTAAAATTTAGTATGAAAAATTGTGTTTAAGATATTTTGATTATTCAAAGCAGTTTTAAACAATCAAACAATTAACTAATTAAATATAATGCAATAGCATTCTCCTATGATTAAATCGTATAAGATTGTAATTAGATAATAATCGATGATTTAGTTGATATCATATAATTACAAAAAAACCTCTCTTGCTCTATATATATAAATAATATTATAAATTTAAATCTCTTAATTTTTGAACTTATTTGATATTATATAGTACTAAATATATTATAGATATCATATAATGCTAAAATATCTAACTAAAAATCTGCTAAAAATAATAAATAAATATGATAACTATTAGTAGAAAGGAAATAGGTGGGAAAGGAGTGGTTACTAAAAGTATGTGATATTCTGTTATTATATATATAGATTATAAAATTGTTTTTATATTAATCATATACTATATAATCTTATATAATAATAATATAATTTTATAATATATTATTAATATAATAAAATATATTTTTTCTCGTGCAATGCACATACGAACATCTAGTGTTATTATGTGAAATATGATGTATGGTTAGATAAGAAATATTTTCTTTTGGATAATAAAATTATTTTATTTCACTTTAACGCTTCTATGTATCTTAGTAATTTTTGGATTGTTTGAGATATTTTATCCTACAAAAGTTAATAAAAATGTCACAATTTTGTTGTCATTATATTAATGCCCGGTCAATAAAATATAGTTATATTTGTAACATCATTTATTAATGTAATTAATTTTATTTATGAAAAAAATATGTTAACCACAAAAATTACAAGAACAAAAGATTTGACTATTAATATTTATTTATCTAATTGAGTTTATTAATAATAAATCATTATATTAATCAAAATACATGACTTAATTAACAATAATTATTAAACATATTTAACATTGTTATGTTCACACAAGAATATATAATTATATTGCTAGTAATAATAATTAATTATTATATTATTATAAATTTTATATATGTTACAAAGCTGTAACGACCCAAATATTTATTTAGAATATATTAATTTATTACATATTATTTTAATAATAAAAAGTAAAAGATAAGTTACAAAATAAAAAAAGTAAGTAAATAAATATCAAGTAATTATGTCCTAATAACTAGGTCGTTAAAGAGCATATAAAAAGAATTAAGAATCTACTTGATTTACTACAAAATTTAAGTACTCAATGTAAATCGTATAAAAAAAACATGATTAAGTAATTCTACTACATTAAAATTTATAGCAGCGGAAAATATAATTAATTCAAACATAATCAAATAATTATTCAATTTGGGAAACTCATAACTTCATATAATCACGAAAGTAGGCTTAAGCATTTATTTCCTAAGATAAGTTTGAAGAAAAACATAACAAACCCTAATAAAATTTCAATTCGTTTATGAATAAAATGTCACCCATAATTCAAAGAAGAATAATAAAAATATGCTTCATCCGCTTGCTCTCGTCGCCTTGACAAACTCCCTATCCTGAAAAGTAGGAAGGTAAAAATGGGGTGAGCTACACCCAGCTCGTAAGATTCAGGCTTGTCAAAATTAAATATAAAGTTGTGAAAGCACAAATAGAGAGTAACATGAACGTATCAGGCGTAACATAATATAATATCAATATCAAATGTAACATTTCATATTAAAGCTTGGGCAGCATATAATGGTGGATCAAATTAATGATCCCGTATCAACGTATCAAAACATATAACCATCAAATCATACTTTAAACAAACAAAATATTTAAAACTGACAAACCGTATAAGAACCCCACCTCTTACGTGACTTCTCGTAATATAAGGAAAATCTAATGCAAGTGATATGTTTCTAATCCACGTGCCTTATCTCCTCGCCTGAAGTTCTAAAATACCCGAATCATTAATGTTGAAGGAATACTGGGTTGTATTTATAGGTTTGGCAGGATTTAAATCTAGATGTATCTTCTTAGTGAGAAAGAATCTGCATCTGTATCTAATCTTCTAACTAATTGAGAGAAAATATCTTCTTTACTAACAAAATGCTAACCTCTCTAACCATAAGATTATAAGAAAATATACCGTATCTTGGCTGAAAGTTCTATTATATATATGTATATATTTTTGGGATTAGAGAAAAATATGTTAAGTTCCAATAATCCTAATTGAGACAATAATAAGCCCTTGTAAAGTAAAATAAAATAAAATAAAGTAAATCAATAAAATTAAATATTGTGTGAAATTAATCGGGTATTACATCCTACCCTCGTTGAAAATAATTTCGTCCTCAAAATTCCATAACGTACCGTGAGTATTGAAATAAGGATATCTAGCTCGCAACTCGTCCTCTCGCTCCCATGTAGCCTCTTTTTCACTATGTTGGCTTCATCGTACTTTAATAAGTACCATTTCTTTATTTCTGAGTTTTTGAATCTTCCTCTCCAACACCTCTTCTGGCTTCTCCTCATACGTTAAATCTTTGTTCATCTTCAAGGTAGAATAATTGACGACATGGCTGGGGTCGTGGACATATTTCCTCAACATGAAAACGTGAAATACGTTGTGTACAACGGAGATTTTTGGCGGTAAAGCTAGACGGTATGCCAAGTCTCCAATACGATCAAATATCTCAAAGGGTCCCACTTATCTTGGTCTTAGCTTCCCTTTCTTACCAAAACGAATCACTCCCTTGATTGGAGCGACCTTTAAGAAAACTTTCTCACCGATACCAACTCAAGATCCTTTCTTCGTTTGTCGGCGTATGACTTTTGTCGGTCTTGAGCTACTTTAATCCTCTCTCGTATCTTCTCTACTACTGCAACGGTCTCTTCAATCATCTCTGGTCCCAAAAGCTTCCTTTCCCCAACCTCATCCCAATAAACCGGTGATCTACACTTCCTTCCATAGAGAGCTTCATATGGCGCCATGCCAATAGTTGTCTGATAACTATTATTGTAAGCAAATTCTACTAAAGGCAGAAAATGTTCCCAATTATTTCCCATGTCTAGAACACATGCTCTCAGCATGTCTTCAAGTATCTGTGTTGTTCTCTTAGACTGTCCCTCGGTATGTGGATCATAAGCAGTACTGAAGCTCAATTTAGTTCCTAAGGCCTCTTGTAGTTTCTTCCAAAAATTTGACGTAAAACGGGTATCTCTGTCTGACACAATAGATACCGGTACTCCATGTAATCTCATAATTTCACGCACATAAATTCGAGCATACTGATCCACTCTATAGTTCATCTTTATCGGAACGAAATGTGCAGATTTAGTGAGACGATCAATAATAACCCAGACTGCATGATTCCCTCTCTCAGTTCGTGGAAGTCCCACAACGAAATCCATTGCAATATGTTCCCACTTCCATTCTGGAATGTGGAGTGACTTCAGTAAACCCAAAGGTCGTTGGTGCTCCGCTTTCACTTGTTGGCAAACCATGCATTTGCTGACAAATTTCGCTACATCATTTTTCAATCCTTCCCACCAAAAGGTTTTTCTCAAATCTTGGTACATCTTTGTACTACCAGGATGTGTTGTATAAGGTGTATTGTGAGCTTCTCCTAAAATTACCTCTCTTAACTCCAAATTCTTTGGCACACATATCCTTCCTTTATAGTACATTGTACTGTCCTCAATGATAGTGAATCCTTTGTCTTCTTCGGCGAGTATTCGTTCCTTTATCTTTGTGAGAAAATCATCACGAGTCTGACCTTCCTTGATTCTTTCCTTTAATGTTGATTTTACTACCAAGGGTGCCAATATTGAATTCACAGTCTTTGGTGGTCTCACCACTTCAATGTTCAATCTCGAAAACTCATTGGCTAGCTTCTCTTCCTTCGTCAAGATACACGCCAACTCTTCTCGAGTTTTACGACTAAGTGCATCAGCAACTACGTTGGCCTTTCCCGGATGATAGTGAATTGTACAATCGTAATCCTTCACTAGCTCTAGCCATCTTCTTTGTCTCATGTTTAGTTGCTTTTGTGTGAAGAGATACTTTAGACTTTTATGGTCTGTGTATATTTCACACTTACCCCCATAGAGGTAATGACGTCATATCTTTAAAACATGAATCACATCAGCTAACTCAAGATCATGTGTGGGATAATTTAACTCGTATGACTTCAACTGTCTCAACGCATGAGCTACTACCTTACCGCATTGCATAAGTACACATCCTAACCCTTGTTTGGATGCATCGCTGTAGATCACGAATTCCTCAGTTGGGTCTGGGATTGTAAGTACTGGTGCTGTGGTAAGGTGTCGTTTAAGCTCTTGAAAACTATTTTCACACCCCTCATTCCAAATAAACTTTTCTCTTTTTTGTGTCAATCGAGTCATAGGTGCAGCTATCTTTGAAAAACCTTCTATAAATCTTCTGTAATAGCAAGCAAGTCCTAGGAAACTGCTTACCTCATTCGCATTAGTGGGTGCATTCCAATTATTCACTACTTCCACCTTGGTCGGGTCAACCTCAATTCCTCCAGATGTGACAACGTGCCCAAGAAATACTACTCGGTCTAGCCAAAATTCACATTTACTGAATTTCCCATATAATTTCTCCTTACGCAGTGTTTCCAACACCCATCTTAGATGTTGCTCATGTTCTTCCTTGTTCTTTGAGTACACGAGTATGTCATCAATAAAGACTATTACAAATTGATCCAAGAAAGAATAAAACACCCGATTCATCAAGTCCATGAAAACTGCTGGTGCATTACTTAATCCAATCGGCATGACCACAAACTCATAATGACCATAACGAGTTCGAAATGCGGTTTTAGGAATATCTTTCTCTTTAATCTTCAGTTGATGATAGCCTAGCCTTAAATCAATCTTGGAAAATACTCCCACTCCTCGGAGTTGATCAAATAAATCCTCGATTCTTGGAAGAGGATACTTATTCTTTATCGTAAGTCTATTTAGCTCACGATAATCAATGCACATTCTCATAGAGCCATCCTTCTTCTTTACAAACAAAACCGGTGCTCCACAAGGCGAAACACTTGGTCTAATGTAACCGATATCCAGTAGCTCTTGGATTTGAACCTTAAGTTCGTGTAACTCCTTTGGGGCCATACAATAGGGGGTTTTGGAAATTGGTGCAACTCCAGGTACCAAGTCTATAGTAAACTCCACTTGTCGGTCTGGGGGAATTCCCGGTAGACTTTCTGGAAAAATATCTAAAAACTCTCTTACGATTGGTACATCGGTTAATGATGTTTTGGGAGACTGAACACTCATCAAATTCACCAAGAATTCTTCACACCCTTCTTTCTTAAGTATCTTTACAGCCTTCATTGATGATATAACACATATAATAAGATTGGATTTTGCTCCTGAAGATTATTTCTACACCATCTAGTGACTGTATGATTATCCTTTTCTCTAAACAATGGATATCAGCTTGATATCTACCCAACCAGTCCATACCCAAAATAATATCAAAATCGTTCATCTTAAGCATATATAAATCAGCCTCCAAACCATGTTCATTGACATAAACAATTATTCTCACCAATGAATCAGTACTCATTGATTTACCCGAAGGTATACTGATTTCGAGGGGTTCCACTTGCTTAGTACTTTTATATGCACACATAGCACAAAATTTTTTGGAAATAAAGGAATGTGTAGCACCTGTATCAAAAAGCACTAAAGCAGGTATTCCTGCAACCGGTAACATACCTGACATAGTTCCTGGCTTTGCTCTGCCTCATTTGTCATACCAAAAATTCTAGCTCGTCCTCCTGAACTGGTGTTTGGGGCCCTTCCATTAGATCCACCTTGATTCATTGGACATTGTGATATGACGTGTCTTGGTTCATGACTGTGAAAACATTTATTTTGTCCACGTAGACACTCACCTCTATACTTTTTACCACACGTGGGGCATGTCGGAAAGTCAGCTTGTGGTTTGGTCCCAAATGGCCCATCGTTCCTCCCTCTTTTATTCTGATTTCCTCCTTTTCCTTGGTTGTTTTCATTCCACTTCCTTTTGTTGGAACCATCTACCACCTCGTGCTTAGTCTTTTCTATGTCAATGCTGGCAGATATGTCTTCCGCCCTTACTACTGCTTCAGCATAGGCCATCGTTCCAAGTCCCGCCAGATGGTGGCTGATCTCGACACGTAACCCATCATGGAACCTTTGAGCTTTCCTTTGTGGAGTATCCACTAGGTGTGAGGCAAAACGACACAAATGATTGAATCTACATTCATAGTCAGTGACTGTCAAATTGCCTTGGGTGAAATCCATAAATTCTCTTTCCATCTTGTCCTGATACACCCGTGGATAGTACTTCTCCATAACGATCTCCTTGAAATCCTTCCAAGTAAGAGCAATGCGCTCCTCCTCGGTTCTAAACCTCCAGTAGTCATTCCACCAAGTCCTAGCATCACACTTCAATTGGAACACGGCACAAGAAATCCTTTGGGCATCGGTGCATGAGATGTACTCAAATATGCTTTGTATAGTGAGTAACCATTCCTCCATAGCAGCAGGTCCCTCAGTACCCTTGAACACGGGGGGTTGAAAGTGACTGAATTGACTGATAACCCGACCTTGTGTTTGTTCGGGCGTAGTTGTTGAGTTGGTCGTAGCGCCCTGAAGGAGTGCAACTAGTCTCGACAACAATTGTTGTTGATTGTTGGGGACCTCATTCTGGGCAGCTTGATCTTGATTTCTGGAAGCAGATGCGGTAGTGTTGTCACATCTAGGTGCCATATTTCTATTACCACGAATATTCTAATTCGTGAGCTATAAGTATCAATATAGATTAAATCGTAAACATAAAATAATAAATAATCTAAAATCAAGCAGTAAAACATGATTATATCACATGATTCATATTCCTATTTGTAATTATATCCATAAAGGCAAGCAGCCAATATAAGTAGTAAGCACCCATACAACATGCATGTCAAAAGCACCACAAATAAAGATAAGAGGCAAGATGCACACTTGCAGTATATTTAAAGGATTTCCTGATATTAGGTAGATGGGTGGAAAAGAGTGTTGAGGATGTCTTCCTAATTTCCATCACCCAAGATAAAGGAAAAGAGCTCCAGAACATCTCTAAGACTGAGCACAAGTATCAAAGTAGAAGTGGCAGGTGTTGCGTACACATTTTCATATTTAACTAAGATGATGGTATAATATCCATCAGTAATTCCCATCTGGCACTTTGTTGAGTTGCTGACTTCAACTAAAGCCAATCAACCTTCATCAACTTCTCCAATAACTAGACTCCAACTTATTGATTTGCTCATAAAGACGAAAAGGTATGTTCCATACATTTAGGACAATATATATATATATATATATATATATAAAATTTTTTTTCCATAGGTTCTTCTTCTAAGCATTAAGTGGCGAGGCCCATCTTATCTATCTAATCCATGCGACTACAACTCAATACACATAATACTAAGGCATAAATCTATGTGTTATATCTCTCATGCATGCATAATAGGTCTTAGAGAGGTGTAACCATATACATATCAGGCTTAACGTGGGTAACATAAATCATAACTCATTGCATACCTTTGGAGTTGTCGTGGTGAACGGAAGAAGACGATGAAGCTTATAACTGATATATATATATATATATATAATTTTTTTTCAAACATTCATCATAAATTCACAATTTAAACAAGTCTACAGAAACATAAACTTGCTCTGATACGACAATGTAACGACCCAATTATTTATTTAGAATATATTAATTTATTATATATTATTTTAATAATAAAAAGTAAAAGATAAGTTACCAAATAAAAAAAGTAAGTAAATAAATATCAAGTAATTATGTCCTAATAACTAGGTCGTTAAAGAGCATACAAAAAGAATTAAGAATCTACTTGATTTACTACAAAATTTAAGTACTCAATGTAAATCGTATAAAAAAACATGGTTAAGTAACTCTACTACATTAAAATTTATAACAGCGGAAAATATAATTAATTCAAACATAATCAAATAATTATTCAATTTGGGAAACTCATAACTTCATATAATCACGAAAGTAGGCTTAAGCATTTATTTCCTAAGATAAGTTTGAAGAAAAACATAACAAACCCTAATAAAATTTCAATTCGTTTATGAATAAAATGTAACCCATAATTCAAAGAAGAATAATAAAAATATGCTTCATCCGCCTGCTCCCATTACCTTAACAAACTCCATATCCTGAAAAGTAGGAAGGTAAAAGGGGGTGAGCTACACCCAGCTCGTGAGGTTCAGGCTTGTCAAAATTAAATATAAAGTTGTAAAAACACAATTAGAGAGTAACATGAACGTATCAGGCGTAACATAATATAACATCCGTATCAAACGTAACATTTCGTATCAAAGCTTGGCCATCATATAATGGTGGATCAAATTAATAATCCTGTATCAACGTATCAAAACATATAACCATCAAATCATACTTTAAACAAACAAAATATTTAAAACTGACAAACCGTATAAGAACCTCACCTCTTACGTGACTTCTCGTAATATAAGGAAAATCTCATGCAAGTGATATGTTTCTAATCCACGTGCCTTATCTCCTTGCCTGAAGTTCTAAAATAACCGGATCATTATTGTTGAAGGAATACTGGGTTGTATTTATAGGTTTGACAGGATTTAAATCTAGATGTATTTTCTTAGTGAGAGAATCTGCATCTGTATCTAATCCTCTATCTAATTGAGATAAAATATCTTCTTTACTAACAAAATGCTAACCTCTCTAAGCATAAGATTCTAAGAAAATATACCGTATCTTGGCTGAAAGTTCTATTATATATACATATATATATATATATATATATTTTGGGATTAGAGAAAAATATCTTAAGGTCCAATAATCCTAATTGAGACAATAATAAGCCCTTGTAAAGTAAAATAAAATAAAATAAAATAAATCAAGAAAATTTAATATTGTGTGAAATTAATCGGGTATTACAAAAGAACCTTAAAAATACTAGTACATATACTAGTAAAATAATTGTTTTCTTACGTGCAAATACACTTTTTAAAATATTCGTATATGTATGAAAAAAATCCAAAAAATATGTGATTAAAACAGTAATATATAAGCAATTTTTTTAGGAAAACCCAAAAAAAATACAAGATGCCATAATACAATATCTTTTTACGAACAAAAATACTAAAGACAATGTAAAATAACATATTTTTTAGTAATAAATAATTTACAAATTTATTGTGTGCATTGCATGGGGTATACACTAATCTATATAAAAGCATGACAATGAGAAACATTGATGAAAAATTTATTTTCTCACCTAAAATATAATTCTTGCTGAGATACATATGTATAGAACCAGCTGGCACGTGAACTGCACAGACTCTTAGTATAGGCACATGTCGCCCATGCATTGGAGCGAGTGGCTCTGGGGTTTTAGATTGTCCAATAATGTAATGTTCCAAATTCATATTTGAAACATTACTAGATATTTAATTTAAAATATTTTTCAATGTTCCAAAAGATGTTACTTTAGAAGAAATGAGTTTAATGAAGAAATCATATTAGCGGAAATAAACATAATATAGCTCGTACAAAATTTTCATTTATATAACATAAACAATTTTGATAAAATATTTAAATTATTAAAACACTTGATTAATTGGAGAAGCCTACACAAACGGAGTCAAAACCACAGCCACGTTCATCCTTCTTGACCTCTTTACCTAAAAGGTGAGGGGGTGAGTACTGAAAAACACTCCGTGGGCTAACTCTTTTACCCACAAAATACATACACATGAAAACATAACAATCTGTATCTAATATAAACACATTATATATTGAAGCAATTCACATATGTCCATAAATCATGAGAATCTTGTAATATGTATATTATTTACTTATTATAGTACATATATGAACGCATCAATCTTGTTTGAGACGCATAATGTTCAACTTGAGCATCAGGAGTTCGGGAGCTATACGAAGTTATCTTTCAATCAGAATCTTGTATGGGTCATACCTGCAAATCTTAGCCATATCTATACATATATGATATTATTCATATACCTTACACATTGTGTGACTTTACTACGAATCTTGCAAATAAGAAATCATATATATATATATATATTTATCAAACTTTCTATTCATAGAATCATGTCGTCAAAACGAACATCACATCATATTTAACATTCAGAATGCCAACACATATCCAACACATCATAATAATTTCATATATATATATATATATATTGGACTCATTCACATGTCATATCATAAAATTTTAAACACATAAGCTCCACAAGATAATCATTCAACAATAAACTTATATAATATAATATCATAGAACATTTCATAGACAATTGTCATATAATCAAGTATATTTCTCTATAGGATAATTTAACAAACAAAAACATAAAATTTAGTATGAAAATATCACCCACCTCATAGACGAACACTAATATTTGCTTTTAATAAAGTTTGTCATAGTTCCTTAAGTCTCTGGAGCTCCTACAATAAGAAAATTTCTTTTATTAGAATCTTTAAAACGGTGGAGAGGCTTACTCAACAATTAAGATAAACTTGAAAATTTTCAATCTTATAAACCGACTTAGAAGATTTTAGGAAGTGAAAACAAGGTACAAAAATTTTAAAAACGGGCTTTTTATTGGACTTGGCCACATTGTGTTCTCGAAGTTTGTGCACAATATGTAAATAAGAAGCTTTCTTTTTCTCACCACCAAACTATAAATGACAAAATTGTGACATTTTGCCACTTATTTGAGTCCAATCAGACTTACAATGAAGATTTTATGATTATTTGATTTTAAAGATACTAAATTGACTGGTTAGAAAAGTTAACATGGGTCAATTTTAAAATTTTGAAAACTATTGAACTTAATTGAATATTTAGAAGATAAAAACAGAAATCAAAACCTTAGGTCCAAACTTCAATTTAGGACATAAATTAAATAAAACTCTAATTTAACCCCAAAAATCAAAACCTTAACTCTTCAAAGCTGCGACCTTCCTAAAAAACAACTTCGGTGCTACCACGGCCAAAGGTTAGGGCTTGAACACCATAGAAATTTTGAAGGGCTTCAAGTGTAGAATATGGTAGGAAGTTTTGAAACCTTTGTTCATAAATTTCAAAATTAACAAAAACTTCTTCGATGTGTTTATGCATTGTGCAGCAATGAATGAATATTTTATAAATTTTGAATTGTAGAAAATAAACTCACATGGAAGTATCATATAAATATTTTGTAGCGATTTGAGAAGAATTGCTGTAGATTTTGGATTTTTGAAATCAAAATAGTTGAAGATGTAAATTCTGCACAATTGTAGAAAAAATATCATAACTTATAAACTATAAACTCGAGTACTCACTTGAAACTTTTATGAAAGATACATAACATGTATAAGAATGACATTCTAAATTCAAGAGATTTGGATAATTGTAACCATATATTTTGAATTTTCAAATCATAAACGTAAGACTTTATAAATATGGCTGTGGAATGATAAAACATTCATGTAAAATAAAATAGATATTCAATTGGACTAAAATTTTAACCATGGCAGGAAATCATAAAAGGTACGATATACTAAAATTTCATAAAATTAGGAGGTGTAAAAATAGGACTTTCGAGTTTCTAAAATAAGAATACTAAATAATAAAAAGAAGGAGAAAAAAGATTGAGATGACGATGACGGCTCAACTCACAACCGCTAGACTGACCTACCTTAATTTTCCTTACTTGGAGATGTAGATAAATGAGTATTAACCCTTAATTAAGCCTCATATTCGATATATATATCCAGTCTTGTTATCTTATTCGACTCCGACCATTGGAACTTTGACTTATTAAATATGATTTTATTAAGCCCAATTCTAACTTGATAAATTTAAATCATGATTAGTTAAATATTTTAATCATGCTTTTGCTCAAAGTGAATTATTGGAATATAAACATGTCACCTTAAAGTGACATCTTGATTAATATAAATCATGTGGAATATAAATCGTGATTAAAGTGGAATTTAAATCATGATCCAACTTGCAATTATTGGAATAGAAACATGAATTCCATTAAACTACTTTGGCACCTTAAAGTGACATCTTGATTAATATACACCATGTTCTTAAAATCCATAATAATCAAATCAATCATCATGTCCGAAGATCAAAAGAAAATGAAAAAAGAAAACTTAATGTTTATCTCTTGCTCAAAACTTCAATCTCCCAAGTCTTCATTTCCTTGCTCTTGTTTCCAAGTAATTTAGGGTGAAAAATATGATGTGATACCCAAATTTGATGTATCTAATACTATTTTATACTTATGGAAGAAATTATTAAAAAGAAGTTGAAAAATCTAGTTAAAACGAATATAAAACGGATAAAAAACTCTTTCCGCCACTTATGAGGTGGTGCAGCACCTCAATTTGCATGACCCATGCAATGTGGCCCTCCCAAAACATGACTTCTAATCCAATTTCAAAGCAATATATGAAGGTTCTCCTGTTGGAATTTGACATTGACTATCTAAAATAAATTTATAGCCCTATGATTTAGCTTCAAATACCTTCAGTTATACCTCAAACAAAAATGTGTAGCTCTAGATCAAAATATTAGAAATATGTCCTGATGAATCAACCTGTAGTTTTTGAATACTATGTTGAAGTTGGAATTAGAAGAACGGAGTCTTCATGAAAATCATTGATCTCTCAATTATCTTTCCAACAAGTCAAGTATACTTACTTTTAACGTCTTCAATGGAAGGTATTCTCATTCTCCTGTACTGAATCTACAAAAATACAATGACCGCCTCTTCGTGAGGTATTTATCTTCTGGGTTTATGTCTGTTAACCTAATAACACAAAATAATACATCTTTCCCTAAACAAAGTTATCAAGGCATATGGAACCCCCAAACTTAAACCACTCCTAGTCCTCCAGCAAAGAAAAACAAGAAAATAAGAGTATGAATTGGACACTAGAATAAAACAAAAAATTATATGTTAACAAAGTAGAATATTGATATATCAGAAAATAAAAACGAGCATAGCCACCAAGATAATTATTGAAATAATTATTTTTTGGTTCAACCACATGTCGTATGATATATAAATATTCAATTCTTTTGTTATGTGGGCTCAATAAATACAAATAGTTTTTTTTTTTTTTATTTAAATTTGTGTGTTTGGTCTTCAAAATTGTGTTCAGTTTTTAAAAAATATTGTGTATAAAGAAGTCTTAATTTGTTTTCTTTTTAAAATGATGTTAATTACGTTTGAAAACCTAAGTAGCCAGTAGTTTCACCTTAAGCACATTGTCTAAATTTGTGACAATGTACCATACTACAAATTATTTATCGCGAAACATGAAATCTTACTGAAGAAAAAGATGAAAATAAATAATAAAATATAAATTATTTTCTTATATTATTATTAATATAAATATATTATTAATGAAATATTAGTTCATATTTATAAATTGTACAACTCACAGATGAAATTGAAGAGTTAAAAACAAAAATTATAAACATACGTAACTAAAAATATACACTACATATATATAAAAAAAAAAAAAACTATTTCCTCTCACTTTTTCTCAAGCTTGGTGTAAAAGTTGGTCTAGGCGGTGGCCGACCAATTTGATTATTTGAAAAACAACATTGTTAGATATTTTTTATGACCAGATAGACGATAGTTGGGGGTAGGCGGGTACTTAGGCGGACCAAACATATATAAATATTTTAATTTTAAATTTTTTTAAAAAAATTGTCTTAATGTTTTTAATTTAAAATTTATAAATATTTTAATATTAAAATTATATAGTAATATACAATATTTTTAAAATATGAAAGATATAGTATAAAAAAATGCTATTTTTTAAAAATAAAAATTTAATAGATGTGGAAGCAGCGCTTAATTGATCTAAATGTTAGATGGTTGTATAACACGACTTCATTAATAACACACATGATACCAATTTTTTATTTCTGCAACTTCGGTCACACAGATGCATTTTTTTTTTCTTAAACAAATCAAGATATGAATAATGATACGAGACCATTAACTTTTATGTTTCAATAATTACTTTTGAGCATCATAATAGAAAAAGTATATTTTAATTTTCTAAGTTTTTTTAATTTGAAGTTCCATGACAAGTCAATTGAAAATTGTAATTTAGGCATTTCATCTTTTTTTTATATTAAAAAAATGAAAAATATACAGCTAATAGCATATTTATCCAATTTTTTTCTATTTAATATGTATAAATATTAATAGCTGGAATGAGAGTGGCTTAGAGGCAGGCACGCACGCAGGTGATTGAACGAGGGAGAGAGAGAGAGAGCGAGAGTTGGTGGGACCCAGTCAACGGATGTAAAAGCCGTCCGAATACTTCGGATGTTGGGCCCGCATCACCACCCATTATAATATCGTCGGGGAAAGCCGCCGGCGGTTAACCGGTTTTCGCTTATTCTTTCAGTGAGGCTCATATTCAACTTACGACATTGAAACCAGAATTTTCTAAAAACAAAATTTCACTTAGAAAATAAAAAAATAAAAAATAAAAAAAGAGTTTGTGGGAGGCGGTGACTGGTGGGTTGAGGGGTCTAAGGGTGAGAGATTGAATGAAAACAAACTTTTAATTTTTTAGAGAGAGAAAAGAAGAGAGAGAAAGATTTTCCCCACTTCCTTTCTCTTTCAGAGAGAGATGGTCGAAGAGAGTCTCAACCTCTGAGATCATCCTGAAAGGGCAGTCAAGAAAATCGCAGGCGGATTCATCTGTTTTGAAATTGTTTGTTTGTGTTCTTTCATTTCACGATCATTGACAAGCTGCCATTTTTTGAGTGCCCAACAAGATTCTGCCTATCTTCATCATAATATTCAACATTACAGCCATTCCATCCCTCCGCATTTTCTTGAAAAGAATTGTTGTTGGGAATTCTGAAAAATTGACTGCCCTGCGGGCCCTTCTTCTCTGGTGAGTTGTTGCTCTGCATGCCTTTACAATTCGGGCCCTTTTGCTTTTTCTGCGTAGAATACTTGTTTCAAAGGTTATTCTCTTAGAATGTCTTTCGTCTTTTTAAATACGATTCTGCAGACGGTTGTGGAATACGCTTGTTTTCGTTCTTTTTCATTCTTATTCAAACACCAATGCCATAATTTCCGTAATATTTGTGCATTTTCAGCTGACGAAAAATCATTTATTCATGTTATGCAGTTCTTCTTGATTACGGAGGTACTGTAGACCCCCCAAAAAAAAAAGTTAAGATGAGAGACCCCAATCTGGTTCATAGTTTAAAACAGGCTGACGTAGGTTCTTTTATTTGTTATATAGTTTTCTTATAGGTACTCGTTGTGAGTTTGTGTATGCATTTTATTCTTGGTTTATTGAGGTGAAGAAATTCGTTGGCCTGGGTGTAAGATTGTCTAGTCCGAGTAATTCTTCATTGCTCGGAGGTTTATTATTGCACTAGAAAGCTGGCGATTTTGTGTATTACCTTGCATAAAATCCTGGCTGTTGGCAGAGGAAACTGCCTCAACCTCCACAACGAATGGTTCAGCAAGCAATGAGCGGTAGTTGGACCGCTTATGATGCCCAGTTGTTCCCTCTCGCATTTTGTTTTCTTGTTTTGTGTGTTCATGGCTGCACCCTCAATCCTGAAGGTAAATAATCTCTCTCTCTCTCTCTCTCTCTCTCATGAATGCAGTTCCCTCAATTCATTTTTGAATGATGTGTTTAGAACGTTGTCATATTGACTTGCTAAAACTGGAATTCCAGGACAAGTATTGTTGCAATTCCGAGCTAAGGTGGAGTTTGACCCATCTGGAGCTTTAGCGAATTGGAATCCAAATCACTCTAATCCATGTGCGTGGTCAGGTGTTCATTGTCTGGATGGTAAAGTGTATATGCTGTAAGTCTCTATTGTATTTGTTGATTCATTGTAACTTTGAATGTCTCAGAGATGCTTATTGCTAACTCTAACTCTGGAAATGCTCTGCATCTTAATTTACTGCCTTTCAATTTTCCATTCATCAAATCTCAAACCTTATGATAATGTTATTGTTGATCAAAGATTTTGTTAATTTCCATAGTTTTTAAATCTTTATTTTCTGTACAGAGATCTCAATGGACGAGACTTGGAGGGAGTATTGGCACCAGAGCTTGGAAATCTCTCTCATTTAAGAGTTCTGTGAGTATCAACTTTGTTTATGTACGTTTGGTACTAGAACTCTGCAGTTTATTACTACAGCAGTTTCCATTATTTATGAAGTGTCCGATTTCCAAATTTTTAAAACTGGTGTTCTGGGATATCTGTTTCTTCTGAAACATCTGACAGAGAAGAAACAATAACATTTGAGTTCTTATACATATGTTTCTTAAAGGCCCAAAGTAGGGGCAACTAGAGAGAGAGGGTGAGAGAGAGTATAAAATAGTAATTGCAGGAGAACATTGCTTGATGTTTTGGGAAGTCATTGATTGCTCCTCAAGTTATCTTTTCATGCAACTAGAAATTGCTGAATCTCTAAAAAGAAGCAATTCTACTGTTTGTGGTATTATGTTGTGGCAATTTATTTTATTAGGCTGCTCTTTCCACACTTATTTGGCAGCCGGACCTGCCACTGACATAACCAAAGAACTAATCGGCACCTGAACTTTTGTCTTGCCAAAGTAGAATATACCAACTTATACATTCAAATAGTTTCAAATTGACGTACACGGATTTTCCCCTTGTCAACTAAACTAGTTTCATTCTTGGGAGTTAGTTTTCATCTTTTCTTGACTAGATGGATTATGAAATACACATTTTATAATTAAATAAAAAACAAAATGCCCCAATTCTGCGTAAATGATTTGAACTGAAGTATCAAAAGAAATTGTAAAGGGCTTCTTAAATAATAATTTGTCAAACATAGTATGCTAGTTGCTCTATTCTCACTGTTTGAATGAAGAACTCAGAATAGTTCTGTTATGAATAGGAAAAACTCCTGCCTGCTGCCCTCTTTTCTCAGCCTTCTGTGTCTATGTCAGTATTTCTCACCTTTATATATCTATATATAATGAGAAATGCCTCAATGCTGTCAAGAATGCCAGTTAATCTTATAGAATTAAAGTTGGATATAGTTTTGTAATGTTCTCACATAAGCTTGTGTTAGATATTTTATGGCAGAAATAGTTATAGCGAAATTTATCTCGTACACATATGCAGAGCTATTCATGTTTGTACTTAATCTCTAAATTCTGTTCTGACTGTATTAGCATTAGACAATAACACTGTATATTTCTTTTTTTTCTTTTTTTTTTTGTCCTGAATATCAGGAACTGCTTCCGTTAATGTGTGTTTTTTTTTAAATTATTTATTTACAAGTGACGTATCAAAGAACAATCTTTCTGGCACCATTCCACAAGAGTTTGGGCATCTAACTACACTGGAAGTTTTGGACCTGAGGAACAATAAGTTTACTGGCACAGTTCCCGCTGAATTAGGACGGTTGCACTCGCTAAAACGTTTGTATGTATAAACTACCATCTAATACATGTTTATGCCTCTCCAAGCAATATAATTCACCTTCAGCTTATTTCTGTATATTGCGCCAGGTTGCTCTCCAATAATAGCTTTGATGGAAAAATTCCAGTGGAGATTGGAAAGCTTAGATTGCTATCTGATTTGCGATGTGATGAAATCCTTACAACTGCCACTGCTGGAATCAGCTGTGTGAATAGGAAATTTGGGCACTGGTGAGATATTCTTTACTTCTCTAATCTCTTTCATGCTTGCCAGTTCCCACTTTTGGTTCTAATTATAAGATTTTTGTCACCTCTCTTTAAGGAATCTTGTATTATATTTTTTGCTAGATTTTCCTCAACAATGAGAAGAATGTATCAATTGCCGTGTTTCTTTCAGTGTTCCTAATCTGCATTTTTTTAACAGCATTTGGCAGAGTGTTCTAAGACAATCACAGAAATCAAATTCCTTCCAGGTACCAATTAAAGGGACCATAATTCGTTACCTCAATCTGTTCCCTCTGTAAGTGATTGTAGTTTGTGTACATTTCTGCCATTTTTTTCCCACCTTTCTCTTATGGGATCTTATTGAAATCATCTTTCATAAAGGTACAAGTTTGGAAGTGAATCATCGCATAATCAGCCTGATGATAACCTCAACAATTTGATAGGTATGCGTGACATTTTGCTTGGTCACTTGTAAAAGAAAAGAAGAAAAAAAAACCTTTTCAGCTACAACTGAAGTGTCATTCTTTTCTAGCCATTTTTTTGGGCGTCTTTGCCCATATAATCAGTACCATCTACACCATCCTCTTCCGTTTATATACAGGTCATTTCTCGTACACTAGCCCATACTATAAAAACAAAAAGTCATTCCACCCACCGTGGACCTCCAAAACCCTGAAGGGCTTAATTGTTTCTCCTGCTTACAAAAGAATGAAACATAAGTTGTGGCTAAAAAAGAATATTTTGTTTTACAAGTGGCTGTATTTGGGGTTCAACTCCATTAGTTATTGTGTTTCCAGATTTTTACCTGAGTTAGTTGTCATCTGGAATGTAGACAATAGGTCAAGCAGTCTGCGCCGCATACTAGTTGAACAGTCGAGTAATCTCGTTGCCATCCCTCCCAATGTTCCGATCCCCATCCCATTGGAACCTAATGTTGCTGTTCCAAGTAGAAGCAGTGGTTCATTTCCCGCCGTTCCAAATAAGAAGAAACTTTCACCTCCTGCTCCTGCTCCTGTACCCTCACCTTCACCTCAAGAACATAAAATAAACGGTGTAACTATTCCTGGTGCTACTAAACCAACTGCTGGAAGCTCGGGGAACTCTTTGAAGCTTATTGTGGGGTTATCTGTTCTAGTTTTCTTGCTAATTGTTGCTGCAGCCATGATTGTCGTCTGCAGAAGCAGAGCAGCAAGGACAATTGGTCCTTGGAAGACTGGATTGAGTGGGCAGTTGCAGAAAGCTTTTGTTACCGGTATGCTTTTCATATGTGATCTTGAAATGTCTATGAAAATCTGCTAGCTGAATATGTGAATTTTTCAACTTCTAGTGGGCTATTTTTGTAATCAGTGTTGGTTGATTAAATATGCACTAATAAACAGAAGAATCCAAAGCTTCAGAACATTTAGCTATTTTGGCCAAGTCTATTAAACTTGCCAATTTAGCCATGACATTGCTAATTGACTCCAATCTTGGTAAATATGCCAAGATGGTCAATATTAGCTAACATATGTATTGTCATGGAAGACATAAAATTAGGATCCCAATTACATCCAGTTTAAAACTGAACCGATTTTAGACATAATCTTGCGAATGCTATACCTTGGTCAAATGTGGTGGAGTATCCACTCTCCATATTGGATGTTGCACATGGATATATGTGTATTTATGTGTTTATGGGTGGTGAATAGAATTTTAGATATACTCTTCCTGGTGTAGCAGTTGACGTTAAGATTTATAGCTTTTCCATATCATTAGTAGACACGTTAGATAATTTTCCATCCCCATAAACTGACCAAAGTTGCCCCTAATAAGCAAATCATGGCTAATTTGACAAATTTGAAGAATTAGCCAAAATAACAATAGGAATTTTTGGCTATTAGGCCATCAAATACTTAATGAGCTATATGTATCTCAAACTATAATTCAAATGTGTCATAATGGTCCGGATGTTTTGTGCACATGTTGTATGCTACATGTATGTAACATAAATGACACTCAGAATTGTATGCCAATGGTAGTATGAAGAGAAGAGCTGTTTTGATATTTTATGTTAAAAATTTCAAATTCAGCATGTTTTGAAAATTGAAATGAACGTGCTTCTCTTGTAGGTGTTCCTAAGCTGAACAGGGGTGAGCTGGAAACTGCATGTGAGGACTTCAGCAATATTATTGTTACTGTTGATGGTGTGGCCATAGTGTACAAGGGAACTCTATCTAGTGGAGTCGAAATTGCCGTTGCCTCAACTGCCATAACTTCTATAAAAGACTGGTCCAAACGTTCAGAATTGGTATATAGGAAAAAGGTTGGCCCATAATCTCTGGACATGAGTTATTTTACTTATAAAAAGTAGCATCTTCAATACGAACCTATCCTCAACTTCTTGTTTTGCTTTCTGCCACCTAGATTGATTCCTTATCAAGGTTGAACCACAAGAATTTCCTTAATCTCATTGGTTACTGCGAGGAGGACCAGCCATTCACTAGGATGATGGTTTTCGAGTATGCTCCAAATGGCTCTCTTTTTGAGCATCTTCATGGTAAATTTCTTATTAATACAAAATTTATGCACTCAAATTTTTGGATGCTAGACTGCTCACCTATCCACGTGGGCCCAGTTTATGCCTATCATTGATGAGGTTTTTTTAATTATCATCATGATCTGAAGCTCACTCCCTTTTGCCACAACAGCAGTGCGTATATTAAGCTGTGCTTATGGTGGATAGGGAAGCATACATTTCTGTTTCGGATTATTTTGCGGTACCTTCATACTATGAATATGTTTGTTGATTCAGTTCAAGAAGTGGAGCACCTTGATTGGAATGCAAGAATACGGATACTTATGGGAACTGCCTATTGTCTTCAACACATGCACGATCTCAATCCACCAATCACACATCTCAACTTGACTTCCAACATAATATTTCTCACAGATGATTATGCTGCTAAAGTATGCCATCTCGCCTCAAGTATTGTTTATATAATAATATTGATATCAAACTGATGTCTAGAATAATGTTGCTGATTCCCTTTCCAACGTAATATATTCCACGTTTCAGGTCACGGATGTCAATTTCTGGAGAGAAATCATAGCCAGTTCAACAAACCATACAGAAAATGAGTCGGAGCATTCTGAACTGCCGCCACCTGCTGATGTGGAAACTAACGTCTACAGTTTTGGCATGTTGTTGCTCGAAACAATTTCTGGAAAGCTTCCTCACTCAGAAGAGCATGGTCATCTCATTAACTGGGTATGTATTTACTGGACTTCAATGCATTCGTTTTTTATGTTCTGTGCAGAGGGATGTAATTGAGCCGAGCTGAGCCATTACAGTGCCAAACTCAAGCTCTATCTCGAGTGAGGAACTCGAGGTTCATATTAAGGATTAAATAGTAAAATACCTTAGCTCTATCTCGAGTGAGGAACTCGAGGTTCATATTAAGGATTAAATAGTAAAATACCCTAGGCTTGACCAGTGATTATAAAGGCATGCCTAGGCGCTCGCCTAGGCATGAGGCACAGCGGTTCAAGGGTTTAGGGCCTCGTACACCCTAGGCAAGGCGGGCTTGGCTGAGGCGTCGCCTAGGCGCCTTTTGAGGAGGTGCAGGCGCCAAAAAGGCGCGCCTTATCCAAGGCTGCAATTCATTTATTATTTATTATTTAATATTTTGTGGTATTTTATGGTAAATAGGGTTAAACTTAAAAATTAAAACCCTATTTCGGTACACTTCAGCCTTTCTTCATTTAATTTCATCTCCCACACACACCTAGTGCCTCTCCACACACCTGCTTGCCCCCACCCCACTCTGGTGACCACCTTTACTGCCAGGGACGATGACCGGTGACCAGCGGAGACCAGAAACAGTGAACTATATTGATGATGATTGGTGCCTTAGTGTATTATGATGATGCCTAATGCGTAGCTATAACTATTATATGTGGAATTCAAACATCTATTATATTTTGGGCTTATATATTTGATCATGTTTTAGTGAATCTATTATGTTTTCTTATGATGAAATGTTTTTATATGCATATACATGTTTTTTTTTTAAGTTTAGGGGCCTCGCTTTAGTGAGCCTCGCGCCTGGGCAGTGAAACATGTTTGGCGCCTCGGGGCGCCTTTCGCTTTTTTAATCACTGGGCTTGACAATACTTGATAAGGCTCATGAGCCTATGAAGTCAGCTATTATTGGGCTCGAGCGCAAACGTGACCCAATTCACAAATAGATTCGACTTGATTACACTTCTATTAGTTGTGCTGCATGACCTGGATTAGCATTTAACAAATTTGACAGTTTAATAAACTCAAGTTCTTGAACCGTTTTCAGGCTGCTCCATACTTGAAGGATCGGAACTTCAGTAGCTTGATCGATCCAACATTGCAGTCTTGCAACGACAACGAGCTTGAGGTAATCTGTGATGCAATCCAGAGGTGCACCCAACAAGATGCACGGAAAAGACCTTGTATGGAGGAAGTCATTCAGATTTTGAGACAAGCCATCAACGTATCACCCGAAGCAGCGACTCCCAGGCTGTCTCCGCTTTGGTGGGCGGAGCTTGAGATCTTATCAGCGGAGGCCGCTTGATTGGGTACACCAAGAATCTTGATATCACATACCTCGCTTTGGCTGATTGGAAGCTTTACTCTTCTTTCATTTAATATATGCTATATTTCACATTATTTGATTCTTTTCTGAAATTCTTTTCGTCAACTTGAGAATTAGTGTTTGTGATGTCCAAATATTTCTGCGTATCTACACTTTGAATGCTGTGTATGTAAATCAACATTGGAGGGGTTGAATCATGCGATCAATACCAAAGTTGTCATTCATTTATTCATATGTTGTTGTAAGAGATGAGAGTTGTTATTATGATACAGTGGTGATCTTGTCACAAATTGTATTCATGATTGTCTTATAAATTATTTCTATATATGTGTGTGTATATATATATATTCATATTGTCTTCACATAATTCCATACATAACATGTCAAGTACATTGGAATGAATACTAATACCAATTACAAGATGAAAAACTCGATCTTGGAGATTATAAAATTACAGTTTAATATTATACCAATTTTGTTCCGTTTGGCTGCCCCCATTTCCTAATCCTAATTTGAAGCATTGACTTGGAAGTCAAGAAATCCACACACTGCATGGGATTCAGAATATCCAGCAACCCTTTGAGTGTCTTCAACCTCACACAATCCGCCATTTTCATCGCCTTCTCCAAGCCACCCAGCCACCCAACCACCGACACCTCCACCAACCCATTTACTTGGGTCACCGCGGGCGAGTTGCCGCCCCTCTTGACTTGCTTCTCCAGCCTCAGCAGCTCCACCATTTTCCGGTCGGCCACGGCCACCTGCTGCCTCTCCATCTCCCTCTCCACCCTCTCCTCCTCCAACTTTATCTTCACTCTCAGAGCCTCAATCTTCTTCACCTGCTCCTCCGTCAAGCCGGAGATTCTGGGACCCGACTGAGCCTGACTCATTGTCGCAACGAGGCGGAACACCGTGGAAGGCTTCCAGCCAGTGATCCAGAGATGGGCGTTCTCAAGAGGGGTCAGCCAAACGGGAGTGCTGAAGAAGGCCAAGATATCATCATGGGCTGCAGCCCACTTGAATTTGTAGTATTCTTTGTGGTGAGTTGTTAGTTTATGAACCATTGATTGGTAAACTGCCTCCTCAGTCTGGCCTTTCGAAGCTTCTAGAAGAAGCCGAAGAAGATCTTCGAGTTGCTGCATCCATTTCTCGTAGAAATCCGAGAATTTCTCTTCAACTTGGCTTCTCATTTTCGAGTTAGTTTCCCCCTCAGTTCAAACACAGAGGAAACCAGAGAAGGAATATTTAGGTTGTCTCTTTGAACACATATATATATACATACAGACATACATATAATTAATTGTAGCTTTGACTGAGAGGAAGGATGAAGAGGGATGTGCATGCATGGGCAGTAACACTTGGTGAACAGCCGACGGAACGTGGCACCAGATGAGGATTGCGTGTACCTCCCTAGAACATGAGCGAGCGCAAATATGATTTGAATTTTTTGGTGAATTTATATGTATTCATCGCTCATTTACGTGTGTATGTATACACACACATACACACACATATATATATATATACACACATATACATATGTCGTGTGTTGATACGTGTGGAAATGTTTATAGATTATTACTTTTTATAAATTAAATAATCTATTTGAAAAATTACGCAAAGAAGACCACTAGACTCATATCAATTTTGGATTAAAATTTCCAAATTCATTAAACCATATATATATATATATATTTTGTATAATTCCTAAGATTTTTAATTAATCATATCCAGAACCATAACATATTGTCCTGAACACTACCAAATTACAAAACCTATTTTATAACCAACTCAATATATATACATATATATATATACATACATACATACATACATATATATATAATAGTTTAGTATATGCATAATTTGAACTGAATTCACTTGGCACTTTAATGATATTAAACAATTTATATTAAAATAATTATCAAAACTTCATAAAATAATACTTCCACGCCATAAGCCATAAAACATAATCATGTTTAGAAAACTTTTTAATAAAAGAAATTAATATATATGTGAAAAGTCAAAGATTTCGTTAATCAAAATCTTCATAGGATCTTATAAGTGTTTAACGTATACATAATTAAATAAATTAAACAACAAACAAAGAAGAGGCAAAAGTAAGAATTGAGGACTTACTAAATATTATACCATCGAATGATTGAAAGAAAAATGTTGAGAGAACAAATTTATCTATTGTCGTTTACCTAAATAACAATAATCGTCATTCAATATTTCACTAGATGGTTTTGCAATGACACAAAATTGTCGTTGTTAAGCGATACAGAAACCAACCACCAAACTGTTGTGAGTTGTTATCTTTACACAATGTACGACAATATTCAGACAACGGTTCCTATAGGTGTCTTTTATCTTTTAGATAACGGTTATAAATTATTATCTATTATTTTCTTAAAAATAATTTAATTAATGTATTTTGACTGTTGTAATTTTCCTTTTAACAACAATTATAATAAAACAAATATAAAAAATATTATCATATATTTCAACTTTATATCGGCTCAAACTAAACGGGATGGTTATGTGGGGTTTAACAAAAGGACACCCTCATCCACTGCTTGATTTACACACATATACAATTTTATATGAATAATAACTTTTTTATTTTTTCATCAGTACACAATTAATTAGCCTAAGGTAATAAGGAGCACCAACTAACATCGACATTACATAAAGTAATTGAAGTGAGCAATGTAGACATAAATTAATAACATAAAAACAAAGTTACTTCAAAAAATATTTCCAAACGTTCATATCATTTACCAAGAATAAATTGTAAAATTAGTGCATTTGTAATTTCAATCCCATCTAAATTAAACTTTAAAATTAAATTTAAAAAAAAAAAAAAATTTCGTATATTTAATCCTAATTTAGGAAAAAAATAAAAAAGAATTTGGATTTTCACCCTACGCACTCTTGACTCTTTTTCCCAGTCAAACTTTGTCTGACGGACCTGCAAAAAAAATTCACATAATAAAAAAGAATTTAAAACATAAAACCAAAACAAAAATCCACTTGTAATTAAAATTAAAGATAATATCTTCATAAATTTCCAAATGAAGGAACCTAAAATCCAAACTTGGATTAAAAAATAAAGGAAAAGAGAGATCGTCCGATGAAGATGCACATTGTAGAAAAGATTTCCCTCTTTGTCCTTTAATTTCAATTTTTAAAAGAAATGATGGTGTATAAAGTAAAGTCTTGTAGTCAAAAATAGGGACAGAGAAGCCGCTGCTGTGTCGACTGTTGTAATAAAATTTAAGATGTATATATAATATACATTTATTAGAAAACATAGTAATGGGCAACTAACTGGATGCGGATGCTTTCGTAATTTAATCATCCGATAAAGCAGGAACTTGTAATTGTCTTATAATATATGCTCTTTATTAATCTAACTAAAAATCATTTCGAAATAAGAATTCAACAACTACACCAGTTTTCATTAAAACCAAAAAGGCATGTTTTTAAATATATCTAAATACAACCATTAATTATTAATTACATTCATTATGAATAACAAAAAAGAGAAATCATCAAATCAATCTTAATTAATGTGGTTCCACATTTTCCCAAATTGGCATTACTTTCCAAACGCTATGTGTATTTGTATTAATACATGTTTCTACCATAATTTTCATGATTTTTTTTTAATCATTTAGAGATAAGGTCCAATGGAATTTGGAAATCAATGTCACTCGAATGCACTTCACAAATCCCAATTTTAGGATATATTTTGGTTACTAACTTTGTAAATTTTATTTTAATCATTAAGATTGCAAATCAAAATCTAATGAGAATAACTAAAATTAAGAAGGAAAAAAAGTGCAAAAACAAATTACAAAAAGAATAACAAAGCCAAGATAAATATCCAAGCAGAAAGTAAGTGCTTAAAAATAATAGTTAAAGACCTAAAAAAATAAATAAAATAAAGGTACAAAAGAAAAAAATATCAATTAAAATAATATAAAAACAACAACAACAACAACAATAATCATAGTTGGTGTGTTGATTCTCTTACCGTACAACAAATAAACAACTAAGAGATTCTTATGGTTCAACAAGCTATAAATATTAAAATAAATTTGTAATTGAACAAATTTCCTGAAAATACATTATTATTGTTGTGGTTACCTTACTCAACTAATGTAGGTCTGGCATAGTATTCTTACTAAAAGTTTCTCGAAAATAGAATTGTATTAATTTTTATGTATTAATTCTTTCCTGCCTGTGCAGACACTGCTCCCACGCTTCTCCTTCCAATATTTGGCAGAGTAGAAGTTACACTTTTGCCCATTTTATTGAGTTATAGCATGCCTCCGCTGTTCGAGAAGTAGGCTTTTAGGGAAGCGAGTTAGGCCTTAGGCCAGTAGTGGATCCGTTGAGCGAGAGCCCTTCCACACGGGACTCCCGGATCACTATGGCCGACTTTCGTCCGCGTGTCCGGCTTTTTTCCTTGGTGGAAGAAGGAGATTTCTTCTCTTATGCATGCGTCCTTCCGCCGGTAAGGGGAAGATGAGCTTCTCCATTGGAATGGTATCTGCTCGACAGCTATTGACTCAGCTGTTGTCTCTTTTGAGAATAGGTTGTTGCGCTAGAATAAGCTTTTACAGAAGGAGATTCTAAGACACTGAATGGCAGCCTTCAAGGACTCATTAAGGGGAAAAAGGGCCTTCGTCAAGGGGATCTCTTCTGAGGAGCCAACTCGAATGGAAGTTGCGTCGGATATAGCGGGTGGTGGTGCCTATACCCTCGCGACTTTCCTTTCTCTTTCGGAAGTGGTGATTTAAATTAGAATATCTATTGAATCTCTCCATCTGAATTTGCTTCTTTGCGATCCTCGTGGCAATAGATCTCTTACGGATGAGACCTTGTTCCAAGTGGGGAATCCTCTTGAATCACTCCCTAGGGACCCGCTGTACCTGAGAAAGTCGAATTCCGGGCCGGGGTGAATATTGCAGACCAGCGGATCTGGTGGTCGACAATTGTTCTCGAACAGGGTTCCGACCGAATAGAGCACGGAGCCAACGAGTTCAGCCAATGATGGCAAGAAAGAAGAAATGCACTGCTTCAGTGTATTAGCCTAGGTCAAAATTAAAATTTTCAAGTTGAATAACTCTCTTCTAAAGTGAAATTCTAACTTCTATATAACCCCAAATAAATTTCAATTTTAAAGAACAACTCAAAAGAAAAAAAAAAAAAAGGAAAAAACTTTATTATGATATTTCTTCATCCTTCTGAGCAAAGCTAAACTTCTCTCAAAATCATAAGACACCCTTAAAGTGTACGATGAAAGACCTTACAGATTCAAGCTTAGCAAACTCCCTCTCCTAGTGTCGTTGACAACTCTCAAGTATTTCTTTCACTTTCTACCTATTTTTTTCTTTCCATCATGTATGTTGTGAAGATGAGATGTTGACTATGATAGTTCTTTATGTTTTGTAATGGTGTTGTTGCAACTAGGTTTGTTGCTTAGGTTTATTCTCATGAATTTGTGAAATCGAGGGTTTTTCGTCTGTCAGTGCAATGGAATAACCATCCCTTCCTATTTGTATGTCATGTTAGATAGAAATCGAATGTGATCATAAAGTTTTTTTTTTCTCACTATCTTATTATGGACTGGAGGTGAGCAGACACCTATAAATTTGAAATCTAGAAAATGGCAAGAATAGAAGGAAGAAATCCTTTCATGATAATTCTAGTAGATATGAAGTTTTTTTTTATTTTTTTATTTGTGCTACTATATTGTTGTCAGCAAAGGATCATTTGCCTCATGTTTATGTATTGTATTTATAACTGATATTAAGTTTCAATATGTTAAAATTATTTGTGCTTTTTGGTGCAAATATATTGTTGTAAGTTTCAATATGTTAAAATTATTTGTGCTTTTTGGTGCAAATATATTGTTGTCAGCAAAGGATCATTTGCCTCATGTTTATGTATTGTATTTATAACTGATATTAAGTTTCAATATGTTAAAATTATTTGTGCTTTTTGGTGCAAATATATTGTTGACAACTTGGGAGGAATTAGATGATAATATGTTGATATTAAACTGAAGTGAATTATATGTTTTTGGTTGATGATGAGTACTTTGGTGACATTTTTATCGGTTAACACCACTTACATGACAAATAAATATAATTTGATATGTGTTCCTTTTACTGGAATAGATTACCATGGGCAGAATGTGATATTTGAAATTATATTCTTGTCAAATGAAACATAATCTTCTTTTGAATGGTTGTTTAAACTTCTCTTCATTCTATAAATGATAAACAAGTTGTGGTAGTTTTTACTAACCAGTGTCAAGCAATGATGAATATAATTGATACAACATTTCCCTCTCGGCATGATCATTTGTGTCAATAGTATTTCAATCAAAATGCTCCTTCACACTTTGACAATTTAGATGAAAAATAACATTTAAAAACCACTGTAATGACAACAAGTACAATTATAAATCTGAAGAAGAGTCTGAGCATACCTGCAGAGATATGGTTGATAATTACAATCTAAATGATCATATATGGTTTAAAAGTATTTACAAGCTTCGACATAAGTGATCTACTGCATATAACAATTAAAAGTTTAGTGTTGGGTTGTCATCTACATCTAGATTTGAAGCACAAATTTGACCTTGAAGAGAGAATGTAGTGATATCCATTCGTTGTATGATTTTGTTCTCAAATTTGATAAAGTTCAAAATAATTGGCATGCAAATGAAAATAACATGATTTTTGTGTAAGGCAAACCTATGATAAAGCTTGAACATCATACATTGTTGAAACAAGTTTTTAATGTTGAGCAACCTTCAGGTATATGATATCATTTTATTGAGTTCAAGGTCAATCTCATGGACAAAACTCAAGGATCAGATATGTGATATTTCATTTTGAGTCTATGGGCATATGGTGTATGGGCATATAGTGTAATTGTGTATGGGCATATTGTGTCATCAATTTGAGTCAATGAAAGAAAGATTGTAGCAGCAGGATCATTGATGAGGCTAGAAAAAATAGAAGTAGAAACCATGAATCTGAAATGGTTTTTGTAAATTGATAATGCGGGCAATTTATAGTCTTACTTTACTAATATCCAAGTAGATGATTTATTTAAGAATATGGACCCCCTACATGAGGCTTTTTCTTATGATCGTTTGGTTCTTAAAGCATCACTTTGCAAACACCAACATTTTGTTTAAATCCACATGCATATATTACAAACACAATTCTATTATTAGGAACAAACTAGACAATTAAAAAAAAAAAAAGGATTAGTCAAATTGAACATTTTACCAAGTATAGTTGAATTTCCATATTGATCCCAATTCAAATATGCTTTAACTCTTATGAGATTGCCCCTTCAAAATATAAAATTCATTTAAATATTTGTGAATTAATGTTAATGAATCCATGTCAATTACATACTTGAAATAAATATGCATGTCCAAATGAATATGTACTCACATTCAATTCTCCACCAAATTAAAAGTTTTCACTGGTAAGCTATTTTATAAATACAAAAAATATGATGTACCATATTATATTATTTAACAATTATTCATAATTACAAGAAAGAAATTTCTATTTACCCCTTATAGATTGATAAGGCTAATTTTGGTTACGTTTGATTGCTTCCATATTGAGAAGAAAACTATGGAGAAGGTCGCGAATTATCAGTTGGATGTTGAGGTGGTGTGGCAAAGGTATACATGGGAAGATCATCCTACGAATATTCATAAAAAAATTTCCTTTTCGTTACATTCTTTTGTACTAGATATGATTATATACATATTTCTTATAAAAATTGTTTTGATTATGTCTAGATAAACGCCGTTGTAATCTTTGGGTATGTAGTAGACTATTTGATGATTATATTGGATATTTTAGTTAATTTTAAGTTCCTCTAATTCTTTATTCATATATATATATATTGATTTGTTTTCTCTTATTTAATTATATGGTCAATTGTTAAGCATGTATGATATATCGAGGTAAGATTTGAAAAATAAGATTTCATATTAGATCTTCGTACTTGTGCCATGAATAATTGCATGATTGACAAATATATGATGTTTGTGAGGAATTTATAAATCTAATATACTTTTAGGAGTTAATTGCTTGTGTGGAATAGGAATATTAAAATGATATTAATCTGAGAATTGCATGCACTTAAAAAATGAGGGGTAATTTAATATGGTAAGTGTCCTATAAGGAAGAAAAATAATAGACTTTAATTTGTTTAATTTAATAATATAATTGTTGATGGTTGAAAACAAGACCATAAGATTTGTTTTCATCTCAATCTATCCCTTTTGTATCTCTTAATTGTTGATTACTAGTCTTTAAGCCTTTTTTGTGTGCTTTATTACTTTATTTATTATTGATTACTTGTTCATCCAATTTTGTTAATCATTATTTGTAATATTTAGTTATTAGTTTTGATCCTTATATCACAAAATTGGGCCTCTTGGGCCACTTTTGCATTTAGACTTGGGAGGTTCATGCCTTACCAAGCCCAATCTGTGAGACTTGGGAGGTTCAGGCCCTATTAAGCCCAATCTTCGAGACCAAGTCAAGGTTCACGCATTACCAAGCCCAATCGTCGAGTCCAAGGGCTTGGCCCAAACTCCTAACCCCTTTGTACATAGAACTCTCTAGAATATTAGGGTTTGGGAATATTCTAGAGAATGTGTATATGTATAGTAAGTTGTAGAGAATTCTAGAGGCTTGATCCCTACCGTAGGATCTAGTCGATCACCACCGTCCATTGAGGAGGTGGAGTAGTATAAATAGGGGTCATTTCATTCATTTGTATCATCAAGTTTTCTATCAAGCATTCTCCAAGAGAGTTGAGTGAATATTCCTCTTACTTGTTTTCTTTCTTGCCAACACTTTGGGCGCATATTTTCTTGTCGAGCGAGGCTGACTTAGCTACCGCGAGGGGCGGATCCAAGCTAAGGCCGCACGGTTCTTTGTTAAGAGAACAGGTCCGTGACAGGTGGTATCAGAGCCCGGTTTGGGTTAAGAGTTGTGCACAAGAAAAGTGATGGCGGGTATCGAATCCAACATAGCCGAGGAACGAGGCCGAGAGACCGTTCAAGCCCAACCCAAGAAGAGACGTGATCAAAGCAAGGCTCGTGAGGGTCCTTCGTGGGAGCCTGTTGCTGCCGAACTTGGGGAAAAACTTGAGAAGGTCCAATATGATTTCAAGACCTTGGAGGATCATGTCTTGGAGGAACTTGACACGTTCAAGGGGGACGTGGAATTAACCAACAATGATGTGGAGGCTCGCTTTGCCAATATCGAGGATGTCATCCAAGCCCTACGAACCAGTATTGAGGGGATGCGGGAGGACTTGGCTTTGTGCGGGAGGACTTGGCTTTGTGCAAGAGGGCCGCAGCTAGAGGGGAGGCTAGCATTACCGTTGCTCCACCAAGGGTGGAATGTCCCAAGCCAACTGGGTTCAATGGAGCAAGGGACGCCAAGGAAGTTGAGAACTACCTCTGGCGGATGGAGCAATACTTTGAGGGACTCAACCTCACGGATGAGGCAGTTAAGGTAAGGACCGCATCTCTTTACCTTTCCAATACTGCTATGTTATGGTGGCGCCGAAAGCATGCCGATATGGAACGTGGTTCATGCCGGATTGACAATTGGGATGATAAGCGCCACTTCTATCCCGAGAATGTGGTCTATGAAGCTCGGAGAAAGTTAAGGGAATTGAAACAAAAGGGTACCATCCGAGAGTATGTGAAAGAGTTCACAACCCTTATGCTTCAAATCCCCGGCCTAACAGACGATGATCTCTTGTTCTACTTCATCGATGGGTTGCAAAGTTGGGCCAAACAAGAGGTACATCGACGAGGTGTCAAGACTGTGGATGAGACCATTGCTGTCGTTGAATCCATAGCCGACTTCCAACCACATCCACGCACCGATACTTCCCCAAAGAAAGAAAGGTACCACACCAAAGGTGGGGGAGAAAGGCGGGACGAGAAAGACAGAGATGATCAGGGCAAGGACAACCGAAGGCATAACTTCGGAGGAAGGGACAAGCAGCCTATCCGACCCAACTATGAGGAGAAGAAGAAGGCCGTCATCCCCAAAGATGGATGTTTCGTGTGCAAGGGACCCCATGCCATGAAGAATTGCCCAAAACTTGGGTCCTTGTCAGCAATGGTGGAGAGACAAGAGTCGGGGACATGCGTGGAAGAGGAGTTGAGTCACATGGGATCACTCCAAATCCTCACCGCTCTAACGGCCAAGCCAATGCCAACAACATCTAGCAAGGGGCTAATGTACGTGGAAGCACTCATCAATGGTGTGCCAACCAAAGCATTGGTAGACACGGGAGCCACACATAATTTTGTGACAGAAGATGAAACTAAGAGGTTGAAGCTTCGATGGACAAGAGATGAGGGTTGGCTCAAGACGGTGAACACCAAAGCTCAACCACTTAATGGCGTAGCTCGAGGCGTGGAGCTACAATTGGGCACTTGGAAGGGCCAAGTGAATCTTTCAGTGGCACCTATGGACGACTTCAAAGTCGTGCTTGGCATGGAATTCTTACGAGAGGTAACTGCTATTCCAATACCTTCATTTAGTACGATGTGCATCCTTGGAAAAGGAGCACCTTGCTTGATTCCTACCATCGAGCTACTTGAAGGCCAAGCTCGAGGAGGTAAACAACTATCGGGCATGCAAGTCACCAAGGGGGTGAAACGTGGTGAACCCACATATTTGGCCACAGATAAAGAGGAACGTCAAGCCGTCGAGAAGATGGAGGAGGCACCATCTATCATTCAAAGGGTCCTTGAGGAGAACAAGGACATCATGCCGGCCACATTTCCCAACAAACGTACACCAAGGCAGGAGGTGGAGTACAAGCCGGGAGAAACCAATGTGGTGGTCGAGACACTTAGTCAAAAAGTGGAGCTTGCAGCCATCACCCTAGCCAAAGGGGACATTATCGATTGCATCAAGGAGGGACTTGAGCATGACCCAATGACTAGGGAGTTGGAGAAGTTAGCCGAGGAGGGAAAGATACTGCAAAGAAGTGAAGCCACAGGAAGGAGTCCGTTCGAGCTAACCACGGGGAAGCAACCCTTGACTCCCCACACCTTGGCTACACCCCTTATTGATGGGAAAAGTCCGGGGACAACCAAGATGGCGAAGTCGTGGGAAGAAGAAGCCGACATCGCCCGAGCATGCTTGGAGGAGGCCCGCAAGCTTATGAGGGAGTGGGCAGACGAGAAGAGGCAACCCCGGGAGTTTACCATTGGTGACCAAGTCCTTGTGAAACTTTTGCCACAACAGTCTAAAGCATTACGCAACTTGTACCAAGGCTTGGTACGAAGGTACGAAGGTCCTTTTCCCATCGGTGCTAAGGTAGGCAAGGAATCTTATCATGTTGACCTACCTAGCACTTTAAAGATTCACCCGGTCTTCCATGTGAGTATGTTGAAGCCGTATAATGGAGACATGGATGACCAAAGCCGTGGGTATTCTCAACGAGCACCTCCCTTAGTGACCAAGTCATTTGACAAGGAGATTCAAGAGGTGTTATCGAAGAGAGTTGTTCGAAGGAGAAGCGTTCCACCCCGCACCGAGTACTTAATCAAGTGGAAGGGACTGCCAGAGTCTGAGGCAACATGGGAACCCGAAGATGACTTGGGCAGTTCAAAGTACAACTTCACAAATATGAGGCGACGAGGGCGCCGCCGAAATAGGTGGGGGAGAATGTCACAAAATTGGGCCTCTTGGGCCACTTTTGCATTTAGACTTGGGAGGTTCATGCCTTACCAAGCCCAATCTGTGAGACTTGGGAGGTTCAGGCCCTATTAAGCCCAATCTTCGAGACCAAGTCAAGGTTCACGCATTACCAAGCCCAATCGTCGAGTCCAAGGGCTTGGCCCAAACTCCTAACCCCTTTGTACATAGAACTCTCTAGAATATTAGGGTTTGGGAATATTCTAGAGAATGTGTATATGTATAGTAAGTTGTAGAGAATTCTAGAGGCTTGATCCCTACCGTAGGATCTAGTCGATCACCACCGTCCATTGAGGAGGTGGAGTAGTATAAATAGGGGTCATTTCATTCATTTGTATCATCAAGTTTTCTATCAAGCATTCTCCAAGAGAGTTGAGTGAATATTCCTCTTACTTGTTTTCTTTCTTGCCAACACTTTGGGCGCATATTTTCTTGTCGAGCGAGGCTGACTTAGCTACCGCGAGGGGCGGATCCAAGCTAAGGCCGCACGGTTCTTTGTTAAGAGAACAGGTCCGTGACAGGTGGTATCAGAGCCCGGTTTGGGTTAAGAGTTGTGCACAAGAAAAGTGATGGCGGGTATCGAATCCAACATAGCCGAGGAACGAGGCCGAGAGACCGTTCAAGCCCAACCCAAGAAGAGACGTGATCAAAGCAAGGCTCGTGAGGGTCCTTCGTGGGAGCCTGTTGCTGCCGAACTTGGGGAAAAACTTGAGAAGGTCCAATATGATTTCAAGACCTTGGAGGATCATGTCTTGGAGGAACTTGACACGTTCAAGGGGGACGTGGAATTAACCAACAATGATGTGGAGGCTCGCTTTGCCAATATCGAGGATGTCATCCAAGCCCTACGAACCAGTATTGAGGGGATGCGGGAGGACTTGGCTTTGTGCGGGAGGACTTGGCTTTGTGCAAGAGGGCCGCAGCTAGAGGGGAGGCTAGCATTACCGTTGCTCCACCAAGGGTGGAATGTCCCAAGCCAACTGGGTTCAATGGAGCAAGGGACGCCAAGGAAGTTGAGAACTACCTCTGGCGGATGGAGCAATACTTTGAGGGACTCAACCTCACGGATGAGGCAGTTAAGGTAAGGACCGCATCTCTTTACCTTTCCAATACTGCTATGTTATGGTGGCGCCGAAAGCATGCCGATATGGAACGTGGTTCATGCCGGATTGACAATTGGGATGATAAGCGCCACTTCTATCCCGAGAATGTGGTCTATGAAGCTCGGAGAAAGTTAAGGGAATTGAAACAAAAGGGTACCATCCGAGAGTATGTGAAAGAGTTCAAAACCCTTATGCTTCAAATCCCCGGCCTAACAGACGATGATCTCTTGTTCTACTTCATCGATGGGTTGCAAAGTTGGGCCAAACAAGAGGTACATCGACGAGGTGTCAAGACTGTGGATGAGACCATTGCTGTCGTTGAATCCATAGCCGACTTCCAACCACATCCACGCACCGATACTTCCCCAAAGAAAGAAAGGTACCACACCAAAGGTGGGGGAGAAAGGCGGGACGAGAAAGACAGAGATGATCAGGGCAAGGACAACCGAAGGCATAACTTCGGAGGAAGGGACAAGCAGCCTATCCGACCCAACTATGAGGAGAAGAAGAAGGCCGTCATCCCCAAAGATGGATGTTTCGTGTGCAAGGGACCCCATGCCATGAAGAATTGCCCAAAACTTGGGTCCTTGTCAGCAATGGTGGAGAGACAAGAGTCGGGGACATGCGTGGAAGAGGAGTTGAGTCACATGGGATCACTCCAAATCCTCACCGCTCTAACGGCCAAGCCAATGCCAACAACATCTAGCAAGGGGCTAATGTACGTGGAAGCACTCATCAATGGTGTGCCAACCAAAGCATTGGTAGACACGGGAGCCACACATAATTTTGTGACAGAAGATGAAACTAAGAGGTTGAAGCTTCGATGGACAAGAGATGAGGGTTGGCTCAAGACGGTGAACACCAAAGCTCAACCACTTAATGGCGTAGCTCGAGGCGTGGAGCTACAATTGGGCACTTGGAAGGGCCAAGTGAATCTTTCAGTGGCACCTATGGACGACTTCAAAGTCGTGCTTGGCATGGAATTCTTACGAGAGGTAACTGCTATTCCAATGCCTTCATTTAGTACGATGTGCATCCTTGGAAAAGGAGCACCTTGCTTGATTCCTACCATCGAGCTACTTGAAGGCCAAGCTCGAGGAGGTAAACAACTATCGGGCATGCAAGTCACCAAGGGGGTGAAACGTGGTGAACCCACATATTTGGCCACAGATAAAGAGGAACGTCAAGCCGTCGAGAAGATGGAGGAGGCACCATCTATCATTCAAAGGGTCCTTGAGGAGAACAAGGACATCATGCCGGCCACATTTCCCAACAAACGTACACCAAGGCAGGAGGTGGAGTACAAGCCGGGAGAAACCAATGTGGTGGTCGAGACACTTAGTCAAAAAGCGGAGCTTGCAGCCATCACCCTAGCCAAAGGGGACATTATCGATTGCATCAAGGAGGGACTTGAGCATGACCCAATGACTAGGGAGTTGGAGAAGTTAGCCGAGGAGGGAAAGATACTGCAAAGAAGTGAAGCCACAGGAAGGAGTCCGTTCGAGCTAACCACGGGGAAGCAACCCTTGACTCCCCACACCTTGGCTACACCCCTTATTGATGGGAAAAGTCCGGGGACAACCAAGATGGCGAAGTCGTGGGAAGAAGAAGCCGACATCGCCCGAGCATGCTTGGAGGAGGCCCGCAAGCTTATGAGGGAGTGGGCAGACGAGAAGAGGCAACCCCGGGAGTTTACCATTGGTGACCAAGTCCTTGTGAAACTTTTGCCACAACAGTCTAAAGCATTACGCAACTTGCACCAAGGCTTGGTACGAAGGTACGAAGGTCCTTTTCCCATCGGTGCTAAGGTAGGCAAGGAATCTTATCATGTTGACCTTCTAGCACTTTAAAGATTCACCCGATCTTCCATGTGAGTATGTTGAAGCCGTATAATGGAGACATGGATGACCAAAGCCGTGGGTATTCTCAACGAGCACCTCCCTTAGTGACCAAGTCATTTGACAAGGAGATTCAAGAGGTGTTATCGAAGAGAGTTGTTCGAAGGAGAAGCGTTCCACCCCGCACCGAGTACTTAATCAAGTGGAAGGGACTGCCAGAGTCTGAGGCAACATGGGAACCCGAAGATGACTTGGGCAGTTCAAAGTACAACTTCACCAATATGAGGCGACGAGGGCGCCGCCGAAATAGGTGGGGGAGAATGTCACAAAATTGGGCCTCTTGGGCCACTTTTGCATTTAGACTTGGGAGGTTCATGCCTTACCAAGCCCAATCTGTGAGACTTGGGAGGTTCAGGCCCTATTAAGCCCAATCTTCGAGACCAAGTCAAGGTTCACGCATTACCAAGCCCAATCGTCGAGTCCAAGGGCTTGGCCCAAACTCCTAACCCCTTTGTACATAGAACTCTCTAGAATATTAGGGTTTGGGAATATTCTAGAGAATGTGTATATGTATAGTAAGTTGTAGAGAATTCTAGAGGCTTGATCCCTACCGTAGGATCTAGTCGATCACCACCGTCCATTGAGGAGGTGGAGTAGTATAAATAGGGGTCATTTCATTCATTTGTATCATCAAGTTTTCTATCAAGCATTCTCCAAGAGAGTTGAGTGAATATTCCTCTTGTTTTCTTTCTTGCCAACACTTTGGGCACATATTTTCTTGTCGAGCGAGGCTGACTTAGCTACCGCGAGGGGCGGATCCAAGCTAAGGCCGCACGGTTCTTTGTTAAGAGAACAGGTCCGTGACACTTAGCTATCTATAACTACTCCGTATACTTGTGAGATAACTTAAAATTTTTAGCGAATAATTGTTGGTGCTTGTTGAAATACATGATTCATAATATACATCAATGTTTTTATACAAGCTAAACCTAGCAAATCCTATTACAAAATACACATTCATTATCAGTTTTTGCTGAATTACAATGAGAACTTGAAGTATCAAAATGAATTACAATGAGAACTTGAAGTATCAAAACTATAATTACAATCATAAAACCCCACACTTCAGGCAATTTGTCATCAATTTTGTCAAATTTCTTTTGTAATTTCATATCTTCATAGACAACCCTATCGACAACATCTTCTTGTCCTCCATTATGCTCTTGGGCATTTATCGTATGACACCAACCATTAAATGTATGTTGATCACAAAAATAGTAGATTTTTTGATAATTTGGGCTAGCACTTCCAGCTAATCAAATTTGAAACTTGTGCAAATTTTTGCATATTTTATCTTCATATTTCTATTTACGAGGATACCAACAATAACTAGTCCATGAACGTTGTGACATTTGTAAACATAAAACATTGAACACCAACCAATCAAACACCTGTAATCTCTAACGAAAAAGGTCTCCACTCTATCATCATCATCCACTTGCACATTACAATAAAAAAAAAAAAAAAAAAAAAAAAGAAAAAAAAAAGCCTCCTTATTTGACTTGTTCAAAAAATATTGAATTAAAGTAGAAGAATCTCCATTTTCAACTTTGTATGTTATCTCAAGCGATCAAGAAAATTATATGCATCATTTCAAATAAATTCTAAAATTTATCACTACAAGAAAAGACCTATTAGCGACCATGTTATTTGTGACTACTACAATGCTTGCTACAAGAGGATTATTTGAGATCACTCCTAGTTGCACAATAGGTGGTCTATAATTTTTCGAGAAAGTTGTCGCTACAAATTTATGTGACCACAAGTAGTTGCAATAATTCAAATATTTGCGACTACATATAGTCGCAATTAATGTACCAGCATACGCGACCACAGTGTCATCGCAAAAATTAGTATAATAATTTAAATAAAATTTTAATAATTTATTAGCGAGTATAGTTGCAAATATGTATTTGCAACCACAATGTGATAGCAAAAAAAAAAATTTGGTATATTACTCCATTATCTAATTTGTTAAGTTAAATATAGTTTGTATTTATTTTAAACAAAGTAACTGAGTCTTTTTATTTTTGCCAAATCATATGCAAGATATTAGAGGTATCTTTTTTAATCAATATTTGAAGAGGTACGAGTTATTACTTCAATTATACACGGTAATTGCTCCCCCTTTACACTTGCTTTTTGTTATTGCTGAATTTGGCGTATATTTGCATTTTTTCTGTTGTAATTGTGGTTTTCATGAATTATATTGCATATCATGTTTATGTTTTTTGTAGCAAGATTGTGATTTTTCTTCTCCTACACAATTCTGAATTTGTGGAGTTATAAAAATTTATGATATTTTTCTTCAGTACTTTTATTGTTCACTTTATCTAATTACATGGGATATTTTTGTTATTTCTGTCATACTATGAGTTTCTTCTACATCACTATAATCACATGTCTAAAATTGTGTGATGATTGCATTTTCATGTTATTCTTCTAAGACCATCACCAGCAGTTTGCATTTCTCTTGTGTAAATTCTGCACCATTTTAGCGTAAAATTTATATACTCTCTCCAATAGTTTGCACTACTTTCTCCACTAAAAAATAATATTACACAATAATCTTTTTTTTAATATTTATTTTTACTACTAAATATTTGTTAAAAACGTTATATATGTAATTTTGTTTAACATTAAATTTTGAGATAATATTTATTTTACTTATATTCTTAAACTATCATATTCAAAAAATATATATGTAAAATTGAATGTCGGGTACTATTATGCAATTCTATTAAATTTGTATATAATATTTAAAATCTAATATACTTATTTAAATGATATTTTTATTATTATTTAAATTACACATCATATGATTTAAAAAAAAACTTGATTTAATTTCAATTTGGATGATTGAGATAAAAAATGATAATATAAAATATTAAAAAAAATATAATCATATAAAGAAGAAAAGAAAAAAAAAGTAGCGCAATCAAAAATCTGCGGTAAGAGTGGTGCAAAAATTTCAAAAACTTCAAAGTGGTGCAGAGAATGGAGTATTGCTGGAGGGTGAAAACCGACGCCAAATACCAAAATAGTTTCTTATTGGAGAAGCTCTAAGTATTTGCTTGTTGCTGCAGTTTTACTTTATTTTCTCATGATATTTTGTATTATATTGGTATCTGCTGGATGCTGCATTATGTTTTGCTAGGAGCTATTTTGTTTTCCACTGATGTTTTGTGCTTGAAGGCTCTTGGTGTGGGTGGGTAGTTATCTTAAATCACCCATATAAGACTTTGGTTCCAACAACACTATCGATAAAAAGGGGTGCAGGTCGGCCAAAGGACATAAAATTGCAGCTTGGGTTGCTACACATGAGAAGATCAATGTGCTATTTGATGTAAGAGGTAAAACTTTTAAGGTGTTTGGTCATCATGCAGCATGGTATGATAGGACAGTAGGAATACACATTTGATACTTATGTGAGCCATTCCATAACACATGGGCACGTGTGCCTCGCCAACAAAATGCACAAATAGAAACACGACTTGGGGTATATATGAAACACTTTTTTTGGTAAAACTATTTGTTTAGTTGCATACTAATGATAAATTGTCCAACTTATTAAATATACATCAAAAAAGGGTTCAATTTAGATTTCTCATCTAGTGGTGGTTTAATTTGTCGGATTATTCAGAGAGATGCAAGGAAATATTATAATGAATGGAAAACTAACTTACATGAGCACTTCAAGAGAGTTGGTAGCATTAACAATTTGAAGGTTGCAAAAGAGAAACCTCGATAAGGTCTCTGTAATCGTTCTCATTGGGGACCATGTTGTGATAGATTTGCATCCCCTGAGTTATAGGTACTTATAGTTTAGAATTTATTTTGTTATTAAAGTTATGATTCGAGAAATAATGGTAAATACTTTCTCAATAGGAAGCTTCACAACGAGGAAAGAATAATCGTGCTCAACAGAAGTATCCAAGCTTGCATGGACGAATTTCATACACACAATGTCATGCAAAAAAAGTAAAGTATCTTTCCATTGCGAGCTTTCTTCCTAATTGATTTGTTCCATGAGGAAGATATGTTGGTGGTTGTTGGAATTTAATTGTTATTTTGTTGTTGGTATTGTTTGATTAATACTTAGAGTTAGCTTCTAATAATTATTAAATCTATTGATGTTGAAATTTGGATCATGTTTTGGAGTTAGTTTCTAATAATTGTTATATATATTGATATTTAAATTTGGATCATATTTTGGTGGTGTTGTAATTCACTACAATAAAGATTATGTTTATGAAGCTTTCTTTAGATTTTCTACATTAGAGGATAATATGAAATATTGCGTTTGATTTCAAGAGGTCTGACTATACAAAATAATTTTTATATCACTTGACAGATGAATTCTCTCCTCCAACAACCATTATTTGCAGTTGAAAATTATGCTGAGTGCCATTAGTCTAATGATGGATGGATTGATCCCCAAGTACAACAAGACTATATGTGGGTATCTATGAATTACTTTACATAATGAATATTTTTAGTTAGGTAACTTTATTATATATTGGTTTTTTAGAATCAGATGGTAGAACAGAGACAAACACAATTAAACTAATCAGAGACAGTGGATGAGATCCCCATCGCACAAGGCACATTAGGCCAACATCAAGGACATGTGAATGGAGTGGTCCGAAACTACAAGTTTATGGATCTGGTCTTCCACCGCATGATGATTATCAGCCAAGGAAGGCATCTTCTAATGCAAGTGGGGAGATATGTACACAAGGCACATTAAGCCAACATCGAAGACACGTGAATGGAGTGGTCCAAGACTACCAGTTTATAGATCTGGTCTCCCACCACATGATGATTATCAGCCAGAGGACGCATCTTCTAATGCAAGTGGGGAGATACGTATGTTGTTAGATCATATAGTATGTCTGAGAAATGTGATTGCTCATATAACACCTGATGTAGAGTTACCTCATATGCCCTCGATGCAACCACACATTCATCCATCAGAGTTGAGTGTAGCTGCCCATTATGATGAAATGACAATTTTGATGCTGCATTACATGATTAGATTTATCTACTCATTAGGATATATTTTGACTTATATTAACTTTAGATATTGAAGGATTGTTATGTACATATAAGTATTTAGAATTCTATTAAATTGAGTATTTGATTTTGATGAAAAGATTAAATCATTACATAAATGTTGTTGGTTAAAATTATTTGTAGTGATTACCTATATTGAAAATATCAAATATTTTAAAATACAAAACATTAATTTATACAAATTTACTGTTAGCGACGATGAAGTAGTTGCAAATGTTGAAGCGCCAAAGATAAAATTGGCGCCAAAATTATTTGTGACCACATAATAGTCGCCAAATGTAGTGAATCATAATACAAATTTGGTGCCAAACGTGATTGTGACTACAATAGTTGTCACAAATACCATTTATTTGTAACCACATGCAATCGTAAATAGTAGTCACAAAACATAAGCTAATTGAGACCACACAAGTGGTGGCAAATGGGTGATCAAATTGATGGATAGCTAGACAATAGCAAGAACGATATTTGCGAAGACTTGTGGTCGCGTATGCTTTTGCGACTACTAGTGGGGTTGTGAATAAACCTTTTGCAATAGATTTTTTGCGACTACTATTTTGCTGCTACAAGTGGTTGCGAAACCTTGTTTAACAACTACTCTAATTCTTTTGTGGCTACAAATTGTGGCCGCAAATCGGCAATTTTCTTGTAATGTATGGCCATTGTGCTTCATATTTGCTTATAAAAACGACATTCCTTACAAACGTTCCAACTTTCACCAAAGCTCCCAAAGTTGAGCTTTTAGCATGTGAAATATTTCTTGAGAGTCTTGACAAATGTGAATGTGACTGGTTAGTCTTAAGCATCTCATGATTATTCTCTATCACAAATATATTCACCTTCCACACTTCCAATTTTTCCCTCTTAACTTTCAATATTGCTTTGCAATTAGTTCTTATGGATTTTCTTTTTGGGTAATTTCGTAATTTTCACTAGAATGTTTTACATCTTTCTCACCCTCACAAGAACTTATGAACTCTTTGATTTAGAGTTTCTTTTATGAGGAATATAACTTTGATCTCATTTTCTAACACTAAACCCTTTAGCATGTGCATAACTACAATACACTAGATATGTATAATTATGGATTTTCATGACTTGTCCCACTTCTGAATTACTCTCCATTGATCTATAACGAAATTATTAGAGTGTACCTCATCATTTGGGAGCATTGGTGTTCCTGGAACTACATCTTCCCCGCCATTTAAAATTTCCATATTATTTTCTTCCATTATGTTAAGAATGTCTGAAATAAAATGATGTTAAGGTTAATAAGCATGACTCCTAGCCTGTAAAAAAAAATTATCACTAAAGAACCCACATATTTAGATGTTGTAAATTCTACTTGAATCAGTGGGCGTTCAAGATGTGCCACAAGATAATCTTATTTGGCTATACTATGAGAAGATGCATAAATTCCATTAACATGATATCTTGAATATGGGCAACTATTTTAAATTCTTTGGGCGATGATGTAGTGAGGAAGAGGTGTGTAAAATGAGAAGAGAGGTGTGTCATCGTGACTTAGAATTGACCCAGAAAAATTACCTATTTATATACTTTAACTATGGTTTATTTTCATTTATATATATATATATATAAATATATGTATGTATATAATGGTACTAACTTTTGTACACCTGCAAAAGCTCCATAAAAATGGTAAAAGTGTAACTTCTACCTATTAGAAATTGGCTTAGAAAAAGATTGGTGTTAACCATTCTTTGATCAATTTCAATTGATGTAGCATTGAAGATAAATGGAAATAAGTTGCAAAATCGAAATCTACGTTCTGAATAGATAATTTTAGAGTATTTATTTTCTCAAATCCAATTTCAGATGAATGAGAAATTAATGTTGAAAGGTGGTAACTAAAATATTGAAGAAAAAAGATGTGCGGATGCGCGACCAAGTGTGTCAGGACGAACATGTGTGTGCTTGTGCAAATGGATATGATAGGTTAAAAGGCCTCTATTCGTGAATGGACACCACACCTCTCCACTACATCTCTTCAAATATTATAAATAGATCCCCAAACCATTCATTCAACTCGCTCCACTACAATTTCATACAAAACATTCTAGTATTTGTCATATTCTCTCTCTAAGTCTAAAGAAAGTTCCAAGTATCGAGTAATTCATTGATAACTTTTGGCATCGTTGTGCTGCGATCCTAAAGTTCCTATTCATTGTATCTTATCTTATAGAGAAAAAGACAAACTCTTGTCTCGACTAAATAGTTACAGCATGTTCAAAGACACCTACACCAAATTCATCAACAATTGTAAAACGAGACTTAGTGTATTTGAACATGACTTCATGTTATGTTCCAACAACACCTGGTCACGTCAAAAGACCGGCGAAATTTGATGGAAATGAGTTCAAGCGATGGCAACAGAAGATGTTGTTCTACCTGATGACTCTTACCTAGTCCAGTTCTTGAAAGAAGATGCTGCAATTGTTTTAGAATCAGAGACTGACAAGTAAAAGCGGACAACACTGGACACTAGAATCACAGTGACTTCCTGTGCCGAAACTATATCCTAAATGGGCTAGACGACTCCCTGTACAATGTTTATGCAGTTGCAAAAACTGCAAAAGAATTGTGGGACTCTCTAGAAAAGAAGTACAAGATAGAAGATACCGGAATGAAGAAATTCATTGTTAGAAGTTTCTTGGATTTCAAGATGGTGGACTTAAAGACCATCTTAGACCAAATACGAGAGTTGTAATTGGTTCTGCATGACATACATGGCGAAGGAATGCAACTAAGTGAATATTTCCAAGTAGCTGCCATTATTGAGAAGCTACCGCCACTGTGGAAAGAATTCAAAAACTACCTCAAACACAAGAGAAAGAAAATAGAGCTTGAGGACCTAATCGTAAGACTAAGGATTGTGGAAGACAACCAAAAATCTAAAGTCAAGAATGACAAAGTTTCGATGTAAGCAAAAATGCACTTGGACGAAACAAATCCTAATAAGAGGAAAAAATTGATGGGTAATAAGCTACGCAGTTAGAGCTTAAGAAGAAGAAAGTTGGATGAATCAAAGGCAACCGCTACAACTGCAACAAGCCTGGTCATATGGCCAAAGATTGCCAACAACCAAAGAAAGACGATCAAAGTCGGGCTTATCTGACTGAGGAAAGATAAGTTCCTTTAAATGTCTGAGCTAAACTTGCCAGCTGTCGGATTTGAAGCCAACTTGGCTGATAATTCAAGAGAGTGGTGGGTGGATACCGGGGCTACACGCCACATTTGCTCAAAAAAGGAAATGTTTTCATCTTACACTCCGATTACCGGCAGGAAGCTATTCATGGGTAACTCGACAACTTTCAACGTGGTTGGTCTGGGAAAAGTAGTGTTAAAGATGACCTCGGGTAAAGAGCTGACGATTGTAGATGTGCTGCATAACCCAGACATTCGCAAAAATTTAGTATCCGATTTCCTGTTACGCAAAGCCGAATTTAGGCTAGTATTTGATGCTGACAACTTTGTACTGACCAAAGTGGTCAATTTGAAGGAAATGACTACTTAGAAAAAAGGCTCTTTATGATGAATGTAGTGACTGTACACTGCGAGATTAAGTGGCGTGATTATAATAAAGTTATTAATTATTCTTAATTGATTGAGTGTTCTAATTTATGGCATGATAAATTAGGATATTTAAATTTAAATAACCTAAGAACATGTGGGGGGAAGTTGTGCTTTCAGCTAATCACATTCTCAACAAGTTACCTCACAAGAAAAATGACAAAACTCCATATGTATTGTGGAAAGGAAGTAAAGCTTTCTATAATTACCTTAAAGTGTGGGGATGGCTAGCAAATGTCGAATTACCTAAACCTAAACAGGTGAAAATAGGATCTAATACTATTGATTACATTATCATTGGATATGCACACAATAGCAGTGCATATCGATACATGGTGCACAAATCGAAAATTTCCAACATAAATGAGGGAATGACTATAGAATCAAGGAATGCGATATTTTTTTTAAAACGTCTTTCCAAACAAAGAAAGAATAGAGATAACTTCCAACAAAAGAACTTATGAAGTTGCACGAGGTTCTCCACAAGATGTAAAGGAACCTAAATGCAGTAAAGAGCTAAAGTGGCCAAAACGTTTGCTTCAGATTTTCTACCTTACATGTTAGAAAGTGAACCTAGGTCAATCCAAGAAGCATTGTCTAGTCCAGATGCTCCTCTCTAGAAAGAAGCTATCAACAGTGAGATTGAGTCCATCATGCAAAATCATACTTGGGAGATAGTTGGTCTCCCACCAAGTTGCAAACTTGAGAGATAGTTGGTCTCCCACCAAGTTGCAAACCTCTAGGTTGCAAATGGATCCTTAAAAGGAAGTACAAAGTTAATGGATTAATCAATAAGTATAAAGCTCGTTTGGTGGCCAAGGGGTTCAAGAAAAATGAAGGATATGATTTTTTTGACACATACTCACCTGTCAAAAGAATCACATCGATTAGTGTGCTCATAGCCATTGCAACACTACATAACCTTGAAATACATCAGATAGATGTAAACACAACATTCCTGAATGGGAAATTGGAAGAGGAGATATACATGGAACAATGTGAGGTGTTTGTTGCAGCTGGACACGAACATAAAGTAGGTAAACTTGTCAAGTCATTATACGGCCTAAAACAAGCCCCTAAACAATGGCATGAGAAGTTTGGCAGAACTATGTTGTCAATGGTTTTAAGATCAATGAGTGTGACAAGTGTGTTTTTATTAAGGACACACCATATGGCTACGTAATTATCTGTCTATATATAGACAACATGTTGATCATGGGAAACAACCATAATATAATAGTGAAAAATAAGAACAAGTTAAGGAACAATTTTGACATGAAAGATTTGGGTCTAGCGGACGTCATACTAGGAATTAAGATTTCTAGAACGCCTGATGGAATTGTCTTGTCACAATGTCACTACGTTGAGAATGTACTCAAGAAATTTGAGGTTTTAAACTTACCTCCGGCTAAGACACCGATTGACCTAAGTCTACACGTAGCCATTTAGAAAGGAGATCCAGTATCTCAACTAAACTATGCAAGGGTCATTGGCAGTTTGATGTAACTAACTAATTGTACACGCTCTGACATTGCATACTCAGTTAGTAAGCTTAGTAGATTCATGAGCAATTAAAGGGAAAGATCATTGGATAGCATTGACTAGAGTTATGAGGTACTTGAAACATATAATGAACCATGGAATACCTTATAATAGATATCCAGCTGTATTAGAAGGATACAATGATGCAAACAAGATATCATATACAAAAGGCTCCAAGTCCACAAGTGGATATGTATTCACAATAGGTGGATGAGCGCTATCCTGGAAATCCTCTAAGAAAACATTCATAGCTCGATCGACAATGGAGTTGGAGTTTATTGATCTTCACAAGGCCAATGAAGAAGTTGAATGGCTTAGATATTTCTTTGAGGATATTCCTTGTTGGATAAAATATGTGCCTTCGGTTATGATACATTGCGACAGCATGTCAACAATTGGGAGAGCAAAAAGTAGTATGTACAACGGTAAGTCTCGACATATTCGTAGGAGACACAACACCATTAGACAAATGATCTCTAGTGGTCTAATTTCCATCGACTACATGAAGTCAAAGAAAAATATAGTGGATCCGTTGACAAAAGGCAGTAACTAAGATCTATTATACAATGCAGTTAGGGGATGGGGTTAAAACCCACACATTAAAGAACATGCATATCGGTAACTCAACCATGATGAGTGGAGATCCAACAAACTTGGTTCAATGAGACAACTAAGTTCTGAAAGGTTCAGTTATGCACTTGGAAACCATCCAGTGTCTCATTCTCGCAGCTGTCCAAGTGTGAATCTGCAGAGGTGTGGTAAGGATAAGTATTTATACTTTTAATGATTCATATACCTTTAGGCTGAAGTATTGCAGGATACTCTTTATAGGAGGTCACCTATATAAGTGTGAAGTTTGGCCGCTTCAAATAGAAACTTATGCATCCAAGATATGGTCGAGTGCCGAATTGGACACAACGTGAGAATTGAAAGATATTAGAATTGTTATTATATAAATGTTATTGTCTTGGTTTACACAAAAAGTTGACCAGTTCAAGACATCGTGTTCACTAAGTAGCGAGTAAATCCGATAACATTTTACTAGGGAAGGTTCAAAGCAAAAAACTACATATCCTGATGTAATAACAGTTCGTTAGAACTTTCTTAGGTGTTTGCATGCCTACATGCATTAATTTCATTCATGTGGGGGATTGTTGGAAATTGGCTTAGAAAAAGATTGGTACTAACCATTTTTTGACCCATTTCAATTTGATGTTTCATTGAAGACAAATGGAAATAAGTTACGAAATCAGAATCTAAGTTCTGAATAGATAATTTTAGAGTATTTATTTTCTCAAGTCCAATTTAAGATAAATGATAAATTAATGCTGAAAGTTGACAACTAAAACATTGAAGAGAAAAGATGTGGGGATGCACGACCGAGTGTGTCAGGACGAACAGGTGTGTGCTTGTGCGAATGGGTATGATAGGCCGAATAGGTTTGAGCCAAGACTAAGGGATGTGATCTACACCACTTCAACCCAAAAAGACCCCTATTCACCAAGAGGTGTGATTCACACCACTTAAGCCCAAAAGGCATCTATTCGTGAATGGACACCACACATCTCCACCACATCTCTTCAAATATTATAAATAGATCCCCAAATCATTCATTCAACTCACTCCACTACAATTGCATACAAAACATTCTAGCATTTGTAGTATTCTCTCTCTAAGTCTAAAGGAGTTCCGAGTATCAAGTAATTCGTTGATAACTTTTGGCCTCATTGTGCTGCAATGCTTAAGTTTCTAGTCTTTGTATCTTGGGGACGATTGTCGTAGACCGTGAGCACTGAATACGGGACAATCTCATCTTATAGAGAAAGAATCAAACTCTTGTCTCGACTAAATAGTTATATCATGTTAAAATACACCAACACCAAAATCATCAACACTACCTCTACACGTGTTGGAAGAGAGGTGTAGGGCCAGTGCATGTACATAAAGGAAAAAACTCTCCCTCCATCTTAGGCTTCTATTAGACACGTGTTGATATATATTGCAGAAAATCAGCCCAAATCACATGCCAAGTTTGAAGAAAAAGAAGATAGAAAAAAAGAATTTTTTATTCTTGAAGGTGTGCTCAGTCCAAAATTTTGTAAATGCGATTGCGGAGAACTAATCATTGGATCGAGCTGAAATTAAAAAAAAAAAAAATTCCTTTCATAAGTTGGAAATTATACAAAAAATCACCTCATGAAAAAAAAGTACTAAATCCCCCCATCTTTAATAAAATTTAGCATCAATTCCCAAATTCTATCTAAAGATAACGTTGTTTGAGGTGCACACTACCTTCTTGCATCTATCCTTGTCTTCTTTTGTTTATATTTTTCTTCTAGATTCGTAAATATGTCAATTGACCATTTTGACCTCTTATTAGATAATTTATAAACTAATAAAGAAAATTAAAACTACCATTTAAAAACTTGAAAACTATATATTTAAATAACTTATATTTCAATTTTGAATTATATTTTAATATGTGAGAACTAATATCTAGAATATTTAAAATATTTAAGCAATCCACAATAATATTTTCAAAATCTAAGATATTTTAACTTAAAAATTAAAAAATAGTAAGTTTCTTAAAAATTATGAAACAAATAAAAAACATTTAGAAATTAAACATTCTTCAAAAAGGTCTGCAAATTGTGTTAAAAAAAAAAAAAAGAACAAAACCTACAAACTAAAAACGAAATGAAAAGAAAAGAAAAAAACTAAAAAAAAATATGAATTGTGCCAAATCAATTATAGTTACCACCACCAACCTAATTCACTCAAATTATTAATATATATATATATATATATTGACGTTTAAATGACTTATATAGGAAGTGATTCTCCTCTTAGTTAAAACTAAAAATTGGAGTCTGAAATTCGTGCTTAACTACCCATTCACCGAAAATTGACCGCCAAAATAATTGAACAAATGGTGCCATTGTTGCACCTCCACACTACTGGCCTCAATTCACACATCAATCAAAATCTTAAGTTGCGTTCTACAAAACCCTAAACTAATAGCACCAAAAAACCAATGCCATCACCGTCAAATATTGCCACTGTTCATCTGGTCCATACTTTTTTTTTTCTCTAAATTGACATCATTTCATTTATGTCAGCGAAAGGTCTCTCATGCTGAGAAGGGAGGGGGGAGAGAGAGAGAGAATATCTTTGGCCTCTGTCAAAAAAGAAGAAGAATGTTGTTCGCATCTATACTTCTCTTCTCTTCCTTTCTTTTTATACGTGTGTAGAAATATATTTAGGTTAAAGGTAAAAGAAATAGTGAGTCAAAATTTGAGATTTTTTTTTTTCATTTTAGATCACACCATTAATATGTCAATGGCATAACGGTAATTTTGTAAAATTATTAATGATGATAATTATTATTTGACGAAAAGGAAGAGTGTGTTAGATTTTTGTCAACACATGGAAATTCGGTACAATTTTCTTTTCATAAGAGGAATTTATGCATATTTTTTAAATCACAGGGGAATTTCACTCAATTTATCAAAGATCTAATGGAATACATTTGTAAGATATATGCATCATGTTGCCATTTTTGTTACATAATACAAAATACAAATGTATTACTTTATATTTCAATTCCATCAAATACTTAAACCAAGCCACATAGTTCTACAAAAATTGGCAAAAGGATATCCTCGTTCATTGCTTGATCTAGATGTTAGAAAATTGGTTTATTACATAGGTATCAAATCTACTTTGACCGATTTTTTAAGTGGTTAGATATTTAATTTTGAAGAAATTAAATAGTGTAACTAATCTTCGTTCCGAATAGATAATTGTAGTAGGTTGAATTTCTCAAAATCGATTTTTGGTGAGTGAGAAAATTAATGCTCAAAGCTTATGATATAAATAAATGACTTTCACGGGCGGGTGACTAGATGGGGCCACACATGCATGCGCGCTTAGCTCGATCTCGAACTCTGCCTCGGCCATGGTCTGTGGTCTTGGGCTTTGGGTTTTGTTGGCTCGATCCAGTGGAGTCAAATTTTGTCCGTATGCACCTGGACAGATGGATACACGCACGCACCTAGATAGGTGGATGTCCTGGTTCATGTAATTGTCAAGAGTTAATCTCCTGAAGTTATGAATGTCATAATGGGACTAATGACTGTGCTGTCGGGCATGTCAAAATTAATTATATTTTTTTCTCGCTTTCCTCTATTATTTTGTAGTAGTGGGAAGTAAGGGACAATTTCACAGAGAACGCTCGAATTACTTATATGTTTTTTCTATGTTAATTCACAAGTACAAATAAAAGGGGGTGGGAGATTAGTTGATTTTTATTAATACTAGAAACTAATATTCTAAACAGAAATAAATAAAACAGAATAAAGTAAGACAAGTTTTTCAAATATCAAACACGATCCAGTTCTTAGTTCAGTTATCCCCTTACTATTGATTTCCCTTTCAATTATCGGGACAATCTCTCTTACTAAATCCCAGAATCTCTACCCCTAAATTAATAATACGCTCTGTTAATTCGTATTGTCCCTTAAGATTAATTAATCTAAACAAGATCTTAGATTAATCTATTGAATTGAACAACCCAAAATAAGCTCTTTGGATTTAATTCATTAAACACATTCAAATTAGGACAAAAGGGTAGACTGGTTATTGAATATATAAGCTCGATCCAATTAATCCCAAATTATGATATTTCTAATGAATAAACCATTAGGTGCTACCGATGAAAAATAATTAACTACAATTATGGATTGAAAAGTATTTCCTAGCAATGAACGTATCAAATTTCTAATAAAGGTGATCAGTCTCTATCAGACAATCATACGTAATTTGATAATTAAAATAAATATCATAATTAATTCTAGAATAAAACCAAGAAATTATACGAAAATAATTAAATTATAATCAACATATGTAGGGTTTAAACATTCCTAAAACTGGATATAAAAATTTAACCATACATCACGTATCTAATAATTAAAATCATAAAAATAGTATACATAGAAATCAAATCAAGATAGGAAGAAAAGAGTAAACCAACAAGGACTTCCAATTCTCTTCTCGAATCCATGTGCTGTATTCTCTATTGACATCAATTCTCGAATCCGTGTGCCGTCTTCTTTATTGACATCAATTCTCCTTCCAGCCAATGAAGGTCACCAAAATCAATAATCATGCCATGTTTTTCCTTAAATCTCTTTCTCTCTACATTGATGTCGTCCCCTGAGTGGTTGCCAATGATTTCAAAAGGAAATCTCTCTCTCTCTCTCTCTCCCTCTCCCTCTCTCTCTCTCTCTGTCTCTGTCTCTTTCTCTCTCGTCAATGCATGAGTGAATTCTTCCCTAGCTGTTGTCCTCCCTGCGACTACTGATATGTGAATCAATAATTTTTTTTGTGGCTGCAAACTTGATAAACAAGGATTCACGTACAAATTAGGGTTATTATGTATAATTTTTTAAGGCAATTGCGTGTACCTGAGTGACGAGTTCATCATGATTTTGTTATATTTTGTTATGTCACGTGTTTATTGAAATTTTGATAGAAAAATAGATAATTAAGGATGTATAGACCACATCTCAATTCACATGGACCGTGCTTATCTTCATGATATAATCTTAACCATCTTGATTTGGTGGTTTGGGCATATCTTCTTGATTTGGTGTGATTCAAATATATCTTCTTGATTTAGTGCGATTTGGGCATATCTTCTCATTCCAAACAGAGATATGGCGGCTATCAAAACCCTAGTAATTGTCTATAAAAGGAGGAGTTACATCAGATTATAGGGGATCATACAACACAATATACAACAGATTTTAGGATTAGAAACAAGGTTACAATGGAGGATCAAACAACCAAGTCATCATAGAGAGGGAGAAACGAAGATCATTTGGGCTTCAATAGCCTTCTTTTCTTTTGTTATGTTTATGCTAGCCATGATTAGCAATATGTTTCTCATGGATTATGTATTGAATATGTGTGACTAAACATAGGCAGTGCATAATAACAGATTTTATAATATAGAGTCCATGTGGATATGATACATGTTCTCACCATATTTTATTATAATTTACTTCGTGCACTTGCGAGTCATATTTTAAGTGAAATAAAATAGCAAACAAGTTTATGGCGCCGTTGCCGGGGATTTGCGTAATTTACTATTGATATTTATTTTAGATATTAGACTTTAATTTACAGTGTATATTATAGTTTAGTATATATTTTTATTTCTTTATTTGATTTATGTCGTGTTTGCACGTAGTTTATGAACACTCGATCCAAAGGTGCAAGGCATTTGATACCAATTAATCTAGAGATCGAAGCAACTGGCCGACATAGAAGTACTTCAAGAACGCAAGTAAATAGGATTGATGAAATAGAAGCAATGCATAGAGATATGGAGGATTTGCAGGCATTGATGAGATAACAACAACAACCTCTAGCCCCACCAATTCGAGTCCTTAGAACCTCTAATTACTGCAAATTATGGAGAAGGATGACTGCAAACTGTAGGTGCAAATAATTTTGAGCTTAAACCAACCTTAATATCTATGGTACAATATAATCAATTTAATGGTGGAGTATTAGAAGATCCCAACGCATATCTGGCACAATTTTTGGAGATTAGTGACACCATCAAGATGAACGGTGTAGGAACTGATGTGATAAGGCTTCGATTGTTCTCATTGTCTTTGAGGTATATAGCAAAGCAGTGGTACCAATTAGTAGATAAGGAATCAGTCTGAACATGGTCAGATTTGTGCAAGAAATTCCTCAACAAATATAATTCACCTGGGATGACATTGAAATTAAAGAACGAGATCACTGCGTTTAAACAATTCGATCAAGAGCCTTTATATGATGAAGCATGGGAGCGGTACAGAGATCTCTTAAGAAAGTGCCCCCGACATGGTTTTGCAATCGATCAGCAAGTATGTCATTTCTATAATGGTTTATTAAAGTTAACTTGAAATCAAATTGATGAAACCGCAGGAGGAAATCTACTATCATTAACCACTGATAAGGCTATAAATTTACTATAAAAAATAGCCTCAAATAGTGCATAATGGCCATCTCAAAGGAATTCAGTAAGAAATGTAGCTGAAATTTGTAACACGACGGATGGAATGAAAGAATTGTCTCCACAAATGGCGACCATGGCCCAAGCCATCAAATTGTTGACTAAGAATGTCATGTCACCATCTGAAAATACTCAAGAACAAACAATTGTAGCCCAAGACACACTGGAGAATGTGAATTATACACAAGGACGAGTCTATAATGATAATTATAGACAACATCAGTTTGGACAAAGAGATACACTCAATTGTTCTAATCCAAACAATTTTTTGCAGCCACCACCCAGTTTCTCTGTAATTAATGAGTTAAAAATGATGGAAAGAAACTGGATTTGGAAAATATACTTGCATCATTTATGCCAACCATAAAGCAAAGAATGGATATGGAGGCAGCAAAGGTTGACAATTTAGCCATCATAGTGAACAAATTTATGACCGAATTTGGAGCTCAAATAAAATCTTTGGAGATGCAAGTTGGTCAAATGGCTAAAATACTGGAAATCATACAACAAAATGGACAATTTCCAAATACCACTAAAATTATCCCAAAGGAGCAATGTCATGCCATACATGTGAAGGACGAGCTGCCTAACAAAGAAGAAAAGAAAAATGAGAGAGTGGATCGGGGGGAAGAAGCAAAGGAAGTCAAATATGTGCCACTGCCTGCATACGTTCCACCACTGCCATTTCCACAAAGGCTAAAGAAGCAAGCGAAGGAGACACAATTTACTAATTTCTTAGAAAATTTTAAGAAATTATCCATTAATATTCCCTTTGCTGAAGCTATTGAACAAATGTCTAATTATGCTAAATTTTTCAAGGAAATTTTGGCAAAGAAAACGAGAATTGAAGATCATGAGACGGTCAATCTTACAAAGGAGTGTAGTGCAATTCTCCAAAGAAAGCTTCCACAAAAGTTGAAGGATCTGGGAAGTTATACAATTCCATGTGAAATTAGCAACACTCACTTTAATAAATTGTTGTGCGTGTTGGGTGAGCATAAATCTAATGCCATTATCCATATTCAAGAAGTTGGTCTTAGGAACGGTAAAATCATCATCCATCACATTACAACTTGCTGATAGATTTATAAAGTACCCAAAAGGAATTATAGAAAATGTGCTCGTTAAAGTAGATAAGTTCATATTTTCCGTGGACTTTGTTGTGTTGGATATGGAAGAAGACACGAGATGTCATTGATTTAGGGTCGACCATTCTTAGCCACTGCGGGAGCCCTCATTGACATGAGAAAAGAAAATTTGATTCTAAGAGTAAATAATGATAAAGCGGTGTATTCATTATATGATGCAAAGAAGTTTCAAGGGGATGTTGAAGATTTCAAGGCTGCAGATATAGTTCAAAACACCATTGATCAAAAGAAGTCCAAAAGTTTGCCAGCAGAATCTCTTAAATCTTGTATAGGTCACACTATCCTTCCTTGCAAGTCTATTAATAATGATAGTATGAATTTAATTGATAAAGTTATGTAGGATTCTATAGAACTAAAGACGAAGACATCTTGTAAGGAAAGCATCAAAGAGGGACTAAAGTGGGATCACCTTGGTGCAAGTTTAGAAGTTAGTCATGCCAAGGAGGCTGAAACTAAAGGATGGCACCCTCGTGCAAAAGAAAAGAAATTGAGGAACGGGTTCATCCACATGAACTTAATTGTCGAGAGAATTGATGCCAATGTTACAATCACGCTAAACACGATGGAACATTGGGGGTTTCAACTCCCACCGGACCCACCTTCTCAATAATATAATGGAGGTTAGTGATTCATGGCTTTCTCGTTTATCTTTTCAAATTTATTCTTCCCAAAGAATAAGTTTTGGGGGGTGGATGGACGTCGTACCATGAATCCCTGTTCTTACTTGGAATTATTAGTACATTTTTTTTACTTTTGTTAGTAGTATGTGCCTAAGGATCATATTCGTTTCTCTATTTTGATGATTGTGGTATTAACTAAAGCTAATGATGATAATGCTTTATTTGAAAATGATTATTGATGAATTGAGCATGTTGTAAAAAAATGATACTTTGTGTATGCAATGAATTACTTGAATACCTTGAATCGTGATTAGTTTGTGAGATTTTGAGCCTATTAATTCTTTATAGTGTGTTTAGTTGGATAAATGTTAAAATGTCCAGAATTTGCCTATGATTTGCTCAAGTTTAACAGAATAATGTGAATTTTGAAAGAGATTTTAGGCCATCTTTGGTAGCCTTGTTATCCTTTCAATTTTGACAATTTTCACAAAATAATCCTAGTAAGCCCATTGAGCATTGAGCATTTCTTTGATAGCCAAGTTACACTACTCGTTCATAAAAGTAGTATAAGTAAGGTGGACTTGTCGAATAGGAAAGAATATTGCATATTAGAAGGCCTTGGTAAATATGGAGGAATAAATTGAAAGATTGTGAAAAATGATTATGAGTTGGGAGATGAGTTACTTCATCAAAAAAAAAAATCAAACAATAAAAGTTGTTGAAAATAGAAAGTAACTCCCCATAGCTAATAAAACCATTGAGCAAAATTCGGAGTTAATTGAATATTGGAAAGGAGTTGATGGAGAAGGAATAAATCTAGACAAGAATCAAGTTGTGCTCGTTCGCCATGAGTTGAATGTGAAAGATCATAAAGACCAACAAATTCGACTAGTCCAATGTTGATTAAGTCACTTAGCCATACATTCTTACCTTGACTAAAAGTCTACATTACAACCAAATTTAAAGTCATTTCTGATCATTAATCCACTTATTGCATGTAAAGGAGAGATGAAATCATGGTCAAGTATATGGTTAATTCTACATTTATTTTAACTTTAAGTGTCGTTTATATTTCCTTATACACTTGAGTGTAGAGATACAAAAACCTGGTAAGGATCAATGATTCAAGATGTTAAATAAGTATTAGTTGCATGGCATGAAGTTGTTTATTTGCAATATGGTTAATTTTGATATAAACATAATGATTTTTGTGTTTGTAGCATCGTGTTCTTTCAAAACACTCCCTCACTTTGAAATGAAGACTCGTTATCATTGTTCGAGGACGAACAATAGGTTAAGTTTGGGAGGTTGATAAACATAGGATTTACTTGCAATTCAGGGTTATTATGTATAGTTTTTTAGGCAATTGCATGTACCTAAGTGACGAGTTCGTAATAATTTTGTTATATTTTCTTACGTCACGTGTTTGTTGAAGTTTTGACAGAAAAAACAGATAATTAAGGATGTATAGACCACATCTCAAGTCACATAGATCGTGTTTATCCTCGTGATATGATCTTAACCGTCGCAATTTGGTTTGATTCAGACATATCTTCTTGATTTGGTGAGATTCGGGCATATCTTCTCGATTTGGTGTGATTTTGGTGGCTATCAAAATCCTAGCAATTATCTATAAAGGAGGAGCTACATCAGATTACAGGGGAATCATACAACACAATATACAACATATTTTAGGGTTAGAAACAAGGATAAAAGGAAGGATCAACCAACCAAGTTATCAAAGAGAGAGAGAAACGAAGATCGTTTGGGCTTCAATAGTCTTCTTTTCTTTTGTTCTTTTTGTGCTAGCCATGATTATCAATATGTTTACCATGGATTATGTATTGAATATATATTTGTACATGCAAAAAATACAATCATATCTAAAGAAAATAGCATATACTACATGCAAATAATATTATATTAAATATTTTCCAAATAAATAAAATTTGTCAATCCTAATAAATAAAAGTATATCCAACTATTCACATAGAAGGAAAGTTTGACCTAATAATTACTTATTTATGTGAAAACCCTATATTATGGTAAATTATCAATTTTTGTTATTTATATTGTTGAGTGGAAGCAACAAAATCGAAATTTATTTTTAATTATGATGATACAACAATTATTTATTTATTTATAATATAAATATGTCAAATTAAATGTTGCCATGCGCATTACTGGACTTAGCGATTGCTTTAGGAGTGAGTCTCCTGTGAGAGTTGCACGTGTGACACAATTTTAGGTATTACTTGTATAATTATAAAGTATTACTTGTTTAATTATAAAATATCACTATTTTTTAAAGTAACTAATCAGCAGTAATACAATTAAAAAATAATTATATTTTATAGTTAAATAAGTAATACTTTATAGTTAAACAAGTAATACATTAAATCGTGTCACACGTACAACCGTTTCACTGGAGTTTTTGCGTTGTTTTAGGCGAGAAAATATAATGATTTTGAAAATTTTAATGCTTCTAATATTATATATATAGATTACATTACTTGTTTTATTATAAAAGTATTATTTATTTTTGCAAATGTAATACTTTTATCCTTCAATAACATTATTTGTTTAATTAATAAAAATAATTTGCTAAAAAAATATTATTTACTTTTTCGTAAAAGATGGCATTACTTTTTATAACTAAAATATTACTTATTTCCACAATCGTATTATTTTCAGTTTTTGATAATAGTAAATTATTATTTGTGTAACATAAATGTATCATTTTTTTGTTAAGAAAAAGTGGTTTTTGTTTTCTGAATAGGATTATTATTGGTAATACTGAAAACAAATACTCGAAGTCTTCAACACAACAGAAAAAGAAATAAAAATTTTATTTTAATATATTACAATGAATATCTTCATGTTATTTATGTTTCGTTGCATAATACAAGTTATTATTGTTCCAACAATTTTTACAATAAAAAGTATTACTTTATCACTCTAATATATATATATATATATATATATATATATTAAAGGAGAAAATGTAATACTTATAACTGAAAATGTAATACAAAAATATGCCTATTTTGAAATTAGTATATCTTGATTTATATACAATGGTGACCTTGCGTGTATATCTTTAGTCTTTCGTGCATCGAATACATCATATATTTGATTTGTCATATTATTTATTTAACTAAAAGACATTATTTATTTATTTAAAAAATATTATTTAAGATAACAAATTAGTGGTAATATTTATTAAATAAATAAATATTATTTTTAATTAAATAAGTAATATTATATATTAAATTATACGGTTCCCATGACAAATATTTTTACATACATATATATGTGTGTGTGTGTGTATATATATATATATATGAAGTTAATGAGGAAAAGAAAAGGTAAAATTTTGAAGAGGTTCAAAGAAAAGGGGATTTTTTTCAAAATAATGCAAAAAAAAAAAAAAAAAAAAATTTACGAAATAGGCATGTTTTGGAACAATTTTTAAAAATAGGTAAAACGTCACCGCCGGTGACGTTATTTCAAAAATACGTCACCGGAGGTGACGATTTTAATTAAAATGAAAGAACGTCACCTTAGGTGACGTTCTTTCATTTTAATTAAACATACATGACATATATATATCATATACATGCATATATATATATATATATATATTATATATATAGAGACTGCCGTATATATATATACATATATATATATATAACCTGTATTATATATATATATTTTTTAAATGTATATTCTTATTAATATATATATATATATAATATATTTAATTTATTCAGTAAATATATAAAAATAAATATTAAAATATAATTAATAAAATAAAAAAATTATAAATTTATTTAAGATAAAAGAAATATTTAAATTTATTATTATAATATATTATATATATATATATGTATTTATAAAATTATTATTTATAAATAAGAATATATATTTTGAATATGTATATATATATTTTTATTTATTAAGTAAATATATAAAAAAATTATATATATAGTAATAATAATATATGTAATAATAATAATATATAAAAATATTTATTAAATTAAATAATATTTTTTTATTATTAATTAATATCTTTTAAATTAATAAAAAAAATATAATAATAATAATATATATTCGGATATTATATATATTATTATTTATAAATATATATTTTATAAATAAATATATATATATGTGTATATATAACCTATAATATATATAACTAAAAACGTCACCTTAGGTGACGTTTATTGTTTTTTTATTAATTTCGTATTATTATTATATGTATATAATTTATTTTGAATATATATATTTTTATTTATTAAGTAAGAATATATATTAAATTATAAATTTTAAAAGTAAATTATTTATTAAGTAAAAATATATATTAAATCATAATTTCAATTAAGTTAACATTTTTTTAATTTTTTTTTATTATATATAGATATATATTTATAAAATATATATATATTCTAAATATATTTATTGAATATTTATATATATATATATTTTTTATTTATTAAGTAAATAAAAATAATTGAATAAACGTTAGATTTTAAGAAAACGGCAAGATGACGTTTTTTTATTTGTTTTATATATTATATATAGATATATATAATTTTATTTATTAACTAAATATATAAAATATATATTAAGTAACATCATAATAATTTACTTTTGAAATTTATGATTTAAGATGAAAAAATTATAATTTAAAATAAAATATAATTGAATTGTCGTTATTTCTTTATTTCAATCAATCACTTTTTTTTTTTCAGTTTTCAGACTCTCGTCAATTGTCAGTTTTTACAGAGTCTCGTGAATTGAATTCAGTCTTTTAGCGTGCACGTCTTCTGAAATTATATTAAAATCTGTATTGCAGAGTCTCGTAATTGTGTCGATGACAAATTTCCAATAAAGATTTATTGTTTTGTTTGTTGTGTTTTTTTAGGATATATTTATTTGGTATAATAGTTTGTTGTTGTGTTATATATATGTTATATAATAATAATGAACTTTATTTATTAAATTATTTCATAATTTTTACAAACTTAAGATACCTATATATCACTCTATACAATAATTAATACAATAATACCATTACAATATTCATGAAAGTCCAACATTTGAAATAGCAATCATAGCTAAACCAATTCATTTTATTGCCTAGTTGAGGAAGATGGTCCACTGACGACATCATTATCTTCAAAATTGAAAAGCTTCTCAAGTTGGTCGAAGAATGGCTCATCATCCATTAGGTATGCAATTGTATTTGTCATTTTGGGATCACGATCCTATAAATGTAAGAATAAGTAATAGAAGCGTGAAATATATATTTACAATGAAGAAAATAAATGATTGCTTAAAGTATAGAGAAAATTACCCATAAACGCCAACAATAGTCTTTATGGTTTATATACCGTCTTTCACCAACCATACGAACTCCGGCCGTCATTATCATTTTTTTGAACGTGTAGTGACGCGATTGTAGCAAATCAACCCGCCTTTTCACATCAACGTAAGAGAAGTTACGCTCCTTGAATTGGTTCTTCAACACATTTCTTACGTTCAACAAGCAGTTGCTATTATGGTTACCGATTTCCCAATCACCTGCTTCGACGTCCTTCACAAGAGTATCCACAAGCACGGTCTCCATTTCCTTTGTCCAGTCGGTGTTCAAGTAGAACTGAGCTTCAAACATGTTATAGCATTTTGATTGTGGAGGAAGAGGAGAGAATTCTAGGGGATGATCCATATTTGTAGGTAAGTAAAATCACTCAGCACACACATATTTATAATGGTTTCTTCCTAGGTCCCTTATGTTTTTTTTTTCTTTTATTTTTTGCTTTTGGGCATAAAGTTACTAAAATTATTGATGGGACATTTGTATTCATTTCATATTAACATATAAAAAAAATGTAGAAAGCATACGTAAATGAAAGCAGGTAAATGATATTGACATGTATATATATATATTTGATACTTCAATAATATATATATATATATATTTGTTTCTTTTTGAGGTGACGTAAAAAAAATTCAAAATTAAATTACACATATATCAAACCATGAAACTCCACATATAACATGGTTTTTTCCCTTTAACATAATCACTTACATTACACAAATCTTCATAAGGTTTGTAGATGATATTAGAAATCTTCAGATGGTGAGCTTGCTTGTTGAATTTCTTGTGTTTGCAATGTTTGAGAATGTCGAAGAGGTTGTTGACTGGTTCCTTCTCCTTGTCGACGAGCATGTCTTCTCCTAGCATGTTGTCTAGCTCGTGCTTGAGGCCAATCCATCTCATTCGGAATTCGCGACCTTCGATTTCTTCCTCGGCGATAAATATTTCTTAAAGTGGTGTCATGAAATAACTGAAAATCAGGCTCATCCCAATATTCCTCCCCTAAATAGGGTTGGAATGCAGCAGCATATGTTCGCTTGTAGTTTACCAAGCAATAATACGGTTGCACAAATGAAGTAGCATTAATCCGTAAATCAGCGCATACACTCATCACATGAGAACATGGAATACCATATAAGGTCCACTTGCCGCAAGAGCAGTCTCTAGTAGTAACAACATGCATGTGGCCCCCTTTGCTGGTCTTGGTTTCGTGACCACCATAGCAGATTGCTCATGGTAATCGATCTGGGTAACCACATGACCCACAGACATATGCGACCAATACTGATATTTTTAATGAGCAAAATCAGTATATGATTGTGCATTACTCTGCATTCTCCTCACAACTTTTTTTCGTTCTCTAAAATATGCAACGCATCGCTTGAACGTGATCTCCACTATAGCTGTTAGAGAAAGACGTCGAGCACCCTTTAAGACACCGTTAAACGATTCAGACACATTAGTGGTCAAAATACCATGTCGCCAGCCACCATCATGCGCGAAAGCCCATTGTTCTTTATTGATTTCATTGAGATACAAGAACGCAGCTGGATTCAGATTTCTGATTTCATTCATAACACTGTTATGCTTAATGATTTGGTGTTCAGATCCAGCACGCCAACACAGATCTTTCAATTGCACATCTTTAAAATGCGAATTGAAATTTGAACAAACATGTCTCAAACAAAAACGACTCACTCCATGTGGGGCATTAAATGTTGGTATTGACTCGATTGCACTTAAAAGACCTGCATTTCTATCTGAAATAATGCACATCTGAGCCCTCCCACGTATGACGTACTTGCAAATCAAATCCAAAAACCACTTCCAAGATTCAAAATTCTCCTCGTCTACAATAGCAAATGCTAGGGGAAATATCTGTTTGTTTCCGTCCACCGCAACGGCTATCAGCATTTTATGTTTGTATTTTGTGTATAGATGTGTCCCATCAACACTGATAATCGGTGGACAGTACTTGAACCCAGTATAACAAGGCTCGAACGCCCAAAAAACATATTTGATAATCTTTTTATGTGGGACGTTGGTGTCATGGTGTTTCCACTCTACAATGGTGCCCGAGTTCCACTTTTGCAATGCACCCAAAAACTTAGGCAGCTTTCTTACGGAGCTCTCCCATGTCCCGTAAGTGTTCTCAATCGCCCGTCTAATACCATGCCATGCCTTCTGATAT